>OX377610.1:20653650-23194127 GCA_947397855.1 Thelaira solivaga
TTTTAATTAATAATAAGTTTTTTAAATAACATTTTAAGTGTTATTAAATGTATTTATCATTTCGTGTTATTTTTTTTTAATTACATTTTTGGGTTTTTGAGGTGTAAAGTCTATTTACGGTATTATAATTTAGTTAATGAATTAGAATCACACAATTGGCATTTAACCAAAAATATTTATATTTGATACAACATTTAGCTGGCATGTCTGCTTAGCTAGAAATTTTTTAAGTTTTTAGAAATCTAAAAACTTGCATTTAATTAAGCTTTAAAAATATAAATATGAAATTTCTAAAAACTATAGACATTAAAGAGAAAATGCTGTAAGAAAAGATCATATATAGAAAACATATCTGTTCGAATAAAGAAAAATCACTTAAGTAGACTTAAGTAAAAATTAACGTGGTGTGGCTATTATGTAACTCAATAACTTTATTGACACATTGAGTGCCACGTTGTACGTTTCCGTACAACAGTGATTGTTTATTCTTAGAGCCTGTCGTTCTTTTATATATGACCCTGAGTAAAATTTGTTGCGATTTTTAAATAAAGAATAATTTACTAAACATTTTTGCAAAAGCAGTCATGGGTTTTATAAAGGGAAAAATTTATGAAATTCGGCCTCCTAGGAAAGTTTTCGTTATAGCTGCTTGACACTCAATGCAGAAATGGTGGAACGATATATTCCACAATGAAAATAAAACCGTTTGCTAGAATCGAAATAATTTTATAAGTATAACTTTTCAGTTAATAAGACAAAAGCTGTTTTTCCATATTGCCGCAGATATATTTCACTGTTCGCACAGTTGGTAACCTTAACGAAATTTGTTTACTTTAGCTGGGTTTCTGCGTTCCTGTACACAAATTTTGGGCAAGTGATTGAGAAATTGAGAGTAATATATATTCTTCTTCTTCCTGCACAAAATAGCACACAAAATTTTTTTTGGCTGATTTGGTAATGGTAAAACAATCAGCTGTTGCAAAAAGTCAATAATCAAAATGTAAAAAAAAAAATTATTACGAGCTTAAGTAAATATTTAAAAAAAAATTTTAATAAATGCCAAATGTTTCATTTTCATATAATAAAAATTTTAATTTGTCTTGTATTAAAATCTCAAAACACTTTGAAAAAAATTTGGTTTTTTCTGTTTTCCTACTTTTAAACATTTTAGTCTCTAATTAAGAGTGACTTTCCTCGCATCATTTTCAAAAACGAAAATTTTTTTTAAATTTTAAAAATGGGTATTTGATGTTCTACGGATTCCTTTTTTTGATATCATTAAGTTCGATCTTTTATTAAGCGTCAAAATCTATATTTTGTGTGGTATAAAATTAAGAGACATCGCTTGATATTGTCGAAAAATGGGTGATTCTTGTTGTGATGTCCACAATAATAAGTTGGCCAATTAGTTGCTTTTATTCAGAGAGGGACAATTTGAAGAAATTTCAGGACTTGAATCGAAAGAAAACGATTGAAATTTAAGTAATTTTGCATGAAATATTCTAAAAATTTCGATTGGAGCTGTTTGATCTCAGAATGTTTTTTTATATAAATTTTTTAAGTAATTTTGTTTAAGAAAATAAAAAAGTCTTCAAATCACGGCGAATCTATACAAGGTGGACATTAGCATATCGATAAATTGAAACAAATTTTCACAATTTTGAATGCTAATTCCGTACTTGATTCAAATTTTATGTTTTAAGTGCTCTTTTCGTTTTGTTTTTAACATTTATTACAATAATAGTGCAATCGATTAATTTTCTACTAGTTTGTTTATTCAGTTTTAAAACGAGTAAAGCTACGGTCACATTAAACAAATATTTGTCGAAATAAGCATAATCCCTACATAACATATACGTTTGTTCGCTTAAATTAGCTTATTTTTTTATTAAAATACATTTTCAGTTTATTTTAATTAATTTTACTTAATAGAAATCATGTGCCAAAAAGTAGTAGTTACAATTATTTCGACAATTATTTGTGTTGTGTGACCGTAGCTTAAGACTATCTGAATTCGTGTTAAGGAATTTCTCATTTTAAAATGAATTCACATTTTTAAATGAGAAATTTTTTCGAATGCGGCTTAGAGAACAGCGCAATACATTGGAAATAAAAATTTTACCCATGTTCTGAGAAACGCGGCTTTGACAAACGTTTTTTGTTTTCAAAAAGCAAATTTATGAAAGTCTGTTCTAGGAACCAACCGTTTTATTGCGTTTTTTAAGATTATATAGATCAGCTGTTTATTGGAAACAGCCAGTAAATAATTGACATACACAATTGGCAGAATCACAGTAAAAAAAAGTCTTAATTTTGATTAAAAAAGAGTAAATTTGTTTTTAATTCTGGATTCAATAAAAAGAAAACTAATTTAAATTTGAATTGTGCATCATTTATTTCTTCTGTGATGAATAGTTAATGGAAAATTAAACAGTTTGCTGCAGGGTATGTTGGCAATTCGAAAACCCCAAAAATTCCATCGACTACTTTTACTAGAACATCTTTAATAGCAAAATTGATTGCTTAAGTTCTCTTGATTTTTGAAAAAGACATACAATTAAATGAAATTTTCTTTTTTATTTTTATAGGATTTCTGTTAAATGGTTTTTTTTTAATTTTTCTAAAATTTTTTAACTTTTTCTTAAGGCACAAAGTTTTGTGATGTAGGGTACATTAAAATATTTCAATATTAATGTTAATGGCTAAAAACTTATTTAACAAATTGTTTTTGATTTAAGTAGAATTTGTAGTTTATGGTTTTTCATCTCACTTACATACATACGAATATTTTATATTTTTAATAAACATTAAATATTTTACAAATTTATGCTTACATGTACAAGTTTGATACCGATTACGTATACGTTGTTGTAGACGTAATTATAAATGAAAATAAATTTCATTTTAATTAAGTTGTGGTTTTACTCGTAAACACTGCTCATGGTTTTATTTGTAAATTTGTATGTGTGCATGTGTGTATGCTTAAATGGCATTCATGTCTGTAATGGAATATGTATATTTTGTTTCATTTGTTGTTTTATGAAATGTATTTAATTATTCATAAATGTTGATTTTGGAATTAACAACTGAAAATATGGTTGACTGTTCATTTCATTTTATAAAAAGTTTTACTTTTTACAATGACAGAAATGACGTTGATGTTTTCATATGTATGTATGTACGTACACATGGTTTTGTATAATTTTTCAACCGAATGTGGAAAACAAATTTAAATTTGTTTTTTATAAATTTAAAAATTTTATTCCGAATCATCTGATAATGAAGTAGAGTGAGTGTGTTCGTGTAGAAAACAAAACTCGCTACACCAAATAGCTAGTGAATTAATTTTTTTTATTTTATTATTTACAAATATTATACATATACGCACACAGTTGTGTATCATTCATTCAGCAACGTGTGCTTATTATTATCTCTTAGTGGTTCTTTTAACTGAACGTCGCTAATTGGTTGGGAGAAATTTTGGTTTTTTTATTATTATTATAATCTCATTAATTAAAGAGTTTATTCTTTGGCATTGCATAGTGAAAAAACAAATTAATATATAATTTTAAAAAATTAATTAATTTTAAAATTGTATGCTTAAAACATAGGATGTTGGCTCCTTTTTTCTAATGAAGTTAATTCAATTATTGCTTATTATGCACTATTGCTTCTAAAATTAATTAATTCATTATATTAATGAATTTTTTTAATTTATTACAAATATAATTTTATTCATATAATATTTGAATTTTTCCACTAATGAAGAATTTTATTGAAATTGAATCAAAAAAATTAATTATACTTTTAAATGAAAATTTCAACTAATAAAAATATTTCAGAAATTCAATTAATTTTAATTAAAGAAAATATTTTATTGATTCAATGAAATTATTTATCGGTCTGTAAAAAAGAGATCGATAGCATATTCTTGCGAAAGGCACAGTCCAGATTTAGAGACGAAGGGACGTGTAATACGGCGAGGATGATCTGGCCTAGGCTGGATAGCAGTCGCAGTAGGGATTTGTTGGGGCTCCAAAGAGCCCGACGGAGAAATGTGCTGGCTGTAGTAACGGGACACTGCAACTTTGGCAACCATACTAGAAGAATGGGTTTGCGTTTTAATGACTACTGTAGAAGTTGTCAGGACGAGGAGGAGGAGGAGACTATGGAGCACCTTCTCTGCCAGTGTCCGGCCCTGGAAGAGCGGCGCATGATCCACTTCGGTGAGCGACGCCTGCAGGGTCTCACTGCGCTGTCGAATGCAAGTGTCGACACGCTTTATGGCTTCATTAGAAGCAGTGGTTGGTTTGTGTGACGGACTCACTCACTTCTTTCTTTCTCTATTTTCTTTCCTCCCCTTCACTCTGCTATCACTATCTCTATCTCTATACAGGTATCACAAAGGGACCACGTCAGAGGACCCAAGTGAGCCCAGCTCTGTTTTATTTCTTTCGGGCGACCTGTTAACCTAACCTAACCTAATGAAATTATTTTCAATCATTTATTGAAATATAAATTCAATGGCAGCGAATATTTCATTAATACAATGAAATATTAATTGAATTATTAAAAATATTTCATTGCTTCAATAAAATATTGCATTCAATTAATGAATTATTTATTAAATAAATAAAACTAAGTTATGGATTTAATGAAAAATTCATTCAATTAATGAAAATATTTCATTAATTCAATGAATTATATTCATTCAATTAAGGCAAATAGTTCATTAATTCAATGAAATAGTCATTTAATTAATGAAATAATGTAATTCAAATATACAAGTTAAAAAATGATTTAAAATAAAAAAGTTTAACAAAAATTAATCTTCTTTAGGGCTTAATTCCAATTATATTGATTTACAAAATACATATATTCTCATTGAAAATGAAAATTATTTACTTAGGGCCATTATTACAACTTGCTCATAAGGTCTCAGATAGCTTTAAATAACTCTAGTTAAAGTAACTGATAAAGTGATCAATAACTTTTTCCATTAGATAATACTAGTAATGTAGAGCCACTGTGAATACCGATTACTTTTCATTGCTATATATATAAATTATCAACGGCATACCTTTTTTGACAATTATTTTTCAAATATTTAGCTAAGAAATTCTTTACTTTTAAAATTTTATTTTAATATTTGTTATTTTATTGTGTAATTGTATTGTTTAATTTTTGTGTATTAATAAAAAAATTATGCAATGTCTGTTGATGCTGAGGTTGCCATATCTAAAATCAAAAATATGGCAACTTTAAATGCTTAAAGTTCACGTTATGAGCAACACAAACCTATCTTTAGCTTATC
This sequence comes from Thelaira solivaga, assembly GCA_947397855.1. Lineage (NCBI taxonomy): Eukaryota > Metazoa > Arthropoda > Insecta > Diptera > Tachinidae > Thelaira > Thelaira solivaga. The sequence goes on from OX377610.1 coordinate 20,658,965, forward strand.
ATATACTTTTTAGTTAAAGTATGTTTGTAATAACCAAAAAGCATTTATCTGTTCAATAGCGTCCTACTTTTTGCTATCGCTTAGTTGTAATAATGGCCCTTAATGTAATAAGTATCAGGGCCCAGTTTTTGAGTTCGTATTTAAGCATTATTTATCTTTAAGTTGCATTTAAATACCAATATCAGTTTTCTACTTCAAATTTAAATAATACCTAAGCGGCCAATATTTCCCATTTTAACACTATTTAAATTACTATATTATTTTTATAGCTTTTGTTGTTGCAGACAACAAATATTTTTGATAGAAACTCATCTTTCGCTTAAATAAAATTCGGACATCTCATGTGTAGATTTTTTTTAATGTATTTTTAATGTTTTCCATTGAATGTAGATAATTTGGTGGTGCTGCCATCTTTTATGTCATATAAATGTGTTATTTAATATTGACAGAAAAACTGAAACTGTATTTAAATACAACTGAAATATAAATAAAAATTAGCTAATTGCGTATTTAAATACGAAATTTAAAACTGTGCATAAGAGAAGTAGCATATCCATATGGACCATTTCAAGGAGGCTATTTCGATCTTCAGTGGATTATTCTTATAGTCTCTTTCCAAAATATTCGAATACTTAATTTTACGATACCTGTACTACAATAATTAAGTTATTGGGTTAATTGCGACAGCAACTTAATCTTTTGCTTTAAGCAATTTTTCCCATATTTATTAATTTAATTTAAAACAAGCCCCATTTTATAGAAAAGTATTAAACAAAATGATTCGTTTAAAAACTTGATAAAATGTTATTTTTTTCTATTTTTAGTAAATATTAAACTCATGGTGATAAGGTTTGTGGTTAATGTATTAAAATATCAAACAAATTAAATAATAATTACATAAAAATTGTTAATTATTATAATTGTCGTCAATATGGACCTTCTGTATAGTAAAAATATGGTCCAGTGAACAATTTACTTTAAACTAGTTATTTACTTTTCAAGAAGTTTTTAATTTCTCTTAAACATGTTATTGATTTTTAAATATACTGGAACACCAAAACTCTAAATTTAATAAAGAAAATTTTATATCTTGGCATAAAAGGCAAGGGGGCGGAAACACCTAAAAAATATAAAATTCTTTATTGTTTTTGTTTTTATTTCACTAAAAAGTTAAAAAGGATTCTTGTTAATCATTGGATTTTGTTGGCAATATCGTTTTCTAATACTTCACTTACGTCTGCCTAATTGTTTCAGCTGATACCAAAATTCGACTGGCAAAAAAAAAAAAAAAAAAAAAAAAAAAAAAAAAAAAAAAAAAAAAAAAAAAAAAAAAAAAAAAAAAAAAAAAAAAAAAAAAAACTTTATTACGGACGAAGAAATGCTCAATGTACAATTTTGTTATATGTATCATAAATAACATTAAATAAAATAGAATACATAGTTTACGTTTTTTTTTTTTAATTTTTCCTTTAGCATTAAATATCCCTTTTTTAGTATAAAAATAAAAATTATTTTGTAATTATTATGTGTACATCAATATTTAAATCAAAACATTAAATGAACTAAACATTTTTTGGAAATGAAAATAATTTATTGAAATAAAAAATAATAACTGTCAAATTGAATGCATAAATATTTAAATTAATTGCATTTAATTGGAATATAAATTGCGAGCAGAATTATGTATGTGTGGCTGTGTGCCTTTATAACAAAAAATAAATAATAAAATATGGTGGTCTAAACAGCACATGTGCCAATAAAGTAAATGTTCGTTTATTAATACACATAAATATTTAAACAAAAATGATAATTTAATAAATTCCTTTTTTTTAAATTCAATAAACAGAAAAACATTTTAAGCTCAGACAAGCAAACATGCACACACAGAAATATATGTGTGTGAATGAATGTACGTATTTATGTAAATATGAATATTCATAAACAAATAAAATGGGTGGTAGTTTATTTTATTTATTTATTTGTGTATTTATGTAGACACAGATAAGGGATTCTGTGTATAACAGCTGCAGTAAAATAAGGAAAAAAAATTTAGAGAAACTCAAATTAAGGAATTTATCTAAATAAAATTGTATTACATTTTTTATTATCAAGACACCTGGCAGCGCCAACATTTTATCGATCTAAATGTCTTGTTTAGAAAAATGCTTAAAATGTTTAAGTGTAATAACTCTATTTACAAAATGTATGAAGCTTCCAAGATAGAAGCTGGAAGGGAGCTTCTGTCGGTCTTCTGACATAGTCTCTTTGTGATACCCGTAGAAAAAGTAAAGGTGTTGTTAACTTAATTCAAAAAAATTATTGGCCATAGAATTTGTTGTCACAACAAAGTTTTATTTTCTGCATATAAAGAAGGTCGTTTTTAAATGAAATTAAAAAATTTTAAAGTTGGTCTTTTTTAAAAGTGGAAATTCCCGATTTTGCTCATGAAAATTACTAAAATCAAAAAATAATTTAATCTGTAGGCTCTAAACTTTCTGGAAAAGTTTTAACATTTTCGAAAAACTTCGCAGTTTTTATTTGATGATGCAAAACGGAAACTGCCAAAATCCTTAAGAACAACAAATCCAAAAAAAAGTTTAAAAATAATCCAAAGTAATTTGATTACAGCTTGCAAATCTAAGATATCTCCCATTTAAATCGGTGTGTGTCCTATTCCGTAATCTCTTATGGTTCGTCCGTAAATTGTAAATAAATTTTCCGTTGTGATTGAATTTCATTGAAGGAATTTTGGTTTGTTTTTGTGTTCATTTTACTTGTGGGTATATGTTCCTTTTTATCTTGCAATCTTAAACTTAAAAATATTGCAAAAATTTTACTAGAGAAAGATAAAGTTTTTTTTTATTAATTCATTATTTGAATAATTTAAATACAAACTAAAATTAAAAAGAAAATTGTAAAGTTTCTGTTTCCGTATTTCTTTCAATCATATCGTGTAGAAATTATGTATAAAAGTTATACAAAAAATTTCTAGATGACTTGATCGCTTGTAATACAGAATTCTGCTGTCACGATTAGAAGAAGACACTATTACGGAGACATTTACCTAGAAAAGAAAAAGCGTGGGCATATTTGCACTTTTCTCACTACATTTTAAAAACACACTCTCACACACTCATACACACCTTTAGACATGTGTATAATAAACATATTCTCAGAAGCTTAAGTTTTATTTTAATGGCCAGCAGCAGCAAATTTTATTATTGGCCATATAGACACATTAAAAATTAAATTGTGCAAAAAAAAAAGAGAGAAATAAAGAAACAATTTAATTTTGTGCTTTTGATTTTTTGTTTAAGCAAAAACAAAAATATATAAATGTTGGTTTAAATCATATTTGCACTACAGACATAACACATCTAGCAAAAACAACAACTACGAGTACAACGACAACACCACTAACCACACAGTCATACTCTTACTTACAAATAATTTTATTTATTTAAACAATTTTATTGTAAATGCTATTAGCCAAATGTTATTTTTGTTGCTGTTGTGTTGCTGCTGTTGTTATTATTATTTGCATTGTATTTGTTAAAAGGCGGGGCATAGATTTTATTTAAAAATGCCATAGATATTTTGGCACGTAGCATTTCAATAGAGTAGATGTAGATTAAAAAGAGATGCATAAAAAATAAACAACATAAACATTTACTTATTTATATCATTAAGTTTTAATACACACAAAGCGAAAATATATAGCAATACACACAATAGAGGCGTGATTTAAAATGCAATTCTTAATTGTTATTTTAAATATGTATTTCAATAATATTTTGAAAAAAAAAAATATTTTTAAGTGTAAATAATTAAACACAATTTGTTAATTGTTTTTATGGCTTCTGTTTTTTTTTTCTCTTCTTCTTTTTTATGTTTTGCTATTTCTCTTTAATTTGCTTAAATAAATTTTATTCGCAATTGTAATAATTTTTCAGACAAAATAATGAAAAATAGAAATTTTACATTTTATAACAAATTATGTTAAACAACACTAATGCGTCTTATGAAAACAATTTGAATTTAATTAGTTTTTGTATTTTAATTAATTTAAGGTTTTTTTTCCTCTCTTTATATTATAAAGTTTTATTTTCATGCTTTACATTTGCCAATTTTGTTTTTCACTTATTACTGTTTAATTTAATTATTTTTTTTTATTATTATTATTTTTATTATGTATGTGTATAGTTTAATCCATTTTTCCCATAACTAATTATGTTAATTGGCTTTGGCTAAATGAAGGACGACAAAAAAACACTAGATAATAACAGTAAATTGTATACACTGAACAAAAATTTTTCTTAAAAAAAAAACAATGTTAAATTAAGCAGAAAATTTTTACAATCTAATTTTTTACAATCAGCTGAGACCAATCTAATAAAAAGTGGCAGCCCCAGAGTTTATGTTGAAATGGCAAACTTATATATAGGGTCCACCCAATAACTTTTTTTTTTTTTTGAAACAGGGCGCAAAACATCGAGTGTAGCTTCGGCTGTGTAGCACGTAGCGCCGGCCTGGTGGACCCAAATGTTCCCAATATCCTCCTCTTCAATATTTGTGAACAAAAATTCGTTCAACATGACCCGATAACGATCGCCATTGACTAACGGCCACTCCTTGCTCATTTTTGAAGAAAAATGGCCCAATAATGCCTCTGGACCAAAATCCGCACCAAACAGTGACTCGTTTTGGGTGCGTCGGCTTTTCAATGTATGTGTGCGGGTTTTCTGTGCCCCAAATGCGACAATTTTGCTTGTTTACATACCCGCCAAGATCAAAATGAGCTTCATCTGAAAAGATGATTTTTTTTGGCAAAATCGGCATCTTCTGTAAGTCGATCGCAGGCCCACTTAGCGAAGCGAAAGCACAACTATATTCTTTCAGCGGAAGGATAAAACTAATTATCTGTCAAATCAGACATGAGCTAAGTGTTACCATTCACGAAATAAGCACTAGTTGAGAAAAAAAAACGTTAGATTGCGGATACAAGTAATGTTAAATTATTATTTTTAATAAAACTTACTAATGAAAAACTAAAATAAAGTTAGAATAAAGCTGAACTAGAAAAAATTACCAACATGTCATTACTTTAAAAAAAAAATTGTTTTGCAGCCAACTTCACGCTGTCAAAATTGCATGTTTCTAGCGCTTTCCTTAAAGAATATGTAACATAAAACAAAACGCTTTGCTGCGCTAATTTAGGTTTGTCATAGGTTGTCTGTTATTGTTGAACGAACTTGATATCACTAACAATCCTATGTGGTGTTGGGAGCCCGGATCCAACAGAGTGACCCCTGGCTTGTTAGTAGATCTAAAACCCTATTTTGGCATTTCTTTGAAAAACAAAATTGTTAAAATTATCAGATAAACAGCAAAACACACCTCAGACCCCAACGAAGGAAGAGTTTATTGGTCACAATGATCTGTCGTTTGCATGACACAACCTCAGAATAAGTACTTTGTGGCTGTCTGGCCTTAGGGTCTTGTAGGACAATAATTTTAGGAGACTAAGAACAAGATAATTGGCTTCAATCGAGGGAACTACAGAAGATCTTCTGGCTCCATGAAGTGACTAGTTAGTCAACCCAAGTCTAAAATGTGTCTTACTTTTCATTTAATAAACATTTGTGTACTGTAAGCGTACTTTAAGCATATAATACATAGTGAAAAATTGTGTCTATTATCTAACAAAAACTAAATTCATTTAAACGAATAATAGTTGAAAAAGAATAAAACACGTTAATAGCTTTTCTAAAGGTAGAAAATATAATACAAAAAATGCAATACATAAAATACGATTATTTCTCTAAGTGCATGTGACCTTATTTAAAAGTTACACAAAAAAATTATAAGCAGAGAATATACACACATATTTTCATTTAATTACAGTTAAAACATTTAATGGAAGTATAAAATAATTCACTCAGAAGCATAGTAGCATAAACTCCAATAAACTAAAAGCAAACACGAGTCCATATTTTATAATAAATTTAAAATAAACTCTAGTTTAATTTAGAAATATGAATTAGTAACCTTTTCATGAAACAATTAAATTGAAAATTAAAAAAATAACAAGAGCTGTTGCACAAATTACGATAACAAACTATAACTTTACACCAGTACTAACCTACGCTTCCTGTCTAGACCCTGGCAGCCGATGGCCAAAGTGAACACTGCTCATTAAAAAATGTCATCTTAGATTTAATTTCTAATATTACAAAAATAAATAAGTTACACGAATAACATAAGCTAGTCAGTATCGGGATACGCTAGTAATGTGTAGTGTATGGGGATGTTTGCTCCAACAAGTACTTTAGATATTTTATTATGATTTCAATTACTATAATTAGTTTGGTTTTTTTTTAATTTTTCATAATTTAAATGATGTTTTTGTAAATGCAATTGTAATTATAGAATCCCTAAGCTTTGAAAATTTTAATGTGTTTAATTAATTAAAGGAGTTTCATATTTCAATATAATAAATTATTCTATTTGTTATTAATTAAGTATGTTTATATTTATGTTATGTGTTATTGTGTCTGTGGTATTTAATAAACAAAAACTTTTTAAGTTTTAAGTAAGAAAGATATATATAAGTTTGTTGTAATTTCTATACCGTACATGGAACACCCTATAAAATAAATACATATTCTAGATAATTATGAATAGCGGATGAGATTTAGCGATGTGCATCTGTTTGTCTGTCCGTGTAGGCGTTGAAATCAACATACCTCTCTTTCAATTGCTATTGATATTCAGCCAAAGCGGCTCATAAATGGCGGAGTTATTAATCGAAAACTGCAACTACCTCTATTTTTGACAATTTCCTGAGTGGGTTTTTGCGTATTTTGTTTAAACTACAGAACGGATTAAAAACGCGGTAAGCAGTTTTGTCAGAAATGGCAGTCGTAATATCTGTGCAATCGGTGCACAAATGCCCTAGAAATATCAAAAATACAACCGCAATTTTAGATTTTCACTAATTTCTGTTTTGTTATAGATATTTTTAAGCTGTACATGTGCGTAATATTTGTACACACAAGCACGAAACCTACAAGCGTGTGTATTTGTGTGTCTTTTAAATGGTTTGAGTGTAACCATTACGTATAAATTTCAATGAGAAAGAATTTTTTGATTTTTGCCCTTAATTCAAAGTTCTTTTGTGATATTAAATATTTAATTAAATATGTTTGATTTAAAAATTGTCTGCAAATCTTTGCAAAATTAAAGTAAATTAAATTATATTTATTTTGCATTCCTATTTAACACAACTTTCTTAGAATTTTTTCTTTATATTAATTTAAATATTGAGTGCCTGCACACATTCTATTGCTTTTAAAAATAAGGTTCTCAGAAAGGATTTTTTCTTGAACTGAAATGAATTATTTAATTAAGATTAATAAAAAATAGGTATTCAAAGAAATTTTCTTTATCAATATTTTTAATTTCTTTTGTTATTTTTTAGTTCATTATTGTGTTTGAGGAATGGTAAGGCTTTATATTCCATATTTAATGATATTCCAATGAAAACAATGCTGTTTGCTAGAAATTAAATAAGTTTATTAAAAAAAGCTTTTAGGGCTGAAGTCCTCTATAATGACATAACAAAATATAAGCAATTTTTGCTTGCCACACAAACTTGTTGTATATTTTGTTGACTTTTGTAGTTTTTTAATTTTTGCATTAATATAACATTATAAAAACATAATTTCAGCAATTGTCTGTTTATATAAAACACAAGTATTTTACAGGCTGTCTCCCACTAAAATTGAAAGCAAAATGTACGAGCATGTATTTGACATTTGGTTTCTCTTTATAATATGAAGTGTGCAGCAATAATTATGATTATTTTAAATTAAAACATTATAAATGTTAATTTAAATGGCACAAGTATCATTGAAATAATTAATATAATTGAAAAACATATTTTTGACTCAATATTTAGTTAAAATTTAATTAAATAAAATTGAATTTAATATGAGTACAAAAATTATTATTAATAATTTTATGGGCAAGTTGAATATTCTCATTAATATGATACATAATTAAGTATTTTCAAAAGAAATTTATTTTAATCGGGAGCTGTCATAGAATCCAAGTCAGTTTTGTTGATTGACAGTTTTATAATAAAACAGCACTGGGGTATATGGAAATTTCAAAAAAAAATTTAAATGGTAGATTACAAATCTAGACGACCTCTTGTTTGAAATGATATATGTCCCATCCTGTAATCCTTTATGGTTCGTTCGGAAGTTACTTTGGATTATTTTGAAATTTCCATATACCCCAGTGCGGTTGCTCTAAGTAATTTTAGCAACTTTATAACGAACCATTGAAGATTGTCTAAGTGGAGACTGTCTAGATTTGTAACCTACCGCCGAAACACTCAGAAATTACTTTGGTTTATTTTAAAAAATTGTTAAAATTTCCATATACCCCACTGCAACTGGCGGTCACTTAGCAATAAAGCTGCGAAAGATTACATTGTATTAAAATTAAAATTAAAGCTTCTTTAATATAAATTTCTTTAAAAGTTTATAATGCGAAACACCTTCTTAATGGATTTTATATATATATATTTTTTTTTTGCTTTCCCCCTGCCTCCTGGGTAATTAAATACTTGCATGCGGTTCAGTAATTTTCATTAAACTTGCTGTATACTCGTGCATGAGTATGAATGTAGTCGAATGAATTATTTAAAGTGCAAATGTGTACGTGTGTGTGCCTTAACATTAATGCCTGCGGTTGTTTGGCAATAAGTACAAGTGCAAATGTCATTTATACAAGTATGTAAGTAAATATACATGTGCAGTAGCAATAATGCTTGCATGTAGTATTTAAATATGTTTGTTTGTTCATATGTCCACACACGCACACATACTGCTATCTAAATATCTGTGTAAAATTAAATGTTTACACGTATGTATGTAAGTAAGTAAGCACGAGTATACATTGTTTATGTACAACGAGGATATAATCAACAATGACAACTTAATATTATTTAAACACATAATTTATAATGACAACATTATTGTTTTCTTGAACACAACAGCAAACATTTGAGAAAATTGGAAGGGTATAAATAGGAAGTTCGGTTAAGACCTCAGATAACAACAGATAACAGATAAACACACGCCTAGATGAACAACAATACAATAGGCAAAAGGCACGAATATGTATGAATAAGACGCACATAAATAGCTAACATATGCGTAATTCATGTGTCAATTATGTGCAACATACAATATGATCGTTAAAGCAGGACCATGTTTTTGGGTGTGTGAGAAAATTAAAATAATAAAAAATTTATTTAAAAGATATAAAAGTGTAAAATAAAGATTCAGTGTTATTAATGTAATATCGATAGTTTTTTTATACTTTATATTGTGAAAAATAACTTAAAAACTCAAAAAATGTTTGTTGAGAATTTTACATTAATAAATTTTATTTTATGGTGGAGCAAAAAACTAATAAAATAAGCTATTATTTTTTATTATTATTATTTATATTTAATATTAGAAATTAATTCCATTTAATTTGTTAACGAGCACTGGTAACTTTGACCATCTACAGAGCACTCAAGTTTTTATTTTAATTCATTTTTAAATGTTAAAATGAACTAAACAACGTTTTTGTTTTAGAATGAAAAAAAAAAATAATTAATAATGTCTGAAAATACAAGCATTCAATTTGCTAATAACAAGTCAATCGGCAGCTAAAATTAAAAATAAAAATTTTTAAATTAAGCAAAAATATATTTTTTTTAATTGTTTTCAAAACAAACATTTTATTCTTAATTAATCTAATAACAAGTTTTTTTTTTTCAAAATCATTTACTACAAACATTAATATGGCAGCGCAGCTCTTCAAGTAAACCAAATAGAAAAATAAAAATAAAAATCTTTTTTGTTAAAAAAGAGCTAAAAATTAATTAGTACAGTGACAAAATATCATCACACAATTTATTTTCTTACATTTGGCAAACGAGAAATCTTTACAACTAAATATGTGAAAAACATTTCCTGTTAAAAAAAAATAAAAACAATGCTACCCCAGTTCCCGTCCCTTCTGCCACTCACTGCCAAAACAAACAAAAAAATTATATCATACAATCTCAGCATAGAAACATTTTCTTTTAAAAAATGTCTATTTCAAAGTTAATGAGATAAATGTTAATGACGAATGTCTGTCAAGAATGGAAACATTTAATAATAATTTTGTATAAATAAAAAAAGCAACACAAAACATTTTGCAGATGAATCGCTTATGAGCATCTCTCGAATACAAATCTATTCATCTTTACCACCATCAGCAAAGCAACCTCATCAATTTAAAAAATTACAATCAGCCTTCACACTCGCACTCACAATTTTTATTTTCAGTACTTTCCCTAAAATATACAAGTGAAGTCAGCCAGCCTACCAGCCTAACAGCCAGTCAATCCATTAGATTTAAAAATATAGAAGAACAAAAAAGTATGAAATTCTATTTAAATCACACACTTAATTAGTAGAAAAAAAAATTATTCTAATTTTTACTTCACTTAACATACGTGCCCTCCCCTCCTCTCTTGTATTGATTCCATCCATCTATGGCTGCATAACGAATGATAATTATTTATTTTTATGAATGTAGCAATGAGTAAGTGTCTGCACAAGAATTATTATGAAATTGTTTTTAAATTCATTAAACGTAAAATTAAGCTCATTCAAAATTCAAAAAAAAAAAAAATAATCCATAACACATCACTGTAGTAAATGAAAAGAAAGAAGATTATTGTCTGTTACATGCTTTTGGAGTGTAGGGAACAAATAAAGCAAAAAACACTTTGAATAATTCATAGCAGATTTGGTTGGCTACTCTTATTAGGTCTACACATTAACATATCACAAACTGAAATGGACAGATGGGGAAGCAAACGTAACAGGATAGCAGAAGTATATAGAAAAAATTGTTTAATTTCAATGTTTATTTCTAATTTTTTCACACAAAAACCCACAACCGTAATCATAGTAAATAGCGCTTTTATTAAAAGCTTACTTTAGTTCTTAAAAACTTTTAGATTTAAAATCATTTTAAAAAATTAATCGACTTTAAGCTGACTATTACTATGGACCATCGTGTTTTAAAAGTGATAGAATTGAAATTAGAACTAGAAGGGGGAACAAATGACCTGAGCACTGTGATCAGAGCAGACCTATTGTGACACAACTTTCATATTATAAATACTTCCTAAGTCTACTATTTATTAATTTAAAATTTCAAAGACTTTTTGTTACTTACAATATGACCTGTCTCTTCGTGTACGTTACATGACACGAGGAATCGTTTTCACTGATTTTCATACTTGCCAAGTATTTTAACAGCCAGCAAAACCATGACAATGCAAATTTCTGAATGAGGTCTTTCGAGACGTGGAAAAACATGAATGTTTTCGCTATCCTAATATCTCTTACTATGATAACCAATAGAAAATTTATTTCGCTTTCACTTAAAAGGCTCTATGTCAATAGCGGAGGCAATGCCGCCAATAAACTCGTACAGCTTTTTAGCGCACACTACTGCAATCTAAGAAAAAGGGCAAAGTCTTTCACCTGCTGTCCAGTTCTTCTGGCTTCGAACCTCTGATTTCGTAGTGCAGAGTTAATAAACGACCTATTGGTTATTAGACCTACTCATATGTCTCAATTCTACCATCCTGACGTTATCTTGAACAGTATGTGCTTCAAAATAGAAACATACGGTTCTAATAGAGGACTTTTTTCTGCCACCTAAACCAACCAGCTTTATTTGCTTTGATTTTTAGCTTAAATTAAGTAAAATTTGGCAAAGTTTACATTTAATTATTGTGTTGAGCAAGATGAAGCTATTTGACATTTATTCGCCTCATTCTCACTAGCTGTGAGTGCCCCTAATGTTGCATTTCATAATGATTTTCCGTTTAAATAAAAATTTGATGAAATCTTGCAACTAATTGCATTAAAAATGTGATTACATTAAAAATAAAAAAATTCAGTTTATTTGAATGTTTGAAAAACTAATAAATTCAGAAAAAAAAATTAAATAAATAAGGCAAAGAATACACACGAAATGAAAAACATGAAAACATTTTCTAATTAATTTGAAATCTTTTTGTATTTTTTTTTTCTCGCAAATCTATACAATTTTTAAGTCAAATGAACTCATATGAAGGTAAAGGGTGATTTTTTTTCATAACCGATAGAGCTTTAATTAAAAAAAAAAATAACACAAACAATAAAATTTTAAACAAAATATATATTAACAAAATATTAATCTTTATTTGTGGTTAATTCCAGAAATTGCGTTGGTTTTAAAATTTATTCTTTTACTCATGATATTCTCATGAGTTACTTTTTCAGTACAATAAGTACTGAAGGGGATAGCATACCTATATGGACCATTTCATCAGACGCTACTCTGAATCCTCAGTAGGTTACTCCCAACGTTTCTTGCAAACATTAGAACCTTTATATTGTAAAAGCAATTGACTAAATAAGAATTATTAATCAATAGTTACAAAAAGATTCAAATATTCAAACAAAAAATTCAGTAAGCATTGAACTGAATAAATAAATAAATTTCCCAACCAACATTTTAATATTGAAAACTAAATATTTTATTTTTATTATAATAAAGATTAATATTTTGTTAAACTTTTAAATTCCAAATAGAAATTATTACATATACAAAATATATATTTTTTATTTAAGAGATCAATACTAGAGGCCTGCACAAGTCTAGACTGAATGGCTTAAAAACAATTTTTATTATAAGATCGTACTGCATAAGTTGAGTTGTGTGACTTCCAAAACCTTTTGTGCAGCTTTTTTATTAAATGAAATTGAAAATGATTTTAGGCTTATGGCTACTGCTGCTATTCTTTCTGAAAAAGGGAAAGACATTCAATTTTCAGCTAATTTTTCCAGTAGTCACCTCTTTCGTAAGTTTTATGATTCTTGAAAAAATCACCCTTTACAAGCAGTGCTTAGTTGTAGTGTTAATGTTCTATGATTGATAAATTTATAATGATTTGTTGTTAGTTAATGATAATTAAAATAGATGGACTTGCTAGCCGGGTAATGTAAGTATTTATAAACTAGAAGGCACCAACAAGCATTCTTGAAAACACACATCAAGTGTAATATTTTTTACTTGAAAGTATGTTTGTGCAGCCCTTTAGTATAAACAAAATCACCAAACATAAACGTTTAAGTGCTGGTCATAAATTGTACTCAGTTAAAATTTTACAAGTTTTATTTGTCTGTCTGTTTATTATAATAAATAAATATTAAAAGGCTAAAAGGAAAGTTTGGTCATTACGAGCAGCGTTGTCATTTTAGCCTTTTTTTCTCGCATTTAGCTTTGAAATTTATGATTTAGTCTCTAGCTTTTTTCCTAACCTTTTTTCATTTTTTAAATAGCTTTAAATAGCCTTTTTTCTTTTTCGCATTTTTTTTGCGGATAATGCGAAAAAATATTTTATCATTTTTTCAAAAAACAGCAAGTTATGACCAAAAAGGAAAGCATATTTAAAACGACCTTATTTTCTTTAGTTTTTGTCATTGTAAATATGTTCTCTTCTTGATTTTTAAAAAAACAATAATTATTATTTTGAATTTTAAGCGATAGTTTTTTAACTTTTTTCTAAATTTTTTTTTGGGAAAGATTTAGCTTTTTCTAGCCTAGTTCATGGAAATTTTTGGCGAAAAAAATTTTCAGATTAAAGCCAAAACTTTTATGTATTATATATAACGCAAAAGAAATCAAGTCGATATATTGAAAACTTAGTAAGTTATGACCAAAAAGGTAAGTAATTTAGCTTTTACTAGCCTTTTTTTAAGGCAAATTTAGCTTGTTTTTTTCTAGCTCCTGGCAACGCTAATTACTAGTACAAGAAAACACTAAACGTGTTTTAAATTTTATAAAAAACAATTTTTAAATTACCTTCCAATTCAACACTGAATGAATAAATTAAAGATTTTAATTGTTATGATTACAAAATAAAATCGCTTATGCATTTCTCTTAGTTTTTTAAAATATTTTAAGAAAATTATTTTTTTGGGTGTTGAAATTTGTTTTTATTTTTATTTAAACATTTTGTTTAATTAAAATTTATGATTTATTGCTGTGTACTCTCGTTAAAGTGACTTAATGGGAATTATATACAAGCATTTATATGTATGTACGTGAGTGTGTTTTATATTAGTTGATGTTGTGTGTTTGGAAAAAGTTATTTTTAGTAATTTCGATAAATGAGAAAAACCACATTAAGAACAAAACTTATAAAAAAAATATAAAGGAGGTGGGGTCGGCAGCAGGCTACTCAATAAATTTTACATTTCAGTTTTTCTTTTTCTTCGCTTTTTTGTTGGTTATAAAATTTTTTTTTATAAAAAGTATATAATAATTTTAGTTGGTTGAGTTGTTTTAAAACGATATGCTTTTTGTTTCATAATTAAATATTTAAATGCTCTAATTGTAAAGGCATAAAATTATAATTTTATTTGGCTTTTTTATCATTAAATTTTATATTCTTGTTTTCTGAAAAACGTAAAACAAATTTAAAAAATTAAATTGTAAAATTTTTGTGAGTGTAGTTGAAAATTTTATATTCAGAGTTTAGCTTTCTCTATAAGAATTTTCTTCAAATCAAGCTTTGCAGGGTACTACGCCGAAATATGAATTTTTTCTACCTGGTCTTACAATAAAATGAAGTGCTTTTGATTTGTTTTGTACGTTTTAGTTTTAAAATCGCTTTCTATTTGTAACTTTTTTTTTCAAAAACTATTATTTTTTAAAATTATTAATAATTTAGCAAGCACCTTCTTTAAACCATATTTAAATTTTTCATCCTCACAATAAAATGAAGTACTTTGAGTACTATTTAGAGGAAAATACCAGACGATTAGCTGTACCAAATCAATCTCGATCGCAATTAATAACTAAAATTTAGAGTTACTTAGCTACTCAAGATACTATATATTTCAATACCAAGAAGATAGAAATACAAGATTACGCCTTGCACATGATTTCCCTCTAGATGATGTAGATTGTTCACTGTTTGAGGAAAAAAATTAGTACATTTCTCTTTCTCTCACTTCTTTAGCTGTAAATTATTAGCCAATAGGAACACAATGCGTGACTTCATTTGTGCTAAATGCACAGAAAATTTAAATTGTATGTGTGGGATGGCGTAATCTTGTATTGCTATCATTCTTGAGTTCACTAGCACAAGAGGTCAATCATGCAACGTCAATCATGAGGGTTTGTGCGTGTTTTTTAAAGATGGTCGTCACACGTATACGCTGTGTGTGAATTTGACAAAAATCAAAACTACACTGAGAAAACAACTTCGATTGTAAGAACTAAATTTATTGCCAATCAAAAATTCAGTTGCGATAATCGAATTTTTTAATCGCAACAATAGAAAATCGGTCTTACAGATAGACATATTTTTGAGAGAACTAAATTTTGAACTGTACTGATTGCCACAATAAAATTTTTGATTGGAAACAAATGTAGTTCTCATAACCGAAGTTGTTTTCTGTGTGTAGTTTGATTTTTGGGCAAAATTTGCTGGCCTGACACAACTGCAAAATTTGCTTGTCTGGCACCACGTCTGTAATCAAAATTTTTTTTTTTGGTAAAGTAGAGTGCACATCGCGGAAATTTTAAATATGAAAATGAAGGAAAAAAATTTTTTTCATTTATTATTGGTTTTTTTTATTGCTAGTACCAATGCAATAATTTTTTTCATGATGTGCAATCATAATGAAAGTGTTTTACCGACGGCAATTTGTGAGCTTGTAAACATTAAGAAAATCACATAAAAATGAGATTGATATCAATCAATTTGATGTGTATATTGAAATACAGTGCGCTCAAGATAACGTCAACACCTAATTTTGTCAACATCCCAACAAGCCAACACTCTTTTCTTCAAGCAAACCACAAACCTCCAAAACTTCAAATCTAAATAAAGCAAAATTTTAGCTTTGGTAACAATTGAAATACATATGTAGATAAATTGTATGTAATTAGTTCAAAATTTAAGAGCTCAAAAAACCGAAAGTACTTCAATTGCAAGAAAAAGCAAATACTTTCGATTCAAAAAAAAGGTGCAAGTACGAAAGCTTTAACGAAACAATATGGAGTCACAAAATCAACAATTAGACGGTAAAAAATGAAAGAAAAAGCTAAATTTTGGAATGTGTTACTAGAGCTACCAAAAATTAAAAAATGTCTGTTGGCTTATTACGCAGAGAGAGGAATTATTCAATAAATTTGTTATCGCTAAAGGAAAAGACTAAAGAGATTATTTAGTGTCTGATTTAATTTATGCAAATATTTTGATCTTAAATTTGCACATTCATAATCGTCAACAATTTGCTAAAGGACAAACTTTAGCGGTTTGACTTAGTTGACGTTATCCCGAGCGCACTGTACAAATTTTGCATTGATCTTATTTTATAGATAGAATCTATAAATATTTACAGTTTTCTAATTTCAATTTAATTAACCTTAACAGCTTTTGTATTTAATTTCTTTAAATTTATTCTTCTTGGCCAAATTCTAATAGTTTATAAAAAGAATATTTATTCATAAAAATTAATTTCTGTGTTTTTCTTTCCCTTTAAAAAGATTTCGTAAAGATTTATCTCTTTTTAATACCAAAAAATAAAAATCAAACATTTAAAAAAAACATCGATCAATGCTAACGTTTTCTTTTCTTTATTTTTTTTTTTTTTTTCTCTTTTATTTTTATAATTTTTTTGTTCTTGGTTTAACATTTTGTATCAAAGTGTGTGCTGATGTATTGTTTAAATTCTAATAAACGGTTGATGATGAAATTAAATAGATGTTTGTTGTTGTTCTTCTTTTTTTTGCCATTTTCAAGATATGAAAAAACCCAAAAAAAATTAATTTAAATGTTTTTAGTCGAGCGTTGTTCACTGCCGGCACTGAAAGAATTTTATTCATGTACGAGTCTCCCATGAATTCAATGCAAATTCATCAATTTAATGAAATAATTTCATTAAAAGTATAATTGAAAACTAATTAAATAAAATACTAATGAAAGAAAAAAGTGTTATAAATTAAAAAACAAAAAACCCCTTTTTAAGAAAATTATATGGCAAAGGATTTCAGGCACCCTCACTTAATTGTGAATAAATTTAGAACTTATGAATGCATTTTGATAAAATACGGCTCATTTTATTTGTCACATATGTAGATATCAACACTATAAACAAAATCTTAATTTTGTTGGTTTTAGATTTTTAATGAATTTTTAAAGAAAAAAAATTTTTAAATTTTCTTGAAAAAAAATTTTTTTTTACAAACTTTTTTTATTTAAAAAGCTACAAAACTGGTAAAAAAATATTTGTTAATATAATTTTAAGGTTATTTTATTCCCGATTTGTAAGTGTTTTTTTTTTTTCAATAAGAAGGTTCTGCAACAAACAATGCGGTTTGTGACGAAATTAACAGCACATAAATATTCATCCTAAATAACGATTTCTATCGTACCGAATATTTTTTTCGGAATGGTACTGAATACCGAATTCGTTAAAATATCATTATATTTGTTTTTTTGATACTAATAGTCGTAATAAAAGTTACTGAATCGCACTACTGAACTTATTTCAAAAGTTTTAAGTTTTTACTTATTTGTGGCGTTAATGATAAATTGGCTAAAACTTCTAAAAAGACTACCATTTAATATGGATATGTAGGCAATGAGAAGGCAGACGAACTCGCAAGAAAAGTGGCGGCTAATAGATTTATTTGCCCAGAACCATACGGCGGGCTGTCTTGGAGCTCTATTAAGCTCATTTTTAAGGGAGTGGCTGTCAACAATACTGGCTGGTAACAGCAGGACTCAGGGTAGCAAAAGCATTCATGTCATTCCGATCTCGGAAGAGAACAAAGGAGCCCGACCCGGTCAGGAATACGCATTGTCACGGGATTTCTAACTGGATATTGCAGACTATTGAAACACTTGGCGAATATGAGTAATTCTTGCACAACAAGACTAACTCTTATAATTATAGTGCAGAGTTTTTAAAAAGTGTACAAAGAAAGTTTCACCACAAAGATGAAGAGACAGCAGAACACATATTGTGTCACTGTATTGGTTTAATTTGGACCATTACCTACAACCGTCAGACATGTTGGATAAATCACCCAAAGAAGTTTCTGAATTCTTAATGACTAGAGTCACAATAGGTCTGTTTTTGAAAAAAGGGGGAAACTTTAAGCCCCATTTGGAAATAGGTGCAAATGTAAATTTTCAAAATACCGATATACGTGTACGATTTTTTGATCCCCTCTACCATAATCAGTTATCAGAATCTTGTTATTTTTTGTGTTATGAATCTCAAGAACTACACATGGCCATCAGGGTATCGAGTATACTAAAAATAGGGTTTTGTTTTTGGCAGCACCAAAATCATTGTGGGCCTGTGCTTAACCTGTGTTAACCTTTACTTTTTGTTTTCTTTTCTTGTTTTAAATTAATATGAAAAAAAAACATAATAAAATTATACATTTAAAAACTTTTTATAAGACATCAACGAAACTTTACAGCAAAACACAAGAGGATATACATTTAAGCAAATGCCTTGCTTGGTTTTTTTAACTAAAACGAAATGTATGAACAACACATACAGATACATATAAAACTAGTTGGGTACCTAGAAACCAAATGTAGGAAACATTTCAAACTCATTTAATTCAACAATTTTCTATACAGAAAAAATTTTAACAATCAACCAGAAGTTAAAAATAATAAAAAGCAAAAAACAAACAACAACAACTAAATTGTAATAATGAGTTATTTAATTGTTTTTATTGCGGTAGAAGTTATTGCTCACGGGGTGCTCTTGTGCCACAAAATAATTATTGTTTTGTCTTTTACTCTTCGTTCTCTAAAAAAAAAAAAAAAAAAATTATGCCTGCGTTTGCCATAGTTGGAGCTTGGCCCCCATCATGGTATACATTAAAACAGCAGCATAGCGCACTAAATATTACAACTACCACACACATACACATGCACATTAAAGTTGTCAGTTTGTTAACAATGTGCTATTTAAAATATTTATAGACAGTATGTGGGCAATTGTTGCCAAGTACTAAGTATTTTCCAATTATAATTTAGAATTGAATTAAATATGAAATTGTATAGAGTTAAGCATCATTCAGTTAAGATTTTATTTCTTTTATTTATTTATTACATCAAGTAGTTTATAAATTATAAATTTATAATCAAATTATTAATTATTGAAAATATGATTGTAGTAGAAATAACTAGACAGATTATGTTTATAAAGAGCTTAATATACACAATGTGTATGTTTGAGGGTATATTCCTATAAAATTTAATTGAATTTAATATTGTTGTGTGTATTGTGTGTAGAAATAATAAACAATAATCCTGAAAATTTTTTTATCCTTTTACATTACACGCACACAATCAACAAAACAATTTTAATGTAATTAGTTTTATGGTGCTTCTAAAAGCTTAATTTTTCTTTTCGTTTGAAATTGTAAAATACACTGTAAGCAATAACTTTAGCACACAATTTGGTGTATCTTTTTTGATACGGGTCATAATAATTAACACTTAAAGTACTGACTCACTATCCTTCACGATCGTACGATTATGTCAAAATAATGTGTGACAGAATTCTGTCCTACTTGAAGAAATCGCTTTAAAATGGCGAACTATATGCCACACTATTATACAAAAAAAGATGCAAAAACATATGTTTACTCAGCTTAATACTTTTAAACGTATTTATTTTCTTCTTTGCCACAAAATATTTTTTTACAAATATGTACAATGAAAAATAACCTAAAAGTTTGTATAAATAAAACACAAGCTTGGTATTGTTGCTATTTTTCTGCCTTGAACATAGAAAATGCAACTCTGATCTCACAGATAAAATTTATTTTATAAAAATTTTCATAACATTAAAAAATCTAACAGACCTGTCAAAAAGTCTGCTTGTTCAATACACACTATCATACTTTTTTAGCACACATGCGTTTTTAGACAGATTGTACGAGGAAAGACGAAGGGAAAGGGGAACAGACTTGCTAGTACTCGGCAAATATCTTTTGTTATCTATTTGTACCCTTTAAAAATGGCAAAAAAGAAGCAGACGATTGTGACAACAAGAAGTCTCGCAGAGATTCTAAGCGTGGCTGATTCTAATATTTATTATATTACACCATCCCGTTAGAAGTTTAAGGTCGATCCTGTTGAGTGCCGGTGCTTTTTGGGATGTGCACCTTGGTAGCGTGATAAAGCTTTTCGACTGACTGAGTCCATTCAGCGATTTCAAAAGTTTGGCAAATATTGATGCGACCCAGGAATCAGTTTTCTCTCTTATGTATCCTGCAAAGATACCAAAGTATAAAACTTTCCTCCCAAGTTGATTGTTGACACAAAATTTTTGGGTGTGAACGAAACTGCGTTTTCAAAGAGAATTAAGAAATAGTTGACGAACTAAGTTTCCCTGTGAGTTCCTAGACTGCTTTCGGCTATTTCTAAGCCGATTATATTAATTTTCTGAACAAGCTTATTGCAATGACTGCTATTTTTGACAAAACTACAAACCATTTTTTTCTTCTGGTTATTTACGACAATAAACGTAAAAAACCTACTCAAAAAATTTAACTAAAGATTTTGGTAGCATCGGTTTTTCGCTCATAGTGTCATTATTTATGAACTGAATTTCAATAGCAACCTGACAATAAGAACAACTAACAGATTGTTATGCTAAACTTTTCTGTAAGTTGTGTAGGAGCTTCACAGACAGACGGACTTCGCTAAATCAACTCCGCTAACTATATAATGTACAGGATGGCACATGTACTTATATATTGGCAATTTCACCTTCTTCAAATCACGCAACTATTTTTATTTGTTGGTATTTTAATAAAGTGATGTCTGCAATTTTATTTAATTCATTTTTAATGTAAATTATTGATAGTTTTATTATGGACTTTTCTATTTCTATTACTATTTCTACAGCTATCACAAAGGGACCACATCAGAAAACCCAAGTGAGCCCAGCTTCTGTTTTTCTTATTTGGGCGCTCTGTGTAACCTTATTAGAGTAAAAACTAAAAAACTAAAATTAAGCTACTGCCGCAATAAAAATTATCAATTAAAAGAAGTAACGTTACGTGACAAGAGTTCACTTCTCTGGGAATATGGGCAGGAAAGGGTATAAAAAAGATTAAATTTAAATAAAAATGTAATTGATGTACAATTGAGCTGTTAAGTCTAGTTTTTTTTTAAATTAGGTAGTTGTAATTTTAGTAAGATATAGACACCATCTTACTGAAATTTTATTTTTCAAACGTAAACTTATATCACTTTGTTTGATGGACACAAACTCTACTCAATTCATTGGTAATTGGTATTAATGTATTTATAACAAAACAGCTGATTGCAAAAATGAGTAAAAGCCATTAAAAATACTCTTGTTAATTTGCTATTTATCAATTTTTTTTTTCCATATTAAACTTATAAAACTGTCCAGCATTTAACACTTGCAGGGTTTCGTTTCTATTTATGAACCCAACTAGTGACTAGTTAGTGAAAGTTAAAAAAAGCTAAATACAGCAAAAGTTAAAAAAAAAATTCTCATGCCCAACTGTTTGCCTATAAATTTTAAATTTTGCTACACAATTACAAATAATTTCAACAAGTAAAGAATGTTTTCTTTTTAATTTGATTGTGTTTTAAATAATTAATTAAATAAACTGGGTAATACAATTTTAAGTGTTTACGTTTTTAGTGAATTTAATTATAAATTTTTTTGATGTTTTATTATTTTCTTTTTTTTTTTTTTTTTTTTGTTAATTTAAAATGTTTATAATTAATTTTTTTTTCGTTTTTTACATAAAAAATTCCTCTCATAAACACAAGTGCAGTTGGTAAATAAAAACAATACATTTCCTTAATGGTGAAATGTAGAAACAAATGTGCTTCTCTGGCAAATTTATGATGATGCATAATAATATTGCACTCAGTCAGTTATACAAATTTATAAACAAAAATTTTGTTAATGTAAGTACGTATGTGTGTATGTGTGTATGTGTGTCTGTATGTAAACAAATAATAGCAAACCACTACTAAACGATGAGTCGCAACATGCCACACGCCATTAACTCGAAAAACCATTAATGTGCGTAAAATAACAACAAACTATACACAGCATACGAGTATATACGAAAGAAGCAATAACAATATCAAGTATGTATATTAATAATAATTAAATACGTAAGTACATACATATATGACATACATACTATTTGCAGACAAAATACACTTTTACACAGCCTTTCAGTAGTGCGATTCCATAACTTTTATTACAAACATTTGTATCGAAAAAAAGTATAACGATATTTTATCGAATTCGGGATTCAGTAACTTTCCGACAAAAATATTCGGTACGATAAAAATCTTTATTTGCGATGATTATTTATGTGCTGTTAACTACGTCGCAAAGTTCATATAAGCAATGCAGTTTGCGGAAGTTCACTTTATAGTTTACTTTATAGTTCACTTTATAGTTCACTTTATAGTTTACTTTATAGTTCACTTTATAGTTTATAGTTCACTTTATAGTTCACTTTAAAGTTTATAGTTCACTTTATAGTTCACTTTATAGTTTACTTTATAGTTCACTTTATAGTTTATAGTTCACTTTATAGTTCACTTTAAAGTTTATAGTTCACTTTACTTTATAGTTCACTTTAAAGTTTATAGTTCACTTTATAGTTAACTTTATAGTTCACTTTATAGTGCACTATATAGTTTACTTTATAGTTTACTTTATAGTTAACTTTATAGTTCACTTTATAGTGCACTATATAGTTTACTTTATAGTTTACTTTATAGTTAACTTTATAGTTCACTTTATAGTTCACTTTATAGTTCACTTTATAGTTTACTTTATGTTTACTTTATAGTTCAGTTTAGTTTACTTTTTTGCATTTTGGTGTGCATTTTACACGTGTGTGCGTGTAGTAGTCACGTTTTCTGCAGACTCTTTGATCTGCAATATAAAAATTAATTTTTTTTATTTTTGTGGTGCCTTATGCCTTAATGCTAACTTTGTTCTGGAGCTCTAGGGGATTTCTTAAAGCAAAGAGAGCGTATCTACAAGTTTTAAAAAAGTACATAGAAAAATAGAATTTTACAACCATATTCCTGAAAAAACATTTTTGTTTAATAAGGTCTTCTTAAGCAAATTTTCTATGGGAATGTTTTTCTTAATGACGGCAGTTAGAAAAGGTGGTTTTGGCCATTAAAAAAGTATATATAGAAAAATTCGTATACTGAAAAGTGAAATGTTAGCATCACAATCTTAGAGTTGCAAATTGTAAAAACAAAAAATTTAATTTTTTGATTTTACAATTCCCCTTAAATAATTGTAATTAATTCCTTTAATGTTAAAACTTTTCTAATGAAACCCATGTTTTTTTCTTTAAATAATTTTTTTGACCATTTAAATTCAATATTGTCTTCTTCTTGAATTGAAACATTCATTCAATCGTTAAATAAACACTCAATATATTTATTGGCATTTCTCACATTTTAAGTTTTTTATTATTTAATTTTCGTACGACTAACCAACAACATTTATAATGATGAAAATATTTAACAACAACAACAAATGAAAAATAGTAAAAAAAAATTGTTTAATGGATTTAATGGTGTGGCAGACATTTATATGGTAACAACTTTTAAAATAATAAACGAAAATGTTGCAACAACCACCACCACCACCACCGCCAGCCATCATCATCTCATCAGCATTAATCGAATGACTACAATTCAAATGTTAAAAGGAAAAATAAACGTAATTATTGCAATGGTTTTCATACAAAAACGAAACATACGGAAACAGACAAAACGACGCACTTAACAAATTATATAAACAAACAAATAAGACAGACGGGCAAAGGCAGACAGACACCCAATGAAAATGAAAATGAAACTCTTTTTATATTTAATAAGAAATGCAAAGAATGAAAATAAAATGATGTACGCAAAGTGAAAAATTACAACAGCAATAACAACAAAATTATAATTGAAAGTGGAATTGATTATTAAAATAATGAGTTTAAATAATGAAATGCATTTTTGTGTGCGGTCCCACAATGACCATCAGTTAACATTTAAATTATTAAAAATAATTAATTTATAACAAGCTGGGATTTCAAAATATTTTATTTATTTATTAAATATTAAATGTAATATGACACAGTGATAGATCTACCATTAACTTTTGGAAGGGTAAATTGAATGCATATTTACATTAAAAAACAAAACAAAGTTATTATTCAAAACAAAACTTGGTCCCAAAAATATTTCCGTTTTCGTGTTTTCAATATGTTCTACCGGACACACCCACTTTTACGCCCACATCTCAATGGTTTTACACTTAAAGTTTTATTTTTCAAAGCATTTAATAGATTCTAAGGATTCCAATTCATGAAATAAAGTAAATGGGAGAGACTGGGTAAAAACTAACTATTAAAAGTGGTAAGACATTTATGCCAATTATTACAAGTTACAGGTAGTTAAAGTTAGGAGTTTTTAGAGCTAATAATTGTTTTTTGACTAGAGTTTTCATTTAAAATGAAATGGTAAGTTGAGGTTTAGATTAGCCAGCATTTAACTCAGCTATATTTTTTAATTTAAGGCCTTTCCAGAAAGTGTGTGTCTTTGCGGCCTTTAAAATATCGAATTTAACTATTGGTAACTTGTAATAATAAGCCTTAGAGATTTACCCCGTTATCCAAAAAAATTGACTCAAACTTTAAAGTCACCGTTATCGAAATTTTTCATATAATTTTTTCATAAATTTTTCGATAAGCGAAATTAAAAAATTCTCTAAGATATACAAATTATACTCGGAATATGAGCAAATTTTTTTATAACACAAGTAATTGATCTATCGATCAAATTGTCTACAAATTTTGTATGAAAAGTACTAAAAAACTTATTGCTTGTTACACTTCATATGAATAACAATTCTCTTTGTTACATTTATATTAAAACCAAAAACAAATTTTCAAATTGTTTTTTTTTTTTTCAATATAATTGCATCTATTGTTCGCTTGAGCTGGCAAACTTTCTTAAGGAATTGATAACTTGTCTTACACAAACAACAGCATATAAATCGCCTAGAAAATTTGCATGAAAAACTCTGAATTGTTTACAATTTTTTCATTACTTTTCACATACATTTTTTTGACGATGTGATCGTTCGTGTTGAGGAAAGAAAATTCTTAAAATTTAATGTTTATGTAATTTTAATTTTAAAAGTGCTGATTAAAATGTTTTGCTGTCTATGCAGCAGCATACAATCTTGCAATGCAGAATAAATTTTAAATAAACTTTTAATTAAGGAAACACACATAAAAAAATTCCTAAAGATTTATTTAAATTACCTTTAAAGCCTTTTTATATTAATTACGCTTAAGCACACATTAAATTTAATTTAAAAAAATTATATGATGATAAACATAAATCAAATCGTTCGCCATTAAAATAGTGGCTGCCGTTTTGTTTGTTTTTCTTTTATTTTTTTTTTTTTTTTGTGTAAAACATAAATGCGCTGAAACGTAAAATAAGACGAAAATTACGCATCGTTAAAATTAAAAATACATTTAAGTAAATAAAAAAAAAGGAAAGGAATTCAACAAGGTAGAGAAGGCAAAATTATAATAACTGAAATGAAATAGAGTACAATTCTTGAGGAAGAAAAGAAAATACAAGGAAAAACTCTAAACTCAGGGGCATAATTTAAAAGCTAAACGAATTTATGTTTATGCTTTATAACTTGTTGCTGGAAAATGAGTGATAAAAAAAAAAGTTTATTTTCTTTCTTTGGACAAACAGATAAAAAAGGGATAATGAAGGCTAAAATAATTATGAAGTCTAAGCAAATAATATTCATTTCAATTTCTCTGAAAGATGTTTGAATTGTATTAAAGTGAAAAGGTTGAAACAACTAAAAATATATCAGAGATATACGCAAAGCAAATAGTGTTATTGTAACAAATATTTCAGCCAAGGTTATAGGTTATAACCCCGGCTACACAAACGTGTAGGCAAATTTTATATATTTTGAAGAGAGAAATTTATAAATGGCTATAATAATTTTTATATATTTATATTTTTTCCAAGTAAAATCCCAAGGCACACTTATGTGTACGAGGTATGATCAAAAAATAACCGTTATTTTCAATATTCGTGAGATACGTATGTTCGATTTTCGCATTTTTTTTTATGTTGGTACACATGTCTGCTATTTATGGTGAAAATATGAGATATTTTGGATTGTCAGTTTGTTTTTGACAGATAAAAAGGTTAGTCGTGTTTTGGTGTACTCTTCGATTTTTTACTATTTCAAAAAATGGATCAAAGAAACTGTATTAAGTTTTGCGTAAAAAATTAAATTAAATGTGCAAGGACATTTGAAATGTTGACTGTGGAGTTTAGCGAGTCTACTATGGGCATAAGTTCAATTGTGGTATAAACGGTTTAAGGAAGGCCGAGAAGATGTCAATGACGATGCTCGTCCTGGTCATCAAGTTCGGTCAAATGTAAAGGTTTTGCTCACTGTTTTCTTTGATTGCAATGGCATGATGCATCATGAATTCTTGCCACAAAGTCGTACGGTCGATAAGGAATACTACCTTGAAGTTATGCGCCGTTTGCGCGAAGCAACGCACAGAATTGTGGAAAAACCAATCATGGATTTTGCAATATGATAACGCACCAGCTCACACGTCTATGCTTGTGCGTGGGTTTTTGCCCAAAAACTACACCGTAATCATGCCTCAGCCACAGTATTCACCAGATTTGGCCCCCTGAGACTTTTTCCTGTTCCCAAAACTGAAGACACCGATGAAAGAAAAGCGTTTTGCTACAATTAAGGAGATAAAAGAAAAAACAGGAGCTGTTGGCGATACCAAAAAGCGCGTTTCAGAAGTGTTTCGAGGATTAGAAAAAAACGCTGGCATAAGTGTATTATATCTGAGGGGGAATACTTTTAAGGGGACAAGATAGTTATTGATGAATAAATAAATACTTTTTGAAAAAATTTAAAATAACGGTTATTTTTTGATCATACCTCGTATGTCCTGTTTCTAAGGACATGAGCTTTGTATGGACTTAAAAATACATTTTTATGTTTTTTAGGGCAAATTATCATATACAACTTTAAAATTCTTTGAAACTGAAAGGGATAAAAGTGTAGGAGACTAATTAGCACTTAGCGTATTGGGGCAAAGGTGAACCTTTGCAGAAATGACATCAAACTCTAAGTTGAATTGTTGACAAGACACATGCATAACAATGGTATGGTGTATGATGATTTCTGTCGTGTCTGACAAGAATCTTCGGAACATATTCTGTGTGTTTCCCCAGCAATGCAAAAATGCAGTATGAATTACGTGGGCAGTGGGATACTTGCCCCCAAAACACTTAAGTAAAATGCATTCCACAGCAATAATAAGTTTCACGAGGAGTCTTGGTTTGTAGCTGTCAGCTGGGGTGCCATTACGTCCCATGATTTAATTTTTTTGTTTATAATTGCCTGAAGCTTAATTTTCCTATAAATTATTTACTTTTCATATAAATTATTAATTTCAGTTTAATTGGGAAAAATAAAGTGCTTTTCCAAAAGCTTAATATTTGAATGAAAATTATATTGGGCTGGCTATAGCCTTAAGTTTGTTTACAAGCAATAATATAATCCGTTTTTTTTTTTAATTCCACAAAATGTTTACCATTTCTTGAAAGAAAATTCCTATAGTTTTTATTTTAAATGCAGAAATATATTTATAGCATAAAGGAAAATACTTGAAATACTTTATTTTGAGTTTATGCTTCTGCAACAATATTTAAAACTTGATAGTTTTTAAGCAGGACAACCAGCCAAAACTGCTGCTGCACAAAAAAAAAATTCCTCAGCCAAAAAGTTAGTCAGTAACAGTGGCAGCAGGCAGAAAGAAGCATCATTAATTTACTGCTGCTTAACATCAATTATAAAAACCTTAAAGTAATTTGTTAGTTCTTTTGAGTTCTTAACAAAATAGAAAAGAAAAACCTTCTGAAAAAATGTGCTAATTTTTTTTTTTCATTTAAAAAGAATAGGAGGTACTTGCAGAGAAAAAGAAGAAAACTAAAAAGCTGAAATTAAATTGAAATAAGAAAACACAAACAAAAAAAATCTCTACAAACAGGCCTTCATGGTTCTTTGAATTTTAATTGGTTTGCAAGCACAATCATCATCAGCTGCTGCCGTTGTAGAAACACAGCTAATAGTTGCAACAAGGAAAACCAGGGAAAAAGCCAAAAATATATAAATTGCACACCAACCATATTTAAATTGGACTGCACAGTGGGTTAAAATACCATTACCAATATAGCTAACATTTAAATAAACATTTTAACATTTAAAATCCACCAACTAACTGAAGCTGCTTCTGTTACTTGGGGTATATAGTCAGTGCAGATGAGACTTAGGAGCTTTTCAGAATATGACATAACAAATATTATTTATCAAGCAATTACTTATAGCTTCCTTATACCACCCTGTCTTAATGCAGTTGTGTTGCCTTTGTGGCATTACAATTGGGACAAGGTATCACAAAATTATTTCAACTGTTGTCATGTCTTTCATGATTTTGTTTGTTTTAAATTTTTTATTTTCTATTTCTTAAATAGTATTTTTGCTTTCTTATATCTTTAGGGAAAAAAAAAGAAAAAAATAAAATAAAATAAGCCAGAAATCTTATTAAAATACAAACACTTGAATATTATTTGGCGGCACTCTAATGTGCCAACATGCCCATGCATTCATTTCAGTTTTATTTAGTCAAGAGTATGAAAATTATTCAGATATAAAACAATTTTACGTAGCAGCAGCATGTATTTAATGTGTGGCGACACTTTTGTAAACGTACTAGCACAAAAATGCATAACTCACTAAACACCCAATAAGCGGAATGAATGAGTGGCAAGAGCTTTAAAAGAATACTGACTTTAAAATTTAAAAAAAAATTTATGAAATATGTTGTCTAAGCCTAGGACTCACTATCCTACTTAGTCGTGCGATCTGTCTAAAAATGCATGTGTGCTAAAAAAATATGATAGTGTATATTGAAAAAGCATGTGTGTGACAGACTTTTTGACAGGTCTGTCCGATTTTTTATTGTTATGAAAATTTTCATAAAATAAATTTTATCTGTGAGATCAGAGTTGCATTTTCTATGTTCAAGGCAGAAAAATAGCAACAATACCAAGCTTGTGTTTTGTTTATACAAACTTTTATGTTATTTCTCATTGTACATATTTGTAAAAAAATATTTTGTGGCAAAAGAAGAAAATGACTACTTTTAAATATATTAAGGTGAGTAAACATATGTTTTTGCATCTTTTTTTGTATAATAGTGTGACATAAAGTTCGCCATTTTAAAGCGATTTCTTCAAGTAGGACAGAATTCTGTCTCACATTATTTTGACATAATCGTACGATCGTGTAGGATAGTCAGTCAGTATCTTTACTAGTGTAAAATTAGGGATGTAAGAGCATAAGTCCTGTAACTTACTGATAAAAGCAAATGTGAATAAATCGCACACCCCAAAAATAAAATGTAGCTAAACGCTATATTTAGAAAACCCCAAGCTAAATGCTTGTAAGTGTTATTAGCCCATGGAATCGCACTATCTCGATTTTGGCCCATTTTTCTAAATCAAAAATTTTCACTGTAAAATAAATGTTAGTAAAATTCTTCAAAATCTGTATGCTTTCATGATTTTATTCATTTTTATGAAGTTATTAGAAGATTATCTTTCATAAAATCTTCTATAAAATTCATGTCAATCGAATAATCCATCGTTGTTTTATTGCAATTTAAAGTTTTATACGTCTATAAAAAAACACCTTTTAGATTTAAAATACGGACTTGCTAACCCTTTCACATAAAAATAAAATGTAAGTTATACAAGAAAAATCACCAGTTTCCGAGTTAAAACGAATTTCTCCATCACCTTTGTTTCAGAAAATTTTTCATATTTTTAAGAAGGAGCTTAAGATTAAATACCTTCAAGTAAGTGCCCAGCTATAAGTACAAAAAAGTCAACTCTGTCAAGAAAATATCTGTGCAGTTGTAATGCAAACAGTAGCTAGATACTAACATCACTTTAATATACAAACAAACAAACATTTAAAGCCAACCAAGTAGATAGAAAACATGAAAAAAAAATATTTTTTTTTTTTCAAAAAACTTTTATATTTTTGCTATTTGATGATTTAAATTTTAGTAAATTTGATTTACGCAAAAAATACTGGCAGCATTAATTGTAGTTGTACAGAAATTTTCTATTACATTAAGTGCGAAAAATATGCAGCTGCATTAATCTTTAGATTAAATATAGAATATTTTTAATTAAATTTATTGTAGCGGTTTAAGTTTCGCTTTTTCATGATTAAATTTATTTTTAATTTTTTTTTTTATTTTACTTTTTTGCGTAAATGTCATGCAACAAAATAGGGGGGAAGTTAATGGGTTTTTAAATTACATCAATATGAATTCACCAACGTGATTTTAATTTGGCACATACGAATACAATTTGAACAAAAAATTAAGATGAAAAAAACTTTGTTGCAGCATTAAAAAGACATTTTGATTTGACGAGGGAGAAAGATAGAAATTTTAATGATATAAAAAATGTTTTCTTAATTATGTGGTAAATTGAATAGATTTCTTTTTTAATTTCCTGTCAAAAATTTATCATTGCGGAGAATTAATAGAGGGGATGATTATAATTGTAACAAGGTCACACTTTTTTAAGTCTTTTATAGAATTTCTAGAACTTAAAGTAGACTGAATCACTGAAGTCAATCATAATCAAAATAAAGTATGATTATATGAAAAGCATATCATACCCAGATATCATCCTATCGCTCCTATAACAATCATAGGTTTCATTAATCGAGTTGAGTCCTGTCATCTAAGCCATCAGACTCACCTTGTCAATAATGACAGGGGCTAACATCCGCTGATTGTCCGGGACTGCTTATTTGTAAAAAAATTCACTTGTTCGCAGCTGGCCTTAATAGCTAAAGGTAGTTTACTATTAGCAACATGTGACCCATACGGTTGCCATCAGCTAAGCGTCTTGTTTCAGGGTTTTTCATAAGCTCTCTTTAGTTTTTTGGATTGAAAGTCGTTTTCAAAATTTTATTCACTTTAGCGTGATTATAATTTTTATGTTAGGCATTCTTATAAGTATCAAAAATGCAATCAATTGAGAGAAATATTTATAGCCTTTTTGCTATTGGCTTAACAGCATTGGGCCATAATCAGAGTTAAAAAATTAAGCTTTTATTAAAAGCTGACTTTTGTTAATAAAAATTTTATAAATTTAAAATTATTTTTAAAAAGCTATCGACTTTTAATTTTAAAAATAAATTTAATAAAAAAGTTATATGTTATTTTTTATTATAATATTAATTAACAATGATATTTTTCTTCTCATTTTTTTTAGGTTAAAATATGGTTTCAAAATCGTCGCACTAAATGGAAGCGACAAGATAATGTAACCAACTCTGAGGCAGCCGAGGTTAAATCAGCAAATCATGGCAAAACATCATCATCGGCAACATCTACATCATCAACAGACAATACAAATGGAAATGTAAAGGCAACGACAGCAGCAGCACCAACAACAACAACGACAACTCCAACAGCAAATGGTTCAGTAACCACAACAACATCATCAACAAACTCTGAAGCCATTACAGTTGCAACAACTAAAAAGAATTCACACAATTCGCCTGCCAGCAATAGTACCAACAACAACAACAGCAATAGCAGTAATGGCAATAGTAACAACAACTGCAGCAATATTGATAATAAACGAAATATTGCAAATGAATTAAGTGCAAAATTAACCGCCAAACAAGCGACAAAAATCAAAAAACAATTGAATGCATTACTAGAGAAAACCTCAAAAAATGCTGCCGGTAAAAAGCATGAAAATATAAATAGTTCACTTAAATCAGCAAACATTTCTACTGCAGACAAAACAACAACAAATAATATAAAGGCCATGGATAGAAGCTCAAATGCCAAAGAACACACAACAACTCAAAATAATCATCGTCATCATAATAATAATAATCATCATCATCATCATAATCACCATCATCAACAACAAAATCATCACAATCACAGCCATCGTCATCACATACCACATCATCATCATGCAATTCCATTAACTGTAGAGCCTGCAGCACCTTTGGAACAGACTGAAAAATTAGATATCAAACTTGAAGAATCACCACAACATCGTGAACTGCAATTAACATTGCTAAGAGCAGCACATGGTCAAAGTCCGCACTATGGTGAAATGGATTTTGAAAGTAAATTAGCTGCATCAAGAATTTCAAATGCTTTAGCAATGGCCAAATTAAATGCCTCCTGTAAAACAAAACCAATGACCATTAAAACAGAAAACCATAATAAAATTGAAAATGCTGATGAAAAAGAAGCCATTATAAAAATGGAAAATTTGCAAGAATTAAATCTATTGAAAGAATCTATTACAGAAGAAATTAATTCAACTATAATTAATGAATACAAAGATCAAAATGATGATGATAATGTTTGTGGTGATGATGATGATGATAATGCTGACAACAAAGTAGGGATTTGTGATACAATTGTTAAGAGGCAGACAAATGATGATAGAGATAATGATCATCAAATGAAGTATGAAAATTTTATTGAGAATAAAAATGTATTACCAGCACATGATAATGAAACAGATGCTGATAGCGATGCTAAAATGAAAGAAATTTAAAATTTACTTAAATTTAAAAATATCATATTAAAAAGGATCTTCCAGTCGAAAAAGAAAAATTAAATAGATAATGTGTGCCAAAAAAATAAAAAATGCTTATTTATAGATATGATACCGGTTATTCACTTCAAAAGTGTCATAAATCAAAAAACATGATTTTACAGCAGAGCCATTTCAATTAACAAACAGGTTGGATGTCTTATGAGACAAATTTTAAATATTTTATGCTGAAAAAATTAGATTTTTTCAGAATATAAAATAAAATATGAGCTATTATTTTTGAAAGTGATACAAGTACACTTTAAAAAAATATTTGTAGTAAGGTGCTGTCTATATCTTATTAAAACTACCGCTAACTTAATTTTTTTTAAGCGCGCAATTATGCCACTTTCAAAAATAACAGCTAATACATACTAAGAAAAAAAACTCATTTTTGAAGTTATAACACTATTGTAGTAAATGAGCGATATATATGCTCAAATTTCAGAGATGGATATGTAAATATGAGTACTTAAGTTATTAAAAAAACATATGAACCAAAACATTTGATCTAAATTCCAAGATTTCTCCACTTTTTTTAATGTCAAATGAAAGATTGCGCTTCAAAATAGGCATCTAGCGCATGTATTTGCGATTAAATTGAGAGCAA
Source organism: Thelaira solivaga (assembly GCA_947397855.1). Lineage (NCBI taxonomy): Eukaryota > Metazoa > Arthropoda > Insecta > Diptera > Tachinidae > Thelaira > Thelaira solivaga. Next base: position 20,692,558 of record OX377610.1, read on the forward strand.
AAATTTTTTAGACGAAGAAACATTTGGAAGAAAACATCTTTTTTTGTTGGGTACTCGACGACATATTTTTGTTTGATATTTGCTTTACTTCTATTTTTCTTTCGTTGTTTTTGGAATGTTGCTCGTCTGTGTGACAGAGAAAGAAAAAACAAAAGAGAATCCCAGATATTTTCTTCCAAATGTTTCCTTGTCTAAAACCAGGACCACATACAGCAATTTTAGTTGGGCAATTCTTGATTTTGTAGGAGGGAGGACAAAATATTAAAACTATACAAAAAATAGCCTATATCCATGCTAATAAGGAAAAAGTCTACTTAAGAAAAGTCCCTAGTGGAAAACGTACATACTAGGCTCTGTTCTATAAATCGAAGCGTTTTGGAAAACGAATAAATGGCTATTCGGTGTTCTGCAAACTATTTGTTTAATATTATACGAAGTTAAGTTAGAATTCTTATTTAAGCGTTTAAGTCAAGTTTTTGTATTATTAAATTAATAGACATTATTTGCTATTGCCTAAAAGTGATTCTTGTTGTGATGTCCACAAAAAATTTGCCTAAAAAGTTGCTTTTATACAGCGAACTAATCTTCATACTGGAAGCGAAAAGTTTAAGAAAACTGCACTGTTTTTCATGTTTTTTAGCCATTTACTTCTGCACAAAAGATATTCTGGATCGCGGTATATATGGCTTATCTACAACTCACTTATTACAATAAGAAGCCTTTTGATTAACTTTCGACAAGTTTATTTATACGCTTTTAAAACGAACGAAATTATATGAATTCGCTTTAGAGGACACCAAACAAACATTTTCCTTTTTAATTCAGTTTACAGAACAGAATCTATTAATTTAAACAATTTTGAAAATATACTTATTGTTAAGAACAATATAAATATTAAATGTAATCGAAATAATAAGAAACGAAATAATTAAGAAAAGTAAAAAACAGCTTCTTAATATTTCATGTGATAAATTGAAAAGGAAAAATATATTTATTATTACTAATGAAAAGTGAAACTGAAAAGTATACGATAAAATAAATGCAGGCACTCAGCCAACTACATACATACTAGTACGAGTACATACTTATGTGCACATTTAAAATGTTAATTAAATTTCAATTTAGAATACGAGAATTTAATTAAGTATGAATGTACTATTTATAAAATTAAAGTTTAGATTTTAAATCATTAAAAAAAGAAAAAACAAAAAGAAAAAAGCTCAATTCAAAATCTTTATTATAAAATAAATTGTAAATTTAAGTTAAATTATTTTGAAGTTGAATATCTTTTTTAAGCTTAATTTCCCTTGCAGAATATGTATGTAACTAATATTGATTTATAAATAAGTAATTAACGATATTTCATTTAATGCAAAACAAGAAAAAGAATATAAAAATAATAATAATGTTTATTAATAATTCTATGTATGTACGTATGTATACATTTGTATATATTAAATTATTAAATGTACAAAATTTATGTTTAGCTTTAAATATTATTTAAAGAAAAAAAAAACAAAAATCAGTCATAAAATATATGCCAAAATTCAATTGAAAATAATTTTTTTTTTCATTTTTTTTTCTTAAGGCACCTCAATAATACCTTCTTTAGTTATTAAAAATTCAGCATAATCAATGGGTGTCTCAGGGGAATACAGAATTTCTAATTTACGCACAATTAAAAGATTATCATTGTGTTTTATTTGTTTGGGAATTTTGGTAATGCGCAGGCGAGTTCTACCCAAATGAGCCCAGGATAAGCCCAAACAAGGTACCTCTGGCTCCTTGTCACTGACCGTAGCCACCTTATGGAAAATAAAATAAAAATTTGAATTGCCATTATGAAAACAACCAAATTCATAGAAAAATGTTATCGATTAATCGATTACAAGCATTTTTAGCAGGGTTAAAAGCATAAAAGCGAACAAATAAATGTTAAATTTTTGTACAAAAGCATAGATGAAAATTATTGTGCAGTGGGTTATTGAGTTATTTATAAACGAGTATGTACATATCGTCATATGTTTCCAAAAAAGCTCTAAGTTACATTAAAAATAATTTCATAGGAGAAGCCAAAAAGTCTCTTTTTTATTAAAAACTAGCTACTTCGTCAGCGAAGAACCATATACTCTTATTATTTTTTTAATTTATATTTATCTTCACTCACTTCTTAAGTTTTGTTATCGTGAATAACTCATTAATTTAAATAGATTTGTTATCAAAAATTTTAAGGATATATTCCTACCTTATTAGTTAATGAAAGGCATGTGATTTTCGTAATTAGACTAGAACTAAATTTTTTTAAATAACTTTAAAATTTATAATTGCTCTTAAAAATCAAAAATGTTACACATTAGAGGTTTCTCCTTATTACTACGGATATTATAATTTAATAGAGAAATATAATAATTACAATATTAATAAATAAAAAAGTTGGAAATGGAGGCATATAACAATAAAATTTCTTTCAGATCGTATAATTCTGAGGCCAAATTGTCGCATTCGATATCCAATGAAAACAATTGAAAATTTCATTTTTTTTATTTTAAAAAAATTTATAATTTGGATAGAAGTTGTTCGATATCGAATGCCACGATTTGGCAGTTGATTAAGAGAAAAGAAAATTAAACTACAATGTGGTAGACCTACAAATTCAAAGGATGTTCTTTCCTTTTTCTATAAAAGACAACGCCTCTTGCGTACATTTATATTAAAATAAGATATAAAAACTTGTTTTGAAAACAATAAAATAATTTGTTCTTTTTGTTTTCAAGGCAAATCTACAAAAGAAGCTTTCGTTCACTCTTACTGAAATAGACAGTGCTTTTCCATTTGAAATACAAAGCAAAGTGAAGTCAACGCAAATATTTATTTTAAGACACAACGACCAATAAAAGACATGGGGTCTTCCATTTTAGAATTATTCTAAGTACAAGTAATATATTATGCTTCCTAAACATGCAAATGATAAAGTGTTATTTACATGGAAAATTAATGAGTATTAAAATGCAAATTTATTTAATAATATATGGTGCAATCCAAGTTATATAGCGTTAAAGTATAAGTTATATAATATAAATACCAATAAACAAAAAAAGTTTAACTCACCTGATTAACACATACTACTGCGCAATTGTATTTATCAGCTAGATGTAGCAAACTATTTGCCAACTTTCGCATGTCTCTAGCACGCTCTATATAATTAGTGTATGTACGAAAAATAGCAGCAACAGAGTCAATAATAATTAAGCCAACACGCACTGAAGCCATTAGGACTGGCAAGCGTTCAGAAACACATTTTAAAAGTTGTTCCTTAAAGAAACATATTTATGTACCTTTGATTTTTATAATGTTTGTTATAGTTATCTACCACTTTAGCACATGTTAAAACATATTACGAAAATGGAATATTTACCAACAAAAGTAAATTTCCATATTGAAAAATGTGATCTCTTTGGAAAAAAAACTTACACTTTGCAGAATATGTTCTATATGAACATTTGACAAATAATTAATATCGAGATGGGGATACTTTGTGGCAAAATTTTGGGCCATTTCAAATAAGCGTTTTGAGGGAAAAGAATCCTCAGTGCAAATAAATGCGACACCACTATCTAAGCCACCTAATTCCTTAGGCAATTGTACAGTTAAAGATAATTGCAAGAGTAGCTGGGTTTTCCCGGCACCAGAAATGCCACAGAATTCTGTAATGCCTCTAGTAGAAATACCACCACGGGTACATTTGTCTAACGCAGTGCAGCCAAAGCTTAAACGAGACCATTTCATACTATAAGGGAGATTTAAAAGATCTGAAACTGTAAAAAGAATAAGAATAAAATTAAATTCATATTTTTTCATTACAACTTGAATTTCTTACCCTTTAATTGTTGTTTCGCCACAGTTTTGGCTGCAGATGATTTCAATATATTAATGTCTTGGGGTGAACTTTCTAGCAGTAGCAAATGCGCCGCAGGTGTTAAAATCGCCTGTTCAGCACTTTTGATTTTAGCTATGCATACAATTATGTGCATGGATATTTAATTGAAAGAATTATTGAATTTCAAATGCTATAATTAGCAATTGCTAAATACCTTTTTCAGCTAAATCTTTTGATGTTGATGGTAAGCTTTCTAAGAAATCTGACATGATATTTTAAACCTAACGCTTATGTACATGAAAATTACTTTAGAAAATATCGTTAATATATGTGTTGGATTTTTTAACTCGGTTTCTTATTTTGCGTGCTAGCTCGTGCAGCCTTGCGTGTCAATGGCGGCAACAATTTGTAACACTTTTACAGCTATTACATTCTTACTCACTTAAAAACGATTTTTAACACACTTTATTTATTGATTTAACAATAGTTTTGTAATAATTTCACACATTTCTCTCAAATAAATCTTTTCCAGATTTACAAAGACCACGCTCTACTAAACACTAATTTTTTTTACTACTGCATCGACTACTTATATTTTTGTAATAAAACTCTGAGGTCATAATTAAAATAACTTCTTTTTACGCTTTTTTAGTCCTATTAACTTTAAATTACCGCAGCAATTAAAATTATCAAGCTTTTGTCTCCACAAAATTAACTTTGTAACAATTTCCCGCAAAATTTGCACAGGCTGCCACATTTTTATTTAAACAGGCCATTAAAAAATGCTGCCACAAGTATTGATTTTTATTTATTGATTCGTGTATTAACTAATTTAAACAGTACGTGTTGCAAAATTTAAAATTTTGCATATTGAAAAGTATTTTAGGAACACACAATACAATTTAAAAATTACTTCAATAGTTAATTTAAAATATCCACGTTTAAAAAGGTAATTTATCACTAAAAAATGCAGGCAATTACTGATCAAAAGATATTCCAATTACTAATACACTTGAACTCTCCAGAACCACATCTTTCTTAAACTGAATTCTTATTTATTCTGAATATAGTTTGTGCAATTTATTTAATAAGAAATACATTTTTCTGTAGAGAGAGAACTAACGGTAAATTTTTTATTAATATGTACTTGTAAAATATTTACATAAACTTATATAACATAGGAGAACGATTTTCAACTGAAATTCCAAATCAGTTATACCTATATTGTCGAAATGTAAAGTTCCAATAAATCAAGTTACGGCCAAACTAATAAAATAGATTTTTGTGTAAGAAGTTCTTATTAAGCTAATTTTCTGTTTGAAATATTTTTATTTTTAAATCGCTTTTGTCACAATGAAAATGTAAATATGAATGCGAAACACAGATTTGTCGGTAGTTTTAAAGTTTTATGTAGTACTAATAGCTCTGTCCACACACTCTCTCTTACAAATTTGTTTTCAAAAATTACCACGCACAAATTTTATTCACTTTAAATAAAAATTACAGCTTCGGTTGGCTGAATGATACACTTTCACCATTGTGCAGAGATATAATAACTAACAATGTTAAGATACGCGTTAATTAGGATGATGATTTTTTAATTTAAATAGATTTGAAAAAATACATTAACAAAGTATTAATTTATGCTTTTTTAGAAGGTTTCGACAGTTCTTCCAAAGCACGCATTTCAGCGGCAGCTCTGATTTTCTTTTCCTCAGCCAATTTGGCGTCACGTATGACTTTTTGTTGTGCTTCGATTTCACGCACTTTGGCTTCTTTTTTGGACAAACGGTTTTGGTGGAAGGCGCCATATCCAATGCCAATTGTCAACAATGACCATCTTCCAAATTTGATCAGTGGAGATACACGCACGGGAGCTTGAGACATTTTGATGTGTTCAAAGTTATGTAATTGAAGCAACTGAGGTCAAAACTGTTGAAAATTGTTTAAAATAGTAAGAAATATATAAGTAATAAAATCACAAGAATTATTTTATTAATTACTCCTATGAAATTTAAAGGATATCTTAAATTCCTTTAAAATTTTCAACTTTTTAATAAAATTACCTTATTTCTTAGTTCTTGTAAAATAAGAACAAGTTGACAAGAAATGATAATAAAATTGTCTAACCTCAAATATGTCAAAATTATTATAAGAATGTCATTGGAAAGAGGAAAAAATATTACCGTATACCAACTCTGTTTTCAAAATTGGTAGAAGTGGCATCTTATCTCGTTTTGTTTACTAAAATGTTTTGACGTTTTTCTAAAATTTAACCTCAATAAATTGTTACTCGGTGGTTTCTACTCACCACAGATTTACTGCTAATTTGTAAAAATTCTATACATATTAAGATTTTATTTGTTATTTGTTTTCAATTACAATATAGAAAATGAGTAGAAATTACTTAGAAGATCAAATAAATGAAATTGAAGCCTTGGAGTCCATATATTGTGGGGATATGGAAAGTGAGTACAAATCTTGCTGTCGCTAAGACTAAATTAAATTGAAATGTTTTTTTTTCAGCGTTGATGACTGAACCTTTCCATAAATTTCAAATACCTATAGCCACAGAAGAATACGATAAGGAACAATGTGAAAACGGCTTAGCTTGCAATTTATTGTTTACATTCACGCCTACTTACCCAGATGAAGCTCCGCTTGTGGAAATCGAAGATCCGGTAAACTTTGAAGACAACTATGAGAAAAGGCTTTTGGAACATATTCAAGAATCTATTGATGAATTCATGGGCATGGAAATGATATTTAATCTAGTTAGTACAGCGCAAGAATGGCTAAATCAAAGATGGGATGAGTTTAAAAAAGCTAAAGAAGAAGAGGCCGAAAGAAAACTGTTGGAATCAGAAGAAGCAGAACGTAAAAAGTTTGAGGGCACTCGTGTGACAGTTGAAACCTTCATGAAATGGAAAATGGAATTTGAAGAGAGCACTGGAATAGCGGCGAAACGTGAAAAGTTAACTGATACGAAAAAACTTACTGGCCGTGAACTTTTCATGCGTGATAACACCCTCAATGATTCTGATATTAAATACTTGTTAGAAGCAGGCGATAGCATAGAAAGTGTTAAAATAGATGAGACATTATTCCAAGGTATTGGGGAACTTGATTTGGATGAAGATGATGATGATGACGAAGATTGGGTGCCTGGCAATGATGATTAAATTAAACTAAATACTCCTTTATGCAATTTTTTTTTAATTTAAAGTAATAATTGTTTAAAACATGTGGGTAGCTTTTTTCTTCAGTTATAAAGGTGAAAAAATTTCTATAAATTAGTCTAAATCATTTTTAACGGAGGCTAGTTCGGACAGTTGCGCACTTGAATTCACTGTTTCAATATCATCTAAATTGAAACCATCATCCTCAAGCTCAGTTTGCGATTTGTTTTCTGCTGCAACAGGCTCACTTCCTCTTTTAGCGGGAGGTGGCAAATTTTCTCGGGGGAAATCTAATTTTGGCCATGAACCCGGCTCAGCTTTTGGCATAGTTATTTCTACTTTTGTGCCGTACATATGTGCCTTCGTGTTCGCTACATTTATTATCTAAAATATTATTAACAGTTACAATTTATTAATTTATTTTTAAAATTGAAACACTTACTCCTCTCAATTCCAAATCAATTTGAAATTTTGCATTTTCTTGTTCAGGAAATACTAAAATGCAGTGTAAACGAACAGGATTCACTTCTATTATACTTTCGCCATAATGATATTTTTTAGCATATATCGACACAGTTACATCTTTAGCAGTTTGGTGCCAATCATAACGACATTGCACCACATTTTTATCCTCACAGGCTTTATTGTATTTGTGTTGACCATAAGCACAACCCTTTTGTGACATAAAAACGGCAAAATCTGATGTTTTCTTCTGGCAACAAGACCAATACTTCATGCCTTCATGAAAAATTGGAACACCACTGTGGTACTGACACTCTCCATTATCGGAGCTAGTGCCAGTGTAAGAATAAGAACAGCCTTTGTTTTTGCAAGAAGTGCCTATAGTTATTTCACTATAAAAAAATTATATTTACTTTGTTTGAAATAAAATTATGCACTCTTTAACATACCTTGAAGTTTCCTCAATGGTTTGTGGCTTGACAATCATATTATCTATAAGTTCTTTTAACGCGGGTGCGACAGTACATTCGATTTGTGTCATGACTGAATCAACGGGAGGTCTCTCCATTGATTCTTTGAGGAGAGCGCCAACAACAACTTCATCCTTACATTCACTTTTGGGTTGTTTTACAGGTTCAGGTGGTTTGACATTTGAATGTTTGGAAAGCGTACAACCCTTTATGCTTAAAAATTCAGTAAAATCCACAGATTTCTTTTTGCAGCAAGACCAACCTTTGTAAGCATCATGAAAGTATGGCTCACCAGGATGATGGCAACAAGAATCTAAAATATGTACACAAGAGGAGTAGTAATAAAATAAGCTCATAAAACTAAACACAAAGTTAGCCTTGAAATATTGCTTTATAAAAATAGATTTACAAATGTAAATAAATTATATGTCACAGGATACAATTGCCTATGCAAACCAATGTTTTTTATTTAATTTCAACAAAAATTTTATTCAACTTTACAAGACTTTTGGGACGGAGTCATTTGGTTATTCTCACTACCACGATTTACCATTATTATTGGTTTCCGGATCATATTCTCGGCCACAACCTCTATTGTAACAAAGTAACATTTTCTTATTTTAAAAATAAATTAAGTAGTTGTAAAACTAAATTATGAATAACTATAAAATGTGCCTATTCCTGCTTTCAGAGGAGGAGAAACTACCATGTAGAAAATATGTTTTGGATTTGGGTTACAAGAATTTTCTGGAAGACTAAATTATTAAAAAGAGCAGTTGCTATATTTAGTACTATTTTATACCTCACATTCACAGTGGTATAGAATGTACTTTTTAGATGCCAGACCGACATGCATAGTATAAAACTGTCATATATTATTTGAAAATTTTTAACGATTTTTTAAAAAGATTAATAATTAGTAATGTAATAATGAAAACGTGTTAATAAGTATTAATAGAAATACTTTTAATATAACAGCTCTGTGAATTAACTTAAAATCCTTCCATTAATGGTACTAAATATATATATCCGTCTTATTGAACAATAATACATCATTGTTGGATAAACTAATAATTATAATAGTGTACATACATTTTGGAAGAAGTAAAAGAATTTCAAAAATTTATAGTAGCTGCGTTCCCGTACTGTTATTTGGGGGCCGCGTGTGCCACAACTTGCCCAAACTTACTCAAAACTGTTCCCGTACACAAAATTTGGCCAAGAGAGAGAGAGAATTGGAGAGAGTAATATTCTCCTTCTTCCTGCCCGAAACAGCCCGCAAAATTTCTACGGGCTGATTTGGTAATTGTGTAAAACAATCTGTTGCAAAAAGTAAACAATAAAAATTAAAAAAAAAAAAAAAATTGTAGGAGTTTAAGTAAAAATATTTTTATTAAAAAATTTTTAAAAATGTAACATTTTCATTTTTAAATAATAAAAATATAAATTTTGTTGGCGCCTTTTATGCCGTTTTGTAATAAAATGTCAATACACTTTAATTTTTTATTTTTTTTTTTTTTGAGCTAAAAATTTTGTTTTTTCTGTTCCCGTACTTTTAAGCATTTTAGTCTCTAATTGAGAGTTATTTTTGTCTTTACAAAAAAGCACGGAATCAGAGCTAGTGTTTAAATTAGTTAACTGTTGAAGTTATAAAATATGTATAAGATGTGTGATATTAATTGCTTATAGTTCGTTAGTGTGATGTTGGAGATAATAAAATTTTATCCTGCTGTTGCGCATCACTTGACAACAATTTTGTTTTTTGTCGACACTATTTTAATATGTTATAGAGAAAAAGGAGAATATATTATTCCCCCATACTAGCTGAATCATAGATGTAGAGACTAGAATGATCTATTATGCATGTAAATTAAGTGAGCACATATTTTTATTTTTATTTTTTTCCATATATTAAAAAGATTTATAGGCTTGTAGGTATATATTTGATTCCGTTTGTTTCATTTACATTATTTTTAGTTTTCTTTTAAGTGCCTAAAGAAATATAATAATAAACATATTGAATTACTATTTAAACATTACGAGAGTATTCTATTGTGATGTGGCTCTAATCCGTCTTGCCTGTATTAGTCACTTTAACAAAATAATTTGTTGCGCATTAGAATTAATTTTTGAAAAATCAATCTTTAATACAAACAATTTAAAATTAGTTTTTAATTATTAATTATTATTTTTACTAAATGCAAACTCAAAATCCAAAACAACTTGATTTTAGACCAAAATTTGCTTACGTTTAGTTCCCACATCAATTGTTACTTAATTATGTTTTAGTTGTTGCTTAGAAAATTTTGAATTACATATTTTTTAACAAAATGTAATCTTTATTTGTGCTTATTCCAATTATGTTGGTGTGCGAAATTCTCAATACGATATTCTCATAGGAAATTTCGAAAAATTGTTTACTTAGCACAATAAGTACTAAGAGGGAAAGTATATCTATACAGCTGTTCATTCAGACGCTACTCTGAATCTTCAGTAGATTACTCCAAATAATTTAATATGTTTTTTTATTTGTTTGGATTACTCACGTTGAAATATAATTCATATAAACATTTCTTTATAGTCATAATTTTAGTTATATGCAAATTCATCAAGATTATGTTTTAAATTTTATTTTGTATATAAAATGTTGCTTAAATGCTATCAATTTACTTTAAAAAAGTATTTTATTTGAGAATAACTTGTGGCACAGTATGATAAAAATTCAATTTATTAAGCTTCTGTGTTAATATGTAATCTACAGAGTAAATCACAACAACCGTAAAGGTATATATCACTCTCTGTGCTTAAAATTAAAATATTCTGACCAATAAAATGTTTGTCATTTCTATAGAAGCCTAGTGGTGTGTTTATAAAATGAACTTGTTTTTATTCCATATTCTTTTATAAAAGCATGTAAAAACACATACTTTATAAATATACATACATATAATGTACTAGGTATACTTATTATTTTATTAACCTTGAAATGCCTTGACCTGATTACCAGGATTCTATATAAAATAAGCTGTCTAATGTAAATATATACATACATACTTTTTCAAACATGAGCACCTACTCGTAGTTAGTTTATTAGTAACAATTAAAAGACAGAAAAAAATTAATAAATTAATTTTATAGTTTGTCTTTTTTACTATATTTTTATTATTGTATTTGCGCATAGAATAGTTTTTAAGTTTTTAAAGTTTATATAAAAAAAACCTATTTAAATAAACTAATTTCGATCCCATGACAAGTGTTTTTGGCTTACGTGATCGACCGACCAATTTTTTTCTGTTTTAAATACATGCATGTTAAAATTCAAATGTGTATGTAGTAAATTCATTCATTTTTTGCATATTTAAGCCAAGCAAACATAAATTTTAAAGTTTTAACTGTAGATCGAGCTTTATAAAAAATTAATCATTTTTGATACATCCTATTTTTGCACTAAAAAAATCATTTTTAAAACGATCTGTGTGAAATTTTTATAATATGTATCTGATTTGGTTTTATATAAAGAAAAATCAATAAGTTTTTTACGTGTTTTTCATACAATCTGTACTTTTTTAGCACAACATGATGTTTTCACATAAAAGTAGCATGATTTTTGTTTTTATATCTAGTACAAGCTTTTTTGGAGGCGATTATATTTGCGTTTGCAACTATAGCAGCTCAGCATAAGCTGTATCTACTCAAGTTTTCGCTGAGTTATAAAATCACATTATTTCTGCTAACTTATTCAAATCTGTTGCCACTTTTAGTTGGTAATGATTTATATCATGGCTACAGTGCATTTCTCTTGATTCCTCATATAAGAAACGAAAAAGAAAGTTGAATCATATCGTTGAACTTTGTTTTATTCCAAAAGCTGATCATTTATTTTTACGTAAAGCTCCCACCATTTTTATCTTTTTCTTCAAAATCATTTGATCAAGATAATATGATGAAAAGAAATTATCTATGAGGACATTGTACTATTTCAATCCATCGACTAAATCAAGAACAATCCTTTAATTACGCTCTGGGTTGCCTAAATATGGCTGTATTTCCCACATATAACAATTCCTTTAATCAACCAGTAGCAAAAATTGTAACAAATATCCTCTTGGTTTAGACGAAACATTAAATTTGATTAATTTATTTTATACTAGTATTTAACCCGTTAGTTCGTTAACAGGGTATCCGCCATACAGTCTCTTATAATTTTACAGCTTACTAAGAACCGTTTGATCTTAGTGCGTTACTATTAAAAAAAATCAAAAAGTTGCCACTAAAATAAATAAAAATTAACATTTACGATTTCTCATTATGTTCAGCAGGTTTTGTTTCTATTGTCACAGTTCTAGCCTTAGAAATACCACAAAAAAGTACCAAAAAAATTTTTTTAAATAAAATTTTCTTTTTTTCCTTGAAAAACTTTTTTAGATACATATTTTTTGGATGCCCATAGAATGTTCCCATCAAGTCAAAAACATGTATTTTATAAATTTCCCTTGGCTCGTATGCAACATCAATTCGCCTTGCATCAGTGTATAAAAAGTACATATTTTTTGGATTCAAAATACATAGAAAACATAAATCTTGATTATTTGATCTTTTTTGAAAATAAATAAATAAAAATTGTTTAAGCTTTTTGGTCTTTTTATATATAATATATACGTCTTCGTGTGTCTTTCTCAAGGAAAATAATTATAACAAGATCTAATTTATATATTAGAAACTTTTTTAAGAAAACACGAATACAATTAAAATTTTTCTGCTGTCATACTGCTACTGATAGACGTTACTACAAATCGTACAAGTATGAAATAAGTATCGTCTAGCATGCTGTCGTACTACAAAAATATACTTCGAAGTATGAAAATCAAAATATTTTGATTTTTGTGGGCGGAGCTTGTATAAGTACGATAAAAAGTATCGTGTATTATGCTGTTGTACTACAAATTTTTTTTAGAACAGCGGAGAGCGTCGCGCTTATAAAAGTTAATTTTTTGTGCCGAATATTGCAAGTTAAAAAAGTGAAAATATTATTAAAAATATTTTTACAATTCATCTTTTTCTTTTAAACATTCTCTATACCATGTTATTTTTCTTGTTCCTTCTTTTTTCTTATTCTTTTCAAATAGTACTTCACTGAATAATGCCACCACATCTTCCATTTTGCCGTATACGAGTATGTTTACCTTTCAAATTTTTCTTTTAAATGAAAAAGTACGATTTGTAGTCACGTGTATCACAAAATCGTACTACCACTCATACTTCGCGAAGTACGTATTTAAGTATCGTTTATCATCAGCATAAGAGATAAAAATCGTAACAATATTTTTATATTACTGTGTTTACCCGACAAAAGTACTTATGTATATAAAAAAAGTATCAAGCACTTACCTGCTTATTTTTTTAGAAGAATATTTTGTGTGTGTGTATTTATAATTTTTTTCTTACTCAAGTTATTGTACAAAAGTTTTTAATTAATTTTGTTTAATAAAATTTTAATTAATCTAAAATAAATTTTTATTAAGGGCCTCTTTTACTTTTTACAAATTTGTCAAACTTTTATTCTAGAATCTAGATTTATAAAAACTTTAATTTAAAACTTTTTGTGGTTCAAATAAAAATAGTCCTTTCGGTAATAATTTTAATTATTTGAACAGAATTCAAAGAAAATTTTGCATTTAAAATTTTAACAAAATTTTAATGTTCTGTTTTTGCACAACACCAGATAGTCACCACTTACGAATATTCGTAATTGTTAGAACTATTGAAAAACCACAAAAAACAATTTTTTTTTGATTAACCACAGTTTCGAATTGAACTTGACTGTTTGCTGGGAGTTTATTCACATGCAAAAATATACAATGTACCCTTACAGAAGTATAGTTCTAATAAAGTTAGAAAAAACTCAAAGTGCAAATACATAATTGCATTGAATGCAATGAAAAAAGTGCTGCCTTGATGCTGTTTACTTTAATTAAATAAACAAACGACGTTATTAAATTAAATATTAACTTTTTTTAAACTTAACTATTTCTTGGTTGCTGGATTTTTTCTTATGTAACCACAATTCAAGCACACTTTAGAGGTAGAAAATCTTGATAATTTCTTTTTTAAATGTTGAGTTAAATTACAAATTAAATAATTTACATGAATTAAATATTTATTTATAAATTTTTTCAATTAAATAGTAAAAACTATTTCAACTTCTAAAGGTTTAAAATTCAATTCAGAATAGGTGTGTAAATTTAAAGAAATTAAATAATTTGAAGTTCGAATTTTGCTAAGAATCTGGCTTCTAATTAACTACAGAGAAACTTTGATATAATACTTCTTTGATATAATGATTCGTTATATATACATATGTTAATTCCTGGTATAACGAAATTTGAAGATATACCAAAAAAATTTGTTACAGTAGCTTTTGGTAACGGAATTTGTTTGTATAGAGATTTTTGAAGGAATACTTTGCTATATAGAGGTTTTATAGTTCACAACTTCTTCGTTATAACTATAGAGCATTTTTGTATGAAAAATTTTGCAATAAAGAGGTTTTTTCAAGGGACTCAGCAAAAAATGTGTTATATTTGTTTTTTTGCTAAAACAAAGTACGTTATAGCGAAGTATTACTGTACTGGATATCTAATGAAATGGATAGTTTATTTTTACCTTCTTGTTTATTAGTAATAATTTGAAAATTTTGCTGCAAGTTATTCGATATCTAACATGAACAAAACGATATCTAATTGAACAAAAATTATTAGATGAGCAAAATTTTGACAAAAATTACTTTAGATAAAAATATTGATAGGTACATATTGACGACTATGTATATACAAAAATTTAAGAACTAATTAGCGTAAATAGAAGAAAATACGTAAAATAAAATAAAAAAAAATATAGAAGTTTAATTCTATATAAAAAACAAAAATACTTTAGATAAAATTTTATAAAAAAGGAAGAGCGTATTACGGGTAAATAAAAATTTAGTATAAATTCTCATCATTAAAATGATTAAACTAAATTTGTAACAAAGTGCCATTTTAAAATTACTAGTAGTTTCTGAAAACGCATTAACCTGCATGTTTTCTTGGCAATTCAGACAAAAGAACTACCGTGGTAAATTTGCATTTTTATGTAGAACAAAAATATATTGAAAAAATATACACTGAGATAAAAGCATTTAAATTTTTTTTAATTTGTTGCATAGTGTAACAAATTAAAAAAAAAAATTTTTCTGACTTTGGACATCCATTACATTTTTCAGATGTTCTATGATTTTCTAAATGTAAAAAAATCATAAGTATTTCAAATTTTATTTATACGGTTTTCCTTGAGAATTTTTTTTTTTTAAATAAAGGGTGGTCCAACCATAATGCTCGATGTTAATTTTGAGTCACACCTTAACGTCAAGTTTTTTATACAACTTATTCAACCATAGAATAGCGCGTTAAGATTTTTGAAGGCCTTTACTCTAAAATGGGCGTTCAAATTAAAATGCATTTCGTGCACTTAGTGATTTTTTTGGTCACAATAATCGAGGAAATGTATCCATAATCGGGAGAATTATGCCCAATTTTCATAAAACTGGCTCTGTAGGAAATGTGAGAATGGTCACCCAGTTCGTTCTGTGAACAAAATTGCTTTTTCGAAAATGAGGTCAGACAAGCAGTTACTGTGAATGGTATTTGCTATCGCGTGATGATAACTGACTTGTAGTCAGAAATTGAGGATATGGACTTGGACAATATATGGTTCCAACAGGATAGAACTACTTGCGACACAACCAAAGAAACAATGGCGTTTTAGGCAAGAAATGCAATGGGCCGTGTTATCTCATGTCGTGTGATGTTAATTGGCCGTTACAATCAAGTGATTTGATACCCTTGGACTTCTTTCTTTAAGGCTTTTTAAAAGAAAAAAGCCAAGAACAATTCCAAAGCTAAAGAATGAGGTACATTAATGATATTGAACCGCAATTAAGTCTCAGAGCTATTGAAAATATGGACCATCGAAATGATGATGCTGAAGTCGTGGTTAGCATTTAGCCGATATTTTGTTTCACACATAATTGTCATAGATATTTCTCACAAAAAATGTTTAAGTATATTGGCTTTAAATTATTTTTATACAATTTTTTGGTGAGTTATGGAGAAAAGTGTTATAAAAAATAAATTTTTTTTTTTAAATTTGGGAAATTTTTGATTTTTAAAAATTCACAAAAACCAGAATGATCTTAGTTTTACTATTTAATCTTAAAATCTCATAAAATAGAAATAAATTACATTATAAAACATTAAAATCTATTGTTAAATAATGATTTTCTTATCGTTAAAATGAAAGTAATCAGTTTGGGGAAAAAAAGTTCAAAGTTTTTTTTGATAATTAAAACAAGAGATCATGTGTACGTAAGGTGTAGCAGATATATTTAAATTACAAAAAAAAATAACAATAATAATAGTGATTATTTAGAAACGCTTTCGACTTTTGTTATTGTTTTTATGATGTTCAATATTTTACAGCGAAAATTTTTGGTTAAAAAAAAAATTCCTAGTGAAATTCCTCACTCACGGTATGTAAACTATATTTATATTTCAGTAAATTTCACTTTTATTAGTTTTTATGAAATTGTTTTCTATATTTTTATTTTCATAAAAATACTACAATGATGTTAATTTAATTGAAAAAGCGAAGCTAACTTCACTGACTTTCTTTGACGTATGATTATTATTTAATTAATTTTTTTTGGTTACCATACGCTCTCATAACAAAAGAAAAGTGAAGCTTTTGCTATGTTTCTCGGAAATTGTCTAAACTTTTTGTTGCCTAAGAACCTTCTCTTGACAATAACACACACAACGAAAAAATAATTAGCGAAATCTGTTCAATCGTTCATGCGTGATGCCGTCACCAAAGGAAAATAGGGATTTATTTTTATGTTTTGATATACTTGGATACACATTATATATTTATTGTTGTTTTATTTAAAACTAAATATTTCTCTCAGTGTACATTTTTTTTTATACACAAAAAAATCTGCGAGATTTCACGCCTTATTAACGAATGCAACTGTGTTTTTTTTTTATTATTGTTACTCTTTTTTTTATAAGAATAAAATAAAAGGTTTTAAGCAAAGTATTTATCCAGTTGTTACAATATTGAACTACGTGTTGGCATTTCAAAACATTTTAGCACTTGGTTAAGTTGTTGTTGATATTGTGATATTCATGTTATATTTTGTAACAAATGCGATGGCAAACAAATTTTTTTTTGCTGTCATACGTTTGCTCATTCATTTATTTTGTAGATATTTTCAGCAAATAGAGTATTTGGCTTTGTAAAATTTATGAAATACCAGAGTTTTGTTTATGTATGTATGTAAATGACTTATACATACACATGTGTGTTTATTCTTATGCCAAATGCTTAAGGCTTTTAAGTAATTAGTGCCTTATTTTCAAAATACACAGCATGTAAGCTATAAAACGTTTTTATAATTATGAAAGCTCATTTAGTGCAACAATGTCATAAGTAAAAAAATTTAATTTTTTCAATTACTGTATACCAGACTTTTTTTGCAGAAAAAAAAAACTTAAAGTAAAGAAAAAGAAGTTTTTTTGTTTAAATAAATATTTTTCTGGTTATGACAGTTTTACAGCAAATACTCGTAAGCGTTATGTTGATAGCGTGTCAAATAAAAATCTTTTTTTTTTTTTTTTTTTTCATTATCTAACTAGACACAATTGAATGTAGTCACTCGTACATACTCGTAATTGGACTTTTCTGTAACAGTCATATTTACGTGAATATTGGCATTGAAATTACAATTAAGAGTATGTAAGAGTATTGTTAAAATAATTACATAATATTCATTTATTCACATCTGTGGCTTAAAATTAATATGTATTCGCATGCACATGCATGCATCTTAAGAGTAACAAATCTTTGAATCAAATATTTTTTTGTTTGCACATGCAATGACTGCATGTTTTAATATTAGTATTTTTTTATCATAAAAGAAAAAAGAGTCAAATTAATTTGTTTATTACACAATAAATAGAATTCCCAAAAGATAAAAAAAAAATTAGTTATTGTTTTTTTTTTTTTTTTATAATTTACTTTAATCAAAAAAAGCTGTGGTACGTATCTCACACCGATAAATATACAACGTCCTCTGGTTTTGTGTGGTAAACTCCTGAAAAAATTGACTTTAGTTTTAGGTGTTTCCCCGGTATTTCTTTAATTATTCTATTAATGGAATGAAGCACTGATGCAATGTGAGGTGTGTTGCAACAAGCGTTTTTAATTTAGTGATTTTAGTACTATTTTTAGTGTTTTTTAACATATAATACTCAGTGTCTTTTTAGTTTTAGTATTTTCTTTGGTGTTTTTTATTTACTCGTCCGTGGCACAAAATTTGTGTGTAAGCTGTTCAAGCAAAAAGAGGTTGTATAGGGTCCGCCAAATAACTTTTTTTTTTTTTTTGAAAATGCTATAAAAACATCAAGTGTAGCTTCGGCTGTGTGGCACGTAGCGCCGTCCTGTTGAAACCAAATGTTACCAATATCCTCCTCTTCAATTTTTGTGAACAAAAATTCGTTCAACATGGCCCGATAACGATCGCCATTGACTAACGGCCACTCCTTGCTCATTTTCAAAGAAAAATGGCCCAATTATGCCTCTGGACCAAAATCCGCACCAAGCAGGGACTCGTTTTGGGTGCGTCGGCTTTTCAATGTATGCGCGCGGGTTTTCTGTGCCCCAAATGCGACAATTTTGCTTGTTTACATACCCGTCAAGATCAAAATGAGCTTCATCTGAAAAGATGATTTTTTTTTTGGCAAAATCGGCATCTTCTGTAAGTCGATCGCAGGCCCACTTAGCGAAGCGAAAACACAACCACATTCTTTCAGTGGAAGGATAGAACTAATTATCTGTCATATCAGACATGAGCTAAGTGTTACCATTCACGAAATAAGCACTAGTTGAAAAAAAAGACTTTCGATGGCGGACCCTTTAATAAGTAAAACAAGTGGGTGCATTTTTTAATTTTTCTTTCAAAAATAGTCTTAAGTGGAATTGATAGGCAATGAATAATATACCTGCTTAAATTGAAAATTTTTTAAATTATTGTTTTAATTTCAGCTTGAAATTAATAATAAAATTAGGATTTGGAAAAAATAAAATTTTCTTGTGGCGCTTGTTCAGTTTTTAGTGTTTTTTAAATACCCGGTTTTTCTTTGTTGCAGTGTTTTTTGAAACTTCAATGCTTCGCTAAAATAAAATAAAGAATGTGTGCCCGATACGCAAGCATTCAAAACGTTTTGCGCATATCTTTAGTTCGTTCATTAGTTGAACCACTCGATTGTGGAATAAATTGCTTTTAGGTGATTTCGCCTTCCCTTCCTGTCCTTTACTTTTAATTCCTTACTGTTCCTTTCCTTTTCTGGCCCCCTGAGTGCTGTTGGCAATAATATAATAACTGTGCCAAAAGCGTTTAAGCTGACAAAAGAAAAATAACTTGTTATTACAGATGATGAGATGTCTAATAGATGAAATCAATACCGTTTGATAAAATCGATATAATTTTAGAAAAAAAATTTGTTAGTGCTTTTAAAAGTTGTATTCCTTTGAAATAATTTAATAACATATAAACGGTTTTTAAATATTAAGGCGAAGGCTTAAATGAAAATTTATGCATAATTTTTTTATTCAATCGAATTTTTTTTAAACCCGATCAGTTGTTTTTATTTATTCAATTATTACTAAAATAAAATATTTTGTTTGATACAAATAAAATCAAAATCAGTCAGAAAAAAAAATTTTAATAACAAAAAGTCTTAAACTTTTTTTTTAAGTAAACAAATTAGTAAAGGAAGTAAATATTTTCAGAATCACTTAAGAATTAAATCTTAGTATCGCGTATTAAAAATGTAAAGAGAATAGAACCTGTAAAACTTGTGTCAAACTTGCATGACGTAATTTTATTTACGACTCAAAAACGACTGGGAATATTGTGTATTATTGAAAGTATTGCTCTGACAAGTTTACTAAGTAAATACACCCTAAAATTTATAATTTTACAATGACTTATTTCATTAGTTTGAAAATTTGTTATCAATTAGAACAGAATTAATTTTGAATTTTTTTGTTATAAAAATCGCAGTAATAATAATAATAATAAAATCTGCTACAAACATTTATTTTAAATATTCACTGTCATACTTTTTGCACTCACAAGTCATTTCGACATATCTAACTCGCCTTCATTAAAATTTATTTCATTTGGGTTAGACAATAATTCACAAAGAATTTTATATGAAGTATTTTTTAATGTAAAAAATTTCTAGAAACTTTATTTTGCTGTCGTCAACCTAAATACTGTACTTTACAAATACAGAACTTTCTCTTAAGCAGCATATCTTGTTTCAATAAAATATCAATTATTATTTGTATGCCTTTAATTAAGATTTATTAAAATTAGATAAAGCGATTGTTCCTCCCATTCAGTAACTGGAATTTTTTTTAAATTTTTCTGTGTTTCAAAATAATAATTATCATGACATGAATATAAGAAAAGCTTACATCAAACAAGAATTAATAGAGAAAATTGAAAGCTATATATTAATTAATTAATAAACTTCACTTTAAATAAATTCAACAGATAATTAACTGAAAAAAATTTAAATAACAACAATGTCTGCAATAAGAATATTTATTATATTTATAAATAAATAAAAATTAAAGTATGCACATTAATGGGGTTCAATTTACCAAAAAAACAAGTTAAATTCGGCTGTGCCGGGTTTTATATACCCTTCACTGTGTTAGCGAAATATTAATATTTTTCACTTTCCATATTCTTTCATAATTTTTAGTATTTGTAGATATATTTTCAGTATTAATGGCATATTTATCAAATTCGTCTTACGTCATTAAATATTAAATGTTTTTAGTAGTAGTTTAGCGAAGATCATCTATATTTGTTACCTACCAACCAAATATTACTTTGGATATTTTAAATTTTTTTTTGAAATTTTCATATAGCGCAGTGTTGTTGCTCTGTGGAAGAACCATAAATTATTTCGGGATGGGACACACATCATTTTAAAGGAGAGATCATCTACCACATAAATACTTAGAAATTACTTTGGATAATTAAAAATTTTTTTTTTTCATATGAAGGGTTTTGGCAATTTCCGTTTTGCATTATAGCATAAAAACTACGAAATTTCCCGTATATGTTAAAACACTTCCAGAAAGTGTAGAACTAACAAATTTCATTCCAGTTTGGTTTCAGTAAGCTTCTGTTGCAAAATCGGGAATCGCCAAAAGGAGGAATGATAAAAATCATTCAGTAATTTGTTATGGTTCGTTCGTAAGTTACTTTGGATTATTTTGAAATTTCCATATACCCCAGCGTTGTTGCTTTAAGTGATTTTAGCAACTTGCCGACTAGACCGATCGTTAAAAATAAATTTTGAAGTGCCGGGCAGATTCTGTTTCCTTTTGGTCTAAAACCATATTTAGTGGCCGCGCCCATCAACCAAAAATCATCAACATGGGTAGAAAACGAAGACTTTCAAGCAGCATTGAATTTTAGTCGGCAGTTATTTGTTGTCAATGATAATGCAGAACGCGGTGTGAAATTTATGAAAGATTATAACCGCATTCTAACGAAGAATGAAGAACAAAAACAATTGGTCTTTCAGTTTGTTGAAGCATATAGGACAAAATTTCCGACTCATAACAAGTCTACACTCAACTCAGAAATAAGTTTAATCTCTTAATTATTGCTGTTTTCTTCCCTTGCATTTTATATATTATGTTAAGTAAATATAAATTTTTTCCATATATTTCATGTATTTAAATTTTTGGTTGATGGGCGCGGCCACTAAATATTATCCGATCAGCCCCAAATTTTAAATTTAATGGTTTTAGACCAAAAGGAAATAAAATCTGCCCGGCACTTCAAAATCAGACACTTTTTTGGAAAATAACGACCGGTCTATTGCCGACGAACCATTAAAGATTGTGAGATGAGACACATATTATTTTAAAGAAGAGACTGTCTCGACTTGTAATCTACTGCCCAAATACTCAGAAGTTACTTTGAACTATTTTTAAAATTTTTTTTAAATTTCCATACACCCCAGTACTGTTCTTCTCAAGGATTTTAGTAGTTTCCGTTTTGCATCATAAAATAAAAACTGCGAAGTTTTTAGAAAATGTTAAAACACTTCCAGAAAGCTTAAAGCCTAAAAAATAAATTCCTTTTTGATTTCGGTAATTTTCATTGGCAAATCGGGAATATTAAAAACCCCTCAAAGCAACAGCACTGGGGTATATGGAAATTTAAAAATTTTTTTAAAAATAGTTTAAAATAACTTCTGTGCATTTAGGCGGTAGATTACAAATCTAGACCACCTCCCCTTTAAAATCATATGTGTCGCATGAAGTACTTTTAGGTTTGTTTTCATAAAAAAATCAAAAAGTACCATTAAATTTAATAAAAAGTACCATTTTATCCCTTTAATTATTTTTGACTTTGATCTGGATCGCTTAATTCCAGTCTCACACTTCGAGGTTTGTAAATAATAAA
Source organism: Thelaira solivaga (assembly GCA_947397855.1). Taxonomy (NCBI): domain Eukaryota; kingdom Metazoa; phylum Arthropoda; class Insecta; order Diptera; family Tachinidae; genus Thelaira; species Thelaira solivaga. Next base: position 20,715,142 of record OX377610.1, read on the forward strand.
ATATAAAAAAGTACCAAAAAAATCAACCATAAGTATCATTTTTTTCCTTAATGATTTTTCACTTTGTTTAGAACCGTTTGAGCCCAACCTTTTACATTCGTTTACATTGCAAGATCGGAAAGTACCATAAAATTTTATAAAAAAAAAAATACTATTTTGTCCTTTAATTAATGATTTCTTATTTCGTTCAGTACCGTTTAATTCTTCTATCACAATTCGAGGCATGCATATAACATATAAAGTAGCACTAAAATTAATTGAATAAAAAGTCCAATCTTATTTCCTCTTTTTGGTACTTTTTTCCCTTTGAAATTTATTTTTTAAGTAGAGTTTTATTGGGTTTTACAAATTAATAATAGAATGTTCATATGCTGCATCAATTTACATAAAAGTACATATTTAGAAATAGTAGTAAAAAGGGGTAAATATTTTACCCCTTATTTGCTCCAATTTTAAAAAGAGAAGAAAACAATTTATTTATTGTTGCTGAGACTGTTACTTTGCAAGTTAAATGGGTACTAAATACCCATCCGCTTATGTTTTAGTAGAATATTTGATAGTTTGAACCCTTTTGTACAACCTTAATATTCGATTTTACACAAATTCGTAATACACATTGGGACAGGAACCTGCTCACCGAATTTCAAGCCCGTAGCTTTAGCTGTCAGTCAGTCAGTAACGTTATTCTTTTATATGTATAGATAATACCATTAGAATTTATTGTAGATTAAATTTTTGCTATACAATTTTATTATTTTTTTGCTAATCCATATAATTTGAACCATTCTAATACATATCTGCAAAATCAATTTATATTAAAATTAAATAACAACAAAAAAAATTAATATATACAAATATAATACTAAAATAAAATACAAATAAATAACTAAAAAGAATAATTAACAATTTGTTATTTATGGTGAATGTAAACTGGATTTGATGGAGCACCAGGCAACAAACTTAAAAATAATTAATTTAAATTATTAAATTAAACAGCAAATAATATTTTGTTTAAAGTAAAAATTAATTAAAAGCTCATAAGAGAGTAAAATATTTTTAAATATACAAATTCTTTTGAAAAATTTAATTACTTCCAAAGCGTTTTCGCTTAGAAGGTTGATTTACTTACTTTTTTCTTTAATTCCAATTTGTGACAAAATTACTTAATTTCAATTGAATAGAATTTTTAATATCTAATTTCTTACTATTTTTTTAATTTAAATTGTGATTTGATTTAAATCGTGAGAATAAAATAAATTAAAAACAAAACACTTGAAATTCGTTAGCCCAGAAAATGAATTGGCAAATTCTGAAATTTGATTTCATCACTTTTAAAATAATTCTATTCTATTCATAAAATTGTTACAGAAACTGTAACTGGTTACAAGCTTAAGGTCACTGAAAATTTTGGGAGTTTGTTTTTGGTAATTGTAGAATTACGAAACTTTGTTACAACCACACAGCACTCCATTAACAGACAGATATGAATCATAAAAAAAAAATAATAAAGACCACAAAAAAGCAATTGTAGCAATAATTCCGTTGCTTTGTAAAAATGACAAAATTTCAATAATATTTTCGCTGTTGTCTGTTCCATTTATAAAATGCAACACCTTACGGGAACTGTTGTCGGTGGGTGTTGTTGGGTGCCTGTCATAATTCCTTTTTGTTTGTTGTATTTTTTTTGGTTTATTTTTTGTTTAACAATTTGCATAAATTTGCGTGTTGTAAATGGATATTGTTAAATTTGTTTTAAAAAGTATTGATAACCCCAACAACCTTTTTGTTTTTGTTAGAAAACTAACATTTGCTTAAATTGGTTATGGAAATTTGTTTATAAAACACAGTTAAATACGAATTAATGGCACAAACACTTACAAAATTGTAATTAAAATAAATTTTTCTTAAATTTCTAACTAATTTTACTTAAAGAAATTTGTGGCGAAATTAAAAAAAAAAATAAAAATATACTAAGAAATTTCATATAACGAAATAGAAAAATTCAGTTTTAAAATTCCTTAACTTACTCGTACATGAAGGAATTCTTTTTGTATGCTAATTCATATTTACAATGAAACTGTTTACAGCAAACACAGAGAAGAAAAAACAGTAGGCCTGATTATGAGTGTCGTATGTGCCAATGGCGGCCACGAAAATGATACATTTAGTAAAGCTGAAAATAATAATCAACCAACTATGTATGACTCGGATTGCCAAGTCTACAATCATAATTATCAGTAATGTTCTGTATTCTGAATACGAATATTTTATTCGGTATTGAAAAATTCAGCACCTCATAACAACTCCATTTTAAAATTTTTAAAATTTAGTTTTTGCTTAATTTTGAGTGCGAAATTGTTGGTAGAATTAAAAAAACATAAACGTTTTCATTTAATAAGAAGAAAAAAATTTAATTCCAAATTTTTTCAAATCCCTTTCGAATACAGAATATACACGTATATAAAAAATTAATTTTTTCTGGAGTTACGAGTACCATTAAAAAAAATTATATTTTGCTTATAAACATAACAAGTCACATTAATTTCATTTAAAAGGTAAATCAGTGTCTTACCAATGATACATAGCTAACACTAACATTAACATGACATATGGCAAGATATTGACAATACACTTTATTAGCATGGCGTATAACATAACATTGATATGGCATGAAAATGCTATGTATATGACATGACACTAACATGACATGAGCATGACAGAGTTATGATATTGACATGACATTTATTAATACATCATTAACATGATATATAACAAGACATGACAATAGTAAAGCGTTGACATGTAGTTGTCATGACATTGATATGGCATCAAAATGATATGTATATGACATGACACTAACATGACATGAGCATGACAGAGTTATTATATTGACATGACATTTATTCATATATCATTAACATGATATACAACAAAGACATGTATGTGTCAGTGACATGACAATAGTAAAGCATTGATATGTGGTTGTCATGACATTGATATGGCATTACAATGAAATGTGATTGACATTAACATGACATCGGTGTGATATTGTCATGCTATTGGCATGTCACTGATAACACTAAGGTAACATTAGCATGACTTTGACACATTAACATTTACATTATGTTATTATATTTATGAGCAGGATGTCATACCATGATTGATTAATAAAATTTTTTTAATGCTTTTTTATGTACAAAATTCTTGAATATCTTAAATGTCTTAAACGCTTTTGTCCTTGAAAAACGTTTAGGGTTTTTACCATAGGAAAAATTCCAAAAGCTGTTAAAATGCTTCCTTTCTTCTTCTTCATGAAATAATAGCAGCCAATAGTAGCTTCCAAATTCTGATTGTAGTGCTCTTAAAAAATGTACTCTTTAGTAAGAAATTTACACACATTTGTGTTTAGATGTGTGTGTGTGTGTAAATACATAAATTTAATTTATAACCTTTGCGTGTTGTAACTCCAACAAATAATAGTAAATAAGTAGTTTTTGATTAAATCGGCTGTTTTTCTTATAATTTACCATAAATAAATAAATGCTCTTTAGCAGGCTGTTTAATTCCTCTACACCTAAAAAGGTTTTAGATGATTGGCCGGCATTTGTATTCTATAAATAACAACACCAAATTCAATTTTATTTAATAACTTGTCAGCATTCTCTCTGTGTGATGCAAAGCCTCAGGAATAATTTTGATAAATTTGTTGAAAATTATTGTTAAATATAAAAATATGTATGTGTGTATGTGTATGTGTATAAAGGTGTAAGAAATACACACTTTTGTAAATGATATGAAATAATTTATTGCTTTTAAAAGAGATAAATGTGTGGCACTCGTAGCGAAATCATTTTAACTAGAAATAATTTAAAGCTCAGCAGTATTGCTTTCTCGATTTGGCTATTTAACGGTGACTCATTCATTCTTTTAGTCATTGTAGCAGCCTTTATCAGCAATCAGTGATGCTTGTTATAATTTTACATTGAATTTTTATTTTTATGCTTGTAAAACAAGCTCCTTTTATTCAATTATCTGCGAATTTTTGCTTTAGGGTACCATATAATCGGCCTTGATAAATTAATATTTTAGGCTATAAATTGTGTTTCATTCAAGTTTTTTCATTTTATTAATAATGAATGGGAAGTATGTGTTTAGGAATTTTAGAAAAAGAAAGCCATAAACTGCTGCTGTAGTGAATTTTTATTCATTTAGTAGTTTTAAAAAAGTGTCAAGATAACATTTAAAAAAAAAATATTAAAAATAGTTAAAAAAAATCATGAGTACGATCCTTCCCATTCAAGTGTTAACAATTGTTAGTGAAACCATTTAAAAATGTAATAATCATTATATGCGGCACCAAAAATGTTACTAATAACAGAAGGCGTCTATTTTTAAATGCATGAGAAATTCACATTTAATTGTTGGGAATTTATTTATTTATTTTGCTATTCTTAATTAATTAATGACCTCTATTTCTACTCGATCAGTAATCAATACACAACAAACATGTGTTTTGTACAATTTCTCAATGGCATAAAGTGGTTCTTGCAATTTTTGTTATTGTTGTGTGCATGTACAACAATTATTGCTTTTTGGTAGTTATTGTTGCCAGCAATTTGTTTGAGGAAATACAGATTAACCCAATGTTGTAGAGTTTGATTTAATTTCCAATTGCATGCATGCATGTACGTGTTCATTGCTTAGGAATGAATTTTCCAAAAAAAAAAAATTACAATATTTGTCTTTAAATTGTAATTAATAAAATGTTTTTAATTCATTTCTGGGTGGGTCTCCCATGTTTTAAAACCTACTAATTGTTATGTTATGAAAAGGCTGTTTTTTTTTCTTGGACCAAAATGAAGCAAAAAACTATGAAGAGAATATTTTTTGTTAATTTTCATGTTATGTCAGGTATTTTAACAACATAGTCTTTATTTAATAAAAAAAAAAAATAGAAATTAAAATTTTCTAACGCGTGGTATACGAGTATGTGAACAAATAACAATAGTCAATGAGCCTGTACAATTAATATTTTATTATTTGCAAATTAAAATAAGTTAATGATGTAGAGATAATGCGTATACGCTTCTTTGTTGTTGTGCTAAATATTTTAATAATCCTTTTTTTTTAAGGGAAGCCCTGGAGGGTTATTATTATTTCGATTCGAATCGAAAAGGTTTTCGAGGAGAATTTTCACTTTGAAAAAAGAACTAATTGTGTAGAAAATTCGAAAAAAAATTAACATTTTTATTTATTTATTTATTAATAGTAAATAAATTTAAATATAAATAGCATTATAGCAACTGGCTGTCGTGGCCTTCGTCCTTAGATTTTTAAAATTAATCTCAAAATTATTAATACAACTCTGGCGGATTTTCGAAAAGCATACCTATTAGCTTTTTCTCTCGAATTGAAAATATTTTTCAAAAGTCATTTCGATTCGAATCGAAATACTTATTTTTTTGCTTTTATTTTCTTAATCCTGGAATACTATTATTTTGTACTACAAAAATAAAAACGCCGTAACTTTAAATTTAGTAACTAAAAAGGTTTTGTTTCTGCTTTTTTTCGCTTAAAAATTATTGTTGAAAGCACATGTAAAATTTAGTAAAATTAGTTGCAATACATGTGTGTAGTCACAATTAGAAAAAAGAGCCTTCACGTAAATTTTACGTACATTAGCATTGCAGGTTGACATATCGCTTATTTGTTTAAAATTTTGAAATATGGCATCATTTCTCAATAAGCTTTGCTTTAATATTGTGCCTGTTCATCTATGATAACTGTTATAAGCAGCGTTGCCAGATCAATGATGTTATCATACACGTATTTTCTGCTCCTTTTAAACGAAAATATGTTTATGCAACTTTTTTCTTCCTTAAAATAATGAACTTTTAAACCATTTAAGTGATTGTGATTAAATCATGAATCCAATTAGCAAGATTTCAGAATATATTAAAGACACAGTCCCATAATTATAATAAAAATAAAAATGGTTTTAAATTAATAAAATTCGTACGAACAAAAGTCAGCTCTTAATAAAAGCCCACTTTTTTGTGACTATTATTATGGTCCTATATTGTTTGGGAATGTTTAAAAATAACACAAATTTAGTGATATAAATATTACGTAAGGTTAGATGTAATAAAAAACCTGTCTATCAATGAAGCATTTATTGAAAAAAAAAAGAAGAAAATGGTTTCAAGACTGAAAATACCTAATATTTTTTTAACAAACATGATCATTTGTATATCAGAAATGGAAAATTTAGTGCAGTATTATATAATACCTAGACGAAAAACTATACTTTTTTTATAATTAAACACCCAGATTCGCTATTTTGGAAAAGAAGTATCATTCGCTTGACTTTCTTTAACATAATGCTAGGAACATAACTGAGAAGTACGACCAAAGGATTTTTCGTTGCCAATAAAAATGCACACAATCATAGCATCGATGGAAAATCGCCATACGCGCCGTACTTTGAAAATATTTATTTCTATTCGTCGTACGAACAAATTAGTACAAATATTATAAATTTAGTTTTATTTAAATAATTACACAGGCTTACAAAATGAAATTTTTTAAATACATGAATACCTGTGATAATACTCTTTTAAATCTTGAGATATATCGTTATATATCAGGAAACCTACCTCTCTGATTAAATTTGCAACAACACAAAATATTCATAGTTTTATCAAGAAAACAAATATTTTCAAGAAAATTTCCAAAATATTATTTTTGAAAAAATAATTAAAAAAATTAATATAAAGAAAATCTTAAATTTTATGCTTAACATTGATACCTGCGTAGATTTTTTGGGGTTTTTGTAAATTTGATCTCGAGTTATTGCAGATCAAAATATCTCGAGAAACATTTGTAGAATTAATTAAATCAGTTTTTGTTTTGGATGCCTGTATGAGATTTAATGATTTTTTTTTAATTTATAGCACTTAAAATAAATTTACGAAATGTTAAGTTGTGCTTAGTTATGCTTTTTAATTATGGCTAAAATATTTTATGTATAATTTTTGAATACATACCTGTATATGCACACTAATAGCAGTTGTACCAAACAAAATTTAATTTTTTTAAAGACTTTATAAGTGGCCTAGAGCTTTAAACAAAAGACTCTTTGAGTAGCGGTTCATAATAATGCTTAATTGGTAATTATGATATGTATTTAGTTAACTGCTATTTAACTCTCGTTTAAAAAAGGATAATAATATTGGCTCAACATAAAACCTTTAATTTTTTATTCTAAAACTTTCAATATTTTGGTATTTGTATATTTTTATATAAAAACAATAGCTCTCATTTTGTTAAAAATTTTAATTTTCCATTCCTGCTTTGATTTCTTTTTTTTAACTTCTAACAAAAATCATAAAATATTTTTACATTGCAATGTTTCAAATGTTCCATTTAAATGTGCATAAATGCTTGCAAATTTGTTTTTATTTATTTTTTTTTATATTTTTGTTTTACTTCTTTTAATATTTAACTATGGTAGACTTTTTTCATTAAATAAACCATTTAACAATACATATTTATGACTTTAATACGCTCTGTATGTTGTTTAATTTATTTAACTAAAAACTTATACTTAACGCCTGTTTGCTGTCACGATTAATTGTTTTGTCATTTTGACTGAAGTTCAGGTACGAGTTTTAATGTACAAACTGAGACACAAATCGTAACAACACACCTTACAAGTTTAAGTCAAGAACAATCACGGTCAAAACAATACCAAAATCTTTTTGCTACTTTTTTTCAAATTTATTTTTTATTTTTTTTAATATTTAACACAACAAATCAAAAATCTTACATTCATAATAAAAGCAGCAAAATAAGACACCAAGAGTGAATGTTAAAATGAATTTTTATTTAAATACTTTTGTGCAGTTTGTTTAAATGGGAAACAAATCAAGACAATAGGAAAAAATTAACTTAAAAAATATGCTTTTTTTGCAAATTCATTAATCTTTTTGTTTACATTGACATTTAAAGGCAAAAATAGATTAGAATGGAATGAACGAAGTAATTTTTTAGCAACGATTTCTTGATCATCCTTTTTGAATGTATGACCAGTAATTTTTTTTGTTATTTTGTTTTTTAGCAAATGGTATTGGTTCCTTTGGGATCTCGTTTTATGTTGAAAATGCATAGAAAAAAATTATGAAAAATATTTTTCTTTAAGTAATAATTTTATGAAATTATTCGATCTTATAAATTTATTATTATTTAATATTAATCAAGCTTAAGATCTTAAAAAATTGTTTTTATTTAAATATTCCTATTTAATTAAGAAATTAAAATAAAAATAAATTTCCCTGAAGAAGAAAGTCAAAATATCGTAAAATTTAAATAAAAACAATTTTTTAAGATCTTAAGCTTGATTAATATTAAATAATAATTTTTCTTTAAGTTTATGTTTTATTCTATTATTTTTTTTATTCAAAACTATAATTCTTTTGTTTGATATTTTGGTTCTATTCATGTTCCCTGTGAAAATGATTTGTTTTCTACTACTCAAATATTAATTGCTTGTTTGGTTTCACGAATTCTCTGATAGATCCTTTTTCAGTTAAGAACTTAAATGTGTTTATGAATTTCTTAATTGAATATGATTTTTAGTTTTTTCTGTGTGTATATTGCTCTAACATTCCTGAGCTACAATCAAAGTGTTATTAAGTTAATTGCGACAGCAGGTAAATTGTTACTTAAAACGACTTAAGCGATTATTTCTATATTTGCACTAAAATATATCTGGGACAACAACAAAAAATCACATAAGTCTAATTATTTTCAGAAAAGCAATTTAAAATTGCAGGTCCTAGAAGAAACCTAACCTAACCTATGTCTGTTATTGACTGATGCAACATCTAAAAATTTCGTATATAGTCGTTTAAGCTTTTGTGAAAATTAAATGGTCCATACAGCCTTGCTTGTTATTATTCTGTTTTAATTAAAATAAATTTTCTATTTCAAAACAAATCTGTCAAATACTTTGTGGAAAAAGTATAAATTTTTTTAATGGAAATAATTTTCTACTTTTAAAGGCCTTTTTGTTACAAATTGTTAAAAGTATTTTAGAGCCTCAACTGAATAAAGATTTAATATGCATAAAATAATAATATACTTCTGGTTTCGCTGTTTATTATTGGAGATATTTGCAAAAACAAGCCATGTGTTTTGTGAAATCTGCATTTTGTGCTCCCACAGCATACAATTTTAAGTCAAGAAATTTTTTGTTAGCATTTCTCAACCAAATATAGCTTAAATTGAACTTAAATTATAACACTTCTTTAAATTATGACCAAATATAGTTTTTTTTTGTTGTTGTGTTTTCTTAAATAAACCTACTAATCTAAATAAAACCACAAAATTTATATGCAAATTATATGCATAAACAAGTACATACATGGTTGCTTACGCGAGTACTAGTACTGCTTACTGCTCCTAAATGTGTGTTGTTGTTGTTTTTTTTTTCTTCTTTATTAAAGATATAAAACAACGACCAAGTACAATAGAAATCACATAAAGAAATCATTTGATGTTTGGTAATATCTTTTTTTTTCGTCTTGGTTTTTTTGTTTGTTTTCCTCAAATGCTAAACAAACTAAAATTATTTACATACATTTTGCTTGCGGTTAAATTGTAGAAGTTACACAAATATTTAAATAAGTATACACTGAGTAAAATAAAATTAAAAAATTTGAAATCGTTAAAAAAAAGTGAATAGAATTAGAAGTCTTAATATTCTACCTAGTGAAGAATATTCTATTTAAAAGCAGACTGTATGAGAGTAATAAGAGAAATTTTGTGTCTTACAGCCATAACAGCTTTAAAATTCTGTATGAACCAGTAATGCTTTATAATAAATAATTTTTGTGATAATTTGTGGTCAAAAACCTAAAGAAAAATTTAAAATTTTAGTTTATTTACAAATTCTAGCACGGATATTCTGCCTTAATGCAGAATATTTATTGCTAGTGTAAGTAAAAAACAATAATTTTGCAGCCAACTTCACTATATAAAGTGCTGGCAAAATAATATTTTCCTATTGCAAAGTGATGACTCTGCACTATTTAAATTACATGGGTAGGAGAATCTTTGACAAACTGAAAACACTGTATGACTGTTATTTATAGGTAAATGTGTTAAGAAACGCTACGCGCACGTATTAACACTGAGCATTTATGTAGAAATGACAAATCGAAATATTAATTCATCTTATTTAAATCGTTAAAATAAAAAATAAATATAACTAACCGCTTAACCTAAATTGGAGCGGTAAGTCCTCATTTACATTATGGAAATTTCTTGCCGGATATTTTTTCAATTCTCTTTTGTTCTTTCCTAAACCGTTTACATTTCGGACATTAATGCCCTGATAGAAATTTGTTCAATTCTTCTTTCCATTTATTTTCGTGACGTGCTTAATTGCTTGGTATGAAAATTAATTGAAAAGAACTTTTGAAGCAAACCAAATTAAATTAATAATAAATAAATACAAAATTTTTTGATTAATTTATAATTATATCCTGAAGAAGCTACAAAAATTGGAGCGAAATATCGATATAAAAATAAATTTTTGAAAAATAAGACCTCAAGCTTAACAAAATAGCCATTTTAATTAAAAAGAAAAAGGTCAAATAAAACTTACTAATAAATAAATAAATACATTTTAAAAATTGATTTCTTTAAAAATATGGGCAAATTAATACAGTGTATAAAAATGAAATGAAGCAACAAGACGATTATTACGAACAGTTGAAGAAAGAGACAAAAAATGTTTAGTACAGACGGTCGTGTACTATACACCTTACGTATTTTCTCCCTCGCCTACAAACTTCGTCTGTCCGAACAGAAATGTCCATAATGTAAGTGGGGTCAAAGCGGAACGTTTTTTAACGCATTAAAATGTCATTATAAAGTCAAAAATATCAAAACAAAAATAAAAAACAGCCAACTTCACTACAAAACGCGCTGTCAAAATTGGATTTTCCAATTGCTATTTCCGTATGCTCCATACATTTTTTATGGGCATCAGAAGATAAAAAACGCTTCTGTACCAATTTATATATAACTTGTGTATAAATGTATATATATGTGATTAAATTCAAAATTCTGCCTTGTCCAAATCTCGGTAAGGTTTAAAAAAAAATTTTTATTTTTATTTTTATAGGAATTTTTTTAATAAAAATTTTTTAATTTATTAATTTTTTCATTTCTACTAATTTATTATTTTTCTAAAAATGAAAAAATTAACACAATAAAAAAATTTTATAAAAACTTTTTTTAATTTTTATTAATTTATTATTTTTCTAGCTGCACAATAGATCTTAAAGGCTGTGGTGCGATCATAGCCTCTAATGATAATAAATTGTTTTTCTACATTATATGGCGGATTTAATTTTTTCCAAATTTGTTGGACTCAGGTTTCGATTGCCATACAAAACAACTCTCAAGCTTCTTTCAGCGACTTTTACATTTTATATTTCAAATCACAACAAGCACAATAAAAATAATTCACAATTGATTGATTTCCATAATTTGTAAACTATTTTTCTTAAATTTGAAGGCAGGGCCTTTAAAGGTTAAAATAGGATTTTGTGGCTGAAAACTTGTTGGAATTGTTATAGCAAAACATCGATAAAGAAATTTGCAGCCTGTTTCACAATTTTGAAAGAAAATTTAAACAAAAAAAATTCAGCCACTCACTTTCGAACCAAATTTCTTGCGAATACACTGATTTCTTTCACAGATTTCTTCATAGTGAAATCGGATTTTGTATGAAAGCTTTTACATTTGAAATAAATCGAAATGAATTGCGAAAGAAAATGTTTCTTATTCAATGTTAAATTTTTTTTATAAATATATTTTGCTCAGTGTATTTAGGTATAGACATTTTATATGTGTGTAATAGTGGTACATTCAGCATCTAAATTAAACGCATTTTTTCATTGTTACGTTTAAAAATTTGCATTTAGCTGTTGCTGCTGTTGTTGCATGGCGTCGTTGTGTTTCATGTTACTGTTGTATTGTGTTGTGTTGTACGTACCTCTTTCGTGTTGTTGTGTTACGCGAATCTTTTTACACATGTGAATAAAAATTTGTTTATTATTTTTGCTTTTTTTTTTTTATTAACCAAAAGTTTACACAGAAATTTGTTCGTTTTAATTTTTGGTAGTACAAGCAAACAAATATACCTTAAAAAGCGGCATTGTTTGTGAAATTGTTAAAAAAATAAAAATAAAAATAAACAGAGAATCTAAAAGTGACTAAATATTTGTAAGATATGTTTTATTCAACCAAAGCGTTGGATAACATGTTGGAACATTTTTAGGTTTCTGTTGTTGTTTTATATTATTTTTTTTTCTTTTTTAATTTTCCTTTATGGTATTATTATTTCTTTTTTAATAATGTGTTAAAAATGTGACATTTTTGTTGGTTTGTTCTGTTTGTTTCTCGACATGTTTCTGTTTTTTTTTTTTTTTTTGTTTAATAAACATTTTAATATTCAAGTATACGAGTATTTATTTATTTGCTGTAGGTTAAATAGTGTGAATAAAATGTTTTTTTTAGTTAAGAAATTGTTAAAAATGTGCATTTAACTAGCCAGCAAGGTTGAGGTGAAGTCTGAAAATGATTGACAAGCTTCGTATGCATAAGTATGTAGTTTTTTTATGCACGAATAAAATTTAAAAGACTCATTTGCTGTTAATTGGTAGTTTAAATGTATGAAATTGACGTAAAAATGTTAACATGAATTATTTCAATACAATGTCAAAATTCATAAGAATTTTTTGAAAGGAACGTTTTGTTTATGATGGTAAATTAAAACATTTTTAAGTTTAAACTTTAAAGGTACTAAAACATGTTTATTAATAAAAATAAAGTTGGCTAATTAATTGAAATAGTTTTTTGTTTATGAGTTAAAAAACTAAAATATAATTGTGCTGGTAAATAACTTTGATGACTACACAGAAAAAAATTATAATCAAACTAAAAATTTTATTTATTTAAATTTTTTAATTGAACTAATTAAGCTTTTAATCAACAGTATTATTTCTTTAGTTAAGTTCAAAAGTTGTCATACTAATATTAATAAATATTTTTTTTTTTTTTAATTTTCCAATATTTCGACTTTCTTTTGAAGGTGTTTCCCTACAGAAGACCTGAAGTCATTAAAATAAAAACAAAGTTTATTAAGATTTTAAGCTTGAATAATATTTATTTATATTAAATTTATAAATTATTCATATTAATTTAAAATAAATATTAGACTAAACCTAAAGTCGATGTTGTGACAAATTTGTATCAAAAATTTATCATAATTTCTAATTTCGACTAGTAGGCTAAATTCCATTAAAACTTTAATCAATTTATAAATTTTTAATTGGCCTATATTTTTTTGTCTTGTAGCTTAAAGAACAGAAAAACTAATTTAGTCAGCTCAATTTTGTATGAAATATTTCAAAAAACTAAAAAAAAAATTGCTTTTTCCTGCTTTCAAAAAATTAATCAAATTTTTACCACAAGAATCATAGAATGGACTTAAGACAAATTTTTGCGTGGAAATGTATTGTCGGCTGAATATGATAGCGTTATTATTTTTCATACTAATAGTTAAATTATTAATTCTTGTTGCTGATATGTACATGACGTAATAATAAAGGCTCTCTTACGACTTTACTTTCATAAGAGAAATGGATTATAAATTTTTTTACTTAAATTGTAAAATAAAAAAGGAATCTATAGGTTCTGGAAGTGTTTTAACATTTTCGGAAAAATTCGCAGTTTTTATTTTATGATTCAAAACGGAAACTGCCTAAATCCTTGAGAACAACAGTACTGGGGTGTATGGAAATTAAAAAAAAAAAATTTTAAGTAATTCAAAGAAACTTCAGACTATTTGGACGGTAGAGTACAAATCTAGACTGTCTCCCCTTTAAAATGATATGTGTCTGATCTCACCATCTTCATAAGTTCGTTCTAAAGTTGCTAAAATCCCTTGGAGCAACAGCTCTAATTTCAAATTAATCCAAAGTAACTTCCGAACGAACCACAGAAGATTACGGGATGGGACGTACATCATTTTTAAGGGGAGGTCGTCCCGATTTGTAATCTATTGCATTATTTAAAAAAAAAATTTTTTGAAATTCCCTTCTATCCCAGTACTTTTCTTCTGAGGGATTTTTATCATTCCCCATTTTGGCAACTTACCATTCCCGATTTGGAATGAAATTTTGTAAGTTCTACGCTTTCTGTAAGTGTTTAACAAAACGGAAATTGCCAAAACCCTTCAGAGCAACAGCACTGGAATATATGAAAATTAAAAAAAAAATTTAAATGAATAGATGGTTGGTAGGTTATAAATATAGATGATCTCCTCTAAGTTCTTGCTTAAAACATTTAATATTTAAATATTTAATGACGTAAGATAAATTTTTTTTGTATGTTTTTGATATTTTAGAAGAATGTGGAAAGTGAAAAATATTAATATTTCGCTAACACAATGAGCACAGCCAAATTTAACTTGTTTTTAATGCCATTTTATTGGCTGTTACAAATTAATAATAAATTGTTTATATGTTGCATCAATTTATAAATATAAAGATACATATTACTATTTCTAAAAAGGGGTACATATTTTACCTTTATTCCCGTAGCTTCAGCCGTTTGGGATGCGCGATGATAACAAGTCAGAAATACTTCCAGGTATTTGCACTTCATTCTTTATTGTCTTACTGTGTTAGTCTGGCTTGAAAAAATTTAACAAAAAATTGTTTTACTTGAGAATTGTAATGCTATTTTGACTGATCAATGCACTCAATAAGCAACATTTAAAAAATCAGTCACGGATATTTAGTTTCAATAGGCTGAAACTCGGCGAATAGGTCGTTGATTAAATGTGGACGTTTGTAAGTGAAATCAGTTTATTTTATGAAAGCCCATGAACCTGCTTAAAGATGAGTGAGTGTTTGTAAGCCTTAGTGACAAAAGATTTTTTTTTTTTTGTGAGAGCAATTGACAAAAGATTTTCAAAATCTTATAAAGAAGACTTGCAAATAATTATTCCAAAAATTACTTATATGAAGATATTTTTTGCTTGATTTTTTATTAATTTTTTTATTAATGAAATATTTACAGCAAGTTTCAACTTAAACTTTATTAGAAAATTATATACAACTAAATTAGAATTAGATAATAATTTACTCTAAGAAAACAATAAAGTAGTAAATTTAAAAGTAAATTAATTCTACTTGAAGAAAAAATTTGTTTTATTTAGAACTATTATTTTTTTGTTTGTTTGTTTTTTTTTATTTATTTCTTAAACAATTGTTTTTTTGCTTGTTTGTTTTGTTTTGCTTTTTAATTGTTAAATAGAATACAAATACTAAAACTATGACTGGTTTTTGCATTTGCAATAAGACTGTCACCTGCCTGCATCCATCCTCCTCCCCTGTGTGGGTATGTGTGTGCCAGCCACTTAAGAAAAAAGGCCATAGCGGATGCCACTAGTTGCTGTTTGACTTCTATTGGCTGTTTCACAAGAATTTTTAACGTTTCAACTATCGATTTATTTGTTATTGTTGCTGTAGTTTTTTGTGGTTCTCAGTTTGCATTAAAATTAAATTAATTTTTATGAACTTACTGTTGGTAGTTTTTCTTATTTTTTAAATTTAATTAAAAACTAAAAACTAAATCGTTGTAAATATGGAAAATTGTAATAGTTAAATTCAGCATAAGATGTTGGTGCAGTAGCAGCCCGATACGCAGATGTAAAATATGACGTTGCTGTGTAAACAAAATAGAAAAATTGCAAAAAAGAAAAAAGAGGTTTAAAATTAAGTATCTGCATCCATAAATATTTTTTAGCATTTGAAAAATAAATGTTTGTACTTTCGTTTAATATTAACACGTGACTTAGAGCGTTTCACGATTAAATGCTAGTTGAACTGTGTGTGTGTGAGAGTGTGTGTGTTGTATTGTAGCAAGTGTTAGTTAGAGTGGGGTTTTAGGCATGTTTATTCCCAGCAATTAAGGAAATGCAAATTATCTTTAAATAACTTTAAGTGACGGGTGTACATGCATGTCTCATAGCAGATTTTTATTTTTTACTTGTTTACCATAATAACTTTATCTCTTAGTGCTTATGAGTATTTGATTTACATAATTAACCCATTAAACGCGTTAGGTATTTTTTAGTAAACATTTTTGAAATTAACTCAGTGAAACACAAATAAATTGATTAAATGGATATTTTTTTTAAATTATTTTTTTTTCATGTATTTTTCAAGAGACCTAAGAATAGTTTTATATATCCAGAGATTAAAATAATCGAGTTTTAAATTACCAAGAGTCGACTCTAGGTCGATAAGTATAACGATACCAGCTTTCTAACTTTCCATTTAAATAAAACAAAATGTGAGTGAGTTGCCATTAACGTTTTGTATCCGTTTGACAGACCTGTCGATGCATCATGTATTTATGTAATATTATTGTGGATCCACTACGTGGTGAGCATTCGAAACAAAGTTATGGTGGTGGGAACTAGCAGTTGATGGTGGTGTTGGGGCTGATGATACCTAGCTCTTTCGTAATCGTGCTAGTGTGACCTAGCTAGTTGATGATGGTGGTTTGTTGTGGTGCCTAGCTATTTCCTAGTAACTTTTTTATTGAAATTGTATGAGATTGCATTTTCCTATAATTTGAATAATAACACTATAGCATAATGCTGGAAAGAGTCGGAAAATATAACAACAGCAACAACAAGAAAAGTTACTTACAATAAGTATATCAACTGGATTGCATACAAATTTACTAAATAGTAAGAGCTTTTCCAATCAACACGTTCTGTTTTAAAACACACCAAGTCAACTAAATGACCAACTATATTTACGACATTTATTTGTAGAGCTTTACATGGTTTAACTTGTTGATCATTGGATAGACAATCAAACAAACCAAAGAGAACAGACAGTTAGCTGGCCAAACATTTGTAAACAATTAAAATAAATATATTCCTGATACAGATAAAATAGTTTTGAAGTTTCGTTAACAGAACTTTAGCTAAAAAACAAACAATAAACCAAAACTAAATGGCAGAAATGACCAGCAAAGTAGATAAAGCTGTAGGAGAGATGAACTGGTGCACTCCGTTTCACTTTTCTACATTAAAAAAATTTAAAAAAAATGTCATTAGAATTATTTATCCCACATTCACTATTTCTTGCTCATCTTCAAAATTAAAAGCGTCGAAAGAACACATTTTCAATTGTTTTTATTTAATGTTTTTATTTATTTGTTAGTTTATTTGAAGTTTTACTTTTTAATTAATAAGAATAATTTATTTAGATTGAGGTCTTATTTTATAAATTTATTTTTATATTGATATTTCGCTACGCTTAATAAAATAGCCATATTAATTATTTTTTATATTAAAAAAACAAGTTTTGTTTTTTATTATTAATTTTTGTATTTTCAATTTGAGGAAATAATATTTTTGATAACTTCCTGGAAACTAAAAATCGTTGCCATTCATAATAACAATTTTGCATTTCAGTTGCTTTGCCCTTTCAAAAAATAG
This sequence comes from Thelaira solivaga, assembly GCA_947397855.1. Taxonomy (NCBI): domain Eukaryota; kingdom Metazoa; phylum Arthropoda; class Insecta; order Diptera; family Tachinidae; genus Thelaira; species Thelaira solivaga. Next base: position 20,732,741 of record OX377610.1, read on the forward strand.
TTGCTATAAATAATCGACCTATTAGTTTTCGGAATCTCTCCAGGAGTTTGTTCGAATTGTTGAACTGGTATAGCTTCTAGGTTCATTGCCCCTCACCACGTCAAGAGAACTTTTCAAGTCAACTTAAATATTAATTAAAAGAAATCTATGAATCGTCCGTATTTGTTAAAGTTATAAATTGTTGCTAATATTTTATGTTTTTTATTAAATATAAATTTTATAAGAAATGGCTGGCCTTTGGCTTATTTTACATGTTGTTAATGCTACTTGCTGTTGTCTACCTAAGAAAAAACCTGTTGTTCCCATTTCATTTAGTTAAGTTATCTTTGGTCTATGTGTGTTTTAACTTATCTAAAATCAATTAAAATTAACAAACTGATCATCGATATATAGTGAACTTTAAAATATAGTAAATGTTATTAAAGATCTCAAGAATTTTTTTTAACTGCAATGCAAACTCAACGATTTACAAATAATAAATAATGTTTTCCCTTGCCTCTTGTCAAAAAAAAAAATATTTATGAAAAACTATTTATATGAATAATGACCTACTTTTGCTAAATATATATAACATCTTTGATTTCCACTTCATGTCTTACTTAAATGCACATATTGTTTGTAACTCAGCAATACTCGTAATTATCGTGCCTATATTTCTATAAGTTTATTGTTAATTTAAATTAAAATTTTTGATAAATTAACAATGTCACCAATTTCATCAAGCAAAACCAAACGATTAACACTAGCAAATAAATTATGGAAGAGATTAGCTAACTGACATCATGCTCCGTTGATTAAGATTCATTATTGTACTGCGTCATAAAGTAATTATGATAAAATCATAAATATGTGTAAATATTATTACACATAATTTTATTAATAAAAAAAAAAAACGAAAATTGAGCCAGATTTTCAATGAAATGATTTCATTAAAACTTTTCATTAATTTATTAACTTTAAATTATTTCATTAAATTTATGAAAATTTTATTAATTTAATGAAATTTTTCTTTAATCTAATGAAAATATTACAGTTTCAACCTGTAATGAATTTTTCATTAGATTAATACAAAATTCAGAAAGAAAGAATAATTCATTATTTTTCCAGCAGTGACAATCATTAAATGAATGAAATAGTTTATTAAAAAAATTAACATTAATAAAATATTTCATTAGACCAATGAAAAGTATTATTGGCTGAAAAGTAATAACTTTTTCATTAAATTAATGGCAAAATAGAATAGAAAGCCTTCAACATCTTTGAATTAAGATATTTTCTGTAGCACTAGATAAACTGATTTGTAAATAAATGAATTTTATGGCGTTTTCTTTTCTAATAAAAGTGTTGATAGTTAAAATCAATATTACGTTCTGTTCTCAACATGTTGCATATAAAAGATAAGTTAGGGTGAAATACTGCCCTTTTTTACAACTGTGTCATCTACTTGTTTATACAATTAAGTAAATTATTTAATTTGTATTAATATGAAAAAGGAGATTCAACATTTTCTCCGTCAAGATATTCTGTATAAAAATCCATTATTGGTCACTTTTGAAGCAAAAATTTATTTTTATTTTATCTTAGGTGCAAAGTTTTTTTGTGTCAGCTGTTTATCAGTTGTGTTAACGTAATCGGATTTTGCAAAATCGCTTTAAAAGTAGTAAACATATAAAAATGTTGCATGATAAACTTATTTTTGTTCTATTCAAACCATAAAAAAGGCATCACTTTGTGCAACCTGTTTAAAATATTACATAATTTAAAAGCAGAATATTTTTTGAGAATAGAAAACCTCATTATTTTTTTTTTTTATTTATTTATTTATTTATTTATTTAAGTCTATGGATCAGAATCCTTACAGACCAAAAAATTAAACAAACATGTGCTTACTCAGTTACAAGTATTTAAAAATAAAATAATATTACGTTTTAATACATTAATATTTACAGAAAAATCGATAAAATCATACAGGTCATTATAATTTTTACATAATCTTCTTAATGGATCAGCGTTAGCATAATTCGTTTGAAGACATCTGAGGTGAAGCGGTGTATAATTTCGGGTTATTCTTACTGGTACAGTAAAGTCAATTTGACTGAGCAGAAATTCGCAGCACACAGACCCATTTATCAAATTTATCATAAAACTCACATTAAGCATCAATCTTCTGCTTTCCAACGTCGGCAATTTAATTGTAGCCAGTCTTACTGTATACGGCTGAAGGCGAATGTTTGGATTCCAAATTGAATTTCCCAAACAGAATAAAAGAAACTGTTTTTGAACGGATTCAATACTTTTCTTCAAGTAGTTAGTATAAGGATCCCAAATAATAGATCCGTACTCTAGAATAGGCCGTACTAAGGATGTGTAAAGACGTTTAGTTATTACAGGCTCAGTAAATTCTTTAGCCCAACGTTTTATAAATGCAAGCGCTCCACGAGATTTGTTTACCATCATAGTGACGTGCTTATTAAAATTTAATTTAGGGTCTAAAAGAACTCCTAAATCCAAGAACTCTGTTACTAATTCAAGTTGATATCCACCCAACAAATAAATACCATCAACATCCCAGTTTCGAGAAAAGCGCATATGTTTACATTTTTTCAGATTCAGTACCATTAGAGTAGCCAAAGTCTCTTACATCTTTTAAATAATAAAATGTTTTTTTTTTTGGTAGGTGACTTATAGTTAAATTTAATTAAATTTCAGTTTGTTGAAACGTTTTGGTCTCATCTATAAACAAGAACGAATTTTCTATCTCTTAAAAATATTTTAAGTCTTAACTTATTTCTAACGCTTAAGCTAAAGTTTGTAGCAGAATTTCAAGATGAATATTTTTATGGAAAACTTTAGCTTTCAATTTTTCCGCTTATGGATTTTTTGACGTTTTTTAATCATTAATTGAAGAGTAAGAGGGTTAGAATATTATACAAAAATACGCCTCGTTGGTTGGTTTACGTGGCGGCCTAACGGCCTTCAATTAGAGGCGCAAGACTCCGTTTTGAAGCACCTACTCGCCGAGACTTATGTAGCCGTAAAGTGATCTAGATCCACTCCGTGATATTTCAATATTTCTCATAGTGTTTTACTTAAATTTGCTAAACATTTCAGATACCGAAACTGAAGAATTGCTATATTTATTTTAAATTAAAATTTAAAAACGGTTTCAATTTTAAGCCCCAATTTTACATAGGGCCCGATGTAAACTATCAAAATGCCTATATAAGTGTGTGCTTTACCACAATCAATCAAATCCATGTTAATTTGAAAAACACTCGATATATTTGTACAGTGTTATTAGACTTAAGTGTTGAGTACTTATTGTTGATTTAATTTGATCCCAAAGTAATATGAAGAGTAGTCCCGGGATGTTACGAAATATCAAACCTGGAATATGTATTGTATGTTTAGTTGGTAGGCACTTGTGAAGTGTAACATAAAACAATTTTAATTTATTAAATTTCGTATTTAATAAATACTCGTAAAAAAAATTATTTAAAAAAAATTAAATCCTTAAATCAAGACTTATTTGCTTATTAACTGGAAAACAAGCTTAAATATAAATAAAATAATAAAATGAAACTACAATTTAATAAAGCATTAAACTAAGTAATAACGAACGGAAATTATATTAGTCAAGCTGATTAGTCAGCTTACTAAGCATATTAGCATAATGATTATCTTTTAAAATTTGCTAAAATAAAACCAGCTAAGTTTGGTTTTCATTTACAAATTGTCACTCTTTATGCAGACCATTAAATAGAAACCAGTCAATTTGGTACAAAGAAAAATGATTTAATGGACGAATGTAACAGTGAACACCCAAATGCTTTAAATTACAAATGATACGAAGGTTGCATTCGTTGTACTCTTGTTGTAAAATAATCTAACTGACGAATGTCATTTTGATGGACATCTGATTCTGAGTCAGACACAAAAAAAGTTAAATTTCAGCTTAAATTAGCTAAAAGTATGAGCGATTGACTGTTTCTATGACGAATGCTTGAATAAGATTTTATGGGTGGGTGGTAAGGAAATTTTGTTTTAGTAAACAAATTATTTGTTTTGTAGCCTGTTGTAAAGCACATTTTGTTAACGTTTTACTTATTTACAGATACCATGTATAGTCTGCACTTTAAACCATTTTCAGCCAGACTCAATTGTTTAATACGAGTTTATAAAGCTTTGTTGCTTTAATGCTTGTCTTCAAATTTGGTTAATTTTTTTTTTCTTACTTTTATTTGTTTGATTTAAATTGTGGGCAATTTTCCAATTTGTAATTTTAACATACAAATTACCAGCAGCTGCTTAAAAGACTTAAAAGTTGTTCAGCAGAATTTAAAAAAAAATAAATAAAAAATAAGTGTTTTATTTTTAGCAGGTTGTTTTAATAGGGGCACTTGCGATACTTTACATGTGAACTTACATTTTGCTAATTTACTGTGCATATCGAACTAGGTCGTCAGTGTGCTTTGTAAATTTTCTTAATTTTCACTTAGCAAAGCATTATAATCAAAATTCCAAAAAATCTGGCAACTTTGAATATATCTAACAATTGTAATGGGTGATTTGGTAAGTGTGCACTTTTTAAATTTAGTGCAAGTGCGAAACCGGAAATTTGGCAGCTATTAAATTTATTTATTCTGATTACTAAAAATAGAGCGCTTTACGAAGAACAACGCGAAGTGAAGCCAATAACAATTTTTCCACAAAAAATCATCTTCTCCAATGAATCGCATTTCCATCTGCATGGCTGCGTGACTACACAGAATTGTCGAATTTGTGTTTGGGAAAATACTAGTGTAATCCCTAGTGTTTGTATCAAAATAGGCAAACTGAACGAAAAACGCGTAAAGTAAACATAATGCATAGTCTGTATCTAGCATAAAGATGTGTGTCCGTAATCTTTATGCTAGGTACAGACTATGCAACATGTTTACTTTACGCGTTTTTAGTTCAGGTTGCCTATTTTGATACAAACACTGTAAAACACAAATGCAACCAGAAAATATCAAAATATTTTGATATTTTTGAAGCCTCAAATGCAACACGAAATTAAACTATAAACACGGCTAAACACTACACAACCAAAAATTAAACATATCCACTTTGCAAAGTGTGTACCTACCATTATGAAAAGTGGGCGTGAAAATAGGCAACCTTTCTTAGAGCATAAAGATTATTTGTTTCAAACTTTAAACAAATCCTTTGAAAAACAAAATTAATAAAGAAACAGAAAAGGAGTTTTATTTATATAGACTGTAAGAGAGAAAAATTTTTAGGGGACATTTAAATATCATCAGTCAATAAGTTGAATTTAATTTTTTTTATAACTTAAGGCTATTTTCATATCATATGACGATATGTTTACTACTTTCTGCTTAATTTATATTTGAGCAAATATGCACATTACCTAGCAAAATTTTCCTCCTCAAAAGATCGTTATGTATACGTGTCTGATCTAAAATCAGCATAAATGCTTAATGTAAACTGGGCGTGTTTCTGATTAGCTATCAAGCACGATTGGTTTCATTCAATCTAGTTTTCAGTTAATCATTTTAATGAAGGATTTAGAATTAGTTTTGGTTTTATTTTTGTTTTTGGCACAATTATCATTTATTTTTATTAAACATTTATGATGTGCATAAAATATTTGATTTATCTAATGTCATCATAAATAAAAATTACTGTGAATATTTAGTGAATGAGTGTGACTGCATAGCAGCTGCTGCTGAGCGCACATATAAAAATTTTATTTTTATTCATTTTATTTTAACCACGTGTCACGTAACATTTAATGTTCTTTTGTTTGAATTTATTTTGTTTGCCAACTTATGTTTGTTTTAATTAATTTATTCAATGCTTACATATTTAGTGTGGGTGACGCCCTAAAACAAAAAAAATGGTACCTGCTTTAAAGTTGACCCAATGACTGACTGAACTAGTTAAAATAAATGTGATTTAAAAATCAAAGAAAAGAAATGTTTCATAACTGTTAAAACAGAGTTGAAGCAAGATTTTATAAGAGCGTAGGCAACAGTAATGTTGATGCATTAATTATAATTTTATAACTTTTTTTTTTTTTTTGACATTAAAAATATTTAAATTAAGAAATTACTTAATTTTTATAAGTTGAGTAATTTTTTTATATTTTTTTCGAAATTTTTGTAAATTAATTTAAACAAACTGGTTTTTTTATGTTTAAGAAGAAAATTTTTTAGCAATATCGCCTAAATGCCAATGAGACTTTTTATTATTTTTTTATAGGCTATAATCGCAAGGCGACCTTTAAGATCTATTGTTCAGCCAAGTTCCTAACTACAATCCAAGAGTCCTTACGAGTCTCGTAATTGTTGTAGGACTAATCTTGCCAATATCTTCTGGGACCAATGCCTTACTACCTAAGCAGCTTATTCTGCATCTTGCAATTTGTGTTAATTTTTTTGGTAATCACGTCTATCCCGTGCTGAAATATGCCCATAAAAATTCATTTTCTGCATTCACATTTTGATTTCTTCTTAGAAAACCTGGGCAAGTTCAGCGATGCCCAAGGCGAACATTTTCCCCAAAATGGTTGCAAAAAAAATGAAATAAAAATTATTTCAGAATATTGTTGATTACTGAGTTTACAAAAAAAAATGTTTGCCAAGCAAACAATTTTGAGTGAAATGACCAAAAATAAATTTTTTTAATAAAAAGTATAATAAAATTTTTAACAGATTTAAAATAAAAAATAATTTGAATTTCAAAAATTGTACGATTTCTTTATAAAATTAAAAAAAAAAATTGTTTAGTTGAGAAATACTGTTTACTTAAATGATACACTCCTTGCCACATGAATAAGACCTGCTAATAAAATTTTTTCAAAAGCTTATAGATTTTAACCAGAAAATGCTACGAACTTAATTAATAAAAAAAGAGTTTATGTATTGTTTCCAATAAGAATTTGTACCGTGGGGATCCATATCTTATTATGGGACCTGTGAGCAGAAATTTATGTTCAGCACCATTAACGGTAATTGCTATACTGGAGTGCTACAAGAAGAGCTTCTCCAGTTTCAAGTTTTTGTAAGATTGAAGTAGACATTCTAGCATGAAAATGCAAAAAAATTATACTGCTTGGGTGGTAAAGTTGTGGCTATGCGATCAATATTAATGTACTCGTGGCCCCCTTAATAACTGAACCTCGTAAAGTGTATGCTTCTGGAAAGCAGTATACTATGAAAGAGGATCTAATTAAATTCATAAAAAAAAGGTTGGTATACCATTTCAATCGATTACATTAAATTATTGGATAATTTTATTCTCAATCGAATTTATGAAGTAATTTGTAAAAATGGAGGCTCTATGCCTCCATTTTCATTTGCATAAAATGTTAATAAAATTAAAAATTTTTATTGAAAACTATAAATAAACTGAACTCTGAAGCAATTTTTGAAGCCGTATTTGTGATTTTTTTTACAAACTTTTGTTATAAAAACAAAACCAGTTGAACCCATTTTCGAAGTGTTTAATAACAATTAAATTATCTGTAAATAGAATTAAAAATTTGTTTTTTTAGAAGTTATAACCTTTTAAAAAAATATTGTTAGGCCTACCATTTAAATGGCATCAATATTTTCTTTCTAAATCCGCTAAGAAATTGAAATCGGTTCATATTCAACTAAGTTACAGATTTGTAAGTGCATAAAGGTATGAAAAACTGGTGTTTGGCAAATTCCAAAAACAGATTCTTGTTGTACTTGACCTACTAGAAAAAGAATATCACTTCCTAGTTATTTGCACTTCATTCTTTTTAGTATTACTGTGTTATTTATAGTATTTTATTCTAAATAAATATTTTTGTGCATTTTTGAAAAGAAAATTTACTTAATTAACTTTTATGATATAAAAATTATTTTTATAAAAAATTTAGACCGTTAAAAATAAAAGAAAAAATTTTTTCACAAACTATGGAAAACATTATTTAGAAATTAATTAGTTTTCTTTATATATTTTTGTAAGAAAATACCCGCTAGTCAAATTTTATTCAGAACTACTTATTAAACACATTCCTTCACTTTTTTATATTTAATTCTATTCAAGTATCACAAAGGGACCACTTTAGAGTACCCAAGGGAGCCTAACCTGAACTACTTATTAAACTTCATTTGAAATATTAATATTTTGCTAAAATTCGTTGCTAATTATTATAAAAAATATTGTAATATAAAACTTATGTTAAGCTGTATGTAGTGAAGAGTAGCGTAAACATTTAAAGCAGCCTATAGTCATGTTGCTACCCTTAATGAACTCCAAAATTAATACCTGTTCTCTCTCCCTACTTTTGTGTTAATTTATTTAACTTTATGGTGTTGAATGATGGAAATTATCATTTAACATCTAATCATACTCTAATTATCTAATGCTCGTGTTGGATTTAACCAACATTTCAATTGCAACACCGCACTCTAGTCAAACACATGCGAAAGTGTTTGTAAAGTTTGCTGCTCAAGTCTTTTGTTTTTATTAACACAAGGAAGTTTGAACAAGCAAACACAACGAAAATACATACATACGAGTAAAATATAGAAAAATCATGTAAAATAAACAATAAATTACGATACATTTTACAATTTTAATTAAATTGTTTAAAACGAAAAACATTGTTTTCTAAGGTTGCTCGAATATCAACAACATTAAATGTAAAAGAAAGGGAGAGACGTAGGGAGGGATATACAATTAAAACACTAAAATTCCCTAAAGTTAGAAAACAAAAAAAAAGCAAAAAAACTCATAGAGTAAAGTGCCTATGGAAAAAAGTATTGTTTCGCAAATATTTATATACTGACTCCTTTTTCTTGTTAATATTTTGGTAAACTGTTTTGTTTTTCTTTTCAAAAATTTTTTTTTTGTGTTTTTAAAAAACTAACTCAGCTGTTGGTTAAATATGTTAAAATGTATCTTTCTATTATTTTTTTTCCTTGGCATACCAGGGAAAAATAAAGATTAATGACCCAAAAACTATGAATGAACAGCACCAGCACCAGCACCAGCACTAGCACTTGCACAAAACAACAAAATAAGAAAGAAATATACCTTTAAACTAAACAATATACTTGTATTCATGTGTGTGTGCTTTTAAAAAAAATGCATAATATTTAAAAAAGTGAAACTAAATTTAAATTCACTTTTTTTGTAAATGAATTTGTTGTTAGTTTTCGCTTCTAGTGAACATTTCATTTTATTATTTCAATTGCATGAACAAGCCAAAGGTGCAGAGGCCTTTTTACTTCTTTTATTTATCTTAAGATGTTGTTAATTCGTGTTTTTTTATGGCCACAATTTTATGTTTTTATTTAGTTTTACTGAAAGCTCAACTCCCACTATTAATTTATGCACATTTTATTTTCTTTTATTCAATAAATATAACGAAAAGAAAAATAAAAGTTTGTTGTTAAATGAAAAAAAAAAATATTTAAGTTTAGTTTTAAATTAGAATTTAGCAAACAAGCATTTTTGTTTGTTTTTTTTTTTTTTTATTAACACAAAATTTTTTGGTTGAATTTGCAATAATTTAAGGCTTTAAAATGCAAATAAATTGAAAAAGAAACCAAATTCTGGAATAATCAAGCAAAATTTAAGTGTACATGTGGCTTAATCAGCAAGAAACTTATTTTTTAAATACTTAATCTAGTGTTTAAATAAATTTTTGTTATTCTATTAGTAGCTACAACAAATACTATACTAAGAAAATAAATTCGTTTGGAAGAACAAAAATTCTTAACAGTAAAAAATTTAGTTGTAATAATCGAAAATAAGTGTTTAAGCTCAAAATAAATTTTTGGGCAATGTTGTCTGATTTTAGTTAAGACATACAAAAAATTTGGTTATTACCACTGAATTTTTGATTGGTAACAAATTTAGTTGTCACAACCAAAATTGTTTTCTAAATGTAGCAGTTAAAATTTTTGCTGACAAGAGAGCTATGCCTCATGGGACTTATTCATTAACTTAAAAGGAGGTCTTTTGTGTTTTATCTATTCTCAATTACTAAAATAAGAAAACAGCTTCAGTTGGGGGAATCAAATTTGTTACAATTTGTGATAAAAAAAAGTTTTTTGTTTATGATAACTTGAAAATATTCTTAAGAAAACTAAATTATAAAAACCAATTTACTAGCATTCAAAAATTTAGTTACGATAAAAGACTTTTTTTTTAGTGTGACTTCAAAAATGCTATTGAGGTTATGGAAACAAGTTTGTTACAGTTCAAAAATTCAGTTGTGGTAATAATTTTTTATTTTTTGGTTGTGACAACACCAAAAAATTATTCGTTTGGGGTTTCATTGCAAAATTTTGGTTGTCATAATTACCATTTTGACTAGCAACAAAATAAACTCTCACCATAGCAGTTATTCGCTTCTTTTTTGCTCTGAAATTATAAACTCGATTGTGAGAAGCGAACTTTGTACTAGTCAAAAATTTATGTCTGATAAACTATTTTCTTTTTTTTTTTTTGATTATAACAATGTGTTTATGAGCTACGGTCATTATAAAAATAAAATAAATTATCACAACAGCATTTTCAATCTTTGTTCCATTTCCATTTTATGAAAAAAAAAATTTATCTATAACTTCTTTGTCAAATAATCATGTTTATAAACTTTTTTTCTTTTTGATGCAAAACAAAAGGATACATAAACTCAGCCTTCAATAGCCATTTATCAGAAATTGTCATAAAATATTTGAAATAAAAAGAAATAATATTTTTGCTTAATACATGAGTAACTAACAATAAGACACAAAATTAGCCTCATTAGAAGTTAAAATACTTTGATTTTTGCTAATGAAACTTATCGAAAAAAAAAAGAAAATGAAAAATAAGTAATATTTAATGTTACAAATTTTCCCATTCATTATTTAAATCAGCTTGTGAGATGAAAACGAATAAACGTTAAAATAAAACACTAAATATTTCAAAGCCTTTTTGTCAATTTGTTTGATCACGTTTTTGTTCATTTTTCATGTACGAAGCGACAAGTGCTTTCAAATTGTTCAAAAGAAATCTAAACACTGGTCACTCACTCCTAAGGCCTAAAGCTAAATAAACTTGAATTTAAAAAAAAATATATATATAAAAATAAATCCACAAGAAAACATAAACATGAAATGTGTAACAACTTTAAGTTGAGCGTCTTATACCCACTGAGTCAAATCAAAATTGCTTGTCTGTTATTATTTTATGTCTTCAGACTGTTGCAAACTCTTTAAAATTTTATTCCAGACTTTTTTTTTCTCTCTACGATTTAATTTTTTTGATTAGTGTTCATTTGTCCATGTTAAACCATTTAAATCAGAGCTAATACGAGTACGTACGGACATACATGAATACACGAATACGTGGTATGTAGTGGGTTATTTTGTTTGAAAATTGTAATGGGTACAGTTTGTTTGTTTTCATTTGTTCGCTCCTTGTTCTGGTTGTCTGTCTATCTGTGTGTCTAGCTATGTGTCTGCCTCTTGTTTTATTTTCATCATGTAATTTTTATTTTTCCTTTTGCATATCAATCGAACATGATTTTGTCATTTGTTTAAAAAACTTTTTGTTTTCTTGTTGCTGCTTTTGTCTTAACTGACCAGTTGGGCAATAAAACGTATTACTATCAAAAATTTTACCAAATTACATATAAATATTTAAAGAAATACGTATAAATACATAATAAATAAGTAATGATTAGCTTTAGAAATGCAAATGTAATTTAAGTAGGTACCAAAAATAAATATGTAATGCACGAGTGCAACTTAACAAGTATTTTGTTACATTTTCATTTTATTTTAATTTTTTTGTTCATGTCCAAATTGCTTTTTTTAAGTGGATGATTATCATTCATTTGTTGCGTTATGTGTGATGGAAAACAAGGATTGGCAGGGAATTTTATATAATTTTAGTAGCAAACACAATTATATATTTAATTGTTGATGTAAATTAAATTAACTAAAAAATCTAAAAAATCCAGTAATAAAAGCAGTTTATTATCTTTAAGTATAATAAATATTTGTTTTTATGTCTAAAGCCATGCCCACTCTTAATATTCGTCAAAAAAGTTTTTTATATTTTACTAAAACAAAATTTTAAAACCTCTGCTAGTAAAGTTTTCAAAGTTCTTTAAAAAAAAAACTAAACGTATTAGGACAGAAATATTAAACAAAAATGACTTCAGACACTGAATTACTAAAAGTACACTGTAGTTTCAAATACTATATGAGTTAAATTTTTTTTTTTACAGGAACGATTTTTTTGTCCCCAACTGTGTTTTTGCTTAACGGTGGAAATATGCAGAATAAGCTAACTAGGCAGTGGGATACGGCCCCTAATAAGCCTATATAAAACAAAGCTCACAACGACTTCAAGATTAGTGATAATTTCAGCACCATATTTATTAGTTGGACATTGGTCTGTACAATATGATCATTAATTAATAATAAATAATATACGTAATAATAATATTGAGCCTCATATCTGATGTGCTTGTATAATTTTTATTCATACGCACATAAATGGAAAACAACAGTAGGTTTGGAAGAATAGAATTTGTCACCAGTCGATTATGATAATAGAGCTTTTTGGTAACAAAAATACAGTAAAAAAATTTAGCTATATTTTTAATAAAGGGTGGTTCAATTTTAAGGGTCGATGTTGATTTTGAAAAAAAATACAAATTATTTAGGAAATTATTGTCATTTTTTTATTATGATTATATGGTATGGCTCAATTATGTATGGAACAAAATATCGGCCGAATGACCGCCGCGACCTAATTGAGGTTCTATGCCGTTAATGTGTAGAATTATCTCATCCTTTAGCTCTAGCATTGTTGCTGGCTTATCGACGTACACTTTTTCTTTCAAATAACCCCAAAGAGAGAAGTCCAACGGTGTCAAATCACATGATCTTGGCGGCCAATTGACATCGCCACCACGTGAGATAACACGGCCATCGAATTTGTTGCGCAAAAGAGCCATTGTTTCATTAGCTGTGTGGCAAGTGGCACCGTCCTGCTGAAACCACATGTCGTCCACATCCATAAAATAGTGTTCGTTATCATCTCATGAAAGCGAACACTATTTCCAGTAATTGCCTGACCGGCATCATTTTAGAACAAATACGGCCCGATGATGCCGCCAGCCCAAAAACAGCACCAAACAGTCACTCTTTGTGGGTGCATTATCATTCGCCCAAATGCGGCAATTCTGCTATTGACGAATCCACTGAGGTGAAAATGTGCCTCATCACTGAAGATGATAGTGCACGATATGCATTTGATTTGAACGCCCTTTTTCATAATAAACCTGAATAACTTTAACGCGTTGATTGATTGTGTATCTTTCTATGGTTCAAATTGAGTTAGTCTGAAATTGAGAAATATCAAATGAAATGTAGAAAAATCTTGACGTTTAGTTGTGGTTCACATTCAAAATTTAACCACCCTTTACAACTGAATTGTTTGCTAAATTCGGTTTTCAAAAAAATACTTTTGCTGTGATAATTTAATTTCTTACTCTTCAAGAATACAGTTGCTATAATCTAGTTTTTTTTATTCGTAATGAACATAATTCGATGATAGAGCTTAAAATTTAGTTCTATTAATAATATTTTACGCTGTATTACTAAATTTAAATGGTTACATCTGAAATTGTGTTTTTCTCTGGCAAAGTAAAATAGTAAATAAAATCTGTATAAATGATTTGAAAACGAATACGCTTCCTAAACACCAAAGGCATTACATCTTCCTAATATATAAAATTCGTCTGTACATGTGTTTGACATTGTACTCTTCCTAATTAATTGGAGTGATTTAATTGAATTTCTGTGTATGCTTTTGGATTACGCCTTCGAAGGTTTAGCGTCACGAATTCGGCCGGCAGGTGGCTCTGCAGTTGGTATCTGGCTTATTTATCTACTACCTATTTTTAACCGGTCTTAGAATAAGAAGATCGAATATACAAAAATTTTATATTTTAGTCAAAACCCAACTTATATTTTTATGAAAATTAAAATAGAGCACGCCCATTAAGATGCCCACTTTTTATATTTTTCTCAAATTGGAAAGCTTCTAAATCGATTTGGCTAATTTTTTTAATACATATTCGGCCTAACCCAGCTTATATTTGTCTTCTCTTTTTAATTATTTTTCAATATAAATAAAATTTGAAGGCGAAACAATGTTAGCAGGGTCAGCTAGTATTATATAAATTAAATGAACTCGTACCGTGTTGTATGGAATTTCACAGAAATATTTTGCTTAAATTTTTTTTAGCAAAAATTGATTTTTTATCTAAATATATAAAAATGAATCCTTATATCCCCTGGTCCCGCTATCACGCGTGAACGGTTGGACCGATTTCACTATTTTTTTGTTGTTGTGTTTGTTACTGTCAGGAGAAGGTTCTTATGACAGAAAAAATTTAAAAAATTGCGCGGAAAATTAGAAAATTTAAGAATCCTTATTTAAAACCATTTTTTACATTTTAAAAGTATTCAATAAATAAAATTCATGTTCTGTACATATGGTATTCCTACTCCAAGGAAATATATAATATTTGAACGGTTAAGCCCATTTTTATACAAAAGATTTTTACACTATACATTTTTCCAAAAAAAATAATTTATTATTAGCAGAGGCTTTTTGGATTTATTTTGATGGGTTTTTTAATAATGAAAATTTTATTTGTTTACAAATTTATCTAAAAATTGCTACATAAGGCTAAAGACTCATGTAATTAAGGACCGTGCCGGGCGAGACCGGCTAAACTCATCTAGTAGATTATAAATATAGAAAGTATTAGATATACATAAATATAAATTTATTTTCTTGTCGTAATAAAGCATAGTCTGTAGAATGACACTTGCAGTAAAAAAAATCAAAAACATTTTTATTTATCAACTGCGTAATTTTAGCGTAATAAAATTTTTTTGTTTTAAAAAAATTAATTTTTGTGCTTTTTTTTATTATTTACTCTTCCAATACCGCTATTAAGAGACAGCGTTATAGGAGAATTTGTCGTATATTTCACACCGCCTTGTAAGGGACTCGCGTTATAAAAACACCGCGTTATAGGATGCTTGACTGTAACAATATTAGAATTTTATTACCAGCATATGTGTTTGGCCATATTTTTCTTAAGAGCAAAAATAAAAGCCAACAAATAGGAGTAGTTCCAAAACTATTCCTTTTAGGAAAAATTGAACACTAAATAGTACAATTTTTTTTTGTAAAGTCCATCTATCTCGAACGTTATTATTTGCTTTCATTTAAAAAAAAAAAATTTACACCAAAAACAGGTTTTTACTACGAAATTCGATATTGATGACCCGCCTATAAATTAAAATTTATTTTTTATGATATCATCATGAATTAAACAACATAATTTAAAAATAAAAATTACATAAAACGTTATTTTTATATGTTTACATAAAAATATTTTGTTTTGTAAAATAAATACTTACACAAACACTGTACTCGTAAACCTCATTTACATACAACACTATTTTACTCGATTAAAAAAAATTTACACATACATGACTAGATTTTAAATGTGTGTGTGTGTGTAAGATTGTGTGTATTTATTAAAGATTATTTTAACCAAAAAATCCTTTTTAGTTTTCATACCATTTGACCACCAACAAACAGTTCTAAATGCGAATTATGTAAACAGCATTTTTATATTTCTTATGCAGTTCCACCAAACAAACCAAACAAAATTAGTTGCAAAATAAGCACTTATTTATTTATTATTTAAGGTGCATAAATAAAAAAAAAACAAACAAACAAAACACTTTTTTTTGGCTAAATTCATAAAAAACAACATTTTTGTCTAATAAGGAAATTTTCTCTTGAATTCTTTTTAATAAGCAATTGTTTAACAAAAATGGGTTTTTATGAATTTGGCCGTATTAATATAATATGAAAGGTCAAATCGTCGTTGTTAAGTAAATTGTAGATTTTTTTTTAGAAAAAATAAATAATAATTTTATTCAATATTGTGTACAACGATTTGAACAGAGAATTTGAAAGCAGAACTAAAAAATGTTTTTTTTTATTAATTAACAAAATTCTAATTTATGTGCTTCAAATATGTTGTTTATTAACATTAAAAAAATCTTAAGCCCTTTTTTTAGTGTTGCCTTGGGGTTAGGTAAATGTAATTTTTTTCTCTTTTGGTTTTAAGGATCAGGGGTATAATCAAACAATATTTTGTGTGTGTGTACTTTTTAAAATCAGTTTTATTAAATAAATAAACAAATTTAATATATAAAAAAATTAAAGGAAATTATAAAATAAATAAATTTTGAGTTCAAAATAAAAAAGAATTTAGTTTACAAAAATAAAATAAAGAAAGAACTAAAAAAATATTAAGGAAAAATAAAAATAAATGAAATCTAATAAAATTAAATTTTAAATTAAAAAGTAAAAATACGAAATTAAAATATATTTTTATTTATCGTATTATTGTAGGAGTATATGTGTATGTGTTTTTTTCAACAATTTTTTAACTTAAAAAATAAAATTTGCTAAAATAATTATGTATATAAACCTGGAATATATTAAATTAAAACTATTAAACCAGAGTGCTTTAATTATGCTACAATTCATTTAAATATTTTAATTTAATTAATTAATTATTAATATTTTGTGTGTGTAGATGTGTACGTGTCTGTATGTGTGCAGTATTTAAACAAAAAGAAATAAATTATGTTATTATGAATTTTGTGTAGTCTGTTGTTATTTAATTGAAAATTTTTTAAAACGGAAAAATGATGTGTGTGAAATTATGTCATATTTATCATGCTTGTGACAAATGCAACAATGAATGAAACAAGTTTTTTTTTTAATTTATAAAATGTGCTTTTTGTTGCTACCATGAATAAGCAACTTCAAGCAGCTGCAAACAATAAAATAATAGTTCCATGTGACCAACTAAATCTTAATAAAATATTTCAATATTTTATTTGTAAAAACAAAAAAAGTTTTTACTTAAATTGTAATACAAAATACCGTTACGTAAGAGCTTATAAAAAAAAAGAGATTTAAATTCAGTTTAGTAGCAATTTAGTATTAAAATGCCAGAGCAGAGTTATAGTGTTAATGAATGAATTAATTCTGTTTTTAGTAATTTTGTTAGCAGAAGTTAAAAAA
Source organism: Thelaira solivaga (assembly GCA_947397855.1). Taxonomy (NCBI): domain Eukaryota; kingdom Metazoa; phylum Arthropoda; class Insecta; order Diptera; family Tachinidae; genus Thelaira; species Thelaira solivaga. Next base: position 20,749,919 of record OX377610.1, read on the forward strand.
TTTTTAAAATTAAAAAAAAAATTACTTAAATTATTTGGAATAAAAAAGTTTAACAAAATTTTATATTTATTTTTGCTTAATGCCAAAATTATGTTGGTGTTTTTTTTTATTTTATTTTTTTTTTAATTTCCTTTTTATTAAATGTGTTCCTGAATAGCTTATTAATGACACTCGTAGTTGGTTATATTTATTTTTTTGTTACTTATTTTTTTTTATTCATTTCCTTTGTGCCATCTATTAAATGAAGCGTTCGTTGGTGATGATCTTAACTTGTATCATGACTTGACTTGATTATAGTGTCAGTCATGATTATAATTATATAAACTATTAGTTAGATTGTTGTATAGTTATGAGTTATTGTAAATTTTATAGCAAGTAGCAGTATAAAGAATCAAAAGCGGTAGCAAACCTATGCTTACACCATTTCCCTAAGTTAAATAAAATTATATATTTATTGGTTTTATTTGATAAATTCAATAATAATTTGCTTATCAAAATAAAATAAAAAATAAAATTTTAAAAGCTTTCTTTAAGTTTAATTCCCTTGAACCTAATTAATAGTTTTGAGTAATTTTTATTTTTTACTAAATTAAGCTGTGGAATTTTAACAAATCTTTTTGTATGAAGTAAATTTTATTAAAAAAGTGAATTCCATAATAATTATGGCAGCACTCAATTAAAAAAAGCTCTAAAATATTTTGGGCCATAATCATAGTCACAAAAAGTACACTTTTATTAAGAGTTGACTTTTATTAATAAGAATTATATGAATTTAAATTCGTTTTCAAAAATATATCGATTTTAGTGTGACTAGAATAAATCTTTTTTTGATGTTTAGTTTTTTTTTTTTTTTAATTTTTTTGGTATTTTTGTAAATGTAATGAAAAAGTGAATTATGGAATCACTTAGTTCAAAAAAGCTTTAAAATATTTTGTTTAAACACTTTTTTTTGCTTTAATTAATTTCTTTTTATAAAAAAAATTGTCCGGTATTGCAAAAAAATTTTAGTATTTTTGTATGCAGTAAATTTAATTGAAAAGTGAATATTTTAATTGTTCTTAGTTGTGATTACTCCTTTCAAAGAAACTCTAAAGTGTTTTATTTTTTGTTTGCTGTGAGAAATGGTGTAAAGTGTTTAATATTAAATGTTTTTTTTTATTGTTTAAGGCATAATTATTACAAATAAATTCTTGCTATTATTGTAAATACACAAAATTACATTAAGATAAAAAAATAACTGTTTTCAGCAAGTGGGTTTTAATATTTTAAAGTGAATCCTTATTTTAATGGTACAAAGCGCGCTTTTATATCCCACTGCCAATATGCGAGTGTGTGTGGAATTAACTAAATGTATATAAAAGTTACTGTAACAGATAAATACATAAGTGCTGTTGTGTTAAAATAAACCGCTACATTGACAATTATGCTGTTGTGTATTCTGGGCTTTTTATTTTAATGATGTGTCTGTGTGTGTGCATGTGCTTTTGCGTGTTTGGGCGGGTAAATGTTTAGGAATGTTTTGTATAATTCTTTAACCTCTTATTTCTGTTAATTGAAAATAAAAAATTAAAAAAAAATTAAGTGTTTAAAAAAAAATAATAAAAAAAAATTTTAAATAAATTAAATTATATACAAAGTAAATAATAATTATTTTAAATTATAATAATTAGAAACAAAAAACAATTGCACTATTTAATTATAAAGCTTTTTAAAATTTCATTCACTGAGTTTTTTTTGTGTAGTTTGTTTCTTTGTCTTTGTTAAAAAAAATATGTTTTCTTAGTGCTTTTCAAACTACATTGTGCTTTTAAATTTATAATGGTTGTTTTTTATAAATTAATAAAAAAATATTTAATAATAAGATTTACTTTGTTGGGGTGGCACAAAACCATAGCCTGAGGCGCCTACAATAACACCACTGGATTCATCAATTGCATCTGGAGGAGATGGAGGGAAGACAACGGGTCCTTAAATAAAATAAAATTTTTAAATAAAATTAGTTAATAAGTAAGTCAGTAAGTTTAATATAAGCAAATTAAGAAAAAAAATATATTAGAGAATATGAGATAGAGAGAAAATATTTTAAAACTCATATTTAAATTAAGAAACGAAACACTGTTGAAATTCATTTAAAATGACTCCACAGTATCATCTGTCAGACCGTAACAGACACTATTTTTTTAGAGAAAGAGATAGAGATGGAATATTTAAAAACTTTTATTCAAATTAATAAAAGAAGTTCATTCGAAATGACTCCAAAGTATTTATTTAGAATTAAGTTCATCTCTCACACAGTGACAGAAACTGCATCGTTAGAAACAAATGCTGCCATATGCTTTCGGAAGGTTTCTTTAGCATGTTTGATTGCAGTTGACATACTGCTGAAAAAATATTTGCCATAGGCTTTTCTCACAATGAAGTGACATTACTTAATTAAGAATAAAATCCAAAATTGTGCATCGATTTTAATAATATTACTCGCTTTGTTTGAAACTCCTGAGGCTATACGCTTGAAAAAAAAAACGTCAGTTTCTAAAAATTTTTTTTATTTAAAAATTTTTTTTTTTTTTGGAAAAATTAAATTTTTATTCGTGCTTAATTCCAATTTTTTCTGCTATCCCTCTTAGCACTTATTGTACTAAGAAAACAATTTTTTTTTTTAATTTTCCATTAGAATATCATTATGCACATCAACAAAAATTAGATTTAAACAAGAATAAAGATGAAATTTTATTAAACTTTATGATTCCAAATAATTTAATTTATTGTAATTTTTTGAAAATTAACAATTTTTCAATTATTCTTTAAAAAAAAACCAACTTCTGTAATGTTTTTGTAGCATAAGTAACATCTGCTCGTAAGAAGAAAGTTCGGTAGTAATTATGCCCATCTTTCGTATTTACTGCCCTCTGCCATGCCAGAGCCTCATCAAATATGCTCTGCCGTAGGTTGACCTACAATGCTATGTAAGTTTGTTTTGTTTAAGAGTAAATTCTAGAACAATCAAAAAAAAAACGCCAAAAAAGTTAAGACATAGCGGTTCTAGGGCAACAAATCCCCGGAAGTTTTTTTCTAATTTCATAATTATTACATGAGGATCCATTAATATAAATTAGCATTAATAAAAGTCAAGCTTTTAGTCGGTTCTTGGCTGGACTTTAAAACCAAAATCCACCGGCAAATTGACAACGAAGCATCACACATTTAAGTTTAAATTAAAAGATACGCATTTCAGTAATTTTTAAAGTTTAGACAAGTAGAAAAATTTTGTTGTTTTAGTATCTTCATTATGTTATATTACGTGTTAAAATTTGAAATCACAAAAATTAAAAAATTTCAAAACTAAAAATTAAATTTTTTCATAATTTAAATTTTTTGCAACGACTATATAAATAACTCAAGTGAATTTATTCCTTAGGAAAGATAAACAAATAAAATTTAAAATTTTATTGAATAGCAACAGCAACATTTTTCTTGTTACACTTACCTCTGTTTTGTCTGGGATCTCTAACTTGTGTTGATTGTGAAAAATCAACCGTATTAAAGCTGTGTTGTCTACCAAACAAGAACTTTTGGCCAGCTACCAAAACTAATGAAGCGCATATGGCAAAAACAATCATTAACTATAATTAAAAAAAAAAAAAACAGAAATTAAATTAGTAAAATAATAAATTTAATTTAAATTGTTTTAAACATCCTTTAATAAATTTGCTTGTCTTAAAAAAAAACAAATTGAGATAAATAATCAAAAATTTATGTTAATTTTCTCCTTTCCTTAAAACGTGTTTTTTTACACATTTTCCTGTTGAAAGTTTTTTTTTTAATTTATTATGTTGCAACTGGCAACTTCATCAATCACTTCATTCAAGCGTTTTAATGATAAATTTGTGGAAAATCATTAACAATCAACACTTTAACCTCAAGTTCAGCCCTTCAGAAAAGCAATAATTTATTAAGTTTGATATAAATGAACGTTTTCCTATTGCGGACTTTATGTTTATTAAAGTGGTCCATTTGAACTAGTCTGACTGTTTGGCTGCCTATTTAGCTTTAAAAATAACACAAGAGTGAGTGAATACTTAAGCCAAAACTTGCCACTTAAGGCTTCCGCATTTGAAAGTTTTTGCAAACAAAAAGAAGGCAACAGGCATACAATGAAACCTTGAAAAATACTTTCCAAAACTCTTGCCTTTAAGCAGGGAAAAAATAAATAAAAACAACAAGCAAAACTAAAAATAAATAATTTGAGTTGAAGTTGAACTTCAGGCCAGGATTATAAATAATGTTGGGGTATTTTTTATTATAGATATTATTTACAAATTAAAATAATTTTTTTTACAAAAAATACACTTTAAGGAAAAAAATTAAAAGCCTGCTTTAAGAATTATTTTTTGTTTTGAATTAAAAAGTTTTCTTTTTAATTTAATTTGAAAGTACTTGTTGCTTTTAAATATTTAATTTCTATTTTTTACCAAATTTTTTGCCCATGATTTGGCCATAAACAGCCAAAAAAACATTTATTAATGAATGAACGTTAACAACAATGATAAGTAAGTACTAAATGGATAAAATATGGCTCAGGAAAAAAACTATTTGTCTGTCTGTATGTCTGGTCAACAATATTAAACATTCACTTTTAGAAGGGGGTGTTACAATTTTTGCTTTCGTTTTTATTTTACAAAACCTAAACTATTTTAAAGGCTTTTAACGTTTGTGGTAAATGTTGTAATCTTTAAAAACTAAAAATAAAAAACAAAATACTTCCTTGTTAACAGTTTTATTTAGCTTTAAACAAAAAGCTAAATTAACCAGATAAATGATTTGTGATTGTTCAAGATAATAATATTATTTAAAGTTAATTCGAATGAAAAGAGTGTTTTTTCTTTTTTTTTTAAATAATGAAAGCTTAATTTCTTCTTTTTATAAAAAGTAAAAAATGTTTTTTTTAAATATTTGTTTCGGCTTTCCTTAATTTAAAGTTTAAAGTATAAAATAGGGACTACCACTGCGGTAGTCAGCTATACAAAATCCCAATCAAAAGTAATGGAAGTTATTTTCTTTAAAGTACATCTGAAGGCCACTATTAGAATTTCCCAACAAAATATTCAGTCTTATGCCATTTGCTGTCAGCAACATCGTCATCAATTTTAAAGCAATATCACTTATAATTTGGTATTCCCTAACAGCTCTCATAGTTTGTTTAAAATTTTGAATAAAAAAATTTTTTTTTAAGTTTAGTTCGTGAAAAATCATACAGCAATATTGATAGCGTCCGCGTCATTAATATTTATCAATATTGAGAATTTTAATACAGCCTTATCAGGAACGATAAAAATCGATGTCGTTTTGTGTCGATGACACCTAATGGAATAAAGGTGAATATTTGTAATGTGGCCCCACTACTATGCATACCGATTACTTTTCGCTTTTATAAATACATAGTGGCAACGCCAATTTTTTTAGAAAGAATTTATCGTTTGCATTTACGGAAAAAGATATGGCAGTGGAGGCATTAATTTTTCTTTATTTATTTTTTTAATTCTGTACCCCACTACTTTTCGCTTTTATGTATAAATACATAGTGGCAACGCCAATTTTTTTTTTTTTTTTTTTTTTAGAAATAAATTATCGCTTGTATTTAGTGAAAAATATATGACAGGAGAGGCAAAAATTTTTCTTTATTTATTTTTTTAATTCTGTGCCCCACTACTGCGCATACCGATTACTTTTCTCTTTTTTATATACATAGTGGCAACGCCATTTTTTTTTTAAGAAATTATCGTGTGCAATTACTGAAAAAGATGTAGCAGTGGAGTCATTAATTTTTCTTTATTTCTTTTTTTAATTCTGTGCTATTAAGGAAAAATCCCTTGAGGCGACTTAAGTAAAAATTGACTTGCTAACGTATTTAACTCAATAACTTAAATTGCAGAGACGATAAAGCGATATATTCCACAATTAACAGGACTATACTAAATATTAGCTAGAATCAATATCATTTTATGAGAAAAACTTTTATTGCTTTTAAAATTATAGATCTCAATAATATCACATAAGCTGTTTATTCAGATTTATTTAAAAAAAATGTTGCTAAGCATTTGCTTAATATTTGCATGTTTAGCAACATAGTTTCTAAATCAATTAAATTCTTTTTATAAAAAAAAAATTATTGTATGTATTTTCAAGCAGCTGAAAAAACATGTAATTAAAACATTGATTTTTAGCTTTTGTTGTTGCTTTTTTTGTATATTTCAATTATGTATTTATATTGCAAAAAAAACTGTTTTAAAAGTGTTTGTTATCTTTAAACCAGCTTTGTTTTTATATGAATAATGTGCGATTTCTTCAATTAACCTACTAATTTTTTTTTATAATTAAATATTACACGTAATCACGTCAAGTTAACAGTTTTTGTTAAAATAAATATGTATTTTTATATTACATATCTTAATGTTATCTATCAGTAGTATAACACTTAATAAAAATAAAAAATAAACAAAAAAAAACAAACAAACAAAAAAGCTTTTTAAGTATAAGTTGTGTATTTTATCTTACTTAGAATAAGATTTTAATTAAATTTTGTTTAAATATAATGGGCCATAATCATAGTCACAAAAGATTAGGCTTTTATTAACAGCTGACTTTTGTTCATAAGAATTATATGAATTTAAGGTCGCTCTTAAGAAGATACCGACTTTAGTGTGTCTATGATTATGGCCCAATAATAAAATTCTTTTATTAATTTTGTGGTGAGAACTTAAGCAAATCACATTTTTTGATTAAAAAAAGCAAGTACTAATTTTATGAAATTATTCGATCTTATAAATTTATTATTATTTAATATTAATCAAGCTTAAGATCTTAAAAAATTGTTTTTATTTAAATTTTTCGATTTCCCTGAAGAAGACCTTCAAAAGAAAGTCTCAATATCGGAAAATTTCAATAAAAACAATTTTTTAAGATCTTAAGCTTGATTAATATTAAATAATAAAAAGCAAGTACTTGTGAAATTTAAACTTAAATCAGAACATTAACACATAAACTAAAGAATGTTTTTACTCATTCTCTTTTATGTATAATAAATTAAACACAAAAAATTTTTTACTCATGCAATTCATTGTGCTAAAGTTGCGAAATACAAACAACAAAAAAAAAAAGAATATGGGAAAATTTTGTTATTAAAAGAAAATATATCTAGTTATTTTTAAAATATTCTAAGAATATTTTTTTAGTGTTAAGTATGCACAATCCTTGAAATTTTCATAGTGGGTAAAGAAACAAACATGCAATAGCTAACTGAGTTTTGTAACTAATTTAGACCTACATTGGCAGTCTTGAGATAATATACATAGCTAAACTGTAGTTTTTAGTTAACTCAAAACTGTGAACTTAAACCTTAAACTTTGACTTAAATAAAATTATAAAAAAAGTTTTGCTTACAATTAATTAATTAATTTGCTCATAAAAAGAATAAGTGCTTGTATATAGTAAGTTGGCCTATTTTATATTTTAGAAATATTATATATTTTATAATTTCTGTGTTAGTATGGAAAAATCGATTAAGCAATTAAGCGATAAAGTGATTGATATATTCCACAATTAACGGCTTCCCAAAGCACACAATTCTGTTTGTTAGAAACGAAATTATTTAGGGTCATTATTACAACTAAACAATAACTAAAGCTAGAATTAACCAAACGTCCAGTAAAATTTCGTTACCAGCTGATTCGCTTTGTTATATGAAAAGCAATGAAAGTGCTTATCGAAAACAAATGACACGTTAACGGTACAGCAAGATTTGTATAAAATAGAATTTAGTAACGTTTTTACGGTACGTTTATGCACAGCTGAGACGGAGTTGTTTTTTATTGAAAAAAAGTGAAGTGCGTATAAACAAAAGTTTATATAATTAAAGTGCTTAAAACTTTTCTAAAAATAACAAAAACCAACTACAACAAAAAGTGCAATACAGTTTTTTTGGAAAAAAAAATTTATTTGTTTTCCTATGTGAAAAGCATATGACACGGTTTTACATGTTCTATAACTACACAAACGTTTTAACGTCAATGGACGTCGCCGGACGTTTTCAACAACGTTCAGCTAAACAAGCCTTAACAGTAACATGTTAACCGACAAATAAAAGGTTTTTGAGTACTACGAATAGACAAAAGGCAAGTTTATCTCACAGTTAACGTTTCGTTGTGTTCGGTGGTTTATATTGTACATAATAAAACTAAATAAAAATGCAATAAAAAAAATTGCCATCTCAAACAGCAGTAGACTTTAAAGTTATCATCAGAGTTGCCATTTTAGCCTCTTTTAAGCTACGAGTAGATTTAGCCTTTTTTTCTCGCATTTAGCCTCTAACTTTTTTCCTATCCTTTTTTAATTTTCAAAATAGCCTTTTTTCTTTATCGTAATATTTTTTTTTTGCGGATAGTAGGAAAAAAAAATTTTTATAATTTTTCAAAAAAAAAAAACCAAAGGGTTCATGGTAATTTTTGGCGAAAAAATTTTTTTTTGCTCTATCCGCAAAAAAAAAATTACGAAAAAGAAAAAAATCTATTTAAGGCTATTTTGAAAATGAAAAAAGGCTAGGAAAAAAGCTAGTTCATGGTAATTTTTGTCGAAAAAAATTTTTATAATTTTTTCAAAAAGCAGCAAGTTATGACCATAAAGGAAAGCATGTTTAAAGCAACCTTCTTTTCTTTAGTTTTTGTATATTCTCTTATTGATTTTTTATAAAAATCATAATTATTAAATAATATGGCTATTTTGTTAAGCTTGAGGTCTTATTTTTCAAAAATTTATTTTTATATCGATATTTCGCTCCAACTTGAGAAGCTTCTTCAGGATATAATTATAAACAAAATAGCCATATTATTTAAAAGAAAAAGGTCAAATAAACTAACTGTAAGAAAAATGCAACCTTACTGACAACCCAAATGCATACAACTGTGACTTGTATTACACCTCTAGTAATACACCTTTTATTTTTCCCTTTTCTCTTCTAACCTTTCTGTGAATAACACGTTTAATAAATGAATTAATTATATTGAATTTATAAATGAAGCAAATCGAGTCTTATCATTATTTTGGTTAAAAAGGTAATCACGCGAAATTCTACTTCGTAAATCTTTATTAGATCAAAAAGCTCTAACACTAACTAATAAATCATAATTATTATTTTGAGTTTTAAGCAATAGTTTTTTTAATTTTTCCTATCTTTTTTGTGTAAGTGATTTAGCTTTTTCTTTTTTTTTTTTTAAGGCAAATTTAGCTTATTTTCTTGTAGCTCCTGACAACGCCTGTTATCATCACAATTATTTGTGTGTAAGTATTTAGAACATTTTTCCCAGTTTTTCTTTTGTAACATTTTTAATTCACACGCTTTTAGCTTAACTAAGTTTAAAAAAAAAATTGACACTTAATTAAAGTTAAATTAAAAATAAAAAATTAAACAAAAACTTAGCAGCCACAAACTAACGCGCACATGCGCAAAAGCCTTAACAAATTAGTTTTAGATAAAAAAAAAATAATAAAACTAACAAACATTATTATATGACAAAGCGCATAAGCGCATAGCGGTGTAAATTAACTTTAACGAACAAAGTAAATTTTTGCGAAAGTAAAATAAAATAAATAAAAAAAAAAAATTTCACAAACCATAAGGTTTGTACATAATGAAGTCTACTAAGCAAACAAAGAAACATATAAACCTGCAAATTGTATGAGCAAATGCTTAATAGTTGTAATAGAAACTGTCAATGAAGAGGACATGACAAAGATACATGTGTCCAAGCATACCAACAAAATTTAGTACAAAACCAACTCGGTATGGGTTTTTAATGAATTTGAAATTTACTTGCCACTTAAATGAAATATGGCTAAAAATAAAAACCAACCAAAGTACAATCTGTTTGTAAACAAAAATATAGATCATGATTTCTTTAACCTAAATTTATTTAATTTGTGTGTGTGTGTGTTGCATTACGTAGTAGTAAACTAATTGGTTTGAAATAATATTTTTTTTTGGTAAAAAAAACCAAAGTATTTTTAATATTTTTACAAAAAACGTGCGGCTAGTGATCATTAAAAGAAAAACAACAACAAACAAAACGATAAAAAAAAAATTAAAAATGAAAAACCAAAATAATCTAACAGAAGCTTTAAAACGTCTTACAGCAAATTGTCTTTACCCTGTTATTATTATTATTTGGTTAGTGCTAGTCAGCAGAGTAAACACTTCATTGTGTTCAACCATGTTTTCAGACAATTCGAGTAGTAGGTACTTAAATTTTATTAAAGATTACCTGGTCTGGCTGTTGTTATCATTTATTGAAATCTCTTTCACTGAGCAGCTCTCAGTTTCTCGGGTCAACAAAGTTGAATCTATTTTTTACTTTTATGTCAGGTTTTTTTATTTTTTCTATTTTCCAAAATAAAATTATCTAATAAATATTTATTAAGCTTGTCGCTTTATCATGATGATGAGAACTTTATTTAAGACTTTGTCTAAATTGAATTTGAGTAAATAGTTATTTAGTTCGTTAGTTGTCTAGAAATCATAATTAATGTTTGTTTAGAGTTCATTGTTTATGTCATGTCTAGGTTTTTTTCGTCTTTTTCTTTTCTTTTTATTTATTATATTTGTTGATTGAAGTAAATTTATTTAAAGTGTCTTATTAAATGATATTATGAATCTGCTAGGCAAATTATAGGCCAAAAGATAAAGTTATTTTAAATAAATTTAACAATTTATGATTAGTATTTGTAAAAATCTTTAATCAATGATTATTAAATGAATTTAAAAAGATATTTTCAATATTTTATTTATTATAATAAATAATTTTACTGAAGAAGGTATCCAAAGGAAATTCAAAATATTGAAGAAAAAAATGATTTTTGGTGAAGACCTTAAGCTTACAAAATTTTTAATTAATCACCCCTATTATGTTAGTCATCGGAGAGTGTAAACAAGAGTGACGACATAAAAATTGTATTACCAAAATCGCCGTTGACAAAACTAGATTACTTTTGACATTTAGTCAGTATAATATGAGACAGTTTTAAGTCCAAATAGCAACATATTTATCGCCATAATTTTTTAGATCGACTCAAAGTCAGGCATTTTAAAATCACCTAAGTGATTTTTTAGTGTTCTGGAAATCACAAGATTTTTAGCTTTTTGGTAGTGGGTAACTACAAATAATTTTAAAAATACTCCCAGAGTAATTATGAGGTACTGAAGTTTTTGTTTTCGATTAAAATATTCGGTTTCGGAATACAGTCTCCTTTAAAATTAATCCAATTCATTCCACTGTCGATTTACTAACAAAATATTTGGGGTATTCAATTTTGCATTTTGCAGATATGGTGATTATATTTGTTTGCAAACTCCATAAGTAATGCACACATTTCCATCGTCGTGAATATTCATTTTCAAACATCAATGAAATGTTTTTGTCATAGAGAAGAATAACCAACCATTAAGCACCTGCTAACAAGAGAAGTACCCTCTACTTATGCTATAAAATGCTACCCATATAAATGGCATTGGATACATGCATGTGCCACCACCACTAGCAATTTTTTTATTTTTTTTTTTTGCTTAATTGCAATTGTAATTATGGTTTTCAAGCGTATAAAATGAACTTTAAATAGACTGATGTTAAATGTAAGGTCTTACATGCATTCAACAAAGTTGTCATTCATAAAAATGTGATTGTTGCATGCAACAAAAATTAAAATTTTGTTAAAACTAATTGATTTTAATACACATTTAACAACAAAAATTATTATTAAAGGAAATGTAATAAAAAATCATGAATAATCCCAATCAAATTACTTTAATGTTTTAAACCATGATTAATAATACAAAAAGAAAATTAAGTTGCTTATACACCCAGAGAAAAAATGACACCATACGTTATTAAAATTAGCACAAATGGTGTCAATAGTGTATCAACCACGTTTGTGCTCACTTTGACAATGCACTTTGACAACGAATGTTGACAAATCGACAGCATACCGGTGATAAATCGACATCAAATGGTGGCATTTTGAAACCATACGGCTGTTGAAATGACAACATGCGTTGTCCATTTGACAACACTTGTTAATAAGTTGGAAATTTGACAACATATTGTTGTCAATGCAACAGCATTCGTTAACAAGTTGACAAAAAAGTAGAATTGTGGCTTTTTTTTTATGTTGACAACTAACTGTTGTCGTTGTCAAAAAATTACCACATACGTTGTTGTAAAGCGATTTTTGCCTCAGTGTAATGCTTAAAGCTTAAGTTAACTTCATCTTCTTCAGTTAACTACTGACTAAAATCTAAAGCAAGATAATAATATTAGGTAGTAAATAATCATTAGTTAGCTAAAGACGGTGAATATCCTTAACCTTAGTGATGTTATTCCGTAACTAATTTTGTTTTTCAAATTACGTCCACATGTATGTCGATTTAAATGATATAAACAGGAATTGAAGCTGTGAAACCCAGATTGATTGGTTAATTTATTACCGAGAAGTGGGTTACTTGGTACCGGGTAATTAGTAGTTGCTTTGTTTTTCGGTTACCTAATACTCGTACCTAAAAGAAGTTATTGAAATTTTTCTCAGTTATAATCAAATTGTGTAAATAATTTCAAGTTCCAAAATAAAAAGCTTTCATTTAAAGTGGGAGTGGCAATAGGGCATGAAGCATTAATGAAGTATTCATTCATTTAATGAATGAATACGAAATCATTCCTGTAATAGATTGAACATACACTCTATTAAATATTTCATTAAAGCAGTGCAAAATGCTTTATTTTTCTTTCAGCGTAGTAAAACATATATTTCTGACTTAATATTTTTTTCAATATCTCCGAAGCTTCGTAGTTTATATACTATATATATATTTTTTTTTTTTAATTAAGATTCCATAAAAAAAAACCTTTTATTTCACTTTAATTATATCATTAATGTTTACACAAGACAGTTTTCAAAGAGAAGCTTTTGTTAATTTAAAAACATTTGAAATGAATTTGAATTAGTTAAATCAGTTTGCAGAAGTTGAATTTAATTTAGTTTAAATTATTTGTTGCCATGTTTATTCAGCATAAAAAAAACATTTTTTTACAATAGACATTTTTTGTCGAAACAAAAAAAAAAAAATAACTTGCAGAACTTGTACTACTTGCCATGTTACCTTCAAAAAAGTTATGGTTTTATGTACATTTGTTGTTTTAATTTTATATTATTGTTATTAATAAATTACTTTTATGTATTGTAGATATATAAAAGCAAAAACAAAAACAAATAATATTCAATATCAGATCAAAGTCAGTAAGTTACCACAGAACTTGTTCATTACTGCTAGCTGGCTGTTCTAAGAACTTTTTTTTTTTGTTGTTGTTCGCTCACATGTTTGATCATGTAATCAAGTTCAAATAAAATAGCATAGAATTTTAATGTAAGAATTGTTTCAAAGACGTTTTGAAGGCGTTAAAGTTGCCTTAAATAGCTCAACTTGCCAATAAATGAACCAACCATTTCAATTACAGTGTGAGTGCTAAAACAATTATTGTTGGCTCGCTCCTAAATGTTGCCAATATTTTTTTTCTTCTCTTTTTCTTAACTTTAACAAGCACTAATTAAAGGTTATTTTTTATAATTTAATTAAACTGGCTGTGGCCAGTTTATTTAACAATTTAACAATTAAGTCTGCACTTTATAAAGAAAGTTACCACTAAAAGTTAACAAAAGCTTTAAAAATTTATATTTACAAAACCTTTTTAAAAAAGATTTATTTACTATAATTTTACACCTTTCCTGTTGGGTCAGTTAAATTAACAAAAATGTTGATTGATGGTTGTTTAAAAAGTCATTAAAATTATTACTTACGGTAATAATTGAACTAGTTTTTCTGAAATAAATGTAAGAAAACTTAAAAAAAAAATATATAATTTTTGATTACTTATTTGCTTTGGGTGATTCTCTATTGCGGTCATAAAAATAAAACTTGTTGTTGGAAAAAACCAAAAAAAAAAAAAAAAAAACAATTTTATATTTAAATGATTTATATACAAAAACAATTTAAATACAATTACTCGCATGTACTTGTTTGAGTTATCTAATTTAAAATGTAATAAAAACGTTACAAATTTTGAAAATAATTTATGGGCTCAAATTTATCACAAAAAAAAATTGAAAAAAAAAACTTTTTTTAAAACCAAAAGATAAAATGTTTTACAAACAAATATTTTTTTTTAAAATAGATTAAAATCATAAAGAGCAATTAATTTTTGTTCTTAAATTACATTTATAACTAATTAATGTAAGTAATTAAATCATTTAATTCCTTTTAATCTTTTGCTCTTTGTTTTAAATCTCTTAATTAATAAGAATTTTTTAAAGCAGTTTTATTTAATTGTTATCCTAGAAAAAGAAAAAACAATATTTAAATTAAATAAGTTTTCCTCTATTAAAATGTTGACTTTGTGTTTAACTTGTACTTTTTTCTCAGTTGTAAAGTCAAATGACCAAATGGTTTTAATAAATAAAAACGTAAAAAATTATTATTTTTTGTCTTTTTTAGTAGTAAAATAAATAATATCAAGCACAAGTAAAACCCCCATGTGGGCTTAATTTTTGCGTTAAATGAACTCTTGATTTAAAAAAAACACAATTTAAATGAAAATATTAAAGTTTCTTTAAGGCCAAGAAAGAAAACGTTTACCGATTAGAAATAAAGTTAATGCTGTGACAAACTTGAACCATGAGTGAGAGGCGTTGTAGTAAAATATTTAGAAAGTTTTTAGAGAAAACAATACCATTTTGCCCTAAGCCATTTACATAAATTTTCAATGAAAAAAAGCAACTAAAAATTAAAATTTTAATGTAAAAAAAGGCTGTCAGATTTGTATAGGGTCCGCCATCGAACGTTTTTTTTTTTTTCAACTAGTGCTTATTTCGTGAATGGTAACACTTAGCTCATCTCTGATTTAACAGATAATTAGTTTTATCCTTCCGCTGAAAGAATATGGTTGTGTTTTCGCTTCGCTAAGTGGGCCTGCGATCGACTTTCAGAAAATGCCGATTTTGCCAAAAATCTCATCTCCTCATTTTGATCTTGGCGGGTATGTAAACAAGCAAAATTGTCGCATTTGGGGCACAGAAAACCCGCACGCATTTATTGAAAAGCCGACGCACCCAAAACGAGTCACTGTTTGGTGCGGATTTTGGTCCAGAGGCATAATTGAGCCATTTTTCTTCGAAAATGACCAAGGAGTGGCCGTTAGTCAAAGGCGATTGTTATCGGGCCATGTTGAACGAATTTTTGTTCACAAAAATTGAAGAATTGGCAACATTTGGTTTCAACAGGACGGCACTACGTGCCACACAGCATTTTCAAAAAAAAAAAGTTATTTGGCGGACCCTATATTATATAATAATTCCCATATTCCTTTTCTGTTACATATAGTACTGCTTAAAAATATCACTATGCAGGCAAAAAAAAAATTTTGTTTAACACAGGTGAACTAATCTTGGATTTTTTGAAAAAAAAAACCTAAATTTTTTTTTCAAATCTGGATATTTACACTTTAAACAGAAGCTCACCCGATAATGGACCCCAGTATTTGCCAATGAATTTTGATGTTTTATAGTTCAATTTAGTTACATTATATGTAATTTTAAAATATCTTTTTCTTAAAAATTTTCAAAAATAAAAAATTTCTTAATCTTTAGAAAAAATATTTATTTTCTTACACATTCTTCTTAATAACTCGAAAATAATGGCTACATTGAAAAATCATATCAAAGTAAATTAATTAGGTTACACAGGGATTTCAAACAAGAAAAACAGAAGCTGGGCTCACTTGGGTCCTCAGTGGTCCCTTTTCAATATAATTTGAAATATTTTTACAAGTTTCCTAACAAAATCACTAAAAGCACCTTCGGCAACATTGTTTTACTCCAGAAAAATAATATCACTTTTTTGGTATTCTATTAAATGAAAAAATTTTCTAAAGAAATACACCTAATTCTCTTTCTACACGATAGATACTTTGCATGAAAAGAAAACCGTATAAAAAAAGAATTTAAAAAAAAATTATTTTATTCATTTAGTGCTTACACAGTTTAATTCATTAATTATGTTATAAAAAATAAATTAAATTTGGAAAAGAGGAATATGGCATCATCAGAATAATTTTGTGCTTCATCTTGTGAATTATTATCTCTAAATAGGGTAAAAATTGTGTTAAAGCAAAACAATTCGTGTAAAAAGAGATTTTTTTTTTTTCAAATCAAAGTCGGTGTAATTTTTAATTGTATAAAATTTTTTTTTTAATTGGGCAGTTGGGCACTTATTAAGTCTTGAAAAAATATTCTATTTCTTACATTTCTAAAGAGTTTTAATTAAAATTTAAAAACAAGAAAAATAGTTTTCCAATAAAATAAAAAACTTTTCCAAGCTTTTGTTTAATAAACGAATTATTTTTCTTTAAATAGTCGCATTGTGTTTCGTGAACAGCAGGCAGGCATTTGCTGACGTTTAAATGATCAAACTCAGCAGCGTGCTGCAGCGGTAACAAAAAGCATTAGAAACCTTACATTTTAACGTAGGCTGACTACTGGGGACCAAATATTTGTAAAAAGCTAAGAAGTGAGGACTCTCAAATAATGGTGGATTGGCATGCAATTTAAACTCAATGTTTAAGTCTAAAAATGGACCATAAAATGTTTTTTTTTAATGTTAGTTATTTTTTAAACACTTATGTACATTGAGTGTGTGTGTGTGTGTGTGTGTGTGGTGAACATATGCCAATTTTTTGTTTTTAGACCACGTTTGTGTGTACGTTATTAATCTCACGATATAAAGTTTGTAGTTTTATTTTTCTTAAAAAAAAAAAATATTTTCTTTTGGTTTATTTATTTTTTTGTTTTTGTACAAAATGTATGCAAGATATAAGATATAAATAAGTGAAGAAAAATCCACATGAAATAAATTGAAAAGAAAAAAATATATATGCAGAACATCATGAACCAAATTGGCTTTTATTTTTCTTTTGCTAAACATGCCAAATTTAGAAAAAATATGGGTTAAAATAATATAAAATTCGTTATAAATAAAATGAAAATTTAGACATTTATAAGGGATTTATTTTATCAAACATAAATCTTATTGGACATTTTCAAATTAATAAACAATTTAAAATTAAAACTGAAGTTGGTGTGTGTGTTTTTTTTTTCTTTTTTCCAGAGAATAAAGTGATTGATTTTTAAGCGCCTGTTTGTAACATTTGACTGTCTGTTTGCTGAAAGCTAACACTTCGGAAAACTTAGTTAGAGTTAAATGTTTTTTTTAAGATAAAAAATATAAAAAAAAGAAAAATTAATGGGCCATAATCATAGTCACAGAAAAGTAGACTTTTGATAAGAGCTGACTTTTGTTCATAAGAATTATATGAACTTAAAGTCATTTTTAAAAAGACACCGACTTTAGTGTGTCTATGATTATGGCCGAATGTCTTTAGATATCAAATGCTGTAGTTTGAGGTTTTAACTTTCTTTCTGTTTAAATCATTTCGTTGCTCTAAAAAGAAGTGCTGACTTAAAGGCATGCACTAGAAGAAGAAAAGAAGGAAACACATCGATTCTAGCAAATGGTTCTGTTTTCATTGTCAATTCGTTATTGAGCTGATTGCGTTAACAAGTAAATTTTTGCTTAAGTCGACTTAAGCCATATTGCCTTGTTAGCAAATTAAGGTTTTTGCATTTACAGTTAAACTGTGTTTGCATAATTGTTTCCTAACTGAAAATTTAGCTAATTCACTTTCTTATTCAGCTGTGTTTCCTGTTTATTTTTTAATTAATTAATTTGTCAGGTGTTTTAACATTTTTTGGTGATTAATTAAAAATTAATTAATTATAAATCATTTAGCACCATTTAACACTTTTATTAATTTTAACTGTATTAATCAAATAAGAAAATTATTTTAGGGTATCAGTGTTTGTAATTAATTTACACATTCAATTTAAATTTTAATTTTTTTTTTGTTAAATTTCTGCTTAACATTTTTTTGTTTCCCTACTTTTACTAAGTCAAAATATATATTTTTTTTTTATTTAAGCAAAAAAAAATCTGTTAAAAGACACAGTGGCAGTTTAATATTCATGAAGAAATAAAATTGATTTAAAATTAGTTTCAAGTCAAATTTTCCATGAAAAAATTATTTTTTTAACCCATTTCAAATCAATAATACATTTAATGTGGCTGTTTTACATTTGCTTTATTATTTTCTAGTTTTTTAAATCAAAAGAACTAAAATTGAAACAAATTTTTCTAAAAAAAATCTAAATTGCAAGTGAAAAATGTTGTTATTTTATTTTACTTTATTGAAAATAATTTGATTTAAAATAAAATTACTTTAACAATATTTTGATGTTAGCATATGCTCAACTACATAAAAACAACAAACCAAACACTTTTGTTTTTTTATTTTGTTAAATATTCTAAAATACATTTCGGGTTGCTAAATACATTTTACTCTGCAACAACAAAACAAAACCGTTTAAAATGATTTTAAAGGCGGTAGATCCTTGAAAACAACATTTTTTTTTTTGCACAAGTTGACTCATTTATTTAAACGTTTGCATCACCTAGCCCCTTTTCTAGTTTATGTATGTATGCAGCCAAGCAAGTAGATCTATTTTCTGTACAATTACAAATTAGTTTAAATAAACGAACGACCTTAGTCGAGATAAATTTTGTAATGTGGCAAGTGCCGAGATTGCTGTTGCCACATGTAGATCAAGAAAATTAAATATTTTAAATACGAATATATAACAGAAAGAGTAAGAGAGAACATGAAAACATTAAAGAAAATTAACAAAAAAGAAAAACTTGAATGGACAACTTTGATAAACTACCTTAAACTTTATTACATTTTACAAGCCTGAATGCTGTAAGAAATTTAAATTATATACACGCAGAAAACATACATATAAAATATATTTTTGTTGTTTTTAGTTGGTTATTAATTTGCCATAATTTTTTATAAAAAATTGTAAAATGTTTAAAAACTTTAAAATTTTAATTTACATTTACTGAAGAAAAGCTTCTCAAGTAATAATTAAATCTTTTCTGTATTTATGATTAAATGTTTTTGCTCAATTGACAAATCCAGCTTTTTATTATGTGAGTCAGTCGGTATCTTTATAGATAATGTTAAAAAACCCTTCCAAGCTAATTCAGCCATTCACTACTTTATAAAGTTTATACTGCCTTTGCTAGAATTATTAGCAGAGGCCTCAACTAAAATGAAAAATAAAATATTTCAAACAGAATATAAGTTTTATTTAAATAAATAGATTTGCTTAACGAAAATTGCAATAGAAACATCAAAAATACTCGTAATATGACTGCTACGATTTATGAACTTAAAACTGCTTAGTGTTTTGTGCGAATATCGAATTTGTTTTAAATTCTTTTCCACATTTTACCTATTTAATTTTTTCCTGTGTAGTTTTGCCAGGCAAACAAACACCCACTACACTGATATCGTTATTTTTTTTTTTTTTTTCTTCATTTCTATGTGATTTTCATATATATTTTATTATGATTAAATACTGATATAAAAATATTTAAAAGCAAAAAAAAAATTACTTGAATTATACAACAACACAGCCACAGCATGTACAAAATTCAAAATGGGTTAAAAATTATCAAGAATTTCAATAGTTTCTTATTGGCTTTTTTAAAGATCGATATCTTTAATTTTTCATTGTGCTGGTATCATGGTTTAATTCATAAGTTCAAATTTCAATATGATATTTTTTAATAAAAAAAAGTTTAAAAAATAAATGTCTATTAATTTGTATTTAATTCGTACACAGTTCTGTGTTACTGATACTGAGCATATGGTGTCCAAATATATTTAAATATTTTTTTTTATATTTAACATTCGTTAGTTTCCTTGTTTGTTTAATAAAGCCGCAAAAGAATTAGTCATCATTTTATTTTTATTATTAAAATACTTTTAAATTTATTTATCATGATTTTATTGCAATTGTAGAGTTTTCTCCTGTTTAAATCGTACCTACTAGAACAAAAAGCAAAACGTGATATTGGGCTTGTTTTAATTGTTATAAATTATTTATGACAATACCAATTTCAATAATAAACACTAAAGTTATGACTTTACCTAACAGAAGTACATTAATGTCTCTATAAATTCTTAACGTTTTTCTTATGTTTTAATTTATTAACTAAAGTTTGAAGTGTTAATTTTCACAAGTGACTTGCATAATAATCATAATTACATATTTGCCAAATGAAAATTGTATAAAGAAATTAAAAATTAATATTAAACATAAAATCTCATGGGAGTACAATTAATGTCGTTAACTGAAACTTGCATTAAAATTTTTTGTGTCTTATATTCAGTTCATTACAATTTAAACAACAAAATTACCACTTTCAAAGTCAAGTTTAAAACAGAAAATACAATCAGATTTGTTGCTAAGCCAAATAATTATATTAAAACCATAAAAATCAAAGAAGCTAAAATTTATAAAATTCTTTTAAGTCTTTATATTTAAAAAAAAAAGATTTGTTTGTTCATTTAAAGAAAAAAATACCACTTGACAACAAATCAATATTAATAACTAAGCAAAATAGTGTTACAATAAAATCATGCTGTTGTCCCACTGTTACTATTTTTCATAAGAAACTGTATTTATGTACATATAGCAATTTGTTGCTTAAGCTAATACGTAAAATGTGTGTATGTAATGCTTGTGTGGGAGCTATAAAATAATATGTGTAGTATTTTTACCTGTATTAGGGTATAGGTTTAATGTTAATTTAAAGTTTTCTAGAATTAGCTATCCCTACCAGAAATGTGTGATAGAAATTAACTTATCTTGACGTTGATTTGATCCATGTGTAAGGCAGAAATTCAAAATCACACGTACGCGAAGTTTCTATCACATTTTTCTTAAGAATGTGAAATAAATTTTCTTCTACGCTGTAATAGATACTTCTATCAACAACGTCAATCAAATCAATTGAGTGTCACTGCTATTGTAGGGTATAGAATAAAAAAGTTAGTTAAGCTTTGGTTCTATTACTTGATAAATCTAGTAACGTCTGGCTGTTTGTAGAAGATTCTAGGCTGAGCTAAAAAAGGTAGAGATTGCCAGATATGATCAGTTTTAGTTGAGACATTAAACAGTAAGTGAACAAAGTGTCTAATAAACAAAGTTTCTTTAAGACGATTATAATAAAAGTGTTGAGAAACAGACAGCTAAACGTTTTTATAAAAAGTTAAAAACGTAACAATTGTATTAGGAATTTTTGTTTATAATTTTTCAGTAAAAATTACTAGAATGAAAGTAAAAAAAAGTCTATCATGATCAAAATCCTTAGAATTAAATTACTAAAAATTCGGAATGAAATAAAAGGAAGAAACTTTAAACCCTAATAAGCATAAATCTTCCAATAAACATGTACTCTTTTTTGGTTCACTTTACCATAATCACTGGTCAGAGCCTTAAACTTAAAGGAAAAAATTCATACATAAATTTTTATTTACAAAGTGTTTATTAATTCCTTTTTTTATGAATTTGTCCAAAACACTGCAAGGCTTTTTTTGTTTATCTACAGAAACGAATCTTCGTATAGTTAGGTTAGTACACTATCCAACAATATATGCTAAAGCATTTCGACATCGCACTTAGAGTAGACTTTAAAATAAAATTTATGAAAAAAAATATATGAAAAATTTCGTTAACGTTGACTTTAAAGTCTACGTTAATTTTTTTGGATAAGGGAGTATGTGTTTATAGCAACAAAAAACAATCTGTATTCACAGCAGTGGTGCCACATCCCAAATAATTTAATGTTTATCTTATTGGGAATTTGTAAAAAGTTATTGATCACTTTATCATTTACTTCAACTAAAGTTAATTATAACTATCTGACACTTTATAAGTAAGTTGTAATAATGGCCATAAAAAATATTTACAACTCGACTTGCAAATTTCAAATAGAATATTAAAACATTTCCTCATATTGTCTTTACTTGTCAAATACTTTGCCGGAAAATGCACAAACCAAATTAAAACAAACTTGCTTAATTCTTTATTTATTACCTAAATTAAACAATAAATATTAACAAACTCGTACGATACTATACACTCGCATAACATTTCTAAATTCAGTTTAATGCATTAAACAAACAACAAACAATGTTTATCACTTTATTTTTGTAATGAAACAGCTACAATAGCCACAGTTAGAAAAAAAAAGCAACCTAGTTTTTTTTTTCTTCTTTTAACTTTATTTATTAATCAAAGTATTTATTAAAAGTGCAACAAAAGCTAAGAAAAACAAACCAAAAACAAAAAGTAGAAGTATATTTAGTGTGTCAAGTTTTTGTCTTGTTCTTGTCAATAGTTGTAGGAAAAATAAACAAACGGAAAAGTACTTATAGCAAATTATTATATAAAATTTAATAAAAAAAAAATAGAAAAATATGTAACAATACAGCTCTTAAACCGGGCGGTGCATTTTTCTTTAGGTGGAAGCTACAAGGAAACAGAACCAAAAAGAACTGATTTTTTTTTGCCATTAACGAAATAATAATAAGAATTGATTCAGTTGGCAACTCTACAAATGAGATACACTCTACATTAATTTTTTTTAATTATTTTTAATTTTTTTATAATTTTACTCTTTTTCAGCAAGAAAAAAAGGTAGTTTTGTTTCATAGTAAATATAAAATCAATCTTAAAATTTAATAATACCCAAAATTTTTCAGTAATTTAATTATTCTGCTTTATTTTCTTTATCAATTTTTTGACTTATTTTTTTATTTAAAAGACAAATAAGATCTCTAATTTAAAATTATAAAAAAATTGCTTACAATTAGACTTTCAAAAATAATATTTTTGCGATAACATTATATACACAAATTCGTTTAACTCGTACAACATTGAATCTGTCGGTTTTTTTTTTTTTTTTTTTTTTAAGTGGATTTATACCACTATCAAATTCAACAGCTCATATTTTAAAGTTCTTTCTTCTTATTTTAAAAAATAAAAAATTACGTAGACTTTAAAGTAAACTTATTGAAAAAATTCTATAAAAAATTTCGAGAATGTTTGCTTTTTTGAATAAAAAACAAAATTTAATAATAGCATTATTATGAAAAAAAATTTATATATTTTATTGTATAAATAAGAGCCTTTAAAATATTTTTGGATATTTTTACAGAATAAATAGAAAAATATTTAAAAAAAATTAAGTTAATCAACTTTAAAAAAAAAGGAATTTTTTTAAGTTATGACATTATTCAAATAAATGAGGTATATACTTATTTTAACCCTGCATAACCAATGATAGTCGTTTCGACTAACACAGTTTACTTTTTTTTATCGTAACTTTTATAGCTGATTTAAGGCTTGTTTAGCTGAACGTTGTTGAAAAAGTCCGGCGACGTCTGTTGACGTTAAAACGTTTGTGTAGTTATAGAACATTTAAAAACGTGTCATATGCTTTTCATATAAGAAAACAAATAAAAAAAATTTTTTTACAAAAAACTGTATCGCATTTTTTGTTCTAGTATTTAATTATTAAATATTGTTGTTTTTAGTTGGTTTTTGTTATTTTAATTTTTTTATTTAAACTTTCGTTCATACGCGCTTCACTTTTTTTTCAATAAAAAACTACTCTGTCTCAGCTGTGCATAAACGTCCTGTAAAAACGTTGCTGAATTCTATTTTATACAAAACTTGCCGTATCGTCAACGTGACATTTGTTTTCGATAAGCACTTTCATTGCTTTGCATATAACAAAACGGATCAGCTGGTAACGAAATCTTACGCGACGTTCGGTTAATTCTAGTTTTAGTTTAAAAGCTAATGTAGCTGAAATCGGGTGCTTTATGTATTTTAGTTAATCGACATAATAGTTTTCGTAAAAGTTACGTAGGCGAAACTACTAACATTAGACTAATTGTATTTAATTTTTTGATAATTTTATCGACCCTAAATTTATTGTTTTTCTTGATTTTAATAATTTTATATACGTTTCATAAAGATATATCAAAATCAAGAGAGATAACCTGTTACAAGTTATATTTTTTTAGCAAAAAAGTCTAATAATTATTATACTTCTACCAATGTTAGTCGTTTGGACTAACATTATTTTCTTCTTTTATGGTAACTTTTATATGTCGTTATCTCTTATTGATTTTTTAAATTATAAAAACAATTATTTTAGTTTAAAAGTATTAAAACCTATACAATTTTGTTTTTAAATAATTTTTGAAATACTTAGGGCACTCCCGGTTTCTTAGATGCAATTTAAAATGCATGTTAGTCGAAATGACTAACATTGGTATAAACGTATTAAAAATAGGATAGGTTATTCAGGGTTAAACAATTCAGCAAAAATTCATATCGAAAAAAATTTATGAAAAAAAAAAAATTAGTATGAAAAGTGTGGGCAAGTGCAAAATAATAATTATTTTTAATTTCCTAGATCTATTGTGTTTATAAAAAACAAGAGTTTTTGTAATAATCATAGCGTTACATCAACTCTCAACGCCTACAGCTAACATTTTTTTTTATAATTAATAAGAAAGTTTTGAATATTTTACAATTAAAATTTATGATTTTTTTTATTTCAAAATGAAAGGAAATATAGTGAAATTATTATTCCAGTTAATGGACCCACTAACTTGTTTTTTTTTTTTTTCAATATGCAATCTGAGTGTGTGTATGAATACGTGTGTGTATTTATTTAGACAGTATGTAGAAATAAATAGGTGTGTCTGCCACATGCTTTTTTTAGCTTTTTAATTCTAATGCAGTTTTTTTTTTGCTCATTTGCATTACTTTTATTTTTTGTTTGTGTGTGTGTGTGTTTTTTTTTTTAGAAAAAAGTTTTGAAATATTATAATGATATTTTAATTGTTCATTTTGTTTTTGGTTTTTTTTTTAAGTTTTATTATGAATCAAATACTTGATAATAATTCAAGCTACTGTTGTAACATATTTTGTTCAAAAATAAAAAAAGAATTTCTACTAAAGAAAATCTACATCCAATAAAAAAAAACTTAGCGGATGTAAATAATCAATTTTAATTTTTAATAAGTTTAAAGTACTTCTGTTTTAGTAAAAACTAATGCAACTGAATGTTGTCCTTGATAAAGTGGATTCTAAATTAAATTATTAATAACATATTAAATAATAATGAATTATTTTTGAAAACATTTTCATTAACAGTTTAACTTAATTAATATCTCACAACCTTTCCAACATAAATTTGTAATTACAGCAACAATTTTTTTTTAATTTGATTTTAATTAACAATTAAATAAAAAGTTATTTTTTTAATACAGACATGATTAATTTATTTAAACTGCAAACCACCTTTTTCCTTTCAATATTCAAAATAATTAATTTAAAATTTTTTGACATGACACCAACAAAAAATAAAAATAAGAAATAATGGAAACATAAGCCAATTACTTTTTATTAAATTAAGCGTTTACCTTCTTTTAGCTTAAACTTAAATAGATTTAAATTTCATTTAATTTATTTTAATGGTTCTAGAAAAGCATTAAAAAACTAAATAATTTTTGAGCTGAAGTATAAAAACACAATCAGTGCTGTTGTGTATTCCGAATCCAAATATTTTATTCGGAATTGAAAAATTCAACAGCTCATAACTAATCTGTGAAAAAAAATTTCGCTCCCTCATTTCCCAACTACTTCTGTGGTCCATGTTAGGATTTTAAAAAAAAAAAAAATTTGTTTTGCTTTATTTTGAGTGGAAAATTATTATTGGCACTTAAAAAGCATAAAAATTTTTGTTCAATAAGAAGAAAAAAAAGTACTTCCACATTTTTTTTTAAATCCGTGCGAAATACAAAACTGGCACAAAAGTTTTTCTGTGAAACTTTTAGTGTTGCAAACTACACATAAGTTTAATTAATTTATTTTAAGCCATTGTGCAGTTTAAAAATTTAAATTTTATGCTTTCAGCACACCGACCTCAGCGAGCTTCTGACTACATGACTACAAAGGCTGTGCTGAAAAATACAAAATTTGGAATATGATTTAAACTCACAAAATAGCACTAGATAGGTAGCGTACACTGATGAAAATAAAACAATTCAAATTAATTTGAATTGTTTTCTTTTTTCTTTTCTCAAGCTAAATTTTGATTTATTTTCTGCGAACGATGAGTCGAAAAAACGATGACTCGAAAGAACAAAAAAGATGTAAATGCTTTGATATAAAATTCAACTTCGCTATAAAGAACGCTCGAAAGCAAATGCCAAAATTAAAGTGAAAAATAATATAATTGGTCTTTCACTTAAGTTTTCTCTCAAGCTTGTGAAGGCTGTAAACATGTTTTGTTCTTAATTTTGTCTTTTTTTTAATTAAAAATACAATTTTAAAAAATTTCTTTATTTTTGCCAATTGTTTTCTTTCAGTAAGCAACTGATATATATTTATAATTGCAGAAGAAAAGAAAAATGATAAGTTTCTAATAAGCAGTTTAAGCAATTTTTTTGCTATGCAAAACGATCGCTTGTCAGAACATGGTTAATGATTGCATTAAAAACAGTAATAATATGGGAAAAACAGCTGTTTATTAGAGGAGTGCACAATTTAGTATTACCACTTCATAAAGAAAAAAAGCAAGTATATGCATTTTAAATACTTGTGCTGTCCAGCTATTCAAATACGTATGTATGTATTTTGGTACAAAAAGAAAAACTATACAGTTTTTTTATTTTTCAATATGGCAGAGACTCTTACATTAAACCCTGAATAGGGCTAATATTATCAAATATTTATTTAATTTATTGTGCAAAAAAAAACTTAAAGTTTTTTCGAATTTAAGCAAAATTTAACAATGACTGTGAAATCTTTTTTGCATGCAAATAAAAATAAAGGTCATAAAACACAATAAATTGTGTAAATTGTATTTTAATTAGATGCTAGTTTTAAACAATTAAAATTATGGTCAAAGCAGCTGCTTGACAACCCATAAAAAATAAAGAAATATATACTTGGAAAGGCCGCGCGCCGACCATAAAAAATATGCTTGATTGAATGCTTTCAAACAATGTCAACAAAAGCTTTAAAGAGGTTGTTAATCATAATATCAGTAATTAAGTGTAAATTTACGGTCACATTACATAAATATTTGTGGAAATAAGGGTAACCACTACTTATTGGAAAATATTTTTATGGTCTAAGATGACTTGTACGAGTATTACTGAAAATTAATTCAAATAATAAGATAGTATGTTGTATTTTAATAAAAAACTTAAATTAACCCAAGCCAATATTTCGGCAAAATATATTAATAAACGTGTTTGTAGATGATGCTTATTGCGACAAATATTTGTGTAATGTGACCATAGCTTTCGACTTAATAAACTTGTCATACAACAAACGTAAATAAATAAATAAAATGCGATAACATATCCCGGCATCAGCTTAAAACAAGATTTAACGAAATATTTTGTTTTGCTACGCAACATTTAAGAAATCAAAATAAATAAAATAAAATAAAAATTCTATCATAATAAGTCAAGAAACTACTTTTTGTGTGTGTGTGTATGTTTTTTTTAAATATTTTCCTAACAAAATAAACTAAAACAAAAATTAATATTCAAGTTCAGGGTGAAGGCTTTGAAAAAATCTCATTTTTTATTTTTTTCCTAGTGTTAGACTTACACACTCATTGCGCTTTTGCAGATGAAGAAATAATAAAGGCTTGTTTGTTGCACCAATCTTTAAATGCATGTAAGCAGCATTCACTAGAGTTTTAAGACATTTTTTTTATAAATTATTTATTTACCAGATAGAGACTAGTATTTTTTGTATAATTTTTTTTTTTATACAATTCAACATCAACATTAACAAACAACCGCAACTCTCAATTTCTAAATAAAAAAAAAAAAACTGCATAAAAGTGTGCCTAAAAACCATGCTCACATAAACGTGCGTGAGTTGAAGAATAACAAATAACAAAAACGCTAAACTGTTTCAAACAAATAAAAATCAAATCTATAAAATGGCTCGACAGACATTCAAGTAAGCATTGAATCAGGTATCTTGGACAAAACAACAACACCAACTACCAAGTACCATGTTAAAAAAAATGCTCAATGCGTGCCAATGATTGTAGGTTTTTTTACTGTCGTGTGTTTTGTTTTTCTAAAATGTTATTTTACAAGTCAAATATTTAGACCTCATAGAGACACACACGCATTAATTACGTTTACATGCATGAGCGTTGACTGTGACTCTGACCAATTGTAATGGTAGTGGCCTTTGCATGATTATTTTTGTGAAATTTTTGTTTTGCATGTGATTTTATTGCAATAAAACTCTATAGAGAAAATTGATTTAACACAAATAAAAATCTTTATGAAAAAAAAAGAAATTTTAATGGATTTATGCACAATTTATACTCGTATTAAATATTGAATACCTTTTTTGTTAAAGTTCATTTCAATATTCTTCACATTGAAACGTTTTAGGTTTGTTTTATGACCTCCAAAGAAGTGAATGATCTCGCATTGAATGAGGTCATTAACTTCATTTGTGACCTTAAAATTATAATGGCATAAAAATAAATAAATTTTAATTAAAAAAAAAAACAAAACATTAAATTCTAATTTATAATATCATTCAGAAAACAGCATTTGAAAATAAATTAAATTTCTCAGCGACTTTTTTTTATAAAAGTTTTTTTGCGATAATTGTGTTCAAATCATTAACAGCAAACGTTTACTATTATGAAAAGGACTTGAATTTAAATAATTATATTTTGTTTTCTAAATGTTATTTTATACACATACACCTACACACAAATTTATTTATTATCACCATGGGCTATAATCGCATCGCCATCTTTAAGATCTATTGTGCAGCCCAGTTTCTAACTACAATTCGAGACACCTTACGAATCGATTTAGTAATAGTTGTAGGACTAATCATGCCTAGGTCTCAGTGCCTAACTCTGCCGTGGTTCCCGACAGCAGCAATAGGAGTCATTTTGTACCACCCTGACTTTACTCATGTGGTAGTTAAGTCTACAATGGCCCATTAGCAGCTCAATGTAGGTTTAAAACAACCTCTCCTGTAATAATGATCCTCTTTAGCTGCCGCATTAATTACCTAAAAATAATTCCCATAATTTATGAAATATTTCATGGAATCAATGAAACAATTTTATGCCACATTTTACGCTCAGCATGCATTACAAAATTGAAAGCGACAAAAAATAATTAAATTAATTTATGATTAATAGAAGTTCTCAAAACAAAAAAAGCAAAATTGCATTCAATATATGCCATAGATATTCTATGTGAATGTTAATTGCTTTATTTAACAATTTAAAATAATCAATATCCATTCAAATTTAATCAATTACCCCTTAAATGAAAATTAATTTTTCTTTTTATTTATTAAACAAAAATCTCATAACATTTAGTAAAATTCTCATGTGTATGACTGCATATGTTTTTCCTTTTATTTTTAATTCTATTTAATTAAATATTAAGTTTGCGCTTGTCATTTTCAAATGTACAAAATAAATTACTAACAAGAGAAAAGACACACCAAATTAAGATATTATTTTTTGTATTTAATAATTACCCACGAAATCTCAATTGTAGCCATTAAATTTATTAACGTATTTGTTTTATGGCTGCTTTAACTTTTAAATGCAATGATTATATTGAAAAGAAAAACACAAGCAATTAATAAATAATAAACACTATTTAAATTTAATAAAACATTTGTTTATACGCATGTTAAGACACCAATAAACTACTCGTAACTAAAAGTGCTTACACAAGTTACTAAGTAAATACCTATTGATCTTGCAATTGTAACAAACAAAGGCGAATTTGGTAAATTTATATTTAGAAATATTTTTATTTTTTGTATAGACTTAAAAGTGTTTAAGCAGAGCACTTATTTTATATAAAATATTTACTTGAAAAAATTTTGATGTCTCTATTAGAGGCACATAATTTAAATTGACAGAAAGAATTTTAAAGCCAACAGAAATTTAAACAAAAAAAAAACTTTTTAAAGAAACTATAAGCTTAAGATTAAACCCTTTTTTTCTAATTGTATTGTTAGTGTATTATTTAACCCCGAAATTAAAAAAACGATTTTTGCTTAATTTCAGATGTCAAGCCAGCATTAAAAAAAGTTAAACATAAAGCAATAAAGATGAAAAGAAACAAACTTTGATAGCAGTAACCAAATTACAGCATTTGATATCGATCAAAATATTCATTTGAATTAAATTAAAATTTCGAACGATATCGAAAGTCGCAATTTGCAATCTGAAATTAAAAAAAAAAAAAACAAAAATAAATATCCGGCTGTACAAGTGCCTTTACATAACTACACCTTGCGTTGATATAAGGAGGTGAGATGAAAGAAAATTTTTTCTAACAAAATGAAATGTCTGCTTTTAATTTTGTACTACACTGAGAAAACAACTCCGGTTGCTAGAACTATAATTGTTATGAACATTATGTTATAACACTTGATAACAGAAATTATAAATCATGTCGATTGTTGCAAAATAAAGAACATAAATTATTATGAAACTGTCATCTCTCATAACCGAAGTGTACGCAAAGATTTTTTCAGGACAATACAATTTTCTTATCAAAACAATACAAAACTTTGTTCAACATACAATTTTTTTAAATGAATTTATTGCCTGTTTTATGACGTTAAACAAAAATATGGTTTAATTATACCAAAAAAAAACGTCGGTTGTAAGAACTAAATTTGTTTCTAACCAAAAATTTAGTTTTGATTATCAAATTTAGTGCAGAATTTCAGAAAACAGTCCAAAATTTAGTTCTTTGTAAGAGCTATTTTCTATTGTTATTATTAAAAATATCCTACTATCACAGCTGAATTCTTGTTAAGTAACAAATTTAGTTCTCACAAACGAACTTGTTTTCTATGTGTACTTTTTAAGAAAAAAAATTAGTTTTATTTTTGAGCGATTTTTTAAAAATGGCATTTTACAGTTCCACTTACGACAGTTTAAGTTTTTTTAATATTGTTCTATTTTTATCAATCAACATTTTTGTGAAATTAATATTTTTTAGTTAACAAAATTTTTGTAAAATCCTTCCGGAGAAATTTTTTTGTCCGTACAATACTTTGTTTATTCCTAGTTTAAATCCTCTCTTTGTGGCGTAATTTAAACTTCTTAAAAAAAAATTTTTCAAACAAAAATTTTGTGCAATCGTAAGCGTGAATTTTACCTAAGAAACCTTTTGTAATAGCATACAGCAACATAAAAAGAGTCTTCAATTGAGTCAGTATTTTTGTTCGGGAAGTTATAAAAATTAATTTTTTCGTAGAACATTCAACTGAACTAAATTGATTAATAAACGATAAGTGTAAATCGTGTGTGTTTATTATACCAACAAAAACTTTAGTAAACAAAAACAAGCCTAGCAACATGTTGCTGTAACAGTTTAGTTTAAATAAGCTGTTGCCAAGCCAAGAATTTCATTTAAGTTTTGTATTAATCAATGAAATTCTTTGCCAAACACTTGTTACACGTACATCTGTTCAAATTTAACTTAACTTGAAGAACAACATATAAAAACAAACAAAAAAAGACTTTTTGTAAAACATATTTGTCACCAACTTAGAAGTACGAGTACAACAAAAATTATGTTTTAACAACTGCAAAGACTACAAAATGAGGGTTTTCCAACTTAAGTTTATAAATACCAATAAAAATAAAATAAAAAAAGATTAAGATAACTTTTGACACTTTGTTAAACTTTATAAAAGTTAATTTGAGAAGCTCAGTGGTGGTAGCAACTAAAACCAAAATAATATATCTACAAAAACAAACAAAAAAAAAACTATGTGTGTAAATAAATCAAAAAGAAAAACTATAGTAAGGCAAAAAAACGACTAACCAGTATTTAAAATAAATAAAAAATATGAGTAACTAAATACAACAACAACAACTGAAAAAAATTTTAAAATAATGTGCTGCTTTTAGACAAAAATTATTGTTGCAATAGTAATTAATTGCCTTCATAAAAATTCCCACCAAATAAGCCACAAAGAAAAAAATAAGAATAAATTAAAAAAAAAACAAATAAAATAAATTTATGCTAAAACAAATTCGGAGGAATACAGGGAAAATAATAATCATGAAGTATGTACATGGAGAGAATTTCTGTTGTGGTTGTACTTTAAAGTTTGCATAACAAAACTAAAATAATAGAAATAAAAGTTAAAAAGAAATGTAAGCGAGGAAAATTAGTAAGAAAAATTATTAAAACGATACAAGCAGATAAATGCAAGAAAATTTAAGAAATAATTATTAGGTTTGATTATGAGTGTCGTTGTCGTGACAAAAACGGTGATATGTTTTCTATGGGCTTGTCGCAAATTCGACTACGACAAGAACAGTCGTTATAAGACTCATTGTCAATTGAGTCATATGTGCTACAACAGCACATAAATTCAATCTTCCTTTTTTTATTTATTTTTTTATTTAAAATGGCTATTTTATTAAGCTTGAGGTCTTATTTTATAAATATATTTTTATATCCATATTTCGCTCCATTTTGAGTAGCTTCTTCAGGATATAATTACTAATAATAATAAATATAATTAATTATTAATTATAATTATATCCTGAAGAAGCTACGCAAGTTGGAGCGAAATATTGATATAAAAATAAATTTATAAAATAAGACCTCAAGCTTAATTAATAAAAAAGAAAAAGGTCAAAGAAATTAACAAATAAATTTATTTTTATTTATTTACTGTAGTCCATGAACATAAATTCCTTATGCACAAACATTTGTCGAAATAAATGTAACATTACATAAAGTTAATTCAAATAGTATAATATTGCAAGCATGTTATATTCTAATACAAAATTAAACTAATTATAAGCGAATATTTCTTCAAAATATATGAAAGTATATGTAAATCACATAGTGGTTATGTTTATTTTAACAAATATTTGTTTAGTGTGACCATAACTTTACAGACTAGAAAATAATATAAATGACGCTAATCTTGATTTGCTGGTCTCTAGGCTTCATGTGAAGTCTTTTATTTTGTTCAGTGAGAGCTTTCTTGTTTCTCTGGAAGTCTCACAGAAGTTTTTCAAAAGTCTTGCTCTACTAAATTATTATTATAAATATAAATTAAAATTTTACCTTCTTTGTTTTGTGTTATTGAAAATTCTCTGATTTGGGGAATTCTTTTCCCAACAAAATTTTTTTTTTTAATTCCCGGGGATATATTCAAATAAGTAATTTTATTTCAATAATTATTATGTTGGTGTTTGTTTTAAAAAATTAAAAAAAAAAAAAAAAAACAAAAAATGGCTTAAATAATGCTTAACGCTCTTTTTTTGTAATTTAACCTTGTCAATCAATAGCTGCTGCTGCTGCTGAGGTTGTTAGAAAATGAATTTAAAACATTTATCTCATTAATACTTGACTTAATTTTTTATTTCAGGTGTGTAATAGTTCCAAAAAAAAAAATAAAGAAAATTTGTTAACTTGACTTAAAAAACCATTAAACTTAATTTTCAATTTCAACATAGCAAAATCAAAGATTTTGTAATGAAATACAATACAATATTAAAAGAAAAATAAATTTTAGTAAATATAAAAGCAATTGAAGCAATGTTTCATGTTTTAATACAATACTTGGTTTGTTTTCAAAATATTATTGAAAATATGCTGAAATGGGATAAAAATGTTAGCAATAGGCAAATGATGTTTTCAAATTTCTAAATATTAAATTATTTAGCTTTAGAACAACAAGTTCTTAGCAAAAATATATCAAATATTATTTACAAAACCTTTAAGATTTAAGTACTTTACTGTAACCTTCTTATCCAAAAAAAAATTCACTTAGACCTTAAAGTGAAATTATGAAAAAATAATAATAATAAGACCTCACGCTTAATAAAATGGCCATTTTAAATTTCGGTAACATTGACTTAAAAGTCTACGTTAATTTTTTTGGTTAAGAAGTAATTTGGCACTTAATCTTTTTCATTTGAAAAAATTCAATTTAACTTTCGAAAGCAAAAACCAAACCACCATGTGATGGTGAAATCTTGATGGAAAAGTTGTCAAATAAAAAATTAAAAATAAATTAAACGCACCTTAAGAAATAACAAATTCTTACAAGTTTCAATTTTTTAACAGCAACAATTCCTACACTTTCATGGTCATTAATACAATGATGATAATTAATAACTTACAGGTAAAAGAAATTTTCAAAATCTGCACACTATTTTTCCTTCCTTTTATTTGCTTTCCTTTTTTAAAACAAAATACCGCTTAAAACCTGTTCAAAGCGTTTTTATTTTTTTAAAAATGACTTGAATTAAAAACAATTTGTTTTAACAAAAATGTGACTCCTTAAATTTGAAATGTTTTTTTATTTTCATTTTCTATATTAAATCAAAATTACTATAATTAAAATGTTTGCTCATAGTGTACTTTTTCCAATATAGAAATTAAGAAATAAAAACTAAGTTTCCTCTACCAGGCGTCAGCGTAAAAGAAACAAAAAATAAACATTTTAGCAAACATACATAGACGAAATGTAACAAGAAAAAAAATATTTTTATGACCAACCACAACTGAATTGAACACAATTGTTGAAATAATTGCGAATTATTTGGATGTTTTAAAAGCTTAGACGTGGTTTTTTTAAAATACATTTTAGTGGTTTGTACAAAAAAAAAAAAAAAAGAAAAAAAAAAAAAAATTTACTTACGAATTTCATATTGATGATTTTAGTTTTTTGTGTAGTTGTTGTTGCCAGTAAAATTAATTGAAAGTAATTAAATATAAACTTTGGTAAGTTTAAGTTTTAATTACAATTGATTGAAACTAAACACAGATTAGCTTAAAAGAAAAAAATTTGTGATAAAGTTGGGCACTTGTTAAATTTGTTTTGAATTTATTTCTTGTTTTAAAATTTTTTTATTTTTCTTTTTTTTACTTTTCGTTTTGCTAATTTTTTGAAAATATTTTTTTAAATTTTTTTTAATTTTTTACTCAAAAAATTTATTAAAATGTTGTAATAAATTACAAAATTTATTTATGGGTATTTTTATATATTTTTTATTAATTTTTTTAGTTATTACTTGTTAACACGATTCGCGTGGTTTTTTTTTTGTTTTTGTTAACAAAAATATTTTTTGTTTTTTTTTTTTTTAATAATTAAAATAGATCACGAGTTTATAAGAGCAAGTTGGAAACGAATTTATTATTGAAGTTGATTTTCCAAACGAAATTAAAGCAAAAAAAAAAAAATATTAAAAGAGAGAGTGTTTTGAAATTTAAGAAAATAAAAAATTTATATTTGAACGTAAAGTGTTTGTTAACAGTGGAAGTAAAACGGTTAATGATTTTCAACGGATATACTTTGTTGGTTTTATATTAAACATTAAACACTCACTATAAAAGCAACTAACAAAAACAATAAACAAACAAAAAAAACTCTCAAAAACTCACTCACAATGAATGAACTTAAGGCGGCAGCACTGTCGCCAAAGTTAGCAGCAACAGCAGCAGAAGCAGCAGTGGCATTAGTAACAATACAAAAGCTCAATAATAATAAACAAAGCAGTGCACAGTGCTCCACCAAATCAACCAACAAGCCAACCAACCACCTTCATTTCAAACTGAAGGTTTATGCTAAAATAAACTCTTTTTGTTGTTGTTGTTGTTGCTGTTGTTACAATTATAACTTAGCTTTGCTTGGCTTTGTGCTTTATTTCTCTGTGTGTGCATTCAACAAAAAACAAAACGTCATTGCAAGGGGTGAAATCCATGTTTTGCAAATGAGTGAGTTTATTTCTCAAGAGCATTAATAACATTTTAAATGAGTTTTATTTGCTGTAACTGAGTTGTATTCTTTCTAATTAAAATTGACAACTTTTACTTATTAAAAAAAATTAAAAAAAAAAAACAATGAAAATAAATTTTTTTTTACATTTCACTTGAAATGATTCATTTATTTGTTTTTTCATTTATTTATTTTTTTTTAATTGGAAGTTCATTATACCTTTCACTGTAAATCATAAAACTGTAGTCGTGTGAGTGAGTCAATGCATTCAGATTGCAATATGGAGATGTTGAAGTTGTAATTTCTTAAAATTTAATTGCTGTGTCCTCGAATTTATTCCATTGCTAATATTTTCATTTTCATGTTGTTAATATTTTTTTTTTTTTTTCATTTATTAAAGGCAACAGAAATGTAGTTTTCTAGAATATTGTGTAATTATTATTAATTAATTTGTTAAAACTTTTTCCGCAAAGAAAGTTTATAGAAAAATTAAGAAGACAATAAAAATGTTGCCATGGCATTTTTAACATTTTAATCAACAAATATTATTTTAAATTATAAAAATTATACTGTTAGAATAACAATTAAAATTTTAATTGACTTCTGCATGAGTAGTTGTGCTGGAAATTTCTAAGATATACTTTTTTAATATACTCTCTTCCAATACCATAAAAACTTAAATGATTTTAACAAAATATTAGTGCTTTTTTTGGTTCTTGCTGAGGATTGGATTTTGTTTTGAACCAAAGCAACTGAAAACTATTTTTATACCCTTCACTGTAAATAAGAAATATACCCTTCTTTGTGATTCCGTTTGTAATTTCTATATTGTACATGGGACTCCTTATAAAGTATATAAATTCTCTATCCTTATGAATAGCGGAATCGATTTAGAGATGTAAGTCTGTCTCTCAAGTCGTTGAAATCAACTTTCTGGAGTCCGTAGGCAACATACAGAATAGTATAACATATGAATCTATCAGTTGCTTTTGTTCAATTCTTGCTATTGAAATTCAACTAGATCAGTTTGTAAATGAAAGAACTTTAAGTCGAAAACCCCGACTGCCTCAATTTTTCTGAGTTTTTTGCTCATTTTGTGTAAAAAACAAAACGGATAAATA
Organism: Thelaira solivaga; assembly: GCA_947397855.1. Lineage (NCBI taxonomy): Eukaryota > Metazoa > Arthropoda > Insecta > Diptera > Tachinidae > Thelaira > Thelaira solivaga. The sequence continues at coordinate 20,786,968 of OX377610.1, forward strand.
CGTGGTATACAGTTTCATCAGATATGACAGTCACAAATGCCCAAGAAATATCTAAAATACAACCAAAATTTTAGATTTTTATTAATTTCTGCTTTGTTTTTTATCTAAACTAAAAAAAATTAGTACACAGTTTTTTTATACATCATATTCATAGTATCTGGACCAAAATTGCGTCTATAAATGGATGGAAGACGGTAAAATCCCTTGGAGCAACCGCACTGGAGTATATGGAAATTTCAAAATAATCCAAAGTGACTTCCGAACGAACTATAGAAGATAACGGGGTGGGACATATATTATTTTAAAGGGTGATTTGTAATCTCAGTACTCAGAAAAATCTTTGGATTAATTTAAAAAAAAAAATTTTAATTCCCTCATACCCCAGTACTCTTCAAAAAGGAATTTAATCTATAGGTTCTATACATTCTGGAAGTGTTTTAACATTTTCGGAAAAATTCGTAGTTTTCATTTTCTGATTCAAAACGGAAACTGCCTTGAGCACAACAGTACTGGGGTGTATGGAAATTTAAAAAAAAAATTCAAATAGTCCAAAGCAACTTCTGAGTATTTGGGCGGAAGATTACAAGTCTAGACAGTCTCCTCTTTAAAATGATAAATGTCTGATCTCACAATCTTTAACGGTTCTACGTCAAGTTGCTAAAATCTATTGGATAATCCAAAGTAACTTCCGAACGAACCACAGAAGATTACGGGATGGGACGTACATCATTTTAAAGGCGAAGTCGTCTCGATTTGTAATCTATGGCATTATTTTTAAAAAATTTTTTGAAATTCTGAAGAATTTTTATCATTCCCCATTTTGGCGAGGTACCATTCCCGATTTTACAACAGGAAATTACTAAAACCAAACTGGAATGAAATTTGTAAGTTCCACGCTTTCTGGAATTGTTTAACAAAACGGAAATACCCAAAACTCTTCAGAGCAACAGCACTGGAGTATATGAAAATTAAAAAAAAAATATTTGGCTTGTAGGTTACAAATATAGATGAACTATTGCTTAAAATATTTACCCCCTTATCCAAAAAAAATTAACGTAGAATTTAAAGTCAACGTTATCGAAATTTTTCATATAAATTGTAATAATAACCCCTTGTTAATCACCATGACCTTTCCTATAAGTAACTTAATAATATGAAGCTTACAAAAAGAAAACCGACATTATTTTTATTGTTTTTGGCCAAGAGTACTTATAACCCTTAAATTTATATTTTTGTTTTGTCCATTAGCAATCTTTTTTGCTTAGAATAAAATCAATTGAAATTTACTTCTTTTATTAGAATTCAAAGACTTCTTTATCATTTTATAGGATTGTGGATGCCCTAAGTAACGAAATTGGCTTCAAATTAAACTATTACAGTGACAAAATATTTATTTTCTGCTCTGTTTGTCTCTTCTTCTGCATTACATAACCTACAAACGAACTATGCGTAATAGAGCAAAGCAAAATAGAAATGACACTCCGAAGTAACATATATTCCCGAGCTCTCAAATTCGTAAAAGCACCTGTAGAACCCATATTTGATAAGACCAACATTCATACCAAGTATTTTCTTTTATTTTTTAGTGACATAAAAGTAACGTAGCACTCATTTACTCATACTGTTGGTTCTAAACGGCAGCCGTTAGATACTTGCAGATCCAAAACAAATTCTAAATTTTATTTTATAACTTTCTAAAGCCTTCATTTTTAATATTAAAAAAATAAAACAATTCCATCAAGCGATGGTCTCCAAGGGATTAAAAATCTGAATAATTAAAAAATTTTAATTTCTTCCCTAAAAAAGTATTGAAAAATAAATACAACAGTAGTGTAGCTGCCAGCCCTGACTCAAAAGTTCCTTCACTTGAATAAAAATAAAAATGTTGTGTTTGTGTTCTAAGTCTTTTGTTTTAGCACCAACCCCAGAAACAGCAAAACAAAACGCTTCTTGTTTCATAATCTTGTCATATTTTTATGTAAAATTTTTTTTTGTTTTATTTGTAATTTAGTTTTACACTTATTAAAATTAATTCTTTATGTTAATCTTGATTTTAAGCCAATTATTAAGCTGCTTGGCATAAACCAACATTAAAATACATTAAGAATTTAGAATTATATTATTCAGATAGTTTCAAGTTCAGGGCTTGAAATAATTATAATAGCAGTTTTTGTACAAAAATAATAAAAACTAATTTTAATAAAAATATTTCAGCAAAAAAAATCTTTATAAGCAACACCATGACTGAATACCTTGTCAAATGGCGACAGGTGTGTTCTTGTGGTTGAAATTTCAATTTTAAATTAATTTTATTAATTAATATCGCTCATTTATTTCAATAGTGTCATAACTCAAAAAGCATAATTTTAAATAAATATTTAAACATTTTATTTAAAAAAGAACAGCTTTTAAAATATTTCTGAGATATTTTTATACAATATGAACTAAAATATTGAAAAAACCTAGATTTCATACTTGACAGTGTTTGTAAGCCATTTCAAGTATGAGGCAATAATATTAGCCTCTATTACGATTCACAACTTTGGACGTGTTTGAATGGCAATGCCATTCTTAACTCAACTAATATTTTGGTTGAGTTCACTTTTTATGTAGTAGTGGGGATTACAACTCTGTATTAGTTTGGTAAACAAACTCGTTATAAATACACATCTGCAGCAAAATTTGTGTTGCAGAAAATTTACACCACCAGAAAAAAAAGTGGTGCTGAAAATTTACACCACCAAAACAAATTGGAGCTGATTATTACTATTTCTAAATATTAATTTTTAATACCCAATAAAAATCAAATTAAAAAAACAATTTCAAGGTAGAAAAAAAGTACCAAAATTGGTTTTTATGTTATATGCAATTCTAGAATCATGACAGTAGAACCAAACGGTATTGAACAAAATAAGAAATCGTAGAATGGTCATTATGATACTTTTTAATGATTGTAATGGTACTCTTTGCTTTTTTATTATTAACAATCTTAGAACTACGAAATTGGGCTCAAAGGGTTAAAAAAAACATTAAGAGAACAAAATGGTATTATATTTTAAAATATATTCATTTTAATGGTACTTTTTGATTCTTTAATCAATTAAAAAAATTTCAAGGTAGATAAAAGTACCAAAAGGGAGAAATAATGGTATTATTTTAAGTAATGTGCAAGCCTAGAACTGTGACAGTAGAACCAAGCGGTACTGAAAAAAAAATAAAAATCATTATGGTAGTTTTTATTGATTGTAATGGTACTTTTTGCTTTTTTATTATTAGAACTGCAAAACTAAGCTCAAAGAGTTCATGTCAAAGTGAAAAATCATTAAAGAGACAAAATGTTATTTTATTTTTTTTAAAGGTACTTTTTTAAACTGGGTTCAAATGATTCACGTCAAAGTTAAAAATCATTAAGGGGGCAAAATGGTATTTTAAAATATATTCATTTTAATGGTACTTTTTGATTCTTTAATATTAATGAACTGGTCTCAAAGAAAGAAAAAAATAAATAAAACTAAAAAGGGTACTTTTTATTCATGTACTATAATGGTTCTTTTATATTTTTTAACACTAATGACCAAGCTCAAATGGTATTGTATAAATAGATAATTCAAGAAACTGACAAAATGGTACTTTTTATGTGCTTTGATGATATCTTTTGAATTTATTGGTATTAAAAAACTTAAAACTAAGAAATTAGAAAATAGTGACAGTATGGTACTTCGCTGAAGAAATAAAGACACAAGTAAAATTAAATATCAGTTTATCAGTTTAGACATTTTGCATTTTCAGTGTCTATATATTTTCACACCTATGGTGAGCTGCTTATAATTAGAATTAACACTTATAAATGTTATTATACAATTAATAATACTTGTATGTTATGATTAATAACATATTTAAATCAATCAATTAAATATTGCTCTTATAAATCAATTTTTAAAAAGAATTAAATTCAGACAAAAAAAAATATTTTGTTTAAGGAAATATAAACTTTCATAGTTCACAGCCATATTTCGTTGTATAGATTTTTACTTGTAGCTTTTTTAGGTATTTACTTTTGTATTTTGTAAAAATTATAAGCAAACACAATAAAACAAAATATTTGAGGGCCATTGGCATTATAAAGTCATTCACATTCATTGATTTCTGATATTTAATAAATTATACAGGAATAAGAAGTTCAATAAAACATTTCAAGTACTTAGAAAAACAAATCTTGCAAAAGTTTGTCAAACATTTAAACACAAAATTTTTTTTTTTTAATTCAAATGATTTCAAAGGAAGGAAGTTAATTAAAAAGTTAACTGGATTTTTTTGTTCAATTAAATAATAATAATTCTTATGAAAGTATTAATAACTTGCTTTTAATAATTGTCAATTATAAAATTTTTCTCACACGTGCGCATTTATATTGCATTGATGTTGATGATGAGTTTGCTTGTTTGTATATCACTGGATTGTGAGAAAACATTCGTATATGCAGTCATGATGTTTAAATGCTCACTTAATACTTAAGCTTAGCTCAGATTGTGTTAACATTTTCAAGTCCTGTTATATGTACTTTCAGTTAATGACCGCATTTGTTGTTATATTTCTTAAAGTACTTACATACTAGAACTTTTAAATAAAAAATTTCATTAGAAAAATTATTTGAAAACAATTTTTTTTCTTATGACCCTAACTGTCATTAGTTTTTTTTTTTTTTTTTTTTTTTTGCTTGTAGCGGTAAATTTAAATTGAATGTATTTTTAAATACCAAATAGTTATTGATTTAACAATTGTCACGAATAAAGTGTTTAAGATGAGACACGATTCGGCACTTCCTTCCGCTAGTATTATTTGAAAAGAAGAATAAAAAACGGGCTAAATTACCGCACTCGTGATCGAGTAAAATTGTTTACAAATTTTTCTTTTTAAGATTACCTCATTCGTTAATGTGGAATGATAGCTCTTGCAGTAATGAGTGTTCAATCTAGTGCTCTCATATGCAAAACAACGTTTACAAAAATATTTATTGTGCAAAAGAAAAAATAATTTCTATATTTTACTAAATTTTTGTAAAATAATATCAAAGAAAAAATTTTGAAAGAACAAAATTTAGAACTCAAGCGTTTAAAAAATATAAAATAAATTTAAAATTGTTTTTACAAACATACATTTTCTAATAAGAGGACAATAAGAAGTATAAAACAAATGTAGCCATTTTTTTAAAATAATTTTCATCTCAAAAAGAATTGCATATGCAAGTTGACTTGAATTTGTAAAAAACTGAATTATAAAAAAAATTTTTTTAGTATTTTGATTTTCTGCATAAAATTTATGTTTATTTATTTATCAATAAAAAGAAACAAAAAACTGTTTTAAATACTCATACAGTAACAAAAACAATAATTCGGCCTGTGTGATCATGAAAAAAGCAAACAATTGAAAACTAAGTTCGTTTCTTAAGTCTTTTGTTTTGTTTTATATTTTTTTTTTACCAAAAATGTGTTAACATTCTTTAACAAACATTAACAACTTCTAACTCATTATTAATTTTTAATCATTAAAAAAAAAAACTTTTAATGAACTACACAACGATACAACAACAATAAAGCAAAGTAATCAATTTGACATCTATTACAATTTTTTATGATTTTAATTAGAAAAACTGCTATTTAATGTGCTACACTCTGCTGGGGCGAATCTTGTACATCCTTCAATAACGTCTTAATAAGAAGTATAATATTTTTTGAGTAGATTTTGGTTTTATAGAAGGCATATACACTTGTAGGCATTACCAGCTTAAGGTAACTTAACTGCAACATACTTTCAACTTGGCCGATGGTAATTTTCTGAGTAATTTTCATATAAATTTTCTAGAAACAGCACATGAATACATAAAATTATTATAAATTTTAATTTATCGTAATCGAACTTTATATTTAACGTATATGAATAATTTTTATTATTTGCGCTTTATTTCATACCAGTTGACCTGGCAAACGTTGTCTTGCCTTAAAATTTTTATATATTCGATCTTCTTACACTAAGAAATCGTACTCATAGAGTAAAGAACCGTGCGAGACCAGGTAAAAACTATAGCGCTACCCGTCGGACGGATTTGTGACGTTAAACCTTCCAAGATTATACATATAAACCTTCCTCTTGAATCACTCTATCTTTAAAAAAAAACTGCATCAAAATCCGTTGTGTAGTTTTAAAGAGCTAAGCATACATACAGACAGACGTGGGAAGTGACTTTGCTTTATACTATGTAGTGATTTTTGATAATAATTCCATATTGAAAGTCAAATTTTGGTTTAAAATAAAGACAAATTGATACTACTTTCAGACTTTCAATTGCTGGAGCGATGTTTTCGGAAAAATTCATTATTATAATATTAAATTTACATTTATTTTAATGAGTAATTTATTATTCAAGTTTTAGTTCTTTTATATTTACTTAATAAAAAGGGTTAAATTATTTTAAGTCATTTATCATTTACATTTGCCTAAAAAATTTGAAAAGTACTCTCATAAAATCTGCTCATATTTAACGTTCTTGCTAGTGCTGTTAATAATTAAAATAAGCACGATTACCAGTGTATTTATTTATTTCTATGATAAATTGTACTCTATGTACAAAGAAATTTGTTTTACAAATCAAAATATTCAAGAAACTTCATCTCACACCACTGTGCATTAAAATGACAATTAACACACAATATGGCACATTGAAATAATTAAACATTTTCACGGTCAAATGTGACGGAAGATAATGTGCATAAATATTATTAAAAGCTCAACAACAATAATTGCCCGGCAACAAAAATGGTAAAACATAACACATTTGTATTTATATAGTAAAAGCATACACACACATGCACACATACTCATGCACGCAGAATTAAAACAACCACAATGTAATAATGACATTTACAAATAGTGTTCAACAAAGTTATAAAGTCTTTTCTTTTTCTTAAATATGTGTGTATGAGAGTAAAAGCTTTATTAAAACATTAATTTCATACATTATTTTCTTAATATAAAATCACTGAATTTAATAGCTCTGGCAGAAAAAAAATCGTAGGTAATTTTTTATTAAAATTTTTATTTCATATGAGTTTTAATTTTTTTTACCCTTCACTGTAAGTAAAAGCTTGTGATTCCGTTTGTAATTTCTACACCGTTAATGGGACACCTTATAAAGTATATATATTCTGGATCCTTATAAATAGCGATGTCCGTCTGTCCATCTGTCTAAAGTCCTTAGACAATGTATGGAAGTCAGTTGTTTCTGTTTCTCAATTTCTATTGAAATTCAGCCAGATCGGTTCATAAATGGCTAAGCTATGAGTCGTAAACCGCAACTACTTTTATTTTTGACCATTTTTTTAGTTTAAACTACGAAGCGGATTAAAAAACGTGATGTGCCGTTTTATCAGAAATGACAGTCATAATGTCTGTGCAAAAAATCAGATCGATCCGTCCAAATATGCCCAAGAAATATTAAAAATACAACCGGAATTTTAAATTATTAATTTTTGTTTTTTTGCTTATTTTTCCTAAGCTTCAAAACGGACAGTTTTACAGAAATAACAGTCGTAATATCTGTATTAAAAACGAGAGTAACTGGTCCACAAATGGCCGAGTAATATCAAAAATACAGGTTTTCATTAATTTTTACTTTCTTTTTGCTTTGTTTTTTTATGGAAATTTTTAAGCTGTACATGTGCCTAATGTTTGTACATACAAACACGAAAAGTATAAACGTGTATGTGTGTGTATCTTTAAGTCGACTTGAGCGTGATAGCAAGGCGAATTCATAGGAGGTGGACGCACAACTGATCAGGTGTTTTTTATTTATATTTATGTTTTGTATAGTTTAATGTCTAAATATTTTTTTTCATTTTGCTTTGTGTTTACAACATATTAAGAAATAAAATTTATTTATGTATTTTTATTTCAAAAATGTTAGTCGTAATTACTAAAATATAATCATAAATATAAAAATAACTTAATTTTAAATCAATGTGAAGGCGTAGGTGAAAATTTTGTCAAGCTAGGCGCATCAATGGGCTGGAAACTGTAGTTATTATTGATGCTTAAATTTTGATGATGATAATCAATATTAAAGTCGGGACATAATGAATGTGAAGATGATTTAGATATGCATTCTTCCATGGGTGTTCCAACAGATTCAACTTGTGAAGCTGACATAACTAAACCAGTATGTGGTATTTCAGCCATTGAATGTCTTTCATTGAAGTACCAACCGGATAACCAAGAAGCATTACATGATTTTAAATTACTTTTACTACTTCTAGTAGGAGCACGTAACTTATGCTGGGCGTTGGACTTTTAATTGGGATACTGCTGACGATGGTACACGGCACAACTAGCAATGTAAAATGGTTTAGCCTCCTCATCAATTAAACTGCAAAAACTACAATTGGGCGATATTTGAGCACTGGATAATTTCACAAATAGTAATAACAAAACTATATTACACAATTAAATTTGTTGCACGCTCTTCTTATTACTTTTTTTATTATTAAATTAATATTTTCTTTTTCTTTATAACAAACTTTATTATTTGTTTACTTGAAAATTTTATTTCATCCCCATTTTTTTTCTTTGTTTTGTTTCTTTATTTTGACAGTTCGTTAGATATTTTACACTAACAAAATACATATTGCGCCCATCTTCTATGAATTCGCCTTGCGTGATAGCATTAAGAATACATCTTAATGAAAGAGATTTTTTTAGATTTTTGCTGTTAATTTGAAGTTCTTTATTGATATTAAAAATTTTATTAAAAATGTTTCCAAAATTAAATAAAATTATATTTTTTTACATTCCAATTGAATATCTTTCTTGGAATTTTGTTTTTTATTAATTTAAAAATTGAGTACCTCCAGACATTTTGTTGTTTTTAAAAATAATTTTCTCAGAAGGATTTTTTTTAAACTCCTTAATTTTAGCTTCTTGAACTGAAATTAATTATTTAATAAAAAAAAGTATTCCAAGAAAAAGTTTTTTATCATTATTTTTCATTCCTATTTTTATATGTCTATATAAACTGTATTAAAAATTTAACTTTATTTTAAATTAAATATTTAATAATTTTAAATTACTAAAATTGTTTTCTTTTTTGCTATAAATGGAGCAATTATTTTCAAATGTATTTAGCGGTGAATGTGTGCATGTTCAATTAAATATAATTTAAAATTTTTAAATGAAACTTTAATACATTATTAGCAATATTTATAAATGAACTCAAAAAAAATGTTGCTTAATTAAATTTAAAAATCATAATTACTAATAGCAAGGTTTTGTTAGCTAAAATTATTTCCTTTGCAACAAATTAAATTTTTAAGCTTTTTTATTTTAAATTTTTTTCCAATTTTAAAAATAATTTTCTTACATTTATTTTACTGTAAATATTAAAAGCAAATTAAGGAATTCTTTAAGTGTATGATGCGAAATTAATTTTTTTTTTATTAAAACCTCAATAGATGTGAAATAATTTGTCTGAGATTTTCTGTAAACAAAAATCAGTTTTTTCTAAAATTTTTATGAGAGAATGTAATTGAAGAAGATTCAAATTTATCGACTTGTAATCGATTTCAGGAATTTAGTCAAATTTGAACGTTTGGAATACGCTTCATCATATTAATTGGCCTTATTATGAGTGTGATTCTCTTATTCAAATTTTGTAACAAATTAATATAAAACGGATCAAGAAACGGGTAAAACAGCCCGAACTTAGGAAGGATTTATAACATTAGAGTAGTATCAGGATGGGTCTATTTTGGTAGTGGTGAGCAGGTGACTCCCTAGCTCTTATTATAATTCTAATTTACGTCCAAATTCATAAAAAAAACCATTAAGAGCTTAATAAAATTTGTTTAAAAAGTTTTTATTAAACAAAAATGTTTTTTATGAAATTGGCTGTTAGTAGATGTAGTAGATTTTCCTAACAAGCGATTTTTTCTGTTTTTTTTTTTTAATATAAAAATTAATCTGTAAATAGTTTTACTCAACGATTTCATCGAAATTATTTCTAATTAATAATTTGTCAACAGCAATAAATATATTTAAAGAATATTTACATTTTTACTGAAGGTTACATTTTATGTTAGAGTTTTTTTTATTATTATCAAATTAAAACTAATTAAACTGCTGTTATATTCCAATTAGCACTGTGTTTTTATGAACTGTAACTTTTAATATAGTTTTTTTTTATCTGTATTAAGGAAGTACAAAAATTAATTAATTGTAAAGCGGTAATACATTACAAAATTTATGTAACTAACGCAAAATGCTGCATTGGCACAAGTATTAGAAGAGCAAATATAATTAAACTTAAAAATCTATATTCTAAAGGGCAAATTCATAAAATAAAATATGTTTGTTTAATACGGGAAAATTAAGCAAATTTTCTATGGGAAATTTGTTTTTATGAATTTGGGTGTAAACATATAAAACAGTAACTTTACTGGCTGAATAATATATTATTACAGCTCAACTTAAAAGACTAAAGCTACAAACTTGAAATGCGGCGGATAGGCAAAACTAAACATTAAATTCATAAAAAAAAACATTTTTGTTTAATAAACGCTTATTAAACAAAATTCCTATAGAAAAACTGCTTATTAAACTCCTAATAAACAAAACTATTTTTTATGAATTTAGACTTTAGGTATTAAAAAATGTTAAATCTCCGCAAGTATACAGATGAAGCTAAAATTCAAGATATTTACCTTAAAAAAATAATGAAATGAATATGGTTGCTACTTTTTTATATTTATATTTTTGTGGGGTAAAAACTGTAAAACACAAATGCTGGTACTTTTTTTAACCCCACTCATATAAATATAAAAGTAACAACGACGGCAGTAAAACTTGAATGGTATTTTCTTTTTTTAAAAATTTTTTAATGTATTTTATCAAATTTTTTCTGAATTTAAGCAATTAGGGGATAAAAACTGTAAAAACATGTGACTTTACATACATTAATGAACATTTTATTAAAAATTTGTAGCACCCAGTAAAAATTAATCTAAAAAAAACATCTTCAATGAGAAAAAGTACTAACAAAGAAAAAACTTTCTTATATAAACTTTTTTTTTTTTTTTTTTTTTTTTTTTGATTTAAGTGAGAGATTATAAAAAGGTCAATAGTACTTTTTATTCAATTTATTAATACTCTTTGATTTTTTTTTTACTATTAACGATCTTAAAACAATAAAACTGAGTTGTGAGTAAAGTAAGGAATCATAAAATTAACCAAATGGTACTTTTTGATTTTGTAAATTTTTATAAACAGCTGTTACTGATCAAAATAAAAAAAATCATAAAAATAAAAAATTTTATTTTTGGTTTATTTCAATAATACTTTTTTTAATTTTAATATTAACCAAAAATAAGTTAACTATGAAATTGAGAAACTGAGAGAAATTATCAAATAGAAAACATGATACTTTGCTAAATGTTGCAATGAAATACATAGTACGACTAAAGTTTATTCCAATTCACTTTATTATAAAAGATAAATTATAAAATTTCTAAGGGAAATATTATAATATTAATATTTAAATTCATATATTACTGTTATTACAATACTTTAGTATAGCGCCAATCGTATTAAATTGTCATTCACTTAGCAAATTTTTCTTTCCATGCGCTAAATTAGCCCATTCTCTTTTGTATTGATGTAATTAATAATCATTATTTGTTATTCGGTAGTTGAGTGTAGTGGAGTTGCCGTATTCGTCTCAACAGCTAACAAAGACGGGAGCTTGAAGCTAGTTTTTAAATTAAATTTAAATTTAAATTATTACATACAAAAATATATCTTGTGTTAATCAACATGTATTTTATTAGAATGTAAACATACAATTGTATTTTTAATATAAAAAGAGAAAAATAATCAATGACTACGTGACATTAGCAACCGTTAATTGTAAACTACTAGCCAGCTAGTTCCGCATCCGTTCTTAACAATAAATTGGTTTGTTTGTTTTATTGTTTTAATTTACGCAAATCTAAAGCAACACTGAAATACAATTTATATTCTAAACTTAACAATAATTTCAAAGGTGTGTCTCAATTTACGCCTGTTTTAACTATAGTTAGAAAACAATAACAACAACAACAACCACATCAAATAATAACCTTGACAATGACTTTTAAAGTTGCACTTAAAAAAGTAACAAAAACAACTTTAAGAAAAATATGCAATTTAGAAAAAAAAATACAAAATATGATGTTGGTTCTGTCAGGTTTTTTGTATGCGTACGAATGTTTTTAAGAGACTTCATTCAAAAGTGTGTGTTTCTACTATGGCTGTGTGTATATAAGCTTGTAAGTGTTTTACGCACAACTATTTTCTTACCCACTTAAAGCAAAAAAAATATTTATGACTAACCAGTTGGTTAGTCAGTTACGGCAGTTTCTCGCCAAATGTGGCCATTATTAAACTTTTGGTAGTTTTACGGACTGTTATTGATTTAATTACTTTCTGAAATTAAATATGTGGTTGTATAAAACCAATAAAGACAAATCACTTTTTTTTAATTCATTTATTAATTTCAATGGAAAATATACTACAAATTTTTAGTGTCTCAGTGCCAAAAGGCATTAAATGAGGAGAGTTGGTCTTAAGTTAGACTAAAGTCAAGCAGTTTTCATTGCTAATAATAAAATGGATATGTATTGACAAAATAGCCCAATTTTTGCACGTATCTTATAAACTCACTTCCTCTATTATGTATAGAAAATAGGACAAGTATTTTCTAATAGAAAAGGATTTTCAGTTATTTTCTGTTGTTTTATTTATATTTTATTTCTTTCTTATACAAAATTTGTTGAAATGGGTCCAAAAACATCTGACAATCATAATTATTAAATAGCCTTCGGCTCGCCAATACCAGGGAAATTTTCGTTTCACTAGACAAATTATTGAATTATTCAGATTTATGCAAAAATTTTCAATATATATTTTCATTTTTTAACTTATTTTTTCTCAAATTTATTTCATGGCCTATCAATACTCACTCAGGTGGGTATAAAAGTAAAAGTAACTTCGGTTTATGTTGCTTGTTTGCCTTTCACCTTCTCTTTACTAGTGTCTCTTTTAAAAATAATATACGAAAGCAAAGAGTAACAAATTTTAGTTTGAATAAGCAATTTGTATTTTGAAAGAGAACATGTAAAATAAAAGCAAAAACAAAAACTACTGTTAAAACTTGTTTTTTGTTTTTAATTCCAGCAGACAGAAGTTTAAATTTGTTTTTACATGCTTGCTATTACACACAAGTTTTAAGAATTGTTTTTTTTGATTGATGTTCAATTAGTGTTGTAATGTCTTTAGGCTAGTTATTGCTAGATTTAAACTAGTTTTTTTTTTTTAGAAAAAGAAATATTTAAGCGCTCAAAATTTTATAAAAATTTTTATTTTTAAATTCTGTTGTCACTGTAAATATTTTCTTATTAATTTCCATTTAAGAATAGTGATATGGAATGAAAAAAATTAAATTTTAATCATTTTTGTATAAACATACTAAAGTATTTTACTTCTGATTACTGATTGCAAGAATTCTCTTAGTATTTAATTATTACTTTTATTATTGTTATTATTATTAGACAATATGTAATGCGTTCCAAAAGATATTTTGTACTGTTCCAGTTCTAGGACTCGCATGAAGCCTTATTCAGTAAGAGCTTTTCTACTTTTCTGGCAGTCAGCAAGAAGTTAGTTTTAAATCTCTCTATAATTATAATAAAATTTTTATAATATATCTTTTCTTCTTTCCATGCGACATACTACATCGTCTACTTGCCTCTAGTTGGACTGCAATTACTTCATGATAGAATACAAAGAAGCACATTTTATTATCATTAATGAAATTATTTATGCCATTGCATTTCAAATTTTAAGTTATATTATTTAATAATATATATAAATATGTATATATAAAATTGTCATTCAAGAGCAAGACCAATATGTTAAAAAGGGCTTTAAGCATATAAATTTTCATTATAAAATTTGTATTTGAAAAACATTCTTCAAAAAAAAAATAGTCTACGAGTATTATTGTCAACCAATAAATGAAATTATATATAATATTCATAAAAACTCTTAAAAGCCAGACAAGTTTTTTTGTGATACACAGTTGTTTAGTTCTACAAACAGGTGCTGTTTACAAAATTAATTTGTATTTGACCACACAACTCTAAAACTATTTTGACTGAATTATTTTATATTTAATTAAAATATTAAGTTCTACGTATGTATGTATGTACGTACATGTTTGTTGACTTAAACTTGTTAACGATTTTTTTAAGTTAAAAAAAGCTAAAAATTTTGTATTTAAATAATTAACTTAAATCCTATTATAACAAACGATAAAATATATAACAATAAAATTATTTTGAAACTTAACGGCCAGTGCGGTAGCTTAACAACTACGATGAATGAAAGGCAAATTGTTGTTAAAAAATATATAATGAACACAACCAATATACGTATTTCCTTGGATTTTTGAAATTTTAATTTAGCTAAGCCATTTATATAAAACACACATACTTACGTATTTATGCAATAACGATGACTGTGAGTTATTTAATACGTATTTTTTTATTATCAAAAGATACGTATATTATATCTTGACATGGTTTTTAAGTTTTATTTAATATCTACTGCTAAGCTTAAATCATTATTAAAATCAATAACGTATAAGCTGGCACATTTTAATTTTTTTTTTAAATTAACGGCTTTGAAGGTTGGCGTAAGGAAACAAGAAAATACCAACAGCTGTGCTAAAACGTTCAGTGTTTTTGTACAGTGTTGCATTTTTTAGCGCAAAGTAAAAAAAATTATTTACAAACTAAGTACAAATAGATTCAGATTTAATATTGCTAGAATTTAATTTCAATCTGCGTAATTAGCTTAAATAAACTATTGCTTGAAATTGAAGCTTACAGTATCAAATCATATCAATTTTATGTTACGTGTGAACCCTATGTCACACAAATATATTTGCTACTCTTTAATACAACACCGTGCTCATTTTAGAAGCTGTCATGTGGTGAGATTTTTTTTATTTTTTTCTTGCAATTCGATGTCGTTTTATTTGCTAGCCTCTCTGCTTGACTATTTGTGGAAATATATTACAAGTAAAAATCATTTTCCAAATACACCTACCTGAATAAATAAGTTTATGAAATAAATTTAAAAAAATGAAAAGTCAATTTGGCTTAAGTTGACTTTAAAAAATGTAATTAAGTCTCTGAAATACGGGTACAAGTTGTCTAGAGAAAAAATAAACAATCTTGGGAATAATCGAAGAAATTACAAAAAGCAAAAAAACTAGCAAAAGTGCATAAAGCGAGAAAAAGTGAACAAATAACTGAAAAATCAATTAAATAAATATATATTTTTTAAATATACAGCTAGCTGGCGTATGTGTGTGTAAGAATTCAAAATATATTGTCACCTTGAAATAATTTTTCTATATTATTTTGTGTTGCTTGATATAAGTCGAGTTTTAGTTTTACCCCCACCCCACCTGATGTGTTGGAATTACGTCGACGTCGACATAGTCAAAATGTTGAAATCATATTATCGAAGCAGGTGCTAGCTTACATATAAAGAAATTATTAACAAATTACTAAAGTTTTATTTGTTATCTGAAAAAAATTGTTGTAGCAATTGTATTCATGGAAAATTGCTGTGTGTTTATCAATTTATGGTATCAAAAACCTCAAAGATAACAAACAATTATTACTAAAGCAATTGTAATCGATTTGGGTATACCGTATTTGAATAATATTTTTTCAAGTTTTGTTTGACAATTTATTTATAGCTCAATTTGTGTTTGCTAATTCTCTGGATGACTCAACAGCTGCTTTGCTTAGCCTGTCGTTAAATCATTTTAATAATACCACCGCCTTGGCACTATACATACTTTTAAGTCTCTTTTATTGCTGTTATTGTCAATGCAGACAACAATATCAACAAAGTTTGTATTTATCTGATCTCTATTTGTTACAAACAGCTGAGCTGATTCATATATTTTTTAAAGAGATTTATTACACACAAAAAAATGCAATATTATTAATTTAGGTGTAAAAACACTCAAATTTCTCAAAGGGATGCTATGAATGTCAATATGTATGCCTGGTACATACATGCATTTCTTTTTGCTTACAAATATAGCCTTCATTATTTGCATGATTCATTTCTGTTCCCAAAATTTGTACATTTCCCGGCGAAGAATTCATATTTTCGTGTGATGCTTTTAATTTAACGGTTATCAAAGTATGTAACACATAAACGGTGCTTAAAAAGAATAAAATAGTGTTACAAAATTTTGTAAAGACCCTCAAAATGGCAAGGTGGGTCTCTAACTTCCATACACGTTTAAATTATAAAGTTTTAGTAATAATTGTTTAAAAATACCCAATTAAAAGTTTAAATAGGTACATATTTATATTTTCTATATGAAAAAAAAACTATATAAATATTAATTAAGTTAGATTGTGCATCATTCATAACATAGAGTTATACCACTTTGCTATACATAAATAACCAAGAGGTATGTGAATATATATTAACATGCCTACCTACTGTAGTACGATAATATCAATCCCTACTATGTATAATATAGTGAGATTTCCAACACATTTTTTAGTTCTGTTTTATTTAACAACACGACTTTATTATATCACACATGCATCATCCACTTGTTATTTGCGAATTTAATATATACCTATATGTATGTACCTATATAGTTTTCTATTAAAGGCAACCGCACCTAAACAGTTTTTTACATAAATCTAATTAAATAATGATCCTAATAAATTTTATACGTGTATCTTCATGTTAATACTGACTTTTTCTTTAAAATTAGTTTTGGAAACACATCCATCGAACGTTCGTCGTTTACCTATTGAACGCTTGAAGTGAGTTCGTGTGTGTATGTACTATTGTTAAAAATAAAACAAATTACATATACAAAATTGAAGTGTAATTAACTTAAGAAGGTATAGAAAATTATTACGCTCAAATGAGCAGAAACATGCGACCAACACAGGAAGGAGGTCAGGTTGCACCTCCTCCTATGCGGCCAAAACTTAATGCATCAAGTTCATTACTAACGCAAGATGAAAATGAGGCAGTTTTTCGTATGTTGGGACGTAAATGTCAGGTGAGTTTAAAATAGAAGAAATTGCTCTTATTCTATATTTACACACATCTAAATTTATTATAATGTAAATTGAATTGAATATATTCCATTCCTCAATAAAAAAAATAATCAAGAATAGTCTTCTCACTCATTATAAATTTAAATTTATTTGTTCAAACAATGTAAATGATCTTTATTTTAAGAAATTGCAGAATTTTTTAGAAATATCAAATATAGGAATTAACGAATATTTTTTTTAATATGTAGTATGTACTATTGTGTGCTTCATTATCTGTTTTCTGAGTAAAAATAATTTCTTTTAGAAACACACTTCAAGCTTTTTTTGTTACACCTAAATTTGTTTGCGTAGTCTTACGTGGATAATAACTTCACTAGCTAGAATAGCTCATTCGCATTATTACAATTATAGCGTATTATATTTTCAACCTACAATATTCTTATATGTATGTACATACGATCCAAATGACATTTTTATTTATTGTGGAAAAATGAATATTTAATCCTCATTATACATAAACTTAATGAATGCTGTCATTGCAAGATTCACCATATTAAGTGGTATTTTACAAAATGCTTGTAGTTGCTTGCATATTCTATAATTACCACTCACAAAAACAACGAATCAATATATGTGTTAGGAGTATACGCCAAGCTTTTTAAGTAAATATAATATATTTTGGACTGCATTTACTTGTATGGACTATAAATAAAACATATTTTAAACAAATTTCAGATATTTTTCAGTTGTTAAAAGAAGAAATAATATTTAAAAATAAATATATTTTATTTAAATTTTAATTCATTCACCCTAAATTTTTTATATAAAAAAGTTTAAAATTTATTTATTTTTCTTTCGCTATATTTCCCTTTTTGTCGGATAGCATCTTCAGGAAAAAAAATTATATTTATATGTATGTATTTATAAAATAAAGTCTTTTATAATTTAAAAATTTTGTTATTCCAAATTTTATTTCTTGTATTTTTCTTAATAGTGTGAAAAATTTTAAAAAATTTTAATAAAATAAAATAAATGACAATAAATACTAACAGAATATTTTGAGCGATTTGAATGACTTTGATTTTTTCTACATGCATGCGAAAGGCAATTAATTAAAATTATGGATGTGTAACAAGCAACAACATTCATTGCTATTTTTGAATGAATGCATGCCGAAAGCAAATGAATATATGAATGCACACTGCAAACGAATGAATTAATGCTGTTCTCTGATGTACATACATAAAACAATGAAATTAGGGATTTCTTTCATTTCCAAGCAACTGCGTGCATCAGTTTTATTCAATGTACGGTACATAATAATAGTAATTTGCTTGTTTAATTTATTTATTTTTATATGGAGCATAATAACTCTATTATTATTATAAGAGAAAAATCAAAGAAGTTATTGTACACCAAACTCTAATCAAGTAAAAGTTGACTTTTCTACAGAATTGACCATATACATACTTATGTAAGTATGCTTGTTGCTTTTTAGATGGTTTTTGTTTTGCCTCTTTAATATCACCGTTTTAAAATATAAAAAAATATTCAATCGATAAAAATTGTCATGTACTTCTGAAACGTTTATGGAAATAATCTACATACGTACGTACGAGTACATATATATGTACATACATGTTTTAAACTTAGAATGTAAATAAAAACGAAAACCTTTCATACAATTTATAATCAGCAAACATTATTTCAAGGATGGCTTTTAACGAAACATAAGCTTTAAATAAAATAAGATATTTCAACAAATTAAAAAACGAATCTCAAACAAAAATCTTTAACATTAAATATAAATGCTTAAAATTCAAATGAAAACAGGGTGTTATACATGATAACCTACATTTGTTATAGACATGAAGTCTCCTTTATAACGCTACTTTATTAAAACCTATAGAAAAAATTATAGAAGAGTGCCAGGAAGTAAAAAGGCTGAATTGAAAAGGAAATTTTTATTGTTGGAAATATTATTATTTTTTTCTTAATTTTTCAATTGCTTTTCTTGCCAAAAAAAAAAAATATATTATTTAATATATTTAGGTTTCTAATACAAAAGGATCCTTTCACAATGACATAGTATGGCTTTTGCAGATAAAAGATTATAGAAGGTATTTTTGGCTCTAATAATATTTGGTTTACGCATCATCTATGATGCCAAATTGAAAAAATTAAAAATTGTTTTCTTATTTAGAAATATAGCAGGAAGTTAAGGTCATCAAAAACCAATTACAATAATATTTTATTTTATTTTTTAATTATAAAAGACGTATAAAAAATTAAATGTACATTTTAAAGGACTTAAAAGTTTTTTTTTAATAGATTATGAACGAACCCGGAACCCAGTTTGCATCGTCGCGACGAGTCGGGTTTGAGTTTCAAGTAAATTGAGACAATTGCAATTTTTTTTAGCGTTTTACGCAAATTACTTGAAACTCAACTCAAACGTAGAAAAAAGATCCCCGGATTCAGAGTATTGAAAATCATATAAAACTGAATGACAATTTTTGTATGCCAGTGTATGAATAATAATAAATGGGTCTTATTTTGTAACAATCAAAAGAATATTTTTTAAAACTGCGAAATTAAACTCATTTAGTTACCTTGAATTTATCTTATCGAAAATAGTGTATGTGTGTATGATATATTTATAAACTTCATACATTTTAGTATATTTAACACATTTGATAATGAATTTATAAATTTTGCTATTGCTTGTTAAATTTTATTTCTAACAAATATAAAAAGGTCTAAAATTCATATTGCTATTACAAATTGAGCTGTTATTTTTTTAAAAGCTATAAGCCTACTTAAAAAAAATTTAGTAGGATGGTACTAAAAAATTGCTAAAATTACTGCTCACTAAAAAAAAGTGGACTTGTACATCTTTCAAAAATAACAGCTCAATTGTTGTTAATAAGTAGGTTGTTTTTTTTTTTTTTTGTACTTTTGCAAAATATTATTTTCATTGACAGTCCATATAAAATTATTAATGTTATAATGGGTTCTATTCAGTGTAAAACTACACCTAGTACATGTAGGGTATCCATTCTTTAAAATTTTAAATAAAAAATATTTTGTAGAAATAGTATAATATATATAAATTATTAATTACAGTCTGGCTATTAAGTAGCTAATGAGTAGTAAGGCTAACGTATTCAACTGATGCTAAAATTCGACATGTGATGTAGGTTTTAATTTTTTAAAAAAATTTTCATGTAAAAATAATAATAAGAAAATTCTTTTTTTAGTCAACCTAACTGAATGACAGAATTCACACTGTAAATCTATTTATTTATATACATATTTACCTATGTGTATATTTTTAATAACGTGTTTACATAAAGTCTTACACTATAAATGTAATAAAAAAATTGTGTAAATGAAATATTTAATGGGAAACATTAGCAGAATTCACCTTGGATATATTTGTACAATTAATGTATATTTACCGAAAATTTTCACTACAAAGAGTGATAATAAAATTTTTTCTGAAAATTTTAAACTAATACAATGTCAACTGTGATGTTTGTTTTCAACACTTAAAACAGAAACAACACATTTTATCTCAAACAAAAAGTTGACACCATATAGCGACAGCTGTTTTACACAATTTTAAAACATTTACATTGGGTTTTCATATTATAGTTGTGAAGTGTTGTAGAAAGTTGTAGGATAGTGCATTTTGTTGTTGTGTGTAAAAAAACTTATACATTTACTAGCATTTAACTCGTTATTTCGTCAGCGAAGTACCACAGTCCATGGCTAAATTATGGGTATATGGAAATTTAAAAAAAAAAAAAAATTTAAAATAGTCCAAAGTAACTTCTGAGTATTTGGGCTGTAGATTACAAATCTAGCCAGTCTCCTTTTTAAAATGATATGTGTTCCATCCCATAATCTTTGTCAGAAGTCAACGTATTTATGCATATTTGTACCCATGCACTTATATTTCTCCTAAACATATTTATAATGTCATAAATACTAAAAAGATATTTACAAATACTAAAAAATGTAACGTTTTACTTTAAAACATATTTATTTAGCTCTGCATATTTATCTTCACTCACTTAAATTATATTAGCGACAGTATGGTACTTCACTGACGAAGTAGCGAGTTAAATGCTAGTTAAATATAAAGTCCAATCTTATTTCCTTTTTTTAGTACTTTTTTTCTTTCTTGAAATTTATTTTTAAATAGTGTTTTATTGGGTTTTACAAATTAATAATAGAATGTTCATATGCTGCATCAATTTACTATTTATTTACTCGAATTTAAAAAAAAAGTGCCAATATACATTTTAGACCTTTTTAAGAAGACAAGAATACAATTTAGTTTTTGTTGCTGTGATTGTTACTTTGAAAGATAAATGGGGTTAAAAAAATGTACCAGCATTAGTTTTTACACATTTACAAATATCGGAAAAGTACCAAATACCCATCCACTTATTTCTTAGTAGAATATTTTGTAGTTCGAACTTTGGCTCTATCTGTAGTAATTCCGGAGATATAAGAATTTCGATTTTACCCATTTTTACCTTTTTTACCCTCTTAATATTCGAATTTCCAAAAATTCCTTCTTATTCGTTCTACACGTTGGAACAGGAACCTGCTCACCGAATTTCAAGCCTGAAGCTTTAGCCGTTTAGGCTGGGCGATGATGATAAATCAGTCAGTCAGTAACTTTATTCTTTTATATGTATAGATTGTATTTCTACATTTGTACACTCTATACCAGGGACTTTACACTGAAGTTTGAATTCCGCTGGTAATTAACACAATTAGAGTGTAATTCTACATGTAATGTTGATGTTCTAAAATAAAAATATTGGAAGTTTTTAACCCTGACTTAAGACATCTGCCAGTCACACTTATTTCCACAAATTTAACAAATGCTAGTTGTCGTAGTGACTACTAGTCATGCCGTATATTTTTCTCCTCGGCTGTATATCAAAATAAATTTTAAATTATTAATTTATTGGTTTTTTATATTAAATTTAATTTGCGTTTTATTTAGTCAAACAACAACAAAAACAAAAAATCCATTGTCATTGTCAATGTTTTATGATTTCCCCTCGTAACAAATCAAAAAGACAAAATAAAGAGGAAAAGTACCAACAACTTGCTGCACTTTGTTTTGTTGTAAATAAAACGCCATACGTTCCACTTCCTTGCTGCATTTCATAAACAACAATTTTACAATTACACACATAACATATACATATGTACATTAACTTTTAACTCTATTACATAAATATTATACCAACTTTGAACATTAACACATTAGAGACACACAACTATCCACAACTAAATAAATAACAAATAGATACAAGTATAAAATCGGTGAAATTATATGTAAAAAGACATGAAATGAAGAGACATTATTACCAGCAGACAATAGAAGCCAGTAGCATAATAAAATACAGAGCCAGCTACTACAACTATCAATGTCTGTTAACTATTTACAAGTAAAATAATTTTACAATGATCGCCAAGAAACTGACCAATAAAAGGGGGGTTATTTTCAAGTTTATTATTATTTTTGTGTTTTTATTAAAACTGTTTGGCTCCGCTTTTGTGTTCCAAAATATTCATATATTCAAAAGTGTGGTATGCTGCATCCGAACACATAGCCCAGAAGAAAACCGTACGTTAAACTTAGTCTACAATAAGAGAACAAAAAAAGTTTTTTTTTTTTAGTTTAAGTTAGTACAATGCCCAAGTAAAACAATTATATTTTGTTGACGAATCGAATAATCTTTCCTTTAATTAAATGTAATTTTTATTTCAAATTAATAACAAAAACTATTTATTTATTATAAAAGGTGATTTTATAAGAACTATCGGAAATTTAAAAAAAAAAACACATAAAATTCAGAAAAATGCATGAAATATTTATTTGGATCGATAGTTGGGTCGATATAATTTAATGTTTGAAGATTATTTCATGCAAATGTTGGCCGCGGCTGCGCCTCAAATGGTCCATCCGCTTAGTCCAATTTTGGCATACTCTTTCCAACATTTCGGCCGGTATCTCACGAATAATGTTGGCAATGTTGGCTTCCAGTGCGTCAATCGAAGCGGGCTTGTCCCTATAGACATTAGCCTTAACATAGCCCCACAAAAAATAGTCTAGAGGCGTTAAATCGCACGATCTGGGCGGCCAATTGACTGGTCCCAAGCGTGAAATAAACTGTTCACCGAACTCGCCTCTCAATTGGTCCATTGTTTCGCGTGCTGTGTGGCATGTGGCACCGTCTTGTTGAAACCACATGTCATGCAAGTCAAGCTCTTCCATTTTGGGCAAAAAAAAGTTTGTTATCATCGCACGGTAGCGCTCACCATTCACAGTAACGTTGTGATTCGCATCATCTTTGAAGAAATACGGCCCAATGATGCCGCCAGCCCATAATCCGCACCAAACGGTTGTTTTTTGTGGATGCATTGGTAGCTCTTGCAATGCTTCTGGCTGCTCTTCACTCCAAATACGGCAGTTTTGCTTGTTCACGTATCCATTCAACCAGAAATGAGCCTCGTCGCTGAACACAATTCTTCGATAAAAAAGTGGATCTTCATCTAACTTTTCAAGAGCCCATTCACCAAAAATTTGGCGTTGTGGTAGGTCGTTTGGCTTCAATTCTTGCACCAGTTGTATCTTATAAGGCTTCACACCCAAATCCTTCCGCAAAATTTTCCACGTAGTGGAGTAACAGAGGCTAAATTGCTGCGAACGGCGCCGAATCGATAATTCACGGTCATCACCAACACTGGCCGATACGGCTGCGATATTTTCTTCAGTTCGCACTCTACGTAAGCGTGTTGGTGGTTTAATGTCCAACAATGTAAATTTGGTGCGAAATTTTGTTACAATAGCCCGAATAGAAGCCTCAGTAGGTCGATTAAGCTGACCATAAAATGGAAGAAGCGCGCGATGAACTTTCTTAACAGAGCACGCATTTTGGTAATAAAATTCAATAATTTGCAAGCGTTGTTCGTTTGTAAGACGATTCATGATTAAATTATAGACCAAACTGAAGATGTTTGACAGTGACACAAGATACAAAACGTGCGTGAGCTGTCAAAACTAGTGTTGCCAAAAAGATAATAGCAAAAAAATCACTCTTTATTTGTAACCGATTCATAGTGATATAAATAATAACTCAGGTCTACAATAAATTAAAATAGTGCTGCTAAAATTAAAACGGATATCTATATAGCAAATTTTTTCACTCCTACTTGTAGTTCTCGAGATGTACTATATATAAAAAAGAGAAGGGTATGTCATATAATTTGCAATAACTCGAGAACTAGCTCTCTGATTAAATTTACAAGAACATGTAAAGTTAGGGAATAAAATAACCTTTAAATTATGGTGCTATCAATTCCTTACCAGTTTTGTAAACTCTGACATATTCAGAAAGTTTTATTTAAAAAAATTGTTTCAAGAAAATTTAAAAAAAAAAAAAATTATTAAAATTAACTTTAATTTAAATTGTGCCCTGGATGTTGATACCTCTACATGATACAAATAAAATGAGCCATTTTTCATCAAAATCCATTCAAAAACTCTAAATTTATTTACAATATTGAACTGAAGGCCTAAGATGCCAGTGCTCCCCCCTTTTTTGTCCTCTTACCTTATAATTTATAATTTAAGAGAATTAATAAATAAATAAATATTTACAATGAACTAGTAGCACCTAAAACTCTATACCGTACAATTTTCTTCTTTAATTTTTTTTTAAATATAAAAAAAATTTTAGGAAGAAGGGTTTTAGGTGTTATCACTAAATTGTGAATAAATTTAGAAATTATGAATGGATTTTGATGAATTAAAGCTCATTTTATTTGCATCATATGAAGGTATTAAAATTAAAAACAAAATTTAAGATTTTGTTTATTTTAGAATTTTTTAAGAAAAGAATTATTGAATTTTTCCTTAAACAAATTTTTGTTCTAATAAAATTTTTTTGAATATCTCGGAAGTCGATGTAAGCATAAGTTAAAGGTTATTTTAAATATTCCCGTTCTTTGTATTAATCAAAGAGCTAGTTTCAGAGTTATTCCAAATTATATAGCATAATCTCGCTTTTTACTATGTAACGGTAAATCTCTAGAAACATATAGGATTAAAAAAGTAATTTATAGAGATTGGAGCTTACTACCATAATACGTATTACCACAAAAAAACTTTTATTCTGTGAACCAGTGCAAGTATGTGCACAATAATAGGAGCTCCAAATAAACATTTGGATAAAAGTTGATTTGCTATAGGAAGTAGTATATTATTACTGATAAATTGTCAACTAATAGATTAGAGTTAGACTGTTTGAGAGGGAAGATTTCCTTTTATTTATCCTCTCGGACGCGAGCCTGATATATTCATGAATGTAAATATGTGCAGATGTTCATTTATATGAATATAAACTGTACTGACTGACTGTCTGTCACTAACACTTGGCGTCAACAGTTGATGTTGTTGATATTAAATGTACGTGACAAACATAGCAAGTGCTGTACATGTACTATATACACATATAAGAAATACATCCAAGCCCAACAAACGCAAAGTTAAACGTTTGTCCCAAGACACTCCTCAGCATTTCATGTCTAACCAATGTATTTGTTTGTTGTTAAATAATAGTAAAAAAAATATAAATATATATTCTAAGATATTAATTTTAAACTTGAAAGCCAGTTAAAACTTTGAAAATGCTTTCGTTTTAAAATATTTTTGGTAATAATTTATTTTCTGTTTGTATATATGTATGTATGTACAAATATAAATAATATTCGTCTTCATGCTGAAGTTAATAAATTTATATTCTGTTCTGTTACTGAAACTCATAATAGCATAAAGAAAGTTGACCTATAAAATATGCAAAAAGCCGTTATATTAAACTAGTAGTGCCATGTCGCGTGTTTATCTTTTAATTTAAACAAAAAAGTATATTTTTGGTCACAAATAACATGTACAAATACGTCTGACATAGATTCTGTTTCTTTATAACAGCTGATCACCTTAAAAATATGAAAATTTTGCGAAATTGATTTGCTTATTAATTTTTTAAGAATTTTTGTTTTAATATAAAAAAAATAAACAATAATTTATTGTGTTTCTTTTTTTATTTCTTTCTATATAAATATTTACTAACATCGTTCGTTTGAAAAATGGCTTATAGCCGCCGAAATTTTCGTTGGTGGCGAGACAAGAATTTTTTTTTTTTTCTTAACCTACAAGATATATTCTTTGTTTCAATATTATTAAAAAAAAAAACTGGATACAAAAATTTAATATAATTTTCTCGTAAAATTTTTTATTCAGCGCGTTTATGATACAAAAAATTATTACACGGCGACAAATATTTCCACAAAATATATTATTTTTTTTACAGCAGCAATGTTTTTGGAGGCACAATAAAGTTGACATATACAGTATAAAAAAGTAATATTAGATATATACTCGTATATATATTTTTTTCAAGAAAAACCTATTTTCAAATTATATTTTAGTCAATGTTTTATTTTAATCAGTGTGTTTGCTGGGTTGTGTGCATATAATGTATTAACACATGCATGTCTACGTGTGTAAATGTGCGCTTATGACCGGAGAAGTGTCTTCAAAATATATGAATTAAATGCATTTGAAATTTAGAAAAAACTATTTTTCAACTGGCTTATTTGTATGCAAATATACGCACACAAAATTGATATGAAATAAAATGATGTTTATTACACTTTGACACTTAGCAGCATTTTATACACTCGGTGGCAAAATTAAATTAGATACTTAGTTTTTTAAGTTTTGTTATATAATATAAAAAATTACATCAAAACCATCTTGGAACCATCTTGGGCTGACCTTGTTCGCTTTCATTTTGTGATAATAATAATTGTGATCATAACCAATTAAATTATTTTCGTTTCGAAAATGAAATACAATTATTTTCACTATCAGCATTATTTTAAATTAAAAAAAAAAAACAATTGATAGGTAGTAATCAAAAATAAACTATGTGCGCTCAAGTCGTCGGGAAATTTTATATGATGTACTCAAAATATTGATTGTTTTTAACACAAATTTTTTAGACGAGTTGATCGCTTCTATTATAAAAATAGTATCATTATTTTTTCTGTTTATTTTTTGAAAAGACATCAACACTTCTCCAATAAGTCTAGTGAAACTGCAAATAATTCAAAATAAGAATTTGAAAATAATATATAGACTTTCATAATACATAGACTTCCATAGATACCCCTCTGATCTATTATGCCGGAATAACAACTATTTAATGTTTATTATATTTGCAAGGAAACTGACTGTGTCATTAAATGAAAAATGCAAGTTGTGTGAATCTGGAACAGTAAGATGTTTGGTGAATTACCACTAAAGTTCTTTTTTTTTAATCTAATTAGCTTTTTTTTATAAATACTTTTTTACTGCCTAAAATTATTATAAGGTTTTTTAGTACATTCAATTTTTAGACCTTAAGAAAAGTGATACCCTGCGCCTAGTGAGAAGAGACATTTAACTTTTTTATTTATACGTAGTCTATTTTTTTTATTCTTAAGATTTGAGTACAGGGGGGTTACTCTCTATTGCAATGCGAAAGAAAACGCATTGCCACTCAATGTAAAAATCATACAGATGCGAATGATTTTTCTTTCACATCGCAATAGAGAGTAACCCCCCAGGAAACTGGTTATTACATTGGTAATAATTATTTAAGTTTTTTCTTTTTTTGTAGTTAAGATTTGGATACTTATTGTAATTTTCTTATAGAAAGATCCAATAATAATTATAAAAAAAAAAATTTAGATTCTAATGCTATAGTACTGTTAGTAAAAATTTAAATAGTTAATAGAAAATAAATAAAAATAATAATAACAATAAGTATAGTGCTTAGTAACTCTCTCTGTATACCTATAAAGATTTTCAGTAATCGATTATTTTCACTTACCCCTGCTACTAATAGAAGTACAAATTCCCCTAAAAGTGATTATTGCCCACAAAAATTAGTTTACGTTGAGTTTCACTATTAGATACACTGTATTAGCCTATCAATCTGTTGATCGCAGGTTATATTGCTTGGGTTTTTTGTGGGTACACATGGCCTTTAAAAAAGTTTTTATTTAACAACCTCAAATTGGTTGAAAATTAAATTTTATTGAACTCCTAAATATGCAATATTTTTATTTTAAAACCAATTTACTATTATACTATAAAATATATACTCTTTAAATCGTTTACAAATATTTTGTCGCCAACTGTAAGCCAGGTTTAGTTAACCACTATTGTTTTCAATAAAACTATCAACACAATAACTATTATACTTTATTTATGAATTAAAAAAAACGATAAAAAAAAACTTGGCAACAAAAGTTCAACCATACATATTGAATAAAAAGCAGAAGCAGCAAGGAAAAAATTATAATATACATATATTTATTTCGTTTTTATTTTACACATTTCCACTTGTTGGTTAATTTGAAATTGAAAGTAGCAGAAGTAGTTGGGATTGGTTAATGGCACGCATAAGTACCAAACTTCGAGATTTGAATTAAATATCAATATTTAAAATTAATATAATTAAATAAAGAACTTTTCAAATAATATGAAAAAAATTAAGGTAAAATACAAATAATATTTATAAAAGCCTTAAGCTACATTTAAAAAATGTTTGAGGAGAAGCAAAAAATCTCTGTAATATGTAAGATTGACTAAGATTTCTATTTATAAGAGTAAAAAATTTTGCAAGAACATGAAAATTGATATGGTTTGTCATAATTATCATAAGTCGAATTTTAATTATTGTTAACTTAGTGCTTTTTTTTAACCATATAAGGATATGTATTAATTTAAAAAAATTTTGTTTGATGGCTAATATTTTTTTCTTCGTTTTTCAATTACAGACTCTCAATACAGCTGTGGTACAAATATATAAAACAGAGGCTTCCGCGCATTCCCACTGGAAGAAAAAATACACTGGTGTAGTTTGTTTCGTGAAGGATAGTGCTATACGTTCCTATTTTCTGCGTGCTTATTGTTTAATTAAACATGAACTAATTTGGGAGCACGAGTTGTATGATGAAATGAAAATAAATAAAGCTCGGCCATTCCTTATAACTTTTGAGGGGCAGGTAAGGATTTTTGTGTTTAATGTGTCCATTATAATAGGTGCCCTAATATTTTCTGTTTTTATACCTGCACTGTGTAAGAACGGTAAAATAAGTCTATGATTCCGTTTGTAGTTTCTACACCGTACATGGGTCACCCTATAAAGTGTATATGTATTCTGGATCCTTATAAAAAGCAGAGTTGAATAAGCGATGTCTCTCTGTCTGTCCCTGTAGTCATTGAAATCAACTTTCTGAAGTCCCTAGTTAACGTACAGAAGAGCTAAGCATAGCAATCTATCAGTTGGTTCTGTCCTACAGTTGCTATTGAAATTCAGCCGGATCGGTCCATAAATGATGGAACTTTGAGTCAAAAATCACGACTACCTCTATTTTTTTTTATCATTTTTCTCAGTGAGTTTTTAGTGTAATTTGACTAAAATACAATACGGACAGAAAAACGTGGTACTCAGTTTTATCAGAACGATGGGTCCACAAGTGACCTAAAAAAATCAAAAATACCACCGAAATTTTAGTTTTTAATTCATTTCTACTTTGTTTTTCTGGGTATTTTATCTAAACTACAAGGTGGACTAAAAAAAATCACCCTATTCGAAGATGCTCTTATTTTTGCAAATGGCGGCCATTTTAAAATCTGTTTTGACATTTGTGAACTAGACAGATGTAGAATACAAGTGAACAAGCCATACAACGATACACACCCCAAGAAGGCGGAATAATCAAAGTGTCCGATTTTTCGACCAAAATCATAATGAGCGACGAGGCGAATTTTCACCTCAGCGGGTACGTGAACAAGCAAAACTATCGCTTCTGGGGTACCGAAAATCTGCGAGTGATGCACAAAGGAGCCATTATACCCGCTCAAAGTGATTGCATGGTGTGCAGGCAGTCGGTCTTATACAAACGTGTGAAGATAAATATGGCGAGTTAAATATGTTTTAACGTAACTCGTTAAGTTTTTTAGTATTTGTAAATATATTTTTACTATTTATGGCATATTTATCAAATACGTCTTACGTCATTAAATATTTCTAAATATGTTTTAATTAGTATTTGTGACATATTTATAAATATGTTTAGAAGAAATATAATAAATACGTTGAATTCTAAAGAAGATTACGGGATGGGATACATATCATTTTAAAGGGGAGGTCGTCTAGATAAGTAATCTACCACCCAAATATTCAGAAGTTACTTTGGACTGTTTTAAAAAAGGATTTTAGTGAGAAATTTGTGCTATTTCTCCACCAAATAAATTATTTTTTTAATTTCAACTTTGAAGACGTTTTATAAAGAAACCGTCCAATTTTTTAATTTATTTTCGAAATATGTTCATTCTTTTTGGTTCACTGTCTAATTCTTCAATCCTCATTTAATATTTCGCAGGACGGTCATGTTGGTTTAAATTTTGTTTCGGAGGAAGAATGTGATTCATTCTTTCGTGCAGTTGATACAACAATTGAGACAAGAAATCGCAAAAAATTGGGTAAGTGTATTAAAACTCATTTCAAAACAATCAATCCAAAGTTTAAACCAGATTACCCAAAATTCTGAATTATCAAAAACAATTTTGTTGAAGTAAAAATTGAACAACAGTTGCTAATGTTTTTCTTATTATATTTTGTTTACAGAAAAACGCAATAAACGCAAATCACAAATGGCACCTTCGGCACCCTTGGCGCCTCTTCCCAAAGAACCCGATTACAATAGTGTGCAAATGCGTAATAATTCAAAAATTAATACAGTAAATTTTACGCCTGCGCCGACTACACAACAGCAAGCACCACCAAAAAAATTCCTGTCATCATTATCATCCTCAAACAATAAAAATAAAAAATCTAAAGTCAATAAATGTGATATTGGAGCGCCGACGAACTTTCGTCATGTCAGTCATGTGGGGTGGGATGCTGATAAAGGTTTTGATTTGACAGGCAATGAAAACGATGAAGTACTATCGCAGTTCTTCCAAAAAGCTGGTGTATCGAAACATCAATTAAATGATCGGGACACGAGGGCCTTTATATACGACTTTATCCAAAGTAATAATGTTCTGGGTACAGTGAAGCAAGAAAGTGTAGAGCAACCTCCAAAAACATCACCTACATCACCACCACCACAACGAGTGATACCTCAAGTACCGACTAGACATCAACATCAACAACAACAACACCAACATCATGTAATTTTTATTGTTGTATTACTAAATTTATATTATGTATATATCCATACCTTTCTTGTAGGTTCAAAATGGCAACTCATCAAGTACTTCAACAATAACAACCCAAAGATCAGCACCACCACCGCCACCACCAGCTAGACAGCCTCCACCGCCCGTACCTACAACTGTGCCTGGTATATCAAGGGCGCCTGCGCCTCCTTCTAGGCCACCACCCATAAATGCTGCACCACCTCCTCCACCAGCTCCTATTATGGCAGCACCGGTAACTCTTAAACTTAATTATTTTAGAATACTTTATGAACAGTACGGTTTTATTTTTACTTTAAGCCACCACCTCCTCCACCTCCAGCAGCTGGCGTTCCTCCGCCGCCTCCTTTACCTGTTACATTCGGTGAGCTACCTTCAATTACTACTACTCAGCCTTCGACAGAAACTAAAGTAGTCTCTAGCTTACCACCAGTTACTGATACACGCAATGAATTATTGGAAAGTATACGCAAGGGTGTTCAACTTAAGGTAAGTTCTACATACATATGGCCTTCAACTAAAATCGGAAAATTCCATATTGAATCACCTACTCGCCAAGGCAACGGAGTAAGAGTAACCTAGACCCACCCTGTTGCGTTGAGATATCTGAGAAGACCTCCTGATCTTATCCCAAGATTTAAATTTTAAATAAATGACTGATGCAGCAATTGAATTGTTTCTCTGGCTGTATGACATGTGGCGCCGTCTTTTTGAAACCACAAGCCCTCCACATTCATTTCTTACTTCTAGGCAAGAAACCATTGACTGTTTGCGCTTGACCTGCCTCATTTTCATAAAAAAAAGGTTCAATGATTCCTCCAGCCCAAAAACCACACCACACAGTGACACGTTGAGGATGCATTTGCTTCTCGTAAATCACTCGAGGATTTTCCTCACCCCAAATGCGACAATTCTGCCTATTGACGAAGCCATCAAGATGGAAATGGGCCTCGTCACTGAAAATGATTTTATCGGCAAAATCAGCATTTTCATGTTGTCTCTCCAATACCCATTTAACGAACTCCCTTCGCTGTCCATAGTCATTTTTTACTAACCTCGTACCTTCTACTAGCAAACAATAACAATTGTTCAAATGTCAAACAATGACACTTCGAATGGCGCCAAATTTAAATCTTGCGTTCTTGTTCGGACACCCTTTATATTGAAAGCAAACATACATGCATATATACGTACATTTGTATTGAAAACAAAAACAAATTTTTGTATATTTTTGTTTTCAACAAATGTACGAACGAAGTTGTCGTTCGTTGTTATGGAGCCGAGCCGTAAATATCTGTTTATACAACAAATTATTAGAAAATATTTGTAGTACAACAGTTATTTGAAGCAGAGAAACAAATAAATTTCTCACTCGTTGCAAAATTATTTATAACTCTGAATATGTGTATGAGTTGAGTTAGTGTGCAAAAGCAAAACCATACCATATTTGTTATACTCATTCTCTCCCTTACACCAACAGTAACAAATACTTATTTGGTATATTTGTTTTGACAACACTTGTAGGTACACTCGTGCACGTCGTTATTATACATAGATATTTGTAGCACTCGTATGGTATATTGAATTTGCTTTAAATTAATCATTATAAATGAATGCATAATTAAAATATAACATCCTTTTTTCTGTCACATGATATAGAAAATTGATACATCAGCTCTTAGTACGGGCAGTGGAGATTCTCGCAGTGAACTTATGTCTGAAATTCGTATGGGTATTGAACTACGACCTGCCACGCAGCGGGAACTATCTACAAATCGTGCTAGTGATGAACTATCCGGTACAGATGCTTTAGCTGATGCTTTACGTAGAGCACTGCAAGAACGTGTACGTGTTTTACATTCATCAGATGATGAACCTGAATCATCTGGCAATGATGATGAATGGGAGGATTAAATTTATTTGAATTATGAGTATGTATAGAAAACTTCCCACATATTTTATATGTACATACATAATACCATGTATGTATGTATCTCTGAATAAATTATAGAAATGGTGGATTTATTTTACATAAATTGTATACCAATGATTAAATACGGCTTTAAAAGAAATGTGCTTTATATTGCACGTTTGTATTTCATGTCATGTCATTAATTTTTTTTTACTTTTACTGTAAACAGATTTGTGTATTAGTAAATTTTAATTTGTTTTATGTAAAAATTTATTGATTTTTTTTTTAACGATTTATTTTATTAATATTTTATTTTATTCCATTTCATATTAGACAACAAAGCATAAGTAATAATAATGCTGCATGTAGTTAAATTCAAATTTTAATGGAATTTGCTTAAGAGAAAAACAAATTAAACATCTATTATTGATTACAATTGAAATCACAGTAACAGAATATGTGATAATAAGTGAAACATATGTAGCTGTTGCTGATTTTCACAAAAATGAAGCTGAGGTTTACAATTATATCTGCGGTAATATGAAAAAACCGCTAATGTCTTATTAAGTCATTTTAGAGGATTACAACTCTAAAATCCCTAAAAACTTTTTCTTATAAAATTAGTTTAGTGCTAGAAAAAGTTGTTGTTTTCACCATTCCTGAAGCACAATGATAAAGTTATTGAGTTAATTCGGACAAGTCAATTTTTACTTAAGTCTTTTTGTTTCATTTTTTTCATGATTGATATGATATGTATGTATATCGAAAATTCCAACTTTAATGTTTGCCTATGTATTATTGATTTAACAAAAAGTTAAATTGCTTGGCCATAGCGGCGATCGTTCCTTGCTTACACTCTCCTGTATCACTTGCAATTTCTCTGTCAGCTCTTCCCATTCGCTTGAACATATTCCAATGATGAGTACAAAATCCAACCCGCCGGTTTTTCGGACCTTTGGATTGGTTTTGGGTTTTGGTTTCTGGCACCTTGGAGAGCTTGCCATTATTCTCTTTGCGCTTCTTCTGTTCCAGGTAGTGGGCACATAATAAAGCAATAACGTTGACATGGGCATTGAAGATAGCTCGATTGATATTGATGTCTAATAAATAATGGGCATTTGCGGAACACTTGTTCTCCAGGATTTTCCCTTAAATGAAGTACGACTAAATCATATCGTATTCATCAGCCTGACCCAACAGGTTGTGAAATGCATCGTTTATGGAATCAGTCGTAACCCGAAACCGTGAGGGTAGTGCATCAGTTTCCTCTTTCAATGCGAATTATATTATTTATGTGATTGATAAGGCGCAATAATAGATTGCATCTGTGGCCTTTTCTAGCCTATATTGATAACACATATGTAAATTACTAGTCCTTTATCACCTGCAGGAGTTTCAGCTTCCTCCTTTCCATCATAAGTCCCAGCTGCAGTGGATTTCGCATCAACCAAATTTAACAGTATTATAATTTCTCCTGTTTTGCCGATTGTAATTCCGTACGAAGTCCAGTTCTCTGTCAAGACACCATCCAGCTTTGCAGCTATGTAATGGAGGTAGGCAACCACGACTTCTATTTTACACGAGTGATTATTCTGACTTTTTCCGGTTCCGTAAAATTGATGACTGATAGTGGGGGCTTGATTTTGTCCGTTTCAAATCATGTCCTTGGGTACTCTTTTTTCCCTGCCTATTTTAATGGCTTTGATATTAATGTGGACTCTAAATGAGATAGTCAGACATTTCGATAATGATTGTCAAACGAAATTTCGTCCCCTTTTTATTTTGTAGCTTGGTGTTAATTCTTTCTTAATAATAGTTCTAGTGTTGTGTGGTATCAATTGTAAGCAAGATGTTTAATGATGTATACTTTTATTAAATTGCTATAATCCCACTGCGACCTTTAAGATCTATTGTGCGGCATATTAAAATGTTTTTCTTATTCTTAATTAACAAGTTGACTCCCTATTTTTGCATCTAAAAACTGTAATTTATCAAAACAAAAATTCTTAGTATCTTCTAGTCTTTTTTGAAAATTATTTTTAGCTAATATTAAATAGTTATGTATATTCATTTATCTTAATAAATTTAAAATTTTATCTTTATAATCAAGCATATCCAGCTCAATTAAAATACATACATGCATACACATAATTTTAAGCAAATTCACTATAAAATATCAATAAAAAGTTACTCAGCAACGAGTAGTAAAAAAAAATAATTAAAAAGAAAGTTAAATAAAATTGCTTACTTATATTTAAATACAACATTAAGTTCTTTTCAAATATGAATATTTAAAATATTAAAATTAATATTTCCTAAACGAAAAAATAGTAACAATTGTGCCAAATCAAAAAGAAATTTAATTTAACACACATACATAGATTTATAAATTAACTATATAATATTTACTAAGCGATACATCACTTACAACTATGTATGTACGTAAATACATACATATATCAATTTAATAAAGAAAAAAAATTAACTACATAATTTGTCACTCTCTACATACGTATATACTCACAAGTACTTGTTAAAATAAAGTGGATATGAAAAACGAGAGGATACAAAAAATATTAAAAAAAATTAGTTTTGATTAAAATTATAAAAGGTTATATATGTGATTAAAGAATTTAAAGTCTTAGGGAAAATGAAATGTTATAGGAACATTAAGTTACTTTTACACAGAAAAAATTGATTTCAGTAGCAAAAAAAAAACGTCACATTCGATATCAAATAAAATTTATCGAATTTTTTTTAACAAAAAATAAAATAGAACAAAATTTTTATCATTTTGTGAGAAATAAAAGTTGCTCGATATGGAGTAACTCATGTTTTTTATAGGACTTGAGTAAACTGTCCAGTTCAATAAATTCATCTGACTTAGTGTTCATCATTTTTAATAATTATTTATGTATGTATGTATACAAACAGTATTTGCTTTTTACTTATTGATTTCAAAACTGCTTCATTTACACCAAAGCTTAATTTACAAAAAGCAAACAGTATTTGCTTTTTACTTATTGATTTCAAAACTGCTTCATTTACACCTTCAAATTGTTGTTCATCGGACTAACCAACACTACCAATCTTCTGATATAAAATAAATGAATCGCCGAAAGCGCTGACAAGCGCAAAACTCGGAGAATTTTGATATATATTTTTTTTTTTTTTTTTTTTTTTTGATATTTTAGGAAAGGTTCTTATATATGTAAGAAAAAAAATCGTGCATGTTCTGTATTTCACACGGAATTAATTTTTTTTCTTCTTAAAAAATTAAAACTTTTGTTTTTCTAATTCTACTAATAATTTCGCACTCAAAATAAAGTAAGAGCAAAATTTTTATAATCTTAAAATGGACCACAGAGTAGTTATGAGGTGCTGAATTTTTCAATTCCGAATAAAATATTCGTATTCGGAATACAGAACAGCACTGAATAAGAAAGTTGACTGAAAGATAAGTTAAATTAAATATTAATAACGTAGCAAAAAATACTCGAAGTGATTCTCTTCGAACTCTCTCTCAATCAATTAAAAAAGAAGCGATATCCAAAAAAAAAAATTAATGTAGACTTTAAAGTCAACGTTATCGAAATGTTCCATATAATTTTTTAATAAATTTTACTTTAAAGTGCACGTCAATTTTTTTTTTTTTTTTTTTTTTTTTATTAGCCACATTCGGCATGCGGTGTTAAATCACTACCTTCTCTTCAACAATTTTGTTATTAATTTAGCACCATCTTCTTAATATATAAAATTGGACTGCACGTGTGTTTGACATTACACTCCTCCTGAACGGCTGGATCGATTTATTTAAATTTCTGTGTACGCATTTGGCTTAGACCTTGGAAGGCTTAGCTTCACAAAGCCGACCGACAGGTAGCAGTGCAGTCTTTATCTTTTTTATATGAGTACGATTTCTTAGAGTAAGAAGATCGAATATTCAAAAATTTGAAGGCAAAACAACGTTTGCCAGGTCAGCTAGTAATTATACAAAATTATACATATACACTAATAAGAATAATATCAGCGACTACTGCATTTTATAGTAGATTCACATTTTATTCCGTGAAAATTATTAAAAAAATAACAATTTATTTATAATCCTGGCAGAATAGAATTATGATTCTGTTTCTGTGCATGTTTTTGTTTTCTTATTGATTAATCATTCACACCCATTTTGACGCCCACTTTTAAATAGAACAAATTATATGAGTTTCTTAATGATGATAATTATCAGTCTTCTTTTCAAATGTGTGAATTCTCTGAAATAAGATACAAGCGTTCTCTAAAGATTCTAACTCACAAAGTAAAGTACCATACAAGACATGGCAAAGGACCTATTACATACATAATAATTTTAAAAACCATGGCTCATAATCATAGTCACACTAAAGTCGGTATCTTTTTAAAAATGATTTTAAGTTTATAAAATTCTTAACAAAAGCCTACTTTTTGTTTGACTATGACTATTCCACAAAAGTTTTCTTTACACAAAAATATATTTTTAATTTTCATTTCATTTTTAAAATCCTGATGACAATCCAACGAAATTATAGCTTGGCAATAATTGATAATTTCCAATAAAATGTACTTCCAAATTTGCTCCAATAAAATTGCAGACTTAAGAAATTTATACCAGCATTCTGAAATTATTTAGCTTTAAAAAATGTTAGATTTTCTAAAAAAATTTTGCTGCAAAATACAAATCGTTCAATAAATAAATCATAACATACATACAAATAAAAAAAATTTAACAAATTTTATTAGACATCAAATGCATATCTAACAAAACATTGCTTTATAGAACCCGTACATTTTTTAATAAAAGTAAACAGACTACGAAATTTAAGCAATATAACGAAGTAATATGAAGATAAAAATAAATTTTTATTTCCTCCTTTATTAATAATTATTTTAATTTCATTTGTTTGAATTTATTTAGAATTTGTTTAACAACAAGCAAATAATTACGAAAACTACTGTGAGGACTGCTAAATTGTCATAATATTGTAGAACTTAGTATAGAAAACTTATAATTATAAGACAATTTGACCTCATAGTCCCACAAAAAAATTTTGTACTTGAAAATGAGTATAAAAAATACTAAACGTGTTTACAAGCTTTCATTTTATTATTTTTCTTCCTACAACTTCTTTTATGCAATTTTTCTTTTTATCATAAAAATAATTTGAGTGAAGAGCATTTAATGCAAACATATAATGTATAGAATTAATAAAATCTTTTATAAATTTATTTAATCTTTTACTTATTCTAAATTATTAGGATTTTAATAAAAAAAAAATTTACGTCTAACGAAAATAAAAATATAGTAACACCTTTACTACGCTGTTGTTGTCTTTGGAGCATTCTAAAATATCAATTCAAGTTAAATAAATAAAGCTGTTTAAATTCTAATACCCAAAAAATCAAGAGTCGATAACGACACATCCATACGTACATACATATGTATATAATCGTATATAAATACATGACAGGTGTAATAGTTTTAATTTAATTGTGCTCTTTAAATCATTTATTTGAAAATGTACTAAATAAAATATATGTAACACATTATGATTACCTTAAATTGTTGCATGAAAACTGTTATGTAAACAAATCCTCTTTTTATAAAAAAAAAACAATATTTAACCCATACGAGTATAAAATATTTAATTTTTAAATCTAGTTGTATTATAGTAACTTATATAAAATAAAATAAATATATATTACTTATACATAATAAATACATATACATATGTAGGTATAATAAAGAAAATAAATCAAACAAAAATGCGTGTGTATTTTAAACTTGCTATTTACTTTAGTTTTAAATTAGTGCAATGTGATGGGGTCGTCGTAACTAAATTTAAAGTAAAATATTTTTTATACCGGGCAAAAATCAGTCTACGGAAATATTTCAAAAGAATGTTTAATTAATTAAAGTTAAAAATTTCATTTTAGAGGATTTTAAGTGTGAAAATTGGATTTATCATGGGAAAAAAACTATCCTGAAATAAAAGCAAAGAACTTGATTTTTAGCTAAATGTGTTTATCTGTATGTGTCGTCATAGTTGGCTCATATATATGTACATAGCATGTACATAACATACTATTAATTTAAAAAACAAATAAACAAAAAAGGCGTTTCCTGTGAGTTTTCCTAATTTTCTTGAAAACTGCAAACAGTTTTTTTTTTGGCAAACCCATGTTTATTCGTTTTATCTTTTAATTATGAAAAATTAATTACTAACCTGGCGCCTGAAGCAATATTCTTTACTTTTTTGCCTCACGAACAATCATTCTTTGCTTTTATGTCAAGAAATACTGGGACCAAATTACTACATTCAATATCGAACGAAATAGCCATTTGAATTGTATTCGCTATCGAGTCCCCATTTACATTTCGGACATTAATGTGCTGATAGAAATTTTATCAATTCTTTCTATTTATTTTCGTTACGTGCTTAATTGATTTGTATGAAAATTAAATAAAAAGAACTTTTGAAGCAAACCAAATTAAATTAATAATAAATAAATACTTTTATTAAATTATTCGATCTTATAAATTTATTATTATTTAATATTAATTAAGCTTAAGATCTTAAAAAATTGTTTTTATTTAAATTTTCCGATATTTTGACTTTTTTTTTATTTGATAAAAATAAATTTCTCTGAAGAAGACCTTCAAAAGAAAGTCGAAATATCGAAAATTTAAATAAAAACAATTTTTTAAGATCTTAAGCTTGATTAATATTAAACAATAATAAATAAATATATTTTAAAAATTGATTTCTATAAAAATATAAAAACGAAATAAGGCAACAAGACAAGATTATTACGAAAAGTTGAAAAGAGAGACAAAAAATGTCTAGTACAGACGAACGTGTACACATCTTGCGTATTTGCCCCCTCGCCTACAAACTTCGTCTGTCCAGATAGAAATGTCCATAATACAAATGGGGA
This sequence comes from Thelaira solivaga, assembly GCA_947397855.1. Taxonomy (NCBI): domain Eukaryota; kingdom Metazoa; phylum Arthropoda; class Insecta; order Diptera; family Tachinidae; genus Thelaira; species Thelaira solivaga. The sequence continues at coordinate 20,827,394 of OX377610.1, forward strand.
CAAATAACATATTTGTTGGTAAATTTTGGTATCCCTGTTTTTTAAAAAAATGAAATTCTCAATAAAACCAGTCCTTGAAATGAATATAATACAAGTTGAAAATTCCTTCGATGATCAGTTTTGATCCCAATCGAAGATCGCAATTAACTCATAATATTGGTCATAAATTTGTTTAATTTAGCTCACAATTTTCCAGAGACATAGTTCCAGTCGGTACTGAGCATTCCGTAAATATTGGTGTTTCTTATATTTTATAAAACACTTACGTTTAATATTTAATATATTAATTCATGCGAATTTTCCAAAGAGAAATAAAGAAATGTGTATATCTTAGTTTTTATATTTAAAATTTAAGCTGATTTCTTATATGTATATTTTAAATATTTTTTATTTTAATCGTTTACCTATGTAATTATAAATATTGCATATTCTGAATAATGAGTTGACGACATTAACAAACATTATTGTTTTATTATATTTTTAATTTATTTCTTATATTTGCTATAAACTATTTCTCTTATCAAAAAATTAATCTGTTTTATGAAATAAATCTCATCTTTCTTTTTATGATGTTAGAAAAGTATACGAAAAGTTATTATAATCTTTAAAATATATTTACTTTTTGTATTAAAAAACTAAATTAAACCTTAAACATTATTTTGAAAAAAAAAATTAAAACAAAAAATAAATTACAAGAAAATAATATCTGCCATGTAAAAAAATATAAATAATAAATGTTAAGGGATTTTTTTTATTTTAGCTTGTATTTGTAATAATACATGGTGGAGCTATCATTATTGGAGTTTTTTTTTTCATAGATGATAAATACATCCCAATTTACACGTTTTTTGAATAATTTTGCTCAGGTTTATTTTCAAAATAAATATAAAAAAACAACGAAAGAACAATATATAAAAAAGGGGGATAGAGGATATGGAATCAAAGGAGAGGAAACAACAGGGCAAGATCACTTATTTTCTAAAATATTTTATATTACATTACAGGATATCTGCAGTTGGTTGTTAATTGTCTTGTTGCTGCCCATCTTGTAATTGTTCTCTTTCAATATTTGCATTGTTATTATTTTCAGCAATCTCATTGATGTTATCAAAATTAAATGTTGGCATATTAGTCGGCAATTGCTGACCTAAATGGGGCTGAGTTAACAAATTACTTACAGATGCCGCTGATGTTTCCGCCACTTCGATTGGACGATTTAGAACATCATTTGATTCATTTAAAATATTTTCAGTCTCTTCTGAAGTTAAATGCCGTTGCCGCACTTGTATTTGTATGTCAAATTCATTGACGTCTGTTCTAGATGCCAATGGCTGTAGCGGTGGCGGTGGTGTTTGTGATAAATTACTTAACAAACTATTACTACTTGATGAGATATCTTCTAAATACGGATGCAACGCTAAGGCTGTTGGTCTTTGTGATAAAACTTCCTGATTTTGATAATTTTGACGTTCTTCTATATTGGTGTCCAATGTTAATTCATCATTGTTGGTATCTTCTTCAATTTCAGTTTCATCATTTGCTGACTGATTGAAATCATCTGCAATTGGATGAGCTTCTAAACTTGCATCTTTTTGTTGATAAACAACTCCTTCAATCACCTGCACTGTTTTCTGATCATCTTTTAAAATTTTCTGACAATCATAATTACTTGAAGTATTATTGTGGAAGTCAGAACTGACATTAACATCTGGCGTTACTGTAGAACTAGTTTCCAATACTGGTTGAAGACTATGTGATGTGTGAGGCTTGTCCTCAAGGTTGTGTGCATTACTGAAATTTTTTAATAAATCATTTGAACAGGATTGATAATTTTCATTAGTATTCGACAAATGTTGACTTCTAAAATCTAGTCTATGCTCCTGATCAAATTGAGGATTCACGTTCCGTTTTAGTTTAATATCATCCATGTTTTGAGGTTCTTCTCTAAATATTTCTACTTTAGATTTCTGTATCGTACATGAAGAAATAGTTGCCTGATTTTGTAACTCTGGGTCATTGGAACTTTCAATTATTTGAGATGACAGTAAATTATGTGATTCTAAGCCGGAGTTTAAATCTTGTGTATTTTGGCTGATTTGTACATCTGGTGGCATCTGAAATGGTTCGCCAAGTTGCAAGGGCGTTTCATTAGATTGTATATTTTCCTGTGATGACTGTATAGATGGCGTTGGTAGTACAGAATCATTATTTTCTGCTTGGCATTTACTGGATGTTTCTTTTAGACACGTTTGCGATTCTTTTGCAACAGGAATTTCTATATCAAGGGTTGTTTTAGAAACATCATTACTAATATTTATGTCGTTTGATGAATCCCTTAAATTTTCTCTATTCATAATATCCAGTGAAGAATTTAAATCTAAAATTTTCTTACGATCCTGCTCGGAATTAACTGTTTTGTTAAAATGGTGCACAACACTAATATTTGATTGATTCGTATTATCATTATTTGAATTAGAAAAATCAAAATTCGAATTTCCAGCAGTGGCTTGACTAACAACATTTGATATAACAAAGGATACATTTCTGTCACAATTTTCAACGGCAGTTTCAGTAGCTTTAGTAATATGCCCTTCAGTTTCTATATCAGACTTGCTTTTAACTAACTCTGGAGGATATTCAAGCTCACGATATTCCCTTTCTTCTTCATCTTCATCTTCTACCTCTTCTTCTTCTTCGCCTTCGTCATCTTCATCATCTTCTTCCTCCTCCTCCTCTTCATCAAGTTCTTCATCATCATTTTCGTCATCCTCTTCTTCGCCAGTCTCATACTCTTCTGCATCTTCTACATTTTTATCTCTATTTCCTATATTATCGCCCTGCTGCATCGTTTTATCTATAATGGAATGTTTGCGTTTTCTTTTAATGCCATTCAATTTCGAAAACGATTTGACAGATTTTTCAGTTATTTGAACATCGTTTATTTCAATATCCTTCTCTTGTTTAATCGTTAAGTTATTAAAATCAATAGAAGAAATATAATTTTGTTCCTCAGCAATACTAGATTGTAATTGAGTTGGCATCGCCTCATCGGCAGGTTGTTCATCAGAATAGCCGCGATTTTGAGGTTCTGGCTTAATAAATATAGGAATAAAATCACTGGTACTGGGAGTAGAAAACTCCAAATTTACTCCACTTTGTACGTCCGAGATTTGTAGAACAGGCATATTCGCAGGCAGTTTCGCAGTTGATTTGCATGCTTTGTTGCGACTTTTAGTTGTATTTGTCAATAATTTGACTTTAGGTTTCAAATTAGATTTGGTTTTAGGTTGGAGTGTAATTTTGTTAATGTTCTTAACATTAGTTTCTGTATTTTCACTTGCTATATCCTTAGATGTGTTTTCTATATCCTTTTGAATGTCATCTTCGTGATCGGGGTTTTCAAATTGATTATCTTCTTGTAGATCATCGCGATCGTGTTCATCTTCATTACTTTCTTCGTGATAGTTGTCCCCGTCTTCATCGACACAATCTTCTTTGTTATAGGTGACATTTTGATTTATTTGATTTGAATGGTGTTCGTCCGTTTCCATGGCAATTCCACTGCTAATATGAGATATTTTTAACATACGATCCAATTCTTCGCGATTTGGTTTGACATCTTCGGGTTCATCCTCGTGATTTGTTGATGGTACTGCTTGATGTGTATCAACACCTGCGTTGGTTCCATTGTTGAACTCAACTCCGCTAGAAACACACGCAATTTGAAATTGCATCATTGGAATAGATGTCATTATTGTAGCCTCTGGCAGCGGCCGCATTTGCAATACTGAACCCAAAGATTTCTCCACAGCCTCCGTTCCATCTTGAGGCTCAGCCTTAATACGTACTACCGTTGTTTCTACATTAGTCTCTCTATTGTTATTGTTAGCAATCGAATCTTGTGAAATTTGTTCATCCTGCATGTCTCTGGATAATCTTGGCTTATCCTTCTCTTTGTCCTTGTGTTTCTTTTTCTTTTTACGTTTTTCAGCTCGTTTCTCATATGATTTTTGTTGTTCTATTATGGACGAATTCAATTGACCGTGTTCTTTCTTAATTTTTAATTTAAGGCCACCACCGATTTTAGTTGAATTTTCTTCACTTGTTTCATCAAATTCTTGTTTAATTTTAATATATTCTTGGCCCGATTCCGTTTCTCCAGTTGAGTTAACAACTTTTGTTATATGCTCACTTTCATTATCAGAATCATTATTATGATGAAAATCATCAACGTCACCCGCACTATCATCTGTACCGCGACGGTCTTCATAATCACTACGCTCACCTACACATGGTGTTTCTTGATCAACGTGCACTTCAGGTTCATGTTTAATACTAACCAAAGCATCTAGTGTCGACTTTAAAAGTTCGTCCACCCGTTTCAAATCTTTTTTCGAAACACCTTTTTTATTACTCTTCTTGCTGCTGGAACTTGCGGCGTCATCAAAACCCGCCATTGAGACACACTGTGAAGCTGCCATAATGAGAGGTGACGATAATCGTGTTAATTGAACTACCGGAGCCATATCAAGAGGTACACCACTAATTCGAGCCATTTCTTCAGCTGCAGCCTCCACATCATTTTCATTCTTAATACGAACGGCATCTTCTAGTGCCTCAACTGAAGGCATTATATGTTTTGAATAATTTAAGTAGACTTTAGCACACTGTGCGGAATGTTTTAAATATTCTGCATCATTGCGCTGTATACGATTGCATCCAGCACAACGTTTTGTTTTTACAGCACATATATGGATATTATAAAGAAAATTTGTTGCATATGAAGTGTGACACTGTGGACATTCTCGATCTAAAACTAGTAGAGCAGGTGGTGTTTCGAATGTATGCTCACGCAAATGTCTAAAATTAAAAGATAATATTCAAGTAAGTAATTTTTTAAGTTAATTTGAGTCGTTCAAGAGGAACCTAGATATCATTTTTACTTAAATTTTATCGGAGATTTATTTGAGGAATGTAACGATTTCTAGCTCTTTACTTTTAAAGTAGACTATTGTCATATTTTGAAAAATTTAAATAATTTTTACTTTTGTTTACTGTTAACATAAATAAATTTATTTAAATAGAACAATTTACATCTTTATTTTTCGTCAAATAGTATTAGCGATAGCTAAGGCAAAATTGTTTATGATTCAGAAAAATATTAAAATTTTTTGGCTACTTTTCAAAAAAAGATTTTTCAAACAAAAAATTAATATAAACTATTTTAAGCTCATAATTCTCAAAAAGAAAGAATATTTAAGACTTACCTTGAAAACGCATATGTATTTAAAATTGTATCCCCACAACAGCCACAAACGTAAGGAGTTTTTGAAAGTTTATGCCATAATTGGTGATTCTTAATGTCGAAACTTTTGCTAAGTACCTCACTGCAAGCTGTGCACACGTACCGTTCAATTTTTGGTATGTGTGTGGTTCTTGTATGTGCTTCTAGATTAACTTTTGCGGGAAATCGTTCTTTGCAAATATTACATCCATATTTAAGTTTTGATGGTGGAGGAATAATAGGCGTTTTTGATGATATTACAATAGGTTCTTCTTTAATTTCCTCTTTACTAAAATATAAAAAAAAATAATGATTCGAAATTCTAAAGCTAAAAAATGAAAAACTAGCACGAGTACTTTTTCAAACCTTACATTTCTTCTTTTACATCTACTTCCTTTTGATCTCCGGTTTTACCAATTTTTTGTTTAGATTTCTTACTGGCAATATCCTTCTGAACAGGCGCAGCCAGTCTTAATTTTTTATTACTAACAGCTATTGTTGGTACTTGTTCTTGCGGTGAAGATTCCTTTTTCAATTTAGCATCATCTGTTATATTAGCTTTTGTTTTTTTGGAACTGCTGGCGACAGGAGAAATAGGTTCCTCATTTGATCCAGCAAATCGCAACTTTTTCTTTGTTAGCCCTGGTGTTTCCTCTTTAACACACGATTCTGTAGATACAGAGAAACGTAATTTCTTTTTTGGACCTATAGCAGGCATGTCAGGTGTTTCTACTTTTAAAGCAAGTTCGTCAGATTTTCGTTTCCTGTTAGCATTTTTATTCGATGCAGGTGTAATTGTTGATGTGGGTACTATAGACTCTTCCTTTACCTCTACTTTAGGTTTTATTTCAGCAGACGGCTTCTTAATATTTTTCAAACCTAATAGTTTACGAGTTTGAGCGTTTGTGGCATAACACATTTCACGAAACTCGAAGAAATCATTGATTTTATCAACACACAAACAACACATTGTCTGTGGCATTCTATCATCCTTCGTTATCTAAAATATAAAAAGCAATGAAATCAATTATTAGACAAAAATACTTTTAATTATATTGTGATATAAAAATAATAAACTCTCCCACTCTTAGCCCGGCTACACTTACAGATATTCCAATTAGTAGATTTATCTTTTGCGGCATTTCTAATTCAGTATCGACATCAATGCAAGCATTTTCATTTTTATCTGATTGCTTTTCAGATATAATTGGAACCATGTCCGGATTGTCTATTCCACACAACCGACATATTTTATACAAATTTGCTTTCAGTTTTTTGTCGATTTTTATAGCAAAACGTTCCATGGTGATTCCTGTCTCTCGCTACACGCTGTGTGTATGTGTGTTTTCTAAAGTACGTACAAAATTATAGAAAATAATATAAATAAATATATTTTTTAAGTTTTCACTTTTATACTGTAGTTATATTTTCATTTAAGTATCACAGGGCATTGTGTATTCATTTATTTTCGTTAGATTTCGGTTAATCTAGATTTTTATTAAAATTTTCACAAGAAATACACAAAAAAGCAACCCTCTATAAAATTTTCCTTTGACAGTTTTACAAATTAAAAATCAATGCTGCCAGTCGTTTGTTAACTATTCTACCCCGGTTTAAGACAGTTCATAATTTATCCCTTTCCCTAATAATTAAATAACAGTTTTGTAGTGGTTACCCTGGGTGTAAAATGAATTTAATTTTACCGAGTGGTAAGCTAGCGTGTTATGAGCGCTTTTGCTTTCTTGAAAAAAAAATTAATCAGGGTGTGTACAAGGAGTAAATTTGTAACATTTCATTTTCTCACAATGTTAACTTCATTGTCTCTCCTGATAAATTATATAATTCAATGAAGTTATTAATCTGTTTATGACAAATGCCATCAAAGTAGTTATTATTAAACATAGAAAAGTATACATTAGCAATTATTTAGATATAATTCATACTGAGCTTTGACGTTTATACTTTTCTAACTTGAATATCAAACTTTAAAAAAGCGTTTATTTCTTATAACAAAATCAGCTACAGGGGTTACTTTATACAAACTATTTCTCCTTATAGTCTAAGCTCTTTTTGATGAGTATAGTTACCATCACTGCCTGTGCATAATTGAGCAAGGGCTACCAGATCGCTTAAAACATGTAATCTGTGATAATAGTATGTATACTTTTTATTTGAAATTTTTTTACAATTAAAAAAATATATGGAATGTTTGTTAAATTTTTGTATTTTTTTATTTTCTAGTATATAATTTATATATTCATTAATTGTTTATGCACAAGCCCTACAAAAGAGGAGGTTTTATGAATGGTACTTGGAATTTTAAGTGGCATCTCTGATAACCAGTGTTTCATTTTATTTTTTGTGCTTTGGCGAAGGGTTACATTGTGTCGAAGCCATTGGCACATTTATCAATTATTGCGTAAAAATGGCGTCTGGTGGAGAGGAAAACGTTTTGCAAGAAAATTCCGGTAAGTTTTTTGATTAAAAAATAAAGAATTTAGGAAATTTATTGTTAAAAAATTAATAGAAAGTAGTAACTTTACACGAATTTGTTAACATGTTAAAAGAAATGGCATGAGAAAAATTCGGTGTCTAAGAGCCACATGACAGACAATGTAAAAGTGGGTTCCTTTTTTATGCTTGAAGACCCGAAAGCACGATAATAAAAAAAGGCGCCTGTCTCAAATTTTTTTTTTTTACTTTGTTTTAGGACGACGCACTCGTTCTAGCAGGCGCTTATCAGTGTCACAACCGATTCCTACAGCATCACCAAGAACAAGACGTTCGAAGAAACAAGAACAGGTAAGTGAGAATGGTCCTGCATCTACGTATACTATTAAGTAGCTAGGGTAATGATGAAAATATTTGCATTTTTTTTTTCTACATATGAGGCGTTGTTCCATATGTATATGATTTTACTTCTTAATACCATGTTTACATGGTATTAAAATAAGTTATCTGATTTATTGCAAGGGCCATCTGAATACTTGTGGTTTTATATAAAATTTGTATTTATTTTTAAAATGTTAACTGTGATTAAAACATTTATAATATTTTCAGTTGATTGAACAAGAACAGTTACAGGAAATACCCAAAGCAGAACATTCCAATATAATACAAGAAATGTTAGCTGAAGCCGCTCAGGGAAATTTGGTCGAGTCTCCCCAAGATCAAGGCATGGCAGATATATTGGAAGAAAATATTGAAATTATGACGACTGAAGGCGAGGATTGTGTTATATATGAGGAACAAGTTCTTGAAGAGATTTTTGAAAATGCAAACCAGGAAAACGCAGAGAACATTGCCGTAAATTCGGATGCTAACATAGATGAAAAATCGTCGTCTTTTCCATTCGCAATAGAAGAAGTTGGGCAGTCGGAAACTTCAGAAGATCTAAACGAACAGCCCGAAGAAAAGCAAGAAGCTGATGAAACAGAAAATCAGGGGGCTCAAGAAAATTCGCTGTTAGCTTCATTAGTGGGTGATAATGCAAACAGTTTACCGTCGGTGGGCTGTGGTGCGGATTTAGAGAAAGACCAATTTGAATCTAAAGTTTTAGATGAAAATTGTGCAAAATCAGATTTCGAAGATTCAACATCTCAGCCAGCCGTGGCTGAAGATATTCCCAATGCTAGTGGCAGTGATGATACAATGATTAACACAGAAATTATATCTGAAGATGAACTACCACTCCCCACTAAGCCGGAAATAAATGATGCAGAAGAAGTGTCAGATGAAGAATTACCCGCACCTCAACGTGCTGAGTTACCAGCAGATGCAGAGGTAATTTCAGAAGACGAATTGCCAGTAGCAGGTGAAGACAAAAAAGAAAATTTACCTCGTAAAAAACGAAAAGCAGACCTTCCAGCAGATGCGGAGGTGATATCAGAGGACGAACTTCCATCGTCTGCTGTTGATGAGAAAGAACCGCCCACTAAAGTTGGACTATTTTCCGGCAAAAAGCGTAAAACTGAACTGCCACCTGATGCCGAAGTTATTGTATCCGATGATGAAGACGAGTTGCGTGCTTCCACAGTATCTGAAGAAAAGTTAATTCAATCACCCGATAAGAATGATAGTCAAACAGATTCTACTTTACGTAAGAAACGCAAAACAGAAAGTCGCAGTGGATCAGTCGAGAAGAGTGAAGTTGGCAGTAGCAAAAAAGATGAACAATATAATCCAATGAGTCCTACAAGTGAAAGTAACGATTCCGCCCCTGCAGAGAAAAGAGCTAAAACTGAAGGTAAGAGAACTTTTTTTACGCACACATTGATTAATTCATAAATGCTTAGACCTACTGAAAGTATGAAAGCACCGACACAATAACATATCTTATATAGTTACTGGATAGATAAAAAAGTAATTACCCATTTATCTAATAGTATTTGTTAAAATGTTTTTCCCTAATAGTTTTTAGGGTTTAAATTAAATAATTTATAATTTAAAAAATAATCGGGCACGGTGAAAATTGACACGACGAAGAAAAACAACTTATTTCTTTCAGATTCACTTAACAAGATATAAGATAATACACAACTAGATAAATTTAAAAGTATTCCGATACTAATAATAAATAAATAAAAAAAAAAGATATTCAGTTGGGAAAATAATGTTGGTTTGCATATCTATGAAAATTAATATTGGTTTCACACGGGCGTGAAATCTTATTTAAATTTATGTAGCTGATTTATAGGTGATTCTCAGAAATTTTGCTCAAGAGACCATAGCTCTAAGTCGGATTTGGAGCCCCCCAAAATTTCAAAATAGATATTTTTCCATATATACATAGAATAATATAATTAAATTCGTCATAAAATCGGATAGAATTATAGTAGATTTCTCAATCTGGACTTGTTTGAAAGGTCGAGAATATTAAAAAAAAATTAATTAAAAATGTAAAAATAGTGTTTTTTGGTTGAAACCTTGAAAATGTTAATTTTTTTTCCTACAAAAAGGAGTTCGAAAACAAAAAAATTGATCGTAATAAAAGTTGTTGGAAATTATCTGAACTTTCATAATCTGCAAAAAAAAAAAAAAAAAAAAAAAAAAAAAAAAAAAAAAAAAATCAAAGATTGAGAAATCTACTTTTTCGAGATTTTTTTTTTTTATCAAAAAAAAAAAAATAACCCGCCCTAATGTACATATTTATGTATACAATTTTTTTCGTTCGGCAAAATCGTTGTTCCAGTTTATTCCACCTAGTTAACCTAGATAGCATGATAAAAAAAAGTATAAATTTGTCAGTCCTAATTTAATATGCTTATTTAAAAAAAATTAATTCGGAATTGCAAAGAGACCAGCAAATGTAAAGAGTGATTTTTTTGCTATTATCTTTTTGGCAACACTAGTTTTGACAGCTCACGCACGTTTTGTATCTTGTGTCATTGTCAAACATCTTCAGTTTGGTCTATAATTTAATCATGAATCGTCTTACAAACGAACAACGCTTGCAAATTATTGAATTTTATTACCAAAATGCGTGCTCTGTTAAGAAAGTTCATCGCGCGCTTCTTCCATTTTATGGTCAGTTTAATCGACCTACTGAGGCTTCTATTCGGGCTATTGTAACAAAATTTCGCACCAAATTTACATTGTTGGACATTAAACCACCAACACGCTTACGTAGAGTGCGAACTGAAGAAAATATCGCAGCCGTATCGGCCAGTGTTGGTGATGACCGTGAATTATCGATTCGGCGCCGTTCGCAGCAATTGGGCCTCTGTTACTCCACTACGTGGAAAATTTTGCGGAAGGATTTGGGTGTGAAGCCTTATAAGATACAACTGGTGCAAGAATTGAAGCCAAACGACCTACCACAACGCCAAATTTTTGGTGAATGGGCTCTTGAAAAGTTAGATGAAGATCCACTTTTTTATCGAAGAATTGTGTTCAGCGGCGAGGCTCATTTCTGGTTGAATGGATACGTGAACAAGCAAAACTGCCGTATTTGGAGTGAAGAGCAGCCAGAAGCATTGCAAGAGCTACCAATGCATCCACAAAAAACAACCGTTTGGTGCGGATTATAGGCTGGCGGCATCATTGGGCCGTATTTCTTCAAAGATGATGCGAATCACAACGTTACTGTGAATGGTGAGCGCTACCGTGCGATGATAACAAACTTTTTTTTGCCCAAAATGGAAGAGCTTGACTTGCATTACATGTGGTTTCAACAAGACGGTGCCACATGCTACACAGCACGCGAAACAATGGACCAATTGAGAGGCGAGTTCGGTGAACAGTTTATTTCACGCTTGGGACCAGTCAATTGGCCGCCCAGATCGTGCGATTTAACGCCTCTAGACTATTTTTTGTGGGGCTATGTTAAGGCTAATGTCTATAGGGACAAGCCCGCTTCGATTGACGCACTGGAAACCAACATTGCCAACATTATTCGTGAGATACCGGCCGAAATGTTGGAAAGAGTATGCCAAAATTGGACTAAGCGGATGGACCATTTGAGGCGCAGCCGCGGCCAACATTTGCATGAAATAATCTTCAAACATTAAATTATATCGACCCAACTATCGATCCAAATAAATATTTCATGCATTTTTCTGAATTTTATGTTTTTTTTTTTTTTAATTTCCGATAGTTCTTATAAAATCACCTTTTACATACGTCAGTTTGTATTTTTATTCCATGCTCAAATTTATTTTGTTTAAAACAATTGTATTAATAAAAGATAATTAATTTGAACATAATGTCCATTAAAGAACTTAAGAAGTAATATGTTGTGTGTTAATACTGGGGTGGGTCTAGCCGTCGATTTATTCAAACACAATCTAACAGAAAGAGCTCATGATAACTCGATGTATTTTATATCGAAACCAAAGGGTATTTAAAAAAAAATTTTTAAATTGTAGTAACAGTCATACATAATTAAAAAATAGAGCATTGAAAAGTGGTTATATTATATATTGTATCATTATTAAATAAAGGGCTGCACAAGCATACTTGAAAGCCATACATCAGTACAAACATGTGTAATATTTTATATTAAAAAGTGCTTGTACGCCATTTCAAGTATGCTTGTGCAACCATTTATTATTAAACTAATTTTTGCTTTGTATTTCTAACATTTAAAGCAAAGACCAGAACCACAGAGCAATTTTAGTTGCACAATTCTTGATTTTGTAGGAGAGAGAGGAAATAGTAGTGGAAAGGGGGAGGGGTACAAACTTGCTCGTACTAGGCAATTTTCTCTTCGTATCTGTTATAAAGATGTAAAAAAAGAAGACTGAATGAATGACTGAGTAAGAATGCTAAAATTGCCGAAAATAAAAATTAGTGTATGGACAAAACGACAATTTTAAAAGAATTGCTATGTGTGGTGCTGGTCAAAATGAAAAGATTAACCGCAAATTCTCCAATTATGACAAAGTAGAAAATGTAAAAAATTTTCTATAAACAATGCATGTAAATGTTTTTTTTTTTTTTCAATTAATTTTTAGATTCTGAATATAAGGACAAAGAGAAGCCCAAAGATAAAGACCGTGAGAAGGATAATAGTAGTGTCAAAGATAAAGATAAAGAACGCGAAAAAGACAAAGAGCGCAAAAAGCTTCCTGATTTGGAAAAATTTTGGAGAGCTGTTAAAGACGATCCAGCCGATTTTACTGGCTGGACTTATCTCTTACAATATGTAGACTATGAGGTAATTTTTCATAATAGTCGTTTTTGTACATTTAAAAATGAAAAATAAAAATCAAAATAAATAATAATAAATATATTTGAATATAGTCCGATGCCGAAGCAGCTCGTGAAGCATACGATGCATTTCTTTCCCATTATCCATATTGTTATGGTTATTGGCGTAAATATGCCGATTATGAGAAACGTAAGGGTATTAAGGCCAACTGCAACGCGGTGAGTACAATACAAATTCAATCAAATTTATTTGGAATATGTTGTATTTTGCAATATTTATTATATTATAATGGAATTTATTATAATTCAATAAAAATTATTCATAAAATAAAGAAACCAACGACTATCGTAAAAAAGTTATGTGCAACTTTAAAGCAGAAAATTACTGAAATTTTCAAAGATAGGAAGCCGGATGCAGGAAATAAATATAGACGTTTAATTCAAACCTTTTAAGTACGGTTTTAAACAATTTAGTGGGTTAAAAAAATTTATTTAAATTCAGATATTTAACGTTTTCAATTTTCCCATTTTATTTTGTTTCTTATTAAAAAATTGTTAATTGTAAACATTTTTAGTGGGTCGAAATTGTTTGTTATTCTTCAACCTAATAATCATAATGCGTTTGTCGGTAAATACCTTTTTTTTTTTTTCGTTTAAAAATATGTAAATATAAAAACTATCAACAGGAAAGAAAGCCTATTTAAAAAAAGATCGTAAAACGAAAATCAAAATATACATAGAGGCGTAAGTACAAATGGAGTTTAATGAAATTCAGTGTTTTAAAAAAGTGTGAAATTTTAATATTAATTTTTATGTATTTGAGAGTATATAGTTTAAAAAAAAAAACACATTAAGTTAATTTATAGTTCTTTTATATATTTAAAAATAATAGAGTAATATTTAGTATTTCCAGCATTTGCTAAAATAATGTACATTGAATTTGTTATTTTAAACATAAAATGAAAGTATCTATGTGTGCTTTGTGCGTGTGCTAATCACCAATAATCTGTCATATTCCCAATTCGTAATTCCTATCTGCAAATCCCAATTTTTAAAATAGACTAAGCGATTCAAAAACAATATAGTTTTAATTATTAGTTTCCAATCTTGAAAATCAGAACAGTACTATAAAAAAATATTTATTTTTTAGTTCCCTTTCTCTGATAAGTAAACTAATTACCTATTTAAGATATATATATTTTGAGTATTATTATTATTGTATATTAGGCCATACGTACCGCTGCCCAGAGTATCACTTTTCAAGGTTTAGGCTTTTTGAGTACTCAATACATAGAAAATGATTTTTTTTATCAATTAGGAAACATTTTTTGCGATTAAAATATTTTTTTATTTAAAAGTTGTAAAAATGTTCTGTATGAAAGTCATATTATTTTAGTAAACATAAACGAATATTTCAATTAATATTTTCTTTAATGATTAAAGCAAATAATTAACATTTAAAAAAAATATTTTCTCAAAAATCGGACATAATTTTATATGTCTTGTGTTTCTCTTTCTAACCATGCCAATGTTAACTCATCACCTCGCTCCTTCAAAATAGGTGAAAGTGTATTCCAAACATGACGATGATATTGATTAAGCAGTTTAATCTCATTTTCAAGTAAAAGTTCCTTCTTTATCATTTTAGTTTGTTTGGGACAAAGTGTAATTGTTTTAAATGTTAGTGCTCCCTGTCCATTAAAATCATTCGATATATCAGCTGGAACTATTTGAACAATATCTTCGATCCGAATGCCGAATTCTCCATCTTGATAATATCCAGGCTCGTTAGAAATTACCATATTTTCCTGGAGACCTGGATCGTCCGGCATTAAGCGAATACCTACCCCCATGGGACCTTCATGAACATTCAGAAAATGACCTACTCCGTGACCCGTACCATGTCGGTAGTCAAGTCCAATATCCCAAAGGGACTTTCGGGCTAAAGTATCTAATACTTGTCCCTTTACTTTTTTTGGAAAAATCGTAGAACCCAGTGTAAGTTGGCCTTTTAATACCCGGGTATAGCACTCTTTTTCATAGTTAGTTGGAACTCCAAAATGCAATGTACGAGTCACATCTGTTGTACCATCAAGGTATTGGGCTCCAGAATCACATAAATAAATTTCCTTGTCATTAATTTGACGATTCGTTTCATTCGATGGATTATAATGTATAATAGATCCATTTGGTCCAGATGCGCTTATTGTTTCAAAACTTAATCCAATAAAATGCAAGTTCTTTGATCTAAATTCCTTTAGTTTAGCTGCTCCTGAAATTTCATCGACGTATTGTTTGTCAGACACCATTTTTTCTAACCATGCAAAATACTGACACAAAGCAACGCCATCACGTATATGACAATTTATGAAACCTTCCATTTCTGTAGAATTTTTAATCGCTTTATTAATAGAAATAGAGGTTATCTCTTGATGTCTTTGCTTTTTCGGAATAAATGCACTAAGGTAAAAACTCGAATTTGGAGATATCCATATTTTCCCTAAATGCTCTTGTACAATAGAATTTAATTGTTTTCCTACTGATTCATATGGATATAATGAAATTTCAATTCCATTGTTATTTTGATGTTCATTAAAGTTATTCGGTAATTTGGAATCATCGACAAACAACATGATTTTGAACTTTGTTATAAATAAATAAGCAAAAAATACAGGATTGTAACTTATATCAGATCCACGTAAATTTAAAAACCATGCTATTTCATCTAATGCACTCACAACCATTACTTCACAGCTCTTTTCATTCATTTTATTCTTTACTCTAGTCCATTTATCCGCAATAGTTTCACCACAAAATTTCAAATCTAATGTAACTATAGGAGTTGAAGGTAAATTAGGTTGATTTGTTCCCCAAACAATGTCAACAAGGTTGCTTTCAACTGGTAAAAGTGAACAATCTATTGTAGACAACTCTTTCTCTATTGTCTTCCAAACACGATAAGAGAGTAGCTTAGGATCCACACCTACAGTACTACCTTTAAGAACGTTTTTGGCTAGCCAAGTACCTATGCTTGGTGTTGTTGGTTGGCCATCTTTCATAAGACACCAATTTTTATCTAACTGCTTTAAAGCTTGCTGATAGTATCTACCATCAGTCCAAAGCAAAGCTTTGTCTAGTGTTACAACAGCAGTTCCAGCTGATCCATCGAACCCAGAAACATATGCTCTACGTTCATCATGTTCACATATATATTCACTTTGATGTGCATCATCCGTTGGTATTATATAGGCAGCCAATGCAACATTCGGTGTTGATGGTGCGTTCTGCAACAGCTTGCGTAACTTTATTAATATATCTGTAGTGTCCTTCATAGTGTGCTCTAAAATGAAATATATATGAATATTTATTATTTCTATATTTATACATTTTAAATTGAGGAGTGCATACAAAATAATTTGCGAATACATTATTCGTACATCTAACGGATTTTTTTTATGCCATGACGACATACAAAAAATTGTTTTTATTTATATGTACCTTTTGAAGTTTCCTGTATTTTATATCTTTTAAGACTTAACACTTTGCACTCGTCTTCTATAATGTGTTCAATTAAATATAAAAAATGGTCGTTAAATTTTTTTGGTGCACTCCTTACTCGCTTATCTACATGTATGGCTAATCTACGTTATAAAGTTTTATCGGGGATACAAAGAAAACATGTATGTATGTATGTGTTTGTTCAGAAAACACATATTTAATTAAAATATGGTCTATGATTATAACATTATATTTTAATTGTATGTATGTATGTATGGTGGCTAAATCATACATACATATAATAAATTATATGTACTACATACATGTGTATATATATATATAGTATAATATGTTGCAAACGAACTACAAATCGAAAACCACAAATAATAGATATAAACATTTCATAGCAATACAAATCCTATATTGTAACTTCTTAATATATAATAATAAAACATTTAAACGATTAAAATGACTGATCGATAAGAGAAGAAGTATTAAATAATTTGGGGTTGAAGCAAAATATTCACAACAAATAATTGAAAGAAGATGCCAGTTTTATTTTAATTTGAAAAATTTTACAAACTTATCATATTTTTTTTAAATGAGGTCTTTGAACTTTCGTTTTTGTCTTTTCTTCTGAAGTTATATTATTCCATATTTTCATAACAACTTTATAAAAACAGAATGCTTTCCTTTGTCTTGATTTAGAATCATACTTATTGTAGTTCTAAGTATTTTTTTATTTATTTGTTATGTATTAAAAAAAGAGGTAATGTTTTTCCGATAAAACATAAATTTCAATGTAACATAAGTTTGAAGAAAAGATTTTCAACTAAATTTTTGCAATAAAAAAATTTGTTGTTTTAAAACTAATAGATATTCTTCACTTTGTGTAATACGCATTTATATTTGCATTTATTAGTAAAATTCGTTCCTCTATTCATTTTAATTTCCTCGACATAATTTCCATTACACGCACAGAGAAACACAAAAAACTTGTCTAAACCAAATAAAACCATTGAACAGTTAAGTATCTATGAAGTACATTAATCAACTTAAAATTTGCAAAAAATTTTTCTTTTTCTATTTTCGCTTTCATCAACTTTTAACAATTTAAAAAAAAATGCAAACAAACAAACAACATTAAACTTTAGGTTCTTGAACGGGGTTTGGAAGCAATACCATTATCTGTAGATTTATGGATACATTATTTAACCCATGTAAAATCAAATCATGGTGATGATGAAGATTACATACGTTCACAATTTGAACGTGCAATTGATTCTTGTGGTCTAGAGTTTCGTTCGGATAAATTATGGGATGCTTATTTGAAATGGGAAAATGAAGGCGAACGGTACCAGAATATGGTAAAAATTTATGATCGTTTAATTGCCATTCCAACTCTGAATTACAGTGAACATTTTGATAGGTAAGTGTTGCGCTCCTAGGTTTAAATTTTCATTTGAAGATCTATTAACTAAAGTAATTTATTATTTTACTAAATAATATAACTTGTTCTTCAGTTTCCAAGATTTAATTAATCAGCGCCCCATAACTAGTACTATAACAGCAGAAGAAATAAAAAAAATTAGAACAGAGCTTAAAGAAGCCTCGTCTTTGTCGAAATCTTCTACATCACGCTCCAAATCGCGACGTTCTAGTTTAAAGGATAAAGATTCGGAAGTGAAAGAAAAAGAAAAGGAGAAGGGAAAAGAAAAGGAGAAGGAAAAAGAAAAAGAGAGAGAGAAGGAGAAAGAGAAAGACAAGAAAAAAGATAAAGAAAAGGAGAAAGAGAAAGAGAAAGAAAAGGACAAAGGAAAAGAAAAAGAGGAAAAAGATGATGAAAATGACAAAGAAAATGAGAAAGACAAACTCGATAAAGTTTTTAAAGAAGAAGCGTCAGATAAAATTGATGATTCTGTTGTAGTTGTTGAGAGTGCATCTGGGGAGGAGATAAAACCTGAAAAAATTTCACAAGATCTTGATGACTTATCAACATTGACGGAAGATGAAATACTCTCAATTAAAGTTAAAGTCATATCATCAAGACGAAAAATACACAAATCTACAGTATCTGCTATTACAGCCCGTAGAACATTTGAAGAAGGAATTAAAAGACCCTATTTCCATGTAAAACCTCTTGAGAGATGTCAACTGAAAAATTGGAGAGATTATTTAGATTTCGAAATAGAACAGGGGGATCGCCAGCGAATTTTAGTGCTTTTCGAAAGATGTCTAATAGCGTGCGCCTTGTACGACGAATTTTGGCTCAAAATGATACGTTATTTAGAAACAGTAATCGACCAACCGGATATCCCAGCCATAACCAGCCATGTCTATCGCCGAGCTTGCGAAATTCATCATCCAGACAAACCGAGTCTACATCTTATGTGGGCCGCCTTTGAAGAATGTCAAAATAACTTCGACAGAGCTGCGGAAATCTTAGTAAATTTGGAGAAAAAAGTACCTAACCTTTTACAGGTGGCTTACAGGCGCATAAACGTTGAACGACGACGCGGTGATTATGAAAAATGTAAAAGTTTATATGAACATTACATAAATACGGCAAAAAATAAAAATATAGCTGGCAGCTTAGCTATTAAATATGCTAGATTTTTAAATAAAATTTGTCAAGATTTGGAAGGTGGCTTAAAAGTTTTACGACAAGCTTTGGACAAGGACAGTGCAAATACACGTGTAGCCTTGCAAATGATCGATTTAGCCTTGCAGCGTTCCACTGTCGACGAAGACGAGGTTGTCTTGATAATGGATAAATTTATGGCCAGAGAAAACATAGAACCTGAACAAAAAGTTTTGTTCGCCCAACGTAAAGTGGAATTTTTAGAAGATTTTGGTAGTTCAGCGAAAGGATTACAAGATGCACAAAGAGCTTTACAGTTATCTCTAAATAAAGCTAATGAAGCTAAAAAGAAACGGTGAGTTTTTATTTCAGCATATTAATGTCTCTTACGCCAATTACAACTTTTAGTTTTAACGGCTGAATTAGTGATTATAATTGTACATACATGTGTTAGCACATGTAATAAATTGAAAGGAGTTTCACTTAAATGAGTCTGGCTTCATTTAGACTTAGGCGTCATAGAAAATTATTAAATAATTCATATAAAATTTCTAAAACAACTAGAACTGAATTAGCTCGATTATTTGCAAAAATAAGTCGTCAAATGTAGCCATATAAATTTTTTTCATAATGGGACTGATGAAGTAGAAATATTAAAAAATATTTTTACACATTGCCATGTGGAGTACAGTACTATATAAAACTTTAAAAATCTGTTTTTGCTTGTCGCTTTTCATTTTTTTTATTGTTTGTAAAGGATAAACTCTAAAACTACCGAACCGATTTTAAAAATTCTTTCACCAACAAATGCTACATTAAATATCAGGGAGTAACATAGACTATATAACAAAGCTACGCCAACGTTTACGTCCATTATTCAATGATTTAATTTATTCTACAAATTTGTCAAGGAATTTTTTTAAATTTTGTACAGAAAATCAATATATTTCAAGAACTGTCACATTCACTTTTACGCGGGTCAATTAGAAGTCTTGAGACCGGGTAAAAATAGATAATCAAAAACCAGATTTTATTTATACAATCTGCTAGTCCAAGAATTCCTACACACGGGGGGACGGGGCAAGATCTGTAGAAATCTGGTAAAGACAGCTAATATTTTATAAAACCAACTGATTGTATAAAAAATACGAAAACGTTGAATTCAATATCTATTATATATCTTTTTTACAGTGATAGTAGTCCTAGCCGAAAATCTGGTCATAAAGATGTCTCATCAACATCTGCTTCTACTCAATCGGTATACAACAATGGATCTTCGTCAGGTACGACGAATTATTATGGTTCCGGAAACTCAGCCTATTATGCCCAACATAATAGTGGTAGCACATATCCGCAGCAACAACAATCCTATGATAGTTATTATAATCATTGGCAGTACAATACTGGCTATAGCGGTTATGGTCAATGGAGTGGTTATACAAATTACTATTAAAAAAGGAAATTATTTTTACTACTTTAACAGACAACTTTTAACTTACTTTTTATAATAATTATTAAATAATTGTGTATTTACATATTTCATTTAAATAACAAAATTTTGTTTCTTTTAGTTATTCAGTTGCTGTCCAAGAGATATTACATATATATACATAATAAATAATTGCTTAATAATTTTATTTTATTTGCTCTTTCAATTGATATACGCTTTTTCGAAATTTAGATGGAGCACATATTAACTAAAGAAGCATACACATACATTTTCCTTCAAATATAAGTCCCATATTTTACTGAAGAAGCATTAATATAAAAGAATTTATATACATATATATGTATATGCCAGGTTAGAATGTACCTTAACTCTTCTTATTTTTTGTATAACGCTTTTTTATAAAAAATATCTCTATATTCCAATGAGGTTCTTTTAAATGCGAAATACAGGTTAACCCGTTTTCATATCCTGTCTTCTTTTTTCCAGTCTGAATCCTAAAATATTGAAACTAAAATTCATTTTTGAAAAAGTAATTTCCTGTCGCCACACGATAGAGTGAATTCGAAAATTCCTTCTCCCATTTGCATCTCAAATATTTCGAAGAATATTCATAATTGAACTGAATGTATCAGCATCTAACTTAAATTTTTTTTATTGATTACTAAAAAGAGTTGCAATTACCAATAAAAATGGCTGATTCCTTCAGCTGTTAATCCATGAAATATTTAATACTATACAATGACTATTTTGGATTAGGACGGTTATCATATTCACAAACGTTCATGACGGCAAATATTTTCTATAAAAACACTTTGATTAATAGTTTTCTTAAAAAAGTTGATTTTTTAATATAAAAATAAAAAGTTAATGATTCAGGACGCGAATGAATTGCAGTGTAAAAAATTCAATAATTTTTACTTTGGTGTACTAACTTTATCATATATGAATAATTCTATATTTTTTTTTTTGGCATTGTAATATATAGTATAACAATAAATATTTAAATGCAAAAAAACTTTAGTTTATTTTATTGTTTATTGAAAAAGAAATATATATATGAAAAATGATGGTATTAAATGAGCCTAGAATGTGAAATTGTGAAGGGAATAAAATTTTCTAAAAAAGAAAAAATAGTCTCAGCATTGTCAGTTTTTCAAAATGAAAATCATTGAAATCATTTTTGATTTGGGGCCAATCTTAGTTTAGCAAAATTACTCCAAAATGCTAGTTTTTTGGGTTGGGTTAAGAGAATTTACAAAATTATTCTAAACAGTTCAGTTAACAGTCGAAATAAAAATTTCACAGCCAATCTGTTACATATGACTAGATTAAAATCTAGATGGATTATGCAAGGAATGTCATACTCGAATTAGAAAACCCCGTGTGCGTTTGAAAAAACTAATACAGTTGTGAAATTTGTTTTGTACGGCCTAAAACTTTAATTAAGCAATTGCTTTAGAAATAAGTTAGGCCACAATCCATGTAAACCCTATGACGACGTGCCACATACGAGTTGCTTGTAATTTATATAGAATTCGATATAGATGTAGATACAGAATGAAGTCTACAACGTGGAAAATAATAATCGTTACGGTGACGCCTAGATGTTCCTATGTATTAAGGAAAAAAATACGAACCGTTCCATTATTACTTTGAATCTCCAATAAACACAGAGGTGAAATCAAAAAATGCATCATTTTCTCCTTTATTTTTCAACCAATTTTATAGAAATAATTGATTAGTATTTACCGATATTTGTAATACAACACACCCATTATTTACAGCTTCTGTAAAGACTATTATTAAACAGTAATTAAAAAAATTTACCCTTAGAAAAAATCCAAAAATTGCTCAGTGAAATAAAACAGCTGATGAAAACTTGGCCAAGCGGTTTAATTTGACGCCGGCCGTTAATATGCATGCGTATCGACGTTACGTCTAAATGCCGGCCCTTAAATCATAGTGTAATATTATATAATTACACCATAGCCTTAAAGTAGTGTCAAGGCAAATTCGCTTAACATTACCATTGAGCCAAACGATTGATTTCCTTTTCCTTTCGTTTCTATTCGTTAAAAACGTGAATACAATCAACCCAATTTTTATCATCATTCTTTGAATATTATTTATTCAAGTATTTATAATTAAACAGTCTTAATTCTTATACAGCACATTTCTAAGTTTCTATTAAAATTTTTGAAAAGTAACTTTAATACTAAAATTCCTTTTATGGATATAAAAATTGAACATATTCTCATATTATTATCATTGAAAATATTGTTGCATGCATTAATAGCATAAAAATCAAATCGAATTTTAAGTTCGTTTAGTGGCTTACATTCCAGGGAAATGTTTATAAGAGTATAATTCACTTGTTACGGATATTTTTTTAAATTAGTTTACATGCTTAAATTTGTTTTTCTTTTACACGTATTAAAATTTATGTACATATATTTTTTTTTAACTGTAACTTTTATTTATTGTTTAAGATTTATAATTTTTATTTTATTATTACATTTCCATGGAGTTAACATAGATTTTTTTGCTTTCATTTAATTTTCAGAACTTATTTCTAATGTATCGAGAACGATGTTTGGGGATATTATCATCAATGGGGTATAAAATCAAAAATATATTATAGTAAAATTTAAGTAAAAAAAAAGGTTACAAATCTAAAACCAAACATCGTCCTCTTTATTTTGTGTTTTAAAAGATAGATAGAATTTTAAAAGCT
The DNA here is from genome assembly GCA_947397855.1 of Thelaira solivaga. Classification (NCBI taxonomy): domain Eukaryota; kingdom Metazoa; phylum Arthropoda; class Insecta; order Diptera; family Tachinidae; genus Thelaira; species Thelaira solivaga. The sequence continues at coordinate 20,850,591 of OX377610.1, forward strand.
TTATTACACAGAAATTAAAGCATTCTCGTAAAAATTGACCCACCCTAGTTACATAAGTACGTAAAAGAAAAATTTATTCACTTTGGTACATATGTATACTAGTGCATATTATACAGTTCTATGATTTATACTTTATTTTTGCTAATGGAAAATTTCATAGAAACAGTCATAGTGTCTTCACTTTGCTATTTGAGCACCTAATAAATACGCCTTGCTTTTTATAATAAAAATTAAATGTATTATTTGTCATCCTAAAATTAAAAAAATTATTTTGTTTACAAAAATTATTTACGAAATATTAATAATATAAAAACAAGAAATGAATAATGAGCTACAGCTGTTTTATGATTTAATTTTAATAAAAACTTTTTTTAATTTATAATCGAACAAAACTAAAAAACTTGAATTAAAAAAATATATGTATGTTCATTCATAGGTATCTATATGTTACTGTTTTAGAATATAGTAATAACCATCTACAATATGGGATGATACCAAACTATTTCTCCATTCTTACAACCACTAACCAGTAACGGTTCGCGTGGACTAAATTTCGTACTGAGCACAATATCATCGTGACCTTTTAATTCTTTAAGAATATTTAAATTTTGTGGGCTTTGTTTGATACTACTGATTTCCTGAAAATGTCTTGGATACTCTGAACAAATTTTACTGTAACTCAGTAACCTCACGCCATTGTCATAAGGGGAACATACAATACGACCGTCAGCCGAAAAGTTGGGTTCTTTTATAAAACCTTTGCCCTTGTTGGGCTCCTGTATATAGTACATTAGTTTTTTAGGATTTTGAAAAATTTTACGTTCACGTTTGCGAGATATTGTTGTGGGAGGTATATGTTCGAAAGGTAAATAGGGAGGAGAATCACTGCTTGAAGTGCTGCTGCCGTCAGTTGAGGCAGCTAGATCAACAAAAGCCGATCGTCCACGTCTAGATGATTCAATCGAGCGCGTAGTAGAGCTTTCTGTATTTGTGGTACGTGGTGTTGGTGATGTAACTGGCAAAACACCGCTACTTATTGCATACACGTAATTATAACCTGTAACAGCATTTGAATTTCGTGCGCGATTTTGCCGAATGGCACGTTCATGAACTGTTACTTCTGCCGCCCATATATCAGGAATAAATGATTCTGGTCTTTGATTTGTTGATTGTTGTTGTTGCTGTTGGTTACTACTAGAATTTGAGGTATTGGCATTTGAGGTGGAACTACTTGTGTGTTCTAAAAGGGGTGGTGGTTCTGAAGAGGGTGGAGGTGGTGGAGGTAGTCGTGACAATAACCGTGATCGCACAGTACGCTGTCTTCGATTTATGCTGAACAAAACGTCATCCGAATCGCCACTTTCTTCCCCTAAGCCATCGTCTCTGTCACATTGCAACTTCCGTTTTCGTCGCGAACTAATATGTTCATCTTTAATACGTTCAGTAATGTCACCAGGCTCTTCATTGATATCATGAATACAAGACCATTCGCTTTTTTCATCATAACTTATATTACGACTAAGTATTGAGTGTCCTTGAGGATGGATCTAAATTCAAATATTTTTCTTAACTTTACTTTCTTATTATAAGAAAGTACAAAAACAGTTACTAACTTGTAAAGCTAACACTACTTCCGCATCGTTTGCTTCGGGAAAATCAGTCACTAATTCAACTCTATTTTTCTTTTGCTTCTTAGAAAATACATGATCAAATTTTGCTGCTTGTGGTATATATTGGTGACCCATTTGCATTAAACGATAAATACTTGGCTGTGAAAATTCAGTAAAAAAATTTAAATATAAAAGTATTGATCGGTGAATTAAATTATGTATGCCATTACGAAAATAAACATACCCGGAAACCATTTAAGTCCTTATGTAATGTCGTCAAGTCTAAGTTATGTATTATCATTAAGTAACCCCCAGTTGAGCAAATAACCAATTTTGTACAATCCGGCGCTATGCGACAACGCATTAAACCACTTGTGTGAAATACTTTTTGATATATAAGTCCTTGTTCTGTGTGAGAATTTATGTCCCATGTAAAAATGCTGCCATCAAAACCGCCTGTCACTAATAAATTATCTTTACTAGAATATTCAATATTTTTAACCCAATTTGAATGACCATGAAGACTGCGTACTTTCTTTTTTAAATAACGTAAATCCCATAAGGCAACTGTTGTATCATCGGAACATGTGGCAAACATACGCTCGTCCAGAAATCTATAATAAATTTAAACAAATGTCTTAAGTAGCTACTGTTTTATCTTAACATGGTTTGACAATTTAAATGTTGTTTTCTTGCCTTTCAAAGAAATTCTGTTAGACAAATAGGATCACTTTTAGATCTTTAGATCTGCTTTATATTATATTTTGTGTTGATAAATTATTTAATACTTACTTAATACAATTAACATTGTCCGTATGAGCGTCTTTTATTTTATGAGTTTGGCTTTGAGTAATAGTATCATACACTAATATGGACTTTTTCTCACATGCAGCTATTAAAACATTGCTGAAATAAAAACAAAATATCGTAGCATATTTGAAAAACATGAAATTAGTTAAATCATAATACCCACCCTTTTGGAGAGAATTCCAAATTAAAAACAGCTCCATATTCGGATGTGTGATTAGGTAAATCATTCCAGTGTTTAAAATCATTAATTGAGCTGTAAACTCGATGCATAATATTGTCAAAATCTCCCCGATTCGAAGGTAAGCCATATTCTCTACGGTGCAGCCATCTATGCAGATTCATTCTGTTGACTTTTCGAAATTTTTATACTATCTAAGTACTGTGAACACAATTTTCTGTGTGACTACCGACTGAGCCAGTTGAAGAACTTAACAGTTAGTATTTTACTTTTCAGCGCAATAGTATTTAAATAAACTGTTTTAGCAATTAAAACTACTACTTCACTGCACACATTAGCATTTATTTTATTTTTGCAAAAATATATAATTATTTTCAAGGATAATTTAGGAATGTTATAAAATTTTCTTGAGCACACTGCACACAAAAAGTGAAATCAACTATTTTTCCTTGACAGTTGGTATTCTATGAAAAAGACATTTGTCAGCTGTTAAGCTAGACAAAATGCGAACATAATGATACCGGATGAGTGTAGCAGAATGATAGTGGATAGTATTTAAAAAAAAAGTTGAAATATGTAAATTAACTGCAGGTTAAAGTTGAAAAGGTTAATTATATTAGATTACAACATATTACAAATTTTTAAAATTAAAAAAGGATTCATATTTTGAACATATACTTTATACTAAACGATTTTTTTAAAGCATATTCATGAATATGACTGCAATTTTTTTAATTCTGGCAACTTTGCAGTAAATTATAGCAAATAATTGTAAAAATTAGTTTGTCCTATTTGTAAACAAATTGAAATACGAAGATCATTAATTAAAAAAATTGCTTGAAAATGGTGGGTCCAAATTCAAATCCTATAGAAACAAAATTACATAAGTTTATGGCTGATAAAGAAAAATTAGAGTCTCAAATAAACACTTACGGTGAAATTTTAGTTCAAGTAAGTTTGCGCTAGTATTACTTATTAATGATTTGGCAAAAAACTGAACCGAAATTATTTAAATTTTATAGAATGGCAATGTTGGTATGAGTGGCCCATTAATTGATGCGGAAGGATATCCCCGAAATGATATTGATGTTTATCAAGTTCGCCAGTCAAGACAACAAATTATTTGCTTGCAAAACGATCATAAGGCTTTAATGAAGGAAATCGAACAAATGTTACATCAGTTACATGCTGATGTTAAGCAAGGTCAAATATCGCAACATCTCTCCCAAGAAGCTGCTGGCATCAATTTAAATGATTCCTCTTCAGGCGACTCAGAGAAAATGGGAAATGTTTCGCTTGAACCTATTTTAAAAGTAACGAATATTTCAGTTGGATCTCCGGCCGAACAAGCGGTAAATATGTTTAAAATTTACTATCAAATATTTTTATTAGATTGAAGCGAAGCAATATCCGAAACCGAAAATATATATGTGCTACTCGTACGCATATGTGCACACATATGTGGCATTTTCTCTACAGAATTTTAAAATTTCCAGAGCATAAAATTATAAATAATCCTACTGCTCAAAAATAACTAAATCAACCACTATGTTTTCTGATGTAGGATTTGTATTTTTTGTAATGTCTCAACCAATCTGAATTCGTCTTGATTACAACTTTCTTCGGAACTTTTTCATATTTCGGCAAATTTCGTACATGCTTAAGAAATGTGTTTTAGTTTTGTTTAAGGAAATATTAAAAAGATATTAATAAGCAAGTAACACTGTGCGACATAAAAAAATATCTGGTAAGTGATATTATTTTTATGGTAGGTGCTGTCGAGTACAACAAGAATCTGTTTTTGAAATTTGCCAAACACCTCCAAAATCTTGAGTTACGGGTACAAAAAAAACTGTTTTTCGTAACTTCATGCGCTTATAAACTAGTAACTTAGTTGAATATCAACCGATTTTAAGTTTCTCAGGGGATTTAGAAAGAAAACATTATTTAAGTAAACTTGAGAAGCATGTGTGTATTTCTCAACCAAACACATTAAAAAAAATTTTTTTTTGCCAGTTTTCAACTTTGAAGACGTTTTTACATAGTATTTTATAATAAAACCGTAAAATTTTTGAATTAATTTTGTAAGTATGTCTATTAATGAGTAAAACCAAAAAACTTTTCTTTTAATTTTATGAGTTATTAAACTTTTTATCAAAAATATTTTTCCCGGAAATACAATTTTTGGCCATTTCACTGAAAAAGGTTTGCATGACAGTTTTTTCTTAACTCAACATCATCAGTGAAGTGAGCAAAAATATTTTGAAATCATTTTTATTTTATTTTTGCCTGGAAAGAAGTTCAAATGTAAATGCAGGAAATGTATTTTTATGGACTTATTGCAACCCATTTTAAACACGTTTAACGTGTTTTTTTTTTGCCTATTTGATGCGCCTCGCGAGATGATCATATATTGCCATCATAGTGATTTGGTGCACGACTATCCCATTTTTTACCCGTAACTCAAGATTTTGGGGGTGTTTGACAAATTTCACAAACAGATTCTTGTTGCACTCGACAGCACCTACCAGAAAAATAATATCACTTTCCAAATATTTGCACATCATTCTTTTTGGTAACACTGCTTAACTTATCAGCATATGAATACTAAATATTTCGGTAAACGCCTAGATGGCTGCAGAAATTGTCCGAATTATGTTTATGCACAGTTGATTCAGATTAAATTGAAGGCAGGTCAACTCAAAATGAAGTGGCATTGCTTGGGTCGTTAAGCGTTTATTTGCAATAGTACGTTTTTAATATTAGGATATGGGAATAATGGAACGTAAACTGAATATTATATATAATATAACTAAAAACCTACGCTAATTAAGATTTTCCAATTTTGAATATTACAACCCCCTAAGAACAATTTGTATGTAATCTACTTAAGAACTCAAATTTTGTATAATATGTCTGGCTTTATGGATTATTCTAGTAATACGAGTGTTAGATGAATCGTAGCTGCCTCCATCGGCGAAATAAAATGGTTTTTTAAACTTTTTAAATTCGTATTTTATAATAATTATAAGTTAATTACATATAATAGATTACATATGTATATATGTATGTATTTTTTCAGGGCCTCCGTAATAATGATGATATATGTGAATTTGGATCAGCAAATGTTAATAATTTTAATAAAAAACTTGATACTATTGCCAATATAGTCAAACATATGCGTGATCGGCGCATTCCTATTAAGGTACGTCGCAATAATGAAATTTTATATTTGATATTAATTCCGCATACTTGGTCTGGCTCTGGTTTGTTGGGCTGTAATATTGTTATTCCTAATAATGAAAAATAAAGCAAAGTTGCGAAAGTACAATATAATAAATAAAAAAGTTTTTAATCATTCTATAGTCAGTTTTTTGTTTATATTCTCTTAAGCTACCAATAGTTAATGTTAAAATTTTATAAGTTAAATATCAAGCTTTTGGTTGGATATTAAATTAAAAATATCCAAAAGTTAAATATCGGATACCCCCAAATTTTATTTGGGTTATTTGCCCTACAAAATTCTAATTTTAACTATCGAAAGTTGTAATAACGGACCTTAGACGCACAGGTACGGGATAACGTGATCAAGTCACCTTGTCGCTGCGGTCATAATATATTACATATACATAAGAACAAAGATTAAATTTCAAGCAATAAAATGGCATTTAAAGGCAATATGTAGTTTGAAATTTTAAAAACTATTTTTTAGTGGGTCTGCATTTGTCAGCCAGTTTTATTTGATAAAAAGTTAAATTCAGCTGTGCCGACTCTTATATAGCCTTCACTGTATTAGCCATTTATATTTTTCAATTTCCACATTCTTCTTAAGTATTACAAAAAAATATATATATTGTTAAAAATAATCTTTTTGAATACCAATTTTTTTATTAATCCTAAAATAAATAATTTATTTCAGTTCAAGAAACTAAAACTACGAGTTCTATGAAAAAATCTTTTCTGAGAACCTTTTTTTTAAAGCAATAAAATAAAATGTCGGAAGGCACTCAATTTTTAAATTAATAAAAAAGAAATTCTATTCCAATTGAAATGCAAAATAAATTTAATTTAATTAAAAATGTTTAAAAACATTTTTTAAGCCAAACACATATTTTATTAAATATTTTATATGAAATAAAGAATTTCAAATAAATGGCAAAAATCAAAAAAAAATCTTTCAATAAGATTCTGTATTCGTAGTTTTTTATGTAGTGCCATTTGTTACTGTGTAGTGTCATTACTACACACAGAATACACAAAATTCACACATACCTACACACATTTGTATAAGACCGATTAACTGGCTTTGTGTTTGGGTGTACAACATTACGAACATTCACAGTTCAAAAATTTCCATAAAAAACCAAAGCAAAACAAAGTAAAAAACAAAACAAGAAATTAATGAAAATCGAAAATTTCGGTTGTATTTTTTGATATTCCTCGGGCATTTGTGGACCACTTGCTCTCACTTTTTGCACAGATATTATGACTGTGGTCCCGCCATCACGCGAGACCGCCTAAACACATCTAGTTTGTAATAAAACTGAATATCACGTTTTTTGTGCGTTTCGCAGTTTAGACAAAATGCTCAAAAACACCACTAAAAAATGATAAAAAATAGAGGTGTTGCGGTTTTTGACTCATAGCTCAGCTATTTATAGACCGATCCGGCTGAATTTCAATAGCAAAAATCTAACAGAAACAGCTGACAGATTGATATGGTATACTTTTCTCGACGTTGTCAGAAAGTTGATTTCAACGACTACACAGACAGACGGACATTGCTATTGTATATAGGGTGTCCCACGTACGATGTAGAAATTACAAACGGAATTACCAAGTTATATATACCCTTCTTACTTACAGGAAGGGTATGAAAAGGAAGAATTGTGTGGTTTCCATTTGCACAACAGCAGCAATTGCAGATTTTCTTTTAAACCAACAACGTATACTGATTCGTTTTTACGAACCTAGCTACTTTACCTTTTTTGGAATACACGTATTGTAAGTAATATGGTAACATATTCTGCTATCCAAAAATAAGTTAAATGTCCTGCGTTGCCAATGCAAAGAAATTTCATCATTACCGTTAAATTTGCACATGTATTTTGCCATTAAATTAACATGACTTCTTTTACCTTCTCTCTCAATCTGTGCAATTCTCTCATTAACTGTCGTTCTTTTTGACAGGATATTAGATTTTCTACTTAGTGAGTATCCTCGATGTTTTCGTCGTCATCAAACTTATTAAACTTTGAACGCGCGTGTAACACAATACACAACAAAATAACTTCCACGACCAACACGACACGGAGCATTGAATTACATACATTAATATTTATTTTTTTGTGATAGAAAAAATATGAAAACGCACTAATATTACTTCCGAAAATTTAAAACAAAATGTGCCAAATTTATAAAACCAAAAATAATATTAAAAAAAAATAAACTCCACTGTATATAATAAAAATATTCCAAAGAACCTACAGTAAATTAACAAAAAGCTTAAAGTGAAAAAAGTGATATCCTTTTTTTTTTTGCTTCCTTTTGTTGGCCTTTATATAATGTCGCTCGGTCGTGGTGTACTTTAATATATTCGCGTATGTGGATTTTGCTGTTGCTCATTTTTCAAGTGTGTGTGTGTTGCAGCTTTTTATACTTTTTATTCCTCTATGTATATACTTTTTGTTTAAAGTCCTTATAAGTGAAAACATAAAAAACCGACAGATAAGCAAATAAAGAGTCGGATATCTAGTATGTAGGAAATATTTGTCGCTGAAGCTAATGATTTTTCTATGAAATAAATTGGATTTTTTTAGTTTAAGGTGTAAAAAAAATTAAGGACTGCAAATAAAATGATGGCCATTGTCAGTGTCATTTGTTAAACAACAGTTATAAATGAAACATTCCATATGAATTAGTGTCATAATGTTGAATACACATACATATACATATGTATCTACGTATTTAAAAAAATTTAATACCCTCTCACTGAATAAATTAAATTGGCATAGCCTGAGTATATTTATATGTATTTATTAATGTATGTAGTAGGTTTACACAGGTACACGTGCATGTGTGAGCATACAATTAATTGACAACATAAAAATATTAATTAAAGATCTTTATTATATTGCATCTAGTTAATAAACTCGGCTTTTTTCCCTGTTAAGCTTTACAATTCTAATGCAATCGATAGTTGCTTATTACACTGATACCCTGTTTTTGGTAAAATGTCTTACTAAGAACGTTATTGGAATAGTTTGGGACATATCTTACACTTCCTATATCCGCAAATAGAGGCAATTAAATCATATATTACACATATCATAATATTAAAAAAAACAGATATGAAATATGATAATATGAAATAATGTTATAAAGAACCAACTTTTTATGTTTCATCAGTACTAGTTTTTATTTTTAGAACTTTTAATAAAAGTTAAAATAATTAATTTATATTTATTTATTTTATTAATTCTCTTAAATTGTAATTATAAATTATAAGGTAAGAGGAATGAAAGGGAAGATCAATGGCATTTTAGGCCTTCAGCTCAAAATTAATTTATAATCTATAATAATATATACGAATAAATAATATGGCTATTTTGTTAAGCTTGAGGTCTTATTTTTCAAAAATTTATTTTTATATCGATATTTCGCTCCAATTTTTGTAGCTTCTTCAGGATATAATTATAATTATATAATAATTAAGGATATAATAATTATAATTATATCCTGAAGAAGCTACAAATATTGGAGCGAAATATCGATATAAAAATAAATTTTTGAAAAATAAGACCTCAAGCTTAACAAAATAGCCATATTATTTAAAAGAAAAAGGTCAAATAAAACTAACTAATAAATAATATATACGAATATTATAAAGAGAATAAATTTTTTTTAAATGGATAAACTCTAAAACTACCGAGCCTATTTAACAAATTATTGCACCAATATTCAATGATTTATTAACTAAAACTCTATTTTCCATCGGTTTTTTTAAAATTTGGTATATAAAATCAATATGCTCACTTTTACGCAAGTCAGTTAGAAAGTAGCTAATTTAAAGCCAATTACTAAATTCTGAATGCTTATAAATATATACAATCTCCTTAGTCCAAGAATTCTCACACATAGATAAAAGAATGTAAATATATTCATCTGGATGTCAGCTCTGATGAGTATACTATAACACTGTTGTAACATAAATAAATGGAAGGATGAACTTTCATTTTGACTTTCATTATTACAGTAATTTCTTTTTATGTTGAACTTATTATTTACTTGAAATAATCTTTTGTATTTAGTCTCTTTATAATAATAACTATCTATAATACATTCTTTGGAATGGCATTATTGTGTTTATTTGAAAGAAAAATCATAAATATTTTAAGGTTTTTAGAAAATCATGTCTATTTATAAAACGAAATGTATTTTTTCGACAAATTGCAAATTTCTTATATCACTTCCATCACCGTTTCTAACTAAGAAGCGACTCAAATAAAATATAAAAAAAACTAAGTGAAAAAAAACGGTATTTAAAGAAACTAAATTAACCATGTGTTAATAAAAATAAAATTCTACTTACACTGTGCCAATGATTAAATTAAAAAAATAAATGTGTCACAAAGTTTCGCATTCTTATTACATACATACGTACACTCTACCTGTTCACATAAAAAAGAATGGAGAAAAAAGTCCTTAAAGTTACCTTATTTTTTATGCATATGATTTTGTGTTGTGATAGAACATAAGAAAATAAAAAATAATAATAAGAACAATTAATATAAAAATATAATAATAAAAATTAATACGACATAAAAACTGAAGTTATGCGTTTTTGTAAAATTTCGTGTTTTAAAAACGTGTATTATCCAGGCTACCACAGACAAATAAAATTCTTCTTCTAAATGAAGAATGAAGAAACAAAATGTTCGCACGATATCACTGATCGTGTGTACATTTACTTATTTATTAATTGGAGCAGCTGTATTTGATGCACTCGAATCTAAAACCGAGAAATTACGTTGTGAAGCTTTACAAGGTAAGAATTGGTAATACTTTTTGTCCATGACAGCATTTACATGGTTTTTATCAATACCTTTTGGTATTCAATTTTTTCAATATCCATGTATGTATTTCATTTTATAAAAATTTTTAATATCTAAAAACGTTTTCTTATGAATCTTTTGAAGAGTGAAATAATAAATATATACTCGTACATATGTATAGATGAAGCGAAGTGCCTATCTTGTAACATCTTTAGATTACTGGCACTATTGCCAATTTAGTTTTGAAAGCATTTTTGTTACATTTATGTATTTGTCTGCTACTGCTTTTTGTTTCATTATAATTAATTTTTACTTAATGCCATTTTTACTTTGTATTATCTGTCATACAATTTTACTTTAACTTTATTTTATTTTAATCTAATTTTATTGCGGCCTCGAAAAAATTGTGCAGTGAACTTTCGGAATTGAGCAGCTGCTCTCCAAAGTTCACAGGAATCTATCGAAAATACACACTAGCTCTATTGGGCTCCTTAAAAAGCCAGATGGATCAATCACCAACAACAATAGCTCTGAAATCTTAGAGCTTTTGGCTAGAGAGAATTTGTAACCTTAAGTGGTCCGGGGTATTTGGTCAGAACCTCAGAAGGATCTTATTTGTCTATATGGTTCGAGAAAACTCAGTTTCTTAGGCCTTAATACATGCCATAGTTTTCTGCCTGAGGGAAGAACTACGAGTATATTCACTCGAACAGTAGAGCAACATTACTACACTCAAAACCTTTGAGATAAGATCAAAACTGGTCTGGGTTGCCTAATACTTCTCAAAAGACCAGCATCTAATAACAAGGTTCACCTGATGTGGCTACCAGATCAGTGTATGTCACTGTAATGTTCTAGTTTGGACAAGTAGTGACTTGTCTTTGAATTATTGAAGAAGCTAAACTCAGGAAAAATTTGTAGCTTGAGGCTAGTGTCACAATAAGTCAATTTTGCCAGCAGTGACTTGTTTCTCCTCCTGATTCTAATTATTGTGGCCAATTAAAAAAAAGCAACTTTTTGCTTAATAAGGTTATAAAATAAATTTTAATTGGAAATTTGCTTATTAAATAAGAAAAAAAATGTTTTTATAATAATTTAACTGTTATAATTTAATTATCGTGCATTTTCTGTATTCCACACGTATTTGAAAAAATATGGAATTAATTTTTTTTTTTTTAATTTTAAAATTATAGACAGAGTAGTTATGAGGTGTTGAACTTTTCAATTCCGAATAAAATATTCGGATTCGGAATACAGAACAGCACTGTATGTTGTTTTTTTTTATTTAAAAAAATTTATTCCTTTTTAAATAATTTTTTCGTTTAAAATTTATTTAATACACGCAATTTTCAATCTTGGATATAAAATATTATTAGAGTCATATTTTTTAAACGGCATTCTATTGCCTTTTGCAATATAAAATCGCATAAAATTCTTTTTTATTAATTTAGACCTAAGCTTCCAATGGTGTGTTGGGAAACAGTTTCGAAAATGAGGTGAATACGTAACGATAAGCAACAATGGAAAAACACATATACATACATACATATCTATAGATATTTTTAAAAAATCTTTCAATTATTATCTTTTACAGCTATCGAAGATATGATTATAGAGAAATATAATATTACCCCAGAGGATTTTAAGGTAGTTGAAACGGTTGTATTAAAATCAGAACCACACAAAGCCGGACAACAGTGGAAGTTTACAGGTGCATTCTACTATGCAACAACAGTACTGACCACAATTGGCTATGGTCATTCGACACCAAGCACAGTTTGTGGCAAAATATTTACCATGTGTTATGCAATTGTAGGCATACCACTGGGTCTGGTTATGTTTCAAAGTATTGGAGAAAGAGTAAATAGACTGAGCAGGTTAGCATAAGCATATACATAAATATTTACATACATACATACGTACATATGTATATACGGATATTATTTACTTAAATTTATCTTTTCTTATAACTATTTAAAATTTGTTTTTAGTTTTGTTATACAAGCGGTGAGAAAATCATTGCATTGTAAACGAACTGCCGCTTCTGAAGTAGATTTAATATGTGTTGTTACAACGCTTAGCTCCTTGACGATAGCCGGTGGTGCTGCAGCATTTTCAAAATTTGAAGGTTGGAGCTATTTTGATTCAGTATATTACTGTTTTATTACTTTAACTACAATAGGTATGTACGATGTTTGTTTGTATTCGTATCACAAATAAAATTTCAGGCTTTTTTTATTTCCCTTTGTTTTCTTCATCTAAATATCTAACTTTGTTTTATTTTTTATACACATACATATGTATATGTTTTTCATGTTTACATTTGTGAAATTTTCTTATATTCTTATTTTAGGTTTTGGAGACATGGTAGCTTTACAAAAAGATAATGCACTCAATAATAAACCAGAATATGTTATGTTCGCTTTAATATTCATATTATTTGGTTTGGCCATTGTGGCCGCCTCTTTAAATCTTTTAGTTCTTAGATTTGTTACCATGAATACGGAAGATGAACGACGAGACGAAGCACAAGCAATGCAGGTAATATTAAAACGTTCTGAAATCGTTTTTATTGTAAATATGTACGCTTAAAAAAATGTCATAGTGCAGTTAAGACGCTCTCTCCTTTTTGTGTTATATTTATTTATATTAATATGCATGTGTGTGTGTGTGTACCTTTTCTTTTATCTATAATTTTTTTTTTTTTTTGATTGCTTAATTTCTTACTTTACTAACTTGAGTATCCTTTGTGAGTTATCTATGAATGCATCTAGTTTAAAAATATTACAAAATTTAATTTCTAATTATGGTGGGGTAAAAGTTTATAGATGAAAGGAAGTAAAATCCAAAAAAGTTTTCGTTGGTTGCTGGGGTAGATTAGCAGCGACCAGGGTTGTACTTATCGCAGAGGAAAAAGAAATTCAATTCGTTCGTTTTTTTAAACGTTATAAAACGTATACGATTTATTTATTTATTTTTATTTTTTTTAAACAACACAAATCCGCGAAGCTTCTTGGCTTGTCTGCAGAAAACACCCAAGGTCTAGGCAGGGATCGAAACTGCGACCCCCAGATTGATAGGTTAGTACGCTACCTACTAGTCTACGGGGGCACCCGTATTATTATATTGTCCACAGTAGAAACTGTCCAGGAGCTTGTTTATAAAAGTTTTGCTCATGTACGAGTATAAGTTGCGTATGGTAAAAATAATCTCTGTGACTACTAAGCATCCTTTATTGCTTGAAAAACCTTTACTCATTGTGGCTTACCAGAACGACAATGTGCCATCTTCGCTGCCGATGTCGACTGGGCGAATCTCTGAACTAGCCTTCAAACCCACTACGGACTAGAGAGCGATGTATTTATTATCTCGATTACTCCGGACTCCTCTGTCCGTTCAGACTAGGCATCCTGGCCTGGGCTGAATTTTTGCATACGAACAAAGAAATAACAAAAACAGCTGACAAAATCTAACGAAAATTTTAGATTTTGTATTATAGTGTAAAACCCCCGTATAATTATTCGACTTTCGTATCAAATACCATTTGATTTTGCTCTTTCAAAAACCAATGAAAATCTTAACTCTTGTTAAGATTTAGGACCGCTGTCCTTTGGTTTTGTTGGTAGAAATAAATATTATCCACCTTGCGAACACTCACCATGTAGAGGAAAAAGAATCAATCTGTACAATTTGTAGTTTTGTGGATCGGTTGTGGCCGCATGATAGATTGTAGCTTATACTACTACTGTTACCGAAAAGTTTATTTTCTATTAATTACTTTTCTTAATTGCGAATTTAATACCAAAAAATTAAATATTTTAAATTAACCACGCGGAAACTCATATCTAACCCAAGTTAACTTATTAAAAACAATAATAGAAGACATTATAATTTTTCTAGTCTTTGTTTATAAGCAAGTGGTTAAGATTTTTAGGTGCAGAATAGTATTTCTTTTGCGTAGATTTTGTTATGTGATTTTCTTTTATTTGCAAACGATTCATACACCCTACTATAGATATATACGAATTTCATTTATTTATTTAGTAATACTTTTTTTAATTTTTTACTGTGAATTGTTTTCAGCCTTACTGGAATTTAATACAAAATTTTGTTCTTTCATATAAATATTTTTATAAATAATTTTGTATTGGTAGTTTATTACACTTAGTGCTTTAACTTAAAAAATTTTAATTTTTTTTTATTAAATCAAAAAATTTTTAAATTTTAATTTAAGTTTGTTTACAAAAAGGTGATTTACATTTTTTTATTTATTTACATAATTTAGCAATATAACTTCTCTCTCTCTCGATCAAATAATTTCTATAAAAAAAATTCATTCTTTTTTTACAGAAGACAGCTTTTAAAAAATTAGTTTTTCATAATATTAAAATTATGTGTTTTCATAAAGAATTAATAACATTATTATTTTCCTGCCTCTAAACATAATAAGACAGTTATTTGTTTTCCTACAAAAAAAAGTATGTACTTAAGACCACATATGACAATTTAATAATTTTAGGTCACCTTTTTTTGTTTTTACTGCATCAAATTAAATTTTTATAAAACATTTGCACTTTAATAGTTTGTTTTGCACATATTTTTAATTTTTTTTTAATGTTTTAAATTAAAAAGCTTTCAAAAGTTGAACATTAAATTAAAACATAATTTTTGTTCTTTCTTTTAATTTTTCTTTTATTCATGTAAAAATTAAAAACAATACAAATAATATGTTGGAATAAAAATCGTGTTAAACATTAAATAGTTTATAACCAAGTCCAATTTTTGGACAAACGAGGTGATTTTTTGTCTCTCTTAATTTAAGCAAAACTTGTGGGAAAGCTCTCATTTATAAAAAAAAAAATAAAAGTACATTCAATTAAATTTCAAACTAAAATTTTCTTCTCTAACTACAAAACTAAACCGAAAAACACTTTCCAATATAAACCAAATCAACAAAAATAAATTGTTACAAATAATTTCACACCTCTTTCTCTTAAAAGACTTATTTATACTTTCAACACTACATACCTTCTTTTATACATTTCCGTTTCCTGTTTTCCAAACTGAGTTATAACTGTTATTACTAATTTACAACAAAAATACAACTGCTGTTTTCTTTATGTTGTGTTTATGTTATATAAGTTTTCATTTTAAATTGTTTTTCAATGCAATTGACAAAAAAAAAGAAAGAAAAAGACAGTATGTTGATATTCAGTTTTATATTTTTCTCAACTATAAACAGGCTTTACAGGGCTCGGTTAAACTTGAAGGTGATGTTATAACTGCAAATGGTTCCATATTAAGCGGTTATGAGGGTCGTGACGATCAATCTTATAGTGGATCAACAGTATCTTCAATGTGTTCATGCCGTTGTGCATGTTTTAGTGCAAAACGTCATAAAAGGTAATTAATATTTGATTTCTAAAATTAAAATAAAATATGGCGTCTGTATTTCTTGTTTTCTGTTTCTGTAGTAAATACAAGCAATCAAATCAAAATTTTTAAGATGATTTAACTACTTGTAATAGAAAACATCACATTCGAACTCTATTCGTTTTATTTTATATGCAAAATTATCATGATACCCTTGTTTCGATTCGAAAACGGCAAAAATATAATAGCACTTGCTAAATTGGATTAAATAGTATGAAGAGGAAATATTATATTTTGATAAAATCAATAGAAAACATTTTTGTTTAATAAAAAAAAATTAAACAAAAATAATTTTTTATGAATTTGGCTGTAAAAATTTATTTTTACACTAAAGAAATTTATTCTTACATTATATTAGCTTAAGAGATGCATAACTAACAGCTTTAAAATGCTCATTGATCCTACACCAATTTATGTTAATACTTAAATTTTTTATTTCTTTCTTTCACTTAAATTTAACAAAATAATTTCTCCCCTCTATATTTTTATGTTGAACTTTTCATGGTCTTAAAAGCTGGCAGTTGAATTCCTATCAAGATAACATGTAAGAGCTCTTTTTGTAACCTTTTTTTTTCCTTTGTAATAATCTTTTTTTATACCCCTCACCGCACATGGGCCACCTTATAAAGTATATATATTCTGGATCCTTATAAATAGCAGAGACGAATAAGCGATGTCCGTCTGTCTGTCTGTCCTTGTAGTCGCACAGTAGTCCGTAGACAACGCACAGTAGAGTTTGGCCAATAAGTCAGTTGTTTCTGTCTTTCAATTGCTATTGAAATTCAGCCGGATCGGTCCAGCGACTACCTCTATTTTTGACCATTTTTCTGAACTACAAAACGAATAAAAAAAACATAGTATGCAAATTTGTCAAAAATGACAGAATGACAGTCTTAATATTAATGTGTGTGTGTGTGTATTTTAAACGCTTTGAGTGTAACAGCATTACGAATACAGACATCTTAATGAAAGGAAATTTTTAGACTTTTGCCATTAATTAGAAGTTCTCTATTGACATTAAATATTTAATTAAATATTTTTGATTTAAAAAATGTTTGCAAAATTAAATTGAATTAAATTTATTTGCATCCCTATTGGATATCTTTCTCTGAATTTATTTTTTTTTTATTTAAAAATTAAGTGACTGGAGACTTTTTATTGCTTTTAAAAATCAGGTTCTCAGGATTGTTTTCTTATTTAGAACTCGTTAATTTTAGTTTCTTGAACTGAAATTAATTATTTATTTTAGGATTAATAACAAAAAAAATATTTGTATCAATATTTTTCATTAATTTTTTTATATAATTTTTTATTTATAAGTTTATTTGACTTTTTTATTGACTAGTTTATTAAGCTTGTTGTCGTATTATAAAAATTTATTTTTCTATCGATATTTCGCTCCAATAATAAATAAATAAATTTTTATATTATAATACCACCTTAATAAACTAGCCGTTTCTATTATTTATTTATTTTTATACTTAAGAAGAATGCGGAAAGTGAAAAATATGAGTATTTGGCTAACACAGTGAAGGGTATGGTATATAAGACTCGGCACAAGACGAATTTAACTTGTTTTAATTAACAATTTAGTTTCTGTGATTTTTCATACTTAAATAAATTTAATTTATTTTTAATAGACATCAAATGAAAGACAGACGTTCTCCATCATCACATATGCGCCACTTGTTACCCGAAGTTGTTCCAATGCATGACCTAGGCTACGATTCACATAGTTTAAATCATCCATTAGATGGTGTTGATGTAGTTGATACAACTATATATTCTCAGCCCCAAATGCTTAAAAGAAATGTATCGTTATTATCATTTCAATATAATATTTAAGTATTTATTGTTATTTGCAGTTATTTTCATACACAAATCAACGCTTTTCTTTTTTCAAGAAATCTAGCTTTTAAAAACAAAATGAAAGTAACTTCATACAAGGGAACAAAGAATTCTTAATATAAAAAAAATTAATTATACATACATACATTTCCAACAAAAAATCAATTTGTTTTCTATTACTTTAAATTATTATGTATTATTTTTTAAAAAGTGTATTTATTATGAGAGTATTAAAAACTAAAATGCCAATTTGTAATTTCAACATATTATTTTTTTACAAAATATAAACCACTGCCATTTCCCAAAAAAAAACTGTAACTAAAATATAAAATATATCTACATGAATTCAAAAATAATAATAATTAATGTTAAACCAGATACTAAAATCTTACAAATAGCAGAGACACTTGTTATTCTTAACTTAGATTTTAATTAGTTTCATAGAAATTCCAAAGTTACAAAAAAGTCATCGTATCATATCAAATTTAACCTAACTCTCTATTTACTTATTTGCCTAAAAACTTAAAAGTCAGTGAAATTGTTAAAAGATAAATTTAAAAAAATGCCTTTAAATATATTTGCTTAAAGTGATTAAAGTAATGCTGTAAAAAATTTAAAAAGAAAAACTCATTTAGAAATTTGAATTTGAACACGAGTATGTTTTAAGAAACAAATAAAACAAATGTAAAAAAAATGTATTACAAAGTAATTTTTTCCAATAAATACGACTTTTAAGTACACATAACAATTCACTATCTAAATTTTATTTTCAACATAAACTTACTCTCACAACCTGATTAACTTACTTTACTTTTAACTACTAGCGTTTTCTTTTATGGGAAAAAATTTTAACCGCTATATTTTTTAATTTTAAATTAAACAAAATGTTAAACAATAATTTAAGAAATATTCATATTATTATATAAAAATTTTATTTTACAATAAAAATAAAATTATTAAATAATAATATTAGATTTTGAGACTAATAGGTATCAATGAAAATTAAATAGTATTAATAACAATTATTATTGACGAACGAATTTAGTGCAGTTTTCTTTTGTGTTTAATTAATACAAAAACAAAATATGTACATTTTTTCCAGAAAAGAATATGCTAAAAAATATTTCATTTTATTGTATAATAAGCAAAAAAAAACTTAATTGTTGAATATATTATAAGTTTATTTAAAATGAATTTTCAATCCCAAGAATTTTAAGTGTTTTTCAAAATTAAATTAACAACATTTATATATACAACCTACTTCATATTTTAAATTAAGCATGTATACCAAATCCAGCTTAAGATTATTATATTAATTTTAATATCATATTCGAAAAATTGTTATCGCAAAGTAAAATAAAAGGTTTTCAAGTTCTGTAAGAACTAATTTTATTAACTATTGCCAAGTATTGCTAATTTGCTAGCACTGTGTATACACTTTTTAATGCAGCTTCCACATTTACAAAAGTATATTGCAACATTGTAAATTCAAAATTAAAATTTTTTTTAACATCAAAATATATGCCTGAAGCTAAGAAGTTTTATATTTGCATCAAATGTCGAATAGGATCTACTATATTACTAACTTTTAATTAATGATTGTCATAAATTTCAAAATTATTTTTTTATATTTAAACAAAACAGCTTTATAAAACCATTAAATAATTTTTACTTTTTAAAATTCCATTTAATAATTTAAAAAGTATAATGCCAAAGAAAAATATTCTTTCAGTATTTTTTCCCAAGGAAAAATTTTTGGTTTTTGGAAAAAATTTCCTAAATCAGAGAACTTTCTATGTTAAAAAATTAAGAATTTTTTTATGATAAGAGGAAATGGAAAAGAGAAAAACCCCCGGGGAATTTTTATTCATATTTGGCCTGATATACATTTTTGAAATAAGGACGAAAAAGATTCTATTAAAAAATAAATTAATTTATTTGTAAGAAAAACAAGATATTTTCTACCGTTATAAAAATCGTTTGTAAAAATTACATTTTATAAATTTGGCAGCAACTCATTAATTAATTTCTTAATATACGGACATAATTTTTACTAAAATTCTTTTAAAAACATAATACAAAGATACATAAACTTATGTGAGAAATTGTACATGAAAATACCTTAGGCAACAGCAGCATTTATTATTTAAATAAAAAAGTTAATTAAGGGTAAATAAAGGCATTTCTACTTACATTTTTTTAAATCTATATTTTATTTTCAAAAAATCGTTTTATTTAAAACCTGATAAAAAAAATACTATTATATATTTCTTTCCACAACACAATATACAAGAAATGTTTGCAGCTAACAATAAATAAAATAATTTTTTTATAATTTTAATCATTTTATTTTAAACGAATGAAACAGTTTTTAACAGTTAACAGAGTATGGAAGAAATAAGTATTGTCTATAACGAATTTATAGTACACCTTACACCAGCCAAGACCAAAGGGAATATTTATAGGATTCGATATCGATCGAAATTTTAACATAATGTAAATGTAGATTTGAAGAGAAATTATGGTATTCGATCAGTATCATTAAAAATTTAAATGTTAATTTCGATTGATGTCGTATGCCCTTAAATCTTTATAATTTGCCTACAATAAACGTTCTATAAAAAGAATTTAATTAAGCTACAAAATTGTATATGGACAATTTGTTTTATTGTATGAACTAAATATGAATTTATGAAACTTATATTAAAATAAAAAAGTGGGTATGAATTAATAAAAACAGTATTATTATTTATAGAATTATACAATTACAAAAAATATTATCAACTGCTTGGCAAACTAACAAAATAAATAACATGGTGTAGAGTGTGTAAGCCACAGTAAAAATATTGTAAAACAAGTATAAATAGATACATATGTTTGTGTATGATTGCATTTACGTACACAGTGGTAAACCTTTTTCATTTTACTAAAATTTTTTTTGCTTTTGAATTTTAATTGATAACGTATACTCAACTCTTTTTTTCTAATTTTGCGCCAACATGAGAACTAGTACATAAGTATGTAAATATGCTTTTTCTTCTTCGTAAAAATTGTAGTTATTAAAAAAATTCTATTAGTTTAAGCAAAAAAATATTAATGAAACTAAGTAGGTATATATAGTATAAAAACATATTTATTTTATCTTACTACTTATGAATAAATAATTATAAATAATTTTTTTAATGCTAAAAAAAAGTTTTGTGTAAAATTATACAAAATTTCGTAGTTACGTTCAAAAAAATTCTTTAAAAATTAATAAAAAACTAAAACATATTTTTTTCAATTCAAAATTTTAACTTTAATAAACATAATAATAAATAGAAATAATAAATAATAATAATAAATAAAAATGATAAATAATAATATATAAAAATGATAATAAAATACAATAATAAAAATAATTTCTTGACCATAGAAAACCTATAAGAAAAAACTTTACATAAAAATTTATTTGAAGACTTTGTACATATTTAATAAAAATTAAATATAAAAAACAATAAATAAAAGATTTACAAAATAAATTTGAAAATGTGTTTTCAGCTTAGCTGGCTTCTCTTCAGTTGTCGAATAAATCTTTCGCCTTTTACTAAAAAAAACTTTCTGAAATGATTTGGTTTTTTGGATATGTTAATTTTTCTTTTCACTACTGCGGATACATAATTCTACAACTACATGCATATAAATTCTGACATTTCAGAGATAAATGAATATGCCTTGGTGCATACAAAATTATTTTTTTTTAATTAATTTTAATTGTTTTTTTAAACATCTATTTCTTTCTTATTATATAGAACGTCCTTTTCCTATTCAGAGATCAGAAAAAAGCCAAGTACTTTTAGAACAAACAAAAAATAATATAATAATAGGGAACTTTTTTAAATTTTACTTATTTATTTACTATTCTTATTCTTATAGGCCCATAATCATATATCTTTTTTAAAACGATTTTAAATTCATAAATTCTTATAAACAAAAGCAAGCTTTTAATAAAAGTCTACTGTAAAAAAAAAAAGTAAAGCCAATTATCAATTTAGAAATTGTATCTACCAGGTCTGAATCGTTTTACTTGTATTTCTTTTTGTATCAACCACAGAAAACATTGCTCATTATTTATTTTAAATTTAATTCTTACCTTTTAAGAATTTCACCAGAAATAAAGAATTTAAAGCCTCGCTTCAGACGTGGTTTAATTCAAAAATTCAATTTGCCTTTATATAATCTTGACGATTAATAAAAAAATATATGTATAGAAAAACAAACACAAAATATATGTATTTATAGTTTTATTTTTATTTATATACACAATAAATACATAACTAAAATTTGATTTCATTCCAGAATTTGCAATTTAATTTAGTTCTTAGGCATAAGTATATAATGTATGTATGGTGTATACTATGTGCAGTTTCTTACAAATGATATTTGGACAAAATAAAACGAAAAAATTTGTTTCATAAAAATTTTCATTTAGTGAAGATAAAATTTTCCCTAACTTAGTTAAGTAAAAACTATATTTTAGCAATAAAAAGTATAAAACAATTAAATTTAGAATGAAAAAGAAGATGAACGCAATGGGAAAATTAGGGAAAGAAGAGAAAATTAGTGAAGAAATGTAACATGAAATTAATCTCGTGTGCGTAAGCCCCAAATTGATGTTCGCCTTGTGCCTACTGTAGGACGGGCCACTGAACTGTGAATAAATTTATTAATGCCGATTTTAGGGAATGTATGTTCTAACATTTCCAAAGCTGAATCGGTAAGCACACCAAATATATCTAAGTACTTAAGAGTAGACATATTGCGTAATTCTCTGCAACGTAACAAATACTATTAGCATAATTAAATAAAAAATCTAGAATAATAACTTACACGTAGGCGGTTGCTGATATTAAATAACACCTAGATAAAGATAAATATTCGAGCATTTTAAATTTGCAGATTATACCTATAGCATTACCGGTAAGACCTGTGCAATCTGACAAATCTAACTCTAAAAGTTGCGGGCAACGTTTAGCTAAACTGGCCAAATCTAAAATTGAATTTTAAAAGAGTTGTATTTAGATTTATTAATTCTATATATTAAGAGAAATAACTTACGTGAATCAAACATAGTTTTTCGACATCCTGCTACATTTATACGCATTAAATTTGGTGTTACATTGGTTACCAATGATGTAACTGCATCTACTGATAAATTAGTCCATGAAATATTCAAACTATTTAACTGCATTAAGGTTTCCATCATTTTTCTAACACTCCAAGCTTCTAAACCTGTACACATTGCCAAATTTAATGCTTCTAAATTAGTGTTTTTAGCAATTTCATTACATATTTCATCATTTACAGCAACATGTTCCAAACTAAGTTTTTTTAATTGTCGACAACGTGCCAAAAACATTTTTAATGACGGTTTGGTTATAGAAACCATACTTAAATCTAAGTATTGTAACTTTGATTCAAAGCTTGGTTCAGCCTCTAAAAAGCGTTGCTCAAAGATTGGATGGTTAAGCTGAATAAAAATAGAAAAACAATTGAATTTTGTTATCATTATATAACTTTCAACTCTCTTTCTCTAATAACATTACTTATTAACAGTAAACCATTCATGTACGATAACTTATACTTTAAAATGAGATAAATAAATATTTAAAAATTAAAAAAAAAAGAACTACCGGACATGAATAACGAACCCATACCTAAAAATCTTCAATAAATTGGATGGTGAATATATTTTTTGCTAGTAATAATAATAATAATAATAATAATTTTTTTTACGCCTTACCTCTGCTTGAGCTAATCTTAAAATAACAACGCCACGTTTTAAAACGTTTTCCATTGCACCAGATTTAATTGATCTTCCACCTAAATCTAGTCGTGTCCATAAAGATTCATCACTGGCACATTGATTAAAATGCCGGCATACATATCCACAGCGCAAAAGTGTTTTTTTGGGAAGCCATTTAAAAATCTGCAAAATAATTTCATCTGACAAGCTGCTAAAGTAGTCTCTGCACTCTGGGTTACATTCTCTCATTGACTGGCTGCGAAATAGAAAGAAATTCTCATTGGGAACAAATCGCGGCGGTAATTGACATTGTTGCTGAATATATTGTTTATGTAATTGATGTTGTTGTTGTTTTATAAACGCTGCCTGTTGACTGGTAGATGGTAACATTGATGGCGATTGAGAACTTTGGGAAAATGAATTGCTAAATGTTGTCTACAATGAAATCATTAAATAAGAAATATAATTCCGTTTTTAAAATACTTTCATTAAAGATCATCAAGTAATCTTACTTGCTGCTGCAACTGTAAATGGTGTTGTTGCTGCTGTTGGAGTAATAACTGCTGCTGTTGAGCATTTCTTAAGTAATTGTTGCAAGATACCGTTGCCAAAGGACTTCTTGTATTTTTAGCACCACTCGATGGTGATTGTGCGTTACTGTTATTACCGCTTAACGTAGACGCTCCAACACCTAATATTGCGATCTTTTTTTGATGTGAACCTGTTGTTGCCAATAATGTTGCTGTATTATGAGACAATTGCTGTTTCTCAACTGTTGCTGTTTTCAGTTTTTGTAAATGTTGCTGTTGTTGTAAATGTTCATCCGTATAGATATCAAATGAAGATGATGAATTTGAATTATTCATATTTAACTTCAGCTGGTGCAGCTGTTGCTGTTGTCCACTAGTTGTATTGTTGTTTAGAATAGATGTCTTATTCTGTGCATCATTTATGTCTAAAAAACTGTGATTACTGGCATTATCTGTAGTTGCATCTAAAAGTGATGTATCCATATTGCGATAAATTTTCTTTTGCTGATGTAAAAGTTTTGGTGCATCCAAATTGGGTGTTGCTTCATTTGAATTTTCATCAGAATTTCCTATAGCAATGGCGGAAAGCACTGAGGAAGAACTTTCTTCCGAATCTAACATACCAATGCCCATTTCTTCTAAATAGTCGTTAGTTAATGCAGAAGGCGATGACGTCGTATCTAGCTTAGCTAATTTCCAAACTGGAGTTGAACTCTTGCTGGACAAACGTTTTCTGTATCAATAAAATTAATATTTGTATATAACAAAATATTTATCAGAACAATTAAAAAAATCAGGACAATTTTGATGTCTTTTTTCCAAAAGGTCTCGCCACTTTTTCAATTAAATGGTTAAAATATTTTACACTACCCTTCAGGAATATTACAATGAAAGTGATTAATATATTATGCACAATTATTTAAATCCTTCTTCGAAAAACGAACACAGCATTAAGTATTGTTTTATTATACCTATTAAACAAATTTTTAATTTTAGTTGTAAACAAAATATCTAGAAAGGATCAATTAAGAATGGCTAACATTGTGATTGATAGTGTAATACACAAATTGTTTTAATTAAACCTTATTAAGATTGGAATGTTGCGTGAATTTATGGTACAGATTCCTACTTGGGAACACTCAATTTAATAACAGCCAAATATTTTGACAAACAATTTGAATGATTAGGATAGGACAAGTAACAAAGTATATGTACATATATAAATTCCTACATGTTTATATGATATGGAAATGCTTAAACATTCTCCCAACCGCACATGCAAACACCGTGCAGCAATATGTGCATAGCACTGTCACAGTGTGCACACGTATATATATTTATGTATATATATATATATATATATATATATATATATATATATATATACTTCTATACATAAAAATATATGGATGTACATACATATATGTATATACATATAAATATGTATATACATATAAATACATATATAAATGTAAACAAAACATCAACATATCAGCATTACATTGAAAAATGTACAAACCTACGCCCATTTAATAACAATAAAATATGTAATAGTATTTGAATTTGGGTTACCCACAAAGAAATTAAAAAAACATACCGACAGCAACAATAACCTAGGGGTCATGAACTGTTTTAATTTAATTAAAATCAAACATTCATTTTATTCAAGAAATGCCTAAAATATACAGCAATAAATAAATAGTATTGAAGTCCCAACTAAGCTTTAAAAAAACACATCAACAAGCGGCACTAAATACATAGTTCGATATTTGATAGTCATCTTTAACAACAAAACAATTTTGCCAAAAAATAATGTTAAATTTTGGTAGTTAATTATGACACTTAGTTAATATACATACATATGTATTTAAATAAATAATTTACTTTTTGTTTAGTTTAACTGCAACAAATTACAATAAAAACTGACATTGCACTTTGTTGTTCTTGTGTTTCAAGTACTGTGTTATGGACTTAATGACAATAAGATTAATTTAGCGATTTTATTTCGCATCGAGCTGGTTTTTAATTAGATGCGAATTGGGAGGTATTGCAAATTTAAGATATTTTTATTTGTGTGTATTTAGTCTTCAATGCTTTAGGGATATATTTGAAGATTATTAAAAATCTTTATATTGAATAATATGTTATTGAAATTTAATAATGAAACAAAATTCACAAAGGGCGAAAATTTTCGCACTGGTTGACAACACACTGACGTTTCTCTTTTAATATTAAAAAAATCTCTTATTGACACGTTTCCAAGAGAATTTTAAGACCCCATTAAATAAAATACGCATTTTCCATATAAACTTTCGTAAACAAAATCACAAATGTGTTTTTATAGAATAATTAAACATTTGCCTGTTCTATAAATAAGTCTATTTTACTATTAATCAATCTGCTATGATCTTACCTAGTTATTGGACACAAATTTTCGTTGTTCTCCTTAACTTTGACAAATTTGTTATTCATTGTTTTTTATTTAGTTTTTAAAATATTTTTCAAAACACACTTTATTTAGTTATAACTTTTTGGCATTTAAACTGTAGATATTTTATTGTTTAACAAACTTGATATAAGCAATATTTTGCAGATCGTCAAGAAAAATTAGAAGAAAAGAGGCGCGAGGAAAGTTATGTTATATATTACAGTGTTGTATGCAGTATAACAACTAATAATCAACAGTGTTGCTGGCTTTGTGATTTTATCCTAATTAAAAAAATATCACTTCATAAATACGTGTAAAGCTAGCCATACACATTTATTTTTCCGCACCGATTTGTTGAGAATATAATAACCATTTATATCATACAAATCAGAATTAGAAAAACCCAGCTTGTTCTTTAAAAAGCTTAATATTTCTTTTCTATAAGTCCGAGTTACTTTAAACTATTACATATAGTTTATAATTCTTATTTCATTACAATCTATACATAATTGCTGAGCTACTTTAAACTATTATATATAGTTTATAATTCTTATTTCATTACAATCTATATATAATTGCTGAGCTGGGAGTTTCTGAAAACACGAATAACTAAATAAAAAAAATCAACAGTTTTCAAATTTTTCAATTACGTCATATAATCACGTTTACTCAAGTTGCTTATTAAACCTATGAAGTGAATGTGCCGTTAGTGTTTTCAATAAAGATAGTGGGCAACACTGTTGCTTTCGATAATTTTGCTATCGTAAAAATTCAATATGGCGGGGTTTTAATTACAAAAAAATTTGTTTTCATTGTTGATTTTATTTCTTTTCATTAATTAAATAAAATAAAAGGGCTGATTTGAAATTGTCTTGTGAAATAAAGATTCCTATATAAAGAAAAAAGAAAATGAAAGATCATATTGTGCTTAGTGAAGCTAGTAAAACAACCGCGCCTATAAAAGGTGTAAATGGGATTATGTGTAAATTGCGTGTTAATATAAAAGATGTTAATAAATCGAAATCATATGTAAATCACGAAGAAAAGAAAATTGTGGCTGTAAAACTTCGACCTTGTGTTGTAAAATTGCGCCGTATACCCATGAATACCTTGTGCTTATTTAATAGAAGTAATAATAATAGATTGCAAAAACCATATAAAATCAATGGTCAAAAAAATGAAAAATTGATTGAAAATGTTGAAAATAATGCACTGTTAAATGATAAGTTCAATTCGAGGGAGTACAGTTTGGTAAAAAATCGGCCAATAGCAGGAGGAAAAAAAGTTGTTGACGAAGAAAATAAAGGTCCTGACTGTTTAAAACCAATTACAAATAACATATCTGCTAAAAAGATAAGGACAACATATAATCCAAACTCGTCAGCTTTAAAAACGGTAGATATAAATATGAAGCAGAAGCCTAGCGACATTAAATCAATTCGTAGATCTGCAATTAGAGCCAGAAACTTTCTGGAAGTTGTTTGCTGTAAAAGAAACAACTATGTAAAACATCAAAATAATCCCACTATAAAGAAAAAAACAAAAGATGTTTTAGAAACATCTTCAAGTATCTGCAAAAGAAGATGTGTAGTTAAATTAAGAAGAATACCACTTTCAAAATCCGGAAATCTGTTCATCGAACCTTCACCCTACAAAATAAGAAAAGTTGCCACTAGCGGTATGTTTGTATAATTAGCATTTATTAATATGTATCAGAAATATTGTAATTCTTTGCAGTTTCGGTGTGTTAATTTTAGTTTTAAGTAATTGTTTTAACAATTTTGGTTAGTATAATTTATCGCCTTCTTCATTTATATACAATCTACAACGGAAATATTCTCAGGCATGATAAATGACATATTGTGTTCAATTATTCTTAAAAAGCTATCTTTTACACCGTAAAGTATTTTTTCGATGCTAAGCAAAGTGTGACTTAAAAATACAAACATGTTATGGTCTTAAATTTTTTTACATTGAGTTATCAAAAATTAATCGTGCCAGTAGCAGAATACATACAATGATCCCAAATGGCTTATGGACTTTTATACTAAAGTTACCTAAAGTCACAAAAACTGGAAATATTTTATAAGGGAATTAAATTATTGTTATATTAAA
Source organism: Thelaira solivaga (assembly GCA_947397855.1). NCBI lineage: Eukaryota > Metazoa > Arthropoda > Insecta > Diptera > Tachinidae > Thelaira > Thelaira solivaga. Next base: position 20,879,382 of record OX377610.1, read on the forward strand.
TCGACAACTGGTTGTAAATAAATTTTTTTATTACTGTTGGTGCGTTTGAAATTTTATATTATATATTAAACTAGTTGACCCGGCAAACGTTGTCTTGCCTTAATATTTTTATATATTCGATCTTCTTACACTAAGAAATCGTACTCATAGAGTAAAGAACAGTGCGAGACAGGTAGGCAAATAAGCCAGATACCGACTATAGCGCTACCTGCCGGGCGGATTTTTGACGCTAAACCTTCCAAGATTATACATATAAACCTTCCTCTTCAATCACTCTATCTACTAAAAAAAAAAACCGCATCAAAATCCGTTGCGTAGTTTTAAAGATTTAAGCATACATAGGGATATAGGGACAAAAAAAAGCGACTTTGTTTTATACTATGTAGTGATTATTGCTTTATGAATTTGTAATATTTATTTTAATATTTTATAAATAGAAAACTTATTTTATAATATTTTTACAGAATACACAGAATCACCAATAATTGATAAGAGCATAACGAAACCATTTACAAAATTGACAAAATATAAAGACAACAGTAATACAAGCGTTAGAAATGTGAAAGACACGCAGGACCTAACCAATAAACACAATAATATTACGGAAGCCGCGATAAATATAACTATATTTAACCAAAATAATGAATTTGATAAGCAGAAATCTGTAGTAAGTTCTGACGAACATAAAACAATAAAGCATGTAAAAAAATTGTCTTTAAAACGGCAAAGTGCCATTGTAAATAAAAATGTAGACACACAGTCAGAATTTCAACAAAATTCTTCAATATGTTTTGAACCTGTGCGGAATTCTACTTTATTGGAAACAAATTTTCCTTCAGAAAATCTGCGTCAGAAAATCTCAAATAAGAACATCAGAAAACCTGTGTCTACCGAAGACAAAATTTCATGTAAAAATTTTACAAATAAATCTGAAGAAATTGAAGATTTGTTAAACTCACTAGATAATGAGGACGAAAATGTTTGCATATCTTTATATACCAATCAAAAGAAAAATATGGCTACAAATGAGGAGAATATTCCAACAATCAACAATAAAACTAACAAATTTTTTCATCGTAAGAAAGACATATCGGGAAATATTTCAAAAGAATCTACTACACAACATAAAAATGTTAATAAAAATCGAAATGGTAATAAACGACGTTCTTATGCAAAACGTTCTAACATTTCCAAACCAGATAACATTTACGAGTTTTTATCTCAATCTCAAACTTCTGAATCGAATAGTGCTAAACGTGTGGACCCAACAGCAGATATTATTAAGAAACTTATAGAACAAGGTAAAGTTCGTGTTGCTACTAATTGTAAAGGTAAAGGCAAACCTAAGTTTAAACCAAAAAAACCTTTAACTAGAGAAAAGAAAAAAATAAAAAAAGCAGCTGATAAAAAATTTAATCATTTGAAAAATAACACCAAAAAAGTAACTTTCGTTGAAGAAAATGACTATGATTCCCATGAAGAAAATCACAACTTTGTAGATGATTTTGACAATATGGAATTCCAAAGAAATGATATTATTTCTAGCTCAAAACAAACCAATCAAAAACCACCCTGCAGTGATTTAGCAAAAAGAGCTTTAATGAACCATATTGGCCAGGAGAATAGGTTAGCAAAATTGGAGATGGTAAAGAAAATTATTAGTACACCTAAAAATACAAAAACTCTTCTACCGCCAAGCGATTTCGATGCAGATCTATCTCCCATTGTTATGGCACCTTCCAGACCAATGACGAAGGCATCGCCATGGAGGATAAATGAGGATGCACACTTACCTGCAACATTTAATTTCTGCAGAAGTAGTGGAAATTTGCCATCATTTTCCAGTGATATTATATCAGAGAAACCAGAAGAGCATGAGACAAATCAAATAGTTTTAACTCGAATAAAATCTCCAACAGCAAAAGAAAATCTACTACCTGACATAACATCTATTCAAACGCCTGTTTCTACTGATGCACAATCAAAAATACCAAGTTTTAATGGGCTATCTATATTATCATCATTTTCATCAAATGATTCAAACGCTGAAAATATGCCTCCGTCAAGAAAACAGCAAGAAAATGAAAATGATAACATATTTGATTTGAAACAAATTCCAAATCCTCGAAGAATACTTAGCCATCGAAGTCCGCTAAAAGCTATTAATATACTAGAAGTAGTACATCTGCCGCCATATAAACTTGTAAACAAAGCGATAGTTGCTGATGGGGATAATAGAAAACAAATTAAAATGATTGGCCCCGAACAAAATTTGAAAAATGTTTCACTTCAAGCAGAACAACATATTATGGAAAAAAATTCTGTACAACAAAACAATGTATCTTCAGAAAACACTAAATGCCGTCCAAAAGACGATTTATTTGGTTTCGAAGATTTTCTCTCTCAAACGGAATATAATAGTCAAGGGAATGAATATAATGAGCGTATTAACTATGATTCTGTAAGAACTAATCATAATCTAACAATACACGAAAAGTTACAGAATTTAAGAAAGTTGAAACCTAACGAAAACAATTTGAAAGAAAGTACCACAAATTCAACAAATAATCAGCTCACATTTTATTACGATGAGCCAAAAAAAGATAGCATGAGACAGACTAGTATCAAAGAAATGTTGTGTTCTACAATGTTAAATACAAAACCATCAACAAGTAAAGAAGCCTTAAGATTATTAAACAAGAGAAATTTAGAAAGTCCAATACAAACGAACTTTGCTGATGGTGGAGATGTAAGCGAACTTTTTAAAGATCGTGAACCTGAAACAACACTTAATGAAAATGTATGTATATTAAACATAATATATGTTTATAATATTTTATTTAACTTAATTTTTTTATAATAATTATAATTATAAAATTATTTTCCTTGAGAAAGACACACGAAGGCGTGTCGAAATATTGGAAATTAATTTAATAATAATTAAAATATATAAAGAGACCTAAAAGCTTAAAAAATATTTATTTATTTATTTTCAGATAGAAAAGGTCAAATAATCAAGATTTATATTAATATTTTTTATTATTTTTAGGATGTTCATCGTACTTATATTCGCCCGTATAAACGTAAGCGACGCGTAAATGCTAATAATTTCGTTTTTATTTTGGACAGTGACGATTCTGGAGATGATGATTCCCATAAAAAAGAAAATCCTGAGAATAGCCGAAATAGTAGTATGGAACAGTCTCCAAAGAAAAGAAAAAAGATAAACCGCAAAGAGTCGAAGGAAAATAAGTTACTTACCGATTTTATAACAGAATTCAACGAATTGGTAAAGGAAGTTGATGCATATGAAATACCTGTGGAGAAGTCCTCTTAGATTAAATGAAAAAAAAAAAAAAAAAAAAAAAAAAACATTTATATTAAAATTTTATTTGCCTTTTAAAGGAATTATTAAAAACTATTTCATTTTATCCATATTTTTTGCTTATGTTTAAGTTTGTATATGTTTTATAATTTTTTTTTACTGCAATTTATTTTTTATGTATATTATACTATATATTGGATTTGTTTTAACTATTTATTAAAAAATCTTTATTGATTGATTCAATATTCTCTTTTTCTAATTAAAGAAACTAGTTTTATTAACAAGCTAGTTAAATAAAAAAGTTAATTAATTTACCATTAAAAACTAAATGTACGTATGTATATATAAAAATATGTACATGTATGTAAAAATAACGGCCAAAAATTAAGGATCTTGATTACCAAACTTAAAAATTAGTCCTGGGTTTGTTCGCATGATAAATGATAATTTTCTTTACTTGGGATATGAAAAAGGGTAGAAATGATAAAGTGCTCTTGATCTATGTATGTATTATAAGATAAGTATTTCACAAATGAGTGGGGAAACGTATTCATATGAGAAAATAACACCAAATTAATCAGGGGGGTTACTCTCTATTGCGATCGAAAAAAAACCATTCGCATCTGTATGATTTTTACATTGAGTTGCGATGCGTTTTCTTTCGCATCGCAATAGAGAGTAGCCCCCCAGGCATGTTCTGAAAATCACATTTTGTCAGTGATTTGAAAGCACAAAAATAAATTATTCAATGTGTTCTTCAACAATTTTCAGTCATTTATAAAAGAAAAACACTTAATAATTTAAAAAAAAGGACGATTTTTTTGCGGTGTAATTTTTATTTGCTCTTGTTTTTTTTTTGTGATGAAAAGATAGTCAAATAAAGATGCTGACCATTTGTTGCTTCCATCATTTTGGCTGTCAAAATTTGTTTACATTCTCTGCGCCATTGTTTTTGTGCTCAAAATACATAGAGTGTATGCGATAGTATGCCCGGTAGTCTTGGGTAGTACACGAACGAACTATTCACATTATTTTATTCACTTATTTGAACTGAGCTACCTAGTCCGGATTTTGAGTTCCTATAGTTCATTTTCTTTATTTTGAATGAACGACCTATAAATGAACGAATGAACTAAGCTTAAACGAAAACAATGACGAAGGAAGGAAGTGATATATAAAACAAATAAGCTGAAGAACTGCATGCTAAAAACCTTAATTTTAAGATGTTAAAATTGAAACTTAATTTTTTTAGCCATAGTGACTAAAGCACTTTTTGAATTACATTATAAAAAATAAATAGAAAACTAAATTTAAAAATTTTTCGAATTTTGTTTTGCTTTCTATTTTCGTAAAAAATTCCTTTCAACTCCTATTCTATAGCATTTTACATAATAAAGAACGTTCAATGAGAATCAAAAGTATAAGTGATAAAGATACAAAAGATCAAATGAACTAAATGAACGAACTATTCCTTTTTAATTTTTGAACTAAGAAGGCGCTCTCTAAAATGAACTACGGAGCACAAGTCTAATGCCCGGTCTTCTTTTTTATTTGACACACACGATAAAGTCATTTTTGTAATTCAGTGTTTGTTGTTTTAAATGCCTTACCCAAGGCGAATTCATAGGAGATGACGCACAACTGATCAAATTTTTTTTATTTATATATATGTTTTATATGTTTTATACAATTAAATTTATTGCACGCTTCCTATTACTTTTTTTATTATTAAATTAATATTTTCTTTATAACAAACTTTATTATTTGCTTACTTGAAAATTTTATTTCATTCCCATTTTTTCTCTTTGTTTTGTTTCTTTATTTTGACAGTTCGTTAGATATTTTACACTAACAAAATACATATTGCGTGCGACTCCTATGAATTCGCCTTGCCCTTACCGTGATAGTTCTGCCATAGAAAATACACTTTAAAACAATTTCAGAATTTTAAGTTGATATATATATATATATAACTTAATTATTGTGAAACAGCTGACATTTATTTTGACTCATTTTTTTGTATCACCAAACAAAGTAGCTGTCTGAAACAAAAGAAGTGAAGATTGATGGTTTTGTGATAAATTTTTTAAATTATAACATTAATCTATTAAAATATTTATTTGTTATATAAATTAGTTTTTGTGCTAAAATAAATAAAAATAATGGAGAGTCCCTACGCCCCATTAAGCGAATCGTGTGCGAAAGCATTGGGGGACAAAGTTTATGACAAACGCAGACTAGCTTCACAAGAAATAGAAAAGTATGTTTTAGTAATTTTTTCATTTTGTAATAATTAAATAATAATATTCCCAGAATGGTCACCGATTTTAATTTAAAAAATAACTCTGCCCAAATACGCAAACTTATAGATGTGCTCTCCAATGACTTTGCGTCATCTCGGGATGCAAATAAAAGAAAAGGAGGTCTTATTGGTTTAGCAGCAACTAGTTTGGGCTTAGGAAAGGTAAGGCAAGCTTTGTATTTATATTATTTTTTTCAAGTAAAAATCTTTTATAATTTAAGGATTCTGATAAATATGTAAATGAGTTGATTAGTCCCATATTAAATTGTTTAAGTGACCAGGATTTGCGTGTACGTTATTTTGCCTGTGAATCTCTTTACAACGTTGTAAAGGTGGCACGTTCCTCAATTATACCGTTCTTTCCTGATTTATTTTCTGCACTTTCTCGATTGGTGGCTGATTCAGATCAAATGGTAAAAGATGGAAGTGAATTATTAGATCGTTTACTTAAAGATATTGTTACGGAGTCGTCGCAAACGTTTAACCTTGAAGCATTTATACCTTTACTAAAAGAACGAATTTATGTTAAAAATTCATTTGTAAGGCAATATGTTATATCATGGATCTCCATATTGAATGCTGTTCCCGAAATAAATATGGTAATATACTTGACGGATATAATTGATGGTCTCTTTACAATGTTGGAAGATAATACCCAAGAAATACAAAGAATGTGTGAAACTACACTAACACAATTTCTTAAATCCATTCGCAATGATTCGAGTTCAGTAAAAATAGAAGATACAATAAATATTCTTATAACACATGCACAATCACCAAATGAATTAATTAAGGTATATGTATATCACTTTTAATTTTTGCTTTATTCTATTACAAATATTTTGGTTACTGATGAAAATAATTTTAATTAGTCTATTGCTATTACATGGATACGTGAATTCGTTGTCATATTTGGCTCAAATGTTCTGCCCTATGCAAGTGGTATTTTTACAGCGATATTACCATGCTTGGAATATAATGTTGATATGAAAAACATTAAGGAATGTGCGGTTTCGGTTAACAAATCAATGATGAATTTAGTATCTTCAAAAGAACATAAATCTAAAAATATTGAGCAAATAGATTTAAAATCAATAATGACAGTATTATCTCAGTACTTAACACATAATTCGGTACAAACTAAAGTTGCTGTTTTAGAATGGATACACCATTTACTTATTAATTTTCTAAATGAAGTAAGTTAAATTTTAACAAATTTTAATTTATATATTTCACTTGAAATAATTTTTTTAATTACTTAAAGATGGCAAATCATACAACACAGTTGGAGAATAATCTTTTAAACATTTTGGCTGACAACTCTGATGAAGTTGTTTTAAAATGTATATCCGTTTTGGCTGAAATTGTAAACTCACAGCATACCAAAGGTTATTTTATGAATTTTACTTTATATATTTACTTTTATAAATACTTAATTATTAATTTTAGACACTACGGACTTCAACAAAGCTCACTATCGTAAATTTTTATTAAGTTTAGTAAAGTTATTTAATGAAGACAAAAGCTTCTTAGACAATCGGGCTAGTCTTATAATAAGGTAAATTTAAATTATATGCATGTATTTTAAATGAAACTTATGTTATTTAATTTAGGCAACTCTGCGTTTTGTTAAATGCTGAATATATTTATTCAACATTTTCGGAAATTATAGATGAAGAGGTAACTAACCTTAAATTTGCTTCGTTATTAGTACGTCTTTTAAATAGCATCTTGATAACATCTTCGGAATTGTTTGAATTGCGCACTTTCTTGAGGGATACATCATGTGAAAAGTCAGCAAAACTTTTTAAATGTCTCTATATTAGTTGGGCTCATTGTCCTGTGAGTACATTATCATTGTGTCTGCTGGCTCAAAGTTATCAACACGTATCGGAACTGGTATTATTATTGTAAGATAATTTATTGTGTAATATATAGTATTTGCTTTTCATTAATACTTTTTAATGTGAATATAATAACATTTTTGTAGTGCTGATATAGAGATAACTTTGGAGCTGTTAAATGAACTAGACAAGTTAGTGCAGTTAATTGAGACACCAATTTTTGCATGTGAGTTTCATATCGAAAAATGCATTTAATTGAAAAATATTTGTAACCCCCTTTTTTTAGTATCAAACCACAATGATTAAATTTAAAAATTATTAAATTTAGTTAATTTTTTATACAACATTTTGTTTTTCTAGCTTTAAGGCTCACTTTAGTTTCGAAAGCGAATAATTGTGCAGATGCCCAGTATTTAGCACATGCCTTATTTGGAATATTAATGCTATTACCTCAAACAGATGCATTTAATATGCTTAAGAACCGTTTGCAATGTGTACCCAATTATTGGGGGCAGCAATCGATGTAAGTATATTATTTTATATATCGCTCATTTGCTTATTTTGTTTAAATTTTTAAAATGATTTTAAGAGATAAAACGTTTCTCATGAAATAATTCTTTTCCTTTTTTTTTAATATTACTTTTTCACAATATTAAACAATATAATAAATAATATGCTTTAAATAATCATTTACTTTTATTTTATAAAATTTCAGCAGTGAAAAGCATTCCTTACAGTATAGAAGCAACATTAATTTTGTTGAACTCTTGGAGCATTTTAAAAAAATACAAAAGACGCATCGAGATCAACGTTTGACGCAGCGCAAACGTAGTGTTATTGTAAATGATCCGATAGTATAAATTATATAATTATATATATATATATATATATATATATATATATAATTACAAAAATGTGATGTTAACAAATATTGACTAAAAATATTTTACATTATGTATGTATATGCTTAATTTTTTCTTTTTTGCAATTGTAATAATTCTTAAAGTTTTAAATATATACAAAATTATATAATACATTAAATTATTGTGACATTTTCTAAAACAGATCAGCAAGATAATTCAAATGAATTGCAATATAAAAGTTAAAAACATGAATTTGAAAATTCTCCTAGGCCGAGTAATTCTACAGGGCATTGCCCATATCAGACTAGCTTTTTCACGACCATGTGTTTATATTAACATTATTTGCTATATACAATCAATATACATATAAAAAGAAAACAACAAGTTCAAGACAAGACATACATGTTTAATTAAAAGAAGGTAGCCCAACAGACAGGCAGTTATTTTTCTTTGGTTCAATAAATAATTTTTTTTTTCTTAATTTATGTTAAAACAAATGTTAACATTTAAATGATGGTGGTTAATGGCAGATATAAGATCGCACTGGGTAACGGGTAATTATGTTGCAGGAGATTCAATATTATTCAGTGTTTTTTTGCCAACACTAATAAATGTCAAAAACATCTGATTAACATAAAGTTTAAGCCACAAAGTGCAGCGATTTTTATATAAAAGTTATTTGTTTTTAAGAGAACTTTTACCTAAATAAAATAAGCAATGGGAAATAAATCCTCACTTTTATTGCGCCCTGAAGAAATCGCTCAGATTCAAGGAGAAACTGGGTGTAAGTAAACATTAATGTTTTATTGATACGATACCCTCCATTAAATGAGCAAATAAGTATTATCTTGTATATATGGAAATGTATGTACAACGTATACATACTATATGGATACGTATTATCTAGCTTTGTTAGCATTTAACAGAGAAAATGAATCTTAATTATTGTAACGTACCTAAGTACATATCTAAGTATATAAGTATAAAAACTTCCACTTTGAATTATGGTTTCCAAAATGCTATCTGAAAAAAAATTGCAGCATATTGGTATGTTATATTGGGTATACGAAAGTATTCTAGAGTTGAAGAACAACTACCAAAACTGTGGTAAATTCAGTGGAATTTCTATAATTAGGTTACATATAAAAAACTTAAATTAAGTATTCAAGTTGCTGTATGAGATTATAAAATATACAGCAACTGGCGGGGTGCATACTAGCACGAAACATTTTAATTAAAAGAAGGTATAATCTCTTGAAATCAAATTTCAAGAAGAATATACATTTCGTCTAATAGTAACAAGTTGACCTGTGCCAAATCGTTCGTTGTAGTTATTGGTCTTTTTCGTTCAATTTTTGAAAGTTATCCGTTCGGTCATTTGTGAAGGATAAATGAGACCGAACGACAAAAAAGAATATAAAACCAAAATAAATAAAGACTATGATCCGCTTTAAAAAAAAGTTTAATTATTTATTAAGAATTTGCGAGAAATATATAAACATATAAATAGTATTGCCAAATCGTTTTTATTATGAACCACAAATCTCTTTAAAAAAAGAACTAGCGAAAGATCGGAAGATCGAAAGACCGACAAAGATTTAATAAAAGGAGCGAATCATTTCGTTCAATTGAGTGATTCCTCAATTTGAATCGTTCCGTCGTTAATTTAAATTTGTAGGTAAATAATGTTCACCACCTCATTTAGAACATTTTTGGCATAAGGTCATCAGTTAGGAGGATGTCTAACACGTTCTTTAGACCAACTAGGTTAAAGTATCGATATAATTATTAGTTTGGGTTGTGAATTTTTGAGAAAATATTCCACCCAACACTAGTTTTTCTTATTAAAAGGGACCATATAATCTGTAATCCGTAATTGTTAAGTCTTGCCTTTTGTTTACATCTTTATTTTAAAGGCCACTAAAAACTTAACGAACTTTAATGGTTCCTTATTTTTGTTGTTGGTTATTTACTTTGTCTTTAAGTATACATAAGTACTTACTTCTACGAAGTCTGCCTTTCGGTATACACCGAAAATTTTATATTTTATATATTTTTATATAATTTCCTACAGAATTTTGTATATTAATTTAACCGAGCAAATAATTTAAAGTGTTTGGAAATTTAAATAAAATAATTTATTGAATTCATTTAATATAAAAACAATGTTGTGTTTTATTTGAACCCTAAAGATTTGATTGTCTAACCATCGGATATACGCATAAATAGTTATCTTAAATAAAGTCCTGTAATCAGCTCATATGTAAAGAATATACAGTTTGAATATATAAATTTATAATTCAAATCTATAATAATATTTTTATTTTATAAAAAATTATGTTTTAGTAAAAATTAAATTTTTTAATTCTAAATTTAAATAAAATTTATATAAATTAAGGCTTAAGCTAAGTATCCATTTTGTAAAGCTAAATTTATAATAAAAAAACTAAAAATGTTACAAATAAACTTCCAGTTACACCCAATCAAATTGAACGATTGTATTCACGTTTTACTTCTTTGGATCGTGGTGATTGTGGTACCTTGTCACGTGATGATTTTTTACGTATACCAGAATTAGCTATTAATCCATTGTGTGAACGTATAGTTCATGCCTTTTTCGCCGACAGTACCGACGATCGTGTCAATTTTCGCCAATTTATGAAAGTGTTGGCTCATTTTCGTCCAATAAGAGACAAAAAGGAAAGCAAATTGAATTCTCGTGAAGATAAGTTAAAATGTAAGTAAATTTTGAAATGTATTTATGAAAAATGAAACGTTTTTTATTTCAGTCGCCTTCAAAATGTACGACTTGGACGATGATGGTGTCATAAGTCGGGATGAGCTCTTGAGTATACTTCACATGATGGTTGGTGCTAATATTAGCCAAGATCAATTGATTAGCATTGCTGAGCGTACCATTCTAGAAGCAGATCTTTGTTGTCAGGGTAAAATTTCCTTTGAAGATTTCTGCAAGGCCTTAGAGCGTACTGATGTGGAACAAAAGATGTCTATACGTTTTTTAAATTAAGAATAAATTAAGTAAATAATATTTTTGAAATTCCAAAAAAAAAAAATATTCAAAAAGTTAAATGAAAAGTGGTTCAAAGCTAAAGATGAAAAGCACAATTTATATATGTTAACACAACTATTTTATTATTGTTATTACATTTATGGGGATTTTTAAAATGAAACCCTAATTTAAAACTAAATAATATAGTATTTTTCTCTATAAAAAATAGATTTTTTCTAAATTTTGTTTAGGCCTAGTTCCAGATTTATATATTATAAAAGTTTAACGGATGGTAGGATAACTTTGTAATTTGTATTGAATCATCTTCATTTTCCAAATGGGACGATATTTTGTTTTCAAAATAGCCTGAAGCTTGGTGAATATTTTGATGTGTTAACTTTTACGGCAAAAACCAAAACCGCTTAAATGTGAAAAGTATTAAATGTATTTTTAATTCCATTATAATTGTCTTTTTTTAATATTTTTTTAGTATGAAACCCAATATCGAAAGTTTAGAAACATTTTTTATAAAATTATGAAGTGAGAAAGTGCGATATAAATAAATGTACTTAAGTTAGTTTAATCTAGTTATATATGTACATATATTTAAGCGATTTGGATAACAGTTTTTTTCCTTTTTGTGTAAGGAGAGGCGGAATTTATAGTACACACTAAGAGAAGAAAGGGTGAGTTGCGACACAATTGCCTGGCGCCAGGAAAAGCAAAACTGATCGTATTCATTCATTGCGATATATTTTGAAAATCAAATTAAAAAATTTTTTTTTCAATTCGAAATTGGTAGTTACTGGAAAACCTGTTATCTCTATTTCAGATTGAATTAAAACGTGCGAAACCATTTCTTTCATAATTTTGTTAATATAAAAGAATTTTTGTTGCTCTACTTTCTCGTACTCGTTATCGTTATAGTCTGATATTTAATTTTTTTTTAGTTAAGGTACTTTCGATTTTATCATTCATATTCCCAAAATTATATTATTAATTTGTACTTTAAAAAATGTATTTTAAAACGTATTTTATTTTCTATGAATATGTCATTATATATTTATTATAATTTTAGTGTTATTTTAAAAACTATATTTTTTCTGAAAAAATTATACAATAAAAGTGAAATAACTAATAAAATTAAGTTTAAATTAAACATTTTTTGTGATGCCTTTTATGCAACTGTGTGTTTAAGGCAGTGGCGAATACTTTCTCTTTAACTTTTCAATATGTACTGCATGCATACATACACACAAACTTACGTACTATTGATGTATGGAAATTTCACTACTACACCATTCTCACCACTATTGTTTTTTTTGATAACAGAGACTAGATGTAGTTGTGGAGAAGCTATTTAAAAGAATCTTATTACTTTGTACTTATAAAAAAAAAAACAATTTCCTGAAATAAAATAATGGAATTTTCAATAAAATTATTTTTGCTTTTTGTATATTATAAACTTGTGGTAAATTATAATTCATAACAATTGATAATATGTAGCTATATAATCACATACAGTTAAAGCAAAATTGCAGATAGCGCATATCGTCTGCTTAACATAAAAAGGGTAAATTTAATTTTTAATTCATATTGTTAGTATATTATTAATTATATCTGTTTTCGTTAAAAATGTTATGAACTAGCTCTCTAAATGCTATATTTCCAATGTCATGATATTGTATATAAATTAGCTTTGATGTAACTCTGTTTTTCTTCTCACTTGTGTAAAGTTACAAGAAATCGAGACAAGCCCTTTCTGTATTAAGCTGGCGATATACATACAATGTAATACATATATAAATACGTATTTATTTTCAGAGCTATGAAAGAATTCAGTACTTAAGTACCTATGTATATATGATCTTTAGTTTTCAGAATATTTAAATATTCCATGCGATCTTCAAGAAACAAAATATGGTTTTGTTTGCAAATGTACTGTTAAATACTGTGATTATCTAGATGAGCCTGAATTGATTACGGGTAAAAGTTGGATTGGAGTTACCTCAAGTAAAGTAATATAATTTTATTATAATTTCTTTTTAAATATGTAATACAAATGTATATATATATATATATATATATATTTCGTTTAGGGTGGCTTACGGTTTTCTCTAGTTGAAGGTGAATTTGGATACCAAAAAATTACAATTAACGATTATCATAATGTTGGCAAAGATAAAGACGAGTGGAAATCATTTGGTATTGATGCTGTTGTGTTGGGTAGTAGCAAACAGTTATTTGGGCTCTACGGAGGAAATAAAAGTTGTAAGTTTGATGTTAAACGCGAATTTTACAATATAAAATTAAATACAATATTTTATCTTCTATTTTTATTAGAACAAAAAAAAAATAAAACAGCTTTTTTTACATCAAATTAAAATAGAATTTTTTTCTGTTTTCAGATTTTAGTCTACCTCAAAAAACGTTCGAATCATCAATAACCATTAATCGTTCAAAAATATTTCAAAGTATAGTGGGATTTGGAGGCGCTCTAACTGGAACTGTTGCTTATCTGCTGCAGAACTTACAACAACCTCTACAGAATAATTTTTACAAGTAACTATTTATTGACATAAGAGGAAAATTTTTTTTAAGTTTGTGGAATGTAATTTATTCTATAGATCATATTTTCACAAAAGTGGTGTGGCTTATAACATGTTGCGCATATCTATAGGTGGTTGCGATTTTGATTTAGAACCTTGGGCATATAATGAAATTCCAGGAAATGATAGATTTCTGACAAATTTCACTAAACTAGATAAACGCGATTTATTGAAAATAGATCAGATCCAACAAATTAAATTTATAGCAGGATTGAAAGACTTAAAAATAATGGCTGCAGCTTGGAGTCCTCCGCCGTGGATGAAAACGAATAATAACTGGACTGGATTTAGCAGTTTAAAACCCGAATATTATGAAACGTGGGCAAAATATCATCTGAGGTACGTTTACACAAATTCTAAGTTACAACTTTAGTATTTACAACCGTAGCCCAAGCGATTGTCTTTTATTATGTGCAGGTTTCTTGAATTAATGCTGGCTAAAAATATAACAATTTGGGCCATATCTACTGGTAATGAGCCATTAAATGGTGTTATTGGTTGGCTTTTTGTGCACTTCATGAGCTTAGGTTGGACACCAAGAAATCAGGTTTATTATTTATAAACAAATGTACAGATATAAATTTTTGATATTTGAAACATTCTTGTTTTGATTAGGCAATTTATTTAAATGATTTTTTGGGGCCAGCTTTGAAAAAATCCAAATTCAAAAATGTTTTAATATTTGGTAACGATGATCAACGGTACTCATACCCGATCTGGTTTCAAAAGGTAAAAAAAAAATATTAAAATTTTAGTTAGCACTATTGTTATGTATGGATGTATATATGTATGCATGTTGGAACAACATTTTGTAACACTTTCCTATAAAGAAAGTGAATGATAATAAAAAATATTGTTTACATATTTATGTTTTTTATTTGCATATGTGTGATGTGCACATACTTAAGATGAATTCTTCGCGTCCATCAGCGCTTGATTATCTCGATGGCTTAGCCGTTCATTGGTACTGGGATGATATTTTTGGACCCGAACTTATAGACGATACTTTGCAACTTATGCCTAATAAGCTTCTGTTAAACACGGAAGCTTGTATAGGTGATAAACCATGGCAAACCAATGGGCCTGAATTGGGTTCTTGGGAAAGAGGTGAACAGTACATAAAATCTATATTACAGGATTTGCAGAATAATTTTAATGGCTGGATCGATTGGAATCTTTTATTGGATGAGAATGGTGGACCCAATTATATAAAAAATACAGTTGATGCTCCCATTATTGTAAATACTTCCAGTAAGTAAGAAGTTGTACATGTGCATACGGATAGAACACATTTTGTAAATATATTTTCTGGAATTTTAGGTAATGACGAATTTTACAAACAACCCATGTTTTATGCAATTGGACATTTTTCAAAATTTATAAGTGAAAATTCTAGACGTATTGAAGTTAAATTATCTTCTACACAAAACACCATTGACGCGGTTGGATTTGAACGACCTGATAATAAAATAGTTTTAATAATATTTAATAGGTAAATGTAAAAGTGTATTACATTACAAAGCTGAATTTATTAGGCAATTAAAATGTATACTTAAATGTGTATATATGGAAGTAGGCACGCTTATAGTGTACTTTATTGTTGAAAAATCTTTTAATAAGAAAACTAAAATATTTTTAAGTGTTTTACAACTTTGTTATTAAAAAAAATCTATTAACATGCATTTAGTGTTAAGTACTAAACAATTTATGTTGTGCTTCTATATTTCATTCTTTCTTATATGGCTTAATAATACACTTAAGATTAATGTGTTTGCTTCCGTAATAGTTAACGTTTGTACAAATACACATTTATATAGATACAGATGTGCATATGCAGATAGTGTTGAAATACACTTGAGATTACAGATTGTAATACATGTAGTTTAAAATCGGAAGAAAACTCTATTAAGAAATTTTATTTTAAATAACACGTCATTTTAAATTTTAATATTTTTTCTTCTTTTCTAACAGTGCTCCAATTCCCCAGGATATTAATGTAAATGATAATGTTCGAGGCATCTTTTCTATAAATGTTCCCGCTAGATCAATACATACAATTATTTATAAATAATATACAAAAGTACATATTTGTGTTTTTTATTCTGTTCTTAAAATATAGTTTATGTGCATAATTTTTTTTTCTGTTAAAAAATTTTTTTTTTAAAACTTATTAAAGGCATTTTTCTTTTCTTTTAACAACACAAATTCGCGAAGCTTCTTGGCTTGTCTGCAGAAAACACCCAGGTTTCAGACAAGAATCGAACCTGTAACCCCCAGGTTGATAGGTAAAAGAAAAGGTTACAATACATACATATGTAAGTACATAATTACCTACTTCTATAGTGATATAATGCTAAATTTGTGTTTTTAGATTTAATAATGAGCATTTTTAAAAGACATATTTTATATAATATATTGCCCATAAAAGTATTAATAAATTGAAATCATGTTTATTGTGTTATGCCGTTATATCATTTCAAAATTAAACGGTTAGTGCATAAACTTCCTCTCTGCGTAATAGTAGCTTAACAAATTATAAAATAATTATGAGGCAGCTAGTGTTAATATTATTATTTTATTAAGTGAAGAAGTACCCTGTTTTACTAGCATTTAATTTTACATTACCGGTTGGCTAGTTTTTGTAAATTTTTTACCTTATTGATATTAGCTTCTGAAAAATTAACTTTTAATATAAATAAACTAAAAATATACAATTATTCAATCGTTATTTTTAACAAAAGTGTAATATTACCCCCACATATAAATAAAATTTGTAATAAAAGTGAAATATACATTCATAAAAGTAAAATTTCTTGTGAAAAAAATGTTGGGCAGAAAAGCATTTGCTTTCAAAAAAAAGTTAAATAAAATTATATCATAAGTATGTGTATGTATATGTGTAATAAATAATGTGTCTAAAATTGCAAGTTCAAAAAATCTATGTGAATTGATCAAAAGTTTTGTTATTGTATTGTTTAATTATCATCATTCCTTTTTATTACTGAACAAGCAGACAGTATATAATACTTAGATATTTGTAAATACTATGTATATAAGGTAAGTTTTACTTACGTATAAGGGATATAAATAGATGTAGTATAAAAAAACTAAATTAAACACAGATATTAATTAAGGAATGTACCTAAATTTTTTAAATGAAGAATCTTTTGTACAGCTAAACACCCAGGGTCTTGACAGGAATGAAACCTGAGATCCCCAGATTGTTTGGTTAATACACTACAAAATAATCTACTGGGGGGTCGGGAACCCTTGATGTACTTAATTGTAAAATAAAAATTAAGAACAATTGTATATCTATCCCAAATGTTACTAAAGCAATATACAATTTTTTTTGCCAATTTTTAAAACATAGTACACAAAATGTAGTTTTTAGATCAATATAATTTAAATAGAAATTTCGTTCGATATCGAAAGCCGTAATTTAGCCCCAGATAGCTCCGCAATAGTTTTGTCAAAACAATTTAGGAAATCACAAAAATTATAATATTAATTGAACTGCATGCCCATATATGTATGTATATATATATTGGATTTGTGGTTTCTTAATATGTTAATTTATTATTTGCTTAAAAGGATTCACATCTTACCTTCCCGTTTTTTACTTAGAAAATCACCACTGTGTACTTAGAAAATAAGCCAATGTTTCAGCTTTCTTTAAATACCTACTTATCTCTCATATTGGATTTTATTATTCGTATTTAAAACTGTTTAGTCAAGAGAAAAAAATCAAGAGAACGGGGATGCGTAATTTTATATACCTACTTTTCAACAAAACAGACAGTACGGTAATTGCAATCACATACAAAATGCAATATATGTACGTGCATAAATAAGTACATATCCAGATTGATTTTTTACATGCATACATACTCGTACATATGCCATATATATAAACAAAAGTTGGTAAATATTTATGAATGCAACAATGATATGAATAAAATTTGTAACTTTCACTATTTCGAGCTTGAAAAATTTGACTATATACGTACATACATATGTAGGTACACTTGTAAGTACAACTTTCAAAAAATTTATTTCACTAAATACACGGACAGACGTGTGTTTTACAACTTATATACTTATGTATGTATAAGACATACATATGTATGTTCATGAATGTAAACATACACACATCCATATGATCTATCTTTATCCATTTACTTACATATGTATGTATATGAGTACCCTACTAACGCCATATTTACATATGTATGTATGTGAATTATTAAACTAAAAACATTGTTCTGTATAATTAAAATTTTGAATTTATTATACTTTTTCATATTTTCGTTACACTTCAACAACAGTTTTCACTCAACTTAATCCTTTAAATATTTATTATATCAACACAAACGTGTCGTTTTATTTTTGGATGCTATAGAATATAGTTTTACATTTGTATGTCAGATAATTAAATATATAAATTCATTCATTAATGAACTAAATTAATAATATGAAAAGTACTCAAAATATTGAGTGATTTTATTAAAAAATTTTTAGTCAAGTTGATCGCTTGTGTTACAAAAACAGCACATAATTTTTTACACAAAAGCTCAAATAACGACAAAAAACTCCAGAGTACCTACTAAGAAGGTTTGTTAAAAATAAGTAGATACAAGCTTGGTTTTTTTTGCTTATACTAGTTATGCTTTTGCTCCCATCGTTAGCTTAAATCAATAAATCTAAAACTCAATTTTCTATGCACTTGTGCATAAACAATTCTACGACTGCGACGACCACACAAGTATATATTTACAAACCTTCGTGAGAATTCGGTTGTTGCTTCGCTTATGCTATGTATGTGTAAGAAAGCGTAGCCTTCAGGCTATTTTATTATAAAACTTTGCATTTGCTTGTAGTGATTTGCAGCTTTTTGAAGAAATTTGCTCAATCAATACAAGCTGATACTTGTGCCCGTCACTGATTTAAATTGAAATTTCATTCTTGAATGCATAATTTACAGTTTCTGTAAGTCTAGTGGTGTGGATTAAAAATAAAATGCTTTAATAATTTTTCATTGTAAGCATATGTGTATGTATGTATATGGATGTAATAATTAACATTGTGTTTATTATTTATGTTCGTATTTAAATAAAAAAGATATACCCTACAAATACAGTAAAAAACATTTTTTTTTAATATGGATGTATGTATGTAAGTGGTTTCTTTTTTCTGCTCTTTTTATGGTTGAATGTGTTGGTATGGTACTTTAATTTGACGTTTACATGTCATGCAAAATTAAAAATTTTAAATAAATATCCAGTAGGTACCTATCTTATTTAAGTTAAATAAGTACAAATACACATGCACATACATACATACTTATGGTCGTAAGTATGCGCATTTATCTATAGCTGTTTCCGATTGAATTATGATCACTAATTCTCTCAAATAGAGTAGTATTTTACTAATTGAAGTGTAACAAGTAGGTATCATGATTTGTTTCAAAATATTTGTTTTCATTTCACCGTAAATCCTTCGATATGTGATATGCTTGTTAAAGAAAATTTTTATGTTACACTATGATCCAGGATACATCATACTTAATGCATGCACAAACACATAAATACAAGTATGTAAGTACAAGCATATACCTCAAGTCCTGATTTTTATGTGTTGACTACATTTAAAATTGCAATTTATGAGTTTCATTTTAGTTAAAAAGTACTTGTTATGTAATTTATGTCTGTCATTTGTTTAATTTGAGCATTGGGAATTGTTAAAAATAACAGCTGCTGATAGTTTTCCTGTTAAACAATTTGTTGTTTTGGATAAAATACGAATTAATTTTAAATTAGATTTCATATATCGAATGGTATTAGAAAATTAATCAGTTGAACATTTTCAATTTGAGATGCTGTCTTTTTGTCAATGAAGTATGCAAAAGAATAAAGAATAAATTGGCTTGAATGAATCTTTAATTATAGTTTTTGGAATGCATTTACATGTATGACAATGATATGCAATGAATTAAAAATGTTATTTAATTACACAGGTCTACAATGATTTTGGTGCCGGCAAAACCAAAAGTGATTGCTGGTATATTCGATATGGTGATTTACTTTTTAATGTTACTTGAAGTTCTACCACAAAAAATATTTCATTTTATGAGCCTGTGTTATAAGTTTATTAAAAAAGATGTAAAAAAATTTTATCTTCGAAGAACTTAATATTATCGGAAGCGGAAATTAGCCCTGCAAACAACTCAATTAACTTTAAATACACTATAAACTAACTATTTCTCAACTAGTGAACTCATGCCGCTATACGCCTATAGAAAATAATGACAGATTTTTACCTTGTTCTATTTAAAATTTTTTTTAGAAAATTATATTTTTGTTCACAACTTCCACAACAACCACTGAGACAATTTAAAAACAATGTATGTAATTACCTAGTTACAAATTAAGGAAATTTTGTGGCAGATTAAATTTTTTTTTAAAATCAAAATTAAATAAAAATCATCTACCCTATTTATCAAATAGACTTATATTTTGGAAACGTGACTTGATGAATTTTTTATAATTTTCTTTTAAGTAAAGTGCACTTACTTGCTAAGAAAAATGAAACGTAATTTTTGAGAGAGATATTATGTTACATAGTGAATTTTAAATTATTTTTAACGCGCTCTACTTCTTCTTATAAAGTTTTCAAGTCCAACAACCAATCAAATATGATTATTTTAAGTTTTTTATGACATACAGAAACATTTAAATTAGCCCCAGATACTGGATTACTGGAGTGACGCTTTCCAAAAATCACTTTTTCTTTTCTGAGTGATTTTAGCAACTTTCGAACTAACCATATAATATTTTGGAGTGGGACATATATAATTTTAAAGGGGAGGTCGTCTACATTTGTAATCTACCACCCAAATACTCAGAAGTTACTTTGGATTATTTAAAAAATTTTTGGGAAATTTCCATATACCCCAATGCTGTTGCTCTGAGTGATTTGAGTAACTTTGGATGATCCATAAAACTTACGGGATGGGAAGCATATCATTTTAAAGGAAAGGCTGTCTATATTTATAATCTATTGCGCAAATACTCAGAAGTTACTTTGGATTATTTAAACATTTTTTTTTTTTGAAATTCCCTGTACTGTTGCTCTGAGGGGTTTTGACAATTTCCGTTTTGTTTCATAAAATAAAAACTACGAAATTTTGGGTAAATGGTAAAAAACTTCCAGAAAGCTTGGAACCTACAGATTAAATTCCTTTTAGGCATTAGTAATTTTTTAGTGCAAAATCGGGAATGGTACCTTGGCAAAATGAAGAATGGTAAAAATACCTTAGAGCAAGAGTAATGGGGTATAAGGGAATTTAAAAAATTTTTTAAAAATAATACAAAGTAATTTCTGAGTTTTTGGGCAGTAAATTTCAAGTCTAAACAACCTTCCCTTTAAAGTGATATATGTCTTAACCCGAATTCTTTTATGATTTTTTCTCTTACAATTAAAAAAAAAGTTCTTAAACTAAAGCTTAAAGAAGAAACATTTTTAAATATTTTGATAAAGTTTTCGTATTAAAGATATTTTGGTTCTGCTGTAAATTTATTTATACGTAACTTTAAGCTGTTGTGAATTTTTGAGTACATGCACACATACATACTCCTAATTCTCATGCAATTATCAAGCCCTTACATTTTTGTGTTTTGAAGAAATTGCATCCCCAACAAGATTTTATTTTACACATCTGTGCCCCCAAAGAATTTTTAAATTTGTACGATTGTTTTTAAAATCTTGTAGACTTAAAATGTTTTTGAAGAATAACGAAAAATACTAATGAGAATCCATTAATATTAAATACATGCTGTCATGTCATATGGAAAATTTCGTTAAAGAAAAAACTGCAGTCAAGTACATGACACAACCCTTTAACAAAACTAAACAAGTGATATGTACTCGTATATGGTAACTATAATTCTTAAACATTTATGATTGAGTGTCTGTCCTGTCGGTGAGAGGAAGTGTTAATAATACATTAAAATAAATAGCAATACAAACAAATTGTGTTTCATACTCTGTCAACAACATCAAAGTGAAGAAAAAATTTTTTTTTTCATTTTATTGGCTGCTTAAGAAAATCTAACACAAAAAATTAATATTTTATGAAATATAAAAATTTGTCCAAGATAAAAACATTCTTCCAGAAAATTGGCTAAACTGGTGGTAAGAGTGCTATTTTTATGCACAGTGTGCCTGATTAAATAAAATAAATAAGCAAGAAAATGGAGCAATAATACATAAGAATTGTGGCTTATTTGGGAGCACAAGCTTAAATAATTATTTACCATAATTATTATTTAATAAAAATTGTGTAGCAATGTGTGATATCTTAGTGATCAGAAAGTATTTAGTCAGTATACATATGTATGTGTTTACTGACTGAATAATTATTTATATGTTAAGAGTGCCTCGTTTAGCGCTGTTTTGCATTACCCACTACTTTGATAGAACGTATGCCCGCGCTAAGTAGAGTCTTACTGCACTTAGTCCCCGTTTACACGAGGAAACATTTAGAACGGAAACATTTCGTTTGTAGGCAAATTACGGGTGGAGAAGAGAGCATAATTTTTGTGTTCGGTACTCGGCGACACGCTTTGTTCACATATTCTTTGTTGATATTTGCTTTACTTCTCTTTTCTTTCATTGTTTTGTGAGCAAATAATAACAATAATAATGGAATGTTGCCGACAACATGTTCGTCTGTGTGACCGCAATAGAAAAAGCAAAAGAGAATTCAAGATGTTTTTCTTCCAAATGTTTCCTCGTCTAAATGGGGACTTACAGGGGTTTTGCATACAGAGCAACATTTAAAATAAAAAAAGTTTCAGATTACAAATTGTTTGCAATAATTTTTAATATCAAGTTAAAAAGTTTTTGTAATTGGGTTTGAGTAGATATTTTAAAAAAAACTTTCTAGTATTTGCTCTACTATACAGTCAGTTGTATCGTCAGTGCATGTATGTGTTGTTGAAATGCTATCGCGATCATGTCAACACAGCTGACAATCTGTGTCATGCTAATTTGCCATGTTACTCCTGCTTGTCTTTCACATCGCCATGTTGACAGCAACAACTCAAAACTTATTTACATTACAGAATATAAAAGAAACATTAACAAATTCCAGTTGTAAGTGTAAGCAGCAGCACTCTCGTGGAGGATCACGTAACATATGAAGAAAAAAACAAAACAAAAAAATACTCATACATTTAACATGTACAACTGTCAACACTCTCCCATTTTAAATAGATTCTTTTTTTTTTAAATTTTTGTTTTTATTTATATTCTCTTCAAAGTAGTCCGCTTAAGTGTGTTACAGTTTTTTAAGTGTCGTATTAAGAGCTCAATATCACAGAAGGTACTTAAAACAGCTAAAACGAGTAATTTCAATTTAACTCGACTCGTTCGAAATTTCTTTTCTTAAAATCTGGTTTCTTACAAAAACATAAAATAACGATCAAATATCTCATATATTCTTAATGTGTATTTAAGTAGATACTTAAAGTTGTTCATATCGGTAGCACTACATACTCTGAAGATTAAACAAAGCGCAGTTACATAAAATAAGATGTAAAAAATCATAAGTGATTGACACTTTCCGGATGGTTGTCAAATGTTTTCACTATTTCGTTGTATAAAAGTGTTTGGAAATTTTTAAAATATTTACTTACGCATGTTTGTAATTTATGTTGCTTTCAGTTTTGTCATTTAGTAAATGGTGGGTGGCTAGTTGGTTATTTTTGAAATGTTTATGATTAAATAATTAATTGTTACACGTTTAAATATGTATTTTTAAATTATTTGGAATCAAAAAGTTTAATGAAACAGTAAAAAAAAAACTAATTTTGATGTATACATTTTTAAAAATTGACTTTAAGAGCTTTGTAGGCTGTTGTTCTTCACAAAGGGAAGCGAAGGGGCTCTCAAGATTTGTTACAATTATGTCCACTGTCAGTCCTTTGCAGCAAACACTAATAGGTCAATTACAGTTAGCAACTAAACTTCAGTTGCCTTTTCAATGGTCAACGCAACTGAAGTGAAAATTGTTATTATGAATATTACCGGTTTTTACTTGCCAAGAAGTTATCAAAAATTCTATTTTCACAAATTGAAAATACAAAAATAAATAATAAGAAACAAAATAGGCTTTTTAAGTATAAAAAATTTAATAAAAACTTCTTCAAAATTTTTTAAAGATGAGCAAGAAATAGTGAATGTGGCTGCTATTTGACCCAGCTTTAGCGATAATTATAATCCTCTACCGACTGCGTTTATTTTATAAAAATTAGTTTTCAATGTACAAAGATGGTCTCTTGGCAAATCAGTTTGCTCTGGGAGTATACTGGTTCGTCTATCCCACCTTACTTTTTCTTTTTTGTCGCTCATTTTCTACTACATAATATTTTATTTTCAGTATGCAATATAAATGGATATAAACTCTCTGCTACTCGTCGTTTTTTTCCACACCTCTTTTGTTGTTGCTTTCGTTTGGTCAAAACCCCGCGAGCCACGTTTGGGGATTAGCCTCCACATACAGTAGCTGAAATTGATAGTTTTTAGTTGCCAGTTGCTTTCTGTAATACCAATTTGATAACTGGCAAGGCAACTTAAGTTTGGTTGGAATCGATAATCGACCAATAAGTAACCCCATCACATGTATGTTTTTCTATAGTACGAAGCCTTTGCCTTGCTCGTCACTGTAATCTCAAAAATTTCTGAGAAATCGATCAAATGAGTGTGTAAATAGTGTAGTTTAATGCTTAAATGACATCGTAGATATTTTAATTAATTGTAAATAGTGTTCAGACTTATGAAATTCAAAGAAAATTTTGAATCATTGATATAGTTCATAGAGTTGTGTAAATTTGAGTCTTGTAACATCTGTCTAATTTGTAATCTATCGTAAATTCCTGGATTCAATTTTTCAATGGTCACCCCAAAAAACTTTTTCCCAAGGGAAGCAAAACACTTACCATTGCTTTTTAATACCAAGTGTTACATGAAGTGGTGGAAATATAATATAATTTGATTTTAGTTAACTAAAAAATACTGAATTTCTTAGCGGCCTCACCTTTTTTAAAACTTTTTTTTATTTTTATTATTGTTTAGGGGTACTGAATATCAGGGAAAATCTTTTTCCACTTGCCTTGTCCATTGTCTCAAAGAGACAACACAATTTTGGCACCCATGAGTACTGTTGAATTCAAATATTTACTCCAAAGTTGTAGTAGGTTTTACAAGGTTGGTGGTCGACTTACGATATTTTGCAACGGTATATTCGCAAAAAATAACCCAAAGATTGTTTGGGAGGTCCTCTAGATTTTTAATCTACCGCTCAAATACTCAGAAGCTACTTTGGCCTATTTTAAATTTTTTTTTTTTGAAATTTCCACAATCTGGTGATCACAGATTCGATTCCTGCCTTGACCCTGGATGTTTGCCTGTACAAAATACCCTTTGGCCTTTTAAAATTTTTTTTTGGTGAACTTACCGGTATTAGTGGTTCATTTAGATAATTACAACTGGATTGAATAATTTTTATAATAGTTTTTTTATTTGGTTGTATATTTAGTATGTATATGATTATGAGCATTTTTACAAGAAATTTAACTTGCGTCACATAACGTAATTTCTTTAAATGGTATACATTTTGAAAATCAATTTAGGTTTTTTTCTTTTAGTAAGGAAACTACTTATAAAGGGTATCTCAGTAAGAGTAAACTTTTTCATTTTTAAATAAAAGCATTTATATTTTGAGAGAGCTGTAATTGTTTTTTATTGGATTGTAAAGAAAACATGTTAAGATTACGTATGGAATAAAATATCTATGCGGGCAATTCGCTTAATGGGTAATGAAGCAAGGTAATATCAATGCTAGTTTTTCGAAAAGGCCATCTCTGGTAAAGCGCATTTTCATCTGAATAGCTGGATTAATACACAAAATTGTCGAATGTAGGGCTCAGAAAATCCCTACAACGAACAACTGTCTTGTGCTGATTTTGGTTAAGCCTTATTTTTTTTTTTGAAAAATGAGGCCGAAATTGCGGTGACAGCATTCGTTACAGAAGTTCTTATGGCCTTAACTAAACGGCATGTACTTGGACGACATGTGGTTTCAGCCAGACAGTGTCATCTGCCACGCAGAATGTGAAACTATCAATTTATTGCAGCATGAAGTGAAAAAGTGCACTCTTACTGGGTTACTGCATAGGCTATATGGTTTTAGAATATAATTAAAATATAAGTGATTTTCAAAGGAGTAGAATTTTCTATGGAATTGGCCATATGTCTTAATTAAATTTATTAGCTAAATGGTGTGCTTAAACTAAACAGTATATAAGTACATACATATGTATATATACATATAAATATATATATATATATATTATAAATTAAAGCACATACACACATTTGCATCTAGATGCAATTCTTTGGTATATCTTGTATCCGGTTTAAATACATTTTATTTCCTCAACAATTTATCTTAAATATTTATCTGTAATTGCTGCCACATAGTTACGAACACACTTGTGCGTATGCGCATTAAATTGAAAAGTTTTCACATTAAAATCATCATCTTAGGATTTACACTTTAGTTTAAAAAAAAATAAATAAAAAAATAAAACAGAAAAATTATTTGCCACACACACTCTACATTCTCATGTTGTACATTTTTGCTTAAATGTTGCATTCAATGATGAATGAGACGTGCTGCTGCTGGTGGCTGATGTTAAAGTTGATGCTCTTGCGGATGATGATACTTTTGTTGGTGTTTTGGTACATGATGCTAATGACAATCCATTTTTAGTTGCAGCTAAATGTCTTAAGGCGGCATTGCTGTTGCTGGTACTGCCGTTACTACAGCAGTTGCTATTTAATAGTGCCGTTGTCGAGGCTGTTGTACATATGTTGATATTTTGTACAATCAGATTGAGACAATCTAGGCTGGAACCATTTGGAGATGATGAAGAATCATAGGAATCTGCCATTAAAAATAAAAATCGATGCGTGTAAAAATTAAATCTTAAAAGTTCATTTAAATTTTAAATATTTCATGTTAATAAAAAAACAGAAATAACGAAAATCTTAAAATGAAGCTAAGCTTAAAAAAAGAAAGAAATTATTTCAGAAGAGGCATATTTGAACACTAACAAAAGAAGTCGGATACCAAAAACTATGATAGTGAACGCCCTTCTCAGCTATGGAGCAGGAATAGTAAGAACATTTCCAGACTGGTGGCTGTTCTTACTGTTCACTGAGAGAATGGCACACTTTCCGACAGGCTGGGAGTGTCCTATAGAGCATACTGGCTACACGACAGCGATTGCAGCCAATGAAATTTGTAGTCGAGTAGTTTGAAACCCTCTGTGTTGCTAAGTCTCTTATCCAAAAAAAAATTAAAAATTG
Organism: Thelaira solivaga; assembly: GCA_947397855.1. Classification (NCBI taxonomy): domain Eukaryota; kingdom Metazoa; phylum Arthropoda; class Insecta; order Diptera; family Tachinidae; genus Thelaira; species Thelaira solivaga. Next base: position 20,906,769 of record OX377610.1, read on the forward strand.
ACGTAGACTTTAAAGTAAAATTTATGAAAAACTTTTATAAAATATTTCGATAACGTTGACTATAAAGTCTACGTTAATTTTTTTGGATAAGGGGATATGTGTTTAATGCATTAATCACGGCTTTTATTCGTTGCAGCCGTGCAGTCACCCTTATAAATTCGCCTTTATGGTAATTTAACTACACGTTTTTTTTTGTTTTTATGTTAAAAGTCCGCTAAATCACTGATTAGTTTAAATTAAATAAAATTTACCTGCCTGCTTAGATATATCTTTTTCTGTATAATGACACAAGTTTACAAATTCAAGTTATCTTGTACACCAGAGCAACTGACAACTGATTTTAAAATACTTTGTATTTCGTTTTTTCAAATGGGCTTTGAAGTCTGAGATATATCCTTATCTAATAAATAGTGGAAATGAGGGGACGTATATTAGTATTACTTGAAAGCTGTTGGTTCCATTTGTTAAAAAATAAAATCCGAAACTTCGCAACAATATTTTCTTTAAGTCATACGAACGTCATTTTTAAATTCACTTCGTAGTTTTCGTAAAAGATACCTTTGAATTATAATTGAAACTGGTGTGGAATTGCCTAATACTTCGAAAGAGACTAGCATCTAATAACAGGGTTCACCTGATATGGCTGTTATGTAGGCAATGGGTAATCAGATGAACTCGCAAAAAATGCATGACTAATAGATTCATTGGCCCAGACACATTCTGTGGACTGTCTTGAAGCTCTATTAAGTTCAGTTTTAGGGAGTGACTGGAAAGAAAATTGCAACAAGGGTTATTAGTTTAATGAAAACACTTATTCTATTCCGGGCTCCAAAGAGAAAAAAATACATACTACGCCTAACCCAGTCAGAAATTCACATTGTCACTTCATTTATGACTCGACATTGGAGAGTATTGGAACACTTGACAAATATAAAGATCATCTTAAACGCGCTCTGCTGGTTATGTAACGAAGACGAAGAGACATCAAAATATGTACTATGCCACTATAACTGAGCTTTCTTTGCTCCCGTTTTCATTACTGATGTTTCCCAACGAAGTCTTTGAATTCTTAATGAACTGAGCTGAGAATAGTGTCACAATTGGTTTATTTTGGTGGTAGTGACCAGTTGAATTGTTCTCGCTCCTAATTCTAATTCTTATTGTAAAAATAAGTTTTTTTAATGCAAAATTTTAAAATTTTAAATTTTCAAAAAAATATTTAAAATAGAAGAGCATAAAAATTTATCGATTTTTTTTCCAAACTTTATAGTCTCATTAGTTTCAAGCAAAACAAGACATATTTTATTGAAATCGATGCACAACTTTTGATATTATTGATAACAAGATGTTTTTGCCCGTCCCGACTTTTTATTATGTATGTACCAATTTTTATAGAAATCCGCTTACAAATGGATTTTTAATCGTTAAAAACCCATCCAAATAAATACAGCCATTCACTACTTTATAAAGTGGCTCACGTCCTTGCTAGCATTATTAGCAGAAGCTTCAAGTAAATATTTCAAAGCATAATTTCAGGCTTTAATTAAGTACAGACACATATCTCTATGAACAGTGGTGAGTGAAAATCGTTGAAAAGTGGCCGTAAATATAGGCGTGTCTGGTCCAAAAAAATTTGCCGACCTTCCTTGGAGTATAGAAATTATATATGTAAAATTTGGAAAACAACAATTTATATAGCGAACAAACAAACAGAAAATGAAATTTATTTATATAGATTTTACGTCAATCTATCACACAAAACAATACGCTATATGCCTGCGCTAGTGTTTCTTTAGCGTGTTTGAACACACGTGTGACACTACTGTACGTATGTGGCAATTTTTTTTTTTTCACAATGAAGTAGCATCAGTTAATTGACAATAAAATAAAAAGTTGTGCATCGATTTCAATAAAATATGTCTTGTTTTATGTAAAACTTATGAGGCTATAAGCTAATAGAAAAAATCAGACGATGTTTACATTGCGTTATTTAAAATAATATTTTGAAAGTTAAAAATTTCTATATTTTGCATAAAAACCTTTTTTTTCGTCACAACTTCTAAGATTTCTTTGAAACTAGTGAGCCAATTTAAAAATTTTGTAGATATGGATTGAAGAAAATTTCAATACGGAATTTTAAATGTTTCTTATAATCAAATATACCAATCGTTTTCAAGTAGATCTTACTCATGTCATACCGCTTTTTAAATTTGGGAAATAATGGCATATCTGGTTAATTAGGATGCAAATTTGAAGCTCAAAAAACAGTGTATACTTGTGTAATCTCAATATTTATTTTATGTTAAATACCATTCCATCCATAGTAATCATAAGCATAAATTTTATTTTCTTGTAACACATACGCACCTGTATAAGAATTCTGCAAAAAAAAAAAAACAGAAAAAAAAACATTAATTAGAAATTAAATAAAAATATAAGAAAAGAAAAAATATTTATAAAAAAAAAACTAAAAATAAAGCAATTAAGACACAACAAACACAAATTTTACTTAAAATCTTATTTATGTGCTCGTATGTTGAATTCTGCATCATTGTCATCATTAAAAAATATACGCAATTATCCTGCATCATATACCAAATTGTTACTTGAGTGCATCTTCTCAAATGTGTTTTCATTAATCCACACAAAAACTTATCTACAAAGCAATAAATTTTTTAAATGAAAAACAAAAAAAAAAAGCAAACAAGAAATCAAAAAATTAAGAAAAATACATGTATTTATAAAACAACAACAACAAAAATACTTGGTTGCTGTAACGTCAGTGAAAAAATTTTTTTTTAAACTAATGACAATAACAAAATAAAAAAAATTTAACATAATGACGAGATAAAGCCAAAAATTTATGTTTTTTAATTGTTGGCAAATATTAGACAATACTTTTTCTTGCTAAGTACATTTACATTGTGTGTGTTGCCTCACTTGGCCAGCGGTTCTTAATTTTTAATATCATAAATCAAATTTTAAATTGATCGTTAACTTTAGCAATATATCAGAAAGATATTAAAATTATAGTAAAAATTTAACAAAACTTTAAGAAACACTTGTAATGAAAAATTATGTTTATTTTAATATTTTCTTTTCTGCAAATGCCTCCCAAAATGCAAATCCAATTAAAATTCATTGAACCACAGCCACGATGCCAACAAATTTTACAAATTATTGCAATTGTTTATTCTTTTGTCTGTCTGTCTATATATCCTCCCCTCTTTCTAAATAGTCTGCAAAATTTCTGAGTAGAATGTTTTTTTTTTCGTTGAGGATTTACTCTTATTAGCAAACTAAATTAATTTTATGTTGTACAAGTTTACATACTCGTTTATACCCAATTTACAATATTGTTCTTTTATTTTTGGATCTGTTGTACATTTTGAATAAGAATACGCAGACGACATGACGTCAAATTATTATTAAAAAAAAATAAAATCACAAAATTTAAATATTAAAATTTATGCACAAATACTGCATAAATTAAATTTTGATTTATTAACTACATTTGTATTGCCTGGTCAAAAGTTCATAGTCACCCTGAATATTTTCGGGCGATAATAATATTAATTTGTACGGATTGGTTAAAAGAACCAGTCAAGACTTGTTTGTTTTTTTCCTTTGTGCAATAGGTCTTGATTATTTTGGTGCCCATATTGACAAGGTCTGTTTCCTGATTTTCATTTTATCATGGTATTGATGCTTTCAACTGCTTTCGAAAAACTCTCCCACTCTTTTTTAATTGAAGCAGTTCTCTCCTCATGATCTAAAAAGTTAACCTTTCATTTCAAGCCTAAATCTTCAACAATAAACTTATGGCTTGTATTTATAAAAGATTCTCTGGTCTATTTACAATCATAAATAATAATGTACGACGAATTCTAAGTGACCTGGCCTTACGTTTTTTTGACTAACGCATTTGACGGGGCATGAGTAGAGAAGCAAGCCGAGCGATTCAAAATAGGCGGCAAGCCGTCGCCATTTTTGGTCGGCTCGTAAGCTGAGCCGGCTTAAAAGATGCCGTCGCTTATTTTATTCCCTTCTTTTCAACAATGTAGGTGGAGTACATTTTGAAACTTTTTTGCAACTATTTATCTTCATACATATTTTAGCATTTTTGCATGTACGAGTATGTATTATATATAAATATATTTTGTTTAGATACGGTTAGAAATAGACACATTTGTTAAGTGTCTTCGTCTTTCTCTGAAAATGAATTTTCAATGGCATTCTCCTGCATTACAGAAAAACTTAACTCCTCCAACTATTTATTACTTATAAATAATAATTTTTACCTTATAAATAATAATATTTACTTATTAATATAAAATTTTTAGTTTTGAACAATAAAATAGTACAAAATTTTGTTTTAAAAAACATTTTTTAATAAACAATTTTAAAATTATATATACGAATATCGGCATAGACGGCGCGACGTTAAGATTTTCCAAGCACCGCTGCCGCCGATTAATTTCGGAGGCGTCGCTGCCGCCGATGCAAGTGGATCAGCTTGTTTCTCTGGGTCTCAGCTCTCCAGAAAAAATCGCTTTGCTACTGTGCGTAATAAGGCACGAATAAAGGGCTTCTTTCAGCCAGATATAGCGTCATTTCATAGCTCATATGCACTTGTACCCCCACTAAAGTAGCTCAGGGGTCTAATCACCGCATTCGATATCAATTAAAATTGATTGAAATTTATCATTTTGGTATCATGGCACTCGATGTCGAGGTAAATGTATTGTAATTTGAGATGACAGGATTCTATAACGAGTCTTAAAACCAGCAAACTAACTATGCTAATTTTTTAACGAGCACGATCAATAAAAGTTAAAAATCTTTAAAGCAATTAGTTGTTAAAATTTTTAATAAATTTTCTTCTTTCGAATTTGAAGAAAAAGATGTCAGAAGAAGCCATTGTTCATACAAATTCTTAAAAATTCTTTTTGCACAATTGTTGCCTAAATTCAAGCTACAGTTCTTTTTTTTACTAGCATTTGACAAGCATTTGTGTAAAAATCTATTACAATTTGAAAAAATTGCAATTTGATATGTATCGTATGGCATGATTTGCTTACTCGATAGTCTACTTGCTATCGAATGCCTGCCAGAATAGGCCACCATGAAATGTATGCACTATTAGTAATTAAAAAAATATTTTATTTTTTGAGAAATGCATATTTTTGAATTCAGTTTATTTCTATTTCAGAAATAAATAATTCATATGTTTCATATACAAGTAAAATGTGGATGGTGGCATTTTTTCCACCCTCTTTAATCCTTTAATAAAATATAAAATGAAACATGACTTGTGAGATTAAAAATGCTACACATTACACAAAATATGAACTAAAATGTAAAAAAAAAAATATAAAACACTTTTATCATTTTAAATAAAGAGCAACAGACAAAGAGACGCTGTTAAAAATACCAACAACAATTCCCTTAAAGTCTGGATTAAAACACTTGTAAAGTATTTTATTAGTTTAAGTAAAAAAAAAAACAAAGTTTTGTCTTTGCTTATACGGAAGTAAAGGATTTGAAAATTTCAAAAGAAAGAAGATCTAATACGTACTTCAAAGTAAATTTTGTATGAAAGTAAAATGAAATAATTAAAAGTTGTATACGGTGTTTTTATTAATAATGAATTTTTTTATTTGTTATAAAAAGTGTGTTATTTTAAGCTCGCTACAGTTAACTGAGTTAACTGTCGAACTGTACTCATTTTTTGTTATTTATAATCACTGTACGAGTACTCTGGCTAATCGTCATAAATAGACTGCGGTTTGAATAACAGTAACAAATTATTCAGATTTACTTTAAAAGTCTGTTGATTTGAAAGTGGTATAAGTCCATTTTATAAAATGAGAGCGGCAATTTGAGTAAGATAAATATATAGATAGAGACCATCCAGCTAAAATTATAACGTGACTAATTTTTATTTAAAAAAAGTCGATTTATACCACTTTCAAAAATATTAGCTCTATTATTTTTGCTGCCACAAATCTTGCAACAAACAAAAGAAAATAATAATAAAGAAGGCTCTATAAAAAACTATATTTTCCTGTATCAGCGTGACTTTTGTAATTCAAACTCAAACTAAAAAAATTTTTACTTACGATGAATTTCTTATAGTCTTTAACAGATCACTTGAGTTCCTATGTTAGGTCTCATTTATTTATTTATTAATTTTTCTATTTTTTTTTTTTTGGTTTTCTTTTTTTTTTTTGTTCAAGTTTTTAGTTGAAATTGTGCCCTTTATTTTGATTGGAACGATGCCAAAATTTAATCAAAATTTTTTAAGAGATTTTAATAACAAACTCTATGCTAAAATCTCTAATAAACAACATGAAAATATTTTGAAAATTTCAATACGAATAAAAATTGAATAAGAATATAGAATACACACGTTTATAAATACAAAATTATGTTCATTTCTGATTTGAGGATCATCAACAAACATTTAAGATTTTAATAAATATCCCAAGTTTTATGGTAAATTAGCAAATTTGTACATTTCACAGCAAAAAAAAATATAAAAATTAAAAATTTTGTCTTAAAATATAGAAGAGTTTGCAACAAAAATAACAACAACTACAACTTACATCAATAACCAGCAGCAACAGTAATATTTTTTAAAAATATTATTTTACCATCTCTATGAAAATTTCATTCAAAAAAATTATGATTAAGTTTTTTTCTTTTTTTTTTCTTAAACCACTGGAGGGGAAACATTTACAGTAGCTGTCAATCTGTTTATTACTAGTAGTTACTGTTAGTGAGCGATTTATATTGTACTAGTAATATTTTACATATGATTCTCATTTCGACTAGCGGAGGTGTCTGGTGAGGGAGGCATGCTAAGTTCATCAGGGAAACTATAGACATCTTCACTCTAGTAGTTGATGAACAGCTGTGCTATGGCACGTTATAGATTCCTCCACAGGCACAGTGGCTTCATTGTCAATGAACAGCCAGATGAATTGACCAAGGCTGCCTATAACGCGGAGGCTTCTTTGTCAGGACGATCGCTTTACCATCAGAAGCCATATTTTTGAACATCACCAAAGAAAGGTGAATAGCAGATGGCAGGGTCTCGAAATGGTAAATGCTCTGCTCATCTGGTGAGCAGGAATATAAAGGATATTTGCAGACTGGTGGCTGTGTTAATTTGTCACTGGGCGGTTAGCTGCTGGGCAGCTGAGAGAAAAACTAGAAATTTTTTCATCTTCTCTACGAATGCCCGGCTCTTCTGGCTTCGAGGGACAAATTTCTCGGTTAAATTTTAAGAGACATTTTCACATATATTACTGCTACAGGGTATGTCTATATCACTTGATTATTCCGTTGTCTTGGCGATGAAACCCAACCAACCAATTGTATTTACTCGGTCTTTCACCCTATGACTTGAAGCCCTCAGAGTAAAGAGAGCTTCAGCGAAATCCATTGAAAATTATAATTTTAATCATTAAAAAAGCAATGCAAATTATTCTCTTTAAAAAGGGGCATGGTCAATACAAAAGTACATGGTGACATAGATTATGTATAACGTTTCAGGGGAATCAGTAGATTTTTAATTATTGGAAAACCAAATTTTTTGTACAAAAATTAATAATAATAAAAATAAATTCTTACACCCAATTTTAAGGGGTGTAAAAATGGACGGGGCGAGTAAAAAACTATATGAAGATATAAGCACAAGTATGTACCTGTGGGAGCTGTCTGCTCTCCCAAAGAGTTAATTACGGCATTTGATATCGATTTAAATTTCAATGTAATTTAAATTAAAATTTCGGTCGTTATTAATCCCTTGCTATTGACAGAGTAGATTGGTTCTTAAAATTTTGATCGTAACGGAATTCTCTTCCTTTTTTTAGCTTTTACCTCTATGATTCCTCCCTTTGATGCTCACATAAGAGAACCTACATGACTTCATACAAGTGTAGTCTTGTTCAATAGTACTCGTAACAGACTCTGGATGGCTTTTTAAACTATTTTCAACTAACTAACTGCTAAAAAAAAGAAAATTACATCAGTCTGTTTTAAATGCAAACACACATTTGTGTGTTTCAAAAAAGTTTTGATCCTCATTGTGCATGTTTATCAAAACGAAATTTTCTTCTTTAAAATCATATTGCAGGAATCAGTGGAGCATCCTAAAAAAAGTGTAATGAAAAAGAAAAATACAGGAAAACAAGATGGTAATTTTTATTCATACTTTAAATAAAAAGTATTCGCTAGATTGCAAGTAGCATTTTAAAATTATTACAAATAATTTTTTATTACAAAATTTTGAATTTCATCTGTAATTATTTTTAATGTTTTCTGTCGTTGCCAGTATTGAAAAATTAACACTCACGTGTAATTTGTGTTTATGTAAATTTAATGAAAAATACTCTGGTAGCAAAAAAAAAAAAATAAGAAAAAGGGAAATAAATAAATTGTATTCAATTGAATTTATTTTTGTGTATGTATGTATGTAATTTAATCAGCAATTGGGCTTAAATTAATTGGAATTTAAATTAATTTAAAATCCATCAATGATAAGCATTTCAAATTAAAATGTAAGCAACTGTAATTATGAGAACTAAATCAGTTGTAAAAGTCGCATTTTTGTTTTCGTCACAATAGAAAATCGGTGCTAGAATTCGGTACATATTTAATAGAGCTAAACATTGTCTTGTATTATCAAATTCTGGTTATTACAACAAAAAAATCTTATTCGTCCATGTTCTGTATTCCACACGGATAAGAAAAAATGTAAGTCCACATTTCTTATTAAATGAAAAATTTTATGTTTTTTTAATTCTAACAATAATTTCGCACTCAAAATAAAGCAAAAACAAAAACGAATTTAAAAAAAAATCTTAAAATAGATCACAGAGTAGTTATGAGATGCTGAATTTTTCAATTCCGAATAAAATATTCAGATTCGGAATACGGAACACCACTGATTATCACAACTGAACTTTTAATTGATAATAATTGTGATTCTCACAACCGAAGTTGTTTTCAGTTAATAAAAAACTACTTTTTTGTAACAGAAATGTGAATACTTCCTGCGCGAAATGCCACACCAATTGTCCCATGACTAATACCCTGGTGGGAAAAGCAATATTTGTACCGTGACTTGTGGAAAAGGAATTGATCACGGCAGCAATACCAATGAGTACGTAAGAAGTATAAAAGAACATAAATTAATTTTTATGTTCTCTCAGTTAATAAAAAAAATAAGGAAAATTCGCTTAAATCGACTTAAGGAACATTGATTTGTATCGCAATTAACTCATTAACTTTATTATTGAGGTTCAAGGATGGTGGGGCGATATATTCCACAATTAACAAGATGGCAATGAAAACAATACAATTTGCTAGAATCAAAAAACAGGTATACTTCGTTTAGCGCTCACATGGCGGTCCTGAAATATGGGCTTACATTCCTAACGAAGATACTTCGGACTGTCGTTCATAGTTCTCAATTCGCCTAATAATAAGGTTTTTCTAAATTGCTTAGCAATATATGTTTGATGTTCAATTGATTTTTTTATTTAATGAATTTTATTTACTTATTGATGATGTCAGTATTTCGAATGAACAATCAAATTTAATACAAAATTTCACATTTTCTAATTCCCTGAATTAAAAATTATTTTTGATATTTTTTTTTTTTCAAAAACAAGTATTCCAAATTTAACAATTTTCATATAAAATTAGAAAAAAAGTTTAAAAAAATATTTTAAAGTTAAAATAATTTTTTTTTAAGTTCAAAAGATCGGTATAGCGAAACAACGCTAAAAGAGCTAGTGTTAATCGAGGTATGGCTGTAATTTTATAAGAATCTTAAAGTTGTAGTCCTCTAAAATACCTTATTAGTACATATATAATAAAACAAGCACTAACTTTCATTAAAAAAAGAATGCGTTTAGGCTAATATCAGTATTTTTATACCGTTACCGTATTAGCAATTGGCCCCCCCTCTTAGAACATTGAAATGTTACAGTGACTAATCTATTACATGAAAAAATGCAAGCAAAGACCGGTCTTTATACCTCAAGTACTAGTCCAGTGACATTTTCTGTGACTAGTTATTTTTACCTTATTATCATTATTTGAATAAATATGTAAATAGTAATTAATTTTATTTTGCATCTTCATTTTCATTTGGCTTTTACTAAAATTTACGTCTCTGGCCTACTTATGCATTTGAAACTTTCACGCTATTCCAATTTCAAAGTTCTTATTTACATAAAATTTATTTTAATGTGTTTTTAATATCAGACTAAAATAATTTTTTTTTTTGTGAATGGGTGGTGTCATGACTTGATATAATCTATTAACAAAATTTACGAGTATATTAGAAATTATGTTTATTTTAATTATTATTTTTGTTTTACAGCATTTTAATATAGGCTGTGGGTGGAAGGGGGTGGAAGAAGCGCCCATAATGCTATAAATTTTTAAATTTTATTTTTATTTTACATTTTTTCTACCTCTTAAATCGTATAATCATTTAAAATACATTTCAATTATGTTTTTGAATTATTGGCAATAGAATCTAAAAATGCTAAGAAAATGTTCGCTTAAAAACGTTGAAAACTTTTTCTCTTATTTAATATTTTCATTGGAATTTTTCATTTTTAACAGAGAAATGAAAAAGACAGTTTTCTTTCAAAAAAGTAGTAAAATACGATTTGAAAAGTAAACTTTTTATTTTTGATGTTTACAAAAGTAGTGGTCTGGTGTTATATGTTTCATTTGAAATGATTTATTTATTTTTGTGAAAATAAAAAGTAAATGAAATGTATAAAGTAGCATGCAGAACATCAAACATTCAAATTGAAATGAAATCAAACCACTTTCTCTTCAAAGTTCAATGTAGAACATGTCTGATTAATTTGTTTTATATTGAATCTTTGTAGAGATTAAAAAAGCTAGCAGAAATTTGACTTAAGGAAGGAAAAAAATGTTGCATTTGTGTTTCTTAACTAGTTGGAAAATTACCTGTAAGCATAAGCAGATATTTTCATTCTATATTTCAACGTAGTCCTATCTAAAAAAAACCTTTTTCGAGGGCAAATTAAAAATAAGTGGAAGTATATATACAACTTTAAAACTGCTGGACTAATTTACATGAAACTAATTACGGTTGGTAGTAGAGGACTTGGGGCCATTATTACAACTAAACAATAACTAAACCAAAAATGCTTTCTGGTTATTACAAACAGACTTTAGCCAAAAAGTATTATATACGAGTATGATAGGTTAAATACATGTTTGTGTTCCCTATAACTTTTAACGTGGACTTCAAACATTTAAAGTTGCCATATTTTGGATTTTAGATATGGCAACCTCAGCATCCATAGACATTGAATAATTTTTTTATTAATACACAAAAATAAAACAACAAAATTACACATTAATATAGCAAACATTAAAATAAAATTTTAAAATGATCTGGTAGTAGATCTACCAGAAAAAAACAGTTGTTAATACCTAGATTTACTACATTACTAGAGAGATCCTTTTGTACCAGAGTGGCTCGTGCCTTTAATATGCTGCCTAATCAGTTAAAAACGTTTGATGCTTCAGTGGCTACTTATAAGAAGAGACTCCTCTTTTTACTGTCACAACACAACACTTCGTAATTTATGAAACGTCTGTCCCCCAACTAATTCTACTTCATTATGTTTCGATTTGCTATATTTATATTTTTTCTCTTTTTTGGGTTTTAGAACTATTATCGCAACATTCCTTTCTTTCTCCATGGTTTTTCTTTTCTTTTTAAATTTGCTAAATATTTATTGTACCTTTTATTTTATTATTTTCGAAAAGTATTCTTCAGCTTTATTTAATATATGTTAACTAGTTTTACCTATATTGTTAGTAGAATTGTTTAAACCGATTTTGGCCTATACAGGCTAAATAAATAAATGAAATGAAATGAAATGAAATATATTTAAAACGGCAGCATCGAACAGATCAAACTAACCGAATCACTCAATTGTACGAAATGATCCGTTCCTTTTATTAAATATTTCGGTTTTTTGTTCGTTCGTTGTTTTAAAAGTTTTGCGATTCTATTAAGCCTTCGTAATAAAAACAATTTGGCAATATTATTTATATGTTTTATTTATATCTTTTGTTAATATTTTTTTTTGTTCGGTCTTTTCTATTCATAGTTTATTTGTTTCAACTGGAACATTTAAAAAATGACCGATGGAACGTAAAAGATCGGTTACAATTTTTCAATATTTTGACTTTCTTTTGAAGGTCTTCTTCAGGAAAATTTTCAAAAGAAAGTCGAAATATTGGACAATTAAAACAAAAACATTTTTTTCATTCAGATCTTAAGCTTGAATAATATTTACTAATAATAAATTTATAAGATCGAATAATTTACTAAAAATATTATATAACAATTTTTTTTTTAAATTCACTTTTGGTCAGAATTTTTTTTCTTCTTCTAATTTTAAGTGTAAAAAATTTATAATAATTGCTGTGTGAATTATACTTCTTTTACATATAGACTGCACAAAATTTTTTAATACTTAATTTTGCAAAAAAAAAAAAAAAAAAAAAGAAAAAAAAAAAACCAACATCTGTTTTATAATTGCATTTTTAATCAATTTATAATATTTAATGTCTGTTGCACGTTTTTCTCTATTAAATTTGTTAGCAATTGTGAATACAAAAAATAATAAACGTTAAATTTATTTATGATGTTAATGATCAATTTAAAAACTCATAAAACATAAATAATTCAAAAATGTAGAAAAAAAAATTACAGTGGAACACGGCTAGAATTATACATACTTCTCCGCATATAGTTATAATTATTATTATTATAAAATTATGGGTCATAATAGCACCGTGAATTCAGGAGCAATTCTACAGCGGGATATTTTTTTTTTCATTTGTTGTACTGGGAACTGTCAAATTTTTTTTCTTTTTGTATTTTTTTTCTTTACCCAACAAACTATATAACAATCAAACTACAATTCAAAAATTTTTAAGGTAATTAGTATTATTTATTTATGTAATATATATATATGCCTATAAATATAATTTATTTAAAATTTTGCTTAAGGCGAATGAAAATATTTTTTTAAATTATTATTTTAATATTTTTCTCAAGTGATTTGGTTTGTTGGGTATGTTAATTTTTCTTTTCACTACTACAGGCACATAATTGTACAACTACATGCATATGAATCTCAAAGGTAAATAATTTGTTTTTGTATTCCCGCAGTTACCTTGTAAATTAATATGTCTTGCTCTTATCCATAAAAAAATGACGTAGACTTTAAAGTAAAATTTATAAAAAAGTTAGATAGAAAATTTCGATAGCGTTGACTTTAAAGTCTACATTAATTTTTTTTGGATATGGGGGTAAATCTTTAAAATGACCCTAGAGAAAATATTCCAGCGAATTTAAATTACAAGAAAGAACAATATACATTTTTCACATGATTTTCTAATTTTCAAAAAAATAAAATTTCTTTAAATGCCAACTTTTTTTGAGTGACCCTTGGCAATACTTATTATGCTTCTAAAAATTATTTGTTTTATTTATTACGTTTCGAAAAACTTTTGTTTTATCCAAAATCCGTTTAAACAAATTTATTATGCTTAAAAAAATTTATTTAAAAAAATTTTTCTTCTTGAAATGAAAAACATAAATATTTTAAAAGAAAAGAAAAACATATAGAAAGCAACAGGAAAAACCAAAGCCGTTTTCTTATACTCTGGTTTCTTTAGATACAATTTGATGAATGTGTTTTTCGGTTGGAAAAAAATTTAATTAAAAAAAAAGAAACCATTGAGAACAAAACATATATGCATGTATGTATCAAATATTCCCTTAATAAAATTACAAAAAGAAAAAATCAAAATTTTAAATGGACAGAAAATAATTACAACACGCGAAAGCAGCAACAAATAAAAGATATTAATTGCTGTCTATAAATAACTTACGAAATTCAAAGCAACTACTCGTAAAAAAGAAAGTTTTAAAAAAATAGAACATTTTTAAATTAAAATAAAAAAATGCTTAAGCAAATTTGTTACAGGTTTCTATTAGAGTTGTGCACGTGTAAGGAGGGTTTTATGATTTACGGGACTCACTTTCTTATTTTTAATTACAAAACTCTCATAATAACGTAAGTATACTCGTGTTGTAACTAGAGGTACACACGGTCTTGCGCCAGAGAAACTAAAAACTGTTTCCATAGAATATTTAATCACTGATTTCAGAACTGGATTTTGTGTTTTAAAATTGGGACTGGTTGTCGCCATTTATTGTTAATTGGTAAAAACCGGTTAGCTTTCCAGGGTAGGTTCCAACCGTCAAATGCCGACACTGTGATAGGCACAATAAAATTAAAAAAAAGGTCCCATAAAGAAAAAAAAAAAAGACACCAAATATTTTTGGGACAAATAGAGATATAGGAGAACGACTTGATGTTTTCCTCTCTAAGCCGCCGACACATTATTTGATAGTGTCACCTCAAACACACGCACACTCACACTTCCTCTTTTTTCTCATCAAACCCTACTCAAACTGATATATGTACCTCCTAAATAAAGGAGGTGACACGATATATATTATATTAATATGGGCATTTAGTGAAAAGTGTTTTTTTTTTTTTTTTCATTGAAAACATAATTCGAAATTCTGCATTAAAATTTTTTATGCAAAAATTTTGAATTTTTAAAAAAATTATATAAAATAAAAGTAACAAAAATTTGACATATTTTTTCCTTAAGCATAGAGCCTTATAAGTTGCAAACAAAAGGAGCCATATTTTATTTAAATGGAGGCTTAAATTTTTAAATACAAATACAAAATACAAATTTTCGTGTATTGTTTTTGCTTTCAATACAAATATGCGAACGAAGCTTTCATTCGCATTTAGCTGAACGGGGCCTTAGTCCCAATTAGTTGGTGGAGGTTTGCTTACAAATTTTATTTATATTGAAATGTGTGAAAATTATTATCACTATGGGCTATAATCGCACCGCGACCTTTGAGATCTATTGTGCAGCATGTATGAAAATAGTTAAAAAGACAAAAAAAAAAAAAAGAACGTATTTTTTAATGATCATGTCTCAAGTTGAGAAAAGTTGTCAAAGAGCAAACATCGCAATACTACGCATTACAAATAAAATTTATTGAAAATTTAACAATTTCTTCGTAAAAACACACATTTTTAAAATTTTTCATTTTTAATTTTCTTTTTTTTTTGTTATTTTTTTTTTTTACTTATTTATTTGTTAGTATTTTAAACAATTACAATTCATAAAAAAAAATTTCGCTAATCGCTAAAAGTTTTCAGTATTTTTTTTTATCAAATGAATCAGTTTGCTTATTTAAATGATGCGTTATGTAGTGTGAGCTTATTAGCTTCACTTGACTTCGCATGTATGCTGTTTTTCCTGTAGCGAAGTTTGCAGCTTAAGTCTTTTGATTAGAAATATAAATCGAAAAATATTAAAGTTTGTAGCTTGAGTCTATGAATTTTAATTTGTTTTATTTACATTCTAAATTTTTAGAAACCATTCACAATTAAACGGTCAACTTATTTTAATTTGCTTCAACCAATTAATTTGGTCTACAATATGACAATAAGCAGTCAAACATTTACACATTTACACAAAAATAATTTATAATAATTAATTTATAAAAAAAAAACCAATTAGACATATTGGTTCAGCAGAGGTAAAATAATTAAAAGCCGTTCTCCGATTTTAGATAAATAAAAAAGTGGGTTAAAAGTGAGTGTTGTCAATTTTTTTCAATAAAAACATAAGGTGGATTACAACGAACTGTAAAAATAAAATTAGCCAAATTAGTGCAGTCGTTTCCAAGTGATGCCATTACCAACGAACGATATTTGTTTTTAATTTATATTTATTTACTCTCAATTAAGTGATCAGTCTGCGCCTGGGCGATAGATTAACTTAATTTTGATTTTAAATCAGCGCTTCAAAAATACTTTGGGAACAGTTTTCAGTGGCTCTGAACCCAAAGTTAACTATAACTACTAAGCTTGTTAACTTTATATTTATTATTTTATTTTCACATTTAAAAAAAATCATGTATTTTGTCTCATTGTTTGAGTAAAAACTTACCAAATAATTTTGCTGGCATGACTTCCCGCTTATTGTGGCAGTTAAATTATCCAAACTACGTATTGGGGATGATTCCTAAAGCATAAAATAAAATTAAATTTTGTATTGGGGAACTTTAGCATAAGTGAAATGAATTAAATTATTTTCTTAGACTTTTAACCCTGCAATGCTACTGTACGTAAAATTTACGTTTAGGCTTTTTTTCTAATTAAGACTACACGCGTGTATTGCAACTAATTTTACTAAATTTCACCTGTGCTTTTAACAATAGTTTTTAAGTAAAAAAACAGCAAAAACAAAACAATTTTAGTCACTAAGTTTAAATTTACGGACTTTTTATTTATATAGTACAAATTAACTACCAGGGTTAAAAATTTGTTTATGTTAAAATTTTTACCCATCCCAGGTGTAAGAAAACCATTACAAAAAGGCTATATATATATTTTGTTATTGCTTTTGAGGCCCCTTCTGTTACAAGTTATTTCCGATGGTTGTTATCAAGAAGTGTGCTAGAGCGAAACAAATACTTTGTTTACGTTTTTGATCTCTCTTTAACACATTGATGTCTCTTCACTTTTGACAGGAGGAGCTGCAATCATACAGGATTAGCTGGCATCTTAGTGTCACCTGGTTTTCTTACATCATGACCCATCCCATTAAAACTCATTATCAGACATCAAATATTTTTTTTTAACCCAGAACAGGGATTGAAATTTTTTAAGTACCTCATTAAATTTCCCTTCTCTGAAACATTATTTATTACGTATATGCAGTGCTTTTTTGTATTTTGAATGGATTCAAAAAAAAAATTGGAATTAAAATTTTTTTCTTTACATTAAATGAAAATTTGGTTAATTTTTTAACTTGTTACTCAAAATAAAGCAAGAAAGTTATTTTAAAATATCTGTAAGTGAAACACAGAACAGTTATGAGGTGCTGAAATTTTCACTTCCGAATAAAATATTTTAATTATTTCCTTTAAAGTCTTTTGCTTAAAATTTTATTCTTTCTTTTGATTTCTTTTACAGATAACAACCGTTCTTATCATTCTCAATCCTAGATGAATCCCAACAGAAACCACAGAAACGTATGTAAGTAATAATTTTAGATTTTTATGGTACATTTTTTTCATGATAAATTCAATATGACCAATTATTAAACAGAAATTTAATTTAATATGACCAATTATTAAACAGAAATTTAATTTTTTAGACGATTTGATCGTTTGTGTTATAAAAACAGCACATAAATTGTTAAAATATTTTTGAGTATTTTTCAAACAAATTTCTTAGACCATTGGAGTGCTCGTTTCCTATAGACTGTATTTAAATTTTTTTTGGTTTTTTTTCATACAAATTATTCGCTCTGCTCTTAAAATACAACTAAATTAAATTAATAAAAGCGTAATACATTGAAAGTACACTTTTCTGTGGAATAACCCATAATATACTTTGTCACTTTCCTAGTAAATTAGTAGATTCAACTCTCTGAACGGAGCATTTGGAGAGCTGAATAATTGATGTGATTATTTTCTCTCTTTCTCTTCTCTTCATCCCCTTTAAATATGTTTTTTTTATAGTTTAATAAACTCACCTGCAATAAATCTTCCAAGCTTTCAATGTATTCAATGGCATTACGAAGTATTTCAACTTTTGGTAAACGTTGATTGGGATTCGAAGAGGTACGTCGTTTTAACACTTCGAAAGCTTCATTAACCTGTAAATAAAATTGAATTATGTGAATAATTACTTTACCTGATGCGCAAAAATTTATAAACAAATTGAAAAAAAAAATGCAAATTTTGCCTTGGCAGGTGGTACTCGTATGTAAAATTTCGAGATACATTTTTCAAGAAGTTCTAATAAAATAAAATAAGTTATTAATAAAATTACACTTTATTGCGTGTCTAAGTCGTTTTAAAGGAAGAAGGTATATTATGATTGAGCTGTAATCATGGTCACAAAAAAGTAGGTTTCTATTTGGAGCTTACTTTCATTCAGAAGAATTCAGAAATCATTTTTAAAAAACACTGACTTTAGTGCGACTGTGATTAGTTGTCTCTATGTTTAAAAGTTTTTATTAACTGTCTCAGAAAACAAATATGTTGTCGTATTAAAATTATTAATATAATTTTGAGTATTTAGTACACTTGCATGAATTTATATTTATATTTATATTGAGAAAGAAGCGGGAGGTTTGACTTTATTTACTGATCTAAACACCTTTTTGTGTTAAGGTGCACAATTAAATGTAACATAAAAATCATAATTAATGACAGAATTGTAGAAATAAAATAAAAAAAACTAAAAGCTTTTGGGCACTCGTATAATGTTCTTTAAAGAAAATCACACAAAATTAATTATGTTTAAAATGTATTTAAAACATTTAAATAAATCTAATAAAATTGCTAGAATTTGTTTTGTGTTATTAAGTTTTCTTCTACACACAAGGTCATAATTCAACTTAAAATGTGCGTTAAATTGAAAACAATAAAATTTGTTTTTTTAGTTTTCAATTTTAATCATTTAAGCTCATTTGCTCTTGCTTTGCATTACATTACACCCCATCGCCTCTCTGTTTTCTGATATTCATAAATACAATAGACACATACACCGATGTAATATTATTATGGTAAACAGCATCACTCTTTAGCATTCATTTTGTTTTAGCTTTTCCTTAAATCAAACAAGCAGAGGTTTTTAAAAGTGAAAATTTAAAAATAAAACTTTATTTAACTTTTTCCCCCCTTTTAATTTTCAAATTCAAATTTGTTTAACCAAAACATAAATTCTTTTTAGAGTTTTATAACAAGGAAACAATTTACTTAATAGTATTGACGAAAATGTCTTTCTTTTTGAATACCAGCTTCTTGCACCCGGCCTTGCACGGTATGCAAACTCCTTTGTCTTAAAATATATTTGTAATAGGTAACTTCATAATATGTATTTGATAATAAATGAACCAAAGCGAATTCTTTATGATTTTAAGTACCTGTTCACGGCATCGCGAATGGTAGCTTCTTTCGTAAATTTGTATTGAAAACAAAAAGAAATTTTCGTATGTTTTCAATACAAATGTACCATAGAAGCTTTAGTCACTAAATTTAAGTTCAAGGGCAGTAACTAGAAAAAGGAAAATAATACAGAATTTTTAAAGAAACTTGATTGATTAAGACATAAAAAATTAGAGTCAATAGTTTTTTTATGTCTTGTCAATCCGTTTTAGAACACAAAAAATTTATAAGTTTTAAGAGATTATCTTATAAAATTATTTCGATGCTAGAAAGCGCTACTGTTTTCTTTGACCTCTCATTCATTGTGAAATATATCGCCTCACCATCATAAAATTATTGAGTTAATTGCGACAATAAGACAATTTTTGCTTATCTCGACTTGAGCGAGTGAGTTATCCTCGTTAGCACAGAAATATTATATCGCCCAAGTGCCAATTCTCACATTTGAAGGCATGTGACGTATACTTTTTAAAACTGCCAGGAAGTTAATTTGTTTGAGTTAAATCAAGACTAAATCCCTGCTAATAGATGCCCATATAGATTAGTATTTAGCCTATTAGTCTGGGGGTCACAGGTTCGATTTCTGCCTAGACCCTGGGTGTTTTCTGCAGATAAACTAAAAAGATTCACGGATTTGTGTTGTTAAAAAAAAATTGATGTCCCCTCTTCTAGAAATAAAATTTCCAGAGAAAATTTCAAGAAATCCAGACAAAGACATGACGTAGTTTAATCCTGCTAGAATCATATTCTTCGTTTTTGGCCAGAAAAATGTATTAACATTTTTAACGTTCTGTGGCGTACTTGTGGCCGAATTACTATTTTCTAAAATATTTGCACCTAAAACAAAAAAGAGGATCGGTTGCGAGAAATGGCTTACAGCACCTGAATTCCCTTAAGCTACACTACCAGTTAATAACCCCGCATATTTTTTAAAAACTCTATACGTTTAACTAGTAAACTAGCCGCTTTTTGGAGGCACTTTACATATTTTAGTAAAATCTGATAATTAAGTGTATGCAAAAATTAAAAAAATTGTTGATTATCCTAATGGAGCCCAGAGCAAATCAAAATAATTTTGATTTTTCTCAATAAGTTGGTGAATTAACAAAAAAAAAAATATAAACCCATCCACTTCGCAAGCGCACTAGAGGTTGCCACATTTTTTCACTAAAACTGCATTGAGCTCTAAGGTGTATGGGCTCATAAGATATGAATAGCCACATCGAGTGAAATCCGCTTAAAAAACTGTAAATGATAACGATTATGCTTGAGGTATAAAGAACTTATATATCTGTTCAACAAAATCTGTTACAAAATAAAAAATTTATCATCATTTAATAACAAATTTAAATTGAAATGGGTTGTAATAGAAGGCGAAATTCGAACAAAGCCATATGGCAACATCTCCAGTTATATAAAAATATCTCAAATTTGAATAATAAAACATTGTATGTATAGCGAACAAACAAACAGAAAATGAATTTTTCATATATGTACATACGAGTACATATATATACAAATATATACAACTACATAAATATATAACGCCATATGTTTTCAAAAAATCCTTAAACTACAAAAAAATCTAATTCAAATTTTGATGTCCTGTAAAAAATTAAGAAAAAAACATTTTTAAAATTAAGCTTCAATTGCAAAAAATTTAAGTTAATCTTTCATATTAGAGAATTTTTATTTATCTTCTATAAAATTTTTATATGCAACTTAGGGCTTTTTTAAAAACATATGACGATACGTATACACACATACTTTGCGTGTTGTAATTATTAAAATCGTAAAATATGTGATTTGTTTTCATTATACATTTTGCTGATCCCATATTTTAAAATGTTTGCAGATCGTAAAAAAATTTATGGGCGCACATCCCACGATCAAGTAAAAAATTGCTTACTCTTACATACTTCATGCCTTGTTAGCTCGATGACAATTCAATTGTCTTTGACTTTTATGAAGATTTTTTATTGCGTACAATAAAAGGAAGTTTTGATTAAAAAGCTAATGGACAAAAGGTTGCCACCAGCAAAAAAAATTACAAGTAAACAATTCTATATCATCACAGATGCATTTTTAATGAAGACACTTAAAAGAAATTAATGAGCTGTTCATAGAAAACGAACAACCAGATTGTCTAGACTGTTTTTATGAAAAACATAAAATTTTTAAAATATTTTTGAGTCATTTTCATACGAAATTTTTAAAGAATTAGATTGTTTATCTTCTAAAAATAGCACTCAAGTCTGTTTTGGTAATTTTGTCAATTTATTTTGTTGGTAGTAGCAGGTGATCCCCTACATTTATGCAATACATTGCATTGGCATCAAGAAAATAAAATACTCTTGACAGTTTGAAACTCGTTAATTTGAATCTCGCGTTGTATTTAACCGTTTCTCAAGACCCCACAAAAATTTGTTTTTTTGTTTGTAATGGATAAACTGTTATTTTAAAAATTCTTTCACTAACATAAAGCTACATTATCAACGTAACTCTACGCCCACTTTTACGTCGATTATTAAATTATTTAATAATAAACATTCTATTTTTCAACGGATTTTCTTTGAAATTTAGTACATAAAATCATTATATTTTAAGAGTAATCACCACGTATTCTTGGATCGGCCACGTCTACTTTTAATGTGGTTTGTTGGACGGTCGCCATGCGATAACGTTTAAAAATAGCAAATCAAAACATAGATTTTAAACAGATTGTTTTATACGTTAATATATACAATCTGGTTGGTCTAAGAATTCGTACACAAAAATAAAAGGACTGGTCGAGACTGGGCAAGACCGAGTAAAAATAGCTAGTATTCAATAAATATTATAACTTTTCGAATGTTAATGTAGAGAAGTGATTATGGTGGATTATTTTGTTTGGGATTATGTGTAAAGTTGCTTATTTACGTCGATAAGCCAGAGAAATACGGCCACATATGATGGGAGAATTTTGTGAAAGTTTCATATTGCGTTTTGTACTTTGTAATCGAAATCATATCCATAAAACTTTCCATTCAATAAAGCCCGTTTCATTGATATTAAAAATATACTTCTTTGTTTTATTGTGATTTAAAAATATGTAACTGTAAAAAAAACACGCTGTAGATCTCTGAGAAAGTTCTAATCACCAGAAATTATTAGCCAAACCAAAAGTAAGGATTTTTTAATAAAAATATGTTTTTATAAACTATCCTTCGAAAGTTCTTGTAGTACGGTTCCATGTTAAGCATACAATCATTAGTTCAATTACACACAAGCATTTATTGTTATGCAACTAATATTCGTGCTTTACCGATTGTATACCATCGGGTAATAACATGGAGTAGACTACTGCGATGTAATATAAGCATTGGTTCACTTGGTGATTAGTCCCCTTAGTCCTTTATATTACAAATTGTTCCTTCATGCAAGCTTTTATGTGTGTATTCTGAGGCACTAAGAAAGATTATACTATGCTTAGCTTTTTATGTTAAAGAGCTACAATAAATATTCTATTGTTATTTAGAAATAAATGTTTTTTTTCTGAATTCACCCACTTGTTCGGAACAAATTTTGTTTTATATTCATGCAGTTTGACAAATACTATCATAAAGAACAAAATTTTTGTTCGGAACAATTGAACTTTATTTTCAGTATTAAAAACCTGCATATATTGCGGTAATAGGAGTGAGAAAATTAAAACACAAACCTCTAAAAAATCAATTAAATACTAAAATTTACAAAAATCCGTCGGCGAAATACAGCCGTGCAAAAATCGCACTCATATGTTTTTGTAAAACTGCATATCTCTTATCATATTCTACACATTCGGTGTAAAGGTGTGTACAGCTTTGTAATTTCTACAATATTTATTTGCCATCCTTTAAAGTTTACACACATATTTTGGATTCTTATAAGCAATGGAGCTGGTTTAGCGCTGCTCGTCTGTCCAACTGTCTGCGTAACTTATGTACGTAGAGAAAAATGTAGTTTACCGATCGATCGTTCCATAAGTGCCAGAGCTTCTAGTGACAGTCCTAGACCACCTTTACTTCTACTCTTTTTTTTTTTTTTTTTTTTTTAAAGCTTTGGTTTTTAATAAAAAAGCGTTCATAAAAATATCAGGAATGAAAATTGTAATATCTGTACAAAAAAATAAAAAAAGTACATCAACAAATGTTGCGAATGTTTGTTTAAAAAAAATTATAAAATGATGATTTCGTTTCTTTAAAAAGGGCTTTACACTTCTTTCCCTGCTGAAATTAATAATAGGAGTTACAGGATTTTCTAAATTGTTTCGACAACTTTACTAATAAAATTTACCTTGAAGCCCTAAACGAATTAGATTAGAATAGCCGTGATCGTCTAGTGTTTACGACCCTACTTTGTGGCCTTTATTATATCACAATTAAAAAAAGTAAAATTTCTAAATTTAAATTTAACTATCTCTGCATCTCTTAAGCCTACATATGAGGGCCTCTGAGTTAACTTACTGACGGTACACATTCTTTAGGTACCCTTAACATTTAAAATTTCTGTTAAGTTGCTTTCTCTACTGACTGCATTTACAACAACTGTTTTCCTCTTACCTTTCTTAAGCGTCTACGTTCCCGCATTGTGGCAGCTTTTCGCCGATCAACGGCAACACTTTTCTTTTTACAAGCTTTGCAGGCCCAGGTTAAGCACGGCCTTGTCGATTGAGAATTTGAGCAAACTAATGGAGCTAGAACATGCTCCTCAGAGCTTAAACTATTTTCATCGTAGTCTGTAAATATGGGCGAAGGAGTTAAATTGTGGGATGATTCGTTTAAATCGTTTAAATTACGAAAGTTACAAGAGCTTAAGGCTCCAGTTAGACTCAAGCCACCACTGGTACCATCATTGTTTGTTGTTGTTACGACACTATTAAAACGATTTAAAAATGTTTGCAACTGTTGTTGCTGTTGATGGTGTAACGTGTGATATTGATGATTATGTTGATGTTGTTGCTGATGCTGCTGCTGTTGTTGGTTAACAGCATTATTATGTTGTTGAATATTTAAAGAATGATTAATCATTAACTTTTCAGAATTTTTTAATAAATTATATTCTTGTTTAATTGTTGTTGTTGTTGTTGATGCATCACTGTCATTAAAATTATCACTGGAATTATTGTCAATATGCGTATTACTAGAACAATTTGAAATATTTAAATAAGAGCAATTTTTTTGGTATTTTGTCATGGTTTTCCTATTTTAAACATCAATTTTAAATTCTTTTTTTTTTAATTCAAAATTTTTATTTATTGTGTATTTTTATATTTATTTATTTTTAATTGCACGATTTATTATTATTTTTTAATCACTTAATTAACTTATATATTTCCTTATTTTTAATTAAATTCATTCATTTTCAATATTAAAATTTTCTTTTCTTTTGCTTTTTTTTATTATTGAAATATTTTTTGTGTTTTGCTTTTCACTCGGGAATTATATTTATTTATATTTTTTTGTTATTTACAATTTTGCCGCGTGTCAGCCGTCTGCGACGCTCATAATACATTTGGTGACAAAATTATTTTATTTGTTTTAATTTCCAATTGTATTCACATCTCAATTTTTGTATTCAAGTGCTGTTCTTTTTGAAAAAGTGTTTTCAAGATATTAAAAAAAAAACACTCACAAGATATTTTGTCTTTGCTCAACAAGAGTTGTTGGTCTATTTATAAATCGAGCGATCATTCGTTGATTTTCTAATTCTTGTGAGTTGAAAATAAATTAATTTGAGTGTTTCTTAATGCGAAACACTCCCACTTTTTTTTACATTTTAATGTTTGGGAAGACATTTTGTTAATTTCATTTTTATTGCAAAAATTTGTAATGGCTTTATAAAGGAATTTAATATTTTTAATAAAATAATTAGTTCCTACAAAAAAAAAAGAACATCAAGTGCTAGTTTACTTAATTAATTTATGCATCCTTATGTAATAAACCTAATTAAATTAAACACTTTTGACCCCGCCAAAATCATAAAAATCATGTTTTAAAAGATTTTAATAATAAAATTTTTTATGGAAATTTGTCTAGTAGGATTCTATTAAACAAAAATATATTTTATGAATTTGTACTAAAGTTTTTTTTAACACAAAAATTGCTGCTATTTTTGCTTCTTATTCGTTCATTCAATTGCAGCATCAAGCTTATATTTGACTTCAAATCAAGAAATGCTTGCAGTAGTTCAAGTGTGACAATTTTATTAGAATTTACTTACTCGTTATTAATGCATTACAATTAATGAATGCTTAAGAACTTATAAAAAAATTTCATTTTGAACTCCTTCCTTTTTTTGTTTGCTAAGTATCGACTCTCCCTTGCTTTTTTAACCAATAAAAATCAATTTTTTTATAATAATATAAGGCTTTGCATTAGCTTTGATTCCATACTTTTTGAGTAAAGTTGTGGCAAATGAGAGTAAAGAAAAATAACTTTCAATTAGAGACTAAAATGTTTAAAAGTACGGGAACAGCAAAAACCAAATTTTTAGCCCAAAAGAACATTTCTAAGTGCTTTGACATTTTAATACAAGACATCATAAAAGGTGGTAACAAAATTAAAATTAAGTTACTAAAAGTTTATTATTTACATGAAATATATCAAGGGAATGATTTAGGGCCTATTTATCTACAACTTCTTTCGTATATTTGTATTGAAAACAAAAACAAGATAACAAAATTTTTTTTTAGTAAAAATGTACGAAAGAAGCTCACATAAAGTATAAAGACCTGCCACATTCTATTTAAATTAATAATTTAAACTTTTTAAAAAATTTCTTGCAAAACTCCTCAACCGATAAAATTGGAGAAGACCTAAACTTATTTTTCCATAATTTAGGTTTTTTTTAAAAATTTATTAATTTTTTTTTTTGTTTAAAAATTAAGTAAGGAGAGCAAACATTTAATCAAGGCTGACATTAGTAATTGATCATTTGGAAATATAAATTTTTTATCATTTTTTTTAATATTTTATTTCACATTAATTTTTGTTGTACAAAATGAAAAGTAGATCGAAACATTTCTCTTTTCTTTTAGTTAATGTCAAATTCAGATTTTTCTTTTTGTGTTTGTTTTTACAGTTGGAGACAAAAATTGTGCACTCAGTAACACAGGCACACAAAATTTAGGTTGTCAGTTAAGTAATTAGTTCGACGATACTAATTTTTTATAACCGTTACCTCTATTGAAATCAAATGTCACGTTGACGGCACGATAAGGTTTGCATAAAATATAATTTAGCAACGTTTTTACGGGATGTTTGTGAATAGCTGATACAATGTAGTTCTTTTTTCATTTCATTTAGTACATTTTACATAACTTTAAAAAGTTTGAACCAACATTTCCATATTCATTGCTGATGTTTTTATTTTTGTTCAAAAGAAAATAAAATTTTGTTTTTCATTTATTTTTTTCGTATGTCTAAAGCATATGGCACGTTTTTAAATGTTGTATAACTACACAAACGTTGTAGCGTCAAGGAGATTCGCGGAACGTTTTCAACAACGTTCAGCTAAAAACAAACCTTGACATCATTAGCGAATTCGCTCAACAGCTGTTATATTCCAAATTGTTAAAATTTATTTCAATTTACAATTTGAAAAATTAGTCCATTTGAATAAATTAACTTTTTAAAATCACCGTCCTGCACTAATAAATAAAAATTTACAAATTTCATGCACCACAAAATTAAAAAAAAGAAAGTTTGCTTAACAAGTTTTGACAATTTGAATTTTTCTTTGATGAGTGAATTTGCTTATTGCTTGTATATATTTGAATTATAATATTAATCATCACACATTATTTTTTAACTGCCATCACTCATTCAAAGTCTAATATTTTTTTTTACTTACTAACGATAAATATGTCTTTCATTGTTGCTCTGAAACCCATGAACTATGAACTAGGTACACACAGTAGCCAATTCCCGCAAAACTTATTTCATTCTAAATTGTCAAAATTTATTTGAATTCACAATTCAATCACTATTACACACCATTAAATAAAAATGTGCAAAATTTATGCACCAAATAAAGAAAAATTTGCTTTAACAATTTTGACAATTAAAAAAAATGAATTCGCCTCCATCTTTACTAATTTGACAACTGTGGATGTGATGCTTAAAAATTATTTACTTCGGGAAATGCTTACAATTTCAAAATTCTTGTGTGAAACAAGTTAAATGGACGTTAATAAGGCTAAATAAGCCGCCCCAAGGACGATGAGGGAAGAGAACTCAAGTAGGTGCTTTAATGTTGTGTCTTCTGTAAATTAAAAAAAAAAAAAAAACAAATAAAAAAGATCACAGCCACAGAAAGAGAGATGGGAAATTTAAAAGTGAAAAGAATTAAAAAAGAGTTCTTACCAATAAATAATAAACAAGCTATGATAATTGTGTTTTACAATTTGGTAGTTCACTGTAAATTTTCTCTTAATACTGTATATTCGTACAGTTCTGTATAAAATATCTGTCTTTCTGTCTGTCTGGCCGTGTGTTAATTTATAGTTGTCCAAATAGATAATAAATATATTTTGAAGAAACCTCACTAAATCTTTTTGAATTGAGTTGTAAATCTTTTTAGTTGAATTCTTATTTTGTGTTTATTTTGCATTCAAGAATTTTGGGCTTTTAATGTCCGTTTACATATGGAAGAAACCGACCTATTACTACACACTCTTGTGTATTTAACTTTTAGTCAAACATCCACCCACTCAGCTAGATTCTAGTTGGCAGGTATTTTTTTTTCTCTCTACATGCCCACCTTCAAATGCAATGTTTTTTCTTCTTCGATAAAAATTCTTCATTTCAAAATTTGTTTTTTATAGTTTGATTTAAAATGGCAATTCATAAATATTTTGTTAGGGTTTGTTTTTCTTTTTTTTAAATTCATTTCACTCGGCAAATGTGTTTTTGTTTTAACTTCTTAATTACCAATTATTTTAAATGCATGTTTATTTAATTTTTTAGAATTTATATGTATGTAGGTAGCATGTATGCTCAAATATGTTTGTGTCAACGAAAAAGAGATCACTTCAGTTGTTGTTGTTGTCTTTTTTATAATTTATAAATTTTCTTTTGATCTTTAAACTACAAGTAGGTATTTTAAAATCAATTTGTAGAATTCAATTATTAACTAAAATTAAATATAAAAGTCCCAAGCAATCTATCATTAATCAATTTATTAAATAAAATTATCGTATTTGAAATTTCGTTGGTTAGAAGAAAGAACTTGCTGATGTGGAAAATCATGCTTCTGCCAATAATTAATTTTGTAGTAAAACGTTTTCATGGCAACTGGCATCAAGATATTTTTTTATAAAACAAATTAACAAATTAAAGTCTAATTTTGCATCAGATTAATTGGAGACTGGTGTTCTCCTAAATTCAAAAGGTGATGTGACATGTGAGAGACTTACTTAAAAACGGATTTTTTTATTTTGTTATAAAAAACAATCGGAATTCTGAAACAAAAAATCTTTTAAGTCATGCTTACGTC
The DNA here is from genome assembly GCA_947397855.1 of Thelaira solivaga. NCBI lineage: Eukaryota > Metazoa > Arthropoda > Insecta > Diptera > Tachinidae > Thelaira > Thelaira solivaga. The sequence goes on from OX377610.1 coordinate 20,935,432, forward strand.
ATTTCTAAATCTGCCTTTAAATTATGTTTGAATAAATTGTTTACTACTCCTGTACTTTAGCAGATATAAGGGCTGTTTGATAACTCCGTATAGTCCCATTCAACATATTTTCCAGACTTAGTCCAATGACTGGCTGGTAGGTTAGGTTAGGCATCGATCTAAGTACAGACTTTATTTAAAAATAAAACGCTAACTTGCCGAAAAAAAAAAACTGTTATTATGGTACAATAAAACCAGGTAACGTCAAAAATGCAAAAATAACAACATTACAAAAAGGCCATGTATTTTGTTTTTGCTTTTGAGGCTCCTCCTGTCAAAAATTATTTCCGGTGGTTGATATTAAGAAGTGTGCTAGAGTGAAATAAAAAATTTGTTTCCGCTTTTGATTTCTATTTAACACATTGATACCTCTTAGTTTTTGACAGAACGGGCTTCAATCATGCAGGATTCAGCTGGCGTCTCAGTGTCACCTGGTTATCAAACAGAAAATTTTCTCAAAAAAAAACTTATACTTTTTTAAATTCACTCATGAGTTCTGAATTTATTCACAATTAAGTGTATTTTATAAGGTATGTGACAGTAATGTCACATATCTTATGTTCAACATAACTAGTACAAACTGTGCTCCATAAAATATAAAAAAAAAAATTATAATAAAATAAACTGGGAAATATTTTTTATCAAATAGTTTCTTTTGCTTGTTGACAAAAAATTGCAGTATCTAAAAAGTTTGAAAATTTTGAGCTGGAAAATTTGAATAGTGTTTCATAAATTTTATCTGAAAAATTTGTTGAGGGTTTATGTTAAACCAAATTTTATAATCGCGCTTTTGTATGTAATTTTTCATAAAATATTTATAGCTTTTCACACAATAGAAAATTTCGGAATGAACCAGTTTTTTATAGATAAACAAAAAAATAAGTAAGTGGACTTCACGCTTCAGTGTAAAGTCCCTAGTGTCGAGTTTACAAATGTAGAATAAATAAAGACCAGGACGACAATTCTTTTTTAATTCTCTTTTAAAATTACCGCTGTGTCTATACACGTTATTTTTGTTTCGGCAATTTTCGCATTTCTATTCATTCATTCATTCAGCATTCAAGCTACCTTTCTTATTTGTTTACAGCTTTAAAAGCTATAAAGAGAGAACAAAAGGGAATTGCGGAGTACGAGCAAGTTTGTACCCCTATAAATTCTTCTTTCCTTCTTCTACAAAATCAAGAATTGCCCAACTAAAATTGCTGTATGTGGACCACCGCAAGTGCCAAAAACTCAATGCACTTACACTTTTTCACTAACACACTAACAATTTTCGAAATTTCAGGTGAACTTGCAAGTACATTTTTGACTCTAAAAAAAACTTGACAAAAATTTCTGGATTGTGCTAAAAGATTAATTTAAATATTCAAACTTTTTCTATAAAATAAAAAGGTTTTTGTCATTTATTTTCTTCAAATACATATGAAAGACCAATTATATCGTCTTAATTTAGAGTTATAATCAAAAAAGTATTAATTATTTTTAATGCCAGCTTGGTAGCTCTAAATTATAAAGCTTGCAAAATGATCAAACTGAAGTACCACAATTTTTGCATGAACTTTTCTCTTTTACTTTCATGTGTAAATACTCTTGTAATTTGCAAAATAATCGCATGTTTTTTCGAAATTTTTGGCGATAATACAACTTGCAAGACAGTACTTTTATGTGTAGTATGAACCACAATTTTTCGGCGGGGATTTACAGTAGAGAATTTGCATAAAGCATAAAAGGAAAAGTTTATTGAAAGTAAAAATAATTTCCCAAGTATACTTTAGGGCTTATTTACTGAATGTATTAATAGATGTTTCATTTGTGAAATGTTTTAGGAAATTGCATCATCTTTTTGTACACAAACGTAGCAGTTTCTATACGCATCCACTCACTTTAAGTATATAAATTTCAAGTTAACATTTATAGAAGAGCAAAATAGAAAACTATTAGCCAAATATGTATTTACATACATATGCGTGTACACAAGTGTGGTTAGGAGAACATTTAACATTTGCTGAGTAAACTGAATAAAATTTTAGTAAATATATAGTAGAGTTGACACATTTTTGACTCAAGGATAAAACTTAGTATCAGTAACAATTTGCCAAAATACAATTTTGATATAAAATAAGTAAAATACAAAAAATTACATTTTCAATATAAAGATGGGTAATATGGGAAGCTTGGATATAATATTAATTTTTTATTTTATTTATGTCTATAGTTTTGTTAAAGTCGTAATATTTAATATTCAATTATTCAATGAAATATTCAATATATGAAAGAAATTTTTCATTAATTAAATAAATTTTTTTAAATAACGCAGTTTTACAATGATTTTGGTGTAACTACAAAGCTAAAAATGATTTCAAGTATATTCGATACTCTTATTCAAACTGTATATCAAATTTCTTAATTCTACGTGTAGTTTTCAAGATTTACCGTTATGCAAAAAAGAGGAAGCAACGCCATATAATTTGCAATAACTCGAAAATCGGGAATAAAATAACCTTTAAATTAAGTTGGTCTATATGTATATGTTACTACGTTTGTCAAAAAAAAAACAAAAAAATATTTTACCAAGAAAATTAAAATTTTACAATTTTTTTTGTATTGCTAAATCTCTTATAATTCTTAATATAGAAATTATTTTTCAAGAATCTTTCTTATTAATATATTTTTTTTGTTGTATATTAATTTTTGAATATAGAAAAATTTAAATCATTTCTAGACACAGGTTTTTACTGTTGTGCTGTTTAAATACTTGATACTAACATGCAGTATACCAAAGTTGTTGACACAAATGATGCCGATGAGGAAAAAGGGATTTTGAAAACGTCGCTCCAGCAAACCAGTGTCTGGGAATACAAATTAATTTCTATATTAAAAATTAAAATTGTTTTTTTTGTTAAAAAACTCTTTAAAAATCTGATATCTATCTGAATTTGATACAAATCTATAGCTTTTTTTTTACAAGCATTTACGCAAGTGTTTTTTGTGAAATTGGAAATTGGTGTTTTAAGTCTTTTTACTTCTGAGCAAAACTGTAATTTGTCCTAAGCTGATGGCCAATTTCAAATCTTAAAAATACTTTTGGCATCTCTATTCAAAGAAAAATCCTCTGCCCCCTTAAAAAGAACAATAATTCTCTTTGCTGCTTGGCAAATGTACGTGTTGCATAAAAGTTTTAAACTTTTTGCAAATTGAAATGAACAATAAAACGTGTTATACAAGTGATTTGTTTAGTTAACCTCTGTTAATATTCTCTGTGTTGACATAACATAGAGTTATTATGTTTAGAGTACATTAAAAGAGGCAGTATCTCAACAGATACCAGCAGGTATGAATAATTTTAAAATAAGAACGACAAACACATGGCTATGATGACTCCTTTGTACGCTTCAGGTTTTATTACTTGTAAAGCGAAAAAAGCACAGTAAAAAAAATCGAAATCATCATTGTAAAAGGCATATACTATACAAATATCTCAATATTGTATAAACCGATTTAAGTAAGTTAATGTTTCCGCTGTTAGTAGGTCACAAGTGATTGTTGTACAAATTACAAACGAGTTGATGAATTGCCACCGTAGCGAAGGGTGAAAATATTTAAATAACATGGCAAATAAAGAGAAGAGAGTATGGCAAATTATGTGAGATTTACAAGGTCTCCCAGCAGACACGTATGCTTGGTATTAAATCTTAATCTTGTATCAAGTAGCAAACAGTATTAAATGGATTAGCTTTTTTAAAATTTTCATAAAAAGTTTATTAAATGAATCTTTATCAATTTTGTATTGATTTTTGAAGATCAACCAAAATTTCTTTAATACGAAAAATGTAAGCAACGCCATCTGAAATTGAGTCGCCAAAAAAATTAAAATTAAAAGATTTGGTTGCTAAGTCGTGAGAGTAAGACGTGTTTATCTGCAGCTCTAAAAATTTTTATTATTTTTTTAGGGCCAAAACTAAAACTGATTTCTAGTATATTCTATAACCTGATTCAAATTGAATATACACCTAATTCTCTTCTTACACGAATTTTTTTATTACGAATTTGATTTAACAAGAGTTAAAAAAATTCTTTTTTCACATCAAATTTTTTTTGTTTTAACACGATTTTTAAGCAATTTAGAAATGATAATTCAGAAATAACTTTTCAAGGTGATTAACAAAATTATCTTGGTGATGGCATTGACGTGCCTTTTTCCAAATTTAATTTATTTTTTATACAACATATTAAGTTTTTTGGAATTATACAGTTTAACAAAATTTAATCTTTATTCGTGCTTAATTTAAAGTTCGATATAGTGGTAGCTCTTACATATAAACAGAGAATAATTTTTATTTTGTAAGTAATGAATTAAAATGTGGAAACATTAAGTAAAGGCAGTGAGCCGTAACAAGAATGTTTTAATAATTCTCTTTTTACAAAAATTTTTTTTACACGAATTTCCTTGGAAAGTATCTGTGGCATAAAAATAGAATTAGGTGTACTTACTTTTTTAATCCTGTAGTTCACGAAATTTACAACTAAATATAAAAATAAACAGGTTATACCATGTAATTTGCAATAGCAGAGAGTTAGTTCTATGATGAAATTTGCAATAGAATAACATAAATTTTAAATTATATTTTAATCTATTTTTTTTACCAGTTTTTTAGTTTCTAAGATATTCGCAGAGCCCATTTAAAATTAAAAATGAACAAAATTTGTAATAATATAAAATAATATTGATATCTACATATGCTATAAATAAAATTATTTTAATTTCAATTAAATTCAATCCAAGTTTTTAATATATTAGTAATGTAGTGCTATATAGCACCTGAGTCTTACAAATTTTTATATTATATAATAACAAACAAGCACTTTTATGCCATAAGATAAAAAAACAATTTATAGATTAGATTAGATCTTACTACAGTATGTATTCAAATTGCCTATGAAACCTTACGCTCTACAAAAAATGCCTTTTCCGATCCTGTGTTATTAACACAAAATAATTTTTCTCCTAAAATATTAACATATTAGTTTTATTAAAGTTGTGATTATGTGTTTGTTGGGTTATTAATGAATAGATGATGATTTAAAAAGTTTTCATCATACAGCTAGTTGATACGTAAATTTAGTTAGTAGTTGCTAAAACGAGGCGGATTGTGGTACTTTCCTTCGGTAAAAAAATAATAAATTAAAGAAATAGATTATTTAATAAAATAATGAAACAACGTGCTAGATATTTCTCTACCCTAAATGAAATGAAAGTTAACACAGAAAAGTAATATAAACTAAGTCCATGTTGTATTAAATTATATTATATACATTGTATATGGTCAAAAAAACATACATACATATAAAATACACCATGAAAACAAGGTAAACTGATTTTGATTTTACATAAAGCTGAATTAAATAAAATTACTACGTGTAATACTCGTATCAAAATATTTGCAAAAGTTTTTTTCCTTTAGTTTATCATGTTTTGGTTATACTCACACACATGCACACACTCATGAGATATATTTTGCTAAACAGTAAAAGAGAATAAGTAATTTCTTCATAATATTCATTGATAGAAAATTATTCTCTCTTTATAAGTATGTAAAACGGAGTTACCACTATATCGAACTTTAAATTACGTACTAAATAAAAGGATTTTGTAATTACGATTGTGATTAAATAAATTATTTTTAAACCCTATCACTGTATGTATATAAGTTTGTGATGCTGCTTGAAATTTCTACACTCTATATGAGGCACCCTATAAATATCAGAGTCGAATAAGCGATTTCCGTCTGTCTGTCTGTTCGTGTTGACATCCCTAGAAGACCTACGTAAAAGTTTAGTACGCCAATTTGTTGGAAGTTTTTGTCTTCAGTGTGCTATTAAAATTCAACCAAATCAGTCCATTAATGCCTGAGTTATGAGCTCTGAAGTGCAATTACCTCTTTTTTAGGAAAATTTTTTGAGTTCATATTTTGTCTAAACTACAAAATAGACAAAAAAACGTGTTAAGCAATTTTATCAGACAATCATCATGTCTATGCAAAAAAATTAAAACAATCGATCTACAAATGGCCGAGAAAAACCAAAAATACAACTGATATTTTAAATTTTTATTAATTTTTGCTTTGTTTTTTTATGGAAATTTTTACGCTGTATATGTGCCTAATGCACGAAACCTACAAACATTCATATGTATGTGTATGTCTCTTTTTAAATTGTTTGAGTGGAATAATATTTCGAATACGAGTACAGTCATCTCAATGAAATAGAATATTTTAATTTTTGCCGTTCATTTGAAGTTCTTTATTGATATTAAATAATTTAATTAAAATATTTATAAACATTTTATTTTAAATTAAACTTATTGTGCATTCCTATTGGATGTATTTGTTTAAATCTCTTTTTTTGTTAATTTAAAAATTAAGTGCCTGCAGACATTTTATTGTTTTTAAAAATAAGGATCTCAGAAAGGATGTTTTCTTAGAATTCTTTAATTTTGGTTTCTTGAACTAAAATAAATTATTTAATTAATAAAATAGTTGGTACTTAAAGAAAATTATTTTTATCAATTTTTATTATTTCTTTTATTTTTATTATTATATAATTTTTTATTTGTAAGTTTATTTGATCTTTTTTATTGAGATCGTATTATAGAAATTTATTTTTATATCGATACTTCGCTTCAATAATAAATAAATACATTTTTATAATACAACCTCAAGCTTAATAAACTAGCCGTTTCAATTGTATAATTTTTTGTATATTTTTATATTTAAGAAGAATGTGGAAAGTGAAAAATATGAACATCTGGTGAAAGGTATGTAACAAGAATGATAGAAATGTAGCACAAATGATGTCACACGATGTGTTCCTATTGGCTAATAATTTATAGCTAAATAAGAGAGAGAAAGGTATGAGTTATATTTTTTCTTCAAACAGTGGACAATCTACGTCACTTAAAGGGAAATCATGCGCATGGCATAACCTTGTCTTTCTATCATTCATGGTATATAAGACTCAGCACAGCCGAATTTAACTTGCTAATTCTATGGTTGTTTATAAAAAAAAAAGTTAACAAGAAAATTTAAACTAAAAAAAAAAATTACAAAAAGAGACTGACCATGAAAAATTTATTTATATTTTGTACCTTTTTGACTGAAAAATATAATTTAAACAAAAATTTGACAACGAAGTTAAATGGAATAGTAAAATTAACATACAGCGTCTGGCTTCACAAGTAAACTTTACTAAAAAAACTATAAACGCGTGCACGAATAACCTACTTTTATAAATTCAGAAATAATCTTATAAGAATTACCTTTTTATGGAGGGTAATCCACTATCTATGCAAGAAAATAATTACGCAACAATTTCATTATTACAGCTGTTATAGTTCTTTAATCAAAATTATGTATGGGGATGATCCATTATTAAAGTACCCACTAAAGATTATTAAAAGATCCGATGAATATGCTCAAAACATTTCAAAGATAAAGTGAAAATAATATAAAATTTATTTTTTTAATATCTTTATACTTTGCCGTGTAATTCGATATTGAAGGTACAATTTCTGATAATTTGAAATAGAGAAATTTTTTTTATTAATTTGTTAACGAGCCCGGGTGACTGACCATTTACTCCCAGGGTCTAGTCAAGAATCGAACCTGTGACCCCCGATTGATAGCGTGCTACATACCAATCTACAGGGCAATCTTAGCACTATTTTGCTAACCTGTTAGATTTTTGTTCACCTACATAGTGGATATAAAGCTTAAGACTGGAATTAATTCGACGAACTTTAAAAGTACCTTTATTTTGAAATGCATGAGAAAAACATAAACATTTCTCGCTAATCTTTAAAATTTTTCTTCATACAAAGTGTAGTCCGAATATTCTAAAAGTAAAAAAATATTAAGCCAAATTGATACAGCCGCTTTCAAGTGATGGTGTTATATACTCATACCATTTAATTTTTCTATTAAAATAAAATGTATTTTCTCTAAAAGAACTACATAATTTTCTTTATATTTTTTTATAAAAAAAAAAACCCATAAATTTATTTATTTACAAATTAAAAGGTCAAATATATTGTGTTTGATATTAATTCAATTGCAGTAGCTGGCTATAGTATAAACTATTATACTAATAGAGTCTAAAGTGAATTAGATAAATAAAAGTACAATTTTGTTATCATAAATTTTGCCAACATTTAGTTAATAATACGAGTACGTGTCACTTTTTTAAGAGTTAAAAAGTAGTGCAGATATAAGCAGCATAAGCGGCTGTTCGTAAGAATAATAATAAAGTAAAATAAATCTAGACTTTGTTCTATTTTTAAAATTTATTAGAAATGAAAAATTTTTTAAATTTTGTATAACAACTAATTTTTTTCGTTTTAAGCTGACTTAAAAACCATATAAGTACGACTTTAAGGCTAATTTTTAAAAATTCAATTTTAAGAATCCTTGATATAATAATTTATTTTGGAAAAGTGTCATGCTGGATTTTTTTATAATTTTTTTTTTTTTTTTGCTAAGAAAAGTAATTTCAGTGAAAATATAAAAATTTGATTTTGTCGCATAGTGTCGTACGGATTCATTTCTTTTCTAAAATAACAAATAACATTTTTATACATAAATAAAAGTTATATTCTGTTTGTTTCTTCGCTATACATTTTTGTCTTGCAAAACATTTCTTTGGATTTCTACACTCCAAGCAATTGTAATGGCTATGCCCATTTTCAGATTACTTTTCTTATGATTATAATTATATTTTTCCAGGGATTTCTTTAAAATTTATTACACACAATTATGCTCTTAACCAAAAAAATTTGACGTAGACTTTAAAGGAAAATTTTTGAAAAAATTATATGAAAAATTTCGATAACGTTGACTTTAAAGTCTACTTTAATTTTTTTGATTAAGGGGGTTAATGTTTAGCTACAAGTGTCACTATATACTGTTCATAAAATCAATTTTGATATCTTCTTTAATGTCTATAAACTTATTTTTTAACAGATTTTCCTGAAGAATGTTGTCATATACGTTTGTACCTGCCCCCTTTTATGCTCACTTTTCAATTTTAGATGAGTTCCTTAATGAGCTTTTATCTGTGTGTGTGTGTGTGTGAAAGTGTTACAAGTCCACTTTAAAAAAAATGAGTCAGCGATAATTCTAGTAAGATATACACACATTTTTGTGAGTCATAAAAAAATGGACTTGTATCACTTTCAAAAATACCGGTTCAAATACTATCTATTATTCAATAGAATTCCATGAAATTTAATACAAACACTCTTTTTGCTGTAAGGAATCTCATTCATACAATAAAGATCCGGGCCAGACCGGGTGAAAACAGGTAGTAATAGAATAAATGAACAACATCTTTTTGAAAGGAGCAGATTTACACTCACTAGTACATATGTAGTATAATAATGCACGAGTACACAATAAATTCATACATTTCTACTCGTATGTTTTTTTATTTTGTTTTTTTTTTCTTTTTCATTAAACGTCAGTCTATGAAAAATTTGGCGAAAACAAATAAAAATTAAAATGAAATGAATAAAAGTGTCTTTGTTATTATTTTGTGTTTAACTTTTAAACATCATTATTTACTATAAAACAGTTCCTATCGATCTTATGGCGGGAAAGGCTGCCGCAAACACGTTTACGGTTGTGACACAAAAAGTGACATTCAAAGAAAAACAATAAAAATAAAGAAAATTTATGAAAACAAATTTTTATAAATTTAAAACACGTAAAATATATTTTCAGATTATTAAAACAAGCAGCAGCATAAAATGTTCAAAATCAAGTAAAAATAATAAAAATTATTTAATTCATTTAAGAGCTACACCAAAAACAATGAATTTTTAAAAAAAACTAAAAACAATAGAAGCAAAATTTAGCAAAAACTAAAAAAAAATTACTCATTTAAAATGATGAAAATTATCGTGAAAAGCTTGTAAATAAAAGAGAGGGGAAGCAGCACTTCAGTTCAATATTTTGGCAAAAAGTTAAAAACTATCCATGTCTGAAATTAATATTCCAAGCAAAAATTTATTTGAAAGTATAAAAGAATTAAGAGAAACACGTCATTGGCATCACACAAAAAGACAACTGGAAATCTTAGGCAAACTTAAGCGGAACAAGATCTCACTATCTAAAAGCGCAATTCATAAATTTAGCTAATATTTCTTAAAGGAAATTAAAACAAACAAAAAAAACCAAAATCTTATAAAACATGGCTGATGATTATAGTTTACCCACCTCATCCACATCTCTATCTGATTCCGTCCATGCTTTACCCGAACACTTTAAAAATCTCTTTATTAATGGTGAATTCCGTGATGAAATCTCAGATAATTTGGGAGCTGCAGCTGCTAGAACAGCTAATGAACCTCATTGTTGGGTATTTGCGTACGGTTCGTTATGCTGGCATCCCGGTTTTGAATACAACAAATGCATCACTGGTTATGTAAGAGGTTATAACCGCAGATTTTGGCAGGGAAATACCACACATCGAGGTACAATTGATAAGGTGAGTTTGATAAAGCAAAATAAGAATTTATGTTCTATATACCCACATGTCGCTCATTTAATTCAATAGTGCTATAATTAAAAAAAGGAAATTTTTAAATTGAATAGAAATTATTTTTGAAAGTAGTATAAGTCATTTTTTTCATGTTTCGAGATATTTATAGTTTTTGCGTTCGAGTTTAAAATTTTATGGTGAAATAATAATTGTTGAAGTTATTTAAGAAAAAATAAACGGTTTTTTTTAAATTCCAAAATAACAGTTAAATTTTATCCTGAAGAAGCAAATATCGATATAAAAATATCTCAAGCTTAACAAACGAGCCGGTCAAAGATCAAACAAACTTAGAAATAAATTTTAATTGGGAAAAATTTCAAGGCTAATTTTTTGCCTTGGAAGAATTTTCATAAATATTTTCTTGAAGGCTAGAAAAAAACTAGAGGCTAAATCATAAATTTCAAGGCTAAATCTAGCCCAAAAAGGCTAAAATGGCAACGCTGGTTGGAACTCATGGGGTTAAGTGATTTTAAAAAAATGGCTAATTTTTTACTGCTTTTCATTATAAATAATTTTTTGAAAATAAAAATTTCTAAATTAACAAAATATTAATCTTTATTTGTGCTTAATTCCAGAAATTGTGTTGGTTTTAAAATTTATTCTTTTACTTTTTTTAATTTTTTGTTTTTGTTTTTCATATACTCTTTAATTACATTCAGTAATACCCACCTGGCATTCATAGAATATATAGTTTTCAATATTAAAATGTTGGTTAGGAAATTTATTTATTTATTCAGTTCAATGCTTACTGAGTTTTTTGTTTGAATATTTGAATCTTTTTGTAACTATTGATTAATAATTCTTATTTAGTCAATTGCTTTTACAATATAAAGGTTCTAATGTTTGCAAGAAACGTTGGGAGTAACCTACTGAGGATTCAGAGTAGCGTCTGATGAAATGGTCCATATAGGTATGCTATCCCCTTCAGTACTTATTGTACTGAATAAATAACTCATGAGAATATCATGAGTAAAAGAATAAATTTTAAAACCAACACAATTTCTGGAATTAAGCACATATAAAGATTAATATTTTGATATATTTTCTTAATATTTTTAAACAATAAAATGTAATATAAAAATATTGTAAAAAAATTTTTTTATTAAATTATTAATATCAATTAAAAAAAAAACATTTTTTTTGAGTTATAACACTATTAAAGTAAATGAGCTATTCCCACAGCTTTATTAAAGTTTGTCAATTTTCAGATTTAAATTAAAAACGTTACCCAGTTGAAATTAAATACGATTAAAATTAGTATTTGCGTGTATCTAAATAATATTTGAGTCATATTTTTATTCCCTTAAAATGAAAACTTAAAAAAAAATTTAGAAAACAGTATCATTTACATATTTCCCCATGAAAATGTACAAAAAAATTAAAAACAAAATTAAATTTCAATTCGCTGGGAAATAAAAAACAGTAAAACGTTTTTGTATCACTAATTGAACCGTCTTTACTTTTTTATAAACACACTCGTGGTTGCAGTTTCAGTAACATTTTGCTTCTTTGTTGTAAAATAGTCATATCTCAGAAAATGTGAATTTCGAAATAGTTTAAATGCATATTTTGTGATCACATTTGGCATTAGTTAGTGTTGGCTAAAAAGAACAAATAAATTATTTTGATTGTTGTTCTTTCTAGGGAACAATTAGCCCTATTACGAGTGGCGTTGTCGTAGTCGAATTTGCACTCAACACTCATAATACAAATATATACAATTTTGAACCAGAGCAACTAAGAAGTGTTTTTAAAGTATGTAAGCGCTAATTTAAAATCTGTATTTGCTTTAATCTGCGAAATATAATATTATTTTCTAAATTCAAGAGGTGACATGATATTTGAGGGATTTATTTAAAAACGGTTACTTATATTTGATTATATAGAAAACACGTAATTCCTCAATAAAATTTTTTTCAAATCGTACCTAAATTGTTTTTACACTGGCTCACTGGTTTCAAAGATATCGTAGACGTTGTGAGGGAAAAAAACGTTTTTTATGCAAAATTTCGAAATTTTTAATATTCCAAAAATTTTTTTTAAATAAAACAACTTCAAAAATCGGCTATGTTTTTCTATATTCATATAGTTTCATGGATTCCAAACAAAATGAGGCTTATATTTTTGAAATCGTTGTTCAACTTTTTATTTTATTGCTAATTAAGAGATGCTACTAAAGTGGGAAAAAAAATTCCCATATGCGTACAGCAGTATCACACCTGGAATTAATCACGCCAAAGAAAGACTAACGAATCCATATGACAACACTTGTTTCTAGCAAAATAGACGCTATTACTGTATAATATATTGACTTAATTATGAGTGAAATCTAAAGTTATGCATCGACTTTAATAAATTATGAATTTTTGTTGTCTTCAACTTTAAATGTATTTGTATACCCTTCACTGTAAGTACTTTCTACACCGTACATGGGGCACCCTATATAAGTATACATATTCTGGATTCTTATGAATAGTGGAGTCGATTTCTGAAGTTTCTAGAAGACCTAAAGAAGAGTCAGTTATTTCTGTCTTAAACTTTCTATTGAAAATCTGCCGGATCGGTTCATAAATGGCTAAGCTATGAGTCGAAAACCGCAACTACCTCTATTTTTTACCATTTTCTGAGTGGGGTTTTTGCGTATTTTGTCTAAACTAAATACATGATATGCATTTTTGTCAGAAATTATCTTCGTAATATCTGTGAGGACCAATGGCCGAGAAAAATCAAAAATACAACCGAAATTTTTCTGCTTTGATATTGCTTTGTTTTTTATAGAAATTTTTAAGCTGTATATGTGCGTAATGCTTGTACGCACAAGTACGAAACCTACAAACGTGTGTGCGCGTGTGTCTTTCAAATGCCAATAATAAATAAATAAATTTTTATAATACGACCTTAAGCTTAATTTAAAATTTTTAATTATTTTTTTTTTTTGATATTTAAGAAGAACTTGGAAGGTGAAAATTATAAATATTTGGCTAAAACAGTGAATGGTATATAAGACTCAGCATAACCGAATTTAATTTGTTTTTAATTACATAAAAAGTGATTTTTTGCAAAAAGATTAAAACACAAGGTGAGAAAGACTTAAAGGAAATTTTGTTGCCGAATTTCGGATTTTCTTTTTTAATAAATAAAACCAACCATTTGCAAGTAATAATTACATATGTTGCATCACCTCTTGAATTTAGCAAATAACGTTTCAGATTTAAAAAAAAACAAAATGCAGATTTGAAATCAGCGCTTCAAAATGCTTTGAAAGCCGTTTTCAGTTTTACTGGTCCAAAAGTGGACTTGAAGTTATAAAATATTAAAATATTTTGCTTTAAATGAAATTGAAACGTTTGTTTCGCTCGACATGGCTTATTTTGAGAGAGCGATTTATAGAGTCAGACAACTAGTTTTAATCTTGTTACTTTTTTTTCGTTACATTACATTTTTGTCACTTCATTTATTAATCATTTCAATAAAACGAGGTTACATTTTTTAACCCTCATCTGTATTTACTCACATGAAAATCTATTACTAGTGAATTGATAACAATTTGTGAAATCCTTAAAATAAATACAAACAAATGACAAGTACAAGTGTTCTTTATCAGTTAATTAATTACAAAAGTCATATAAGCAAAATGAATTTTTCTGGCTACACTGCACTCCAATTTATAAAGGTGATAAACTAAATGCATTTTAATGTGTAAACCATTTTCAGTTATTTATCTAAGTACATGCGCCGCCGCCTCATATTAATTAACAAGTTAAAAACAATTTTGCTACTCGTTGAAAATTAAGTGCCATTAATTTTATTAAAATTAATGTGCTGTTTCCATATCAACTCGTCTAGAAATTCTATATTAAAAGTACGTACTCCTGATATATTAAGCGTAAGTGAGCATTTACAACAACAATTATCTAATCAAAAATTATACTAATTTGATTATATTTTGCTGTTAAAAATTGAAGTGAACGATAACGTTCGATATCATGGGCCCGTCTGCAAGTTTATTTCCTTTATTTATTTTGTGCGTATGTGTGAATGTTCATAAGGTTGTTTTTTGTTTTTTTGTTTTTAACGACCTCAATTTGAAAGACTGCTGGCGCAAATCATGTACTCGTAGACAATTCGTAACAAACTACAAACGAAAACAAAATTTATTTTATATTAAATAAAAAAAAAAATATAAAAAACAATAACATTAAATATTATCAGACGCTTTTTGTTTATACATTTTATTTGTTCTGATTAAAAAGAAAATTATATTTTTGTACGAGTATGAGCGCAAAAGTGTGAATTATAAATATCCCAGCAAAAAAAATAAAAATAATAATAAATAAGATGTAGAAAAATTATTACATTCTAATTCTGCAGAAAACAGCATAATTGTTCAAAGAGATAAAGAGGCTGAAATAGACCTAGTGTGACACTACTCTAATGTTATAAATCTTCCCTAAGTCTAGTATTTATTAAGACTCACTAGGGTGGTTTGTTCGCCATGTCAGGCGGTTGTAGGTAGTGATGCCCTAAGTAAAGCAAACGGGAAGAAATTAGACTATTACAGTGACACAATAAGTGTTCTGCTGTCTCTCCGTCTTCATTTCATAACCTTCAAAAGCCGTTTCGACACTGATCCTCATATTTTCCAAGTGTTTCAGTACTCTGCAATGACCAGTGACAATATGAATTTCTGACTGAGTCAGGTCCAGTAAGCCATTTGTTGTCTCCGAAATCGGAAAAACGTCTTGTCTCTAAATCTTTTCTAAGATGTGATACCGACTATTTAGATGTCATTATTGTTAAAATTTCTAAAGAAACTATTTTGAGCCTAAGGTTTAGTAAATGTAAATCAATAGCTATACAAAATGTAGCTAGCTCTCACACATTATATTTTAAAATCGACTTGTTAAATTTTTTTAACCATTCCTTCTCTTAAAATATTAGTCATTCTTGGTACATCTAACAAAACTTATATAGTATTTTGGAAATTTCAAATAAAGTGCTCAATAATAGTGTTCTAGGTTTAAACCTTATCGACCGGGATTTATAATCCTACTTATAAAGCTTTTTAATATCCATTCATTCATTGATTAAAATACTTGTGGTGCTAAAATTGTTCGAGACAAAGTGACCTTCA
The DNA here is from genome assembly GCA_947397855.1 of Thelaira solivaga. NCBI lineage: Eukaryota > Metazoa > Arthropoda > Insecta > Diptera > Tachinidae > Thelaira > Thelaira solivaga. The sequence goes on from OX377610.1 coordinate 20,951,198, forward strand.
TCACTTCAACAAAGCTGAAGTCATATTTTAATTTCTAAAAATGATTTTACAAGAAAATCATTTGAAAATTACTATCTGCTGACACTTTTATACGAAAAATTTTAAATATTTTGTTCTGACAAGCGTTTAAAATGTTTGTTAAATATTTTTATAGAATACTAGATCCTTTACCAATATTATAAACGCATAAGTTTGTTTATATGGACGTTTTACTCGTTCACGCAAAAACTGCTGAAAATTTACAATCACTCCTATTCCAGCTGTTGCGATCAATAGATGATATCGCAGTTTATTGTCGACGGCTTTTAATTAGTGTTCCACTTGTCGTAATCGTTATTTATGGATAAATGTTTGTTTATAATTTGTATTCTGGGAATGCTATATTATATTGAAACGACTTTGATTTTGTCGTCGTCAACATTTAGGTAACGACTAAAAAGTGTTAAAAAAATAATTTAAAAAAAAAGAAAAATGTAAAAAAAAAAATAAAAGAATAAATATAAGCTAATTTTAAAAACTTGTGGAATTGTTGGAAAAGTCCTTCCGTTTAATTTCATAGCAAATTCACTTTTCTAGTGCAATCAGACAGATTAAAAATTCTCCGAGAGTTTTTCTCTGTTCCTTTTCCTCTTAAAATTACATTTTTTTTTCTTTTTTATCAAAGAATATTTTGTGATTTTTTTTTCCAAAAACCGAAATTTTCCCTGGGAAAAAGTTTCTGGACTTGAGAGTCTTAAGCAGAATTTTCAAACAATTGGCTGTCACAGTCCATAAAATCCCTGGGCTAAAAATCCTAATTTAGCTGTCAATTTAATTTTTTTAGAAATGAATTTTTCAAAATAGCTGTTGAAAGTTATTTTCAAGCCTGTAGATAAAGTAGCAAATAGTTTTTTTGAAAGGGTTTAGCTTCGATACATACTTTTCGTTCGGTAACTTGAATGTATGGGAATTCTTCCTGATAAATTTTCTATCTAATACTAGATATCGTTTTTTCCTCATGACTTCAATCTAAATTTAAATTACAAGCGAAAAATTTTATCATAAAAGTTCAAAACAAAATAAACCAGCTGAATGAAATACTAGAAATGTGTTTCTGTTTTATTAAAAAAAAAACGATAAACTGTCGTCGGCTGTTATAAAATACCAAATCAGTGTCGAAGTTATGAACACGACGATGTACAGCGAAGTTGAAATAAAAACGACCACGAAATTTATGGCGACAATTAGAATATAGGTGAATAATAAGCTTATTTTTGGCCGGTCACTCCCACTTTTACATTGACTTTTTAAACAACATAATTGAAATTGATCTTTAAATAATTAAATCTTATTTTTCAACAATATAACAAACGTTTTACTAAAAGTGTATGGACCAAAATATATGTCAGCCTTGTTTTGAAATATAGGCAAATCCGTTAAAAGAGGATTTTAATTATTGTAAGATTGAAAAGTGGGCATGACCGGTCCAAAAGTATATGCTAACCTTCTTTGAAATACAGAAAGCGTTTGCCTCGTGAAATTTCTTTAGAAACTACCTTTACCTTTACCTATTTTTTTAAATGATAAAAAGAAAAGAACGGCTACCATTATTTTTTGCTGGGTAAACAAATAAATGAATGAATGTATGCTCTCTAATAATAAATGCACTCGTACAAATTTTTTATATATTTTAATAAAAATTGTTATTGAAAATAATTTTTGTGTTCATCATCACATCAAAAGACTGCTCGTGATGATAATAATATTTTATAAACATTTGAACGGTCCATTTTGTATTGTGTAAAAGCTGTTGTAGGTGTAAATACAAAAATATTTATCTACCCTAGCCACACATGGATGCACACATCCATGTAACTTGTATTGAAAATAATGGGTGAAGGACGGGCATTTAAATGTAATAATTTATAGGTGTATTCATACTCGTATAAGTAACATTAATTGTATTATTAATGTTACAAAGAAAAAAATAAAAAAAAATTTTTTATTTATATAAAAAAAACTGCACAAATGTGCATTTGCTTATGGCACTTGTGATATCATTTTAAAAATGCGTATTTTATTTTATTTTATTTACTTTTTTTCCAGCCTGGCCGTGTAGCTACGCTAGTTGAAGACAAAAAGGTATGTAATATTATTTTTTAATACTTAATACATAAACGTAACTAAATGACTAGCTAGTATGGAGTAAAACGAATTTATTTCCTTATATTATCGTTTCTGCAATAAATAAAATTTTATTAAATATTACAAAGGCAGCAGCCAAAAGTAAAATTGAATTTTATGTGGAATATACCCTGGTTCAAATTGTATATAAATTTTTTTAATCATGTTCTCGAGATTCATCGGTATATAGGGAAAGTAGGAGGCTATGTCATATAATTTGCAATAACTCCAGAGCTAACTCTCTGAGTAAATTTTCGAAAACAGTGAAAGATCGATAATAAAGTAACTTTTAAATTATGTTATTATCAATTATTTCTAGTGCTTGTAATTTCAAGGTTTAAAAAAAAATTTTTTTTTTATAATTTATTAAATTATTCGATCTTATAAATTTATTATTATAAAAAAATAATAAATTTCCCTGAAGAAGACCTTCAAAAGAAAGTCGAAATATAATATTTTATAATAAAAAGTGCTTGTATACCATTTCAAGTATGATTGTGCAGGCCTTTAGTATATACATACATATGTGTACTATAAATATACGAGGTATGTCCCAAAAGTATCCGACTTACCTCGATTTTTTGGCGCTTGATTTATTCTTCGTTGGAGGCATCCTTCAAAGTAGTCCCCCCTTTCAAGCACTCTTGAAAGTCAGACTTCAGAATCGCCTTTAATACATTCGTCGCATTAGTTTTAACAGTCTGTTTATTGTCGAATCGATGTCCCTTAAGCGGCATTTTAAAGTAAAATCAATAATAACCTTTTTAAGAAAGCTTTCATCACTATTAATCATTTCCAAATTGTCCTGAGCGATTTCTAATCGAAGGTCTAATCTAATTGCTGGTCTGAGAGCAGTCTCGGGATGAATTTTGAACACACACGAGCCATTCCCAAATTCTCGATTAAAATTCTTTTTGGTATTTCAAGTTCATCTTTCAGTTCTCTCACAGTCAAACGATGGTCTTGTTCAATTAAGGCACGCACATGCTAGCATTATCCGACGATGCTTCCGTCGAAGGTCTACCAGAACGAGGATCACTGTCAACAAATGTGCGGCCACTTTTGAACCGCCTATACCACTTTTTAATTTGTGTTTTGCCCATGCACTCATCTTTAAAGGCCTTTTGCAACATTTCAATAGTTTCCGCACAACCTTTACCGAGATTACATCAAAATTTTATGCAAATTCGCTGTTCGGTTCGTTCTGCCATTTTTAGCAATAAGCAAATTGCAACGAACGCAAAAAAAGTCTTTGTAAACAAATACACGCTGCGCGAGAGCTAAGATGTTTCATCGGTATCGGCTACTAACGAGAAGGTTAGGAGTTGCTGGTGACGTTCGTACCCTCCAGAAGTCGCCTGAGTCTCTCCACGTGAAGATCGGATACTTTTGGGACATATCTCGTACACAGCACAATTCCGTACTATTTAAGGGGGTTTTGCACTGTTCTGCTTAGTAAAACCCCTTGTCAAAACTCCTTTATTATAGTGTAAAACCCTCATAATTGAATAATTAAATTGTTTGACAATTGATATTATTTTTGATTTATTTTTGGTGGAGCGATCACTTTCAGAGAAATCCCTTTCTCCTCATCAGCACCATCTGTGCCTGCTGTATATTGTTAATATGAAGTATTTAACTCAGGTGTAATTAGAAATTGAATACGGGAATTATTTACCTTCATCAACAATCCACAAATTCAATTCATTTAAATTTTTCTTAGTGCTGCCACCGCCGCATTTCATATCATAAGTATTACCGTTAGTTTTTCAATTATTATTTTAGAATTTTTGCATATTTTTTTTTTTTTTTTAAGAAAAGTTTTTATTTTCTATCGTAAACATTTTATCATTTAAAATTTAAAACTTTAGATGTACATATACACATACATACATTTACTGTAAATATTTACATTCATTTTAAGTTTTGAATTTGTTTTTCTTGTTGTTTGTTCTTTTATTTATAACACGTGTTAACAAAATGAATATAAAATTTGTAAATAATAACATAAAACGTAAAGATATAAAGCCATACATACTAGTACATAAACTAATCAGCGGCGCATACAATATGAGCTTTTTGACAGGGACATATAATAGGAAACAGTGTTGTGTTACAATAATACCTTACAAAAAACTGGAAATAGTCCATAAAGCTCCAAATTTAATCGAATTGGATGAAAAAAAACATATTCTTTTAACAATATTAATAATTATTTTATGCACATAAATTATTTTTTATTTTCTATTTTTACTGATTTTTTGCTTTTATTTTTTTTTTGCTCCTTGCAGGGCATAACATGGGGCTGTGCCTACAGAATAACAGGGCAAACAGCTTTAAAATATTTAAAACAGCGAGAGTGCACATTAGGTAAGTGAAAAAGTATTAATACAAAACTTACAGATTTATCATGACCATCTTTACTAGTTATTTTACAAATACTGGGGCTCATAACGAAGGAAATATTGGTTAGAAAAAAATTTTTTTTACAGTCTTGAGTTCACTCACACAAAAGAAATTTTACCTCACATTTTTATTTATGTAATTTTTTTTTGACAGTAAACTTGTAAATGAAGATATCCGAGGATAATTTTTTTCTTTCACTATTATTCACCCTTAAAACCATTTAAAGAAATTTTAAAAATCGATCCAGAGGTTCAGCTAAACAAAAAGAGTGGGCGTAAAAATAGTAGTGGTCAAATTTTTCCCCTAAAAACTTAAATGGGATTATTATGAACATTAAAAAAATTAATCAAATAGGTCCAGCCGTTCTACGATTTTAGATAAACTAAGAAAGTGGGGGTGGGGTTGTTAATTTAATTTTTTTAAACCTAAGTTTAGTTATAAAGAACATAAAAAAATTAACCAAATCAGTCCAGCTGTTTTAAAGTGATGCAAATACCATCGATTTTATTCACAGTACAAATTCCTTGTCTGTAATTTCTTGAATTACTTTTTGAAAGCAACAAAACCCCATAGTGGGTCTTTATAGTTTAGCTGCCGTTCTGATTTGATTGCCCTATAAACCTTTTGACTAAGACCTGATTTTTCCGAAGATCATGAAATTTTTTTCATTGCGCAAACCAATTTTAATTTTGTTTTCCTGTCTTCGACACAATTGTAGCTATAGACTAGGAGAAAGAACGTGTATAACAAACTAACTTGAAAAAACTGCATCCAGTGGCTCAAAAATGCTAAAATGCCGATAAAATTTCATTTTTTCTATCTGTTAGAAAAAAAAAAACAGATTTTAAACAATCTTTTTAGATAAAAGAACGGGCCGAGGCCGGCTAAAACAGCTAGTAAAACTAAAATTTTAAATTTTACTGCATTTATTTCTTTGTTATATTCAAAACATTTAATTATACAAGTATCTTTTTTCATTTGAGGTGGCTATACAACAGTTGATACCAAATTTTACCCGCGTGTTGCTTCCTACGACACACCATTTGGCGGTGAAGCGCTAGAAGTTTTAGTTTATGTGGCAAATACAAATAGTGAACACTGGCTGGGTGAAGATAAATTGGAAAATGTAGCAAAACAAATTGTTGAATGTGAAGGACCCAGTGGCCATAATGCTGAATATTTATTGCGTTTGGCAAAATTTATGCATGATGAAATACCAGAAGCTTACGATGAGCATTTATTTGAATTGGAGAAATTAGTGTTGCAAGAATTAAATGAACGCAATATACCTTGTTCGTTTGTGATGGGTGTGAGTCCAGAACGTATACGGCGAGATTCTCATGAAGATATTAGACGACCACCCAGCTTTGAATTTACATCTCGTATGCCGGAACGCAAGCTGCGTTGTTTGAATATTTGAGTAACGCTGTACGGGTACTTTCCAAATCAATTTAGAAAAGAAAGTATTAATATTTTAGTAACGACTATAAGTCAAAAAACTATTAGTCTTAAGAGAAATTTTGTATGCGCATCCACTAACAAAAAAATCGTTGAAATCATTTTGCATAATTTTTCCAATCTTTCTTGACATTTTTATTACAAATTCAAAGCAGAAAATATAAAAAGATTTTATTTAAATTTTCAATTATCAATACTTGTTTCATCTCTGCATTCATACATTAAAAATCTTGTTAATAATAAACTCAGAAATTAAAAAAAAATATATCCTATATGTAACGCATTGACAATTTTTTTAAGATTTAATATACATACATAGATTTAATTGAATGTATGTATGTATATATGGTCGAAAATACCAAAATTTAAAAATATTTTGTATTGAAAACTGTTTTATAATGAGAAACTAAATAAATTTTTTAAATAACTAAAACTGTGTGTTTATTTTGTAATAAATTATTTCTCTGCAAAAATGTCTTTGTATTTTAACAAACAAATTAATTCTTTCAAAACGTTTTTCAGAAGAAATGTCCGTTAATTATTTTTTTTTTAATATGCAATAAACTTGAATTATTATATTATGTATTTGAATTATTTATTTGTTAGTTTATTTCATTTTTTTTTTTTAAATTAAAACGTCAGCTTATTAAGCTTAAGGTCGTATTATATAAATTTATATTTTATATCGATATTTCGCTAACTTCTTCAGGATTTAATTATAATTTTTAATAATTAAAATTTGACTAATTTTTAATTATATCCTGTGAAGAAGCTATGCAAGTTGGGGCGAAAAATCAATATAAAATTAACTAGCCGTTTTAATTATTTGAATTAATTTTATGTAATACACATCATGTTAAACTACAAAAATATTTGCCATTAAGTATTGGTTAAGGTTATTTCGACTAATATTTGCGTAATGTGACCTGTGAAAATATCAATTTTAATTTAAAAACTTACTTTTCTAGATACTTTCAGAAAAAGTGGAGTTTTTCGCCAGTTAGACATCACATCACACATCTAAAAGCCTTGCTAATAACAATAAAAAAATATGAACATTTAAATTCTTTTGTCAGCCCAGCGTCCGTTTTTCTTATTTGGGCGCCCTGTGTAACCTAACCTAACCTAATCCTTTTGCATATATTTATATGTGACTATGGCATAGGTACTTATATTTTATTTGAGTTGATTCTTCTCTTTATTTTTACTAAATATAAAAAAAAGTCCCAATATATTTATGAGCTGTTATGTTTGAATGTGCTATGTCCACTGATGAACTAACTATATCTCATTTTATTTGTAACATATCCAGGCACAACGTTAAGAACAAAATTTAAGATTTTCTTTATATTAAATTTTTGATGATTTTTTTAAAATGAAACTTTTGGAAATTTTCTTGAAAAAAATTATTTCTTTTTGACAAAACTCTGTGAATATCTTCTAAATTGATAATAATATAATTTAAAGATTTTTTGGTGTTATTGTAAATTTAATAAGAGAAATAGTTCTCGAGTTATTGCAAATCATATCGCACAATCTCTTCCTTTTTATGTATAACGATATGTCTTGCGAACTACACGTAGGATTAAAAAAGTTATTTATATCAATAAATGAAGCTTACTATTATAAATATTCAATGTGACTATGAAACCTCCGCTACTATAAAAAAAAATCATTTTGTAGGCCTGTGTAATTAAACAAAAATTTTATAATTTTTTTCCCTTACATAAGAACAGAAAGAAAATCATAAGCTACAACACAATATTACAGAAAGCGTACAGAAAATAACTTTTTAAGAACTCTCTGACGTCACTTTTAGTTTTGTATAAATAAATTTAGTGAAATTAATAAATTTTTAACAAAATCAAAGCAAAACAAAACCGACTACCATTTGCTGTAAAATTTCACAAATGGCTGTTTGCCCCAGAAAATTTAAGAAATTAAAGACTTGAAAATGGTAAAGATTGTAAGCAAAAATAGAGTACAAAACAAAAAATTTTGTTAAGAAAGATGTTCAATAAGAATGAAAACTAAATTTAATGTAATTTAAATTTGCAAACATTATACACATTATTTAAACCAAGAAACATTTAATATCAAATAAAAATATTCAAATCAACGGCAAAAATCAAAAACTATCTTCCAAAAAGATTCTGTATTCGTAAGCATTTAAAACACACACACATATATATATATATATATATATATATATATATATATATCTGGTTTCGTGTTTGTGTGTACAAATATTACACACATGTGTGACTTAAAAATTTCTATAAAAAACAAAACAGAAATTTCGTTTGTATTTTTGATTTTTTTTTGCCATTTGTAGACCGATTGTTTCGCACGGACAAGGGACTTCAGGATGTTGGTTTAAGCATCTATCTGAACAGACGGATGGACAGGCTGGCATCACTTAATCTACTTCGCTATTTATAAGAATCCAGAATATATATTTATTTTATAAGGTGGCACATACGAGTATATGGTGTAGAACTAATACACGGAATGACGAAACTTAAATTTTTGTGAGGTGTATAAAATTGCTTAAAACTTTTTTAACGTTAGAGCGACTTTAAAATGTATATCATATTCTAGATGTTAGATGTTGAACCCATCCCAAAGCTATAGAGAAATAACCAAAAAGTAGATCAATCGGTGTTTTTGTCTACCTTTTTTCTTTCACATGCTGAACCCGATTTTTCCATTTTGAACCCTTTAAAAAGGAAATTTTCAAGATTTTAATCGAAAACTATTTTTACACAACTTTATGTTTATTTTTACACCTTTAGGCTTCAAATATAAAAAAAACGTAGACCATTTCAAACCTGTAATAAGTATTTCATTCAGCGTGATTATTTTTATTTAAAAAATTTATTTTTTTTAAGTTAAAATTTATTTTTCAGTGGGTTTTAGAAATGCATATACTAGTTGGTTAAAATCTCTGCAGCACGCGATTCCATTAATTTTTCCATGGAACTTATACTAGACATCCAATTATCTAACGTTGTTGCCATGCCTGCTATTTGTGGACGATCAAGTACGCGTGGCAAAACCTGAAACAAATGTTTTTAATTTATTTTACAAGAGAAAAAAATATTTTATCAATATTTACCCAAGACATATTTACAACTCCGCCAACTTGATCAATTTCTCCTTTCACTAGGTCTAAAGCTAAGGCTTTCATAATTAAAAGTTCAACTTCTTTAAGAGGCAGTTGTGTTTCTTGGGCTATGTCTTCAAATGAAATTGATCTCTGTGTGGCAGAACGTTTGAAAGTCATTTCCATTAGGCACAATAACGAAATTTTTTGCCGTAATTTGATTTCTTGAGCGGCTAAGTCTGGTATTTTGGACCAAATTGGTTTCATTTCATTAAATCTAAAAATATTTGTAACATGCTACAACTTTGTTTACATATTTCGTTTATTTAATTACTTTTTAATATCTCCATTATTGAAGGCTTTTAGTAACTCTACCAACCACTCATTTTCTGTTCCCTTCAATGATGTCAAAATTGGATGGGCAAGCTATAAAAAAAAATCTCTATTTTCACCACAACTATGTTATTACTAAGTTGTGTTTTATTTTACATACCAATTCGCCAATATTATATATGCCTTCACCTAATAATGCTGCCAACCCTAAGAAAAATGCCTGTTGTGCCCATTGATCTTTAGGATAGTCATCAATTGAACACCCCAGAAATTGTAAACCACAACGGTAGTAATCACTGTGTTTGCCAACTCGGCGGTAATATTGTGAAGCTAGCATATAGTATTTACCATGCACTGGAGTTACATTTCCCACGTCCTCCAAAATATCGCGCAATTCTTCAATAATTTTTTTGCAAGCTTCTAAATCATTTAGATTTGATAAATAAATATTGCCCTGTAGTACCTGTAATTAGTTGGAAGCAAATGTGTTATAAAAAGTACATAATTAAAAAAATTTTAAATTTATTGGTCATTAATCATAGTATGACTAAAATTAACATCTTTTTAATAACGATTTTAAAATGCACAAATTCTAATAAATAAAAGCAAACTCTTAATAAAAGCTTACTTTTTTGTGAATATGATTATGGCTAATTATATTTATTATTTCAGTCATCACTTCTGTGTAAGGAAACAGTTTCAAAAATATTTGATTTAAAATTTAAATTAAAACAGCAAATGTAACTGAATTAAGTTATTACAAGTTGATTAAATTAATAGTCCAGACTATCAGTTAAATTCAATAAATTTTTGTTTTTAACAGGTTTGATTAAAATAAACTCTAATTTAAAACATACATATAAGGTTAAATTATATAAAAAAAGGAAGTTGATAAAAATGTTGGAATGTTGCAACTCACCTGAACATACCAAACAGCTTCATCGCAAATTTTAACCTTATCTTTTATTTTGCCCAAAAATTCAACAGCTTCCTTTTTATCGGCAATGTGATCTACAATTACTTCGACAATTTCCACTAATCCGTAGGGATTGATCCTACAACACAAAGAAAACATGTTTAATAAAAAGTTTATATACAAAACACAATATGGACATAACCTTATAGCTATGAAGGGGAGTCTCATTTTACTTACTTCATTTCAAAGGTTTGTAAAAAGTTTTGATATAATTGCAGTAATGTATCCTCATCTTGCATGGCAGCATTTCGAACAAATTTATTTAGCTTTATAGTTAGTTCATTCCATAATCTGAAAAATGTTTATTTACTGTGATTTTATATATTTAAAAAATATTTATGTGCATTTGTCTAATCTTACTTTTCATTGTGGAGATCTTCTAAAGCAGCCCACTCTGTGGCCAATTCTTTATTCGTTGTTTTCTTTTGATTAGCCAAATAAGTAGCTACATTTACGGTTGATTGTGCCATTATATTTTGCAAAATACTTATTTACTTTTTTATTGACAACAATATTTATTTTGAACAATATTTTTTTCTTTTCTGTGTAATTTTCTGCAAAATCACATTTAGAGAACAAAGATGGGGTCAACTTCCGACGCCGTAATTCACACAGTAACTTGGGTAACGGCGGTCAATTTTTCATTATTAATCTATTTTGGAAAATTAAATAAAACTTTTATTTTGCAGTATTATTTCTTCACTGATATATATATTCATGTTTAGCTTATGTTGCAGAATTAACTGAACCAGAGAAACGACTCAATTACTATTCTAAAAATTAATTATTGGCGGCTTTAAGTCCGGCTGTTAGATTGTTAACCATGGCCTAATACCATTTTAAAATAGTGCTGCCAAGCATTTAATAAAAAGTTTTTGTAGCAAGCAACTTTTTGATATATTAAATATAAAATGATAGAAAAAGAATTTTATTTAATTTCGTACAACCTGAATAATTCATTATAAAGTTTTTGTTGCCTAACTTAATTAATTAATGCTTTAATTTTGCGAATAATTTACAAAATTCATTAAATAAACGGTAATACTTTTTAATACAGAAATGTACTAAAGTACTATTTATAATTTTGAACTACCCGTGTCTGTTCCATAGGAAGTTAATAGTTTACACTGTAAAACGTTAGAAGAAAAAGAAGAATTTAATACAACTTGACAGTTCGAACGGAACAGCTGTAAATGTTAGATGTGCCATTCGGTAGAATTTGGTCGGAAGTTGAAAAAGTGAAGAAAAACTGTCTGCTAAAAAAAGGATAAATTTTATATATTCATAAAGTTTTAATGAACATATTATGAAGTTATAAATAACTTAATTTGTTTATCATATAAGTAAGTGTAAATAAATGATTTTTATTTGTTGAGTTAGCCAATGTTGGAAAATTAAATTTGCTTAAGTAAAAAAAAACATTGCAAAAATACTAAATAAAGCATAATGAAAACTTCATCATCAAAGAAAATTCAGTGCAAAATACATAAATTAAATAACAATGATAAATTATAACTAACACTAGAAATAAAATTATATAATAAATTCAATTGGCAACTAAATTGAATTCACGTTACCGAAAATATTTTTCATTGATTTCTGATGATGGTTGTTTGGTTTTCTTTTTTGGTGAAATTGTTGTTGCTATTTTAAAGAAAAAAAATTTATGTGTGTAAGTAGTGAATAAGAAATAAATGTACGAAAATTAAATCAACTACAAGGTACACATCATTAGGTGAATTTAACAAACAAATTGAAAAATATTATATATCTAACAAAAGAGTGATTATAACAAAAAAAACTATTTCATATTTTAATAAAGAAATCCAAAGTGATCAATGGAATTACTTACATGCTTAACGGTAAAGGAATAGCTTTTAAAAGGTATGTGTGGTTGCTTTTGTTATTTGTTATATATTTTATAATAGCAAACTTACAAATTACTTGAAAGATTTTTTTGCAACATATTTGTTTTTATTTTTTTAATCAACAACATTAACAAGATAATATTTTTTTTCATTAATTTTTATTTAAAAGTATGTTTTTCATACATTGGTTAGGTTTTTTGGTTAATTTTAGTCATAAATATGGGCATACGTAGTTAAGGAATTTAAGCTAATCACGCACTTAAGAAGGGAATTATGCAAGTCTTTTGTAAAACCAGCTATTAACCCATTATTACAAGTTAGTGATAGTTAAAGTTAATACCAAGCTTTTGGTTGAATATTAAATTAAAAATATCAATAAGTTAAATATTGGATAATGTGTTCTTAACTATCCACCCAAAATTGGTTCCAAAGTTTTAGCCAAAAACCGTTTATGTGCCCCATAAAATCCGAACTCTAAGATAAATTTTATTGTTTGTATATCAGGTGTTAGAAGAAGCTAAATCTTTTGTGTTAACTGAATAAAATTTCTTTATAAATTGAACAGTGTGGATTTTTTAAAGATTTTCTTACGTCAATTACTAATAGAGCAGACTGAAACCTCTAAAACAATTTGCCTGGCTATAAAGTTGCCGAACATTCAGATACCTACTTATTTTGTGATGTGACGTTGTAAATCCCCCAATTGTTTATTACTTTTCAAAATCACTTGATTTACTTCCGTAATCAAAAATAAATCCCTTTGCGAATTGGTGTGATTACCTTGCAAAGGCTAAAAATATATAGCCTACATGCCAAGTACTCGTATGTATTCAGAAATAGTACACAATGATGTTACACAAGTTTAACCTGCTGCTTCAAGAAAACATCCCATTCATAATGACATCTAAAGTATGTATATTTTAATATTCAAACTACGCATACATAAGTTTGGTTAAGGGCAAATAAATATATTTTTGTAAAATGACGACTTAATAACTTGTGTGTAACCTGTATTAAAAAATAATTAATTAGAAGTTTAAAAATAATTTCATATTTTCGAATATACAATAAATGATTTCTTAAGTTTGGCGAGTGTAATATTGCTTCAAAGCATTTTGAATAATCATTAAAAAAGTAAACATTTTAAAAATTTATAATTTGTTTGCGACCTTGATTCTTCTCTTCAATAAAAACAAACTCTAGGGTTTGCTTTATTTTATTTAATTTAATCTTTTAATTTAGATAGGAGTTTACATAAATTAAAAGAAAAACGTTTTGTCATCTTTTAACAAATATGTATTTTTCTAATAATAAAATTAAGATAAATTTAATATTAACCTTGTTTTTTTTAAATACAGTAAAATTCCATTAAAAAATGTTAAGAGTCGATGTCTATCTCTTAACAAATATGCTAATTTATTAACATTTTTATTATCAAAAAGTTTTACTTATAAAGTTTTATAGAGTGCTATTGTTGGTGCCTAACAAAAAGTTTATTTTCAACAAAACTTTAATTTGTTATCGTTATATGAATACATACTCGTACATCAATATGTTTTTAAAAGAAATCTCTGAAACCCTTTCAATTCTAAAATTCTCTATATTTCTTAACTGAGATGTTTGAGCTTTTCTAACGTAAAAAATTTGATCTTTTAAATAGTCTGGGGCTTCACCTTTTTTAATCTTTTTTTATAAAGTTTATGGTATTTAGTTTAAGCCTCTGTTCTATGCATAACCAACTTATAGAGATGCTGTCTACCTGCTACATGCACATCATTTTAGTATGATTCTCATTGCTCTTTACACAAATTTACAATTTTGAATATGTGTGACATAATGTCATATTAAATATGCAATTAAAATCAAATAATTTATTGTAATATTTTTAATTTTAATAGCGTTGCCCTAGAGTTGAATAATTTGGCACGTTTTGTTTGTAAGTTATGCTAACTATTTCAACAATACATGTTTACAAATACGCCAGATATTATGTCGGTATATATGTAAATAAATAAGTTATGTATGAATTTATTTACTAATAGAACACATTTTGCTGTAGCCTCTACAGTTATTGTTTGATTGTATTCCAAATTTATATTATATTTTATGGCGCAATTGTTAGCCAATATGTTTCTTGACATAAATGCATAAGCCTTAAAAAACTGCCAATAAATATTTAAAAAGTCTTCAAAATATTATATATATTAATTTTATTGAATATAATGAACATAAAATTTAACTAAATATATTTAACTTTGGTAACAAAACACTGAAAAGGAAAATATTTGTGCTAAATCTGTATGGCATACTGGTGATAGCGTTACGAAATATTTTTGTGAACTTTAAAGTGTGAGCCAAAAGTTAGACAAGTTTTTAAATTCTGCAACATTCTCAAAATAAATAAGTTTTATTGTACCATGAAGTATTCCAAGAACTCTAAATAAATTTTATGAATTTTCATATGAAATTGGAAAAAGAAATTCTTTTAAAAAATATTTTAAAGTTAAAATAATTTTTTTTTTAATTAAAAAAAAAGCGCTATAGCGAAACAGCGCCTGCATATATATTTTGTTTAAAAATTGAGACACCCTTTAAATGGACTTGCATGAACAACAGCCACATTAATAAACTCTTCAACAAAGCAACCAAAATATTTCATTAAAAAAAAGAGTAAAAAAAATTAACAACAAAAATTTATATCTTGTCTGCCTTACTTTTTTTTAATTTATTTATGTTGCAGCAATTTCATTGAACGTGATGCCTATTTGGTTGTTTAGCTGGTTTATTCGCTTTTACCAACTGACTGACTGATTTCGTAACCAAACAAACGAACGAATACGGTGCTCAGCAAAGTGATATCCGTTAGTTTATTTGAGACAAAATATAAACTGAGATTAACAATTTTATGTTAGTTTATGGGTTATTTAGATTTTGGGTATTTGCTGCCTTAAAATAGTCAACTTATCGTCATTAAATCGCCTTATAATATAATTTAGTAATGCTCTTGGTTTTATTTTTTTTAAGTCAGCATTACTTTTTGGTTCATAATATTGTTATTGAAAATTATTTATTAAAGACAAATTTTTAATTATTTGTTGTTAACAATCTTATATTTTTCATGTTTGATGCATATATTATTTGATTGTATTGTAATTTATATTGATTGATGATAATTAAATGTTAGGTTAGGTTAGTTTGCTCAAGGCGTCCTAATAAACAAAAAAAGAAGAAAGAATGATATGTGTTCCACCCCAGAATCTTTATAGGTTCGTTGGTTGCTTAAATCACTTAGAGCAACAGCACTGGGGTATATGGAAATTTCAAAATAATCCAAAGTAACTTCCGAACGAACCATAGAAGATTACGAGATGGGACGTATATCATTTTAAAGGGGAGGTCGTCTAGATTTGTAATCTATCGTCCAAGTACTCAGAAAAAACTGCATTATTAAAAATTTTTTTTTTTAAATTGCCTCCTCCCAGTACTCTTCCTCTCAGGGATTTTTATCATTCCTCATTTTAGCGAGATACCATTCCCGATTTTGCAAGAGAAACTTACTGAAACCAAACTGGAATGAAAGTTCTACGCTTTCTGGAAGTGTTTTTATTCTATGAAGCAAAACGGAAATTGCCAAAATCCTTAAGACCAACAAAACTGGGGTATATGGAACTTTAAAAAAAAATTTAAAAATAATCCAAAGTAACTTCCGAGTATTTGGGCGGTAGATTACAAATCTAGACAATCTCCCCTTTAGAATGACATGTATCCCATTCCGTAATCTTGTTTAGTTCGTCTGGAAGTCATTAAAATCCCTGAAAGCAACAGCACTGGGGTATATGCAAATAGTCCAAAGTACTTCTGAGTATTTGGGCGGTAGATTACAAATCTAGACGACATTCCCTTTAAAATGATATGTGTTCTATACCGTAAGCTTCTTGAGAAATCAACGTATTTATGCATATTTTTACCCATGCACTTATATTTCTTCTAAACATATTTATAAATATATCATAAATACTAAAATGATTTTAAAAATACTAAAAAACATAACGGGTTACGTTAACACATATTTAACTCGCCTATTTATCTTCACTCACTTCTTTTAGTTATCGTTTAGTTGTAATAATGGCCCTTAGTCTCAAAACCGCATATAATAGAAATAAACTGAATCCCTTGAATATCAAAATCCATGGTTAATTAGTGATTTTATTACCTTCTACATCAGCGACGGTCGCTATACCGCTTACCTAAATACTACCAAAGGAAGGCGCATACTAGATCACAAGACGAGCAAGGTGCCGTATAAGATATGGCCGGGCTATGACGGTAATTAGGCTCAGTATTACAGTTCATGTAGTAAGTTCTATTGTGCTTAAAAAGAACACCCTATTTTTTAATTTGAAATTGAATGAAAATTTCCTTAACAAACTTTTATTTTAAAGGCCAGATGCTTAACTATGCATTCTATTCCTAAAAAGAAAAAAAAAATATTTTGCAAAAAGAAATACATAAATTAAACAGACAGCAAACCGCAGGCGTATAGACACTTTTAATCTCTTTTAGGTAATACAATTCTTGGCTGCAATTTGTCTGTTAGCCACAAGTAGTTTTCTTCTTTTTTTTAGTTATCTGCCACACACACATACGCATAATAGCACACACATATAATTTTTCCTGTATATTTTTTTGCCATCAGTTATTTTTTATGACCATAATTTGTTACTTATTTGTGCTTCATCATTTTGAATACAATTTTGTTTTTATTTTGCAGACATACATATTTATTTCTTTTTTTTATAGATAGGTTTTATAAAAAAAATATTTAGTTGTGTTTTGCATTGTGTGCGTCCAAGATTATTTTGCCAACAATTTTTTAGCAGCACAATTGCAATAAAAAAATCATTAAACTTTCTCCACCTGTTGTGCCCAACCTGCATGAATGTTTCTAAATTAATGTGCAAGTACATATACTCGTACATACATGTAGGTATAAAAATATATGTATGTGTGTAGTTTGTTGTTGGTAGTTTTTCATAGTGTTAAAAGCTGCGACTACCAAATCAATTATTTTATATCAAGCTTGATGACTGAATATTCGTATACATGCGCATGCGCATATTTACACACTTTAATACATACACACATACTTTATTTATTTGTGTAATGTTTAATGAATTAAAAAAAAAATAATAATTGTGACAAAATATTAATCTTTATTTGTGCTTAATTCCAGAAATTGTGTTGGTTTTAAAATTTATTCTTTTACTCATGATATTCTCATGAGTTATTTATTCAGTACAATAAGTACTGAAGGGGAGAGCATACCTATATGGACCATTTCATCAGACGCTACTCCGAATCCTCAGTAGGTTACTCCCAACTTTTCTTGCAAACATTAGAACCTTTATATTGTAAAAGCAATTGACTAAATAAGAATTATTAATCAAAAGTCACAAAAAGATTCAAATATTCAAACAAAAAACTCAGTAAGCATTGAACTGAATAAACAAATAAATTTCCCAACCAACATTTTTAATATTGAAAACTATATATTCTATTTTTATTCTTCTCTTCTCTTTTTTTTCTGGAATTAAGCACAAATAAAGATTAATATTTTGTTAAACTTTTAAATTCCAAATAGAAATTATTACATAAATAATAATTGTGTTTAGTTGCATTCGGGCATGCGCTCCTTTATTTTTGATTGCTACGACTAAATATGCAATTGTTTTACCATTCATGCGTGTGCATGTATGCATGCATTCACAGTGTATGTTATACACACTAGCTTATTTGCCATTTAAATTTATGTATCCTTGAACATAATTTTTTTTAATGAATTTTAAAATTGCTGCTGTTGTATTTTAATTTCACAAATTTATATTCGTCTTCCATAGGGTCTGCCCGTATTGGTTGTCGAATTTTGTTGATTGATGGCAGTAAGTCATTTGTCGATTTTACTCGCTATTATTAAGCGTTTTTAGCGTTCAACAAACATGTTAAAGTGATTAAATTGTGTTGTAAAAATGAGAGTTTCCTAAACGCCTCTGTGTTAAGTCAAAGTAGTGCTTAATAAAGTCGTAATCCCAGCAAAACAAAAAATTTTGATTTTGAAGCAAAAGCAAAGATTCGAAGCAATGTATTGTATTTTGGTATGCAATAGCTTAAGGCAATGGGTTTCAATCAGAGCTTGCAAGCAACGAAACGCCAAATGCACACATTTCGTTTTGTAGTTTATCAGAGTATTATTATGGAAAACTACAAAACGAAACGTTTGCATTCGTTTCGTTGCTTTGCGAACTCTGGTTTCAATATGTACTCTCACAAGCTAAAAATAGAATTTTATTCAGTTTTGTGTTTGTACAGAAGTATTAAACACATCATAGCTTTGGAGAAACTTTTTCAAATGCTCTTTTTATGATATTAAATGAGAACATCTTTAAATAAACGCGATATAAAACGATGATAGTTTTTAAATGTATAAAATTCTATTGCCTCAACAAACCAGCTACAAATGGAAATTTATTGCCACCAAAAGTAAGCGAGAGCTGAAAAATATTTTTTACATACGAGTATGTGCACCGACTGCGTGTCTGCTTTTTGTTTATAAGCACACACATTTCGCGCACGTAGTAATTATTGAAAGTAAAAATGAAACACTCACCCCTTAATACTTGACAGAGCTTTGCAGCGGAAGTGGTTGAGTAGCGAGATTCTGAGTGTCGTTGTCCTGACAAAAACACAGTGATATGTGGCAACACCGGTCATATATTTTACATTACCTTGTCGTAAATTCGACTACGACAGCGACACTCGTAATTAGGCCTAATGACTCGAATTTTTCATTCCGTTCCACGATTACCGAAAGCAGTTTTTGTGTGGAAGCAAAATATGCAATTATAAATAAATTTCATTTGTGTGAAGATAAATACGTCTAGTTAAATAGGTTTTTTTTTAAATATCGCATGCGATAAAAAAAATTCCATACATATTCTTTACATATGTACTGAATTTAAAGGGGCTTATGGAGAGACCAAACTCTTCTATCTCAAAAAAAGTTAGCTAATGGATCTAATTATCATCCCGGGAATATAGTTAGTTTCTCCCAAATGTATTTGTGAAATGTTTTAGAAAACGTTGAAAATTTCACTTAATACAAATATAGCGTATATGTGGTCTCTGAGGGATGAGGGCTACTGTGGCCCAAATCTTCTATCTGAAGGTATGGGACCGCATGTAACACATATCATTTTAAATGGGAGACTGTCTAAATTTGTAATATACTGCCCAAATACTCAGAAATTACTTTGGGTTGTTTAAAAATTTTTTTGAAATGTTCTCATACTCTAGTAATTGTGTTTGGTAATTTCCATTTTGCATCTTAAAATAAAAATATAAATTGTTCATGTAATGTTAAAACACTTCCAGAAAGCTTTGAATCTAAAATAAATTCCCTTTTGGGTTTTGTAATTTTCATGGGCAAAGTAGAGAATGGTAAAAATCCATCAGAGCAAAAGTACTGGGGTATATGCAAATTTAAAAATTTTTAAAAAAATAGTCCAAAGTAACTTCTGAGTGTTTGGACGGTAGATCACAAATCTAGACGACCTCACCTTTAAAATGTTATATCTGCTATCCCGTAATCTTCTATGGTTCATTCTGAAGTCACTAAAATCCCTTAGAGCAACGGCTTTGGGGTATATGGAAATTTAAAAAATGTTTGAAAATAGTCCAAAGTAACTTCTGAGTATTTGGGCGGTAGATTACAAATCTAGATAACCACTCCTTTAAAGTGATATGTGTCCCATCCCGTAATCTTTTTGAGAGTCAACGTATTTATGCATATTTTTACCCATTCCCTTATATTTCTCATAAACATGTTTATAAATATGTCATAAATACTAAAATGATTTTAAAAATACTAAAATAACGTAATGAGTTACGTTAAAACACTCACCTGCTGCAGAAGTTGCAGAAGAGACATTAAATAATGGCAAATTTTAAATGAATTTTTCAACTCAGTAAAAAGAACTCATTTGAAATAGAGAGCTGAATATATTATTTAACAAAAAAAATCTTTCTGTCATTACTCTTTATTTGAGTTATATAAACCATAAATGATGATTACTGGAACGTTAGGAACGTTTACCCTGCATGCATATTTTCATATACGAGTAGTTACACAATAAGTTTTATAAATTATTGTTTAATATTTCTTTTTGTGTGTATTTAAGCTATTTCTTTTTGGCTGTTTGCATCTTTAATTAATAAACATTTAAATTTTATTCATATAATATTTTTTTGTTTTTTTTTTACTCTGCCATAATACACTTTAAAATAAACCAGTGCTGCAGCGTAGCGTCATCATAATTTGTTACAACATTTTATTCATATTATTTTTATACTAAATGCATATTTATGTATGTGTGTGAAGATAAATACGTCTAGTTAAATACGTTTTTTTTAAATATCGCATGCGATAAAAAAAAATTTTCATACATATTCTTCACAAATGTACTGAATTTAAAGGGGTTCATAGAGAGCTGAAGCCATTCTGGCCAAACCCTTCTATCTCAATGAATGGGACCTAATGCAAAACAACCACAATGGATAGGTCCCATTCATTGAGAAAGAAGGGTTTGGCCACAGTAGCCTCATCCCTCAGAGACCACCACATATACGCTATTTTTGTACTAAGTGAACTTTTCAACGTTTTCTAAAAAATTTCACAAATACAATTGGGAGAAACTGTATTCCCAGGATGATAGCCCTATCCATTGTGGTTGTTTTGCATTAGGTCCCATTCATTGAGATAGAAGGGTTTGGCCACAGTAGCCTCATCCCTCAGAGACCACCACATATACGCTATTTTTGTACTAAGTGAACTTTTCAACGTTTTCTAAAAAATTTCACAAATACAATTGGGAGAAACTGTATTCCCAGGATGATAGCCCTATCCATTGTGGTTGTTTTGCATTAGGTCCCATTCATTGAGATAGAAGGGTTTGGCCACAGTAGCCTCATCCCTCAGAGACCACCACATATACGCTATTTTTGTACTAAGTGAACTTTTCAACGTTTTCTAAAAAATTTCACAAATACAATTGGGAGAAACTGTATTCCCAGGATGATAGCCCTATCCATTGTGGTTGTTTTGCATTAGGTCCCATTCATTGAGATAGAAGGGTTTGGCCACAGTAGCCTCATCCCTCAGAGACCACCACATATACGCTATTTTTGTACTAAGTGAACTTTTCAACGTTTTCTAAAAAATTTCACAAATACAATTGGGAGAAACTGTATTCCCAGGATGATAGCCCTATCCATTGTGGTTGTTTTGCATTAGGTCCCATTCATTGAGATAGAAGGGTTTGGCCACAGTAGCCTCATCCCTCAGAGACCACCACATATACGCTATTTTTGTACTAAGTGAACTTTTCAACGTTTTCTAAAAAATTTCACAAATACAATTGGGAGAAACTGTATTTCCAGGATGATAGCCCTATCCATTGCGGTTGTTTTGCATTAGGTCCCATTCATTGAGATAGAAGGGTTTGGCCAGAATGGCTTCAGCTCTCTATGAACCCCTTTAAATTCAGTACATTTGTGAAGAATATGTATGAAAAATTTTTTTTATTGCATGCGATATTTTAAAAAAACGTATTTAACTAGACGTATTTATCTTCACACACATTATTTATGTTACAGTTAGAAAGAAAGAAAAACGAAAATAATAATAATAAAGAAATAACAATTATTTAATTCATATTATTTTGCTATTTATTTCAAGTTTATTATGTGATTGTGTGCTATGGCATACATATAAATGACTTTTATATTCACATTCCCATTCATATTCATTTTGTTGTTGTTGTTGCTGTTGTTGTTTATCGTTTTCCTTTTCTTTTTCCTGGCGTACTTATGGGACAGGCAGCAAGCAAAGTATTTTGCAGTTTATTTTCGTAACTTAACTTTGTCGTCTTCACTTTGATGTTATTGTTTTCAAGTCTTTTATTAATAAATTACAAGAAAATTTGTAATGCAGCATTATGCATACAAAAATATTTCCGTAAACATTTCAATTAAGTTTGTGCAAAAAAGAGTTATTACGATTTTCATTTTTTTTAATTGTTTTCAACAGAGCATAATAATGGCTTAATGAAGGATATTTTAATAAGGAATTTTTATTCAATGATTATATTTACTCAGTTATCTAACAATAGGGTTGTATAAAAAATAATTTAATTTATGAACAATGACGTCTTTCTTAAACGAATAAGAAAGGGAGGACTGAAATTTTCATTAAGACGTAACTGTTGAGCTCAACTGCTATAGAAGTGTTGACAACTGTCGTAGAAAAAAGGAAATAAAATATAAAACATATTAAATTAATTGAAATTACATATAAAGTTTAACAAAATTTGATCTTTATTCGAAAGAAGTATTCGAAAGTTTGGGCAGGAATTTAACAAGACTTGGAAATAATACACTGAAGATTCAGAGTAGCGTCTGATAAAACAGCTGTAGGGATATGGTTTCCCTCTTAATACTTATTATGCTAAGTAAACAATTTTTTTAAATTTTCCATGAGAATATCATGGAAAATAATACATTTTGTACACCAACATAAATTGGAATTAAACATGAATAAAGATTAATTAAATCTTGTTAAAAATAAAATAATTAAAATCAACTAAACCAATTTCTTTAACCAAAAGTATGGATAATACAGATTTAATGGATTTTTTCTTGACCGATGTTGAAGGAGTTGTTGTAAATTTAGTTGACACAACACACAATATCAGATCTGTTCTGAAAATGACTTGATTTCAAATCACACATCTGATTTTTCGCTGTTCCATGAACCACACTGCTTTCGTGTTTTTCGGTATGATTTTATCTTTTTAAAAGCACAAGAAAACAGCTGATTCTTTTGTTTTGATCACAAAAGAAAACAAAGGGTAAAGGAAAAAGTGGTTTTCTTTTATAACAACTAATTGTTCAACAAAATTATTAAAAAATATTAAATACTTTATTTTAGTCATTTATTTGAAAACGTAAGTGTCTTAGCTGAATGTTTTGAAATCACAAAATTATGTACACAGAACACCTTTTTTATGATGGAAAAAATGGCAGCAAATACACAGCTGTTGAGTTGAGCGGAATTGCTCAACTATGCGTTTCCAACAACTCAACAGATGCACAACAGTTATGTCTTATAAATGCACCAATTAGAAGTTACTCTTGTTATTTATTTATTTTTTTTAACATGAGTAATGAATGTTATGAGTTTTGCATTACGAAATAAGCACTTTGAAAATAAATTCGGTTCTATGCAGAAGCAGTACAGTCATATCGCGTTGCAACGAGTTTTTTTCATTTTCATGAATGAGTTATTCGAGTACTTCCCTAGTAAAAACTGTGTAAATTTCAATAAATTTGCTCTCAATTTCCATTCAGTTTTATTTCTTTTAAAGTTTTTTATTTAAATATAATTATTTTATTAAGTGTCATTTGTTGTTTAAATTTTTAATCATATGGTTTTTGATTTTACTAAATTTTACTAACAAAACTCCGCTCAGTACAAATCAGGAAATACTCAGTCATCGAACTGTTAGCTTAGCCTCTCAAATTATGCTCTAATTTACTAAACTTTTTGTAAACGAACGCGGCTTAGTAAAGTTCAACAAAAATCATTTCTGAGTGCGCTGTAAACTGATGGGTAGCGTGATAACCTATCAATGTGGAGGTAGCAGGTACAATTCTTGCCCACACCCTGCTCAAATTTACCAGTGCTCGTTAACAAATTTAATCTTAGAATTAATTTCTAATATTAAATAATAAAAATAATAAAAAAATTATTACTAATTATTGGGTTATCGAACGAACCTAATATAACATTCGTTATATCGAGTTTTAACTTTGTTTACAAAATTCACTGTCCATATTTTTTATTATTCCCCAAATGTGATTTTAAACTTTTGGTACATACGATTTGTAGACTAGAAGAAAGGTCGCCATATACCTTTATGTAACGGGTGGCCCAAATGAGACCTAATGAGCGTATTGTAGTCGTTGTTGGGGGTCTTGCGGTAGAAGCTGTTACACAATTTGAACATTGTATGGATACATCTTAAGATCCAGCTTTAAAATTTTCTGCTGCACAGCTTCCACGTTGTCTTCAGTACGAATATTTCGATGAACACCTCTTCCTGAACGATCGCCAACTGAACCCAATTCCTCAAAACGGCGAACTAAACTTGTAATCATTTAAGATGTGGGCGCTGATCTTACGTTAAAAAAACGGCGATAATTTCGCTGCGTCAGAACAATTGATCGTTGAAAAGAATAATAAAAATCGATAGTTTTAATGCGTTGTTGTGGACTGTACGTATTCATTTTAAATTTCCAAGAGTTCAGTTATAATCTGCAAAAAGAAAAAATAAATTATGTTAAAAAATAAAAAAGTTATTTGTGTTTCACATCAGCTGGTCTTATTTGGGCCACCCTGTATATCTGACACGCCTACTACAAATATAAACTTATACAAAAGCATATTTCAAATTGGCCTGTGTTAAAAAACGTAAACGTATAGTCAAGTGATAGTAGGTGGCTTCTCCTATAGAAAATAACTAGTGACTAAACTTTTTCGCTTTCTTTTGCATTCGAAATAGTGGAAGCGTCTGTAAGTTATATATTTTTTTTCAATTTAATATTGTTATTAGTACTTTTGCGCTCAAGTCTTCTCTATTTATAACAACACAAGCTTACAAAAACACAGCAGCTGGAAAATGTTTCCAAAGTAGTTGGGAATACTGCTTTTTTTTCAAATTGACTGGTTTTCGTAATATACTTTTATGTCTTAGAAGATGAAACTGACACGACATTTAGGTATAAAGAATTACTCGAAACTTTTTGTTCCATATGATTAAAAAGGACATACGAAATTATGCATTAAATTTAAAGTGATTTTTTGTTGATTTATAGCCAGTAAAAAGAAGTGTAAGTTGTGGTTAATTTATAAATTCTTCAAAAAAAAGTTTTTTTCTTATATTATTTTTTTTTTTATAAAATAAAAATTATATGAATACGTGCTGGTATTTTGATTACTTAACACGTCTTTCTTTTTTTCATGATAAAATTGATGACTATATTGAATGTAATTGATATTCTCCAAAGAGAATAATGCGGTATATGAGTGACTATTTATTTCTATTTTAATATTAAATAACATTTAAATGCAAATTTAATACATCTAATTACTACCTCCCATTAGTTACAATGTGTAAATGTAGTCGTATTAACGCATTTATTAAAAGAATTAAAAAAAATTAATAAGAAAATTGAATACATTGATTTGAAAGGGTGGTCCAACCTTAATGTTCGATGTTAATTGTGAGTCACACCTTAACGTTAAGTTTAACTTGACATTTCTATGTTTAAGTGTTGGATAAATTCAATATACAATTGAGCAGCTCATTAAGATTGTTGAAGCCTTTTACGAAAATGGGCCTTCAAATCAAAAAGCATTTCTTGCACTTCGTGATTTTTTTGGTCAGCATAAACGACCAAACGTATCCAGAGTCGTTAGAATTGTGTGAAAATTTCAGCAAACGAGGTCTATGGGAACTGTAAAAACACCTGTGAATGCTCACTCAGTTCGTTCTGCGGAAAACATTGCTGCTGTTCGCGATAGTGTGGCAGAGGTCGGCCAAGCAGTTACCGTGAATAGTGTTCGCTATCGGGAGATGATATCGGACTTCTTATGGCCAGCAATTCAGGATATAAACATGAATGATATGTGGTTCCAACAGAGTGCTACGTGCCACACAGGCAACGAAACAATGGCTTTTTTAGACAAGAAATTCAATGATCAAATGATTTGATACCCTTGGCCTTTTTTATTTGGGGATATTTAAAAACAAAAATGTACGTCAACAAGCCAAGAACAATTCAAGAGCTTAAATATGAGATAATTCGGCACATTAATGACATTGAACCTCAATTATGTCTCAGAGTTAACGAAAATATGCACCATCGGATAGATGTACGCCACCGAAGCCGTGGCAAGCATTTGTCCGATATTTTGTTTCACACATAATTGTTATAGATTCTTCTATCAAAATAAAAAACATTTTAGATAATAGCTAAGCTCTAGTTGAGTAACCGTTGGTAAGTCAAAAAGTGTATTTAAAATTAACAGAATTGCCTGCAGTAGTAAAATATGAGTAAATAATGTTGTCAAGTGCAGTGTGTATGTATGTACCTGTATCTAACTAGTATATCTAGGTTTATGTGATATAGTCTATTTAATGTTGCAGTGACAGACGCTACATTTTTTATTACAATATCCACAACAGCACTTGTTTACAAGTCACGTCGCATAAATAAAAATGTAAACGTCTAAATATTAACATAACATTGACCGAAATTTAAAAGTCACAAAACTGCTATTAAAAGTTTAATTTTTTTTTTTAAATATGATTTGAATCTAAATTTTTTTCACAAAAATTTAGATTTTTAAGTCATTATTATAATGTGTGTGTGTGTTTAATAAATACAGAGAGAGAAGTAACAAATTTAATGATGAGTGGTTTGGTTGACTTGCCTGTAATAAAAACAAATTGCTTTTGCTTATGCAGCAGTTACATTGCACAGCTCTGACTTTGTGTATTAATTTTTCCTTATCCCACATAATTTAAAATTTCTTCAAAGTTGTTTGCAATAATCAATAAAAATGTTTCGGTAGTGTCATATCAGCCGTAAAGTCTTAAAGTCATATAATTTTATGATAATTAAAAAAATAAATATTGTTTTTCAAACAAAAAAGTCCTAAAATAATTAATATTTTGTAACAAGTACTCAATAGACTCAAATTTGAAATAACACACTGAGTGTGTTCTTTTTTAAAACATATGACTTTATGATTACTGTGTGAATCCCCTAAATGTATTTAGCAATATAAAATTTAGTGCTTAAAATTTAAATTAAAAAAAAAATTAAAAACTTGTAAAACTAAAGTTTTTGTTATTGGTTTCAACTGCATAATATGACATATTTGCAGATAGCAGTAAGAGATAACGCTTACTAAATGCAAAAGAGGCTTAACTCAAAAATTATAAATTTTTAAGAGCAAATTAAAAGCTTTTCAGTTATTATAAGCTTATACACAGACATAGAACAAAAGTCTTTTTTTACATTTGTTGGCGTAAAGTTACACATTTTTTGTTTGCAATACTGAATTACACTAGTTTACATAGTTTTTGTCCTTGAAAAGATAAGAATTTTTTTTATTAAGGCACTAAGTTTAAAAAAAAAATTATGAAAAACCCAAATCTCCTAAATGGAATGAGTTATACGAAATACCTGAATATTATTTACTTAAAAACTGTTTGTTATATTTTCTTAAAAAGAAAATCTAAAATTCCGCCATTAGATTGCCTTTATATCACATCTACAGCATTTTTAAAACTGCTCAGTAGTTTCAAAGATACCGCAGAACTTGTGACAAAAATAATGAATTTTCAAATTATAAAATTTTTAGTTTTAAAAATAAAAAGAAAAAACATTTAACGTTTTATATTCTATAAACGAATAGGCTCATAAGATTCAAACAAAACGAGATATATTTTATTAAGTTATTTCCTACTTTTTTATTCTGCAACATGTTAACATAATTAAGGTATTTTAAACAAGTTCGGAAAAAATTATGAATAAAATTAAATAAATTAAAAAAAAAAAAAAGAATACAATCGAAAGCTACTTAAAAGTAGATTTCAGAACTATATAGTTTATATTCAGAAAGTCTACAGATTTTGAACAATTTCATTCAGAGTATATGTGAACAACTTCCATAGAGATATTCGGGTGGTCTAGCTACACTTAATTGAAATGGGCGGTCACATTCCATTAATTGTGACAAAATATACTTATAAGGTTTACATTCTGAATACAAGCTATATAGTTGCGCACCATCTCGATTTTTGGCCTATTTTTTAAGCCACTGACTTCATTTTATCAAAAATTAATGCACAACTTTTGATTGTGTTTAAAATAAAGTTTTCAGTTGATAATTTTATTTGAATTAAATAAAAATAAAAACACCAGTTTCGCAGGGTTTATTATTTGTACTAAATTACACTGATTAACAAATTATGTTTTTCTTAAAACTTTTTTAAAATTTGTGTTGCATATCTTAAGGTAATTCGTTTTGATTTACTGAGCACAAGATAAATAATAATTGTTTTTGTTATCTTTTCCGTTTTTTATTGTGTTTCTCTCTTGAAACCGCCTGGTAGAACTGAAGGGTGATTCAATTAAAATATATATTATTTTAATGAAAAGGCTATAAAATTAAGCTAATTTGCTAATTTCGATCGAAATTTTTATTGCAATGCGATAATCTGCCATTAAGTCGCAAATAACAGCATTCGAATGGAAACAGGAATTTTAAAAATTTTTCATATAAAAACACTAAAATTACAATAGTTTTCCTTCAATGTCGAATGCGGTGATTTATGGCCAGGCTTGGTAACTGTAAATGACAAGTGATTTTGTTTAAATCCTTACCACAGCCACCCATAGAAATGTCGATTCTTGTAGTTGTTAATATTTCTCGATAGTGTTCAATAATTCGCCAAATTTCCGAAAGAAAAAAATTGTTGGAAGATGCTTTTAATTCACATAGCGTACCTTAAAGTGACACCTTCAATATGTAAAGTTTTCTCAACGATTTCGAAAAGCCTAAATGCTGAAATTTTACTTGTCGTATGTAGACAAATACAATTTTCTTCATTTTAAAAAATATTTTTTTTTTAAATAAGTGGGCAGCCGGCTTTATTTGTATCTTTTTAGATTTCAAAGTCAAATGTTTATGGAAAATTTGGTTAATGTGAATAGTCCTTATTCGAATCTTTTTTATCCCTGCGGATGACTGCTGCTATGCCAGCAGACTCTTAATAACGGCTTCAGAAGAACATTTGTGTTGAAAAAAAAAATATTACGACTTTTGTTAAACCATCACTTTTATAAAAAAAATGTACCCTCTTATTCAAAAAAAAAATTTAACTAGACTTTAAAATAAAATTTATTAAAAAATTAAAAGAAAAAATTTCGACAACGTTGACTTTAAAGTCTAGGTTAACTTTTTTGAGTAAATTGGTTTATGTTTTAAATCAGTTTTCTTACAAAATATCGCTGCTTATACAAAAACCAAGAAGATAAATGGTAAAATTTTTTGTTGAAATAATTTACGAAAGAAATTCATTTTCGAAATTTTTTTTCGGATAACTTATTCTCCCTTTTAGATTTAGCAAGCCATATATTTGTAGGCGAATGTAGCATAACATGAAGAAGAAAATATTTAAGGAGTGCCCTGTCAGTTAGTTAACTCTAGTACCAGAGTAACAAAATGATAATCGTAAATTTCATAACAAGTGTGTCATATTAAAGGAGATCTTATTATGATGATCAGAGCCAAGAGTGTTGCTTGTACGTACTTACATACATACCAATCAGAGTATTACGAGTGACTATGAAAAAAAAACATTATTAAGTTTTGCATGAATAAAAAGAATTGGCAAAAACTTGCTTTCTTTGATTGGGCAAGATCTTTTAAAGTGTTATTTCATGTTTGCTGTAACATTCATCCCTAATTAATAAATTTTAATATGTATCTGCTAGTACATCCAATGAAATAATGAAAGTTATTACTAGAACAGAAAAAAATATTTATGTAAAATGTAAAAAGTGTAATGGTACGAACGACAAATATTTTGTCGTACATAACAAACTCTGCAATAGGTTTATTTTTATTTCTTACATGGCAAAAGAGCAATAAATATCCATAGAGGGACCATAATGTTTTTTAGTCTATTTAGTATTTTAAAAGTAAACTGTTACAACTCATGGAAAGATTGGCTAGCCAACTGCCAATTATTTATTGAAAAGTTGGCGCAGTGACCTTTGTTGAATCATGGAGACGACATATACCGAATCTATTGGAAGACTAAACAGACAAGGACAAGCACACAAACTGAATATGAATTTTTTTTATATAAAAAGTTAATTATTTTTGTTTGTTAAATATGTGCTCTGATTGTGATGATGATAATCCGTTATCCTCTCAGTTGGAAGCAAACGGCATTAATTGGAAATTTCTATCTGTCTTCTGCTATTCCACGTAAGTTCCACTGATGAGAGCTTGTTTAGGGTACATATAGGCCAGGATGTTTTAGAACGTTTTTGTTGTTGTGCTGCTAGTAAGGGCAGCTGTTGCTATTGTACTTTACACACAGAAAACAACTTTGGCTGTGAAAACTAAATTTATTCCAGTTGAAAATTTAGTTGTGGTAGTCGAATTTTTTAATCTTGATAATAGAAAATCGGTCCTACAGCTCGAAATAGTTTTAAGAAAACCTAAATTTTGATTATTACAAGTAAATTTTTGTTTGGACATAAATTTCGTTCTCACAGCCGAAGTCGTTTTCTGTGTGTAGGATCTTATTTATCAAAAATTTCTTCTTAAAATGTCTACATATCTCCGATTTAGGTCACAATGAACGGGTAATGTGGCTTAGGCAACGGTTGCAGGCGGTTTGGAGTACTTTCCTACTTGAATTGTTGTTCAGTCCCCATGTATTGCAGACTTTTATTTTCAGGTCAAATAAGCACTAAACGTTTACTTCTTTTCTTTTCTCTAAAAAAAAAGCTTGTGGAATTCTGTTGCTTTTGCAATTTATACTTCCCTTTTTTACCCTTCACAAAAAGTGAAAAAGTTAGTCATAACGCGTGTAATTTCTATACCGTACATGTGCCGTCCGTGTAAATGTTGAAATCAACTTTCTAAAGTCCAAAAAAAAACCTATAGAAAAGTTTAGTATGCCATTTTGTTTAAAGTTCATGCGCTCAGGTTGCTATTTAAATTCAGCCCAATCGGTCCATAAGTGGCTGAGCTATGAGCTCTGAAGTATAACTATCTCTATTTTTAATCCTACTTATGAATTCGTTTTTTTTGTCTAAAATACAAAATTGACAAAAAAGCCTAGTACGCAGTTTTTTTCTCTTAAATAAGGGTCATAATGTCTGTGCAAAAAATAAAAACGATCGCTCCACAAATGTACCAGAAAAATCACAAAATACATCCGAAATACTTTTGGTTAAAAAAAATGTTTTAAATAAAATTTATTTATCCTATTGGATATCTTTCTAATAATTTTTTTTTTATTAATTAAAAAATTTAGTACTTACAGGCATTTTATTGATTTTAAAAACAAGGATCCCAGAAAGGATTTTTTCGTGAATTTCTTTAACTGAAATTAATTACTTATTTTAGGATTAACAAAAAATATTCCAAGAAAATTAAAAATCATTTTTACATTTTTTTTTTTTTGTTATTAAAAAAGAAGATGCAAAGAAAGTGCAAAATATGAATATTTGGCTACTAAACATATCAAAAAAAATTTAATTTATTAATATAATTTATTTGGTAATTTATTCCCTTTTTTTCGGGTAAATATGCCAAAATTGTGCTACGGCAGCTCTGAACTTCTTTCTTCTTAAACTCTGCCTCATGTTTTTAATTTAATCAAATGAATTTTTATAGCTTGAAAAATATTTTCCATTTGATGAATTTAAGGCAACCCTGTTTTGTCAACGAATTCATCGTGTATTGCTAAAATCTTCATTCGTTTCATACACGTGTAAGATAATAATTTTTAAAACAAAGAGATTCATGAGCAAAAAAAATTTTCATATTATTAATTTGATTTCATTTTATTATCTATTACACAGGCTTACAATGATTTTGGTGCCGCCAAAATTAAGACTGATTTTTAAACTCTATACCCTGATTCAACTGTATAGCAAATTTTTGAATTCTATATCTAGCTCTCGAGGGTACGCCTTATAATTTACAATAACTCGAGAACTAACTCTCTGATAAATTAATAAAAATACGTAAGGATCCGGAATAAAATAAGCTTTAAATTATCTTATAGTTTAGTGGATATTCACAAAGCTTTCTCAAGAAAAATTTTGTTAAAATTTAATGTAAATAAAATTTTAAATTCCGTTCATAATAGTGTTAAAACAAAATGAGTCATATTTCATCAAAATCCCTTCAGAAGTTCTTAATTTATTTTCAATTTTGTGGTAGCACCTTAGATCCTGCTCCATAATAAAAAAACTTGTTAAGAAAATTGTATGGCTCAGGGCTACCAATAAATTGTAAATAAATTCAGAACTTAAGAATAGATTTTGATGAAGTATGGCTTATTTTGTTTGTAACATATGCAGTTAACAATGTTAGAAACGAAATTTTAGATTTTATGCATCTTAGATTTTCAATAAGTTTTTTAAGAAAAACTGTGAAATTTTCTTGAAAAAAATATCTCAGGAACTACAAGACTGTTTAAAAAATGAAATAATATAATTTAAAGGTTATTTTATTCCGAATTCTTACTTGTTTTTGTAAGATTAATCAGAGAGTTTTTCTCGATTTCATGCAAATTATATGGCGTAACCTCCCCTTTTTTCTATACAACGGTATATCTCGAGAATTGCAAGTAGGATTAAAAAAGTAATTTACAGCGATTGGAGCTTACTACCATAGATACTCAAATTAACAATAAAAACTTATTTCTGTAACCGTGTTATTTACTAAGTGTCTTAATTTATTGTTCAATAAAATAATATTTTTCTTTGTTAAAAAAATTAATCTTCTTAATCTGAAAATATAAAATTTGCTTAAGCTCAAAGGCTTTCTTTTTTTTATCTAAAAATGTGTTACGAAAAATTATTTCTTATGCCAATGCAATTTTACGCCACACAGTGGGGCTGAATTAAAAAAAAGTGATAATAACTGGGAGACTCAAACTAAAATCAATGCAAAACTTTAAATTAATTAAAAATTTAGTAAAGCATCTTCGGTGACAAAGTTTGTTATAGTTTTTTATTGTCTTTCTTGAATTTTTTGCAATTATTTATTTGCCTATTCACTCATTTCTTATTTAGTCAATTGGTCTAACAATATAAGTATGTATTCAAAAGTTGGGAGCAATCCACTGAAGATCGGGATAGCTTCATTTCATTATTGTATTAAATGGTTTTTGATTTTCCATGAGATTATCATGGAACACAATGCATTTAGCAAACCAACATATTTGAAATTAAGCACCAAAAAAGATTAATTTTCTTTAAACTTTTTAATTCCAAATAATTTATTATGGTTCATAATTATTACCACTGCCCCAGTGTGCGCCAGTTATTTATTTAGCTTCTTTGGGAAGCAAAAATTGTTATTACAAAATTCTATTTAAATAAAAAAAAAAAAAAATAAATAAATTAATAGATAAATTTTGTATTTAAATGAGTACATGAGAAACGTTTTCATATTTTATCACAGTACGCTAATAGGGTAGTGTGTAAGAACATAAACTGAAAATTTGTGTCAATTGTTTTACAAGATTGCATTCTGTGACCAATAAATAAAATACCAGTGAAATAACAACAATCCTTAAAGGATTAATGTGGTGGTGCTTTAAGCAAAGCTTGATTTAACTCCTTATTAAATTGCCAGCATAATCATAAACATAAAAAAACTTTAGTGACAAATAGGTGAGTCGAAATAGGTATTGAAATAAAAATTAAAGTGCACTGATTAAAAAAAAACTAATAAAAAAAATCCAACATGTCACATGTCCTAAATGGAGTGAACGCCAAGACAAATGGTTTGCAATATTTATTAAAAAAAATTCGAAAATCCTTTATAAAATTTTCTTTTAGTCGTACCTACATTCTTTTTAAGTTTTCTCAGTAGTTTTGAAGATAACGAAAAAGTTGTAACAAAAAAATTTTTTTTTTCAATTATTACAAATAAAAATCAAACAAAAACCCACAATAGCTTATTAAAATTGGCGCACAACTTTATTTTTTATTTCGTAATCCTTAGTTACTTCAAGAAAAATATTGTTGTTATTATCTTATAGCCCATGATCAGTTCACAACTACAATCCAAGACTTCTTACGAATCTCGTAATTGCCTAAGCAGCTCATTCTGCGCCTTCCCACCAACATTTCCCACCATTCTTGACAGGAAAAACCAAAGTCTTTTTGTACCACACCGATTGTACTCATGTGGTAGTTTAGTCTACAATGGTCTGTCAGCAGCTCAATGTAGAATTTGATGACATTTCTACAGAGGTTCAAATTGAAGTCTTCGCTTCTCCTCCGAGTGAAGTTGTTGTTTCCTCTGCAGAAAAACTCTAGAGCTATGAAAGATATACCCGCGCACTTTTTAGCCAGATATTCCTCCATTTCATTGCTCACATGCATAGAAAATATAACTGTAACCATTAAATCATTTAAAAGTTATAATATAATTCAAAAAGTACTTTAGTCACTATGGCTAAAAAAATTAAGGTTTAATTTTAAAATCTTGAAATTAAGCTTCTTAGCATGCAGTTCTGCACTTTATTTGTTTTAAATATCATTTTTGTAAAGGAAAATAATTTGCAACTTTCGTTCCTCCGTCATTATTTTCGTTTAAGTTTAGTTCGTTTGTTCATTTACAATGAAGAGCAGGCAAATGAACTATAGGAATTCAAAACACGGACTAGTTCGTTCAGTTCAAATAAGTGAATAGTACAATGTGAATAGTTCGTTCGTGTACTACTCAAGACTAGTGAAGAAAAAAGAATGGCAGTTCTCTTCTGTTGTCTATTCCTATCTTTCAAAACTGCCAAGAAAAAAAAAAAACGACGATTAAGTTGATTGTGTAAAACATTTTTCTAAAATTGGCGAAAAAAAAATTTTTGTTTGTGGGGACAACGGAAATTTAAAAAAAGAAAAAGTTGCTTAACTAAAAGTTCCATATCTGTTCCTAGACAAATCTTTCCTTTTTTACAATATTGGTATAGATTAAGTGTCGCATGTAAAAAGTATTAATTGTCATTCTGCTAGGACAATGCCATGTCGGAATGATAAGGTTACAATGGGTAGCTTTAGGCCCAAATATTAATGCTGAAAACTGTTGTGGCATCAACACTTCCAGCCCCATTTCTTTGGTTGCTTAAGTGTTCTCTCAAATAACTTTAATTTTGGCCTATTGGATATTTAAAGCTGCTAATGTCGGGCATCTCAAAAAAAACCTCTAAATGAGTTGGTTTTGCATGGCGGCCTGACGGCTTTCAATTATTTTAAATCGCAAGATTCCGTTTCAAATCATCTACATGGGAGTCTATCCCTACCTAAGTGAATGGCTATCTAAAATTTTTCAATGTTATAAGAAAATTTATTTTAAAACTCTGTTATCCTGGTCATAAAAATCAAATTGTTTTCTTTGTAAGTCTGCCTCATGTTTTGTAGAATTGAAAATGATGATGGTATTCTTTACAAGCTGATTGAAGTTATTGATGTGTTTTTGTTTTTATTATTTTTTATTCCTTTTGTATGCTATTTAACTTGCTTTGTAACCGCAGCTATAACAATATTTGTTAATGATGGTTTGTTATTCTAGGCAGTTTTGTTTTGAATGTAAAGATCTGATCCCTGCGATTTTCAAGTTAGTTAGGTTTTTTCAGTTTAATTTTTTACATGGTGTATGGATAAGTATAATGAGTACAGAGTTAATGCCAAACCAAATACAAATACGAGTACATGTTACTAATTAAAAAATAAATCTTTAGATAGTTTCTTCCTTATTGCATCAAGTTTAAAAAAGAAAAATAGTAAATAATGCAGGAAATAAAATTTTACAGCTTAAAGCAGAGGAGGCAAAGATTTGTTAGTCAACGTTAAGGTAACATTGACCTACACGACTAAAAAAAGAAGTAGAAAACTATACGGGTATTCTTAGAAGAGCTTACGAATTTAACAAAATGACTAATGATGTAAATAAATTGTTGTTTTGTTTGGCAGAAAATTTAATTGCACTTAGGTTTGAAAAATGATTTAAAGCATACTAACTATCAGTACAATATTGTTTTACAATCGCCGCATTCTCTATCTAGCAAGTTCTATCGAAATTTCAAAACTCAACATTTAGATATATTTTATTCGGTATTAAATGCAACGATATGGCCTCTATTTTTTTTTTATTATGTTACTTTAGATTAATCGGGTTGTCAGTATAACACATGTTCTTTATATAATCCGAAAGAAAATAGTGTGTCTGGGAGATTCAAATCGCTCATTCAGCTTCTCATTTCGTCAAATAGAACTTATATTAATCTGTCATACGCAGCTGTGGCCGTCTTTTTATTCGCTCAAATCGAGACTGATTACTTTAGTACTTTCGCTCCTACTCCAGCTTAAGTGACGCTTCTTGCTTTTGTGAAGCACACCATCCATCTGAAACCACAAAACCGAGGAACCATAATTTCCATAAGTTTACCAATTTATTACTGCAGCAGCGTTCTTAGTAGCTTGTGGTCTGTTTCCCATTTCGATAAAGAGGTGTAATTTCTAACTGCCGAAGTTATCATCAAAAATTCACTGTTCCAGTAAGCATGCAGTTTTCTTTTCATGCGGCAATAAATAAATTGTTTCACGCGCTGTGTAACTGGCGGCGTCATTCACACCGTCCAGTTGAGACCTCAAAAAAGTCCGCTTTGATGTTCTTGTGGCGAATTCACCGCAATTTCAATCTCATTTTAAAAGAAACGAAGCCTTCAAAACTGCTGGAAGGAAAAAGTGGACATGCGGCAGTGAATGAGACTCATCAACCCCGAGCGCATTAGAGCAGATGTTGTTTTGAACCTCAGCAGAAATGACATTAAACTCTACGTTGAGCTACTTACGGGCAATTGTAGACTTAACTGTCACATGAGGAAAATCGGTATGGCACAAGACGACTCCTGCCTTTATCGGGGAGAACAGGAAACGTCGAAACATATTCTCTGCGAGTGCCCAATGGTGGCAAAAAGCAGAATAAGCTGCTTAGGTAGTAGGGCATTAGTCCTAGAAGATCTAGGCAAGATTAGTCCTACAACAATTAGGAGATTCGTAAGGACTCTCGGATTTTAGTTAGCAACTGGGCTGCACATTAGATCTTAAAGGTCGCGGTGCGATCATAGCCTATAATGATAATAATAAAAAGTAAGGCCTGCCCAAAATTCGCACCATACAGTTACGCGTTGTGAGTAAATTCGTTTCTCATGGATTGCAAAATGATTTTCTTAGTCCAAAGTTGACAATGTTGTGTATTCATGAATCATTTAGATGGAAATGGGCTTCAACGCAGAAGATGAAATTTTTTTTATAAATATTCATTGATTTTGCTTTGATCCAGCCTGGACACATTATTAATGGCAAAATGTCTTCTTTACAATCCTTCAAAAAAATCACAACATTCTCAAAAAATATGTATATTTATTTTAAAATGATAAAATGCCCTCTGACTGAAACACTCTATACTAATCGATTTTATTAAATGTAACAATATAATGTCGGTAACAGTTTAAAATTTTGTACTCGCTACCGTGCTTTGCTACAACTAAAAACTTTAATGATCACAACTGAACCTTCAGTACTCAGAACCAAAATTGCTTTCTCAAGGTATGAAAAACTTTCCAAAAGGTGCATAAACCTAAAAATGGTAAAATCGCGCATCAGCCAACTCAAAAAACGGATGGTGCTTTATTATTTGATCAATATGTGACACCATAAATCGTTATTCAGAAACAAGATTATTTACAAATAAAAACACTGATTTTCTAAAAAAAATTTCACAATTTGGAGTGCTCATGCTGATTCAACAAAACTTATTGGGAGAAACGTAAAAAGCAAATTATGTTTGAAAGTTTACTACAGTAGTTGGGTAACCATATCAAAAGGTCGGTGCAGTACTCATTTTCTTGTAGTTGTGGTGTGGTTAAGCGAAAATTTATAGCTTTTTAGGTTTTCAAATAGTTCAACAAGAGTTTTTGCAAACCGGATGCACCTAAAAGTGATTGAAATAAAATAAAAATACTGATCATTTCTGGCACATTTATTTTTATGCTTTTTTTTTCTTTTACATTCAGTTCAAATTAAATATATTTTGGTATAAAAAAAAAAGAAAAACTATAAATATAAATACGCGGTATGTACGAATATATGAGTGTGTGTATATAAATATAAATTTATGTGTACTTTTGCATGTGCAATATTTTGTAAGTTGTGTTATCTGACGCAATCTTGAACGCATTCAAATAAAAAACAATCAATGCTCGTATAAATTTATAGATTTAGTTCAGTTTAATAAAAGAAAAATTACAAAAATATTATCTCCCTTAAGTACTCGCAGGCGTAAATCAAGTTATTTGTCTTCTGTCTTCCACATACTTAAAACTTGAAGCATTTTTATTATAAAAACAAGTCTGACAATTGAAGAAGATATTTATTATGCATTACATACACACACGTATGTGTTAAGGAAAACTTTTGTTTCATACACTGACCAGTTTTTTTTTTTTGTTGCAGTATATTTTAAAAACTGACTTGATTTTGAAAGTATGTCAGTCAGGAGCTATTGATGGAAAGTGCTAACCATATTGTTGCAATAACAGCAACAAAAAAACCCTTTAATAATGCTCTGTGGCTTCAATACCTTCAATTATGTTGAAAAAAATATTTTATTAATTAATAAAAAGTTTGTTAAAGAAAAATTTTAAAATCATAAATTTTTTGTTTTTAATTTTGGTTTAAACTATAGGGAATGATTTTAATTAAGAATTTCCGAAGGGGTTAACTTTCAAACAAGAAGTCATTGTATTATCATGAATAGATACACAATGGAATAACACTACCAAACTGCAGATTTATTCTGAAACACACTCATTAATTCTTGCAACTTAAAAGTGACTTTCTGATTTTTAGGGCAGCTATTGTATATGTGAACCAGTTCAGCGATGAACAAGACGAACATTTTTACCAAGAAATGGTTGCAAAAATAAAATAAAAATTATTTCAGAATATTTTTGGTCACTTCCCTGAGATCAGGACCACACAGAGCAATTTTAGTTGGGCAATTCTTTATTAATTCTCTTTTAAAATTGCCGAAATTTCCATTTAAATTTAAAACTTCGTTCGGTAACGAATGCCATAATTTGCTCCAAGGTTCTAATTAGCGTATTCGATAGTGAGTGGACTATCGTATCGAATAATATTTCGATACGTGTCGAGTAAGCAAATCACCGCATACGATATCTATCGAATCGTAATTTTTTGCAAATTGTGCAAAAAGAATTTTTTATGATACGGATTAACAATTGCTTCTTCTGACAGCATTTTATTCAAATACAAAAGGTGAAAATTTATTAAAAATTGCATTGACTAATTGTAAGCTACAACTAAATAAAATTAAAATTTTTTTAAACTTTTCGTTGAACGTGTAATTTGTTTTGATTACGATCAGCCATTTTGCCTTGAAATTTATGATTTAGCCTCTAGCTTTTTTTCATTTTCAAAATCGCCTTAAATAGCCTTTTTTCTTTTACGAATTTTTTTTTTTGCGAATAGTGCACAATATTTTTTTTATAATTAAAAAAATGGTAATTTTTGGCGAAAAAAATTTTTTTCGCACTATCCGCAAAAAATTTCGAATTAAAGCCAATACGTTTATCTATCCAACGCAATAGAAATCAAAGCGATATCTGGAAAATTAAGCAAGTTATAACTAAAAAGGTAACCAGTTCTACTACTGCCTCTTTCCGGCCACTTTTTTTTTTAATGAGTAAGAAATAAAAGTTAAAAGCAACTGCAAAAGTTTATAATTGTTTTTAAAAGAAAATAAATTTCTTTTAGTGTAATTTTGAAGTAGGAGGTTGTGTCAGCTGCACGATGTTTATTTATTTATTATTTGGTTTTGTTGCAACTACTAGACGCACATATTTAATACCCAGACAAGGTATCTCTCTAAAGTGTTTACAAAATTTACACGATTCTTATGGCCGGCAATGTTTTGTTAGTCTTCTTAGAGGTTTTAAGTTTGAGTAGATGTAAATTTACTTAATTCTCTACATTTTCGTTAAACAATACAACAATTGTTGTTTATATATTGTTGTTGTTTTCAGTAAATATTGTTGCTCGTTAGTTCATATACAATGTAGTTGTAATATTTTTATTTTTCATGTATTTTTGGTTTTATTTTGAAATTGCGTTCACTCTTGTTAGCAGACAGTTTAAAAAAAACTGGCTAAAATTACAGAAACGTTTTTTTTTAATAATTGTGTGATATGACATTTTTAAAGCATGTCTTTGTTAAACACAAAAAACAAAAATACTATTTTCACAATGTAGGAAGTAAATGCAGGAAATTTTTAATGTTTCTTTTTTATCTTACCAGTTGTTTTTAGCAATAGTTAAATAAAAATAAATTTAAATGATAAAATGCTACACAAACTGCTGAATACTTGTTAAATAAAGATGTAGGTACATTTTTTGTTTATAAATAAATTTAAACTTTTATCATTGAATGCAAATTATTTTTTATTATCTTTTAGCCATTTTTCTGATTTGTGTGCTAAACATTTAAAAAATCCCACATGTTGGTTAACAATTTAAATTTACTGGCCATAAAAATTAAAGTAAAAACAAAAAACTTTTTTTTTTTTTTCAACTATAAAATGTTCTTTATTATTTATTTTATTATGAACCCCTCTGTTCTTTAAAATAAAGCAGCATTAAAACTTTACTATTACTGCACAGAAAAAAGAAAATGATAAAAAAACGTTTAATTGAATCCATGAAATATTTAATCAAAATATTTATTATTTTTGTTTAAGTAAAAAATTAAACTTCGATTAAATAGAATTTAGTTTGGTGTGTAAAAAATTGTCCTGCGTTAAGGTCAGTGATTTAATTTATTTATTTTTTTTTGCTGGTAGGCGTGTGAGAATAATACAAATTTTGTATTATATGAAAGTGTGCATGGGTGAATGTGACTTGAATCTGCGAAAGAAATAATTTTTTGCCAGAAATTAATCCCCTCACCTCCCTCAATCACTGAATGCTATGACTACAGCTATTTTCTTATGTGCCAGTTTCCACAAAAAACGTCACATATTAATAATTATGTAGTTACTAGTACATGCACGTTGGAAAAAAAAATAATAAAAAAAGTAAACTAATAAATGAGGGAGGCTGATGATAATGAGGCCGATGAATGCATGAATGATTAGATTAATGCCTGACTTAATAGGAAAATTGCTATCAGAAATAAAAAAAAAATTAAAACTACATAGTGAGAGAGAGATAGAGACAGAGAGAACGAAATCGAGTGAGACAGAAAGAGAAGGCAGAGGAAAATAATGAAAGTTATTAAAAGGTAAATAAACTAATATAAAAGCTTAACGTTTGTGAATACATAAATATATTCGTACATGCACACTCACTCATAAAACGATTAAACCATCCATGAAGGTGGAATCACTTAACATGTTACCAAAAATTAAGCATAACAACAAACCTGCAAATGGTGCTAACCGCTGACAGTACGACAGTCACAATTTGTTTTTCATCGTTAGATTATATTTTATTTTGCTCAAAATTGATATTTTTTAATGCAAGGTGTTTTTAGCAAAGCATGTTCAAGTAAATTTTTCATTTTGTTTTGTTTTGTTTAACTAGTGAATATTCATTATTTTTAATTTTCTATTTTTTTAAGTACAATTTCCCTTATGCATGCATGTGCTATCCTTGTTTGTGAGCCGAATTTGTTTATTTTCTGTTTACATTGAAAATTTATTTATGTTTTACGAATAAAACTAGGGGCTATCAAGAATGATAGAAATAAGGTGCCCTGTAGATTTATGGGTGGCGAGGTATCAATCTGGAGGTCGCAGGTTTGATTCCTGCTTATACCCTGGGAGGCGATGGTCAAAGTTACAAGTGCTCGTTAACAAATTTAATCTTAGAATTCATTTCTCATATTATCAAAAATGATAGAATACAAGATTACGCCATCCTGCACATAAAATTTAAATTTTCTGCACATGTAGCATAAATGATGTCACGCAAGGTGTTTCTATTGGGTAATAATTTACAGCTAAATAAAAGAGAGAGAATATTGTATTATTTTTTCTTCAAATGGTGTAAAATTTACGTCATCTAACGTGAAATCATGTGCATGTCGTAATCTTGTATTTTCATCATTCATGGTACTTATTCACTCCAGCATTATTAATGATAGAAGATATTTTTTATTGGTATGATTTGCTTATAACAAACACGATCTTTAAAAATATAAATAATATTCTTCCAAAGGGAAGAAAATTCCCTTTGGAAGAAAATTAATTTCTCTAAGATAATCTAGTCACAGAAGGGACCAACACACCGCACATCACATCGCTGCTCGTTATTTCGATTTAAATTGTATTAAAATTTCGATGAATATTGAAATGAATTAAAAATTTCGCCAGACTTTTTTCAATTTTTTTGCTTTTTCATTTTATGAAAAAGAATGTCTCCCTGCTTTGTAATAGAAAATTCTTTGATTTATAATAAGAAATTTTATCCACAAAAAAAAAATATTTTCTCTTGGAAAAAAATACCTAAATTCGGGTCTTATATACCCAAATATTCATGCTTACTTTTTTGTACATTATTCTAAATATAAAAAAATAATACGATTTTAATGAAATGACAAATATTGATTAAAATAATTCCAGTTAAAGAACTTTAAATTAACGATAATCACGATAAAATACGTTCTGGGATTCTTATTTTTAAAAGCAATAAAATGACTAGTTATTCAATTTTTATATATAAAAAAGGAAATTCTAAGAATTTTTAATATACCCTTTACAGGAAACGAACAATTTTTAAAATATTTATAATAAAAAATTTTTTACACCAACCATTCGGATAAACAGCACATCACATCACATCGGAATGCAAAATAAATTAAATTTAATTTGATTTAAAATATTTTTTAATTAAAATTAAATATAAAATAAAAAATTTCAAATTAAAGCCAAAAGGCAAAAACTGTATTTTAATAAGATTTCTGTATGACTCGCATTCATG
This sequence comes from Thelaira solivaga, assembly GCA_947397855.1. Lineage (NCBI taxonomy): Eukaryota > Metazoa > Arthropoda > Insecta > Diptera > Tachinidae > Thelaira > Thelaira solivaga. Next base: position 20,994,513 of record OX377610.1, read on the forward strand.
GACGCACATCCACGAAAGCAGACAGCCAATCGATATATGTATGTACTCATATATTGTTAACATTTCCTTCTCGGAAGCAATAAATTTCAGTTTGAAACTAGTTTGTTCTATTGATACAATTTTTGACATTTAAAATCTATCGTCAGATTCGTTAAAAGATGCTCTCGTTTATCATAAAAATAATCTCTCCAAAATTATGACGTATTTAATGCTATTGCATCCAAAAATGCTAGACATTCCTTCCACATCTCGTGTACTCTGTAAAATATCAAATAGCCGAGGGAGTGTACATACTAAACAGAATATCGCCAAAGTATGGAAGAATATTCAGATTTATCTATTCATTTTCAAATGCAGGAATTGAGGCTCTGTGCTAAATTCCCAAACTGAACGCTCACAATGATCTTCGTCAGACATAGCTGCGGTGACTTTCGAATAAACAAAAATTGTTTTTTTATCTCAATTAAAAAACCCTCTTTAATTAAACAAAACATTAGATTTTCTACGCAAATTAATTTTCTTTATTAAAAACAAAATTAAACGTTTAAAATTTTTTCAAAAATGTGTTTAATTCAATTTAAAATATTTGAAAAAAGTAAAAAAAAAAATGTTTTAGTTTAGTTCCAGCACATATTGATTTACTCGTATTCAATACAACTTTGCCAACAACAATTCGTGTCTTTACAAATCTTAAAGTTTTAAAACAAAAAACAAAAAAGCGAATCAATGAATGAACATGAAATTGGGTAAAACGTAAAAGAATTCAACATTTAGTGAATTTCCCATCATTTAAAATATTTTTCAATATCTGGTTTTTTGTTCGATTTCACACTCGTAGTCTCATGAAGGTCAGCTGTTGAAAAAACAAAAATAAAATACAACAAAATCTCTAAATACTTATTTATGTAGCTGCAATATAATTAACGTTCGGTTACTAAATGTTTGCCTTTTTCTTGTTTGTTTTATTTTCAGGTATGTGAAATGATATGGTGATTGTATTTTTTTTTTAAACCAACTCAAAGATTTTGTTAAGACGATTTTTACCATAAAGATGATGGTGATATCATTGAAGGTTAATAGTTGTCAAGTAAGTAACATGTAAAACAAAACAAATAACAAAATAAGAGCTGTTATTTTTGAAATTGGTATAAGTCCACTTAAAAAAAAAATTAGTAAGCGTTAATTTTATATCTTACTAACGATGGAAAATCATTTGTAAATAAAAAGAGTTTTCTTTATATAAAAATATTATAACTATTTTATTGAAAAACTCAAAAGCGATTAATGAAAAATTATTACAATTTTAATTTCAATAAGAAAAATTTCTCAAAGCCTATTAATACGAGTATATATGTTGAATTTCCAACAACTAATAGCGCTAACTCATTTTTTAAGTGGACTTATGCCATTTTTAAATATAACAGCTCATGTAAAAAATGAGAAAAATGAACAATCAAAACCAATATGGAATAAATGTTTATAAATGGAAGTAATAATGATGACGACATTGATCAGACTTACCAAATATTTTGTTAAATTGGTAAATTGTGAAAAGTTTCTTGCATACATACGGACACATTTTTTAGAGGATGGGAATCTATTTTAAAAGCTGTAGGTTTAATTATGCAAATAATTAATTATGAATATAATAGCAGAATTTAAAAAAAATTTAAAATTTCAAATGTGGTTTCTTTGATCTTTTTAATCTATAAATAAATAAATAAATATTTGGTCTATTTTATATAAAAACAATATTGTTAAATCTAAAAAAAGATTAAAATATATTTAATTGTTTATTTTTAATATATTTGCTGGTGGGAGATGATGATGATGGTTGACGCCGTTGCATTTAAAGTTACTGCTTGGGAAATGCAAAAAGTCACAAAGTTATCAAGCAGCCGTCGTATTAAACAACAGATATTCTGAGCTTAATGTAACTGCAAATTCATTGCAAACCGCTAAAAAACTAAATTAAAATAAACCATGAAACAGGGTTTCCCCTTAAAGTAGTGAGCAATAAATATTGTGTCGCAGGTTCGATTCGTGTCCAGAACCTGGGGGTTATAATGTATTTCTATTCGAATCGAAATGACTTTCGAAAAGAATTTTCAATTCGAAAGAACAATCTAATATGTAGAATTTTCGATAATCCAGCAGAGTTGTATTAACAATTTTGAGGGCAATTTTAAAAATGTTAATTTTTTTTTTAGTTAAAAAGAAAAAGGTCAAATAAAACTAACTAATAAATTTTTTTTTTAATGTTCTACATAATTAGTTTTTTTTTAATAGAAAATTGTCTTCAAGAGCCTTTGCGATTCGAATTGAAATACATAATAACCCGGCTGGGTGATTGGCAGTATAAAAGATCATTTGGGTCGAGTCAAATACAAATATTTTAAAAAAAGCAGGTACCGCAAATACCAGTTATCGAAATTAAAAAATTATTTTGTAACAGTTATTTTGAGAGTTAATAAAAAAACTAACTAAAACAGTTATTTGTTAATGTAAAAAAAATCGCAAATAAAACTGTTGAGGAGTTTTATTTTTTTAGTCAGAAAATAAAACTCTTTTGAGGAGTTTTATTTTTTAGTCAGAAAATAAAACTCTTTTGAGGAGTTTTATTTTTTTAGTCAGAAAATAAAACTCTTTTGAGGAGTTTTATTTTTCCAGTAGTTGAAGTAACAAATTCGCTTACAGATCGAAAATCGTGAATAAAGAATGTTATTTTTGACAGCAAAAAAATAAAACTCTCTTTGTAAGAAGAGTTTCATCTAACCTTTTATTTTAACGTTGAAAAATAACTCTTAACTGTGGAGCACTCGTCAATACGATTCTATTGATATATAACAGTATAGATCTCCGTTGACTCTAACATAAAGAGTTTTTGAGTTAAATTTTTTTTCGATAACCGTTATTTACGGTCCCTGAATAAAAGGCATGAAATATGGCACGACAAATAACAATGGATAACATTCTCAGTGCAAGTTTCATTTCAAGTTTTTCTTTGATTCAATGAAATTATACAAATTATTTAATTAAATAAATGAGTATTTCATTGAATTGATAAAAGATTTCATTAGTTTAATTAAACGTGCCATTCGATGGTAAATAATTAATTTTCATTGGATTAATAAGCAAAATTCTTTCAGTGTAAAAAAGAAGTCGTAACAATAGCAAAAAATTAACAAAAAAATTATTTTAAATTGTCAAAAAAAAAAAAAACTAAATACAGGCATACCTCGATTAGCACTGTTTCTCTAAAGCGCTCTTTTGAAGTTTTGAAAAAAAAAATTATTTTAACTTTAAAGTATTTTTTAAAAGGTTTTTTTTTTATTATATTGATATGATTTGATATAGATCTCCGTAGTTTTGATTAAAAGAATAAAATTCATTAAATAAAAAAATCAATTGAACCATAGACACATGTTGCTAAGTAATCTAGAGAAAGCTTGAAGTTGTAGATGATAATGATGCTATTAGACGAATTGAAAACGGTGAACGACAGTCTGAAATGTCTTAGTTAGGAAGGTAACCCCATATTTTAGTGCAAATATCAGCTCTTTTAACGCTGTTTCTGTTAATGCTCAATTTTCACAAACACAATATGAGCGCTAAACGAGGTATGACTGTAGCTTAAAACTAATAAAGAAGACAAAAAAGACAGAAAGATATGAATTGGAATTCAGGGAAATTTGCAACTTTAAAGCAATCAATTTTTAAGGGGAATTGAATATAAGAACAAAATTGTCTCAGAGTAGTTGATGATTTTACGTCATCAAAACCTTGTATGTAATTTCATGAAATATGTTCATTGTATTAAAGAAATTATATCGTTAAATGCAAAAAAGGAAAAGGAAAATTACCTATAGTTCAATGTTTAAAAACAATTTTTGTTTTATGAAACAAATTCAAGTTATTTTTTTAAATACAATTCGTCTTTTATGCTGACATGATGTGTACATGTCAGTCAGTCAGAGTCATGACTTTGTCATCGTATAAATTCCATTTCGTATAGATTCAATTTCATATAAATTTGTGGGTCTGATGAGAAACAATTTCAGCTTAAAATTAATTTATGTTTGTGGTTCGCATTGAATGTGTAAGATTTGTTGCTGCGCGCTCTTACATCATATTCCACTAAATAAATGAATTGAATAAATAAAAAACGTGTTTTTTTTTTGTATTTAACACGTGTTTTAACCTGATTTCTTGTTGTTGCTTTAATTTATTTCTTTTTCTTTTTCAATATTTTGAAGCAACTTGGAATGCCAATTATTTTGGAAACATATTTTATGTTTTGTAGAAAGTTTTTCTTTTAAATAATTTTTTTTTAATATTTTTTTATGCATACAAATTTTATTTGTTTGTTTATATTTAAATACCCGTTTAAAACTTTTACTTTTTTTTTGTTTGCTTACAAAAGAAGATAAACAAAAACTAAAACATTCAAACTTTGCAAAAATTTTAATTTCTAGAGCTGCATATCACTTTTTTTAATGCTTTTAATTCGTGTTTCTTATCACAGAAATAATAAATTTCAACTGTTCATTTTTATAGAGATGAAATGTGAATTTATTTTCATTTCATTTATTTTAGTTTAAGTAGTTTAAAGAAGAAATATTTCAAATAAAAATTTAATGCTTTTAAAGTTTTTTTCTGGCTCAGTTTTAACACTATGTTATGAGCCACACACAGGTAGTAAAAAAAAATTATCGTCAACCATTGGTTGATAACACAGGTCTAGAATAATATTGGTGCCGCCAAATATAAAAGAGATTTCTGGTATTTTCGATATCCTAATTAAAATTTATTATCTAATTTTTCAATCCTAGAAATTAACTGTTGTATTGAAACCTCCGTCATATAATTTGCAATAACTTGAGAACTACAACTCACATTAAATGTACACAACCACGTAAGAATCAGTCATAAAATAACTTTTAAATTATCTTATGATAAATTTTTTTAAAAGTCTTGTAGCTTCTGAGATATTCTTAAAGTTTTGTAAAAAAAATGTTTCAAAAAAATTTTTTTCTTAAAAATCTAAAATCTTAAATTGTGTTCGAGATGTTGATATGCATATGATTTAAATAAAATTGTGATTAAATTTAAAACTTTTAAATGAATTTTAACTCATTTTATTTGTATCATATGCAGGTATTAAAATTCTTTGTTTTAGATTTTTAATAAATTAAAAAAAAAATTTGAAAAAATTTGTTTTTTTAAACTTTAATGCTTGTGTTTAAAGAAAATGAAATTTGATTTGAAATCGCTATTGTGACAAATTTGTATGAAAAATTTGTCAAAATTTCTACTTGAAGTCGTTATTACCCGCCTAAGACTATTTCAGAAACTACAAGATTGTTAAAAATAATTGATAATAACACAATTTAAAGGTTATTTTATTCCTGATCTTTGGTGGTTTTGTAAATTTAATCAGAAAGCTAGTTCTCGAGTTATTGCAAATTATATGGTGTAACATCTTCTTTTTCCTATATAACGGTAAATATCGATAACCTTAGACCACAAAAAATTAATTTTGTTGGCCTGTGTAATAATAAAAAAATTTTTTTTTAATAAATTAAGGGCACGAACATGTATTTTTATTTTCAATATATTATAAATTGATTTAATATAAATTACTCTTTTTTGACTGCCGCATGGCTACTTGGACTTCTATGTAACACTAAACAACTCGTCTTTCCTTTTTTGTGTGGAAAGGCTCGAATGAAGTTAATATTTACCCTGCAGAATGGTTCTTGGGCTCCATCCGAATAGTCTGCCATTTTGTAAAAGTTCGTTTTGTGTGGGTATAAATTTCAAATTATTCGTTAAATAACGTTAAAATGTTTTAAAATTTAATTAATATTAAATGATTTTATTTATTGTGGATTTCCGGTTGTTTCTTCATTGTTTTACTTGTACAAATCAGAATTTATATATATTTTTTTTTGTTAATTTAATTGATGAAAGATATTAAGCAAAAAATTTATTTTGTGCTGTTTTCTTTTTCAGCACAATTTATTTATTTTTGTTTTTCAGTTTGCCTTCAAATGAAACCAAAACTTTTGTTATAAATAAGTGTACGTTTTTCGTTCACGAAAATGCAAAGAAATCATTTTAATCAACAAAATAAAATAAAACAAAAGAAACTAAAGATGTATGTCATCTGCTTAAGTAGAAGTTGTAAAATAGAAAAATTCTTTAAAAATTATTTAAATAACTGATAGATTTCACCTGTATTGAGCAATTGATCTATTGTTGAATTGAGTCACTAATAGTGAAAATTGTTGGGCCAATTGGACCCTATATAAAATACGTCGAAGTGATGTTCTAGAGATGCTTAGTTGTCCAAAACGTCTTCGCCTTGAAGGATATTCTTCAACACTATGCCGTACACAATCAAAAAAAATTTTTTTGCTGGAGAAATACGCACATATTTCTCAAGTTTACTTAAATAATATACTCGTATATACCATTCAAAAGGCCTTAATGTTTTCTTTCTAAATCCGCTGAGAAACCTAAAATCGGTTGATATTCCACTAAGTTACTGGTTTATAAGTGCATAAAGGTTTTTTTTACCTGTAATGCTAACCCTATCAAATTCTTTAATACAAGTAAGGCTAATGGTAACCGGTGTACAGCATTCAGGAATACTGCCCATTTAATTGACTTCATGTTAAGCAAAAATAAATTAAATAATTTAATTGTTGTTCGTTGTTTTCAAGTATAAACCATAAACATTTTATTACAGCGCCAGATTTAAAATGAAATCACAGCATTAATTAATTGGTTACATAAATCTGATGAGCATCAGGGTAGGAAAAAGGTAAATATAAAAAAATTAATTAATATATTAACCAGTAGCGTTTAGAAAAATATTTCGAAAGGGCATTACTCCTTCTAATAGTTCTTCATTTAAAGGCTGCTCTTATGTAAAAAACAGAAAATATTTTTAACTCTAAAAATACAAAATTTTAATTTAAACACAAAAATAAAATTCTTAATTTTTGAAATGCACGTATGCAAAATATAATCTGCGTTTATTTTAAGAATATTTCGTATATAAAATTTCCATAAATAAATAAAGATAAAAAAAGCCTTAAAATTTTTCAAAAGCAACAACATTTTGTAACAAATTGACCTTCACCCCATGTGAACGAGTACGTACATAACCCCTCATTTTAAAATAAAACATGTGGATCTTTTCATTAGAAATTTTACTTTTTGTTTTGCAAATACTCTCACATACACACATACATATATATATTTACTGTTTGCATGTGCGTCAAAAAACTTACCAGCATTTTTTTATAAACTAATTTTATAAATACAAAAGAAACTTTGTTTGTAATTTTTTCCCTTAACTAAGCGGAAATGAAATTAGGGTTAGAGGTTGGCTTAAATTGGACAGGCAACGCAGAAAAAGTTGGGATGTGGTTGCCATGGGTTCTCTCCACACTTTGCAACATGTTTATGCAACGCGTTTTCCGCCCAGATTGAATATTTTGATACAAACACTGCAATCAACAATTAAACCACAAATGCAAGATCAGTTCTTTATTTTGTATTATAGCATGACCACCACGGTAGAAACACACTTAAAAAAATGAGTGCTGAACTAAGTGAAATAGCAGCAATTATTATTCCATAATTCTGGCAAATCTTAATATATAAAACTCAACTGTACGTGTGTTTGAATTTTGTACTGCTCCTAAACGGCTGAACCAATTTAATTGAACAACTTTAAGTTACGCCTTGGAAGGTTTAGCGTCAAAAATTCGACCGGCAGGTGGCGCTGCAGTCAGTATCTGGCTTATTTGTCTACTACCTGTTTTACCCGGTCATGCACGGTACTTTTTTTTTATTAAGATCGAATATACAAAAATTTTATATTTTCATCTAAGCCCAAGTTACATATTATTTAATGAAAAGAAAAATTTGCCACGCAAATTACTACTTTGTACATTTTTCTCAAATTGGAGAATTTTTTATATGTTCAGGACAACCCAACTTAGGTTTTTATGAAAGAAAAATTTACCACGGTCCTCTCTACGCCCACTTTTCAAATTTATCTCATATTGAAGAGCGCCTAGACCGATTTGGCTAATTTTTTTCTTATATGTTCAGAACAACCAAGATCAAAAATCGACAAAATCCTACATATTTACAGCTTGCTTGTTTTTCATGAACAACGATTCAGATTACGCAACCAACAGCAATGAAACCACATAATATCAAAATATTTTGATATTTTTAAAACCTACAATGCAACACGAAATTAAAATATAAACACGGCTACACACTATGCAATCAACCACGAAACATTAATTACTCAAATTAAGTTTTAAAGTCTACTTAAAAACAGATTATTGGATCGACAGAATCCTAACTTTAGCTATTGCTAACCTAAAATAATTAAATTTTTTCAAAAGTTTGTAGCTGATAAAAAAAAGCTATGAACTTAATTTTTATTTCTATTTTAAAGTAGTTTAGTTGTTATAATTATTAATACAATAAAAATAGATTTTTAAATAATATTTTATGGGAAAAAAAACGGTATAATCACTACACTGAAAGAATTGAGTTTATATATCCTTTGAATTTTGTTTTTCATTCAAATATTTATTCATTTAATGAAATAATTTCATTAATACAATGAAAATATTTCATTTATGCACATAATTTATAATGTATTTCATTTAATAAATGAAACAATGTTAGTGAAATCGTTTCCTTTAATTTATACCGCATTTTTCTTTTAGTATATTTTGAGAATTCCAGTATTAATTACAATTAATTATACATTCTACATGAATGTTTAGAATAATAGAAATCAATTTGCAAACTTAAGAATTATAACTCTTGATTGGATAACGCATATGAAATTCAAATCACAGTTTTAATAGCAATAAAAATAAATTATCAGTCACATCGTGAATATAATTTCTTGGGGATTTTTTAAAAATAAAATTTTTTTTCAAGAAATGTGAAAGATAATTTTTCTTGTAAAAACTAAATTGTCATTAAAAATTGAGCGGCATGTAAATTATTATTTATATTATTATCTGCTGAGCCCTGTGTAAAGAGTAAACCTTTCATACAGCCTAACAGTTCGTTGTTCGAGATCGTATGATCTAAATAAAGTGTGAACTCTCTTAAATATTTCCTTCCTCTCAGAAGTCCTACAGTCATACTTAGTTGGGGCGGCAAGCGTTTTTTATCTGTTAAAAATTCTCATGCTCATACAAAATGTATGCAGCATAGCTAAATAGAGCGGCGGCAACGTTGAACAATTCGAAAATCCAATGTCGACAGTGCGTTTTGTAGTGAAGTTGGCTGCAAAACAATTGTTTTTTTTTTTAGTTTTGTTTAGTTATTGTTGATCAATAATGACATGTTAGCTAGTTTTTTTTTTTTAATTTATTAATTTTAATTCTATTTTTGTTTGTCTTTAGTGGGTCTTTTTAAACAAGATGATTAACACTACTGTAGAAAATACGATAAAAAACGCTCCGCTTGCCGCTATAATTTAGGTTGGACTGTTACGCTGCTAGACTCACTGGTAAGGATTGCCCCATTTGAACAAAGGGGGCAGATATAAACATGTAAAACTCTGGGTTGAAAAATTTATTTAAGAATTCTGCAACATATACGTATACGTTTTTTGGTCTCCTCTAACATAATCAGCAGCCATAATCTTGTTATTTAAAAAAAAAAAATACTTTTCGTCTAAGCAGTAGTGTATTTATTTAAACATCATTGAGTAATCACTGCTCTACTGCAACAACTAACTATTTAAGATAGTCTTGCCGATAATATTGCTCTTCATATTTTTAAGGACACCGAACAAAAACTACTGCGTAGAATTATTTTAAGTTTTTCACACACAAGCCTTGCTATATCAGCTCTCCAAACATAATAATGATTATGCAATTTAAGTGTGAAGTTGTTGGATTTGAAAAAATACAATTAAATCCTCTGTCGGAAAAAAAACGAAATTACTTTCCGAACAACCCAATAAATAATTATTGCACTCAATAATATACTTTTTCTTCCGTTTTTATTTGTATTTGATTGCTGGTATCTCTTTTTTCATTTTATAAAAATTATTTGGGTAAAAGTTGTTGTATTTGTATATTTTAATGATTTCCATTCACACTTTTTTCCTAGAAAATTACAATTAATTAAACGTGATATTTTTCTTTAATATTTGTAATCTTTTGCAAATGCATACATGCACATGCATATACACGTACATACACGCGAGTTAATAAATTAAAATGGGCAATGATGACAAACAAAATAATTTGTAGCATAAAATCCACCCTGTATTTGATTATGTAAACAATGCACGAATGCATTAACAACAAATAACATTTAAATTATTTAAGTGGAATTACTGAACATTTCAAAATAAAATAAAAGATTTTTCATCAAAACAACAACGCAGCAGTGACATGCACGTGTTTACTGTGTAAATAATACAAAAATATAAATTTAAAAAAATTATTATGATATATTAATACAGTAAAAATATCTTAAAAAGTAAATTTATAGGCTTTCCCAATTAAAACGCAATAATAATCGGACTGGTTACTTTTTTGGTCATAACTTGCTTATTTTTCTAGATATCAACTTGATTTCTATTGCGTTGGATAGATAACCGGACTGGCTTTAATTCGATTTTATTATTGTGCAGATAGTGGGAAAAAAATTTTTTTTCCAAAAAAAAAAACCATGGACTACCCCCTTTGCTTTTTTTTAAAAAAATGAACAAAAATGTTTTTACACTATCCACAAGAAAAAAATTGCTAATTAAAGCCAATGCGCTAAGCTATCCAACGCAAAAGAAATCAAGTCGATGTATTGAAAACTTAGCAAGTTATGAGCAAAAAGGTAGCCAGTTCTACCAAAAAGTGGCCGGAAAGAGGCAGTAGTAGAACTGGTTACTTTTTTGGTCATAACTTGCTTATTTTTCTAGATATCAACTTGATTTCTATTGCGTTGGATAGATAACCGGACTGGCTTTAATTCGATTTTGTTATTGTGCAGATAGTGGGAAAAAAATTTTTTTTCCACAAAAAAAAAAAACCATGGACTACCCCCTTTGCTTTTTTTAAAAAAATGAACAAAAATGTTTTTACACTATCCACAAGAAAAAAAATTGCTAATTAAAGCCAATGCGCTAAGCTATCCAACGCAAAAGAAATCAAGTCGATGTATTGAAAACTTAGCAAGTTATGAGCAAAAAGGTAGCCAGTTCTACCAAAAAGTGGCCGGAAAGAGGCAGTAGTAGAACTGGTTACTTTTTTGGTCATAACTTGCTTATTTTTCTAGATATCAACTTGATTTCTATTGCGTTGGATAGATAACCGGACTGGCTTTAATTCGATTTTATTATTGTGCAGATAGTGGGAAAAAAATTTTTTTTCCAAAAAAAAAAAACCATGGACTACCCCCTTTGCTTTTTTTAAAAAAATGAACAAAAATGTTTTTACACTATCCCCAAGAAAAAAATTGCTAATTAAAGCCAATGCGCTAAGCTATCCAACGCAAAAGAAATCAAGTCGATGTATTGAAAACTTAGCAAGTTATGAGCAAAAAGGTAGCCAGTTCTACCAAAAAGTGGCCGGAAAGAGGCAGTAGTAGAACTGGTTACTTTTTTGGTCATAACTTGCTTATTTTTCTAGATATCAACTTGATTTCTATTGCGTTGGATAGATAACCGGACTGGCTTTAATTCGATTTTATTATTGTGCAGATAGTGGGAAAAAAAATTTTTTTCCAAAAAAAAAAAAACCATGGACTACCCCCTTTGCTTTTTTTAAAAAAAATGATAAAAAATGTTTTTACACTATCCAAAAGAAAAAAAATTGCTAATTAAAGGCAATGCGCTAAGCTATCCAACGCAAAAGAAATCAAGTCGATATATTGAAAACTTAGCAAGTTATGAGCAAAAAAGTAGCCATTTTTAACTTTAGCAAGCATGCTAGAAGAATCGGTCTGCTATCAAATAACTATTGCAAAAGTTGTCAGGATGAGAGAGACTATACAATACCTTCTCTGTCTCTACCCAGCTCTAGAAGATCAGCATGATTTTGGTGAACAGCTACCTGTGAAGCCTTTTTGCGTTATTGACTGAAGCAATGGGTGGGCTGTCTGTCTTTGTGATTAGCAGCAATTAGTTTAGGTCGCACCGAACTCTTCTTTTTCGTCTTATTCCTTTTCTTTTCGCTTTTAAAGTCTTAGTATAGTTATTCTTTCTACCTTTTTCCTCTTCTACAGATATCACAAAGGAATGGCATAAAAGTGCCTACGTAAAACCAATTCCATCTTCTTCTTAAAGCATCCTGTTCAACCTAATTTAATCTATTTTCCTATTGAATACTTAAATTTTTTGTATGCGCTTATTTATGCAAAAACTGTCTTCACATAATTAGCGGTACTCAATCTAAAGAGCTGCTCCAAATATTTTGAAAGCCACACATCACTACAAACATTTGTAATATTTTATAATAAAAAGAGCTTGTAAGCCACTTCAAGTACGCTTGTGCAGCTGTTTAGTACTCACCACTGTGTATACAAATGATGTGAATCAGAACACAAATGCTTCTTTTTAATAAGCAGTACAACAAATTTCCACTTATGGCGTCTTGAGTAAGCCTTAAACAGTTAACAGACACGGCAATTTTAGTTGCTCAACTCTTGAGTTTCTAGGAGAGAGAGGGTGCAAACTTTCCCCTATAAACTGAAGAGTTGTGCAACTAAAATTGCCACATCTCTTCCCCGTCTAGAAAATGCTTATGTGCTACTAAAATGGTTACTGCCTGCATAACATTAGACGTTAGTCCAATTAAATTGAACCATGTAGTCCAACAATTTCTACAGGGCATGCACTCGTATGTATATTTCAGTGTGTAAATATATAAATTACATCAATCACATGAATAAGCCTATTTGAATGAATGTGCGTGTAGAGGCAAGTAAACATCTTGACAAGAGTTGAAAAGAAAGAAAAAGAAACAAATAAATTGTTTACATTTCGACGGTAAAACAGTAAAGAAAACAAAATCCAGTGCTGTTTGTTGGTATTCACGCCAAGTGGTACTACTGCTAACTGAATGAAAAGTTTCATTTTATATTAATTTAAATTTAAGTTAGAAAAATATCATGGCTATCGTTCCATATATATATAGTGATTAGCCAATTTTTTAACGTAGAAGCTTTAAAGCTTAAATTTCAACATCGATTTATGCATTTGTGTGCGTTTTTTTAAAAATGAAAGTCACATGTATACGTTGTGTGTGAATTTAACAAAAATAAAAAATATTTTGGTGCATAGATTGATGTCTGTATCTCTCGAATAAACCTTTCAGATCAGGTTTCAGCGATCTGAAAGAAGCCATCATTTAACTTTTAAGTTGTCGATCATTAATAGAATTTGAATCTCTTTCTTTTAAAGTGTAAAGTGTCTAGTTTTGACGAGGGCTTTCTACTTTAAACAATCCACCCACCTACTTACTCACTAGCCACTTGCATACATCAACGACATCTCATAATCGCAAATTAAATACTTGACGGCACTTAAAGTGTATCAATTCATTCTCACTGAACACTTGATAAACAGACTGACAGACAAATTATGAAAAAAGAAAAATGCAATAAATATTCATATCCACTTTAACAGAAGAAGACTTATTTGTTTTTATTGTACTACATGTTTGTATTTGTTTTTGTTTTTCACTCTTATGATGCCTTCAAATTGAAGAGTGACATGTCGTTTGTCTGTTTGTGTAAAAGTGAGAAATTATTGTCATGATTTCTTTTTTCTTCTTCTCTATTTTAATGATGGGAATTCCCATGGGCCCCATATTTTATTAATTCATTAGAATTTGTATTTTTAAACGAAAAGCATAAATATTTGCAAAAAAAAAAACATGTTTACAGTGTCATGCCACTTGAAAATGTACACTCACTGTTTTCTGCCATTAAAAAAAGAAAATAAATGCAAACATTTTTATAAAAAAAGAAAAGGAAATTAATATTTTCTTTTATATATTAAATTAATTAATAACTTAAAGTTGTAATAAAAATGTTTTAAAAGCCAAACAGGCTTTTTTGTGAAATTTTAAATTTGCTTTAAAAATATTAACAAAATTCAGGCTGCGTAACGCAACGCCGTAAAATACATGTTGTAAATAAGTCTTGTTAGGTTGCACAGGACGCCCCAACAAGAAAAATAGAAGGGGGCTCACCTGGGTCTCTTTGTGATACCTGTATAAGAGTGAAAAGAGATAAGGAGATAGTAAGAAAAGAAGAAGAAGATGAGTCTGTCACCTAAACCAATTGCTGCTTCTAATGAAGTCATATTGCATGCCGATTCCTATATTCGACAAAGTGGAAAGACCCTACAAGTGACGTTTCTCGAGATAAAGTTTTCACTGCGTCTCCAGACGTTGATAATTTTATTACACTAAAACTGTTTCATTATTTTGGTTGGTTAAAATTCGTTCGATATCTAATGATGTAATTTGCCCTCCGAGCTTCATTATAAATTTTAGCATAGAAGTTTTACCTTTTTAGTTTAAGCTATTGGAAAGCTATTGCCTTATTTTCTATACAAAATTTCTTTTTTTTTATGGTTTTCAAAATGTTCATTGCCTTTTTAACTACATGCAAAAGCGTCTAAATATTCGTATTGAAAATACGAATATTTTTTTTTGTTGTTCTTTGGTTTGAAATTAAAGGAAACATATTGATTTCACACCTTTTGCACGAGAGGCAGAGAAACAGAAACGAAGTTTGCTTTGTTTGAATTTCATAATTATCTGCCTAAAAAGGTTGAGGTTCACCGCAACATCCGTTATTGCAAAACACATTTAAAAATGTTTAAACAGAAATTTTGTTCAAAGAAGAAAAAAATAGAATATTTACAATATTTTTTCAGTTTAAATAAATGATTACAGTCATACAAGAGCAGTTTAATACGAGAAAGTAAAAGGATGTAGCACTCCCCTCTCATTTTGACATTTTAATTTTGCTAAAGCTAAAGGAAATTAAAAAGGAAAAAGAAAATAAGAAAATACATAAATTAATTGATTAAATGGGATTAAGAATAAAAACAAATTTTACAATTCCGAGAGCCAGTTATAGTTTCAGTTTCTTTAGAAAAAAATCTAATTTTTCAATTACCATGTTCCACATTAACAATTTCTGAAATTAACGCATAATTACAAAAAAATGTAAATTAAGTGGGCGGGTAATTTATCTGCATACCCTTGCGACTTATGAAAAGTCTAGCAGGGTCCCATCGTACAATTTCAGTGAGTAGTTCACATCACGTGCACATCTCACATCTCTCTCGTTAAGAATGTTCAAGGTAGCGGCACTAGTAGTTTAGTGGCCTTTTTGCGCGTGCATGTCCAAGTTTTGACTTAAAACTTACCAAACTATGGTCTATGAAACGATGAGTTCTTGTAACTGCTTCGAATTATTATCCTGCCATTTGCAAGAATATCTAAATTAAAAGAAGATTACGCCTTCAGTAAGTGATTTCTCTGCTTCCAAAATTCAGCCGTCTGAACATCTGAATTTTTTTAACAGAAAAATACTTTCCTAAAATCGTAATTTTGTTTTCTATTATTTTTAGAGCCATGTGTACCGCAACTCTAGTGATAATAATAATTCAAAGCAGTCGATTTCGCGTCACTCACAAGAAACTGGCACTTTCAACTGCCTCGAGCACTCCTAAACAATTTTATCACTTGTATAATTTGGCAAAAAAGCTGCAAAATTCCCTCATATCGAATAAAATCAATCGACCTTTTAGTATTTTTGTATGCAATATTTTGAAAATTTTGATACAAGACTTGACCTCCAGATTTAATAGCATTAACAATATGGCCATTTTAAACTGTCGAAGTAATAAAAATTCTATTGAAAGACCTCTACACTGAACCAAAAACTGTGTTACAAAATCAACAAGGTATGTGGTAAATTTGAAACCATCCCGCTGTCTATTTTATTGACCACGAGTGTTTTCCATATTTTAGGAAGCGTGTACAAATCGAAAACGGTTGGTTGTCAACTTAGAAAACAGCAACGATTTTACTTTTTTAACAACGAACGTTCTCAAATTGACAAGTCATGTTGTCATTTTTTTAACAAACGTGTTCAAATTGACAAGGCATCTTGTCATTTTGTTAGCAAACGGTGTCATTTCGACACCAGAATTAACACCATTCGTTGTCAATTCGGCAAGGCTATGTTGTTAATAATGCGTTATTAAAATAACACCATGCGTTGTCAAAAGTCAGCACAAACGTGGTTTATACACTATCGACACCGTTTACGGTAATTTTTTCTCTGGGTGTATAGAACATACTAAACCAAAGCTAAAAAGTTCTTAGTTATTAAAGGTTTTTTTTTTAGTAAAAAAATTTATTTAAAAAATATCTAAAGTAAAACATAGTTTAGTTTTTTCACCTTTTATGTGTTTGCTTTTAAAACTTTAAGAACCTAATGCCATTTAGATTATTTCAAAGTATATTTCCATCTGTGACATACTTACATACAATTTTTTTTTTAATTATAAGCATTTTCGCTTTAATTGCTAAAATAAAAATAGAAAATTATTTCTCACAATTGAAATCATTTAACACATCTGCTGAAGCAGCTCTGGAATAATACTTTGTTTTGTTAAAAGCAAAACAAACAAACATTTGTTGTGATTTTAGCCAAAATCATGCAAACGCTATTTGCTGCTATTAAAATAAACAATTGAATATTATTTTTGTTTTCTTTGTTTTAATAATTAAGATTATTTTCTATGGAAAACAATATTTTTTTTTTAATTTTTATTTTTCTGGAAATTGTTCGGTGGTCACTTGACTTGTTCTACAGTAATAAGTATTGCGCTGCCAAAAAATTGCTTGCTTTCATTTATTGTTGTTGTTTTAAAAATTTAATTCTACAAAAAAGAAATAATAATAATTACATACATACGAGTAATATTACTATTTTATTTTTCAACTTTATTCCAATTGAACTGAAATAGTTTCGAGGGTGGTACCTAAAAACTAATTACAATTCATTCATTTTAATTATATATATTTTTTTTATTAAAATAAATTAAAAATTTCACATTTTTTTTCGTTTTAAAACGAATTCATATAATTTTATTCTTTTTAAAACCGAGTAAACAAACTTATAAAGGGTGTTTTTTATAGACGTATAGAACTTTAAGTTGGTATTACTGTTCAAGATGGCGACCGATTTAACAGCTGTCAAGTGATTTATTCTCAGTGCAATTTTATTTCGAAAATAATGGTTCATAATTTTGATTTTCATAAGCGAATTTTGTTTAGCGATGAAGCGCACTTCTGGTTGAATGGCCAAGTCAACAAACAAAACTGCCGCATTTGGAGTGAAGCTAATCCTCAAGTGTATGTCGAAACACCGTTACATCCAGAAAAACGGACTGTTTGGTGCGCTTTATGGGCTGGTGGAATCATTGGTCAGTACTTCTTCAAAAATGATGATGGCCAGAACGTTACAGTCAATGGTGATCGGTGTAGAGCCATGATTACTAACTTTTTCATTCCTGAATTGAACAACCATGATGTCCAGGAGCTGTGGTTCCAACAAGACGGCGCAACATGTCACACAGCTCGTGCCACAATGGATTTATTGAAACACACGTTTGGTGACCGCCTAATTTCACGTTTTGGACCTGTGAATTGGCCTCCAAGATCTTGTGATTTAACACCGCTAGACTACTTTCTGTGGGGCTATGTAAAGTCATTGGTCTATGCGAATAAGCCACAAACGCTTGACCATTTGGAAGACAACATTCGCCGTGTTATTGCCGATATACGGCCACAAATGTTGGAAAAAGTCATCGAAAATTGGACGTCCAGATTGGACTACATCCGAGCCAGCTGTGGCGGTCATATGCCAGAAATCATATTTAAAATGTAATGCCACAAGATTATCTTTCGGATAAATAAAATTCATGTCAATCGAATAATCCATCATTGTTTTATTGCAATTTAAAGTTATATACATCTATAAAAACACCCTTTAGAAAGTAAATCTAAAAAATAAATGAGAAAAGCAATAAAATTTAAAGATTTTTTTTAGCAATTTCAGTGCAAGTCGCACTTTAATACATTTAAGTTTAAAAAAAATATTAATCAAAAAAAAGTCTGAAATTTCTTAAAATTTTCGCTCCAAGTGCGAAGGTTAGTTCTATAAATAAAAGAATTTTTTTCACATTTTTATAGACATCACAATAAATAACAATTTCCGACAATAGCAAACAATACCGGTTAATTGTATGAAACAAAAATTTGACTTTAATGTTTAAATAAAAATTTGAACTTCATTTCGAATAGTATCAAAACGAAGTTTATTATATTTTTACATAACACCAAATAGTATGTGTGTGAAGATGAATATGTCTAGTTAAATACGTTTTTTTTTAATATCGCATGCGATAAAATAAATTTCCATATATATTCTATTCCTTGAGATAGAAAGTTTTGGCCACAGTAGCCTTCATCCCTCAGAGACCATACGCTATTTTTGTACTAAATAAAATTTTCAATGTTTTCTAAAAAATTTAACAAATACAATTGGACGATAACCCTATCCATTGTGGTTGTTTTCCATTAGAACCTATTCCTTGAGCTAGAAGGGCTTGGCCAGAATAACTTCATCTCTCTATAAGCGCCTTTAAATTCAGTACCTATGTGAAGAATATGTATGGAAATTTTTTTTATCGCATGCAATATTTAAAAAAAAACTTATTTAACTAGACGTATTCATCTTCACACAAATCCAAATAGTAATGTTTTCTCTTTAAAAAATTTTTCATTTTTGAAAACGACAGAAGAGAGCCGATTGCCTTGACATACTTACAATTTTTTCCTTCTAAATATTTTTAGGTTTCGTTAGTTTTGCTAGCTAGCATTGCAAGGCGATCTTCAAACCCGCTTTAACATTTGTTCAAAAACCGTTTTATTTTATATTTATATACCCTTAAAAAAGCAAACTATAAATTCCAGATTTACCTACATTTCTTAGAGGAAAATATGGAATTTTACTATGAAAGAAAAGGCTTTTATGAAATGACTTTAAAGTCATTTCTTTTCTGACTTCTGTTTTAATTTAATTTTCTAACTTTTTGTTTTATTCAGAAGATGATTGAAGTAAATCTATTTAAAAGATCGTCTAGTATTATAAATAAAAAAAAAAAATACAGAATAAAACGAATCTATTAAATAGAAAAAGTCTACAGAAAAATTAAAGAGAAGAAAATAATTAAAAATAAAATAATTCTTAATTCGCCACTACAACTTAAGTAAAGAGGTTTTCAACAAGTAGATACTCTTGGTTTTAAACAGGGGCATGTGTTTCTTTTAGAGGGTTGTGAGATTTTTCAGAAATTTTTTAATTTTAAAACATTAAAGCCGCTTATTCTAATTTGATGCTACAAAACAAACATATGAAACTTCAACTAAAACGCATTTTTCTTAATTTAAACAAAATGGAGTTTTTATCACCTAAAATATAAATAAATAAAACCAAGCGATACAAATTTTAATCTGAACACAAAAATTCAGTGACAAAGAATATTAACAAGAATGTAAATAGAGTTGATATTTGCTTCACCCTGTAAGCAATATTGTAGTCAACCATCATCATAGCATATTTAAATGCTATAGAGTTATGCAAGGGCGCCCTATATATTGTTTAAACTGAAAAAATGTCTAATTAAGACATGTGACGACTTTAACTGAAGTAGAGCATTGATTCTAAATAGTAAATACTATTTACTACTACAGAATAACAATGGGTGATTCAAGTAGTGTAATAAAATTATGTAGTTGTAACTATCAAAATTCGTTAGTACAGACTAAAATTTAGTTCTCTTAATTATAATTTTGGCTGTATAACCGAATTTCTTGCATCATAACTAAAAAATTCGATTATTCCAACTGAATTTATAAATTGGCAAATAATATGATTCGAACAACCAAATTTATGTACTCAGTATAGTTACGTAATAAATTATTTTTTCACTAGTCACTATATTGGAACATTAGTACTAGTTAAAGGATAAGTTCTCTTTGTAGTAGCCATGATATATGGCTGTTAGCATCAATATAGTTTCAACAAGTCCTGGAATAAGTTTTTTAGGAGCAATTTATCCAGCATACCCCGCTGAGAAGTGTACTACTTAGTCCACTACCTAGGCTATCACATTATTCAAATAGTCTGTTGGCTGAGTTAAAAGTAATCTAAGTATACGACACTCATTACTTGAGATATCGTTAGTTTGAAGTGCGCTTACAGCTAATTGAATTGCCTGTAGGGTACATCTGCATATGCATTTTCTGTTATTTCTCTGCCTAAAAGAAAAAATTGTTTGTCTTTAATTCTGTGTTGAATGATAAGGGATTAAAACAATAGTTTATTGAATACAATTACTTAGGCTTACATTTTATCCCAAAATATTTGTTTCCTTTTTTTGTATAAAGAAAAGAGAAAGTTTTCTACATTGAAATTTACATATATGTAGGTATGTGTAATGTAGCAGGTCTCTCAGGACAACTGCAATAAAACCACTCGTATTAAAAAAAAAATATCAAATATCAGTAATACGATAAACTTGTGTTGTATATGCTGTACACAAGAACATGTAAATTATAAATCAATTGAAATACGAGTATGTATATCCATACATACGCACACCCATATAAACATGATTTGTCTTATAAACAAATACATTTTTGAATTTAAATTAAACTTTATCTTATCGCTCGCTTTTCAAAAACGACATTTAAATATGTGTTCCGCTAATATAACTACACTGATAAAAATAAAAATTGGCTGTACATACAATATGTATAACTCGTCTCAAAATATTTAGTAATAGAACTTTAACTTATAAGCAATTTACACTGAAGCCAAATCTAGTTCAAACGAGATTTTGATTGAAATCTAGTTCAATTTGACTAGATTTACCATACAAAACAAAATCTATTTTGTTACTAAATTTTTCCAAAATCTAGTCAAAATCCTGGTGTACTTAATCATACAGCTGTGGTTTTGTTATTAATACGCCAAAATACGACACTGCACAAGAAAATTTGACATTTGGAAGAAAAAAAAATTAAATTAAACACATTAAAATAAAAAAATATTTTAAAATGGATGGAAATGCATACACAAAAAATTATAAGTGTTATTTGTTATATTAATATGAAATTTAGTGCAGTTTGTTCTTATTCCGAAAATGAAATTTTGATATATGTCAAAAAGAATGTAATGTAAACGGTATGGATTTAAAAAGAGATTTCATATCAAATCTAATAGATTTCGGCTCAATGTAAATGCACTGTTAGGTTCCAAATGTTAGTTAAGCAACGTTGTTAGGTTTTGAATATCAAAAATTTACAAACACCAAAAAATATATAACAGAGATATCTGGCCCTATAACAAAATAGTTTTCGAAATTTTTCCCGTTTTTCAAATTTTAATTTTGAATCGGCGTAGATAACCATTCGAATCTTTCATTTTAGGTACATTAACTGTTAAGCAAACTTATGTAAAACACTACTAAGTATATTTTTGTAGAACATTTTAACCCTCTAACTTGTCAATTATTAAGACTTTATTGAGTCCAAATTAAAAAAGAAGACTAATAAGTTGAAAAGTTAGAAGATTAAAATGTTCTACAAAAATATTCCTCCTGAAATTCTTAATTTTCTTTTAAAGCGAAAGAAAGTCAAAACTTGAAATGTGTTTAAGGGTTAATTCGTTGTTATATAGAGTTGGTGCAAAACTGTTCCACAAAACTTGATTCAGGTGGTTGTTTATAAGAGAAATCTTTTGTATTACTTTTAACTATAAGACGCCTTACAGAAATTAGCTATAGATATAATATCTATTAATAAAAAGTTGAAAGCGACTTTGTTTGCTGTAAAACGAACTTATTTATTAATTTTTTTTTTTTTTGCATTGTACAGTGTAATTAGTTTAAAAAAAGAAAATTACTTTCATGTATTTTATTTAAAGTCCCTCAATTCCACCAACAATTATTTTAACGAAATAATTAAAAAAGTCATTCGCTTGGTTTGTTTATTATCTAGCATCTCGTTTACACAAATTTGGTGGTACTGACGAAAAAAAAAACGCCAAAAAAAAAGCACTAAAACTAAAAAGTAACTAACAGTCTAACCTAAATTTTAAAGGTAAGCGGAGCGTTTTTAGCGCCCTCCATTTTTATAATATTTTATATAGTAGTGTTAATCACCTTATTTAAAAAACCCCACTAAAGAAAAACAAAAATATAGTTAAAAACTCTAAATTAAAAAAAAACTAGCTAACATGTCATTACTGGTTAAAAATAAAAAATAATTGTTTTGCAGCCAACTTCACTACAAAACGCACTATCAAAATTGAATTTTCCAATTGCTTAGCGTTGCCGCCGCTCTATTTTGTTATTGTCCACACATTTTGTATCGGCATGATAATTTTTGACAAATAAAAAACGCTTTGCCGCCCCAATTTAAGTAAAGTCCGTTTAAAAAATATGAGAAGCGAGAAGCACTAAAAACAGTGCTAAAAGCTTTAAAAAGTCTAAATGGACAAAGCTGTAATTAGGGCTTTTACATATTAAGGTACCAGGATTTTGTTTATGAACATAGAAAAAATCACCTACAAAAACTGAAGAAACTTTTTATTTTTAATACTGATTTTAATTTCTTTTTGTGAATAATTTTGTCAATGTTGTAACTGCCTGTAGTTATTGATAAAACAAAGATTTTAAAGAATTTAATATTATTAATTAATTAAATTAAATTAATTATAAACTTGTAAGGGAGTACCACACAGTAGTTATACCGAAAACTAATAAAAGCATTTAGATCGGAATTGTTTTTAAGAAATGAAAATCATGCCAGTCTGAACGTGTGCCAATTTTGTTTAAGATGGTTTTCTAAAAAGGTTGATTAAATCCTTTAAAACTCTGCTTAACAAAATCTTTGCTCGTACTTCTATGTGCACAAAAGTATAAACATTTTCGTATTATTCTTTCTCTCTCTCTCTCTCTCTTTGCCTATATTTTATAATATTGATTTTAAATCATATTTTATTTTAAATATGCAAAGCACTTGTATTTCTTTAGATCTTTTAAACGGTTTTCTTTTTCATTTTCATTTCCATTTCTTTATAGTCCTTAAGCAGAATTTACAGATTCTGATGATTGTGATGTTTAAGGAATGAAAACAGCTCAAGATTGTCACAATAAAAAAAATATACGATTTAATAAAATTTAAACAAAATGAAATACAATAAAATGGTATGATATTTTAAACATAATTATCATCAAACATACCTAATAATGATCAAGTAAATTATGGTTTAGTTAAAGTTTTACTTACAATTAAAAATGTAAATTTGTTTTATTTAGTGCTAGTTTTTGGGGAGATGTTCCCCAGAAATATGTGCTGTTAGAGTTGAATGTTCGTTCTGTAAAGGTTCTAAATAACTTGTGCCGTAATACGTTTCTGTTTAATATAGGGTGGGCCAAAAGAAACCAAGGGGTGTAAAAGTTTAATAACTTTTTTGTTTATTAACTTTTTTTTATTTTTTCTTTCAGATTATATAATATACAAAATGGAAATTTTTTTACACTAAGTATGAAAAATGATGTCTCTTAAATGACCACCGTTTTCAGCTTCGCACTGATGGGCTCTTTTTAGAGCATTTTCCATAACATCTTTCGAATTTCTGCAACAATGTTTGCCTTGAGTTCAAGGATTGTCTCTGGCTTGTTCACATACACTCGCTGCTTCAAAAACCCCCAAAGAAAATAGTCGGGTGCTGTCAAATCTGGCGATCGCGCTGGCCAAATAATTTCCGAATTTCGAGAAATTATTCGCTCTCCAAAAATTTGACTTAAAAGTGCCATTGTGTCTCGGGCAGTATGGGCAGTGGCTCCGTCCTGCTGAAACCACATACCAGGTCTGTTTTCAAGAGCAGGACGTAAAAAATGTTCTATCATAAAACGATAGCGCTCTCCATTTACGGTTACAGCACTTCCATCTTCATTCTCGAAGAAGTAGGGCCCAATGACATTTTCAGATGTGATCCCACACCATACTGTACACCTGATGGGGTGCAATTGGCATTGATGAATGGCTCTTGAATTTTGAGAACCCCAGAACCTACAGTTCTGCTTGTTAACAAAGCCATTCAAATGAAAATGAGCTTCATCACTCATAATCAAATAATTGATCTCTGGTTTAAATAATAAAATTCTATTGTTCTGGTTCTCTGTTCAGTTGTGAACCTCTCCATTATAAATTCTCCAAGTGTTGTCTATATAATCTGAAAGAAATAATAAAAAAAAGTTAATAAACAAAAAAGTTATTAAACTTTTACACCCCTTGGTTTCTTTTGGCCCACCCTGTATTTCTTTTGCATTTGCCACTTGCCTACATGAAATCTCCAGCAATTCTGTAGACTTCGTTTACCTGTACAAACATTCTTACTATCACTTCAATTAATCTTCAAAATTCAATTAACAAGTTGATGTGAGTAAAAGAAAATATGGTTCATGCTAGTACGCATGAGCGTGCATAATCGTTATTGAAAAGCTCACGCTACCATCTCTAATGCTAAACAACCATCTCTAATGCATGAACGATTACTAAACAATCATCTTGTGTGTTCTATATTAAAACTTTATTGTTAGAAATTTGAAGAGTTTAATGATTTTGCTAACAAAGTCAATTTTTTTTGTGGGTTGCTCCATTAAAATCCAAAAAATTTATTTCTTTAGTAACCTAAATAAATACAAAATTGATTTGCAAAACACACAATCTACCAATTAGCATCAAGACAAATTCTCTATTGAATTGATTTTTTTGTGTTCCATATTAAAAATATAATTTATAACTTTTGCTGCTAATAAACCCCTAGAAATATTTAAAAATTAAATTTTTTTTACATTTATGATCGGAATTTATTGTTGTTTTTTTTGTTTTTTTTTTGTAGAATGTCTGCATTAAAATATTTATTTTTAGTTAAAACATAAATTACGTTTCATTAAAAAATGTTTTTAAACGTGACCAAAATGGTAAAACAAATAATGCAGATGAATGCGATATTTTGACGGTAGAACTGGAGAAAACTATTCAATTCTAGTAAAAAGGAAGGAAAAGGTAGTGAAGGGGCTAGAGGGGTAGGGCCTTAGGAAGAAGTTAGTCAAATGCTTTTGTATTATTTTATTGTGTACCTAAACAACAGCCTTTAGTTTTGATTTATTTTAAATTTATGTAGATAATATTAATTCGAGTACAATATTTAGTGGGTGTCTCAGTAAGAGTGCACTTTTTAATTTTAGCATAATTTTTTTTTTTTTCGTGCAAGTGGCAACCTTAAATTTAGCACCTGTCACGATTATTAAAATTGGGGAGTTTAACGAAAGAACAAAGTTTTATAATTGGGATAGAGCAAAATATCAATTTAAAAAAAAAGTCATTTTCTTCAAAGAAGCGCATTTCCATCTGAATGGCTGTGCGAATACAAAAAACTGTCAAATTTGAAACTCAGAAAATCCTCTTGAAATCCATGAGAACAAATACACCCACAACTAACAACTTAGTTTTGGTCAGTCCTTACTTTTTCGCAGATAAAAGCAAAATTGCGATAACTGATATGCGATCACTATAATACAAGCTTTAAGATTTTCATTGGATTTTGTCAGCTGTTTTTGGTATTACACTGTTCGTATGCAAAACTGCAACCCTGATACGCTTATAAAATTTCTGTCCGTATTTTTTTGATGTGTTTTGTTTTCACACTTCTTCATTTTATTTAAACTTTTAACAAGTCGTTTTACTCAGTGTCATAAACGGCATTCATTATAAGAACATAATAATGGATTCTTTGTAGCCTTAGCTGGACGGCATGGATGTGGTTAAAAAGTGCGCTCTTACTGTGACATCCTTTATTATTCTTAAAGGAATTATGGTGAGAGTGTGTGTTTGAGTGTGACTGTTGCAAAACAATGTGGAATAATAAATCTTGATTTTAAATAAATAATTTTGAAATACTTAAAACCCAAAGCAAAGAGTGCTGGCAATAAATCATAGTTTAATACAAAAAATCATTTGCATGATAAATACAATACAAAACACACATACATACATACAATTGTATTTAAAAGAAGAAGAAAAAACAATAAAATAAGTATTTTCTAAAAGACGACACACTTAAGGAAGGGGCTTAAGTGGTTTAGAAGTAAAACAATCCTTTATAGCCCCTTAACATAAAAGACAACAACAATTGTTCTACATAAATAAATAATTTAAAAATTAAATGCTGCATAAGGAATTTAAAAAATCAATTAAAAGGCTTGACTTAAATTGTGTTGTGGCTTATGTTTCATTGTCCCTTAAATAAAAATTACCATAAAAAACCCACTTTTGGACTATAGCAACAGAAAACGGTTTTTAAAGTATTTCGGGGTGCTGGACTCGGTTTTTTCAATTTGGCCATGGCTTAAAAGATATAGTTTTTTTCCTATTTTCAAGAAGTGACATGACTTATATGAAAACGGTTTGCTTTACACGATTAACAGCAGAATTTGAAATTCTGCAACAAAGTTTGCTTTAATTCGTTCCTACATTATTTCTAAATTTCATCAACAGTTTCGAAAATATCGTAAAAGTTGTGATGAAAAAAACTCTTTTTTGTTTTTTTTAAAAAAAATGAAAAATTGTAAAATTTATATTAAAAAAAGTAAGATAAAAACCCGTTCAAAACGGAGTCTTGCGACTTTAATTGAATGCCGTTTGGGCCGCCAGGTAAACCAAAAAAAAAAATAAATAACCAGATTTGTTTTTATACAATCAATTAGCCTCATTAGTTAGAAACAAAACATATTTTATTGAAATCGGAGCAAAACTTCTGATTTTATTCCCAATTAAGTGAATCTATCACACAGTAAAAGACACCCCTTTGTGAGAAACGAATGTTGTCATATGCGTTCCTAGTGTTCTCTTACAGCTGCAATACTGCTGTACATTTAAGACAGTTTTCTAGAAATTCATTCAAAAGTTGTACACCGATTTTTATAAAGTATGACTCGTTTTGCTTGGAGCTCATGGCGCTTTATGACTATAGAAAAAATGCCAAATTTTTATTTTTTTATTTTGTCGTTGTTGATTATGATTGTCGTTGTTGTAATGAAAACAGTGATATGTGGCAACGCCAGTCATATGTTTTACATGGGCTTGTTATGAATGCAACTACGGCAACGACACTTTTAATAAGGCTAAATATAGGGTGTCTAAGTAAGAGCACATTTGTTAATTTCATTCTGCAATAAGTTAATTGTTTCTGCTGTGTGGCACGTGGCGCCGTCTTGCTGAAATCACTTGTAATCCAGATTCATACTGCCCAGCTGAGGCCACAAGAACTCCGCTTTGATGTTCTTGTAGCGAATGGCATTCACAGTCAAGTTAAGGCCTGACCAAAATTCTCTCCAGACAGTTGCTCGTTGTGGGTGTATTTATTTTCCATGCATCAGGATTTTTTGAACTCCAAATTCGACAATTTTGTGTATTCACAAAGCCATTCAGATGGAAATGTGCTTCATCGAAGAAGATGAATTTTTGAAAAAATTGCCATTGACTTTATTTTAAAGAATTGTTCTTTCGTAAAGCACTTCATTTTTATAAATCGGAATAAACAACAGAGCTGCCACTTGAGACACCCACTACCATTATGAAAAAAAATTTTATAGTTTGAAATTTTTATCCCATAGAAAACAAAATTGTGCCTTAAAATTAATTTAACAATTAATTTCTTAGATGTGACTCTATGACAATAAAGGTGCGATAAAATATCATTCATTTATGGTAATGGGTTAAAAAAAATTGGCAATACTTGATATTAATAAACTATAATGGCGTAGATGCAGTTAACCCAGATTTGCACACAGAAATTCCATTTTTCGCTTGCGAAGAAGTCGTTTAATTCGTTCAATTTAGATTTTGTAAAAAAGAAATATTAACTGGTAGCTTTCCTATAAGGTCCTGTGTTTCAAACTAAAGCAATATTAATGACATAGTCTGAGGTGAAAAGGGCATTCGATCAAAGTTTATTAAAAAAAAAAAATGCCTTAACGGCAACCGCATTGTAAATAATTCCAGGATTTCAGTAATCGAGCAGTTACGTTAAGTGCGCAATTAAGCTGTATTTCACTGCGCACAATTTTCATATGTGAGGCTAAATTCTATTTAATATAATCGTTGATAGTTTTAGCCTCTACATAAATTATTAACACTTCTGGGAAGGAAATTACAAGAAAAAAAAGTAAAGTACGAGTAAATCATAAAACTTTTTATTAACGTTTTTGCAGTTGGCAGGCATGACGTTTTAATTACAAAAAAAAAAAAAAAACGAGGAATGTTCCCAGAAAAATACTTTCTACTGCATTTTTCAGAGGGTATTTTCAGTAATGTAATCTGATGAAGTTTTCTAAAAAAAATTTGTTTCTAATATGAGTTTACAACTCTGTGTTGGTTGTTTCAATTACAACTCAACTGAATTGTGAACCATAATAAGGACATTTAGTAAAATTCCCTAACGATCCGAAATAAGCACTTGTGCATCAACTGTTATTTGAAACAAATGAACTGTTATTTTTGCCAGTGGAATAAGTCCAAAAAGAAACTAATTTCTTTTAAAGTAGACTTATACCAGCTTCAAAAATAAAAGCTCAAATATAGACCATGCTAACTCTATGTTTACCAATC
This sequence comes from Thelaira solivaga, assembly GCA_947397855.1. Classification (NCBI taxonomy): domain Eukaryota; kingdom Metazoa; phylum Arthropoda; class Insecta; order Diptera; family Tachinidae; genus Thelaira; species Thelaira solivaga. Next base: position 21,023,354 of record OX377610.1, read on the forward strand.
AAATACAATCTGCTCTTGAGACCACTCACATATGGTGTCAGGACTTTTGATAAATCCAAATAAAACCAAAGTGGTTCCCTTTACTAGAAGTCTGGGAACCCTAAAACTGGGGGACAGTGGAGATGAAATATCTGGGAGTAGTTTTAAATAAGACACTTACTTGTCACAAAAATTTACTCCACATAACTGGCAAAGCCTTAAGAGTAACATTTGCATGCTAAAGATTGTATGGCAAAACTTGGGGCCTAGAACCAAAAATGATGGCGTGGTGCTATAAGACTATCACACTACCAATGGTCAGTTATGCCTTCTTGGTAAGTTGGCCAAAGATAGAACAAAAATAGGCTGAGATAATCCCCAACAAAGTGCTTCGAATAGCCTGTTTAAGTGTAATGAGGGCGATGAAGACGTGCCCTATACTAACCTTGGGAATTCTCATTGAGCTCACTCTCCTGCATATTGTTAGTAGGGGAGCAGCAGCTAGTGCACCCTAAGTCTACTTAATTTATCCCATCTTAGAGATGGGCATGTGAGAATTTAGAAGACTCCATGTCTCGCCGTCTCTGACAGAATGGATAAAACACTGAGCTTCTCTAGGCGCTTCGCAGTGGTCGTCAGTGAACGCTTAGCTTGGAGAAAGAGTGAAATACCATTGAAACGAAATCAACAGTTCTGGTATACTGATGGGTTCAAAATAAAAGATGTCAGTGCTGGGGAGAGAATGGTAGAACCACGTTTCCGTAAGACAATTTGCAATGGGTAAAACAACCTACATTTTTCAGTAGAGGTCCATGTTTTAGAGCTATGTGTGATTGAATGTCTAAACGGCTAAACGGCACTAAATTTATTAGCAAGCTGTTCTTTCCGATTGCTACAAGTTTCTCGATGCTTTAGCAGAGAGAAACACGGTTACCTTACCATGAATACCGGAGCATGAAGGGCATGTGGGCAATGAAATGGCGGACTATCTGGCTAAAAAGGGAACGGATGCCCCTTTCATAGGTCCATAACACGTCTGCGAAGTGAACAACAACTTCTCTCGTGCCCTACTACGCAAAGAAAAGAAACTAAGTCTACTAAACAGCTGGAGAGCTGAAATTAGCATGCGGGAGTCAAACACACTCATTAATCCCGAACGCATTAGGGTAGAGGTTATTTTGAACCTCAGCAAAATTGACAGCAAACTCTACCTTGCGTTGCTGACTGAGTAAAATCGGTGTAGTACAAAAAGACTTCTGTCCAGAAGCATATTCTTTGCGAGAGCAGAATGAGCTGCCTAGGCAGTGGGACATTTGTCCCAGAAGACCGAAGTATGATTAATCCTACAACAATTACGATTCTTAGATTGTAGTTGGGAACTGGTCGCGATGCGATTATAGCCCGCGATGATAATAATTAAATAAAATAGGCCATGCTATTTATTATATGATTCAATAAAATATATTCACAGTGTGAAAATTTTAAAACACACCTCGTGTTTATACCCCAACAGGAAAATCAAAGTTTCCTGCTGCTGGCTGGTTTTTACATTAGTTGTGCCCACGCGCTCCATCAATGATGTATATACGAGGATGTTGTTTGTATGTTTTGTTCGACTTTTTTGCAATCATCGCAATCAATTCAACAATACTTAAATTTTTTTATTACTCTACGATGAGTGCGCCATAAAATTTAAGAGAAACGAGGAAAAACAAAATGTTTTAAATGTAATTGCATATTCATAAATTTCTATAGATTTATGTAGGTGTATGTGTGTGTGTGTGTATGCTAGAAGTCTTTTTTTTATAATTTTCACTTATAGTAAAATAAACAAATCGTAAAAAATAATCCATTCGCATTGTAAATAATTTGCGTTTGTTTTTATTAACACTTTCATATAAATAACATTTTTTTTGGTCTTTTATTTTTTAATTGTTTCTTTCACTTGTTGAAAAAAAAATAATTATAATAAAAAAAACAAAATGGCTATGATTCATGAAAAGCCCCAAAATAACATCATATTAAAAGAGAAATTAAAAAAAAATTATAAAAATACCTGAGAGGAAAATTAAAAATTAAAACAAGTTAACTTCGGCTGTGGCGAGTCTTATATACCCGTGTCACTGTGTCAGCAAAATATTAATATTTTTCACTTTCCACAGCTTTCTAAAATATAAAAAACATACAAAAAAATTAAAGGACTGAAGATAAATATGCCGAGTTAAATATGTTTTAACTTAGCCCCTGAAGTTTTTTGATATTTGTAAATATGTTTTCAGTATTTATCAAATACGTCTTACGGCACTAAATACTTCTATATATGTTTTTAGTAGTAGCTTAGCGGAGGTCGTATAGATTGGTAAGCTACTGCCCAAATACTTAGAAGTTAATTTAAAAAAAAAATTTTGAAATTTCGAAATACCCCATTGATGTTGCTTTGAGGAATTTTTACCATTCCCCACTTTGACGAGGTACCATTCCCGATTTTGCTCATGAAAATTACCAAAATCAAAAAGGAATTTAACCTGTAGGCTCTAAACTTTCTAGAAGTGTTTTAACATTTGCCTAAAATGTTTTAGTTTTTGTTATGATGCAAAATGGAAACTTCAAAAATCCTTAAGAACAACAGTTCTGGGGTATATGGAAATTTCAAAAAAAAAAAAATTAAAATAGTTCAAAGAAACTTCTGAGTATTTGGGCGGTAGATTACAAATCTAGACAGTCTCTTCTTTAAAATGATATCTGTCCCATCCCACAATCTTTAATGGTTCGTCGGCAAGTTGCTAAAATCACTCAGAGCAACAGCACTGGGGTATATGGAAATTTCAAAATAATCCAAAGTAACTTCCGAACGAACCATAGAAGATTGCGAAATTCGACATATCATTATGAAGTCAGCGCTAGATAGTCAATTCTACAGATTATCTGGTTAATTTATAAAAAAAAAAATCTTTTAAATTTATTAATTCAATCTAAAAATTTATTTACTTTACTGTAACAGAAGCCAATCAAAACTCAAAATATTATTTTTTCTCCTTTCATTTCAGATTACGAAAACTCAATTTTAATCTATGGAAAATTATATTAAATTGACAATTGGCAGTCAGAAATAAAATTTACCAAAAAAAACAAAGCTTTTCATACATAAGTAACACCTGTAAAAATGAAAGACATCAAAAACAAACAAACATTTTCCAAAAAGAGAGCAACAACAAACACCAACTAAAAAAAAACAACAATCACTTGATGCAAATTATATAAAAAAAACAATTCTCTTAAAAATAAAGGAAACAACAACAACAAACAAACTAAATAACAATAATTACTCAACTGTAAAAGATAAATATTCGTGTCAGCGCCATCTGTATAACAAATAAACAACAACAAGTGCAACAAACAGATTTTAGCGTGTGTTTGGAGAAACGGATGTGACTGATTGACAGTTGATTGATTTCCTGCCGTTTCCGTTAATGAATAAAAAATAAAATAAAAATCTAAATCAAAGCAAAATAACTAAAAATCGCACAACACACATACACACAACTAGAAAAAGAATTATTTTGGCAAAAAATAATAATTTGTTAGGATTGTTGCCATTACAAGTTTAGAAAACATCATTATCATCATCATAATTTACAAAAAATACAATATTGTACGAGCGGACTTAAATTTTAGCAAAAAGTTTTTAGCAAAATTCAACAAAATTTCAATTTTTCTAAAAATTTTATTTGGAATCAAACATTTTTCAACATCATGATTGGTCGTTTATTCCGGGCACATGGCGAGTTTTGTGCATCACATCCATGGGAGGTTATTGTAGCATTGCTTACAGTGACAGCATGTATGCTGACAGTTGATAAGCAACAATATATTACCACTACATCGGATGCTGGTGGAGGTGGTGGTGGTAGTAGCAGCAATGGTATACCAAACTCTGCCACATCCAGTCGACATCGTCCATGTCATGGCTGGACACAATCATGTGAAGGTCTAGAGGCTGAATACAATGCAGCCGATGTAATTGTCATGACAATTGTTCGCTGTGCTGCTGTACTTTACTGTTACTATCAATTTTGTAGTTTACACAAATTGGGTTCAAAATATATACTGGGTAAGTGCATACAATTAAATATTTAACAAAAAGAAAGTCAAACATATTATTGCTTGTATACTTGCTACGTACACATGCATACATACACACATGCATGCATCCATGCTTAGAAACATGTGTGTATGTACATATTTAAGTAGTTAATGTGCTTGTATAAATAATAAGATAAAAAATTTTAAATTATTATCACTTGAGAAAGACGAATTAGATTTTTTTTAAGAATAAAAAAGTAAACACATTAAAAATCAGCTGTGCTATGGGTATCAGCAGAACAGTTATTTCACCATAAAAAGCATAAATAGGAATATAATGCACTCTTTCTGTAACATAAGCAATCAAATTAATTGTCTAAAAAATCTTTACTAAATTTTTTGGGTGATTTTCATACAGAATATTTCTAGACTGTTTAATCGGCTGGGTTACAGAAACAGCCATACAAGAACACTAACACTCAATTGATCGATCTGTCATTTGATTGACATTGCTGATAGAAATATCTATCATAGCGTACAAGAAGGTTTCTATCGCGTTCTTAAGGGTATTCTGAAAAATCTCTCTCTTACACATGGATGAAATGAGTGTCAACATGAGTATGTGTTACTTTCTATCATACATTTCTGGTAGGGAGCACAGTTAGTAAAACCTGCCCCATTGTAATTATTGAAGTCGTCCTGAAAACAGAGAAATGTGGCAACGTTTTCCATATATATTTTTTATTTTCGTTAGAGAGCTTTTCACGTGGGTATTTTTTATAGACGTATAGAACTTTAAATTGCAATAAAACAACGATGGATTATTCGATTGACATGAATTTTATTTATCCGAAAGATAATCTTGTGGCATTACATTTTAAATATGATTTCTGTCATATGGCTCTAATGTAGTCCAATCTGAACGTCCAATTTTCGATGACTTTTTCCAACATTTGTGGCCGTATATCGGCAATAACACGGCGAATGTTGTCTTCCAAATGGTCAAGCGTTTGTGGCTTATCCGCAGAGACCAATGACTTTACATAGCCACACAGAAAGTAGTCTAGCGGTGTTAAATCACAAGATCTTGGAGGCCAATTCACAGGTCCAAAACGTGACGTAGCCATTCAACCAGAAGTGCGCTTCATCGCTAAACAAAATTCGCTTATGAAAATCGGAAACAACGGCAATCTCGTTCGAAATAAAATTGCACAATTTGCAAGCGTTGTCTATTCATGATGAATTGCCAAACCAAATTGCCAAACCAAATAAATCACTTGACAGCTGTTAAATCGGTCGCCATCTTGAACAGTAATGCCAACTTAAAGTTCTATACGTCTATAAAAAATATATATCTATCATTCTTGCTGGTATTAACACAAAATATAATTTAATTTATTAATTAATTTAATTTATAAATTTATTTAGTTTTGAAGTTGAATTGGTGTACATTTATTTTTTTAACACATTCAGTACTGCTCTTCTGTGTTCCGAACTATGGGAAATGGCTTTCGAAAATCCAGCAGAGTTGTATTAACAATTTTGAGGGCAATTTTAAAAATTAAAACTTTTTTTTTCGAATTTTTTTTTTAATTGAAAATTCTTTTCGAAAGCCATAACGATTCGATTCGAATCGAAATCTAAACTGAATAAAAAAAATGTGAAGTTAAATTTTTTTTTCTTCTTATTAAAGGATTTTTTTTCTTTTTTAATTTTTGGGTATCATCATAGGTAGCTACTCGTATGATGTGCTGAAATTTGTACTTCTGAATACACTCTTTGAATTCGGAATACAGAAAATGGGCCATTATTTAATGTTATCGTCCGCTTACGCCTTAAACTACAAAATATAATCGAAAGCTACTTTTTGTTTTAAATGTAAGTAAGCGATGACGTTTTATATCATGGGCTAGTCTGTAATGGGGCCCTTACACTACACAAGTTCAGTGCTAAAGTCTATACAAATTAATTGCGCCATGTTTTAATATTCCCCAAGAAATTTTTTCTAAGTAAAATTTAGTTTATGGAAAAAAAATCCAAAATTAAAAAATTTTCTGTAAAAAAAGGAGAAATTTTATTCATAACAGGAGAAACGAAGAAAGTAAAAAAAGTCTAAGGATAATTTATAATAGTTTAAAAAAAATCCCCAAAATCGATGACAGTATAAAAAAAAACTCTCTACAAATTTTGTTTATAATTGGACTGATAAGCGAAGAAAACTACAAGTGCAAATACTGCGCTATCTGATGGTTTGTTATACCAATAAAAAAATGAAAATTAATTTAATTTCAATTTAATGAATAATTTTATATATGTTTTGACTTTCATGTAACTATTCCTGTAACTAGTTTCTTTAATGCGCCCTATTGCAGGCTATTCTTTGTATAGTCCTAGAGACTCTGTCTAGAATATTTTTCCGTACTCATTTAAAAAGAACCAGTAAAACCTAAAGAAATGATAAAAAACCATAATTATACCATCTATATTATAAATATGCAATGTTCTGCGTTCATATTAAATAAATTTTTATTTATTTTTTAATTTTGCCACCAAAAATAATTGTAAAAAGTCCGCAAATGGAGCAGAGCACAGTGTATTTATGAGATACTGAAGTTTCTACTTCCACATAAAATATTCGGGTTTGAAAGACAGCACCGAAAATTTTTTAAAAGATAAATATTTTTTTTTTTATCATTTTCTACAGTAGCAGCATTAATTAAAACAATTATGCTCTTATCCAAAAAACATTAAACTAAAATTTTTTTAAAAATTATATGAAAAATTTCGTTAACGTTGACATTAAAGTCTACGTTAATTTTTTTGGATGAGGGGGTTAAATATTAAACAAAAAGCTTTCTAACAAAATTAATTTTAAAACTTAAAAATTAAACTTAAAGACTTCTTTTTTGTGCGCTGAGTTCAATTTAGTTTTTGCTTCAAATTGTTTTCAGTTCTTTTGTTAAAAAGAAAAGGTTCTCGGATGCTGTTTACATTACGATACGTACTCGCATATAAAGGGTGTTCTTTTGTTTAAACAATTTCAGAAATTATTGAAAATTTTTATTAAGAAAGCCACTTTGTGTTTATTAAACAGATAAAAGACATTTCACGTGAAGCGAATAGAGGGAAAAAATGAGGGTAGGGTGTAGAATTTGTTTATATGTGGGTTAATTATATGAAAGAAAATACGTAGCCCTATTTTTGTTTTTGGATTCCTTTAAAAACTATTACTAAAATTTTCACCAGATATATGCCAATACGTTGGTTTATCGGTCGCCCAACTGATTACACCGGTCAACAAAATTTTGTAACAAGAAAGGTACTTACCAATTTGGAATTACCTAAATACCCTCATTTTATCACCGGATTACTGTTGGACATTACAACGAGATGTACCTGAAGCAAAATACACCAGAAAATCATAAAATTTTATTTAAATTAATACTGTAACATAATAAAATAACTTACTTTTGTTAACAAAATCTCAAATGTTCTAAATTTATATAACATCTAATTACAAAAAAACTATTCGTATTGGAAGCATTCTAATTTTATTTATATTATCCATATCCTTGTCCTAAACATAGCAAGACAAAAGTTTTCATGTTACACACAAAAAGTTTTTTTGTCGACCAGTGTTATTTAACAAAAATTAAATTTTTTTATATTAAGACTCCGCAATCTGGGGGCGGATACTCACCACCCATAGTGATCAAAAATACCGCTCCTGATACTACTAATCTATACCGGAGCTGTCACTGCCACAGAAATTTCCATGTTCAACCGCCTGCTCACTACCAACGAATCCGCTTTGTTCAGATATCTATTGGAATATGAAATTTTAGCCAAGAGAAAAACCTTACAAATTAACAAAGCTAAATTTGCAATTTACAGAGCTCTATAAAACACTTAACACTGGTTAGTGAAATATTCAGGAGGAGAAAATAATAACCTGAGAGCAATAATTAAAAAAAAAAAAAAATATGCAAAAGGGTCTTCCAAAAGATTTATAATCTATTTATATACCTATTTTAAATATGTATAACTATAGCCGCAGAGTAGGAAAATTCAACTTTGTAAGAAATGCTTCCAGTGACATTTCTGAAATAATTTTGGGATTTCAGAAAATTAACTTTGAAAAAAATAATTTCTTGCAATTTTTGAAAATTTTTCTACAGGACCTGGTCTTTTTGAAAAAAAAAATGGAATTGCACACGTATCCCATAGGTTCCGCCTAGTCACATTTCTGAAATAATTTTGGAATTTCAGAAAATTGACTTTTGAAAAAAATCACTTTTTTGAAAATTGCTTTAGAGCAGCACTGGTCATTTTGACTGGCTACCCAGTTAAAATATTTTATTGAGTTGTTTTTGATTCCAAAACTAATTGAAAATCTCTTTATTTATAATCACCCTTTATGTGTGTGTATGTGTGTTTGTGTATCTAAATATATGCAGTAGTTTCTATCTATTGTTGTGATTGTCATAGATTGCGGCTTGTAGATAATACACGTTGGTTGTACTAGCACTATAACATTGTTTCAAATTTTCTATTTGTTAAAACTTTTTTTTTGCTTTCCTTATTCATTCATTTTTTTTATAGTCGTATTGTATACTTTTTCCTTATTCAAAAGTCTCTCAAGTATTGTGTGTAATTATTTTGTTGAGTGTTCTGAACCGTTTTTTTTTTTTAATACAAAAAAAAAGACACATCATTGTTTGTTTGTTTCATTTTTTTTTTTGTGTTCATGTCACCATGAATTATCTGCTGTTGTACTTGTGTTGTAAGTATAGGTCAGTATTTCATTCACATTTTCAATGTATAATAAGCAGGAATATTTCATCTGACCCTTGGTTGGATGATTGGCTTTATTCTCTGTGTGTTTTTTTCTCTTATTTTTTTTTAATTTGCATCAAAATATGTAGATTTGAAAATGAAACTGTATTCTTTATTATCCACGTTTTTTATAATTTTTTTTAATGTTACGTATGTATGTAAGTACTTACCATAAAGGCATTCTCACATGCTTTTTTTTTTGTCTTTTATCAATGTATATTCAGTTAAATTATTTTCCTGGAAGAGAATTGTTTTCTTGGAATAGAAAATTCATTCTTACATTTTTTGTTTTGTGTTGTTTTGTAAAGTTAATTGAAATTGTAAAGACTTCCTCTTTCGCAATTGTCAATTTTATTTATTACAAAATGTCATGGAGGTAATTTTTATATATGTATGTGTGTTTGCATGTATATATTCTACTGGCAAATAACGAGTCTTCCAATAGGGAGTTTTGAAATTATTCAGTTTGTTTTAGCGAGCGATGAAATTATTTTATCAAAATTGGTGAGAATACTGTTTTGCAGGCCAGACCATGATTGGCAATGATATGAACACCAACGACATACATATGACTTCAACAGGATGGCGCTGTGGGCCACCAAATTGCATATTCTTCACGAACAACTTTAGGACATACTCACCTGCTAACTGGTTATCAAAAAAACACAACTCACATGTTTTTAACTTATTTTTTCCCCCAAGTCTATGCGAATAAATCACATAAACTAGAGCGACCCTAAAATTTAACACAATCCATGTCATCATTTAAAATTTAGACACGATGATGGTTAAATTTCAAATTGAATTTCGATGCAATAATAAACCATTGTTTGCCCCATTACTGTTTACAACTTAGTTCTACTTTAATTAAAATTTCAAATTATAATCCAACTGTATTCCAACTCTTTCAGCTTATCTCAAACTCGGTCTCGAACATACTACACTTAGTTAAATAAATTTTTTTTAAATATCGCATGCTATAAAAAATGCCCTTACATATTCTACTGAGTTTAAAGGTTCATAGAGAGATGAAGCCATTCTGGCCAAACCCTTTTATTTCAAGGAATGGTACCTAGTGGAAAACAACCACAATGGATGTGGCTATTATCCCGGGAATACAGTTAGTTTCTCCCAAGTGTATTTGTGAATTTTTTCAGAAAACGTTGAAAATTTCACTTAATACAAAAATAGCGTATACGTGGTCTCTGAGGGATGAGGCTACTGTGGGACACATATCATTTTAAAAGGGAGGCTGTCTAGATTTGTACTCTGCTGCTCAAATACTCAGAAATTACTTTGGATTATTTAGGCAAATTATTGAAATTTCCTTACACCCCAGTTTTCGCGTCACTTTTCCATGGCTTCTTCTAAACTCATTCATTTTTAGAAACAACAATGAGGTAAGGGACGTATGAGTATTGCAAATAAAATTTTATAAAATTTATTTTTGCCGCTTTGCAGTCCGTATTGTATTATATCGCTCATTTACTTGAATACTGTAGTGCAATTCAGTAACTTTTATTACGAACATTCGTATTGAAAAACAAGTATAACGATATTTTATCAAATTCGGTAGTCAGTAATTTTCCGACAAAAATCTTCGAATATTCTCATATTTTTCCAGGCTCTATTTAAAGTTAATTTTTTTATTTATTTTTTTTTTCGTATGTACATACATATATACCTATCAATATTTTTACCGTACAAATCCATTTTTATTGCAGGTGTGTATGTATGAAATATTTTATTTTATTCAATTTTTAATAAATCGATATTATTTTTTTAAATCGAAGTTTGCGACAAAGTTAACAGCACGTAAATAATCATCGCAAGTAACAATTTTTGCCGTACCGAATATTTTTGTCGATAAAATATCGTTATACTTGTTTTTTCGATACGAATGTTCGTAATCGTATTTCTTTTATAATGTAAAAATTTCAAGTTTACAATTTGCTGGCACTTTTGTAAGAAAAAAAATTACATTTTATAATAATCAGTGTTGTTCTGTATTCCGAATCCGAATATTTTATTCGGAATTGAAGAATTCAGCATCTCATAAATAATCTGTGGTTCATGCGAGGATTTAAAAAAAAATTTTTTTTTTCCTTTATTTTGGGTAGGAAATTATTGTTGCAATTAAAAAAAAAACATAAAAATTTACTTCCACATTTTTTTAAATCCGTGTGAAATACAGAACAGGCACGAATATAATTAATTTTCTCTGAAGAAGACTTTCAATACAAGAAAGTCGAAAAATAATAATTAAAATAATAAGATCTTAAGCTTGAATAATATTTATAATAACAATTTTAAACTTAATTAAAAAAAAAAGGAGTTTGAATTTTTTTTTTTTTTTTTGTTTTTTTGTTTTACACTGTAATACTGAGTAAAACGACTTGTCAAAAATTGAAAACAAATGAAAAAGTATAGTAGTGTGAAAACAAAACATGTAAAAAATACGTATAGAAATTTGACAGTCTTATGGCTCTCATAATTTTTAGAAAAATTTCTAAACGTTTATACTGTATTTTTGCTTACGAACAAAAAAATAACAAAAATCTTAACACTTGTATTATAGTGTAAAACCCCCTTATGATTTTTCGACAGTCGTATAAATACCTTTTGAAAGTCTTATGTAAAAAAATAAAATTATGGAAACAGATCTTACAGGTCTTACATGATGATAATGATAAGAATTAACTTCTTAATTTAAAAAAAGACAACTTTTCTGTTACGACACTATTAAAGTAGCTACTAGCTAGTACATATAAAAAATTACTTATGACTTTACGAATTTTCAGTAACGTGAAAATTTTTTGTTCGCTTTATTTTTCTTATCATTATGCTCTAGAGGCCATAGTCATACACGATTAATTAACAAGAACAAAATAAAAAAAACAAAATTGTTGTTTATGTACATATGTGTGTATGCATGTATTCACCTTGCAAGTATTACGAGTTAATACAACAAATAGTTTTTTTTTTTAATTATGTAACGTTATTTTTATTTTTTAAATTAAATACTTAAGCCCATAATCATAGTCACACTAAAATCGGTATCTTTTTAAAAACGATTTTAAATTCATAAAATTCTTATGAAAAAAAGTCACCTCTTAATAAAAGCCTACTTTTTTGTGACTATGATTATGGCCCTTAGTTTCTCAACTCCAAGAAGATATCGCATTTGATGTCAGTATTTGTGTAAACTGAACTGTTATTTAAACATTTTTTTTTTGAGAAACTATTTTAAAGTATTCTAAGCCATATTGCTAAAGAGACTAGGGTCCAACTAGTATGGGTGACAGGTCATAGGGGATATGTAGGCAGCAAGGGGAAAGACGAACTAGTAAGAAAAAGTGCGGCTAGTATCTTTATTGGCCTAGGATCATTCTGCGGACTGGTTTCAAGCTTTATTAAGCTCAATATTAAGATGTGGCTAGAAAAAAATCTCAACAATATTGTTTGTAGAGAAAGAATATCAGGGTAGTGAAAACATGGAAGCCCTTTCGTTTTTAGAAGAGAAAAAATGACTTACTGGGACTGACTCAGTCAGTTTTTAATTAACATGTGGACACAATTTTTTTTATTGAAGTTACTGAAGACGCATTATAAAAATTTATTTTATATAGAAGCGAAACTCCAAGTTTTTGTAGCTTCTTTAGGATATAATTATAAATTTAAAAATTTTTATAATACGACTTCAAGCTTAATAAACTAGCCGTTTCTATAAAAAAAGAAATTGTTGAAATTATTTTATTCTCTTATTAAGTACTGTAATACAACACTGAGAGAATTTTTTTCATATATCCTCTGAATTTTTTAATCAAAGACATATTATCCATCAATTTAATTAAATAGTGTCATTAATTAATTGAAAATATTTCATTAATTCACTTGATTTGTGAAAAATTTCATCGAATCAATAACATAATTTTAAAGAAAACCACGATTTCTTTGTATTTATGACACATTTTGCTTTCAGTGAAGATAAAATAATAAAAAAAAAACACACCAAAAAAATAATGGAAATGATTCTCTTCGAAGAGCATCCTAATCACTTAAAAAAGGCGGTTAGGATGTTTTAGGTTCTGAAGCAGTCATTTTTAACTCCTCTTTGGTAGTATACTGCTGTCCAGAAGCATTAACTTTACGAAGTAGCCATCCCCAAACACTTGCAATGTTGTTGAGGTCCAGTTAGTAAGGAGACCAATCGAACACATGGAAATATAAATAAAAATTAAGTTCGTAGTATTTTTTTAGAACCGATAACCTTGTGAAAAAATTGTGTTAGGGGTTTCTATTCATGTGGCAGGGAGTGTATACAACATGTCAACGAGTATTGCATTTTATAGCTTCTGAGATGAGCTTTTTATTCAGTGAAAACTTTACAAAAAGAAACCACTTCTTTTCAATGACACGCTAATGTTAAATTCATTAGTTTTTTATATGAAAAAGAAGTATTTCTAGGCTGCAGTTGTAGTAATTTTTTCATTTTTGCTGGATACGTTTAATTACTGGACTATTTCATTGTCTGGATTACAGGACCAGCACTGTATGTACCATTCTTCCCTTTACCATATCTTTCATCAATTTTCTTTATGAAGATTTTTAATTGAAAGTCAACTTTTTTTAATAATTTAAATTGAAATTAATGACAGCCACTTGTTAGCTGGAGTGTTTAAGTTCAACATGGCAGTTTGTACTTTAGAGAGAAAAGGAATATAAGAATTTCTAAAAAAAAAAAATTTTAAATTTAATACAATTTATTAATTAAAAATAATTTACTTAATTTTCATAATCTTTTTTTAATTTTCCTTTCTCTGTTGGTTTTTTTCTTTCTTCAACTTCCTGCTTTCCAGCCATGGTAATGCATCACACATACATAAGTACTGAAGGTCACTGTTAAAACATGTACATACTCGTATTACTAGGCAGTCAAACATGATAAATACACACACACATACACGCGTAACATTGTATATTCGCACATTAAACAAAAAATTTATTTATTTATTATTAATACTAAAAAGAAGACCGGTATTTATTTATTTATTGAGAAAGAAAAAAGTCCTTATTGTTAAGCAGCAAGTATGTGTGCAACTATTCGTATTAGGTAAAATGTATTACCTATTAAATAGCTATCATTAAATAGTTTGAATTGGCATAATAAAATGATGTTTTTTAGGAAATGCACAAACGTTTCATAATATTAACGAGAGTAGTTTTTAATAATTTCTGTATAAAACAGAAAAAAATAATGCAATTTCCGGCTAAAATGATTTATTTTTTGTTTTTAAGCGGATGATAAAAAGTTGTTTAAGAAATATCATTAATTTGCTGTTGTTGTAATTGTTCTTTCGTTTTGATTATGTTTAGTTGCTTGATACTGCATTTCCTGTTCCTCAAATTTTACAGAGCAAATTTTTCGGTATCGAGAAAAGGCTATCACACTAAGTTTCATTATGACAAATTACTGATAGTTAAAGTTTGGATTTTACAAGTCAAATATCAAGCTTTTAGTTGGACATTAAATTAAAAACATCTATAATTTAATATCAACCAAATTTGGTTCCAAAGTTTTAGCCAAAAGCCGGTTATTTGCCCGGCTAATGAAAGTTGCAATAACCGGCCTAAAAGTTTAAAATTTTATATTGAATAGCACGATTTAAAATTTTGTTTAAAAATTTGTACGAAAAATATTAACCCTCCCTGTTTCAATTGCGGTCCAACCAAAATACACGATGTGATTTGTAAATAAAACAAAAAGTATTATTAATAAATATTATTCCAATTTAAGACCTCAATGAAAATTTGTTTTGTTTTAATTGAATAATAATAAATTTCCTTAAAGAAAACCTTAAAAAAAAGTCGAAATATTGGAAAATAATAGGTCTTAAGCTTGAATAATATTTTCTAATAATAAATTTATAAGATTGAATAATTTACTAAAATTATTATAAAACAAAAAGTTTTTAGAAAATTGTTTCAATATTTTTCATTATGATAGAAGGATCTATGACAATTATGTGTGAAACAAAATATCAGTCAAATGCTCGCCACGGTTTCGGTGGCATACCTCTATCCGAGGTTCGATATTTTCAATGACTGTGAGACATAATTGAGGTTCAATGTCATTAATCTCATATTTTAGCTCTTGAAGTGTTCTTGGCTTATTGACGTACACTTTTTCTATTAAATTTCCCCAAAGAAAGAAGTCCAACGGTGCCAAATCATTTGATCGTTTCAGCCAATTAACATCGCCGCAATATGAGATAACACGGCCATTGTCCACATTGAACATCGTGAGATGTTTAATTGTTGAGTACGACAACGAATCGAGGTTGACGGCTTTTCTGTCACACTATAGCGAACAGCAGCAAAGTTTTCCGCATAACGAACTGGGGGAGCATGCACAGGTGTTTTCACAGTTCCAACAGACCCGGTTTGCTGAAATTTTCACACCAAAAAAATCACAAAGTGCACGAAATGTATTTTGATTTGCAGGCCCATTTTCGTAAAAGGCTTCAACAATCTTAACGCATGGTTCAATTTGTCAAACACTGAAACAAAGAAATGTCAAATTAAGTTGGCAAAAAACTTGACGTTAAGCTGTGACTCATAATTAACATTGTGCACTATGGTTGAAACGCCCTTTATTATTATATTATTATTATTTTTTTTTTTTTTGGGTAAAAGAATTAATTTAAAAACATTTTTTACGACTACGATTTGGTTCTGAACATGGTACAATAAAACCAGGTAACTTCAAAAATAACAACATAACAAAAAGCCCATAGATTTTGTAATTGCTTTTGAGGCTCCTCCTGTCAAAAACTATTTCCAGTGGTTGATATCAAGAAGTGTGCTAGAGTGAAACAAAAGATTTCTATCCTCTTTTGATCTCTCTTTAACACATTGATACCTCTTAATTTTTGACAGAACGAGCTTCAACCATGCATGATTCAGCTGGAGTCTCAGTGTCACCTGGTTTTCTTACACCATGATTCTGAATTTCATTTCAATATTTTTTATGAAAAAAGTTTTATACAAAATTAATGGCCTGTTCACGTAACTTCGAACAATGACTTCTTTCATGAATTTCTGTAGAAAAAAAAAACAATATACGAACGTTGTCAAAACAATTGTACGAAAGAAAATATTGTTCGCACTTTCATGAACAGGCCAGGCCCTAAATAGTTTTTTTTTTTTTTTTTGCTTAAATTTTTTTTTTTAATTTCTAAAATTCTATGACTGTTTTGTTAAGCTTGAGGTCTTATTTTTCAAAAATTTTATTTTTATATCGATATTTCGCTCCAATTTGTGTAGCTTTTTCAGGATATAATTACAAATTAATCAAAAAAACTATTTAAAAGAAAAAGGCCAAATAAAACTAACTAATAAATTTCTCTTAAATTTATTTAAATCACTTTTTAAATAATTTTTTTTAATTTCAGGCATTGCTGGTTTGTTTACTGTCTTCTCTAGTTTTATATTTACAACGACAATTATTAAGTTCCTGGGCAGTGATATTTCCGATTTAAAGTGAGTTTAAGTAGATTGAATTGAATTCTTCAAAAACATTTTTTTTAATTTTTCAGAGATGCTTTATTCTTCCTATTGCTGCTCATCGATTTATCAAATTCAGGCACATTGGCTCAATTAGCTTTAGCTGGAACTAATCAAGCTGAAGTTACTCACAATATTGCTCGTGGCTTAGAACTGCTAGGTCCAGCCATTTCATTGGATACAATTGTGGAAACCTTAGTTATTGGTGTTGGCACATTATCGGGTGTACAACGTTTAGAGGTTTTGTGCACATTTGCCGTCATGTCGGTAATAGTCAATTATATTGTATTTATGACTTTCTATCCGGCTTGTTTATCATTAATTTTGGATTTGTCACGTAACGGTATGGATATGTCATTGGTAAGAGCCAGAGCCAAGGATTCAATACTACTGAAGGCCTTAAGTGAAGAAGAGCATAAAAACAATCCGGTAGTGCAACGTGTTAAAATCATAATGACCACTGGCTTGATGATTGTCCACATTTATAGTCGCATGGTATTTTCAAATAGTGAATATGAAAGCGTTGAAAAGACTTTAACACCAAAATTGAAAATGAATGTAAATAGTAATCGAACAGAATCTGGAGAGTTGGGGGATTTAATAATTAAGTAAGTAAATTAAATAATGGGCCATAAACATGGCCATAAAAAACGGGCTTTCATTAAACCTCATGAGAATTTATGAATTTAAAATCAATTTTAAAAAAGATACTGACTTTAGTGTGACAGAGTAATTTTTGATATTTAAAACGGAATTTGTACTTGTTTCACATGTGCTAGATCACTCTCAGCTCGTATTTAAATACAGAAATATTTTTTTTTAATAATAAATTTGCTTGCTCTCACATAGGTTTCAAATCACGATCACTATCATTTTGCTCAGGAAAAGGCTTATTTATAAAAAAAAATATATTTTTAATTTGTAGGGTAAAGAATGAAATTTTCCCTTCTAGTTTCAAAACTCAAGATCTCAATGATTTCAATTTCCCTGAAGAAGACAAGACCTTCAAAAGAAAGTCGAAATATTGGAAAATTAAAACAAAAACAATTTTTTCATTGAGCTCTTAAGTTGGAATAATATTTACTAATAATAAATTTACAAGATCAAATAATTTACTAAAATTATTTTAAGTTTAAATTATTTTTTTTTTAATTTTTATTACTTTTGTACATACTTCAAACACAATAAGTCATTCAAATGTAAAGTCGTTTTTTTTCTATGTACAACAAATGACCCAAATAAATGTTTTCTTCATTATTCCAGATGGCTAACTGTGAGCGCCGATCAAATTGTAATACTTATACTACTTATAGCTTTGGTAATTAAATTTATATTTTTTGAAAATCGTGAAGATCTACATGATCAAATTCGGCAATCCACTGCTGTTACAATTGCTGCAAAATCATCCCAGACTCAACCACTTGATATGCTAGATTCTAATAAGACTACAACACTTGAATCATTGCAGCATCATCATCATCAACAACAACAACAACAACAACAACAACTCAACAATATTCTGGTATGTAGAGTTTAAAATGCATCACTCACTAATCTCCCCTCCCTCGCAGATATGATTGCGATGTGATTGAATAACGTCCTATATTTTTCTTTAAATTATCAGGCATTAGCACCACCAGTGCGTATTCCATTATTTACAATTGAAGAATCAAATATAGTTCATGCAACTACGCAAACAGATTTCGATGTCTGTAATGACAAACGCCAAGGCTGTGGAGATGGTACTGCATTGTTAGTTTTAAGTGACTGCAAACAGTTCGCCGATGTACGTTCCCTACGCCCCTTGGAAGAATGCTTGGAAATACTGAATTCCACTGAAGAAGATGGAGGAGCTGCCAATCTTACGGATGAGGAAATTATTAATATTGTTAATGTTGGTAGCCAATATTGTCCACTTCATAAAATTGAAACGGTTATTAATGATCCGGTGCGCGGTGTTAAATTGCGGCGTAAAATTATAAGTGAACGTGCCAAATTGCCGGCAGAACTTTTAGAATGTCTTCCATACAAACATTTTGATTACACTCGTGTTATGAACGCATGCTGTGAAAATGTATTGGGCTATGTGCCCATACCAGTGGGTTATGCGGGTCCTTTGCTATTAGATGGAGCCAAATATTTTGTGCCAATGGCTACAACTGAAGGCGCTCTAGTAGCATCCACAAATCGTGGTTGCAAAGCTTTATCTGTTAGAGGAGTCACTTCTTATGTTGAAGACGTTGGCATGACTCGTGCACCATGTGTACGTTTTTCCAGTGTTACGCGTGCAGCTGAAGCAAAAATGTGGATCAACAATGAGCACAATTATAAAAGTATTAAAGCGGAATTTGATTCTACATCTCGTTTTGGCCGTCTCAAGGAATGCCACATTGCTATGGATGGTCCCCAATTGTATATACGTTTTGTGGCCTTGACTGGTGATGCAATGGGCATGAATATGGTTTCAAAGGGTGCTGAAATGGCATTAAAATGTATTAAACGTGAATTTCCCGATATGCAAATTATCTCTCTGAGTGGCAATTTTTGTTGTGACAAAAAGCCCGCCGCCATAAATTGGATTAAGGGCCGTGGCAAACGTGTTGTTGCGGAATGTATTATACCAGCAGCTACTCTGCGTAGTGTCTTAAAAACAGATGCCAAAACGTTGGTAGAGTGCAATAAATTGAAGAATATGGGTGGCAGTGCAATGGCTGGCAGTATTGGAGGTAAATATTGAAGGGCTGCACAAGCATACTTGAAATGCCTTACAAGTAGACTTGGGCATACACATTCATTTCACTGAATCGTTCAGATTTTTCAAATTATCTAAATGAGCTAACTCATTTTAATCGTTCATAGTTCATTTCGGACACTATACGATGACTTGGTTTTCGTTCATCGTTCCTTTCGTACACTGCAAGGCATTGTATTTATTATACACCATAATACCATTATAAAGGTATTATGCTGTTACAACTGATTATTGAATTTAAGCATATGTGATTTTAAATTAACTAGCAATTTTTTATGTTTACGTCTGCAATAAAATTTTGCTACAAATTTAAACGATGAACGAAATACTTAAAAAAAATTGAAGCGTCCGAATCGTTAAATTTGCTTAATCGTTCATATGAAGTAGGTGGGACATTAATGCCACAAGCCTTTTCATTATAATATACTATTACACATGTTTGTAGTGATGTGTGGCTTTCAAGTATGCTTTTCCCATTAGCTCATAAGCAAAAAAACCAATTAAATAATCTAAAAATTAAGGAGGTTAAAAATAAATTCATTGACTTTTAAAAAATAAATTTAAAAAAAAAAAAAGCTTTAAAAAATTTAATGATTTTATTTTTACAACAAAGTAATCCAGTATAATCTGTACAAGGCGACCCCATTTGCGAAATCGTTCATCATTTTCTTTCAAATTGTCAAAATTTTTAAAACAAACTTTCTTTTTTTATAATTTTTTGGTGCTTGCAAATTGTAAATTTTTATTTATTGGTGCAGGATTTGTGATTTTAAAAAGTTTATTTTTCAAATGGGCAAATTTTTCAGATTCAAATTGTAAAGTGATATAAATTTTGATAATATGGAATATAATTTTCGTTGAGTGAATTCCCTAATGCGGTCACTCTACATAGATTTGCATTGACATTAAACAGCCATACATAAGTTCGTTCGAGAACTTAATAATTAAATGAGAGCACACTTTGAGAGAGTAAACTGACAGTGCTATGATTGAATATTTTCTCATTTTTACTGCCCGAATTTTTGTTAGTAAAATTTTAAACAACAAATGACAATTGACAAATTAATTACATTTTAATAAAAATCCTTAAAAAAAAGTGAAAGGAAATCGGAAAAAAACAAGAATAATTATTATTGTGATTTTAGTATATTACATCAAACATTCTTTTTCTATTTTGCATTATTTTCACTAGTTTCAGTTTTAGAATGTTAAGTATTCAAAAAGGTTTGCATTTTATTTTCAATTTTATTACTAAATTTTACTAATTTTCCGTTCGGGTACTTTTTTGAGAGCGAATTTATTAAAATTTACTCAGCATTTACTCAGTTACTAAACTTTACTAAGAAAGTACTCGAATGAACCTCATGTATAAATGTTTGTTTTATTTATTTTCAGGCAATAATGCTCATGCCGCCAACATGGTAACTGCTGTCTTTTTGGCTACTGGTCAAGATCCAGCACAAAATGTAACATCAAGTAATTGTTCAACGGGTATGGAATGTTGGGGTGAAAACAATGAAGATTTATATATGACCTGTACAATGCCTTCTCTGGAAGTAGGTACTGTTGGTGGCGGTACCGGTTTACCCGGACAAAGTGCTTGTCTAGATATGTTGGGCGTTAAAGGTGCCAATGCTGCTCAACCCGGTGAAAACGCTAAAAAATTGGCACAAATTGTGTGTGCTACAGTAATGGCAGGTGAATTAAGTCTTATGGCCGCTTTGGTCAACAGCGATCTAGTCAAAAGTCACATGAGGCACAATAGGTATGCACATTATTTGTATGAGCAAAGAAGAAATTTTAAATTGAAAATATTTTCTTTCTAATCTTACACACAGATCTTCAATAGCTGTAAGCGCAAAAATAAATCCCAGCATTGCAAATAATCCTTTGAATGTTACAGTTTCCAGCTGCAGCAAAATAAGCTAAAATTTAAACGTTTCCCGGAAAGAGAATTACTTTATTTATTATTTCAAAACGCTATGTACTACCTCTTGATTTTTTGTTTTATTTTATTTAATTTTTTTTACATAAATTAAAAAAAAAACTATAATAATGAAATACGAGTATAGAAAACCTCCAAATCTTATGAAAAAAGCCTCTTTAATTTGCAAATGGCGCCACTTTTAATCGAACACATAATTCGTAAAATAATTTTGAACGTAAAATTAGTCTAAATTAAAAAAAAAGTAGTATGAACTTGCCAGTTCTTATATTCAAAGATTATTAAAAAGAGTGTTTAAAAAAAATGCTAATTTACAAAAACAAAAAGAAATTACTTAAAAAAATATTCAAGAAAAAAAAGAAGAAATCAAAATAAAAACGCAATTATTGTAAGATATTAGAATCAAAAATATGCTTTGAGCTAATTACCTTAAATTTGAACTAAATAAAGGTTTATATAATTAAAAATTAAATCAATGTGTGCACGCACAATCTTATGAATAATAAATAATTAAACACATTCTGGTAGATCAACCTGTGTACTATATTTGCTAATTGTTGATATAAAAAAATTATTAAATAAAATCGTTAAAATAAAATGTATTTTTTTATATAAAAATAAAAGTGCTAAAGCAATGTTGCGAATACCAAAGTTTTATATTAAAAATTAAAATTTAATAGTTTTGATTTTAGAACTTTCTTTTTTTGTTACATCATCAACCCGGTTATACATATACTAAATATAAACACAGAGAAAATGATAATTAATTTATCTTAAGCTAGAAAAGTAATCAATTTACATATATATTTTTATTATATTATTCGGTTTCTCTCTTCTTTTTTTTTTGTACAAAAAAAAAAAAAAAAAAAAAAATTAAAGTTTTTAGTACGAGTAGTTTTTAAGCATTTATCCATGTAAAATAAATCATTAGTTTGTTAAACAAAAATATATACATGCAAACATACATACATGTGAAAATTATACTTTAAAAATTCTTTTATTAATTTCGAATTTTAATATAACAACGACGACAGTCCACGTTGGGTATCGAATATTAAAATTTGCTTTCACTTTGCTTGCACTTTGTTTAGTATTAGAAAATTTAAAAATTTAAGTATTTTTCCATTTTGTTGTGAGTGCTGAATACAATTTTCATACCTACAACGCTCTACAAGAAAATTTTGAGAAAAATCAGCTAAAAATTTTAAGAAAAACACAAGTTACGTCTCTTTCACCTAGTGAAAGTTTTATTTAAAAATATTAATTAGTACAAAAGCTGTAGAAAAAAGAAGAAAAAATAAAATATTAGCAATATGTAGCAAGTTCCGATCTATTTTCTTTTTGGCTTTTTCCCTATAACTTTTGAATGGATCAATATTTTTTTATTAAACTTTCACAGTGTGGCAGAGTGGGAAATGGGCTAAGTTCTAGTGGAACATTTTTTTTAAATCGCTCCAAATCTAAAAAACTTATAAACGTTTTTATAATTAAAAAGCTTTTTATTCAGCTGGTTTGTGGCATGTGGCAACAAAAGTGGCATGTGGCAGATAGCCCATTTCCCACTCTGCTACATGCTGAAAGTTTCATTAAAAAATATTGATCCATTCCAAAGTTATTGAGGAGACACAAAATTCTTTTCAAAATGCACCTGTCACAGTGGCCGAAAAATAAATTGAAGAAACTTTAACGAAAAAAGTAAAATACCAGGCTAACAGGACCAGCAGTAGGTAGATTTTCGGGAATGTGTTTTAGCTTTTTTGTTACAACTTTTGAACGGATAAATATTTTTGCATGAGACTTGCACCATGTTGCAGAGTGGGAAATGGGCTATCTGCCACATGCCACTTTTGCTGCCACATGCCACAAACAAGTTGAAAAAAAAACGTTTTGAGAGGGAAAAACGCTTATAACTTTTTGAGCGTTTGAGCGATTTTAAAAAATGTTTTTGGGAACGATAGCCCATTTCCCGCTCTATCATCTAGTGAAACTTTCATTTGAAATTATTAGTCCGTTCAAAAGTTGTAGCAAAAAAAAGAAACGGTTGACAAAAATATCATGTTGCAAGTGCATATTGAAGTCTTTGGTTTTTTCCCCATAACTTTTGAATGAATGAATATTTTTTTATAAAACCTTCACAGTGTGGCAGAGTGGGAAATGGGCTAAGTTCTAGTGGAACATTTTTTTTTAAATCGCTCCAAGGCTAAAAAAGTTATAAGCGTTTTTCTAATTAAAATGCTTTTTATTCAGCTGGCTTGTGGCATGTGGCAGATAGCTACATGCTGAAAGTTTCGTTAAAAATGTTGATCCATTCTATAATCAACATACGAGTTGGTTTTTTTCAACAACATTTTAATTTTATGTGTTGTATCTATCTATTGAATAATTTGTTGACAAAAACTAATATTTTCAGCAAAATAAAACTATTTACATGATAAGGAACACAATCCAAAAATTTTTACATTTTTTTATTTCAAATAATAAAATTTTTAATTACATTTTGAAATTGAGTTGTGTTTTATTGTTATAATAATTTGCAATTTTAAAGATAATACAAACGGTGTATATTTGTATATGACTGACCTATGAACTATGTAGTGTGCTTTGAAAAAAGAACTATAATTTGTAATATTTCATTTGAAATAAACCTCAAAATTCATTTTTTTAAATACAAAAATTTTATTTTATAATTTATGTATGTTCGTGTTTACGAGTGCCATTGTTTATCGTTAATAAAAAGAAAATTTGAAAATTGTATTATGATCGACAAATATTATGTTTTACATAGCCGCTGTCGTTAATTTTACTGTGTACGGAAAATAATGACTATTACGACTCTCAAAAAATACCGTTTAGGTTTGTATTAGCAACAAATGGTATGTTACAGATGTGCATACATATGTATGTACTCATATGTGTACAATATGTTTAAGTATATTGAAATATCAGGGATAAATTATAAAAAATAATTATTATTCAGAATAAAATTTTTCCTAAAAAATTAATCAAAACTTAATGAGTATTTTTCAGCTTAGTTTTTTTTTACAAAACAATTACATAATTTATTATTAAAAGAGGTTGAACATATTTAGTGTGTTAACAAAATATTAAAACTTCAAAAAATCACTCTATTTAGCGAAAACTCAACAAACTGTACAATTAATTTGTTGCCCCTGATTATTGTATATTATATGTATGCATATAGTTCGGTTTTGATTCTAGGTAGAATAATTTTCTTTAGTTAATTGTTTTCTAAATCTTTACATTATTATTTCATAAAATTAGCAGGATAACAGAAAAAAATACATTGAATTTTAAAAGAAAATTATAATTACGCTTAATCAAAATAAGGATGTAAATACTTTTAAATTTAAAATGATTGTAGTTTGTTTCCAAAATTATTTTTATCAATTATTAGATGATTCATTTTCCTGCGCATTTGTTATTTCGGTAACGAGTTTTTTAGGGCTGGACTCAGTGGAATCATCATGATCAGGTTCAGCTGCACCGGCAGCTTCTTCAGACAAATCTTTGGCCGAGCCATTTTTTATATCTTCATCGGAATTAGGTTCCAAACTATTATTTCCAGCAGTACCTGACAGTTCGTCAGGATGAGATGTTTTACGTTTAAGTATGCGATCCAGCAGATCACAATAAAGTTGGTTTATTTCAACAGGGCGAGCCATAACTAAGAATATTTTAATTTTACCTGTATTATCCATGGCAGTTAAACGTAAAGATTTCTGGCTGGGACGTTCAACAACCATGCCAGCCCAAACCTTTTCAAAATAAATTAATAAATGAAAATTATATAAGACAGCAAATTTTGAAAAAAATTTTAATCAATTTATATACCTTGGTATTAAGCAATAAACGTAAATTTCCCGCTGTTCTAAACACTAAACGGGAACACTCATGTTCAATTTTAGAATCATTGAGACGTAGGCTACCGCGACCACGTTCTTCCCAGTTGCTATTTACAAAAGCAAATAACTTGCAATTTAGCTGTTTAAAAAATGTTGTTTTCAATTACATATATGTGTATTACACTGAAACTGGTTAGTCAATTATAACTTACATCCACAATATTTACTTCATTTTCTTCTCCTGTGAATGTTTCTACTTCTTCGTATTTACGTTTTTGAGCACGACTTTCTTCATATTCTCTTGCTACTTCAGTAAGGCTCTTTGTTTCGGCACTGCCTTCTTTAGTCGAGGTGGAATCACAATTTTCTGATGATTTTGCTGCGGCTGCCGCATTTTGTATAACATTAGAAAATAATAAACCTTCCCCTGAAGCTGATGTTTCAGTATTTTCTGTTGAGGTGGTGGAATCCGATTTTAAATTTTCCTATAATAACAATAGCAATTTTTAAGATATTGCGGTCTTCGTAGCTACTAATTAATTTTATTTAAAATTTTAACCTACACCCACAACACGTTCGTGAACGTTTTGTCCGAAAACAAATCCAGATTTTTCTACCAATGGTATTGAACTTTTCGCCGCAGCAAAAAGATTCGAACGTTCTATACCATTTTTACGCAATAATGATAAGGGATCCGAGCGTTCATCCACTTCATCATTGTTTTCACCACTGTCGTTACATTTCGCAGTAGATTCTGAGTTCTCTTGATCATTACCTTCTCCTTTCTCGTCATCCTTAGGGTCTTTTAAGAAAGGATTGCTTTTGTTTTCATTCGATTTCTTAACGACACATTCCCCAGCACTTTCAGCACTGGCTGTTGTTGCGTCATCACTAGTTTCACTTGATAACGGTACATTATTTGTTGTGCTGTTAGTCGCTAAAGCGGAACTCAGTCTAGATGGCCCCAACACCGAGGGACGCAATACACCGGCTCTTAGCAAAGGATTTCCCCCTAAATTACTGCCGCCACCAGTTAGTCGTGAGCTCTGTAATATAGAGTCACTGCCCATACTATTTGATTCATTTGAATTATCTGAAATTTTATAAACATATATGTTACAATATAAAATTTTGTACTATATAATATTTTATCTTTATTTTTCTTTATCCTATTTTTGTCAGTGTTTCGAAGAGACCCGCCTGCGTCTGGCATATTCTTATTTTATTTTTGCACATTAATTGGACATTTTCTTTGTAATCTTACCATTGTTTTCTGACATTTTATGAAGAATTTTATATTTAATATTATATATATTGTGTTATTTTATTTTTTTAAATTGTTTCTCTTTGGAACTAAAAAGCAGAATTGATTAAAAATGAATGGTTGAATGTGTTCGAGGTTAGCGTATGCAGAATGTCAGTTTGAAAAGACATCACAATAACATTATTCCACATCAGGGATGGCAACAATAAAACAGTTGTACTCTTTTTAGTACTAGAGGTAAGTAAAAATATTTTTAAAACCATGATATAAACTTACAAGTAAATTATTTCAGTTATCTTAATATTCTATATTGTTGATAAAAATATTAATTATTTATCATTAATATAATATTGCGTATTAAATGAAAACTTATTACAAAAAGCAAACATTTTATAAATCTCTAAAAAGGTCCGTTACAAATTTATGATATTTATCCTTTAATTTTAATTATTTCTTTTCCGCTTTGTGAACAAACGCACGGTTGTATTTGAACGTATAATTTTTATTTTAATACTAATTAAGAATTACAAATTAAATTAAGAACACAATAAAGCTACCATTATCATCCTACGTGTGACAAGTTTAGAAAATAACTGTGTACTAAGAAAACTTTACGGTGAACAAAATATAAAAAAAATAATGCACCAGTGAAATAATATAATAATATCTAATTAATTTCGTCAAGAGGTAAGAAACTATAAATTGTTACGATGTTGCTGCAAAAACTACGTAATATGCTGCGTCTCAGACACACACGTCAGTCTTTAAAATTAAGTGATAAAAAGATAAACGAAAGCATTGAACATTTTTAGTGGAAAACATTTGTTTATATATTATTTTCCTTGTTTAATTAGCTACTTAAATATATAAATTCGAAATTTAAAGACGATCAATATGAAAATCGGAATAATTTTTGTCGTTCAAATTTTGCTGCTTACGAAATATGCTGCGGCAGATTTACAAGGGCCTCAACTAACTACTGGCGAAGCTAAAGATCCTTCAGATTCGTTGGACTCATCAAAAAAGGCCGCTAATGAAGCGAGTAGTGCAGAGAACGTTGACGATTTGACAGATACTCATAATAATGAGCGTAAAGCTTCGAAATATATAAATGATCCATTAGAGGCAGCCAGAAAAGCATACAAAGATAAACTATTTCAAATAGCTATTTTTGATCATTTATTGAGTGAGGCAGTTGTACGCAAAAAGATACAAGAACAAATCGAAACCGCTGAATTAAAGAGAGAACCCATTGAAGTAATTGATCCAACACAAGAACAAATTGAAGGTTGTTAAGTTTTCTTTAAGCCAAATATAATAAAATGTTATTTACGATACCTTCCTTACTTCATTTATAGCTCAAAGTATGTATGAAAAAGGCATAGAAATTCTTAATGGACAGGGTGCTGACAAGCGAGTTGCACGTACATTGTTGCGAAAAGCTGCTGAATTGAAAAATAGTAATGCTCGTGCAGCAATGGCATGGCTACGGATATTAGATGAAGAAGATTTTGATTTTAGTTATGCAGCTTCAGAGTTTGACGAATTAGCTAAAGAAGGCTTGGCAGAGGCACATTTGGTACGTAAACGTTTTTTTATCTCTATTTAATAGTTTTAACTTTCATTTAATTTTCAATGAAGAGTCGCCGAAATATATACCTTTAGGTGGGATTATGGCATATAATACAGTTGGAGTAAGCAAACGCTTAATAAATCATAATTACCCACAAGAACACAAAAAAACTGAAAGTAGTATTTTTCATGATTTGAACAATAATTATCAATTTCATAATTATAATTTTCCACAGTTTTTTATAATTTTTTAAATGCTTAATAAATCCGGAGCTTAATTTAAAAATCTAAAATCTTCGACAATTGAAATAAAAGGAAAAATTCAGAAAATAGTTTCTAAGTGTCTCGTTAATTCTTTTTTTTTTTTTTTTGACTCGATACGCAAAAATTGTTAATAAAAAAAAGAGTAGCGTTGCTAATTATTATTTTGAAATGTGTATTAAAACACTATCGTAAAAAAGTCCTAAAATATATATTACTTTCTTTACTACTATTTTCAGGGCTTAGCTTTTCTGCACTCCTTGGGAGTTGGTGGTAAAAATGTAAGCCAGCCTTTAGTTTTAATACATTTGACTTTAGCCGCTCTAGATGGTAATTCAATGGCTGAAATGGCTTTGGGCTATCGTTATTCATTTGGTATCAATGTACCGGCCAGTTGTGAAAAATCTTTGTCCTACTATAAAAAAGTTGCGAAAAAAGTCGCTGCTAATGTAAAATTCTCCGGCGGACCTTTAGTTCATCGTGTACGACTTTTAGATGAATCTGAAAATACTGGTAGCCAAGAAACAGAAATTGTTGACTATTATCAACTGTTGGCTGATAAGGGTGATGTACAATCACAAGTAGGTCTTGGTCAACTTTATTACCAGGGTGGTAAAACAATTAAACAGGATTTTCAAAAGGCTTTAGAATATTTCACTTTGGCGGCAAATGCTGGTAATGCTCTTGCTTTTGCTTTTCTAGGTAAAATTTATTTAGAGGGCAGTGAGCATATAAAAGCTGACAATGAGACGGCATTCAAGGTTTGTTAAAATAAAATTAAAATTTTGGAGTAAACAATATTGAATATGATATTTAAATTTCTTACAGTACTTTGATAAAGCGGCTAACTTAGGTGATCCAGTGGGTCAAAGTGGTTTGGGTTTGATGTACTTAAAAGGCTATGGTGTTCCTAAAGATCCTTTAAAAGCTCTTAACTATTTCAAAATGTCTTCCAACCAAGGCTGGGTAGATGGCCAGTTGCAACTAGGATTGATGTATTTTAGTAAGTTTGATATCCACAAAAATAAATTTATATCGGTAATTATAAAGGTTTGCATATGTCGTTTTATATATTGTTGTTCAAATGTGTATGTCAAAACGGCACATCATACTTAGTACTTAAGATGATTTTGCACATATGGGCATGAATGATAATGGTTGCTTAATTTTTAAATTTTATTTATAAAAAGTATATGAAAAATATTTTAAATATTGATAGTACGTATACTAAAATTTATATTAAATGGTATTCATTAGAACCAAGCAACAATGACATGCAATTTGCATGAGTTCGCATAATAAGACACAACACTATTTGATTTGACATAATTAAGTAAAAGGTATGATATCTGGGAATATGGTACATTTCCAAAAATTTTTAGAATTGTGCACTACTTCAATACATTAAGACCCGTTATTACAACTTTTGATAGGTTAAGTTAAGATTTTGTTTAGAAAATAACCGGTTTTTTGCTAAACCTTTGGAACTAATTTTGAATGAATAATTAAGCTATACGATACTTTTAATTTTATGTCCAAACAAAAGCAAAAGTTTGATATATGACTTATAAAATCTGCATTTTAATTATCAGTAACTTGTATAATGGTCATAAGAGAGATTAATTTTTAATATCGGTTTGCAAAACATTTTAAAGAAATGTATTTCCAAATATTTTTTTATCCCAACATCTTACTAAATCACGAACGAATATTATTGTTTTAAAAATATTTTTTAAATTCTTTTAACAATTTAACAACAATTTACAGCCGGAAATGGCGTTAAAACCGATTACAAATTGGCATTGAAATATTTTAATCAGGCTTCTCAGTCCGGTCATGTTTTAGCATATTATAATTTGGGTATAATGAACGCCTACGGCATTGGTATACTGCGCTCCTGTGTAGCTGCTGTAGAGGTAAGTGGCAATGTAAAATTAGTAGTAATTCCCATAGTAAAAGTTATCTTTTATAAATTAAAAGTTCTTTAAAAATGTGGCCGAACGTGGTAGTAGTAGTTCATATTTGATGAAAGCCTATACTAATTATAAAGATAATATGATTAATGAAGCGTTTGTAAAGTATGCTCTTCTTGCTGAAATCGGTTATGAGGTTGCTCAAAGTAATGCTGCTTATCTTTTGGATCGTGGCGATGTTACTATCTTTCATGATCGCAATGAGGAATTGATACGAGCGTTTTATTATTGGAAACGTGCAGCTGCGCAAGGATATTCGGCGGCTCAAGTAAAATTAGGCGATTACTATTATTATGGTTGGGGAACAGACATTGATTTTGAAATGGCGGCTGCTTTATATCGAAAGGCTGCAGAACAGCAATACAACGCTCAAGCTATGTTTAATTTGGGATACATGCACGAGAAAGGTTTAGGCATGAAAAAAGATTGGCATCTAGCAAAACGTCAATATGATTTAGCAGCTGTAACAAATGCTGATGCTAAGGTACCCGTAGCTATAGCGTTGCTGAAATTGCAAATATTAGCAAAAATTGAGTCGATTAAAGAGGTATTTACATAAAATTTTTTTTAACAATAAAATAATCACAGTTATGTTCTTAAAAAGCAAAAACATTATATATTATGTGGATTTATTTTTCTTTCTTACAAGCGTCGTTGTCGTTATTGAATTTCGACAACGGCAATATGAAACGCCAAATGTTGCCATATTTCAATGTATTCGTTTTAGTTCGGCCGATTATACTACAGCTAAATCGTGTAATTTAAAAATCGTATAAACCACAATGAAATGTTTCACTTTTAATAGCTTTTTTAGTATTTTTGTAATGTAAAAAACATACATAAAATTTAATTCCTTATCTTTTGTTCTAGTCACCCTATAAGTTTATCTTTTATATGGATGAAAATATTGCTGCCAATTGGGATTTATATATGATAACGATACTGACTTTATTATTGGGTTTCATTATGTATACAAGGCGAACATTGGAAAATCAACAACAGCAAAATCAACAAAATCCCCAACTACAAGAAGATGATAGTACTATCGAACAACCTAATAATGATGCGAATACATCAACAACAATTGAAGAAAATGAATTAAATAACACAATAACTGCACAAAATGCATCAATAGGAACAGCTAGTAGTACTAATGAAACAAGTAAAGATACCAATAATGATACACCACCGGTTACAAATGCCTCAACGGTACCATCATCAGATACATCAACGTCTACATCACAATCTACAACAATAAATTTGCCTACAGCAGCAACTCAATCATCAACAACTATACCCGCAGCTGCGTCAAATTCAACTGCTGATCCTACTGAATAGTGAAAATATTATTTTAGTTCTTATAAATTATAATGCTGTACGTTACTAGGACAAAAATAAAATTAATTTACAGAAGTTGTTTAATTGTTAACTTTAATGCAAACCCGTGCAACTAACAAAAGATTCCAAATCGACGTTTGATTTACATAATTTAAGTACATTTTAATTGAAAATTATTTCTTAAATAATTTTTAAAGAGCTGTGATTGAAAATTGTCATACGCGGTTAAAAAAAATGTTTTCATTTTTGATATGAAAGTATTTAAAACTTTTGTTAGGTGATTTTGCATTATATTTAACGATACGTAAAAAGCACAATTTTTGTTCTCTTGTTTGCAACTACTCTTTACGTATTGTATATGTCTTGTATCAAATATATTTTTTTTTTATTTTTTGATGTTTAATAGAAATTCTTTTGTTTAATTTGAATATTGTTACTTTTATATAATAATAATTTAATCAATTATGCTAATAATAATAATATCTTTTTTATAAAACGTAATATAAGTGAAGATATAGAACTTAATAAATAGAAGATGACTGCTTTATGTTGATGTATATTTATAGAATGAAAACTAAACTGAGTGTTGTCCTGACGATTTGTTTACATAGATGCGAACGATACCTTATTTCGTACACTTGTATTAAAAACAAAAACAAATTGTTGTATATTGGTTTTATTTTCTATACAACGGTATTAAGATACGAATTTACTATCGCAGAATTAATAATCATGATGGTTTTTCATGCCAGTAAAGAAAAATTTCATATTTTAATTCTTTTAATATGATTAGCAAATTTAAAGTGGAAAATAGTCACTGTTTTGGAGTAAACATTTGAAATCAAAAAAGTATATATCTATCTATTGCTGCTCATAACGTCCTAGTTTAATGAATCTACTCTAATTGATTTTTAATTACTTGTGTGTGTGTGACTGTGACATCAAAATTATAAATTTCCCTAAGCTCTATAAACCGAATCTAAATAAATTTTTCATATATAAAAATTATTTCAAAATATTAAACATTTTTGGTGCTTAATTCCAACTATGTTGGGTATTGTTATTTACATGGTACAATAAGTAATAAGAGGGATAACATACTATGTTCCATATGGATCATTTCACGGAAGCTGCAAATTATTTATATAAATACTTAACGTATTTGGAATATGAAAGGATATAAAAAATTTCTTTCTAATTACTTTTTGTACTATACCCTATTGTACAATTCTAAAGTGTTTGTAACTGACATTAATTTTGTACAGGTTGAAAAATAAACTTCGTAAAAATTAAAACCTTAGTAATCGCTGAAATTTCATTTATCATACTCGTACATACTTAACATAATTTTATTTTGTTTTAAATTTTCCCCTAAAAACTTTTTAGTTTTACATACAGCTAAAATATGATGCTAAATTTATTGAGAGTAAGTTTTTGTTATTTTATTCCAAGCTCAAAATAATTTCGGTGTTTATTTTTTAGCCTGTGGCGCGTGTAAGTTTAAAGAGATCGATTTCATTAAATAGCTTCAAAATGCAACAACAAAGGCAAAATAAAAAGTGGGGTGAAGTCCCAGAAAAATTGAAACGCGCACAAAAACTTTTTCAAGAGAAAAACAAACTTCCAGTGTTTCTTAAAGGCGGCAATAAGGATAAAATATTGTATTATACTACACTGGGTTTGTGCGGAGTGGGTTTATTCTTGAATTTTTCATTTTATTTTAGTTACATTATTGATTTTTAAACATTGTATAAATTTTATTATAGAATATTAACAATTACATTTTTATAAAAAAAAAAAAGTCATTTAGAAAGATTTTAATCGCTTGGTTAACTAGTTGTAGCATGATTACCTTCCTCATCTATTTTATCAATTACTAATTTCAGACAATCTTTTGTAGAGATTTTTTCCAAATTGCACATTTTCGTCAAATCCATTGCAGATATTTGCTCTATCATTTCTTTTATACGTTCCTGTTTTATAATGGCTTTAACTGATTGTCTGGTCGAAACAGTTGGGTGGGAACTGTTCGATTTCTTTTCTTTGGAATCATTTTCTATATGTTTACCTTTATCTCGATAGTACTGTTCAATTATTCTTCGTATTTTTAATTTTGTTGCTCGTGTTTTACGGTTAACGTGGCCCAAGGCTAAATTGTGTAATTCTTGAAAATTTATTTCCTTATTAGTTTGAACAGCATCATCTTCAGCAACCAAAGCCAAATCTTCATGTGATTCAACGGTAGATATAATGGCATCGTCTTCTAAAAGCACGCCTTGGCTTGGGGAATTCACTAAATTTTGTTTCTTTTGTCCTGAATCTTTACTAAGGGAAATTGAATTATTTGTATGTCCTTTAGTAAAAGTTTTTTGCTCTACATTTTCTGTGTCAACTATTTTTACATCTGGTTTAACTTTCAATTTTACATTTTCCTGTAAAATTTCACTTGATCTTTTCTTTTTGTTTAATTTCTTTATTGCCTCTGCATTATTGGTGTCTTTGGACTTAATCTGGTCTACATTCTCTGTATTGTCTACAGTTCCTGTAAATTCTTTCTTTTTCTTTAGTGGCTTTATAAGCGTTTCAATTTTAGAATTCGGCATCGGTAGTTTTGCTTTTCTTTTCAAAATCACCAAGCACGGTTTTGTTTTAATTTTAACAGGTATAAATGAATTATATTGGATTGCTACGCTATTAAAGCATTCTATGAACATCATGGTATCAAATTCTTCTTGAAGTGATGGCCACAGTTGGGTGTTAAATTTATTTTTAGCCTCCATTAGTAGATGAGTGTACTCTGCAATTTCTTCTTTGGTATAATTAATATGCTCTCTTTTACAATATCTGTAAAATAAATAATATTTTATTAATCTTAGCGTTTTTATTGATTTTGTAAACTTTATATTTCAGCTCACCTCCAATCATTTCTTGTTTGTAAAAATTTGCTTACTCCACTTTGAGCTGCTAAATTTGATATATGCACTGAAACGTTTGTTGTTTGTACTTCCAAATTATGTAAATTTGTTAGAGCCACACCACCCGGATAGTTTGCACTTGAAACCATGAGCAAAAACAGTGTGATTAAAGCATTGGCCATTAAGTGCCCACCGGCACAAAGTGATAAAAAGCCATGCCATACTGATTTTGAACTATTTTGCCAGCTTTAATTATCATACAACAACAAGTTTTAATTATTGTGAAATTTGCACAATTTGCTGAAATACTTACAACCTCTGACAGGCAGTAGCTGCTGATAAATTCAACACCGGGAACACATAAATAATGAAACGTAATTCTTTATGGGGTAATATAGAGTAAATTAGAACAAACCCCAAAGCAGATAGAACTATTGGTCTAATGCGACGTTCTACAATTAAACCTATAGGAACAAACAGTACTGAGGCACCCAATGCTCGAGGTAAAGCTGAGTAGAAATACCATAAAAATGGTGAAGTCTTTAAATATTTATGTAAAGGAAAAACCAAAATTTCAAAATTTAATATACATTTTTTAACTGAGAGAGAGATTAATCTAAAATGACTGTTCAAAATATAGATTTTTATAATTTAAAATTATGGAACTCTTAAAAAAGATTTCTCTTGTTGCTTATTTTCTTTAAAAAGGATACGCCCCAATGAGAGCTTTTATTTAATATGGTATTATACCACAGTACTTCTCCTTCCGGCCACAAAATTCTATTCCAAAAAAACGAGTCCACTATAATTGTAATTATTAAAATTACTAAACCAACAGGTAAAGCAATTTTTAACATTCTAAAAAAATCAATTTATTAAAAACATCTTTAAACAAGAATATCTTATATACAGACCTGTCTATGGTTATCTTCTTAAATATGATATCAAACAACAATAACAGTCCTAAATATATTAACAATTCTGAGCGAAAAACTAATATAGCTATGCCGGAACATATAATAAAAGGTTTCAATTGTCCGACTAGCCAATATGCCGAAGCGTATAAAACTAAAATTAAAAGAAAAAAACCTTTGTAAAATTCTGAGTGAAAACTATAAAAAATATACAATTACCTATTGGTAATGCCATTACATTGGGTAAGGTTCTACTCATATAGAATATAAAATGAAATTGTGTTAAAGTTATAAGGCTAAACCATAAACTCACATTTGAGCCATACAACTTTGTTATTACACGTTTTAATTTGGTCCATGCAATTGTAACAACAGCTGCTAATATTAAACGCACTGTAAAAGGAATTTTGTTTAAATATATATTAAAACATTTATTTTTATTATTAATTTCATTTCGTTTGTTTGTCCAACATAAATTAAAACAAATTAGTAGAATTTTTATTTTAATCCAACATACACAAGCGGCCACAAAGAAAAAAGTTCAATAATTTTTAAGAAATTGTTAATAAATAATTGGAATATTATCTGGGATAAATAAGTTTTAGTAGCTACGCTTCCAAACAAACAAAAACCAAAGCGTATACAATTAGTTAATTATTTATATTTAAAAGAATATTCTGTAATTTTGTTGTTTCATGTAAAGAAAAAAATTTATGCTGGACAAAACCGTTAATTTTTTTTTGTTCAATTTGATTGATTACATTTACCTACATATTGTGCCCAAATTTTTTTAATATTCATTGCTTCAAATAATAAAATAAAAGGCGTTGATAGTATCGATATAAACAAGGGACCCAAAAAGGTACGTGGCACAACACCAGGAAACTCATGATGATCATACTGCCGAAACAAAATCAGAAGAAAAACAAAAGTTATAGAAAGAAATTATTTTTCCAAAAACTTGCAACTTGCACATGTTCGTACCTGTGTAAAATTGTGCCTTAAATATAAAATATCATGCATGGCCTGTAGGTTAAAACTCTCTTCCACTTTTGTGTATGGCGCATAGACGAGATGTCCAGCAGCAGTTAAGAGCAACAATAAATCCATTTTATATTATTTTCACTTTACATTGATCAAATTTTGCCACAATTACATAATTTATTAAAATTCCACGCAAGCTAAAGATTAGTAAATCTCCGTGTGTCTTGGTGTTATTATTTTGAAAATCAAAGTAAAAAGTATTTTTATCCAATACACCTCTTAACGAAATGTGACGTAGATTTTGAAAATCAGTGTACGAATATCGGGCCGAAAATCAAAGACAAATTAGTGTAGACATACCTACATATACATATAATTAGAAACAAAAGTTGTAGTAGAAATTAAATTATATTATAAACGTCTAGTGAATTTTAGTGACAAACAAACTATGCGTGTGACCTATCTTGGAACAGGGCTACCAACGAAACCGGCAAAATGCAGTTGCATACAAGAAATTCTTTACACTTTTTGCTTTGCGCGGAAACAAATTGTTTTAATTTTTATAAAAACTTGGTGCATTTTATTTCAACTGTTATATTTTTATTTATATGTGGTGTTATAGTTTGATTATTAGCAGGCAATATGTACGTCGTTTTTGTTTTGTTTATCTATAATTAGATTATTTATTTTGGTACACGTTCATAAATTACTAAGGCGAAAAATAAAAAACATCAGCATAAAGTAAACAACAAAAAACATCTGCATGATAGTAACTGCTACTCGCCACTAGATGGTAGACTTAGAAGGCATCGTATGTGAAAGTAGTGCCAAGTTTTCAATTATATTCTAACCGTTAGAAAATGAAATGATGACTATTAATAGAAACTAAAAATACTAGAATATACGCAAAGAACAATGAATGAATAATGTAATTTATACATATATAATTATATCTGTGATAATAAGAAAAAATCTTAAGTTGACTTAAGTAAAAAATTTACTTGTTGTCAATAACTTTATTATTGTGGTTCAGGGATGGTATGTATGACGATATATTCCACAATTAACGAGGTGGTAATAAAAATAATACCTTTTGCTAGAATCAAAATAATTTTATAAAAAAACGTTGACACTTTTAAAGTTGTAGTCCTCTAAAATGACTTATATTATAATAAGACATAAGCGGTTTTCCATGTTACCACATATATAATGGCAGGCCTTTTTTTGTTGTTGGAAAATTCATATTATTGGACAACTTTTTTTTTTTTGCTTTCACATATGTATATGTTTTTAAAATTAACATGGAAATAATGTAATTAAAAGTAGTGTTTAATAAAAATTTTATATTATTAGATTTTTTAATTCGTTGTACGTACCATCCGTTATTTATTACATTTTATACAAAACGAAAACTTTGCACTTAGACTACGTATGTACTTCTAGCATATGCAATTTTCTTTGGCAGAAAAACCACTCTCATTATCTTCCATAATTGTTTTAATAAGCCTCATTTCGTTCATATATAAAAAATGTACGCAATCTATTTTAAAAAATAAAGTTATTCATATTATGGAGTAGAAAAATTTCTTTATTCGTAGGATAAAACAGCCAATGCAAAAAATTTGGCTTTCGTAATATTGTAAATTCGTTTAACCAAAAGTGCATACTATTGGACATCCACTGTAAACACATATAAGTAAAATTTATTTTCGTTTCTCAACAAATTTTTCTGAAATTTAGTACATATAATCTCTAAACTTCAACAAAGGTCAGCACGCCTACTTTTCAATAGATAAAGTTAAATTAATTTTTTAATTTGCAAAATTTTTCACTATTACAATTAAAAAGAATGTTTTTAAACTGTAAATTTATGGATTGATCACGTAGCCACGACTTTACCACCCGGACAGTATAAATTTTTTGCATTATCATGCTGGAATATTCAGTGTAAGCTTTTAATATCTTACTAAAATTATTGCATATAATTAAAAAAGTCTACTTATACCACTTTCAAAAATAACAGCTCATATATTTGAATTAGACCCAAAATATCTTTTGTTCAGCCAAACACATGGTCTTGGCAGGAGTCAAGCCTGGGATTATCAGATTGATAGGTTAGTACTACTGAACATACTTTTTTTAAATTATTTAGTTAAAAAACACTGACCTAATTCTTGCTTATTAAATTTTTCTCTATTCCGAAATTATGAAGTCAACAAGAGGGATTTTTAGAACAATGTTTCTTTTTTTTTAATTTATGACTACTGGTTTTTACTCGATTGGTTTTTTTATAAATTCAGTTATGTTGCATGCAATATTCAAAAAATTGCAAAAGCTATAGAATTAATAGTTTACTCCTTTACACTTCTAACGCAAAAGCAATTAATAAAAATGACGTACCCATTCTAAGAGAGCAAACTTTTTTTACAGTGAAGACTTTCAAATTACAACATTAAGATAGAGTTATAGATCACCCTATAGTATTCGTAGTCTCAGTCAAAAATACTTTGAGGCTGATTTCCATCTACAAGACGATTGTTATTGTAGCTGAAATTAAATTAATTTTTTTTTTCATTTTTAATTAATAGCCAGCAAATAAAATTTTTTGAATCCAGAAGATTACCGACGTTTATCTAAATAAGTGTATTCTGTACGATTTCCAAAAATTACTTTATTCTTGAATTTGAATTATTTAAGCTTTATGGCACATTTAACAACAATATTGTAAATGTCTTGCCTTTTATTTTCATATTTTTACATTCTACTCTGGATTCACTTTTAATAAAGATGAACACATGTCACTTAAACTTATTATTTCTCATAGACTGTGAAATATTTAAGGCAAGTTGCAAGATTCGTGCGGCACGTCGAATTTGCTATGTGAGTAGAGCAAGCAAGAATCAAAAAGGGAGAATCTCAAAATGTCTACGAAAAACAAAAATTCACCAATGCAATTGCTTTTCTATTTGTTTTTGTTTCTTTTTTGCATTTTATTTTTTTGTCATTATCATATCAAAGTAGCACGATAAAAAATACAACAACAATCGCAAAATAATCGCATTTAGTTGGGCGTTACACTTGGATTACCACAGCCAAATTACAAATAATAATTCAAAAGCCATAGAAGATGCGAAACTAAATGAGCTCAACAAACGTGTATTATATATTCTATTCTTATTCTATTCGACATGTACTCACATTGAGGCCCTATTAATTTTTATTTCTTAGCATCTTGATTTTGGCAAAAATACAACACAAATTAAATTCTAAATAAATAAAATTTTACATAAATTTTTATTTTGAGTTTTTATTATGCGATAGTCAATTAATTTAATGGATTTAAGACGAGACATCATAATTTGCTACCAAAAACAAGAAAAAACAGTTTTTTTTTGCTAGATTTATTGTTTTTACTTTTTTTTTTAATTAAATTTAGGATTTTTCTTAATGAAAAAATATTTATGTACAATATTTAACTCACATGTAGATATCATAAGGGACTAGAATGTTGAGCAGGGGCATGGTACAATAAAACCAGGTAACTTCAAAAATATAAAAATAACAACATTATTGCTTTTGAGGTCCTCCTGTCAAAAACTATTTCCAGTGGTTGATATCAAGAAGTGTGCTAGAGTGAAACAGAAAATTTGTTTCCATTTTTTATCTCTCTTTAACTCATTGATATCTCTTAATTTTTAACAGAACGAGCTTCAATCATG
This sequence comes from Thelaira solivaga, assembly GCA_947397855.1. Taxonomy (NCBI): domain Eukaryota; kingdom Metazoa; phylum Arthropoda; class Insecta; order Diptera; family Tachinidae; genus Thelaira; species Thelaira solivaga. The sequence continues at coordinate 21,063,318 of OX377610.1, forward strand.
CATGATGCCGTGATGGCATCTTAGTGTCACCTGGTTTTTTTACACCATGAACAGGGGTCTGTTCTAGGGTTGTAATCGTATGCCCCTTTATGGTTCAAAACTCAACTATATTTTAGTAGTAATTTTGATGAACACATACAAAAATGACAACTCATCAATAGCAATTGCAAGGCAAAAACATATAAGGTGAAATCTTGATTTGTCAAAAAAGACAGACATGGCTTATATACTCCGACCATATAAATGTAACAATTTTGACAAGTCAAGAAAAAATTTTCTTGATATCACTTGCCTTGTATGAATTCGCTTTGAGCAATTGTTTCAATAACAACTCAACCGAGTTGAGGTGTGAATAATAATATTAGCATTAAATAACAAAAACAAAATTATGTGCTGTTCTTATAACACAAGCGATCAATTTGTTTTAAAATTTTATATGAAAAGTACTCAAAATATTGTGTGATTTTCATTAAAATTTTTCAGACGGGTTGATTGCTTGTGTTTTAACATTATGTGCTCTTAAAACATTTATATGAAAAACTCTCAATATTTAAAATATTTTTGTGTGATTGGATTGCTCCTTTACAATAAAAAAAAAAAAATTTAACTCTATTTTTTTTGTATTTTAATTTTAAAAAATTAGTAACTTTTGTAAAAAAGTTTTTTTTTCTTTGCAAATCAGCCTGCTTTTCGTAGTTTTCGTGTAGTAGTTTTAACTAAACATAAATAATACAAATCTCTATATTAGGAATTTTTGAGACGATCCATGTCATATTAAAAATTCTTTTTTAATATTCTTCGCTCCTCTTTTTATATTCTTCCTAGAGATGCCTTGTTCAACAAAACGCATATTTTATTATAAATGCATTTTTTATTAATTTTTTTATTTTTAATATTCAAAAGTATTGACCTATTGATAAACTATAAAGCATTTCACAGCATTTTAGTGTTTCACATTTTTCTTCTTTTCTTTTTATATACTTGAAGTATGTATGTAATTAGAAAGTATATATGTTATGTATATATAATACATACATACGAGTACATATGTGTGTATGAATGTATTTTGGTATTCTAGTTCACTAATTCACAACAATGTTGTCAGTCAGATGAATGCTATTGAACAATTTGCTATTGAACAAATTGCGATTTTATTAATTTTTTGCCTGTTTTGATGTTGAAAGTGATAAGACTGTCTAGAAAAGTTGCATGAAAAACACTGGTTTTATTATGTACTTCAACATAAACTTTTTAATTTTACGGAATAATAAACATTATCAGGCAACAGGGTTTTGCAACGTGTGGCAACACGTATGACATTTAATTTTCAGATTTTACAGTTTGAAGTATTTACGAGTACTTGATCTAGTTAATAAAAGTATTTTTGAAGAAGTAATTCTCTGATTATTTGTGTACCTGCCTGAATTTAAACTTTTAATAACTGTCTTAAGAATATTCGATAAGAAAAATAATTTAAGTTTTTAGTGCATATTTTGAATTTTTAGGTGCATGAAATTCCTTGCTTTTATTCAAAGAAAATTAATGTAGGCTTGAAATCGATATTATGAAAAATTTGTCAAAATTTCTACTTGAAATCGTTATTAGTCATTTTGAATACCAGCCGAAGATTTTACATTTAAATACCTTTTTTTTTTTTTAAATACACTGAGAAAATTTTCTTCATATATCTTCTGAATTTTGTTATTATTTTTTTGTAAAAATTTCATTGTTTTGAAATGTTTTATTAATTCAACGAAATATACATACATTTAATAAAATAATTTCATTGAATTGTTTAAAAACATTTAAGTTAATCAATGAAAAATCTTAATGAAATCGTTTTATAGGGCTTATGTCACTTTTTTCTATCAGTGTATGGAGCACCTCAATATCATGAAAGAATAATTTATAGCTGAATTAATAAAATATTTCATTAATTGGTTGAAAATAATGAATTTTTTCATGGGATTCAGTGTAAGTTTTTTGTAATTTTAGTGTTTTAAAGTTATTTTATAAATGTCTATTAATGTATCCAGAAGTTTTCCTAATTTATATTTAAAAATTTAATTTTTTCGCGGTTATTCATTCCTCTCTTTTTAATAATTATTAAAAATAAACAAATAAGTATAATAAATAAATTTTCAACGGTCCGCTGATTGAGACCAACGTTTGAACAAGAAAAAAAAATTACAAATAAAACTAAAAGTTGTCTAACAGCCGCATTGGTGATCACTCATCTTTTTCATTCGACCTGAGAAAACGTTAACCTCAAAAATATTTACTTATTTGTAAATGTAAAAAATTGTATGTGTAACATTTACAAATACAATTAAGAACACACACTTGCATGTGCCTACTACCACTGCCCTTAACCAATTCTTTATTGATGTATTTTCATGTAAAAAAGTTCTTGCAGATTCTTACTCTTGGATGTCTCTTAAGTTGAGCTGTAAAACAAAGAAATTGTTCATATAAAATCTGGCACAGGATAATTATTGCAATTAAGGAAAACTTAATTATCTGACAGAAAAATCTACCCCAGAAAAGGTGGAAATGTTTGATTCGCAAGCATAGACCCCGGACGGTTGGTTGGTGCCTCTGATAATAATATTTCAAAAAGCATGAGCTGCTTTATAAAGCAGTGAATAAGTTTTTTAAATTAAAATTCAATTTGTAAACGGATTTCTCTAAAAATTGATAATTCACTACCGGGCCGGTCGAATCAGAGCAAACGCATCTGGTAAGAAATAAAAAAAAAATTAACGTGCTGCTTGTAGTAAACAGACAATCTAATCGTCTAAAAAATTTGTATGAAAAGCTCTCAAAAATACTTTAAAAATTTAGTGTTTTCCATAAAATTTTTTATAATATTAGATTGTTCGTTTCCTGTAAACAGCACATTAGTTTAATCATATTTTATGTGAACACTTTTTTATGGAACATAAAGAAGAGAAGATGTTGTACAACTCTTTCAAAAAATCTATTCCTGTTTATGCATTTGCAGCCACAAATCAGCAAATCGTTGAAGCGTTCATTCATTCAAGTGTATCGAGCGTGAAGTGAACTTTTTCACTGTACTCATGCTCATCATCCCTATTACTCGATAGTATGTATGTATTACCTTTAGACATTTTGTATGTGTGTTTGTTTCAATGGGTAAATAGAAGTTTTACAATAAAAAATTAATAAAACAAAAAAAACTAGTATCAAGAATTGCTTTTTTACGATGACTATTTGGCATAAGATGAGTTTCCTTACACGACTGCACACCTCAGAACGCTTTTCTGGTTTATTTTTAAAATGAGAAAAATAGTTCTCAAATCACATCGCTCATCTAGCACAAGATCGTCTTAATTCATAATAATTGAAAAAAAACCTTTACAATTTTCATTTCGCATTTTACTGAACAGGCCTTTATTTATTTTTTTTTAATGTTAGAAATTAGTCCTAAGATTATTTTATTTAAGGAGCACTGGTTATTTTGACCATCGCTTCCTATAGGAATCGAATTTACTACTCCTAGATTGGTAGGTTAATACACTATCCACCAACTCTATGGTCTTGCAGTAAAATCATTTACATAAATAAATTTTATGTAGTATGAGAAGCAAACATTTAGATTAAGTGATTAAAAGTTTTTTGAATAAATCTGAAAATGTCTTCAGCTGGATTACTTTTAACAAAAAAATAAAATCATTCCAGTCAGAAGCTCTAAAATGGATTTCAAATTCCAACTCAGATTAAAACGTAATTACATGCTTTCATTCCTGAAAGAACTTTTACCTTGAGCAGCCCTTAAAATCGTAGAAATATTAGTTGAATCACATTTTAACATGCTTTATCTTTATTAAAAAATAATTTAACTCAATTTTTTTTTATTTAACTTAATATTTTTTTCATATTTCTTACTTTGATGTTAAACTCATTTGAGTTCTTTTTTTATTACCACAACTTTTATGTTAGTTACACGGAAAAAATCGTAAACATTTCAACTTTTAAAAAACTACTAGAACAAATTTTGAGTTAAAAGAAATAATTTTATGGAAAAATGAAAGGAAAGAGAATTACGTAGTTTGAGCTCGTTCTTTATCAGAGCTACATATGGATTTATGATAATAAGGAAAAATCGCTTAAGTTGACTTAAGTAAAAATTATCTTGTTGTGCCAATTAACTCAATAACTTTATTATTGTGGTTGTATTCCACAGTTTTTTAAGTTGTAGTCCTCTAAAATTAAAATAAGACGTAAGCGGTTTATTCATATTCATACAGATATAAAAAAAATTATGCGGACAAAATTTTTGTGTGGAAAAATTTTTTGTACGAATGAAACTTTCATTTTTAACGAGTGAATAATTGAGCTTTATATGTATATTGTTTTTATAACACAAGCAATATGAAAAACACTTAATATTTTGAGTGCTTTCCATAAAAAATTTTCAGACGAATTGATCGATTGCGTTATGGAAACAGCACATGCAAATTGAAATGAAATATAATACGTAGGTTGAGCTCTTTTTTTGGGAGAAGCACTTTAAACTACATATAAAAATAATTTTTTTTTGAGCAGACAACAATTTTGTTCGGACAATTGGATGAATTCAACTTTAGATTCTCATTATTACATAATTTTTTTTCTTAATTAAGATATTTTGTTATGCTTTTAGTAACAACAACAATTATATTTTTTTATGTGCTGTTTATAGGAAACGAAATCGTCTACAAAATTTTTATGAAATAGGTATTATTTCAAGCTTGAGATCTTAAAAAAAATTTTTTTTATTTTAATTTTTCAATATTTCGACTTTCCGTTGAATGTCTTCTTTTTTAATATTCAGTACAAATTTTTACTCTGTGTTCAAATCAATGAAATGACCGTGTCTTGTGTCTTTAAACCAAATCTTTTTTGTCAGTGCATTTATTTAAATATACATAAAAAAAAATTCATACATGATTGAAGCATGTCTAAACGTGCGTTAAAAATAAGCAATTCATTTACAAAAAAAAAAAAAAAAAACGTGTTAATAGCGGCCGACTCAAGTTCATTTTTATGGATTCGTGCGATCAGCATTACAACTAATTTTAATGTTGCAGAACGGTGAAATGTTAAAAGAGATTTTTAATTTCCTTAATTTCTGTTTCTCCTTCTTCTTCTACTATCCCTATTTTATAAAAAAAAATGTGCGGTGCAATGTGTGTTTGCAATCTTAAACAATAATAGAATTAGAAAACAGTTGCCATTGCAAAAACAAAAAAAAAATTTGTTTTTTTTTTTTTTTAAGTTAGTTAATATTTGATGCAAAGGCAAGCGCAACTTGTAACATCAAATTTATAATTATTTTAAAGTTTTGTCTAGACATTTTGCTTTTAAAGTACGCTTGAATATGTGTCATTAAAAAAATTTATTACCTGAGAAATTAGACCCCTGGAATTTATTTAAATTTTATTTGTACATACGAAATGGGTATGTTCATTCATGCTGTGTGTAAATAAGTATCTGGTTAGTCGAACAAGCTTAACAACTCACCACTAACCAACAAATAAATAAGCGCACTGCCACTCACTGCGTGTATAAATAAACTACCGTCATTTTGGCAATCAACCATTCAATCATCTAAAAGCCATTATTGTGCCTGCAACAGCGAGCACAAACATATTTTTTTTGTTGTTGTGTGGCTGAAGACAACAAAAAAAAGCTAGAGAAAAAGAAACAGAAAACAGATTTTAAAAAATCCATTACGATTATATTTATCGATTTCAAATTCGTTCGTTCACACATTTTACTAAATAAATTTTTCAAGTATTTTTTTTCTTCATGACAAACACACACACTTATGCACATCCATTTATTTACACATTTACTTATTTATTTGTATGATTGGATGAATGTTTGTCAAGTTTGTTTCCCCATTTGTTTAAACTTTAATTTAGCGCTTCACCATTAAAAAGACTGAAACCGGTTCTTAACCTTTAATAATTTTACCGAACTTTGTCGATTTGGGTGGTCTCCTCTGTTCTCTTCGAGTCTATTATATGAGTACAGTGCAGCAATAGCAACCACGTACCACATAACAGAAGCAAATAAACAAAAAAATCTTTTAAAATATTTAAGGCACAACGAAACGTACTTGAATCTTTTTATTATTATTTTTTTACTCGGCCATAAGCCACAAATCCTCAGCAAACAGTGAAGAACAAAATTATATAATAATAAAAAAATTAATTGCCAATTAAAATAATTTTCCCCACGGGCTCTTTTTGAATTTCAAAAAGTACCAAAGCTAAGAAAAATTAGCATTTAAAAAAGGCGCTAAAACGCCACTTACTTATAAGGAAAAAAAGCATTAACTCGCAAATTTTTAGCGTACAAATTTTAGAAAGCGTTAAAACGGATTTAACAATTGTGTCATAAGTAAAAAATCACATGACTTTTCATTTAAAATTTTCAGAGTTGCTGGCACTCTTATGAGCAAACATTTTAAATATTTAATCTGAAGAGCATTGAAAGATTTTTATTGTACAGAATATAAGGTAGAATGTTTAGAAAAAACTAATTTTTTAAAACAAAAAAGTTATTCAATTCATCAAAAGAAAAAAAATTAATAAAAAAACCTACTAAATTTTTATAAACAGGCGTTACTTTTGGCCCACCCTGTACAAGCTACAACGGTAACGAGTCTTGTGAGGAGTCTAAGATAATTTTCTTCGGCCCATGGGACTGCAGAATAGGTCAATTAGGTCCTGATACTACTCCTACTCCACCACTTACACAATTTTGCCCATCACTGTCAATGTAGTCATATATGAAAGTGTGTGTGTGTGTTTAAAAAACGCGCAGCAAAATGTAATTTTATTTGCATTCCAATTAGTTAATATTAAAAATAAAGAATGTTTGTGTTGCTATTAATTTTGTTATTTTTGGGTTTTTGTTTATGACTTCTTTTATTTGTTTTTAATTATTATGTTCAGTTGAAAGAATAAAAAAGTGTATACATTACATACACATACGTACATTAATGCTAAGTGGTAATACTTAAGTTTATTCGCATCTCAGATAGCCAAATTTTCGTACACTTAATTAGACGCAGGACATTTTGTCCTTCATTTTGTTTAAAACTTCCACTTAGCAAATTCACAGTAGAAATAAGTTTGCAACGTTGCGCCATGTTGTTCAAGTGCAATTTTTATCATTTTGGTTAGTGAACGTACGAAACTAGCTCATAGTTTATCAGCCTTGTCATAAAATTCAATTCCGTATGGCGAGTGGTTTCAATTCCCTAAATAGCAGAAACAGAAAACAAAAATCGCAAAATTTCTTGGGAATGAAAAGACCTTTATTTTCCAAGTGAAATTGAGTTTTTTAATGACTTTTTAAGTTTTCAAAAAAAAAAAAAAAAAAATATTGAACTATTTTTAATTGCAAAAATATATTCACCATTATTTCATTTAGCGTCGGCAACATTGTCATTACCTTAAAACAACGTCAGTTTTTATCGTCATAGACGTCAATTCAATTATAATATTGTATTGTCTAACACTATCAGGACAACTTCGGCGGTTTACCGATATTTTCAACTGACATCACTACATAGTACAGAACAAAGTCGCTTTCTCTGTTCCTATATCCCTATGTATGCTTAAATCTTTAAAACTACGCAAGGGATTTTGATGCGGTTTTTTTTTTTTTTTATAGATAGAGTGATTAAAGAGGAAGGTTTATATGTATAATCTTGGAAGGTTTAACGTCACAAATCCGCCCGGCAGGTAGCGCTATAGTCGGTATCTGGCTTATTTGCCTACTACTACGGGTCTTTACTCTATGAGTACGATTTCTTTGTGTAAGAAGATCGAATATATAAAAATATTAAGGCAAAACAACGTTACCGGGTCACCTAGTATCTAATATTTTGGTAATAAAAAAAGTAAACCTTTTTACATAATACCTTATTAGTGTCAAAAGTTATCAGTATTTATCAATATTTAAAACTGAAATAATGTGACATCGTTTTGTGTCGACGACGCCAAATAGAATAAGGGTGATTGATTTGTTCACGTTTTAACTAAAAATGCCTTTATTTCGTTAATAATTTTTATTATGTAGTCATGAAAGTCTGAACTAAATGAAATAATTTTTCTAAGAAATGTTAGCATATAAATAGTGTTTTGACGGAAGCTTTAGTTTTGGACGCGATGACTGTCTCGATTGCAACAGCTATAGAAGTTAGTGGCATATGGGTTAAACTACCATGTGAAATAATAATAAAAAAAGGATCTTTTAGAAGTTTTAATAATTGACAAATTCGCAGTTTTAATAATTAGAAAGTCGAAAGCCGAGACCCTACTAAAAACAGCTAATCAAAAATCAATCTAATAATTGTTACACGTAGATAAAAGAATGGGGCGATACCGGGAGGGACCTGGTAAAAATAGCTAGTAATTTTATAAAAGAAAAACTTTTGACGAGAAACATAAGAAGTTTTTAAAAGAGTAATATTGTCCATATGCATTCATTCGCTTATTTTTCTTTGTCGTGTTGGATTTTAGTGCGTTACTATTGTACCCACAAAGCAATTTTTGTCAAAATGAAATAGCATGACTTAATTGAGTCTCTGGACTATTAAGAAATTTCATTTTGATAAAAAAAAAAAGGTTTAATATTAATTACAACAGACTTCGTTAGAAAAGACAATGATAAGCTAAAGAATTGGCCAAGTGGGTTATTTAAAAATATTTTTAAAAATGTGTATATGTGGCCCATACGAATATTTTATTTGTTTGCATCGATAAAGTTTGTTGATATAAATTTTTTGTTTGGGGGCCTTAAAACAACAGAAAAATGGTTGCCATTTCAAACAGAAAAAAAGAAAGATGAAATAGAAACACAAATAAAGGTGTGGGCATAATAAGAATTCTATTTAAACGTCCTGCAAATATATCAATGGCGGTATATTTTCTTTCATTTACACGTAATTTATAAATTTTATGAAAATTACACGCAGCGTAAAAATTACCAATTTGGGGAAAAAAATAAGTTTACAAGAGTGAAAGAAACTACATACATGAAAGAAAACATCTTTATTTGTGCTTATTCCAAAATTGTGTTGGATTATTTTAAATAAATTTATTGTTTTTCTCAAGGGGAAGTGAATGGGCCATTGCATTAGACACTACTCTGAATAACACTGTGCGATAAAAAAAATACCTGGGAAGTGATATTATTTTTCTGGTATGTGCTGTTGTCGAATACAAAAAGAATCTGTTTTTTGGAATTTGCCAAAAACCCCCAACATCTTGAGTTACGGGCAAAAAAGAGGTTTTCCGTACCTTTACGCACTTAGTTGAATGTCAGCTGATTTTTAATTTCTCAGCGGATTTTGAAAGAAAACATTGAGGCCTTTCGAATGGTGTATATATGTATCATTTACGTAAGCTTGAGAAATCTGTGTGTATTTCTGCACCAAACAAAATTTTTTTAAGTTTGGAAACGATTTTACACAGTATTTTATAAAGGCCATACAATTTTTGGAATTTAGTTTCAAAATGTGTTTATTTATAAATAAAACCCAACCTTTTTTTTAATGTGCTGTTTTTGTAACACATGCGATCAATTTGTCTAAAAAATTTGAGTGCTTTTCGTATAAAATTTCTAGACGAATTGATTTCTTGTGTTATAAAAACAGCACATAAATCTGTTAAAAATTTACTGAGTTTTTAAATTTTTTATTAAAACAAAATTTTTCCAGAAATAAAATTTTTGGCCATTATACCCAGAAATGTTTGCGTGGCCGTTTTTTTTTTCACTCAGTGACCAACAATATTCTGAAATCATTATTATTTTCTTGGTGAAAATGTTGACCTTGTTCATCGCTGAACTGGCCGAGGTTGTCTGAGAAGATGTCCAAATGTGAATGCAGGACATGCATTTTTATGAACATATTGTAGTCCATATCACCATACGCACTTACAAATTAACAAATAAAGATTAATTTTTTGTTAAGCTTTCGAATTTAAAATAAATTTATTGTTCTATTTGTTTTAAATAATCTGTGAGATTTTCTACACATACTGGTTATAAATGGGCCAGTATTTGAAGTTAAATTAAAAAATAAAAAAAAAAATATTGAAAAATAATTTTTTTTCTTAAGCCATCTTCTACTTAAAAAATAGCGGTACCTTCAAACGATATCTAACGATATATATATTACCATTTTTTAATTTGGTCCGACTGTGCCCGTCATTCAAATTTTTTTAATTCAAGCTCTAACCAAAAAGTCTTAAATTTTTTAATTTAAAATCGAACACACCAAAAAAAAATATTTCTGAAAATAATAGCATATAATCATAGTCACACTAAATCAGTATCTTTTTAAAAACGATTTTAAATTCATAAAATTCTTACGAACAAAAGTCAGCTCTTAATAAAAGCCTACTTTTTTGTGACTATGATTATGAAGAAAAAATTTATTTGAAGTCATTATACTATAATCTGTAAAATCGGGTGCTGAAACTTATCTAAAAAAGAATAAGGTCGACTTTAAAGTTAATGTTGTAAAAAATTTTCATATAATTTTTTCATAAATTTTTACTTTAAAGTCTACATCAATTTTTTTTTTTGATAGGAGCATCAATATTTACCATGATAACTCGAAGGCTTGATTTCATATCATTTTCATTAATTCAGCAAAAGCATTCCAGCATTCCAAAAACCCCAAAAGACCCACAAAACTTTCTTCTTTCTGTTGAATATTTAGCAAAAATTACAGATTCCCCAATTCGTACAAGTGCTAAAGTCATTCAATGAAGCGCAAATAATTTAAATACAAAGCTAACCCTGATATCATTTTATACATCACGCACTCACTCTTTTCAATATCACTTTGATGTGACATCTATAATAACAACGTCAAAATAATGGAAAAAAAAAAGTTTTATTTATTCAAGAATGTTTTACTAAATTTATGATGCTTAAAGAAAAAAAAATTATTTTATTTCATTTCAAACACTCATGCAGCATTTTATTCCTTTTATTTTACAAAAAAAAAAAATTAAAAAAAAAACGCCTGCAACTGTTTTTAGTTATTGAAACTGAAAAAGAAATCAAATCAAAAGGCGGCACAAGATCTGCTGTGACAATAATAAGTTTTTTGTTTATTTTGTTGCGGCATGGAAAAGTATTTTAAATCGACCAGAACATGTCGTTTATTTTATTTATTTAATTTCAAAATACTTGCATTGTTTATTTAAGTTTATTAATAAAACAAAACTTGAAAAATTAAAGGAGAACATGTAACATGTACCAGAGTACATGAATGAGTGTAAACGAAACCTACACATACTCATCTGAGATTTTTATTTAAGAAAGCATCCGCTGACACATTAAAAAAAATTTTTTATAGTCAAGCATTGATTTAATTAGAATATTTTATGATACGAGTATGCATCTCGCCGATCAGCCCCATGATGATAAATAAGTCAGTAACAACATTTCTTCAAGTCCTTATGCACACTTCTTTCAATAACACATAGACTAGATCTTTAAAAAAAGGAGACAGAGCAGGATAATAACAAAAGCAGTAGGCAACAGAGTCCTTTTTTCATTTTGTTATAAACTTTTAAAGAACTCAATCATTCACTTATCACGTATACCAAACATGGCAGAGAGTTGAACACGATGTGTGTGATTTATATAACGCACAAAAAATGTGTTGCTTTTAATCAAACTCTCAAACATTATTATAAATTTGTTGTTCAAATTTGACTGCTTCTATTTTTTTAGTACTCTATACCTTTCTTTCAATTTCAATCATTCAAAATGATGATTGTATGACGATGTTGTGCATAAAATCGATTAAATCATGTTCGAAACACAATTAAAAACTGATTGTTTTTATGCTGTTCGATACGTTTGAATCTAAAAAGCAAAATGCAAACATTCAAAAACAGGCTGGACAAAGTAATGTACGTTGAATTACATATTTGTGGCAATATGGAAAAACCGCTTATGTCTTGTTAAGTCAACTTTAAAAATTCCAAAAGTTATTTATAGAGTTATTTCGATCCCAGCAAAAGTTAATGAGGAAATATATCGCCCCACCAGTCTTGAAGAATAATAATAAATATTAAATTTTTACCTAAGTAGATAGACTTAAGCGGTTTTTTCTTATAAGCAGGAGGTACTCCCTAATATCTTCTTTTTTTAAGCACGAATAAGAAATTTTTGTGTGAAACTGAAATTTTTTACGATTTCACTACAAGCACACAGAAAATAACGTTGGTTATTAGAACTAAATTTGTTATCAAATAAAATTTAAGTTGTGTTGGTTATGCTATAACCACATTTGGATAATACAGTCCAAAATTATGTTTTATTAAAATTATTTCGATTTTCTTTTGTAACGACTAAAAAACTCGATAAAAAGTCACAAAGGAATTTTCGATTATTAAAAAATTTAGTTCTCACAACCGAAGTTGTTTTTTAGTGTAGGATTACGTTTGTAAGTACTTCTTGTTGTTGTTATTTAATGAAGCCACTAAATGTTTGCTAAATAGTTGTTTCAGCTCCAACAGTATTCGTTAAACAATAAATGCTTGTTGCATGCAAATGCCATTGTCCCTAACCGCATGGCATAAGACCATATTTGTAACCAAATAATTTTAATTAAAATGTATCATTTGCTACTGGCGGACAAATCACCCAAAGAAGTCTCTGAATTCTTAATAAAGATTTGTAACTTGAGAGTAGGTCTATTTTGGACGCAGTGACCAGATGACTTGTTCCCGCTTCTCATTCTAATTCTAATTCCAAATCATTTGGTCAAACATTTTCGCAAAAGGTGTATCTATTTAACTGTGATGTTCTGTACATACGTAATGGATATTGAAAAAAAGACAGATGAGGTTTATAGGCTAGACTGGAGACTTTTTTTTAATTTCTCTTTCTCAAAGTCATTTTAATCAATTTCTACATAAACATCATGCAGACAAAATATGAAACAGAACTACAAAAATGTTTTTTTCTGTCTGGTCATATTTGTGTTAAAACTTTGGGTACAATTAAAGGAGGTATTAAAGAACTGAATAGAGTTATAGAAGTGTTGCTATTCGTTATAGCCGTGTTTGTCTTTATCAATGCAAACATAATTTCTATTTAACAACTGATCAATAAAGATGTTACTTTTATGTAAGTATGCATGTAATATTACACAAACTAAAAACAACAAAAAATATTTATGACAATTGAGTGGGTATCTGTGCGTACAAGTATCAGGTGTCAGGATACACAGCCACTTGAAAGAAAATGACCATAAAGCAAAATTTTCGACATATGCACATGCTCGCCCTAGTTAGTATGAGTGACGATTTTAATTCAAGAGGATATTTATACTTGGAAATGTTCAATCACGAGATGCATGTATGAGTGCGTGTAGTTACTAGTATTTTCCCAAGTGCGTAAATTAAAACAACAGCAAATGTGTGTGTGTGTGTGTTAAATAATTGTGGATTGTTGATCGATGACTTCATCTGGCCAAATTTATGTACCATAAAACATCACATACTTAAGATGGGTGGGTTATTTCGAGGCAGTATTTATGCAGTTAAAAAAAAAAAGACAAAATGAGTTAGTGTGATGCTGCTTATACTCGTACATACATATTTATGTATATGCATAGACAATTTGACGCTTCCGCATGTTAGGAATCGCCTACCGTGGCGAATGATCAAAAGGAACTCTGTATGTAAGTGGTGTTGGTTTGGTCTTACACAAATGCACAAGTAATAAAAACAAAAAACAAAAAAAGCAAAAACATGTGTTTGTAAATACAAATACGAGTGTGTAGGTACATGAGTAGTTACACAAACTCTTATCCGATAGAATAACGCATGTAAAATGTGAAAGCGTGAGTGTATTTACGTAACTTATGTAACATTAAGAAAAGTGACATTTTTACACTAAATCAGACGAACTATTATTATAAAATTGTTTTTAATTTTTTTCTCATCCTTTTGATATTCGATCTTGGAACGCTACATCATGTTGTACGTTAAGTGTGAACAATAACATGGGATTTCACAACTCGCTCATTTTTGTTCGCTGCTGCTGCTGCTGCCTTCTTGCAACCCAGCCCTCTACTGTTGCTAGAAACTACATAAATATTGGCTGATTTGTTTGGCTGACTGGCTGCTGCTCTACACTCTGCTTCATCGTTCAACACAATAAAAATTATATTAATTTGTTCTGCTTGTCTTTTGCCACATTTTGTTGTCTCTTTTCTTATAATTTTTTTAAGGAAATATTTCATTCGGCATTATCAAAGCAAAATGTCAACTAATTTGTTGCTCCAAAATTTGTATTGGATCTTTTACTTGTTGTGTGTTTTATTTTGGCGAATCCAATTATTATTTAGTAAAATAATATAAAACATATTTACACATGTGTAGTTTGTTAGTGTCATATGTAGTTTTTAAACTTGTTTGTTTCCTTCACTAAGGGAACTGAAAATAAATATTCACAGTAAAAGTCCTTAAAGAAGGTTTTTTTAAATGATTTTAGAAGTATAAAATAATGAATGCAACCAAATATCTACATAATTGTGAGCAAAAATCAATTTTGTCATAATTAAAAAGCATGCTTTTATAGAGTCAATTTAAAGGTGGCACTCCTCTTATGAAACAAATTTTTAATACAGTAGAGCCTCGTTAATGTGGACAGATATAGTTTCACCCTTTGTCCGGATTACTGAATCGTCCGAACTATAGTTAAAAAATTTTTTAAACTCAATACATAATTATAAATAATGGTTACAAAAAAGTAGGCTTTTTTTAAGAACTGACTTTTGTTCATAAGAATTATATGAATTTAAAGTTGTTTTTAAAAGGATACCGATTTTAGTGTGGCTATGATTATGGCCCAATATTTCTAGTTGCCTAAAAATTCAGTTAAATAACAGCTTTTCACTTAAGAAGTTTACAGAAAACAGAAATGTGTTTTCTCAAAATTCAACAAAAATATAAAATATTGTTGTTTTTATTGTAAAAATTTACGAGCAATGGCGGACAGGAAGCGGCACGGTTAACCCTTTTATAGGCCCTAATAACAGTCAATTAAACTCCGTAGCCCCGACAATTAAGAGCGTTCCATTAAAAGTGCACTTCATGCCGCAATAAATCAATCACATGTCGTCCAAATCAATACTGTCTAGTTGAGGCTTCAAGAACGCCATTATCATGTTCCTGTGCTGTTCACAGTCAACGCAATTTCGATCTCATCCTCAAACAGGAAAGGGCTGACTAAAATCCTCACCAGTTGCTCATTGTGTGTGCATTTGTTTTTCATGAATTTCATGAGGATTTTCTGAGCTTCAAGTTCGACAATTTTTGTCATCGAAGATGATTTTTTTTTTAATTGGCATAGACTTCGCTTTGCTTCATTACCTATTGAACCAATTGCCGGAGCGGCTATTTTATACCATACTAGAAGTTTTTGCCCGGTCACATGCGGCCCGGTCCTTTATTATATGAATCTATATAGTTGGAGTAGAAAAATCCACCCCACCCTCACTACATTATAAAATGTCTCATGTTTTTGCTAGTATTATTATCAGATTCGTCAACCAAAGTGGTAAATAAAATATATTAAAGCATGATTCCACGCTTAAATTATATACAGGCTCACATCCCTTTGAACAGTGGCGAGTGAAAATAGTAGGAAAATGGACGTGGTCAGTGCAAAAGTAATAAAAAATTTTATAAAAAGCAGACAGAAGCTCAATAAATATTAATTATATGTATAAAATTTACTTACACTTTGTTTGTTGGGCGAATAACTCAATTGTTATTTTGATTTCGTTTTATATTTATGTAACTGCCAATGTCAACCACTTTTTTGTCTTTGCTTCTCATATAATTTTTCCTATACCTATTTAATGTAAATTTCTTAATTAAAAAAAAATTGCTCTAGTTGTTTGCACTATTTCGTGGAAAATTATCCATTTCCATAATTAAATGCAGCCAAGCATCAAATAATGCATCAGTGAAATTGGAAATGCAGCAAGAAGACTAACACAGCCACAGTTAGAAATGTCAATTCAAACTAGAAAAAACAACAACAACAAAATTGCACAAAAAAAAAAATAATAATAATCCACTGAAAATGAAACAGTAATCAGCAATTTGAAACGCTTCGAGTCACTTCATACGTTCGTTTGCTTAATTAACAAAGTGCAATCATAATTAAATGTTTGTTATTGTCGTACGACAAGGATAATGAGAAATTTCTTTCCTTTTTTTATAAATTTTTTTTATTTATTTATTACACATCAACAAAAAACTAAACTTTCTAACAACCAGTAAAATTATTTTCTATAAATGCACATGGGACGTTTTCCCGTCCATTTAAAAATTTAATGTCAACATTTATTGACACGTCAATTCTACCCCGCCTACAACTTAATAAAAACGTTTAGGTGTTTGTACTAACAATGCATAAATAAACGCCGCCGAGAGGTGAGGTGATATGGAAAAGACTAAAAACTTAAAACGGAAACGACACAAGCATTCAAACTTATATAAATTAATAGAAACACACTCGATCGGAATCACTTCACTCAACACTTTTGTTGACATTTTGAATTTTGCTATGCCCACTAAATACATACACGCACACACACACAGAATCATCCATTTCAGTGTGTTACGGTTACGCTAACTGGCTTTAGATTGGCCATTCATGCATTTCAGTATTAACTCCGCCCGATTGCTTTCTTTTTGTTGTTGTTTTTATTGTTTTTCACTCATTCATTCACTAACGTCAACTCTTTCGTTATTGTTGTTGCTGTGCTTGCCCACATTTTCTTTCTTGCTTTTTTATTTTTATAAATATTTTTAGTTTTGTGGATGTGTGTGTGTTGGCTTGCTTGGCTTGTTCACTGGCGTAGGTAACAATCATGCTATTTTGAAGGGACAAGATATATATGAATGTGTGTATGTATATGAGTTGTTATTTTTGTAGTGGGTTAAGTCCACTTTTAAATAAAATGATAAAGCGGTAATTTGAGTAAAATAAAATCAACCGCTTACCACATTAGCAATAACTAATTTTATTTTAAAAAGTTCATTCAATTCGTAACATATTACTTTTCATTCTTACAAGGTAAGTTATTTTCAGACAGCCTTCGCTGTAAGTAAAAAAAGTGTATGCAAGTTTGTCATTCTCTTTGTAATTTCTACAGCGTACATGTGCCACCCTGTAAAGAATATATATATTCTGGAGCTTTGTAAATAGTGAAGTCAATGTAGGGATGCTTGTACGTCCGTTCGTGTAGGTGCTAAAGTTAACTTTCTGTTACCGCCAAGTTGCTAATAACATTCAGCTCGATCGGTCCTTAAATAGAGTTATGAATGAAAAACCGATACGCTTCTATTTTTGCCCACTTTTTTAAATGGTTGTGGTCTTAAATACAAAATATATAAAAAACGTGATATAAAGTCTTGTTAGAAATGACAATCGGTGCACACATATAGCCAAATACTTACAAAAATGCTAGCGGAATTTTGAATTTTCTTCAATTTTTTTTCTTTTTTTTGAGAATTTTTTAGAATACAGAAATGGTATTACTTATAAAAAAAGGATGCCACAGCGTGTTTTTTGAAACTTTTTTTGTATTGTTGTCGTTAAATTGAATTTCTTTCTGGGAAATTGTATAATTATTTCAGCACATTGTGCTTGTTTCAAAAAATATTGTCAAAAATTTAAATTAAAATTAAAATTATATTGCCGTCTTATTAAAAAAGAAATTCTAAAACAAAATTAGAATTTGTCTATTCAATATTTAAGAGTTAAATTTATTTGATTAAATTTTTTTGAGCTTTTTAAATTTTTTTTTAATAAATATTTTTTTTAATAAATATTTTTCTTTAAAAAAAATCTTGTTTATTTTTCAATATTTCAACTATTCTTTGGATCTCGAAGCAGAAGACATCTAAATCATAGTGGAAATATTGAAAAATTAAAATAAAAAAGTTAATATCTTTGCGAATCACAATATTTCCAATAAAATGACATCAATTTGTTAGAGCATATTTTTGCATATTTCGACTTAAATGCATGTTCTTGCATATTTTGTTATAAATGCATATTTTTCGTCATATATCGTATTATTTATAAAAAAAATCTCTCTTTTCTTATTTTTCTGTTTAGAAATATCTTTCTGTTCAAGACGAGTTCATTATAGGGTGTAGTAGCTGTAAAGCAGTCAAAATATTATGGGATACTCTGCTTAGTTTGACATTTTCAAGGAGCAAAAGCAATATTTTGGTGTTTGGCATAGAAATTTATAATAAATTCGCTTTGTTTTTGTTGCCCGCTTTAGTGAGTTGTATGTTTCAGTCAAAATTTATTTTAATTCGCTAAAACTTTGTGATGTTTTTGTTGGAGAAGACTTTAACAAAAATAAAATTTTGCCCTACTTGACTGATTCAGCGCCATACATGATTTGGTCTTTACATTTTAAAAATTTTACATGTGACATGCTTTGCTCATGCCATGCATCGTGTGGCTGAAGAAATTAAAAATCAACTTTAAACTATTACTGATTGACATCATGTGGTAAAAAGATATTTTTAAAGTCATCATTTAAAGAAAAATATCCTGAATATCGTATGAGGATCTATGTTGATATAAAAAGAACGAAATAAACGTTGGGTTTGTGTCTTTTTCTTTTTATTTATAACCATAAATCTAACCAAGTTATATTGCCCCTAGATTATGTTTACCTCTGCAGAAATAAACCAATACGCAACCCTTATTACATAAGCAAGCCCAATGTAAGTTTCGGTTTTAAAAATTTTAATTATTCATTCATTTATTTAATAATTTTTTTTAATTCTATCGCCCTTACACATGTACATAGACCCTACCTATTGCCACGTTCTTAAAATGTATTACCATTTGCTATACTACAAAAGTGTTAAAAGATGATCTTTATTGTTGATTCTCTACTCTCTTACCCACATGAAACTGCAGAAAAAAAATTCTTAAAGCAGCGCCATTAAGGGCTACACACACAAACAAAACAAAATGAACAACAGCCAAACAGAAAAGCCAATTTAACTCACACATTTACACGATGCTAGCACATATGCAATGTTTCTCTCCTTTTATACATATTTTGTATGAGATTTACAATAAAAAAAATAAAAAAAATTGTATGTGATCTTGATGAATACTGTAGTTGCATATATTGGATGAATGGTTGGATGGATGGCTGGGTGAGTATGTATTTTATTATTTTCATTATTATTATTATTATTATTATTGTTGTTGTTTTTGTGTATGGGTTACTTACTGATCGATCATCATCAGTGATGCTAACAGAGCGAGATCGCTACGCCTCAAATTAGTCGCAACAAGTACGGTTGACAGAGAACAACAAGTCGGAACGAATAGTAGCAACAAAAAATTTAATAAGAAGAAATTAAAAAAAGAAAACCAACAAACAAATCATTCAAATTGATAATTCTGGAATATCAATTGAAATTTCAATTGTTTTTTTTTCTAATCATAAACAACTGCAAATGTTTGTTTAAATTAATTGTTAAATTAAATCATTTTAATTATAACATGAAACGTAAATACATTTTATGTGTGCATGTATTTCAATTATGATACCATAATTTAAGATTAAAAAAAAAGGAAATAATTAAGAATTAAAATAGAAACACAGCAGCACAAAAGTAATTAAATAAAATTTAAATTTTTTGGTTGTTGTTGTTTGAAATGCACGGGTGGTCTTGCATAAGTCAGTTTGCTTATTAATTGTTTATTAAAAATGGCAGCAAATTGATTTTCAGTTTGTTTTTCTTTTATAAAAATATTAAAGGTGTAAAATGCGTGATAAGTTTTCTTCAATATTGTGTTTAAAATAAAATAACAACAACAAAATATCGAAAAAATTAAAAACCACCACTACCAGCCATAAGAAATCAAATGAAAAAAGTGTGAATTGATGTTGAACCCAAACAAAATATTAAAAAAAAAAAAATTAAAATCAAAGATTTAAAGAAATATTCAAGTTCGTACCTAAAACCAAATGATTTGAAAAGAAAAACTAAACAAAAAAAATAAAAATTTTAACATCAATAGAAACAAGTTTGAAAAAAATAAATGTTCTTATGCGTTCATCATTTGGCATTGTTTAGTTTTATTTAACACTTACGTCGTAACTAACACTAACAGTGACAACGACCGGCCCCCCTACACGCCACACAACCCATCCAGTGGGAATGGATTAGTAACTAACAACTAAAAATTAATTTCACCTTGACCTATTTTTGGTGATCTAACACTGTTGTAATTATCATTTCAACGGCTTAAACAATTTTAGCAAAATTTGTAAATTTCAAACAGCCTCATCATTGAGTATTACAATCAAAATATGATGGATCCAGGTTTGTTACTTTTTTGAATTTCTATTTTTATTTACATTTTCTATGAGTGTTAATTTAATTATAAAACAGGTGGATCAAATTAATGCTAACAAAAGTTATATTTTTTTGTATAGGTTGCGTGCGCAAAAGACTTGAAAACTATAATAACAAAAGCAATTTGTTATATTGTAACTGAAGTGTATATTTTTTTTAACTTAAGATCTCTGTTCATGAATATTTATATTTTTATAGCTTCTTCAGATTATAGGTAATTTGCTTTTGTCCTGGGTGGAAACGAAGATTTCATGAAGATTTCATCCAACGAAAAACGTTCACATCGAGAAAATTTTCGCAAGAAACAATAGAATTGAAAGAAAATGTCACACAAGTGTTTCTGTAATTTTTGATTGCTCTTTTAGTAATTTTAACGTAGTTCATTAGAAAGATGCGAGTACAAGTGTTTCTGTAACAAAGTTTTGAGAAAATCTTCTCACTAAAACTGTCAAAATATCTCACATTTCAAAATGTATGAGAGAAGAGTCAAAAAGTAATGGCAAAATGAAAATTACAAAATTTAAAGAATTAAAATTAATAAGTAACTAAATAATGCAATTTTATATGTATTGTTTGTGCCATAGCAAATTTAAAAAGGTGATGGCATCGCACCATTTTTCAATATTTTTATTCCCATTTTACACTAACAAAATTTCATACAAATAAAAATGTCATGTAGCAGTATATACAACTTTTATAAATTCCTCTTTTTGTTGACATTTCTATTGTATTTGACATTTGAACTATATTCAACTAAAGAAACACTTTTTACTCACAAATCAGAAAAGGGGGATTTTTTATATCAAACTTTTCAATGTGAGAGGTTGTCGGGGTATAGAGCTGTTAAAGCATAAAAGAAAGCGTTTTGTACAAAATAAAAATTTTATTTTCTTGTTCTGGAATATATTCTGTTTTGTAATTTAATTCGGACTCAAATACTTTGTTGCAATAGAATGCTTTTTTATTTGTCTCATTATTATTATTATTATTTTTCTCAGAAGACAATCGAGGGCTGTTTTGAAAACTTTTATCTCCGCTTGGTGATACCACTTCCGCTGTTACAATTCAAACGATTTTTACTCTATTAGCAATAATGTCCTTTTTACTCTATGCAAAGTGCCTCGCTCACTTGATATATAAAAAATTAATTTTTTCCGCCGGATCCACCAGAAGCACAAAAATTCACATTTTTTTTTTTAAATAATTACAAAATCAAAAATTGTTTGTCAAATTCAATAAAGTATGGTTCATTTTAGTTGGAACCAACGTTGATAGGAGCTAGAAAAAAGAAGCTAAATTTGCCTAAAAAAAAGCTAGAAAAAGCTAAATCACTCACAAAAAAAAGCTAGGAATAAGTTAAAAAAAAACTATCGCTTAAAATTCAACATAATAATTATGATTTTTATAAAAAATCAAGCAGAGAACATACAATGACAAAAACAAAAAAAAAAAAATAAGGTTGTTTTAAACATTCTCTCATAACTGGCTTAGTTTTCTAGATATCGATTTGATTTCTATTGCGTTGATTAGATAAACGTATTGGCTTTAATTAGAAATTTTTTTCTTGCGAATAGTGCAAAAAAAATTTTTTTATATTTAAGTTTTTCAAAAAAAGCAAAGGCAGTAGTCCATAGTTTTTTTTTTGGCGAAAAATGTTTTTTTTTGCCCTATCCTATTCTGATTAAAGCCAATTACCAACGCAAAAAAAAAAAAGGTCGATATCTAGAAAACTAAGCAAGTTATAATTAAAAAGGTAAGCCTTTGCTTTTTTTTAATATTTTTCGCACTTTACTTTAGTTGATTTTAAAAATAACAGCAACTTAATCGAACATTGTGCAGACTAAATAAATATAAATTTAATCCAATTCAAGTTCGAAATTTATAGAACACATTTCTTGTTCAGGAATTTTCTTCAGCCTTAGTTTGTTTATGTCTGATTTGGTTTAATTTTTCCAAATTTAAAAAAAAAAAGAAAAAAGGCTTTTTGAGGCTATTTTGAAAATTAAAAAAGGCTAGAAATAAAACTAGAGGCAAAATCATAAATTTCAAGGCTAAATCTAGCCCAAAAAGGCTAAAATGGCAACGCTGGTTGGAACTCATGGGGTCAAGTGATTTTAAAAAAATGGCTAATTTTTTACTGCTTTTCATTATAAATAATTTTTTGAAAATAAAAATTTCTAAATTAATAAAATATTAATCTTTATTTGTGCTTAATTCCAGAAATTGTGTTGGTTTTAAAATTTATTCTTTTACTTTTTATAATTTTTTGTTTTTGTTTTTCATATACTCTTTAATTACGTTCAGTAATACCCACCTGACATTCAAATGTAAAAGAGAAGAGAAGAATAAAAATAGAATATATAGTTTTCAATATTAAAATGTTGGTTGGGAAATTTATTTATTTATTCAGTTCAATGCATACTGAGTTTTTTGTTTGAATATTTGAATCTTTTTGTAACTATTGATTAATAATTCTTATTTAGTCAATTGCTTTTACTAATGTTTGCAAGAAACGTTGGGAGTAACCTACTGATGAAATGGTCCATATAGGTATGCTATCCCCTTCAGTACTTATTGTACTGAATAAATAACTCATGAGAATATCATGAGTAAAAGAATAAATTTTAAAACCAACACAATTTCTGGAATTAAACACAAATAAAGATTAATATTTTGTTAAACTTTTAAATTCCAAATAGAAATTATTATAAATTTCTAAATTATTTTTTTTTAATACAATTTCTACAATGTCTTTGAAACTAGTGAGCCAATTTAAAAGTGATGTGAGTATGACTTGAAATAAATTTTGTTGCGAAGCTCTAGTTATTTTTATAATCAACTAAAGGGTATGTTTAGAACTATTTAACAGTTCCTCAGCATTGACATGTGTCCATGTGCCTAAAATTTAATTGTTAAGACAATAATTTTTTTTTTTTTTGGATTTTTCTTCAAAATCCTTTTTTTTTTTTTTTAACTTCTAATTATAATAACTAAATCAACTGTTTTGTATGCAGTACATTTATGGCCTCTTGAAAGGGTTAAGTACATCTTAAGTATATTATGTCACCTCTTGAAATTAAGTATTAGAGTACAGATTTGAAATCAGCGCTCCAAAATACTTTGAAAACAGTTTTCAGTTGCTCTGTTATAATAAAAAAAAAATCGATTTGTACAAACGTAAATTATGGACGGTAATTTTAATTCCTTTTCAGTAATGCGAATAGAATTAAAATTTGTGAAATTTAGTTTTAACCTTTTAATGTTGTGTCGACAACTCAAGCCATCAACTTTTAAAAACTTCTTCTCACACGAAATGGGTTCCAAAGCAAAGTTTTTTCGTTTCATAAATTTTTTTTTTTTTTTTTATTTCCAAGCTTGGTGCCATTCAACATAGAAAAGGAATCAAATAGGAAAAAAAACTTAAATAGAAGATGATAAATTATTCATTTCGCATTCTTCATAATGGAACATCATACTTTATTTTAAAATTTTATAAGAAAGTCTGTTCTGTATTCCGGATAGTAATAAAAAATTGAAATTAATTTTAAAAAATTTTCAAATGGTGGTAAAGCTTTCACTTCTGAATAATTTATTCGTATTCGGATTACGGAACAGCACTTAAAGTTAATAAACTTCCAATTTTCATAATTTATTAATCAAAACCACCAATCCAGCATTCATACTTGTTGTTTTGTAAAGATTTTAATTGTAAATATTAAACATAATTTTAGTTAAAATGCCACTGAGTTACTAAACAAACAACATTCAATTGTTTACAAAAAAAAAGTAATGAAACAACAACAAAAAAAATACCACAGAAATTCCTGTGTTGTTGCTTGTTAAAAGTTAGCAATAACCGCACAACAACAGGCGAATTTGTCTATTATGAATTTTCCTTATAAAATCTATCAGAGTTGTATTAACAATTTTGAGGGTAATTTTAAAAATTTTAATTTTTTTTTTTTTTTTCAAATTGATAATTCTCTTCGAATCGAAATATATAATAACCCCTAAGAGCTTCAGCCAACTTCTATTGTGTTTGGCATTAAGAATAATTTTCCATCATCAACAAGAAAATTTTATGTCAATTGTTTTGTCAAATAATAAAAAAAAAGCCGCTTTAAATGAAGATTTTTCAATAGTCCTCACTTTTGTTTTTAAAACTCAAATAAATAAAGTTTATAATCCATCCATTTTTGGTCAGATAATGTACTCAACTTTCTATTTCAAATGAGTTCATTTTACTGAAAAGAGTAATTTATGCTTGTATAAGAAAAAAAATTTCCTTTAAAACCACCTTTAGATATTTTTGTATGCGGTTAAAAAAAAAAACCATTTACTTATCTATACGAAGCACTTCCAGAATATTTTCTTTATTTGAACCCTACTGTCTACTACTCGTGGACATGCATGAAATTCAAACGGTAGCTGCCCTTTACATTTGCGTTAAAACGCCTGTCTGTTGTTGTCATTGTCATAACCTGTTGAGACTGCTAATGATAATTACAAATGCTGTTAAGCACTCATGATGCTGAAGTTAGTTGAAGATGAATGTACTCAATCGGCAGACGTTTTTGATATGTTTTATTTGTTTACTTGTTTCTATTTATTTTATTTTATTTTTTTTTTATATTATGCAGTTGATTGATCATGAGCCTAAATTTTTTTTCATTTTTCACAATATTATTGGGTTTAATACGAGTAGATCTAAAAGAAATTATATTTTTAACTTATTCTAGAGTGCGAAAGATATATCTTGTTTTCATATTGTGCGACAACTTCGCTTTTAGTTAATAAATTATTATTTAAATTTTTGTAAATTTTTTATAGAAGCAGAAGTATTTTAAAATCTTATTTCTATTAA
Organism: Thelaira solivaga; assembly: GCA_947397855.1. Lineage (NCBI taxonomy): Eukaryota > Metazoa > Arthropoda > Insecta > Diptera > Tachinidae > Thelaira > Thelaira solivaga. The sequence continues at coordinate 21,088,659 of OX377610.1, forward strand.
ATAGATGAGGCAGAGTCTCATAAAATAAAATTAATTAATAACATATGGCTATGACCCATATAGTATTTTTCTATTTTAAAGAATGCAGGCCTACTATAAAACTGATTTCTAGTATATTAGATGTAGTCAAGTCTGCTATAACGCGATTTATCGTCCCGCGTTGTAGGAAGACTGTGTTGTTTCAGTGGATTTAACTGTCATGCATTTGGCATATTTGTTTGGAATTAAGGCACATCTTTTAAATATGTTGCATCAGCCATTTGTGTCAACATAAAAGAAAATAGACAACATTTAAAAGAAATACTATATATTTTTTTAATATATTTTTATTATCGCTTAAATAGATTTCAGTTCATTGGCATTAGCAGATTTCTCAGCTTTATTTTACTAAAATCGCATATTTTTCTCTCTCTCTCTCTCTCTGTCTTCTATTCCTATTGCTCTTCACAAGACAAACATGTCTTAAAGAGCTGGTGCTAAAAGTAAACAATTCCAGAGATTCGGTAATGAAGTTATCGCCACACAATAACTTTTTTTTAATGCTTTTAACAGACTTTACAGCAAACGAGCTTTCCAATTGTCTAAAAATAATATTCAATTTTTAAAATGTTTCAGAAAGATTTTCGTATCAAATTTTTTTAGACCATTGGATTGCTCCTTTTCTATAAACAGCACTTTAAGCAATGGAACCTTTTACTAAATGTTTGGTTTTTTTTTTTTTTAATTGAAAGTATCTACACAAAGTAAAATTACAATTACAAAGTGTACTCCCATGAACATCTTTAAAGCTGTTTTATGATCTTCAGGAAGCGAAAAATTATTATCAACTGACCGTTTAAGATTAAAAGACAAAGCATGTATAAAAATTATTTAAGAAGACAGAATACAATACAACTATTGAAAATAAATAAATACATTAAACAGAGAAAATCAGAAGAAGCTGAAGGAAAAAAAAACTTAAGGTCGCAAAGAAAGGTCAATTATTATCATTGAAATAAAACCAAAGAAATGGAAAACGAAAGAAAATTTGCAAAAAGCCTTGACTAAAACGCAATCATTTTATGGGGAATGAAAAGAAATAAAATACACCATTAAAATTGTAAAACATTGAAATACGAGTACTCATCCGTAAGTACTCGTATGTGTACATTTTTTATATGAAGTTGAGAAGCAACTGAATGGCATAAATATCAATCTTTCAATTAAATATGTATGTAGCCTAAAAATCGTAACAATAACTGTTGGTAACAAAGGGTCTTAAATTAGATTCTTATTATGGTTTACAACTCAACTCCACTTCAGCTGAAATTTTGCATTTTGGTATTATGAATTACAACTTAACCTGTCAAAGAAACTTGCAGTTGTATTTATATTGTCTGTCAACTTTTTGCGGTATTACCGTATACAATCCTAGTTCAGTTGACAAAAACACAAAAAAAAATTTAATTCCTTCTACACTGAAAGAATTACGTTTTATAAATCCAATGAAATGATTTCATTAAAAATAATATGTAAATTTGGCAAAGTAGGAAACAATCAATCGAGGGCGTTTTGGCAACACCATCAATAATGACAAAAAATAAATCTTTATTTTTTCGTACATGTTCTGTATTTCACTCTGATTTCAAAAAATGTGGAAGTACATATTTTTCTTCTTATTACATGAAAATTTTTATGTTTTTTTTATATTCAACAATAATTTCCTACCCAAAATAAAGCAAAAACAAAATTTTAAAAATCCTTGAATGGACCACAGTTTATTTATGAGTTGCTGAATTTATCAATTCAGAATGAAATATTCATATTCGGAATATAATAAATTCATTCTTACTGCCGTTCCTGTTTCAAATTCTGGCGCTCCATAATCCACTGCTGAGAATGAGAGCTTTTACCAGTAATTGTGATATTGCAGGAAATATGTAACTGATCTTTTTAAAGTTTATTTGCTTTATTTTATATTTATTTATTTGATTTATTTAATTTAGAACACAAAAAAGGATAAATTACAAATTATTATTTTATCTTTTTATTGATATCTGTCAAATCCTCAATTCTTAGGTTGGCAACGTTAATACTATTTCAACTGAAATTAGTTGTAATACATAATACCAAAAAAGGGTTGAGTTGTTTTGTTTTTAACAAAACTGAGTTGAGTTGTAAACCACAATACGGGCATTAAATAACACAAGTTTACATGTTTTTTGATTAGAACAGCTGTTGGTGAATTAGGGAGGCTCAATTCAAATCTAGAATAAATTTATTATAGTAAGTACTATAAATAAAGGGAGTCCCAGCAAGAGCGCACTCTTTTATGTCATGCTGAAATAGTTATTATTTAACATCTTGCTGAAACCACATGTCGTCCAGACCCATGCCGTATAGCTGAGGCTACTGTAACGTTATCTTTCACAAGCACAGCAATTTTGGCCTCATTTTCAGAAAAGTAGGGCCTCATCAAAATACAGTTGCTCGTTGTGGGTGCATTTGTTTCTCATAAATTGCACGCTGAATTTCTGAACCCCGAAATCTACAATTTTGTGTATTCACAAAGCCATTCAGATGGAAATGCCCTTCATAGCAGAAAATGGCTCTTTTCGAAAATTGGCCATTAACTTAATTTTGTTCCATTACCTATTGAATGAATTTCAGCAGCGGATATTTTATTCCATACTTAATCGGAACTTGTATTCTTTACAATCCAATAAAAAAAAACTCCACCTCTCTCAAAAACTACATGTTTTTATTTTAAAAAGAAAAAGTGCACTCTTATTGAGACACCCTTTGTTAGAACAACTTGAAAACTGTTTGCTCGATTTAACTATATAAAATATTAGAAAATTCACATTAAAATCACCCTACAAGTTATACCAACCGCAAGTGGTGATTAGCGAGCCTCTGGCAGCAAAGCCAGTAAGTTATATGCTTAGATATGCTCCGAGTAATTACACAAATTTATAAGTTTTTAACCTAAAGGGAACGAAAACTGTTTACAAAGTATTTTAGGGTATTGATTTGATATTTGTGTTTCATTTTTTGTAATTACACTAACACCTCACTTGAAACGACGCAAAGTGAATTATGATTTTCTACAGCAAGCCATGTAAAGACCGAAGATAGGTTTCAGGGTTACGAAAATACTTATTTTTTAAAAGAAAATTTAACAAAGTAATAATGTAAAAAACAAAAGTATGTAAAAGAAAAAAATATTTACCTTTTTTGTAACAAGAAACAACCCGTAAAAATTTATTATTTTCTTTAAAAAAAAGCACAAAACACTAATTTAAACTGAACTCGAAAATTAGCAAAACAAAGTGAAGTAAAATTGTGTTAAAATTGCTTTGATTTTCAGTTTGAAAGGGAATCCCCGAGATTTGATGGCATGACGCAATTAGAAACAAGAGTCATCTTTTAGAAAAAAAAAAAGAAAATTTCAAAAAATTAAAGGCTCGAACCCAAAACGCACAGTGGAAATTAGTACTAATTCAGCAGCGACGCAACTTCGAAAAAACTCAAAACGAAACGACGCAAAGCGAGGTATTGGTGTAGTGCGATTCAGTAACTTTTTTTTATGAACATTCCTATCGAAAAAACCAGTATAACGATATTTAATCGAATTTCATAGTTAATTATCTTCTTCTATTTCATTCCACTGTATTACGTTTTACTCAATCCACTCAATTAATTTTTTTTTTTTTTGTAGCAACAAAGTGGAAATATCACCTTAATGGTTTGGAGAGCGGTGTGGAATTAAAATGTTAAAGTGTTGAGAAACGCCGAGGAATCCAGCTGTAACAAAATGTTAAAATTCCAAATCGTTCCCCGAAAAACTTGGCGATACAAGCATTTTCTATCTATCAAACACTTTCATACTCACAAAAAATTAACGAAGTAAATTTAGGGCCTGTTCAGCTAAATGCAAACGAAAGCTTGTTTCGCTTAATTGTAATGAAACAAAAACAAATGTTCGTGTATTGTTTTTGCTTTTAAAAACAATTATGCGAAAGAAGCTTTCGTTCGCATGTAGCTGAACAGGCCCTTAAATTTGGCAGCGGCAACACTTTGAAATTGAAGAAGTCTTTATTTTTGTTTCTCTTTTAGTGTGTTCAAACATTAGTGCTTAATATACAACACAAGCTTACGCTTGATTTCGGTTGATCTAAGTATATGTTGGAAGAGAAACTTTTAGTGTTTTTGTAAAATAACGAAGGCCTGCTGTTACGTTAGACATTTTATTTAAAAAAAAAATATAATTTTTCTTAAGTTTGATTTTTTTTTTTAATTCTCAGAAATATAATAAAAACCGATGTGGAACAACTATTTCCTTTGCCAGTGGTAATTAAAACTGTGACACTTCTTTGTAAAAGAATAAAACAAAATCAAAAGAACACAATCGGACAATTTATGCTCGCAATGCAAAGTCGTCGCCAAAATTAAAAAAAGAAACTTAAGAAATGCAGAAATCCGTGACCAACGGACTTTTCCAAAAGTTAACTCTTAAAGTAGAACAGTTGTGGAGAGGAATGTAGGGATCATGCTTCTTAAAGGAAAAAAAAATTAAAGGGAAAAAGTGTAATACAAAATTGCTTACTACCAAATGGCTGGCTAATATTTTTGCAAAGAAAACAATTTAAGAAATTAAAATTTCAGCAAAAATTGAATGAAATGAACGTTACCTTTATCTACATTATTACTATTTCTTTGCCCATGATTGTAAATCGGTAAACTTTTAATTATTTTACATGCTGCCACTAACTATGCATCTCAGCATACGCCACTTAGTCAAGTCAACAATGCAACTCTTAAACACAAACGTTGTAAATCTGCAGTCAAAAAATTATAAGTGTGTATGTGTATGTAAATATGATTCACAGCCACAATATTCAACTTCAGTACTTCAGTTTTAAAGTTAAATTAAAAAAAAATATGTTTTTTGTTTAAGAAATTTTAAATTTATTTTCATACAATGAATCTGTGTAGTGTAAGCAAGACTGCATTTCAGCTGGTTAATTCCTTTCTAAATGAACGAATACATAGTTTTTTAAGAAAGAAAAAGAGTTATTTTTTTTTATAATTTTCAATGGCACAAACAGCATAGACATACTTGTCGCGCCAATACGTACACGCCTTAATGAAAAAAATTACACATGCCAACAAGAACAACAACTTGTTTTGAAAACAACAAACTAAACAAATACAACTATTTAGAGGATGTAACTTTTTTTAGTAATTGGCTATTTCATTTAAGGATAAAACTCCTCTTTTTTATTAAATATTTAGTTTCATTTGTTGAATTCGCAATGCGCTTGTAAAGGGTGGTTAAATTTTAAGGGCCGATGTTGATTTTGAATAAAACACAAATTATTTAGGAAATTATTGTCATTTCTTTTTATTATGATAATATGGTATGGTTCAATTATGTATGGAACAAAATATTGGCCAAATGGCCATTCACAGTGACTGCCTGATCGGCCTCATTTTGGAAAAAATTCGGCCCGATGATGCCGCCAGCCCATAAACCGCACCAATCAGTGGGTGCATTGGTTTTTCGGTAATTCTGCTTATTGACGAATCCAGTGAGGTGAAAATGTTCCTCATACTGAAGATGAATTTCTTCGAAAATTGATCATCCACTGTTGGCATTTCTTTCCACCATTCTGACCATTGACGATTGTGTATCTTTCCATGGTTCAAATTGAGTTAGTCTGAAATTGAGAAATGTCAAATGAAATGCAGAAAAAAACTTGACGCTTAGGTGTGGTTCACATTCAACATCGGCCCTTAAAATTTAACCACCCTTTACAAGTTTCATTTAGGGTTTTCTCTTTCATTTAAAGGATAAAAAGCGTTCAAGTGTTCGGGTGTCCGAACAAGAACGCAAGATTTAAATTTGGCGCCATTCGAAGTGTCATTGTTTGACATTTGAACAATTGTTATTGTTTGCTAGTAGAAGGTACGAGGTTAGTAAAAAATGACCATGGACAGGGAAGGGAGTTCGTTAATTGGGTATTGGAGAGACAACATGAAAATGCTGATTTTGCCGATAAAATCATTTTCAGTGACGAGGCCCATTTCCATCTTGATGGCTTCGTCAATAGACAGAATTGTCGCATTTGGGGTGAGGAAAAGCCTCGAGTGATTCACGAGAAGCAAATGCATCCTCAACGTGTCACTGTGTGGTGTGGTTTTTGGGCTGGAGGAATCATTGGACCTTTTTTTATGAAAATGAGGCAGATCAAGCGCAAACAGTAATGGTGTTCGGTATCGTGAAATGATAACCAGTTTTTTCTTGCCTAGAATTGAAGAAATGAATGTGGAGGGCTTGTGGTTTCAACAAGACGGCGCCACATGTCATACAGCTAGAGAAACAATTCAATTGTTGCATCAGTCATTTATTTAAAATTTAAATCTTGCGTTCTTGTTTTTTTTTTTTTTTTTTTTTATTTATCCGCTACTTCATTAGCGGAGCGCCATAGTTTTATTTTTTTATTGCCTATTCAGCTAAATGCGAACGAAAGCTTCTTCTCTTATTTTGTTGAAGAAAATTTTATTTCAGTTTTATGTTTTTTATTCTAATGAAATCAAAAAGTATTATAATATTAAATTGCAAAAAAAAGGACCATTTTGTCCCTTTACATGGACTTCAGTTTCATAGTTTTATGTTCTTTAATATTGAAAAATCCAAAGTACCATTAAAATCTTTTAATGATTTTTTACGTTGCTGAGACCGGTTTTTGTTAAGTTTCATAGTTCTATGGTCGTTAATATTCACCGCAATCATGGATATCATTTCCCTAGAATTTGGTTCACTTTCACTGTGATATAAATCATGAATAAATTCCCTGGAAACTCCTTTTATTTTAAATAACTGTTTTGTTCACTTTTTTGCTTTAATCTGTTTACTTACTCTTTGCTGAGGAAGACAAATATTTTTATTTCTTTTTTTTTCTAAAATTTAATTTAGCAATTTTTTTTAACAAAAGCTTTAAAAAGTGGTGGTCAACCTATAAAAAAATTCAATTAATTCCTGATAAGATCGTAGATTGCTTCAGTAAAAAAAATTTTATTTATTTTTTGATCTTCACATCTTATAAAATTTCAAAAATTCATTATTTTACAGGCACTTTACACTGAAAACTGTTTAACAATTTTATTTTATTTTATTACGAACATTCGTATCGAAAAAACAAGTATAACGATATTTTATCGAATTCGGTATTCAGTAACTTTCCGACAAAAGTATTCGGTACGTTAAAAATCGTTATTTGCGATGATTATTTGTATGCTGTTAACTTTGTCACAAACTTGGAATATTTTTGCCAGAAAGTTAGTGAATACCGAATGGGATAAAATATCATTATGCTTGTTTTTTCGATACGAATGTTCTTAATAAAAATTACTGAATCGCATTGCAGGACTGTTTGATTTTACTGTCACAGTTCTAAGTTTGCAAATAACACAAAAAATATCACAAAAAAAATTTTAAATATAAAAATACCAATCGGATTTATGTTCTTTGGTACTGTTTCCTCCTTAAAAAATTTTTTTCTTAATTGGTTGTTGCAAATTAGTGATAAAATGTTCATACATACAGAAAAAGTAGCAAAAAGTGGTAAAAATTTAACCTTTTATTTGTTCCAATATTAAAAGAGCGTCAAGATATTTTGGAAATTTTTCTGTGAAGAGAAGAATACAATTTAGTTTTTGTTGTCTCTTTTGTTACTTTGAAAGCCAAATGAGGTTTAGAAAGTACAAACATTTATACTTTACCCTTTTTATTCCACAAATATAGAAATTGATATCAAAAAAGTTCAAAAAACACATCCTGTTATATTTTTATTTAAATATTTTGTAAAGGGTGTTTTTTATAGATGTATAGAACTTTAAATTGCAATAAAACAACGATGGATTATTCGATTGACATGAATTTTATTTATCCGAGAGATAATCTTGTGGCATTACATTTCAAATATGATTTCTGGCATATGACCGCCACGGCTGGCTCGGATGTAGTCCAATCTGGACGTCCAGTTTTCGATGACTTTTTCCAACATTTGTGGCCGTATATCGGCAATAACACGGCGAATGTTGTCTTCCAAATGGTCAAGTGTTTGTGGCTTATCCGCATAGACCAATGACTTTCCATAGCCCCACAGAAAGTAGTCTAGCGGTGTTAAATCACAAGATGTTGGAGGCCAATTCACAGGTCCAAAACGTGAAATTAGGCGGTCACCAAACGTGTCTTTCAATAAATCGATTGTGGCACGAGCTGTGTGACATGTTGCGCCGTCTTGTTGGAACCACAGCTCCTGGATATCATGGAACAACCATGAATGAAAAAGTTAGTAATCATGGCTCTATACCGATCACCATTGACTGTAACGTTCTGGCCATCATCGTTTTTGCAGAAGTGCTGACCAATGATTCCACCAGCCCATAAAGCGCAACAAACAGTCAGTTTTTCTGGATGTAACGGTGTTTCGACATACACTTGAGGATTAGCTTCACTCCAAATGCGGCAGTTTTGTTTGTTGACGCAGCCATTCAACCAGAGTGCGCTTCATCGCTAAACAAAATTCGCTTATGAAAATCGGGAACAACGGCAATCTCAAAATTGCACTATTTGCAAGCGTTGTTCAGGCGTGAGTCTATTCATGATGAATTGCCAAGCCAAACTGAGAATAAATCACTTGACAGCTGTTAAATCGGTCGCCATCTTGAACAGTAATGCCAACTTAAAGTTCTATATGTCTATAAAAAAAACCCTTTAGTTTAAATTTTTCCGGAGATATAAAAGTTACGTTTATAGCGCATTATACGCGAATTTTAAAAAAGTCTTTACGCATTATGAGAGGAATTACAAGTCCGCAGCTTTAGCAGTTTGGGCTGGGCGATGAGAATAATTCAGCTAGTTATTCAGTAACGTCACTCTTTTTTATTTTGTGCGTTACAATATTTCTTTTAATCACTCACTGCAATATATTTCACAAGTTTTTTCTTTTGCCTTGATAACACTGTTTTACAGCCCGTTAGCGAACTCGCTCGAACCTAGAGTTTTTAATGTACATTATAAATGAACTCTGTACTAACGAGCGGCCAAGTGAGTGAAGTTAAATTGTTCGAGTTAAATTAGCAAAAACGTAACTCTTACAGTAGTGATTCTTAGAAGTGAAAATTTGTAGAGTGTTTACACCAGGAAAGTTATTAGGACAAAGCATAATCGTACCTCAAACTGAAAGTAATAAGCTCCCCATTTGACATATTTAACTAACTTTTAAGTGGAATAAATTTTCTTTAAAAAAATATCATTGAGACCCCCATAGACGGTATGCCCCGTCCCCATACCAGAAAAGTTGTGGGGACGGGGCATACCTCAAACTGAAGGTAATGAGCTTTCTTTTTGGCATCTTTAAATAAATTTCAGAGAAATCCGTTACTTATAAAATGCAATATATTTTTAGTTGGGCTTAAATGCCCAAATTTTCTTTATTTCTTCTTACAGAGTGGAAATCATTTGCAACATCTTTAGCTCATATGTAGAGATAATTTGTACGATAACTTTGTGTATGATTGGAGCAATCAAGCTTCGGAACTTAATGAAATGATTTCAAATTGCAAGTTTTACTTTATTCCATTTGTTTTTAATTTATTATTATTTTTACTTTAAATTAATTAATTAAAATATTAATATTTACAAGCATTTACCCTAAATATTTATTAAAATTATATTATGAAACTTGTGTGTATGCGTGTGGTTACCAGCCAACTAAATCTGTTTCCTTTAATCAACTCCAGTGCCACCGCATTGTGTTTTTCTTGCCTACAACTTTTTCTAATGTCATTTTAATTTGTCTTTTCAAAACCTACAGAAAAATCTAACATGCCACACAGAAAAAATATTGTGATCATAAAATAAAATCCGCATATTTGTTTGTACTTATAAAACACTCACTAACACTCACAAAAGATCCTCATAAACTCCCATACATACACAGTCTTACACCCCTTGTGACATGAATGCCACAAAATATCAACATCAATCTTGTTGAGAAGACCTACAGACTAGATGCAAGCAACTTAATACACAGAAACTAGCAGTACCATACAAATCTGAACCTTTGGGGACTAACTTTGTTGGAACTAAATTAATGTTTCGTGTTTTTTTGTTCTTCTTCTTTTTTATTATTATAATATGTCTGCTGTTTTGTTTTGTGGCAAGAATATCAGTCTACATAATGAAGTACTTCTAGCGTGGTTCGATGATGACATTGACAAGTGTAAAGTCATTGTAAATGCATGTTTCTAGTTGTCTCTTGTGGTACTCATTAACATAAATTTAATGAGTTTCTAATAGTTTTAAAAGAGAAGAGTTTATAATAAGTTTTTATTTTAATACGAGAGAGGATCGAAAAGTGAAATGAAAGAATTTCTTAAAAATTTCTATTTAAAAATGGGAAATTAGACAATAATTTGTATTTTCCAATTATTATTTGGGCTCTAGTTTGACAAGTTAAATGCTGGATGTTAGAAGCTGGGCTCACTTGGGTCCTCTGATATGGTCCCTTTGTGATAAATGTATAGAAGGGAATGAAGAAGAGAAAGAATAGTAGTAGAAGAATAAAAGGAAAGGAAAGGAGATAGAGAAGACAGATAAGGAAAGAAAGTGATTCCGTCACCCAAACCATTCGCTACTTCTAACGAAGCCATATAGCATGTCGACCCTTACATCTGACTGCGCAGTGAGACCCTGCAGACGTCGCTCACCAAAGTGAGTCATGCGCCGGCAGAGAAGGTGTTCCAGTAGCAACTTTTATTTTGAGACTTTTTTTATACGAGTAATATAAAAATATGTTCGTTTTTAAAATAAACGGAGAAAAAGTACTTTAGGTTTTTGTAGTAAATTTTTTGCTTTCTAGTAAGCGATAAAAAAAACAGTTTTTTGTTTTTCGCTAGACGAATCTATACAAGGTGATCGCAAAAAAGCATGTGTGCGTTTCAAGATTTTTCCAGATTTGTCAACCAGACAAATACAAAATATTTTAAACACACAGAAGCTTGATTATTCCACCTTGTATATATTCGCCTTAGATTTTGTTGACGCACCTTGCCAAATGCTATTCTCTTATGCGGGCTATACACATTTAAATTCAATCTAATTTTAGTGCAAAAGTCAAGCATGCTTTCGGTTTGTTTCGTTTCTTTGCAAACTCTGCTTTCAAACTCTTCTACATTTGTATTCAATTAAAAAAAAAATAAGTAAGCTTGACAACGTTTTATGTAAAAAATTTAGAAAAAATGTAATAACAATAATTTTTAGAAAAACCCTCGTCAATAATTTTAAATAAAAATTTATATTTTGGAAACACGCGTGCCACCACTACTCTAATGATAGTTTACAAAACAAACAAAAGAAAAATTAAAATTTAACAAATCTGTCAAATCCATAATTAATGCAACTAAACATTGTTAAAATTTCTTAAATTCTCTTCTAAAACAGATGTACGCCACTACACTAAATTAACAAAATATAAATTGTAAAACATTTGAACTTTCTAACGAATACATACCAAAATCAATAAGTGACATATTGGGGTTAAAGGGCTACACCCCTTTTAGTAGGAAGTCCCATACATGCCCCAAAGGGAGTACACCACAAAATTTATGAATCCTGGAAATGTGTTTGTAAGTGTAACATGTGCTCAAAATGTTTGTAATACTAAAAAAAATACAGCCGCCAAGTTTACGCCAAGAAACATGTTTCTGCTGTTCTCTATGAAATCAATAATAAAAATTTCTCTACAACTGTCAACACTTTCATTCTATAGGGTGATTTTTTTTAGGCACCATGCAACTTTACTTTGTCAAACTGACACAAACATTTTAATTTAAATTGAAATGACTTTTTTTTTAAATTGGAAAAATCTACACCTGAATATAATTTCAGGCACATGATAATCGCGTTGGTTCTGAACGTATTCTGCCATCGACGATTTGTCCGGCCAATTTAATAAATTTTAATCATCTTCCCCACGGACCACGTGTTGCTGTTATCTATCCATAGTTCGTAGTTGAGAAATGACTTGCTCAGATGGATCATTACAGACTGGGGCATATAGAGAGTGTTTTTTATAGACGTATAGAACTTTAAGTTGGCATTACTGTTCAAGATGGCGACCGACTTAACAGCTGTCAAGTGATTTATTCTCAGTTTGGTTTGGCAATTCATCATGAATAGACTCACGCCTGAACAACGCTTGCAAATGGGCACAAAACGAGATTGCCGTTGTTCCCGATTTTCATAAGCGAATTTTGTTTAGCGATGAAGCGCACTTCTGGTTGAATGGCTACGTCAACAAACAAAACTGCCGCATTTGGAGTGAAGCTAATCCTCAAGTGTATGTCGAAACACCGTTACATCCAGAAAAACTGACTGTTTGGTGCGCTTTATAGGCTGGTGGAATCATTGGTCCGTACTTCTTCAAAAACGATGATGGCCAGAACGTTACAGTCAATTATGATCGGTATAGAGCTATGATTACTAACTTTTTCATTCCTGAATTGAACAACCATAATGTTCAGGAGCTGTGGTTCCAACAAGACGGCGCAACATGTCACACAGCTCGTGCCACAATCGATTTATTGAAAGACACGTTTGGTGACCGCCTAATTTCACGTTTTGGACCTGTGAATTGGCCTCCAAGATCTTGTGATTTAACACCGCTAGATTGCTTTCTGTGGAGCTATGTAAAGTCATTGGTCTATACGGATAAGCCACAAACGCTTGACCATTTGGAAGATAACATTCGCCGTGTTATTGCCGATATACGGCCACAAATGTTGGAAAAAGTCATCGAAAACTGGACGTCCAGATTGGACTACATCCGAGCCAGCCGTGGCGGTCATATGCCAGAAATCATATTTAAAATGTAATGCCACAAGATTATCTTTCGGATAAATAAAATTCATGTCAATCGAATAATCCACCGTTGTTTTATTGCAATTTAAAGTTTTATACGTCTATAAAAAACGCCCTATAGAATCAATTGTACGTTATACTTCGCCTCTTTCAACTTACATTAACGCATCAACTCAGAAGATAGAGACAATTCAGCTTTACCATTCCTTACACAACGTTAACTTATTTATTGAGATATGACAATTAAAAGGTAAGGTTGGGGGGTAGACAACACACCGCTGAAAGCTTTTATTTATTTGACTATATTTCATGGCTGATTTCCAAACAAATCTTAATACTTTGAGAGAGTAGTTCAACTATCAATCCAATTATGATGATTGGCCAGAGTAGGCTGGTTATAAAAAACAAAAAGTGAATGTAATATGACAATTAACTTTTTTACAAGTTCCATTGGCCTTAAAAAACACCTTTTACATACTGGCGCACACATGACTACATAAATAAATTCACATACGAGTATACACACATAAACTGATAGTTATTTGAATCTTGAAATGTTTTCTACTAAATATTGTATTTTTTTTTTTTCAAGATTTCCCATTAAAGCATCATTATCATTAGTTTTATTTTGAATATAAAAATAATTTTATGTATTTTTGGTTACGCCGCATTGATTATGATTGGTTGGTTGTCTTTTATTTTATTTCTTTAGAATTGTATTGGGGTTTTCTTATTTTGTTTACAATAGTTTTTAATTGATGTTTACCGCAAAAAAAGTAGAATATCATTGGATAGTGATGCGCCTCCAATTTTATTTATTGTACATGCTCCTAGAAGAGTAACTAACTAAATATGAATTTATTTTTATTATCTCTTTCTGCTTATTTCTTTCATTTAAGTTTATAATACGATCTACATATATACGAGTAGGTATGTAATTTGTATGGCAAAGACATGTTGCATGCTTGTAAGTGTTGCCACTTCTTGAAAACATCATGTACGAGTGTTTTACATGATTTATGATGTCATTAATTTCTGTTGACAGATAAACATGTTGTCGCTCAGTTTATGCAGCAACTTGTCACATATACAAGTGTTAAAATTTATTTGTTTAGCGGGGAGAAAAGTATTTAAATGAAACAATTTGAAAAATGCAAAAATTGTGTTATTATGTACTCGTACTTGTACTGATACATACAGCAAACAGAAACGATTTTCTAAATAATTATTTAATCATTTTTATATCATTGAGTTTATTTATATGAAAATAAATTTTTTTATGAGAATCACAAAATCAGAAATCTTTTTTTTAGAATATCTGCCAGCACTCCTACACTTTCATATGAGTTTTAATTATGCAGCAGCATTAAAAATTACTTACAATACAGATGGATTATGTTGTTCATAGTAAAAATCAAACAGTGATAATTGAACTGTTATATTTGAAAGTGGTATAAGTCCACTTAAAAAAATAATGAATTAGCTGACACCATCTAACTAGAGCTAGTGCCGACTCATTTAAAAAAAAGTGGACTTATATTAAATGGTGTTTTTTAGAGACGTATAGAATTTTAAGTTGGCATTACTGTTCAAGATGGCGACCGATTTAACAGCTGTCAAGTGATTTATTCTCAGTTTGGTTTGGCAATTTATCATGAATAGCCAAACGATCATCAAGTAAGGCGTAGATTCGTCGAATGGGCCCAAAACGAGATTGCTGTTGTTCCCGATTTTCATAAGCGAATTTTGTTTAGCGATGAAGCGCACTTCTGGTTGAATGGCTATGTCAACAAACAAAACTGCCGCATTTGGAGTGAAGCTAACCCTCAAGTGCATGTCGAAACACCGTTACATCCAGAAAAACTGACTGTTTGGTGCGCTTTATGGGCTGGTGGAATCATTGGTCCGTACTTCTTCAAAAACGATGATGGCCAGAACGTTACAGTCAATGGTGATCGGTATAGAGCCATGATTACTAACTTTTTCATTCCTGAATTGAACAACCATGATGTCCAGGAGCTGTGGTTCCAACAAAGACGGCGCAACATGTCACACAGCTCCTGCCACAATCGATTTATTGAAAGACACGTTTGGTGACCGCCTAATTTCACGTTTTGGACCTGTGAATTGGCCTCCAAGATCTTGTGATTTAACACCGTTAGACTACTTTCTGTGGTGCTATGTAAAGTCATTGGTCTATGCGGATAAGCCACAAACACTTGACCATTTGTAAAACAACATTCGCCGTGTTATTGCCCATATACGGCCACAAATGTTGGAAAAAGTCATCGAAAATGGGACGTCCCGATTGGACTACATCCAAGCCAGCCGTGGCGGTCATATGCCAGAAATCATATTTAAAATGTAATGCTACAAGATTATCTTTCGGATAAATAAAATTCATGTCAATCGAATAATCCATCGTTGTTTTATTTGAATTTAAAGTTCTATACGTCTATAAAAAACACCCATTACTTTCAAATATAACAGCTCAATTGTGGATTTTAGTTGTGATAATAAAATTTGCTCTGCTATAGTGCAATAATTGAAAATTGAGTTATTCTATTCTATTATTCTTTGGTTGCTGCAACGACCCTATGTGCTACTGAAAAATGATTAGGCATCACCTCTGAAGTACAATATTAAAACATCATACTGGTAGTTTTGACTATGCAATTTTTATTGCAGCAATTATATCAAATTATAAAATTTACTTTTCGTTTACACATGCTTTTACATCCTCTGTGCTTGTTAGATGCCCTTCCTTGGCTTTCTTAATTTTTAGAACTAATTTTTCCATTCGGCCATCAAATGACTATAGCGGAAGTTGTCTCAATGACGAAAAAGAGCCTATTAAGAATCGCTTGTGCTATTTTAGCTGATTGAGTCTTACCTACGTAGCCCCTCTGCATCGTCAGGTAAATTTTGAGAAGCTACATAATTTTATAAGGAACAGCAAATTGTTTTCTTCAGAAAAAAAGTCCTTTTTAAAGCTAATTCGTTATCTTTTCTTGCAGTGTAACAAGTAGTACTTAATTTACTACTTAAATTTGAAAGCGAAAAAAATTAATTTGCTTCAAAAAAACGTCAATAATTAAGAAATTACGGTTTATTGTTTGGCTTTAAATTTGTTTAATTGTTCGCTAAAATAAATAAATAAATACAATTAAAATGTATAAATTTTTGTTTTCCTAAATACACAAGTAAATATGTTTTTTTATTTAATTTTTGCAATTATAATTGTGACGGTTAGACAAAACTCAAGTCAACTGTGTTGTTTAATTAATTTCAACTGAACTGCAGATAAATTCATCAAAAAATGAAGGCGACATTTTAAATGAAATAAAAAACTTTTTGCAAAAGAAGAAACTAACAAAAAAAAATTTGTTTCTTGGTGTAAAACACGACACAGTGAAATGCATATTTGTATTTTACCACAAAGTTCTGGCTGGATTGCAGGATTAGAGTATAAATCGTTTGCTAAACATTTGTTAGGCAACAATGTTTCAAGTTCCTAAGCAATTTTTGTCAATCATTTAATTTTCATTTCGACTTGCCCGCGTTCACACTATGAACTTTTTATTACCGGAATTACAAATTTTTTATTGCCAAGATCCAGTTTTACTCACATGCTTCTAATTAGTGCGGCACCGGAATATACATTTACTTAGCTAGCCAAGCAGCTTTAAGAGCATTGGCAAAATATTCTTTCCGATCAAGATTAGTTTGGAATTGCTATAAGCTGGGGTATGGATACAGAAACAGGAGGGGCATGTCGCTATTCAATGGCGAATTAAATGGCCAAGAAGTGTATAGATATTCTTTTCATAGATCCAGAACCTTTCTCTCTGAGGGTTGAATAACAACTTTATTCGTATCTTACTACCGAAGACTGCTGAATAGTCAAAATGCATTCAAGGATTCTTGTTAATCCCGAACTCATTAGGGCAGAATTTGTTTTGGACCTCAGCAGAATTAATATTAAACTCTACGTTGGACTCAGTAAAATCGGTGTGAAACAGAACAACTCTTATCGTTTCGGTCAAGAATGACAAGGAACATCAAGAGTGGAATGAGCTACCTAGGCAGTGGAACAATAGTCTCAGAAAACTTAAGTATAATAAATCCCAAAGCAATTACGAGATTCGTAAATACTTACGGATTTTAGTTGGGAGTTAGCCTGCATAATATTTAGATCTTATTAGATCGCGATGCTATTTATTATAGCCCATGACAATAATAATAATAACATATTGACGAAATTTCAGTTGATAACAGAGAGAGAGAGAGAGAGAGAGATAGAGGAGAAGAAAATGGAAAACTCATAAACCAAATCACCACATTCGATATTGCCGAAATTTTTAAATTTTTTTCTACAAAAATACTAAAATTACAATAATTTTCAATCGGTAGCCGTGATTTGGGAACTGTTTTCTATTTATAACTTTTAAAATTCAAGTTGGCTGCAGCTTATATGACATTTTATTTCTTCTTTTGCTAAGCAATTTCACCAAATTAAAATGTAACAAAAAGAAGACAATTAAAGTAAAAAATTCAAAAATGCCAAACGTTTAAATGCAAAAAATTGCTTATACAGGCATATCTCGTTTGGCGCTCATATTGCATTCCTGAAAATTTAGCGTTAACAGAAACAGTGTTAAAAACGATGCTATTTACACTAAAATATTAACCCAAAAGGACCACATCAGAGGAACCAAGTGAGCCCAGCTTCTGTTTTTTTCTTTGGGGTTACGTTTTTAACTAAGACACTTCGGACTGTCGTTCACCGTTCATCATTCATTTTCATCTAAAACGTCAAGCTTTTTCTAGATTGCTTAGGAGCATGTGTCTGTGGTTCCATTTTACTTATTTAATCGAAATTATTGAGGTCTTGAATAAACCATATCAGTATTTCGAATGAACAATTTAATACAAAATTTTACATTTTGAGATTTTCCGAATTAAAATAATTTTTTATTTTTTGTTTCTTTTCAAAAAAAAAAAAAAAAAAAAAGGATTCCAAGAACTGTAAATTACGTTTTATCTATTTTCATATGAAATTAGAAAAAGAAAACCTTTTCTAAAATATTTTAACTTTAAATTAAATAAAAAAATATTTATTTTCGGATGCTTTCCTAAAGGTCATCGTGCTTGAAACGGTTTATATACAATTGTTGCTTCTGCTGTTTCTCTATACCGCCCTTTTGAATTATTGAAAAAAAAACTTACTTTAACTTTAAAGAAAAGCAGCCGTAAATAAATTCTTTTTTTTAATTTTTTTAAACTTTCAAATCTTTAAAATTTCAATACTGCAGGGTACTTGAATATAAATTTTATAAGCAACATAATGAGTATATGAGTGTGTATGAGAATTTATACGTTTTAATCAAATTTAAAAAAAAAATTCGTAAATTATATTTATAAGGGTTGCAAAGCAGACATGTTTTTCTTGTGCATTTTAATGGCAAACTATCATGCATTTACCACCAAACAAAATGGCATTCCGAACGTTGTCTAATGTACTGGAAAGTCATATAAAACATAAAAAAAAAACTTTTGTGATTTAATCAAGCAAAAAGTGGCGACAGAATGATGCTTTCCATCAAATACGAATCAAAAATGCTATTTTTATTGTGAATGCTACCATGAAATTTTAGTTTAGCTTTTAAACTTAAAAAGAAAATCTCAAAAAGAAATAGAAAATCAAATAATTTTTTTGCATTCTGAGCAAAATCTAAATAAATTGTACTGCTGCCATTATCACCATTATTTGAAGCCTAATTAATTTTGTTTTATATATAAAAAAAAAATATAAAAAAAAGAAGAAATATGCTGGCTAAATACTCATACATAAAACTCATTAATTTGAAGAAAGAAAAAAATAAATGAAAGAAACGATTAAACTATAAATTCTGGGAAATTGTTGAAAACAATCGACACCATTGTTCAAATGAAATTGACGACTACAGAAACAACAGAAAATTCACAATAAATAAGTATCGTTAATTTAGAATTAAGAAAGCAAAGCAATGAAAAAAAAAACACAACAAAAACTACAGCTTATAAATTAGATTAAATGATATAAACTAGAATTGCAAAATAAAAATAAAAAAAAATTAATTCCGAGAAAGAAAAAAAAATATACTTCTTTGAAATCAAACCGACTAAAAATCGTTGGAAGAAGAAAAAATATCAACTTATTTTCATATTTTTAAATCGCTCATTTACTGCTCATGCACGACTTCAGGGTTGATTGGAAACAGAACAGACCCAAACCCAATTTTAGGTCACAGGTATTGGAACAGGGGTATTTGATCAAAATGTCGTGAAAATAATAACAGGGTTCACCTGCCAAAAGTGACACCCATATCAGAGGCATATGACTCGCAACAAAAGGTGCCACTATTTAGTAATTTCATTGGCCCCAAGCATTCAGCGGAATTTTGAAGCTCTATTGAGCTTTGAGTTAAGGGATGACTGGTAAGAGAAACGCAACAATATTGCTTGGAGAAAGAGTTATTGGATTAGCGAAAATACTTATCTCTTTCCGTTCGCAGAAAAGAACAACTGACTTACTAGGCCTGACTCGGTCAAAAATTCGCATTGTCACGGGTTTCATGATTGGGGATTGCAGAGTATAAAAACATTTGGCAAATATGAGGATCAACCTAATTCTAATGGTCTAATTCGCATTTGTTTTTGATACTTAGGTTATAACTACGTCTGGCATGGACAAAAATAAACAAAGATGTCTTGGAATTCTTAATGAATACTAGACCTAAAGAGTAGTTGTAATGTGAGAGTAGTGTTGCAATTGGTGTATTCTGGGCCCAGTGACAAGGTGACTTGTTCCCGCTAGTATCAATTCTAATTCTACTGCAATACTGCCATAATTAAAAAAAAAAATTTTTTTAAGGTGCACCGTAGATTGCTGGTGATCTAAGATGCCCCTCAGATTGCACTGACTAACCTGTCTGATTAGTAGCAGCTTTGTTTTCTGTGTAGACCTTGGTAGCCGATGCTGTAAAACAATAATTTTTTATTTTCAAGTTAATAAGTTAATTTCTAAACAATTTCATATTCTGCAAAAATGCCCTTTTTTCAGAATAAAATATTTAAAAAAATTTACTATACAAGAGAGTGCCCAACTGATTTCCAACTTTAAATGGATGGCGCTGCTGTAAAATATTTTTTTTTTAATTATGAAAATGAAGTAAATGAGCGATATGAACAAAAAGAAAAAAAGAAAAATTTTCTTTTGGAAATACTCGTATTTACAAAAAATAAAAATTTAATTTAAGGAAAATAATAAATAAAAATACGCGTATTGTAAAATTGTTGTGATGATGTGATTATTAACTAAAAGGAAAACAAAATTAGAAAATCAGTGAAGCATTTTAAACCAATTACAAAGTCAATTAATAATTATTAACTAACTGGAACCAATTTAAAAGAAAAAAAAAAAATTATTTATAAAATAAAGATTAGAAATAAAAATTTTATAAATAATTTAACAGCAAAAAAAAAAAAAAAAAAAAAAAAAAAAAAAAAAAAAAAAAAAAAAAAAAAAAAAAAAAAAAAAAAAAAAAAAATTACTCAACTTGACATTTCTATTCATACTCGCATAGACAAATTTATTTGTCTAATTTCACTGATAACACCAAATTCATTTTATTTTATTTTTTTAATATTTTTGTTTTATTTATTTTATTGTTTAAATTTGATTAGAGTTTTTTTAGCATTGAAATTTCTTTATTTCTTTACGAGTATTAGTTAAAATGCTTATAAAAATTTACTTTTTAATCTGTTTTATATTCAAACATTTTAAATTGCATGTATATTTAAAAGGTATGCCGGTTTTTAGTTTTATTTTAATCATTTGAAGAAGTCAAGTGTATAGTGATCTAATTTTATGCGTAATTGAATTTAACAAATTGTTAGCAAAAGAAAAAATTTAAATTAAAATTAAAATAAGAGAAACTACATCTTATTAATAAAAAAAAATATTAATAATAATGAACATTTAAAATAATTTCATTTTCATTTTTGTTCTTAATTTTGTGTAACATCTATTTCTGTTTTAATAATTTTAAAATTACTAACTAAAAAAAAACTTTTAAAACAATTTGAAAACAGTATTTTATTATTTAGCTAATTGTAAATTTATTGGAAAAATAATTTTTTTTATAGTGAATACTTTTTTATTTAATTTATTTGGTGATTTTCAAATTCCAAATTATGAACAATCGTGCACGACACACACTTATACGAGCTTGGCCAAAAATGGGTAAAATCGATGTGGGAAATTTTATCTTATTTTTTTTTAATTTTCTATATTTTTCACTACTCTTGAATAAAATCTAAAACAAAATAAACAACATTTCTTTCTGAGCAATTGGCTTGAAAAAAAAAACATTTCAAAACGTATTTAAGAAAAACTGCCGTCGGCTTTTTTTATTTAATTTAAAATTTCATTAAATTAAAAAAAAAAAAAAAAAACCACCCATAGCTGTTTATATAACCAATTAAAGACTTAAATGTATGTAAATAGACCAGAGAGATAGATGATACGATACAGGATTATAAAATAGACAAGTTGGAAATGAGACTGGCCGCACTTTAAAGTTTAAACATAAATGTTTGAATGCTTATATGTCTGTCTATGGCTTAATAAAATCAAATTAAAGGTATAAAGAGTAAAGCACACACACATATTTGGTATTATTATAAAACGTGTTGTCTCTAAAAATGTTTTCGGTTAACTTTGTTGGTCTGTCTCCTAGACTCTCTACAACTTAAAACAACAATTCCTTAAATAAACACAAGCATACAAGCCCACAAAGAGTGTAAAAAAGTAATGCGAGGGTATGTCACAACAACAACAAAAATATTATTGAGTCAATATTTAACAAAAATACAGAGGCTGTGGGCTACTGTTTGAGGCTATTCCATGCACTTTACAAACTTTACTTTTTACCTTAATTTTCTTTTTTTTTTTTCTGTGTTTTTTAAGCGAGACTGTTAAACAGTGTCGGCCAGAAACAGTAAAGTCAATAATATTAAGAAAAAATAAAAACTATACAAACGATTTAAGTGTATTTGTTTTGTCTGTTATTACACTGTCTATATGGAGGCATGTATGTAAGTATTTGTTATTGCATTAACCTTAAGAAAAACAACAGCAAACAAAATACATACACACCAGCAAAACTATTAAACGTTATCAAGAAATTATGTGTAGAATGGATTGCTTATTCATACAGTCAACCAGTTAGCCATCCAACCATCCAACGATCCATTCATTTAAGTATTGATCTAGACAAAGCAACGATCAAATACTAGCGCTTTATTTATAGAATTTTTGTTGTTAAAATTTTTCTTCACCTTTTGAAAGCATGTTAAAGAATTTATTATGGTTTATGATTGAGTAAAAACAACGTTGAGGGTCCTGGTAAATATAAAAAATTTTTGTGTAATGTTTTATTACTTTATTTATTTTTTATATTAAAGCCTTTGAATCTTTTCACTTTTCTTTTACTTTTTGATGGACGATGTTTTTAGGTGACGGTAATATTTTCATTGAATTCGCTGATAATTACACTTTTCAGAGATCAATTCAATATCTGATTAAAATACATTTTACTATGTTGTCAAAAAATAGATCACCCAACTTGTTCTTAAGGTGTAAGTAAGTACCAGTACCGGCTCAAGGTTGGTATCAAAATAATTATTGAAGACTTATAGTAGATGAGCATATCTACTTTAAGTCTACTTAATTTCTCTTTCAATACCACACGTAAAGAAAAAATAGGGTTAAAGCAGCCACATTCTGATGGAAACATAGTATGGTTAGGCATCTAAAATCATATATATTCTCAAGCCATACATATTAAAAATTCCTCTCAACTGCAGATGTCCCGGTTAAACCGCCGGTCAGGGCTAAAATTTTTTTTTTTTAATTTTATAAGCAATTTTTACAATTTCTTTTTATTTTTATATACTCAGAAGTTCCTTTGAACTATTTTTAAAAATTTTTTTAATTTTCCATATGCCCCAGTGCTGTTTCTTTCAGGGATTTTAGTGACTTTTGGACGAACCAAAGAAGATTACGGTTTGTGACACATATCATTTTGAAGGGGAGATAGTCTAGACTTGTAATCTACCGCCTAAATACTTAGAAGTTACTTTGGATTATTTTAAAAAAGCTTTTGAAATTTCCATATACCCCAGTGCAGTTGCTTAGAGGTACCGTTGCCGAGGTACCCATAAAAATTATCAAAATCAAAAAACAATTTAATCTGTAGGCTCTAAACCTTCTGGAAGTGTTTTAACATTTTCAGAAAAATTTTTAGGTTTTCTTTTATGATACAAAACGGAAACTGCCACAATCCTTGAGAACAACAGTACTGCGGTATATGGAAATTTCAAAAAAAAATTTAAAAATAGTCCAAAGTAAATTCTGACTATTTGGGCAGTAGATTACAAATCTAGACGACCTCCCCTTTAAAATGATATATGTCCGATCTCGTAATCTTCTTGAGAAGCCAACATATTTATGCATATTTGTACCCATGCACTTATATTTCTTCTAAACATACTCGTATTTATAAATATGTCATAAATACTAAAAAGATATTTACGAAGTTTGAAGTAGCATCACTTAATTGGAAATAAAATTAAAAATTGTGGACCGATTCCAATAAAGTATGACTCGTTTTGTTTGAAACTTATGATTCTTTCTGATTGTGAAAGAAAAATGGTGGATTTGTGTCCATTTGTATTTTAAATATTTTTGTTTTTAATAAAAATTTCTAAATTCAACAATATCTTTGAAACTGGTGAGTCAATTTTAAAACAATGTCGGTACGAGTTAAAAGAAATTTGAGTTTCAGATTTTCTACATAATCCAGTGTTCAAGTAAATCTCATTAGGAAAAGCGGTATATCTCAAAAATTGAAGTCAATTTAAGAAAACGAAGTACAAATTTGAAATTATTGCTCAAAAATACTTTGGAAACAATTTTCAGTTGCCTTGATCCAAAACCGTGTCTAATTATTTAAATTTTAAAAAGTCATAATTTCAATTATGTGCAACCAATGCTGGACAAAATGTTCAGTTAGGGCAAAGAAACCGGTCGGTTTAACAACTTTAGTTTTTGTACAATCAGAGTTTTTAAGAAAAACATATAAAGACAAGTTTAATTGGGTTATTCTTTCTCAATTCTCTTTTAAAATTGTCATTTTGTCCGTACACAAATTTTTTGTTTCTCCAATTTTAGAATTCTTTCAGCCTTCAAGCTACCTGTCTTCTATTTTTTACATCTTTATAAGCTACAAATAGAGAACAAAAGGGAATTTCAGAGTACGAGCAAGTTTGAACCCCTTTCCATTCTTCTTTTCGCTCTCTACTACAAAATTAAGAATTACCCAATAAAATTGCTGTGTGTGATCCTGGTCTAATCGAAACAAGGAGTGTACCAAATTGACAATATTTAAAAAAACTGAGTTGTTTTGGCACTTGAACTACAGCAAAATAAATAAATTTAATTTATAATTTCAAGTACATAAATTTTAATTTTATAAACTAAATTAACAATCAGTTGTGTTTAAATGCATTAAAAAAACACACAGATACAAACACACACATACCCACAAAACATTGACTGACTGTAGTGCAGTATAAACAATTTAAGAGGCACTTATGGCAATTTTATTTTAGTCAACCATATTTACAAAACTGTTGTCTACAGAAGTCAAACTATTTTAGCAAATATTTATTTTAAATTTTGAAATCTTTTAATCTTTTAAGATTTCACTCAATATCTACTCCATAAAGTATTTACATTTTTTTTATATATATTGTAGATGTTGTTTATTCCTTATAGTGGCAATTAATCAGGAATATGATCCTTTTTTTGAAAAAAAAAACCTTTTTTATTCTTGCTAAAAATTTCTATGTACTTTTTATCAAAGTAACAGAAGCTGAGCAGTGGCAATTTGTTTAAAATGCACCTTTATTTGATTACTTATTTACTACAAGACTAATTTGTAAACAAATGATGCTGACAATATTCATTCTGTTTAATTTGAAATTAAATATTTCACAAGGGAAACACGGGAATATGGGTTCTAAAAGGGTTTGATAAAATATCACTCGTTTGGTTTTATGCTGGTGGAAAAAAGTGGTGGATTTTTGTCTGCATTTATTTAAAATAATTTTTGGAAAAATAAATATTTTTTTGAAATTTTGCCCAAAAAAGAAAGTGGTGAACCAATTTCAATGCGGAGTTTCGGATTTTCTTTTTAATCCAATGGGGTAAACTGTTTTCAAGTAATGCTCATGTATACAAATATGGAAATTAAAAAACGGACAATGAAAATTTCTGTTTTTTTTTTAATTGCAGAATTTTTTCTTTAACTTTTACTTGGATTTTATTGTGAAAACGGTTCAACCCAAAAATTTTTTTCGACTTAACAGATTTTGATGAAATTTAATATGTATATTCCATAGGTATGAGAATAGGTTTATAACTAATTTTTATACCCCTAAGTGGGTCACCCCAAAGCATTTTTTTAATTTTTTCAATTTAACCGATTTTGATGAAATAAATAAGATATATTTTTATACTCTAGAAATAATTCATATGCCATAACAACGTTGCCGGGTCAGCTAGTTATAACATAATAATAAACTAAAATATTTATCAACATTAATGTCAAACAGCCCATACACGAGAAGAGCATATGTGCGCAATCAAGTGTTGTTGGTTCTAAATTGGAAATTCATGATTTGCAGTGCTAATTTACATGAAGCATTAAATTACCATGCTTGGCAATTACCCTATCAGAAATATGTGATAGAAACTAACACATACTCATGTTGACACTCATTTGATTCATGTGTAACAGAGAGAGAGAGAGAGAGAGAGAGAGAGACAAAATCACATATACACAAAGTTTCTATCACATTTCTCACAATACCCTTAAGAACTTGATAGAAACTTTCTTCTACACTGTGATAGATATTTCTAACAACAATGTCAATCAAATGACAGATCAATTGAGTGTTACTATTCTTCTAGAGTAAACGCAAAGAAAAAAGATGGTTGAAAATGGTCACCGTAAGCATAGTGTGCTCTTCACAAATTATTATTATTAATTTGAAGCATCTAAACGTTATTATAATCACGATAAACATGTTTCTAATTATTTTTAACCATATTATGTTTAGCGTCTTAAATCAATCAAATTATGTCTTATGAGGCCTTATATCTTTTTAGAAATCAGAGCCAATTAAAAAAAAAAACAAATGCAGATTTGAAATCACCTCTCCAAAATACTTTAAGAATAGTTTTCAGTTGCTCTGGTTCAAAAACCAGGTTTCCTTGTGTAATTAAATCGCTTGGACTTATATAAATAAACGTCATTTTCTGTTTTTTTGTTTGTATGTTCGATATACAAATATTTATTTTTCAAAGGATTTGTCTGATAATCTCTATACTCCAAAGAAGGTCTCCATAGACTTTTGTAACGGCCACGCCTACTTTTAAAAAATTTTCATTCAAGTTCAAAAAGATGTGTACCCGTACTTAATTTCAGCCTGATATTATGATTTTATTTTCCACTTTGGTTGGCGCCTCTGATAATTATATAAAGTAGTGAATGGCTGGATTTATTTTTAACAATTCTATTCGTAAACGGATTTCTCTTTAAAGATACCGGCCGGGCCGGGCGAGTTAAGAATATAAAAAATGTTCCCTACACATAAACAAACGTATTGTTTAACAATGAAATTATTTTATGTTATTATTATTGTAAGCAACCACAATTAAGTGTAATTTATGTGTTTTCTTTCTTTGCATTTATTGAGTCTTTTATCAGCATAAAATAAAACTCACTGTCATGTTCCCACTACGTAAGACAAGAAGGAAGAAAAATTATTGTACAAAAATACATTTATTTTTGTTATTAATCTGTATTAAATATTTGAAATACAAGATTTTTACAATAACAAAATTAAAAAAAGTAGAAATTTTAATAAAAAATTTATGTAAATTGATGAGACAAATTTATTATTATAAAATTTTAGATTAAAAAATCAAACATAAAACTGCGATAATTTTTTTAATTTGATTGTTATGTTTTGAGTGCATTTTTAAGTGCAATGATGCTAACCCCGAAAAAACTGAAAAACAACAGTTCACCAATAAAAAAAAGACAGCTAAAGTAAAACAGGCAGATTTCATACCTTCCTCATATTATTAAAACAATGATTACTTTTATTAATTGTGAGGACATTGTTACATTATAATCATAACAACATAATAAAAAACAACAATCAAAGTAAACTTATTTTCCGCTTTCATCCTCAATTTCACCATGTTCAGTACTTTCAGACTCATTTTCCTTTTTAAAATCATACACATTTTTGTTCAATTTCTGCATGTGGCTTCAATTGAGTAGCAATCGGTTATTTCGGATTAGAATAGTTGTGAGTAATATTCTATACCACAATTCACAAGTCACAATTACACGCGAAACAAAAAACAGGTCATGCCTTTAGTGCTTTTCTTTAACCAACCTTTGAAAATATCATTTCTGTTCACATTTTTTATTCGATGAATCACTACTCACTTGATCAAAGACGTTGCAAATATTGTATTGTCAATACATAAGGCCTTTAACCTGTAACTGTTATTTTTACACTGGGATTTTCCCGTGTATAAAAATATAACTGTCAATCACATAGACTGTGGTCGGGGCGGTGTCTTGAATCGCGACAAGAGTAGATACAGTCTATAGTGTCAAATAACAAAAATAAGAAGTTTTTTGTCTGCCCTGTAAAATTTTCTAAAAGTGACTTAGCAGGTTTACACTCTACGATATGTTTTCTTTATATATCAACCAGAATTATATTTAAAAGAAAATTGGACTTTAAGTACGATTTTAAAAAATTATTTTGATTTTGTAAATTGTAGGTCAATTGTTCATTTACTTATAAGATTTTTTCCCATTCACATTCTATAAAAAAAACGTTAGCAAAACGCACGATTTCAAAAATATGCTTTGGATTTTCAAAACGAAAAGCGTTTTTCAAAACGCAAGTTTGTCAGAACATCGGCGTATACTTGCATGGCCGTGTGTATTCATGTATGCAAGTGTCATTAAGGCTGCTAAAACATTTTTACTCTTTTTCATAAAACATTGTTGTAATGTGTTTTCTGTTGTACAACACAATAAACAAATTGGAACCACCACAAAAAAAAATTTTTTATTTCCTTAAAAAAAAAAAAAATAAAATAGAAGCAGACAAATTTGAACAACAAATTTATAATGAGAAAGAGCGTCTCAACAATATCAGGGAACAAAACCATACAAATTTAGTTCTGTGTGGCTCTTTATATCAATGGACGGATACACTCATACGAATGAAAATGCGTACGTACATACTTAGAATGTTCATGCTATTTGTTGCTATGCTGCTCTTCAACATCTCAATTCAG
The DNA here is from genome assembly GCA_947397855.1 of Thelaira solivaga. Lineage (NCBI taxonomy): Eukaryota > Metazoa > Arthropoda > Insecta > Diptera > Tachinidae > Thelaira > Thelaira solivaga. The sequence goes on from OX377610.1 coordinate 21,117,074, forward strand.
AAATAATTAACGATCTAAAGATTAAAAATGTCAAATACAATGTCATCTGAGATTTTTCTTTCGCGTTTTTTTATTACATTCACATTCACATGGCATTTACGAGTACTCGTATGTTTGATAAATTTTTAATTTCAGGTTTTTGCATAAATGAAGGCGTGTTGAAATAACAGATACGAAACGTCATTTAATTTTTCTTTTAAATTTGTAGTGACAAGTACAGGGATACTTGAATATTTTAATGGATCTGGAATCTCACCAACCAGGTTAGCTAGCGGCAAGTCAATGAATTTAGGTCTGTTTTTTAATTCTGTAACATGTTAACATAACTCTGTCAAGTTAACATAATTAAAGTACATTTTCAGGAATTTCACTTAGAATATTTAGCATGGAAAACCTACATTCCAGCAGCTTTCGTTCTCATTAGTCCATGTAACCGCACCATCTCGTTTTTGCCGTATTTTTTTAACCCAAAGATTTTCATTGTAAAATATTCTGAGTGCAATTCCTCTAAATCTGAAATCTACATTCTAGTAGATTTTACTTTTATTAATTTTTATGAAATTATTTGCTGCAATATGTCCATAAAAATTATTTTCCTGCAGTCACATTTGAACTTCTTCCCAGAGAACCTGAGGGCTGAACAAGGCCAACATTTTCGCCAAGAAATGGTTGCAAAAATAAAATAAAAATGATTTTAGAATATTTTTGATCACTTCCCTGATGATGCTGAGTTAAAAAAAAAACTGCCAAGCCAACATTTTTGAGTGAAATGACCAAAAAAAAATTTTTTTAAATAAAAAGTCTAATAACTTTTATAATTTTTAAGGGATTTAGAAAAAAAAAAGTTTTTTATTACTCATTAATAAACATATTTTGAAAATAAATTCAACAATTGTACGGTTTCTTTATAAAAAAGTTGAAAAATGACGAAAATTAAAAAAACAAATATTTGAGAACTCAAAATGTGTTTGGTTGAGAAATATGCACAGATTTCTCAAGTTTACTTAAATGTTTTCTTTCTAAATCCATAGAGAAATTTGGTAAATTGCAAAAACAGGTTCTTATTGTACTCGACAGCACCTACCAGGATTTTTTTTTGTCGCACAGTGGTATGTTAACTTAACAAAGCTATGTTGACATGTTACAGAATTAAAAAACGGACTTGATAGCGGCTGATGTTTTTGTTTTATTGTATAAAACCTTTAGCCAAATTGTTGTCGCTTTTGATATCAATTGAAAACGATTGAAAAATTTAAAAATTTCGAATGAAGTTGTTCGATATCGTTGGTAGGCTTCAGTTGGTATCGCGTGCTTAAAAAAAATGATTATAGAACTACATACGCATGTTGCAGTGAAGGACCAAAATGTACTTCAATATTTTTTCAAGTAAAAAAAATTAAACAAGTTTGTATTTATGTAAATATTTTTTTATATCTTTTTTATTTCGCCTGAAAGTGCCCACAAATAAAACATTTCAAATCTCAGTTGGTTGTACCGTCTTCGGCTTCTTTTGTGAATGAATTGTCTTTAGCATCAGCAGCCTCTTTTACATATAAAGTCTCTGTCGTGGTAGCAACCTCTGTTATGGCTAAAATTTCATTTGCAGCTGGAGGAAGGCTTTTTCCATCTAAAGTATTTATACCACCTGGCTTCTCCACATAATTCTTACTTTGAAATGGATAATTTTCTAGCGGTATCTTATTACCAGAGTCTTGTGAAGAGCTAGATTTCTTAAAAGGCTCATTTAGTTCTTTTGTTAAATTTAATATGTTTTCCAACAAACTACTTGAGTTGAAGGAATTCGCATTGGTGGCTTCCTGCTCAATCCTATCACTTTCTTTTTCTTCACTACTCTCATAATCGCTTTCCATGTTGATATAATCTTCGAACAAACTTAACAAAAGCATTAAATCATCTAAAAATCGCTTCTAAAAATTAATTCAACATTAATAATTCGATTTATTTTTCAATTTGTATTCAAAGAAAATTAAAAAAGACTTGAGACTTGAAGTAGATATTGTGACAAATTTGCATGAAAAATTTGTCATAATTTGTATTTCAAATTTTTATTAAACATTTTAAATACCAGCCTTTATTTTATTTAAATATTTTTTTCTTCTTACTTTTCTAACTTCTGTAGATTGCAGAGAGTTCTTTAAATTAATACGTTGGCAACCCAAAATATTTATGTTTTTAGAGTCTTTCAATGGAAAATCACATAAACTTGATTTTGAAATATCACTAACAGGATTTGCAAAAATTTCTATTTCATATGAATTAAACAACAATATAACACTAACAATCAGTATTCGTATGTAAAACATTTCAAATTCACAAATTTAATACTGAACTTATGCACTGCACGGTGTAAATGAAAATAAATTTGAAATAATTTAAAGCTTCTAGCTAGACTCGCTAATTTATTTTAATGCTTTCAAATACTAATTTGTTATTTGGAGAATATTTAAAAAAAATTAACTAATAGGTCTTTCATTAAGCGCTTCTTAACTTTAGCTTTGTATAAAACAAAATGTTAGTGCGATATTTTTTAGACTTTTTTCTTTTAATTATTTGAAAAAAGCTTTGTGGGTGGCAGGCATTCGAAATATACCAATTTCCATGACTACAAGAAAAAGCAACATAAAAAGCTGCTGAGCAGGAATGGAAAAAAATATTTCCAGGCTGCTGAAGGTGTTTACTGGTCACAGAGTGATTGGCGGGGACTGCCCTGCATTGTACACTGCCCCAGCTGCGGGGTAGTTTTTCAACTGCACTATGAATGCCTGGCTGTTCGAGAATTACACAGAAAAAACTAAAAATTACATTCAACTACAAAATTCATAAACAAATTTAATTCGTAAAACCAAATACGCTATTAATATTTGCGTAATAGAAAAAAAAATCATTTTCACAGCAAAATATCAAACAAAAAAATTACATATTTGAGCAAAAAAATAAAAGGATAAAACTGAACTTACAAGAAAAGTATGCTGGGAAAAATTTTTCTGAGTAGATTTCTCAATGCACAATTTATAGACGACTCATCGGAGGTATCGGGGGTAGGGTTAGCGGACCTTCTAAGATATCTCAATGCTAATGGGTAGGTCGAGGTTACTTTGGCGAGTAGCTGATCTAAAACAGAATCTTTCTATTCCAATTAATGGCCGTTAGATCGCCACATAAACCGAACCACCAAAGTTTAGGTTGGCTTTGAGGATCGTTGTGGCCCATAGCTTATTCGCATTGAATTGCAACTTAAGCAAATCTCTCAAAAGAAAAATCTATATATCACCACAGCGATAGTGGTAAGTTTCTTTGACTTGAAATGGCCCTGTCTTTAAATCACTAGTGCAGAATATGTAATGTAACATGAGCTATGTGGCATGTAGCGCCATTCTGGTGCAGCTACATGTCAGTGGTGCTCGCTCACATCGACCCAAAACGCTAGCAGTTGACGGTGGCCAATATTGATTTAAGTAAAATATGAATCAAAAATAATCGTGTTGTTGAATGCTCTTTCCATTACTGGTGAATTGGTCAAAATGAAAACCAATTCGACTGATGTAGGTGTTATAGTTCGAAAATTTCTATTGGAAGATTCTTCATAAAGAATACTCGTATTCTTGAATGCATATTTTCTAATACAGAAACACTAAATTTATTTAACACAGCACCAAAACCATTATCAATATTTGATTTTTGCGACATTTCTTAATTTAAGATTAATATTATCTAGATTGAAAAAATTAACTAGAAAATGTCAGAAGAAATTGACTATATAAAATCTCCGCTAAAAAGGAAAAATCGCTTAAGTCGACTTCGGGTTCAGAGATGGTGGTTCGATATGTTTCACAATTAACGAGGTGGCAATGAAAACAATATCATCATTTTATGGTTTTTAAAATTGTGTTTTTAATTTATCAAAATCTTGTTTTGAATAACTCTTAAAAAGTGTCTAACTATTCAATAAACAGCTGAAAGAAAATTAAAGCACTCTCACGTTTTAAATGACTCAATCTTGACTTTTTTAAATTTTATTAATTTAATTTTAAAGTTTTGTGCGATAAAAAGATTTTTAAGGTGTTTTTAAATATTCTTTGTTTATGGCAGAGATTTCCGGTGTAATAATTTCGTTAAATTTCTTTACATCCAATAAAATAACTAGCAAACAAAAAAAAGTGCACAACAACAACTCAAACATTAACATACACAGAGAGAAAATACAAAAGAAAATCTGTTGCTCATAAAAATTTCTGTTCTGATAAACGAATTTTTTAAATTAACACAAAGTTTAGTAATTTGAGCAAAAACAAGTTAATGTTTCGCTTTAATTAAAACTTTATGAGCACTGCTGGAATATCTAGTGCTTAAAACGCCTGCAACCTACGTTGCAACAATATATTTTTTCACCAATTCGGTGGCAAATACTATAACAAATAATAATAAAAGTAAAAAAACAAATTTAATTTTAGCTTAATCTTGAACAAAGAATGGAAGAAAAGTTCAATGCTAAAGCGTTTTTTTTTTTCAATAGTTTTCTTAAGCCCAGAACCCTACTTTGGCATACAGCCAAGATACATTAGGGAGAAAAGTGATTCCTTGAACGAATCGCAATTCTCAAAACACTGGGAATGGCTAACTGGAGCTAGACAAGCAAATCGCTTCATCACACTATTGTGGAGTACATCCCAGAAGATATTGTCACTCAATAAGAGCGACCTCTAAAGGGATGGTTTACCCAGGGTTGTGATAAGATAGGAAATATAAAGACCAGCCAATGCAGGCTTTGACAAAACCTCGTAGGGCAAGACTTCTGTGAGACTTCTTGCTGACTTTCAGGAAGGTGTGAAAGCTCTCACTGAATAAGCTGATTTGTTTCATTCGAAGTCTACAACTGCAAAAGCGAACGCATGAGTTTTACTAAAGATCCTTTGAGTGGCGGTACATATGACTTCGTAATAATACTAATAATAAAACGAAAATATCCCAATATCCTGTTACATAAAAAAAATACTTCTTATAACTTAAATTACTGCAAGAAACTATAATTTTCTTGCTTTAAGCCAGATTAGTTAGTCCTAAAAATCTAACAGTGCAACAGATTTTTATTAAATTTTTTAATTTGTTTCCATTTTGAAAAAGTAATATTAAGCAGTGCCGTTTCTGTATTCCGAATTCAAACATTTTAGTCGAAAATGTAACTACTTTGTGGTCCACTTTTAGATTTTTAATTTTTTTTTTTTTTTGCTTTATTTTGTGTGGAAAATTATTGGTGGAGTTATAAAAGCAAAAAAAGTTCGTTCGGATAAGCAATTTAATACATACTTAAAATAAAAAAGCTTTTTAAAAACTATTTGTCCATAAATCCATAGTTTTTTTTATCGATTTCAAAGGAAATATTAGAAAAAAAATACAATTCACTTCCTCTTATGAATTTCCGGATTTTTGCTTTAATGGATACTTAATGGGATGCATAACATTTCGACCCACCTGTGCTGCATATTTTTTTTTTAATTATTAACATATTTTTTGCGTCAGGAAAATCAGTACCACTTTTCTTTAATTTGGCTTTAACAATAGCCCAGTATTTTTCGTTTCCCGAAGCTGCGAAAAAATGTATTTTTCCACTATAACGATTTAATTTCTTTGGTATCACTCCATAGCAGTTTTTGAGTAATGGCAAGACACTAAATCAGACCAAAATGTTACTGGAGAGTGGTGGCGTTTAATTAGAGGCAGCAATTGGTTTTGGTCTGTTGACGTGGTCTAAAAACACAACTGCAAACTGCTTGCAAATCAAATTTATCCATTTTCGTGTGCTTGTATTTGGAATCGGTATCTTCACGTTACGCTGAAACATAAAATTTTTGATCTGGCACCTGTTTTTTGTAATCATTACACCTGACCATGTCCGATATTTGTGCACAATATTTTTTTATTTTGATTTTCCCTGGCTAGCCAAGCTCACAAATAAACTACTACTGACTAAATTCTTTTTAGAAAAAAAAAAAAATTTTTAATTCAAATGTAGCGACTACGTTTTTCTAAAATGCTTTTTTTAAAGTGGCCGGATTTTGTATGAACAATAACGTAAATTAAAAAAAAGTTATTATATATTTCTGGTAACAACTAAAAATATGCAATTTGCAAATCTAATTTCCCTTTACCAAGCAATTTAGTAGTTACAACCGACTTTATTTTCTCAGTGTAGCATAAACACCCATTTACCCAATTTAAAAATGCTATTTTACGTTTTATTATCGAAAAAAAAAAATTATTTGCTGAAAATAGCTTCTTTTTTTCTAAATTGCAAACTCAAAGTGAACATCTGGGAACTTTAATTTGCTTTTCCTTTTTTTTGTAGTTGCTGTTGAACAAAACGCGATTTTTTTATATACAATATTGACCTACACATGTAAGTAGTAATTATTTCAAGTGATTTTAAATAATTTCTAAGCAATAGTAGGTGGGCTCAGGTTTAGATTTAAATGTTCAAAATTGTATAATAAATAATTTTTAAATAGGCCTCAGTCTTTTTAAGGACCTATTTTTATTAGTCGTCAATTTTTTTCACCGTGTTTAAGTCTATTCAGTGGATGCAAGATTTTTTATTCTATTTTCATCATTTTTAGAAAACGAAGCATCTAATTGTGTAAAAAATCTTTATGAAAAACTCTCAAAAATATTCTAAAAAATTAGTGTTTTTAAACGATTGTGTGTTTGTTTCCTCTAAACAGCACTTAAGATAGGTTACTTGTAACAGGCCGTCCCAAAGAAGAAGATTAAAAGAGGCTCACGTGGGCTATGCAAAGAAAATAAAATAGTAAAAGAATAAAAGGTCAGAGAGAGAAGAAAGCAGGAAAATAATTTGAAAAGTGAACAGAATAAGAAAAGTCCGTAACTACCTAAGCCAATTACTACTGCTCAAGAAGTTAGATAGCTTCCCGAGTTTTACAATCGACAATGTCAAAAGGATTTCAGATAGCGCCCACTAAAGTGGAATTCGTGCTGATTCTCTAGTGCCGGCCATAGACAGAGAAGGTGTTCCATGGTTCTCTGTACGATAGGGGAATCAGAGGACCAATAGGCATCTTTATAGGTAACCAAGCGGCTCTCCTGGCACTTCAATCGAATGTTACATGCTCTGCTTTAGTGGGCTAATGTAAGGCTGTGTTATCCAATGTGGGACGTCAAGCTGACGTATCATTGGTATGGATTCCTGAACACAGCAGTTTCATTAGAAATGAGTAGGCAGATGGATTGGCTAAGACTGGCTCTAACATAGAGGTTTCTATGTCAGTGGCAGTCCCTGTATCAGGAGCGTTTTTTTATCACTACTAGGGAAGGGCGGATATCAGATGACGGAGTCTAGAAACCTGTTAGATTGAGCGTCAATTACGGTCCAGCTATGATGCTAAACGCTCTGCTCAGCTAATGGGAATAGAAGAGACATTTCCAGACTGGGGTAACTGATTACTGGACGATCGTCACACACGCCAGCAGGCTGGGATGACCTTCAATGAAAAATATAGCAGCTGCCGGTCGCCCGAGAGTAAAGAGACAGTCTTTCACCTTCTTTGCGAGTGCCCGGCTCGGTGCACATCTGATGGCCGGACTATCTGAGATATCGGGAGTAAGTTTATGAGACCTTTTCCGATATCTCAATCTCACGGGGTGAACCTAGATAATTTTATGGCTACATATTCTTGGCGATTAGGTGGTTTAAAATGGAATCTTGCTATTCTAATTGAGGGCTGTTTGGCCGCCACGTAAGCCAACCAACCGAACCAACCATGGTTCTCGCCTTGAAAACTTCTACCGTAGTCATTCCAACAGCATTCCATGGGAATAGAAATTACAATAATTTAAAATCTCAGCCTCAAATTTCTTTTAATTATCTCAATTCTCTAAATGCCTAAAATTTGGACCTGTAAGCTCACAGCATACCAAATTGTGTAATGGAAGCACCTTAATAATTGATCTCTAAAACATTACTAATCTCCTTTATGGATATTGTGCATTAATGCAGGCGCGTGGGGGTTAGCTATTTAAAATCTTGGATTAAAAAAATTCAATTCAAGAAGAATAGTATCTGATTTCGAAAAATTTAATACAACCAAATAACATTTTTCACATACACAACTTGCGAGGGGTTACTTGCATCTGGCAGGAGGGTGGGGTAACTTTTGTTGCTAATAAAGCCAACAATAAGTGTTGGTTTAGCTTTTGAGAGCTAAGGATTAGTAAACCCCTTTCCTATTTTTCTGAACCTACGCCTGATGATTCATACAAACATCATTCACTCCATTAGTTTTAGTGTATTTTTTTTCTTTTCTTTTCAATTTTTATTTAAATTTTCATTCATTATTCTAGAAAAAAATATTAAACACGTAAATCGATGCAGTACTCAGTTCATTATTTATTTTCGTAATAATTTTTTTATTATTACTTTAAAAAAATGTTGTAAAATGTATGGACATGCAGAACACAATTAGTTTTTCCAATGACTCTCATTATGAATTATAAGCCACCACAAACAATTCAGTGGCAAGAACAGCCCAGGCAGCTACTGCAATTTCTTTTATATGCTCAGATGTTTAACATTTAGAGTTTGCATTTCTTTTCTAACAATTGGAAATTGTTTTCCTTAGTTGCAACACAGAATTTATTATTGTTCTTTGTTAAGACATGTGTCATGTTACACTTGTTTAGAGTAGAATTTCCAGGGTCACAATGTCGAGGATTGATGTTTGGGATATTTATTCAAATTAAAATACAACAAAACAGAAATAAGTTATTAAAATAATTATGAAAAAGTTTATGAATCTTTAAAAAAAATGTTTATTTTATAGTTTTTTTTTTCATCAAGAGAAACTAAAATTATGTAACTTTAAAATCACACAGAAGTTAGTGCATTTAGAGATGGGATAGTGAGTGAGTTTATTTTTCTTTCGTTTCACTTATACACAAGTTTACTAATTCAATTTAACTTTTTGACTACAGCAACTGAAAACTGCTACACTTGGTTCGGAAGTTTCTTTGGATTATTTTGAAATTTCCATATACCTCAGTGCTGTTGCTCTAACTGATTTTAGCAACTTCCCAACAAACCTATAAAGATTGTGGGAGGGGACACATATCATTTTAAAGGGGAGACTGTCTAGAATTGTAATCTGTCGCTTAAAAATTTAGAAATTACTTGGGACTATTTTTAAATAATTTTTGAAATTTTTATATACCCCAGTGCAGTTGCTTTGAGGGGTTTTTACCACAACCCACTTTGCCGATGTACCATTCCCGATTTTACCAAAATTAAAAAGGAATTTAATCTGTAGGCTCTTAACTTTCTGGAAGTGTTTTAACATTTTCGGAAGCTTTCGCAGTTTTTTTTTTATGATGCAAAACGGAAATTGCCAAAATCATTGAGAACAACAGTACTGGGGTATACGAAAATTTAAAAAAAAAAATTTGTGTCCCATTCCACAATATTTATACGAGTAAGTTCGTTGGGAAGTTGCTACAATCACTTATATGAAAATTTCAAAATAATTCAAAGTAACTTCCAAACGAACCATAGAAGATTGCGAGATGGGACATATATAGTTTTAAAGGGGAGGTCGTCTAAATTCTACTGCCCAAATACTCAGAAGTTACTTTGGACTATTAAAAACATTTTTGAAATTTCCATATATCCCAATGAAATCATTTCAATAAAATTGATTAAATAATTAAATGAAATATTTCATAAATTACGTATTAATGAAATAAATGAATATTTCTTCGAGTTAATGAAATATTTCATTAATGTAATGAATTTAAAAACAAAATACATGAAAAAAATACTCTCAGTGTATAAAACCGACATTCAAAATAACCGAGCATAAGTTTGTGTGATTTTTTGAGTGACCATTTTAATAGATTTTGTTTTTCATGAGAGTGTATGAATTTTATTCATGAATTAAAAAATATTACAAAATTATTATAAATTAAAAAAAAAAATAGGAAAACGGCTAGTTTTCACAGCTTAAAGTCGAATTATAGTTATTTATTTTCATATCGATAACATTTTAATAAAATAAGAAGGACTTGCAGATAAAGAAATAATTTTTTAATATTTTTCTACTCCTAATCACTTGTAAGTCACATGGGAGTTGTGCATCTCTAATTCAAATGCATTCCATTGGCTTAAACTTTTTTTTCTTAAATAAAAATCTACATAAACACAAACAAGAACAAACAATCAAATAAACAATATCCGCATTTCTCGGAACTTTGCCATTAAATTAAGCTATGAGCTGATACAATCGTTCAGCAACATAACCGTACACTCATAAGTATTTATTTATGAGTAAAAAAAGCACATGCATTAGCTTTGTACATGCCTGCATAAATACAAATGCATATACGACTATTCAATTCAAGATGCTAATCATAGTTTTTTTTTTTTTTTTTTTTTTTTTTTTTTTAATTTCAGAGAACCAATGCCCCCAATATGGTGAAGTGAACCAGTTGGGTGGGGTGTTCGTTAATGGACGACCGTTACCTAATGCTACTCGCCTGAGAATTGTAGAACTGGCTCGTCTCGGTATAAGACCCTGTGATATAAGTCGTCAACTAAGAGTGAGTCATGGCTGCGTTTCAAAAATCTTAGCCAGATATCATGAAACAGGTTCCATATTGCCCGGTGCTATAGGCGGCTCAAAGCCCCGAGTAACTACACCCAAGGTAGTCAATTATATACGAGAATTGAAACAAAGGGATCCTGGCATTTTTGCTTGGGAAATACGGGATCGTTTATTAAGTGAAGGCATCTGCGATAAGACAAATGTACCCAGTGTTAGTTCAATATCGAGAATTTTACGCAACAAATTGGGTTCCATAACACATCATCATCATCACAGTGGTACATCCGTTATGGTAACAGGAAACTCAGCACCAACAAACGCCTCACCTCAACACTCACATGCACATGTAGCCGCCCACCATACACACCATCATGGCCATCATCACGGACATCATGCGACCTCACATGTAGCCGTCACAGCAGTGGCAGCAGCTACAGCCCACCATACTCATGCTGCAGCGGCAGTCGCTGCTCATGCTCATCATCCTCATTTGTATTATCAACCCTATAGTGCCTACAATATGAAATCAGCCGTGTCTTGTGGTAGTGCCTCGCCCCCACAAACGGGTCCTACACAAACACATCAAATGCGAACGGCTGCAGCAGCTGCTGCTGCTGCTCACGGTTGGCCCTCTTCGCACACGGTCAGTGATATATTAGCCCATCATCAGGCAGTGGCTTTAAGAGCCAGTTGTCAGGTTGGTAATCCAGTTGGTGGGGGCATACCCACTGGCTTGCCATTGACTCACTCACCTGTCGGTGGAGCCACTGGCACCGGCTCTCAACAATTATTAGATTGTGAAAGTGCCTCAAATACGGCTGCCTTGGCTCAACATCAAGTGGCCGCCACACAGGTAGCCGTTGCAGCAGCTGCTGCTTCACAGCAACCCTACAACTACTACATGTATTTTCAAAATGGTGGCATGCATCATCATCATCACGGTGGCATGATGACAGCAGGAGCCACAGGCTTATGAGATTTAAATAAGTTTTGAATTCAGCCAATGAAACGAACTCGTAGAAAAAAATGTTTGCCTTAAAAAGGTTTCAAAAACCTTGAAAATATTACTTTTAATTAAACAAAAAAAAAAAAAAAAAAAAATAGATACTCTTTAAAATAAATCGACAATAAAAAGTTTAGATTTAATAAGGAAAGTTAAGAAAAAAATGTTTTGAGAGCAAATTGTAATTATTTATTTATTAAATTAAAGCAAGTCCTATCGAAATTTTTAGAATTTCTATCGATTTCATTCATTATCGGATGCTGCAATTTGACTCCAGATTTAAGTGTGTTCGTGTGAGATGGATAATTTCGATAAATAAAAAAAATAGAATGCTTATGTGATAGCTCAATCAGCTGTTTTAAAAATTAACAATAACAAATGAAAATGTTATTGTAAATTAACCAAATTACGAAAGAAATGAAGACAGTTTTAGTGAAATTTAAAGAAAACCTTTAAGAGAAATAGGTGTCATTATTGTGGACAAAATAATGATAGGTGGCAACACCTGCTATATCTTTTATATTAGCTTTTTCCAAATTAAACTATGAAAGCGACACTCATAATAAGGCACAATTACTAACATAAATTTAAATTCTACTTTAGTAGGAAATAAGTACTGAGACTTAGGCATTATTTAGTGTCAAAGTAGGTCTATTCCGGCGGAAGTTACCAGGTGACTTGTTCCCGTCCTTAGTTTTGATTCTAAGTGGGAAATTGAGTTTTACAGTGCTAATTTAAATGAAGCATTAAATTACCAAGCTTGGCAATTACCATACCAGAAATGTGTAATAGGAATTTTTTTTATACTGTGATAGATATTTCCATCCAGATCAATTGAGTGTCACTATTCTTGTAAGGTATATTCTATTTAATTTGTCATATGGTTTTCAGAGTTGCTTTGTAATTTGAAGAAATTAATACACAGCAAAAGAATATTAAAAAAAAAATAAGTAAAAAGAAAATCAACTACAACCTCGAAATACTTTTATTTATAAAGAAAAACCAATGAATTTTCCATTTGCATGTCATTTGAAGGAAATTGTTTTTTATCAAAAGATTTCACTGAACAAAATGCGATTTTAAGATCCCATACAAATGCAACACTCGATGTCATATTTTAAATAAACTTGAAAGTATTGCAATTTGTTATATTTATTATAATTGCGTGAATTATATTTCTATAGAATTTAAATAAGATTTTCCTGGACAGCTGTTTTCTTTGGTATGGATATTTTATAGTGCTGCCATATTTTTAACACAGGTAAACACTACGTTTAAATAATGACTGAAAGCTTTCAACTCTATTTAATTAAATTTTAAATTTAAAATGTATTTAGTTAGTTACACATTTAACTACCAGACTAAAACTGCCCATTCCAAACTTGATCATTAATTTTTTGGTTTTTTATTTGGTTTTTATGTGCTCAAATTAAAAAAAAATTAACGAAACAAATATTGATTGTCAGCAGAAAATAGCTAGATTTTAGGCATGAATCAAACTTGGGTACACTACGCCTTAATTGATGGGCCACCCGTAGGCAATTTTGTTTGTTATTGGTAGCCTTATTCATAACAAAAAGATAGCAGCACTAGCTAGCGGCTAGTAGGGTGTGTTGCCTTTGGCAAAAGGGTTAACTGAAATTTTATAATGCCAAGTTGCATTTTTGAATACTATTGGCAATTCCGACATTTGTTTACCTTTTTATGTATCTGTATGTATATATTTTGGGCAATAATTTTTAAAACTTTTTAGTCATTGTTAATTTTAACAGTTCGTTAGCAGGTTCCTGGAAGGTCTCTAGCATCTATTTGACAAAAACTTATAATGTACATTGTGAATAAACTTTGTGCTAACAAGCTGTCATCTGTTTGTTATGAATAAAGCTCTCGTGTTCTCGTTTTAGCATATTTTTCTTATTACCACACAGGAATGTAGAACAAATTTTACACCCCAAATATGACTTAAAATATGGATGTTGCTTTCAATGGACTTGTTATATCAAAACTCGCAAATTTTTATGTTTTTCCTTTTAGTTTCTGCTCTCTATTGATCAAAAAATTTTTTTTTTTAATCTTAATTTTTTCCTTTTTAAATCTATTATGAATATTTATTACTAATTTTAATTATAAAATAATTTATTTCATAAGTATTCATGAATTTAGTCATTATTATTTTATTTTATTTTATACTTAGTTAAAAAATTTATTAATTAAATATGTATTAATATTGTTTATATAAATATTTTACGTTTAAATGTAAATTAAATTTTATTATAGATACGAGTAAATATTAAATAAAAATGTATGCATGTATTTTTTAATTTACATATATTTAGTACATAAAGTTTAAGTTGAATTTAATATTTAGCGTAGAGTTCATTTTTGTTCGATTGTATATATTTTTGTTTTATTTTAAATACATAAATACACTCGTGCTTATTTATTTTTTTTTTTTTTTTTGAAAAATATCTTATTCTAGATGACTTAATTTAATCGATCAATAATTTTGGAAATTAACAAAATGAGGAATATTTTCCAAGACAATAAAACGTTATAAAAAGGAAATGTATTTGTCATCAATTTATTTAAACTGTAATGCAATGTTGTTTGAAAAAAAAAATTAAGTTGAGTGAACCATAAGATAGATTACAGCAGTCGATACTAATTGTAATTTCCATATAAAATACATTGAATTTTCAACTGAAATCGAATGCCGTAATTTGCCTCCAGTTTTTTGCTTATTTCCACTTATACATACATAAATAATTTGGCAGTGCTGATTTTAATATTAAATAATGAAAATACCACATTTACTGAAAGAAATTTGTTCAGGTTTATTTGTTTGTTTATTTTGTCTTCAACAATTGCATTACTGCGAGTATTTTAGTACCACAACAATTTTAAACAATGGGCATTAAAAACCTATATAAGTATAATTATAAGTCACAACATTAATTAAAATGCAAAAAAACTAAAAATTTCTGTTTTGGAGTACTTTAAATTAGTATTGTATTCAAAAAGTACTTTAACTTAACATCTTCTGCAGTGAAAAGTATGCAAAAAAAAAAAGAGAAAAAATTTTTTTTAATGATACGCTAATGTAAAGTTTATGGGTTTTTTCTAAGTTGTAGTTGGGTAATTTTTTACTCCTTTTTCTTGACTTTTTTTCTAAATATATTTTTTTAAATAATACAAAAGAATATCTGAGTATTTGGGAGCTAGATTACAAATCTAGACGATCTGCCCTGTAATCTTCTTGACAAATCAACGTATTTATGCAAAATTTTTACCTCAGAGCAACAGCACTGGGGTACATGCAAACTTAAAAATTTTTTTTAAATAATCATAAGTAATTTCTGACTCTTTGGGCGGTGTAGTACAAATTTAGAAGATCTCCCCTTTACCCTTTGCGTCAGTGGCAGCATATCCGGGTATATTTTACGTTTTAAAATCGCTATATTTAAAAAATAAAAATCTAACTGGTTTGAAGTTTTATGATATCCTCAACAAAAGTGTTCTTCTGCCGTAAGATACACTACATTCAAAGGGCCATCGCAAAAAGGCTACAATTGTTCATAAACAGTAACCTTGCCTATTGCTATCTAGGTATATGTCCTCTGAAAATTTATATATGGTATAGCTTCAAAAAAATATTCGTTTTTGCTGAAGATTTATCAGTTTATTTACGATGCTACCGTATGTTTACGTTATTGAAAGGTATAAAGCAATTTGTTTCCCAACATCATCCTATACTCAGTAAGTAAATTTTACAGGTTTTGCTGTTGTTTTCTACTAACATTTACTGTCAACATACTACAACACAGCGTATACAACTTCAGTACTCCGTAGTGGTTCACAACTGTGGACAATTGACAACTATATTATTTACAACAGTTGTCTACAAGCAATCTAAAACTTTTTTGGTAGTCTAATGGACAAAATTGCTTCATTTTTACTCAAAAAATATGTATATCTGCCACTGACGTTAGCAGAATTTTCTGCCACTAACAAGGATTAAAATGCTATTTGTCCCATTCCGTAATCTATATAATTCATTTGCATAGATAAAATCTCTTAGAGAAATCAATGTAATTATCCATATTATTTGTCCTAAATACTAAAAAACGTAACGGGTTACGTTAAAACATATTCAACCCGGCATATTTATTTTCACTCACTTAATAAAAAGAAACAATTGTTTTGCAGCCAACTTCACTACAAAACGCGCTGTCAAAATTGGATTTTGCAATTCTCAGAGCTTTTAAAATATTTTTTTTGATATTTTGACAGAATAGAAAGTAAAATATGGAGAAAATATTAATTTGTGAACTTAAAAAAATAATTTTTTTGAGTTGACACTATTGCAAAAAATTAGCGAAATGTTTTCTATTAGCCGTGATTATGAATGCTGTTATCGTTTCAAAAACAATATGTGGTGTTGTCCATATATTTCATATATAATAGCTTCACGTACATTTCACTACAAGAAAGATACTCATAACAAAGCTGAACCATTTTAGATGATTTAAATATTTTTTTTAATAAACAATGGGCCTGGTTATGACTGTCGTTGTCGTGACAAAAACAATGATATGTCGCAACGCCGGCCATATATTTTACATTATTGTGTCGTAAATTCGACACTCATAATTAGGCCTAATATGTAACCCTACCCAAAGAATTATTTATACAGTCAAAACTTCTAATCCCAAATTAATATTTAATTGGAATCTTTTTCTAAAAAAAATCCATCTCCTGAGCAATAAAAAAGGGTACAAGAAAAGGAAATTGAACAGTGAAGTGACAAATTTTCGAAAGAATTTTGTTCAGAATACAAGTTGATGGTAATTTTGAATTTAAAAGTATAACACACTTACATACACACATACATATATAATTACATATAAAAACTAAAATTTATATTAAATAACAGACATGCATACATATGCAGTGTTTGATATACGAGTACATACCTACATATATAAATGATCTTGCTGAAGTGAAAAATTTTTCAAATTTCTGGTTTGTACCATTTCCGGAATGGTTTATTACTAGTGTAGTATATGAAAATTTAACTCATTGAAAAACAAATCCAGTGAAGTGATATTTTCAAATAAAAATTAAACACAAAAATGGCTAAATTTTTTATTAAATAAAATAATGAACAAATTATTCCTAAGAGGTCTAATTGCAGTTATTAAAAGTTACTTACAAGCTAATACTAACAAAATACAAAATTATTGCTATTTAATGGCACAAGTGACATCAATTATGTATCTTAAATGAGTTAACCGCATAGTATCACAATTTTAATTACGAATTTTGAAAGATTTATGTATTCTAAAAATTCTTTACAAATTTGACAATTTAATTATTGACAGCAATCATTTTCGAGAAGATCTTCCTTAATCCAACCAAACAAAAAGAAACCAACACCCAAACCCAATACTACAGCTAAACATAACCAATAATTAAATGTCATAAAAATTAACATCAGCATATATGAAAGAATTATTTGAATCAAATTGATAAATGTTTGCATAATATGGTGTTTACAAAATATCTTTTCTATATAAGATTTTTCAGGTGTTTCTATCAAATTTGAACCATGACAACCGCCAACACCTGCTGTTTTCCTTTGCAATTCAGCTTCTTTTTTTATATTTTTATGTAGAAAATATTCCCTTACAAATTTTAAAGCTGAATAAAGTAGCGACAATAAAAATATGGCCAAAGCGGAAAACACAAATTCAGTTACAGTACTAGCCACCCAACCATTCCATAAAATACGTTCACAGTGTCCAGCATGAAACTGTAATAAAATTAATTTTTCTTTAATAATTATAAAAAATAATAAAAGCTTTTTCAATATCTATAGCATTGATGAGATTTTTTTTAAATTAAATTACTCTCTAAGTAATTTTATATCAAATTTTTAAATATTTATGAGAGATTTATAGACACACATACACATATATATAATTTATTTATGTTACTCTTTTCAATACGCGCTTAATGTTCTGTATATTTTTTATTCTTCCCATTTAACTAGAGAAAATACAGGCAAATTACGAGTATTAAATACAAATTTATTTACTCTCAGTGAAAGCTAAACATTATGAAAAGCTTTGTTTACTTAATTGGTTTTAATGGAGGGGTGTAAGGGGGTTAATGCTCATTTTACGGTTATAATTATTAAAAATAATTATAATGCAATTAAAAAACCATAATAGGCGTTTAGTAAGACAGGCCTTTTAAATTTTTTTTCAATCACAAAATTTATCAATAATGATACTCACTAGCGGCTGCTTTAATGCTTAAGGAAAACTTTTAAATTACATTAAAAATACTGTTTGATCAGAGAGTTTTTATATTCAGACTCAGTTTTAGGAACGAGTTTAGTATAAATGAAAAATTTAGTTTTTAAACAACAACTTTGCTAGAACGACGCGTTTTCGGGCATTAATATTCGTCAACAAAAATAAAATATATTAATGGAAATAAAAATGCGAATCTACATAAGCTGTTTGCAACGTGAAAATCATAACAAAGGCGAATTCATTCTCTTTCAAATTGTCAAACATTTTAAAGCTAATTTTATTTTATTGGAATCGCAGGATTTGCGATTCTAAAAAGTTTATTCTTTCCGATTCAAATTCTAAATTGAAATAAATACTGACAATTTGGAATATACCAGCAGATAAGCGAATTCGCTAATGTATATTTTCGAATCCAAAATCCCCATATGCCGCGAACTCTATAATAAATTTATTTCTTATGCTCTTCGCCCACCTGCTTTCATTTTTGGGCTCTAGTATTTTTCAAACCTCACAAAATTAAAAACGCATTCGAATCATGTTGCTTTAGATCTGCACAAAATACATAACAACCCTCATAGCAAAATATTAATTTAAAAAAAAATACAGTTTCAAAATAAAAAATATTTCGAAAACATTTTTCTTTTTAAAACGAATTCAATTTTTTAATCTTCTCTAAATCGAATTCAAATGTTTTTATTAGTTTTAAAACCTACACCAACTTGTCGAAAGTATAATAAATCGACAAAAAATACTTTTTTATGCATTTTAGTAAAATTACTTGAAATTGAATACATTTCCACACAAACTGGACTTTGACGTTTAAATAAAAAACGAATTTTTTGCAGAATACCAAATAATCATTTTTACGGTTTTAATTTTTTTTAACGATTTGATTTACAGAACAGAGCCAGTTATCTAGTAAGGTTGTGTTTTTTTTTTCTTTTTTTGGTAAAAAACACTCCGAAATTTCTAATAAATTAATTTCCTACTATACGTTGCACTCCTTTTTTAAATACTCTTAAACTATTACTCCCAAAGCGAATTCATACAAGGTGATATCAATGAAGCAGCTACGCATTTCAAGTTTTTCCCTGCTTTGTCAAAATTGTTACATTTATATGGTAGGAGTATATAAGCCATCTCTGTCTTTTTTGACAAATCAAGAAAATTTTAAAAACAGAGATGCTTCACGATTTCACCTTGTATCAATTCGACTTGATTACTCCCTTATCCAAAAAATAATAACGTAGACCGACTTTAAAGTTATCGAAATTTTTATACGTAAATTTTTTATAAATTTTACTTTTTTTTATTTTTTATATTTTATTTATTTGAATTTTACATTGTTCACAATATGTTTAAAGGAAAAAAAGTAATTTTAGTGTTATAATCACTTTTAAAAATTAAAAAATTCAATTCTATTTAAAAAAAATTAGTTTTAATTCAGTAAAAGAAATTGATAATTAATATGAAATTATAGCTTATTTTTTCTTTAATTTCAAAAAGAAAGTTAATATTAGAGTAGAGAATATTTCAACAAAAAAAGTTTAAAGTCTACTTAATTTTTTTTTTGGATAAGAGCATTATCACTCTTTACAAATAACAAAAATATATTGCATTAACAGAACATTATTATTATTATTATATTATTGTGTCATTTACATTGCTTAAATTATGATAAAAATTATCATGTACTCGTACATGCTTACATGTGTATGGATGTGTATCTCTGCATGTTACACTCTCTCAGTAATAATTTTAAATTCAATTAGCGTTACCAGAATGATTTTTCAAAGAAAACTCTTTTTTTAATAAAACATAATTTCAATAATAATTTTTTTAATCAAATTTTGTGTTATTAGAAAAGGAAGTATCTCTAATTAGAAGAAGAAGTAGAAGTAATTTTTATTCTACTAAAATAGCAAATAAGAAAATCATTTCATTTTTCATGGCAGTTATATGGTACAATAGATACGGTGGCAATAAGAAAAAAAAGGTAATATTTTAGTATTACTTTGGTTTTGGCTGAAGAGCGAGACGTATCTGGTATTAAAGCTAGAATTAACCGAACGTCCCGTAAGATTTCGTTACCAGCTGATCCGTTTTGTTATATGAAAAGTAATGAAAGTGCTTATCGAAAACAAATGTCACGTTGACGGTACGGCAAGTTTTGTATAAAATAGAATTCAGCAACGTTTTTACGGGACGTTTATGCACAGCTGAGACAGAGTAGTTTTTTATTGAAAAAAAAGTGAAGTGCGTATGAACGAAAGTTTAAATAAAAAAATAAAAATAACAAAAACCAACTAAAAACAACAATATTTAATAATTAAAAACTAGAACAAAAAATGCGATACAGTTTTTTGTAAAAAAATTTTTTTTATTTGTTTTCTTATATGAAAAGCATATGACACGTTTTTAAATGTTCTATAACTACACAAACGTTTTTACGTCAACGGACGTCGCCGGACTTTTTTAAACAACGTTCAGCTAAACAAGCCTTAAGTGTTAAGATTTTCATTGGATTTGTCAGTTGCTTTTGTTATTTTTTTATTATAATTATTATATAAATATATTATTTTATGCACAAAAGTACAGCCCTAATACAATGAAAAGTATTTTCTAAAAATGATGGCTGTCAAATTTCTATTTGTATTTATTGACGTATTGTTTTACAGTGTAAAATCTTTATAAATAGATATGAATGCAGGTGAATATCGTATCTTAAAACATCTAGAGAATGTGTCTGTGAATAATTCAGCATCATAGGCAATCACAGATCTGAACCTAAAACAAATACTAGCGATTACAAAGGACTATGTGATAAAAACGCTCGAGCACTGAAGTCGGAAGTACAGCATTCAATTCGGACGGAATAAGTCGACAATGAAGTTTGAAATAAATCAATCGAACATTGAGAGAATCGCAGAGACAATTTTAATTTTATTAAAATTAATGTTTGTTTTTTAAAGTAACTTTAAACTTAGAAAATGCTTTTTTATAAGCTTTCATTATTTGAAAGCTAATCTTCTTATTTTTAGCTAAAACATGACAAAATTTTTCGAAAAATATTATTGTCAGTCAAATGTAATACTTTCATTGGGAAAAATTTTTTTTTATGTCACAAAAATATTAATGTGCGATTTCTATAATACAAGCTATCAACTCGTCTAGAATTTTTATGTAAAAGATTATTGAAAAAATTTTAAGTTTTTTATAAAACTTTTTTAGACGAGTTTGGAAACAGCACATAATATATTTTTTTTTTTTTGTTTTTGACTGTATGCACTTTATTGTAATTGAGACGGAATTCGAGAAAATTTTAAAGTAACAGTATAAATCGAAATATCATTCCTATTACACATTACTTAAATTTTTGAAGTCGTTTTCTTTAACATTCTAATACTCTCTTCTCTTCTTCAATATCAAATTTTTTTACTCGTTTACCACTCTTAATAAAGACAAACTTTCTAATGAATTTAACTAAATAATATTCGGGTCCAATCGTATAAAAAATTTATCACTCAATTTCTAAAATATTTTAAAATGTTTTCATATTTAGACGAGTTTCTATAAACAGTAATTATTTACTGATAATAATTAT
This sequence comes from Thelaira solivaga, assembly GCA_947397855.1. Lineage (NCBI taxonomy): Eukaryota > Metazoa > Arthropoda > Insecta > Diptera > Tachinidae > Thelaira > Thelaira solivaga. Next base: position 21,138,626 of record OX377610.1, read on the forward strand.
AGATAATAAAAATATGGCATAAAGCAAGCAAATTGAACTGTGAATTTTTCGAAACTTTTAAACGTTTTCACATTAAAACTCATTGCATATTATTGTTGTTAGACACCACTATAGCTATATATAGAAATCACTGTGAAAAATCCGGTTCAATAACTTCATAAGGCTTCAACCGCATTTCCGTATGTATTTCACATGTTAAGAGTCCGCACTATCAAGAATCATAAAACCAATATTAAAATAAATTAGTTTTAAACTGTATGACCATATTCACTAAAAAATTGTATTGTTTAAAAATAGATTTTTCCGTTTAATTTTAAAGTCAAAAATTTTAACACCCGATTATACTTTTTCTCTTTTTCAATAAAAACACTACAAATTTTAGAGCATCATAACAAAACTGTTTTCTTTTTTTTTAATTTCTGGCAACGCTAAATGAAAAATATATTGTACATTTTTATGAAATGAATTAAGTATACTTACAGACATAATCATCGGGCAAGATTTAGAACTATTTTCCATGTCCATTCCATCATGATCACCATGATCCATTTTGAATAGTTTACGTGTGGAAATTAGAATTTAATTTAATGTAAAACTAATATTTTGCAGTGCAAAAACACTTATTGCAAGTGAAAGCCAATTTTATACTGACTCTCACAATCAGTATTTCAAGTTCTTTTTAAAGTTTTATTTTCAACACACAAATACTAAACTGTGCTGGTTCAATCGAAACATAAAAATAAATTTCTTAATCCATTAGCTCAGATAGATAAGACTTTTAGCAGAATTGAGCATGACAGAGCGACAGGTAAATAAGAGAGTGCAAATATGTACATATTCACAAGTATGAATGTGCATATACATAAGTAAAATTATTTAATTCTGGATCTGGAGACACATACTCAAGCGCAAACATGAGTCCATCCATACAAAAACAAATTCAAACAACAAATTATTTTATACTCATACAAATTGGCCCTGTTATCTATCAAAGATATGATGGTTTTTTTTTTTAATTTTTTAAAATTCATAATGTGAGAATACAGTATAGAATAGAATACATACTGCTCGCATTTATTAAATAAAATATGTTTTCTCTTATATAGCTCATCACTGCAGGCAATATGGTTTTAATTGTTATTGACAGGCGGCTGTAACTTACGATTTATTTCATTGCGGACTGTCTGTGAGCTCTATTAAGGTCAGATTTAGAAAGTGGCTGGAAAGATCATAGTAACAATATTAGTTGGTAATAAGAGGTTCTCGGAAGGGAACAAATGATTTAAAGGGCCTGACTCGGTCTAGAACTCGCATTGTCACTAGATATTCATTGCAGAGTACTGAAACACTTGGCAAATATGAGACCTCTACAGGTTTAGTAACGAAGACGAAGAGCCAGCAAAGCATATATTGTGTCACAGCAATAGTCTAATTTGAATGAGTTTTCTTTGCTTAGGGCTTCACTACCTATAACGGTCTGACATGGCGGACAAGTCTCCCAATGAGTCTTTAAATTCGTAAAAAATACTAGAATAGGAGGTATTTGTCATGTTGTATTATTTAAAATTAATTAATAAGTGTGTACGCTGATTTTAATTTTTCCACAAAATTTCGCTTTTTGTGTTGTTATTGTTTACGAAAATTGACTGAAAGCTAATTAATTAACAACTACTAATTCCTAACTTTTGATAAAAACGTCCACTCTGTCTAGCTTAAGGGAAAGTTAACTTAAAATCAGTGAGAGGATAAGAAAACCGGTTAAATGTAGAACACAAACATGCAATGCAGTAAAAACAAATTGTATTAAAAATAAAAAAACAATTTTTTAATGAAACTTGTTTCATACAATAATTTTAATAATTTATTTTGCATTTGTACCCTGTTGGCAATTTCTAAGAATTGGGATAAAATTTTTATTATAGAATAATAAATAATTTATATTACATATATTTTTATTATAGTCCTAACGATAGAGATTTTCGATCTAGTTTATTAAGCAGAAAAAAATAATAAAGAGAGAGAGAGAGAGAGAGAGAGAGCGAAAGAGAGTGTGAGTTTGAAGCAAAGCACAACGAAGCGAGACAGCAAATTGTTTGCTTTGTGTTTAGGATTGGATATTAAGCAGAGATCTACATAATACTACTTATGGTTGTATTGCTAATTCTAGGTACACACTCTGCTACCAGCCCAATTTCATTTGTGGTTTCTTAGTGCTCAGTCGTGTTAATAATTTAATTTCGTGTTGCATTCGAAGTTTCAAAAATATCAAAATACGAGTAATTTGTTATTTTCCGGTAGTTTAATTGTTAGTTGCAGTGTTTGTATCAAAATATGCAACCTGAACTAAAAACGGGTTGCTTAAACATGTTGCATGACAATTGTAGTAGGTAGTAAGCAAAATATCCTCTTAGCATACGAATTCATCACTCTCAAAGTGGCAACAAAGAAATGTAGCATTAAAATATGACGATCTCTTTATTTTTAAATAACACATCTCTACTATAATTGATCAAGAAAGACGAGAAATTCAGGAACATCTAGCATATTATTTGATTGATACAAGTAAATTTTTTAATCTTATGGAAAATCAGACTGAAATTTCCATTGTAGTAATCAATACCAAAAATTTTAAAACCAAAAAAATCTTGAAGGTTTCTTATTCAAACTTAATTTTTTTTTTACAATCAAAAAAAGTAAATGAAAATTACGCTAATGTAATAATCCAATTAATAAATTTTTAAATAACTATCAATCAAAAACAATCATTAGAAACCATAAATATCATACAATACATAACTATGAAAAAAATAATTATATTTTGTGAACTTCGTTTCCAAAAGTAAATAAAAATATAAAAATTATCTTACCTATAATAAACACAATTAGTAGAAATAAATATTTTATAATTTATAATTGTGATTTAACGTTCATAAGTAGCCACAAGACTGTACTCATGCATACATATCTAATTACATAAATAGATGTACATTGCCGGTAAAAATAATAGCACTGACTACAAATATTTTATTTACTATCTTACTAAATTCTTATTATCTTTTGCTTCTGTAAAAGAGTTAATTTTATTTTCATAAAATTAACGGTGCTTCTCATATAAAAAAATTTCTTTACTAACATGTAAAAGCTGTCGGTAAAAATAATAGCACTGGACAATATCTGGCTATTTTTAGTAAATATTTTATAGTTCATTGATATACCTATTGTAGAATAAGTGTGTCTAAAACACTTTTATAAATTTATTTAAAAATAAATTTTAAAAATCCTAGATGTTACACGTTGAAAGCATTGCATAGAGCAAAGAAGAATCATTATTCAAAGAATGATGTTGTCAGGCAAAAGTTATGCAAAAACATGAAAATTGTTTAATTTCTAAAATAAAATGACACGTAATATTACAACGTACTCTAAAAAAGTTAAAATTCGCAGGGGAAGAGCGGCAAAGTCCCATTTAATGGTAAGCCTATTGACTAGCGATATTAAGAGGGACCACTTTAAGCCAGCTACAGAGCTAAAAAAAAGAATTACAGATTAATGTATCTCTTCAAATAGTTTATAAGCATTTGCCAAAACACAATAAAGAAGTTTGTAGTCCCTGAAAGTTTCCATTGTTGACTGCAAAGCATAACAGCAAAAGTTTAAAATTTAGTTATGAACGCTTAAACTGCTTAAATTTTATGGACTAACGAGATCAAAGTTGTTTTGTATGGTGGGAAATGTTCTCTTCTCCTCCAAGCGTAGAGTGCAATCCAAAAAGACCATAAATCACAGAGTTTCAAGCATAATAGTGCAGACATGTTTTTTCACATTATGCAGCGGTACCAATTCATTACATAAAGTCAACAATGGACCAAATCTTTACATTGATATTTTGGAAAAAGTGATACTGTTTTATTCAGAAGAAGATTTATCTCCACTTTGGATCATACAACAGGCCAATGACTCGAAGAATACTAACAAAAGTTAACCGTTGGCAATTATAAGCCAATAATTCTAGTCATAGACTGGCCTGCGATGTCGCCACACCTTAGTTCAATATAAAATATTTAAACTGAAGTTAGGAAAATGTGTGTGAACCAAAACCACCCAAAAAGCAACAATTTTGCACTGTAGCTAAGAAGCCGTGTGAAAGGATTCCCAAAAAAGGATATGAAGCCCTTTACTAGCACCAAGCCGAAGCACTACTATATATATTAGCATATTCATTCAAAATGTTTTATTAACAATAGTGCTATATTTTTACCGGTTAAATTTTGACTGTTAGCCGTATTTAGTAAACCATTTAAATTTAAATAAAATCCAATAAATTTGACAAGTTTTTTTTGCATAGCATAGACACTGCTTATACCTATTTTAATTATTGTCGAAAGTTTTTATCAACAAGCAAACAAAGGTAATACAAATAAAAAAAGGGAAACCTTGACTTTAGTGCAATTTTTTTGACCGCAGCTGTATGTTTATACATATGTACATATTCTATAGCAAACAAGCCAAAGCGTATTTATTTATTTATTTTTATTACCATTGGTTGTCGTTTGGTCTAGATATTTTGAGAGCACTTCGATATTGCTAGAAGTATGTGGGTACCGTCGACTTTTGTTTTTAAAAGTTTACAATGAATATTATTTCTTTAATACACGGTATCATTATATTTTTACCTTTTTGTATATTAACGTGTGCAAAAGTCTGTAGTACTTTTAACTTCGAATTAATAGTGCCGCGTGCAAAAAAAAATCGAGTTTGAATAAAACAAATATATTTTAAACTAAATGTTTGGTTCATTTTTAGGTGCAAAGATCTATTATTTATCAATTTCTTTTTGTATAAAAGAAAAATTATTTGCATGTTTTTAGGGCATTTTAAAAAGAAAATATATATAGTTAACTCAGGAATCTAAGAAAAAATTCGGAGAAATTCGGAAAAAAAATTTTACGATCCTTTTTTCTTTAAAATATGGTCAAATTAACTCAAAGAAATTTTATACTTAAAGTTTCCTATTTTGAATTTATTTATATTTTTAATTTATTTATATAATTAAATGTATGAGCCAAATTCTTCTAGGAATTGTAACAAATATAGTATTATTTCAAACCAACAGTCTCAAATACCTTTTTAAAATAACTGAAATACTTATTTAATACATATTCTTTACACCCTGTTGTTCAACAATATTTGAGCACATGTTTAAACAACATCTCTGTACAAAAATGTGCAGCAGCTGTTTGTGAAATATAAAATAATAGTAAATTAAATAGTAATAAAAAGATTATGGAAAATAATTATTTGGAATGAAATTAGGAACATAGTAGAACTTCACACTGTAGTTTGTATTAAAAGAATTATCCAGTAAATAATATAAAATACCTGATCTGTTTAATCCAGAGATTAAAGTTACGAAACTACATCATTGATAGAGAGCATTGGATGTGGTTTTCAAAGTAATGCGGTGAAAGAACATAAACATTTATATCAGTTAATAGAACATAACTTGCCATAGTTCAGTTTGTATTGACATGTATAAAGCTTGACCTTTGAATAAACTTGTTTTTGCACATCAGATTGATTTCAAACACAAAAACAATTAACTTTACCTACTGTATTGCATTAAGACATGATAATTTTGCGCAACCGATTCTTCAACACCGGCTTATCAAGTATTTCCAATTTTTTGTTAAAATCATGCTACGGGAAAGTGAAAATTTCACCAGCAATGGTTCATTTTAAATATCTAACTCGAGTAACTACAGCGGATTTGGCAAGTAATACTAGGTACCTACATAAATCTATAAATTTGTTAACCCAAAATCAACAATCACTACAAAATCCTAATAAGAAGAAGGAAGATGACAATGCGTCCTCGCTCGCCTTTACTTCTCAGATAAAACAAGCTATTTCCCCTTATATACGACTAATGCGTATGGATCGTCCTATTGGTTCCTATTTACTATTTTGGCCATGTGGTTGGAGTATAGCTTTAAGTGCACCAGCAGGCTGTTGGCCTGATTTGCATATGCTGTGTTTATTTGCTACAGGCGCTATAATTATGAGAGGAGCTGGTTGTACTATTAATGATCTCTGGGACCGTGATATAGATAGACAAGTGGAGAGAACACGCAACCGACCTTTAGCTAGTGGTGAAATATCACAACTAGATGCCATTGTTTTTCTATCGGCTCAATTGAGTTTGGGGCTTTTGGTGTTGGTACAACTAAATTTGGAGTCTATATTATTAGGAGCTAGCTCATTAGGCTTGGTAATAACGTATCCCCTAATGAAACGCGTTACCTATTGGCCTCAATTAGTACTTGGTATGGCTTTTAATTGGGGAGCTTTGCTAGGTTGGTGTGCTACTCAAGGTGTAGTTTATTGGTCAGCTTGTTTGCCTCTATATTTATCGGGCATATGCTGGACTATAGTATACGATACCATATATGCTCATCAAGATAAAAAGGATGATCTGCAAATTGGTGTTAAATCTACTGCTTTGAAATTTGCTGACAACACAAAATTGTGGCTTTCTGGTTTTACAACAGCCATGTTAACTGGCCTGATTGCTGCCGGACTAGCTTGTGACCAAACAATTCCTTATTATGCTTCTGTAGGATTGGTAGCTGCACATATAACACAACAGGTAAGCACTATTTTCAAATTTTTATTCAATACAAATTGTTTTGGTTAAGATTTTTTTTATAATTGCAGATATACTCCCTCAATATCAATAATCCTACCGATTGTGCCCAAAAGTTTTTTTCCAACAATCAAGTCGGCTTAATTTTATTTCTGGGTATTGTGATAGGCACTCTTATGAAAGCAAATGAAAATACTAAAGATACGAATTTACCCGCAAGTTCTACTTCTATAAATGGTTTTGTAACAATACCTCCAAAATCGGAGGCTTTAACGTAATTTATTTGAAATTACCTATTTTTAGTATTTATTTTTTTTTTATTAAAATGGTAGTACCTTTCTCTAACGCTTTATAAACCAAAGTATGGAAAAGATGTTTGCTTTTCTGTAAAAGTAAAACATCATTGTAAATATACACATATGAATATGTACATTTATATGTACACACATAAATATACTTAATTATTGATGTACTGTTTACATTTTACCTTTTAAATAATTTTTAGTTTGATTGCTAATTTAATTATTTAAAAGTTAGAACAATTACGTTTAATTTCTTCTAATTAATAAATCTGTGGATATTTACTTTTAAATAAATTATTTGATTTTGCTTTAAATGGTGCAGAGGCTGTTTTTTTAAGAAAAAAATTGTTTTAAAATATATGTATATATTTTTAATTTTACATAAAGATATTAAAATTTTGCAGAAAGAACTTCAAGCTGAGTGTAGTTATTAATTTTTTCGCCATATAATTTTTATAAATCATATGCAATAATGTATTTTTTCTCAGCTCGAATATATTTGTATTCATTTGTTAGCAACAATAGCGTAGGAAATGATAGATTATGAGTTAATATCGTGGCCTGAAATTTTTATTTGGATATTTTTGGTCTTATATAATATGTATGTAATATTAAAAATATTTAGAATAACAATGGTTGTTTTAATAAAAGAAAAATGAGCTCACTTACCGATACTTTGTTTAGAAAATTTTAGCAACATCTGGAAAATATTTTCACAAGCTTCTCAATGATAATATACAATGTATGTTTACAATGAAATTTGGTATGAAAAATGTAAGTCCATATCTCGGAAAAAGGTTAAAAGCATATCACACTTTTTGTCGATTCTTCAACAAATTTTTTCTTACATATACACATGATTTTCAAGTTCAACGCTAGGAGTAAGGAATTACACGAATTTAAGGAATCACATGGGTTAAGGATTATCGCAAAATATGTAATAAGTCAGTGAATATCAACATATTCCCAAATATAATGGTTTTACTAAGGCAAGTATTAAGGGTTATGTTGAATAAACCACAACTATATCGGAAAATGCTTTTTTCATATTACATACATGATTTTTTAATCGTTTGTAAGATAAACTTTGTATTGCTTTCGAGCACTGACTTAAACTAGAACTGTTTTCAATTAAAATTTTAGCCCAAAGGGTAGGGCCCCATAACTCGGAAGTGGTAATAATCGAAGTTTTATATACTCTTTGAGTATTTACTGCCACCAAAGATTGAGACACATGTATGAAGGTCATGTACTTTTTTATGTACGATTGGAGAGTGCTTCGGTAAACTAGACTTTTTCTATTCATTATTTTTCCATAGTATCTACTTAGAATAAATAAATATATATTTTAATTCTGTCTCCTTTTCCGGTTTGTAGATAGTTTTTTCGCAATTTTTTTAATGAACAACATAAAAAATAAATTACAATACTAATGCAAGCCTACTCACTCATTGTTATTGCTTTTTTATTTATGTATGCATTTTGAATTTAGACTTCTTTATGCATGTATATACATGGGTACACACACCAAAATTAAAAGTGCCGTTAGAATTTTCATTCTATTTTATTACTATATTTTAATCACTATTAATTTATATTTTCAACGAAATCGATACACTAATATTATATCTCTTAACATTTTATATCTAATTAAATTTTTAATATTATTATAATAAGATTTTTAACTAGTAGATATTTTTTACTGAAACACACAGAACTTAGAACCGCACTTACTGAATAAAGATTACATTACCGACTGCAAAACGAAAACTGAATAGTGCTACCAGAAATCTCAAAAAGGAGAAAACAAGCAGCTTTAAAATAGTTTGGTTTTGTCACGTTTAACAGTCTGGTACGTATGAGATAAAAACGATCGATTTGAATTTAAATTTGATTTGAGAATCAATTTTTGTTTGCGCTTTCAAAATACACAAGACTATTAAATGAGACAATCATAACCTAAATCAATTTTAAATTGAAGTATGTTCACAATGGACTCCTAGCATATGTATGTACCTGAGAAAGGCGAATCAATACAAGGTGACACAATTAGAGAATTCGGTCAGCAGTTGTTCCGAATTCTCAAAATTTACTAATCGCGCCAAGAAAAAATAGAGAATTGATGACAGACGCCATACATTCTCTAGCAATTTTTGTACTCTTACTCCTTATTCCGTTAATTTAAAACAACATGCGTGCATTTTGGCTTAACAAGTTTATTTCTCATTTTAAGAGCCATAAACTTAAGGTTAATTTCTGTGTTCTCTTTTTTATTGTGTATTGATAGTTTAATTAATTTTAAACATGCATTTAATATTTTAAAGCTTAAAAAGGAGAAGAAAAATTATTTTATTTTAGAATTAAGTAAAAACACAAGTTATATATTTTGTTTTTGTTTCTTTACAAAATACGAACTTATATTTATTAATAAATTTTTCGTTAAAAAGGGTCACGATTTTATTAAATACTATAATTAAATAAATCTTTAGAACGTCATACGAAGTTCCCATATTGACACTTTCTTACAGAAATTAGTGTGCTGGGGGGTTACTCTGTATTGCGGTGCGAAAAAAACGGTACTAAATCGAATCTTTAATGTGTTTGATCATTTACTTTTTGCATTTGTCTGGTAGTACCCCGCTTTGTAATGCGTAAGTGCATGTCAACACACAAATATTTTGCGATAACAAAAAAAAAAACAAACGCAATACACAGTAGCCCCCTGTTTTTATAACACAAGCCATCAACTCGAAATTTTAATTTCAAAGTATTCAAAATATTGAGTGTTTTTCATACAAATTTTGTCGCTTGTGTTATAAAAACAGCATATAAATATCAATAAGTAAATGTATCCAAAATATTAAAAAAAAAAATCATATGTACTACATACCTACTTAATTTTTTTTGAATATAACATGTACCTAAGCTTAAATAGTTTTTCATGTTTTTCTTATCAACATACCAGTAACTACTGTATTTAAACTAAATTAATTATATATTTAAATACAAGTCTTTGTTTCTAATACTTTTTCTCTTTTTTATTTAAATCTTTCCCAATTGACTTTTAAATTTCAACACATTTATATACGCACGACTGCATATATGTATATATTATTTATAAGAAAAATTTTAAACTTATCAAAGATTTATAAAACTAATTTTTATATAAAATTTGTTTTATAGGATCTTTAGTATCATAAGTAAAAAATAAAGTCTGTTTTATTACAACTGAATAATACTAAAGTATAAGTTTGATTAAAAAAGTTTTATTTTTAATCTCAAAAGATGACATACATATAATATAAGACATATAATTATTGGGACCTTATTGTTCAAGCAATATAAAAAATTAATTTTCAGCGAATAATTGAGTGCTCATGAGCGCAGGATTCAAAAGTCTATTTTAACGCATCGTGAGCTCAATAAAACCCAATTTTTTTTATTTTTATAGATTGATTATAAAAATAGAATATTGTGAATTTCATTTTAATATGTTTTACAAATGAACGTTTTCTCTAAAATTTATAATCTAAAATTTAAATAAAATAAGCCTATCCAATTATATTTGTTAAATATTGATAATGAACTAATGAAAATTAATTTATTTCAAATAAAATTTTCATTAAAGTGTTAATAATTTTTTCACAAAACTTTGTTATAAATGAAATATAAAGAAAAATAATAATATGGCTGGAAAAGAAAGGCATGTACTATTTCTACCATCCGAAGGCAATGCACATATGTACATGCACGCACATATATACATACAATAGGTATAATATCATTGTACTAAACTGCTTTGCTGAAGAATACATGCAATAACATTAAACACATGGCTGAACAGTAAGTTAAACAAACCTATATAAAAAAAAAAAAACAAATTAAGCCGATTTTTAATTGTTGTTTTAAAAGCCTAAACGATTTTACAAAGGTACGCAGAAGGATTGAATAGTGGCTTTTGTTACGGTTATCCAAATTCAAATACAATACTATAACTCATGGTTAAAGGTGTCACTTTGTCCATCAAATATATAACCAATTCTTTGAGAACTTCTTTTCGCTTGTGAGAAATATACTTTAATATTCACAGTATTAAACCACAACATAATTTTAGATTATTTCTAGTTGAGCAAATATTTATGTTTGTTATTTCAGAAAAGGTTTTTTTTAAATTTTGTTCGCATGCATATAAAAAATTTCGATTATATTTTTTTAATTCATATGTAAAGGCTTGTGTTTTGTTTAAATTACAACATTTAAGCTTAAATAGTTAATTTTATTTTTTTTTCTTTCTTTTTATGTATATATGTATATATAGTTTGTTCACACATTAAAATCTTAAAAATTAGTTGTAATAATTACAGGTAAAAAAAGAAAAATAAGCGTTCGTTTTTAATAGAAAATACAATTAGGTTTTTTTTTTGTTTGAAAATAATATTTGATTACTTTTCAACTAAAATTTGAAAATATTGTTTTAAAAATAATAAAATTAAAATATTTAAACTTAAACATGTTATTTTTGTAAAAGTAAAATATGAATTAAATATAAGAATTCCTCATAAGGCAAACTATAAAATAATTTCTTCCCTTCTTAAACCGTAATTTATGTTAACTTTAATTTACGTTTGCACTAAACCTCCTCCGATTTGAGTTGTGTTTGCTGCTACAGTTACAGACTGTGAGCCCACAGTTCCACCTCCTATAAATAAAGCTGTTGTATCCAATATAGAATTTGCAGATGCATTACAAAGATCACCACTGGTCATTAACATGTCATCACTGAAATCGAGAAAATCACCCAGATCGGAACCAATTGTTTGTTGTAGAGTTTTTAAATGTTTATCGGCAAGCTCGATAGCGCGTTCAATTTCATCACTTTCATCTTGGTGAACTAAAAATGTTTTAAAAAAAGATTAATATCATTTTTAAAAATATGTAAATTTATTATTCTACTTTTTTTTTTCTTTTCATTAATAACAGTTTTCACATTTATAATGATACAATTTTGTTAAAACATACCCGTAGTAAATAACTCCTTAAATGCATCATCTGGCAGGGAATTTAAAACGTTCTCTAAGTCATGTTCTTCCAGCAAATGGGTATCACCTAACGGTATATCATCTAAAGCAAAATATTTTGAAAAAATACAAGCATTTTGATTTTTTGAAATCTACCTTCTGGACCGCCAAACATTAATTCGGGATCACTTAAACCTCCTAGACCAGTATCCGCTGAACTTGCTGAACTATTTTCACATATACTTAACATATCTTGAGTTAGAAAATCATCAGCTGTTGGCAATGATGTGGTGGAGCCCATACCCGATGATGTGAAATTAGAATTAGAATTTGTGTTTAACAAATTTATATCAGACGTAATTTCAGCTGGTGTATGTTTTTGCGAAAGAAATGAGAATTGTGAAATGAAATCTTTTAATTCGGTTGGTGTGGAGGCTGTTGTGGTGGAATTAGTAGAAGCGGCAAAGGAATGTTTTTCATTTAAATTAACGGGATGGAGCTGTTGTGGTTGCTGTTGTTGGATTTGATTTTGTAGATTTTGATGATGTTGATTATCGTGACCAAAACTGAACAAGTGTTGAGGTAAACCATGACCCATCAAACCATTACTAAGTGGTGCTAAGGCTGGTGGAGCCAATGACGATTTTCTAGCAGATGTGCTATGTAAATGCTGATGTGTTTGTTGACGTTGATGTTGCTGTTGTGATTGTTGCGAGGTACTGGATGTTGTTGAATGTTGCGAATTGCTAGCTATAGATTCTAAAGATGTTGTGCTATTCTTACGTTTCAAGCTGCTCGAAGTTAAACGAGGCATTTGGTTCTTCTCTATAGTTGACGTTGTCGATATACAGACAGCTTTTTCTACAGTTTTCTTAATTCGCTTTTGTGGTTTATCCCCTTGACCGACAGTTAAACCAGCAGTAGTCATTTTACGTTTACGTGATCCTTGCTGATTAGCAAAAGTTTGTCGTTTAGCCCCGCTACTGTTATTTGATGGCATTTGTTGCTGGTGCTTCTGTAGATAATTTTGGCTGCTCATTCCAGCACCAGCTTTTGCGTTAGAAGCTGATATTTTTGATGATAATACTATTGACTCAGTCACTTGCATGGGATTTGTGGAGATTTTACGTGGTCTCTGTTCATACAAGTGGCGGTTGTAAGCATCACGTTTGCGGGCGTGTTCCATGCACAAGGGTAAATCATGAGTAATATCAAATACTGGTATTCTACATTGTGTATTATCGGCAAATTTGGCGGTACACGGCAAGAAGACATGTTGGGCTGTGTTATGAACGATATGTTGCTGGCAATATGAAGCCAGTTCGAGTGAGTTGGTTACACAACCATTAACGGAACAGCGTTTTACATTGGCGGGATAGCTAAAATTGCAAAGAATAATAGATGTAAGAGAAAAGGTTTAAAAATTCTTAATTATTATTCACAACAAAAGGTGCTGTGTAACATATAAATCAATTGCGTAAATCGCATTCACCAAAATGAAATGACTTAGTTGACCGAACGAATAGATTTAAGTTAATTATAAACCCAAACATATGATATACAGTTGACAGATTACATTGTATGTTTATATATATATTTTCTAAACTGTATAGATTTATATAACGGCAATTTAATTATTGTATTTTCTTAATTGTTGATTCTTAAGCATAAACATGTAAAATATGTATTCTCTTTCTGAAGAGAAGATATGCTTTTTGGAACAAAAATTTATAACGGCATAATTATTTTGACGTTACATACATATTTTTATAACTTTTTACTATTTTGGTAAAAGTTTGGTACGAAGTTGCATTGTTGCTTAATACCTTAAAAAATTAATAGCAAAAAACATAAAAAGTTAATTTAACAATAATAAAAAAAAGATGGGAAAAGTATCGAAATTAAGTGACGCTGCCAGAACTTAAACAGTAACCAAATATAATTTAGATTTATTATCAAATACATTAGAAAACAGGAAATGTTCGGAAACTTAAATCGGATCTATTTTTAATGCCCAAAGCTGCGGCATTACAGTCCGACGACGTTTGAAGGAACCTAGCATATACATATATAGGAAAACCAATACCTTTAATACCCCCTAGAAATAAAATTAAGCAAATAGAATTAGCAAATAAATATCTTTGCAAGCCCTTATCATTCTGGCAGAGTGTACTGTGGACTGATGAAAGTATTTTCAAGTTCTACTAATAAAAAAAGGGTTTTGTTAAACTTAACCAAAAAATCAATAAGAAAGCAGCACCTGTTGTTCAAAAAGTTAGCCATGGAGGTCACATTGGGTGACTCGGTTAAAATCGACGGTTCAGTCAATCAAAACCAATATTTAAGGATTTTAATAAATGCAGTGGCGCTCGTTTTCCAGTAGAACAACGCATTTTGCCATAAAAGTAAAATGATAAAAGGTTAAGAGTTTTTTGATCGAAAATGGCATCGAAACATTGGGTTGGCCACCTGAAAGTCCAGATTTAAATGTCATTGAAAATGGAAAAAGGACTGCAGATATAACCAGAACTAAAGAAGAACCCATATAATAGGTCATAAAATTATGGGTGGGCATCCCATTAGAACTCCTTCAGAGTCTTATCAAGGTGGATGATGTCAAATTTTTATTTTCATTGCAAATAATCCAAAACTTACTTTAAAATTTGAATTATTTTATTCATAAAGTTTTTGAAACTTTGTATTATTTAGATATTGAAAAAAAAATATTAAAAAATATATAAAAAAAATTATTATTATGCATGAACGCAGTGTAGTGCTTAAAAAATTAATTCAAATATGTAAAAAAAATATGCAAACTTACTCTTTCTTATTTTCTTCATTTTGTTGATATTTTCTCAACAAACGGTCGACACATAAAAGTCGTCTTTTTGCTAATTGAATAGGTAGTTTTTGTAAAGATCTTGTAGATAATAGTTGAATAGCTTTTCTACGCAATTGTTGCTTATACACAGCAATCCGTTCTTCTCTAGCCAACGAACGATTAATGACCGACTTGCTCTTCATTAGCAAGTCAGAAGAATATTTGCAAAAATTGTACGGATTAAGCCAGTATTGTTGTAGACAATAGGGTAAGCCAATTACTGTTGCCAAGTGAGTTTTATCCAAATCAACATTATGCTGCGACATTTTCACTACAGCCACGGAACCCTTTTTTGTACTACAACCCATTTGCCACACCTGGGGATAATCAGCATTAAAATTGGCTGATGGAAATAAATTGAACTTGCGAACTTTATTTGAAATGTGCGTTGGAAGTTTCACTTTCAGATTTGT
Organism: Thelaira solivaga; assembly: GCA_947397855.1. Taxonomy (NCBI): domain Eukaryota; kingdom Metazoa; phylum Arthropoda; class Insecta; order Diptera; family Tachinidae; genus Thelaira; species Thelaira solivaga. Next base: position 21,153,883 of record OX377610.1, read on the forward strand.
TATAATTGTTTTAGATTTGTGGGCAATTAGTTTCGTTGAAATTTCAGAAGTGGTTGATTTTTTACCATCAGCATCGTCACTTTCGTTTGGCGTTCGATGAGAATTAAGAGAAGTATTATTGGTTGTTGCTGCTGTTACTTTTATTACATGTTGTTGTTGCTGTTGGTGTGGTGTGGAAGACGTATTGATCTGTTGTGATTTTAGAAGTTGTTTCGTTATGGTTGTTTTCGAGGCAGGTGTTGACATTTTCTGATTAACATTTGTTATGAGTTGTTTGAAGGTTGCCAGTGAAGTAGCTGTTTGAGTTGGCTGTTGTGCTATAGGTGTAGGTGGTGGTGATGGCGCTGTTGCTGCCTTTAGTAGTGGCGTTTGTGCTGTTGTGTCAATTCCATTTTGTGGTTTCACATATTGTATATTACTTGAACATTTCTCATTCGCTTGCGATACCACAGTCGTACGAAATATGACATTTACAGGTATTTCACTAAAATCTTCATTTTCGGAATGTTTGATAGGACATACGGCCTTGTCCACCATAGAATTTGCCGTTGATAGCGTCATGGGGGAAGATGACTTCAAAGGTGAGGCCATAGAATTAACATTGTCATTACACAGAAAATTTTCTGTTTCTGTTGACTTTTTGTTCATCTTTAAACATTCCACTTTTTGTATATGTTGCGCCAAAGTATGATTATGAAATTTCGATGGAGGCAAACATTGATTAGGTGAACTCGACGGTGACACAGGTAATGGTGCTTGTACAACAATAGGAGCTACTTTGGCCATGGCAGTCGTGGTCAATGGGGGGTTCATTGTAGTTGTAACACTGCCAGCAGTTTGTACAGTGGGCGTTGCACATCCCACAATGGGTAAGGTTTGAGATGTTGTCGTTGGAATCCTTTGTACCACCACATTGTTCACTTTTGGGGATGTGTCCGCACTTGTCGATGTTGTTGATTCTAACAGCAAAGGAGTTTGCCATAATGAAGGTGTTGGCGGTGTGTACAGTGGCGGCGGCGATTTAGATTTCAAATCTCCGTCATATTCATTTAATGAATTAATATAATGTTGATGATGATGATAAAGTGATTGAGGTGTTTGTAATTGTGGTCTTACAACGCAGACATTTGTTAGTTTTTTATTGTTCGAGTTGTTACTTTTTATCGCTGCTGATCCTGTGATGGATTTAATAACATTATTTTTAGACGCGGGCACCGTGCAAACATTTTTCGTTATTGGTGTTGTTGTTAAAAAAGACGCTTGCGTCTTAATATGATTTGAAATTGATGTTATCTTTCCATTTGTTTCTGTCAAAGGTAATTTTTGTAGCTGCAATTTTCCAATATTTGATGCAGCCGTTACGTCATTTAATCGGGTACGCGATTTCTGAAAAAAAAAATTGTATTTTTCAAAAGTGAACACGTGTTTTTTCGAATGCCGAATAAAATTGGTTTATCCAGTATTCTACTTCATATGTTTTCTATATAAAATATTAATATGTAGGTATGTATGTATAATGAAAACTTTACTTTACCGTTATGAAATTTGTGTATTTGTATATTTTTTTGTTATACATTTTTTCTTAGTGCAGATATCTTTCGTAATTTAATTCCAAAAAAATAACTCACCAAAGAGTTCATCTCTAGTATTTTTTATTATTTAATTATATATACATATTATGTATTAAAAAAAATTTACTCTCTTGCGTAAAGCTTCAAAATTTTAATTTTATGAATGACTAGAAGATGACCCGGCAAAAGTTGTCTTGCCTTAAAATTTTTGTATAATCGATCGTAATCATAGAGTAAATGATCGGGTAAAAAGAGGTAGTACACAAATAAGCCAGATACCGACTGTAGCGCCACCTGCCTGGTGGACTTGTTTATTTAATACTTTTAAAATGTAAAGTGGTTTTAAATAAGGATTCATAAATTTTCTAATTTTCCGCTCAATTTTTTAAATTTTTTGTCATAAGAACCTTCTCCTCACAATAACAAACACAACAAAAAAAGAAAAAATAGTGAAATCGGTCCAGCCGCTCACGAGTGATGGCGGGATCAAGGGATATAGGGATTCATTTTTATATATATAGATATAGATAGATAGATAGATAGATATGAAAAATGTTATTTGTAAAATTAAAAATTCTAATTAATTCTTTTTTCTTTAATTACCTGTGCGTTAAATAATATGGGTGGTGTTGTTGGTACTGTTTCTGTGAACACATATGGATCTTCTTGTTGAATTATTCCTTTTGCAGACCGGTTGCCTTTTTTGATAATGTGATTTTGGCTGTTGTTATTTAAATTTTTACAATTGCTGTTAGCTTGACCGTTACCACTGATACTGTTGCTGTTGTTGCTCGTCGTATATATTGATGTTTGCTGACATGACATGTCCCGGTACAAAAAGTTCAGTTTTTATTTTTTTGTTCCTATTAATGTTATTTCGGTGCTGCGCTTTTTTGTTTTTTTTTTCCTATCTGTATCTGCTTTCAATATTTATCTTATACAAAAATTACTTATTTCAAATTTAGCTGCAATTCAAAGAGATAATAAAGTAAAGAAGAACAACATAAAATGATTGTAGGTTTTTCGTAATGAATATACATATGTATATGTACTTTGTTAAAAATTATATTTGTACGTATGTATCTGTAATAAAATAAAAAAATGAAGAGATGCATGAATAATAATAACAATGTATATTGTATATATAGGTATATAACACATATATATGTACATATGTACTGCATTAATACTTATGTAGATATGTACATTGTACCTATATAATCTATATAAATAAAATTAATTTTTTGTTTGTTTGTTTGGTCGAAAACAAATTTTTGTTTCTGACGGATTTGTCTGAAATGTGTTACATATAGCCTCTATACTTCAAGGAAGGACCGGCCACGCCCAGTTTGCAACGATTTTCACTAGCTACTGTTCAGAAAAAGCCTGAAATTATGCTTAGGTATAAATAACATACATACATATGAACAATTAAAAGCGAGGTATAGATGATCATAAATAAAGACTTTTTTTAGAAAAACAAACACAGGCCCACAGGCCTCTTGCTCATAAAAAATTTATAGATTTTGTGAGTCATACTCACCAAAAAGTCTGTTTCACATATCTCTCACATACATATGTAAATAGATAACGTGAGTTGATTTCAAAACGTCTTCTACATTTTTCTTTATTGGTGATTTAAATGATCTAAATACGTATTGCAAAAAAAATCCATACAAAATCCCTTACATGTTCATATGTGTGTATGTAAGTACGTTTGCATATAAATACATATATACACAACTATACGTATAGTGCGATACATTGTGTTTATTGTCACGTTATTTGATCACCTTGTAGGACAATGTGGTTTTAACATATTTTTACAGAAACTAATTTCCCAGTACAATTTCTTTAAAAAATCTTTTTAATTACAGAGAATACGTAAAAATACAAAAATAAATATGAATATACATACATGAACTATATACATACCTATTTAAAATGCATTTGCAGACATGTGTATGTATTGAGCGTTACCTTATATTAAAGTATACGTTTATTAGACTGCAATTTTTTCTAATATAAACAAAACTTATTTAAATTGAACAACATACATACATATGAAGATATGTTTTTCTGTTTAACTCTTCTGCGATCGTACCTAGTAAGAAATTCGTAAAAATTACTTACATATACCTATATATATATATCTACATAAGTATATGGGTATGTATATTGTTACTCATAAAATACCTATACAACTATCTTTAGACTGTTGCTTTCGGAACAAGGTCGCTATACATATTTTTTAGTTAACTACCTATTTTATTTTATTTTTTTTAGGTATGTAATTTGAAAATGTAAAATGCGTTTTCAGCAAAACATTTTTTTTTTTCAGTTTTGATGACGTTGAAACACATGATTGATATTCGCAAAAACTATTGTAATCACACATTCACTAATTTTGGCAGGTAGGTTCATATACATATGTATATGTATATACTTACATGAATATGTATACAAGACACATACATACCTACCTACGTTCAACAAAAACTTGGAAAACTTTGAAACGTATGCAGAGAATTATTAAATATATATATTAATTGCGTCTTTAATTATCTTTATTGACTTTAAAAATATATACTAAATATTAAAAAATAATGCGCGATGTCTTTATATGAAATAACTTTAACTTTCTGTTTTTGTTCATTTATTTTGATTTTACAATCGTTCTTTGTTATGATTTTATTGTTTTTATTTTGTTTCGCATTCTCATTTGGTACAAAGTTGCCACCTAAGTTATAAATAACTAAAGACGCAAATTAACAAAAATTAATTACAATAGTTAAATATTGAAGTTAATGGAATAATAACTGGGTAGGTAGTAAGATTTTATGTTAAAAGAAAGTGCGAAAATTTTTTTTTTTTTTACTGTTTATATATTAAAGTGGTAGTTCCAATCACACAAAACATTACTTAGTACTTAATAAAATTTCAATTCATTAATTCGGAAGTAATATGCACTAGGTATATTTTTTTGTAGGATTTATACTACTATTCTTTCTCTTTTTCACTTTTTTTACTCTATTTTTAAGGCAATCCAAAACTTTGGTAAATTGTAAAATTAATAAATGATAAATCTGGCAACTGAGAATATAGAGGTGTTACAATTTATTCCTTTTTATGTTCATACACACATACCTATAGCTGCATAGGTATTTGTTTTATTTTTAAATTCTCATATTCTATTAAAAAAAAGGTAATGAAAAATAAGTATAGCTATTAATGGCGCAGTGGTATTAAACTTTTTTGTAGACTATAGGTAAATATTTGTTGGCCTTACACTGTTCATACATGAATATAGTATGCAACCCAATAGGCGATTTGCAGCCTAATAACACTGTACGTAAACTTTACGTGTTGGTTTTTTTTTAGCTGTGACTAGACAAGTGCTTTCAAGAATAATTTTTAAGTAAAAAAGCAAACAAAAACAAAACATTTTTAGACATTAAATTTAAATTTACGGCGTTTTTATTTATGTATTACAAAATAAAGTTAGTATTCCAGGGTTAATCTAAAATAGGGACTACATATTTCTTTTGTAACTTTATCAATTTTTTAAATTACACAATTAATTTGGTAAGGTGGTGCGTACCTAATAAGTGCACCATAAAAAATCGTCATTATACCAAATTTGTACAAACGCCCCTGCCTGATACTCAAATTGAGAAAGTTTTATTTGATTTATTTATCATTTGCTCGGAGTGTGTGTAAAGTGAAATCTGTGTATTTATTTTGTTTGATTACTCATTGAATTGTAAAATTCAAAGAACATCACAGACCAGCTCACTTCACAAAGGCATACAATATTTGTTTTTCTTTTTTTGGCAATCATTATTATTTTCTTCTTTATTCTGTTTTCCTATTTTACTGTAGAAAAAATATTTAAAAGCAATCTCGTCATCGTATTCGTAAAAAAGAATAGAGAAAGAAAACAAGAAAAAATTTACTAATGGTTTAACATACCATAAAAACAATAATAAATAAGATTAAGTATTTTTTTAATTCTGTTGTGGCATCTCATTCATTGCCATTAACCTCATTATTACGATCAACGTACAACAACATGATGGACTTATGCACACTCAATTACAATGACGATGATCATCATTATGAACATTATTAACTTGTTAAGCTCAACATGGTTGTACCGGCATACATATGTGGAGCAATTTTACTATACGAAGATTTGTCTGAGGGGTAGAATATTTAATTTAAAAAAGGAAAAATTATGCAGGTACTAACAAAATCTAAATTTTCAGAATTTGACCATTTAAAGTTTTCAGTTTTAATATAACATTTGTGATAGAACAACAACATAGAAAATACCTATTAGAGGTGACAGAAAATTAAATTCTGAGAGAAAAAACCTTATTGAGGGAAATCGTACCCATATATGAAATGCAATGACTGCTGATGTTAATTGCAAACTATTATGTGGCACTTGTATTAAAAAGATATTTCTTTGGGTATGTGTGTATCTACATACATGTGAATATAATAGTTAGGTACCTATATCTGGGAATTAAACTATACAATAGAAAACATAAAAAATAATAAATAATAATAAAATAATAACTACATACATACAAATGTTTAGCTTACAAAACACATATGGTTGCCTATTAAATTTTATTTATTTTTAAATTTTATACCTACCTAATTCTTTAAATGTGTGAAGTAGTTTCGTGCAAAGAGTAACCATTCTCTGTTATGTGCAAATATAAGTATCTACTTATCATTTACATCTTTACACATACTTTTTGAGTGTGTATTGTATACCTACCATACCTATGTAGGTATACGGTTCAAATTTCTGAGAAACTTCAATTTATTTCAAGCATACAGTAATAAAAAACAAAAGACCAAAAACCATATAAACACAACCATCACGTTCTACGTTACAAACGCTTTATGTTTTGTTGGTTAGACAACAAAGTCGTTCGGTAAACAATAGTTTTATAAGTAGTGTGTACGATTGACTTAGTTGGTAAATCATAATAGTTTGTTCATCATAGAATATAGTATATAGTAGCCTGCTACTAACTTTCCTCATATTGTACGTAGTTATGAATGTACATATGTACCTACAAGTATTTGTGTATATACATACATATGTATGTACGTACATGCATACACAGGCTAAAAAACCAGTTAAGAAAGGTGGGAATGAAATAATGATCATGTAAACAACAACAAATTATTTCCTATTAATGTTATCTTTTGTTGTTTTTTTCATTTTGTTGTTTTTTTTCACTTGAAGAATTTCCTCTCTAATGATGCATGGGTTTTCGAAAACAAATAACAGCACCAGTATATTTTATTGTAGCAATCGAGTACAAACAAGTAATTTAATGAAAGAACCTACAAAGACAATTTCTTATTAATGTTAAAGCTAGTTTTTACATTTTTTACAATTTATGAAAAATTTTTCTCTCTCAGGCAGACAAGTACGTTAGTATTGATAATGAGCCCAGGCTAATTCACCTGCGTAAAATGTACAACTAATTACATACATACATGCATATGTACGAGTATATACCTACTTATATTTTGAAAATAAAGCTTGTATGAGTATGACTTCAGAATCGTTTCGATTGAATGTGTGTGCGTGTAAAATATTAACTTCAAAGTTCATATACCCCGTTCCTTTTCTTTAGTTCTAAATGTTGTCGGTGCATACATACTTACACACATACTGTTATTTGTTAGTTAAATATGTTTGTATTTAGATGTTTTAATATTTAATAATGCTACTTCTTGCCACAAATGTTGATTTCCTATTAAAATTTATTAAATGATATTGTAATGTGTATTTTAAAATTATATATTTCTTTCTCCTTGTGAAGCTCTAAGCGAGTTATGTGTATTGAATGTGAAAGTATGTATTTAGTACAAAAGAGAGCAAGAAAAGCAGCTGTTTTAGCCTTTTAATAACCTTAAGTTTATTCTAAGTTATAACCAGAGTATTTAACGTAGTAAAGAAGAAAATATACATAATATAAGTGTATGTAAGAAGAAGATAATTACACTTTTAGAAGGAGGATTATATACTTTATTAAGAATTAGTATTTAACTCGCTACTTCAGCAAAGTACCATACTGTCGCTAATATATTTAATTTAAGTGAGTGAAGATAAATATGCCGAGTTAAATATTTATGTTTTAACGTAACACGTTACGTTTTTTAGTATTTATAAATATTTTTTTAGTATGTACCGCATATTTATCAATTACGTTTTACTTCATTAAGTATTTCTAAATGTTTTAATATTTATGATATATTTATAAATATTTTTAGGAGATATATAAGTGCATGGGTACAAAAATGCATAAATAAGTTGACTTCTCACAAAGAGTAGGTCGTCTAGATTTGTAATATACCGCCCAAATACTCAGAAGGTACTTTAGACAATTTTTAAACAAATTTTGATATTTCCATTACCCCAGTGCTGTTGCTTTCAGGGATTTTAGTGACTTCCGGGCGAACCATACAATATTACGGAATGGGGCGATAATGATAAGTCAGTCTGTCAGTCAGTAACGTTATTCTTTTATATGTATGGATAATACACAGAGAATAAATATGTAAATTGTATCTAAAATTATGTAAGAATGTAATACAAGTACTAAAGTATTTAAAATACTATTCAATAAATGAATGATAAGAATAACAACAAAATACATACATATATGTATGTCTGTATGAGTATTTCCAGTTCGAATAGAAAAAAGGATAATTTTTTTTTTTACAATTAAGGGCTAGTGAAAAGATATGCCTTTACTATCCATATAAAATACAGTTAAATATTTTTATAAGACCCATATTTAAATTCGAAAACACAAACGCAGCTTTTCAAACTAAAGAGTGATTTTTTTGCTATTATCTTTTTGGCAACACTAGTTTTGACAGCTCACGCACGTTTTGTATCTTGTGTCACTGTCAAACATCTTCAGTTTGGTCTATAATTTAATCATGAATCGTCTTACAAACGAACAACGCTTGCAAATTATTGAATTTTATTACCAAAATGCGTGGTCTGTTAAGAAAGTTCATCGCGCGCTTCTTCCATTTTATGGTCAGTTTAATCGACCTACTGAGGCTTCTATTCGGGCTATTGTAACAAAATTTCGCACCAAATTTACATTGTTGGACATTAAACCACCAACACGCTTACGTAGAGTGCGAACTGAAGAAAATATCGCAGCCGTATCGGCCAGTGTTGGTGATGACCGTGAATTATCGATTCGGCGCCGTTCGCAGCAATTGGGCCTCTGTTACTCCACTACGTGGAAAATTTTGCGGAAGGATTTGGGTGTGAAGCCTTATAAGATACAACTGGTGCAAGAATTGAAGCCAAACGACCTACCACAACGCCAAATTTTTGGTGAATGGGCTCTTGAAAAGTTAGATGAAGATCCACTTTTTTATCGAAGAATTGTGTTCAGCGACGAGGCTCATTTCTGGTTGAATGGATACGTGAACAAGCAAAACTGCCGTATTTGGAGTGAAGAGTAGCCAGAAGCATTGCAAGAGCTACCAATGCATCCACAAAAAACAACCGTTTGGTGCGGATTATGGGCTGGCGGCATCATTGGGCCGTATTTCTTCAAAGATGATGCGAATCACAACGTTACTGTGAATGGTGAGCGCTACCGTGCGATGATAACAAACTTTTTTTTGCCCAAAATGGAAGAGCTTGACTTGCATGACATGTGGTTTCAACAAGACAGTGCCACATGCCACACAGCACGCGAAACAATAGACCAATTGAGAGGCGAGTTCGGTGAACAGTTTATTCCCCGCTTGGGACCAGTCAATTGGCCGCCCAGATCGTGCGATTTAACGCCTCTAGACTATTTTTTGTGGGGCTATGTTAAGGCTAATGTCTATAGGGACAAGCCCGCTTCGATTGACGCACTGGAAGCCAACATTGCCAACATTATTCGTGAGATACCGGCCGAAATGTTGGAAAGAGTATGCCAAAATTGGACTAAGCGGATGGACCATTTGAGGCGCAGCCGCGGCCAACATTTGCATGAAATAATCTTCAAACATTAAATTATATCGACCCAACTATCGATCCAAATAAATATTTCATGCATTTTTCTGAATTTTATGTGTTTTTTTTTAAATTTCCGATAGTTCTTATAAAATCACCTTTTAGTTACTTTTAAATGACTTTCAAAAAAGTAGCGAATTTTACAATTTTATAATTCCTCATTTAATTGAGCTGATAACTGAAGACCATGGCATTAAAAAAGGTAAAGTCTTTAGTTCAGATGCATATTTTTGGCTCTTCAGGGTTTTTATTTTTTATGTGTAGATATTTATTTATCTTCTTTGAGTCTTTGTGTTTCCCTATGTGTAAATGAAATGTTTTTCTTTTTGTAGCAGATGTTTTTGACATTTACAAAATATTGGTTTTCAGTATTTGCTGTTAAGAAGACTTTACCTGGTTTTCTTGTGCTATGTTGAAGAATACTTTAAACATTGTTATTTTAAAAATAAAATGTAATATTATTGCAGTGTTAATAGTAACAAAACACAATTATATGTCTTTTATAGCACAATATGGTTAACATCAAGAATTAAAAAAACCCCAGCTGAAAAAAGTATGGACTTGTTCTTCACTTTAAGCTGTTGCTTAATGGCATAAAGCAAACTAAAAAAGAAAGCCAAAGAAAAATAATACGTGCGCATGTCTACAACACAACGCAAGATAACAAAAAAAAAATTTAACAATATATTTATGTACATTTTATGTTTAAAATACTTACAATAAGGAGTGAAAAGAAACAGGAAAATAACAAATATATAGCAGACATAAAACAACTTTTTATACCTATAAAATTGTGTTGTTTGACTTCTTGGCTAAAGACTTCCTTTTACGACCTGGCAAAAAAAAAAAAAAACGCTAAGAACTTGCAGGTACCAACCATCAAACATACATATGTATAGTCATATACTAAATACTTATGTAAATACATAGGTTAGTTTAAAAGGAAAAATTATAATTTAAAAGTAAGAAATTAAAGAATTAAAGGATTAATGTTTACGGTGTATCATTTTTAATTCAAATTATACCTAGAAATAAGAGGCTGGAAACAGCCTCTAGTACGTAGGTCTGCGTTAACACTCTAAATTGACAGAATAAACAAAATTAAAAAAAAAAATAAACTGAAATTAAAAATTTTAACCCACATAACTTTCAAGAGATGTTTGGTAGCTTTTAACGTACGTACATATATACATACATACTCGTATATCTGGTTGTACAAATTTATAGGTATTAAGTGAAACATTAATATGAAACAGATAATAAAAGAAAAAATACAGCTGCTTCGACAGCTGCAAGAAATTTTATACCTATAGTATACTAATAAATATATATGTACAAGACATGCATATATATGTATGTATGTAGATACATTCCGCATACAAGAAATGCTGCTTTAAGCTTTTTATATATATATACATTTTACTATCTAAGCTTTGTTTCGATTTCACATTTGATTTTATTTAAAAAAGATAGTGGTGATAGAGCACAGTGCAAGACTGTTGTTAACAAAACAAAAATAGTCACTGTTAGTTAGTTTGTTTATTTCAATGACTATTGACACAACATTGAGTTTTGGGGCAAAAAAAAATTACCGGCTTTTTGTTAATTTAGCAATTTAAATTACTCCTCTCTCTTTCCGATCTGTTTATTTTATAGTTAATTCATTTTATTAGCCGCTCCTTTAACAATGCAAATGAAAATAACAAAGTAAATAAATGAAAAAAAATGTATGTTGAGTAGAATGACAAACATGGAAGTTAAACAAAGAATAAAAATAAACTGGCATGACTGACTCATTCATATTCATTAACCGCAGTCAAGTCACAAATATGTTGACTTCCCTGTCTGTAGTACTAACAAAATGAATTATATTGAAGCGAATATTTATACATACTAAACAAATAAAGATAAAATTATAAGTATGTACATATATACATACAACTGTATTTACTTAGATGAACTTAAGCTGCGGTCACATTACACAAATATTTGTCGAAATAAGCCTAACACTACTCTTTGGCAAATATTTTTATAGTCTAACCTGACTTGTAGTACATAAACTTAGTTTTTTTTTAGTTAGGTCTAAGAACAATTTCCTTACACACTATCTTATATATTATTGGATTAAAAATTTATTAAATTGTTGTACCAACTATTTCCTCTAAATATTCATTTATGTATGTAAAAATGCTCTTGTTCCGTTTATGGGTATGTACTCGTATTTATTATACATATTGTGGCTTTAATAATCAATTTTATATAGGTACAATCATATGTGTCTGTTATCAAAAACTTGGATAATTTACTACATATTATACGTAAATATTTAAAACTTTTTAATTTCGGTTAGGTTCCTACATATGTAAAGCAACTATCTAAGGTGGGTAGGTAGGTATTGTATTAATGTTTATTCTTTTTTTTTCATTATTCTTTATTAGTATTATAAACTACCAAAAGCCAATATTAGCTATATGTTTTTGGTTAGAAAGAAGTAATTTTAAACTGAGTTCAAAATTACATTAAGAGAAATTTTGATTTTATTTGAATCATACATAGATAGTTACTATGAACACTGTATATGTACATCTGTATATACAATTCATCTAAAATTTGATAGGTATGTTATGAAATTTTCGTTTTGTGCACCAAAAATGCAGCACCTGATTAAAATATGTCTTATTATTAGATTGTTTTTTAATTAGGAACCTAATTTTATTTATAAATTTATGTAGATATGTTGTAAAAAAAAGTGCATCCTTACAATGATGCTATAATTCAAATTCTTTTCATACACTCCCATGCACATATATATGTACATAAGTATATATGTGCATTGAAGTAGTGAATTGTATTTTTCTACTCCTTTTGCTAGTAGTGTTAGATTGAAAAAATCTTTAAATGTATGAGTTGTATTGGATATAATGTAGGTATAATTTGTATGCATTATAAATGACAGTTTTAAACGCCCATGAGTTTTATATCCAGTTTTAGCATATTATAAACACAATCAACAATATTGAAAAAACACACCGCTTCGACCTTTCATCGTTATTTACTGCAAATAATATAAACATTACTTACACACATACTTTGTAGATATTTACATTTTTATGTATATCATACATACGTATGTAAGTTCATACATACATATATACATATATTTTATATGAACTTTAGAACTTATATTTATATAATTTTATGTTGTCCGAATAAATGCATAACAACTTAAATAAAATTAATTATGCTGTAATTCCAGAGCTTTCTACAAGCTACAATAATCTTAATACGAAACATCGCCAATTTTTAGGCAAATTATAATACCTATAGTTGAATAGATACGTGGTTCTACAGTTCCAATTCTTTCATGAAAACTAACATAACATTTTCTTCAATAAATTAAAAAAGGGTGCCTTGTAGATTAAGGGGAGCGTACTAACCTATTAATCTGGGGGTCGCAGGTTCGATTGCTGCCTCGACCCTGGGTGCCGATGGTCAAAGTTACCAGTAATCGTTAACAAATTTAATCTTAGAATTAATTTCTAATATGAAATACTAATATTATTATTAAATTTAAAAAGCGCTAGGTAGCTGATAGGTGTACCTACATGAATAAAATTATTAAATACACCGAGTATATAAGAGTAAAATTATTTTTGTTTGTGTTAATAAAAACAATAGTTAGTAACGCAAAATGGAAAATATCTTAAAATAAAAATGTATGTAGGTACATTTTTGATTCAAAAACTTTTCTATGTGTAGGTACCTATCTTTTGTTTTTTTTTTCTTCTTACTATATACACAATTTGCAGCATTATTTATTTACCCTTTTCTTGTTTTTGTACTTCTCCAATTTCCTTTATTCCACTATTAGTTTGTCTTGCTTTTAATATTATGAATTCAAGCATTCATATGTTTTTATATGTATATACAAGACGCTAAGTATATACAGACATATGTATTTATATGTGTAAGTTATATGTTATTCACAATTATAATTTGCAATTTTTTTCTTTCTGTCTGGGGCCGTAGAATAACTTAATTCTTTTTTCTTATGCAGTTAATATTTTTTTAAAATGACTAAATTTGTATAAAAGTAATGAGCACTATTAATTCTTACGATATATCTTCATACATAATTAGGAATATAACAAGCTTATTTTTCTCTTTATATATTTATTTTTATGCACTATTGTAATACTCATTATATGCATGTATGTGTTTCTACATGCACTTTCGTACCTTTACCCGAATGCTCCGCTCAAACAAACTTCACTCCGCAATAAATAAGCTTAAACTAAATTTAAAAGTAGAGTATAACAAGTAAATCATAAACAAAGCTGCCATATTTTGGTTTCAACCATTATATTGACGACTTTCGACGGCTATTTGCTGAATTAAGATTTTTTACAATTGCGAGTTAAAATATATTATTTTTACAAAAGTAACAAAAACTGTTTTGAAAAAGTTTTAAAGCGTTTAAAAAGAGTAAAAGACAACGCGGGCTGTGCTGTGTAAATAGCTTTTTTATAATTAATGTAGCTGTTTTCTAGGGGGTTTTCAGACTTATTTATCGGGGTTCTAATTTATTACTCTGGCAACACTGAAATTGAAGGCTTTTAGACCAACAGGGTTGATAAGGTACAATAATATAATGATTTTCAAATTTCAAAAGTACTACTGTAAAATAGTACTGCTCATAATTATATATTACAATAAACAATTGTTTGCAATATTTAAAACACATTAAATTACATCTATGTAGCTAATGGATTTTGGTGTTTGCTTAATTTGTACCTTAGTATCGCAGACCCATTGATATAGTATAGTTTAGGCTAAATCAATACGTGTATATTACAGTAAGTCAATTTTGCAGGTTTTAGTTCTATTGAATGTATTTTGACTCAGCCGCCACGTGACCAGAATGATATACAAGCATCTACAAAAATGTATCTTAAAAATTAAGCAAATTTTGATTGATCGATTTGCATATAGCAGAATTTAATATTAAGAAATTACAGAAAAATTCATGAACTGAATATTTAAATTTAAGTGTTTTTATTACGGTATGTTCAATGGTACATACTGAATTAAATAGTTTAAGACCGTTGTAAAATAGTAGATTTTGTTAATAGTTTGTTGAATTAAAGTTTAGCCCATAGTGTAATTATATCTATTTACTATGGTTTAGCCGAAAATCATTACTATTTCGTAAATTATATCGCTGAACCTCAGAAAAGTATACTGAATGGTTTCACAAATAGCTAGGCAGCATTCAGTTTTTATTTTATATATAAACAAAAACACGTTCATCACAATCCTTTGATTTACTGATGACCATTGTAATTTTATTAGCATGGGTTAATCTGTGGGCATTAAGATTATAAAACTTCAAAAAAGAAATTTCCATCTGTCTGACTATTTTTATGATCCGTTTTACAAAAAAAAATATTCATACATACATTTTCCCATTTAACTTCGTAAATGATTCTGTTATGCACCTTAAATGTACATAAAAATTTCCCAAGCACGTTTTTATATAAATTAATAATTTACAATTTTAGTGGCAAAAAGGTACAATTTCCGAGTCCAGTTAGTACAATATTAATTTTCTGATCTATCATCGCTGATAACTAATAATATATTTTGCTCTTTTACACTCATATGTAAATAAACTAATTTTCTTTTGTAACACAGACCTGCCTGGGAATCTTTTTCTTCGCGCTTCACTCCACAAAGAAAGGTTAAATGAAATATTCCTTTCTTTCCAGTTTCTTGCAAAATTAAGAAATATAGCAACATTCACAACCGTTTAAACGTTGATTACTTTAGATAATAGCAAATGTTTCTCATATAGTTAAATTAATTATATGTATAAATTGCTTTTAAGCGTTTGTAAAATTTTTTAACAAGAAAATTCTTCAATGCGACATATATTAAGAGATGACAACACGCAACTAAAATGGCGGATTGTTCGTCCGATGGCAGTGATGGTAAATTTACCTCATTATGCCAGTACGGGCACTTTGGTGTTCTGAGTGACTCATGACACACGTTACTTTTTAGTACTTTAAGGTATATAATCCTAACCAAGAATTATAAAAAATTATCAAATCTACATTTCATTTTGGATAACTTCCTGTTAAGCGACATTAAACCATATAAAAATATATTTTTAATTTAAATATATAAAATAGGCTTGTATTTATAACATTGCGACAAATCTTTTATTTTTTGCATAAATGAAGGTGCAGTTTTATGCACATATTTGCTGAGAGGCTGGCAACCTTGCTATTATACGAAGTAAAGTAGTTTTGTAGTTTTTTTGTACATTTTAACATTTGTCTTTTTTCAGTTATTCTACGGTGTGTACGTTTTATTATTGAGAAGATGGCGATAGAATTCGAACGAATTACAAGTACTACGGACAATTTAAGAGACTTAATTAAAATTGAAGAGTGAAGTGATAATTGTTCTGTATTTTAAAATTCATTATAAGTCGTTGTGCTTATTTAATTACAATGGAAGTAAAATTAAGAAAAGGTATTTCAAAAAATTAAAAAAATGACCTAATACTCTTGTGCCTTAGATACGATAAATGGTGACTGTTGAGCAATTAGATTTTAATTTTCGTTCCGTTTTTTTTTTTGTTTTGCTTTGTGTATGATTTGTAGCTGTGTAGTATTGATGTCGGTTTATTTTTATTTGGCAGTGTTGCCCTAAGTTTTTTTATTTTTTTATATTATATTTTTTAACATGGTTGTATACCAACCATTTATAAAAATTCGCCTTTATTTTATTCAAGTGTCTGACATAGTGAAATTATATTGAAGGAAATTTTTTTTGACTTTTGCCGTTAATTTGAAGTTCCTTATTTGGTATTAAGTATTTAATTAAATATTTATTTTGCATTTTTATTTTATATCTCTCTTAATTTTTTTTTACATTTAAGAATTGACTACCTACAGACATTGCTTTTAAAAATAAGGATCCTACAAAAAATTTTTATTTATAATATCATTATACATATGTACAGTGAAGGTTATAATATATGACTCGGCACAGCCGAATTTAATTTTTTTTAACTTAAAATTTTGTTCTAAATAAGTTTTATTTCAATTACAATAGATTCCATTGAAAATATATCCACATCTCAAAACCAAGTAGAGGTATTGGCACTAGTAATAGATTCGCCTAAAGAAGCAATGGTGCTTAATCCTCCCGATCAGAAACAACAACAACCACAACAGCTAAAGACAAAACGAAAGCATAGACGCGGTAAACCCAAAGCTAAAAATGCTAATAAGCCTTTTAGAAAAACTAACTGGAGATTTCAAATGCCTCGTCTTAACTATACTAAATGTGGCTCTGTTGGTGGTAGTGGTGGATGTAATCGCCGCGAAAAATTACAACGTTCTCGTTCTTTAGTTCCCTATAACACCAATAAATTTCTAATGGAAGAACATTTATCAGAAGTACCATGCGCTCTTCTAACTCCATCAGGTAGAACGCGCGATTCCAGTTTTTCAATGGACTCTGAAGATAATTATTTCTTTTCTCTGCCTGAGGATGAAGAAGAATTTTTAACAAAGGAATTTGCAAACGTTTACGAAAAAGCAAGAGTAGAACGCTTAGAAAGCATGAGTAAACAGGAGTTAATTGAAGAATGCTTACAAATTGAAGACCGTTATTCCAAAGATCAAGGTAATCAAAGACAACAACAACTTAATATACAACGCATAGCACTAGAATATATGTCTAAAATACGACTATTAGATGAAAAAATTAAAGATCTTTCAACAGAAAATCATAGTAAGTTAATAAAGATTAAAACCATGTAGAAAATTATGTTTTATTCCTATAAATAATTTGAAATTACAGACCTTCGTTGTCAGTTAATGCGTTCAGCTTCTTTTGCGGCCGCTGCAGCGGCTTCACCGCCATCAGCAGCTGCTCCTATGGGTGCTGCCTGTCAACCAACCCCCATGGATTCTTCTAGTGAGGATAGTGAAAGTGACAGTTCCACATCAAACACCTCGTCGTCGTCTTCGTCAAGCAGTAATGAACATAACCAAGCCCTTCGAAGACGTAGCTGTTCGACACACAGTTCTTCAAGTGAGTATAAAGACTACATGGAAAATAACTACATGTGCCCTAATCCAACAGAAAAGCAGGAAGACCATAACGCTCAACATAGCTTACCATCTCCAAGATTCTTAGCAAACATTAATGATCAAGACTTTGAACGTCGGCAGTTGTTAGATGATCATATGGACGATGATGGCGATGTTGATGGTGGATACCAGGGACATAATGCTTCTAAACTTAATGGTTATCTTACTGAATCAGAACAGCAAGAGTTGTTGGATCAACCTAATGTTAATTTAGTACCAAATGTAAACAGATCCCCCGAAAATAATGCTGTTGACAACGGTAATGGTAATGCAGGTGTTTAGGACGCTTGTAAAATCCTTTAAACTAGTTACGCATACATATGAATGTCAAAATTACAACTTTTGTTAAAACATACCAACCCACCCTTTTTGTTCCTCGAAAGAAAAACAACATTCTAATCATACCCTTTACCCCCAAAAAAAATAAAAAAAAAATATATATATATATATATATATATATATATGTATATATATATATGTATATATAAATATATTTATATATATGTATATATTTATATGTAAAATGTAATTAAGAAAGAATCACTTTTTTATAAAAAGAAAGTAAAAATAATTGTAATAAAGTTTAATATTTCTTAATTCGCACTTTATTGATTTTTTTATATGATTATATAATAATATACAAGTATTTAAGAAATTAGTAATATTTACAACTTGTTTTGTTTATTTTATATATTTTTATTTCCCTACGGGATTGCATATTAATATAAATTTAAACTATATTTAAAGTGTTTTGAAATTTAAGTAAAAGCCTTTATTGTAATAATCTACACATAAAAGAGTGACGTTATTGGCTGGCTGACTGACTTATCATCATCGCCTAGCCCAAAAGAGCTAAAGCTACCAGATTCCTGTGCCAATGTGTAGGACGATAAGAAGGAATTTTTGGAAGATCGAACTTCTTATAAATATATCCGGAACCACTGCAGATGAGCCAAAGTTCAAACCACAGAAAAGTCTATGGTAATCATGTGCATCGTTGTCTCTGATGTTTGTGGATTTTCTCTGGCGCCGTCGGCAACAGGAGCGTTGTTGCAGCCAGGCGAAATCCCACTAATTCGCCCTGAAATAGAGAAAGTGACAAGAAAAAGTAAACCTGCCATACTTTTCTCTTTAAAGTCACTGATACACATATGAAATTATGCATTTGTGTGCGTGTCAAAAAAAATCAAACTAGGTTTGATTCAAGCTAAATTCACACACAATGTATACATGTGACTTCCTTTGTTAAAAAACACAATGCATGATTAATGTTAGAATTCGATGTGAGTATCCTTCGCTTAACAGGTAAATTTCATTAGACGGTTTATACAAGGCGAATTTGACTTGCGATTCCTGTGTAAGTTCATACAGGTAATCGCAAGTCAAATTCGCCTTCATCTGGCAACTATAAAAACCAAAATAATTTCTTGTAGTTCCACATTGTAAAAATATTAAGTTGATAGGCCTGTGACACAAAATAATTTCTTTTTGTAGCTCAGATTTATTTATATCATTTTGGAAAACAAGTAAAATATAAAGTTATTTGATAAAAGCAATATTAAAAGCGGAAACAAAAATGGCTCGTAAAGGTGGAGCTCCCGCAGAGGATTTATCGAATGTTGAGTTTGAGACGAGTGAAGACGTTGAGGTCATACCCAGTTTTAATTCTATGGGCCTAAAGGAAGAATTACTTAGAGGCATTTATGCGTATGGTAAGTAGTGCAGAAAACATTATATCAAGTAAATTGCTAACAAATTAAAACATGTACAAATTTGTTTACTATATTACAGGTTTTGAGAAACCATCTGCCATTCAACAGCGAAGTATTAAGCCTATTGTAAAGGGTCGCGATGTTATTGCTCAAGCTCAGTCAGGTACAGGTAAAACTGCTACGTTCTCGATATCCATATTACAAAGTTTGGACACTTCTCTGCGTGAAACTCAAGTTTTATGTTTATCACCTACACGCGAGTTGGCTGTACAAATTCAAAAGGTAATTTTGGCTTTGGGTGATTTAATGAATGTCCAGTGCCATGTTTGTATAGGCGGTACAAATTTAGGTGAAGATATACGCAAATTAGATTACGGCCAACATATTGTCAGTGGTACACCAGGAAGAGTGTTTGATATGATAAAACGTCGTGTGTTACGTACAAGAGCCATTAAAATGTTAGTCTTAGATGAAGCAGACGAAATGTTGAACAAAGGCTTTAAAGAGCAAATTTACGATGTTTATCGTTATCTGCCTCCAGCCACACAAGTTGTTTTGATATCAGCTACGTTACCTCATGAGATTTTGGAAATGACATCAAAGTTTATGACAGATCCGATTAGGATTTTAGTTAAGCGGTAAGATGAATTTAAGAATATAAATAAGAAAAAATTATTTTTCAACTACCCTTTTCTCTTTTTAGCGATGAATTGACATTAGAAGGTATTAAACAATTCTTTGTGGCTGTCGAACGTGAAGAATGGAAATTCGATACCTTATGCGATCTGTACGATACGCTGACCATTACACAAGCTGTTATATTTTGTAATACAAAGCGCAAAGTAGATTGGTTGACAGAAAAAATGCGAGAAGCTAATTTTACAGTCAGTTCTATGCATGGTGATATGCCACAAAAGGAACGTGATGAAATTATGAAAGAATTTCGTGCTGGTCAATCACGTGTACTTATAACGACTGATGTTTGGGCACGAGGTATTGATGTGCAACAAGTTTCACTGGTCATTAATTACGATTTGCCTAATAATCGTGAGTTATACATTCATCGCATAGGTCGTTCAGGCCGTTTTGGACGTAAAGGTGTAGCCATTAATTTTGTAAAATCTGACGATATTCGTATTTTACGTGATATTGAACAATACTATTCAACACAAATTGACGAAATGCCAATGAACGTTGCGGATCTGATTTAAGATCTTCTAAACTACATATTTGATGTAGAGCTAATAATTTTTCATACCCAATATATAATTAATGTATATGTAAGAAGATTTCGTATTAAACATGTTGCGTTTCAATTAATCAATTGACTTGTAAAACGAAATGAATAATATAATTTTTTTAATATATTTAAAATTTTTTAATTTAATTTATTATGGACCTAGAATAAAGAAAATTACTATTGATTTAAAGTATTCAAAGAAAATTATAGTAGACTTGAAATCGATATTGCGACAAATTTGTATGCAAATTTTTTTTTCATAATTTCTACTTGAAGTCGTTATTAGTTATTTTGAATACCAGCCTAACTGCCTTATTCAAAAAAAATTAACGTAGACTTTAAAGTCAACGTTATCGAAATTTTCAAAAATTTTACTTTAAAGTCAACGTCAATTTTTTTTTGTATAAGAGAGATTAAATGTTCAATATTTTTAATAAAATATTAGGTCTAGGGTAGTACATTTGCCAAGGTAATAATCACCCCAAGCACAATTTTTACGATTACTTTAGGAATTCAGTCCTGTATTACGAATTCAAAGATTTTGTACGGAAGTAAATAAAATCAGCATCTCGACAGTAGCCTGTGGTTAATTTTCAGATTTTTTAAAACATGTTTTGCATTATTTTGGGTGGGAAATTATTGTAGCAGTTGAAAAAACATATTCAGCCCAATTATGAATAAAAATTCCCCTGGAATTTTTTCCTCTTATTAAATATAAACAAAATTTCTACCTTTTTTAACATAGCAATTTATCTGATTTACGGAATTTTTCCCCAAAAACCAAAATTCTCCCAGGGAAAAAATCTTTGGGAATATTCATAATTGACATGATTAATTTTCATTCGGTTGATATACAATTAAGAAAGTGGTTTAAGTGCATGAAGGTACGAAAAGCCGGGGGAGGGGGCTTGACAAATTCCAAACACAGATTCTTGTTGTACTCGACAGTACCTACCAGAAAAATAATACTTATCACTTCTCAGGGATTTGAACTTCATTCTTTTTTGTCGCACTGTGTTAATTTTTTTAATGTGTAAGTACAGCGTATACTAAAAGAAAACAGTGTTTCATCCGCATTCGTTTTTTTTTTGTCAACAAAAAAACTTTGATGATAAAAATTAATTTTTTTTTTACTTGTAAAATTTGGTCATCTTAAATTAAAATAAATAACTTAAAAAATGCATAGCTACATACATATGTAAATATAATACATTTTCATACATTCATATGTATGGGTGGATGTATGTTTAAAATCTTAAAAATTAAAACTAATTATAATTCCGTTGTTTCTAATTTTCTTGCTAGTATTTGAGCATTATTGGTTAACTTGTCTATATGATTATAAACATTAAAATGACGATTTAAATCATTGGTATGATTGAATAATTTCGCGGTACCCTTTAGAGTTTCATGTATGTCTTGGGCTCCAACAGCAAGAAAGTTATCATCTAATGAATCATGACCACTTTGGCTGCAAATATAATTAAAAACATAGTAAATTTCAGAATAAGCACACACACACACACACACACACACACATGCTTACAGAACTAACCTTAAGTTTTCATCCGTTTTGAACCATTCATTTTCATAACCCTTCAACCATATGGGATTTGATCCCTGAACACTGTGTTTATTTGTATTTGGTACCCTAGTGGTGGGCTCATTTGGGTTTTGCAAAGATATCGAAGAGTTTCCTGCATACATATTTATAAATCAATAGGCATTAAACAATTATTAAGGTTTTGTGTTTAAAAAGACTTACGGTAAATATTGACTTTTGCCGCCCTTAATTGACGCTTGTAGCCTTTACGCTGGGAGGCACATAAAGCCAACGTAACCACCAATAAAGTGGCCAAGAATAGGTTGGTAAATATTAACCAAACATAGATGGCATTAGCTTGCGGTCCAGCTTTCAATAATTGAGCCTCAGCGGCTTGAGTATCTAAAACATTGAGTTCCTTAAACAGATCATCTAAATGTTCTATGTGAGAGTCTATCAGATTGAGAACTTCATCTACTTCGTAAATAGAATTATCTTCTTTACCCACTAAATGCATATACAAATCAGTTTTGGTCTTATCCACAGAACCGTCCTTATTTTCGTGTACCTTAATTTCATCTATATTGACAATACTATCAGTAATATTGCTTAGAGTGCTGAAAAGTGATACTTTGTTAGAAAATGTATTTATTAAATGTCATTAATACAAGTGACCGATAGTTAAAGTTAAGATTTTATAATTCAAATGGCAAGTTAATGGTTGAATATTAAATTAAAATTAGCGATAAGTTAAAAATCGAATAGTGTGTGGTTGGGTGCCATGTAGATTAAAAAATTTAATCTTAGAATTAATTTATAATATTTAATAATAATATCCATCCAAAAACCAGTTATTTGCCACCCAAAATCCTAACTTTAACCTAAGTGTACAAGTTTGTGCTACTTACTCTCTAAATATATTAATTTGATTTCTTAAAGCATTTGGCTGCAAGCGAAATACAAATTTCACTTTCTGATCTTCCCTTAGTAAATATATAAAGACATGGGCCACATCTTTCATGCCCGCGGTATCATTTGCCAATACCATAAAATCAAAATAACCTTTCATACCCTTTTGTGGATCAAAATTCAATTGAATTTCACCATTTTCCACATCCACTAAAAATGGTGCATTGCGCACATTTTCCAAGCCTTCCGATAAAGTTTGTCTTATATCACCAATTAAATAGTAATTGATTTTTGCATTAATGCCTTCATCCAAATCCATTGCTTCTACGCGCATAAATTTGGTGCCAAAGTCTGCATTGGTGGTAATGCCACCTGTAAAAATTTTTGTACGAAATCTCGGTGGATTATCATTGATATCCAATACCTTTACTTTTACTCTAACAATTGTACTGTCAGATATTAGGAATTCATCGCTGGACAAAGTATCATTCATATTGTTTTCGGGGGATTCTTTGTAAAATGCTTGTTGATCGCTTAGGGATCTTAAGCTTCTAGAGTGCTTGTAACGATCATAGATGTTCGCAGAGTTGCGTAAAAAACCTGCTTGCCTTCGATGAAAAGGTTTTAGTGGTTCATTATCAATTTCAATTTCCAGTTGTTTGCGCATGGTATGTTTTAATGAACTATCAGGTTCTAAACAATTTTCTGTGGCCCTTATGTACAGACGATAATAAGCTTTTACTTCACGATCCAATTGTTTTTGGGTAGTCAGTATGTGTGTCTCTGGATCTAAATGAAAAAATTCCTCTTCATTGCCTTTTACTATGAAGTAACACACTTGACTTGGTGGATCATCTAAGACATCAACCTCATCTTTGTCTATTGTATCAGGTAATTTAACGCGTTCTGAACCCGGATCGGCATTTTCTAAAAAAAAAATTAGAGATTATCCTAAGGATAAGAGTCCCAGTAAAATTAAGGGTCAAATTACGGTACTCGATAGCGATTTAAATGAATATTTTTATCGATATCCAATGTCGTAATTTGACCCACAGTACAGATTTCACTTTTTTCACTCACATGAGGAGCGTATAAAAAAAGGAAAATATATATTTACCTGTAAAATTAACAAAAATTTCATCAATTATAAATTGAGGCTCATATTCGTTAACATTTCTTATATAAATTGTTAAGTCCAAATCGGTACTTAGAGATGTTGGTAAGCCTTGATCGTATGCCTCAATTCTAATCTAATTATGTATGTGAATATGGAATTTAATTATTGGCAGCACTTTGCAAACAGAATTCTCATTCTCACCTCATGAATCTTTTGCTTGTTACGATCTAGAGACTCTTTCAAAAATAAATGACCCGTTTCTGCATCCAAATCAAAAAGCTTATAGCTGCCTAAGGGATCGGGTTTTAAGCGATACCGTACCATTGCGTTCATGCCAATATCTTCATCAGCAGCCATAACTTGTAAAACTAATGAGCCCACAGTTGTATTTTCAGGAATCCGCACAGTGGTATTGTGAAGGGGTTGTGTAAAAACTGGTGCATGATCATTGAAATCAGCAATACAAATATCCAAAGTTTTTGTTAACACGTTGGAAGGTACACCCAAGTCGCGTATTGTAATGGCTAAAGAGTGGTTGCCATAACGGTTGCGTAGAGAAGAACGCGCATACACATAAGCATTCCAAGCATCAATTTGTCGTAATTCAAATAAATCTACAAAAAAAAAAAAACAACAGACAATAACGACAACAACAAATTTCATATTACTTATTTACAACAAGATTGCCAAAACTCAGAAAAGTTAATTTTGCAAAAAACTTATTGAAATAAATTTAATTAATTTACTTTTCAATAGAAGCACAACCAAGTTATTTAATGATCTTTGTATTTATGCAAAATACTTTGCTGTTCCTTCAGGAAACAAATTCAACAAACGCATATAAAATATTTCTAAAGAAATGGAACAGAACTGCCATAAGTAAAGAATAAAGTAATTGGACTGGAATCGCCTAATATGAATTGCGTAGATGCTGTAATATTAATCATGCTTAGGTCCCCTGGAACCAATGTCCCACTGTCTAAGCATCTCATTATGCGTTTCAGCTCAGCACTAAGTCAAAGCTTAAAATAAGCTTATTGATCAATTCATACTTACTTAAGGTTTAAAATTAATTTAACTTACCGTTCTTGTTGCCTTTGGAAATCTTAAACTCTAATCGACCATTTGGTGTTTGAGGATCATCTAAATCTTTGCCTTTTATGGTGGCTATTTTCTCATTTAAATCATGATATTCGGTTATCAAGACGCAGCTGGTGGGCATAATAACTTCGGGTGCATTATCATTTTCATCAAGTATAGTTATGCTAAAAAAAATCACACACATTCACATATAACTTACACAAAAAATAAAATAAATATGATTTAAAAATTTAACTTACAAAACTTGTTTGAAAGCATTACGACTTTCTCCAGCCAAAAACCCAAATTGGTAATTATCCCAGGCCTCTATTATTAACATGTAAAAATCTTTAGTTTCTCTATCCAATTTATCTGTTATTGTCAACACCCCAGTATCAGCATTAATTGAAAATTTTCCTTGTGAACTTATGCGATCCATTAGAAATGTTATTTTACCAAAATCACCTGAATCGGCATCGGCAGCTTGTATGGTACCAATTCTAGTGCCCACCACAGCCGTTTCACTTACGCTATAGTTTTTCGAGCCACCAATAAAATATGGATTATTATCATTTTCATCCAATACTGATATATAAACATCGACTAATGATGATCGGGCTGGTACACCAGAATCTGTGGCTCTGACTGAAAAGTTTAACCACCGATATTGCTCATGATCGATTTTATTAGCCACAACTATTTCACCCGTATGAGTGTCTAAGTGTATTAATTGACGTACTAAAGGATTTCCTTCTAATGTATACGTTATAGTACGATTCTTATCTATATCGTAAGCTAAAACGCTAGTTATTAACACACCATTCATGCTGTTTTCCGTGATAGATTTCTTGTAAAATGGATGTTTAAATTTTGGATTGTTATCATTTTCATCTTCGATTTGTATATTAAGAAAACCTTCAACAATTTGTTTGCCTCTAGCCGCGGCCAGATCCTCAACAATAATGGCCAATTTAATATGCTGTACCCGTTCCCGATCAATAACTTTAAT
Organism: Thelaira solivaga; assembly: GCA_947397855.1. Lineage (NCBI taxonomy): Eukaryota > Metazoa > Arthropoda > Insecta > Diptera > Tachinidae > Thelaira > Thelaira solivaga. The sequence continues at coordinate 21,180,303 of OX377610.1, forward strand.
CACTTGCAATGTGCCATCTATAGGATCTAAATCAAATATTGATATGTAATCATATTCCGTTGATTTTACAACAGATCCTTCTTCATTGCGGGCTTCGGAATTGTGCGGATTGATTTTATAGCGTATTATGGGACTCTCATCTGAATCGTTTGCATAAATTTTGTAAATTTCCGATCCTACTGGGATATTTTCCATAATATGAAGTATGGGTAAATCAGGTAGCATCGGAGGCTTGTTATTTACATCTTTGATCGTAATATTAACTGTAGCCGAATTCATTAATTGGGAGTTGCCAATGCCACCATCTAGAGCCAGCTTTGTATTAAGAAATGCATTTTAAAGTTTAAATTTTTTTAAGTAATTAATAAATTAAGAGAAAGATTTTATATAAAACCTTGCTTAGCAAACTTTTTATAAACGAAAAAGATATTTTTTTCATTTTAGGGAATACATTAGGCTCGGGGTAGAGAGAATTAATTTAGGCAAGAACTATACCCTCAATACAGGATGTCCCTTTCAATCAAAATTAAAAAAAAAGAATATTTAAATTGAAAGAACGATTTTATATAAGGCTTTTATCCAGCTTTTGTAAAATTTCACGTTTCTTCTTATAATTTAGCAATAAAATTTAATATTTATTCATGCTTAATTCGAAATTATGTTGGTGTGCAAAACGCATTATTTTCCATTACATTCTCATGGAAAATTTTAAAAAATTGTTTACTTAGTACAATAAGTACTAAGAGGGAAATCATATCTAAACAGCTGTTTCATAAGACGCTACTCTAAATCTTCAGTAGATTACTCTCAAGTCTTGTTTCTTATTTCATTATACCAATCGACCAAATTAGAATTTTAGTCGATAGGCAAACAAAAAGTATTCAAATGCTTGGGCAGGAATTTAACAAGACTTGGGAGTAATCTACTGAAGACTTAGAGTAGCGTCTAATGAAATAGCTGTCTAGATATACTTTCATTTAAAATAGTGCATTTTGCACACTAACATAATTTGGAATAAACACGAATAAAGATTGAATTTTGTTAGACTTTAAAATTCCAAATAATTTAATATTTAGAATAAATTAAAAAAAATGGACCAAACCTTTATTCAGAAGCAAGAATGATAGAAAACAAGATTTCCCGTTAGAATACGATATTTAATTTTAATAATATTTTTTCGCTCTTTGTTATGAATATTATTAATTTCAAAGTTAAAAAACTTTACTTTGCAATTAATGAAAAAAATAATAATTTTCTAAACTGTTATGACATCGCGAGATGTCATTTGTGCTACATGCACAGAAAATTTAAATTTTATATGCCGGATGGTGTAGTCTTGTATTTCTATCATTCTTGAGTTAGAAGTCACTTTTAGACTGAATACTTTCAACAGTGGTTTTCATATTTAATCCATCATCTATTGCTTCATTTGTCGACCAATCAAATTGTAGGAAATAAGAATAACTGCTTTTTAAAGACATAAAAAGTTTATAAAAAACAAGAAAAAAATGTTTTTATATTTTAAAATACAACAACAACTCTGATGAGAGAGAGAAAGGGGGGAGAGAATATTGAATTAGTGCATTACATTTTTCTTACAGAAAAGCTTCAAGTCTTAAAAACAAAAAATGAAAAAATTTTTAAATTGAAAAAATGCTAGGAAAAAAGCTAAAGGCTATACAAGGAAAGGAAGCTAAATCTAATCAGAAAAAATTAGTTGTTATTTTTGAAAGTGGTATAAGTTGACTTTAAGTTGACAATTTCATCGTGGCAAAAACTGTAACATGCCAGCCATAAGTTTCACATTAGCTTATCGCAAAATCCATTACCCCAAATAACGCTGATAATAAATGAAAAAAATATTGTTTGTACTTGCCACGCTTAATGTATAATCCAATGTTTTATTTTCTGTTAAGTCTGGATCTAAATTAGCACCATGTGCCACTGATATTACACCGGTTTCCGAATTAATAACAAACTTATCCTTGGCACCTGTTTGTATACGATAAACTATAGCGTTATTGGGTGAAGAGCCATCACGATCAATAGCTGTAATTTGCATTATTGTACTACCACCGGGTATATCTTCGGGAATACTTTTTGCATAAAAACTTTTTAGAAATATTGGTGGATTATCATTGATATCTTGTATGTAAATTAAGACAGGCACTACAGTCGATAGCATGGGTATACCAGAATCTCGAGCTCTCACCAATAAATCCAATATTCTAACACCCTTATCAACCATATGCTTTTCATGAGTAGCACCAAAACGTCTTGGAGTGGCTTGTTGACTTTCAACCAATTCCTCATAATCGAAAATATTTAAGGGTTTAATAATGCCCAGCTCTGGGTCTATGCTAAAATTCGAACGATACAGGCCCTCAACAATTTCATAAGTTATTTGACTATTTTCCGTGCCATTTAAATCAATGTCACGAGCCTCCAACTGCAAAGGATGTTCAAATTCTAATTTATTTTCAATTAAAGTAGTTTGATACTGTCTTTGTAAAAATGTGGGGGCATTATCATTAATATCTTCGATGTTTATAATCAGCTGAGCTGTATTACGATTGCCTTGGCCGAGATTATCTATGGCCTCTACTGTTAAATAATGGCGTGATGTTATTTCCCGATCAAAAGCCGCTCCACCTGCTTGTTTTATGCTTACTAGACCAGTTATTGGACTTAAAAATAATCTATGTATACAAGTACTTTGAATTATAAAAATATTTATAAAAGAAATTTAAAAATCTTACAAATTAGCTATGCCACCTCTTAAGTTTTTATATCTTATGCCCATGGTACCAAAGTCACCTGAATCCTTGTCAGTAGCCATTAATTTGGCAACATTTGTACCCATTTCACTATTTTCAGCTACAGAAACATTATAAACAGTTTGGGTAAATTCGGGAAAGTTGTCATTTTGATCTTGTATAAATATTTGCACGTGAGCCGATGAATAACGGGTGGGCTCATCCACTTCTCGAGCGAATAAAGTAAAATTAATTTCTTTCAATTGCTCATAGTCTAATGATGTTGGATTTTTTACTCTTATCATGAAACTGGCCTCATTAACTGCTAATTCAGGAATGATCTCGAAAATATCATTTTGTGGATCCATAAATAAACGAAAAGTTCCATTTCTACCTAAATCATGATCAAATACAAAATGCTTTACATCTTCATCCATAAAATTTAAAGGTGTATTGAATTGAGCATTTTCGTTAACTTCACAGCGATACAATGATTCACCAAATGTAGGAATTTCATCATTTACATCCGATATAATTATGGTGACTTCAGTTCTAACCGATATTAAAGCCGTAGGTAATTGCAAGGTATTCTAAGTAAAAAAGGTTTTATTTTTTTATATATTTTTATTCGGTTTAAATGTATGTAAATTTAGTTTTCAACATTTACCTTAGTAATTTCTGTGGCTGTGATTTTCAATATGTAAGCACCATTCACTTGATTGCTGGGATCTTCACGATCTAGCTCATGAGTAGTATAAATCCAACCTGTCTGACGTTCTATGTCAAACAACTCACTTGTTTCTAGTTCATACGCTATAGGATTGTTAATGCCACGATCACCATCTACGCACAAGACACGCATTACCTTAGTGCCCACTGGAGCATCTTCAGCAATTCTTGCTACTGGTTGAACTTTTACAAATTCTGGCGGTTGATCTTCGATATCTTTTACTTTTATAAGTATAGCTGCTGTTCCCGTGTTGACGGGTGTTTGATTTGCTCTATCTACTGCCAGTACACGTAACTGGTACAAAGCTTTTGTTTCATAATCTAAATCACCCATAAGACTTAAAATACCCTTGCCCTGATTTGTGGTTATAGAAAATATATCATTATCTCCTTCAGATTCTTGTAAATAATATACAACTTGACCGTAGGCTCCTTCGTCAGCATCAATTGCCTCCAGTGATGTTATAATGCCTGGTGCACTATTTTCAGGTATTTCTATAGCACTTTGATAAGGTAAAAATATTGGGGCATTATCGTTAATATCTTCTACAAGTAGTAAAAAGCTTTGTGTAACATAATTAAAATCGTTGTAATGATTATCGGTTAAAGTTAAAACTATAGAGTATTCATCCTGAGTTTCTCTATCTAATTCTTTAGCTAAGAATACATAGGCTTCATTGGAGCCTTTACTCTCTAAACGTATAACTTCACTATCAAGTGAAGGACGTTTGCCAAACGTTAAAGCATCATTGTCTGGATCAAAACCTTTAAGGATGTATATTAAGGTTCCTACAAAAAATAAATTATTACCAAAATCTTATTAACATGTTTTCCAAAAAAATGCCTAAAATTACAAAAATATAAGCTTATGGGGCTTTCTTTTCTAACAAAAATGTTCCATGTATTCTGCCATTCAAGAATGTTTGTGTTCTGTTGTTAAGAAAAATGTAATAGGTAAAATCAAAATCGCGTGTTTGTTGCATGTGAAATATGTAAAAGGATGAGATAAATCCCTTTTATACAACTGTGTGAGTGCAAAAATATTAAAACTAATAAAAATATGAAACAGTTACTTGTGCAGAAGTCAAAATATTCTTCATAAAAATTTATTATTAGTCACTTTTGCCGAAAAATAAATTTTTATTTTATTATTATTTAATATTAATCAAGCTTAAGATCTTAAAAAATTGTTTTTATTTAAATTTTCCGATATTTCGACTTTCTTTTGAAGGTTTTCTTTGTAATTATAAAAATAAATTTCCCTGAAGAAGACCTTCAAAAGAAAGTCCAAATATCGGAAAATTTAAATAAAAACAATTTTTTTAGATCTTAAACTTGATTAATATTGAATAATAATAATTTTTTAAGATCGAATAATTTAATAAAATGATTACAAAATTTTTATTTTATTTTAAATGAAATTTTTTTATGTCAAAATTTCGAATATCGCTTTAATAGCATTAAATAAATAAAACGCTAAATTTGCATTTCTTACATGAAAAATTTATTTTTGTTCTATTGAAACCAGAAAAAGGCATCCCTTTGTGCAGTTTTGAATAATTTAAAGGCATAATGTTTGTTGAGAATAGAAAACGCCATTACAAGTTCCTACAATATTTTGCTCTCTTAATAAAAATAAAGTTTTTAAATAGGAAAAATTGGAAAGTTTAGATAACTTTCCATATTAAAGCATTTCTTGTTTTCTCTTGCAAATTTTTTTAATGTAGCTTGAGTTTTTTTTTTTAATTTTATAATATCTTATGATATTTTTGTTTGTTCCAACTTACCCACTTCTGTTTCTGGACTTTCTTTCAGTCGCAATACAATTTCAGATTGTCCTTCTATAATAAATCTTGGTGGGCGATTGCCTTTTATTGGTTTCAATAATAATACTAGTAGTATAATTAAATGACTTAGTTGTTTAATTATTATTAATTTGTTACTTTTTAAACGAACTTTATTTTGTTTCCTTTTATATTCTGGCATTGATTGTTTTAAATTTAAGGAGGCAGGCCTTTCATGCCTTCTCATAAACGCACTGCCAAGCATTTTTTTAAGTTATTAGAAATTTAAATGTCGATTATAATAATTTCATTATGTGTGAATCTGAAAAAAAAAAATAATTAAATACGATAAACTTAATTATTACACAGGTCAACAGAATAAATTTTTTTTTAAGTTTTTAAATTTAAATTCAAATGGCTGTAAGCCAGATTAACTACTTTTTTTTTTAATTGTCTCTCATTCTAGATACTTATGCTTGTGTAGAAAAAACAAACAGGTCAAACAAAAAAAAAGAAATTTAAAAATTATATAAGCAAAAAAAAAGTGCGATTGTACATTGAAAATATTTGCTTTTAAAAAAGTTCTAGCAATTTCATCATTTTTGTGTATTGGACATTATTAATGGTGATAAGTGATCTCTGTCTCTGTCGAAAGACAAGTAAAAGAGCGGTGATAGTGTTATTTGCTTCGCCCATACCAGTACCACAAACTAATTTGTGTATTACTGAGGCACAAGGTGTTTTGCATATTTCTTACAGTCATAAACCTGTAGAAAATGACTTCCAAAGGTTGTAAACGAGACGCTGATTGGTTTTGCTATATATAGCGCGAATTTATTAAAACTACAGCAAAAAATATGATTTAAGAAAAATTTTTGACATTTTGTGAAATCTCTCAACCTTTACACATGGTTCCATCGGAATTTCTGAATTTTTTCATTGATCCTTATAAGTTTTCAAAAAAGCCTTGAGCTTTAAAACATTCTAATTCAACTTTTTAATTAATTATGTCAGTTTACATACATGTTGCCACAAAATTTTTCGCTGTTACAATTAAAAATAACGTTCTTAAATTTGAGCTTAAACTGCAAAAAAATTTTAAAAATGTTAAAAGAGTTTTTTGCTTCTGCTATAAAATTAGGACTTTTTAAAAACATCTCACGATATGTAATTATATTTTCTAATAAAAACTGCTTGTAAGCCATTCAACCTATGGTTATATTATGGAATTGAGACCCAAGATAAAAAAAATACAATTTAATTGTAGCCCACAAAATTAATTAATACATAATTTGAAATAATTCCATTATTTCTTAAGGTTGTAAATTAGTTATTTGAATAATTAATGCTATAGATACAATATGAATGAATGTGTGTTCAAGAAATTGTGTCAATTTCAAATTTTTTTTAGCAAACGCACATGTTCCGGTAATTAAACCGATTTCACATAGTCTAAATTCAAAGTTTTTTTTAACATTAAAATCTTTTTGAAAAAAATCATGTACAAATTAAATTGAAAACGACCACAAATACATTGACATGTTAGATATTATTGAAACAGCAAAGTTCTCTGGTGCCAAAGAAGACAAAAAGTGACCAACCAACCAAGCAATAAGTAGCCAACCTGTCTTTTAAGCATTTTTGATTATTGCTGCTACTTCTTTTATTACTTTAATGTTCATACATGTGAATGTATGTATGAGCTCGTGTGTAGATTAGGGTGCTCAAAACTTATTTTTAAAAAAATAATTAAAAAATTAAAAAATAAATGTTTTTTCAACAAATCATGGCTCTAAAATCAAATCCTAAACTGTAGAAAACTCCTTAAAAATATATTAAGCATAATAGACACAAATTACGTCATGCTTATAGTTTTTCGTTAGATGACGTAGTTTGTTCGGACGAACCAAAGAAGATTACGGGATGGGACACATATCATTTTTAAGGGGAGACTAGACTAGATTTGTAATCTACCGCCCAAATATTTAGAAGTTACTTTGGACTATTTAAAAAAAATTTTTTTTAAATTTCCAGTACTGTTTTTTTGAAGGATTTTGGCAGTTTCCGTTTTGCATCATAAAATAAAAGCTTAGAGCCTACAGATTAAATTCCTTTTTGATTTTGGTAATTTTCAAGGGTAAAATCGTGAATGGTACCTCTTGAAAATGGGGACTCGTAAAAACCCCTCAAATCAACAGCACTGGGGTATATGCAAATTTCAAAAACATTTTTTAAATAATCCAAAATAACTTCTTAGTATTTGGGCGATAGATTACAAGTCTAGACGATCTCCCCATATGTGTCCCATGAAGTACTTTTAGGTTGGTTTTCATAAAAAAAATCAAAGAGTACTATTAAATTTAATAAAAAGTACCATTTTATTCCTTTTAATGATTTTTGAATTTGTTCAAAATCGTTTAATTCCAATCTCGCACTTCTAGGTTTGTAAATAATAAAATATCAAAAATACAAAAAAAACAACAAAAAGTACCATTTGTCATTTTAATGATTTTTCACTTTGTTAAGAACCGTTTGAGTCCAATCTTGTACTTCTACATTCGTTTACATTGCAAGATCGGAAAGTACCATAAAATTTTATAAAAATAATATTTTGTCCCTTAATTAATGATTTCTTATTTCGTTCAGCACCGTTAACATAAAAAGTAGTGCTAAAATTAATTATATATAAAGTCCAATTGTATATCTTCCTTTTAGTACTTTTTGAATTTTTTTTTAATAGAGTATTATTGGGTTTTACAAATTAATAATATAATGTTCATATGCTGCATCAATTTACATAAAAGTACAGATTTAGAAATAGTAGTAAAAAGGGATAAATATTTTACCTCTTATTTGACAATATACATTTTAGACCTTTTTAAAAAGAGAAGAATACAATTTAGTTTTTGTTGTTGTAATTGTTACTTTGAAAGATAAATGGGGTTAAAAAAACATACTAACACTAGTTTTTACCCTTTTTTATCCCGCAAATTTACAAATATCGAAAAAGTACCGCTTATTTTTTTAGTTGAATATTTTATAGTTTGCACTTTGACTCTGTCTGTATTAGTTCTGGAGATATAAGAATTTCGATTTTACCCGTTTTTATCCCCTTAATATTCGAATTTTCAAAAATCCCTTCTTATGCGTCGTACACATTGGGACAGGAAACTGCTTACCGAATTTCAAGTCCGTAGCTTTAGCCGTTTGAGCAGGGCGTTGATGGTAAGCTAATACACGATGTATTGTTTTTTTTTTTTTTTTTTATTAAAAAAAACGTGATCCACCCTAAATACATGTTCATGTGAGCTCGATTAAAACCAAAGAATAAAATGATTTTTTTTAATAAAAATTACGTTACAAATCAGTAAGTTTTACAATGAGTATTACAGATGCGAGTGGATAGTTACTGTCCAAGATTAATTTTTTGTTACCACACATACATTCATGCAATAACGAAGCATTAATTTGTACTTGAGTAACCAGTTCAGTCTAATTTAATGGTAACACATTTAATTTTAATTATTTTATTCACTTTTGTTGACTTATTTAAACACCATGGTCACACCTTGGAAGAGGGTTCACTTATTAAAAAAAAAATTAATGTTCGTTGCTCCAAAATTTATTCATAATTTTTTTCAGATTTTACAAAATTTTTTCTGTAATTTTTACCCTTCCCTAAAAAAACAAAATATATACGCCTCTGTCTATGAATTTCTTTGAATGCCATGAATTTTCTTGAGATGATTTAGTTCACTAACATGTTTTTGATTCTTATTTATAAATTACACTGTTTTTGTTTTTTATGTTTAATTTTTAAAAGGAAAAAAAGTTTATGTTGTTTGTAAGTACTTTTCTTGTATTTTGTTTAATTATGTTACCAAAAGAAATTTTAGTGTTTTTCTTCAAAAATATTATCAAGCAGTTGCTAAAGGTTACTTTTAAATTGTGGGAAAATTAAAATTTGAAAAGAATGCATATTTGATTCAGTATCTTACGAGAACACTTTATTTACCGTCTGGTATTTTCCTCCTTGATGCACTAGCTCACACATTTGTCTGAAGTTGGCCCTTAAATTAGTTATTAATTTTTGCTGAATTTTTTTCAAACATTTGGAATATTTATTTCTGTTAACCCTCATTTTACCAAGTGGAAATTATATGTGTAACACAGTTTTAATCATGATACCATTAAATTACTTGAACTTGTATACGAACGCATTGCAAAACATTTTGCTAAAAATAATTAACACAAGAAAATCAAACAAATTTACATTTTTACAAAATAAAATTTTCTTGTTATTTGTTGTTGTGGTATTGTTTATTGTTGTAAATTGGTCATAGTGACCACTCAACCCAAATGTATTTGTTACAAAAAATCGTTGACCATAAAATGATTAGCAACAGTTTACTAAGCACTCGTACTATTTTCATTATTAAATATTGTTTCAATGGAAAAATCATCAACACCAAGAAAATTATAAAAAAAAATTTTTACGAGTTTATTTTGCAACAACAATTAAGACAGTGTGTGGCATTAATAATAGGTAATCGTACTTTAAATAAAACATGTACAAGAGAAGCAGTTAAATTAAAAAGCATACAAACCGATTTTAAAATACCATAAATAAAACAAAGCATAACATGACATAAACTATTATAAAAACTAACATACATCAAGCTCTTCTGATAAAATTTCTTAAAAATATATTTTTGTTAAAAAAAAAATAGTTTCATAAATCCAAAGAAATGATTTCAATAAAATTTTTTCTTTAATGAAATATTTCATAAATCTTGTGAATTAATGAAATAATTTCATAGAATTAATGAAATTTTTTGGTAAAAAGAACAAACATAATCTCATATATCCAAAGAAAAGATTTCCATAAAATTTCATAAATCATGTGAATTAATGAAATATTTTGAATGTATTAATGAAATTATTTCATTGAATTAATGAAATTTTCTTTATTTTTTTATTAACAAAAATAATTTCTTAAATCCAAAGAAATAATTTCAATAAAATTTTTTCTTTAATGAAATATTTCATAAATCATGTGAATTAATGAAATAATTTCATAGAATTAATGAAATTTTTTGGTAAAAAGAACAAACATAATCTCATATATCCAAAGAAAAGATTTCCATAAAATTTCATAAATCATGTGAATTAATGAAATATTTTGAATGTATTAATAAAATAGTTTAATTATATTAATGAAATTTTCTTAAAATTTTTTTTAAAGAACAAAAATAATATCTTAAATCCAAAGAAATGATTTCAATAAATTTTTTTTTAATGAAATATTTCATAAATCATGTGTATTAATGAAATAATTTCATAGAATTAATGAAATTTTTTGGTAAAAAGAACAAACATAATCTCATAAATCCAAAGAAAAGATTTTCATAAAATTTCATAAATCATGTGAATTAATGAAATATTTTGAATGTATTAATGAAATTATTTCATTGAATTAATGAAATTTTCTTTATTTTTTTTTAACAAAAATAATTTCTTAAATCCAAAGAAATGATTTCAATAAAATTTTTTCTTTAATGAAATATTTCATAAATCATGTGAATTAATGAAATATTTTCAATGTATTAATGAAATTATTTTATTGCATTAATGGATATTTAATAGAGCTAATGTAATAATGAATTTTTCATAGGATTAATGAGAAAATTTAAAGGATTTATATCCTTTCAGAATGTATTAAATAAATTCTAATTACTCTCAAACTTTTTTTTATACAAAATGTTTCTGTAGATAGAAAAAAATTATAGCCCAATATTATCAAATTGATTAAATATTTAATCATATCAATTAAACATGTAATCAATGCGACAACTTTTCAACTCAATTTAATAAATAAAATTATTGTTTAAAAATGATAAATTTTTTTTTTGGGAGCCCAAAATAAATTAATTTAATTCTTTTGTCAATTTTTATGGTAGTAAAAAACAATTATGACCACCTTCTAGCTACTGTAGGGTATACAAAAATAAAATATAAATTTTTTTACTTATAGTTATTTACATTTCAAAGAAAGAAAAAAGAATGTACCAAAAAATTGCATGTTTGTTTAAAAATGAAATATTTAAACGAAAGTAAATTGTAAAAATACATACACACATACATCTTGTATGTATGTATACTCGTGTATAAAAAAACATAATAACTTCTTCTTTGGATGACTGAAAACAATTTAAATACTAGCATAATTATGTTAATTAAACAAAGATCTTCTTTGCTTTGTTTTTGTTTTTTTAAATAAAAAAAAAAATTTGTAACCTTGAATGTGTGCAATTGCAAAATCAGAGATTTTTTGTGATTAATATTTCTAAGTAATTTTGTTTTTTAATAATTTTGAACCAAAAAAAAGGAGTACATTTTAAGTGATAAAGAATGAACAGATAGATAATAAATAAAAAATATAAATTTTCGTTTGTTAATATAAATTTTTATGTATTTCTTTCTATGAATTTGTGTATAATAAATATTACAAGGGTAAAGTTGTGATCGCATTGATGAACATGAGTACATGTTTTGAATTAGTTTAAAATTTAGTAGATTAAACTTATTTGAGGTAACGAACTTCTTCTCTATTTACATATGGCGATTAGCATAAAAAGTCCAAAAGGCCCAAAAATTAAAATGGTGATTTGAAAAATGATATTTCCTTTTTCCAACTGGATGTTAAATCAGAGAATTTTTTTGATTTGTTCTGTTAATTTTAGATTCTTTATTTGATATTAAATGTTAATTTAATATGTTTGGTTTAAAAAAATGTTTAAAAACATTTTAAATTAAATTTATTATATTTTGTATAAACATTGGATATCTTTCTTTATGATTTTTTTTAAATTGAGTACCCACATTTTATTATTTTTAAATATAAGGATGCGACTACAGATTTTGTTGTAAACTGATTTAGGATTAATAAAAAGTTATTTTAATCAATATTTGCCATTTCATTAAAAACCTTTTTTTATTTAATTATTTGTTAAAAATTTAAGAGGAGCTTGCAAAATTAAAAATGAAAAGGTGGCTTATGCTTAAAAAAATTTTTTTTCCATTTTTATTTTGGTTTCGATAGTTTTTGGACGCTAGAAAGTCCTAACTTGCTTAGAAGTGTACTAAAAATGTAGAGAATGTAGAGAAGAGCACAACTGAAAGAAAAACAGAATTTTATTGAAAATCCAGAATCAAGATAATAAATGGAATTGAAAAATTAAAAAACAGAATCGCTCTTTATATACACACACGAACTTATCTCATTTATGCTCTTTTGGATTTTTTGGTTGCTTTTTGGGCATGACTGTTCATAATGCAAAAGAAAAACTACTAAGAAACTGACGAAATGCATTGTTTATCTTTAACAGCTGTTTCTCGCAATTTCTTTTTTGAATCATAAGCCACCTTTTCTTAGCCAGGGTCACATATAATTATTTGGCTAACACAATGAAGGGTATATAAAACTCAGTACAGACGAATTTAACTTGTTTAGTAAATAAATCGTTTAAGTTAAGTATTTAAAATAATGGACCATAATCATAGTTACATAAAAGTAGGTTTTTGTTAAGAGCTGACTTTTCTTCATAAGAGTTTTATAAATTTAAAATCGTTTTTAAAAAGATACTAACTTTACTGTGACTCTGATTAGGGCCTAATGTTTTTTAAATAAATATTATTCGAACTTAAGTTATTTTCACATTAAGCAAATATTTGATAAAAAAAATTTATTTATTAACCCAATGAAAAATTGACTAAACTAAAAAGCGCAAAAAACATGCAATAAAGTAGAACAAATAGTTCGCAAAATATATACAGAAAAATCTCTATCCAACAATAATTTCATTACGTTTCATTAGACATATGAAATATTTCTTTAATGCAATGAAATATTCTTTCATTTAATTTAATACTTTATAAAAGGTGATTTTATAAGAACTATCGGAAATTTAAAAAAAAAACACATAAAATTCAGAAAAATGCATGAAATATTTATTTGGATCGATAGTTGGGTCGATATAATTTAATGTTTGAAGATTATTTCATGCAAATGTTGGCCGCGGCTGCGCCTCAAATGGTCCATCCGCTTAGTCCAATTTTGGCATACTCTTTCCAACATTTCGGCCGGTATCTCACGAATAATGTTGGCAATGTTGGCTTCCAGTGCGTCAATCGAAGCGAGCTTGTTCCTATAGACATTAGCCTTAACATAGCCCCACAAAAAATAGTCTAGAGGCGTTAAATCGCATGATCTGGGCGGCCAATTGACTGGTCCCAAGCGTGAAATAAACTGTTCACCGAACTCGCCTCTCAATTGGTCCATTGTTTCGCGTGCTGTGTGGCATGTGGCACCGTCTTGTTGAAACCACATGTTATGCAAGTCAAGCTCTTCCATTTTGGGCAAAAAAAAGTTTGTTATCATCGCACGGTAGCGCTCACCATTCACAGTAACGTTGTGATTCGCATCATCTTTGAAGAAATACGGCCCAATGATGCCGCCAGCCCATAATCCGCACCAAACGGTTGTTTTTTGTGGATGCATTGGTAGCTCTTGCAATGCTTCTGGCTGCTTTTCACTCCAAATACGGCAGTTTTGCTTGTTCACGTATCCATTCAACCAGAAATGAGCCTCGTCGCTGAACACAATTCTTCGATAAAAAAGTGGATCTTCATCTAACTTTTCAAGAGCCCATTCACCAAAAATTTGGCGTTGTGGTAGGTCGTTTGGCTTCAGTTCTTGCACCAGTTGTATCTTATAAGGCTTCACACCCAAATCCTTCCGCAAAATTTTCCACGTAGTGGAGTAACAGAGGCCCAATTGCTGCGAACGGCGCCGAATCGATAATTCACGGTCATCACCAACACTGGCCGATACGGCTGCGATATTTTCTTCAGTTCGCACTCTACGTAAGCGTGTTGGTGGTTTAATGTCCAACAATGTAAATTTGGTGCGAAATTTTGTTACAATAGCCCGAATAGAAGCCTCAGTAGGTCGATTAAACTGACCATAAAATGGAAGAAGCGCGCGATGAACTTTCTTAACAGAGCACGCATTTTGGTAATAAAATTCAATAATTTGCAAGCGTTGTTCGTTTGTAAGACGATTCATGATTAAATTATAGACCAAACTGAAGATGTTTGACAGTGACACAAGATACAAAACGTGCGTGAGCTGTCAAAACTAGTGTTGCCAAAAAGATAATAGCAAAAAAATCACTCTTTAGAATCAATGAAATTTTGTAATTGCTTAAACAAAATAATAAATTATTCTTTGAGTGTAGTCTGGAAAATATTTATGTAGCACTAGAATATAATCCGCTACTTCGTTCGTTAGTAGAATGCCTCTTTTATGATTTCGTTTTCTTAATTTTATACACTGAGAAAACGACTTCGGTTATGAGAACTAAATTTGTTTTCAGTCAAAAATTCAGTTGCGCTAGTTAACTGATTTAGTTTTATTCAAAAAAAAAAAAAAAATTCGCATTTTTTGCGATTTTAAGAGAAATCTAATTTTTTTTTTGTAACACAATCTGTTTTAAACACAAATTTCAGTAAACTGAAAAGCTATGATTACCCTCCCAAGCAAAAGTGAACTATGTAACATGTTTTACACTTGGTTCTAGCGACATATTTAATAAGAACGTGATTTTAGTTTATAATGTCGCACTTGTTTTTTCAAAAGAACATAAAATTGGCAGAATGCCACATTAATTTCACAAAAGAAAACTCCATAAAATAGCTTTTTAAATGTATTTGGGATATTTTATTGTTCTATTGAAGGCATAAATAAATGCAACAATATGTGAGGGCTGGGTAAAAAGGAAAATTTGTTGCATAAATATGTGGCAGCATTTGTTTTTAGAAAAGAAAACCGCATTAAGTTATAAATTAATATTTTAATTTCCGAAATTTTTTTTTTATTTGTTTGTTGTTTGAAAGGTATCAAAATGTCCATCGAAAAATTCTGTTTTATAAATGATTTATATGCTGTTTTTATAATAATACAAACGATCAACTTGTCTAAAAAATTTTTATGAAAAACACTCAATATTTTGAGTACTTTTCATATAAAATTTGCAGACGAGTTAATCGCTTGTATTATAAAAACAGCACATTCATTTTAATTTATAAATTATTTGTCATTTTAAGCCCCGTTCTTACAACTTTCGATAGTTAAAGTCATGATTTTGTGGATCAAATAACCGGTTTTTAACTAAAATTTTGCAATCAAATTTGGGTGGATGATTAAGGACACACTTTGAGATTTTTAACTTAACGATCATATATTGGCCCTAAAAAAATTATAAATTTTGAAATTTTTTTATTAGCTACCGCTGAGCGACAAAATGTAATTATTTTAAAATTGCTGACAAAACTCGAATGTCTTTTTGCAGGTAAATATCAAGAATTGGCATAAATTCCATTTAACAAAATTTATAGTTTTTTTCTTTCTTTAATTTACAAATTTTCCTGTTTTTAATTACAGATATTCTTTCATGAGCGTAATTTGTATTTACGAAAAAAATTGGTGGTTTTTTTTTCTCACATAATTGTATGATTAACAATTGTCTTCATTGAACGACTTGAAACCACAATATGGTTTTTATTTTGTTTTTGTATGTATGGAGTATGGGTGTATGTGCAAACAACATTTTAAATATTCATTGAAAACATGTTGTACATACAGTGTTGCTGATCTTATATAAAATGCGTTCATAACACGATCGAGTTGCAGCGATGTCATAATTTCAAATTATTTTGAATGCGATTTTTAAGTTAGTGCAGTAAAGAGAGAGGCAAAGAGAGAGAAGGATTACACAAAAGATTCATTCAAATCAAAAATGTTCACAGTAGTCGTCAGTATATTAAACAATTGCTTTTCTAATTGAACACCACATTTCCCATAACTTTGTTTTTTTTTTTCTTTTTCTCAAAGTTTTTATTTACAATTATGTATGTATGTTTGTATCAATGCATCTCCAATTGAATATTGTACCAGATTTATTATTATTTTTTACTTTTTGATTTACAAAAAAATATGCTTTTAGTGAAAAAATTTACTTTAAATTCGTAAATTTATACAATTTTGTGAATTTATTTTATTTTATTTTTTGTCTTATTTGGTAATACAATTTTAATTGGTAATTATTTTATTTTAAAATTATATAAAGCTAATTTTCGTTTGAAAAATATTTATAAAATTTCTCTAAAGAAAATTTTAGTGTAAAAGCAAATTTCACTATTTGCCAGCCAAAATGTTTAAGCTTGTATTTTTGAGGGTAATTGTGGTATGATGAGCACGAGAAAATTTAATTTATTTCTTATCTTCATTTTGGCCATTAACCAGATTTAGCGTATCTCTCTTTCTATTTAAAGCATTTTCTAGAATCATAGAATGATTCAATTAAGATAAAGTGCTTAATTACACGTAATTAAGTAAAGAGTTTTCTAAAATTTCACTTTGATCAAAAGGCAATTAACGAGCTGTGGCCAATGTGCTTTGGTTGTGTTAAAGAGTTACAGTGAATTAAAGTTCTATTTTTATGAAATTTTTAAAAAAATTTCATTTCACCACATTTGGTGTCAAAAGCACAACAGAAATTGTGTGTGAGAAAAAAACGTTGTTTATGCAAAATTTAGAAATTTTTTATTTTCAAAAAAATTATTTTAAATACAAATCTAACGCTTATTTTTAACAAACGTTTAGCTTCTTAAGTTTCAAACACAACGAGTTATATTTTATTAAAATTGATGAACAAATTTAGATTTCATTGCACGGCGTATGTAAAAATTTTTAGAATTAGAATTTTAATCGCTAAAATATCTATTCAAAGAAATATGCTTTTTTTTAGTAGAGGCGCCAACTAAAGTGATAAATAAAATATTTCAAAGCATAAATTCAGGCTTCTCTTTATATGGAACTCAAAAAAGTATATGGTGACCTTTCTTGGAGTATAGAGATTATAATGTGTCATATTTCAGACAAATCTGTTGGAAAACAAAAACAGAAAATGAATTTTATTTATATAGAAGAAAGATAATTAGCCCCAGTTTGAACAATTTATAGGAGCGCTTTAACAAAAAAAAGTTACACAGTTCAACCATAAAATTATAGTAAATACAAAGAAAAACAAAAACAAACCAACAAGTGGCATAATAACGTTGAACTTGACTGCATAGTGTTAAAAAAAAAAACAAAAACAAAAATCAATAGAATGAAATATGTATAAATAGGTGCACGTGATGCATTCAATAAACTACTTAAACATGTATGAAAATAGAACTGTATACAGTTTTCTTTTTTTTAACATAAAGGTAATTGGGGTATCAGTATGTTTATGCATCAAAACACCGACACCGGAAATTGAAGGAACCATATGAAAATGCAGTTTGTTATTTAAACAAGACAAACGAACATTTTTAATATAAAATATTGAATGAAAATCATATTAGTAAAATCATTAACAGATAAAAATTGTGATTTGCAGGTGTGAGTATATTCGTTGGGTGACTTGAGTGAGTGAAACACAACAATCTACAGCTGTTGCATAGATTACTACGAGTAAAAATGAATTTGCCCAGTGTTGGAAAGAGCAAAGGGGATACTGGCCCTAAAAGACTTATGTAAGTAAAATGAGTCCCACAACAATTATGAGATTAGTGAGAAACCTTGAATTGTATTACTTGGGATTTAGCCTTTAATAACATAATTTTCGACCAGAGCAACTGAAAACTGCTTTCAAAGTAATTTGGAGCGCTGGTTTTAAATCCGCACTTTGTTTTTATTTTTTTAATTGCTAATTTAATCTGCGAGTTATACTGTTATTTCTTAAATTCAAGAGGTGATATGACATTAGTGAAATTTACTTAAAACGAGTTTGATAATAAAAAATTTCCGAATTTTCTGCAAATCGTTTTTAAATTGGTTCACTAAGCTTTGACTTATATTTTTATTTTTACTATTTTTTAAAGTATAAGGTAAGTTACTCAACATCAATGTAAATTTAATTTGAACAAAACATTTATCAGTAACATTACTTTTCATCATTAAATAGATTGCAAATAAAAACAAGTTAAAGTGCCGAGTCTTCTATACCCTTCACTATATTGGCGAAATAAATAGAAGGTAATAATGTACTCGTATTTTGGAAGCCAGCGCCAGCTTGAAAAAAAACAAAGAGCAGATTAGAAATTTGCTTTAGAAACAATTTTCAAATGCTCTGGCTAACAAAGATTGAAACGCGCAATATCGCTATAAAAATAAATAATTATAATCAGATTTTAAACTTGTTCTTTTTAACTTTTTAATTAATTTTATTAAGAATTATTTTTTTATATAAAACAAACTTTCCTCTTAGTATTTATTGTACTAAGGAATTGTTTTTCTTCAAGGCTACAATATTAATGTAAGTACCATTAATACATTCCACAACAGCCTGTATTTCAAGTTTACGATCAGCCGAATATTCCCCTGTTATTTTTTTTCAAGGAAATTTTAGATTTTTGAAAATCAGAGAACTTTCTATTTTAAAAAATACAAAATATTTGATTAATGATAAGGAAAAGTGAAAAAACTACCAGCGAATTTTTATTCATAATTCGACTGTAAGTTCTGTCTGTACGTTCTTGTTCGGACTTTCCTCTAAAACATTGAATATTAGTGAAAGCATTACATAGAATATTGATTGTGCCATACCAACTTCATAATCTCTTGATACTTTTTTTTTTTTTTTGTATCATCCATCTGCAGAAAATCTCAAGCTTCACTATCGTTGGAATACGTTTAAAATGGAGTCTTGCGACTCTAATTGAAGGCCGTTTAGGCCGCCACGTAAACCATCGTTGGAATACCAAATGATTTTTTAGTAGACATCACATCCAATAAATAAGAAAACGCTTCTTTATTAAGTAACTCTATAGTGTTGTTTAAATCTAATACAAAAAGTAATTCAAAACAACTTTATTTAATAAATTTGTTCAGTTACAGGGCAAGGGGTTACACAAAGAGCTCAAACGTCGGCGCCTATTTTCTTGCTCCCGTCATAAAAATATTTCTGCAATTCCAAACACTATTTTACTGAATTTGTTTGTTTTGAACTTAAAAAGTTTTGCACAATCAGCTTGTTCTTGTTCATAACAATCAATGTGAGCTGACAGCTTATAAAAAAATTCATGGAAGATTCACGATAAAATGTTTCACTTCGAGGGAAATAAATATGTCATGGGGAAAATATTTCACATGTTATCGCATTCAACCAAATATTTCTCTTAGTATTTTTAAGACAGTTTAATTTTCATTGATAATTCAAAGCAAATAAAAATTGTTTCATTCAGCTAAATAGAAGACTTTTTACGCTTTGATGCCGTCTAATTTTTGTAAAATTTTAGCAATTTTTTTTATCTAACCAACTTCCGATTCTTTGCCCATATTTTTCATTTTTCTTAAATGAAAGATGATGATACATACATAAGTACTCGTACTTTCTTTGTAAGTATGTGTGCATGTACGGGTATGTCGCTATATGGTAGTGTCGGCTGTTAATAAATAAATTCATTAAATCTAAAATTGTTAACAGCAAAATATTTTCACTTTTAAATTTTACAAATAAAAGTTTGTTGAGTTCTTTTTTTCTTTTTGCAACACATTGAAAAATATGGCTTAGCGTTTAACATTTTAAGACTACAAACGTGATTATGGCTAGTCCGCACACACACATGCATTAAGAAATTTAAAAATTATTATAATATTGTATTTATATTTACATACATACGAGTATGTACGTTGCTAATGAAATTAATAATTTATTTAGTGAGTGAAAATATTAATTCGTTTAAAATATGGTAGACAGTGAGTGACATTTTATGGGTTAATTTATGTGCGCAAAATAGTGCCAACATTTTTTATTATTTTTATTCAATTTCATTATGAATGTCTCTTACAGAATTTCTTATGTTTATGCTTTTTTTTCTCATTATCTTAAAAAGCAATAATATTTTAGCAAAAATTAAAGCTTATAATTTTATTTAGAAAAATTGGATCTTTCCCTCTTATACAGGCCAACAAAATTTTTTTTTTTTTTTTTTAATTATACCCTTCACAAAACAGTGAAAGGGTATACGAGTACATACGAGTACATGCTTGTAGACACAAACGCAAAACCTAAAAAAGTGCCTTGAAGGTAAAAGCATTATGAAAGACAGTTTTTTCTATTTTACCTTAATTGATATTAAATATTTAATAAATTAGGTTTGATTTAAAAAATGTTTACAAATGCTAACAAAATTAAATTAAATCATAAATAATTTGCATTCCTATTGGATATCATTCTTGGTATTTCTTTTTTTATTATTTAAAAAATTGAGTGCTTGCAGACATTTTATTGTTTTTACTAATGAGATTCTCAGAAAATATTTGTTTCTTAGAACTCTTTAATTTTGAATTTAATTATTTATTTAGGACTAATAAAAAATAGATATTCAAAGAAAATATTTTTTATCAATATTTTTCATTTCTGTTTTTTTATTCGTATATAATTTTTAATTTTTAAGTCAATTTTTTAACTAGTTTATTATAAAAATTTTATATAAATAAATAAATTTTTGTAATACGACCTCAAGCTTAATAAGCTAGCCGTTCCAATTATATAATTTTTTGTCTTTTTTTGTTATTTAGTAGAATGTGGAAAAAATATAAATAAATAAATGAAAGAGGTGACATGACATATATGAGTAATACTTGAAAACGGTTTATTCAATTTATTAAAAAACGAAATTCGAAACTCCGCATGCAAATTTACTTTAAGTTTTACTTACATTGTTTTTAAATTGACTCACTAGTTTTAAAAATATCACTAAGGTTGTGACGAAAAAATTTAGAAATTTTTATTTTTAAAAAAATTCTTTAAAATAAACAAAAATTCACAATTTTTTCCACAAGCCTTTTAACCTTATAGGCCATATCGATAATCTATTTTTGATTTTATTCAGATCACATTTGAAATCACCTCTCCAAATAACTTTTGGTCCAAGCGTTGTTTTGAATTTATAAACTTTTTGTTATTAAAAAAAGTATAGAAAATTTAATAGACATTTTTTTTTATTTTGGTACTAAACCTCTATTTTCTATAGAATTTATTTCCTAAATCCGCTTGACTTGGATCCGCTGATGGCTGGACATTATAGAGAATCGATTTCTTTTTAAGCAAATGGCTTGTTTAATCGAAATTAATTAAAAAAGAAAAATTTTATTTTAGTTCACAAAATTCGTTCCTTTAAGTGAAATGAAAAGTAGAGAAAATGAACTATTTGAATGAAAAAATTCCTAGTTAGTTTGTTTAGTTCGGGGAAGGAATAGTATTACCCTAGACTAGAATTTCATTAAAAAAATTCTTTATCGCTCTCTCTCTCTTTCTCTATATAGTTAATTGCAAGGCGGATTAACTACCAGCTTTTTTGTTTATGTGTGTTCCTTTTTATCTCGAATATCAAAGTTCCCTAAACAAAATCGGGCTACATAATCATTTTTTTTATTAAAGGTGTAGTTTTAAGACTGCTCCTGTCTAATGCCGGAGTAAACCCTTTTAGTTGCACTCAAACGTTTATTGTTATACAACAAAATAACTGCAATACTGACGGGCAAATATGATGTTGATAAAATTTTCCTATTAGTTACTCTGTGGCCATAACCTGGCAATGAAAGGATCGAGGCTGTCAGAGCAGAATACCGACCCTCCCTGCGGCATCTCTTTCTCAGTCTGCAAAACAGCAGATCGACAGTATGTTTTTGCGTAGGGCACAGTCCGGATGGAGAGACGAACGGACGTGCATTATAGCGAGAATGATCTGGCTAATGCTAGACAGTACAATTGGATTAGCTTTGGAGTAGTCCTACTCACTTAAGGATTAGTGAATATATACGTGTATGCAGTTGTGTAATTTTTTTTGTAAGGCTTACATAAAACAAATGATTTCAGATGTAAGAAACAGTAATTTGGATCACATTTTGCCAGTTAATTCACTGCGGCCCTCTGCTTAAACTCTTTAGTCTTTTTTTTATCTAAAAAATATTTTTAAATGTTTTTTTTTTTAGCAGTTTCGTAGCTGCTTTGTTTTAAATTCTTTAACTCTACTTTAGGAATTCGATCACCAAATAGGTGTTTTCTTTGCAAAAAATTAAAATAAACCATAAAACTCACCCTTGTGGTTCATACTCCTTTATCCTTAATTTTTTTTTTTTTATTAATTAAAAAATTATTTGCATACATATCAGTTACTAACAGGGTTGTGTCTAAAGTTTAGTAAATTCCTGTTTATTTCCTTTATATATGTATAATACATACTTATGAACGTTGTTAAACTTTTTGTTAATGTTAAATCATTTTCTACAAAACATGTGTGCTGGGGTGATTAACAACAATTTTTTTCTGTTTTAAAAAAGTCAAGAACCCCACATAAACCATAAAAAGAATAAAACAGAATGAAGAAGTTGAATTTAACCAAAATTATAATGTGGATGACTGGATATTTGGCTGGTTGGTAGTAAAGAATTTTATTTTATTTTTTAAATGCATCCACCGTGACTATTTTATTCTTGTTGTTCAAATGAACTTTTAGACTTTTTTTTGTGGGCTATTAAAAATACAATAGCAAAATTTTTTTTTTTAAAGTGTTTTAGTTTTGATCATTTAATTTTTTTTTTTTTTTTTTTTGGAGGAGTTAACGAAGACAACACTTAAATGGCTTGGAACGTGCCATAAGATGACATGCACGCACTATTAGCTTTGCTTACACACACGAACGTTTAAGTCGTGCTAATTAAAATTTGGATTTAAAATTAAATGTTTTAGCAAGACACACAATTAATGTTTTTTACACGAATTTTGTGTTTTTTTTTTTATTTTTTTTACATATTTTTTAGTGTCACTAGAAAGCGTTTTAATGTTTTATGTTTTATTTGCATTTTCTTTTGTTTTATTATGGTCTCTTAAAGAATGTCAGAATATTTTTTTATTTATTAATTTTTTTAATTTATAAAACGTTTTCATTTAATTTATAATATCATCTTAATATAAACAAAAATTGTTTTTTTAATTCACTGCTAAAAGGCCAACCGTTAAGCTTTAAGTCGTTTTACCAACTAAATTAACAATTCAAAACAATTGGTTTTGAGCTGAACCCCACAGAAATGTAAACTTCAAAAAAACATGAGAGTAGAAACAAAAAAAAAAAACAATTTTTCATTCAATGAACAACACAGAGGGTTAGAGCACAATATTATTTTTTATTTTACACTCATCGAAAAAATACTGTACTAAAACCTGGACTTGGAAAGTGTTAATTTTTGTAATCATTCGTTTAAAAGTTTGCTTCCAAAGAGAAAAATAAAGCGTAAAGCTTAATTATATCTTTGGCAATAATTAAAAAAAAAAACACCTAAATCGACTTAAGCAAAATTTGAGTTAGTGACTTGTCATCTCCATATTCAGAAGTAGACTTGGACAAAGTTTCAATTAGTTTGTAAGATTTTTCAGGAGGTTATAGCAAAATGACTTCGCTTATCTTTTTTCAATATCTAATCTCATCTAAACATATAAAAGAGTATGTGCGACAAAAACTATTTTCTATGACACTAACATATAAATCAGGCTAAATATGACCTATGCCCTGGCTTACGTTGCAAACTGTGGGTTATGGTTTATTCGCATAGACTTGTGACTTGAGAAAAATCTACAAGAAAAAGTCTAAGAGAGTCATACGAGTATATCACGATCTGTATGGCCCGTGAACATCAGTTTCCCAGGAAATGATCATGCTCTCAAATCACTAGTGCAGAATGCAGAATATAACCTGAGCTATGTGACACGTAGCTCAAATCCTTTTGAAACCGCTTATCGCTGATATAAATATCATTTAGCTTAGGTCAAAAGAAGTTGGTATAGCGCTACCCATTAATGTACTTTTAACATATAAATTATGCATTGTCGGTTTAAAAAATGCTCAAGAATTAAGTTTAGTTTTGTCATCGTATTTGTTTTTTTTTTTTTCCTAAATGCAGTATAAATTTTATGTAAATCAAAATTTTAAAGCAATTTTAAACAGAGTTCGCAAAGAAACAACACAAAACGTATACATTCATTCAAAAAATACGTTACGGCTTTTTTTTTTTGTACGCAAATATACGATTGTATTGATAACTAACAAGAAGATGAATGAACCCAAACTTTTTTGCTAAACATCATTTTGTATTTTGTTTTATACATTGTACAAAACAATTAAAATTTTTTGAAATGTTTGTAACTTTATAACAAACGTTTATGATTTATTTCGTTTCTTTACGAACTCTGATTTTAAATAATTAATTAAAAACTAAAATGTCTATAGAAAACACTCAAATTTTAAAATATTTTCAAGTGTTTTCATAAAAAAATTTTTAAGACAATTCAATGATCGTTTCAGTTTCTTTATTATGACGTAAAAGAGCTTTCAGTTGAAACTTTTGAAATTTTTATTTTGCAGGGTATTTAAAATCGTAAGAGAATAAAACGAATAATGCAAGTATCGCACATGTTAAGAAGAGCATAATTGCAACCAAGTGTAACTTGCATTGTTAATGACAAAATTAAAGCCAAGTTCAATTGTAATCATTTGTTGGCTGCGAAAAGAGACTTACAAGCACCTAAGCCGGTTTTTTTATCATGCTCGATTTTATGTATAAATTAATTATTAACACATTCAGCATGTCGTGAAATACACGAACATTTAAAATTGTTTTACATAATCAAACACTTGTAGGCTTAGAACGGATGTGGCATTAGACATTTAAACGGAAATTAAAAGCTATTCACATGCACATCCATTCATACTTATTTATGGTTCTACGCTTAATTAATAAATAAAGCAACTGTTGGTGTTGAATAAAAAAATATTTAATAGTTTTATTACTGCAATAAACAAATACATTGGTAAATATTAAAAAAGTAGACTTTTGTTTAAAGCTTAATTTACTTGATAACAACTTTTGAACTTAGTCACTTAAAAAAAATTAACTTTAAATCGACTTAAGCAAATATTTTTTTAAAAACTTTTATCAAAAAATTTATTGTAAAATTCACTTTAATTATTATGACTGAGCCCAGTTAGTACTTGCAAGACAGTCATTTAGAAAATTTGTATTTAAAACATTAATTTTATACCCTTGACAAAAGGTAAAAAGTGTATAAATAAGTTTGTCATCCCGTATATAATTTCTACACCCTATAAAGTATTTACAAGGTGCGCTAAAAGATATCACCCTATTGGAAGATGCTCTTATTTTTGCAAATGGCGGCCAATGTCAAATCTGTTTTGACATTTGTGAACTAGACAGATGTAGAATACAAGTGAACAAACCAAGAACGCGGAATAATCGAAGTGGACGATTTTTCGACCAAAATCATAATGAGCGACGAGGCTCATTTCCACCTCAGCGGGTACGTGAACAAGCAAAACTATCACTTCTGGGGCACCGAAAAATCCATGAGTGATGCCCGAGGAGCAATTACACTTGCTCAAAGTGACTGCATGGTGCGCTGTTAATGCTGGAGGGGTCATCGGGCTGGTCAAACGACAGCCATGTTAACCGAGTTTTTTTGCCGCAATTGAATGAATTAGGACTGGAGGACATGTGGTTCCAACAGAACGGAGCAACGGCACACATTTCATTATCATTTAGAAAAATAAATGAGAGCCAAACAACATCGGATGACTTCTTTTGGCCCACCTTGTATATGCATTCTTGATTCTTATAAATAGCAGAGTCTGCCTGTCTGTCCGTCTATCCGTTTAGATGTTGAAATCAACTTTCTGAAATACCTAGAAGATCTAAAAAAAAAGTTTAGTATGACAGTTTGTTGGAAGTTCTTGCGAAGTGGTTGCTATTTAAATACAGCCCAATCGGTCCGTAAATGGGGTCTGCTATGAGGTCTGAAGTGCAATTACCTTAATTTTCTGAGCATTTGTTTTGAGGAAATTTTTTTTGTTTTGCTAATTTTGTCTAAAAGTCACAACAGACAAAAAACGAAGTACGCAGATTTATTAGAAATAACATCTGTGGATAAAATATAAACAATCAGTCCATATAAGGTATAGAAATATCAAAAATATAACTCAAATTTTAGATTTTCAGTCATTTCTGTTCTGTTTACTTTTTTTTAGGCAAATTTTTAAGTGCACTGTCCTATTAACGAAAGCATGTGCAATGTGTATGCGCGAGCACACGAAGCCAGTGAATCGGTCTTATACAAACGTCTGTATGTATTTTTTAAATATTAAATTAAATTAAATTAATTTTGCATTCCTATTTTGTATCTTTCTTAGAATTTTTTTTTTTTATTAATTTTCAAAATATTTATTGCTTTTAAAAATAAAAATTCCACAACGTTAATTTAAATTTCTTTTACTGAAATTAATTATTTATTTTAGAATTAACAAAAAATATGTGATAGAAAAAATTTATTTTAGTAATATTTGCCATTTCTTTTTTATATTATTTTTATATTTAAGAAAAATGTGGTAAGTGAAAAATATGATTATTTGGCTATTAAAGTGGTTTTTGACTAATTTTCATTCCAAATTCCCATACAATTTGAGCGTTAATTGTATGCTGAAAAAAAGACTCTTAAATAATTCCCACAAATGTTTAATAAACAAAAAAAAAAATTCAAAGTCGATCATTCATTTAAGTGCAAAAACCCTCAAGTTGTCAAAAAATGTTGTATGAAAAGTTCAAAAAAAAAAAAAAAATTGAGAGTTTTTAATAAAATTTGTTTACATGAGCAAAATAAAGGGCATATATATATTGTGTGATTGTATGTGTATGCACAAGCACCATTCAAATGTAGGAGTGCAAGCTTTTAAGCACTTTTTACAATTTGTTAAATTTCGGTATAAATAGTTAAGAATTTTTAACCCCCATAACCACTGTTCCATGTGAAAGAACTTTTGCATAAATTAGAGTATTTATCAATTCCCCTTCCACACTTGTTAATCATGATCTTTTTTATTTAAAGGTCAATGTACAAACATACATACGAGTATTTATTCTTTTGTTACATAATATTTTCGAAGTTAAAATGAAATGCGCTTTATTGTTTTATTTTTACAATTAAATATTATAAATATTTGTGTGTTGACAATTTTATGTTATTCAGAAATAGCCAGCAGTAAATAATTTCAGTGATTCTCTTCAAAGTGCATTTTAATCTGTATGCCAAAATGGTGCTTTTTACGTAGCGGCCTATTGCCGTTAAATTAGAATCGCAAGATTCGGTTTTGAACTACCTATTCGCCAAGACTATGTAGCCGTAAAGTGACCTAGATCCACCCCGTGACATTAAGATATCTGAGAAGGTCCCCTAACCTTACTCCGTATATCTCAGGTAGTCCGTCCCTCAGATGTGCCCCGAGCCATAAGAGCTGGGCACTTGTAAAGAGGTAAAAGACCGTCTCCTTGTTATCGAGTGATCAGCAGTTTTTGTTGAAAGCCAGTCCCATTCTGCTGGCATACTTTCCGACTATCCAGTGACCAGTTATCACAGCCACCAGTCTGGAAATGCCCCTTCTATTCCTGCCCATTAGCTGAGCAGAGCGTTTACCATCATAGTGGGGCCATAATTGACGCGTAACATTACACGTTACATACATAGTAGTAACCTAGGGCTTAAGCCCCACTTTAACAATATTTTGGGTAAGTACCCAAAGTTTTCATATAAAATTTCCAAACGAGTTAATCGCTTGTCATAAAAACCTCACGTAAATATGCTAAAATCTGTAATAATCTTTTAAAAAGTTTTTTTCTTAAGTTTTTTGAGTATTTGCCAAGCACGAAATTCTTTGCTAATACTATTCAATGTTTGTGTCTTAAGTCTTTTATTTCAGTTCAGTACAAAAGTTAGCACAATATTGAAATTAATTTCTTAAGTCTTTTATTATTTCCATGCAAAGTTTGTGTCTGAAATCTTTTGATTATAAGTTGATTGATTTTCGTTAGTTAAAAAAAAACACACACATGCACACACCCTTTTTCATGGAATTGTACTCTTCAGAAGCTATAGGTCGCATCATAATTATTTATTTTTATGTCGGTATTTTGCTGCAACTTACAATTATAATTTAAATCAATAAATTAAATAAATAAATAATTAAATATAATTCAACAGCAAGCTTGAAAAAGTTAAATATTTTAATATTTTATTAGGCGCTATTAACAGCTTCCTTCGAATAATTGTATTGAAAACTGCTTTTGTTTGCTACACAAATGTACGAAAGAAGCTATCGTTATTATTTACGTCAACAGATCCTTAAAATTTGATTCTAGGTAATTTAATTACATTGAGCCATAATCATAGTCATAAAAAAGTAGGCTTTTATTAAGAGCTGACTTTTGTGAATTTAAAGTCATTTTTAAAAAGATACTGACTTTAGTGTGACCATGATTATGGGCTAATAATTTTTTCACTTACATATTTTATAAATTAAATTAAAATTCCAATGAATGTGAACAAAAACAGACACTGTGTCACAATTTTATAACACATACCCTTTGCTGTAAAAAAATCAAGGTTAATTGACTTTAAAATAAGTAAATAGTTTCACAATAGGTCTACTTTGGCCACAGTGACTAGGTGACTTATTCCCGCTGCCAGTTCTAAAACAAGTTTTAACAAATTTTAGGTGACTAAAATTATTACAACACACACTCTTATTGTTTTTAATTATGAATACAACAAGTTATGTATGTACTCGTATGTAAGTAGTAAAGCATTGCTTTAGAAATTAAACTATTTTGTTGTTGGACTACTTTCATAATTTTAAAAAATTCTTGGTAAATAATATCCGTTTATTTTTACACCCTTCACTGTAAGTAAGAAGGGTATATACGAGTATAAGCTTGTAATTGAATTTTTAATTTCTACACCATATATGGGTCACCATATAAAGTATATATCTTTTGAATACTTATGAATAGCAGAGTCAAATAAGTGACATCCGTATGTCTGTCTGTGTCGTCGTTGAAATCAAATTTCTGACGTCTCTAGAAGACCTACAGAAGAGTTAAGCCTAGCAATATGTCAGTTATTTCTGTCTTTCAGTTTGAATTGAAGGATCGGTCTATAAATGGCGGAGCTATGAATCAAAAACCAAAACTACTTCTTTATTCTGAGTGGGTTTTTTGAGTATTTTGTCTAAGCTATATAACGAAAAAGAAAGTGCCAAGTAACTTCAAAAATACAAAAATAACAGCATTACAAAAAGCCCATATATTTTGTTATTGCTCTTGAGCCTACTCCTGTCAAAAATTATTTCCGGTGGTTGCTATTAAGAAGTTTGCTAGAGTGAAACAAAAAATTTTGATCTCTCTTTAACACATTGATATCTCTTAGTTTTTGACAGAACGAGCTTCAATCATGCAGCATTCAGCTGGCGTCTAAGTGTCACCTGGTTTTCTTACACCATGAAAAGTGGTATTCACCTTGTCAAAAATGACAGCAATCAGTTCACAAATGACCGAGAAAAATCAATAATACAACCGAAATTTTAGATTTTGATTAATTTCTATTTTGTTTTTTATGGAAATTTTTAAGCTGTACATGTGTGTAATGTTTGTCCACACAAACACGAAACTAGGCAGTCGGTCTTATGCAAGCTTGTGCATTCATGTGTGTATTTTCTGTATTCTCTGTGTAGTGCTAACACTACACTATAACAGATGGCACTACAGTGTAACAAAACTACGAATGCAGAAATCTTATGAAAGAGGATTTTTGATTTAATTCAATATGTTTTGTTTAAAAAATGTTTATAAACATTTTATATTAAATTAAATTTATTTTGCATTCCTATTGGAATAGAATTTTTTTTATTAATTTAAAAATTGAGTGCCTACAGACATTTATTGCTTTCAAACATAAGGTTCTCAAAAAAGATTTTTTCTTACAACTAGTACTTTTAGTTTTTTTTTTATACTTTTATAGAGATTTTTTTTTACCTTTGCCGTTAATTTGAAAAATTCTTTATTTGATCTTAAATATTTAATTAAATTTTAAATTAAATTAAATTTAATTTATTTTGCATTCTTATGTGTTGTGCTGTTTAAATGAACCATCTAATTGCTTAAAATTTTTTCAAAATATTATTGCTCGTTCCCTGTAAAGTACATACGAGTATAAAATTTTTTTAGAATTTCCTTTTTTTATATTTATAAATATAAAAATTGAGTATCTACCTTATTGGTATCTACAGTAATTTTATTGGTTTTAAAACTTATTTTATGGTGAATGTCGTTAATTTGTATTTATTTAACTGAAATTAATTATTTATTTTATTTATTTAAAAAGAATTAGTTTAATCAAAATATGCGATTTCATTAAAAATCTTTTTTATAATTTTTTTAATAATAAATATGACTAAGCTTGAGGTCTTATTTTTAAAAAATTTATTTTTATATCGATATTTCGCTCCAATTTTTGTAGTTTCTTCAGGATAATTTTTTTTTTTTAAATAAGACCTCAAGCTTAATAAAATAGTCATATTATTTAAAAGAAAAAGGTTAAATAAAACTAACAAAAAAATTGTTTTTTTAATATTTAAGAAATATTTGGCTATAACAGTGAAGGGTATATAAGACTCGGCACAGCCGAATTTAGTTTGTTTTTTTTTTTTTAAGTTATAAATTTAAAGTACATTTGTAAAGACATACAAAATTATGTTTAAATTCTTTGAAAAGCTGCTTTCGAAATTTCAACTTTTTTTTTGGAAATGTTTGTTGGGCAACATTGTGCCAAAAAATAGTGTTCACATTTTAATTTAATTTTAATAGCCTACATATATTTTTCCTTCAGTTTATTTCAATTAAAAATCAAAAAATCCATCAATATTTTTTTTTTATATTTTAAACAATTTGTTGTTCTCCATAAAATATATATATATATATTAAACAATAACAACAACAATAATAAAAATATCCTCCAGAACTTATTTTATAGGTGTTATTCACTAAACGAAAAATATATTATAAAATATTGCAATTTAATTTAACGAAAAAAAAAAACAAACCAAATTAATAAAAAGAAAAACAAAAGGCTTTTACTGAAACATGTTGAAAAATTCAAATTCGGAATTACGTGACGTAACTAGTAGTATAACGGCAAATAAGAAATCAAATCGTTGTCGTTCATTTCATTTTCGTTATTTGGAATTATGTCGCTCTAAAAATCTTACTCCTTTAACAGAAATTCGTTGTAAAAATAATGCGACCACAGTTTTGGATTTTTTCGGTGATAAAATCAATGTCAATGATTGGCTATTAATTGTCGAAGCGTTGCATTATGATCAAGTTTTACAAATACTGGCCATACGCATGAGGAAACTCTTCGGAATGGGTATTTATTTCTTGTTTCTAGTGATTTAAATAATTTCCTTTAAATTATATATATATTTTTTTTAGTTTTAGAACATTTAGATACCGAGAAAAAAGCAAAATTATTTCGTCAAAAACCGTTAATCTATACAAAATTCATATTTGCTGGTATTGTGGAAGCTATTTCGAATTGCATTGAATTTAATAAAAATTTGAAAATTTTAAATCTGGAAGGATTACCTTTATATGACAAATACGTTGAATCAATAGCAAAGGTACATTATGGAACACATTTCATTTTAAAGAAGGGCTTGAGTAGACCTATTCTGACAGTGCAAAGTGTACAAAACGTATTAAATTATTTGGAAGCCTTAAATCTAGTTTTGAAAATAATGGGCCCTAATCAGAGTCACAAAAAAGTACGCTGACTTTTATTAATAAGAAATTTCATGAATTTAAAATCATTTTTTAAAAAAAAACCGACTTTAGTGTGACTATGATTATGGCAGAATAACTTTCGATATTTAAAGTTAAGATTTTGTGGGGCAAATAACCGGTTTTTGACTAAAACTATGAAACCAAATTTTGGGTAGATAGTTAAGGACACACTCGACCGATATTTTTAATTTAATGTCTAACCAAAAGCTTGAAATTTGACTTATAAAATTTTAATTTTAATTATCGGTAACTACTAATGGCCCTTAAACTTTTTTTATTTTAATTCTAAAGGCGCTCTCCAATAATGAAAGCATTAAAGAAATAAGTCTTCAGCGTTCCAATATCGGCGATAAAGGATGTGAAGCAATTTGTAGTACAATAAAGTATTTGGCAAATATAGAAAAATTAAATTTATCAGAGTGCGAGTTGACCACTAAAGGTGCAGAATATGTGGCCGAGATGATTAAGGTAATAATATCGTAGGTTATTTTATTCCCGATCCTTATGTGTTTTTTTAAGTTCAATCAGAGAGAGCTTGTTCTCGACTGATTGCAAATTATATACTCGTACACCGCCACCCTAAGTACAAATAGTTTCCAATATCTCAAAAACTAGAGCTGCTACGAACACAAGCGCTGTGTTTTTGATTCAAAAATTACAGTTTTTGAGATGTAACTCTTTTGCAATAAATGGGTATTTAGATATATTCACCGCACAGTTGCTGAGAATTTTGTACTCAATCAAAAATTCGTCCACTCATATTTAATGAATATTTCTTATGAAACAAAAAAAGGGTATGGAAGAAGGGAAAAAAAATTAATGTTTAAATCTTACACGTAATTACACTAAATTTCCATTAATCTAAAAAAAACCATTGCTTTTGCCACATGCCCTTTAAAAATGACCCAATGATTCTGACATTTTTGTATTTTCACCAAATCAACTTAAAAATAAGAATGGCAGTCAACTAAAGTGGAAAAAATGGCCTTCAAGATTCACATTGAAATTTTCTTTATTAATCTAATGAAAAATTTCATTATTTTTCAACCAATGACAACATTTCATTAGATTAATGATGAGAAATATTCATTCATTTAATAAAATAATTTAATTAATTAAATTACGAATTATTCTTTCAATGTAGGGAAATTATGTTTTTTTAATTTTTTTTTTTCCACATTATTTTTTATGGAGAGTTGAAAATCCCTTTGACGACGAATGAGATATGATTTTTCTCAAATGAACGAAAAATTTTAAATTTTGACATTTCTCAGTAAGAATCCGTAAACGTTTTTTTAATTCCAGCAGAAAATCTGTAGTCAAGGGGCTAAAAATACGAATGGAACGCAACCAAAATTAAAAAAGTGGCCTTCAGGCTTCACAGGAGTTGTTTTTTTTATATAGAGCTTTTCAGTGCTGTTCTGTATTCCGAACGGGATTTTTCAACCAAAATAACAAAAACATTTTTTTTTAATTCGCGAATGCAGTTCAGAGTAGTTAAGAGGTGCTAAAATTTTGGCTTCCCAATAAAATATTCGGATTCGAAATATAGCACAGTATTGTATATTTTATTTTTCTAAATTAATTAATTTTTAGACTTTTTCATGCAAAATTGCATAAGAAATTTTTTCAATTCTTGAAATTAATTTTTAAATTCTATGTGGCAGCTATTTCTTTAAATTATAAATGAAATTTTGTAGGGGTAATAATTAATGCAAGTGCTTGTATTTTGTAAAGGCAAAAATTGTTTGAAATAAATTTTCCATTAAATTTTTTGAAATAGATTCAGAAAATAACTCGATATACCGAAGGTTGGCAAAAATCTTTACGTTATCGTGAAGTCGATCCTGAAACTATATCTGGATTACGCTCTATAAGCTTGTCACGTAATCCCCAAATTGGTGATGATGGCATTAAGCCCATATTAGAAGTTCTAAAAGACGATGTCTGGATTAAAAGTGAGTTTTAAATAGTGAAAAGACAAACTAACGCCACTAACAGCAACTAAAAAATAATTTTTTTAATTTTTTAGTCATCGATATGGAGAATTGTGGCTTAACTGATCGTGCGGCTAACCTGATATTGGACTGTTTAGAAATGAACAATTACATTATAGATATTAATGTAAACGCTAATACAGGCATAAGTAAATTTCTTCAACGCAATATACGTGAGCAGTTGGGCAAAGAAGACGAGGATCAGAAACTAAGGAGCTCCCAAGAGGAACTAGTTCCAGGACCAAATGGTGTACTTATCAAAAGGAAAAAAGTTACTGCAGCTGCCCTCAGGGAGCAGTTAAAAACTCTGGAAGAGCAATTGGCCTTTGAGAAAGGGCTACGCAAAAAAGCTGAAAGCTTAAATGAAAGATTAAATCAGCAAATAATGGCTTACGAAAACCAGTTGGAAAATAATTTAAACTCTAACATACCTGATGGATATGTCATAGTTAAAAACGAATCTTTACAATCTATAATTAGGGAGTAAGTTCAAAGTTTTTAAAGCTTTATATTTTTTACACATTTCTTTTAGAAAAATTTATTTAACAATGTTTTCTGTTCACAACAATTTGTCTTGTTAGGCGCAATGATTTCCAAAAACTGGCTGCTGGTATTATAAGCAAAAATTCTACGCCACGTAATAATTTAATTTTAGCCAAACAAACAAATAGAAATGGCCCTAGTGTTGTAACTCTAAATTCTCCCACCGATCCAAAACCTTTTATGAGCCAATTAGGTCTACGTAAAACCTTAAAAGTTCGTAAAGTTAAGAGCGAAGTAAAATACGTAGATTATTCGCCTAAAAATGCAACTCGTAGCAAAAACAAGGAATCAAAATCCGACCATGAATTCTCCAAAGAAACTGATGTAAGTTTTAATAATAAAATGTTATTTAAAATAAAGTTTATTGATCATAAAATAATCCAAGAAAATTTTTAATAGCGCCTCCTTTACCATCATTTTTATTTTATTTATTATATATTCTCGTTTTTTAATTTTTGATATACCCACTGTATAGTTTTCTTACTATTTCCAGTTGCAATTGAATACTATTCATTTTGAAACCAATATCGGTGACACTATGGTCAATGTGATCAGCGAACGCAGCAACACCAATTCATCAAAAACTATAACAAACGAGCAGTTTGCGTATAAGAAAGATAAAAAATTGAATGAAAAGTTTTTTCAAAATAATTGTGAAAATTTAACAAAGTTTGAATTGGATGATCTCTCAATACCATCCACTCGTAGTATTGGTAGTGATATAAATTCAAGTGATTCCGAAACATTACGAAATGAATTGGATTGCCAGCCCTTGAAAGTTTTCATACGTCGTGGCAAGCCGATATCCTTAACCCCAATGCCTAAAGTACAAGAATTGGAACGGGAAAATGGTTACATTCACACTGCCGAAAGAAAAACCAACTTTGGTACTGCTAAGACTATTCTGAAATCACCGCGCTCATTGTTTTTAGGATTGTGTGATGACATTCGCAAATCATAAAATATGGTAAACACATTTTTGATTTATAAAAACACTTGTGTGTTATGATCCAATGCCCTTCTTAACAGTACCTTTTCTGAAATGAATAAAATGAAAATTTAAATTAAACCACTAAAATTAATTTACATACAAATGGTTACATTCACACTGCCGAAAGAAAAACCAACTTTGGTACTGCTAAGACTATTCTGAAATCACCGCGCTCATTGTTTTTAGGATTGTGTGATGACATTCGCAAATCATAAAATATGGTAAACACATTTTTGATTTATAAAAACACTTGTGTGTTATGATCCAATGCCCTTCTTAACAGTACCTTTTCTGAAATGAATAAAATGAAAATTTAAATTAAACCACTAAAATTAATTTACATACCATTCTTGTATAGGCTTTTTTGACACTACTATATATAAACTTTAGAATTTAATATATAAAATTGATAAGAAGCGAAGGAAATGCAATTGGAAGGAATTTCGAAAGCTTCGGTGGCAGTAGCTTTTTACCTACGCGAATGGGATTCTCTTTTTAATATCTGTCGGCTAACTAGCCACCTCCAGTAATTAGAAAGTTTGCTTTTGTTTACGGCAATGTTCCTTTCTGCTCTTCTACTTTTACAATAAAACTACACACATCAAAATTCTTTGAATAAACTATATATTTTTATTTATTCTTCATGATTACATAAGTAATGAGATACGTCACATATTTTGAAGATATATTTTAGTAAATCTAAGTGCATACACAAAAGAAAAAGATAAAGCCTTAAACATTTTCATATATTATTTAATTAAGGATTTTTCTTAAGCAAATAGTTCCAAATTATGCATGTCTATCTTAGGCCCTTCCATAGGTTGCAGGTATTTTAACATTTTTTAGTTGAAACTAGTTTTAAGTGTTTAGGTATTAAAATAAAAACTGACGCATTTGTACGAACGATCACAGGCCAATTATGCATAAAAATTCCCCGGCAGTTTTTTTTTTTCACTTTTCTCTTATCATTTATACAATTGATGTCTCTTTAAACATAGAAAGTTTTATGATTTAGGTAATTTTATTCCAAAAACCAAAAATTTTCTTGGGAAAAATATTACTGAAGAATATTCATGATTGGCCTGTCCATGAAAAAATGCAAGTCTAGACTACAAAATACTATTCAAAAGCTGTGACATTGTTTACTTGTTATCGTGTGATGTATAAGATTTAACCACCAAAACCGTACAAAGTACGGCCTTGACGTTTCAAAGCATAAACGACATCCATGGCGGTAACAGTTTTACGTTTTGCGTGCTCGGTATAAGTAACAGCATCACGAATAACGTTTTCCAAAAATACCTGAAAAAACGATTGTTATAAAAAAAATTCCAGAATAATCTATGCAGTCTTGTATTTATATATACACTTGCATGTACATTTAACTTACCTTTAAAACACCTCGAGTTTCTTCATATATTAAGCCAGAAATACGTTTTACTCCTCCTCGACGGGCTAGACGACGAATAGCCGGCTTGGTAATGCCCTGAATGTTATCACGAAGGACCTTACGATGACGTTTGGCACCTCCCTTTCCTAAGCCTTTACCACCTTTTCCGCGACCAGTCATTTTCTAAAATTTACTTGCAAATCTTAAAAAACTTTTCTTTAGTTATTAAAAAATGCAATTTTAAACTTACAAGCTTGTATTAATTTACTTTAATAACGCAGTTTCTAACACAAACAAAATTATTTTGTGGCTTCCAGCAAAATGTATCAAGAATGACGACTCAGAAAAAATTTCTCTTGTTTCTTTTTTTGCAATTCAGCGTAGATAAATTGGGGATGGTAATGTTGCTCGGTGATGGTTAATAATTTCCTTATTTGTTTAAAAAGGGCCAAAATAATGTACTTTTTAATTCTAAAATTTCACTCAGACAAGGCGCATTTAAAAATGTGAGGGGAAAGGCATATCTTCGTATGATTCACTAAAGCTAAGTTACATTTAACAAATTTTAAACAAGCAAAAAAAGTTGGTATGAAAAATGAACAAAGCTTTTTGAGGTTTTGTTAAGTTTAAGATCATAGGGTAATTGTATATACAATTACACTATATTTATCATATCGACTTTTTTGGCTCCTCTCCTAATATTTAATATGTATATCAATATATTAAAAAAAAAATTATTTGACCTTTCTTTTTAATTGAAACGGATAGTTTATTAAGATTGAGGTCGTTTTATTATTCACTCCAACTTGCGTAGCTTCTTCGGTATAACAAAAAAAATTTTAAACTCAGATATAACATGGATTTGCCTTTGTTATCGATTTCGGGATGCGACAAACAAAATTATTACACAAGAGTTTCCATTTATTTCATATATATTTAATATAGTACATAAACATGTATTTAAAAAAATTAAAATGATTTATAATTACGTTGAATTTGTAAAACATCATCCATCATAAAATTACGTAAATGGCATAGAGCCTTTACGACGTTGTCCTGATTCGTAGATGCATATTTGCCCAACCATTGTGAGGGTAAAAGATTTGTAGATGTTGTTACATCTGCTGGAGTGATCGGGTTTAAGACCTTCTTCCAGTTTGATGAATTTTGTGATTGCTGTTGATGAGTGGTACCTTGCAGCGAAGCTATATATTTGATATAGGCTTCGGAGTGTAGCACACGTTGTGGTCGTGGAGGGACTGTAATAAACATTGGCTCTGGTGGAGGTCCCAATGCCTGTTGATACGGCGTTTGTGCGTTATAGTCCATGCCACGAGGTGAATGCGCATTTGTTGCAACTCCTCCGGCCATTATTTGACCATTGACATTAACTGTATTATTCATTTGTTGAGATATCATGTTTATCATTTTAGATTTACGTGGAACATAATTTTTACTACGCTCATGGGGTAAAATGATTTTCCCTGGCTTTGATAAATGAACCTCACGCACATGTTTGATTAGACGCACAAGTGAAGGAAACGCTTGCATGTTTTTTCTAACCCGTATACAGTTACGCCACAAGCAGCAGTATTCCGAATCTGTTTGTTGCGCTGTTCGCTGTACGTGTCCAGTATTTTCCGCTAAGCAATGTTCCATACAATCGATAGAGTCTTCAAATTGGAAATCACATTTGTCCCACAAGCATTCGAATGTTACATTTGAAGGCGGCTGATCCATGTTTGGGCCTGGGCTGGCACAATTTAATGATTCATCTATTAGCTCACGTCTAGCTGCTGTTTCCTCATTTATGCGAGAGGCTCGATCTTCCCAGTTCTGTTTGATGCTGGCAGGTAAATTTTTCCACTCATTGCCCACCATGCGAGAAATGTCACCAAATGAAGCTTCCGGGTTTGCTGTACAAATACCTGAGCAAAAAAAAACGTTTTTTAATTTTATAAGATTATATTATAATTGTATAACTTAAAAAATGGGACAAAAATTTGTCTCAAAATGAAACGATTCACTAACGCCATTCTCAATCACTTACCTTTTCGCATCTCACTAGAATATAAAATATAACCCGTAAGACTTTTCTTAGCAATTTTATTCTTTTTAGAAGATAATGGAGTTGACGATACCGATGGCGCGGGTGACGATATCGTAGCAATGTCCGAACTAACTGATGGTGGGTTGCCATCCAAAGAATCCTCCATTATGCCCAAACCTTCATTGAAATCGTTATTCTTAGCTTCTTTAGCTGGTTTTATAGGCATTTTAAAGTAGAAAACTTCATCTTGTGTTACCTCTGCTGAATGTTGAAATTTCCGTAAAGAGTTTGGTGTGGAAAATTTACGTAACGATTTTTTTAATTCATCATAGCTCGCTTCGCAAATATACACATCACTTTCGGGCAACTCTGTAGGTCGAGAAGTTATATAATCTTGATATTCCAATACCGAACAGCGACCTACTATGGCTATAATTGGGTTTATTTCTTCTACGGTTGATAGTAAAAGTTCTTGGCGGTATAAAGCTTTACCCAGTGGAGGTTGAGTAGATATTGGTGGAATAATTTCAGAGGGTGTTAAAAGCCAGGGTCCCCTAAAATATGATTTATTATTCTGTTCATATATTTGATGAATTTGCGCTATGGACTGTTTGCCTGTTTGGGTGGCTACATACACAAAATCACCCGTTTTGACAATTCCACTGCCAACAGTATTATATTGTTGGTAGTACACAGCATTAATTTCAGCATTCGGTGGAGGATCGCATGGTAAATTTGGTTTTTCCTTCTCAATTAGGGCTTCTTGCAATTTAAGCTCCTCCAACTCACCTTTGTGTTTTTCAATACGCTCCTTAAATACAGACATGACCCTTTTAATTTCTAGAGGTTTCTCACGGGCTTGTAATTTTACTGGATCGTTTTCACGTACAAAAGGCCAATTTTTAAATTTTTGAAATGATCTTGGTCTTACATTGTAACGTGACTCGCATACGAATACATCCTTTTCATCGAAATTTTCTGGTTTGAATTTAATGTAGTCTTTAATATGCATAATGTAACATTTGCCCAAAACTCGTTCCATGGGAATAGTCTGTGACATGCTACTTTTGAATACCTCTTTCTCAAGAAATTTTCTGGTTTGAACATGGTAAGTTTCATGAGGCCTTAGAAAAACTGCACCATGCATCATCTTCATATTGTCTTCGCTAGTCCAAAGCCTCTCGATGTAGGCAATGCTAGGTATTTTATTTTCGTTGTGCTGAAAATATACGAAATCTCCAGGAGAAAAAACCTTCTGGTTGATAATCATGCTTTCTCCTTGCATAGCTGCATTGTCCACTATAACTTTGTCTTCTTGATCTTGTTCGGGTTCTTCTTTTGGTAATTTCTGCTGCCGAATTAATTCTACTTCAGACATCAGCTTTTGTAAAGAATAATGCAAGGCAGTAGAACTCAAAGTGTCTTGACATATTTCATCTCTCTTTCTTATAAAGAAACTTTGTAATTCAACAGAGTCTTGAAAAACATCCGAATCTGTGCGTGAAAGTTTGCGTGCTCTTTCCAAGCAAGCAAATACATCTTCTTGAAAAACATCCAAGCGCTTGTAGACACCTTTATCTAGTCTGCGTTTTACCAAGTCCAATGAAATACCACGCACTTTTTGTTCACCTTGCTGTTCATCATATTCAGGCAATTCTTGCAATGAATCCGAATAACAACGACCAGCTTCATCTTGATGGTTATACGAAGATGTAAACAGAGTCAGCAATAGCTCTTGAACAGCCAAGCCAACATCGGGTACTGTATCACGATCTGTTCTCAAACTTTGTTTTAACTGTAGAGTTAATTGTTGTAATACCAAAGCATCTTTATATATCTGCGAATCGGGTTCGTTATACTTGCAAGCATTTTCTAACATCAACAAAAAGTCTGCAGCCAGTTCATCGACGGTTTCATAAAGGCTCTGTTTGAGTTTGTTCGCAATTCTTTCCATGTCTATAGGTTCCTTTATGATGTCATAGTAGTCAGGATATTCTGTTTTTGAAGGAAGTTTGGTGAAAATCAATGAAAGCTGTCGCTTGCCTTTGGGCTCTTGATAGTCCCGTATTGTTTCATAAAATTGCCATAATTTGTCGCTTACGGGTACAGCATTAGCTTTACGCCTGCCAGGTTTGTTAAGCTTTTGCAAAGGTTTTTTAATTTCATTGAGTCCAGGAAATTCTTTGATTTTTTCATTTAGTGCTTTTTCTAAAATGTTGGCGTCTTCGTAAATATTAGAACCTAAAAAGTAAAAATTGTTCGTAAATTTTTAAATGAGTCAATAAACTTTCTTACCTTCTTCATTATATTGGCGACAATTAGCAAACATTAGACGATAATCAGCGACCACATCTTCTACATCACGATATTTATCGGACCTAATATTGTGCTCTATTGTACTCATATCAATGGGATTTTGTATGATATCATAGTAATCGGGATATATCTTCCGAGGTGGTTTATCCATAAATAAATCAATAGGCTTACGTGTGCCTAACGAAAAGTCCAGCAGATATTTGTGTAAGGTTAAAACTTTTTTCTTCATGTACGGTGTTATTGTCATCCGTTGTATCTTGGGGGAATTTGTACTCGAGTTCATAGAAGCGTTGGGGATAGGATTGAGTCTTGGACGACCTTTCTTCTTCTTCTCTGGTTGAGGTTCCGTGGACGTAACCAGTACTGTTTGCTCGACATCTTCAATTTCATCCTCCTCCTCTTCTTCTTCATCCTCTTCCATTTCGCTGGTCTCTTGATCTAGCGTGTCTTCCACCAACTTGGCATTCATTAGCTTTAGCATTCGGACTGCGTCTTTGTGAGTTCTGTGAGTAGGAGGAAATGCCTTTTTAGCATTATCCAGCATCAAGTACAGATCAGCAGTTAAGTCGCTTATATTAGCGTATTCCCCCTTATTGAGCTTGTTATGAATTTGACCCATAGAAATGGGTCGTTTAATTAATTCAAAATATTCTGGATGGAATCTGCGCACAGGTAATTTCCACAAAGAGGTACCCAAAGGTGGACCCGTAGCACCAGGGTGCTCTGAATGCCCAGGAGCGTTATACAAATG
Organism: Thelaira solivaga; assembly: GCA_947397855.1. NCBI lineage: Eukaryota > Metazoa > Arthropoda > Insecta > Diptera > Tachinidae > Thelaira > Thelaira solivaga. Next base: position 21,222,461 of record OX377610.1, read on the forward strand.
ATCAAATAGAGCCCACATGGGGCCTTCACCTTTACGGCTGGTTTCCTCATCATCTGAAGAGTCAGCTTCCTCTTTTAGAGCCGCTATAGCTGTACTTGACACAGACTTGTGTCGCCGTATCAATTTCGATTTACCGGTTTCTAGTTCAATACGTTTTTGAGTAAAAATTTTCTTTAATATCTTGGCATCTTTATAGATTTGCGAACCGGGCTCATTAAATTGACATGCATTCTTAGTCATTTGCAAAAGATCTCTTTCCATTTCCTGCAGATTTGAGTATGCATTTGTTTGTATTTTTGTAGCGATCAATCTTAAATCAATAGGATGTTCGATGACATCGTAATAATCAGGGTAAATTTTTTTCGATGGTAAAAGCAAGAACATTCTATGTAATGGTCTATCATTGGTAGTGGAGTCCACTGAAGTCATAACAGTACCAAATAATTCTTCGTATGCATTCATTTCATCGTCTTTTACCTCATCTTCGGCATTGCAAGTTAACCTTCGCCTGCCTCTGCCCTTCATTTTAGGTTCATCTTCAATTATTATCATTCCAATAGATTCTAACAATTTTTGCTTATTTGCTATTACGTATTGCCACAGAGTTACAGCATCTTGGTGTTCTGTGGTATCCGGCTTATAAAACGCTTTTGCATTGTTCACCAACAATTCAAAATCCTGTACTAGTTCATCCAAATCATCGTACATGTCAGTTTTAAGTTTTTGTTGAATTTTCAACAAATCTATTGGATTATTAACGACATCATAGTATGACGGCTCCTGCCGACGCTTGGGTGCTCTAATGAAGGTGTCACACAATGTGCTACCGTCTTCTTTTTTTAAATTTCTTACAGAGTCGTAAAGACTCTGACACATTTCTGTGGGATCTAACTTACGTTTCTTTCTGGCAGACATAGTTACCGTCGAAGCTGTTCCTATTGTAGACACTAGTACGGGCGATTGTTCTGGCGTAGAGTCATCCATTTGTTGAGTATCCTCATCGTGTTTGCTACTTATAGAACTAGCTCTTCTTTTGCGGCTTAGCATAATAAAAAAATAGGAAATAAAAAATAACACCTAATTATACCGATTTTTATCAATTCAGATAATTTTCACACGAATTTTCACAAAGCTATTAAAATTGAGAAAGCCACTTCTGTGAATAAGAAAAAATAATGTTGCCATACCTATGCCTAGAAAATGCTACCATACTTAAATAAAAAAAATCACCAAACACAAAATTATACTAACACCATAGCATAGACATTTTCAGTATGGAAAAGAATATTTCTTCTTCTTCAGTTTTTGTAAAATTTCTTTAGAAATAATTTAATTTTTATATATATCATGACATCAGTAGAATAATTTTACTTGTACTTTTGCAGGGTTGTATTATTTTGACACATTGATTTTACTCAATGTATTTATAACATGACTGCACTGAATGCATTTCAGGTACTGTATAAATATAAATACTATATTATACAAATGTCACTCGCTAAAAAACACACAATATGACGGGAGCAACAAATTTGGTGTATTAAAAGACAAAATTAAAATTGTGATTAAAATTCAGCTAAAAATACATGTAATTACTTTTACAGAAAATTTAACTTTTTAAATTAATTTGTTTCATATACAATAAAAATAAGTGTGATATAAACATGAGATAAAAAAAAATAAATTTTTAATAATGTATACTGATATACCACAAATAAGAAAAAAGAAAACACACGAACGAAAGAAATATGGAAAACATACAACAATAAAAACATTTTAATAAGCGCCAGAGGAGCGCCAGTATTATTTTCAACATATACAATTTATTCCAGCTCTCCAATATGTTGTGAAGAACAAATATTAGAATTCCGAGTTAAAGAAGTAATCCCCCGTCTAAATACAAATCATAACTTTTTATCAAAAAGTGTTTAATCAAAAATTTTAACTTGTGTGTGAAAGTTACTGGAGGAACCCTAATTATAATTAATTGTGTACATACAAAAAAATATTTAATTTGCAGAGATCTAAAAGAAAATACGATTTACAATATAATAGTTTTCTCTTATTAATCTTGCCATTCTTTCTTTGATATCACAATAATTATTTCTTAAAAATTGTGTCAAAATGTTTATAATATTTGCAAATCCTTTAAATACGATTGGTAAGTTTTTAGTACATTAAATTCTGTACATTAATAATAAATAAATGGTAACATAAATTTAGGTTTCAAAGTAAAAGTTACTTGTATTGCTTCTTTATTTCTTTTTTAATATAAATAAATTTATGAAAAATAAATTAAGTATTTATTATTATTCTGGATCTATAATCGGATCGGTCTCTGTAAGATCTATTTTGGTGCAATTTAGTTATTTGTAAGAATTGAGTGTAAACAAAGATATCATCTTAACTACCTTTGGTTTTGCTTATCCATATGCATAGTGTGTACAACCACAAACTATTTTTTCGTGGTACAACTACACACTCGTACATACCATATACTCGTATGTACGTATATCTGTAGAAAAATTTCCTGTCTTATTAAGTTATTTAAGTGAGTGAAGATAAATACGCTGAGTTAAATATGTTTTAAAGTAACCCCTTACATTTTTGAGTATTTGTAAATGTCTTTTCAGTATTTAAGCCATATTTATAAAATACGCCTTACGTTATTAAATATTTCTAAATATGTTTTTATTATAGTATATATGCATGATATATTTATAAATTTTAGGAGAAATAAAAGTGCATGGTACAAATATGCATAAATACGTTGATTTCTCTAAGAGATTTTACCAATTTGCAAAGAAACCATAGAAGATTACGGGATGTGACACATCATTTTTAAGAGGAGTTGTAACTTACCGCCTAAATACTCAGAAGTTACTTTGGATTATTAAAAATTTTTTTTAAATTTTTTTTTGCAATTTCCATATACCCAAGTGCTATTGCTCTCGAAGATTTTAGTAACTTCCGGTCGAATCATAGAAGATTACGGAAGATGACACATCATTTTTAAGAGAAGTTCGTCTAGATTTTTAATCTACCGCCCAAACACTGAAAAGTTACTTTGGACTATTTAACGTTTTTTTTTGCAACTTCCGGACGAACAATAGAAGATTACAGAATGTGCCACATATCGTTTTCAAGAGGAGGTCGTCTAGAATTGTAACTTACCGCCCAAATACTCAGAAATTACTTTGGATTATTTTAAATTTTTTTTTTTCAAATTCCATATACCTTGAGGGATTTTTAACATTCCCCATTTTGCCGAGGTACCATTTGCAAATGAAAATTACTAAAGTTTTTTAACATTTCCGGAAAATTTCGTAGTTTTTATTTTATGATGCAAAACGCACTTTGCCAAAAACCCCTTAGAGCAACAGCACTGGGGTATGTGTGTGAAGATAAATACGTATTTAAATATGAAATTTTAGCAAAGACAAAAACCGTACAAAAATGATCAGTGGTCCTGTAGAGAAATTTTCGAAAATTGCAAAAAATGATTTTTTTCAAAGTAAATTTTCTGGAATCCCAAAATTATTTCAGAAATGTAACTAAGCGTAACTTGTAGTGGACCCCTTGCACTACCATACCTATATAGTGGGATACGTGTGTAATTCCATATTTGTCCAATATGGCCAATAATGTACCCAAGGGAGCATTTTTAACAAAATCGAATTTTCCTACTCTGCGGCTATATTTATATATATCTGAAATACATAGATACATTATAAATCTCTTGGAAGACCTTTTTGCATATTTTTTTTTGTTAATCCTTGCCCCTAGGTCCTTGTTTTCTCCTCCTGAATATTTCACTACTCTCTGTTAAATGCTTTACAGGGCTCCGTAAATTGCAAATTTAGCTATGTTAATTTGTAAGGTTTTTGTCTTTGCTAAAATTTCATATTTAAATACGTATTTATCTTCACACACATCACTGGAGCATATGGAAATTTCAAAAAAATATTTTTCAAATAGCTCAAAGTAACTTCTGAGTATTTGGGCGATAGATTAAAAATCTAGACGACTTCCCTTTTAAAATGATATGTGTCCCATAAATATTTAATGACGTGAGACGTACATATGTATTTGATAAATATGCCATAAATACTTAAAAAACGTAATGGGTTACGTTAAAACATATTTAATTCGGCATATTTAGCTTCACTCACTTGCTAAAAAACGATCTTTTAATTAATTTTGAAGAGTAAATAATGTTTCAACTTAGTTTAAATAGAAACAAGCAAAGGTCTTTAATATGAAGTTTATTTCTTGTACAAATAATGTGAACGTTACAACCTACCCCAACTTTAATTTGATTATGTTCTATCATACCACCTAATACACACAATATCCAATAATATGAATAGTATCGGGTGTGTATTTATTTATGTATTTATTTGTGGTAGGGAAAATAAAAGTAAATATGAAAATACAACAAAGCAAATAAAATAATATACATACATACATTCTAACATATGTATGTGTGTGTGTGTGTATATATAATAAATGAAAACCATTGAGCATGTCCTTACTCAATTGTAAATATAGATAAAAACCAGCAAGAAACACTAGGCAAATGAACATAAAATAATCATGGATCTTCTCGTGGCTTTGATACTCAATTTACACCGACAACATGCAAGGATGAAATGGAGTTTAAATAGTAAACAACTAACAAGCACATCATACCATACACATACATATGTACATACATGTACGCAAGTATGTTTTAAATATCACAATTTTCTTATACGTATATAACCCGCCAATATAAAATCCTTGTGCTCGTATAGTGAATGTTAAAAAAAGCATATGAAAGGAAAAATAAATCCTGATAGAAAAAAAGAAAAAATACATTTGATATGAGAACAAAGAAAACTATAAACAGAAAAATATTTTCACTGCACTTCTGGCCACCTAACCATCCACCATCCTCCAACCAATGCAACTCATTCACTCTTCTTTTTGTAAAACTAAAATATGTAGTATATGCACTATTCATACACGAGTATATACACACACACATACATACGTACATAAATACATATTAAATTCTGTAGTATCTATAGAATTTTTACAAATACAAATATTAAATACAAAATAGTAAGTAATAGTACAAATTTAACACACAAAAAATTAATAAAAAAAAAGGTTTGCCATTAAGCACGCCATGGGGTATTCAGTACAATTTTGCAGTAAATATAAGTTTAATTGTTTTCTGTTTCCAATATCTTTTCGTACAATTATTACTGCACTTTTTCGTCAATAGCTTTAAAATTAAAAGACTTCTTATCTTTCAAGCTTCAAAATTAAAAGACTTTTTATCTCTCAAGTGTGAAATTTCTGTAAATAGTTTTGCTTTCAACGAAGTAGGTGTATAGTGTTTGTTAAGCTTGTATCAAGGGATACTGCACAAGTAAGACAGAGCTTTGGAGCAACAACAAATTCTTTTTGAAGTATAGCACTGTGCGACAAAAAAAATATAATTTTTTTTTAGGTGCTGTCGAGTACAACAACAATTTGTTTTTGGAATTTGTCAAACACCCAAAATCTTCAAGTACATATAAAAAACCGATTTTTCGTACCTTAATGTACTCAATTGAATATCAACCGATTTTAAGTTTCTCAGTGAATTTAGAAAGAAAATATTGAGGCCGTTTGAATGGCATGTAAAGCATTGTTCCCACAAAATGTAGCCGCATAAAAAATTGAATATATACTTAAAAGAAAAAGATACTAAAAACTATTATGCACTATTATAGTTATTTATTGTTTTTTTCAGAAAATATTAAAAAAAAAAATCAATTCATTTCCTTTTATGAATTTTCGGGTTTTTTTCCTAATAAATACCATTTTGATCTACCTACGCTGCATATTTGTTCCAAATTTTCACCATATTTATGGCTTCACGAATAATAGTACCACTGTTCTTTAATTTCTCCATGACAATAGTCCAGTATTGTTCAATTGGCGGAAGCTGTGAACAGTTAGGAGGGTTCATGTTTTTTGCCACTATATCGACCTGATGTCTTTGATACCACTCCATCGTAGTTTTTTGATAAGACGCTATATCATGCCAAAATTTACTGAATTAGACACATCAATCGTTTTTGCAAGCAACTGTTTTTTAACCCACAACTGCAAATTTGTTGCCAAATAATGCTTTTTTTCCATTTTTGTGTATATGGAATTTGAATAGGTACCTCCACCACAAAAGATTTGACCTGACAGCTATATTAAGTCCATTTTTACATAGATTTCATCTTCCATAATAAGGCAATTTTGATGAATTTTGTTTAAATTTTACAGTTAAATATGCGTGACCGTCTTGGTATGTTCGGAAGTTACTTTGAATTACTTTGAAATTTGCATACACTCCAGTGCGAAATATCAGAATCGAAATCGCATTAAAAATCAAAAAATTAATTATTGAAGTTGAAAAATAATTGAATTCGCTTATAAGTATTGAAAGCCATGTAGAAAACGACATTAGTTTTAAATATTGCAATTTTTTTTAGGGTTTTTTTTTATAAAAATTATAATTAAGATTCTTAATGTAATAAAGAATTAAGAAAATTTTGAATTTTAAGCTGCAGCTTTTTAACTTTTTTTCTAGCTTATTTTTTTGTCGTGATTTAGCCTTTTCTAGCGATTTTTTTAAGGGAAATATAAAGAGTGATTTTTTTGCTATTATCTTTTTGGCAACACTAGTTTTGACAGCTCACGCACGTTTTGTATCTTGTGTCACTGTCAAACATCTTCAGTTTGGTCTATAATTTAATCATGAATCGTCTTACAAACGAACAACGCTTGCAAATTATTGAATTTTATTACCAAAATGCGTGCTCTGTTAAGAAAGTTCATCGCGCGTTTCTTCCATTTTATGGTCAGTTTAATCGACCTACTGAGGCTTCTATTCGGGCTATTGTAACAAAATTTCGCACCAAATTTACATTGTTGGAAATTAAACCAGCAACACGCTTACGTAGAGTGAGAACTGAAGAAAATATCGCAGCCGTATCGGCCAGTGTTGGTGATGACCGTGAATTATCGATTCGGCGCCGTTCGCAGCAATTGGGCCTCTGTTACACCACTACGTGGAAAATTTTGCGGAAGGATTTGGGTGTGAAGCCTTATAAGATACAACTGGTGCAAGAATTGAAGCCAAACGACCTACCACAACGCCAAAGTTTTCGTGAATGGGCTCTTGAAAAGTTAGATGAAGATCCACTTTTTTTTTCGAAGAATTGTGTTCAGCGTTGCAAGAGCTACCAATGCATCCACAAAAAACAACCGTTTGGTGCGGATTATGGGCTGGCGGCATCATTGGGCCGTATTTCTTCAAAGATGATGCGAATCACAACGTTACTGTGAATGGTGAGCGCTACCGTGCGATGATAACAAACTTTTTTTTGCCCAAAATGGAAGAGCTTGACTTGCATGACATGTGGTTTCAACAAGACGGTGCCACATGCCACACAGCACGCGAAACAATGGACCAATTGAGAGGCGAGTTCGGTGAACAGTTTATTTCACGCTTGGGACCAGTCAATTGGCCGCCCAGATCGTGCGATTTAACGCTTCTAGACTATTTTTTGTGGGGCTATGTTAAGGCTAATGTCTATAGGGACAAGCCCGCTTCGACTGACGCACTGGAAGCCAACATTGTCAACATTATTCGTGAGATACCGGCCGAAATGTTGGAAAGAGTATGCCAAAATTGGACTAAGCGGATGGACCATTTGAGGCGCAGCCGCGGCCAACATTTGCATGAAATAATCTTCAAACATTAAATTATATCGACCCAACTATCGATCCAAATAAATATTTCATGCATTTTTCTGAATTTTATGTGTTTTTTTTTTTAAATTTCCGATAGTTCTTATAAAATCACCTTTTAGCTTAATTTTTTTCTAGCTCCTGGCAACGGTGACTGGAACTTCAAAAAATTAATAATATAATTTAATGGGATTTTTTTCCCAATTCTTAGGTGTTCTTGTGATTTTACGATTAAAAAAGTATTTAGAGAGTGTTGAATATTCTAGAAATCAGTTTTAGTTTTGGTAGCATCAAAATCATTGTAACCTAAAAAACATTCCAAGCCTAGTGGCTTGTAATTATAATTAAACAAATATAATATTATAAATAAAATCATAAAATATAAATAAAATTTTAATTTTCAGGCTTAATTTTGGTTTTGGGATTTTGTGTTTGCCTTACGAAAACAGCTATATTACCACCAGATCATAATGTGGCTTGTGAACATTATGATGAAAAAGAATGCGTGACACGTGGTGATTGTGCCACAAAAATTGAACATTGTAAATTTGATTCGGACAAGCCACCAAGCTGTTATGTTTTATGGTCACGTGATGAAATAACAGGTGAGTTTTAATAAAACTTCAGATTTGTTTTGTTTTTACAAATGAATAACATAATTAAGAAGTTTAAAAAAATAATAAATAATAGTAAAAAAATGCAATATTCTCAACTCTTTATTATTTGCGATTTAATTAATGATATACAAATTACTGCTTATTAAGCAGTATTAGGCTTAATTACGAGTGTCGCTGTCGTAGTCGAATTTACGACAAGCTAATGTATATATGGCAGGTGTTGCCATATATCACTGTTTTCGTCACGCCAACGACATTCATAATCAGGCCTATTGTGAGTGTCGTTGTCGTGATGAAAACATTAATATGTGGCAACGTTGAAGAATTATGTTAAATCGTCATACCTAAACGAGCGCTAGCGGTGTGTATTCTCTACAGAAGTGTTAGTCATCTTGTTTAATAAAACCCACTAAAGACAAACAAAAAAAGCTATATTAAAAAAAGAAACTAGTTAAAATGTCAAAAATAACAAAACAAAAATAAAAAATAATTGTTTTGCAGCCAACTTCACTATAAAACGCGCTGTCAAAGTTGAATTTTCCAACCGCTCAGCGCTGCCGTCGAGTTAATTTGTTATGTTTCATACATTTTGTATGGGCATGAGAATATTTGACGCTTGTCGCGCCAATTTAGGTATGTCTGTTAGTTTGCCGTAAATTCCACTATTTCAACGACACTCGTAGTTAAGCCGATTATCTCTTAATAAGCTTCAGTTTTTTAAGTTAATAACTTAATTTCTTAATAACTTAATTTATGTTCTTTATAAAAAAATTAAAAAAAAGTAGAATAAAATATTTGAAATTTTTTTCACAAAAGTGCTAAGCAAATTGCAAACTTTAAATGCCTCTTCTGTAAAATCATGTTTTCGGAACTATGACACTATTACAGTAAATGAGCGCTGTGTGTTGATATGCTTACATACATTTATGTTTAGAATATTTACAAAAAAACAAATTTTAAATTAAAAATCTGTGAAGAAATTCAATTTTTTTAATATTTGTTCTAGGATTGTATAATTTTATTGTTTTATTTAAAAAAAAAAACTGCAATATATATGACTGCTGAAGTTGCCATATTTATAATCAAAAATATGGCAGCTTTAAATCGTTAAAGTTCATGCTAAAAATTATAGGCAACACAAACAAGTCTAGCTTATCATACACTTTTTATTTAAAGACAGTTTGTAGTAATAAAAAAATATTTATGTGTTCGATTACATCCTATTTTTTAGTTGTAATAATTACCCTAAATGTCAATACAAATTTCTACTCGTATATCATTTAAATAGAAATTTCGATTATGTATTATTAAAGGCATTAATTTGGCCACAGTCTTAAAAAAACAAAAGGGTGTTTTTTATAGACGTATAGAACTTTAAGTTGGCATTACTGTTCAAGATGGCAACCGATTTAACAGCTGTCAAGTGATTTATTCTCAGTTTGGTTTGGCAATTCATCATGAATAGACTCACGCCTGAACAACGCTTGCAAATGGGCACAAAACGAGATTGCCGTTGTTCCCGATTTTCATAAGCGAATTTTGTTTAGCGATGAAGCGCACTTCTGGTTGAATGGCTCCGTCAACAAACAAAACTGCCGCATTTGGAGTGAAGCTAATCCTCAAGTGTATGTCGAAACACCGTTACATCCAGAAAAACTGACTGTTTGGTGCGCTTTATGGGCTGGTGGAATCATTGGTCCGTACTTCTTCAAAAACTATGATGGCCAGAACGTTACAGTCAATGGTGATCGGTATAGAGCCATGATTACTAACTTTTTCATTCCTGAATTGAACAACCATGATGTCCAGGAGCTGTGGTTCTAACAAGACGGCGCAACATGTCACACAGCTCGTGCCTAATTTCACGTTTTGGACCTGTGAATTGGCCTCCAAGATCTTGTGATTTAACACCGCTAGACTACTTTCTGTGGGGCTATGGAAAGTCATTGGTCTATGCGGATAAGCCACAAACGCTTGACCATTTGGAAGACAACATTCGCCGTGTTATTGCCGATATACGGCCACAAATCTTGGAAAAAGTCATCGAAAATTGGACGTCCAGATTGGACTACATCCGAGCCATATGTCAGAAATCATATTTAAAATGTAATGCCACAAGATTATCTTTCGTATAAATAAAATTCATGTCAATCGAATAATCCATCGTTGTTTTATTACAATTTAAAGTTCTATACGTCTATAAAAAACACCCTTTACATTCAAATAAAAAATTATCAAAATATGTATTGCATTTTCAACCATAATTACGAAACTTTGTGATTTTATAAAACAAAATGTTTTTTAAGGAAAACGCTGAGAAAATTATTTTCTATAGAAATAATGTGAATAAATATTTAACTAACAAAATATTTTGCTATTTATTTAATATGAATTTTTATAAAAATATACATATTTTTTTTATTTATTCATGTATTTTTTTATTTTGCTTTACAGGCGAAGACCATATAAAAATGAAGGGTTGCTTCTCTCAAACTCCAGAATGCAATCAAACTGAATGTGTTACGAGTTCGGAGCCTCGTAAGAGTAATATGAATTATTTGCATTTTTGTTGTTGCAAGCAATCAATGTGTAATACTGCACAAAAATGGGAACCAACAACAACAGAAGCAACAACACAAGGTAAATTTTATTTTTGTCTTTTATTATTTATAATAATATACACAAACACACACACACACACACATACATATTTATAAATATTTATGTAAATTTATGCAGTTTTAGAAAAATAAGTATGTGAGTTTGTTTTATTTTTATATTTGAAAGCCAAAGGACCTATATCAAGTTTCTGTAAGTAAGAAATAGCTATAATATTTGTTTTGATGTACTCGTATATAGAGTGTTTACTATTTATTTATTTTTTAATTTTTTAAAGAAAATTCTGGTTTGTTACAGTTGTCGAAGTCGTGTTAAAAAAAGAAGTGTGGCAACATTTTCCATATGTTTTATATTAGCGATGTCGAATTTCGTCTACAACTTTGACAACCGTATTTGTGTGCCTTTTACAGAAAACGAGCAGTTCAATCGTCTAAAAAAATTTTGTGGAAAACTCCATTTTTAAAATATTTTTGAATGTTTTTCATTTAATTTTTTTAGACAATTGCACTACTCGTTTCCTATAAACATCACATTAGTGATAAATTTCTTATTTTCTTAATAATAGTAATATTACCTCTGTTGCGTGGCGGTATGGCTGCCCGCCAGGGTAACGCAATAATGAAGGGATTTAGAGCCACCCATACCATGGAGACATCTCTGATACCTCAGAAAGGCAGTCCATAAATTTGGTCTGCGAGAAATTTGTGTTTAGAACTCATAGAAGGTATTCACAGAAAAGCTCTTTACTCTCCTTACTCTTAGGTGCGTGCCCAATTGGCTACTTATTTTAATGGGAATTTTTTTACTTTTCTCTTTCTTCCTATTGTAAATAAAATTTCATCCTAGCCGAATGTTATTAAGCAAGCATATTTTTGTAAAAATTGTATTAGATTGCAAATATCAGGGTATAGGTAAACTTTACTTTGTTTGTATTATCTACAAAAGAGGCGGCTAACTGCTATCAATTAGAATTAATAGACCCCGTTTTGAAGCACATACTCACCAATACACCATCGTGGAATGCTGAAGGCATTTATATTCTGTTTGGTTCTGATCTGACATCACCAAAAAAAAAAAAAAAAAAAAAAAAAAAATAAAAAATGTCAGTATTAGATGTCAAAAAAGACTCCAATGAAGAATGATCGTCATTTATTGTGCTAACAAGTAACTTATTTTTATAATTCCCAAAATTCATATATGGAGTTATTTTATTTAATACACTAGAGAACTATAAAGTAGACTGATGGAAGATGAAGGTTTACCTGAGACCTCTTTATGATACCTGCAGAAGTAGAAAAAGAAAGAAAGAATAGCGTTAGAAAGACTTCAAAGAGAAAAAGCAAAAGAGTGAAGAATTGACAAACGAAAAGAGAAGATATGAGACGAATTTTGTCATTAATTCAATGAAAAATTCATTATTTTTCAACTAATAAAATATTTCATCAATTCATATAATTTATGAAATATTTAATTATATCAATAACAATTGTAGTGAAATCGTTTCAGAAGACTTATGCTACATTTTTCTTTCAGTGAGACAGTGCTCACCAAGGTGAAATTCACGCTGAACTTTTTGCAAGTTGTAAATTAACAAAAATCACTTGCTTAGCTGCCTACCCTTTAGTGCTTTTATTTAATTTCTTTTATAATAAAATTTTTACAAGTTACACTCTACTAATAAAGGGTGTTTTTTTTATAGACGTATAGAACTTTAAATTGTAATAAAACAACGATGGATTATTCGATTGACATGAATTTTATTTATACGAAAGATAATCTTGTGGCATTACATTTTAAATATGATTTCTGACAAAAGGCCTCGGATGTAGTCCAATCTGGACGTCCAATTTTCGATGACTTTTTCCAAGATTTGTGGCCGTATATCGGCAATAACACGGCGAATGTTGTCTTCCAAATGGTCAAGCGTTTGTGGCTTATCCGCATAGACCAATGACTTTCCATAGCCCCACAGAAAGTAGTCTAGCGGTGTTAAATCACAAGATCTTGGAGGCCAATTCACAGGTCCAAAACGTGAAATTAGGCACGAGCTGTGTGACATGTTGCGCCGTCTTGTTAGAACCACAGCTCCTGGACATCATGGTTGTTCAATTCAGGAATGAAAAAGTTAGTAATCATGGCTCTATACCGATCACCATTGACTGTAACGTTCTGGCCATCATAGTTTTTGAAGAAGTACGGACCAATGATTCCATTAGCCCATAAAGCGCACCAAACAGTCAGTTTTTCTGGATGTAACGGTGTTTCGACATACATTTGAGGATTAGCTTCACTCCAAATGAGGCAGTTTTGTTTGTTGACGCAGCCATTCAACCATAAGTGCGCTTCATCGCTAAACAAAATTCGCTTATGAAAATCGGGAACAACGGCAATCTCGTTTTGTGCCCATTTGCAAGCGTTGTTCAGGCGTGAGTCTATTCATGATGAATTGCCAAACCAAACTGAGAATAAATCACTTGACAGCTGTTAAATCGGTTGCCATCTTGAACAGTAATGCCAACTTAAAGTTCTATACGTCTATAAAAAACACCCTTTATTTACTCATATACATGCATACATGTATACATATTATCTAGTAAGTAAATATGTATGTTTAATATATATTTTCCCTTTTATTGCTTGTTTTTTTGCAATTATTTTGCTAGAGAAATGAATGATAGGTTTGGTTTCTCTGTTGATTTTGTTGTCACCATTAAATGCAGAGCAACAAAATTCGAACGAACAACCTTCTGTGCTGTGCCATATTGCATCGTTTTTACGAGTATGTATGTATGGTATTTGTGTATGAGAGCGGAGTTTAGATTCAAGTGGGATCCTTGTTTGAAATTTTCAATTGCTCCTGCTACTGTAGTTTGTTATTATTATGTTTTTCAAATTCATTGCAAGGCACGTGTGTTGTCGTTGTTGCTGATATTTATGCTGATGATGGTGTTAGTGTTGATGGAAGATGCCACAATGCCATGTTTACCCCAATTTTATACTAGCAATATTTTGTTTTTAATTTTCCATAGGATTTTGTATATATTTTTTTTAGCATTATGCAATTTTTTTTTCGTTCGTTCATGTTTTTCATTCGGTTTAGTTTCTTCGTTACACATACACTTATAAAATATACAAAATTTTATGTACGCTACAGTATGATTTATTAGCTAGAATTGAAGAAAATTCAAATAAAGCAAATGAACTTAAAATGGAGATGAGAATAATTTAATAAAACGTAACAACTTTCAAATGAGAACGTAACTGAAGGTGCTTAAATTGGTCGGCCAAATGTACTGACAGAATTATTTTTACTTAAGATCAGTAGTGCGATTCAGTAATTTTTATTACGAACATTCGCATTCATGAAACAAGTATAATGATATTTTATTGAATTCGGTATTCAGGATTGGTTGAGCAAATGCGATATATGGATTGGCTGCGAAAAATGTTTAATTTTCCGATTTCTAAAGAAATTGATCAAATTGGTGACGAACAAATCGGTGATGTCGTCAACTATCCACCACCTCACAATATACAGGTGAAAGTCGAATTAGTAATCATAATCATAAACCAACCATGTCTTTGCAATGGCACTCGGCTTCCGGTAAAAAACTTGATGAACAACGTTATGGAAGCGACAATACTTAACGGAAAATACAAAAGAGAAGACGTTTTGATTCCATTAATCCCAATTTTTCCCACTAATATCTCATTCGATATTAAACGCTTGCAGTTAGCGGTACGACTTGTATTCGCAATGCCAATTAACAAATTTCAAGGTCAGTCATTGCATGTTTGCCTTGAAAATCAATGCTTCTCCCATCGTAAATTGTATGTTTTGGAACACTTTCTGCATTATAAGCTTACGATTCAGACAAAAAACAAAAAAATTCGTTAATTAGAAAAAAAAAATTGGAATAGCAATAGAAAAAAATTATTTGTTGATTTCAATTGCTTATCTGAATATCAAATAAATAAAATGCCTGATTCATTATAATTGGAAATGCAAACTAAAGATACTACAATGATCAATCAAAAATACTTGTTAACTATTTTTATGCATTTTAATTTAAATAAAATTTAAAGGTTCAGCTAGTATCGGTATATAAATAAATAGTTGTAATTCGACCTCAAACTTAAAAAACTAGCCGTTTTAATATACACACGAAAAATGTGATTATAATCAAGATTGTCCACTCTTTGAAGAAAAAAATAATACATTTCTCTCTCTCTCTCTTTCTTTCATTTAGCTGTAAATTATTAGCCAATAGGAAAACATCGCGTGACCACATTTGTGCTAAACTTTGTATTTCTTTGCGGTAATCTTGTATTTCTATCGTTCTTGCTTATTATCGCATAATTTTAAAAATAATTTTAAATCTATAAAATTTAATAAAAGTCTACTTTTTTCTGACTGAGATAATGGCTAATTGTAATTATAATTATTCTACTCTATTTAAAGTTGGCAAAAAGCTCTGAGGATTTCTCTCTGTAAATTCTCCATCTAATTCTAATTCTATTCTAATCAAAGCTCAGCTTTAATTTAAAAAAGGAATGTGTACCTAACATGTAAATGACAAAGCTGTGAATTAAATAAATAAAACCTTGTTTTAAAATTGCATTGTTCTGATTTACTTACTGTACAGTTACTTGAGTGCCATTCTTAACCGATTTAAACATACATATATACATACACATACACATGCACATGTACACATTGTTTTCTTTTTACTGTCGCTGCCATTGTTGCTGCTATTGAAGTTAATGAACTCGGCAAATAAAAATGTAAAAAATCAAAGCTTTCGGAAGAGTAGCAGCAGTAGCATAGCTGCAGTTGCTGCTGTAACACTCTTTCATTCTGCCATATGTTACAAATGATGTGTATTGGTTGTGTACTATAGATTCATGTTTGTTTGTATTTGCCACTTTTGAGAAAAGGAACTCACTTAAATACACCATCATATAAACTCATACTTATACATGTTTATAAACACTTACACACACCCACAAATATCCACTTTCACACATACATACTCTCACTCACACTCTCACGCACACTCAAACCTAAATATGTATTTACTTATCCTTGTGATGCTTTTTCAACATAAAAAAATAAAAAATAACATAAAAAAGTAAAGCAAAAACCTCTAGATTTCACTGTTGCTACTGTTGTTGTTGTTATTGTAACATGCAGCTTTTTGCCTCATAAAAATTTTCCGTTTATAGTCACGTTTTTCTTGTTGATTCACTTGTTAATTTTTTTTTTATTTTTTTTTATATTATTTTTTCGTTCTCTTAATAAATTGGGGGAACTTTCATTTTTCTTTTTGTCAGAGTATAATTTTTATGAATTTTTTTTCCATTGCATGCTCGTAAAGCAAGTATATGTGTGTGTATATTAATTTGTAAATTTTGCATACGAGATGATGTGATGTGTATTTCTGTTAGAATCATTTTTTGTGTGTTGTTGCACAGTGGCTTAGTAGTAGTAGAAGTAGTAGTAATTACTCAGATGCTCTTAGTTGTGTGCATTCATAGAAGAAAAATTTTATCGCTTAAGAAAATTACAATTAGAAAAATATTTTATTTCTTTTTTTTTAATAATTTAATATGAATATCATGAGGAAAACAATAAATTTCAAATAACCCAACACAATTCTGGAATTAAGCACAAATAAAGATTAACATTTTGTCAATTTTGACAACTTATGATAAATCAGCTGTGGGGCGAATTGCCTAATGCACACACCTGTATAATTTCATCATGGCTTGATATCGAATGACAAAGACCGAAAATTTGAATTTGCTTGATGCCGAATGCTACGATTTGAGTTCTATTTTGTGTTCTCTGGACTGCAAAGCAATAATTAACTATAGGGCCATAATTTTGACTAGCGATACCATCTGTTTGTCAATTTATTTTGATGAATGTAAATTCTAATTTGAGTAAAGTTATAAATATCAAGGCAAGTCGAATTCATCAAGCATCTCTAAGCTTAAAATATTCGTGAATTGTCAAAAAAGACAGATGGTTTATACATTCCGACCATATAAATGTAACAATTTTGACAAGTTAAGAAAAAACTTGAAGCATACAGCTGCTTTCTTGATATTAGGCCTGATTACGAGTGTCGTTGTCGAGACAAAACCGGAGATATATGGCAAGGCTGGCTATATGTTATAAATCACCTTGTCGTAAATTCGACTACAACAATAAGGCTGATTACCTTGTATGAATTCGCCTTGATTGAAGGCAACTACTGCTTAAAGTATGTATTATATTTTGTTAAAATATTTAATTTTCTTTTCTGTATTCCACACGGATTTGAAAAAAATGTGGAATTACATTATTTTTCTTGTTATTAAATGAAAACTTTTATGTTTTTTTAATTCTACCAAAAATTTCGCACCCAAAATAAAGCAAAAACTAAATTTTTAAAAATCTTAAAATGAACCAGAGTATCTATGAGATGCTGAATTTTTCAATTCCGAATAAGATATTCGGATTTGGAATACAGAACAGCACTGATAGATTTATATTCAAAATAAACCACTGTTCCTTGTTTGGTAGAGTTTCAAGTAAAAATAAAAAATATAGAGTATGTGTGTTTTATTCTTTCCCCATTTGGAGCAAGCAGTTTTCTGATTTGCAGCTTAATTTTTTTATATTATTTTTTGACTTAAGTTTTTTTTTATTTGGCCACTTGTAATGTTATTCACCTGTAGGCCGTATTTCTTTTTTAGGTTGTTTTAGTTTCTTTTTGATTTTATTATTTTTTTTCATTTCGTTTATTTTTATATTATTGTTATTACTTTTTTTTTGGAGGGTAATCTTTTATGCCTTAGAAAAACGAACTAAAAGAAACAGAACAACGTTATGTTTACCTTGTAATTATTTTCAAATGTAAAATTTGTAAGAAAATGAAAGGGGTTGATTTTCATCTTTATTTATTTTGTTTTTGTTATAAATCTGGAAATGTATGTTTTTAATTGTATTGGAGGATATTGTTGATGGTTAAATTTAGTAGTTCAATAAACTGTCATTTAAGAATTAGAAAAAAGTATATAAATAAATACCTACAAGTGTTTATGTTTAATATGTTCTAATTCAAAAACAAACAAAAATATACGTTTAAAGTATTTTTTGTAAAATTTTTTTTTTTTATTTATTTGAAACAAGTTGTTATTATTCATCTTATAAATTAAAGCAAGAAAGCAAAATTTTGAAACTTTTTATGTAAAAAAAAGCAAAACTTTCTTGGATTATAATATATAATCCACCTAAAATATCTCACCAGTCTTTAATAAATATAAACACATCTGCATTTTATAATACTAAAGGGTCCGCCATCTAACGTTTTTTTTCAACTAGTGCTTATTTCGTGAATGGTAAAACTTAGCTCATGTCTGATTTGACAGATAATTAGTTTTATCCTTCCGCTGAAAGAATATGGTTGTGTTTTCGCTTTGCTAAGTGGGCCCGCGATCGACTTACAGAAGATTCCGATCATCTTTTCAGATGAAGCTCATTTTGATCTTGGCGGGTATGTAAACAAGCAAAATTGTCGCATTTGGGGCACAGAAAATCCGCACGCATACATTGAAAAGCAGACGCACTCAAAACGGTCCAGAGGCATAATTGGGTCATTTTTCTTCGAAAATGAACAAGGAGTGGCCGTTAGTCAATGGCGATCGTTATCGGGCCATGTTGAACGAATTTTTGTTCAAAAAAATTGAAGAGTAGGATATTGGCAATATTTGGTTTCAACAGGACGGCGCTACGTGCCACACAGCCGAAGCTACACTCGATGTTTTTATATCATTTTCAAAAAAATATTTAATTTTTTTATATGGTATTAAGAGGTTGTTAAATGTTCAAGCTCTTTTAAATTTTTTTTTTTTGATTTTATATACAGTGGTGTGAAAAATAATAAGGACATGATGTACAAGTTAATTTAAGATTCAATAATAGTTAAAATAAGAGATTGTTTTGATATTTAAGTGTACCAATTTAGTGCTTAACAAGTAAATTATTTTGCAATTTTTGTCAATTTGGCAATTTTACTTTAACTTATTTACGATTAAAGTATTGTTTAGTCATGGTTTATTTGAAAATTATAAAAAAAGAAAAATAAGCTGTGAAAAATGTAATAATAATCAATATAAATCACTTATTTTTGTTAAGACATAAGGCAGGTTCTTGTGGAGAGAAATCACGTAAAAATTGCTCTGAAAAAAACATCATTTGTCTTTTAATATGGAAGCGAATGAGTGTTAAATAAATTAAATTAAAAAATAAACATACGGAACAGACACACAGAAGAAAATTTTCAATTTGAAAAAAAAAACAAAAAAAAAATTATTTATGTAGAAAATTGGAAAAAAATTACCATTTTTAAAATTACCCTCAAAATTATTAATACAACTCTGCTGTATTTTCGAAATGTCTACATGTTATTTTTTGCTTTCGAATTGAAAATTAATTTCGAAAGGCATTTCGATTCGAATGGAAATATTTACATATAGCCCCCCATAACATAATTATTAATTTATTTGCATCTATATAAATAAAATAATTTTTTTTTACAGTGCCCAAAGAGAAGACTCCAGAAAACACCGATTTAATTTATATAATAATTTGTTCCATCATACTGGCCATATTAATTACCATAACAGGCATTGGCTTATTTTTATATCGTAGACGTAAACAAGCTCATTTCAATGAAATACCAACAGTAAGTATTATTTTGACTTTTAAAAAAGGGAATTTTTTTAACAATAATAAAAACCAACCTTCTTTTACTAATAGAATGAGGCTGAAATAACAAACTCTTCACCCTTGCTTAACAATAGACCCATACAGCTTTTGGAATTAAAGGCTAGTGGCCGGTTTGGCGATGTATGGCAAGCAAAACTTCACAATCAAGATGTGGCAGTTAAAATATTTCGCATGCAAGAGAAAGAATCATGGAATACTGAATTGGAAATTTATAAATTACCTCGTATGCGTCATCCGAATATTTTAGAGTTTTTGGGTCATGAAAAACATACTGAAAAAATTCAACAAGAGTTTTGGCTTATATCAGCCTATCAACATAATGGTTCCCTGTGCGATTATTTGAAATCGCATACAATCACATATCAAGAATTGTGTAAAATCGCTGAATCAATGGCTTGTGGTTTAGCTCATTTGCATGAGGAAATATTTTCAACAAAAAGTGAAGGCCTTAAGCCATCTATAGCACATCGTGATTTTAAATCAAAAAATGTTTTGCTCAAAAACGATTTGACAGCTTGTATTGCTGATTTTGGTTTGGCCATGATATTTCAACCGGGTGAGTTCAAAATTGTATTTCTTTTTTCGTTAACATATTTTTATGTGGTACTTTTGTACAGTTTCGCTATAATTTAAACTATCTTGCACACTTTTTTACCATTTACAAACTGCAGAAGAAGATTTTAAAATTAAAGTTTCCAATTTAAAAATATTTTTTGCTATTGTTGTTGAAATCTTTTTTATGTGCTGTTTATAAAACAAAAACAATCCGATAATATAAATTTTTTAAATTGATTTATGTGCTGTTTTATAACACAAGCAATCAATCAACTTGTCTAAAAAATTTGTATGAAAACAACTCAATATTTTGAGCGATTTTCATATAAAATTTCCAGACGAGCTGATCAGCACATTAATTTTTTTTTTTTTTATTTATGTAATTAATTTCAACTTAGTTTTCATTTACTCTTCATTTGTGTATAATATTTTTAGAAAAAACAGATTTTACACAGTATAGCCGAAATCGTCACATTCGATATCTAATGAATTGCAATTCTCATCTTATATGAAAAAGTTTTAAAATTTCTATAGAACTTGCTCGATATCGAATGCGACGTCTTATCTTTAGATAAATAGCTTAATTATATTATTCTAAAAAAAGCGTTTTTAAAAATATTGAATTTAAAACAGCAATCCAATTTGTTTTTATGGTGGTTTAGAAAATAATCTGAAATGAAAAAAAAATATTTTAGTCAACGTCAACTAAAGTTCAAAATAATTGAGTATAATTTTAGTGAAACTTTACTTTAAGTATTTAAGGGCATATTACCCTGCAGATTATATTGTAACAATAACTAACAGAAGAAGTAAATTTGCCTTGAACAAGTTTTTCTTCAACAAAAGCTTTTGAAACGGATCAAAGATGAGAAGAAAATAACAAATTCTCTTTCCCTAGCTGTGAAAAGTCTCGACATTAATTTGTTTAGTATTTTTTTTAAAGATCTACTAAATTCGAATGGAACTTTCCTTAACAAAGGCCTAAAATCCCAATCTGAATTATTAGTTTAATAAAAAAAAAAGACTTAGTGTGTTTAAAAATATATTTAGTTAAGAAAGAATATGTATGTACTTGTACAACATATGGCGGCTTTTTGGAATAGAAATAAAGCTTTGGAGCAGCTTACTGATTAACAAAAAAAATTTTGCAACCTAAACTAACTTAAAACAAAGCATGGCAACACTTTCATTTTCATTTCTAATACAAAAGATAATTATGCATGCAAATATAGTATTAAAAAAATAATTTAAAACAATTAAAAAAATATTTACAAAAAACAAATTCAGGCAAACCTTGTGGAGACACACATGGCCAAGTGGGCACAAGACGTTATATGGCTCCTGAAGTCTTAGAAGGTGCCATAAATTTCAATCGTGATGCATTTCTACGTATAGATGTCTACGCTTGTGGTTTAGTGCTATGGGAAATGGTATCACGTTGCGATGCTACAGGACCTGTGGGAGAATATTTGTTACCATTTGAGGCAGAGGTTTGATATGATAAAATAAGTTTTCAATTCATTTTTTTTTATATATTTTTGTTTTACAGCTGGGACAAAGACCCACCTTGGATGAAGTACAGGAAAATGTTGTTATGAAAAAATTACGTCCACAAATTTTAAATTCATGGCGTTCACATCCAGTAAGTAAAACTTAGTTGTCGGTATAAAAATAAAATAAAATAAAATTATTTTATTACCTTGAACTACAAATTAATTAAGGGTTTATGGTTTGATTATTTAATTAAGTTTGTTAATATAATATCAATTTGATAAAATCATTAGATAGAAATGAAAGAAAATTAGTTTGCTTTATCTAATTTCAAATAATCAGTCCTGTTCTGTAAACCAAATTCAGATAATTTTATTCGTTTTAAAACTGCATAAACAAACTTGTCGAAAGTAAATCGAATAAGTTTAATTTTTTTAATTTTTTTAGTAAAATTACTTTTGCTGTAATACATTTAAGTAAAACAAAAAGACAAAAATTTGAAAAACACTGATATTTCTTTAAATTTTCGCTTCAAGTATGTAAGGAAATTAGTTCGATGAAGAAAAGCAACTTTTTGGCCAAACAATGTCTGTTAATTTTATAACACAAATACTTGGCTTGGCGCTTAAATAAAAATTCGAATTTAACTTGCATTGATATCAAAACGAATGATTTGCAGAACATCAAATAGGCTTTTACTCGCTTTTCAAAACGATTCGGTTTACAGAACATTTAATTCTCTTTTTACCTTTTAAAAATCAAATCTCAAATTTTTGTTGTTTTTATATTTTGATATCAAATGAGTAAAGGTCTCTTGGGTTAAAAAAAATTAAACATACACTAACGTGCATTTTACAGGAAACGTACAATTAAATCATATAAAAATTTGTACGGAAAACCCGAAATATTTAAAATATTATAATTTTAGTAAATTATTCGATCTTATAAATTTATTATTAATTAATATTATTCATGCTTATTTTTTATTATTTTTCATAGAGTTTTAAAATAGTGTTAAAATTATTTAAAGAAAAAATAGAATTAAAGTATTTTTTTTTTATTTTTTAGGGCATCAGCATTATTTGTGACACAATGGAAGAATGTTGGGATCATGATACTGAGGCTCGTCTCTCATCCTCCTGTGTTATGGAAAGATTTTTACAATTGCAGAAATATCCCACCACAATGTTAATTAAAACAAACACCAATAATATTGTGGTGGATGCAAAAGAATCAAATAATTTAAGAGTATAGAAAAGGTATTAAATCACTCTTGTTGTCAGTTTCATCCTAACGTTAATACAAACACATACACTTAGTAAGATGAAACTAACACAAGAGTGATACAAGTTTTTTTAAGGCGCGCCACAAAATACAAAACAGTAAAAATATTTAAAGATTTTTGTTTGTTTGTTTTAAAACATATTAAAATAATTGTTTTACGTTGCCCCTAACTCCTCTAAACTCCAAAGCTCGGTTTAAATATTGAGTAAGAAGTATATGTTATAGAAATTCGTTTCCTTTGCCACTATACGGCAAAGGATTTGTACACAAAAATCATTTTATATAAAAACGACAAGCCGCAGTGTTCATAAATGTGGTGTTTATTTTACAACTTGATTTTAAGTTACTTTATATTCGTTTTATACATGCATACATACATATATACCATATAAACTGTATATTTATGTAGGTACATATGTGTAGTTCAATTTGTACAATAAGTGAAAAAATATATATAGAATTACTATAAGATTAAATAAATAAGTAAAATTTAAGTCAGTCTTGTCTAATAAATAATCAAAACTGTAGGAAATTGCAATTTTTATAATTTAAATTTTAAAATCAATTTGTTATATACATATATTGGACATATGTCCAGTTCCATTAATACTCCAAGTTTATAATTTGTTTTAATTTTTTTTTTTTAGGATTCACATTCGCAGCCTGTTTAATCACACTAAATTTTTATTTCATTGCAATCGAATTTAAAATTTATAAAAAGTTCTAAGTTCTTTCATTGCTTTTTGATTAAAAAAAAATGTTTTGTTGCATAAGAGGATAATATTGTCAATGTATATTGTATGTTCGGTTGTGCCGTGTCTTAATATAGTAGCCAAATATTCATATTTTTAATTTTGCACATTTTTCTTAACTATTCAAAAAAAAAAAACATTTAAAAAGATTTTTAGTGAAATGTCAATGACTTCTTTCTTTTTTTTTTGTTAGTCCTAAAATAAATAATTAATTTCAGCTAAAGAAATTGAAATTAATTTATGAAAAAATCCGTTGTAGGATCCTTCTTTTTGAAAGCAATAAAAATAAAAAACTGCATGTTTAACAAAGAAATTCAATGAGAGTACAAAATAATTAAATTTTATTTAAAATGTTTATAAATATTTAAATTAATATGTTATTTAAATGAAATTCGAATTAACGAATTATCGTTGAACAATATTTCTATATTCGGAGGCATTTAAAAGGCACATAGCTGCACAAGCATACTTGACGAAAGCCCTACATCACAACAAACATGTGTAATAGTTTATAATAAAAAATGCTTGCAAATCTTTTTAAGTATGTTTGTATAGCCCTTTAGTACACATATAGACCGATTGATAAGTTTTATGTGTTCGCGATCATACACACACATGTATATTTACTTTCGTTAATAGCAGTGTGTACCCACTAAAGGACTGCACAAGCATACTTGAAATGGCTTGCAAGCACATTTTATTATAAAATATTAGACATGTTTGTAGTAATGTGTGGTATTTAAGTATGCGTGCGCAGCCCTTAGTACACATACATTACGCACATGTACAGCTTAAGAATTTCCATAAAAACATACAAAACAGAAATTAATAAAAAACTAAAAATTCAGTTGTATTTTTGATTTTTTTCGGGACTCTTCTGAAAAATTCGCAAAACATCCACTCTCAAAAATAGTCGTAAAATAGAAGAGGTTGCTATTTATGGACCCAATAAGGCTGCATTTCAATAACAACCTGAAGACAGCAACTACAAACAGGTCAATTTCAAACACTACAAAGACAGACAGACGGGCACTATTCATAAAGATCCAAAATATATATTTTTATAGGGTGTCCCATGTACGGTGTAGAAATTACAAACGAAATCACAAACTTATATGTATATACCCTTCGCACTTACAGTGAAGGGTATAAAAATGAAATACAAACGAAAAAAAATTATCTGTCTTTGGCACTCACTAGAATGCAAAAAAAGAAAAAAAAGATTAACTACAAAATACAAAAACGTACTATTTTTATTTTACAGAAATTTTCATTCACAATGTGTTAATTCCTATTATCTTTACCACCTATGTAAATACATATATAATTTTAGACAAGACTGCCTTGAATATCCATTTTATAATGCGAAATTTTAATAAAATGTAAAATAAAAATAGTAAAAAAAAAAATTAGATGAAATCTTGGTGTAAATAGACCAGGTGACATTAAGACGGCAGCTGAATGCTACATGACTGAAGCGCCTTCTATCAAAAGTTAAGCGACATCAATGTGTTAAAAGATCAAAAACGGAAACAAATTTTTGCTTTCACTCTGGCACACTTCCGGACATAACTTTTGACAGGAGGCGCCTCAAAAGCAATAACAAAATGTAAGGGCTTTTTGTATTTTTAATGACATCATGGATGAAATGAAAATACAATTTAAAACCCATACATAAGCAACGTTACATGTATATGATTTATTAAATCGGACTGATCGCTAAGCATTATTTAAAGAAAAGAAAAAACTGTTAAGAATATTTAAAAGAGATTGCACAAATAGCAAGTAATTGTGGGAGAGCAAGCACTGCAAGCAATATTATTAGCACATGTTGATAATTGAAAACAAGACAAAAGCAGTGAGTAGATTCATATAAGAAAAAACCGAATTAACTCCTGTACATCTCTGATACGTGAATGATTATAAAATTGATTATTTTATAGAATGTTGGTAATTACATTAGGAAAACGTAAGCACAAAAAAAAATAATAATAAAAACAGTTTATTAGCTATCAAACCAGTTCGAATTTATACACCAAAAATTAAAAAAAAAAAAAATTTAAACAACATCAAATCAAAAAAAGAAATACGAACCCCATTTCCTATTTTAAAGCCATATCTTTCTTCTATCAATAAATAAAAATCTTTTTATAGCATCTGTTTACCAGCTAGTTTTAAAATTAAATATATATTAAGTTATATTAAATAGAATTATTAATACTTTATTATTTATAATTAATGTTAATTTTTATATTATTATTATGATTTTTGCAATTTAAATATTAATTTTTTTTATTTAAAGACTGGCAGCTGGCTTTCATAACAAAAGAAAATCAGTGCTGTTCTGTATTCCGAATCCGAATATATTATTCTGTGGTCCATTTAAAAATTTTTAAAATTTTGTTTTTGCTTTATTTTGGGTGCGAAATTATTGGTAGAATTAAAAACACATAAAAGTTTTCATTTAATAAAAAGAAAAAAAATGTAATTCCACATTTTTTCAAATCCGTGTGGATTACAGGACATGCACGAATAATGTGCTGTTTTTTCGTAAAAGCGATCATTTTTTTACAAGATTTCTAGACCATTTGATCATTTGGATTACATCAACTACACTTTAATGTATACTTTTTGATTAACAATTATGTAGCACATCATTATCATATTAACTTTTTGTTTTGATAATTTTTTAAATCAATTTTTTTAAAGTTTTCTTGTTGAAGGATACAGCGACTTTCAACATGCATTTAATTTTACTAGTCATTCTCTCAAGAATGAGAAATAATGACATTGTTTTTTCGTTTGTTTGATTTCTTAAAAAAAATTATTAGAATGAAATGTTTTTTTATTTAATAAATATTTATTTCAATACGCAAAAGTGCAAAGTAGTAAAAAAGATTCACTTAATATTTACGAAACAGACATGCAATTGCATATAAAAAATTAAAATTTTTTTAAATTCATTTTATTGTATTTCAAGTATCGTTTAAAGCAATAACTTATTTACCTCTATTCTGTGTTTTGGTGCGAATCGAAGTTTCTTCCTTTGGGCAGCTTTGGTATTTTGAGTTTCGATCACAATTGAAATTTCTCCGTTTTACACTATAATACAAGCTTTAAGATTTTCATTGGATTTTGTCATCTGATACATTGAAAAGCATAAACGTTTAGAAAATTTTCTAAAAATGGCGAGACTGTCAAATATCTATACTTATTTTACTTATTTTTTGTTATACTTTTTCCTTTAATTTCGTGTTACTTAGTATTACAGTGTAAAACCCCCCTTTAAGGTACTGACTGACTATCCTACACGATCGTACGATTATGTCAAAATAATGCGTGACAGAATTCTGTCCTTGAAGAAATCGCTTTAAAATGGCAAACTTTATGTCACAATATTATACAAAAAAAGCTGCAAAAACATATGTTTACTCACCTTAATACTTTTAAAAGTATTCATTTTCTTTTGCCGCAAAATATTTTTTTTACAATGAAAAATAACCTAAAAAAAACACAAGCTTGGTATTGTTGCTATTTTTCTGCCTTGAACATAGAAAATGCAACTCTGATCGTACAGATAAAATTTATTTTATGAAAATTTTCATAACATTAAAAAACCGGACAGACCTGTCAAAAAGTCTGTCACACACATGCTTTTTCAATACACACTATCATACTTTTTTAGCACACATGCGTTTTTAGGTAGATCGTACGACTAAGTAGGATAGTGAGTCCTGAGCTTTAGCAACATTGACATTTTGGGTACTATTTTTTCTTCAATCGCATTACTTTAGATTGTAAGTATTATGTGTTTCGATCGTAGCTACGTTTTTCGAAGTTGCTATGTTGTTGGCGAAAGGTTTTCAATTTTTATTTGTGTAATTGGAATAGTAAATTTAAGTATGTATGGCACGCAATAGAAAAACTTTCAAAACCGGTTCAATTATTTTCTTTTTTGGTACTGAAAGCTTTATTTAATTTACTGGCACCAGCGGTAGAATAGTTTTTGGAGTGGCCAGTGAGATGTGAGACGCACAATTGATTCTCTTGCTGTACAATTATGCGTAAAATAGCAAAATAAAATATTTCGGGCTTAAATACCTTCTGGCTTCTTTCTTTTGGCTTTGCTTAATTAAATTTTGTGTTTAATTAATAACTTCTATTGACAAAATATTTAGTTTTTAATTATTTCATTTCGTATTTTTTATCACTGGTCTTCTTTACGACGTATTTTTTTGTTCCAAACGTTTCATAACAAAACAACTCATGCTTCTGCCTTTTCTTTCGATTCAGTTTTTTGTTGAAACACAGAATAGGGTGGATGATCCCTATTAAGTTTATGAACCAAATTAATTTTTTATTCTAAAATTTTAAGCTTTTGGTAGCAAATAAAACTGTTTGAAATTTTAGATTTTTGTTAGCAAATATTTTGAAATTTTTTTTTAGCTTCTCCAAAAAAAAAAAAAATTTAATTTTTAAGTTCATAGAAATTCGATTCTCACTTGAGTTTATTTTTTTATATTATTAAAAAATTAAAAGAAAATCAAATCAACACATTTTACAAGAATAAAAAAAAATATTTTTAGATATTCTTTACACACAATTTCTTAGTTTTTGTGCCTTCTTTTATTATTATGTATAAGATTTTATTTAAATGTAAATATTTAACATAAATTTTTTTTTTAAATTTGTAAGAAAAAATAAAAATTTAAATTTGTAATCCTCTTAAAATATACATGTTTTGCTTTATTTGATTTTAGTTTCATTTCTCACAGTGCCAATAAATATAAATCCATATAGTCCCATTTCTTTTTACGTTTTTCCATCCTACAGAAAACTCCTCCATACTCTTATCTTATAGTTACACAATGAAAGTACAATTATTTAGCTGGGTTCAGTTAAGTTTGTTTAACATAAATAAAAGCATATTTACTAATTAACTTAAAAAATATGAAAAAAAAAATTAAGAACACAAAAAAAGAGTTTCTG
The DNA here is from genome assembly GCA_947397855.1 of Thelaira solivaga. Classification (NCBI taxonomy): domain Eukaryota; kingdom Metazoa; phylum Arthropoda; class Insecta; order Diptera; family Tachinidae; genus Thelaira; species Thelaira solivaga. The sequence continues at coordinate 21,251,329 of OX377610.1, forward strand.
AATTTATATATAAAACAATAATAATAAAAAACAATTCTAGCAAAATAGCACTAGTTGATTTAAAATTTTTATTATTAAATTCAGTTCTGTATTATCAGCAACACACAGAAAAATGTTAAAATAAAATAGAACAAAAAAATACAAATTGAAACACATACACAAGTAGTTAAATAAATAATAAAAAAAAAAAAAATTATTGAAGTAATCAAATCAAAAATGCATAAATAAATATTTAAACAATTATTAATTAAAATTTGTAAGTGTACATACTAAACATAATAATTCGTCTGACATTAATCATAATAGTCATGTCATGCTAAACACAAAAACAAAAGCAAAAAATACAATTGAATTTTCATAAAATTTCAAGATCAATAACATTTTTCTGTATTCATGCATGCAATGCTGCTTCAAAATTTATGAAAATTTAGTTGTGTATAAATAATACACACACATACTCATAAATTAGGCACAACAAAAATAAAATAAAATTAAATTAATTTTTTTTTTCGCAAAAGCATTTTTACAAAAAACTTTATCCACAAACAAGGGGGTTACTCTGTATTGCGATGCGAAAGCTAAATACGAAAAGAAGGCAATTTTGTACTCTCTATCGCTTTTGAAATTTTTTTTTTTTTAAATTGACATTACAAAATTATTTGTCTAAGATTTTGACCACGTTTTCACAATTTTGACAGTAAATAAATGTCACAATAGAAAAAAAACAAAGGAAATTAAATCAGGAGCCAAATCACCGCATTCGATATTGAATGAAAACTATCGTAATTTTAGTGTTTTTGTATGAAAAAATTGGAAAATTTCGATACAAGTTGCTTGTTATCGAATGCGGTGATTTGTCCCAATTTTTATGTGGTTTTGATTTAAAATTAAATAAAAAAGTTGTATTTTTTATCTTTTCTTAACATATAAAATTCGGCTGGACCGATTTAATTCAATTTCTGTGTATGCCTTTGAGTTACGCCTAGGAAGGTTTAGCGTCACAAATCCACCAGGCAGGTGGCGCTGCAATGGGTATCTGGCTTATTTATCTACTACCTGTTTTTACTCAGTCTTGCACGGTCTTTTATTCTATGAGTACGATTTATTAGAGTAAGAAGATCGAATATACAAAAATTTTCTATTCTCATCAAAACACAACTTAAAATTTTATGAAAATTAAAATATGCCACACCCATGGCCACGCCCACTTTTTAAATTTTCTCGACCGATTTGGCTAATTTTTTTTAGTATATATCCGGCATTACCCAAATTAAATTTTAATGAAAATTAAAATAGGCCACTCCCATTACTATGATCAATTTTTAAAATTTTCTTAAATCTGAGAACTTCTAGACCGATTTGGGTAATTTTTTTATTATATGTTTGGCATAACCCAACTTATATATTTTCTTTTTAATTATTTTTCAATATAAATAAAATTTGAAGGCAAAACAATGTTTGCCCGGTCAGCTAGTTGAAAATAAAATATAAAGTGTTTGAGGACCGAGACGAGTTACAAGGAGAATTTTAATTGATACGGTCGAAATACTTTTCTAAAATGATCGCATGTAGGTGGAAATTGTTTTAAGTTATTCGTTTCTTTTAGTTTGTTATACAATTTCCGCTTAAAGGAAAAGCGTTTGTACATGTTTTAAACACACGATTTGGAAGTTTAAAAAAGATCCAAGCAATTCCAAGTACAAGAATTTTTTTCTCTAAAAACAGTAGTGCATATTCATAATCATACTAAAATAGGTTTCTTTTTAAAAACGATATTAAAGCCATAAAATTCCTATGAAGAAAAAAAAGTCTGTATTTCTGTCACTATGATTAATGCCTAATAATTTTATAGAATTAATGTGATGTTTTTATAATACAAGCGATCAACTCGTCTAAAAAATTTGTGAGAAAAACACTCAATATTTTGAGTACTTTTCAACGCAAGATATTCATATGCATTCACGATTTTGACATACGCTTTCGCATTACAGAGTGGGCTGCCAGAAGATTTACCAAAAGCAAAGAAAAACAATGCGAAAACGCATTAAAGAGTACCAATAATTCGATTTCGTACTATATTTCTTTCCTATCGCAATAGAGAGTAACCCCCCAGCACTCGATTTCAATCGAAATTTCAATATAATTTGATTGAAAATTTCGATCGATATCGCCTGCCGTAATGTGCCCAATCTGGGGTTGAGTTTATTTCTCAAGTAATGCTTTTGTATTAAAATATTTTCCATACAATGTTGCAAGTTTAAATACTTTCTTTTTATTTTCTAGTATTTTTTTTGCGATGAAATCAAAATTTTGCTATTACTTACCTGATTTAAATATAATTGTAAAAAAAAAGTAAATAAATAAATTATACTTAAACTTTACGTTACATGTTGTACAAAGTAAAAGCAAAAATAACAACAAACAAACACAAATGAAATAAATAGACAACGTTTTCTTATTTAAAGAATATTACACGAGCATATTTTGATAATAATACAAATAAAAACAGCTTCAATACCTGATTTATATTTCTTTATTTATTAATTTAATACAGCAATAACAACAATAATAAAATCAAATACATATAACAAATTAATTAATTACACTTAACACAATTAAATTATTTTCATTAATTCATAATTAAAACCACAAAGGTGCTGATATAAAACAAAAAATTATTATAAAAAAAAAATCAGATATACAAAGAAGTAGTATTTTTAATTACATATCAACTCATTTTCTAAATCAAATTAAAAAAAAAAAAAAAATAGGAATTAAGCAAATATTAATAAAAAATTAAGGAAACACTGGCAAACAAATTTAATTATATAAATGAATTTAATATGCTGATTCTGTAACACAAGCCATCAAATTGTCAGGAAAATTTGGAAAACAATAAATTTTTTTTTATTAATAACAAGAATCACACATAAATTTGTAATAATTTTTCAGAGAAGAAAACGAAAGTTATAAAAACAAAATTATTTATATTTTGAATTATTAACCTGAGATCATGGCCCCGATTATGGTTCACAACACAACATCAAATGGATATGCGATTATGATTCACAACATCTAGTTGTCGTATGTGTCACAATGTTAGATCAGGACCACACACAGCAAATTTAGTTGGGCAATTCTTCATTTTGTGGACGAGGAAGGAAAGAAGAATGGAAATTCCCTTTTGTTCTCTCTTTGTATTTTTTTATAAAGATGTAAAAAAAAGACAGGTAGCTTGAAGGCTGAATGAATGACTAAATAAGAAAGCTAAAATTGCCGAAACAAGATTGCTGTGTGTAGACACAAAGGCAATTTTGAAAGAGAATTGAAAAAGAATTGCCTATCTAAAATTGCTGTGTGTGGAATGAAATGGAAAAGAAAGGGGTACAAATTTGCTCGTACTCGGCAATTCCCTTTTGTTATCTCTTCGTATCTTTTATAAAGATGTAAAAAATAAGAGCTCAAGCTTAATAAAATAGTCATATTAATTAAAAGGTCAAATAAAACTAACAAATATTAAGAAAAAGGTTATAAAAACTAAATAATTTTTAAAAAAATTATGAAATTTTTGATTTTTAAAAATTCACAAAAAATAGAAAGCGCCCAATACTAACCGGTTTTATTATTTAATCTTAAAAAAAACTTCTTTTCGAAAAAAATAAGATGTGTGAAGTACATGATTTTTCTAAAGAAAAAACTTATGCGTAGAATTAGAAATACTGGGCCCTAATCACTGCATTCGATAGCCTAATACAAAAACACGAAAATTACTATAATGATTTGGGCCCTGATGATTTTCACAAAGCGCATTAGAAAAAATAGTGGTTATCCAAAGTCCATTTGTTGCACATTGTAATCAGAGCCTCGTTACAAACTAATTTATCAGAAAGAACATTATTTTCTGTCGATTCTTAGTTATTTTTTTTTAATTCATCAAAACAACACATTTTGAAAATGGTTTGTTTTTATTACAGTAAATATTTAAATAGAAATAAAATTCAAAATTCAAAATTTGAATACATTAAAAACGTTTAGAATATTATACGTATGAGTTTTAAGTTTTGAAATAGAAAATTCTTTTCTCTAAATTAATATTAAGAAAATTATCAAAGTTTTATTGAACAAGTTTATCTTCAAAATAAAAATAAAATGAATTTGTATATATTAAAGAAAAAAAGTAAAAGTTTAATGTTTATATAAAAAAAGTATAACAACACAGCAAATCATGAAATAAAGTTAAAATTTTTGTAAAATAAACTGTATTATTTACTAAAAAATTGTGCAAAACATTTCGAAAGTCACACATCGCTACAAGCCAAGGCATGTAACCAAATTTGAAATTAGTTTTGTTCACTCATTCGTTAGAAAAAAGTGCTCAACACTGAAACATTTTCCACAGTTTTTATATTCGTTTTCGATTAGCTGATTGCGAAAATAGAGCACTCGTTTTTATTTTTTTTTGGCAGCTCTACTTTTTAATTTACACCCAGGCTAAGAATTATAACTATTTTTGAGGAAACATTTTTTGTTTTTGTAACTGTTGATGGTTATTGAGTATTATATGAGACGCTTTTAAGTCGTCGTTGAGTTGAAATAGCGAGAAAATTTTTGAAAATTAAGAGTGCAACGTTCTAAAGGTATTTAATATTATGAACAAAAATTAAAATAACAAAATGTCAAAAATTAGAGAGTATTGAAATACAACAAATGGGCTGATAACATTTTTGGAAAATTGTATTAAGTAGACATTTGTTGAGTAGCATAATAAGCAAAAAAAATTACTTAAATATTTTCATAGTGAAAATAATATGTAAAGGGTGGTTAAATTTTAAGGGCCGATGTTGAATGCGAACCACACCTAAACGTCAACTTTTTTTCTGCATTTCCTTTGACATTTCTCAATTTCAGACTAACTCAATTTGAACCATGGTAAGATACACAATCGAGCAACGCGTTAAAGTTATTCAGGCTTATTTTGAAAATGAAAATCAATTTTCGAAGAAAATCATCTTCAGTGATGAGGCACATTTTCACCTCAGTGGATTCGTCAATAAGCAGAATTGCCGCATTTGGGCGAATGATTGTCGAAAAACCAATGCACCCACAAAGAGTGACTATTTGGTGCGCTTTATGGGCTGGCGGCATCATCGGGCCGTATTTTTTCCAAAATGAGGCCGGTCAGGCAGTTACTGGGAATGGTGTTCGCTATCGTGAGATGATAACGAACTTTCTATGGACCGAATTGGAAGATATGGATGTGGACGATATGTGGTTTCAACAAGACGGTGCCACTTGCCACACAGATAACGAAACAATTGCTCTTTTGCAAGACAAATTCAATGGCCCTGTTATCATGTGATTTGACACCGTTCGACTTCTTTCTTTGGGGTTATTTGAAAGAAAAAGTGTACGTCGATAAGACAGCAACAATTCAAGAGCTAAAGGATGAGATAATTCGCACATTAACAGCATAGAACCTCAATTATGCCTCAGCGTTATCGAAAATTTGGACCATCGGATGGAGGTGTGCCGCCGAGGCGGTCATTTACCCGATATTTTGTTCCATACATAATTGAACCATACCAATTTATAATAATAAAAAGAAATGACAATAATTTCCTAAATAATTTGTGTTTTATTCAAAATCAACATCAGGGGGGTTACTCTCTATTGCGATGCGAAAGAAAAACCATTCGCATCTGTATGATTTTTACATTCAGTTGTGATGCGTTTTCTTTCGCATCGCAATAGAGAGTAACCTCCCAGCCCTTAACATTTAACCACCCTTTAAAATAAATAGTGCTTGTAAGCTATCAAGCTATGCTTGCGCTGGGCTTTATTATTTACATAAAATTCATTTTCTATTTGTTTGTTTGTTCACTATTTATATAAATTTTGGTTTTTCAACGGATTTGTCTCAAATTTGTTACATATATGGCCTGTTCAGCAATGTCACAAGAAAACCAAAGCAAAGCACATTTGTATTGAAAACAAAAACAAATTTTGGTACATTGTTTTTGCTTTTAATACAAATGTGCTTTGCTTTCGTTCGCTTTGGTTTTTTGTTAAATCGCTGAACAGGCCAATACTCCGGGCATGCATATTTTTAAGTAAATTTTTCAACGATTTTCACTCGCCACTGTTTAAAAAGATGTGTTTCCTTACTTACTTTTAGCCTGAAATTATGCTTTAAAATATTTTATTTGCAACTTTGGCTGGCGCCTGTGAAATTAACGCTAGCAAACACATGAGCTACTTTATAGGGTAGTGAATGTCTGTATTTATTTGGATGGATTTTTTAACAAATAAAATTCTATTTGTAAATGTATTGCCAGGCGAGACCGGGCAATAATAACCTCTACTAGAAATGTATAATAGACACTAACACATACTCGTGTTGACATTCATTTGATCCATGTGTAAGAGAGAGATATAAAGTCACACGTCCACAAAATTTCTATCACATTTTTCATAATGCCCTTAAGAACTTAATAGAAACTCTCTCCTACGCTGTGATAAATATTTCTATCAACAAGGCCAATCAACTGACAGATCAATTAAATGTCACTGTTATTACAAGGACCTGATTATTTACATAAAAATCTTTGCATGATGATAATAAAATGCTACATGCGCTGTCAATAAATATTCTTTGTCTTACCATTTACAGCGAAATAAAACAACATCTGTTTTCTGCTTCCCTTTATATGTATGTATACAAGTAGTTCTTTTATTTTTTATTGTTTCCTTTTTTTTTAAATTAAATTTTGTATTTGTAACAATTAATTTTTTTTGGTTTTTATTTCATGACGTGTATGTTTCAGATTTTAAATTTGAATTAAATTATCAAATCAAATAGATCGAAAGACATAATTTTGTACCAAATTTCTATTCAAAATTACAGTCTCGGGTATTTTTTTTAAACACTTAGAGTGACTAGCTTTATTAATATCATGTTGACTTTCAAGCAGTGTGTTAATTTCTTTAATCACTTTTGTTATTTAAATTATTTATATCTGTCTTTTGATAATAATTATATTAACAATTTAGGTAATTCAGGTGCTGCTTTCATTCTTTTCACAGTAAAAATTCACTCAATGTTTCTTGCTGGTGTCATTCTAGTTTTATTGTTTATTAAATCAAATACATATTTAATTAAAAATAATTTTTTATTTATAATTATGTATGTATGTATGTGTGTATGTATGTATGCAATATATTTAAAAAAATTTTAAAACAAGAAAAATTCATTTATTAAGCAAGAGGTTTTGGAATTTTTTAAACAAAGTTCAGTCCAGTATTTACCTAATAAGTGGAATATCTCTTGGCTCAGAGTCTGCCAATGTGGATCTAGAACTAACGAAACATACAGTGGGAAAAAGCACAAATAGTACCGGCCAAATATTTAAATAAAATGAAAAATTAGAATAGTGTGAAAACAAAACATCAAAAAAAATACGGATAGAAATTTGCCAGGCTCTCATCAGTTTTATAAAATTTTCTAAACTTTTATACGTTTCATTGTATCAGGGCTGCATACGAACAAAGTAATAATAAAAACAGCTGACAAAATCCAATGAAAATCTTAACACTTGTATTATAATGTAAAAACCCCATACGATTTTCCGATACTAGTATCAAATACCATTTGAAATTGTTCTTTCAAAATTCCATGAAAATCTTAAAACTTGTATTACATTTAGTGTAAAACCCGCATTAGCAATTTTGTAAATATGGAAATTATTAATTATCTGTCAGTGAAAGAAAAGTGCTAGATTTAAGAAAACATTAAAAGAAAATTATTTTTCCCACTTGTACACCTTGAAACCTGTTTCCTGAAGTACGAGCATGGGTAGGTATCTGTGTATATGGGTACATAACCCTGTGTAAGATTAACATATTGTATAAAAATCATTAGCACTAGATTAGCACTAAATACTCAAATTAACATTGATTTTGTTTAAAAAATTTCTATTTAGTATCATTTGTTCTAGATGCATTATATTACACTTGAACTTGATTGGGTTTATTACCAGTTCTTTGGTAAAGAACTTGATTTGGTTTATTCACTTGCTACACAAAACTAAACATAACAATAACGCAGTAGAACAAGCAATACGACAGCAGAACTTTATTAAAATAAAATGTATTTTAAAAATTAAAACATTTAATTGATTGAATTAAAATATTTAATTAATATTAATAAATATTAGTCAAGCTTAAGATCTTAATGAAAATTATTTTTGTTTTAATTTTCCAATATTATAATAATAAATTTCCCTGAAGAGGACCTTCAAAAGAAAGTCGAAATATTGGAAAATTAAAACAAAAACAATTTTCATTGAGATTAGAATTAGAATGAGGAGCGGGAACAAGTCACCTGGTCATTGTGGCCAAAAAAGACCTATTGTGTCACTACTCTCAAGTTACAAATCTTCCCAGAGTCTAATATTCATTAAGAATTCAGAAACCTTTTTGGATGATTTGTCCGCCATGTCCGATGGTTGTAGGTAATGCTGTCCTCAGTAGCGAAAACGGGTCCAAATTAGACCATTACAGTGACACAATACGAGTATGTGTTCTGCTGTCTTTTCATCTTCGTTACACAACCTGCAGAGGTCATTTTGACTGATCCACATATTCGCCAAGTGCTTCAATACTCTGCAATTGAGATCTTCATTGAGATCTTAAGCTTGAATAATATTTACTAATAATAAGTTTATAAGATCGAATAATTTACTAAAATTAATATTTTATTAATTTAATTAAAATATTTAATGGGCGCCCAACCTTTTTAAATATGTGTAGCACTAGATTTTAATCCTGTTGGCATTAGTACTGTTTAGCGTTCACGATATTTTAGTTAACTACTGACGATAGTTTAAGCCGTTATAGTCTGTTCAGACGTAAAAGTTAATGAAGTAAATTAAGTTTTAAATTGTGTGACTGATTTCTGTGTTCGTTTATACATATTCAATTACAACTGAAAATGTTGTGACATTTTTTTTTGGAAAATATGTTTGAGTATTTATAAAATAAAAAATTTAAAGAAAGTCAAATTTAAAAAAAATGTTTTGAAGGCAAGCTATTGATTAAAAGAAATTAGTTATTTAAAAATTATTTTCAATAACAATTTTATAAAATGTATTTAGCGGTAACTTCGGCTACCATTTCCTTTTTATTTTTAAATTTATTTACGTTTTCTTTTTTTAATACTGAAAATATCAACTTTTCTCACTTTTGAGTTGATATTTAAGGGCACAACAAAGAGTTGCATTTTAATTTTGACTTCATTAACGTGCAATCAATTTTTAATTGCACAATTATTGAATGGAAATTTGTATGGTAAATTGAGCTCAATAAAGGCGATAATTGCGTAAAATGCTTAATTGCTCAATTAACCTGTATATCTGAATAGCCTATTAGTGAACTAAAGATTTTTAGTCTGCTGTAGAGTGAATTTAAAGTTTATTTTAAATGAATAGGGAAATTATACTTATTAACTAACATCAAGTCTTTCTATAAAACTTCTCTTTATTTTGTTAAAGTTTATGTAATTTTTTATTTATTTATTTTTTTGGCTTATAAATTAATATACTTTATGTTCAATAATGTTTGTATGTAATCTACATGTATGTATGCATATACGAGTATATAAGTATATATTTAATTACAAATTTATTAATTTTTTATTTATTTATTTATGTATAATTATAAGTACGAGTATATATTTATATATATCTTTTTTAGAGTTTCGTCATGATTTACAGATGTACTCTCTAATATATCATTCTTAGTGTCAGCATTTAAGGTTTTTGTTTTGTTGTTTTTGAGTAAATCTTTCTTTTTAAATTAATTAAATTTATGTATTAATTTTCTTTAATGAAAATATAGTGTTTTTTTTGGACCATTGTTAGTGGGTAGTTTATAAATACATTTGACTTACATAGACAGATATTTTTTATATTAAATGAAAAATAAAATTAATTAAAGTTGTAAGTATTTTAATTATAATTCTAGAAATGGAATAATTATTAATAATAATAATTTATATATAAATATTTTTTAGACATAAAAAAATTAATTAAAAAAAAAACAAAAAATATTCTAAAAATCTTTTCTTATGCACGCAGAAAAATGAAACACGTTCGTTGGCACTTTTTCATATTATTTATGAATGAAAATTTTCATTAATACAATAATTAAGTAGTAGACCCTACACTAACATGCCAATTTTGGTTTTTGGGAGAAAATTCCCTAAATCAGATAACTTGCTATGTTAATAAAGAGAGAAATTTTGTTAATAAAAAGGGGAAAGGGAAAGGTTAAAAAACTCCCGGGGAATTTTTATTTATAATTGGGCTGTAAGAAAATGTTGCTCCTTTGAAATTGGCCATTACTTTTCAACCAATCTTATTTTCATTGCTTGAAAAGTTTAAAGAAATATGTATTTAATTCAATGAAATATTCATTAATTAAATGAAATATTCATTAGTTTTATTTACATAATTTATGAAATAATTTCCGTAGATTCATGAGCTGTAAGAAAATGTTGTTCCTTTGAAATTTGCCAATTTTCACGACTTCATAACTTTAATGAAATATTCTTTCATATAATGAAACAATTTCATTAATTAAATGAAATATTCATTAATGTTATTCATATAACTTATGAAATATTTCATTAAACCAATGAAATAATTTTCGTAGATTTATGAAACATTTTTCTTTGAGTGCATGACACATTAAACCCTACCATGATGTTGCAAAAATATTTTATTAGAAAATTGGATAAATTTGTGAAAAAATTTGCCACTTTAAGCATTCACTCTTCAACTTTTTAAGCAAACAAGTAATTTTTCACACTCCACTCTTGTCTAGTCTCTTGGTATATAATTTGGGATGCATATTTAGGGCTTTCATAGAGTCTCTTGCTGCACCAGTACATACAAACAATTTAAGTAAGAAATTTTTAGAATATTTTTTTTTCCATTAAATTTTTAATTTGGAAGTATAAGTACATTTTTTAAAAATTAATTTGATTTATATCTCTTTTTTTATAATAATTTTTTCTTAAGTTTCAGAAATAAATTAAATTTTATTTATAATTCAGTTTTATAATGTGTGTCTTGTAAACAAATAAATTTATGGCCTGTTCAGCGATGTCACAAAAAATCAAGGCGAACGGAAGGAAAGCATATTTGTAATAAAAGCAAAAACAATGTACGAAAATTTGTTTTTGTTTTTTTCGTTCGCTTTCGTTTTCTTCTGACATCGCTGAACAGGCCATTAGAATTATGTATTCTTTTCTTATTATTTTCTTTTTCTTTATAAAAATTTGATTTCAATGTTTGTTTATGGATGTTTTAATTTTAAAAATTTTGTACGATATGTTTTTTTTCTAATACGTAAATTTTAATTCAATTGGAAATACCATAAATGCAAAAAAAAATTAATAATTTTTTCATTTCATTAAAGTTGGATTAAATTAAATCTTATTTTTGAATCAGACTTAAAAAAAAAATAAAAACCTTAAGCATTTTTAGTTCTAATTTTTTCATCATCTTGAGTCTACTAGCAGAAATCGAAAATGTTGTTGTTTTCATTAAATATAATTAAATAAAACTATAAATTTTCATAGAATTATATTCCTATTCAGGACAATGTATTATTTATTTCGTACTGTACCGAAAACTTTTACGTATTAACAGCTTTCATTTTCCATTATTCCAACCAATCAGATAAAATGGTTTTTATAGGATCTTAGCGAGTTATTGTATGACCGATAGCCTGTGCAACCTAACTTCATAAATATTATTATGCAATTTAATTTGTGTTGTGATACTTTCACAACGTTATGGGTTCAAATTGGTTGTTAACAATTTTAAACATTTCTTTGCCAATTTTTTTAAAAATATCTATTTTTGTTTTGTTAACAGTCAATTAGAAAATAAATTTTAACTGTCATTACAATTATTTTTAAAAAATTATTAAAATTGAAATACAATGTCACATTTCCATCTGTGGCCAACTAATATTGCCCCAAAATTTTAAAAATATTTCGCATTTTTAAATGACATTAAAATTGTTATTAATTTCTAGTATTTTGTGTATCTGACTGCCAAAAAAAACATAAGTCGGTCCGAAGGACATTTCTTCAGTTGTTCGATAGAGTTTTAATACATTTTCTGCAGTTCCATTGAAGTTTTAATATACAGTAAAACTTCGATATAACGCATCTGAAGCGAATCGAAAAATACTTCGTTATAGCTATTGCTTCGTTATACCTGATATATCAGTGAAATCTTGGTATAAATCAATTTAAATAACTACCAAAAAAATTCGTTATACTAACAGCTTTTTTTTAATCCGAAATGTTGTGTAATAAAAACTCACTATTCAAAAAGTAAATAAAAATGAAACACTTCGATGTATACAGTCTAGAGAGTCAACACTTCGTTGATAACGAGACTTTGACGACTTACATAGTCGTCTGAAACGCTATATAAAGCGATGCTGAGATTGCCATAAGTAAAGTTCTAATTGAGACATTAAACAGTAAACAAGGTCTGTCGTAAAAAGCAAAGTGTCGTTGTGACCGTTTTAAATAAAATGTGTTTGTGCAATAAGTGCTGAGCAGCGCTGCCATTTTAGCCTTTTTAAGGCTAGATTTAGCCTTTTTTTTCTTGCATTTAGCCTCAAAATTTATGATATAGCCTTTAGCTTTTTTCTTAAGCCTTAAATAGCCTTTTTTGGAAAAATGAAAACAATTTAGCTAAATTAATATTTTCGATAAAACTTTGATATGTAAATTGATAAATTGGTCGAACGACGGTAATATCATAAGTAAAGAAAAGGATTTGGCTTCTAACTTGTAAAATAAAAATGCACTTTATTCCTAATTGATTATAATTTGTTCCATTTAGTATTTAGTTAACTAGGACTACCGTTTAGTAATGCTGAAGTTGCTCGCTTTTTAGTAAGACAAATCAAGCAAAATATCAGAATAGAAATAAATAAATTATTACTTCAAGAAATTTTAAATACTACTTTTTAATGTTGAAGTTGAAACATAATTGAATTCCTTCAAAAGTATTTAAATACTATAGAAGATTACGGGATGGGACACATATCATTTTAAAGCTAAGATTGTCTAAATTAATAATCTACTGCCCAAGTACTCACTGCCCATTTTAAAGGGAAAGCTGTCTAGTTTTGTAATCTATTGCTCAGTTACTCAGAAGTTACTTTGAATTATTTAAATTTTTTTTTTAAATTTCAATATACTCCAGGCCTGTTGTTATCAAGGATTTTGGCAGTTTACGTTTTGGGTCATAAAATAAAAACTACAAACATTGCCGAAAATGTTAAAACACTTTTAGAAAGATTAGAGCCTACAGGTTTTGATCTTGGTAATTTTCATGAGCAAAATCAAGAATGGTACCTCGGAAAAGTGGGGAATTATAAAAACCCTTCAAAGCAGCAACACTGGGGTATATGGATATTTCAAAAATTTTTTAAAAATAGTCCAAAATAACTTCTGGATACTTGAGCAATAGATTGCAAAACTAGACAGCCATCCCTTGAAAATGGTATATGTCATATCCCTTAATCTTCTATGGTTCGTCCGGAAGTTTTGAAATTTGCGTATACTCCAGTACTGTTGCTTTAAGGGATTTTAGCAACTTACTGTTGTTCTTAAGGATTTTGGCATCATAAAATAAAAACTACGAAATTATTCGATTAGAACCTACAGAATAAATTCCTTTTTGATTTTGGTAATTTGCCAGCCATATGGAAAAACGACATTATTTTCTTTAGTTTTTGAAATTTCATATTTTTTTTATAAAAATTATAATTAAGATTCTTAATGTAATAAAGAATTAAGCAAATTTTGAATTTTAAGTTGTAGCGTGATTTAGCCTCTTCTAGCGTTTTTTTAGGGAAATATAGCTTATTTTTTTTAAAGTCCTGACAGCGCTGGTGCTGAGAAAAGTGAACTTCTTGTGTTTTATTTTACAATAAAGAACCTTAATAATCTAATCGTTTTTATGATAATGTAAAAACGTAACATTATATTTTTCAAGTAGGATTTGGTTATTTTTGAAAGAATATTACGCTACAGACAGGCTTTATAGCTGTAAATTTCTTTGTTATAGCTATAGAGCATTTGCAATAAAGAGGCTTTTTTAAGAGACTCAGCAAAAAAATGCGTTAAATTGAGTATTTCATTATACCGAAGTTCTTTATATCCAAGTTTCACTGTAATAATATTATTAGTCTATTGAAATTTATAATAAAATTGCCACAAAAGTAGCTAAATAGCTGCACTGACAAAATCACTTCAGTTAAAATATTTGACTTTGTCAACAATTACCAAAATTTAGTTGTGATAATAGAATTTTATAGTTGTAACGATTAAAATTCAATAATTAAAATCCAACATTAAATAATTTCCTTTTTATCCAAAAAATTAACGTAGACTTTAAAGTCAACTTTATCAACATATTTCATATAATTTTTTCATAAATTTATCTTTAAAGTCTACGAAATTTTTTTTTTTTTTTGGATAAGAGAATTTGTCTTTAAACATTTTGACATGTATGAGAGTAATGAGAGTCTTACACTGTAATACGACTTGTCAAGAAATCATATAAAATGAAAAAGGGTGACAATGTAAAAATAATATGTCGAAAAGTACATATACAAATTTGAAAGTCTTACTGCTCTCATTATTTTTGGTAAATTTTCCAAGTGTTTATACTTTTCAGTGCATCAGGGCTGTATTTTTGGCATACGAACAAAAAAAAAAGCAAATGCAGCTGACAAAATCTAATTAAAATTTTAAAACTTGTGATACTAAATAAAACATGTTTTCTCAGTGTGGCAAATCAACTGAAATCGTCTTTTTTTAAGTATCCTTTTCTTTAATTTTTTTAACAAGCAAAAAATGAATTTAGAAAATTGTAAAAAAAAAATACAAATTAAAACAAATACACTTGTGCCTACTAAACATTTGCAAAATATTGAAAGAGATGTTATTATACATACTTATATCATAGTGTTACGGTATTTTTAATAAAAATGTTTTTTATATTTATATATATTGTATATGTTGTTTTAAATAAGCTCTAATGGTTACATACTTACTAATAAATTGCATAAATAGTTTAAGTATTATTGCCAAAAAAAAAAAAAATATTTCCAAAAATAAGCAGATAAAGAGACAAATTTTACATTGAATTAAAAAACGTATTTAAAATAGTTTTGAAATATAAAATGTATGCAGTACAAATTATTTCTTATTACAGACAATTAAAAATTCTCTGTGCGTGTGAAATTGCCTCTACCATTTTCAACCTAACCTAGTTTCCACTAAACCAAAATTAATTGCTGCTTAACTTTTGCCTTCACATCACATGTCTGTCTATCTCATTATATCATAAGTGTTGCTAAACAAAAATTAAAAATTTACAAAAAATTTTTTACGAAAATACTTCTGTATGTGTGCCTAGAAAAGTATGTATGTGTGTATTTGTCTGTAAAAACAACATTTTCTAACCACCCGTATTAGAGGAGACACCACATTTGGAACGTAATATTGCTGCCAATCTTTGGGTTAACGGTTCCGTGGGTGATTCAGAGTCACTGCATGATGTTGAAGGTACTTTATTGCCATTGCTGACATCCAAGTCATTTGTATGTAAATCTTTTGGAAAATGTAAATTTGCAGGCACAATGTCATCTTCCTCTTCAAGCAAGAGACTTGAATATGAGTGGGTGGTATTGTCACTGCGACTGCTGCCTTTGCCACCACTAGAAGAATTACGTGATGAATTTGAAATGTTGAGAGCAGCTTCGTCGACACCACAAGCATTTGCCGAGGAGGCATCTAAGTCTAAAACATCACCCACAAGTATTTGTTGCTCATCGACGGGTAAATCATCACCACTGCTGCTCATAATATCATCTTCATCATCCTCATCATCCTCATCATCTTCGTCATCGTCTTCACAGTCATCATCGTCTACTTCGCCCTCATCATCATCACTCAAACTGGCATCTATTGAGCCACAGACTTCTTCTTCATCCCCTTCGACTTCCACCTCGGCCTCGGCATCCGCTTCGACTTCATCTTCTTCAGCTTCAGCACTACTACTACTGCTAATATTCGAGTTTGGATCATTCTTATTTGTGTTTCTAATGGCAGCAGTAGTAGCTTGTAGTTTACTCCCAATTAGGCCGTCATATGCAAAGTTTCTGTCATGCCTTAAATACTGGTCGTCATGCTCATCACTATCTCCAGCTGAAGGATCTGATGATGGTGCTTCTAGTATAAACTCTGGGGAAGATGAAGATTTGTTATAGTTTTCATCGCTGTCGCTGGATGTGTGGGTACCTGTGGGGTTTTCCAAATTAAATTCTTTCATTAAATTTTTTTAAATTTAAGCTTTTTTGAGTCATTAAATTCGAAACATTAAACTACATAAGCAAATTAGAATTTTGAATTGTAACATTTCTTTTTGTTAAAATGAATCCTTAGACTTTAGAGAATATTTTATTACGAAAACGTAAACAAAATTCGCTTGCACAATTTTTTATATTTGTTGGAGAGAGTGAGTACTCGTATTCCAACACAAACAGCCAAATTTGTTATAAAAGCTTTTAAGTAAAACTATTAAATTTATTTGGGATTTTGTGATAAGCTCCTGTTCTAGTCACGGGCTATTAATACTCTTATTATTTTGATAGTTGTGCAGCTCGACTAATTTTCAGCTTATTTAGTGAGACATCTCTGACCCTCTGACCCTTAGCATACAAAGTATGCTAAAAACGTTCTATTTTATGAAACCCTAAAACTGTTATGTGTTTGGATATTTTAGAGATTTCAAATCTGAAAAACCTGCTTTAGAAAATTGCATCATTTTACACTGATTTAAGACCACATGGAACAGTAGACTCTTGCCTTAGGAGAATTCAGCGATTGCCAATACTTTGTGTATTATGATTTAAATGAAAAACTCTAGAACGAATCATTGAATTCAATATCGAATAAAGTTGTCAAAATTTTATTATTTTTCTATGGAAAAATTTTGCAATTTTGATACAAGTTGCTCGACATAGAATTTCACCTCAGTTTTCCCATTCTTACAACTATAAGAGAAGGCAAAGAAACAGACTGGTCCTACGATTTTTCCACAGGTCTCTGTGTTGGCTTAATAAATAAAGTCTCAAATCGATGAGTTTCTTCCTTTGAGGTACTACACTTTTCAGCCAATGATTGAAAGTCGGGCTAGTTCTACTATTTATAACTAAAGAACAGCTTAAAATATTGGCCACGCCCATTTTTACGCTCTCTTTTAATTAAATTTTTTTTTTTTGATACGCCAAGGATTAACCTTAAAGAAGAGTCAGACCGCAGTTATTTTATAAATCTAAAATTATGAGTAAATCTTAAAATATTTATTTATACTCACCCCTTAATTTATCTAATATTAAAGGATAAAACTCTTTGGCTGTTGAATTGTTTGGTTCATATTGTAAAACTGTATAAAAAATATTAAAATTAAATTAAATTTAAATATTTTAGTGCTAAAGTATGTGTTCTGACAAATTCTCATTTAATTTTACTTACTCAGTTTGCAATATTTTAAGGCTTTCTTATAATCCTTGAGCATGACTGCAGAGAGGAACTGAAAAAAAAAAATTATATTATTTTAGCAATAAAATAGAATTTCATAAAATTAAATTAATTTTTTTTAAATACGCAACAAATTTTTTTTTTTTACTATATTAAAAAAGTGTTTAATTAATTAAATGAAATTTAGTTTTTCTTTTGGGTTTTGCATTAAAAAAAATTTATTTATATATTCTCTGAATTTAGTCCAATGAAATATTCATTATTCCATTAGACTAATAACATATTTCATTAATTAAATGAAATATTCTTTACTTTAATGAAACGATTTCATTAATTTAATGAAACATATCATTAATTCTAATTTAATCAATTCATTTATTCATTAATACAAAGAAAATATTCCATTAATTTAGATAATTTTTTAAATGTTTCATTTAATCAATGAAAAGTTTTAATGAAATCATTTCATGGGATTTATGTCACACTTTTCTTTCAGTGTAGATACTTTCTTAGAATTGAATAGAAACTTTTATATTAACTCTTCTTGACGACTAAGACAAATTTAATGCTGATAAAGCAATTAAAAAAAACATAGAAATAAAATATCCCAAAATCTGTAAATGCGTTACTTTAAAAAAAATTTGAGTAAACTTCCTGATTAGCAAAAAGAAGCGCCAGTGAAATGTTGAAAGATCAGCTTACTACTGATCTTAGCATATAACGTACAATTTTGCAAATTAACTTTTATGGCAAGATCATCTATTTTCACTCAATTAAAAGATTTAATTTTTTCTTTTTCTTTTTCCTTTTATTTTTTTTTTTATTTACCTCTGCTAAAAATTCAGTTGGAGCTGATATGCTTTCGTCGGCATCTGTATATTCAGACAGACTTTGGCTGAGGTCTTCATTTGATAAGGAATTTGGTAATTGAACGCCAACCACACACGCGGCGGCAGCAGTAGCAGCTGCTGTTGCTGCATTTGATGCTGCAGCCATTATACTATTGATATTATTTGTATTACAATTGCTGTTGTTGTTATTGTTATTAAAGTGATTATTATTATTAATAATAATATTATTGGAAATATTGTTGTTGCTGTTATCGCTATTAGTTTTAATAGTTTTAGTTCTGCTAACTGATGTACTCGCTGTTGTTGTTGTTGCATTTGTTGTTATGTATCCACCATTGCCATTCGATTCATCCATGAAAAGTAACTGCAAGCAAAAAAAAAAAAATCCAAAGTTTTTTATCTTTTACAATTAAATTGTTTGCAATCAGTTTCGAATTACAATTAAGACTTTTAAAATTAATGCAATCATTTCCTTAACTCATTGTGCAGCAACAATGTCATAACTTCAAAATATAAATTTTTTATTTTGAATTCATTAATTTAATCTACATACATATAAAAGAGTAACTGACTGACTTATCATAATCGCCCAGCCCAAACGGCTAAAATTTCGCATTTGAGATTCTGTAAACAGATTCCTATCACAATGTGTAGGAAGAAATTGTGGAAATTTGAATATTAAGGGAGTAAAAATTGTAAAATCGTACTACTTATATCTCGGAAAATATTATAAATGGAGACTAAGTTCAAACTACAAAATATTTTACTAAAAAAATAAGCGTATGGGTGTTTGGTCCTTTTTTTGATATTTGTACATATGTGGGATAAAAATTTTAAAGCATTAATGCTGGTAAGTTTTCTTAGCCCAACAATCACAGCAACAAAAACCAAATTGGTGTCTCGACAAAGTGGGGAATAGTAAAAACCCCACAAAGCAACAGCACTGGGGTATATGGAATTTAAAATTTTTTTAAAAAATAGTTATAAGTAACTTCTGAGTATTTGGGCGCTAGATTACAAATCTAGATGAGCTCCCCTTTAAAATGATATATGTCATATCTCGCAATCTACTATGGTTCGTCCGGAAGTTACTTTAGATTATTTTGATTTTTTTTTTTAAATTTCCATATTCCCCAGTGCTGTTGCTCTGAGTAATTTTAGCAACGTCCCAACGAACCATTAAAGATTGTGGGATGGGACAGATATCATTTTAAAGGGGAGACTATCTAGATTTGTAATCTATTGCGCAAATACCCAGAAGTTGATTTAGATTATTTAAAAATTTTTTTTTGAAACTTCCTCATACCCCAGTACTCTAGCTTTGAAGGGTTTTTATCATTCCTTATTTTGGTGAGGTACTATTCCCGATGTAACAAATTCAATGCTAGTAATATATAAAAACGAGTCCCTTTTCTTCTTGGCCACGGCATTGCTTGGTTCTCCAATGTTATTGTTATGAACGAAAATATTTAAAAAGTTGTGGGGAAAAAAGTAAAAACAACACTTCTTTAATATGAGAGATTATGACGGTAAAATAAATTAAATTAAATAATATTCCAGATAAAAATTTTTTTATTTACATATTCTATACAAATTAAATTAATTTTCTTTTTTGTCTTTGCTTTTGCTTTTCCACCAGATTTTTTGAAATTTAGTACTCCAAAGAAGATATTACTTTTGAATAGGCTACTCCCCGTTTTCAATAGAATAAGTTTGATGGATTTTTTTAATGATTAAAATTTTATTTTTCAACAGATTTATTTCAAATTTAGTAGGTACATACACTCTCTTTACTTGAAGCTTCGAACTCATTGAGTAAAGGACCGGGCGTAACCGTATTTTAGATAAATCTATGGAGTTCCCCTAATAAAAAAGTATTAGTCTGTCTAGACCCTGCGTATTTTCTGCAAACAAGCTGATTTGTTTTGTAAAAAAAAAATGTGGTTACATAGAAAATATTAAAACAAAATTTTTTAGAAATTAGAAAATTTTGAGGACTAATTGTTGAATTCGATATCGAATACAATTTTTATAAAAGTTTCTCGATATTAAATGCTGCGATTTATTTTGTGTAAAATTTTTAGGAGAGCACAATTCGTAATAATTTTGTAGCAATTGACTTTGCCACACAAACAAAATGTAGGCTCATAGCAAGAAAAAATCATGTTTTTTTTAATTTTTTTTAAAGTTCTCTTCATAATTTTAAAGTGTGTGAATTGTTACCTTTTATTAATTTCTTTTGAGGGCTTACTAACCTGATAAAGATTTTTAATTATTTTTTTTTTACAATAAACTATTTCAATTTATAACATTTTAAGCGGAAGTATTTAACCTCAATTTTCCATACAGATTTTCTATGCAGCTGTAGGGAATAAAATTAAATCCTGACAAGTCTTTCTAAATATTGGAAATTGAGTTATCACTGTTGGTGTTTTTTTTTCTTTCTAAATTTTTTTATAGTTTCTACTTACATTCGACATGTTTCTTGGAAAACAGGGAGAGAAAGAGAGACAGAGAGAAAGAGTGTGTGTTTGTATGTTTATATTTTACACTAAATACTCTTTAACGGAAACATGTACGCACTCACTCACTCACACCACTGTCATTCTTCCTTTGCACTCCTTTAACGCTAAAAGGATAAACTATTTGCTGCTGTTGGTTCTATGGTTGTGTGATATTTCCCGTTTAAAACTTCCGCTAAATTGATTATTCTTCTGTGTTTTTCTCTTTCTGCCTCTTCTGTCAAGTTTTTAAAATATTTTTTTCTTCTTTAGTTGTAGTTGTGTATTTCGCTTTCTTCTATTTAATACCACTGAGGACTAATTTAATGCTTGAATATCCTTAAAAGGTTTTTATATTTGTGCTCTCAATGTATTACAATTTGTTGAATATTTGTTGTTTTTGTTTGCTTTTTGCAAAATCTTCGATTTATTATTTTCGTTGTTATTCCTCTTTTCTGTTTACTGGTCGTCTTTGTTTATTGTTGTTGTTGTTATTATGCTGCAGTCATTTTATTTTTAAGTGTTGTGGGATAATATAATTCAGTTCTTACTTCTGGACAGATACAGGTTTCATAAGATTGTCTAAAAGAAAGTAAATATGCCAAAATTTATATACAAAAATTTAAATATCAAAATTTTAATTAAAATGTTTCATATGGAAATGCACAATGGGACTGTTTAAAAAAAAAATTATGATTAAAAATGGATTGTTTTTAATATGAAACTCTGGCTGCAAGAATAATAAATGACTGACATTTTTATATAAACTATAACCGACATATGGGCGACTCCACACAGAAACTTAATGAAATTTTTAACCAAGCACTCAATCATTAAGGGACTTATTACATCGTTTTGTAAATTTTAATACTAGAGACCTACTTGGATGTTACTCAGTGTGAGCTCTCTAAGGAGAGATCAAAATCGGAAACAAATTTTTTGTTTCACTCTAGCACACTTCGTAATATCAGCCCCCGGAAATAATTTTTGCCATTAGGAGCCTCAAAAGCAATAACAAAATATATGGGCTTTTTGTAATGTTGTTATTTTTGTAGTTATGTGGCTTTATTTTACCATGGATGCTCTACTATTTTGACTTGATATGCGAGATCTCAGCCTAGCTATAGTTAGCGGCAGCTTTAACTACCGAACTAGAAAATAAAAGCTAGTGGCATCGAAAAAAGTAACACTTTTTTCAAAAGAAAGAACCGAAAGCCAACTCACCACTCGAGCAAGTTGTGTCAAAAGTTTCAGATTAGTTCTCACCAAAAAAAATTTAATTAATTTTTTACAATATCCGATTTGGGTATTAATCAACCCGTTTTTTTATACCTATTTCAAGTACTGTGACTCAATGAATGCATAGATTACACGATGCAACTTCATTATTCTCACTGAAATGAAAAGTGAGAATAATGAAGTTTCTTAACATGTTAAACCTTAAAAATATTTTTTTTTAACAAAAGCAATGCCAAGAAATAGAAGCAAACGATTAACTTTATGGGGAATAAAATCAAACGTCTTGCCTCGATTTCAATTATATAGAGTTCGTTTAGCTTGGAACTGATGAACCTATATGTGCTTAGGGAATAATGATCGATTTTCAACTTGTGCTATTTTAAAAAATTTTTACAAATGAAAAAATTTAAAATTTTAAATAAAAATTGTTTTTTTTCGTTACAACTTTTACAATATTTTTAAATGTTGTAACGAAATTTGTTGCGGAATTTCGAATTTTTTCTAAAATCAAATTGAACAAGCTTTTAACAAGTAATAGTCATATATATTGTAACGTAACGTAATGGTTTTTTTAAATAATTTTCTTTTAAAGTCAGTGCAGCCTATTTGCCAAGAAAAAGTACAAGTCAATTGATCTATGGTGCAGAAAATTATTAAAAAAATTAATAAAAAATTAAATAATTTTAAATTAATTTTTCCATATTTTTTTAAAATAATTTCAACTCAATATAAATATACTTGAACGTGTTTAAAGGTTTTGCATATTAAAAAACAAAAAGAAATGAGAGTAAATAAATAAAAGTTCAAACGTATGATTCAAATCTAGTTTAAAAACGTTGCTTTGCTAGAAAAACAAAACTTGTTGCCACTTAAAAGAAGAGTCATTTATTTACTTATTGCTTTTTATTTTTATTCTTTGTTGTTGCTTTTATTTTGTAATGAACAATCAATAAATTTACAGTCCTTGACATAAGACAAGCAACTATTTTATTACACTTGAAACTCTTTTGCTGTTGTAACAAAACCTAATAAAAAATAAAAAAAAACAAAACAATTTTATTTTATATGAAAAATAAATTCTTTTAAGAAAAAAAAAACGCTAAAACCCTCTTAAAAGCTGTTAAAATTGAATTAGACATGCAACTTAGTCACTTGTGACAAGAACACTTATTGACTGGGTGATTTAATTTAAGTGTAAAATTGCGACTTCTGTGCAATTTAAGCAAAAGAGAAAAGTTTGAGAAGATTTCAAAGAGTAATGGGATTTTAATAAACTTAATTATTAAAAATATTTTTGAATCCTCTTTAAGATTCGATTAAAAAATTCACACTCGCTCAAAAATTCGTTTTACCTTGCTTCACTCTCGGTGAACAGCAACGATTTTAAATTTAAAACATTGGTTACATCAAAATCGTTAAAGCATTAAATAAAAATGAGAAAAAAAAATTCCGATTGCTGCTCCTCACAAAAACTACTTGGAGTCGATTGCGCTCCCCGAGGTGGAGTTCAAGTAGATCTCTCTGTGCCGTGTAGAAGCAGAGAAGACTTGGCACAGTTTTCTTCTCCTTCTCATCTTGACAACTTCTACATTGATCTTATGAAGGCTAAACCGATTCTGTTATTGCTGCCACCACATTGCTCAACTGGGCTCTCTGGAGCCTAGTAAATACCTGCTGCGATTTCTATCCAGTCTAGGCTAGATCATTCTTGCTACACTGCACTTACTTTCATCCATTCGTCTGCAGTATGCTCTACGTAAAGTGATACTTCCGATCCGCTGTTTACACGATTAGATACGGATGCCGCAGGACATATTGTATAAAAGCGAATATTCTTGTCAAATATTCCAAAGTACCATAGCCTCTCTGTTGCTTTTCTTATTGCCATCAATTCAGCTTGTAGTATGATGTATTGATCGGGGAGACTGAACGATATACTAGTCTCTAACCTTTAAATATAGACTCCACGGCCAATTTCGTGAAAACATCTAGATCGTTTCTAAGAGGAGAAAATCCACCGAAATTTCCGTTTGCAGGTTAGTTTTTCAGATTGCTGAACGAGTGCAGAATTTCTTACATAAGTACGGAATTCAGCGCAGTCCCTTTACTTGTTCAATTACCTAACTTGAGCTATGTAACATGTATAACAATTTTGAGCTGTTTTTTAATTTTAATTTAACACTTTTGTTATTTTTTGTTTGTTTTTGCTTTAAAAGTATAAAAAAATGGCAACATTTTGTAAGCTTTTCATGCAACATGTCTAGCGCCAATTAAAAATATCTTTTAAATCATATTATAAAATACACACTTCTACACGTACTTCTTGCTATGACTTGTAATTTTTTTTCAGCGATATCTGCATTTATAATAAGACTGGCTGCTCTACAGTAGCACAGTTGGTTGTTTTTGCCTGTCTACCGGCCTTAAATATTTTGGTAACAAGTTTTCTTTCATGTGTCTTTCACAAAGTGAGACATAAATATTTATTAACACAAAATGAAAAACCGAATAGAAACAACAACAACCAACCATAATAATAGTCTAATGTCTAATGGATTTTTAAAACATTTTTCTTTTTCTTTTGCTGAAAACTTAGTTTAGAACTTTTGTGTGTAAAATTCTCAGTCAGGGTGGCTTTTAATAAAGGTCAGAGGAAATTGTTTTTTTTTTCATATATATCAATGCACTAGTATGTGTAAGAGTATATCCAATTAGTGATAAGTATCTGTCGGCATAGACTACATACGAGAACAATCTAACAAACATTTTAGCATTACTTTTAGTCACTTTAAAAAAAATATTTTATGTTAGTGGTTAACACAACAATTAAACAATAAGAAAATTGCGAGTGCCGTTGTCATGCCAAGAACAGTGTATTGTGACAACATCGACCGTATGTTTTATATTTTACAACAACGACACTTGTAATAAGCCTTTTTTTGCTGCCTTCGCTACTTCGTCTCAAGTAATATTTACTAGGCATTACTTAATTTTCGTGGTTTATATATTTCCCACCCAACTGTATTTAAGCCAAATTATTCTGTTATTTATATGCACTCAAATGTTCTTGTTGAGTACAAGTATCTACCTAAATTACATACAAAATATTCGTATATAATTTAAGGTGTGCGTGTAAAAAAAATAGTACAAATATTCAGCAGTTAAAAAAATATTAATGGGGCTTATGTCAATCCTCTGTGATAATTGGATAAAGAGAAGTTAAAAAGAGTAAGGGCTATAATTAAAACTTACTTATAAGGTATTAGATAGTTGTAATTAACTTTAGTTAAAGTAAATGACAAAGTGACCAATAACTTTTTTCTATTATTACAACTTGCCAATAATATTTAATATCTGTTCGATAACATTCTACTTTTAGTTATTGTTAATTGTAATAATGGTTAAAGTTAAGATTTTATAATTAAAAATATCGATAAAACAAATATCGCTTCTAGCTATGCAGTGATCAAAAGACTTAAGAAACAAACTTTTAAAAGAAAAAAACTTAGAAAATGATTTTCCAGTTTCGCAGCCATCAAAAGACTTAAGACTTAAGACTTAAGTTTAAAAAGAAGTAAAAATCTTGAAGCACGATCAAGACTCTTTCACAAATTGAGGGGAAAAAGCGATTGATTTTTGCTTTTTGTGACCTTAACTGCCTCTCAGAAGGGTTCATAGAAGTTTTTATTTCCGTTTGCAGTTTCTGTATCATATATGTGCCACCCTATAAAGTAAAAATCTAAAAAATTGTGTACCAACAAAATTTTTTCTGTAAAATATGTGTGTTTATTTAATTGCGAGTAAATTCAGAATGAATTTTAATGAAATGTGACTCATTTTATTTGTTTCATAGGCAGGTAGTAACACTAAGAACGAAATTTAAGCTGTTGCTGTTTTTTCACTTTTAATGAATTAAAAAAAAAAAAAAAAACTTTTTTAAATTTTCTTGAAAAAAAAATTTTTTTTACACATCTTTCTTATTATTGCTTAACCTACAAAAATAAATAGTTACTTTATTTCCGATCTCTGTGTATTTTTGCTAATTTAATCAAAGTTGAAGTTCTCAAATTATTGCAAATTATATGGCGGACCCTTCCTTTCTCTCTATATAATGGCAAGTCTAGAGAACTACAAGGGGGACTAAAAATCTCATTTAAAGTAATTGACGTTTACTACTATAGTTCTGCAAATAGTCCATGAAATCTCAGGCATCAAAAACACAAATTTAATTTTCTTGAAAGTCAAATCATGCAGATTGAAAAAGCACGGTAACACAGAATATTGCTGTGTTACCGTTTGTGTAAAGACTATAAAATTACTTATTCATAAAATTTTACTGAAGTAAGATCTTGCTAAAGCCTAGGACTCACTATCTTACTTACTCGTACGATCTGTCTAAAAACACATGTGTGCTTAAAAAGTATGATAGTGTGTATTGAAAAAGCATGTGTGTGACAGACTTTTTGACAGGTCTGTCCGATTTTTAAATGTTATGAAAATTTTCATACAATAAATTTTATCTATGCGATCAGAGTTGCATTTTCTATGTTCAAGGCAGAAAAATAGCAACAATACCAAGCTTGTGTTTTGTTTTTACAAACTTTTGGGTTATTTTTCATTGTACATATTTGTAAAAAAAATATTTGGCGGCAAAGAAGAAAATGAATACTTTTAAAAGTATTAAAGTGAGTAAACATATGTTTTTGCATCTTTTTTTGTTTAATATTGTGACATAAAGTTCGCCATTTTAAAGCGATTTCTTCAAGTGGGACAGAATTCTGTCACACATTATTTTGACATAATCGTACGATCGTGTAGGATCAGTCAGTACCTTAAGCAACTTTTTATGTTAAATTTAGATTTTATTTTGGCTTTTTGTTGCCTCTAACAAATTATTCATGCACTTAACAAGATTAAAAGCAAATTTGTTGTGTTAAATTTTATTGTAATGTATTCCTTATATAAAAATATATCTATTATGTAGTTGAAAGTTTGCTTGTAAGTGTATGTGGTTTTTAGCAATTAAACGTTGCTGTATTTTTCTTATGTTTGTTTCAATGCTGTTGCTGTTCAAGGTAGCACCACTGCTAATGGATTTAATTAACTAAATTCATTAAAATGATTATCCGCATGGTAAGCAAAAAAGCTGATTTAGCTAAAAAGGCTTAGTGTAGCATATTAGAGGCTTAAAAACGAAATTATAACATGCATGTCATTTTTTTTTTTATAAATTTGTGGTTGGTCAGCTAAATGTAGATATAAAATGAATTTAATTTACAGCAATGAAGAATATTCACCTAAACAAAAATAGTAGTAAATAAGGGAATAAAAATGTAGGCCCAAAAATTGAAAATTCAGCTGTCTAGAGGCATGTCACATCTAGACTGAGATAAAAATCGCTTTACAATATCAACAACGTATGTGATCATTTTCACACTACCTCATTTTCTATTTTATTGACAACGAGTGTTTTAAATTGTTTAACAAGAGTGTAGAAATTGACAACGGTTGTTTGTCAAAAGCTATGATTTTAATTTTTTGACAACGCACATTGTCAACTTGTTAATGAACGTTGTGGAATTAACAACAATATGTTGTAAAATTTCCAATTTATTAACAAATGTTGTTAAATTGACAACGTAAATATGTTGTCATTTCAACAACCGTACGGTATCATTTTAACACCAAATAGTGTGATTTATCACCGGTGTGGTGTAACTGTCGATACTATTGATACACTATTGACACTCTTTGTAGTCATTTTGACAACGGAGGGTGTCATTTTTTCTTTGGATGTAGACTTACGTACATAAAAGTAGGTGTATGTGATTAAATGGAGAGCATCTCTTATTTTCCATTATTCTTGTATAAAAAAGAAATTGTGTTCGGAGATAAATTTTCTTCATAGCGAAGGAACTAATTCAGCTTTACTGTTCTATCTGTTTCACTTAAACGGTGTTTTGATAAAACACCTCAAGAGCCTTGAAATTGTTAGATCTTTTCAATTCCAATTTAATAGAGTTTGATTGAGAAAGGGGAAAAAAAATTCAAAGAAGGCCAGTTTGAGTGAAAAGTCAACAGACAAACAATATTGTTTATTGTGTGTGCATAAATATGTTATCATTTAATTGTTTTCATATTCATTATTGATGAAATTAATAATTAGGCACTTTTTTAAATATTTATTTATACATAAAACAAATTTTTCATCGTTTCTATGAGTTTTAACTTAAATCAAAAATATTATTTTGATAGTTTATTTTGTTGCCAAAACTACAAAACAGATAAAAAACTTAAAATTTATATTTGCATGAGCACTTTTTACCAAACTTAAAATAAAAAGAAATATTTCTGCTTAAATCAATATTGGCTGGCGTTAGTTTCGAAAAAAAAAAAAAATTTTTAGTGTTGTTGGTTTTACTGTCAGACCAGCTGTCTGCCTCAATAGACAACAATATTTTGGCAAATAGTCTATAGGATGGTGTAAATTTCAATGCAGACGATAGATAACCCTGCCATATCCATTGTAAGCAGTTAAAACAAATTCAAAACTATTTTAAAATGCATACGAGTACATCAACAAAACAAATGCAGAAAGATGATTACGACGGAATCATTGAAATGGAAAACAAAGTTCCATATTAACACTATTGGTGTTTGTCAGTTTTGTCTCTTTCTCTCTCTCTCGCTCTTTCCATCTATCTCTTTATTATTCACTCGGTGCAATTCTAAACCCATCAGCAAGGTGAACATAAGAAGTATAAAGAAAACTTGATTTTTTATCATACCGAAACTATTCAATGATTTTTTTTTTGGGATACATCAGATAATGCATTAAATGCTCCCTGGCTTACAAATGCTTCATTTTCAGTCCAACATGTTTGAAATGCTGGGGGAGACATCCGTACTAGTTTTTAGAGATTTTTGCCAAAATTTTAACAAAGTTTGGCTTAATTGTAATTTTTTTAATTGAAAAATTTAAATATTTATAGCTATTAAACTCACAGCTGAACTATCATAACGATATCCATCACTTTGCTAGCATTTCGAGAAACCTAAAATGATTCCTTGATGTCCTTGATATATTGTTGCATTTTAAAAGAAAATTATTAACAGTAGAGCAGTTCTTTGAATCAACTTGATTCCTCAAACACAACTTAAAAAATTTGTTAAAGAAAATACAGAAATTCAAATAAATTAAATAAACTGTTTGAGCTTAAAAGCAAGTACAAATACATTTATTTAATATTTACTTATTTATTTGTGGACTTTAGTTATAAAATGTGTTATTGGACATAATGCAACCAGACATATTGTCTGTCTTTGCCACAAGTTTATATACGTGCAAATAAAAAGATAAAAACAATATTTTATGAAATAGTTGTTGCAGCACATACGAAATTATTGACCTCTGCAAACAGTTCAAGTTGAAAGAGGTGTTTTTGTAAGTCAGAAAAAAAAACCATTTTGAATTTGACTTTTAAATATATTTTAATTTATGCGAATTGAATGCGAAAGCTTATCTGTATACGATATCCGAGTATTTTATTCGACAGTAATAATTTTACCACGTATTAGTTAGTTTTATTTAACCTTTTTCTTTTAAATTATATGACTATTTTATTAAGCTTGAGGTCTAATTTTTAAAAAATTTATTTTTATATCGGTATTTCGCTCCAATTTGTGTAGCTTTTTCAGGATATAATTATAAATTCATTTATTTACTTATTTATCACCTCATAATTACTCGGTGCTTTAACAGGTGGTAAAGTAGAAAAAAGCTTCTTTTTTTCTTGAAAAACAGGGACCATAATTATTTTTCTTTAAATAAACACTAGCTGTTTTAGCCCGGTCTCGTTTTGTCCTTTGCTATATGAGTTAGAACAATAAGAGTAAAATTTCAAAGAAATCCGTTGAAAACTAGAATTTTAATCTGTAAATCATTAAAAAGTGGGCATGGTCGCTTAGAATATATATTGCGATCTTCCTGGGAATATATAAATTGTACAAAATTTCCTAGATAGTGCTACCTTAACTTTTATTTATTTGCATAAAAAATGTGTTAAAGTTGACTGTAAAATATGTTGTTTTATAGACAAAATTTCGTTATAGCCATGTTCGTTAAATGCAGTAGTTTGTATGAATACTAAATGTTAAGGAAACTGGTAGGAACCGGAAAGACAAATATGTATGTAGTTCATTTTAAAAGAAGGTCGTTATAAAAATGCTTGATGGTGTGAGTTATTGCAAGTGTTATTTAAATGCTATTTACTTACACTACCAATTCCACGTCTATTATAAATTCTATTCTAAAGCCATTTTATCTGATTTAAAAGTAATAAATTTCAAGAAGTAGAAACGTGGTTGTTTTTATTCGAGAACAAAAAGCAACTGCATACAGAAATAAAAAAATTTAACATAATTAAAAAAAAGGAAAGAAAAAAATAAGCAACAAAAACTTTGTAGGTATAATAAAACATTTTATGTATTTGTTTTTAGTTTAGCACAATCTAAATGTTTGCGGTTTTAACTCACAATTATTTACGGTTTGTACATTTTGATTTTGGCATGAATTTAAGCAAACTGTTGTGGTGAACACACACACATGCAAGTTTACTTGTAAAAATGAATGAATTAGAGACTGTTCATAAGACATGTAACGTTCCCAAAAAAAGGGGATTTTTTGTATATGATTTTTAGCTGGCACAAAGTTCAAGTGCTGATGAACTACGCTCTTATTACCGCACTCATGATCAAGTTAACTTTCGTATCGAAAATTCGGTGTAGCTATAGCTAATACTCGATTGTGTAAACGCAAAGAAAAAATGTGCTTGAATATGATCAGCGCAAACATAGTTTGTTCTCCGTAACAATATTTTTGTTAATTTAAAGCCCTTAAACATTATTGAGGTCACAATAATTTTAGGTTAATTATTTTTAACCACATTATTTATCTTTACAGTCACAGATATATTTGTAATTATTTAAAAAAAAATTAACTGCAACCGTAAATATGTTTATAGCAAACATGTTATGATTACAGTAAGCTGTTATTATTGAAAGTGGTATAAGCTTATATTTTCTCTTTAATTCTTTAAATTACCTCTTCAGCAAAAATTTAAAGAATTATTAGGCGCAGATTATCCATAATGGCAGGAATGAATATTAATTCAATAAAGTAATTATGAATGAATAGACCCTATAAAGAACAAATTGAATGATAAATGTTGATTTAAGAATGAATCAAATAAATGTTGATCAAAGTAAAAAAAAAGAAATTTGAATGATATAAATTGAATTATAAAGATAAGTTGTTGAAGAAGTTAAGGATTTGTTTTGATATCAGCAATGAAATCT
The DNA here is from genome assembly GCA_947397855.1 of Thelaira solivaga. NCBI lineage: Eukaryota > Metazoa > Arthropoda > Insecta > Diptera > Tachinidae > Thelaira > Thelaira solivaga. The sequence continues at coordinate 21,282,918 of OX377610.1, forward strand.
GATATAATATATAATTTTGCAAGGTCCTCACCATTGCTGAAAGTTTCTAATATGTCGTAGCTAGATATTCCTTGCATACTGGAAGATTTTTGTGATCCATATTTATTACATTTGAAAATAATATGGGAGACATCTTCTGTACATCCACAAAGATCGCAGCAATCAGAGTCCAAGATATTCATTTTGTCCAGGTTGTAATTAGAGAATGCACATCTCGAAAGTATTCTGTTCATTTGCCTTATTTTAATTGATTTATTTATTTTATTATTCATAAACCAATGAGCCGAGCCAATAGATGTGAAAATTGTACCATAGTTAATACCCTTAGACAATCTTTCAGAATTATATTCTTCTTGCCACTGAATTCTGAGTATAAAATCAATGCATCTGGAATTGATCATTTTACTGAGGAAAAATTTCCATTATGGGCTGAAATATCTGCTATATCAGTTCCACAAATACTGAATACCTAGGAACGTAATGTAGTTCAAAAGGATTTATATTTAAATTATTGACTTTCCGACGAATAGTTTGGGTGATCGCAATTTGTAATATAATGAATACTTGCTTTTAAATCTGACAGAATAGCCAGAAAATTAAAGTTAAATCAACTGCTTTTTCAATTGCCAACATTCAGTCTGTGTATTCTGTAAAAGTGATATTAATTCTGGAAACATGAAAAGCAAAATCAGTGTGGTTACTACTTACTGATCTATAAGTAAAGAATATTATTGCCCCCATTTATTTTTAAATTTTCGACAACTAATAATTTCAAGTTCACTTTAAAAAAACATTGTTAATGGGAGTTTAAGTAAGATATAGACACCAGCTTACGAAAATTACCGCTTACTCATTATTCTTCAAAGTGGACTTAAACCACTTTCAAAAATAACATCGCATATGTTTAATTAAATTGAGAGAAATATGGTTGAAAGTAAATTTTCTATTGTGTCTCTACTTTCCGTCTTTGCAGTGAACTGAATAACACAAAAATTCAATCATTCAAACTCAACAGAGCGGCATATGCCCTAGTTCGTCCCAAGGTAGAGTCAAATAAATTTGAAAAAAAAAATTAAAATGAGCTGTTATGTTTTTTGAAAGTGGTATAAGTTCACTTTAAAAATGAATAGTAAGACATAGACATTTCACTAAAATTACCGATGAATCACTTTTTTTTTTAAAAAGTTGACTTACGAAAAAATCAATAGAATAATAATTTTTTTATTTTTATAAAAAATTTATATAAAAACTTTTTTTTTTTCTAAAAATTATCTGCAGCTAGAAAGTATTTTTATTATATTTGATTTAAAAAGCATTCATAATAAATCTAACCATATTACGTTTCCCTTACATTATGGTTGCCTTAACCATTCTTTTTCTTTAGGTATAATCGTTCATTTCACTGATTCGTTCGGATTTTTCAAATCACTTAAATGATCTAGGTCATTTTACTTGTTCACAATTCATTTCGGACACTGTACGATGACTTTTGACTTCTGTTCATCGTTTATTTCGTACACTGTACGATGACTTTTGGTTTTCGTTCATCGTTCTTTTCGTACACTGTAAGGCAACCAACTTGTGACTTTTGTTCACAGTATCTTTTCTTCATTGTATTTATTATACACCGTACTACCTTTACAACTGATTATTGAATTTAAGCAAATGTGATTTTAAATTAACTAGCAATTTTTATTGTTTAAGCCTGCAATAAAATTTTGCTACATTTTAACTGAATCAAATTTTAAATATTTTAATCTTAAACAGTAAAAGTCAGTGAACGATGAACGAAATAATTTAAAATAAAACTGAAGCGCCCGAATCGTTCAATGTGCTGAATCGTTCATATGAACTAGGTCGGACATGAACGCCACAAGCCTACTTGTTACTAACTAATTAGCATGCTCAATTTCGGTAATTTGAGAAAAAAAATTCAAACAATTTTACTCGATCACGGGTACGGTAATGCGACCCCTGATTTAATGATGCATGTGATGAAAACTTAAACTTTAAACTTTTAAAGTTGACTTCTTTCATATTTTATCTTAGTTTTTTATTTGTTTATTTTTTTTTTCTTAAATTGCAGATGACATTAAAGTAGCTGCATATAAAAAAGAAACTGTAATTCAAACAAAAAACTTAAATGTGAAATTTCAAAAGCACAGGACAACATTTGTTAGCATTTGTTCCAACTAGCTGGCTGGTTGTTTGTATAAAAAGCAAAGCGTTTACATACAAACTGCAAATCATGGGTGAGTTAATCCATAATATTTTTTTATTACTAAAACGTTTTAGGCTTATTACACGCTTCGAGACATTTGAAAACTTGACAAAAGAAAATAAAATATCAAAGCAAAAATAAAATTTTATTTTTGTTTGCTGTTGGTTAAAGGCAGAAAAATTAAATGTTAAAATTTTGTATAATTCTAAGTATTAATTGAACTGTAAATTTTATGTTAATTAGTAATTTATTTTTTACGCTATAGTTCTTTTTCCACATATTCAATAATCCCATAACATAAAATTTTGTTTTAAATTCTTTTGTTCAAATAGTATTTGAATTTAACCTACTGTGCATACAAACGCAATATGTATTTGAACTTATTAAATGCAAATATATAAAAATAATAATTAGTTAGTAAGTCCTACAGTCCTTGTACGAGTCCGTGTATCTATTTCATGCTAAACTTATTCTTTCAAATTATGTGTTTGTGTGTGTGTGGGCATATGTTGCAAGTGTTTTCTCATGTCAACTGCATAGTAATTGTTTAGACTCGCTTTGTGCTTGAAAAAAGAGAAGAAAAAAATAACAATACAGATAATTTAGAAATACGTGCATACGTAGGAAATTAGAATAATAACAAGGCTCGCATTCATATGTACTTAGATACGCGTACATATTACGTATTCTCCTCCTTAAAATACTCTTCATAACGCACAAGTAGGCTTGTTGCAATGCTACCACCACCAACACCACCATCATATCAAATGTGTGTGTTTTTATTATAATAAAAATTTTAATTACCCACTTGTACTATAACAATCTGAAACGCTCGTGTGAAATACGTTTCTATTGTGTTTCATCTAAATTTATTTTGTATTTTCATGTAAATGTCACAATTTAAATTTTTTCCTTGTTTGGTTTACTTTTAGTCCTTTAAGAGACTGAGAAATTAATTTTACAATTTTTATATAGAAAATTAAAAAGAAAAATAAATATTTTTTTGTTTGTTATAAAAAAAAAATCACGAATTAAACAAACATCTTAATTAAAAAATTGTCATATTGATCATTGTTTTAATTGAAATAATTAAATATTTTAATTAATAGAAAAAAAAATATTAACTAAATTTAATTTAATTTTGTCAACAAAATTTTTTGAAATATTTAATTTTCATAATTTGACTAATTTATAATTATATCGTGAAGAAGCTATGCAAGTTGGAGCGTAATATCGATATAAAATATAAATTTATATAATACGACCTTAAGCTTAATAAACTAGCTGTTTTAATTAAAAAGAAAAAGGTCAAATAAGATAACAAATAAATTTTAATTATAGAAATATTCATAGCGACATTTAATTCGATTACAAATTTAATTAATGCGATTAAAAGTTTAATTAATTTTATTAAAATTTTATTTTATTAATTTAAAAATTTAATCAACAATTTTTTTTTTATGTTCAATAATGGTATAAATTCTTTTCTGCTGTATATTGTAAGATTCTTTATGCTTTATTTGTGCTATATTTTCAGAACCCCGCTTTTAATACAAAACCTGCAAGTAACTAAGCCCCCATGTAAAATAATACACCCCAAAGTGTTCTGTTAAGGCTTTTTAATAATTACCCTTAGATGCTTAAAAGCATAAATACTGTAATTTAGCTTGTTGTTGTATCTGTACATATGAAAATGGTTGTCTTCTAAAAAAATCGATCCACCATTTTCATAGTGAGTTTTGTAATGGGTATTACTGATTTCACACGGAAAGGAAAATTTAGCGGAAAGAAATATCGATCGATATGCAAATTGCTATTATTCATTCGTGAGGAATGATATTATTATTTTGAATTGTTTCATTTAATTGTGAATTAAAAAGTTGTCTATTGTGGATGAAAAAAATTGCATTTTAACAAAAAGAAAATTAATTTTCAATAAATAAAACGTAACTATTTTCGAAAAATACAAACAAATTAAGCTAAAACACATTTTATTTTTGGGAAATTGTGTATTTTTTCTTACATTTTTGCTCTTTAAGGGTAAACAAAATTAAAAAATTTATCTATATTGAGGAATCAATAATACGAGTATGTATATCGCAACAACGAAATGAATAATTGAAAATTTTGCTTCCGCATAAAAAATGCTTTTCGCAATCGCGCAATGGAATGAATAATTAGATTTAGCTTTTCCCTTTTTTATAATTTTTTCTACATTTGATGAGTCAACAAGTAAAACAATAAAAATATATTGTTAATTTTTCCCTCACACGATCTTTGTATGAAAAGTGTCCATAATTTGTTTACCATATAAATTTTAAAATAATTATTTGTAAGGATTACCTTGAACTCTATGAAAGAGAATTTATATATTATTTAGCATTTTCTTTAAAGTGCTACGGAAAGGGTTAAATACCAGTTTTTGTTTTTATATTACTCTGATGTGTGATACTTTTACAATTCTCTAAAATAAATACCACTGTCACATTGATGCTGACAGTGATTATATTTTGTGGCAAATAATCATGAACTGAAACACAAGAAAAAAAAAACATTTTAGGGTTTCCAGCATGTATTTACAAAAAAAAAAAAAATTAACTAAAAAAAAAACTATCTTTCTTGTAAGTATAAAGTTTTGCGTTATTAAAAATCCGAAACACAATTCAACATGTTCAATATGCTCTACTCGAGTTTACTGCAAAGTTTTTAAAACACAGCCTTATGCAGAGAGACTTAATATAGGTTTGCAAGCCGTTATTAAGTTAAAATCGCTTAATTTATATTCAGAGATGTTTTTAATCTTAATAATCCTATTTTAAACCTTTATTAAATCCACAAATTTTAAAGTAGGTATGGACCTACTTTGAAGCTATATTAAGCTGTGACAACTGATTGTTTGTTTTTGTTTTTTTATTACATTGTGTTAAAACAAAATAAATGTTAATATATCTTTTTTATTTATTTGATAATTTTTTCGACCTTTTTATTTTCTATGATTTTTAATTAAAATTTTTTTAAATATAGGCTCTAGGTCTCTCTAGAGCTCTCTCTACACCTAGAGACTATATTTTAAAAAAAATTTAATTAAAAATAACTTTTTTATTTTACTGAAAAAAGAATATTAATTAATTAAAAAAAAAATGGAATCACACCTTTTTCTTTTAATATTTTCCATTTTTATTACAATTTTTTTTTGGTAAAACTAACACAAATTCACAAATTTAAAATTTCAATTTTCAGAGACGTGTATAAAATCAAAACAAATAAAAAAGTAATGGGTAATCATTTCTCTTTTTATTCGTTGTGAAGAGGTTACATAAATTACCTATATAATTTTGTTACTTTTTTAATTTTTTTTAAAGATAAACTAGTAAACATGTTGTAATATACACTGTTCTTTAAATTAAATAAACATTTTGTGGCTTAATAAGAAAAAAATGTACGACTGAAATATATATTTACGAATACCGAATAATTTAGCAATCTTTTATGCAGAACAATAATACACAAAATGGCAAATCAAAACAATAGTATTGCCAGAATTGAATTTTAAAATTTGCTAAAGGGCATATTAGTTAATAAACCTTCCTTGAATATAAAAATGCTAATATAGGATTATTAGCTTAAAGCCTTTATTAACTAAAGTAGATATCATTTAGAAACTAATTTTCTTCTCTGAATAAGGCTGTAAGTATTTATCAAAATTATTTAAATTTTTTCACTCAGTTCTTTGCTCAAATAGCACAAAGACTGCATTCCTTTTACAAACACACTGCATGTTGCTAGACTTCATGGCTTAACTAACTGACAGCCATACTTAAATTGGCGCAACTTGCACTTGCACATTTGCTTGTGTAAACGCTACGTTAGGTATGAAGCTTTAACATAAATTCTGGGCTCTAAAACACTACGCTCGTCGCTCCAATTTAGGTTGAATCATGACAGAACTATACACGGTAAAGCAAAAAAAGCAACTGATCATTTTTTGATTTCCATCGTTTTGTTTTCGAAGCTGTTGCATTTTGTGAGCAAAATTATTTTTATTTTTAAAATACATAGACTGTCTGTGATTGTATGACTGGATTTGCATTGAATTTCTTCCTTTTTATTTCACATATACGATAAGGCTGCTTTTGTAATTTAGTGTTTGTTGTACTAAATGCCTTACCGTATATGGGTTTGTCATGGGTTGGATTGTAAAGCATCTAGTACGTGGAGACAATTTTTAACTTTAATAATATGAAAAAAATCTAGATATATTTTTTTTAAATCACATTTTTATTTGCATTAAAACCCTATTTCGTGCATAGGAGCTTGCAAGCTTACTCGTTGCTTTTGTTGATTTTATATTCAGCATTTACACATTTCCTTTTATTTTTTATTTAATTTTTTTTTGTTTGGTTTTTATATGGTTTCAATTTAAGTTCAAGTTATTGCAGTATTTTAATAGTTTTTGTTTAAGCTGAAAATTTGTATTGTTTTATTCTGTTTATTTATTAGATTTTTACATAATTTTATTGCAATTAGATACTGTGGCCATAGTCCTATATTACAAAAAAAAAAAAAAAAAAAAAAAAAAATACTTGCACAAATAAAATTTCCATTGAAAAATATTAATTCTGTAAAAATTTTCCACAGAAAATAACATTCAAAAATATATTTTCTATACTAAAGTTTTTGTTTTATTTTCATTTATTCTATTAAAAAAATAGATTTAATTCAATTTAACGCATCTTTTTTTTATAAAATGATGGCTTACAGTTGTATTTCATTTAAATTTAATTCATTAAACTTGTTTTTTAAATTATAATGAATTCAAGAAAATGTTTACTTAAAATTTTTAATTTTCAATGAATGATTTGGATAAAATTTAAATTACTGGGACTATCCCCGGTTTCAAATGGAAGTTATTTACTGATGAGAAATCCAAAACTGAGAAATGTGTTGGACGCAAAATAAAACTAATTCAACAGGAACAAATTAAACCCTTACAGGAACATATATTAAAGTTCTCAAACATCACTACTCAAGTAATTAATTTTTTTTATAAGAATAGACTAACTTCACCGAACCTGCCTTCTTTTGACTACCTGAAAATAATTACACAACATTTTATTCCTCAAACTTAGAGGCGTATATTGATAAAAATAATAAAAAATTGCCTTGTGTGGAGTGCGAGTGAGAATTACTCCTTGGAGTAAAAGGACGCTGGCTTTCATAGGTATAGAGCCTTTCTATGGGGTGAGCAACAACTTCACTCATGGCCTACCACACAAGGAAGGGAAACGAAGTATAATAAAAGAATGCTGGAGGGCCGAAGCGGGCATGCGACTTTGAGATACTTACGAGCCATTGTAGACTTAACTACCACATGAGTAAAATCGGTGTATTACAAAATGACGAGAAGCGACGGGAACATGTGCTGAGCGAATGCCTAGCAGAGTAAGCTGCTTAGACAGCGGGACATTGGTCTCAGGAGACTCAGGCCTCATTAATCCCATAACGATTTGGAGATTTATAAGGAATTGTAGTTGGTAACTGAGCTGCATAATAGATCTTAAAGATTGCAGTGCGGTTATTGTCCTTGATTATATACTCCTTGGAAATCTTATTAACATTTTGTAAATTTTAATCAAACACATAAAACGTTGCAACTGTATAAAACTTTTGCAAACCTCTAATTATACGTTTTGTAGCATTTCTACTGTATGAGATGTTCTCTTCTCTAGGCCCAGCAGCTTAATACTAGAACTATCGTTCAAGGTTTAAATATGCTAGTTCTGAAAGAGGTAGAAAATTTATTTTGAATTATTTTACATGGAAAGAAAACACCATTAAAATTTTTTAAATTATTTTTTCATACATATATTCATATAGTCCAATCAGTGCGCTAAGTTTTTGTATAATTTTTATTCACACGTATTCGTTTGTTATTCTGCTCTAAAGTGATGGCATTTTTTTAATTTAAAACACTCACTTAATTTGTATATTTCACACACACATAACACTATTTAACTGCCTGGCTGCTTTCAATTATGCTCCACTTTATGGCCTGAGGTGAACCGTTTGTTGTAAAGACTCTACTTCTTTTAATGCCAATATCAAATTCAAAGGCACGATTGTGTAAAGTTTAAACATTAATCAATGGATGAGCAAAATAATAACAACGTAAGTGATTAAGGGAAAGAAAAAGTTAATTTCATTTGTGTAGTGAAGTGAAAGGATATTCTTTGTTACTGTATTTTCATCCTTTTATATGCAATTTTGCACTTTGATAAACATTTACAATCAATCCATTCGGCTAAAAACATTTTGCAAAAATGAAGTTTAATGACCGCTACTATTAATATATTGTTGTTATTGTTAAAACAACAAAAAAAGGCTTATGAAAAGTTTAAAGGTCTAGATTTGTGTTTGGAAAAAAAAACGTTGGACAGAGAAAGGTAGATGAAGAAAATCATTCAAGTATTTAATCACATAATCAAACAAACTTAGCTTAAACTGGCAGTAGACTTTGTAAAAATATTTTCTTAAAAATTTCTTCAAGCCAACGTAAATATTTTTCAAATAATAAATTTTTAAAGCAAAATAATTGGAATCGGCACTATTTAGAAATTTCTCTTGTAGCTTTTATTCGTAGTAAATTATCAGCTTAACACGTTGCCGCATGAGCAATAATCTGCAGTTAAATTAAATATCGATTATACGTTCAAGTGGCTACTTCAAGGTGTTACGAGTAAAGGAAATTTACTTTTTGTTTAAATTGTCTTTTAAATCATTTTTATTTAAGTTGTCAATAATTAAGTAGTTTCAAGCTAAATTATTAACAAGTGTAATTATAGTTTACAAAATAGCAACAGGTCAACTTTTGAAAACCGTTTTTAAAGTCGGTATTTTCTAAATGAAGAAGGTTACGCGATACATACAAAGCAAAAATACGGTCACCACAAACATAGTTTGTTCTCCACAAAAATATTATTTTTAATTTGAAGCTCTATTTTTTCAAATTTAATTTATTTATTATATAATTAATGAATTAAAATATTTAAGCACTAAATAAATTAATTGAACTCTAACAAGAATTTTTTAATAATTATCTTTTTACACGAATTTATTTGAAACGTATCTATCGTGTAAATAGAGAATTCGGTGTATTAAAATTTAAGCTCCCACTATCGAATGTACACTGTGACTTGTTTGTTTCTTCTTGGCTAATGTTTATTGCACTCCAAAATGCAACATGTATTTAATACAACAATACAAAAAACAGAAAACAAATTAAAAACTTTGTTGACAACCAATGGCCAATGGGCAAATAAATTTAATATATCGCAACTTTACAGAAAAACATTGCAGAGAAATAAATGTTTGAATGTGAGATTAAAATAGAGATAAAAATTTACTTTGAAGTGAACATCTTGATTTTGTTGAAATTGAATACGCATTTAAACTTTAAAGCAGTTTAAAAATTCTAAACAGTCGAAACGATAAAGGAGTTCATAGAGTCGTGGTACTGTCTTCGAAACACAGATGTCTTGTGCAACTTTGGTGATGGCTCTTAGCAAGGTATAGTTTATTTAAAAAATGAGCCAGAGAACATTAAATAAATATTAATCGGACACTAGCCCAGTAAAAGAAACTTTATTTAGAAGCAATAATAACTATTGGAAGCAATGCATTGCATTCTGTGATGCAATAGCGCATCACACTTTTTTCACGTAGTCTCTAGCTACAGTTGTGTCGATGACAGGAAAACAAAATTCCAATAGGTTTGCATGATCTTCGGAAAAATAAAATCTTAGCCCAAAAGTTTATAGAGCAATAGAAAGCGAATTGCAATTAATCTAGTATACCCCAAAAAAAGTGTTTGGTTACTTTTGTTAAGAAATTCCACGCTAGAATGAGTTTGCACTTCTTGCTTATAGAAAATATATAAAGCAAACTGAAATTACACTATGGCAACGCTGAACAATTAAAAAATCCAATTTTGACAGCGCGTTATATAGTGAAGTTGGCTGCAAAACATTTCAGCTATTTTTTTATTTAGAGTTTTTTACTCTATTTTTGCTGTTATTATTTAGGTTTGCTATTTCTACATAAGCGCTAGACACTAAAAAACGCTAAAAAAGTAAGTCTAAAAAAAAACTCCATCTCAACTCAACCAACTTCTGGCAAATTCAAGAAAAATCTTGTAGACATGAATCAAATTCGAAGAAGATTTAAATAATTTTTAATTTTTATTATTATTTATAGAACATCAACTTAATATATCATAGAATGCATAAAATAGCGTAGTGGGTATAATCGCATCATGAGCTTAAAGGTCTTTTGTGATGCATGCATAAAATAAGCATGCAGCCTAATCATGTACAAAATTCCTCGAGAATTTTTTCACTTTTAAATTTTCTTTTATTATGCATAAGATTCCTCCTTTTTTTATCATAGAAAATTTTCTGAAATAAAAAAAATTTAATCATAATTGGGCTGAAAGCAATTGCTTCGCATATCCAACAAAAATCTTGTAAGTGATTTCTTATCATTGTATCCTTTATAAAATTGCTTCTATCAATCTTCAATGGAAGTTTTAATAAATTTCAGTTACCAAAGCTGCAAAGCGAATGCAGTGGTTGCATCTAAAACTCACTAATTTTCTCACAGCAGCTGTTCAATAATATCACTGGCCAATTATTGAGTTTGCTATTGTACAAAAAGTTTGCTGGCAGACCTGTGTCTTGTAATAAATTTTTGTAATTATTTTTTATTTTGTTTTAATTTTATTTTGAAATATAAACCAATGAAGCTCTTTTATTTATGTATTTTGATTATTATTGATTCATAATCACCCACATTTTAAATGTTTATACATTTTCGTTTGATCGAATTACACTCGACTGCAGGTAAACATCTTGTTACATACATGTTTTCTGTAAAGCAATTTTGAGCACTTTATTTTGTTTTATTGCGCCTTCCCTTACAGTTATTTTCCTCTTTATTGTTTTAAGTAGTTTAATAAATCATTAAATCGAACAACTAGCTCGCCACAAAGCACTTTATTAGTCAGTTCAGTTTACTAAACTTTTGACCATATTCTCTTGGGTGGATGCACAGATACTGTACGTGTATGACACATAAGTCACTTCAAGCATGACAAACATCATCTAATTGCAAAAGTTGGAAAGAAGAAAAAAAAAATATTAAAAACAAATGTTCATTAGTTTTTGCTTGTATGCCATACATATCGCTTATTGAAATGAAAAAGGGCCACGATAATAGCAATACAAAGAAAAATTTGTCATAATTTCTATTTCAAGTTTTTATTAACCATTTTGAATACCAGCCTAAAGCTATGTACAGACGGTTGTCAGATCTTACAATTATTGTCAGAAAATGTTCAGAATATGTCTGACAACCGTATGAACTTACAATTATTGTCTTACAACGTTGTCAGAAAAAGCATTGTCAGCACATTGTAAGACAATAATATTGTCAGACATCTGACAATCGTGTGAACACTCTTTCTTGCTATTGTCAGACATTGTAAGCTAATTTTTTATTGTCAGATGTATTTAAATTAATGCACCTGACAATGGTATCATTGTCAGAGAAATATTTCTATTGGCAATACATATAAATTTTAAAAAACAAACCAAAATTTAATAAAAATTAAAAAACAAGTGAAATAAAACATGGATAGCGATAACACCTTCGTCATAGACTGCAGCTTTGAGCAATTACCTCTATATCATTTTGCAGTGGCCAAAAAGGCCTGAAGGTGGGAAAAAATCAAGGGACAAACAAAAATCTTACAGTAAAAAAGTAAAATCTATGTGATGACGTTAAAATATAATCAAACCAATAAAAGAAGTTAAGGTACGGCGAAGTTTATGGAATGCTGGTTGGCTGGAATATAAACTTTCCAAAAATTGTTAAGGCAAGAAGTCGTAGATTGCATCCATGTAAGTTTGAATAATTGCTAAAGAAAATGGGCAAGTCTCCGCACATCAGTTGTTATAAAAAAAATATACCAAAAAATTCAGGCCAAGTCTCTGACGAGCAATTTCAAATTGCTTGTATGTAGATACTTCAAGCCGATGATCTTTTTTAAAGCACGAAAGTTAACAAATCTACTCAATCCAATTCCTCTATGCAATTGCGTATATATTTAGCAAAAAAACAATATAAACAAAATACAAACATAAAATAAAACAATTCTCTTTCAGTTATGTTATACAAAATATTCTAATTAAATAATAATTTCTTTTTGACAGTTCTGGCAATATCTAACAACATATCTGACAATTTTTTCTATACAATAATCTGACAACCGTTTGAACTGACAATATTTGTTGGCAGATAAATTTATTGTATGACAATTGTCTGGCAATGAAATTGTAAGGTTTTCTTACAATCGTCTGAACTGGCAATTTATATTTTGCTGACAATGTTTTGTTGTCAGAGTATTGCCAGGCCTTACAATATTGTCAGATCTGACAACCGTTTGTACATAGCTTAAGTCTTTAAGTGAGATTTTCTTTCATCTTGAAAATAAAACTTTTAATAATGAAGTGACTAAAAACAGAACCGGGAAGAGAAAAAACTATGTTTGGCTATTCTTTCTTCTTTCTTTGCATGATTTTAAAGATCGCTTCACGGATTTGCTTAAGTGAAATTCAAAAGTTCTTGCCTTCAGTAAATCAGCCGCATCTATTCTTCATTAACGTTATTAATATGTGACCTCACAAGAATCTATTGAAAGCGATTAAAGAATATCTTTTAGTTTCACTAATAAATTTTTTATTGGTTTAATTTCCTCACCCAAAAGCTTCAGGTGGATCCGCATCTAATTGCAGAACATAGTAATCAAAGCCTTCTAGAGGTCACCATTAACTATTAAAACTGATGAAATTGTTTTTTTTATCTTCGGAAATGACGATGGCCAGACCATTAGCGACTAGCAACTTTTTTGGACGACATTTGGCTGTAATAAAACGGCACTACATGTCACACAATTTATACCGTCACATTTTAACGTTAAATTTTTTGCCCAGCTTAATTTGACATTTCTTTGTTACAGTGTTTGACAAATTTAACCATGGACAGGTACACAATTGAAGCCTTCTGCGAAAATGGGCTTTCAAAGCAAAATGCATTTTGGGCACTAAAAAAGTCAGCATTATGGACCAAATGTGTCTGTAATTGAGAGAATTTCAGTAAACCGGGTCTGTAGAAAATGTGAAAACATCTGTTCATGGGTGACCAGTTCGTTCTACCGAAAACATTGCTGCTGTTCCCGATAGTGTAGCAGAAGAGCCGTCAAGCAGTTACCGTGAATGGTGTTCGCTATAGTGAAATGATAACAGACTTGTTATGGATGATATTGATCTGGACGATATGCCAGTGAAATAATGGCTCTTTTGAGAGAGAAATTTAATAGTTGTGTTTTACCTCATGTCGTGCTGGTGTTAATTGGCCACCACTCTCATGTGATTCGATGCCATTGGACTTTTTTCTTTTTGGATATTGAAAAGAAAAAGTGTACTTCAATAAGCCAAGCACAATTCAAAAGCTAAAGAATGAGATAATTCGGCATATTAAATCTAAATTATGTTTCAAAGTCATTGAAAATATGGACCATCGGATAGAGGTATGCCACCGAAGCCGTGGCAAGCATTTGGCCCATATTTTGTTTGACACATAATTGTCATAGGTCCTTCTATCATAATAAAAAAATTAAGAACATTTTCTGAAAACTTTTTGTTGTTGCTACGCGTTTTGTTTGGAGCTTTGTTAGAAATAGCAATTGTTTTAAGTGATGAACTCGTCTTTCTTTTTCCTTACTGTTCTTCTGTTTCTTATTTCTTTGATATTTTTCTATTGGTTTTCTTCTTCCTCTTATACAGAATCACAAAAGGAACGATATCAGAGGAAGCAAATAAGCCCGCTTCTGATTTCCTAAGCCAATCCAATCTTGATTAAACCGGCATTTGGTAAAATAATGTTAAATGTGTTTCCTTTTTTGTGAACAAAAATTAAAAATAAACTTACCCTTTTTCATCAAAAATACGATTAAAAAAAAAATTACTTTAATTGTGGCAATGGCGTGTGTCAAGAATTTACCCAACTCTTCTCAAATGATTCCTTTAGCATTCTAAATATTTTTGTAAATTCTTTTTTGGCCCTTTTAAATTTTATTACACGATTTAGTATCCACAATAAAAATCCCCCCAAAAAAAAAAATAAAAAAACTATTTAGTTTATAAGGAAAGTTTAGAAAACAAGTCTTAAGGTCAGCCAAATAGAAACCCACACAAGCCACAAATGAAAAAAAAAATTATAAGAAAATTATATACATATAAAATAGCTAATAAAAATAAATTATTTAGCCATAATATTGTTATTGATTAAAATGGCCTGCAAGCAGAGTCAGTTTGCTGAATAAGAAGATCATCGGACAAATTTCAACATCAAGTTTTTAAAAAAAAGAAAGCTTTTTATTTTATGCAATTGATAAAATAAAATTTAAAAAAAATGAGCTAAAATTTTTCTATCAACCAAAGCCCGGCTAGTGTAAAAGTAGCTTAAGTCTTGTAGTAAAATTTCTACAATTTTCTGTGTAACAAGTCTAAGGATAAAATGAGCAGGGATCATTACAAAAACGAAAGCGTATGTGTTGTGACATTAACATACGAGTACAGCCGCACTTAAAGTGACTTACCTTTTAATATTTTAAGTTACGGTGGCTGCTTCTGTGTGTATTTTACCTTTTTGCTGGGCTTGTTGACTCCTTTTTTAATTTATTTATTTCTTTCTTTTTTCGTGTGTGTTAGGTCTTGTATGTTGCTTTGTGGTTGGTTGTTTCAAGCGTTTGTCTTCCTGGTCGATATACTACCATGCGACATTTATACTGACGGGTTTTTTCGTGTTTATTAAAAATTCAACTTTTGCAAAACCTTTACGTGTGTAAATATTTTTTTTTTTAGTTTGTTTTCGTTTGGTTTGACTTGGTTTTATGTAAAAGTTTTTTTTTTTTTAATTTTTTTTTAATAAAAGTAAAGTCTGGGCTTATTTTTCCTGTTACGGTTGGTGTTTTGTAAAATACAAAAGTTGCTTAATGTTTTTCTATAGATGCGTCGTTTAAATATATTTTTTGTTGTTGTTGTTTCTTTTAAATTTTCTGCTTTTTTAAATGTTTCTGCTGAGTTTGCTAAAATTGTGCAAATTTTAATTAAAAATTTTTCTTTATTAAATGTCATATTTCAAACGTTAATTATGGTGTCGTGTGAAGGGAAGTTCTCTAATGAGTTTTTTAAACAACAAAAAAAAATATTTCTCATTAAAATAACAATTTATTTTAGTTAGAAACCAGTAATGAGGTAAATTAAAAAAAAAAAAACATTTTCGTGTGCATGTTCTGTATTCCACACGGATTTGAAAAAATGTGAAATAAAATTTTTTTTCTTCTTATTAAATGACAACTTTTATGTTTTTTTTAATTCTACCAATAATTTCGCGCCCAAAATAAAGCAAAAACAAAATTTTAAAAATCTTAAAATTGACCACAGGTTTTGAGGTTTTGAATTTTTCAATTCCAAATAAAATATTCGGCTTCGGAATTTTATTTATTTTATAATTACGTTTTTCTATATGTTTTTAAGTTAAGCAAACAATATAGAATAAAAAAAAATTATTATCACACTATTGTAGTAAAAATTAAGTTAAATCGGCTGTGCCGAGTCTTATCTACCCTTCACTGTATTAGCAAAATATTAATATTTTTCACTTTCCCCATTCTTCTCAAATATCAAAAACATACAAAAAATGAAGTGAGTGAAAATAAATATGCCCACTTAAATATGTGTTACGTTTTTTAGTATTTGTAAATCTTCTATGGTTCGTTCGGAAGTTGCTAAAATCCCTCAAAGCTGCAGCAAAGACAAAATATGGTTGAGGCCACCTTATTCTGATGCAAACATAGTATGGTTAGGTTTATGATTGCATCTACCCATATATATTTTTAAATCAAATACATTAAAAATACCTGTCAACTGCAGATGATGCGGTTCAACCCCCGGTCAGGGCTAATATATTTTTTTTTAAATTTATTATTATTTTTTTTATTTTTTTAAATACAGAAATTTTTTATATAAATATTTAAAAAAAAAAATTATATAAATTTTTTGTAAAAATAAATTTTTTTTATTCTATTGACTTTTTCGTTTCTATTTATTAATTTTCAGCCACAAAAAATTCAGTTCAGTTTGAACGATTAAGTTTTTATTTTATACTCACTTTATTTACATGGTTGCCGAGGAGACAAAATAGAAAACAATTTACATTCAACCATATTTTCTCATTATTATTTTTTTTAAATAATCCAAAGTAATTTCTGAACATTTTGGGCAGTAGATTACCAATCTAGATGACCTCCGCTAAAGTACTATTTAAAATATATATAGAAGTATTTAGTGACGTAAGACGTATTTGATAAATATGCCATTAAAAAATGTAACAGGTTACGTTAAAACATATTTAACTCGGCATATTCATCTTCACTCACTTAAATTTTTGGTATGTTTTTGATATTTTAGAAGACTGTGGAAAGTGAAAATTCGGCGGAAAGCCGAATTTACTTAACCGCATGTTTTATGCGCATATTTTCGTTTTTAAGATCATGAAATTCCTTGTCCTGCTCATCAGTATTTCAAATTCTATGAATACATTTTTTCTTAATTTTTTTTTTTTTTTGGTAAATATGAGATTTTAAAGAGTCTGTTTCACATGCAAGATGGGCTAAAAGAAGTCATCCGATGTTGTTTGGTTCTCATTTTTTTTCTAAATGAAAATGAAATGTGTGCCGTTGCTCCGTCCTGTCGGAACCACATGTCTGTCCTCCAGTCCTAATTCATTCAATTGCGGCAGAAAAAACTCGGTTAACAGCCCGATGACTCCTCCAGCGGTAACAGCGCACCATGCAGTCACTTTGAGCGGGTGTAATGGCTCCTCGTGCATCACTCGTGGATTTTCGGTGCCCCAGAAGCTATAGTTTTGCTTGTTCATATACCCGCTGAGGTGGAAATGAGCCCCGTCTCACTAGGTTTTGGTCGAAAAATCGTCCACTTCGATTGTATTCTACATCTGTCTAGTTCACAAATGTCAAAACAGATTTGACATTGGCCGCCATTTGCAAAAATAAGAGCATCTTCCAATAGGGTGATTTCTTTTAGCCCACCTGTATTTCTATTGCAGTTTCTACGATATTCATAAAGTTTTGTAAAAAAAAAAAACACTTTTTTTTCGAGAATATTAAAAAAAAGTTATTTTTTTAATTCCTTAAAAGCGTAAAATGAACAAAATGATAAATTTTGTAATTCTATTAATGCAAAAAAAAAAAAAAAATTATTAAAATCCTTTCATAAATTGTAAAATTATTCACAATTTAGTGGTAGCATCTAAGACTACGTCATATAATTTTTTTAACTAGTTTTATTTGTTATTTTACATCACCGTAACTTTGAAATGACTTATCCGCTTTTATTACAAAATACCTCACAAAATGTTAAATTACATTGGCTCTAATTTGGTTTCATATAAATTTCTGGTACAGCTATAATTTTTCCAGTTGTTGAGAAAAAATTTATAAAAATAAATATATTTTTTTTTTCAAAGAGATTAGGAAATTCTTGATTTTAAAAATTCACAAAAAATAGAAAGTGGCAAATACTAAACTATTTGATTATGTAATCTTAAAATCGCATATAATGGAAAGAAATTGAGCCATAAAACATCAAAATCCATGATTAAATACAGATTTAATTATTGTAGTGTTTAAAAATATTTTTTTAGGTTTTTTTTTTTTTAAATAAAAATTAAAGCCAGGCCAAAGTCGGTATCTTTTCACAAACGACTTTAAATTCATATAATTCTTATAAACAAAAGTCAGCTGTTAATAAAAGCCTAATTTTTAAAAGTAAAAACTTAACCATAGAATCTGAAACACTTATGAGTTTTACATTGCAGCTACGTTTACATTACAAAATTTTTTGTCGAAATAAGCATAGCCACTACGTCTTATATTTTTTTGAAGAAATATTTCTTTAGATTAGTTAAATTTGTTAATTAAACTCACCATAGTGGCAGTATTATATTATTTGAATTAATTTTATGTAATACAACTCATGTTACAATATAAAAATATTTAACAAAAAATAGTGGTTACACTTATTTCGATAAATATTTGTGTAATGTGCTACGGTCACATTAGTCTGTTACAGTGTATCAGAAATACAAAGTTTTTTTTTGGTTGTTGCATCTTTTTTTTAAACCATCAGCAGTTACAGTTTCATATTTTAAATAATTTTAATTAACTAAGTGTTTTCATTAGCACAATTTGAGTCGTTTCTTTTTTAATAAAATTCATAAAATTTTCTTGTAACACAAGCATTTTTTTATCTAAGCATAGCATTCTTCCCTGAAGACACAGTTACACTTTTATATTAAAATTTTTCTTATTCTTAAATACTCGTGTGTGCATAAACAAAACTAAAAAAAAAATACAAAATTGTGAAAGCAACTGCACTATATGACACATTAAACATTCATCAATTAATTAGCAGACCTTTTAATGATATCCTTTGAAGTAGTTTCAAGTCCTTTTCAAAAAATAAGAATTTTACATAAAGAAAAAAGAAAACATGACAGATTTACGCACCGAACACTTATTTCAATAAATTTTTTCCAAAAACACATTAACACTAAAAGAAAACGTTAGAATAAAAAAAAAAATTAAATGAGAGAACAAACAAAAAATGAATAAAAGAAAACAGAGCAAATCTAAGAGAATGAGAAATTGTAAAGGAAGCGTGTGAGTGTGTGTTTTTGTGTTGTTTTCAACTCGTAAGAACTTGAGCCAGGATATGAATGATGAAAGAACATGAGAGCAAGAGAGGGTTATGTGTATAAGTGTGAGTGTGCTTGGCTAAGTTAGTTTATTTTCTTGTTGCTGTTGCTGGCATTTTATTTTTATTTTCATTATTTTTTTTTTATTATTATTTTCGTTACAGTTGTAAACTACGCGTATAGGGAATTTATTATTTTTGTTCCGCAACGTAAAAGCGACTTTTACTTTTGCCAACATGTCTTGTTTGTTAGTGAATGCATTTCAGCATTTGTTTGCTTGTTTGTTTTAGCTTTTTCTTTGATGCGTTTGACTGTCAGTCATTTTTATTTTATTTGTGTGTGTTTGCAGTTGTACGAGTGTGTGATGAAAGTACAATTGCACTTTTTAGAGGTCTGTCCATGTATCGTATGTGTGTTTGTTGATTTTTTATACATTTTTTCCTTTAAATGCTACATTGGTATGTGTGGCTACTAAAAAGGAATTCCATTTTGTATTTTTTTTTATAATTTTTCTTTCATTTACTTTAATTTATGTTTTTCTTTTGTTGTTAAATATCATTTCATTCTTTATTTTAGTTGTTTTACATAATAATGGAAAATGTTGTGCGTTGTTTGATCTTTTTTTATTTGTTTTTCTTTATTGTTAAATTGATTTTATTTATTTGCTGTTAATTATTGCAGTTTTTGTTTGGTTTTTTCAGTAAGAATTAAGAAACTTAATTTTTAAACGTTTCAATATAATAAAAGTTCATATTAGTTTTTTTCCGTTCCAGGGTTGTTTTCTCTTTAAATTTACTGTTACGACTGAAAATGTATCCTGTCTACACACACTTGTTCGCTTCGTTTTATTCGGCTTCAGAGAGCTTTTGTGTTTTTTGATTCAACATTCTTTTTATAAAGCTTTTTCATTGACTACATTATAAAGAAATAATTGTTGTTGTTGCTATTGGATTAAAATTGCGTTGTAATTGTTTTCTGTTTTCTGTTTGTTTTTGTTTTGGCCTTTTCGTTCTTTTATTTTGGAAGGGGTTGTTTGGTTGAGAGAAAAACATTTGCATTAAATATATTTTTTTGTAAATCAAATATTTCAAAAAGTGGTTACAGGCTTGTTAGATTCTTCTAAATATTTGATTTCTTCTGATCTCAGTAAAATATTAAAAAAGATATCGATATAAAAATTTGGGCTCTGTCGCCGGCCCCCCTTGGTCCTTCATATTATAATTTGTAGTCCTTACATTACAAACAGAATATAAACAAAATTTTAGAAAAATCCTGCGAAAAATAGGATTTTAATTTGAAAATCATTGAAGAGTGAGCCTAAAGTGGGCGTGGTGTTTATATTGTTGGAAATATTTTTAAAATCGGTTCAGTAGTTTTAAAGCTTATCCATTAAAATTAAGAAAAATCTTTCCTCTTTATCCCTTAACTACGGAAGTGAAATTATTTAATGAAGTGACTGACTTAGTGGTAAATTTGAACCCTTTTCAACTGAAAAAAAAAAAAAATATATAATTTTTTTAAACTAAAAAAGGCACTTTTCCACAGCTAAATATATAAAAATAAAGAATACGAAAATAAAAGACAATAAAAAAAATGCGAATCAGTCTTTTAGGAACCATTTTATTCATTATATTGCGCACTTTACGCACATCGGTTTATTACAATACAAGCAGACATGCACGGTCTTATGACTAATAAGACATATTTAGCATATTTTTGGAGCAACAGAAATTTACTATATTTGAGGCAGAGCTATGGAGTCTCGGCAAATTGTTGTTCGTAGTGCCCGAGAAATTATTTGATTGGCGTCTTTGCGGATGGGGTAAAACTAAGTCTTCCCAGCTTTTTAGAAAGTCTCCTCTAGACTTTTTATCAAATTTTATTGAAGATTGTTATATAATATATTCCAAGATAATGTAACGCAAATGCGGACGAACGGTAATTTTTACCCCAGAAGCAGAATTTCTCCGCATTTGTTTACGGACAGCAGCCAAAATTCACCTTAACATTCACAATTAATGAAGATACAAGAAAAACGAACTTTGTAAAAAAAAATTTTAAAAAGAGAGTCAAATTTACTCCCACCTCCGTAGTTAAAGGTTTTTATTGAGTCTTATAAAATTTCTAAAATTGACTTTCAATAACTCAAGCAATATTCTTTTTTCACTCTAAATAATTTAATGAAAAAACATGAAAGTTTAAATAAAGGAGAAAAACATAGAAATGAAATTGCCATCTAGAGCTAAGAAGTTCCCTTTATGCAGTGTTAATAAGATCGAAGGTTCACTTTATAAAGTATTCAATGAAAAAATTTTTACTGTCCCTCAATTTGGGGTGGGGTACTGTGTAATTAATGATGTATTTAACAAATATGTAAATTAATAATTTGTTTCCTGATTCATACAAAATACAGAAAATTCATGTTCTGATCGATTCTAATCTAAGTACTTGACTTTCGCACTTTAGAAATATTTTTTTTAATAGTAATTGTTAGTAGGACTGATTATTTCAGTTCAATTGTAAATTTTTCAGTACTTTTTCGGGAAGAAAAAGCACTTTTTCATAAGTACCCTGAGAACATTTCGTTTAGATATCTTTTTCAATAATTTTCAACCAATGACACGTTTCATTAGACTAATGAAATATTTCATTACTTCAATGAAATTAAATGAAATATTCATTCAATTAATTAAATAACTTTTAAAATTACTTGGCAGATTTAATAATAATTTAAGTACGACTTATGCTATCAGCACAACTGGTACAAACGACGAATCTGTAGTTAAAAATTGGATCAATGAAATTCAATGATCACGAATGAAGTTGCCAACGTCAATGTACTTAAAAATAAACGTATTTTAATTTCTTTAATTGAAACCTGCTACATAAATTTAAGGATATGAGCTGCACAATAGATCTTAGCGGTTGCGGTGTGATTATAGCTTGTAGTTTTTTTGTTTTTGTGCTTTTTTTTTACTTCTTATGCAATAATTTTATCAATTTTTTTTTTACTGAACTATTTGAAATAAGAAATTAATTTTTGTTTACACGGGATAGGGTGGCCATACGAGTATATATTTTGAAAAATAATTAAAAGCGAAAAAATATTAACAAAATTTAATATTAAAAATTTTTTAAATTTGGAATTAAGCACAAATAAAGATTAAATTTTTTTAAACTTTATAATTCCAAATAATTTAATATGTATTAACAAAAAAATTTTTTTTTTAAATTCTATTATTTAATTGTATGTTATCGTATATAAAATTTATTTAATATTTGCTGTTTTAAATTAAAAGAACAACATTTGTTAAAATAAAAAAAATGTATTTATTTATTAAAATGCACACTTACAAAGGTAAAAAAAAAATGCGGCTAGTCTACGGCGATTTATTCGTCGTTCGTCGACGTTAAAAATAAAAGTAAACCTATTGCATAAGTAACTCACTACGCATACAACGCAGGGTTGTGAGCATTTTCAACGACGAATATTCGCAACGAACAATTCATCGTTCGGCCCAATTGTGCTTATAGCGTTAAACGAAATTTTTTGCGAAGTTTCGGATTTTTTTTTTTTAAATAGAACTAATAGAGCCAAACGTTTTCAAGCCAAGCTCATATATCGCTTTACCTCATTAATTTAAAAACAGATTTAATTTTAAATACAGATTTAAGTCAGCATTTCAGAATACTTTCTTTTGGTTCAAAAGTTGACCTGAATTTGTATACATGTGTAACTAAATATTGCGGTCTATCATTGTTGTTAAATACATAGAGAAAAAACTGTTAAATTTTTCATCTACTTTGTTTTTAAGTTTAATAAAATCAAAATCCAAAATATGTACGAACATTAATACTGCTTACTGTATAAAGTTAATTTTTCTTTATATGTAATTTTTGAATCATTCTGTTAGTTTGTAGTAAAGCTGAGCATTTTAAGTTAAGCTTTTTTCTCTCTTACTCTCATTTAAATGCAGAATGCAGAATAATATTTATCGCACATGCTCATTTGTTTTTACCAATTCCCAAAAAAAAAAAAAAAAAAAAAAAAAAATAAACGAAAACGTTTTATGTTTTTAAGCATATTTATTCATTCTAACACTCATACACACACATTAAATACTTACACACATGTATAATGCACATGTAAATATCTTTAAATGTCATAATACTAAAACAGCTGTAATGCCAC
The DNA here is from genome assembly GCA_947397855.1 of Thelaira solivaga. Lineage (NCBI taxonomy): Eukaryota > Metazoa > Arthropoda > Insecta > Diptera > Tachinidae > Thelaira > Thelaira solivaga. The sequence goes on from OX377610.1 coordinate 21,306,227, forward strand.
CCGAAATTATATTTTTACACCTGTATGTGTAATAAATCTATTTGTTTTAAAAAAAAAAACTGTAACAACTTCAGTGCTTAAAAACAAAATACTCAAATTTATTTTTTATAGATTTTCTACAATTTACATTTAGTATGCGTAAAGTAAAGTTAACACAATTACTTGCATACAATCCCAAATACAATGTGTGTATGTGTAAATACAGATGCATTCGTGTGAAAGTACTTGCATGTCGTAAGTGTGCAAAACTTGAACAAATATTGAAAAAAAAAGAAAGCTTCATGCACGATTATAACGTGATACTTTTTCATGTGTAAGAGTATACGTGAACGTATTCATGTGTGTTACTTTTTAAGCAGATATATAAATATCATAGTAAATAGCAATGCCGGCTTATAGTTTTCCATGCAATTCAAACATATGTTTGGTAAGTAACATACAACACAGGGATGGGAAAATTGAAATTCTAAAACAGATGAATGGACTTTTTGAGCAACCTATCCGATCAAATGGTCTAGCAATTTTATTTGAAAATTACTCAAACATAACACTTGCATCAGCTTGTTAAGAAAATTTATATTAAAATACAAACTTGTATTTGTATATGTAATTATATTATATGGAATTCCAAAGGTGCTTAATTCCAATTTATGTTGATATGCAAAATGCATTATTTTCCATGATATTCGAAAAATTGTGTACTTAGTACAATAAGTACTAACAGGGAAAGCATATCCATATAGCTAATTCATCAGACTCTACTCTGAATCATCAGTGGATTACTCCCAAGTTTTGTTAAATTCCTGCCCAAACATTTGAAAACTTTTTTTTTTTTGTTATAACAAGCGACAAAATGGGAATTCAAATTAAGATAAAATTTTTTTTAACTTTATGATTCCAAATAATTTAATATGTTGAATAAAAAAAATTTGTATGTACCAGCAGTCAACTCGTCTAGAAACTTTTTATATGAACAAAATATTAATCTTTATTTGTGCTTAATTCCAAATATTCGGTACAATAAGTACCGAAGGATATATTATATCTATATGAACCATTTCGTCAGACGCTACTCTGAATCCTCAACAGATTACTCCCAACCAACGTTGCCATTTTAGTCTTTTTTAGCCTTGAAATTTATGATTTAGCCTCTAGCCTTTTTCCTATTATTTTATCATTTTCAAAATAATCTTTTTTCTTTTTCACAATTTCTTTTTTGCGAATAGAGCGAAAAAAATTTTTGGCGAAAAAATTGTTTTATCTAATACATTTATCTATTTAACGCAATAGAAAGCAACTCGATATCTTGAAAACTAAACAAGTTATGACCAAAAAGGTAACCATTCTACTACTGCTTCTTTTCGGCCACTTTTTAGTAGAATGGTTACCTTTTTGGTCATAACTTGCTTAGTTTTCAAGATATCGATTTGATTTCAATTGCGTTGAATAGATAAACGTGTTGGCTTTAATTAGAAATTTTTTTTGCGTATAGTGCGAAAAAAACTTTTTTCGCCAAAAATTACCATGAACTACCCCCTTTTGCTTTTTTTGAAAAAATGACAAAAAAAATTTTTTCCCACTATACGCAAAAAATTTTTTTTAATTAAAGCCAATACCTTTATCTATTTAACGCAATAGAAGTCAAATCGATATTTTGAAAACTAAGCAAGTTATGATTAAAAAGGTCATAACTTCCTTGAGAATATCATGGAAATAATGAATTTTGCATACCAACATAAATCGGAATTAAGCAGGAATAAAGTTTAATTTTGTTATTTTTTTATTCATTTTCCTTATTTTTTTGCAAAGAAATAAAAACTTATTACTTAAAAGTAAACAAAAAATTCAATAAAAATATTTTTTAATAGAAATTTTTTTACAAAGAAAATATTTTTTAAATTTGCAATTCAGGAGTATCAAGAAAAATAGAGTAAATTTTTTTTTACTGAAATGGCTATTTTATTAAGCTTGAGGTCGGATTATAAATATTTATTTTTAGTATATCGATATTTCGCTCCAACTTTGCTAGGTTTTCAGTAAATAATTATAAATTAGTTAAGAAATTGGTGAAGAATTATCAATTGGGACAATTTGGTTTAAATTTTTAGTTATTATATTTTCTTTAAAGAAAAAATCTTTTTAAATAAATAAAAACTCTTTTTTGTTGTTTGTTTTTTTTTACTTTTACGGTTACATGATTTTTAATAAAATTTATTTGTTTATTTATTTTTGTTTTACAAATACCATTTAATTTCATATTGTAAATTATTAGTTAAAAATATATTGAACATAAAAATTGAAATTTAAATAATATATTTATATAACTGATAGATATTAAATGTTAATAATACAAAGTAAATGTGTTTGTTGGTTGCAAATATTTTTTTCTTTGAAAATTTTTTTTTCCTTTAAAATTAAATTAAAAATAAAAATTATAATACAATTGGAGAATGAATAAAAAAATGAAAAATAAAACTAAAGTTAATTCGTTTCAAGTTTTCCATACAAAAAATATCTTTAATTAATAAAATAAATGACGATTCGTTGGTTTGTTCGTTTGCTTTTATTAACAAAAAGAATTAGGCATTAATTATTACCTAATTCTCTCCTTTTTTTCTAACTCGTAATATAAAATTAAATTAAGTCAATTAAATTTTGCAAGAATTTAATTAATTAATTTAATTAAATTTATGTTTGTTTGGTTGTGCGCCGTTTTGCATTTAGTTAAAAAAAATTATCTTAAACTAATTAACTTTTTTTTTAATTAACATTTAATTTTCTTACAAATACAGTCTTAAAATTTTATAAAAACAATTAAAATATTTTTTCTTTTTTTAACTAGCATCTACTCATTTTGTTGTTGTTTTTTACAAAAAACTATAATAATAAAAAAAATATTTTATCATATAAAAACACATTCTTAAATTCTAAGCAAAAGATCAGTTTCTGTTTCAAATAAAAAAAAAAAACAAAAAAAATTATTCTTAGAAAAACTTCAGCCCAATTAATAACTCTTTACAGCTAAAAATTGATTTAATTAAAACTTCCTCAAATAAAAAAAAAATATTTTATGACAAGAGAGAGAGAAAGAGAGAGAAAGGCTGACTGTTGAATTTCACTTGCGGTTGAATTGGATTAAAAATGTTTACGTCTAGAAAATTACCGGAATCTATTTGTAGTCCTGCTTTTGACTTTCATTAGTGAAATCAAAAGGATTCTAACAATTCATGTAGTTGTGATCATCTGAACCTTCTTCAATTTCTTGCTTTGCTTTTTCTTCCAACTTTTTATTTTCCTCTAACTTTATTGGTTTTGTATCCAAATTGACTCCCAAATTTTGATATACCTCAGCCTGTGTTTCCACATTGGCTACTTGAGGCAAGGGCACGGGTATAGCCGCCGTTTGTTTAGGTTTGAATGATGAACAATTTGGTGTGGCCTTTGTTAGCTTTCCATAAATAATATTTGATCTTTCGTTCAACTTGATTGTCTGTAGAGTAACACTATTTTGATAGTTGTGCTCCTGTTCTTGCTTGGCCTCCATAATGGTGTTCAGATAATTATTGCTGGTGGAGGATGATAAATTTTGGCTGGTATAAACGGGTATATTGGAGGGAAACATTTGATAGTGTTCGGAATTGGTGGGACTGGTTGGAGTATTGAGTCTGGTGCATGAAGACATGGGTGAAGGGAAAGTTATTTGATGTCTTTCATCACCCGGTGTTGAATTGGGTGTAAAAACGGGTCTTGGCGGTGGAGGCACTAAATAATTGTCCATCAAAGAGCCTGGTGAAACTAAACGACAACCAAAACGTCTTTCTTCATGATCTGAATGTGTGCCTGAATCACCCAATGAAGTGCCACTGCAATTGCTACCTGTGCTTAACCGTCCAGACGAAGAAGACGAAGATACAGATTGCAAACTCAATGAGCTGATGGGTCTAGCTGATGACTTGAAGCTAGAAGAGGTGGTTATCGATGATTTAGTCTCATCCAATGCACTATCTACACATGAAGACTTGTCCTGGTGTAAATTGGAGGTGGACTTGTGGCGAGAGAATAATTTTTTGAACTTGTCAAAGGGCGTCTCTCTTTTCAGATGGCTTCTAACCTGATCCTGTATACGTTCATACTCCTTTCTCAATTGATCAATTTGTTCTTGTTTTTCACGGAAACTTTGTTGCACATCATTGCGATGCTTCCATTTTTCCACCAACACCTCCACTTCTCGTATAGACAAGACATTATTTTTAAAGTCGTGCATTATTTCGGCTAATTCATCATCTACATTGGAACGAGCCGAACTAGAAGCATCCGAGGCTGAACGTTTCAAAGTGCCATAGGTGTGCTGGTGGGCCAGACGTTGTGTAGAACCTGTACGATTAAGATTTTGACGTGACTGATGTAAGTGTTCCTCTTCCACCGGCCGATTAGAAGGCTGGAATAAATAATTGCCATCATCAATGTTGCTTGTAGGTGCCTGGGGTGGCTTAGAAAGTACTTTTTGCTGTTGAACCGGCACATTAGAGGGCTGCATTACATAATCATTATTGGCCGTTGTACTGTTACAACTTTCCAATAATTGTGAACATTCCTGGCTAAACTTGTCTGTTTGATAAATGGGAGCATCAGTTACATCTTGGGAAACCTTATTTTGTTCTTTAGAAGCATAATAAGGTGGTTCACTGATTCTCAATTCATTGCTAGTTATTTCGCCTTCGGTTATTATTTTGTTGCTTTCGAAATTCTTGCAAACATCGGCCGAGGATCCCTGTAAATTATCCTCTTCTGTTGCTACACTGATATAATTCAAATTGGAAACGGCCATGGTTTCACATTTTGTTTTGTTTTGTTCTGGTGAATTTTCACGATCAGAACCACTGGACATTTCCATATATTCAGCCTGTCCTTCTTGAACTACTACACGTTCTTTAGGGGATTTTGGTGATTTTGGTTGCTTTTGTTTAGGTGAAGTGGGATGTGATTTAACCACTTCAATAACAACTTTAGTGGCGTTCGATTTGCCACTACAATTTGAATTATGATTATTTTTGGCATCACTGCTGATGCCTTTGAAATAATGATACATGGTGGTGAGTTCATGGAATTCGGTGAAACTCATAATATTGCGTGACAACTTGTGATGACCCTCCATATCAGCCAATTCAGCCGGGGTCTTACCCACACAATTACGTATACCACAGGCTGTTTCACCACCCGGGCACTCCATCAATTGCATGCACAAACGGTTTAAGCCCCATCTGGCGGCAAAATGCAACAATGTGGGATATTCTTCTGGACTGGTTTCTCTTAGACTTATAAATTGATTTTGTTTCTGTTCATAGGCCCCATTAAGTAAGTGAAAATTGGGTGGCATATTCTTTTGGAAACACTGCAATAAATGAACATCTAAGTCCTCCTTTTCTGTGGGGCCAATACCCAAGGCATGACACATAAATTCAATGGGAGAATCCTCAGAGCGCAATAGTTGTTCCAATTCACGCAAGCGTGATTCACACTTTATGGGTCGGGCTCCCAATGATTTTTGATTTTTCTCTAAACGTATCTCCACCATGGTGGAAATCTCCATGCAAGATTCTAAAGCGAGAAAAAAAAATTAAAAAGTTTTTTTTTTGTTTTTGACTGCTAATTTTCAATTATGTTGGCACTTACCTGGTATGGTGAATTGTATGGTGTAGGGATTACGACATTTGAAATTACGTATCTCTATCAATTCTCCAGATTTTTCCACAACAATTTTTAAAACATCATCCTTTTCCAAGGGATCATTTAACATGGCCACCACCTTATTTTGGCCAATTTTGACTTTCTTTGGCAAAATGGTAAAACCATCTGAACACGAGGAAATACTGCGCGTAATGCCCGTACCCGAATCATGACAAACAGGACGTTGACATAAAGCACGACCCAATATATCAGTAGCTATGCCCAAAATATTGCTTATCTGGGCTTGATCATTATCGCGTATAACACAACGGCGCCATCTTAAGTAATTTGGTAGAGCTATAAAATTAGAGAGAAATTCTTTAAAATACTGAAATCAACTAGTAAAAAATCTAACTCAAAACCTACCAGTTTTATGAATTTCTTTGACCTTTTCCTCGGTCACATCCAACAAAATGCCCAAAACCTTTTCAACTCTCACAATACTCAACAGCTGAGACATTAAAAGTGAATGTGACAAAGCCAAAAGAGCCGGACATAAAATGATTATTTGCAAGGCCGTGTTTTGATATTTGTAAGCAATCTCGTCACTAAAGGGACCATCTTCAATTTTAATATGCAAAAAGCTAAAAAAAAAAAAAAATTTTATATTTTTTTTGTAAACTAAAGGAAAAAGGAATTTTAAAACTTACTTGAAGGGTTTACGTCCCCTTTGCTTGGTGATTTTATCAAAATGATTTTTAAGAAAATTTGCTCTTAATATGGCGCGTTCGCTGTGCTTGGCTGTCACTATTAAAATATCATCCATGCTGTAGGAACCTGTAGAGTTGCTGCTGGTCATGCTGTTGCTCATGGTGCCACAGTTGTCTAAAAAATAAATTAAATTTTTTTAAAAATGCTGCTTTAAAGACAAAATTTTTTTGAAAATTTTAGCTCTAGGTAAATTTAGAAATACACACACACACACACACATGCATATAAAAAGTGTTGATATGCTGGAAAAATATTTGTCCAAGACGTTTGATTTTGTGGTGGCGGTGTCAAAGTGTGTTGTTTACATGGGATTTATTGTTTTCTTTTCTACACTCAAGAATGGCAAATAGAAAGTTTGTTGTTGTTGTTTTTTTTTTATAAAAAAAATAAGCGCTTAAAGTAATTGTTGCTTATTTGTTTTGGCGATTTCTTACATGATTTCCTCAAGAATCTTGGTGGGAAGCAGCAAAGCCAACAGAAAAAAATAAATAAAATAAAATTTTGTTAAATATGCGATAAGAAAATTTTAAATCAGTTTCAGTAGTAGTTCGAGTATCTACTTAGTAAATGAAAAATGTTTCACTTTTATTTTTGCAGTTGTGTTTAGTTTAGACGCTTCTCTTTATTTACTTTTTTCTTCATCTTCACTTGACATGCGATTATGGTTTGTTTTTATTTTTTTTTTAATACATTTAAATTGTTGACATTTGCCTCAGATAGCAGACAAAAGGGTCTACTTTTATTTTTAAGCGTAAACATTCTTTAGGGAGTGTCTTTTTATTAAATTTTTTTTTCTGATATGCTGCCTGTAAATTTTAATATAATTTTTTCCAGTTTTTCTTTTTATTGTCGTATTTTTAGTATTTTATGTTTTATTTTTTTTATTTTGTTTCATAATTGCAACAGCCTCTCAGTTTTAAAGGATTATTATGTCAGACAGATGACAAAATAAAACATTTAAACATGATGGCTGTTTTTTATGAGCCATTCAAAATTGGAGTAGACAAATTGTAAAGAACAAAAAGAAAAAAAGAAAATTATAAAAAAAGAAATCTTAAAATAAATTAAAATTTCCTAGAATTATTTGTTTTACATAAAAATTTTACTACGAAAGCGTACGAATACATGATTAACAAAGACTGTAATCATTTTTAAATCATTAACATCTCGATTTTGGCCTATTTTTTGAACCCAAAGATTTTCATAGTGAAGTATTCTAAATGAAATTGCTCAAAATATGAAATCTACATTCCACCTCACTTGTAAAGGGAAAAGCACCATCTCGATTTTCTTAAATTTTTTTGGACGAAAAAATTATCAATGCCAAATATTTGCAGTGAAATTCCTCAAAATTTCTACATTAATTACAGAGTTCTGAAATCTACATTCCAAAAGCTTTCGATTTTAATAATTTTTATGAAATTATTTTATTATTTTCGACCGGCCCGGTCTTTTTCTACTCAAGTCGGAATCCTTAGTGAGAGTATAGCGACAATATTTAATAAAATTTCCAGAAATCAATTTTTAAATCATTGAAAAACTCCATTCAAGGAAAGGCAGCCCTAAGCTACTTTATAAATTGAATCATGTCTTTGCTAGATTAATAGGAGAGAGAGAGAGAGAGAGTGGTAAATAAAATATTTCAAAGCATAATTGCAGGCTTAAATTCAATAAATTAAGCGTTTCTGGTTCAAAAATATATATCTACCTTCCTTGGAAAATCCTTTGGAGAACAAAAACTTACAGAAAATTAATTTAATTTATATAAATAGATACTTCAATTATGTTAACTTAACAGAATTAAAACAGTAGTTTTGCTAAACAAATTGCACTGACTTTTTATATAGAAAATTTTTTTATGTTTTATGGTAGCGTTGCCAGGAGCTAAAAAAAAGCTAAATTTTCCTTAAAAAAATAGGCTAAATCACTCACAAAAATAAAAAGTTAGGAAAAAGTTAAAAACCTATCGCTTAAAATTCAAAATAATAATTATGATTTTTATAAAAAATCAAGCAGAGAACATACAATGATAAAAACTAATGAAAATAAATTCGTTTTAAATGAATTGACTTTAATTCGATTTTTTTTGTGGATAGTGCGAAAAAAAATTTTTTCGCCAAAAATTACCATGAACTACCTACCCCCTTTGTTATTTTTTGGAAAAAATGAAAAAAAAATTTTTTTCGCACTATTCGCTAAAAAAAATTCGAATAAAAGCTAACGCAGTAGAAATCAAGTCGATATCTGGAAAACTAAGCAAGTTATGACCAAAAAGGTAACCAGTTGTACTAAAAGGGGGCCGGAAAAAGGGTACCTTTTGGTCATAACTTTGCTAAGCTTGATTTGATTTGCGCTGAATAGATAAACGTATTGGCTTTTATTGGAATTTTTTTTTGCGGATAGTGCTTCTTTGAATTTAATAATTCTCTCAAGAAAAATGTTTTTTTGTTTTGTTTTAATTTATAATTAATTAAAATAAAAATTTGGCGAGATAATTTTCAAAAATTGAATTCAGTTTGAAAATTGAAAAGCTTAAACAAAAACCATGAGTAACCGTGAGTAAATTTTAAAAATAACCATGGCTGAGCCTTGTCTTCCAATTAATGCTCGTATGTAACGTTACAAAAAATTGTTTTAGAAATAAAATTTTAAATCAATACAGATTTTTAAAGCTTTAAAATTACTTTTGCATAAAACACATTTATTTCAAAATGAATTGTTTTTTTTTTTTTAATTTAAAATTATACGCTCGCTCTCACATAATCCACTTTTGTTTTTATTGTAAATTAAACAAATGACTGGCTGCTAAAACAATCTGTTCAATAAATTTTATTTTGTAAATCCTTTTTAATGCGCTCGCTTTTTTATTTATTTATTTATTTATTTATTTTTTTTTTAACATTTTAAAAAGCTTTTTGAAACACAATAATTTTAGTCACGTTTTGTTAAATCTCTTTGAAATTAAATAAAATAATATTTTGTTGTTATTGTTAAAGTTTCGAAATAAAATTAAGAAAAAGCTAAAAAAAATAACACAGGAAAATGTTGACACAGCACAAGCCCAAAGAAAATTTATTGAAGAAAATCAAAACACTCAAATGAGCGTTGGTTGTGCCTGCTGACGAAGTTGTTGGTTTGTGATGTTATCACTGGGCCCAGCGCACAATTACTGAAATGCTTGCAACAAGAGGCAAATGTTGAACTTTTTGACACCCACCATACACAAAAATTAAAAAGAAAACAAAACATATGAAAAAGACACAGAGCAACAGATCTAAAAAATATATACCAACAAGCAACAACAACATTGACTGATGTTCAGAATAAAAAAAAAAAAAAGAAAAACTACTAAAAACTGCAACTAAAAAACCAAACGAAAGAAGAAAAAAAACTTTTGCTTTTATTTTGACAATTTGCTGGTTTGTCTTATGTAGCCAAGCCAAGGCAGCGGAATTAAAAAAAGAAAAAAATATTAAGCTTGAGAGAGGGAGACCAATACATTATTTTAATGCGAAATTCCTTCCTGTTTTGCAAAATAAATTTTAGTTTTATAAAACCCGCTTATAAAGGGTGTTTTTTTAAACACTATAAGACTTAAGCGTTAACTGTTAAACAAACTATCATACTGAGCTTTTTTTTTTTGACTTTTATAATCAAAATACTTTGGCACAACATCATGAAAAGTTTAATGCTTGAAATCACCCAGCTCGACTTTCAAAATTGGACTTCAATTTGTGCGACTTGCTCTAGATTTTGTGATATTTATGAAGCATTCAATCGAGGACAAAATTCATAACACATGTTCCTTAAATGGATTTACATGTCGAAGGAATGTGCATACTGAAGAAGTGTGAAAGAAAATCTGTATTGATGCCTTGGGGGCCAACATTATTTCTGATACTTATCAAAAAGTTTTTTAAAATTTAATATCCAGTCATGGCAGTCGTATGTCTAAAATCATTTTGATCTTTCAAAAAAAAAAAACATTTTTTTTTAGTCAAATTCACATGCTGTTAATGAAACATGAATAATCATGGTTTGCCCCCATGGATTGGCAGCAGAGTACAAACCCACCAGTCTGTAGGTCGCCTAACCCTGGGTATTTTCTGCAAACAAATGAAAAATCTTCTCGGATTTGTGTTGTTAAAAAGACAAATCTTCTAGCAAATTTTTAGGTTAAAAATTTAAGTTTTTTAAAAGTATTTTTATATAGATTTCATTATTTAATTAATTAATTTCTTAAGTTATTTTAAAAAAATCAAAGTTCTGTAGAGCTTAAAAAAACACCCGCTATTGCAAACCCTTCTTCTTCTGTTGCACAAGTGACTGAGTGCTTGTTGAAACATACAAATTAAGAGGGTTTCCGTAATTAACATAAAAAAGTGAATTTTTTATTTTTTCTTAAACAAGATCCCTTCCCATTTTTATGTCTTTAAACATTTTTTTTTTTATTTCTATTCATTTTTTTTTTATAGTAGACAGACACAGAGACAGACTTTTAGTCTCGTAAAAAAAAAAAAAAAAAAAACTGTTTCTTTTTTTAATTTCTTTTAATGTAACAAGTGTTTTTTTTAATTTTTATATTATGAAAAACTCCTTCTTTGTAATATTTAGTTCTTAAGGAAACATCTGTGAAATCTTACAGACAGAATTATGCTGCTGCTTATATACAACTACGGTCACATTAGACCATTAGACATTTGTTGAAACAGGCTTAACCACTAATTTTTGGCAAATATTTATACAGTCTAACATGACTTGGTTTATATAAAATTAATTCAAATAGTATGATAATGATTTCCTGAAGTATTTTAATGGAAGATTTAGCTAATCTAAGCGGATATTTTTTCAAAATATATAAACTATATGATTGATGGTTCTATTTATTGTGTAATATGATTTTAGATTAAAAGACATTTAAAATTGCTGAAGAAAAGTAAATATAAAATTAAAACAAATTCAATCATATTAATGACTTTGCGGCATCTTAAGACTCTAAAGAAAATTCTCCTGTTTATTTCCGTCTTTCTCTTTATTTACAAAACCAAGAAAAAGAGCAAAAAAACAAAAAAATTTTTTTTAAAATTAAAGTAAAAAGTAAAATATATAGGGTTCGCCATCGAACGTTTTTTTTTTCAACTAGTGCTTATTTCGTAAATGGTAACACTTAGCTCATGTCTGATTTGACAGATAATTATTTTTATCCTTCCGCTGAAAGAATATGGTTGTGTTTTCGCTTCGCTAAGGGGGCCTGCGATCGACTTACAGAAGATGCCGATTTTGCCAAAAAAAATCATCTTTTCAGATGAAGCTCATTTTGATCTTAGCGGGTATGTAAACAAGCAAAATTGTCACATTTGGGGCACAGAAAACCCGCACGCATACATTGAAAAGCCGACGCACCCAAAACGAGTCACTGTTTGGTGCGGATTTTGGTCCAGAGGCATAATTGGGCCATTTTTTTTCGAAAATCAGCAAGGAGTGGCCGTTAGTCAATGGCGATCGTTATCCGGCCATGTTGAACGAATTTTTGTTCCCAAAAATTGAAGAGGAGGATATTGGCAACATTTGGTTTCAACAGGACGGCGCTAGGTACCACACAGCCGAAGCTACACTCGATGTTTTTATAGCATTTAAAAAAAAAAAGTTATTTGGCGGACCCTGATTACTCGCCGTGAATAGACTTAGATAAAATTAAGTCTACAACGCGATTACTAGAATAGTGAGAAGTCTCTGGATTATTTTACTTGAGCGTAGCAGGTTACTAAACTGAAAGAATAATTCATAATTTTTCAACCAATGACACAAAGTTTCATTAGACTAATGAGAAAATTTCATTGATTCTATGAAATTTATTATGATCATCAGCTCAAAAATATTATCTTGTTTCCGCCCGGGAATTATTCATTAAATGGAATTAATGAAACATTTTATTAGTCTAATGAAATGTTGTCATTGGTTGAAAAATTATGAAACTTTTCATTGAAATAATGAAGAAAATTATTTTAGGGTATTTTGTTACAATTAAAAAATATGTAAATACGCGCCCATAAGAGATTTACAAAATAACTTAAAGTCATGACTACTTTTTTTATATTTTGTGGCTTTAAAAAAAAGAGCTTTTAAAATGATTTAAATAAATTTCTTTAAAAATTATTCTAGCACGTGTGATATTAGCACGGCTGAATTCACCTACTCGTTGCTGAGAGCAATTTTTGTCCCCACAAAATCCTTTTTATGTGCACCTTTATAGCCTGTTCAGACATAAAAGTTAATGAAGTCAATTAAGTTTTAAATTGTGTGACTGGTTTGGGTGTTCACACATATTCAATTAAGTTTACGCAATTAAGCATTTGACAACTGAAAATATTGTGACATTTTTTTTTTGTATGTTTGAGTATTTATAAAATAAAATACTTAAAAAATGAAAAGAAAGTCGGATTTAAAAAAAATTTTGTTAGTTTATACCAAAAATATTGAACTATTTCAATCAGTGCAATCCAGTTTTGAAGGCAAACTAGCTTTGTTAAGAAAAACAAAGAAAGAAAACGAGTTATTAGTTTTCTTTTTGTAAAAAAATGTTCTGCAGAATGAGTGTGTGAAAAAATTCCAATAGAAAAATTCTGTGATTAATGAATGTAATGGAAGTCATGATATAAAAATTCACTACTGAATTTAAGACAAAAATTTAATGAAAAATAATTTTTTTTACTTAAAATTTAACATCTACGATTATATGGATTGATTTTATTTGAATCACAACTACCCAGAATAAGAATTAAGAACGGAGTCCAGTCAAATGGTCACTGTGGCCGGAATAGACCTATTGTGACTCTAATTTAAATTTGCAAATACTCTCTAAGTTTAGAAATTCAATAACTTTCTTGGGTTAATTGTCCAAAACAAATTCAAATTAGACCATTACAGTGACACAATATGTGTTCTGCTGTCTCTTCGTTTTTGTTATATAACTTGCAGAGGTCGCTTAGGCTGATCCTTATATTTGCCAAGTGTTGAATCTCCTGCCAAGTCATTTGTTCTCTTGCAGCACCGGAATCAACTGAATGTTTTTGATGTCCTGATGCTCTCCGTAATATAACTTAGACTGATGCCAGGAAACTGAAACAAACCTTAAATTAAGCCAACAAACTTTTTTTTTAATGTGCCAAAAATTCTCATTTTCATATAAAATGTATGAGACAAAGCGATATAACGCAGCGGTAACACTTAGTAATTGGGAAATACTAGTTTGAAAAGGTGATTTTTCTTAATATTGTTCATTTGCTTGATTATTTTGGAAAAGTAATGACATGAATACGCAAAACGTTCACGCGGTTTTCCATTTCAATAAAAACGTTAGGCTTGCCGTGCTTATTTAGGTTGAACTGTAAGGTCAGAACCACACACAGCAATTTTAGTTAGGCAATTCTTGATTTTGTAGGAGAGGGAGGAAAGAAGAATGGAAATAGGTACAAACTTGCTCGTACTCCGCAATTCCATTTTGTTATCTGTTCGTATCTTTTATTAAGATTTAAAAAAGAAGACAGACTGAATAAGAATGCTAAAATTGTCGAAACAAAATTTCTGTGTATACCCACAGCGGCAATTTTAAAAGAGAATTGAGAAAGAATTGCCCAACTAAACTTGCTGTGTGTGGTTCTGGTCTAAATAAAATTACTTTACAGGTTTTTTTTTGTGAACCCAGTGCAGCCAATTGCTTAATAAACAAAACAGTGATGTGAACTCACAGATGCTTAAACGTTTAATTAATTTAACGTTAATTTATTTAATAATTAAAAAAGAATATCTCGTGATTTAATATTTATTTCTAAAGAAAACTCACTCTCTCTGTCACTTTTTGGCAACTGAGAAACACCAAATCATTCAGTTTTATAATTAAGAAAAACATGCATTTTAGAAATCATTTTTTTTAATTGAGAAAAACGAAATTTTTTTTTAATTTGCTTTAGAAGCTACACAGAATTGAAGCTTAAAAATCATATAAATTTACAAACAAAATTTTTTTTTTTTCATTTTATAAAATTTTTATAATTTCATTATTAAAAAAAATTTATTGTTCGATTTATTTATTTCTTACCCGTTTCTAAGTACACCTTTTCATCGATTGTTTTATTAAATATTAAGCAGTGTTTTAATAAAGAGATTTTTCGTCTTCGTAATGACATTTTCTTCTTTTTGTTTTTTTAGTTTTTTTCTATAGATTTTTAAAAATTTCTTTTTAAAAGAAAAGTCTGTAATTTTTTTAATATTTTGAGTTTAAATTTATTGTACTCGTACATTTAACTCTCAATTGTCTTGTTTAAATGCTAAATTGTGACTAAAGTTTGATTTAATTTGTCCCTACTTTGTGTATTAGTGGCTGGTATTTTAATTAGTGAATACAAAAGCTAAACTTAGATTAATTGTTATGATTATGATATGATCATGATGATGCTCTCATAGACTCTGGCTCTGTTTTTCTCTAGATGTATTTGTCTTGTGCGTTTATTTATTTAATTAGACTAGACCGAATTGTTTGTTTTTTTATTTTTATTTTTATTTTTTTTTATGTTTTATTAAAACTGGAAAAACATTTCAGTTATTTCTGCCTGCATTTAAGGCAGATTTTGTTAGTTTCTGCTTTTTTTTTTTGTAGACATAATTGTGGTTATAAAACTATTATTATAATTAATGAATTAATTAATTAATCCATAGTTAAAGTTACAAATATAAAAAGTAGTTTTAAATTCAAACTGCATAAAATATAAATATTTTAATATTTTATTTCAATTATTTTTACACTGAAATTTTATCACTTTCTGATGAAATTAGAAGCAGTGCCCTTCTCTACACAACAATAATCAAGAAACAATCCCTAATTTATACTCAGCAGTTCAAGTTCACTAAATTTATTTCAATTTATTAATTTAATAAAAATAAAGTATATCAATATCTAATAAGAAAAAAAAAAGTGTGCGATATTACTAACAAACAAGATAGAAGAGAAGGAAGAAATTATTTATTAATTCAATGAAATATTCCTTTTTTTAATGAAAAATTCATTCATTTAATGAAATAATTTCTTTAATATATTTAAAATAAATTCATTAAATATTTCATTATATCGCTTAATTTTTTAAATATATCAGTTATTTCACGTGAATGGGACAGCGAAAAACAGTGAGTTCGTAGAATTTGTTTATGTTTGAGTTACTTAAACCTCTCGTGGGTATGAAATTACCTTTCGTTCGATCAACAATATCAATTTAATATCAAAATTTTATCGAAAATATTACTTTAGTTGATTTGGTTCAAAATTAAAATAAAAATAAAACAAAATGTTTTTTGGATAAAATTACGGCATTCGATATCGATTGCATTTTTCATTTAAATTATTTTCAAATTTCGATTGATTTCGAAAGCCGTATTTGCTTTTTTTTAATTAAAATTGCTTTTCCATAACTGAATGAAACAAACTGCCAGTGAAATTATTTTCTAATGCACAGAAAAGCTAATTTCAGGCTTTACTTTAATTTTAATATTGTTGTTGTTGTTGTTTTTGTTTTTATATAATCAAAAGAAAACTAGCAGAAGGTCACTTGGAAATGGAATTTCTAGGCAAATTATCTTGAAAATATGAATTCACTTGAAAGAATTGTCTGATCACTTTTTTCTGTTAGATTAAAAAAAAAATGGCAAATTTGTCTATTTATCATTTATTTAACCAATTAACTGTCTTGTCACTTTTTTATATTTTTCACTTTGTTTTTCAAAAAAATAAAAAAATAAATTCTCATGAAAAATTTAAAACAAAAGTGATGCTGATGATGATGATGATGATGATGATGATGATGACCTAAAAACAAAAATTAAAATTTATTTAAATTTATGAACAAATTTATTACAACAAACTGGCTAAATTTGCTTTGCACGAGTTGTAGCTTTTTTTCTATTTTTTTTTCATATTTTTTATTTGATAAAATAAACTAAAACTAACTGCAACATACATATTTAATAAGTAATTTAACAAAATAATGTGTGAATGCTTTTAAGTGACCAAACATTTTTAAATTTCCCTACAGCTGCCCACATTTGCGTGTACAGCTTAAGGTGTGTGTTTTATTTTGAATTTAACTTTGTTATGAATCAAGTATTAGGGGCATTCAAAACATAATCAGGCACTGTGCCGTCATAATGTTACTCAGGCAGGCTTTGACTAACAAGAAAACTGTCACACCTATTTCACAAAAAAGTTATTTTGTAAATAAAATGTATATTTCACACTGTAAGGTTCTGACCAGCTTTAAGAAAAACACTCTTTATTTTCTGATATGCATATTTGCCCAGGCCAGTAATAAAAAACAAATTTTCCTTTAGTCACATCAAAAAACACCGCTCACTTAGTTCTCAAATACTTTAAAGTCTTTCCTTGAACCTCTTAAAATTTATGGTTTTTTCAATTGCTTTTTTTATATAATTTAAATTTTGTGTCTCTAAGAGTCATAAAAATCTTGACCAGATGTTAGGCCAAGTGTGGTCTCTTAAGACATTAGAAGCAAATAAAGTAAGAAAAATAAGTATTTGAAAATAGTTTTGAGAGCAGGTAGTAAATTTGAAAGAAACCCAGCAAGATCAATTGTACTCCATCTCAATTTGTTTTTATAACACATTTAAGCAATTTCTGAAAATATTTTCAATTTAGTTTTCCATAGAATATTTTGATTTTGAAATAAACAATTTAAAAATACATTTTTTTAATTATTACTTTGATGGCATTACTAAAAATAAAAAAAGCTTTAAAAATTTATGTTGCACTAAAATAAAATTTACAGCTAAAAATACAAACACAAACACAGACTCTGTTACCCTGAAACCCTCACTCACTCACTTAATCGCTGTCCCCACTGACTTCTTTTAATGAATAATTTGAAAATTTATGAGGACATTTATTAGACAAAACAACAACATTTTTTAAATAATTTCCAGCATTTAAAATGTTCAACGTGAAATATTTTCAACTGCAAAACTTAGAAATTTTATTTCCAAAAGCATTTTAATCAAAAAGTATTATTTAAAAAAAATTTTTTTATAGAAAGCGAACAAAAAAAAATTTATATAGAAAACACTCTAGTTTTTTTCTGTAATTTTTATGGAATTTTCATGACAATTTTCTAGACGATACGATTTTTCCTCTTCTAAATACTGCACCTAAATCATTTAGGCTCGTTCCCTCATTTTACTTTACTTTTTTTGTTTTTCTTTTCGTTATAAATGAAGTTATAAGTTCAATCAGTCATTCGACTCCTAACAAAAAAAGAAGTGCTTTTTAGTTGGGCATATGAATTTGTGTGTCGCTCTATTTTTTTCCTTCAACACACAACGTTAAACACCTCGGCATATAACTTGATAGACGTTTGACTTGGACAGCCATATTGAAGCTAAAAGCGATATAAATCAATTTTAAACGTCTGCTGTACAATTCTATCCTCAAACCAATTTCGAGTTATGGGACACAGCCTCAGCATCGTATGATTACAGCTGCCCCATGTTATAAATATTAAAAATTCGGACATACATTAAGATCTAGAAGTGCCCACAGTTAAGACCAAAATTCGCAAGTAAGTTCTCTAGTTATTACGTTCGTCTTAAAAGGAGAGACATTTGTATTCTTAGCAGATTACGAGACTGCTGATCATCAAAATGCATGAGAACTTGTAAAATCATTATTTTGTCTAGCACTGGCAGGACCAAATTCATTTAAATTTTAATTTAAGATTTTAAGACCTCGTGTTATTAGTTCAATATAATTGAAGATACAATAAATAAAATAAAACTTGGAAAAAAATCTATAAGAGAGTTTATACAGGGTGGGCCAAAAGAAACCAAGGGGTGTAAAAGTTTAATAACTTTTTTGTTTATTAATTTTTTTTATTTTTTCTTTCAGATTATATAGACAACACTTGGAGAATTTATAATGGAGAGGTTCACAACTGAACAGAGAACCAGAACAATAGAATTTTATTATTTAAACCAGAGATCAATTATTTTAACGCTCATTTTCATTTGAATGGCTTTGTTAATAAGCAGAATTGTAGGTTCTGGGGTTCTCAAAATCCAAGAGCCATTCATCAACGCCAATTGCACCCCATCAGGTGTACAGTATGGTGTGGGATCACATCTGAAAATGTCATTGGGCCCTACTTCTTCGAGAATGAAGATGGAAGTGCTGTAACCGTAAATGGAGAGCGGTATCGTTTTATGATAGAAAATTTTTTACGTCCTGCTCTTGAAAACAGACCTGGTATGTGGTTTCAGCAGGACGGAGCCACTGCCCATACTGCCCGAGACACAATGGCACTTTTAAGTCAAATTTTTGGAGAGCGAATAATTTCTCGAAATTCGGAAATTATTTGGCCAGCGCGATCGCCAGATTTGACAGCACCCGACTATTTTCTTTGGGGTTTTTTGAAGGAGCGAGTGTATGTGAACAAGCCAGAGACAATCCTTGAACTCAAGGCAAACATTGTTGCAGAAATTCGAACGCTACAGCCACAAGTTTTGAAAGATGTTATGGAAAATGCTCTAAAAAGAGCCCACCAGTGCGAAGCTCAAAACGGTGGTCATTTAAGAGATATCATTTTTCATACTTAGTGTAAAAAAATTTCCATTTTGTATATTATATAATCTGAAAGAAAAAATAAAAAAAAGTTAATAAACAAAAAAGTTATTAAACTTTTAGACCCCTTGGTTTCTTTTGGCCCACCCTGTATATCAGGCTGGCTTTAAAACTAGTTTTAAAAAATATTTATATCCGTTACAATATTTCAAAGAAGTTTATACAGAAAACAAAGCGAAAAATTGGCTATAAGTGTGGTGAGCAGCGTTGCCATTTTAGCCTTTTTTAGGCTAGATTTAGCCTTTTTTCTCGCATTTAGCCTTGAAATTTATGATTTAATTTTTTATTAAGTCCATAATTATAAACTATTAATAGTTAAAGTAGGGATTTGGTAAAACAAATAATCTATTTTTGAGAAGACTTTTACGGCCCAAATGAGGCGATATCAAATGAACTTTGTTAATAACAGGTTTAACCAAACTTTTAATAACTTATAGTTTAGGAGATATTCAAAATATAAAATATTTTGTTGCAAAAAGTATATTTTTTAAGAAAATAAAAAAAAAATCATTATAAATCTAAAGTAAACAAACGCTTAGATTTTATGCTAAATTGCATATGTTGCAAATAAAATGAGCCATAGTTCATTAAAATCCATTCTGAATTTCAGAATTTATTCACCTACAACCAGCGTTGGCATTGTAGCCTTTTTTAGGCTAGATTTAAATTTTTTTCTCGCGTTTAGCCTTGAAATTTATGATTTAGCCTCTAGATTTTTTCCTAGCCTTTTTTCATTTTCAAAATAATTTTTTTTCCTTTTCGCAATTTTTTTTTGCGGATAGTGCGAAAAATTTTTTTTATCATTTTTTCCAAAAAAAAGCAAAAGGGGGTAGTTCATGGTAATTTTTGGCGAAAAAAATTTTTTTCTTACTATACGCAAAAAAAAAATTTCTAATTAAAGCCAACACGTTTATCTATTCAAGGCAATAGAAATCGAGACGATATATTGAAAACTAAGCTAGTTATGATTAAAAAGGTAACCAGTTCTACTACTGCTTTTTTTCCGGCCACTTTTTAGTACAACTGGTTACCTTTTTGGTCATAACTTGCTAAGTTTCTACTGCGTTGAATTGGCTTTTATTCGAAATGTTTTTTTTATAATTTTTCCCAAAAAACAGCAAGTTATGACCAAAAAGGAAATTATGTTTAAAACGACCTAATTTTCTTTAGTTTTTATCATTGTGTGTTCTCTTCTTGATTTTATATAAAAATCATAATTATTATTTTCAATTTTAGGCGATAGTTTTTTAACTTCTTCCTAGCTTTTTTTTTGTGAGTGATTTAGCTTTTTCTAGTCTTTTTTTTAGCTTATTTTTTATCTAGCTCCTCGCAACGCTGGTGGTGAGTTTCATGTCTCTATGACCAAAAAAAAAAAACAATTGACTACAAATTTCTAAAATGTCTTTAATTTTGCAAAAAAAAAAAAATAATTAAACAAGAAGAGAGTTTCTTTTCACTCTTGGCAAGTGACTTTAGTACACACTTGCTCGTACTGGGAAATTCGTTTCGTTCTTTCAATTAGTGTGTGTATTTAAGGGATTTTTTGTATTTTGTATTGTTTTGTGAGTGAGTGAGTGAAAAAACATATAAGACTTAAAAAAATTGAGAATTTTAAGCAAAAGAAAATGCAAAAAAAAAAGTAAATTTTTGTAATGTGAACGGTTGGGATGGATATATAAAAATATTAAAAAGCTACTGGCGCAAGTCTCTTGTTAAGTGTGAAAGGGCTCTAAGAAACAAAAAACGCTCTTTCCTTATCAGATTTTCCAATTGCTCAGCGTTGTCGGGCTTTATTTTGGTTTGGTTCATACGCTTAGTATGAACGTGAGAATTTTTGACATATAAAATAAAATTCTTACCCCACTAAATTAGGGTTGTCTGTTACTTGTGGCAAATTTGACCACGGCCGAAAGTACCACATGTCACTGTTTTTGTAACGACAACGACACATTTGTTTAAGCTTCTTTTTAAAAAATTTTAATTCTTGTTTAATTTAGCAGCAACAAAGAAAATTTCTGTGATAATTGTTAAACCATTTAAAAATTTATTTTCTGCGTCAACAGCCATTTTAATTTAATTAAAATAAAACTTTTAAAATAACATTTTCGGCTGTAAAACAAAAAACAAAAAAAAAACCAAAATGAAAAAAGCATCTCATACTCTATTCTATTCAACTTCACTCAACTCTATTTAAATAATAAACAATTGAGAAGAAGCATTAAATTAAGGAAAGTCTATTAAACTATTCAAATAAAACAACAAACTCTTTACATTTCTAATTGAATTGTTACATTCCGAATGTACTTTCAAGCCAGTAGCTGCCACCAATCACAGTCAAACGCAGCCAGCAGACATTTGAAAGACATGACTTCCCTCAACAAGTGGTGGCATGTTTACAACTAAAATTTATTTCATTCACTCTACTATCGCTTACATTTGAAACAATTATAGAATAAATAATTTTTGGTTTTTTTTTTTTTAATTAGTTTAAAGAAACTAAAATTAAAACTAAAACTTTTACTTAAACGAGAAAAGTTTTTTTTTTTCAAGTTTAAATTATTTTGCTTTAAAATAAAAACAACTTGTAAACTTACTAATGCAGCTTAAATAATAACAGAATACGAGTATATGATTTACGTGACAAAATATTTTTAAAGTAAAAAATTTTTCTTTAAAGTGTTTTAATTTTAATCAAAAAAAATTTTGTTCAGTACCTTTACAAAAATTGAAGTGAAATATAAAATGAATATAAAAATAAATAATTATAATCTGAGAAATTAGCCCTTTAAATTATATTTAACAAGTTAAATTTTAACTAAAAAACTTAGTTTAACAAACGTTTAATAAAACACAATGCATAAATTTTAAAAGGCCATAAATTAAAAAAAATAAGAACCCAAAACTTACAAAAGCATTTTTATCATACACATCTGCTGCTTAGATGAAATTAATTTAAGTACTAGAAACCTCATCATCATCTTGATCATCATTAACATTATTACAGTTTTTTGTCAGCAGCCAAAATATGTATAAAAGTAGTTTTAATGTGAAATTTATTATAATTGGTAAAATAAAAATTTATTTTCTTTGTTTCAGTTTTGTGGAGTGAGAAAATTTTACTGTTGCCAGTGTGCGTGTGTTTGGTTATTTATTTTGACAACAGAAATCTACAAAATTTATTCAATATTTAAATGCCAATCACAATTAGGGCAAAATACGCAAAATTTGTTCATACAGATAATTAAAAAAAACATTTTTTTACTTTAAGAAAAGTAATTGAATAACCAGCACAGAACTGTGATTAAAATAAACTTTTTTTCTAAACAAAAAATAAAATTCATTAAATAATATTTTCCTCATAAAAATTGCCCAAATAACATTCAGTAGCCAAATCGAAATCAAGTAAATCGTATTAACTCAGATAGCCAAGCAGCTCTAAGTCTATTAGCAAGTTACTTCTTCCGATTGGAGTTGCTTTGGGTTTACTGTAGGCTTCTTGATACTCTGCCAGACAGGCTCTCTGAAATAGTGGACTACCTGCTTGAAAACGAAGCGGATGGTCCTTTTAGAGGTCATTATACGGAACTTCATTCGTGCTTTACTACGTGAAGGAGAAAAACGAAATTTACAAAATTGCTGGAGCGCCTAGCAGGCATGCGACAGTCAAAGAGACTCGGTAACCCCAAATGTATGCTAGTTTTAATCTCAATAAGTATGACATCGAACTTTATACTCAACTGTTGACAAGACATTGCGGGCTCAATTACCACATGAATAAAATTGGTAGAGTATATGACGAATCCTGTCGTTTCTGTCAAGAAAATCTCCTAAATATATTTGGAATCATGCAGAATTAAATACCGAACTAGTAGAATGCTGGCCAGAGAAGATTTAAATAAAATAAGTCCCAAAATATTTACGAAATTTGCAAAGGAGTCTTGGACTATGTTAAATGGGAATTGGGCTGCCCATAATAATTAATAAATAAAATAGTTTTAAAATTATCTATCACAAACGATCAACTCCTCTAGAACTTTTGTATTTTTCATACAAATTTGTGTGTGTATCCTTTCTGATGGTGTTTTTATTTTTATTTGAAAGTTTTTAGTTTTTATTTTATGACATAAAACGTATTTGAAAAAATGCATGAATTCTGTATGAAAATGGAAATTTCGAGGGGGTTACCATTCCAGATTTTGCCCATGAAGTGAACCAAAACTAGGCGGTATTAGCATCTACAGGCTTTGTCCTTTCTGATGGTGTTTTTATTTTTATTAGAAATTTCGGGGGGGTCACCATTCCAGATTTTGCCCATGAAGTGAACCAAAACTAGGCGGTATTAGCATCTACAGGCTTTGTCCTTTCTGATGGTGTTTTTATTTTTATTAGAAAGTTTTTAGTTTTTATTTTATGACATAAAACGTATTTGAAAAAATGCATGAATTCTGTATGAAAATGGAAATTTCGGGGGGGTCACCATTCCAGATTTTGCCCATGAAGTGAACCAAAACTAGGCGGTATTACCATCTACAGGCTTTTCTCCTAAAGCAAAAATCACTGAAAACAGTAAAACAAACAATCAATCGAATATTTTGCGTAGCCTAAAATAGATTCCAAAAAAAAGTACTCAATTTATAGCGAGAGTCTTTGATTTGGTCGAATTCACAACAAGTCAGTTTGAAAAGGAAATTTGCCGGCACTGCCAAAAAATTTCTAGTTTATGGCTTAGACTCTTTGCTTATAGTCAGACCTATTTACACCTAAAAGCGTGTATTTTGATAAATAATATTTTGGGTTCATTCAGCAGAAAACCTTTCACTGTAAAGAAACTGAAATGCAAATTAAGCTTTAGAAGCAGAGACTTTTAACTATAACAAATGTTGTTTGCTATTAAAGGATTAAAAGCAAATATTTGTCTTGGTTGTTGAAGGCAAATGTACCCATTTTGTATTTGGGATACGTGGCTGATTGCAATTTAATTTAATTGAATGAAAACCAAACAAAAAATAGAGAAAAAAATATTAAAATAAGAAGACATTACATTAATTTTTGTGTTAAAAATCTTAAAAAAGAATATCCCTTTTTATCAATTTCATATTTATTTTTGTATTGTCTTCTCCCCTGATTTCCTAAACCATCGAAAAAGATACAGAAGAACAGAAAATGTGTATAAACAAAACATTTGTTTAACATTTACCATACAAAACATTAATGTCAAAGGAACACAACAACAACAACAACAACTTTAAATGTCAGACGCCAACAGCAACAACAAATATATGCGAACACACAGAATGCAATAAATGCAGTACACGAGTGCTTTAAAAAAGAAACAAAAAAAAAATAATTAAATGGCATAAAAAAATAGAAAGAAGAGAGAGAAGCAGAGCCCTTAAAGCCAGAAAAATCATGAAAAATGATTGACAAAAATATGGTTAATGTATTTTTATTTATTTTTTGTGTCTTTTTGCTTTTTTTTTCTTAAAGAAATACTTTTTGTTGTAAAAGACCGCCCAATAAGAAGCAAGCTAAAAAAAAAAACAAAAAGAAATCAGGGGTAAGGCAACAACAGTAACTTCTTGGCTTGGCAAATCCTAATACGCATACACGCACGCACTTTAAAATTATTTTTTTTTGCGTGTGTGTATTGGTGTTTTCTTCATAACTAACAAAAAACAAAGGTGTAAAAAAACAGAATTATTAAAAGCAACTACACATGTCTCACTTGCCCCTGAAAGTTGCTAGAGAAATTTTTTCCATGGTGACTTGGAAATTATTTTGTTTAAAAAACATTTACCCATATTCATAGCCATACTAAAGTCATAAACACCAAAAAGTACACTTTTATTAAGAGCTGACTTTTGTTCATAAGATTTATATGCATTTAAGTCAATTTTAATTTGGGCACTCGCAGAGAACATGTTCCTGTCTATCTCGACATATTAAGAGCCCGTAAACATTTATAGATTTAAAATAGTCACAGACTTTAGTGTGACTTTGATTATGGGTCAATATCTTTTTATTAAAAACTCTTTTAAATCTATACATTTTTACGGGCTCTTAATATGTCGAGATAGACAGGAACATGTTCTCTGCGAGTGCCCAAAGGTGGCACGATGCAGAATAAGGTGCTTAGGTAGTGGGGCACTGGTCTTAGAAGTTTTGAGCATTATTAATACTACAGCAATTACGAAATTCGTAAAGAGTCTCAGATTGTAGTTGGGAACTGGGCTGCACAATAGATCTTAAAGGTCGCGGTGTGATTATTGCCCTTGATAATAATAATAATAACAATAAGTTCTTAATAAAAGTCAATTTTCTTGTGACTAAATATGGCCAGCAAGAAATAGTGCTTGTCTAGAAGCAATTATAGAAGGCATGATTTTTGTTCGGAATGATCTACCTAAAAGCAATAGCTTTAGGTACCAATCAATGCTTACTTTATGCATTCTGTGATACATTAAATTGAAAAAAAAAACAAGAAATAATTTTATTTGTTTCGTATCACTACATAGTACAAAGCAAAGTCGCTTCCCGCGTCTGTCCCTATGTCTGTATGTATGCTTAGATCTTTAAAACTACACAACGGATTTTGATGCAGTTTTTTTTTTAAGATAGAGTGATTCAAGAGAAAGGTTTAACGTCACAAATCCGCCCGGCAGGTAGCGCTATAGTCGGTATCTGGCTTATTTGCCTACTACCTGTTTTTACCCGGTCTCGCACGGTTCTTTACTCTATGAGTACGATTTCTTAGTGTAAGAAGATCGAATATATAAAAATTTTAAGGCAAGACAACGTTTGCGGGGCCAACTAGTTTATTATAATTTAAACCACTAACAGGATTCTGTATTGCGATGTGAAAGCTAAATCTTTTGCGTTTGCTCTTTTTTTTTTTTTTTTTTTTTTTTTTTTTTTTGCGGGTGAGGTAGGGTTTAAAATGCCTTCGCATTTACAGCGACCGTCGTCACTGCGTTATGTGGTGTTTCCACTAAAACACTCCCTCCTCCTTTTCTGGGGGGAATTTGCGTTTGCTCTTGGCTTATCCTAAGATATTTGTGTTTATATGACTTATTAAAGGGCTGCACAAGCGTACTTGAAAACCACTTATCACTACAAGCATGTGTAATATTTTAAATATAATAAAAAGTGCTGGCAAGCCATTTCAAGTATGTTTGTGCAAACCTTTAGCACTTATGCATTACAAAGCGGGGTACTACCCCACAGCCAAATACAAAAAGTAAACTATCAAACGTATTAAAAATTAGATTTCGTACGGTTGTATTATTAACCCTTTTACCTGAAGTTAATTTTATTTTTATAAAATTAAATTAAAGGCAAATGCCAGTATTAGTCCGCTTATGTTTAATGAATGTGTATGTGTATGTAGGTGTGTGTGTGTGTGTGTAGATATATTTTTATTTATTTAATTTTTTTTATTACCAGCAAGTAGGTACACATAAGTGCATATGAGTTTTATACTTTAAGCCTTCAGCATAAATTTGAATAAATAACGCTTTACAATATGAACAGTTTCCGGTGTGCGTATCTACAGCACACGATTTGTAAGAGTTAAAGGGCTCCACAAGCATACTTGAAAGCCACACATCACTACAAACATGTGTAATATTTTATAATAAAAAGTGCTTGTAAGCCATTTCAAGTATGCTTGTGCAGTCCTTTAGTAAGCGTATGGCTTTACACCCAACAACTCTGTTCGGTGGCTTCTTCCTTTTTTTATTATGTAACAAGTACACAAGTACTTGTACCTTTTATAGCGTGTTTAAGGCAACATTTTCCATTAAAGAGTTACAAAAAAAATAATAAATAAATGAAATAAAAGAATTTGAATGCAAACCACTAATCCCGTAACAAGTACTAGTTTTGTTAATGATTTTATTTTTTTTTTTTTTAATTTTAATATTTCAATTAAAAAAATATTTACAGACAACAACTAACTTGCCTGTAAAAGATGTAACTTTAGGATTTGTTTCTTTTAAAACAGAAAAATTATTAAACATCTGTTGAAAAATAGAAAAAAATTTTTATATCATAAGGGGGAGATGATTTTCAAATTGTTATTTTCCTTCCAATAAAAAAATGGCTCATAGTCAGTTCCCCTTTTTTAGTTCTTTGTTAAGGGACATTCTATATTTTTTTTTTTAATTTTTTGTTTCAATCTTGAGCGTAGCTTGATGTCTAGACATGATTTTGTTTTATTTTTTATACAAATTATTGCGCATTTATTTTTTAAGATTTCAATTTTTATAAAAATGTGTTTCCTTATCAACTGTCTGATGCTAAAGTTTTATTTTTATTTTCAGAGCAACTGTGTGGTGCTAAGCTGTTTTGGGGTAAACTTGAAAAAAAAAATAATTATAAATTAAATAAATTTAAAGCCGTTTTTAAATTAATTATAAAAATGGAAAATAAATCCTGTAAATGATTTTACTATTTAGCTAATTTAAGCTTGTGGAAAAAAAATTATAAAATTTTGTTGCTTGAATTTAAGTTTTTATAATAATTTTCAGTTTGTGAGTGCCCTTAAACACAGAAAAAATACCTGCACTTTAAGAAAAATGTACAATGATTGCATTAAAATTGTTTCATTGATTCAATGAAATATTCTTTACATTATGTGAATTAATAAAATAATTAAAGTAGTTCATTAAAGTAATGAATATTTAATTAAATAAACAAATTATTTCATTCCATATTTCTTTGCACAGATTTTATCTATTTCTATTATTTGTTCTTCACATTTGTTTTCACAAAAAATCAATTTTTCTTTTTATTTTTAATTCTAACTATAAAAAAAGCCTCTTGCAGAGAAATACTGTAGACCGATGTAATATATTCGATTACTTGAGCTTCTTGTTCTGAAATTTAAATTATTTAAAAATATTTTCTACAAAAGTTTTACAGCGTTAGAACGAAATATAGAAAAATAAAAATAAGTTGGTTTTTTATTAAAATCATTTTATCTTGTTTTTACAAAAGGAAACAAAAATTTATTGATATTGAAATTGCATCGAAATTTTCGAATTTTTTCATACAAAAACACTAAAATTACGATAGTTACGATTTAGCCTCAGGCAATTTTTAATATTTAATTATGCTTCTATATTCTTAAACACTCGATATTAATAGAAATTTTAATGTAATTTAAATTGCAAATCTCGAACGATGTCAGCTTGCCTCTTGTTGGTAATAATTTTATTTTGCTTTTCCCTTTTTAATTTCACCAATCTTTTCCCACCCCAAATAAAATAAAAAGAAATTAAAAACAAATTTGCAAATGGGCTAGAGTAGCTATGAGCTGCATACAACCCAATTATGAATATTCCCTAGAAATTTTGTTTTCTAAGAAAAAAACTCCTTAAATTTGAGAATTTTCTATGTTAAAAAAGGAAGACATTTTTTTTTTTGATAAGGAAAAGGGAAAAGTGAAAAAAACTCCTGGGAATTTTTAGTCATAACTAGATGTGTTTACCTGGTCTCGCCCGGCACGGTCCTTAATCTTTATCTTTATGTAGCAATTTTTAGATAAATCTGTTAACAAATAAAATATTCATTATTAAAAAACCAATCCCAATAAATATAGCCATTGCGCCTCTGCTAATAATAGATTATTTTTTTTGGAAAAATGTATAGTGTAAAAGTCTTGGGTGTAAAAATGGGCCTGATCGTTCAAATATTATATATTTCCTTGGAGTAGGAATACCATATTTACAGAACATGAATTTTTTTTATTTAATACTTTTAAAATATAAAAAGTAGTTTTAAATAAGGATTCTTAAATATTATAATTTTCCGCGCAGTTTTTTAAATTTTTTTTATGTCATAAGAAGCTTCTCCTGACAATAACAAACACAACAAAAAAAAAAAAAAAAAAAAAAAAAAAAAAAAATAGTGAAAACGGTCCAGCCGTTCACGCGTGATGGCGGGACCAAAGGATATAAGGATTCATTTATATATATATAGATTGGGATGATCAATTTAGGAAAGAAATTTTTGTGTTTATTTAAATATAAATTTTAAATTAAAAAAAATTAGTAAAAAAATTTTAGGAAGATGTAAATTAGCCAAGGCGTTATGTTATTTAGAACTTCCATTTTTTTATTAAAAAAAAGTACCTAAATTTAAATGGGAAATTTTTTTCCCTTGAATTGGTTATATAATCGCTAACTACTTTCACTTTAACTGTAATAAAATCAGAATTTATTTTTGTAATGATTTATGGTAGCACGACTAATTAACAAAACCGGTCAGTAATAAACTTTTTTTTTTTTTAAAGTTTTTAAAAATTTCATAAGTTTTTGAAAATATAAATATTAACTTTTTTATAATATTTCCCTCAATAATAATTGCACTAAAAAAATTAGGTAAAAACGAATATAGTATTTTGAGATTATAGAAAACACTAAAAATCATATTCAATTACAAAATTCATAAGCACATTTAATTTTTTAACTAAAATAGAACCTATCACAGAATTCGTAAAGCCAAACACGCAATTAAAATTTGATTATTAGAAAAAAAAAATATTTTTCACAGCATTCATGAACAGAAGCAAAATATCATACGAAAACAATTATAGAATAAAACATAAACTTGAACAAAAGCTTGTAAGCCAAACTTTTTCTCATAATTTTTTCTGTAATATTTTGTAACGAAATCGAATATGATAAGTAAACACACAAATAATTTTTTTTTAAGTTCAAACAGAGAAATATTAGATTCAAAAGATTTTTTGTTTAAAAACGCTAGTAAATATTAACTAAGTTTTATAATCAAGGAATTTAAAAACAAAAATAAAAATTATGAAAAAAAAAAATTTTTTTTTTCAAACAAATGGTTTTGTGGTATTTAAATTTGTTGTCAGATTCAAAAAAAAAATATTTTTGAAAATGAAAAAACGGATCATACAACCATTTGCTTGAAATAATTTTTTAATAATATTTTCTGTAAACAGGCTTTTAAAAAGACTCAAAAAATCTTAAAAAAAACGTATCCATGGAATTTTAAATACCTTAGAGTATTAGAATCAAATAGTGGTTGTCCAAGGTTTTTTCTAGCTGTTTCATACTGTTATTATAATAAATGCAAAAAATATTATTTAGGAATACAACACAAAATAATAATTGTGTAACAAAATTTAATATTTATTCTTGCTTAATTTCAATTTATGTTGTTTTCCAAAATGCATTATTTTCCATAAATAAATTTAAAAAATAACAATAATTTAATATGTTGTATAATAATAATTGTTTTTAAAATTTTTGAATTAAATAAAGGGGTTAAATATTTCGTAGACTAATAAAAAACCAAAATCTTAATAGATAAAATTAGACTGTACTCCTAGGAGGAGTGCTGGACCGATTTAATTTAAGAAATTAAATGCCTTGTAAGGTTTAGCGTCACAAATCTGGCTTATTTCTCTACTACCCGTTTTTACCCGGTCTTGCACGGTTCTTTACTCTATGAGCACGGTTTCTTGGAGTAAGAAGATCGAGTATACTAAAATTTTATATCTTCATCAAAACCCAACTTAAATTTTTCTGAAAAATAAAAAATAGACCACGCCCACTTTTGAAATTTTTCTGAATTCGGAGAACTTCTAAACCGATTTGGCAAATTTTTTATTAGATGTTTGGCATAACCCAACTTATATTTTTCTTTTCTTTTTAATTATTTTTCAGTATAAATACAATTTGAAGGCAAAACAACGTTTGCCGGCTCAGGTAGTTTCTATAAAAAAATTAATTTTTCTATTTAAAATTTAACAAAAACGAATAATTTATAAACAAAAAATTTTAAACAATTTTTGTAGCTTTATTGCTTTTTAATCTTTAACTCACCGCAACAGAATGTATCCATTTCAATTTCGTCCATTTTCAACACCATTTTGATTTCAGTAAATCAAATTTTTAAAAACACAAATTTAAAAAGGCTTTTTTTTCAAATATACAAACTTTGATTCAGTTTTAATTGTAAAGCAAAAAAATATTTTTTCACAAAAATATTTTTTTATTATTTATTTTGAAATCGTTATTTCTACAGTTACATTTTTATATCTCCTTTCATATACACTCTCTTTAAAATATTAATTACAATTATTTAAATATTTTTTTTCTTTAGATTTAATTATAAATTTTTATAATTTAATGCGCAGACGTATAGATTTTCCATTTATTTTTCAATAACTGAAACGTTTATTTTTAATAATAATTGTTTTGTACAAACTTTCATACAATAACGCACACAACTGCTCAATTAACAATCCTGTTTTGTTCTGTGGTCAATACAACTGAAGAACTTCAGAAAAACTTCTAACACAAAAATAACAAAAGAAAAACACATACACATGTATGAGCTTGTGCTCATATCATTACTTCCATACATGCAGACACACTCTGAGCACAAAAACTGAAGAAGAGTAAAACAGCTATTGAATTCAAAAAGTTTGTGCTTTTTTTTTCTTTTACTGAGAGTATGAGTGCTGAGGTGAAAACAAAACGATTATAATTTCCTATAGTTATTATTATTATTATTGAAATAAACAAAAGCAAAAACAAAAAAGAAATTGCATTTGTTGCTGTTGAGCATAATTTTTAATAAATTTGTTTTTTATTTTTATTGATTTTTTTTTTCATTGCTGTTGTCCCTTTAATACGTACGTGATTTGACAACATAAACAAAACGCAATTCTACTAATACATCCAAGCACACACACACATTTTTATATTCGTTTATACAAGTTTGATGTTGTTGCCTTTGCTAATGCTGCTGCTATTTTTTTTGTTCATTAAAAAATAATAAAAAATAAATAAATAAATTAAATGCAAATAAAGCTATTCTCAGAGAAAAACTGAAAAAGATTATGAGTTACAATATAAAATAAAATAAAAACTGTTAATTGTAATAACCCAGCAAAAGCTGAAAACAAATTACGGCTTTCGATATTCAATGCAATTTAAATGAACCAGAAAGCTCTCTCTATCTACGTAAGGCAATTGGCCTAGAACTGAAATAGATAATTTATGGGTTATATCGTCGGCTTAGAGCTTAAAACTGCCAAGTCACTTTTAGAAAAATTTCTTATTTTTGTTATTTGCAAATAAAAAAGCACCCAACTGAGTTTTGCAGGGAAATTCTTTTAAGACAGTAAAGAAAACGTCTTATACAGGTCACGTGATTTCAAATCACACGGGTGATTTTGTGCTATTCTGTAAACCACACTGCTTTTGTATTTTTCAGTGTGATTTTATCTTTTCGAAAGCACAAGAAAACAGCTGATTTTTTGTTTTCTGTTGAAAAGAAAACGCAAAAGCAAATAATAATTTTACAGCAAAAAAGCGTCTTTATTATTATTATTATTTTTTAATTTTTAAGTTTTATTTTCTTTTATAACAAAATTAATTTCAACGTTTGCCTACAATAGTCGCGAAAATAACCATGTGATTTAAAAACGCAAGTGTTTTCATCACATTAATAAAATGTGATTTTCAGATAATTTAAAAAACATAAGTTTTTCATCATTTAAGAAGACAAGAACGAATTTATCTTTATTTTTCTTCCTTATTTTGTCAGTTTCTTTTATTTTGTTTTTTTTTTTTTTATACTTTTTGTGGTCTAGATGCAAAACCATGTTTATTAAAATCTTATAATTCTAAAATTTACATGTAAAATAACAGTATTTAAAAAAAGCACTAAATTTAGCATAAAAACAGCTACATTTTCATACTTGAATGTGTAGGAGTGTGAGCGAGCGTGCCTGTAAGCCAGAAGAGTATGTGTGTTAATTTAAAACTCAATAAACATGTGTTTTGTAACCACAATAAACTGACGCCGTTTATCAAATAAATATGGCGCGTTACAATAGTTTTGAACGAAAAATTTAAAAAAAAAAAAATTTCACAGAAATAAATAAATAAATAAAAAGAAATTAATTATTAACAACTTAAAGAAATGCCAATAATGCAACAACAACAAAAACTTAAATGGCTTGAAACTGTGTGCACAATTAAAAGGCTTATTAATTGCAAATTTGGTAAACGAGTAGCGGTGATTTATTGCCTTAAACGACAAAAATTAATTCAATAAAAATAGAAAAACCCAAAGGAAAGAAAGAAAAGAGAACTTAATAGAAATTAAAATAAATAAAAAATGAATACCCATGACTAGAGTTAAGAAAGAATTGGCCAACCGTAATTAGATACTACAGCAAAAAGTAGAACACTTACATAAACGCACACATACGAGTACTCCCCGTGCATGCAACTACAAGCATGCCAAATTCAAATTAATTTACTCACATACATTTGAATGTGAGTAAATTAAACTAAACCTTAAGCATACATTTAGGCTACAGCTATCAATCAAATTTTGACAAAAAAAATTAATAATTCTACTTTGCGGCAAAAAAAATTTCGTTCAAAATGTATCATCTTTGTTATTGATTTTTTAGTTTAGGATGGAAAATATTAACATTTCCCAAAATCAAAATGTTATATTTTTGTATTTGTTAGCTTATTTGATAAGAATTATAAATTATCCGTAAGCCGAATTCGATTAGCTTGTTCGGAATTGATAAATTAATTGATAAAAATAAAAAACTAATTTGATATTTCTCTAAAAAAATTTTGATCTTACCATAGGGCAAGACATCTGGATCATTTTCAAAACTGTTGTTGACATCGGTTTATGGAACATTTTATTGTTTTTATTTTTTTCGTTGTCCACATAACAAGAAGTGGAAAAAACTCGAAAATGATAAAATAGCAAAATTATGAGTGTCGCTGTCGTAATCGAATTTACGACAAGTCGAATTTACGACAAGTAAATTATATGGCCGGCATTGCCACATATCACTGTGTTCGTCACGACAACGACACTCATAATCAGGCCTAAAATTTACGTAGTTTAACGGAATTGCTGCCACAAAAATTGTATGTGTGAATGGCTACACAAGAAAACGGGCTATGCTTATAAAGGGTATTCCACTAAGAGTGAACTTTTTTATTTTAAAATAGAAACGTGTAATTTTTTAAGGAGTTTTGACTTTTTTATTAAATTGTAGAGAAAACATGTTCCGATGAACGGATAATGGAGCAAAAATGAAGTCAATACCAATTTTACGAAAAAAAAGTCATCTTCTGCAATGCAGCCCAATTTCATTTTAATTGTCGAATTTGAGGCTCAAAAATCCTTATTAAATAAATATTGTCTGATGCGGATTATCGTCAGGCTTTACAGTTTTGTAGAGGGGTAGGCTAAAATTGCGTTGAGTATGAACGGCAAAAATATGACAACAGAGTTGTAGTGATCCCAACTGATTGATATGAATGTGAATGATAAGTGGTTTCAGTAAGAGGGCGAAACCTGCGGATAAAACAATCGGTTTATTGCAACATGAAATGAAAAAGTTAACTCTTACAGGGACACCCTTTACAGCTTAAAATATTTTTTTTTTTGATTTATTAGCCAAACTATACAATTTATTTTTAAAATTTTCTCTTAAAAAAACTTTCGTAACAACGAAATCCTTTAAATTATAATTTTTTTATTTTTTATTTTTTTTGTAATTACAAAACTCCTTAGACAGGTAACAGCTAGATATTTCGGCTTACTTCAATAGCTATTCATCTATGGAAAATGAAATGTGTATAAGAACAATTGTGATTTAAAAAATTCTTTACTGAATATTTCATTTTAAATGCAGTTGTTCCAATACAGCAAGCAGACAATTTGAAAAATTAAACAAAAAAGAAAAAAATATGAACCAACTGAAAGAAAAACAAGCCAGCCACACTCGTGCATATGCTCGTATAAAATTCTAGCGCACGTAGGAAATTCTATGTTAATCCTTAAATCATGAAATCGTGACGAACATAACCAATATTTGTGCCCGTACAAAACAAAAATTAACATACGACTAAACATTATTAAAAGAAAGAAAGAAAAAAAAAAACAACACCACAACCAAGCATAAGATATTTATGAAAACTTTATAAGAAAGAAAACAAATTATAATAATCCTTAAAAAGTTGAAAAAAAAAAATACTTTAAACACACACCTGATGTGCATGAGAAATTTTCTAATGCTAGAGAAATAAAATATTTAAAACAAGAAACGAAAAAAAAGAAGCAGAAGCATAAGAAATACCCACAAAAAAGTAAACTGTTTAATCATAATTAACATGTGTTTATTAAACTCAAAATATTTATGTTTGAAAAAAGGAAAAAAATTAATTTTTTTCTATAAAATTTCAAGCACGTTTTAATATGTTTTATTCCATAATTTTAATTTTTGCAAAAATTATTATTATTATTTGGCGACTTTAAAACCATTAAAACCATTTAGATAATTTATTACTAAAAAGTTTTTTTTTTTCTTTCTTGTTGTTAAGCAGTAAATACACGCCAACCCAGAAATACTTTATTACCCTCAATAACATAAATAATTATAAAACTTTATTAAATACGTTACTATTTCAAGATCATAATTGTCTATAAATCAAGTTTTATAAATATATTTTTCTATATATAAAACTTAAAATAAAATAAACATTTAAGCTCTTTAGTTTTTATTTGATTTTTTTTATGTGCCAATTTTGAAGTTCGGTTTTTTAAAAAAAAAAAAAAAAAACTTTATTTTCTTTCTTACGCTTGTCTTACTTAAACTTTTAGTTTGAGTTCAAGTTCAGCCAAGTGTTTTGTTTTAAATTTATCTCACGTTTTATTTTTGAGAGAGAGAAAAAAAAAAGGAAAACCAACAAAACGACCAAGTAGATTTTGTCTTGAACAAATCAGCTGAACTGTCAAAAAAATAAATATATTTTATGATTAACAACAAAGAAAGAACTACTCGTACATTTTAGTTCTTAATCATAAACAAAATATCAAACTGTCAATATTTATCAGATGTGAGTTTCAAAAAAATAATAAAAAAGAAGCAAAAATAAATTAAATGCAAACCTTTCAGGCTGTTTGCTTATAGATGCGATTTTATTTATAAAAAAATCTGAAATTTGATTAGCTTTAGAAAACCCTGCAAATCCAACAAGTCTAGTGAAACTTACTAGTATAAAAAAAATTAAATTGTGTGTATGTCCAGTTGGTTGATTTATATGTCATTCATATGCCACAAAACTTCTTGATTTAACTGCCGAAAACATCCAGTACTAGGCACTGCGACCCCCAGATTGATAAGTTAGTGGGAGGCACCCTTATCGCATGATTCCCGCTTAAATCAAGAATTGTTAAGGGATCTAAAGTCAGTCTTTAGCTCATGAGTGCCATATGGCTCTCGAATTAGTCTCATGCTTAACATGTTTGAAAAAAATCTAAATTAAAAAAAATAAGTGTAATTTTTACCTAAGTACGTCTGTCTTAATAATTTTTTTATTTTTCTATTAAAAATGGGTTTCGGTATTCTCTTTTTATTTTCAGTTATTTATATAATTTTTAATGCTTCGCAATTCATTAGCTTAGAAACTGTTGAAAGTAAAACACATTTTGTTTAAGGCTGTCCGCTTTTTTTATGAAACTCATGACCAGGGAGGCTACTTTGTATTGCGATGTGCAAAACAACCGTACGAAATCGAATCTTTATTGTGTTTGATAGTTTTTTTTATTTTTATTTGTCTGGTAGTATCAAGTTTTTTAGGCATAAGTGCAGGTCAACGTCGTTTTATGCACACAAAAATATCTTGTGATAAGCAAACAGCAAACGCAAAACATTTGGGCTGGCGTTCAAAATAACTAATAATGACTTCAAGTAGAAATTAAGACAAATTTTTCATACAAATTTGTCACAATATCGATTTCAAGTCTACTTTAATTTTCTTTGAATACAAGCATTAGTTTTGCATTGCAATACAGAGTAGCCCCCCATGTAATGGGTTAGGCTAACACCCGATACCTGAAATAAAGCGTATATAAAATATATACGCAGAAGCAGACACTGGGTCTGAAAAAAAACCAAGTACGACGATTTAGATTCTTTTCCTTATCTCATGAGTGCCTGTTGAATTATGTATTGTGGGCCCAGTGATCAGTAAATATAGCCCTAAGTCTGAACACATGTTCCTCTGTTTAACTTTTATATACTTTAAACCCAAAATTTTTTTGCAAAACAAACAATTGGTTTGTCTAGTTATTTTTTACAATTTAAATTGCTGTCGAAAAATTAAGGGCATAAAAAACGTTTTTAAAGCATAAAATTAGAGTCCAAAAAAATCCCTATTCTGCCCACTACTACGACTTTCAAAATAATTAACCCAAGTTGGCCATTTCATCTGAATTTTAACTACATTGGATCAGATTTTGTCAATTATTTTTGTATATATTTTTAGAAAGCCATATGGGCCACTATTCAAAAGATCCAAGGCCCATAATCATAGTCATACTAAAGTCAGTATCTTTTTAAAAAAGATTTTATTTTCCTAAAATTCTTTTGAAAAAAGTCAGCTTTTAATAAAGCCTACTTTTTTGTGACTATTATTATGGCCCCAAGAGTTTAGATAGGAATCGAATTATTGACCTCCATTAATCTACAGACTCCCTTAATTATTTTTATTGAAACCTAAATCAAATCATCGCATTCGATATCGATCAAATTCTATTATAATTTTGAAATTTAGATCGTTTGCATTCGATGCCGAATGTGGCGATTTGGGCACTGATGTGCTTTTCTTTTGCTGTTTAATTTTTAAACAACCACAACCACTTTTTATATATATTTTTTCTACATAGAAAAGAATGTCAATTTATACCTAAGCACGTCTGTCTTAATATTTTTTTGTAGTTTGCTATTAAAAATGGGTTTCTGTATTCTTTTTTCTTTTATTTTCAGTTATTTATATAATTTTTTTTTTTAATATTATTTCCATATTAAATTGACTGTCATATCAAGCGTTTGGCAAATTGACAACATTTCCGTCGACCTCAACTTTATGTTATCATCAGCTGTAATAATTTTTAAATATGGCAATTTAAGCAATTAACATACATACGCATGTCCCTACAAACACACACACACACACATACATAATTGCTTATTAAACCATTAGAAAAAAAAGCTAACTTATCCGTTCATTTAAAATATTTAAAAAATTATAATTTTTTTTTATTAAAAAAAATAAAAGAACGCCAATTAATGTATTTGGTTTTGTTGTCATTATTTGCTTGCTGCTGGTGTTTGACAAAACGTGTTAATGGTACGGAAGCTTTCAAAAACAAAAATAAAAATAAAATATTTTTTAACTCAATATTTGTTTACAAATGTGGCAACGCGTGCCATATTTATTTAAATAAAAAAAGTAGAAGGAAACAAAAAACGCGTCACAAACTGTTTCTGTAT
The DNA here is from genome assembly GCA_947397855.1 of Thelaira solivaga. Lineage (NCBI taxonomy): Eukaryota > Metazoa > Arthropoda > Insecta > Diptera > Tachinidae > Thelaira > Thelaira solivaga. The sequence continues at coordinate 21,344,704 of OX377610.1, forward strand.
TAATGAGACCCACCCGCCTTTACAAATTTGGTTAAAGGCGTGAGATAAACACTGGTGTAGTTAAAAAATTATTTCTAGCAGAACCAAAAAGAAAAAGTTTCTTTTGGTAACTGCATCTGTGTTAATCAGCATTGCCACTTTAGCCCTTTTTAGGCTAGATTTAGCCTTGAAATTTATGATTTAGCCTCTAGCTTTTTTCTAGCCCTTTTTCATTTTCAAAATAGCCTTAAATAGCCTTTTGTTCTTTTTCGAAATTTTTTCTTTGCGAATAATGCGAAAATTTTTTTTATCATTTTTTCCAAAAAAAAAAACCAAAGGGGGTAGTTCATGGTAATTTTTGGCGAAAAAAATTTTTTTCGCACTATCCGCAAAAAAAAATTTATAATTAAAGCCAACACGTTTATCTTTCCAACGCAATAGAAATCAAGTCGATATCTTGAAAAGTAAGCAAGTTATGACCAAAAAAGTAACCAGTTCTGCTACTGCCTCTTCCCATCCACTTTTTAGTACAACTGGTTACCTTTTTTTGGTCATAACTTGCTTAGTTTTCAAGATATCGACTTCATTTCTACTGCGTTGAATAGTGTTGGCTTTAATTAGACATTTTTTGCGAATAGTTGAAATATTGGAAAATTAAAATAAAAACAATTTTTTCATTGAAATCTTAAGTTTGCATAATATTTAATAATATTTAATGATTTACTTATTAGCACAGATACATATTTATAAAGATAAGTAATACTGACTTCACATAGTTTAAGCTCAAGTACTTCAAATTATATGAAAAAAAAAATTTTACGGACAAACATTTTGTTCTTCATAAGTGCGTGAAATCAGCCAAATACTCAATCATTCTATAGATACAAATTTATGGTGTTACATGCTTTAGAAAAAGAGTAGTAAAGAAGGAGATCACACAAAAAAGACGCCTGACTGTAAAATAAAGAGTAAAACAAAAGTTTAAACTTTTTAAAAATACTAAAATTTAGTTTCAAGCCCCACCCGAATGTGCCTAACCACGCCACTGCTAATAAAATTCCATATTTGTAGAAACACATTATTTTTTTTTTTTAATTTTTTTCCAATTGATATTCAAAGTTTTTTACATTTTAGGTATTTTTTTAAATATTTTATTTGTTTATTTTGTCCAAAAGCCATAAATCGCTAAAAGCACACAAAAGTTGTGCAATTTATGTGTTTTAAGTTTATAAAACGAAAAGCCAGAAACACAATTTAATTTTTTTTTTTTTTTGGTTTTTAAAATAATAAAAACAAACTTTACATCAAAAACTGTCAATAGCCCATCATTTCATCATTTTTCACTGCACATCAGCTGAAATGTGTAGGAGATACAAAATAGTTTGAACTTTTCTTTTGCTTATATTTTTTTTTATTTGGGAGGTGCAGCAGCCAACTCCAGAATAGCATGAAAATAAAATTTTCTTACGTATGTTTATTTTCATGGAAAATTTAAACAAAGTTTTCTTTCTTTGGTTCTGTTTTTTTTATTGAAATTTATACACTTCCTTATGAGTTGTTTCTTGCGTGTTGCTTTTTACTTTTAATTTTTCTATTTTTTTTTAATTTGTTGTACATGATTGAATTTTCTTTCTTAGACGGGTGAATAATAAAAATTGCAGAATGTCTGTAATTGTATATCTTGGAATTCAACAACTAAATATTAAATAAAAAAATAAAAACATTTAAAATTGAAAGAATTTTGAGTTATTGCAGGTGTTTATGGGCCATGTTTATTATTTATCTTTGAAAGTACTTGTGTGGAGTTAATTTCTAAGGAAAGAGATAAATAATTTTTTTTTATAAATTTTAAATTTCTACTTCGGTTCTAAAAAAAAAAACGCAATTTAAAATGTTCAAAATTACTTGACTCTGTATTTTTTAAGGAATACATTTCCATCCCAGTGTTATTATGTAATATTGAACATAAAACCTTAATAAACTGACATTTTCATGCATCCAAAAACAAAAATCAAATAAAATTCAGAAATTATTTTTTTGAGCAGTACAAAAATTCTATTAAAAATACTCGTTCTGCTCAGTGAAAACACTTCCTACTTCTTTTTAATATTTACAAAATTATTATAGTCCACAACTACCTTTCAGTATATGGTGCTGCCTAACAGTTTAACTAACCGAGATTGAAATTATCCTATTAATAAATCCAGTTTTTTTTCGCGCACGAGTCAAGGGCTATCAGGCTAGCGAAACATTCATTCCATAAAATGTGGGCTTAGAAATTTATATAACGAAGCCAGGTGAAACGGACACTTACAGAGTGGTACCCGAAAGCTGAGGCAGTGTACATTGAAGGACAGTTCCGGTCTGTTCGAGTGTATCACGATCACTCAGTGACTAGTACTCACTGCCAGATGCAGGAAATAATTCTTTGTATTCCTACTCTACAGCTTTGCCACTATAGTAAGGCCAAATCACAACTTTGCTCGACTCAACATCATGTCAGTCTTTCCTTGGCATTTATTATTATCATCAAGGGATATAATCGCACCGCAACTATTACGATCTATTGTGCAGCCCAACTTTCAACTACAATCCGAGACTTCTTATGAATCTCGTAGTTGGCGTCAACTTAATCATGCCTCCTGGAACTAATGTCCCATTACCTAAGCAGCTCATTCTGATTCTTGGTAATTATCATAGTTACCGCACTGGCAGTACTAAGTGGCAAAAAGGATGTTCAAGTATGGACTAGTACATAAAGCTGACGTATTCCTGCAAACAACGACATCATTGAAAATAAGCAGGCACACGAACATAGAGATAACATAGAGGCCTCTATAGCAGTACAACCAAGAATGATAGAAATGAAAGATTTCTGTGCATATAGCACATATGACATCGCGTGATATATTCCTATTGGCTAATTTACAGCTAAATAACACACAGAGAGAGAGAGAGAGAGAGAGAGAAATGTATTATTTTTTTTTTTTCTTCAAATAGTGTACAACCTACGTTATCTAACGGGATATCATGCGCATGGCGTAATCTTGTATTTCTATCATTCCTGAGTACAACGATATGAAGGAAAATTTCTATTCTAAGGCAATAAAAATCTACAAAACTTATGCCTTCCCTACAGAAAACATTCAGAATTTATGCAGGAATCCAAAAAAAAAAAAAAAGAATATCTTAGTGGAGTGTGTGTACCTAAAACTAGTCAGTCTTTGACATAAATTGCCATTTTGAATGCCCTGTTTACTGATGGTCTAACTACCCTCCATCAGGGCCTAACCCCTGCAACTATTAATTAATTTCTTTTTTTTTCGTTTGAAATTTAAATTTAAAAAAAAAGTGCTCTGCCGCAAATAACGAAAAATTAAACTTTTCCATCTCATGCCTTAAATGAGGGAACGACTGTGGGGAATAAGAAGAAAAAATTACATTTTAGTCTTCAAGTAAATAAAATGATTTTCACTTTCTTCGCAATGTTAGTTTTACGAGGTGTTTTCTTTTAGCTTTATGAAGTTCTATTGAATTTTTTGATGCTCACATTTCATTATTTATTATCTCTTCATTTTTCCAAAGAACATCTGTTCGCGTCAAATTTTCTAGCATAATTATTTTCTGCTGTATTTAAACACAAAAAAATAAAAAATACAGACAGAAAAGTAAAAAGAACAAATTTTATTCTTTGTTATTCTTGCTTTTGTTTTAAATAAAAAAAAATGTTTATAATTTCGTGAAATTTTCTCAGAAAACTTTTAGCAGATTTAGTTTTATTATTTTAAGATTTCAGAGTTAAAGAGAAATTATTTACAAACTAATGCTTTACGAACAAAAGCAATTAGAAAATCAATATGCAAGTGAAAAGATTGAATATGAGGAGTTGTTACCTTTTAACGTTCTATTTTTTTAGATTTCTTTTGATCATGAATTCTACTGACATTATGATTTTAATCTTATCGTAAGTAGAAAGTAAATTTATTTATTAAAAGCTAAGGAGAAAATAACTTTTTAAGCAAAAAAATGCATTTAAAATAGAATTTGTATGGCTGTTTAATGTGCTTCTGGGGTCTTAATCTACAAAACATGTTCCACAGATTTCAAAAATAGCACCGCGACTTGAAAGATTTATTAAAAAACTGCTAAAGGAACTTGTAAATGAACTAAAGGCCAATTTACGGCATACGATATCTATCGAAATTTCCATTGAAGTTCCAATCGATATCACAATGCATAATTTTCCCTCAGTTCTGCAAGCTTCTTAAAGAAAATTCAAGCAATTTGTATAGAAATTTCTAAATTTTATAGAGAAAAAGCTTAAAATTTCATTCACTCATTTGGCTTCAAGGCTTACATTGTTGCTTTAAGACAAAATTGTACACTGAGAAAACAATTTCGGTGGTAAAAATAAAACTTATGACCGACCATAACATTCAGTTGTAAAAATTCTTTGGTTATGATGAAGAAAATTCCGTTACGCAGTCAAAAATATTATAAAGAGAAAAAAATTTGAGATTGTATTATCAAATTTTGGTTGTTACAATATTAAAATTTGATTATGGCAATTGAATTTTTAATTGGTGACCATAACTAACCTTTTTTTCTATGTTTAGTTTTATTGCTTAAAAATTTCGTTAAAAGATACTGGGTAACAGGTGCGCCTCCGGTTTATTTTTCTATTAAATCAATTCTAAACACTAAATACTCAAGACTCAATGTGCTTCTTTTCGTAATAAATACTATTTTGCTTCCAATTATTTAAGCCAAGACTTGGTAAAAGTTTTTTATGTTGCTGAAACGAAAACGCCAGCAAATAAGACCAAATTACCAAGACATAATATGTGTTTTGTAGTGCGATTCAGTAATTTTTATTACTAATATTCGTATAGAAAAAAACAAGTACGAGTATCGATTTCGATATTCAGTAACTTTCCGACTAAATGCTGTTAACTTTGTTGCAATTTGCATGGTTTGTTAAAGTTTGCAACAGCACATAAATGATCATTGCAAATAAAGAGTTCTATCATACTGAATATTTTTGTCAGAAAGTTACTGAATGTCGCATTCGAAAATATATCTTTATACTTGTTTTTTCAATACGAATGTTCGTAATAAGAGTTACTGAATAGCATTACTGCTATCTCTTCGTCGTCATTAATTAATTAATAATGAATTAATGAGCTCTTCCGAGAACGGAATAACATGAATGCTTTGCTTCCCTTTTCTAGAATCAATATTGTTGCGACTCTTTTTTCAGACTTTTTCTAATCTTGAGCTTTCTAGAGTTCCCAGGCTCCCGGGTTTTAATTGTAAACCAATAATTTTACATTTTTTATTAAAAAAAAATATCATTATCTTAAGCCAATATTAATGGAGATTTTGAAAAAATTGCTCACCAGTCATGGGCCCTTCTCTTAAAGCCGTTTTGTTTTACGAAAGAAAAATATAACGAAAACTGGCATCAAAATATTTTGGCTTTTCGCTTAAAACCGGTTATGTTACAAGAGGAAAAAAAAAGAAAAGAAAACACTTATAGAAAAGGTGAAAGTTAGTTTATATGTTTGGAGATCGTGTAATCGCATCCCACCTAGATCCTTAATATTTCCTACAGAAAAGCCAGTGCGCTTAATTTGTTAAATTTGCGTAGCGTACTAACCTACCAATCTGGGGTTCGCAGGTTCGATTCCTGTCTAGACTCTGAGTGTGTTCTGCAGGCAAGGCCAGAAACTTCGGCATTTTGTGTTGTTAAAAAAAATGCTTAAATATATAAAAACTACCCAGTTAAAAAGGTGGCTTTCTTAAGTTTATATTAGCCCACCCAATCGTAAGCAACCATTAGGAGAAAACCCCCCTAGAAGAAGGTGCCAGTTAGTTTACTTATTTGGGGATCATGTGATTATTTTCCACCTAAAGCTGGCATGTTTGCTACAGCCAAGCCAATAGGCTTAAGTCGTTGGCCTTAAACAAAAAATATTAAATTAAACGATTAAATAAAACTTTAAAAAGTAATAGAAATCAAATTCGTTCTAATTTCATTAGCCAACCAGCAACCATTATCATTTCACACGATTGATTTCAGACATCCATCAAGATACCATAAATCAAAAGGATTAAAATCTAAGACAACTTTTTTTTCTAAATTTTTATACTGTTTTGCATTTGCCAAAGCACTTGCAGGGAATAGATTTTTAATTGTCACAAACGTACTTACTGTTTGATTTAGTTTTTAGATTTAACACAATCCTGTGTCTTGTGTGAAAAAAAAGTGTTAAATTAAAAGCAAAAAATATAAAAAAAAAGCAAGAAACAATTGCCTCGTAACTCAATTTGCTCAACACGTTTGCATCATAAAATAAACTAAAATACATGAGTAGCAACAGCAACAGGCGCCACTTTTGGTATTTAAACATACAATTATTTAAACAAGTGTTTATTTTTTGTAGTTGTTGTTTTTTTTTTTTAATACACTCTTACAATTATCTGTCGTTAAGTATTCAGACAAACGAATAAATATCAAAATATTGTCATCAAGGAGAATAACAACGAAATGAAAGGAAATTATTAACATTGTCTTGCTTTTCTTTTTTGTTTCACAGTTGTTGTTGTTATTTTCTGTTTTTTTTTTTTTTTAATTTTATTTTGCCATATTGCAATTGTTGGCAGCATGTTGCTTGTAATAGTTGTTGACTATTGTTATGTTAATTTTTTCTTGTTGCTGTTGTTGTAAATAGATAAATGTGATAATTTTCCTAAAATGCCCTACAGCAGGTAACACACTGATAGTTGAGGGCCCAAATCATCGCATTCTATATCGAATGAAAGCTATTGTAATTTTCGTGTTTTATAAATTTCGATAAGAATGCGGTGATTTGGTCCCAGATAAAAAATAATTCTGCATAATGAAAATGTATTTGAAGATTTTTATGGCTTTCAAATGACTTTAATTTAACAGTAGTGCCCACTAAATCGAACGCTATTGTTCGTTGAAATATAAATTAACAAAATTTGCACGCAAAGAAAAAAGATGGTTGAATAAGATCACCGCAAACATAGTGTGTTCTTCACAAAAATATGAAGCATCTACACATTATTATGACCACGATTAACATGTTTCTAGTTATTTTTAACCATATTATGTTTAGCGTCTTAAATCAAACATATAATTATCATATTATTTTTGATAAAGTTTTACTTGAAACCATAAATATGTTCATATCAAACATAACAATGATAAAAATATGGTTGAATGTAAATTGTTTTCTATTTTACCTCTTCCGCAACCATATAAATAAAAAGTGAGTATAAAAAAAAGAACTTAATCGTTCAAACTCAACTGAGCTTTGTGGCTGAAGTGGTTGAGTGACAAGTTAATGCTTCTGAACTAAGTGTTGACAAGTTCGAATCCTGGTAGAGTCAAATAAAATTTTTAAAAATTAATTCAATCCTGCTGTGTTATGTAATAAATAAACACAAATTAATAGAAAATAAAAAGTCAATAGAATAAAAAAAACTTTATTTATACAAAAAATTTAAATAAAAAATTTTTTTAAATTAAAAAATAATAAAAAAAAAAATGTTTGCCCTGACTGGGGGTTGAACCACAATCTCTGCAGTTAAATATATTTGATTTAATAATATATATGGTTAGATTCTATCATAAATCTAATCATACTATGTTTAAACCAGAATATGGTTGCCTCAACCATATTTTTTCTTTGCGTGTGGTAGAGTCAAATAAAATTTAAAAAAATTAATTCAATCCCGGTGTCTATTTACAAATTAATAGAAAAGAAAAATCGATGGAATAAAAAAAAATTATTAAAAATAATTTAAATAAATTTTTTTTAAATTCATATTAAAAATTTTTTTAAAAATATTTATACAAAATATGTATGTATTAAAAATAATAAAAAAAAATATAATAAAAAAATTAAAAAAAAATTTAGTCCTGATCGGGGGTTGCAGGACTACATTTTTCTGCAGTTGAAAGGTATTTTAAATGTCTTTGATTTGAAAATATATATGGTTAAAGACAATCATAAACCTAACCATATGTGACCCGGCCTATGAAAAGGTGGCTTATGACTAAAAAAAAAATGTTTCCACTTTTTTTTGGTTTCGATAGTTTTTGAGACGCTCTTTCAAACGCTCTGAAAACTAGAAAGTCCTAACTTGCTTAGAAGTGTACTAAAAATGTAGAGAATGTAGAGAAGAGCACAAATGAAAGAAAAACAGAATTTTATTGAAAAATCCAGAATCAAGATAATAAATGGAATTGAAAAATTTAAAAACAGGATCGCTCTTTATATACACACACGAACTTATCTCATTTATGCTCTTTTGCCTTTTTTGGTTGCCTTTTGGGCATGACTGTTCATAATGCAAAAGAAAAACTAGTAAGAAACTGACGAAATGCATTGTTTATCTTTAACAGTTGTTTCTCGCAATTTCTTTTTTGAGTCATAAGCCACCTTTTCTTAGCCAAAGTCACATATTATGTTTCCACCAACAATTTTATTAAAATTATTATTTTTTTGTTTTAATTTAGCTACTCATGCAATTCGTCTTAACTGCACTACTGCCCATAGCAAAAAAGAAGAAAAAAATTGTCTCCCTAATCTCATTAGCAATTTGTTGTTGCATTTGTTATAAATAAATGTGACATTTAAATGTAGTTTTGACATTGACAGTATTGTAAATTTATAGAAACGAAGAGAAAAAAAAAACTAATGACATTTCAAAAGTGGTCAAGAATTAATAAGTTTTTTTTTCCTTTCTGTTGGAACGAGTGTTTGTGTCGCTCATGACTTCATTATCGTTAATAAGATTTCATTAACTAAAGAATTTACATTTTCCGACAGATTATATTAATTGAGAAGAGTAAAATATTTTTTGTAGGTGTGTGCGCAAACATGCATACTTTAAATTCAAAAGTAGAGAAAAAATGTGTAAAATAACTTACCCCTGCGTCTGTGAGCACCTCTATATTTGGTGGGTGATAATACTGGTGGGCGAGGTGCCATCATTTGTGGCACTTCATCGTTGGCTGTTAACGTGCCAGCACTGTTTTTATGAGAGCCATGACGTTCACTAGTCTGACGCCAATTGCCAAATGAATGACGTCTTGCTCCTGTTGAGGGTAGTGTATGATGCTGTTGATGATTTTTGCTTTTAGTACAAAAAAAAAGAAGAAAAAACAAACGTATTAGAAAAAATTAAAAAAAAATTTGTTTAAATGCTATTAATTTCTGCACGATTAGTTTTAAAAAAACAAAAACAAGAAAAAGAATTCAACTGTCAACAGCTGCATTAAAAGATCAAGGAGCTGGCTGGGGCTCTTAAGCATTTGTTTTTTTTTTGCAATTTGCAATGAAGTTCAATTTAAAATTTACCTTGGCGATGCTGCTGCTGTATTGCTGAAAACATCATCATGTTCAAAATTGTGATTTGATGTTTCATTACAGGAACCTAAGCGATCGCGAAATGTTTCCGAATGTGAATTAGAGGAACGTTGACGTCTTTGGTGTAACGAAGCAGTAATTTGTGTTTGTAAATGTGCCGCTGTATGTTGCTGTTGCTGTTGATTTTGATGTTGATGCTGTGACATCAATGGCTGCAGTTCAAAAGATTGCTAAATTGGCAAAACAAAACAAATAGAATAAACAGCAAGAAAGGAAGTTCATTAGTTTATCTTTTTTATACTTTTTTTTTTTTTGTTTTTTGTTATTTTCCTCCTCTAATACTTCATTTTATGATTTATGGCAATTTAAATAGTAAATTATGCTGCTAAATTTGTTATTTCCATGCGTGTGTAGATTTACATTTGCATACGCAAAAAATAACAAACAAAATTGAGTATGAACTTACATGAGTGAAACCAAAACTTGCCCGGGGACTACCCAGAGTTAATGAGGCAGCTGTATCTAGATTGGCCGAGTTTATTAAACGTGTTTGTTCTGGCATGGGCAAACGTGGACTACTGCCTTTAGAATTACGTCTTTTAAATATCGAAAATCCCTTATTGGAGGTTTGGGAATCTGGAGTTCGGGGCGATTTGGCATCATTATAAAAATAATAGGGATTATCTGCAAGTAAAAAACAAGAAAAAAAGTTAAAATTAAAACAGATTTTCAAGGTCTATTTGTATAAGTATTTAAATTTAACTGTACACTGAGAGAAATGTGTTCATATTGTCATTAATCCAATGAAAAATTCTTTATTTTTGAGCCAATCACAGATTTTATTAGATTAATGAAACATTTCATTAATTCAAGGAAATATTTATTGATGTAATGAAATCATTTATAATGGGTGTCCTAGTAAGAGTGAACTTTTCTGAGCCATAAATTTTACAGTTTTGTAACGGGTGGGGTAAAAGTAACGCTACCATTTTGATTGCCTATAGCTTTGCTCAAAGAAAATATAAGTTTTTGTTTTCATAAAAAGTTTATTTGATCTTTACATTTTTTTTTCGTTATGATTGGAAAATTATATCAGCTAAATGGTGACCGCGATTCACTATGCAACTTTCGGCTCTTTTTAAGGCATTTTTCATGACATCCTGCAACTTCTCAGGCTGAATTTCTTCAATTTCGTAACGAATTTTGTCTTTAAGATGTTGAATTGTTTGTGGCTTATTCACATAAATTTTTAATTTTAAAAAACCCAATAAGAAAAAGTCTGGTGTCACTTCTCGAAATTAGTCTTCGTGAAAAAACGTCTGGGTGTGATGTGGCCCCATTTTACTAAAACCACATGTCCTCTAGTCTTTGCTCTTTCATTTCAGGTAACAGAAAATTTCGAATGCTGTCTTTGTACCGTTCATCAGTAACAGTAACTCCAACATCTCGGTAATTTAAAAAAAATATTAACCAATAATGTTTCCTGCATGAATACCACACCATACGGTTGTTTTTAGTGGATGTAATGATGCTTCATCGATTAATTAAAGATTCTGTGGTCCCCAAAACCGACTGTTCTGTTTATTTCTGAGACATTGAACGATTAGGATATTTCTAATGCAATTTCCGCTGAGTAGCAACAATGGAACGATTATTTTCAATAAATAATGTCTGCTGGTTCTTGTGGCTTATATTTATCCATAATAAAATTTGGACGTCTACACAACTTAATGGTTAAAGCGAAACTGTCACATAACTAAGTTTTAGGACTTATCAAAATGGTAGCGGGACTTTTGCCCCAAGCCATTCAGATGGAAATGTGCTTCATCGGAGAAGATGACTTTTTTCGAAAAATTTTGCACTAAAATCACTTTGTTCTTTTATCCATTGAAAGAATTGGGTCGGTGCAGATATTTTTTTCCATATTTAATCGGAATATATCTTCTTTACAATCCAATCAACAAATCAAAACTTTATCAAAATATATTTTAAAAAATGCACTCTTACTGAGACACCCTAAATAATTTTTGAAATATCTCCTGGAATCCATGAAATGTTTCATTAATCTAATAAAAAGTTTATTCGTTGAAAAACAATGAATTATTTTTTTAGTATTCGAAATTTGGGTTAAAGCAGCATTTACTCGTACTCGTACAAGCAATCCTACCCTAATCCCTCTCAATTTATTTAAATTTTTTTCCTGGCCCTGTAAATATTAATTTGATTTATGAATGTTTGGTCACAAGTGTTTTAAAATTAAACACAGAAAACTATTATTACAACCTTTTTTTTTTGTTTTTGTTCAACATAAATACTTATTGTGTTCATCTTGATTCAAACATAATAAAAGCTTCCGGTTAATAATGTGTCCAAAAAAAAGAAAAAAAAATTATTTATGTAAAAGAAGCGGAAATAACTATTGAAAAGTTATTTAGTTGTCTATGGTTTTTCTTCTTTTTTTTTATTATTTACAATCAACCAACTCTCTCCCTCTTTTTTTTCTTTTTGCTTTTGTTTACTCGCTTGCTGTAATAATTCTGTTACAATTAATTTTAATTCGAAGGCAAGAATGTGCGTACAGTACTCCTGCATTTATTCAATTCATTCATTTATTCAGTATAAAAAGTAAGTGCTTGAAAGCAGACATTTATATGTATGTAATCATTAAATAAACATTTTATATTTAACAATTTCCCTTAGAACTAGAAAAAAGCGTTTTAGTTAAACATTTTTTGTATATTTAAAGAATTCATTATTTAAATAAAAAATAAAAAAATATTTTAAACCAAATTCTTTAAAAAATATAATTAAAAAATTTTGAAGACAAAGTTGGTCACACATTTGATTACGTATATCTTAACACCTATTGACTGGATGAGAACTGAGACAAACAAAAAAGTTTAAAAAAAATTAAAACAAGAAAATAAAAAACTACAACAAGAAAAATAACGAAACTTGGGAGTAATCTACTGAAGACCGAAGTAGTTTACGTGAAATGGTTTATATGGATATGCTATCCCTCTTAAATATTACTTTTTGTATAGCATGATCCAATTATAATGCATGATGTTACTTTTTGAGCAACTTAATTTGACATTTCTTTGACAAATTCAACCATGGAGAGGTAGACAATTGAGTAGCCTGTTAAGATTGTTGAAGACTTTTACGAAAATAAAACTTCAAAGCAAAATGCATTTCGTGCACCATAAAGGTCGGATTAATCGACCAAATATGTTTACAATCGGCAGAATTGTGGGCAAATTTTAGTAAACCGGGTCTGTAGGAAGTGTGAAAACTCCTGTGCATGCTCACCCAGTTCGTTTTGCCGAAAACATTGCTGGTGATGTCATCGGACCATACTTCTTCTAAAATGAAGTCGGCCAAGCAGTTATCGTGAATGGTTTTCGCTATCGCGAGATGATATTGAACTTCTTGTGGTTAGAAATTGAGCATATGGACCTTAACACGATATCTGGTTCTAACACCCCACACAGCCAACGAAACAATATGTCTTTTGAGCGATAAATTCAATGGCCGTGTAATGTCATGTCATGGTGATGTTAATTGGCCGCCCCGATTATGTAATTTGCCACCGTTGGTCTTCTTTCTTTGGGGATATTTAAAAGAAAAAGTGTACGTCAATAAGCCAAGAACAATTCAAGTGCCAAAGAATGAGATAATTCGGCACATTAACAACATTGAACCTCAATTACGTCTCAGAGAAAATATGAACTATCGATTAGAGGTATGACACCGAAGCCATGACGAGCATTTAACCTATATTTTGTTTGACACATAGATCCTTCTATTATAATAAACCATATTAAAGTAATTCCCAAGAAATATTTACAATTCATATCCTGAGGTTTGGTTGGACCACCCATTACTAAAAAAATAATGCATTTAGCAAACCAATATTATTGGAATTAAGCGGCAAAAAATATTAATTAAAAAAAAACATTGAGAATCACTAACTTAGCTCTGACAAGCGAAACGTATTATCACTGGCACAGACATTCAACAAGTATGACTTCAGACCCTTTAGAAGCAGACGCAGTAGTTTTAGATATCATTCGTGTAAGATGAGAAGTATTAGAACCAGCCAGTGCAGTTTCTGTAATTAGAATAACTAAACCTCAGATCAGGTACATACTTTGTGACTGTCTAGCCAATAGGCTTTGTGTAAGCCCGATTACTGGCAGATTTTTTTTTGAATCCCAGAGAAATAGCTCTCACTGAACAAAATACTTGACTTCATGGAAGCTCTAGATCGCTCCTAATTTACAGTAATAATAATAATTTTTATTAAATATTTTATATTCAGCCTAATTGTGAATAAAAATTCCCAGGGTATTCTCTCTCTTCCTTTTTATTATGCATAAAATGACTTTCTTTTTTTATCAAAGAATTTTAAAAATTACCCTGGCAAAAAATTGAGCTCATTAACTTGCCGTAAATGTAACTACGACAACGACAATTTACATAAAAATTGAAGTAATAAATTATTAAGTGAATGAAAAAGACAAAAAACTATTTGCATTAAAAATTAGGGGTTGACATGTACACTAGTTAATTAAATATCACGATGTTGGAGAAACAGTAAAACTCTCTGAATTAATACATTAAAAATTCTAACATTTTTAACTAGTTAAGCTATTAAAATTTTTAAAATGTCCTTATACCGAAAAGTAATTACAATCAATTATCTTTTAGCAAACCATTTTGTATTTTGACTTAAAAAAAGTAGTTATGGAAATGTAGTCCATAAAGGAAGTTATTGAATATTATTAATATTTTTGGTTTTAGTTTCAAAAACGATCAACTTTTTGTTTTGAAAAGAAAAAAAAACTAGTGGTTTTAAGTTTTAAAAATTCATTTGAAGCTGCAGTCAGTGAAATAAACCAGGCAAAATCTCTTGTATTTACTATTTTCTTAAATTAAAATTTTGAAAAAAATATTTCTTAATTTGCAATAACTTTGAATATTTTCGTAAAAATATTAAAAAAATGGTCTGGTGATTTCAAGTATTTTTATTAAATTTTTAACAATTTCAATTGTAGGTAATAAAATTTGTTTCTTTAAATATAATTCAGTTGAACTTCTTGCGTTCAAGGATAAAAAAACTATTTTTTTCAATACATTAAAATATTTTCCAATTGTATTTTTGTGAAAAGAAACCAAGTAAAAAAGGTGGAAATTTGTATACACAAATTTCCATTTACAGTCATACTTCAATAGTAATAATTCATACTTTAATAATTTTTATTAAATATATTTAATGTACAACTAGTTTGGACAAACTTAATACTAAGGCGATGTTGAAAAACCGCTTTTGTCTTATTAAGTTATTTTAGAGGACTACAAATTTAAAAGCCCTAAAAGTGTTTCTTATAAATATTTTTTTAGTTTTTTATAAAATTATTTCGATTCTAGCAAACGGTATTGTTTTCATTGCCATCCCATCTCGTTAATTGTCTTACCATCCCTGAACCACTCTAATGCAGTTTTTGAGTTAATTAAGCTTAATAATTTCATATTAATATTCTTCCTTCTTCTTTGGCGGCTCTAAATAATTTTTTTAATAATGAAGAAAATTAAAAGCCAAAATTTTTCTAAAAAAAAACCCCCCGTCAAATGCTGTAATTTGTTTCTTGTAAAGTTTTAAGTGTCATGTGCCGGTCACGAATCGAATTGATCGAATCACTCAATTTTATTAAATTATTGTCGGTCTTTCGATCTTTCGATCTTCCTATCTGTCGTTCGTTTGTTCTTATGTTTTAAAGAAAGATTTGTGGTTTCATTTCGCCTTCATAATAAAAACAATTTACCAATGTTATTTATATGTTTTATTTTATTTTATTTATATGTTGAAATAAATGACTTGAAATTTTTTTTAAGCGGATCACAATCTTTTTTTCATATTTTTTGTTTTTCGGTCTTTACTATCCTTCGTTCATGTGTTTCAACTGGAATATTTAACAAAAGACCGATTGAACGAAAATGACCGAACGGATAAGTTTCAGAAATTGAACGAAAAAGATCGGTACAGGTCTAATGCTCAATTAAAGTAATTATTTTACTGGGCAACCAGTAGTTAGTTGTCAAAATGATTTAAGAAAGTCTTCAAAACCTAAGCAGTTTCTTCAAAAAATACTTTCATTTTGGATGCCCTATAGATTGATGGCTAGCGCTCAATTATCAATCTGCCTAGACCCTGGGAACACATTTAATCTGGGAAAGAATTAATTCTAATATCAAATAATAAATAATAATAATATTTTCTTTTTTTAATTACGAACAGACTGATGAACTACACTCCGGTTCACTTGAACCAAAAAAATAGCACATTTTTGGACTTTTTTTGATAAATTGCTTTAAAAAAGTTTTTTTTAGTAAAGAACCCACAATTGTCATGATTTTTTTTATATTTCAATATGTCTAGCTTCCATTTGCATTTTAAAATTCTGCAATCGGTTAAAAATTGCAAAAGATACAGGCTGCTGAATATGGAACCGGAGTGTATGTAATGCATGTTTCCATTATCCCTATTCCAAGAAGCAGAATCGTATAAATACGAACATTTCTCGTTTAATAATAATAATTTATTTGAAAAAATTAAATGGTCTATGGTCGCATTAGTTTTTTTTTATTATTTAGAGGGCCATTTTATTATTATTATGGGCTATAATGACGTCACGACCTGTAAAATCTATTGGTCAACCCAATTCCCAACTAAAACAATTTAAGAATTCTTACGAATCTTTTAATTGTTGTAGATGTTTTGGCCCCAAAGTCATTTTGAGTCTTGCCACCGCTGAGTAACACGAACAAAGGGTCCTAATATTACCCTGATCTGAAAAATCTGCTGTTTATTTACTTTGCAAAACTAAACGCCCAATTAGAATTCTCAATAAATGTGGTAATCGTTGTTTACTTCATTTTAGCTAGATTTTATGGGTCTAGTATTCCACTGCCTAGAATATGTTGAAAACCTCTTGAGAGAGATTATTGCAATCATGCTGTAACAGATCAATTTTACTTATGTGGTAATTGACTCTACTGCACAATAGATCAGTCGCAGTGTGATTATAGACCATGATGATAATTGACTCTACAATGTTTAGTTAGCAGTTGCGTATAATGGAATTATTACTGGCCTTCAAAAACTTCTGCTTTATTAAGTTCGGGGCTATTAAGCCTTATGCTCATTTGAGTTCTTCAGTATTCCTGTAGACAGACCTCATTTTTCCGGGCGTTAATTAGTTTTTGGTTTACTGCGCTGAAAAATACTGGGCTATCAAAAAGGTATAAATTCTCTAATTCATACAGCTCATTTATTTGGATTAATGGCTGTAACTAGTCCACTTTTACTAAAAACTTCCAATTAAAAAATTTGTGCTATTTTCTAGTAATTTTTTACCAAAATGTTTTTCTAGGTTTCTGTTTGATATTTTTGTTTTTTTTTTTTTTTGTTGTGAAAATTAAAGAAAATTATTTCTAATTATTTTGTGTGCTTTTATTGCTAAATAATCTGGTATAGATATTTCTTGCTTTAAAATTACCTGAGAAAAAAGTGTTGGTTGTATTATCCACTGTAACAAACATGTTGTTTTTGTTTTTGTATGTTTTCACTTTAGTTGTAGAAATTAAACTGAATTGTTAAAAATAATATTATTTACTTGTTGCCTGATACTTTTTTTTAAAATTATTTTCACTTCAAGTTATTAAAAAAGCACGTTTCTGCTTTCAACATTTTGCTTTCCTTTGTTTTGTTTGTGTAAATATTTTTAATTGTGACGTTTCAAAGAAAAATATTTGAACTATTTTAAGGTTTCTTGTGCAGTAAATTTGTTTTAAAAATTTAATTTCAATTTAAATGAAACACTAGTTGAGCGCTCATAATTGCTTAAGAGTTTTAAATAATTTATTTTATTGTTTCATAATTATTACAAAATTGCAACTGTTTCATTTCATTTAAAAATTTCAATTGTTCTTTTGGCGGGTTCTTTTTTTTTATTTTTTAACTTCAAGTTTGAAAGTAACGTGTTTTGGATTTTGTTTTGATTTGATGTGTTTACTTTATTTTTGTTTTGATTTGAACAAAAAAAATCCGTTATGCGTCTTGTTGCATTGACATCTCGAAACGGAATACAAAAAAATATTCTAAAACTTCTACCCACAACTCATGTGCAACATGCTTATTGAAGCAACAGCAACAACAACAAAAACGGCAGCATAAAAACAATAAAAAAAAAATACAATCAGAAAGACGCTTCGTCTTCACACACATATATACAACGTTTTTATGTTGCATGTGTGTGTGTTTGTGTGCATTTAAATTTGAATGGCCGTTTTGCTTATGCCCTATTATGTGTCTGTGTGTGCGGGTGTGTTTTGTTTTTATTTTTATTTTTTCCTACAATTTAGTTAATATATGCGTGTATCGTAGTGCCGTTGTTGTTGTTGTTATTTAAATCTGTTTCAGAGTGTGCGCTTCTGTTGTTGTTTTGATTTTTATTTTGTTTCCCTTTAAAAATATTCCTTCAGATAGATTTTGAAAAACCATCATCCTCACAACATGCAAGCGGCCATCCAACTACGAAATAATTTCTATCCAACCACTTACATACATTTACATCCACATTACACTCGTACTGGTAACTAAACATTCTTGTAGCGAAAGAATATCATTTTTTTTTTAAAAGAATTTAATACAATTAACGCGTATTGTTTTAAACGGGTGATACACACATCAAATTATGCCTTTGTGTGCGTATCCAAAAAATAAGATTTTGATTTTCTTCAAATTCACACACAACGTATGCATAAGACTTCCATTTTTTTTAAAACGCACACAAATGCCATGATTGATGTTGAAGTTGGAGGAGTGTATCACCCACTTTACAAAGTGCGTAAATTTTTCACATGCAGAAGATAAACAGTGTGGAAAATTTTATCAAGGTTGCTTTATTACTTTGAGTGGAATAAGGAATAAGCAGGCCTTTAACTTCTTCATTTGGAGCCACACACTGAAAGAAAAAAGTGACATAAATTCAATAAAAAATTTTCATTAATTCAGTGAAATATTTTATAAATTACCTAAGTTAATGAAATAATTTCACAATATTAAAAAAATTATTTCATTAATATTTCATTTAATTATTTAAACAATTTAAAATTTTATAAAAAAAATTGTTTTCATGAAATCAATGAATATTTCATTAAATTAGTGAAACAGATTTTAATTTAATTAAAAAAACACTCATTAAATCAATGAATATTTCATAAAATTAATGATTATTTCATTGAATTAATGAAACAATTTCAATTTGAAAAAAAAAACAATTTCATTGAATCAATGAATTTTTCATTTAATTAATTAAATTAATGAAATATTTCATTAGTCTAATGAAACATGTCATGTTTTGAAAAATAATGAATTTTTTATTGGATTAATGACAAAGAATTCAAAGGATACATGAACAAAATTATCTCAGTGCAGGACCAGAAGTGTATATTTGAATTTTTAAAGAGGCTCTATGCCCTTTTATATATTTTTTTTTTAAATTTTAATTTTTCCTACACGTGCCTTTCGTAAATAAATATTTTTAAAATAATTTTTTTATTTTTAGATTTATGGAACCATTACAATAAATTTTTTTTTTCAACCTTTTTTTTAAACCTTTAATGTCCCAAGCCAAAAATTAGATACAAATTAATTTGTGTACAATTTTTGTGGATTTAAAATTTTTGTATTGAATTTAGCAGTTACTCAACATCGAAATGCGTCCATGAGATCACATGTGTGCACAATTTTTTTTTTCTAAATCCTTTTTTAGATCCCTAATTTATATATAAATATACCAAAATTAACTGTTTTTTATACAGTACACTTATGGTCTTCTGAAAGTATTAAATTAATTTAAAATAAAAACAATGTGGTTTAGACGCTGCTTGATTAATATTTTTTCTTTTCCATTACATGCAAATGCAATTGCCCTTTTTTATATTGCCTTTGGTGTATTTATTTTTATTTATTTATAAACTGAGTTTGTTTTGTAATTTCCTTTTCTCTCTTCTTCAATGTTTAGATACCCGGCTTAAACTCTTTTTGCTTCTACAAGTGTGTACTTATGCTTAGATAATAATAGTTTACTGTCTTCGATTTGTTGTGGCAATCGTTGTACATGTTGCACCCACGCTTTAAACTATGCCTGTTTTGCTTGCAACATGCTTCAAGCAAGAAGAGATTTTTTCCCTTAAAAATGTATTTTTAATTTAAAAAAAGACAATTTTTTTAATTAAAACTTCTTTACTTAAATTTTTTGTTTATTTAATTTAGTTTTTTAACAAAATAACTCGCACTCAAACTGCATATTAATTAATATAAATCATGACCTTTTGATTGTTTGTTTACGCTTTTATACCCTAGTGGCGACCATTTTTTATTTGTAGTCCAGTCAAGTTTACCTCCTTTATTTGCCTTATTAACAGGCATACAATGTCTTTAGCTATTTGTATGTTAATAATTTAATTTTCCCTTTTTTTTATTTTGAAGATTTATGTTTAAGGAAGCTTCTTTAGAATTTGTAATCAAATTTTTTATTAATGTTTTTTTTTTAATATAAAATCCTTGTTTTATTTTACAATTTCTCTAGAAACGTTTTCATTTAGCCTGTGGTCACTTAAATTTTTTTAAGTCTCTCTCACAATTGCACAAAATACCTGATCTGATGTTTGACTATTTTTTTCCTTATTCTTTTATACTTAAATAATTCTTTTCTTTTTTTTTGTGTTTTTTTTTAATTTCTTTAAAGTTTTGTTTATTAATAGATTAAAAGTTATCATGTTGTAAAGTAAAGAGAGTTTAAAAGTTTCCCACACTTTTTATACAAATTTTAAGACAATTTATTAAGTTTTTTATGTGATTTTTACGTCATTTTACACAATTACAAGGCGCTCTTATAATATAGTCATATGTCAAAAACAAAGGAAAGAAAGAATTGTTATGGGATTATTGAATATGTCGAAAATGAACTATAGCGCAAATAATAAATTACTAATTAAACGAAAAAAACAGTAATATTTAAAATAAGTTTTCCCTTTGGCTTGTTAAATCAAATTAGTTTTTTTTTAATTCGTTCGTTGTAAGTTTTGTTGTGTTGTAAATAACACTATGCTATAGCCAAAAAAAATTTTTTCTGTGGGCAAAGGCCTTCATACAAATACAAGTTGTTATTACTCTGAGACCCAGCTTAAGCTAATATCTGTGCGAATCACAATATTTCTGTCACATTATGTTAGGTCACAACTTTTATTTGCTTACAAACAGAAAAAAGTCAATTCGAAAATTAAGGTGTATTTTCGAAGCTGAAGAATTATTTGTATTTTTTTTTTAAATAAAAAAAAATAAGTGCTGAAGAGGATAGCATATCTATATAGACAATTTCATCAGACGCTACTCTGAATCCTCAGTAGATTACTCCCAACGTTTCTTGCAAACATTAGAACCTTTATATTCTAAAAGCAATTGACTAAATAAGAATTATTTGTCAATAGTTACAAAAAGATTCAAATATTCAAACAAAAATCTCAGTAATCATTGAACTGAATAAATAACTCATGAGAATATCATGAGTAAAAGAATAAATTTAAGAACCAACACAATTTCTAGAATTAAGCACAAATAAAGATTAATATTTTGTTAAGTTGTAGGAAACTCGAAATGAATCTCAAAAAAAAAAAAATCTTTAGTGAAAACACGGGGCAAACTATATCTTTATATCGGTATGTGAATATGAAATGAGTTTCTTAAGGATGTTAGGGCAGACATAAAAAATCATTCATGTTAATTTAAAAATTTTTTTTTATTTTATTTATTTATCTAGTCGATTTCGCTTTAAAAATAAATTAAAATATCCATCAATCACAATTTTTAAATTAGACAATCCAACATCAATTTCAAAGTATTTAATTTTAGTCTACTTCATTTCGTATGCCTTAATATAATTTGACACACAATTTCTATATAAAATATTTTTTTTTTTTGTATAGAAAAACAAACAAAAGCATTAGGGGCGTTCACAAAGCTAATAGTAAAAATTTTTCAATTTGCGATATTAAATTAGGTCGTGAGTGTCCTTTTTCAATTGCCCATTTTTTGCTTGGTAAACATTATAGTCTAAAAAAATCTGGCAAACTTTAACTTTATCAACAAACACATATTGTTGTTTTTGGTTCTTTTAATTTGAGCAAATATATATGATGTTTGCTCAAGGTATTTTTAGTGCAATCGAAGGAAAATAAAGCAAGTGATTAGCAAATCAAAGCATTATTTTACTCATTTGCCTTGTTGGCCCTCTTTGCAAACACTGTCGTGAGCTCCCCTATTAAAAATTTAATTTTCAAAAAAATTCAAAAACAATGAATGAAAAATGAAAAAAAAATTAAATATAAAAAAAAAAGTGTATCAATTTATAAAAATAAATCAGGGTCGTTTTTAAACAAATCTAAAAGACTATTCATTAAATGAATAAAAAAAACTGTTAGTGTTTGCTTTATAAAAAGAGTGCAAGTGCAAGTACTTAAAAATATTTAATAAACAACCCAACGAAACGAAAAAGCATTGCCACAAATGTAGTAAATACATGGTCGCACTTCTTCAACTAAAGTGCAACACTTTAGTGTTGTCTACGAAATGATCTTGAAAATGATTGTGTCTGTGCCAAAAGACAAAAATAAAACAAAAAACTTCTAGTCCATAAAATGAAAAAATCAACTGTTTCAAATTAAATAGAAAAAAAAAATTAAATGCAAAAATACAAAGCAGCTAAAGCTTGTAGTTTTTAAAAGCAAAAAAAAAAAAAAAAAAGAAAAGAATAAAAATTTGTATTCCTTCCTTTCAGTAAATTTAAACTTTTAAAAACAAACTTTTTGATTCTTTAGTTGGCACTTTCCATTTTAAAAAGTACTTTTCTTGTAGCATCTTCATGAAAGAAGAGTGAATAAAATGTAAGTGCATTCACTAGTATTTATTGTTGCAGCACACATTTAATTTTATCACTTATTTTTACACGGTGCGTGTCATAAATCTGTAGACACTAAACTATTGTTACAAAATATGGGATCTTTCTTTTAATAAAAATAGACAACAAGCCAGCACCCCACTTCTTCACAATAGAAAGCACTTCGATTGCATATTGTGTTACCTAAAATAGATTTTCCTTGTTTCATTACTATTTCATGAAATATTTATTTGAAAAGTTCTTGTAGTAAATGTTACGTCTGCGCAGTCTGCTTTATAAAATTATTGTGATGAGTATATGCTGTTGACAGGTTAATTTAATTCGGAAAAGTGAGTGAGTTCTACAGCTACCATTTTGTCACGTGTTCAACACTCATGAAATATTGCTTCCATAAGGTTTAAATAAACATTTAGCACAAAATATGGCGTTTCAAGTTGTTTAATTTTATTTTAGAATTATTTTTATATTTAATACTTTATTTTATTACAAGGAAAAACTTAATTTTTTTTTATCGAAGAAAATATTATAAAAAAATTGTGGTTAATTAGTGTATCATTCCCGCCTTGAACTCTAGTCCTACATAAGAAGATAACAACCAAAATTTACTCTTTTCAAAAATATAAAAAAAAAATATTTTTTTATTTTATTTATTAAAATTTTATTGCAACATTTACAACTTTTGTGTCAAGTATTATTGATAAGTTTTGTTACTGGCTAGAATAAGCTTGGCAAAAATACTTCATGGCAAAAGCACTGAGGTCACTTCTATAAAATATTTCCATTTCTTTACCGAACTATTTTTAACAAAAAAAATTATTTTGTTTTCATAACCATTTAATGGTAATTGCATCTCTTTCTGAGATGCACAAGCATTTTTTAAATGACTTACATGATTGTGCATTGTTTTAGTACTTACGCACGTATGCATTCCCTTACATTGGTGCTTCTTGAAAGCAATTAATTTCCATTTGAAACTGGTTTGTTCATTTGATAAAATTTTCTGCATTTAAAAATGTTTTCATTTATTGTAAAAAGAGCAAACGCAAAAAGTATCTACAAAAGTATCGTACTTAGTACTTCCGAGCAAGCACAAAACTGAATAAAATTCGATCTTTAGCTTGTGGAAATATTTACATACTGAGACATATTGCCTTACGCTATTGCATTGCAGAATCCAATAGATCATTTCCTAATCAAGATTTTTTTTTTTTTTTTGCTGGGATTATTCAAGTAAATGAGCGATATGTATAAGTAATAATAAGTATTTTCAATCATAGTAGGCTCTTCTAAGAGCGTGTGATTCTAGTCATCGTTCATGAACCATTTTTGTATTAAGCAAGTTCAGTACAACTCAAGAAACTACGGCAAGATGACGACATATAAACTCAAATGTAGAGCACACATACAGTTTTTATAAGATCTGAAATTTGACTCGCTGTAAGTCAATGTCTCTTGCATATGCCTTGTAACATCATTAAAAACCAGGAACACAAATACTCATGACCTTAGCAAAATGCAGTCCAAATTCTGCAATTGTTAAAAAAATTTGTTTTAGCTGGAGCTGCAATTATTTTATTTCTATTTTTACTCTGGTATTTCCTCAATCAAAAATTATTTTCAATTCCATTTCCTGAAATAAAAACTTTCTTTCTTATAAAACGTTTTGTTTTGTTGTTTGTGTTCCATAACTTTGCAACTGCATCTAAAACAAAATTTAATTATGCTCAAAGATAATAAATAATAATTTTCTTTTTTTTATTCCTTTACAAATATGTGTTCAATAAATAAATTTATGATTGTTTGTTTGTTTATTGATAACCTTTTTGCTTTGCTCCCCCTGCCAGAGTCATTCTCTGTTACACATGTGCGTAAAAATGTTTAAGTTCAGCTGCAGTCCACACACTAAACGATCGAACAACCGATCGACCCTTTTACCTTCTAACTCATGCATACAAACAGCTAAGAATTTACTTAAGAACAGGAATACAGACACAGCCGCACATGTTAAAATTGAAATTGTGTATGAAAGAAAAATATAAATTGTGTTCTACAGTGTGCTTGTTTGTGTTTAGTGTAAGTAAAAATATTGCAGGTATTTTTTTTTTTTGTGTTGTTTCTTTTATTAATTTTAGGGTGTTTTTTATGTTTAATTATAAATTCATATTTTTTTTTAATGTTTCTTAAAAATCATAAAAATTTTAAATGAATAATTTTCTAAGTTTTGATTTTTATGGTAAATATATTTCATTTCCGTTAAATTTTTCTAATAAATAAATATAAAGTTTTCTTGTTTATTTTTTTTTATAAAATTTTCTTTTTAAATAAAAAATTAAAATTATTGAAATAAAGTTTCCTAATAATTCACTGAAAGCATAATACGTCATAAATTTAATGAAACGATTTCATTAGTTCGTTGAGAAATGACAGACAGTCCATTACAATGGCCTGACTGTCTGACATCAAGTATAAAGTCTTCTCCTCAAACATTTTAGCGCATATGAGGATTGCGTAAATTTCCGCTTGTAAGATCGTAGAGTCTTTTCAAGTGTGATTTGATTTTGAAAAATTGAGCCCTAGATAACTGCTGTGTCATCAATTTAGTGCTTAGAACCGTTAGTGAACTAAATATTGACGGTCTCTGCATGCCATCAAGTTGGACTCACTGAATTCTCCTTCTCAGGTATTATTTAGAATTTTGAAGTTAATTTTCATAACCAGAGTAGGTCTTATAATCAGATACCCTAATATAGGGAGAGTTCATAACAAGCTCAAGTATTTTCAAATGTCCTACCAGATTTTCAGACTTAAGTAGCCGTAATGTAATTTTTTATGCCTTTTCTTATAAAGAGTACGAGTGAAGCTTAAGATTTTTTAGTATGCATAATGCATACAAAATTCTTCTAGGATTATGTTACTCTCATTTTCTCTTTGCTCACTTACATCCAATTTAAAAAAAAAGAATAACAATACAAACTCATACTATAAACTCTACACAACCAACCCATCAATACGCACTGAAAACAGAAAAACTATTACAGTTGAGTGTAACTGTGCACGTCTTCAGCTCACACTCGGTTCAGATATCAGCTTAAACATTTTGTTTGCCATTAAAATTTTGATTTCTGTGGGCATTTAGCTTAAGCCAATTATTACACAGGTCAATCTGAATTTTGTTGTCTAGGGTTCCAATCCCTTTTAACTACTTTGTTTTTAAAAGACTCTGGTTCTCCAGATTTACCGTTATAATAAAAAAAATTAGGTTGCAACAGAACTAGCTTTTCAATTAAATAAAAAAAATCGCCAATTTAATATATTATTATATTACCAACAATTCTTTCCAAATCCTTTAGTTACTGTAAACATTCAAAAAAAAAATTTTTGTACAAAATTCAAAAAAAAAGTTTTTAAAATTTATTAAAAAGCTACAATAAACAAAATCTTAAATTTCGTTATAAATTTTCATACCTACATATGTTATAAACCAAATGAGTTACATTTTTTTAAAATCCTTTCTTAATTTCTGAAGTGGTTGCACCTATTTTATATAACCAAAATTAATTTAAAAAATTTTTTAAATGAAGTTTCAATTAATTTTTTTTTTTTTTAATTTAATTTTAGTTTTTTTAACTTAAATTTCTAATCGGCTTAACAAAACACCTTCCATTTCTTTTATTATTAATTGTTTATATAAAAAGAAGTAGTTTTATTCGTACAAAAAATCATGTGTCGCTTTAGACGAAAAGTAAATAATTGTAAGATTTTTGTTGGGATGATTAACAAAACGAAAGGACAGTTTCAAAAAATCCCGTGATATATATTTTTTCGAATTTCAATTAAAATTTTTTTAATCATTTTTGTTTCCCTTTGGCTAACAAGTGTAACTCATGTGAAACCGAAAAATAATAAAAACTTCAAATCTAATTGAAAACATACTGGTACCTAACAAACATATGAAATTTAAGTGAAACAATTTTCTATAGCCATTTCATGGCATGTTAGGCTGACAGCGAAATTTTGTTGTAAATTTTTTTGTATTTTGTATTTTGCGCTACAAAAAACATCTGCTAAAAATTATCAAAGTGCCAAGAGATTTCTAAGCAAAACAAAAAACACTTAAAATTCCCCTTAAGGAAAATCAAACAAGAAACATCCTTTAGACAGGCAAATTTAGAAAAAATTTATAAAAAAAAATTTGAAAAGAAATAATAAAAGCATTAAACAATTGCAAAACAAGAGGAAAATTACTCAAGTAAATAGAATTTAAAGTGTTTGAAAAAATACCAACCTTTTTGAAGTGGTCAACAGCGGGAAACACATTATAAAAAATAAATTGAAAAGTAGTTTTGAAGTTCATTAAATAACTTACAGCCAGACAAAATTCAGAGAAACTAGATAGAATTGAAAATGATGTGAATTTGTTTACTCTGCACCACAGGAACAAGAAGTAGTTTTTACTCGTAAACTATTTATTGTTTACTTCTTTAGTTGTTCCTTTTGCAAAATGCATTTTTAATGTGTTTTGAATTTTAAAAAACTATTTCATTAAAAATATTTAATTTTGTAAAAAAAAACTAAATAAATTATAAAACAAATGAAAAATTGCTTAGGTCTGCTTAGGATCACAGGATGTTTTTTTTTTTTATTTAAAGGCACTGAGAAAACAACTTCGGTTGTGAGAACTAAATTCGTTAGCAACAACTGAATTGGTTAGGATAATTGAATTTTTTTAATTCTAACGAAAGAAAAACGAAATGTATTTAATAGAAGAAAATTTTGGTCTATATTATCGAATTTTGGTTAATTCAACTAAAAAAAATTATTATCACAATTGAATTTTTGATTGGTAACAAATTTATTGCCTGTTCAGCTAAATGGGAACAAAAGCTTCCTTTACTGTTTCATGTATTGCTTTTGCTTTCAATACAATTATGCGAACGAAATTTTAGTTCGCAGACCCTTAGTTCTCACAACCAAAGTTGTTTTCTGTGTGTGGCTTATAAGCTACATGATATTCAATGTCCAATATATAGTGCATCTTTTGCTTAAATCGAATTAATTAGTGATTATTAGAATCCTTTATGGATTAATAAATATTTCCAAAGAAGTTTGTCAAAGAGCAAAATTTTGTTTTGGCTACAAAGTTCTTCATATCAAAGAGTTTTCTGTGATGGAAAAGGGAGCAATTTTATTCATAATAAAAGGAGAACGAAAAGTGAAAAAATTTTGAAACTGGTGATGTTTTTTCTATCTAGAACAATTAATTTTTAAAATCGTAAAATAAAAACAAACATAAAGGAGTTAACTTTTGATTTATATATTGTAAAACAAAGATGTTCTAAAACCACAGTGATTTCAATCTAAATACGATTTAAAATCAATAATCAACAATAAGTTTTTAATCATATTTTAATCAAATGTTGTGCACTTTTTTCTTGTGCGTTGAATACATCACACTCACCAGTTTCAACTTTCTATTCAGTACACTACCCACTAATATAAGGGAGCATTTCTGAATTCTCCTTACAGCAGAGATTTGTGGAGAGAACCTTTTGCATGGCTGGGTAGATTCTTTATTTTTTCCCATATAGCGGAAATTACAACGTTCTTGTCAACTTCGCCAGTACTTAAGAATACCGGTCCTATTTAAATCTTTCCAAGCTCAGCAGAAATTTTAAAATTTTGTAAACAACTTTTTAAAACTCTTGGTTGCTTGGTTGGTTTAGGTGGCGGCCGTTTTTAAGCACCTACTTGCCCAGACCATTTAGCCGTAAGGTGAAAAACCGTCTCCTTCCTCTCGGGTGACCGGCAGCTGCAGCAGCTATCGTTGAAGGGCAGTCCCAGCCTGCTGGCATGCTTACCGATCATCCAATGACAAGTTATCACCGCCACCAGCCTGAAAATGTCCCTTCTATTCCTGCTCACTAATTGAATAGAGCGTTTACCATCATTGCGGAGCCATAATTGACGCGTGACCTTACACGCTTGTAGACTCCGCCATCTGTTCATATTAAAATTCTTAGTTTTAATATTAAATAAAAAATACTTTTTTATACGATTTCAAGCCTTGGGTTAAATCTCAAAAAATTATTTTCATTTACAGAATTTTTTAGTTATTATTGTCCCGAGTTAACTGTTAAAATTTAACAACAATCAGAATATAATTGAAACTCCTTTTGTGGCACATGGCAAAAATTGATTTTAAATTTGTAAAAATGGCATGCGTTTGACCCACATTATGACAGGAAATAATTAGTTGTTTTACAATTAATAAAAAGTAACGTATTTTCTACGCCTTTTCCAGTAATTATTGCTTTTGCATATTTAATAAATAATTACACTAAGCTACAGTGTTGGCAAACAACTGAAGCTTGAAAACTCTTAGATATTTTTCCAACTTTAAAAATAACTAAAATATAGAATTTTTTCTTTCTATATTTTCTATTTATTAAATTCTATACGTTTTAATATTCTTCTCTGAATTAGTAAAATTTTGTTATTTTTATGCTTTGTGCTACAGTGTTATTGTTGTATGAGAAAAAAAGAAAAAAGAAAGAAAAACATTAGTGATCCTCAAAAGTAATTTGCTTATGCGCGCAAATACACAAAAAACATTATTTAAGCATAAAAATCGCATAAAGCACGGTTCGATTTTCTTTCATTCGATACATCCACGAAAAAAAAAAAAACATGCGGGTGCATTGCGCATGTCGCTCACGTGTCGAAGGAGTACCAACAAACAAAAAAAAAGGTTTCGTTATAAAGTGGCGTAAAGAAAGAGGGTTTACCCTTACAAAGACTGTTGTTAATTCAGTGATTATTTTCATGGTGATAAACTAAATAAACAAGAAACAACAATAAAACATAAAGAAAAAAATGAAACAACAACTTGGACAATGTCACGTGTATCCATACAAAAACAACATAAAAAAAACAATAACAAAGAAGCAACAAGATAGAAACACTTACGTGCATACGAGTATTTAAATTGTTTTCCTTGAGTGTCTTTTAAGGCTTAAAAAATTGTAAATTTAATAATATAGCAATAATGAAAATTCACCAATACACATACACACACACACACTCACACACCTAGACGCAAAATCAAATAAATAAATAATGAAATTGCCTTAAGAAGCAATCACTTGGTTGCAACCTAATGTTTCTATGTACTCACTCGCGTATCGCATTGGAAAAAAATCAATTAAAACGAAAGAAGAGGAAAAATGAGAAATCAACCAAAATTTAACAGGAAGAATACGTTTAGAATAACTCATGATCATTCTATAGATTTTGAACATAATTATGATCACGATTATGTTGCATTTTGTATGCTTGTGTTTGTTATAAAATTAAGGGGAGAGCTAATTCATTGTTTGTTTGTTGCACGTACAACTAATTTTTTTTTATATTTAAAAGAAAAAAATAAGGAGTTGTTACAAGAGCTTCAATTGTTTGATGTGTTAATATCAATCGTGCTTCTTTTTTAATTTCAAATAAATAAAAAAAAATTGTTTTTTTATTTTTAAGTGATTTTTTTTTTTTTAATTTAAAATGAACACTTGAAACAAATAAAAAATCAATTTAATAGCATATTGTCTGTGATTCAAAAAAAAAAAAGAAAGAAAAAATAGGTTGAGTTAAATTTGTTTAAAAAGAGAAGCAGGAAAAAACCTCAGCCACGAATAGAGGACTTAATAACTTCATAATCAAAGAAAGTTGCTTTTATCACAGTAGCACAACGGCTTTCATTGTTTCGATGTTCTTCTTACATGTCCCAAATTCATCATCAATCCACTCAGAAGACAACCAAAAAAAAAATTATGTTAAGTAAGAATTTTGTTCATATATCCAATGAATTTTTTCATTAATCCAGTGAAAAAGTTCATTTATTTTTCATTCAATGTCAACGCTTCATTAGATCAATGAATCAGGCTTCATTAAAATTATTTTAATGAAAACTTTCATAAAATATATGAAACGTGTTCATTATAAAAATGTCTTTCAACTGCAGATTTCGTGGGGACAAAAAAAATTTAATTTTTTATTTTTTATTAAACATTTTTGATCGCACCCCCCCTACGCATTTGTTGAATTAAAGAAAACTTCAGCCAAAATTATTTTCTCAGTGGTGCAGCATTCTATTCTTACAAACAAAAGAGAATGACAAAACTAATTATTTTATTATTTACGATGCAAGCCCTGACTTCGCCATCAGCCCGTTCTTTTATACGCCTTTACTTTCTGTGCCGTGTTACTTATTTTTTGTGGTTAGTTTTTACTTACCTGGTATATCCATTTCGTTACTTATATCTGTCCAAGCGGCACGTTTTTTCTCCGGTTTTGCTAAATTTATTAAATAAAATATCATTTCTGGCCCTAAAATTCTCGTCTACTGTTTTGGTTTTCTTACCAAAATCAAAAATTAAAAGATTTCAAAAAATGTCCACATAATTTATTGTAGCTGTCACTTAATAATTGTCAAAATATAGTTTCTACAAGCTTGGCCGCAACGAAACAGAACAAAACAGAAAAACTAACTATACATACGAGTACACGTTTTCTATAATATTAAAGAGAATTGAGTCGGCTGATTCATAACAGAACGGCTGTTATTCAAAGAGACTAATAACGACTTCGAGTATAAATTATGACAAATTTTTCATAAAATATGTCACAATATCGATTTCAAGTCTACTTTAATTTTCTTTGAATACAAGCAAAATTCTGCCTTAAGTCAGAATGCTCTTCATCAGCTTACTAATTCGTGACTCGCATTTTTTCACAGAGACTTCTAACATATTTGGCTCAGTTGCTTAATTCGAGTCTCGTGGCCGAAAGACAAGACAAGTCTACGATCATTATTTGCCAGATTATGGGTTTAATTTCAATCACTCTTTAAAGGACTAAAGAATATGCAGAAAACAATGCAGTTCTACGATGTACGAAGTAAAACTGTTGATCCCCCACTTACCACTTACAACAACTTCCTGAAAGACATACTAAGCAACTGTTCGCTCTAAGTAAAGATTTTAACCTAGCCAGCAGTGCGTTTTAATAACTTTCATTACAAACATTCGTATACCAAGTGTAAAATGCATTGTTTGTTGAAGTTTGCGTTAAAGTTAACAGCACATAAATAATCATTGCAAATAACGAATATTTATGTCAAAAACTTACTGAATACCGAATTCGATTATTTATCGTTATACTTGTTTTATCGATACGAATGTTCGTCATAAAAGTTACTGACTCGCACTACAAAGCTTAAGATGTTATGAAGATTAAAAGCCGTGATTCTCTATCTTATTTGGTCATTAGGAATATTTGTAACAAATTTTTTGATGGATGTCTATGATTTTCTAATTTTATGAAAAGTTTTATAAAAAAAATAAATAGTTCTGTGCGATCAGAGTTACTTTTTTAATAGTTGATTGAAATAATTTCTTAAAAGTTGGAAAACAATTTGTCAGATTTTCTTCAATAAAATCTTATGATTGTGCGTAAATCACGCCCTTAAAAATAACTTTTTTTTTATTGCTGCCCAACAAATAGGTCTTGGTGAATTTATGGTTTTTAACGATAATAATTTTCTGAAAAAATTATTTACAGAAATTTACTTTATACTTAAAGGGATTAAAATTCTTAATGAGCTCCAAGCTTTTTTCTTTCTCCTGGGGACTTTTATAATTTGGAACAACGTTAAAACAGCAAATGAATGCTTTACCAATAGTATAATCCTCTCCCCATTTCTCTAAAATAAACTCCGCGTTAACTCCAACAACATTAATTAACTTAATTAACCTTTAAGTACATTTTCCCTAAAGCAAATGAAGACGAAATTTAAATTTGTGTTAACCACCACATTCATAGCTAATTTTATAGTTATCTTAACGTATTTTATTGAGCGGCATGTGCACTTCAAACGAAAAATAAAGGCGTTAAGGCCCTAGAGAAAAGACTTTGAAATCAAGAGTTGTTAAACCATAAAAACATTTGATAAATTTTTTAAATTTTGGCCCATAAAATTCCTTAAGGAATAACTAGAAATGCTCTTAAATACTAATGAGTTTAAAAATGATAACCAGGGACGTATCTAGCTGGGTGAGCAAATAAAATGCAAAAGTTGCCTGATATCAATTAATTATTTTGCAAAAGAGCCTCTTTTCATTTTACAATCAGTCAGAACTTCTAGCAAATTCTTGTTAAATTAATAAGAAAGAAAAAAAAATTTGTATGAATAGCAAAGGTTTCATACAAATTTTCTCGATGATTTGATCGCTTTCACCATTAAAACAGGCACAAATTTGGATATTTGGAAGAATTTAAGAATCAAAATTTTTTCAAATAGTATTTATTTGGAACATTATTGTGAAGCAGTGAACTGGACTGACAAAATAAATTCGTAAATACATTCATACATACAAAGAAAACTAGGAGAACATGATACACTTAAATGCTGGCAAATGAATGATTTTTTCTTTTGTTTGTACAATATTTTCTCAGTGATGAATATTTTTAAATACTAAAAGTAAATACAAAATATGCACCAAAAATATGCTTTTATGAAAAAAATATGCAAAAATAGGCAATAACAAATTGATTAAATTTTGCAATAAATTCTAGAATGCGGAAAATTACTTGAGCTGAAACGATTTTAAGTTACTGAGTAAAAACATGCATTTGCATGAAAATATTTGCCCTTATCATAAGTATAGAAGAATAAGCACTGTTTGCTTAGGAGTTAATCTTCTCGTTACATTCTATAAAACTTAAAAATACCCTTTATTACAGCAACAGAAAAAAAATTAAAACTTAATTTTACAATCATCTCTCCCTGGATACGCTTCTGTTAAAACAAATAAATTTTCTAAAAATGGTTTTAATATCATCATTTACTAAAATAAAATTTTAAAAACGGAAATGTCGTTTAATAAAAACACTAACCAACAATAAAAAACAACAACTAAAACAAAAACAGAAATAAACATTTTCTTAATCTTTCATAATGGAATTTGTAATAAAATTGCTGTGAAATAAATTTTAATTTGTCTCTTTTTTTAAAATATTTTTTTTTTTCATGGAGAAAAAGTGAATGTTTAACATAATTTTGCAAAGTTAACAAGAATTTTTTATAATTTTTCTATCTGTGTGCATGTGTGGTTGTTTGGAATGTCTAGAATTTTATATTCAGCCCACTACAATGTGATTTTATAGATTTTGATGCAGCAACAATATTCACAATATACGGAAGTGCCCAAGAAAAAAAAAATAAAAACACTAGAAATGTAAAATTTTGTTAAAATGGAATTAGAATTCAATATGCTCAGCGTATGCTACGTAAATTATAATACATTTTTAAAGTCCCTTTTTGATGTCTGTTTATGAGACTTTCGCTTTCCAGCTGTTTTTATGGCTGAAAGAAATTCTTTTTCTTTGTTGTTTTTTTTTTTTTGGTATCATTATCATCATTTAAAAAAAATGTGTGTATTGTTGCAACCTCTAACACATAAAAGAAGAAGAAAAGTATGTGTGAAATGTATTTATTTCTTTTACTACCTGTCTGTTGGGATGGCACTTAAAATTCTTTGTGTCGTGAAGTTTACTTCCGATTGCAGATGATTGAGCCTTTAAAAATAATATTAATAACACTTTCCTAAGACCACAATAAAAAATATTCAATTTATTTTCTAAATCCCACAATTAATTGTGCCAACACAAAAAGATAAAAATAATTTTAATGTGCTCGTAATCATTTTCCTTAACTAAAAATCATTTAATGAATTGATTATTGACAATCATCACATTTAATAGTCATTAAGTAAGTACTTGGCATCCTTTTCATTAAAAAAAATCAACTACGAGTACAAATATTTTTTTTTTCAACATAAACAAATAGAAAAATTCGTATAAAAAATAATTCAATTATTCACAGCACAATTTAATGTTTATTATAGACTGAAATTATCTTTAGTAAAATCTAGACACTTTATTTTCAACACGTTGTCATTTGTTATGATTTTACCGGAATTAGGTTTTTATACATATAACTGTTAAAGAATATTAATTAATTTTTTTATATATATTATAGTTGAAATTAAAAAAAATGCAAAGATTGGAAAAGATAGCATCTCGCTGTAGTGTTGAATTTTAATATGAAAGTGTGTTAAGTAGATTATCTTACTTAATTGAAAATCCCTATTCAGTTATTTCAAATTGATATTAGCCTCGTCAAGGAGACTACAAATTAATTAATGAAAGAAAAAGTTTTAATAAAAGCTCAATTAATAATTCAAAAATTAAAATATTTATAAAACTTGTAAATTTTTGTAGTCGTAAATTTATTTATTTTACAACCGGCAGAAGCTTCCAGGAAATATTTAAGTCTAGCTTGGGGAATAAATGCTTTAGTGTACAAGTATTGTAATATTTTGTAATCATATTGTTGAAATCAAATTCTTGCCAGAAAAAAAATATGGCTTAAGCAACCATATTATTGTAATATGATAAGATTATAGATTGTATCTATAGCCATATACATACTCATATTTTTATATTATACATTTTAAAAATGCCGCTCAACTGTAAGTTTCCAGGCACTAGTATGTAAGGCCACGTTCTTTCATTAAAAAAAATAATTCTATGAACGACATTGCTTATCTTTAAGTATCTTAGATTCACTATGAGAAAATTTCTTTTAGCAAAATCTCCCAAACTTTTAAACAGATTTAAATGATTTTTGCTTAGAATCATTTCTAGACTACTTAAAATTTTGTATTCACCTACTCTCACGAAAAGAAAAAAATTTGTCACACTCACGCTCACGAAATATTTATTTTTGTTTTACATTACTAAGCAAGATTATGTGCTTTAAAAAAAAAAACAAATTTCAGTGAACGATGTTCTCCTTTAAGTAGCTTGGACTCACTTTAATCAACTATGATTCACTATAAGCAATTATCTTCTTCAAAAATCGTAAAAGACTAAACAGATTTAATTGTTTTTATTTTCTGCATTTATTTATTAAAAATTTTTAATCACTTTCACAAAAATAAAATTGTCACGCTCACGCACACACACGGAATATTTATTTTTGTGCCATATTCCTATACTAGTTTAGGTACTTTCATAAAATAAAAAACTAATTTCAGTGAAAGCCGCTTACTTTCAAGCGGCTAACACTCACTATAAGAAATTCTCTTCTTTTTGGTCAAAAACTCCCAAACGACTAAGCAGATTTGAACGATTTCTTTTGGATCTTATGGATCTTTTGCAAGAGCCATTAAATTTTTTTAACACCTACTCTCACGAAAAGAAAAAAATGTTGTCACGCTCACGCACACTCACGGAATATTTATTTTTATACAACAAAAAGAGCTGTCATAAAAGAAAAAATTTATTTCAGTGACCCACGTTAATCTTTAAGCACTTACGACTCGCTATAAGACATTTCCCGGTGAAGGAAAATTTTTTATTTTTAGTATACAATTTAAAAAAATTAATTTTTGTAAAATTTTTATAAAAATTTTTAAAATTAATTTTTTTTATAAATT
Source organism: Thelaira solivaga (assembly GCA_947397855.1). NCBI lineage: Eukaryota > Metazoa > Arthropoda > Insecta > Diptera > Tachinidae > Thelaira > Thelaira solivaga. The sequence continues at coordinate 21,380,662 of OX377610.1, forward strand.
TTTCAAAATAAATTTTTTTATAAATAAAAATGTTTATATAACGAGTTTGAAACTTTTTTAATTTTAATTGATACTACCAGGATTCGAAGCATTAACTCACCACTCAACCACTTCAGCCACAAAATTCAGTTGAGTTTGAAGGACTAATTTTTTTTATATTTACTTTATTTATAGGGTTGCGAAAGAAAAAAATTATAAATAAAATGTAACCTTCAGCCATTGGGTTGGACAATAGATCTCACAAGAGAAAAAAGATTTAGATAATCCAAAAACATTAATTAATAAAAAAAAAAATTACTAAAAATAAAAAAATAATATTAAAGAAAACTAAATTATTTTTTCGATTTTTTTTTTTTTTGCAAATTCAAGTAATTTCATTGTTGGCGACAGTTTCGCTGAAAACCTCTGCCTTTTGACTTGTGATTTCTTAGTTACACGATTCATTTTGAACAATTATAATTGTGGCAATATGGAACAAAATTTTATGTCTTATTAAGCGATTTTAGAGGACTAAAGCTTTAGAAGCCCTAAAAGTTTTTTTATAAAATTATTTCGATATTATTTTGATTGCCATCTCGTTAAGCTATTCGATTAAGCGAAAAATAAAATTATACTTTTTATAAAAGTTTTACTTAAAAAAAAACTCTTTGTTTTGTTTCTTTTTATATTTTGCAAAGAATAAATTTATTAACAAAAAAAATTTTTTTTTAATTAAAATTCTCTTCTAAATTCTATTTAAAAGCTTAAGAAGAGAATGTGTTTAGGGTTTTTTTAATATTAAAAATTATTTTACATTTTCCGTATTTTATTTATTAATATATCTATTTGGAAGCAATCAAATGGGAAGGTGGGGCTCACAGCCCACATAAATCAAAAAAAAAATATTAAAACAAGAAAAACAAGAATTCTAACAATAAAATAAATCATAAAACAACATCAAATTTTGAACTCCCACATACTTTTTTTTTAATTTATGAAAAATATGCAACACGCTGCACTAATATTTTTCAACAAACTCATAAAACAAACTTTAACATAATCCCTTTTACAAACAACTTTTAGAAATGCACTAGAGAAGTTTTTTCCTAAAAAACTTTTCAACAGCATCTTCCTTTGTAAATGGCATCACGTTACATTTAACTAAAAACAGAAAAGAAAATCAACAACGTGAAAACTGAAAAAGAAAACAACAGGAAATTAAAACAATAAAATAAAGAGAGTCTTATGAGTGTGTAAGTGAGTATAATAAATATTAGTTTTGATAAAAGCATATAGCAAGTAGGTAGTTTCTGTCATGTAAATAATTTTATAAAGATTGGCTAATATAGCCAATTTAGCTTAACAATTTTACAGAAAAAGTCCAAAAATGTATTATTAAAATTCTAACAGATAAGCAAAATTTTGTACAGTTTATTGTTGGAATTTTTTAATTGTGACAAACAAAATTTGTCAAAACCTTATTATGGTCAGAAGCCGTTATTACATCGCAACCTGTAAGATCTATTTTACAGCAGTCAAAAATTAGTTTTTTAAGGCCGTGATTTAAAAAAATATGGTTGTGACAACCATATTAAGGTAGAAACATATTATAGTTACATTAATGGTAGCTTTTAACCATATTTATTTTTAAGCCAAACATATTAAAACTACCGGTCAACTACAGATGTTGCGGTTCAACTCCCGGTCAGGGCAAAAAAAAATTTGTTTTTTAATTAATTATGAGTTTTTTTTTTGTTTTTACTAAATTTTTTATATAAATTTTTTTTGTATAAATAAAATTTTTTTATTCTATTGATTTTTTCGTTTCTATTAATTTATATTAATTATTTTTTCCAATATAGGGATACAATATTACGAAGAGCAAAAACTCTTTCTATTCTTGGTATAGATGTGGGAATTCGATTCAAATTCAATTTTCACAATCGAATCTGTTTACTACTTAAGTACAAAATAATATTTTTTTTTTCAAACTCAATTAAATAAATTAAAATGGCTATTTTATTAAGTTTGAAGTCGTATTGTATAAATTTATTTTTAAATCCATATTTCGCTCCAACTTGCGTAGCTTCTTCAGTATATAATTATAAATAAATATAAATAAATTTATACAATACGACCGCAAGCTTAATAAAATAGCCATTTTAATTAAAAAGGAAAAGTTCATATAAACTATTATAACAAATAAATTAAATATTTATTTTTTTATTAAAATGGGGCTTTTGAAGCCCCATATACTGGTAGCTGTAAAGGGTTTCTGCATGAAACCATAAATAGAATTTTATTATAAAATTTTCTATAGTTTCTGCTATAAAATCAAATTAAATTCATAAAAAAAATTCTCCCTGTCTGCTCTGACACTCACTCTCTAGGAGTTTCTTATATTTTTTATGATGCATAAAACTTTGTGCTTCTATTTTTTCCATTTAAATAAAAAGCACGTGCCATTAAATTTCATGAAATTTGATCAACAATTAGTAAAGAAAATAAAGTTGAGTTGCGTTGGTTGTTATTTTTCTTAAAGTTTCTATATCAATTGTAAGCATTTTTATGAATTTGTTTTAATTGTTATAAAATTTTAATGCTGCCTATGACAGACGTTTTTTATATGTTGCATGCAACAATGCTAACATTAGCATATGAAGTGTATAAATTGAAATAATTTACCTGACTAATTACACGTGAACTACACATAAGTTTTTATTTTTATTAAAAAATAAATGGAGAGAAGATTAAAAATTCAAATAAATATTTTACTGCAGAATATTTAGATAACTCAAGTACATATAATTGATTTTTAAGTAGAGAAAAAAAAAACAAACAAAAATCGATTTTTGAAATATATAAACAATACTCATGTAGCATTTGCTATATCTGCAATTATTTCTTGAGTCTTAACTGTGGGATTCAGAGAAACTGTGATATGCCCGTCACATATAGGGAGCTGAAAAATTAAAACTATACAAGTTTTATATAAAAATTTTTACATAACAAATTTTAATTTATTAGAATAATTAATTTCCCTGAAGAAAATATCCAAAGGAACTTTAAAAATTAAAAAAAAAACGATGGCCCGTAATCATAGTCACACTAAAGTCGGTTTTTTAATTTATAAAAAAGTCAGCTTTTAATAAAAGCTTGCTTTTTTGTGACTATGATTATGACTTAGTTTTTATTAAAATCTTAAACTTGAAAAATATTTGTTATAAGATCGAATAATTCAATAAAATAGGTACATAAAATTTTTTATAAAAAAAATAATTTGTCAGAGACTAGGGCTTGAACCGTAACATCTGCAGTTGAGAGGAATTTTAATATGATTGATTTAAAAATACTCTATTACTTTTAAAAATAATATGTTTGAAGAGAAACACTTTTATGATTATTGCAACCATAAATTCAATCATACTATGTTTCCTCCAGAATGTGGTTTCATACAACATGCGTATATTTTTAAATATTTTATTTTTTAAATTTGTAGTAAATCTTATAAAATATTTTTTTTTTATTTATATTATGAAGGCTTCAGGCTAAACTATCTCATTTGATAATGAGTAAAGTATTCTCTATAAAAATTCTAAAATCTTGATTAATTTTATTTTAGCCTAAATTTCTATCATTTTTTAACAAAAGAAATTAAATCATTGAAACCCTTTTCTGGTATTAATTAAATAAAAAAAATTGTTTTTTCTGTAAAAAAGAAAACAAAAATTATGAAAAAAGACTCCTTCTTTGTTTGAGAATTCTTAATTTAATGCGGGATATACCCACACAATAAACTCATGGAAAAATTATTCATAAATCGTGTGACTGTGCAGTAGTCCATGCAATGAAAAAACTTGTACTCTCATATTTAAAGTGAAACAAATTGATGAATGACCTCTAATAAAGGGAGATATTCGAGTTGACAAACTCTTAATGCCTGATAAAAAATTAAAAAAAAAAACATTCCATCTGCAGGCCATCACATCTCGAACAAATTTTTTTTTCTTTTATGGGAGTTGCTAATCAATGCTTTACTTTTATATGTGTTTTTGAATACATACTCGTATGTGTATATATAATGTGATTTATACTTTCACCAACCATAAAACTTGCTGCTACAATTCAAATCACATTCAACATACATTCCAGTGTGTCACACAAAACTTAAACTTCTGGCATAATTTCAAAAAAAGAAAAGAAAACAAACAAACAAAAATATTTTAGATAATTTTCTATTCAAACATTTTATGCCACAGATTGGAGAGATGAATGGTTGGATGGATGGCGCTTTCCCATAAATACCGTGGGTAACAAAACAACAACAGAAAATGTATTTATAAACAAATCATAATAAATTGACTGCTCCATTAGTTTAAGAAGATGGGAAATCCAACAACACTAGTTTAAATATTTAAATATAAATACACACATACACATAAGGCTTTCATATTTTTTTACTATTTTTGTTTTTTATGGATGAGATAATTCCAACCAAAGCACGAATAAAACTTCGCTTTTTTTCAAATTATAACAAAATAGTTGTCGTAAATTATTTTTAAAATATTAAATAAAATTAGTTAAAAGAAAACGAAACTCATAAAAGTATAGAAAAACAATTAATTAATTAATTTTATTTTCATTAATATTAAATCAAGGATTTAATTATTTATGTATATGATTTTTATTTAATGCTCAGAAAATAAAGTAAATTTTTTATTGTTGGTAAAAGTCTAAAATTAATTAAAAAATACGCCATAAAAACTAATAAGACCTTAGGCTAGACTGGGTTAGAAGGATTATTCTCGGTTTATTTTCAATTTATTTCTCTTTTCCTTTTCTTTTATTTGAAATTGACGAAATAATCTTTTTCCGATTCAAATTGTAAATTGAAATAACAATTTTTGCAAATTTGCCTGGTACAAATTTGGCATCTGTTTCCACTTTTTTGGAAACGGAAATTACTCTCTCTCTCTCTCTCTCTCTCTTGAGTTCCCACGTGGCTACAGCCTTATTTATAAACTAGTTAAGCCCTAAAACTTTTACTTTATAAACAGTTTTATTTAATTTTTTTCATTTAACTGAAAAAAAAAAAAAAAAAAAAGTTTGTCATAGAATTTTGTTTCAATTGGACGTGTTTTTTTTTGTGTCAATATAAAAATTATTTAAATTTAAAAAAAAAATAAAAAAAATTTTTTTTTTTTTTTTAATTGTTTCAAATATAATCTGTAGTTCATTTTTGACTGTGATTGATTGCAAAAGTGCAGATTTTCTGTATTGCATATATACATTAAAAAAAAAAACAATTACTAAAAAAATATATATTTGCGATTCAAAACTTTTTATACTAGAAAGAAATACATTCAAGAAATTCTTGTATATAAAAACAAATTGAATTTCTATCAGTATGATTGATGGAATTGATGGTAGTAAGGAAGATTATATAAGTTGGCAGGTAGTCTCCTCGCCTAAAGCAAAAAAACGTAAAAAAAGTTATTCGCCAAACTTATTTTCAAATTTAAGTAAGGATAATAATAACAGCTTACATGCAGCATCAAACAAAATAAATGCTTCTACATCTAGAAGTTTAACTGATATAAACAACGCAAGCACATCAATTAATAGTAAGAAAAGTCATAATAGATTATCTTGTTTAAGTGACGATGAAGATAATGATTTTGTTGATGATAAAGTTGCTGAATTAACAAATATTAAAGTGCCAAAACCACCACCGATTATTATACCTGATATTTCTAATGTAAGTGCTATGATAAAAAGTTTTACAAATATTATTGCAGTGGAATCATTCAATTACAAAAGTTTAAGAGACGGCCAAATTAGAATTATGGTTAAGGAAATAGAACCTTATAGAAAACTAATTATTTATTTAAATGATAAAAAAATTAAATTTCATACGTATCAAATAAAACAGGAAAGATCATATAGAGTTGTTGTAAAAAATTTACACCCGTCAACACCAACTGAAGAAATAAAAAATGAGTTTGAAAAATTAGGACATAAAGTAAGAAATGTTACAAATATTCACAGTAGAGTTACAAAGCAGTCGCTACCAATGTTTTTCGTTGATCTAGAACCAAGTTCAAATAATAAAAATGCATATGACATTAAAACTCTTATAAATGCTGTCGTAAATATAGTGCCACCAAATAAAACTAAAGATCTTGTTCAATGCCACAGATGCCAAGAATTTGGCCATACTAAAACCTATTGTAAGAAATCGGTTAATTGCGTTAAATGTGGATTAGGACATTTAACTGTTGATTGTACAAAAGATGTCAATTCCCCACCTAAGTGTATAAATTGTCTACAAAATCATCCTGCAAGCTATAAAGGCTGTATTGTATACAAACAATTATTAAAGAAGAAATTGGAACATATTAATGTTAATAGACTTAGCTCAAGTATTAATAATAGTAATGAAGTTTATCCTATCAATAACATTAACACCAGTATTGAAAATAAAAATATTCAAAATTATGTTGGTAATAGACGTATTGGCTCAAATGTTAATGATAATTATAATGGTGCTTATCCAATCATTAGCAATAACATTAGTAGTGAAAATAATAACACCTCTTTTGCATCAGTTGTAAAAAATAATCAAACAAACGGATTTGAAAGGTTAGAAAAATTAATACAAGATCAAATAGAACTGACTAACAAGTTACTTAATATGATGACTGTATTAATTACAAAACTATGCAAATAAATTTAAATATTGCAATATGGAATGCTAATGGGCTATCCAACCATACTCATGAAGTTGAACTATTTTTAAAAACACATCACATAGATATTATGTTAGTGTCTGAGACACACTTCACTAACAGAACCTTTTTTAAAATAAGAGGATATGAACTGATTACAGCTAATCACCCAGACAATAGAGCGCATGGTGGAGCAGCAATTTTAATCAAATCATCGATTAAACATGAACCTTTAGTTGAAGTAAAAGAATCATATCTTCAAGCAGCCAGTATTAAAGTTAAATGTGATTTGAATAGCATTACTGTTTCTGCTATATATTTTCCACCCAGATATTCTGTCAAATCCCAACAATTTGGTACATTTTTTAGTAGCTTGGGTCCAAAATTTTTTGCTGCTGGGGACTTCAATGCAAAACACCAATGGTGGGGTTCCAGACTTGTTAATCCTAAGGGCAGTGAGCTATATAAATGCATAATGAATAACAGCTATTCTGTTCTGTCGTCAGGTACCCCAACATATTGGCCTGCTGATCCAACAAAAATTCCTGATATTCTAGATTTTGCTGTATACTCTGGCATTTCTAGTCAAATATTACAAATTACATCTGTTGATGAACTTAGTTCTGATCACATCCCTCAAATAGTCTGTTTTGACACCATATTTGAATCTAACATTGTAAAACAAAAAATTATTAATAACAAAACAGATTTAAATTCGTTCAGTAGTTGGATTGAGAGAAATGTAAACTTGAACATCTCTTTAAAATCCCCAGATGAAATAGATGATGCAGTTGAAAAGTTCAATAATCTTATTCATGAAGCTGGATTTTTATCAACTGTCAATAATCCAATACAACGTAATTATAACACATTACATCTAACATGGGAAATCAGACAACTTTTAAGAAATAAAAGGCGACTTAGGAAAATATGGCAAAATACCAGAAATCCGCATGATAAGCAAGTGTTTAATAGAGCTGTTAAAGATCTTCAAATAGCTTTTAAAGAGTTGAAAAATGAGCAGCTTAGTAGTTTTCTTAAGAATCTTGACTCAAACAATAAAAGTAGTGAGTTTTCTTTATGGAAGGCAACTAAATATATAAAAAGACCAACTAAAAGAAACGTTCCGATAAAAGACATAAATGATGTATGGTGTAGAAATGATAAATCTAAGGCAGAAGCATTTGCCACCTATCTACAAAGTACTTTTCAGCCTCATACAAATACAAATCTTCATGTTGATCAATTTGAAGAATTTTTAAGCAGTCCTTGTCCTATGGATTGGCCTATCAAACACATTTCACCTAATGAAGTAAAAAATGAGATCAAAAAAGTCAATTGTAAAAAATCACCTGGATATGACAACATAGATGGCAGAGTGATTCAAGCATTACCAAAAAAGGGTGTTCTATTGCTCACATTTTTGTATAACTCAGTTCTGAGGTTAAACTATTTTCCTGTTCAATGGAAATGTGCTGAGATAGTAATGATTAATAAACCAAACAAACCGAAAAATAATGTTGCATCATATAGACCTATAAGTTTACTAGCCATATTTGCAAAAATATTTGAAAGATTGCTTTTGAAAAGATTATTACCAGTTTTAGAGAAATTAAATATAATTCCAGAACATCAGTTTGGTTTTAGAAGCAAGCATGGTACCCCTGAGCAATGCCATCGTATTGTAGCCTTCATAAGAAACACATTGGAAGCTAAAAAATTTTGTTCTGGAGTATTCCTTGATGTACAGCAAGCATTTGACAAGGTTTGGCATATTGGGTTAAACTTCAAATTAAAAACACTACTTCCCACACCTTATTATTTATTATTGAAATCTTATCTAACAGATAGAAATTTTTATGTTAAAGTTAATTCTGAACTGTCACAAATTTGTAATATAAAAGCTGGTGTACCTCAAGGTAGTGTGCTTGGACCAGTTCTCTACACAATCTTCACCTCAGATATGCCAGTTACAGAAAATGTACTAATTGCAACTTATGCAGATGACACTGCAGTTCTAACAGCTGATATTTGCCCAAATAATGCATCAATTCTTCTTCAAAATGAACTAAATGAAATTGGATCATGGTTAGAGGAGTGGAATATTAAAGTTAATACTGAAAAATCTTCGCATGTCACATTTTCTTTACGACAAGGCAACTGTCCTGAAGTTTGTTTAAATAATGAACCAATACCTCAATATGATTACGTTAAGTATTTAGGAATGTACATAGACAGAAGATTAACATGGAAAGAACATATTAAAGCAAAGAGGCAACATTTAAATATTAAAACAAAAAGTCTATATTGGTTATTAGGCAAAAAGTCTCAATTGAGCTTAAGAAATAAAGTATTGATTTATAAATCAATATTGAAACCTGTTTGGACCTATGGGTTACAGCTCTGGGGAACAGCCAGTAATTCGAATGTTGAAATATTACAAAGGTATCAATCAAAAACTCTTCGATCGATTGTGAACGCTCCTTGGTTCGTTTCGAATAACACGATACATAATGACCTCTTTATTCAAAAAGTTAAAGATGAAGTAAGACGATTCAGTGAACACTACTTGGAGAGATTAAGTTTTCATGTGAACCCATTAGCCATTATGCTGCTTGATGATACTGAAGAAATCAGAAGACTCAAAAGATACCATATTTTGGACTTACCATTTAGAAATTAATGATTTTTTTTTTAATTTGTGTGTAAAATATCCTTAATATTTTTATTGTTAATGTGATTGTTCTTAGTGAAGTTCAACACATCATGTTATTTTTATTTTAATCAAATTTGCTTATTATTCTTAATTGGATAGATTGTAAATAAAATTCTATTAAAAAAAAAAAAAAAATTTAACTGAAAATAAAATTTTCTAAATTTTAAGTTTTTTGTTCCATAATCTGCTCTTTATATTTTCATCTTGTTATTAATTTAATTCTCACAGTTTTGTAAACTAAAAACTAAATACTCGGGGGAGTAAAAACATCTCCTCTACGCAGTAGCCACTTAAGATTTTAAGGTTTGGAAAAGTCTTTATATAAATGTTAAAAAGGTTTGTTATTATGTGCCCACTTTTACTAATTGCACATCCATTTTAAATTCGTATCATTTTACACAGACACATTTGTATAATCACATGCACACATCCAAACACATACACTCTCGCATACCCTCAAACATTTAAACTCCACTGCATTTAGCAGAAAAGATTCTTCTGTAGAAAATGATAAATTGTTTATCGTTCTGGGAAATTGCTAATGTGTTTCCACAAATACCTATTCTTTTTTACCCATCCCGTGGCTGAGTTATTTAAAAATATGTTTGCATGTTTGCTTTCATTTTTTGTATATTTTTCTCTATTTTTGTGCTTGATTGTAGTTGAATGTCGTTGTTTTAACCACCACTATTCTGTGGGTTGACCTCAACATATTACTTCATTACTTACTGGTACTGCTAAGAATTGACTCTGTAACATTTTATTTTATTTTTGCTTCTTATAAATGATTTTGTGTGTCATGTAAGATTGAATTTCACTTGTTTAATTTTTGGTTGTTGTTTTCATGTTATTTTTGCTTCAACATCATTGAAATGTCAAAACTAAATTAATTTTCGTTTGTGTAAATTTTAATTTAAAAAAAATTGTATTTCTTTAAAATATTCAGTGCTTTGCTGTATTTTTATTTGAATATAAAAAATGCATCATCTTATAGTTGCTTTGCTTTATTTACTTTTTAATTTTCTCTTCTTTTTTATTTTTGGTGGCAAAGCAAATGGTGGAACTAAAAAGAGAAATAATTATTGAGTGAAGATAAATATGCCGAGTTAAATATGCTTTAACATAATCCGTTACGTTTTTTAGTATTGTTAAATATCTTTTCACTGCCAAACTCGATATGTCGATAAGCGAAAGCGACAGCGAAAGAAACCCAGACACTCATTTACGACTAAAAATGTAGCTCACTAACTTTTGACTTTATCGCTTGCATGGCTTTAAGTTGCTTACCGCAAGCCTCAATATACACAACAATAGTTTCATAAATTAATTGCCAGCTTCAAACAAAACCCGATTGTAAACTAGAAAAACAAATTGTAAACAAAAAAGCTTCAAATTTAATTTTTTAATTAAAAAAAAATTTTGTTGATTGTAAAAAATTAATTTTTATTTCTAATTTTAGTGGTTTCTGTTTGTTTTGTGTTAATTTTGTAAGAAAAAATATTCAAGCGACAACAAGCAAATACGTGATTTTGACATTTGCATTCCTACAAAGAGAAAAGCCGTAATTTCATATAGAAACGCTTACGTTATTGTTCGATTTTCATTTCATAAGAATTTTCTTGTAAACATTTTTAGATGTTTGTCGTTTGAAGTAGAAGAAAACTATAGTTTTTTTTCATAGGGAGCCTTGCCGTCAGTATTTATGGCATATTTATCAAAAACGTCTTACGTCATTAAATATTTCTAAATACGTTTTTAGTATTTATGGCTAAAAAATACTCAGAATTTACTTTGATTTATTTAAAAAAAAATTTATTTAATTGCTTAATACCTTAGTACTGTTGCTTTTGCTATACCAAAGTATGGAAATTTCAAAAAATATTTAAAAATATTCCAAAGTAACTTCTGAGTATTTGGGCAGTAGATTACAAATCTAGATGACCTCCCCTTTAGAATGATATAGAACACATATCACAATATTTATAGGTTCGTTCGGAAGTATCTTAAATCACTTAGAGCAACAGCACTGGAGTATATGCAAATTTCAAAATAGTCCAAAGTAACTTCCAAACAAACCACAGAAGATTGCGAGATGGAATATATATCATTTTAAAGGGGAGGTCATCTAGATTTGTAATCTACCGCCCAAATTTTCAGAATTTACTTTGGACTATTTTTAAATATTTTTTTGAAATTTCCATATACCCCAGTACTGTTGTTCTCAAGGATTTTGGCAGTTTGCATCTACGAAATTATTCGAAAATGTTAAAACACTTGCAGAAAGTTTGGAACCTATAGATTAAATTCCTTTTAGATTTTGGTAATTTTCATGGGCAAAATCGGGTATGATACCTCGGCAAAGTGGGGAATAGTAAAAATCCGTCAAAGCAACAGCTCTGGGGTATATGGATATTTAAAAAAAAAAATTTTAAGTACTCCAAAGTAACTTCTGAGTAGATTACTAGTCAAGGTACCTCCCCTTTAAAATGATATATCCCACCCCGTATGTTTCTTGAGAAATCAACTTATACACTTATATTTCTGCTAAATATATTTGTAAATATGCCATTAATACTAAAAAGATATTTGGAAATATTTAATGACGTAAGATAAATACTGAAAAAATATTTATAAATACTAAAAAACGTAAAGGGTTACGTTAAAACTTATTTAACTTTTCATATTTATCTTCACTCAGTTAAAAAAGCTTAAGCTTTCTAAAATACGTACCAAGTCCTTATTTCATAATTAAACTGTAATCTTCAAATCAAATCAACATTATTTTTCAAGGAAAATTTAACGTTTTTACCAGATTAAATAAATTTAATTGTGAATGACATTTTCATTCAGTTTTGTCTTCAATAAGATTTTCTATGCCACAAGCTTTTTAAATACGTACTCGTATGTGTTCATATGTAGGCATGCACAAGTTTTAAGTCTGTTTTGGCTGTTGTTTTCCATTTTTTTTTTATTAATTACATAACAATTAACCGCATACCGCTGACTGCATTATGTGCATCTGTTGCAGCATTTTAAATCGTTTTACACATGCACGTACATACAAGCAAATTGCATAAGTCCCAATAAATATAAAATACGTACTCTAATGTATGTATGCATGTAAAAAAAAGTGAATAAATGTTTTACAGCATGTGCAACTTTATAAAATTTGTCTAGGAACGCACAGGCAATTTTAGCTGCGACACATTTTCTTAATTCTCTTTTAAAAAATTTTTTTTATTTATTTCAACTTAAAAGTCTGTTTATTTTTTGACAATTTTTAAAGATGTGAATATAGAAAACAAAAGAGCAAGTTCTTAACCTATTTCCCTTTCTCTATCTCTCTCCAAACTCAACAGTTGTACAACTAAAATTGCCATGTGTGTGCCTGGACTTTGCAATTTCGAATAGCTGGAAATTACAACTACAAAAAAAAAAATAATAATACAAATTTGCAACATGTTTTTATGTATGCATTCATATAATTATCGCTTACTAATATATTGTAAGCAAGTCGGTTAAAAAAAATAACTCACTTCAATCATACTTTTATGAATTAATCATAAGCTAACTACAATGCAGAGCAAAATCTCAGAGAATTTTTGCAGACAACTTATTTAAGCTCAAAGTAAATGCCAATTTTCTGTAAAAGTCAAAACTTTTAACTTTTGCGATTAGGATTTGAAATCGCAAAATGTAAATGCTAGACATTTCGCGCTTTAACATCACAAGCGTATACTGAAGCGAACTAATGAATTCTGTGTAAACTAAGCGTTTAAGGGAAAATAAAAGTAAGCACAACTCAAGTTAAATATGTTTTCTTTTTATTTAAGCAAAAATTCTAAAACAAATTTCCCTTTTTTTTTAAACAAAAGTACGACTTTAAAAAATTTACAATGATTTTGTCAATTGTTGACATGCCAGGTAGATGCAAAACGAAAAAAACAAAATTTTTTTTTCAAAAACATTATTAGGTAATTCGCCCCGCAGCTGCTTTAACATGAATTGTCAAAATTGATTTCCATTTACAACAAATTAATTTTAACTTACCTCCAAAGATGATTTCTCAATCACGAAGTACATATTATTCATTTTTATTAAACTTTTTATGTAAACAAAAAAGAACATAAAAAATTAAAAAAAAAATTATTAAACAATTTTGACAGTTCGGTAAAAAATAAATTCGCCTTTTTGGGATAATTTCAGCATGCACACATCTACAAAACATTGTACACCCACACATAATTTTTTCACTGATATATTTGTTTTCACTTTTTTCTTTTATTATTGTTTTATAATAGTTTTTATCTTACTTGCTTGTACCTTTTTTAATTTGTTTTAGAATATTTTTTTCATTTGCTTCAATTTCTAATTGAAAATTAAAAATTTTGACAGTTCGGCTTGCTGCGAATTCAAGCAGCTGATGAGCGAATACTCTAATGTGTTTGCCTTCTATCAATTTGCCTTGAGCTGGCGTTTTCTATAGGTTATAAAAAAATACAAGCAAAACGCTGATCATCCATAAAAAATTCATGCAATTGCATGTATGTAGATGTAGTAAACAGTACACTAACTCTAAATGATGATGCGGCAAACTGCAGTACCAACAAAAATATACAAAAAAAATTTATCTTCATAATAAAAAAAAAATAATTTTAAATAAACTAAATTCTCTGTCATAAACATTAACTAGAAAAACTCCTCACTGAACTCAGTATTTAATAGAATTAAAACAAATTTAATTTTTTTGATTGTAAGACTGACTTTTTTCGGACTAGAAAGTAGCTAGCTTTAAGTTAGTTGCAAAATTATCAAGACTCGAACTCTTTCGACTACTGCCTAGAACGTTTAAATGTTCACCAACCACCCCTAGTTGAGAAATATTTAGCAAAAAGTGTATATAAAGTTGCCTGCATGGCAGCACAGCACATAATTTTAAGTTCATAATCATTCATAATATATATACTAAACACCTCTGCTTACATATCGAGTTTTGAAATTGAAAAGTCCATGAGTAAAAGATAAAACCATTTTTTTAATAAAAGTAATTGTTTATAAAAATTTGAATAAAAGGTTCATTATGGACAACAAGTAAATACTTGAGCCAGCGATATGAAACATATTTTAATATTTTGCTGTTGGTGCAAGCTTGCTGGCATTGTGTATGGCAAAATTAGCTCAGTTTAGAAAGATTTTAAAGGGTAAACATCGCGATACAACGCATTAAATATATAATTTATTGAAAATAAAGCCATTTTTTAGTAAAAACACACATTTTTCTTAAAGTTTTTTCTAATTTTTTTTTTTATTTATTTATTTATTAATATTTTAAACACTTTTACTCTTTAGAGAAAAAAAATCACAACTACCCTTCCAGTAAAATGTTGTTAATGAAATGCACTAATTTAATGATGCGAGCTTATTAGCTCAATAGCTTTATTGAGCATCTATATTACTCCCGTGTATCGGCCGCTTTATCCAGCAAAAACATCAAAAAAATAAAAAAAATTCGTACTATTTCCAATGCGTCTTATGCAACTATTATTTGAAATTTGTGTTATTACCGATTGCAACTCTTGTGTTAGTGCGGTTACAACTCATTACTAGGGGCATTAGGTTAGCTTATCATTAAAAATTGCTTTCTTTTACTGCTTGACAATTCGAAAAATTTGATATGGTTTTTTAAAATGTACAGGAAAAATAATTTTAATATTATTTTTGCAATCAATTAATAAAAAAAATCCAGCTGGTAGATAAAATACTAAATAAAACGAATCTATGAAAGCCATGAAATATTACTTTTTTTATATTTTTTTAAGTAATTTAGGATTTCAAGTGACGATATGTTTGTTCATAAATGATTCTGTTAATAATATCGTGCCATATTTTCTATCTTTACGTATGTGTGTTTGATATTAAAAAAAAGTGTAACATGTTTTACGGAGACATCACAGGAAATGCATATTAAGCAATTCATGGTGTGAGCCGAGCATAATGCTTTAGTCGGTTCATTTATCTTATGATTATTAAATTATTATTCAATTTTTTTTTTTGGTATAATAATTTATTTTATTGTTTTAATTTTTTGTTTTAGATTTTTTCACATACAGAAGTCAATCTCTAATATAATATAGTGGTATGATCCAATTAAAAGCTTCCACAACAACATCATTAACGCTTTAAATAAGAGAATAGAAGTATTTAGCAGAAGTTTATTACTATAAGGCAGGGGTGGCCAGGCTCCTTGATAGTTCGAGTTATTTTTCTAAATTTAAAAATTTTTTGCTAGCCGCAATTAAATAATTCTTTAAAATTGAATGAATAATTGGTCCGTCTTTCCGTCTCTGCATAAGCATGGCTTACAAGCAGTTTTTATTATAAAATATTAAATACATGCTGTGTGACTTTCAAAATGTTTTGCCCAGCTTTTTAACAGACACTTCATTCATTAATAAAATATCAGGTACTTTTTATATTTCCTCTGAAAACATTCTAAAAACAACCTCAACTATTAAAAAAAAATTATTCTTTAAAATTTTAAATGCAGTAAAAATAGATTTAAAATATTTATTTATTTTTTTAATAAAAAAACAAAAATTTTCCCAAGGGACTGAAACAGTTGCCATCTAACATTACAACCTGTAGCGTGTTGTGTTAACAATTGTGACAACCTAAAATGAGATTTTTGTCAATATAAATTTTGTGTTTCTTAGAAAATGAAAAAATTTAATTTTTTTTTTTAATTACCAATAATTCATATTAAAATCACCTCAAGATTGACATTCCTAAAATAGTTGTTGTGTAAAAAAAAAGAAATAAAAAAGTAATCCCCCCTTAAAATACATTCAGGAAAAAAAACCAAGCACATGCGTCTCGTGCTTTAAATTTTACACAAATGCAATTACAAAATGCATGCTTGTACTGGCACTAGCATTTATTTTCTTTGATGCGCTCGCTATTGAATACTCCAGATGGATGTCAGTCTGTCTGGCCAGGCTTTAGATTGTACAGTAAGAAAGGGAATGTGTTTGTTTAACTCCTGGTATAAATTTAGATTTTAATACGTGAGTTTTGTTTAAAAAACAACATAAAACGGTAAAATTAACAAAACAAAAAAAAAACATTTTTAAAGAATTTTAGTTGCTTTTTTAATTGAAACGAGGGGAGTTTATCAATTTCATTCTTTAAATATTGAATTGAAAATAAAGAAATGCTAAATGAAACATTGTTTGTTGGCCTGTGTGCTAGTGAGTTTTGTAAAAATAATCAACATTTGTTATTTTAAAAAAATTGTTAAATGATGGTGGTGGTGTTATTTTCAAAAGATTTTCATCATTTTTATTTTTCCTTTTGCCTAAATTGTTTCCAATAAAATCTGTTCAACAGATGTGTTATTCTTGTTACTGAAGCTGCACGAACCGGCAGAGTTTTAATGGGTTTTCTGTTTTTTTTTGTTTGAGGTAAAACGAAACAAAAAAAAAACAAAAAGGAAAATACAAGTACAAACAAAAAATTCAAAGTGGCAAGCAACAAGTCCTGCAGTTAAAAATTTTCTTAAGACTCAACATTTGTTCAAACATTTTTTGTTCTTCATATTGGATTTTGTTTTTTAGACAAGGCATTAGTTGTAGGCATCATAAATAAAATATGATGTCTGATGTGCTGGTTACATTTGCAACAGCACGGGTTACTAAAAAATACACACCACATTTTGCTACTTAGAAAATAATACTACAAGAAACATGGTGCATGTTGGTATTTAATGTAAATAAATTTAAATTTATCTGCATATTTAATGGTTTTTAAAACACCTTCTATTAACTATAAAACCAAAGCAACGTGTGCATACATTTTAATCACACATAAACAGGCATGTCTGTATTAAAAAAAAATTATTTATTAAAAAGAAATAAACTTAAAAAGAATTTGAGATAATGTTTGCTCTAAGTTAAATGAGAAATACAAAATTGTAGACAAAATGTCTCAATTAAGTGAAATGCTGAGGAAAAATATACAAAGAGTTTCCCTCAAACAAAAGTAAATCCTTAGATTTACCAAATGTCACTGTCAAATAAGCCTACATAATTTTAATTTTAGTCATATATTTAATTAACTCAACATTTTTATTTTATTGAAAGAAAAAAAAAATATTAAAATTGTGATTTGCGCGAAAAGAAAAAATTCGTGGAAAAAAATATCGATCGATAGGCAAATTGCAAACATGTTATTCATTCCTGCGGAATTATCTTATTATTTTGAATTGTTTCATTTAATTGTTAATTAAAAAGTTGTCTATTGTAAATGAATTGTAATAATTTTTAAAGCAAGCTTAGTTGGGCAATACTTTCTCAATTCTCTTTTAAAATTTGCGCTGTGTCTACACACAACAATTTTGTTTCGGCAATTTTAGCATTCTTATTCAGTCATTCATTCCGCCTCAAGCCACCTGTCTTCTTTTTTTACATGTTTATAAAAGATACGAAGAGATAACAAAAAGTATGAGTAAGTTTGTACTCCTTTCCATTCCTCTTTCCTCTCTCTCCTACAAAATCAAGAATTGCCCAGCTAAAATTGCTGTGGTAGTCCTAATCTTGGTTATAAAAAAAAACTTGCATTTCGGAAAATAAAACAAATTAACCTAAAACACACTTTATTATTGCGAAATTTTTTATTTTTTCTTAAATTTTTGATTTTTCCGTTTGCTTTTCGTGAGAAAATTTTAGTGTAAGTAAAATGTAGAAATATAGATATATTGTGGAATCTATAATATGGTAATACCGATGCGGTAGAGATGATACCACAACTGGGAAAGAATACTGCAGCAACGGCATGAATATTTGAAAAATTTACTTCCGCAGAAAAAATGCTTTTCGCAATCGCGGAAGGGAATGAATAATCAGACCCACTATATTGTGGCTTAGTTTGGGCAATTACTGTGTAGTCTGTAATCTAAAAATCTAGAATATGAATATATCTGTTTAATTAATTTATTTAATTTGAAAAAAATGTAATAGCAAAGCAGTTCTTAAAATAGTCCCAGATTTACTAAAGGACATTTTTTAAGAGAGATAGAACTTACGAAAAATTGTTAGATAACCTGCTAGAGAAAATTTTCAGAAAACAAAAAAAAACCACTATTCTGGTGCGCTATGTTTACTTAACTGTGAAAATCATAATTATTTTATATTCTAGGGATAAGCGTTTCTTTGAGAATTATATTTGTAAAATATGAGATTTTTCAAGAGGTTGGCTTCACACACATCTTATCACAACTTTGAAGCGACTTATCCGATTTGGTTACAAACTAATAAAAAAATTAAATTATAGGGGCTTTAATTAATTTTTTCATCTTTTTTTAGTGCAACTATTATTTTTTGAGTTATTAATAAAAATCTCTCAAAAAAAGTTTTTTTTTTTAAATTATAAAATTCTTGATTTTAAAAATTCACAAAAAATAGAAAGCACCAAATACTAGCCGATTTTATTTTCTAAAACTTTAAGGCGCATACAATAGAAATAAATTGAATCATATAACTTCAAAATCCAGTGATAAATAATGATTTTATTAAGTTCTAAGCTCTCAGCTTTGAAAAAAAATATTTAAGTATTTTTTTTAATTCCAATATTACCTAAGTGGTTTTAGCACAACAAAAAATAGTGGTTATGCAAAGTCAAAAAAATCATTTTTGGTGCATAGTGTAAGCAGAGATAAACCCATGTGAAATACAATAGAAATTAGCTTATGCTTTAATAAGTTCAGTTTTATAAAATAAAATCATCCAAATTAACATCATTTCTAACGGGGGGAGAACAAAGAAATACCACCACCCCTTCCCCAAGTTTACAAGTGTCCGTTTTAAATTCGATACAACTAACTTATGAAACAAATTCTTTCTTAAAGAATTGCATAAAAAGTATCTGCATTTAATTAAAAGGAAAAAAAAACATCAAGCAATCCTTTATAAAAATGTTTAAAGGATTTTTATTTTAAATAATTTATATATTCCAACTTAAAAAAAAGGCAAAAGAATGGAGACACTTTGTTTCGTTTTCTGTTTCGAATTTCTCAACGTAAGCCCCATTGAGTGTAGGAAGAAATATCCTCAAACGAGTATATTGTCTTCACAACTTGTCAATGACTAAGATATCTGGCACATTTCCACAGACACAGGCATATAAATTCGTTTCTTGCGAAACTCTCCATTTATAAATACCTGAGAATTTTCCACGGAATATAGGCGAATATTTTTCATTTTGACATGAGAAATACTTTTTACACCTTGATACTTTCTATCCTAGGCCCGGGGACTTTCCCCAGGGTTATACGTATCAAATGTTAACACAACAACACAACAATACCAAACAGTAATGCGCATGTGTGTGAACAAATGATAATAATGAGTTACCAAGAACTCGTATGTGACCCCGAGAGACAGGCATGAAAGACTCGAAGAAAACGACAAACTGTCTCAAACTACTACGTGTTAAACGTTGTATTTAAACAAACTATAAGAAAAAAAAGAATACGAGAATTATGGGCATAAAGAAAAAATTTAATTTACGAACGAACAGCTACAAGACAATAGAAAACACAAGCACATTTACTTTGTCATAATAATGCCAGATGTTAAATATTAGAATTGTCGGGGAAAATGAATAGAATTTATTAAACACAAATACACAACAAATTTTTTCTTTTTTTTAATTTAATAAATTAAGAAAAATTACAGAAAACATATTTGAAACACTCTTCTTTTCAGTACAAATTATTAAACATTTATCAGACTAGAAACTTTTAAATGAATTTCTTTTAAAGTCATGTGTTTTTGAATAAAGATATTATTGAAGTAAATGAGCAATAACTATGTATACAGAATGCATTATGTATGTACTTAAAAGTTTATTCTTGGCTTAAAATAGCTACACATGGCTAGCCACTAGAAAAGGAAAGGATTTTTTATTATCAATATATGTACATGAGTGTACAGCTTATCATGTGTAATAAAAGGCAAAATTTATAAAGCTACGGTCACATTACACACATTTTTTTCGAATTAAGCGTAACCAATACTTTTTGGCAAATATATTTATAGTCTATCATGACTTGTAGTACATACAAATAATACAGGTATGTTGTACTTTAATAAAAAATTAAACTTATTTCTTTGAAGAAATAAAATAGTTAAACTTATATTTAGACAAATATTTCTTTAATATGACCGTAGCTTAAGTCAGGTCCATATGAAATTGTAGTCTTTTGTTTGATTTTGAGATGTTGTTCAAGTTAATTTTCTGGCAGCACTATAGTCAGCCTGATCAGCGATCACACTACACTGCTTTATCATAACATTTACTGCCTTACCAGAGGTATTATTCCGCAATGTTGATAATAATGTTTGAAGTATATTTTTAGATTTTTAGGTTTTAGTTTAAATTGATCACTGATCAATAATGAAAGCAATTCAATAAACAAAATTGTCATACTTCTATTTAGTTAAAATTGTTAACATCTTGATAATCTCTATTTAATAGTTAGGTAGCTGCAATCGTATTATTTTTAGCTACCTATTAATGTATGTCTGCATTACTAATAATGAGTAAAGTAGGTACCTTTGCATTAGACAACATTTTGCGTTTAGCCAGGTAGCTTGAGCATGGCGATTCAACAACACAATTTTCCTTTTTATTAGTTACATTAACTTATTCTAAAGAGTGTGAAAATAAGAACTTAGTTAGGCCGAGGCCACGCAATGAGCGGCAGAGCGGCAAGTGGCTTATTACTGAGCGTCATTTCTGAGCTGTTAGTGCGGTTAGTTGTTAAAATGCCATTGGCAAGAGAGGTTTGCTTAATGTTTTTACGCGAAAATCGTATTCATATTTACAAGAATTTAATGCGTTTAAGAAATAAAAGAAGATTTGGTATTCATAGTATAAATCAAGCAAGGCGACAGTACGGCAAATTTAACCATTTATATACAAATCTACGCAAATTTCCAGACAGATTTTGACAATACTGCTGTATGTCTCTGAAATCCTTTGATTTGCTGTTGCAAAAAGTTAACACCAGATTGACAAAACAAAGAAAAGCAATTTCTATTATTTCTAAAATTTGGTAATTTGTTTTGCCATAATAGCGGTCGGCTTTGTACAGATGAAATTATAAGGTCCGCATTCACTTTTGCCATGTTTATACTTTGCCGCTCAGAAATCAACTAAAAATTAGAACAAGTTCCATTCCTGAGCGGCGCCGTTTAGCCGCTCAGAAATGCCGCTCATTGCGTGGCCACTTCAATGGTGTTCCATATATTTTAATTTTTTGCCGCTCACAGCTCAACCGCTCACCGCTTTGCAGCTCATTGCGTGGCCTTGGCCTTATTTATAAAATGACTGACGACCTGTTTTGTAACCTTTACCTAGCACTTTAGTTTGTCGAAAAATTTATGGAATTATTTTCAGAGCAAATGAGAAAGGTGTAGAGCTTCTTCGGGGTATTATGAAATATTAAAAAATATATCTATTGATTCTGAAGAAATCATATTCAGGCCCAGTTTTTATGCTTGTATTCAAAGAAAATTAAAGTAGATTTGAAATCATTATTGTGACAAATTTGCATGATTTATGATTATTTTGAATGCCAGGGTTAAGCTTTAAAATTTCAAAAATCACCAAAACTAAAAAAAACAATCACGAGTGAAAAACTTTCCAATTGCTTTTAATTATTTATTTGTAACTAGAATCGGTTAAAAGATATTTTAGTCAAAATTATTTTTACGTATTTTATTCACTAAAAAATATTATGATGAAACATTTAAAAAAATTCTTACACTTGTCTTGCTAATTATCGTCTCTATTTGTTTGGGCAATTTACACACTTACATATGAAGAGCCACTAATGAATAAAAAAAGGGCTGTAACTAAAAAGGCACTAGTGGAAAAATTTTCGCGTAGAAAACGTTAAAAAGCACTAAATTGACAATACTGTTCAGCCCAATTTTGAATAAAAATTCCCCGGGGGTTTTCTTTTTTTTTTCTTTTCTTTTTCCTCTTTAACAAAATTTCTATTATTTTAACATAAAAAGTACTCTGACTAAGGCAAGAAAACCATTAATTTTTTTGGAAAAAAATTCCTGATTTTTTTTATTATAAAAGAATACACACTTTTCAACCGGAGTAAATGAGAGAATTTTGGGCTCTGATTTCAAATTTTGCAATTTTAATTTTTAACATTTAAATTTTATTTATTTTATTTTTATTTATTAAAAGTAAATAAATTTATATATTAATAAATTTATAGGAACTGGCTGCCATGGCCTTCGTCCTTATTAATATTTAAAAATACTCAAAATATTTGTGGAAAATATTAAAAGCCATATTTACCAAAATATGTTATAGATTTTGTTTAAAAAAATTAATTTGAAATCATAGCTCAAATCCAAATTCGCATAGAAGATTGCGAGATTAGACATAATGTCATTTTAAAGGGGAGGCTGTCTTAATTTGTAATCTACTGCCCAATTACCCAGAAACTACTTTGAAGAACTTTTAAAAAAATTTCAATTTAAAATTATAAACATGTAGTTTTTGTGTTTACATATTTTGCCAATTAAATAGCATTTTTGTGTTCCACAATTCCAACATTAAATCATAAAAAAATCTAAAGAATTTAAAAAAAAAAAAAAAAAAATTATTCAATAAATACAAAAAACATGACAATTATTTGTGTACAACTGAATGGAATAATTTATGAGCCTGAACAAATAAATGTACGTACTCGTATATATTAAACACACACTACAATGAGTGCTGCAAGCTGTATTTAGAATTTAAAATAGAATTTTTAATTCATTTAATTACAAAAGTTAAATATTCCATTAATTGAATTTTAAAACAATGACTTTAAAAAAAATTATTAAAATTAAGAAAAATATAATTGAAAAAAAAAAATTGGTAATTACTAGGAGACCTCCCAGCCAGACATTACTCATAAATTTATACATCCCCCTCCCCCTCTTCTCTTTTTCTTATTGCAACGTCCTCTGCAACCTAAGATGTTTGACTTCAACTGATTTAGTTGAATCGTAACAATTTTGGTTTTCACAACCGAAGTTGTTTCCTCAGTGTAGATATTCCACAATCAATATTTGCTGTACATGAGTTTAACCCTGCTGACATTTATATAAAGATATATTTATGATTTAAATATATTTTTCTATAAAAGTGTGCGTGGCTGGTTTAAAAGTATTTGACCATTTTCCTGATAACATAAAGAGCGTATGCATCTATGTATTAGGTTCTTGAATATGTCTTCGCTGTTTCTTTTACAAAATAAAAGATTTATTTAAATTATAAAAAACAAAAACATACCACAGTTGACTCATTTACTTGTAGTGTTTTTCCAAATTCTGTTAGCGTTTGACAGTGGTCCTGAGTGAGTTTTTCCTCCAACTTTCCGTCTTCAATTTTTTTCGGTGCGTCAAAATCACTAGTTTTGAAGCATCGAAACCAGTCTTTATGTTGTATACGACAAAGCATTGTCACCATAAGTCTCAACAAGAATTCTAAGTGTTTCAGCTTCAGATTTCTTTTGAATAAAGTTGCAATACAATTCCCCGCATATACACTTTATTTAGTACAAAAGTAAACATTTTCAGAACTAAAAAAAAATTACTTTGTTAACCCTACAGTGAACTACCATACGCTGAAATTTAAGGTTAGATACACTACTGACTTGCATGTGTGTTACCATTCGAAAGTCCACGAGGGGTACTGCTACTGCCATCTTTGTAGAAACAGCACGAACTTATTCAATATATGCAAAATTTGTGCAATATCCGTTTGAAAAAAATCTGTATAAATAAAATTATTTTTTGTATGTTTGCTTGTTCGCTATATAAATTTGTGTTTTCCAACGGATTTTTCTGAAAGTTTGTACCAATAATTTCTATGCTCCAAGTAATGTCGCCATATACTTTTGGACTATCTACGCCCACGGTTACGCCTACTTCTGCTTACAACAATTATATTTTCCAATCGATATCTGCAATATATTTTACATATGCCCAATATACCTCATGGAACGTTGTCATATAACTTTGAGCTGAGCATGCCAACTACTACGCCTACTTTTTTAATAAAATAATTGAAAAAAAAAGAAAATTAATTTTACTTATTTGGACTGTACTGCTACCTTTAATGTGCTATTTCAAATTGTAGTATATGACAAAATATTAAACACAGTACAAAAAGTCTTATTAAATTAAGATTTTTTGGTTGAATAACAACACAAATTTTTTTTAAATAATCATAAAATAATATGACTTTAAGGCTTTATGACTGATGCAACATTTTTTTATTATTTTTTTTTTTTGACTTATTTTTTCTCTTTAAATTTAAATCAAATTATTTAGAGAATCACAAATCAATGAAATTGCAAATTATTTTACATGCTACTCTGGCCAAATGTGTGTAGATAAATTAAAGAATGAAATAATTAGAAAAACAAATCTGTAATAAATAAATAACAACATTAAATGACATTATTTTAATCGTTTTATTTCCCATACACAAAAATCTATGGCTGGTATGTGTCATATGAAATGACTGAATGAAAATAAATAAATTAAATCAATAAAATAAAAGCAATTTAAATGAACAATAAACAAGTTAGTAAAGCATACATACAACGCATTTTAAAATACAATTTAAATTAAATGCATTTATAAAAAAAAACTAGAAAGAAAAACATTTAATTTTTTTTTATCTAAGTTCAATTTTAATAAGCAATTCAATTTAATTAAATTAGAAAAATATAATTTAAATTACGAATATTAAAAGAATGAAATGTTGCTGATACATTTTTGCTTATTAAAATAATCGTGCATGTGAAATTAAATTTTTTTCTTTTTATTAAATGAAAACTTTTAAATTAAAATTTTAAAAATCCTAAAATGGACCACATAGTAGTTATGAGGTGCTGAATTTTTCAATTCCGAATAAAATATTCGGATTCAGAATACAGAACAGCACTGAATAAATAGAAGTTATGGGATAATACACTCACCACTTGATATACACGCCCATGTTCTGAGAAATGCGCGTTTTGAAAACGAAAATCGTTTTACAAAACTCTAAAGCATGTTCTGGAAACCGCGCGTTTTGCTTCCGTTTTTCTCATAGAATGTGAATGGAAAAACGCAAATTTATAAGTAAACAATTTTTTCAAATCAAATTTTTTTAGTGAAAAAGGGAAATTTTATTTCCAATTTTCTTTGAAATAAAAAGAAAATATACAACATTTGGTCGATTGGTATAATCAAATAAGTATTCAAATTTTTAAGCAGAAACTTAACAAGACTTGGCAGTAATCTACTGAAGATTCAGAGTAGCGTATGATGAAACAGCTGTATAGATATGATTTCCCTCTTAGTACTTATTGTATTAAGTAAACAACTTTTTGAAATTTTTCATGGAAATATCATGGAAATAATGCATTTTGCACACCCCAACATAATTTGGAATTAAGAACGAATAAAGATTAAATTTTGCTTAAAAAAAATATATTTAATTTTATTTTCTGGTTAACTCCTAGTTTGTGCAAAAATTCATCACTTCGCTTCAGAGTGTGATTGCGATTTGAAAACGCCTAAATTAAGCGTTTTGCGTTTTACAGAATACTTTTTTGCGATTTCAAATCGTAATCGCCAAAGTTAAGCGTTTTGGGTTTTTAAAAACGTGGGTGATAATAGATTTCAAGCTGTAACAACCAAACAGCTGGCAATAGAATGCTAACTTCTTCAAAAGTGCTAGTTAATCTAACAAGATTATTTGCCAAGTCTTCCAAACATAGTGCTCCAGAAAAAAATTATTAATTAAAAGATTTTTTATCTTTATATGTGACCCTGGCTAAGAAAAGGTGGCTTATGACTCAAAAAAAACTTTTTCCACTTTTTTTTTGGTTTCGATAGTTTTTGAGTCCATAGTCTTTCACGTGGTGAAAACTAGAAAATCCTAACTTGCTTAGAAGTGTACTAAAAATGTAGAGAATGTAGAGAAGAGCATAAATGAAAGAAAAACCGAATTTTATTGAAAATCCAAAATCAAGATAACAAATGGAATTGAAAAATTTAAAAACACGAACTTATCTCATTTGCCTTTTTTGGTTGCCTTTTGGGCATGACTGTTCATAATGCAAAAGAAAAACTACTAAGAAACTGACGAAATGCATTGTTTATCTTTAACAGCTGTTTCCCGCAATTTCTTTTTTGAGTCATAAGCCACCTTTTCTTAGCCAGGGTCACATATATAAAATTCGACTGTATGTGTGTTTGACATTGTACTCCGCCTAAACGGCTGGACCGATTTAATTTAATTTCTGTGTATGCTTTTGGGTAACGCCTTGGAAGGTTTAGCGTCACAAATCCGTCCGGCAGATTATGCTGCAGTTAGTATCAGGCTTTTTTTCTTAACCCGGTCTTGCACGGTCCTTTACTCTATGAGTACGATTTCTCAGAGTAAGAAGATCGAATAAAAAAAAATTTAAAGTCAAAACAACGTTTGCCGGGTCAGCTAGTATCTATTAAATAAATTTTTTATTAAATCAATACGATTATTTCTCTCGTTCACTTACAATTAACATTTATTGGATGCAATCACAAATTTGATCAATATGTTAAATTTTGTAAATAAATTATACTAAATTTTTTATCAATAATTAATGACATAATTTGTCTTCAGAATTTAACTTAGTTAATGATAAAAACTGGCCTGGTGCCAATAAATTAGAATATCCAGACTCCATTTTAAGTGTAAATACAAAAAGTGTAAAATTTATATGCTGCTTATAGGAATCGAATAATCCAATTTTGTTTAAAAAAAAATTTTATGAAAAATGTAAAAATTAAGCATTTTCTATATAAATTTTTTAGACGTTCGTTTCCTGTAAACAGCATATTATTATCTGTATAAAAAGCAGAGCCCGCCAGCACTGCTTTGTTTTAATTTAGATCGCGGTGCCGGCCACAAAATGCTCACAATTTAATGGAATAAGAGTGGGTGTACAGGTAAATCAACAACAAAACTACATGCGAGTATATTTTTAGTGACTTTTTTTCCAAGAAAAGCAGTGCGATAGGGCAGAGGGACACTGGCCTTAGCGGAATTACGTTTAATTAATCTTCCAACAATCACAAGATTCGTAAGGAGTGTCAGATTGTGGCTGGGAAAGGTCGCGCTGTAATTATGGCCCTCGCCAATAATAATAATGGTGACTTTTTAAATTAAAAAAAAAATTAATAAAAAACTAGTGGTTAATTAATAAAATTTTCGTTGAACAATTTAAAAAAAAAAAAAATTTATTTAAACTTACCCACAGACATGGTTTTAATGTAAACCTTCTTTTGGCGCTCGATTTGTTGGATTTTCTGTTGATTATTTTGGTTCTATTTTTTTCTGTGGACTTGACTTGTTGTATAAAATTTTCAATGTAAACAATCTCTGGCTCACGTTGTATTTGTAATTATTACGCTTCCTTAAATGGCCAACAACCTTTAGCTGATGTATTTTTACACAAGAGAAATAAACTTTAATTTTATTTCACACATACAAGACCATAATAATCATAACGTTTTTAATTTTGTTTTTTTTATTTTATGCTTGTTTGTGTTTTGTTTTTTCTATTTTTTTTTTTTTTTTTGTAATTTGTGTGTGTGTGTTGTTTCTTAATTTATTATTTTTGGCAGTTGTGCACTTGTTGTATTGAAAAATATGACAACAAATTTTGTATTTAATCTTGGTCTCTTGTAATCTTGTACTCGTGCAAGTGCTGCTTCGTATGCATGTTCGTGTATGCGTGTGGTTTGTGTTGTGTCTTCTTCCCCAAAAACAGTATTTCTATATCCGGCGGAAACGTAATGTTTTGGATTCAATATTAAATATTTTTGTTACGTGTGTATCTTTTTTTATTTCGTTTATGCACAAAAAACTCAGCCAAAAGTTTTTAAAAAGCACTAAGTATAGACGACGAAAATACTATTACTCTTTATTTTTGTTTTTTTTATTTTTAGTTTCTTTGTTTTCTGTTCATTTAAACAACAAAAACTAAAATGAAAACAAGTCAGAAGCACAGCCATTAAGCGCAATGACCTGCAAAATGAAAAATAAAAACAAAAACTTTTTATTATCAAAACTAAAATTACTAATTTAAATATTAAATACAAAAAAAAAAATTATAAAAATAAATACACCAGCAAGTACATATGTACTTGTAAGTGCTACTTAATAATTAAATATTCTAAGCTAGCTGTTTTGCAGAACGACAGGTAACAAACAATTATTAAAATGACATAAAATATTATTTTATTAAACAATAATTTCAAGGGAAAAACGAAAAAATAAAAAAAAAAATAATAAAGCGAGTGTTATTTAAACAAGAGAAGAAAAAGTTTGAAAACTTTAAGGAAGGCACATATAAAATGGGTGGAGTAGGTTGATTGGCTGATAGTTTGGATTTGCACAGTGCAGACATACACACACACACACACACACACACACTCATACACTTACATATTAATAATAGCTATATATTCCTACATTTATGTAATTACTTTTGTAATGTCCAGTTGTTTGTTATTAAAGTGAATAAACGAACCCAACATACCACTAGCAAAACACATCAGTATCAGTAACATTTCATTTCATTTGATTCAATTTTACTGCCAAACGCACCATTATCTAGCCGTCAAGGGTAAAAATTGTTAGACTGATAATTTGATTTGAAGTTGATGGCGATGGTGATGGTGATGGTGATGAGTATAGTCGCAGGGCTGTGCCATAGAAATAAAATGCCTATGACTTTATCTAAGGCCTTTAGTTCAATAAGAAATTTGAATTGAGTATGAAATGACACAGATCAATTTGAATACATATGATAGGCAGGTAGGAAACTCCAATTCCAATAAAACTAATCTTTTTTAATTAACTCTGGTCTTTAGATTTAATAAAAAAATAAGGTGAACAAACTTTAAAAAAAATAATACATACGGATTAGAATTAAAAAAGGCTACAGCGTAATGCAAAAATGCCTTAAATCTCTTTCATCCAAAATATTTTTTTAAGTTACTTAAGTGATCCAAGTCTTTGATAGAATGAATAAAACATTGGCCTTCTCCAGGCGTTTTGAAGTGGCCTTCAGTGAATCTATCTGACTAAAAATAAGTGTAAATAAACCTTTCATAGGTCCAGAGCCCTTCTGCGAAGAGAACAATTACTTCATTAGTGCCTTACTACCGGGAAGGAGAAAAATTAAAACTATAAAACTGCTGAAAAAACCCCATTAAAACTGAACGTATTAGGGCAGATGTTATTGTAAACTTCAGCATGAATTAACATTAAACTTCGCACTAAACTGTTGACAGGACATTATAGACTCAACTACCCCATTCATGGTGTGGTACTTGACAACTCCTGTCGGTTCTGTCAAGAAATAAAAAAAAACTCTAAACATATTCTGTGGGTTTGCGTAGCAGTGGGAAGAGACTTAGCTCAAATGAATCTCACACACAAC
Organism: Thelaira solivaga; assembly: GCA_947397855.1. Classification (NCBI taxonomy): domain Eukaryota; kingdom Metazoa; phylum Arthropoda; class Insecta; order Diptera; family Tachinidae; genus Thelaira; species Thelaira solivaga. The sequence continues at coordinate 21,410,645 of OX377610.1, forward strand.
ATTCCTGAGGAGTCTTAATTGTTTTATTTGCAAATTGGGTTACACAATAGATCTTACAGTTTGCAGTGTAATTATAGTTCAATACTGAAATAAGTGCTTCAAAGCAAGTCCTTCAAAATAAATTGCTATGTGAGCAATATAAGCAGAAAGTCAACAGCCTACAAACACCAGACCACGAATATCTTTCTGTTTAGATGGATTAGTGAACGCAAGTGTGAAATAACAAATATAATCTGGCAGAAATTATCTAATGTGGTCTACAGAGCTCAATTAAAGAATGTGTTGCCAGTGATAAACAGCTACTGTAAATTTGGCAACTAAGCCAAGAGAATGGATCTGCCATCAAATGATTACTATAGAAGTTATCAAGACTAGGACAAGGCCCAGCTTTAGAATAGAATGTGTAAACTCCAGTGCTTTTGTGCATGTTGATTGTAACAATCAGCGGGTTATCTGGCTTGTTTATAGCCAACAATTAATTTAGATGGTGAAGTACCTTTCTTTTTCCTAATCTCCTCTCTTCTCTTTTTGTACTTTCATTCCATAATCTTCTACTTTCTCGCTTTGAAGTGTTTCTGTCACTTTTTTCATCTTCTCAAAGGCAGCATATCAAAAGACCTAGACTTTCAGCAACAATCAATACTGCCAGTCAAATGATAGTCACTGCATTTTTATTGATTGTTTTTGAACAGGTAAACTGAATCTAAAACAATTTAAAGCTTTTGCCTTTTCTGCTCAGTGAACATATTTTGAAGTGATTTTAACAAAAAAAACTATTTTGGTTCTAATAGCTTACGCAAGTCGGCATAATCATGTAAATTCGGTTACACTTTCGTAGCCTCAAAACACGTGAATCAAATACATATTTTGGTTTTAGCTGCACTGTACACTGAACAAGTGCCCTAAGCGGTTCCGCTCTGTTGTAAACATAAAATGCATATTAAAATTTTTCCAATAACGGAAGCATACAATTTTCCAATACATAAAATAATTGTGCTCAACCACAACTACAAATGAGTGAGTACTCCGAGCAAATAATATACAAGAAGAAAAAAAGTATCAACAATTATTGAACATACATGCGCTGGCTAATAAAGTCAGGCAACAAGACAGTCAAATGGACATAAAGATAGATAGATAGACAGACAGACAGACATAAAAAAGTAAATGTAGTTACTGGTGTGTATGATTTTCCATTAGATGATTATTATTTCAAATTTTAAAGTTGTTCTTTTTGTAATTTTATTTCTTAGTTCTGTATATGCGAACAACCAAAGAACGGTCTGGTCTGTCTGTCAGCCAGTTGATTGGCTTGGCTGGGATGGTTGAGTTCTTAGTACAGGTCACTAGGTGGTGGGTGTTTGACTATAAATAATTGAGCTGAATGGCTAAAGTTGGAAGTTGGACTTCTACGGCTTTATAATGTAGAAGTTTTAGGTTGGTTGGTTTGTGTTTTTTTATTTTTGTTTGTATAAAATTGTAGTAGCCAAATGTCAAAACGGATATGGCACACAGGTGCTTAAAGACGGAAATAGTCACATTGCTTAAACCAATATTTGTTGACAGTTGCTTGTGGCAATGAGCTGTGTGCGTGCCACTAATATGTCATGTATAGCTGTAAATGTTAATTTTCTTTTTATTATAATTGCGTATCTATTTTTAAAATAATTTTTTTCTTTTTTTAATTTTAATATTTAATTTAATATTTTTTATGCTATTTTTATTTTAAATCTCTGCCGCGCATAGAAATAGTTTTAATTAGCGGTTTGTGGGAGTAGACCTGTATTAAAACCGTTCATAGTTTATTACTTTGTATTTCCTGTTAATATGCCCATGGCAGGCATGCAACTACACTTGGATAATGGGAAAATCCAAGTTTATAATTTTTCTCTTTTTCTTTTCTTTACACATTTCTATGTATTGCATAATTGTATATGCAGACCAATTAGTAACTTCCCTTCCTTTATAGCCTTAAAAGAAAAGCAAATAAAAATAAACTGAGCACGGTTAAGAGAATTTTTAATAAAAAGAAAAAAACTATTTGGAAAATTAATAAATTTTTTAAGAATTTTAAATTATGTAAATTAATAACTTTAAGTGTTTAGTTTTCAAGATATTCTCACAAAAAAGCATACTGATGAGGTATCATATCCCCGAAAGCTACTGCTATCATGAGTGGATTACACACTTCCAAATATTTCTTGGTAAAATATGAAAATCACATCAATCAAATTTTCATGAAGAGAAAATTTAGACACATTTTAAGAAACCTTTTGGGTCAAAATGAAGTACTTTAACAATAAAATGTTGGTTGGAAATTTTATGAAGTCGGTTCAATGAATACTGAGATTTTAGTTTCTGGCTTTGAACTTGATGATTCCCAATAACTTTACAAAAATTTTTGGGAAGGGACTATTATTATTATTGCTTTTATGCCAGATCTAAGTCACGAATGAAGTCAATTACCTTTTCTACGTTTATAGGAATTAGCAAGAAGACTAGCTCTACTAGACTTTAATGTCGACCAATCACAAATTACACGTTCTAAAATTTCTTCATATAAAACATAAAATCTGTGTTGCCTTATACCAATATTTTTTATTTGGCCAGTAAACCATTCCATTACAAGTCTGAGGTCACTATTATAGAGTGACGGTACCTACACAATTTAAAATTTTAAATGAATTTAAAAAAAATGAATTTTTTTTAAATTTTCTTGAAAAAATATGTTTTTTGATAAAATTTTGTGAATATTTTTAAAGATTATTTTATTTCTGACCTTTACATGTTTTTGTAAATTTAATGAGAGAGCTAGTTCAGGGGCTAAATTAAGCAATTCGATATAGAGTGAAAGTTCAATGTAATTTTGTTCCATATCATATGCCTCTTTTTTCTATCGTCGCTGTTCTGTGTTCCGTGTGAAATCAAAACGAGTTGAATTATGAAAATATTCGTAATGAATTTCACATATTTCTAATTTATTTTTTGACATTTTGAAAAAATAATAAAACAATAAATTACATTCCACCAATATTTTTTTCAATATGATATAAAACAAAAAAAATTCGGAAATGGAATACCTAACAGCCAAATAATTCGGAATTTTTAATTTTCGAAAAAAAAAAATAATGCGGATTCGGAATACAGAACAGCACTGTATAAAACGGTATATCTAGGATTAAAAAAAAATAAAAAAGTGTACAATTTGAATGATGGTAACGAGTACACTAGAAATCAATATTAGTTTTGGAGGCCTGTGTAATTATTAGAACTGGAGTAAAGTTTGCATCGTACTGGGCCATGGCTCCTTAGATTGATAGGTTAAAAAGGATAATTTTACAAAAATTATTTCTACGTTTTCCTATTTACTTTTACTTATTTATTTATTTTTAAATTTTTTTTTTTTTTTTTTTTTTTTTTTTTTTTTAAACCAAGGGAATAGCAGTCAGCGAAATTTTCCTTCCCTGCTTCTTTCAAGTTAATTTTTCATTCAGTTGAAAATAAGTGTTTTTGCAAAATTACAAAACCACTTGGTTTTTATAAACAATTTAAAAAGTTTATTTGACCTTGTTCTTTTTAATTAAAATGGCTATTTTATTAAGCTTGAGGTCTTATTTTATAAATTTATTTTTATATTAATATTTCGCTTTCTCTTCTTCTTCCTGAAGGAGCTATGCAATTCTATACAAAAAAAAAATTTATAAAATAAGACCTCAAGCTTAATAAAATAGCCATTTTAATCAAATTAAAAAGAAAATATTTATTTTTTACTTTTAAGATCTAGAAAAAAATCTATTTTTTTTTTACAATTGATTTCCAAAACTTATAAATTTGTATATGTTTTTCGTCACAACTTGAAACTTTTAGTAGACTTCCAATTGAATAGAATTTATTTGCATATAATTTTTCTTAAAAATTAAAAAAAAAGCGTACACGGTTGATTTGATTTAGTTAAAGTTCCTGCTTTGTTTCATTAATAATGAAAAGGATTTTTTTTTTGTCATAAATCACGGAATAGACTTAATAAACAAAATTTCTCTTTCGATTATGCTTCTTACTTGCTGTTAATAATCATAATTTTTGTTTTGTTTTACATTTGTTTTAATAAACAATTTAATGCGAGCAAAATTGGAGTAAATTCAAAATAATTTGAATATAATTTTTTTAAATGACATGAAGACAAAGCCAATGATGGCTGATGTTGGCCTAAGTTTGTGTGCAAATGTGTGTATGTCGTTTAAACGATGACGATGTGCTGACATTCAAAATATCTCGTAGAAGTCTTCAGTTGAATTATTTTTTTTTTTTTTTTTTTTTTTTTTTTATTGTTGTTGTAATTGTCTTTGAGATTTATTTATCCAAAAGCGAAAATTTCATTATTACTTGCTTAAATAGTATGGAAAATGTGCAAAGTAAAATCACTCTAGAAACGCTAATGTGATTTTATGTTTAAAACAGTGCGCGATAAAAGTTTAAGAGAAATTGCACAGAAATTTTAGTTGAAAACTTTTTGTCAATGAAAAAAGAAAAATTATTAGATACATAAATATCTGTGCAAATAAGGAAAGTATCACTCAAGTCGACTTAAGTAAAAATTGATTTATGGCCTCATTGAACGCTTCCCCAACGCTGGTTAATAATTTTTAAATTTTATAAATCACTGCGTCTTTGCATTGAATCAATACTTAAAATTACGGTCACATTAAACAAATATTTGTCAAAATAACGATAACCACTATGTCAGCCATATGTGCGTTTATGTATTTTTAAGAAATATGCCCTTAAATTATTTAAATTTTTCATTAAAATAGAACATATTTTCATTATTATTCTGTTTGAATAAATGTTATGTCATATAAAACTCAGATTAAAGAAATATTTAACAAAAAATATTGGCTACGCTTATTTCGACAAATATTTATGTTATGTGACCGTAGCTTAACACGTATAACTCGTCAACGCATTCTCATATTTATGGTAGCCATCTTATATCGCAGTACTGAAATAAAATATAACACGTATCACATAATTGTGAATATTATATTTTGGTATCCTTGTTAGTAATATTTGTAATGGTTGTGGTCTATGCTTTTCGTAATTGTTCATTCATCATTCTGTTATTTTCATAAATTTTTTTTGATGATTATGAAAATTAAAAAAAAAAAAATCAAGGCTAGAAAAAACCAAATGTTTCTTTTGACTTCTCAAAGGACAAAATGTGAGGCGTTTCGTTTTATAAAATATCATTTATCAAGTATTCATACCAATAATAACGTAAGAAATAGCCATAGTAACGCCAACAATCACTTTCTTGATTTTAAAGGGATTTACAAAATATAAAAATTGACAACGCAGGGTGAAGCAAGGGCGTTGTGTTTTATAAAACAAGGGCAGTATTGTCGCAATCAACTCAATAACTTTATTATTGTGATTCAGTTATGTTGGGACGATATATTTCATAATGAGCGAAAACAAAACCGTTTACTAGAATCGAAATAACTTGATCAAAAGCTAGGGCTTGATGTTCTCTAAAATGATTGAATAAGCCATAATAGGTTTTTGCATATTGACACAGTGTCATAATTCAGAAAACATGATTTTACTGAACAGCTTTTTAAAGTTTTCAATTCGGGGTAAAATTTTAAATATATTTTTTAAATAAAAGCGTAATATTTTGTTGGTATTTAAAAAAAAAAATATTGAAGCTTATTTAGTTGGGACTGTAACACTATCAGGTGCTTTACTAGTACTTTAAGCCCACTCTCTATAATCTAATTGAATAAATTTTCAGGTGCTTCCATATTTTTCTATTATTCCCTTGTTTTATTAATTTTATATTCCAGTGTACTCACTCACTCACATACTCCCACATGCACGATTTTATCTTTTCACATGTTCATTCTAAATAATTTAAATTATTTCATTATAGTTTTGTTGTTGATTGCTACGTTTATATTATTTTTCTTTTTTTTTCTTTTTATTTAATATACTCGTACTTGTACTCTGGTATATAAACATACTCTTACATACCTAAATGTTGGTTGGCTGTTTTAGTTTTTGTTTTTTTTTTAATTTTATTTTACCGGAAATTCCAATTTAGGTAAATGCGCCGTTTACTCTGATGGCTGATTTGTGTACGTTTTATTTACTTAGCGTTGCAAAAGTAACTTTTTTCTGATCATTTTTTCTTTTTTATTTTTATATTCGTTTTAGGATCAAGTACAAATGAAGTCAAAAAAATAACAAACAAAAATTTTTTTTAATAAACCCAAAAGCTTAAATGTGACATTCATCTTTTAAAATGTCTAGGGTTTATTAACATCCCCAGCCAAAGTACAAGTTCAAGTAGTCCGGACTATAAACAAGCATAAGGGAATTTATTATTCTTCTTTAAATATATTAATTTGGAGACTTTTTTTTGTTCTTTTTTAATGGTAAAACACAGAAATGCAAAATAAATTAATAAGAAATAACTTAAGCGAAGAAAAATGAAATCCATTATAAATAAAACTTCTCATAAATTTGGTTTGTACATTTTTTATTAGAAAAAAAGCAATAAATTAAAAAAAAAAGTTAAATAACTAAAAGAAATTTAAAAAAATTAAAAGCACTCTTCTTAAATAATTAAAAACATCTAAATTGTAAAAATGAAATCAAGAGCCAAATTGTTATATTTGGTAATAAATAAAATAAACTTTTTCTTCTTCTAAGAAGTGATAATTAATAGGAAACCTTTTTTTTTGAATAACCACTATTTTATTCTGATGTTAAAATTTTCCAAAAAAAAAACCTAAAATTTTTATTTTCAAAACTGGGTACTCACACTTTAAAGATAATAAAATCAGTATTTACTTAGTAATGGATTTTGATAATTCATAGTTTAATTTCTTCTAAGAAGTGATAATTAATAGGAAACTTTTTTTTTAAAAACCACTATTTTATTCTGATGTTAAAATTTTCGAAAAAAAAAACCTAAAATTTTTATTTTCAAAACTGGGTACTCACACTTTAAAGATAATAAAATCAGTATTTACTTAGTAATGGATTTTGATAATTCATAGTTTAATTTCTTTCTATTATATGTGGCTTTGAAATTAAGTCCCAAATGAACAACAATTTTATAAGATTTAGAAAAAATATTTATTTTATTATTAAATTTTTAACAATAACTTGAAAAATCATAACTTCACTAAAAAATTATGTGAAATATAAATCTTGTTTATTTGACCTTTTCTATCTGAAAATAAATAAATAAATATTTTTTAATTAATTAATTTAATAATAATTAAAAATAAAAAAATAGAATTTAAAATACTTATATGACTTTCACTCTATGCTATGGGCATATCAAAAAAAATAGTGGTTGTAAAAAGCTTTTTTTTTGTCTATTGCTAAGTGCATACAAAGATACGAGGGCGGATTGATATTGAAGCTACATAATACCCTGTTCAGACATAAAAGTTAATGAAGTCAAATAAGTTTTAAATTGTGTGACTGATTTGGGTGTTCACACATATTCAATTAAGTTTACGCAATTAAGCATTTGACAACTGAAAATATTGACAGTTTTTTTTTTTTTGAAAATATGTTTGAATATTTATAAAATAAAAGATGAAAAGAAAGTCAAATTTAAAAAAAAAATGTTTTGAAGGCAAGCTATTGATTAAAAGAAATTAGTTATTTAAAAATTAATATCAATAACAATTTTATAAAATTTATTTAGCGTTACCTTCGGCTGCCATTTCCTTTTTATGACATTTATTTTTAAATTTTATTTACGTTTTCTCTTTTTAATACTGAAAATATCAACTTTTCTCACTTTTGAGTTGATATTTAAGGGCACAACAAAGAGTTGCATTTTGATTTTGACTTCATTAACGTGCAATCAATTTTTAATTGCGCAATTATTTAATGGAAATTTGTATGGTAAATTGAGCTCAATAAAGGCGATAATTGTCTAAAATGCTTAATTGCTGAATTAACGTGTATGTCTGAACAGTCTATAAGTAGGAAAAAAATATCGTAAAATATGTGTGAATATGGCAATCCCAATCATATTTTATTCTTCACAAAAATATTATGATCACGATAAACATGTTTCTAGTTATTTTTAATGTTGAATTTATGTATAAATATATTTAAAGTAAAAATGTTATGATTACCATAATTACTATAATAATTAAATGATAAAAATATGGTGGAAAGTGCATTGTTTTCTATATTGTCCCTTCCAACCCCTAAACAAAATTAACGCAGACTTTAAAGTCAACGTTATCGAAATTTTTCATATAATTTTTTCATAAATTTTACTTTAAAGTCTACGTCAACTTTTTTTGGATAAGAGCAATAATGTTTCCACCAGATTGTGTTTATCTCAACCGCATTTTTTCTTTGCGTGCAGAGACCTATGTGAGCACACTTCCAATTCTTTCTTATTTAAAATAATCCAACCTAACCTACTGTAGAGTATCAAACAAAACAAACCTCTTTATCAAAACAAAATCATTCTAAAACAGCAAAAAAAAACACACTAATAATTTACACATGTTGAATGGCCAACAAAAAATATGATTTATTAATTATAAAATTCAGACCCACACATTCAGCAAACAACAAGTGGTTTCACATTGTTGTCCTCATTATCATGATAATTTTAATTTTCAATATGATCATTATCATAAATAAAAAAAACAGTTCTTCAAGTTTTCTTTTTCACTTTTTTGTGTCTCTCTTCAATCTGCTAAAAATTACTTGTATCAAAAAGTAATAAAAAACAATTTTTAATTTATGCAAATTTTTTACATAAAATTTTGTTGGTTAGATAATTTTATTTAAATTTATTAGATAATCAAAGAAAAAAGTAGTTGAAATGAAAAATGAACCTCGGAAAAAAATCGTATCCACAAGACTTACTCGTATTCGATAAATAAAATCAATTCCAACCGTATTTAATATTTGTTAGTGTATTTTAAATGAATTTAACTATTTACAATTTAATTTTTATCGGATTTTAGTCAATTTCTGTGACACCTTCCCAACGAGCCTATTAAGATTGTGGGATGGGACACATATCATTTTAAAGGAGAGACTATCTAGATTGGTAATCTATTGCTCAAATACTCAGAAGTTACTTTGGACTATTTTCAATTTTTTTTTAAATTTCCATAAACCCCAGTACTTTTGTTTTCAAAGATTTTGGCAGTTTCCGTTTTGCATCATAAAATAAAAACTACGAAGTTTTCTGAAAATGTTAAAACACTTCCAGAAAGTTTAGAGCCTACATATTAAATTCCTTATTGATTTTGCTAATTTTCATGAGCAAAATCGGGAATGGTACCTCGGCAAAATGGCGAATTGTAAAAACTCCTCAAAGCAACAACACTGGGGTATATGGAAATTTCAAAAAAATTTTAAAAATAGTTCAAAGTAACTTCTGTGTATTTACTCGGTAGATTACAAATCTAGACCCTACCCCATCTCGCAATCTTCTATGGTTCATCCACAAGTTACTTTGGATTATTTTGAAATTTTTTTGGAAATTTTTATATACCCCAGTGCTGTTGCTTTGAGTGATTTTAGTAACTTCCCAATGGACCATTAAAGATTGTGGGATAAGACACATATCATTTTAAATGAGAGGCTGTCCAGATTTTTAATCTATTGCGCAAATACTCAGAAAAATTTTTTGAAATTTCCTCATATCCCAGTACTTTTGCTCTGAGGATTTTTTATCATTCCCCATTTTGGCGAGGTACCATTCCCGATTTTGCAACAGGTAATTACTAAAACCAAAGTGGAATGAAATTTGTAAGTTCTATGCTTTCTGGAAGCGTTTTAATATTTTCGGAAAAATGTGTAGTTTTTATTTTATGATGCAAAACGGAAATTGCCAAAATCCTTCAGAGCAATAGCATATGGGTATATGGAAATTAAAAAGCTTAACTTGTTTATTTGTTAGTTTATTTTTGACCTTTTCCTCTTTAATTATTATATCCTGAAGAAGCTACTCAAGTTGGAGCGAAATATCGATATAAAAATAAATTTATAATAAAGCTTAATAAAATAGCCATTTTAATTTAATATTTTTTTTTTTTTAATTGTTTAAGGTTGTATTGCATGCATTTCACTTTATAAAAAAAAAAAATATGAACAAAAAAAAAAGCATTTTAATTAAACCTCAACATTAATTGAAATTATATAAATTTTTTAGTTAAAGTTCACACTTTAATAACATAATAATAAAAAAAATTATTTAAAATAATATACAACTAAAGAAGGATGTGAGACAAACTGGTTAGTTTAATATTTAAAAAACTAAAACTGCAAAGTAATAAAACCGAGTCGATCAACCTTCAATGTTTGTGTGTGATTTAATAACTTTTCATTTAATTTTACAATAAAAAGTTTTATATTTTTTATTTGTGCTTTGACAAATTATTTAACCACCACTTGAAATTGATTTATTTTTTTAGTTACTTTTTATTCAAATAATTGTTGGCTGTGTGTTATAAATGTCATAAACGAAAGCTGAAAATGAATTAAATCATTTGAGACGTCTATTGATATTTTTTTTAGAGGCAATTAGATTTTAACATAATAAATTTTCCCTCATTCTTAAATACATAAATATTCGATTGGTAGTTAAAATATTTTTATTTAAGAGCTAAAACAGGTAATTTTTAGTTTTTTCGGTCATTTGTGAACCGATTGCTCTCATTTTTTGCACAGCACAACTGTCATTTCTAACAAAACTACGTACTACGTTTATGTGTTTGTTTTGGATTTTAGACAAATTATTTAAAAACCGCACCAAAAATGGCCAAAAAATTTAGGTAGTTTCACGTCAGAGCCTATAGCTCAGCCATTTAGTGACCGATTGGCCTGAATTTAAATAGAAGACTGAAGACAGGAACTTCCAACAAATTGCCATTAGAATTAGAAATAGGAGCGGAAACAAGTCACCTGGTCACTGTGGCCAAAATAGACCTATTGTGACACTAATCCAAAGTTACAAATCCTTCCTAAGTCTAGTATTCATTAAGATTCACAAACTTCTTTGGGTGATTTGTCCGACAAGTCCGATGATTGTCCAAATTAAACCATTACAGTGAGACAATATGTGTTCTGCTGTCTCTTCATTTTCATTACATAACTTGCAGAGATCATTTTGACTCATATTTGCCAAGTGTTTCAATACTCTGCGAATTCCTGACCAGGTCAAGCTAAGTAATTCCTTTGTTTTCTTCCAAGATCAGAAGGGTATGAATGTTTTCATTACCCTGATACCGTTTGTTTCCAGCCAGTATTGTTGCGATTCTCTTTCCAAGCACTCCTTAAAACTGACCCAGAAGGTCAATGTATCAATTAACTGCCCCTTTTCTTGCGAGTTTGTCTGCCTTCTCATTGCTTAAATATTCACTATGACCTGGCACCCATACCAAGTGAATTCTCATACTAAACATTTCTGTAGGTATTCTAGGACCTTCAAAAAGTTGATTCAACATTCAGACGGACAGACGGACATCGCTTAATCGACTCCGATATCTATAAGGATCTAAAATATATATAGAGTGTCCCATGCATGGTTCTATACCGTAATGACAATCTTATATATACCATTTTCACCTGATTCACTTCTGGTGTGCTATACAAAAGATCCTCTGGCTTGCGGTACACTTGGCCTTTTAATAATACTGATGATGTGGCATGTGAATTAATTCTTTTAGCAACTCCTTCTTTTTTCTGCTCTATAATATTTTTCTACACATAACTTTTGCATAACTTTACTTTTTCAAATTTTGGCAAATTTTTTTGTTTTTGTTTCAATATAATTATTTTTATTTTTATTACAAAAACGTGCACTTTTTAATTAAAAAAATTTTACAAAAGGCTTGGGGCTTCTTTAAATAATTTTTGGTTGTTTGTTTCTTTTGTATTTATTTATTTTTTTATGGGGTTTTTAATAATTTTTATTATTTATTTCAGTTACACAGTATTAAGGTGATGATTTTAATTGTTAATAAAAAATTGTTTTTATTATTAATAAAAAAATGTGCACAAATTTTTCAATTTTGTTTTCTTTGTGTGTTTTTATTTGTTTAGGATGAAAGGTAGCCAAGCTAAAAAAAAATGCAAACAATATTCTGCATTAAGGTGGATCAACTTTTTAAAAAAAAAAAGTTTAATGAAAATAATAAAACGGGAAAGCCATAACAAAGGCGAATCTAAATTGTAAAAATTTTTAAACTAAAATTTTTTTTTTTTCATTTCTTGGCCAATGAAATTTGCACATTTTTATTTATTGGTAAGAAATGGGTGATTCTAAAAAGTTTATTTTTTAGATGGACTAATTTTTCAAATTAATATTGTAAATTGAAATAAATTTTGATAATTTTGAATGCAACAGTTAAGGACAAATTCGCCAATTCCGTCATTAGAAAAAAAAACATTTCTTAAAAAAACCAAATCATATAAAATTTAATAAATTCATTCATCAGCTGTTATTTCTTATTTTTCCAAGCCAACTTTTCAAAAAATTTGTTTGCCTAAAACTTTATGCCCAGTTCCACCTGTACACAGCGCATGAAATGAAGAAGTGAAGACCCCTTTTCCACACTGCAAATAATTGCATTAATTCAATAAAAAATTTCATTATTTTCCAACCAATGACACTTTTCATTAGATTTAAAAAATATTTAATTAATATATTAATTGATATTAATTCTTCTTAATTTTAAGTTAAGTTTCATTAACAAATTTATATTCAGACTTCCTGATGAGCAGCATGAGTATCAAGTAAAGTAAAACAAAAAACTTCTAACTAAATTAAAAAGCAGCTAAAAGTTAACAGCAATGAAATATAAAGTAAATGAAAACTCTAACATTTACACAACTCAAAACAATTAATTTAAACAAATTCAAAGAATTCAAAGTTTTCTGAAATAAAGAATAGCTTTCTAAGCAACATAGTGTACAGACATTAAGAAAAATATTAATTTAAAACCGAAAAAGTGTTTATTTTATGTGAATTATTAATTTAAAAAATACATATGTACATACATACGTCACTATTGCAATAATTACTTCACTATACATACGCGACAAATTTCTCTTAATTTAAAAAACTAAAAACAAAAACCTACAATTTTCTTTGTACACAGTGGCAGAGAGCGCACAATGTCTTAAAAATCTATTTATACTTAGTTGTTGTTGTTTTTTTTATAATTAGTCCACCAAACAATAATGTAGAACATATTGTTTATTTTTAACATCAAATGAGAGATTAAATATTTAAGAAAAACACAAAATATTGGCACACATTTTTCATCTTCCTAGACATCATTTTGGTTTTCATTTTCATTTGCTTTTGCTTTTGATTTTTCTATTACTATTTTTAAGAAAAAAAGCAACAACACAATATTACTTAATAGTTGTGAAGGACAAGAGGACAGACAGAGTAGCATCATAAAGACTAGAGGCAATTATTGTCAACCCAAAAAAAAACATCAATTTTAATTCATAATTTGTATTTGCCTACTATTCTAATTAATTTTCTGTTTTCTTTATTTTTTAAAAGTATTCGTTATTGTTATTTTTTAATTTTTTTTCTAATTGGAAATAATTAATTGTTTGTTGGGGGATCGTTCAATGACAAGATAGTCGTATACAAATAAAATAAAGAAAATACGCATGTACAAATGTATGGATGTATGTAAATATTTATGTATGTGTGATATGCGTGTACAAATACGGTTATTCTTGTACCGGTTCTTTTACAAATTTTTAAGTTAATAAAGCCTTTATTTTTAATGCCCTGAAATAAATTACAAGATTGTTAGAAATTGCCATTCCTTAAAAAGTATTTCAAGATTTATGGGTCCCGAAATTCAGACATAAATATAAACAAATTTGATTTAAAAATGCCTTAAGACTTGACTCAGTTAGAGAATAAGAAACATGCCTATATGAGAGACTGAGATATTGCTCACTTAGAGAGGTGTGCACGGGGGGAATGATAAAATAAAAGGAAGGCCTTAAATACAGTAAAAGGTCTTACATTTTCATAAATATATTTCAAGCTTTAATATTTGAATATACGAGTAAGGCTTGTGACGTTCATGTCCGACCCAGTTCAATAAACGATTCAGCAAATTGAACGATTCGGACGCTTACATTTTTTTTAAATTATTTTGTACATCGTTCACTGACTTTTACTGTTTAGAATTAAAATATCTAAAATTGGATTTAAAGTAGTTAGAATGTACAAAAACAGAAACCGTATATAATCGCCAAATTTCAATCATTTAAAAAAATTGTTAGTTAATTTTAAAACACATTTGGTTGAAGGCACTAAATAATCACTTGTAGTTACATGTCATTATAAAGGTAGTACGTATAATAAATAGTAGACTTGTGCTCCGTAGTTCATTTTAGTGAGCGCTCTTCTTAGTTCAAAAACTAAAAAGAAAGAGTTCGTTCATTTAGTTCATTTGATCTTTTTTATCTTTATCACTTTTACTTTTGATTTGAAAGAAATTTTTTTACGAAAATAGAAAGCAAAATTCGAAAAATTTTTAAATTTAGTTTTCGATTTCTTTTTTAATGTAATTCAAAAAGTACTTTAGTCACTATGTTCTAAAAAAATGAAGTTTTAATTTTAAGATCTTAAAATTAAGCTTTTTAGCACGCATAATACATTTTCTCTCCTTCAGTTTATTTGTTTTAAATACCATTTTTGTAAAAGAAAATAACTTGCAACTTTCGTTCCTTCGTTATTGTTTTCGTTTAAGTTTAGTTCGTTCGTTCATTTATAGGTCGTTCATTTAAAATAAAGATCGAGGAAATGAACTATAGGAATTCAAAACACGGACTAGTAAAATAAGTGAATAGTATATTGTGAATAGTTCGTTCGTGTACTACCCAAGACTAATAAATACAAGTATAAAAGGTGCTATGAAAGAAAGTCACTAGTCATCGTTCAGTGTATGAAAGAACCGATGAACGAAAATCAAAATTCATCGTACAAAGCACGAAATTAACTATGAACGAGTAAAATTACTTAGATCATTTATGTGACTTGAAAAATCTGAACGATTAAGTGAAATGAAAGATTATATTCAAGTCTATTGAATATGCTTCCAGCTTCCTCAAATACATACATGACTGCCTTATTTAATTCACTAGTAAATAGCCGTCTCGAGTTTTTTTTTCTAAAGGGCGTCCGAACAAAAACGCAAGATTTAAATTTGGCGCCATTCGAAGTGTCATTGTTTGACATTTGAACAATTGTTATTGTTTGCTAGTAGAAGGTACGAGGTTAGTAAAAAATGACCATGGACAGCGAAGGGAGTTCGTTAATTGGGTATTGGAGAGACAACATGAAAATGCTGATTTTGCCGATAAAATCATCTTCCGTGACGAGGCCCATTTCCATCTTGATGGCTTCGTCAATAGGCAGAATTGTCGCATTTGGGGTGAGGAAAATTCTCAAGTGATTCACGATAAGCAAATGCATCCTCAACGTGACACTGTGTGGTGTGGTTTTTGGGCTGGAGGAATCATTGGACCTTTTTTTTATGAAAATGAGGCAGGTCAAGCGCAAACAGTCAATGGTGTTCGGTATCGTGAAGTGATAACCAGTTTTTTCTTGCCTAGAATTGAAGAAATGAATGTGGAGGGCATGTGGTTTCAACAAGACGGCGCCACATGTCATACAGCCAGAGAAACAATTCAATTGCTGCATCAGTCATTTATTTCAAATTTAAATCTTGCGTTCTTGTTGGGACACCCTTTACAACAAATTAAGGGTGTGAAGATAAATTCGTGAGTTAAATACATTCCACACCACATGTTAACTTTGTTCCACACACTGTTAATAAAAAACTAGTTTTGAAAACTCTATTTTTTTAAATATAAAAATTAAAAATATTATTTTTTTTTTTTATATTATTAAAGAAAAAACTTCAGTTCAGTATTTTTTTAGGAAATTGCCTGAAATATAAAGTTTTTTAGAATATCGCAGGGGCTCAAACGTGCGGACGGAGTGAATGGAGTTCTGATATCTCAAAAAAAAAAAGCTCTAAGAGAGTAGATTCAGAAAATTTTGTTTTTGTGAAAAAAAAACTCCCGTTGTCAAAGCATTTTCTAAAAACGGAAAAATATTTTATTAATAAGCTAAAGTGAAAAAACATTCAAGGGGATATTATTAGTGGTGCCATGGGAACTTTAATTTATTCGGCCGCATTCAAAGAAATTTAAAAAAGAATTCACATTTTTTTGTTCTTCTCCAAACCGAATTCACATAATTTTTTTCGTTTTAAAACCGAATAAGCAAACCTATCGATGAGTTATTTAGCGCCGTTCTGTATTTCGAATCCTAATATTTTATTCTGATGTTATGTTATATTGAAAAAATCAGTTTGACATAACCTACTGTGTGGTTTTTTTTCAGATTTTTTTTAATCAGAGTTAACTATTTTATTTTTTATATATTTATTATTTGTATAAACCAACATCGCTTGAAAATTTCTACTAACAATATCAATAAAAATTATTTTTTTATAAAATTAAAAAAAAAAAACAAAAAATATTCATTAAAAAATGTAAAAATATTCTTTAAAAAATTAAGTAAAAATATTTTGGGCTCTCGCTGAATAATATAATTTTCATTCGAATTTTTTTTCTATTTTTCTATAATATACCAAACATGAAAAAAATAGGCCTATAATTTTTTTTTATAAATTTATTTTGCCAGCCAGTAGCAATAAACATAAAAAATTAAGTACAAAGTACAAAAGTAACAAATATATGTATGTACATACAAAGAGTAAATATATTTATGGCATTGTTCTCAATCAGCTGGCCGATTTGTTTGTTTTCTTCTTTTAATAATTTATTGGCTCTTTTTCTTATGTTAATTGACTGAAATGAAAATGTATTGAAATAATATAAAATATTCCAATTAAAGAAAACTGATTATGCGCCAAAGTGTTTACAAAAAGAACCAATATAAATGTATGTATGTGTGTACGTACGTATATATGTGTTATTTTTAGGTAACAAATGATTGGGCATTTTATTTTGTAATAAAATTTCAAGTATCTTTCCGTTTTAGAATAATTCACGCACACACACTTGTATGTATGTATGCTATTATGTGTTTTTCAAATATTTATTAGCATTGAGTTTAGATGATTTAGAAGATCAAACAAATATTTAAATAGTTTTAAATTTGATTAAAATATAAAAAAAAAAATATAAAACAGACAGACCGAAAGAAAGCAAAAAATAAATTTATTTTTAAAGCTCACTTTAACTAACATCAGGGGCCAAATTACGGCTGTCGATAGTGATAGAAATTTCGATACAATTTTAAAGGAAACTTCAATCGATATGGAGTGCCGTGATGTGGCCTCAGACTGTCTTAAGTCTTTGAATGTATTACTTGGAACCCAGAACAATTTTACGTTGTGTTGGGTAAACTGTTTAGCCAACAGAGCGGTCCATTTTAGCAACTATTCGAGCTATATTAGGGAGAAGATTGGTAAATTTCTCGCCGAACCACAAGCATTCCATAAGTTAGAGTTTTTAAAAATCATTTGCAAAGTGCATTTACAAAATCTTTTATTAATAAATTTAGTGAGTGTCCTCAGTAATTTACCAAGAATTTCTTAAATTTCTTTGTCTTTCCTTTTCTGTGCTAAATGTCTTTAGCTCTTCTGAAAAAAGGTGTCTTTTAAAATGATCATACTCCTCTTTATCTACATAATAAACTGAATTTATTCAAAATGTGTGTGCCAGCCTAGTTGGAGTGTGGGTTCTGCATAATGTAAAACGGCTTCAATTAATGGCGTCATGTGAATATGAAAGACAACAGCAAATGTTTTATGTACGTTAAATAATTTGTGCCAATTTTGTAAATAAATGCAACAAATAATGTAGGTGGAGGTTTTTGTTAAGAATAAAAAAAAAAGACACAGTACGGTGGGTCTGGATAGAGGATTAAACAGAAATGTGCAGCATATTTTTGTTTTAACTAAAAATTTGGATAACGTTGACTTTATCAGAATGTAAATAAAACACTTTAAGATTCATTGTAATTGCTAGTGCAAATAAAATATACCACAAATGGTTATTCAAAAATACGTTATTTTTTCTCCTTTTTAACACATTTCAATATAAATAAGGATAAAGGTGAAGCAACGTTTGGCTTCCTTAATAAATGTCAATCAAAACAATGCACTGTAGGGCTAAAATAATAAAAAAAATACTGTCTTATTCATAACAAAAAATTAGCAGCTTATTAGCCATAAGTTCTAAGGAGCTGCCAGGTATAAAGCAAATAGTTCACTTAATTGTTTTTCTTTTCCTTTAACTTTTTTTTTTTTTTGTAGAATTTCTTGTCCACTGTATGTTGCAATAAATTTGCAAACGCTTTAAATGCCATTTAAGGCTACTGGTTTTCATTGCTCGTGCCTTCAAATACACTTAAAAATATTTTTCGTTTAATTTTTTTTTTTTTTTTAATTTAATATTTCAAGCATGGATTTTTTTTATCAGAATTCAAATGAAACTGCCAAAAACATATCAAAAATTTAATTTATTAATGAATTGGCGAGCATTTTAAACATGAATTTATGATTTCAAGTTGTGTCTCTCATTTTGTTGCTTTTTTTTTTAATAAAAGCCAAAACCACACATTTAATTTCCATTTAAAGATTAAAGTTAAGACAAAAGTATTTACAAACAAAAAGAAAGAAAAAACTAAATAGAACATTTCAACATGGACTTATTTTATTCATTTTGTGTTTTTGATGTCTTGGAAAAATAATCGCGCGCATGCGTTTTCTGTGTTTATGAGTAAAATAATGAATTTATATAGAGTACAAGTAATTGTTTGTTTCATTTTTATCTGTTCTTTATTTCATTTTTTTTTTTTTTTTGTTTGTAATTTAACGATCGATATACATACAATGTGCGTTTTTATAGCAAAAAAAAAAAAAAATAATAAGACAACGACAACTCTTATGAAAAAATCAAACTGAGATTGTTATAAACAAAATATTGAGTGCTTGGAATACTAATTAAAAACAAAGAGAAATGTTTGATGTTCATACGACGTTGTTTGTATCTTCTTTATTTTGTTATTGTTTTCAATACAGACACAAAAAGCTATTCAAACATTAAGCTGTTAATGAATTCATAATGAAAAGTTAGGCATTGGCTATGCTATATTGTAGCTATAAGTGCATAAAAAATGTGAAATTAAATTCCAACTTTCAAAACTCTACTGGTATAGTAAAAATTCATACAAATATATTTGTATTTCTAATATGTTTGCTTGACAACAATTTTACTCCTTTAACACTCTGACCTTCAACACACTTAGAATATTTTATTATTATTGTTATTATCATTTCTATAAACTTGTAATCACCATCGAATGAGTATTAAGCCTAGTAATCGCAAGTAGTAAATATTTTTAAGGGCTTTTTTTGCACATGAATGCGGCATTTAAAACATGTGCAATATCTTACAAACAGAACATGATTTGCTCACAAAAATAAAATAAAATAAAAATATTATACCCATTTAACACAACAAAAAAAGAAAAACATTTTCTTTGCAGCTTTTAAATAAATAAAATAAAAAAGAAAAAGCAGCAGCAAACAGTAGCCCAACATGTACAACTTGTTGTTGGAAAAAAATAAATTTAAATTAAAATAAAAAGAAAAAAAAGAAATCACATACCATTTTTAATATCGTATGAGATTCCAAAGGAGAACATGTTGTTATGCACTTGTTGTGGGTGTCTATTTTAATAAAATATACAAGGGAAATATGCCCATTAACGGTATTCAAAATTTTTAACAATTTCAAATTTTTAAATTTCTTTTTTATCTGTTAAAATATGAAAAAACCTAAAAATATTTCTTATTTATAAAATTATTTTGATTTTAGCAAATGGTATTGTTTTCATTGTCCTCTCGTTCCAGAACCACAATAATAAAGTGATTGAGTTAAATACAACAACAAGAAGTGAATTTTAAGTCGACTTCACCCTAATCATACCGACATAAAATACAACAAATTCTACCAACATGGTCTTTGAGCCCCACACATGGAAATATTTACGAAAAACTTTAATTAATGAAAAACTAGTAAAGTTAGACTTAACTTTTTATTAAACACATTGTTTGCATACAAAAGTTTTTATACAATGTCCATTACAAACATTATTATAACATTTTTGACAGGATTGTTTAACTAAACGACTTTTTGTAGGATCACACATATATCAGCTTTTGCGTTATTTTGTTGCACAATTAGTAACTTTTGGTGAAGTTTCTTCCTAAAGAACTTTCTTTATGAACTGAACTGTAGGCCGTAGTAATTTATTTCGTAAACTTTGCTTCTGCAACTTCTCACAGATAGAATTTTCGAGCTTTTTTTGACTTGCGTGTCTTTTTGAATGTCGGCAGCTTATGTTGCATTTTTTTATTATCACTTATAAAAAATAGAATAATTTAGAATTTTGAATATTTTTTTTTTTGTTTTTTTGTTAAACTATAATATACAAAATATATGTAAAATACAACTCAAGAAGTTTGGTTGCGATATACCGAATATTTTCTTTACTACATTGAATTAAACATCAAAATGTGTCTCACAGACACATGTTGGTAAGATTAGGGTTAAGTAATTTTTCCTTATAAGCTTAGAAATATTTACTGCTTTTGTGACACAAGCGATCTCTTTTGTTCTCTATATGTACTACCTTTTAAAACTGTAAAAAGAAAGTTGATTGTGGAAAAGATTTGGCCAAAATTGCCAACCCAAAATTATTGTGTGTGTGGACACAAAAGCAATTTTCAAAAAGAAAAATTGGCCTTGAGTGCGTATGGTCGCAATAGTTTAAATTTCACAAACTGTAGTAAGCTGCAAGGTACCTACTAGAGTCCTGCACAAGCATAGCTTAAGTGGCTAACAATCACTTTCTGGTATAAAATATTATATGTACTCGTATGTATGTGTGACTTTAAAATTATTGTGTGCAGCTCTGTGGTGCCTACATCACTTACATACATCAACTTAATAATGTGTGGTTCTTTCCCATTTCATATGATGAACATAAATTATGAATATTTTATTCATAATTTACTCTCAACATCATGGAAACATACCCATATACATACATACATACATACATATTTAAAAACATACCTACATATATTCTTTTAACTCTGCCAGAGTTGAAGTTGATCGACAGCTGACTTATAATGTCAAAAATGTTAAAATTCTTCTACAAGATTTTTGTATATCTATTAAAAACAATAATAATAAACTTTTGCTTGTAACCGTTAAATACAAAAAAAATATTTAAAAATTCTTTTAATATATTTTTAGATTTTTTAAAATTTTAAAAAAGAAAAACTCCAGAATTCTTAACAATGATAACGAAATTTTCAACATTTTCCATTAAAAGTACATACGAGTACGTTCCTGAAGGTATTTATTTCATTAAAAAAATAGATTATTTATCGATACCTTTAATCGGTATTTGAAAATTTCTCTTTTTTATATTGTTTATACAAAACTCAATTTTGAAAGTTTTCTTACCTTATAGTATTTGTTTTCAACCAACAACTTTAATTTATTATGTTTAGAAAAAAAAATATTTATTTATGGCTTTTCGTGTTACAGTTTTAGACAGGCTGACTGGCACTCAATAGCACTCACTCACCACCCATTTGCACATCCGATTTTTTTAATTTTCTTTTGCACATTAGTTTTGCAATTCTCAAAAAATGTCACGCATATACGCACTCAGGTAATTATGTTTGTTTATGTATGCATATACTCATATACATACATACGTAATATATTATTGCACTTGATTTACATACAAATGGATATACATATGTAAGCAGGTATATTTTAATTAACTAAGAACTTTGTAAAACAAACAACAACATAAATAACGAAACTTGCTTAAATTCGCATG
The DNA here is from genome assembly GCA_947397855.1 of Thelaira solivaga. NCBI lineage: Eukaryota > Metazoa > Arthropoda > Insecta > Diptera > Tachinidae > Thelaira > Thelaira solivaga. Next base: position 21,432,648 of record OX377610.1, read on the forward strand.
TTTGTATGTTTCCTTTTTTCGTTTTTTCTTTTAAGCCAAACAATATGAAAAAAATAAGGCACGCTTTAATAAAATAGTTTCGATATTTACTATATATAGAGAATACTCATACACCACGATGAATGGATGAAATACGTATGTCTGTATACCGCGTCCGTCGTAATGCGTTGTGTTGATCAACTGCTTGCTTTCACGTACACACAACAAAATGTAAAATGAAAATACAATATGCGCATCCCACTACACCACAAAACCTCCCCATTGAATGGAAAGATAGAAAAACGCACACTAAAATAAACATTCGTTTTCACAAAAGTCTCTCGTAAATTACCGTTCACACAAAAACGATTAAGCAACCGTTCCGACCGATCAATCGACCAACAACATAAAAAATTGCGAGCAAATTCATTACAAACAATAACAAACAGAAAAATATTTACTCACACTTTTATAAACTCGTACCCGTCGTATCAGTAGCAACAATTTAAATTCTTTTCAAATTCAAATTAAACCAACAAAGCAATTGCATACATGTGTTTATGTAGATATGTGCATGCACTACTACTTCTACTATTACTCTCTTACATTCCGTTAGGTTTCATTTAGCCCACTTCTCTCCCGTCTTACTCCCTCATTAATAAAAATTCATATGCTAACAAATTTCTCTTGTTTTCTTTTTAATTTTGGGTACATAAGTACATATCTACGTATGTATGTACATGAATAACAGAAAAAAATTATTCCGGCAAGATCGTACATAAGTCGTAAAAGTTATTTATGATGTCTTTAAGAGATTTTATAACTTGCCACAACTAAAAATACAGTTGAATGCAAGGACTTGAAGTGAGAATAATGTGTAGAAAAATGTCCTTCATTTTGTCATACAAGCACTTTTTAAATGCCAGTTTGGCTGGGTGTCTTGCACTTACCGTCGGGGTTGTCTTGAAGATATGCTGGGATGTACTTTTTAAATATGTATATATTAAAGGGCTGCACAAGCATACTTGAAAGCCACACATCACTACAAGCATGTGTAATATTTTATAATAAAAAGTGTTTGTACGCCATTTCTTTATATGCATGGGTGACCCGTATATGTGTATGTAAATATATACACATTACAGGACTGCACAAGCATACTTGAAATGGCTTGCCAGCACTTTTTATTATAAATTATTACACATGGTTGTAGTGATGTGTGGCGTTTAAGTATGCTTGTGCAGCCCTTTAATACATATGTACTCGTATGTATGCACTAATAAGAATGATTGTTTATTTTTGTTGATGGGGAAACTGAGAAATTCTTTTAGTGGGTGGGCATGATACTACAATAGTAGATAGGCAGTTTCAGCATCGTAAGATGTACGGGTCATGGACTGTATTTTTTTTTAGAATTCTTTGTTTTTTAATTTGAATTCTTATTATAAAAGTGCACAGCAAATTCCAGGTGTTTCAAAAATAATCATCTTAATACACACTCGCGCATATGTATGTACATACGAAGTTAGCACTTAAAGTCATTGCAAATAAAAATATTTAATGGCGCGTTCAATTCAATACCTTATGATTTAGCAATGAATAACGATATATATAAAAGTGGTTTTCTTCCAACTCCTAAATATATGTATGAATGAATTTTTGTTAGCACTATTTTTCACTGCCTTTCAAATTTTCAAAATACATACTCGTACTCTATCGATAAAAAGTGGAATTCATCACATACCAGAGGCACATCCATACATAAATATTCTCTATTTTAACCATCTCTGCTCTGAAAACTTAAAATATACCTACTTCTTCCTTTAAAATATGTGCTAATTAGCTTAAAATTTTATTTTTTGTCGCAATTAAATCAATAACTTTCTTACCTGCATTATCAATAATTTTGATCAGGGATGGTAGGGTGATATAGCCCACAATGAAAACAATACCGTTTGCTAGAATAGAAATAATTTAAACAGAAAAACTTTTAAGACTTTTAAAGGTGTAGTACAATAAAATAACGTAAGTTGACATAAGCGGTTTTTCCATATTCCCACAAATTTACTAAAATTTCCCACTTAGCAATGTGGTATTTATAATGTGGCAGCTCTTTAGTTATTTCATCTCAGACCAAAACCGTTTAGTGCAAATATGGCAAGTATACAATTTAGATCTCATTGTATAGATATAAAAGTTTATTATTGTTTTAAATTTAATTAAATAATGTATAAAACATTAATATAGAAACACACAAAATTTCTTAAATTTGTTGTAGTAATTATTATATAAATTTTAAGTAAATATAGCATGAAAACTGCATTATCAATAATTTTTTCATATTACTTTATCCCTTTTGACTAATCTAGTCTACTCTATTTTGTTTGAATGGTTGTTTCTGCATAAAACAATTTAATGGCTGTCGTGTCAGTTGTCGTAGAAATCGTACGCAGTTTGCTACTTTTAGAAAATTATTTCGTAAAAATTTTGCAGTGTCGCGTAGTGAAATGTAATATAAATGTAAGTTCTTAAAAAATACTAATGAAATATAGCTTGTAAAGTTTTGGTATAAAAATAACCTCAAAATTTTTATAACGGAGGTTATAAAGTTGAATGTTATAAAAGTAATTAAAAACAAAATGTTTGTGCAGAAAATATAAAAACGTGTTTTTCACTTTGACGGAACGAAACACATGTGATGTAATCAAGAATGGCTACGCCTGACCCGCGGTGGATGTGCTAAAATTTGATCAATAAATAAAGCATAAAATTGTTTATATGCTAAAACAAAACAAATAAATAAATAATATAACCTCATTTGGCCATAACCTTAAACAAGAAATGGAAAAATGGAAAATTTTCGTAAAGTAGGAATTATTTTTAATATGGGCATATATGGAGCTAATAAAATGTCTTCAATTGTCATTTTTATAATGCTGCCACCTTCCGTAATGGTCATTATCGATAATACAGTGTTGTGCATAATCCGAAAAGATAGAGACAAATAGTTGTAACTTTGAAATGTTGAAGAATTTCAGTAGTAAAAATGAAAATATTGTGTTTGTTGCTACTGTTAGAGTACATTTTCCACCCATTATTTGTATATAATAACATGTATAATTAATATATAAACCAAAATAGTAATAAAAAACTCTAGTAACAACCTACTTTTTCCTCTGATTTCAAATTAATTTGCTTCCTCTTCCAAACGTATTTGCAGTGCTACACAAAGCTTAAAAACAATAATAAATTATGGATAATCATGGCTATGGTGGTATACAATGGATACAACATCACTCCAATAATATCTCCTCACATGTCGGCGACATGAAAAATTCTGCACACTTCTTAATTGATCCTCATCCACCGCCCGAAGAGGATCTTATGGCCAGTGCTAATTCTTCTTCAGAATTTATAGTTACCGAGGATGATACAGATTCAGTAACAACAGCACAAATTGCTGCAGAAAATCTTATTTTTATGGCTCGTGATGGCCAAATGATGACAGAAATTATAACAAATACTGGAAATGATAGAACTGAAACCGTAGTTGTGAGTGCAAGTGATGGTGAACATATTGATTGCGATGCAATCATGGAACAAGCTGAGTTAATACAACAACATGAAGATACTGGTGGTGGAGTTTATAATGTAGGTCATTTTACCGATAATACACCACAAATGGTTACAGAGGAAGTAATCACTGATGATTGGGTGCAACATCAAGGTGAAGAAAGGTAAGATTATCAGTTAGTGTGCATAAGTTAAAAGTTTGACATAACGAATATAGCTTTGGTGTAATGCTGGAAAATAATTAATAGATTTGTACGTAACAGTATTGTTACGTTATAAAATTGTATATTCATAATACAAAGACAAAAGTTATAAATGAAGGGCTTAGATCTTGCTGAATTTTAGTGCCAATCAATATACAAATTTTTATAAATAATAAAATTGCTTCTAATGTAGATCTCTAAAGTCTTCTTCAGAAACACTGATTTCAATAAATACACAGTTGTTTTTTTTTATATAAAATTTCAAATAGAAAAACAAATAAATAAATAAAAAATAAATGTTTGTATGAATTTCTTAAAGACCTTTCTATTTCCTGTGGCTAAGGCTATAAGTATATAATTGTTTTTAAAACGCTTTCGCATATGTTGATATTTGGGAAAAATAATAAAAAAATCAATTTTCTATGATCGAAACTAGCAATGGCATCAAAAAAGTTTATATTTAATTAATTTTCAGTAATGCTTTTGTTTTCAATTATTTTTCATACTAAAATCAAAAATTAGATTCAAATTGTAAGGAGATATTTTGACTTAATAATTTTGCTCATCTACCTACTGTATGTTTTTTGTAATAAAAAATAAGTGAATAATTTTTTTAGAGTCGAAATACCAGCAGAGCAAATTATTGGTTCCAGTTCTCAAGTGCTTTTAGATATTGAAGTTCCCCTGCCAACAGTTCAAGATGAATACACTGCTTTACGTCCATATCCTTGTGACTTTTGCAGTCGGCGTTTTCGGAAAAAGGCAAGCCTTATGAATCATATGGTAGCCCATCAAACAGACAGGCCACATTTGTGTAAGTTATGCGGAGCAAGATTTTTAAGAAGACAAGATCTTATAAATCATTTAAAGGGACATGCTGAAGAACCTACTGAGCAACAACATATGGATGACAATGATTGTGAGTAGCAATTGGAACAGTTGAAGAATAAAAATATCAATAGTAGAATTATATTTTTTAGTTATACATTTTGATACTGATACAACATCTCCTTCACATCGTACTTCCAATGATAACTATTATGAACAAGATTGGAGTGTACCGGAAGATTCCGTAACTATACCAACTAAATCTAGTCGCAAACATCAACATATTGCCTCCATTTCCAATCAACAAATATTGATTGAAAATGCTTTACCATCTCCGGATATGCTGAATGCTACTCAAAATACAACAGCAACTCCGAGAGAGCCTCTAAGTCGCCTTAAATCTAAAGAAGATAATTCCTTTGTAATGGATGTACCAAACAATTGTACGTCAAGTGAAATGGTTATTTCATCGGCATACAGTATTATAGAATGTGATACCTTGTCTGCAAACACGGCAGCAGTCAAACTAACTCAGGATAACATAACTGCTCTACCAGTAAATGACGATGTGCAAAATGTCTTGCATTATTCCGTAATTGACGAAAGCAAGCCATTTGTTTGTCAACAATGCGGTTTAGCATTTTCAAGAGAAAAAGCTATGGTTTCGCATACAAAGGTACACAATTTTTTATTTGTTTAATTGTTCGTAAAAGCTTATGTATTAACAAATGATGATTGAGTTTACGCAATCATTCTAAAATGATTGAAGGCTGTGTACTCAACACCAATGTTACGACTAATAACACATCCTTGAAATTCATCTGATGTCGATAACAATTTCTCATTTTGCCATAAGTGACATTTATCAAAAGTAAACAATTTATTAATGCGTTTCTTTTTTCATTTATTTATTGTTAGAGTCATCGTAGCGATTCTCCTTTTACATGCCCTCAATGCAACGATTTATTCTGGGATCAAAATAGTTTACAAGAACATCAAAAAACTCATCAGTTTGAAGAGAGTAATTCTGAATATGATCCCAATGAGGGTGGAGACGACACACAATCTGAATCAGAGTGCGAACAACAGTTGTATGGTGATTTTTATTGCAGTGAATGTGGTATGTCCTTTCATAGACAGGATCTTTTGAAACGTCATTCAAAATGTCATATCAAAGAATGTATGGGGCCGACGGGTCAACTAAATAATAAACCCACAGACAACAAAGATCAACATTGTTGTAATACTTGTGGTGAGACATTCGTCGAAGCTTTAGACTTATTGGCTCATGCTGAAATACATGCACGTTACCCGAATTTTAAGTATGGCTTTTCTACATTTTGACAATTTTAACCATAAATTATTAATAATCTGCTAGAAAAGTGATAACTAATAACAATTTGTGTATTTTTCAGATGCGTTTTATGCGGTGAATCATTCTTCGAAGAATCCACTATTAAGAAGCATTTGCAAAGTCAGCATTCCAATGAACTTACAGAAAACTCCTGTATTTTATGTGGCAAAGAATGTCGCGACCGTAAGGCTTTAATGAAACATGCTTGGGATCATTCCCGTGAAAAACGTCACTCTTGCTCGAAATGTGGTAAAAATTTTCATAATAAAGCTCGACTTAAACGACATATGGCTTCGCATCGTGACAAATCCGTACAATGTGATGTATGTCACGAGGAATTTCCTGATGGCCGTAGTCTTTCTAATCACCGCCATTCACATAGTGCGAATTCTGCAGGAAAATTATTTCCCTGTTTGGAATGTGGCAAAACCTTTGGCTCTCGTAGTTCTCAACAGATTCATGTACGTATACACACAGGGGAAAGGCCATACGGATGCCGCTTTTGCTGGAAAGCTTTTGCCGATGGCGGTACTTTACGAAAACATGAACGTATACATACCGGAGAAAAGCCTTATGCTTGTTCCGTTTGTCCACGAGCTTTCAACCAACGTGTTGTGCTTAGAGAACACATACGTTCTCATCACTCGGGATTGGATACGAAGAGAGGGACCTACTACTGTACGGTTTGTGGTGCTGAATTGACATCTTCAGGAGATTTAATACAGCATCTAATACAACATAGTGATATGAATACGGCTATGCAAAGGCAACCAGTAGTAAGTGTTTTTATGCTTACAAGTCCTGATTGTTCAGTTTTCAATCCTACATGCAACAATGTTTCAAATTTCATTAATGATAAAAACTTTTTCTTTCTCCACATTTTTATTACATAGACTGGACCTCGAAAATATAAGCGCAGACGTAAATTACAGCCCCATGAGCTTGCGCGGCTTAAACATGAAGAAAATCATAATGGTGTTGCCGCTAGTGATATTGATTTATCAGATTTTGATATAGACAATGTCGACGATTTGCTAGCTATGACATCGGATACTGTCATTGAGACAGCAGCCGGGTCACACGAACCAACAAGCAACAATCAGGGGAAATCCACAAAACGAAAGCAAGTTGCTTCTGTCACACATACCGGATATAATAATAAAATTAAAACCGTCCACAACAAGACAAGATCACACATAAAAAATCAAGATGAGATTGATTTAGATGTGTGTAACGATGATGATACAATTAAGAAACAACGCTACACTTCTACCAGTAGCGAAAAAATTTGGCCAACAAAACAGACTGAAGACTCTTACAAGTCCTTGCTGTCTAATTTAGAAACAACTCTTCAAAGCATAGATACTTTAGTAGTGGGACCATCTACCAAACTCCCAATAAACTCAGACAACAAATCGGAAAAGGCACAACAACGGCAGACAAAGCGAAAAGTGAAACAAGAAACAACTTCTGGGGCTCAGAGAACACAACAGGTGAAATTAACTAGAGCCGACAAGGAGCCAGCGTCATCAAACAGCCGAAGCCGTAGAAGCAAAAATTGTGATACCAAACAGTCTAAAGGTCCACAAATGATACACACGGAAAAATTAAATATTAAATCTAATAATAATGATAGCGGAATAGGAGGGTCAGCTGGAAGAAAGAAAAACAAGTCAGTTATAACCCGAACGCAAGCTTCAAATATCGATTTTCATCCAAAAACTTCTATAATGGATGATTATGACATTATATCTCCTGCCCTGCAACCACCTAAACAAATTAGCTCAAGTCCATTACATATAAAGCAAGAACAAGATAATCACAACTACATTCACCAAAAACATCATCTTTTAAAGAATGCTTCAAACTCAAATCACATGTCTGTACGGACGCAACCTACTACCCGCCATACCAATACAAATGATATATATGATGCTCACTTACTGCTGGAGGCTTCGTGCTTGCGAAACGATTTGGATGATTTTCTTAGATCTCCTTCAAAGTTGGATAAATCAAGACAACGATTCACAAGTGAATCATCCACCCAATTTTTAGCTGAACAATCGGAAGATGAACAGAATTTAATAAAAATAGAACCCACATCACCTGATTTAAGAGAAATAGTTAATGGCGCTAGTTCGATTAATACACCCTCCGTACAAACAGACCTTGAGCTGGAAGTGACTTCTACCAAAAGTCGTAAAAATTATAAATCTTCCCGAAGTCAAAGGGCTTTAAATTCAAACCGTAAATATTTAGATTTTACAGATGATATAAACGCCAATGGATCTACGGATCTAAATAAATCGAGCTCCTCTTCGAAATCTTCGAAATCTAATAGCACAGAACCAAACAAAACAATAAAAGCTACACAAAATACTACAGCCACAACTACGTATTTGGATTACACGATTGTGGATACTTTTAATACGGTTACAAGTTCCTCCGAAAATAATAACTCGTTCACTTCCATCTCAGCAGTAGTTTCAGCAGCTGATGCTTCAGCCGCGGCGGCTCAACAAAACTCTTCTCCTGTTACACGTAAACCTCAACGGTATTTTGAGTGTGAAATGTGCAGCGCTATATTTTCAGATCGAGCTCAACTATTGGATCATGTACCCATTCATATTTAAACGCTTTTATACAAAAATAATAAATAACATTATTTGCTTGCATCGTAAATATCTAATAATCATATAATTAACCACACCAGTGTGCCAACATTTCATTCTTTTGTTATCCAATTAACAAAGCATATTTTCACATATTGATATTCTTTTAATAGTGTATAATAATTTAATCAAATTACTTTTAAAAATCCTTTAATTGTAATGTCTAGTTTTGTATTTTTTCTTTCTATATTAATATAAAGTTGAAATTGTACTTTAATAATTTAATCAAATTACTTTTAAAAATTCTTTAATTGTAATGTCTAGTTTTGTACTTTTTCTTCCTTCTATATTAATATAAAGTTAAAGTTGTACTTTCTTCTTAAGAAAAATATTTATCGATTTTTCTGTTCTTTAATTAAAAAATTAAAACAGCCATTTTGAAAAAAAAATATTTCTTGTTAAGAAAGGAAATAACATTTTCTTATTAAACTATTGATTTTTTTTTTTTCAGAAAAAGAAACACCATATTTAAGTAGTCTTTAGTTTCTAACCCCTAAATTCTTATTGGGAGTTGTTTATTTTAATTCAATCCTTTGCCTAACATTTTTAATTTTGTTGCATTCATTTTAATATTAAGATGATATGACATAGAATTTAGATTTTGTTACTAATATAAGCCTGTCCTGCAATACAGGCTGTTTTTTTTCTTCCTAAACCAAACAATAAAGAAGGATACATATTTTATAATAAAAATTAATAATTGTATATGTAATGGCTTTTATTTAGTTCATAGATATTTGTTCACTGGTATTAAAACAGACAAAAAAAAATGCAAAAGATATTTTTGAATTTCAGTATCAAGTTGTTGATTGAAAATCAATTAGGCAATGAAATAAATTTTATTTATTCCATGAATTTTCTTAAAATAAGAATTAAAATAAAAATTTATTTTTAAACTTGTAGGAAACAGTATAAATTATGCTGGGAATTGTAGGTTGATGTTTTCTTTATGCGGATAAGCAGACTTTCAGTTCTTTTTAGATATAATGAAAAATAATACAAATCATTCTTTTACAGCACTAAAGTAAACAATTTTGTTATGTAAAAGCTAATTATGGCCAGTTTTACTTTTATTTATGATGCTACCTACAGCAATTCGCCACTGAAAAGAATATATTATACTACCACTGATATTCCAAAATGCGTTTTAATTAACTTCAAGCAAAACTACCGAACCACATATATACAACTTAAATTAATTAGAGATCCGCGACAATTGAAAAGATTTTATTTTGTATTCCAGCACAGTTGGAGATACTAAATATTCCTGCTAAATATCATTTTATATAATCCCAAAAAGGACACAATTACTAATAGTAATTATGATGTAAAAGTATTTGAATAAAAATTTTGGAGTAATCTTTAATAACTACATATATACATACATATACTTTTTGTATGTTATATCAAACAAATTTGTAAAGTTTAATATAAAAAAATTAAAGATAATAGACGTTTAATGTGGAAACTGTTTTATCTACTAAATAGAACTTGTGCATATTTTATACATCTGGTAGCACTATTTTAATAGCAAAGTTATAATTTAGTCTCTTTGTTGTCGCTGGAGTATGTGCTTCTCCTTTATTGAAGTACGCCCGTTATCGGATTTACAAATAACTACATATATTTAATTAATTTAACAATTTTAATATGTGTAAGCAAATAAATTTAGTGTCAAACTAATTTTTAATTAAAAAAAAGTTGTATAATAATGCAATAGTAAAAAGAAAAAGTGAAGTGAAGTAACCAAAATTTTAGCCACGCAAATATGAAAAGAAAACGAAGAAAGAAATGTTGGTTATGGTTTGTTTGTTATTTCACAGCAAATAAAAAATTTGTTAATATAAAAAATTTAATTTTTTTGTTCAGTAAAATAAATATATATGCATATAAATGTGTTTAAATGTTTTGTATGTATGATTGTGCAATTTGTTTAATAAATAAGCCGTTACTTAAGGTTCAGTGCATATTAATGAAAAAAAAAAAAATAATATTTACCGAAAAGAAATGAGTAAGAACGAAAAGTAAAAATGCCCGAAAATCATGATCGTTAGTTAAAGAAAATAATATATAATGAAAACGGCATTAAAAATATTTAAATGATGAGTAGTCAATAGTAAATATTTATATTTGTAAAGGTAAAAAAGCTTCAATTATAAATTAACGTTGTGTCTTAAGTGCATGTTAAGTGTTTTGTAAACGTATTTAGGTTTTATTAATATTTACCTGACTTATTGGAAAATAGTAAGTTATTTTATGAGATAGTATTTAATATCTATTTAGACCTATGTGTAATATTTCTGCAATGTCACTGAAATATGATGCATAGAGCCTAGATTCATTAATTTGCTTTAAAAAGGTATTTAAAAATTTTTAAAGTCGATAAGTTCGTTAATATCGATTAACTTGATATCTCTGCCATCTCTTTATTCATTGTAATTGTCGTATAGTGTGTTCAGTGCAATTTGCTTGTATATACTTTTGTGTGTGTTTTTGACAACAAAGAGACGCAAAAAAAAACGATAATAAAAATATAATGTATAAAACAATTATATTGTTAATAATATTAAATTTAACTGTCTTCAATATTAACGCAATGTCGAATGAGGTAAGATATGTCCGGAAATTTTTTAAATAACTGATTTTTAAAATATATCTTCTAAAAAATACTTGTTTTTAATTAAGGAAAATATTGTGGGCGGTAGTCACCCAACAGATCTGAAAAAAGCCGAAGAGCAACTCAAAACATCTCTTACCAAACTAGCTGCTGGTGAAGGTCCAACTTTCAAGTATGTATATATTAAATTATAAAAGATTTAATTTTCTTAAAATTTTTTGATTTTTATCTTTTAGACTTGGAAAAATGTACTCTGCTAGTACCCAGGTTGTAGCAGGAAGTCTAACTCGAATTGTTGCCGATCTTATAGATGCTGATGGCAATACCAAAGAGTATAAAGTAGCTATTTGGAGTCGCCCCTGGTTGCCTAATGGTATTGAAGTTACATTTGAGCGTGAGGGAGAAGACAAAATTGTTAGGAAACATAATGCCTAACAAAATAAATCACTTCAATATATAATAAGCAAATGTGCTTATTACTCACCATTAACATACATGCATATATTTTTCATCTAGAAATACTGATTATTTTGTATATAAAATTCAGATTTCACAAATGCAAACAAGCATCAGCAAGTTTGATAAACCTGTAATATTTCTTTGTTTTATAAATAAAATACAATGTATTTTTTTTTAAATTATTATTATTGGTTTTTATACCGGAATTATATTTTGCGATGCTGAACGAATTTATGAACGTATGTAGGTGTCAGCAAAGCATGTACTACTTCTACATAGATACCTATTTGAAGTATATCAAATGTTTATAAAGCTAGTTTTTATAGAAAAATGTTCTCTTTATAAATCTAAAAAATAGGAATTTGATCTTAAGCAACAAAAAAAAAATCAGTTGTGCTTCACGAGTAAAGCTCATAAGTTCTAATTAATGAATAGATAAACAGAAAAATTTTCCCATGGTGCATTATTATTATTTAAATTACACAAGCCTACAAAATTATTTTTTTTTGTGATGCTTGCAGTTTCATGGTCAGCTTGAATACCATGGTAGTAAGCTTTAATCGCTATAAATTACTTTTTCAACACTACGTGTGGTTCTAAAGATGTAGGAGAAAAACGACAAGGTTACGCCATATTATTTGGAATTACTCGATAACTTGTTCTGTGATTGAGATTAAAAAAAACACGTAAAGTTTGGCAATAAAATATATTAAAATTTTTTACCTGTCTTGAATTTCTGAGATATTCACGAAGTTTTATAAAAAAATTTTTTTTAATAAAACTCAAATCGAGGTCATATACAGTGCTGTGAAAAATAATAAGGACATGTTTCAATAACAATAAAAATAACAGATTGTTTTGATATTGAAGTGAACCAATTTAGTGCTTAACAAGTAAATTATTTTGCAATTTTTGTCAATTTGGCAATTTTACTTTAACTTATTTACGATTAAGGTATTTCACATGTGAAAAATAATAAAGAATTTGATTTATTCGGACAATATAAAAAAAAGAATAATAAATTGCAAAAGATCATTGTGCTTAGGTGAATACTTATCTTTTAATGAAGATTTAACGACATTGAAAAAATTTTCAGAGAAATTTAGATCCTGTTATTGTCCCAACCATTACAAAACATTAATCTTTTTGTTTTTAAACCACTCTTTCGTAGTGAAAGTGAGTAAAGAATACTTTAATCGTAAATAAGTTAAAATAAAATGACCAAATTGATGAAATTTTTTTTAATTTACTTTTATTTATGAATGATTTTATTAAAGAAGTTGAAATAATAGTCGAGTTCAATTATGTAAATGTTCTATAAAAATTAAAACAAGTGAAATTTCCATAAAAAAAGCAAAAATTATTAAAAATGTGAAATGTCGGTGGTATTTTTGATATGTCTCTGCCATTTGCTGACCGATTGCTCTTTTTTTTCAGGAGATATTATGAATGGTATTTCTGTTAAAAAATGTAAGTAAATTTTTTCTCCCTTTTGTATTTCAGACAAAATACGCAAAAACACAAAGCAAAAATTATTGAAAATCCAAAATTTCGGTTGTATTTTTGATTTTTCTGGTCCATTTGTGGATCAATCTTTTTGATTTTTTGCACAGACATTATAATTGTAATTTCATATAAAACTGGGCACCACGTTTTTTTGTCCGTCTTGTATATTAGAAAAATTAAGCAAAAGCCCCATCAAAAATGATCAAAAAATGGAGATAGTCGCGATTTTTGACTCATAGTTCCGCCATTTATCTACCAATCCAGCTGAGTTTTGATCCAGATAAAATACGCAAAAAAAAAGAAAGCAGAAATGAATGAAAATCTAAAATTTGGTTTATATTTTTGATATTTCTCAGCGATTTCTGGACCGATGGCTATAATTTTTTACACATAACTGTCATTTCAAACAAAACAGCATACAACGTTTTTTTGTCCGTTTCCTTGTTTAGACAAAATACGCAAAAAACCCACTCAAAAAATGGTAAAAAAATAGAGGTAGTTGCGGTTTTTGACTCATAGCTCCGCCATTTATTAGGCGATCTGGCTTAATTTCAATAAGAATAATCTGACAAAAACAGCTAACAGATTGGTGTACTAAACTTTTCTGTACGTAGCCTATTGATTTCAGAAAGTTGATTTCAACAACTTGACAGATACACAGACAGACGGACATCGCCAAGTCGACTACGCTATTTTGAAATATATATACTTTATATTGTGTCCCATGTACAGTGTAGAAATTACGAACGGAATCACAAAGTTATATATACCCTTCTTACTTACAGTGAAGGGTATAATAATGGAACTAAAATAAAATTTAATCTTAAGAAGAAAATATTAAGTAAATTTTCTTCTTAGTGATTAATGAAGAAATGAACTTAACAACGCAATTTCAAAATAACAAAAAAGTGTTTTATGTGATAGAAAAGTGAATTATAACAGCTTCCCTGTTCAATCTATCACATGTAATACAAATTTATTTGTTTGTAACATGTTCTCAGAGTCCATGTATTTTTAATTAAGTGTAAAAAAAGGCACAGACGAACAAATTACAATTTAATTATGTGAATGTAACTTTAGAAAAAGAAATTAACTCCTTTAGAGAGGCTTCATATTATTTTATATCACAGTGTAGTCCAAAAATATAGAAATAATTAATAGTCATTTAGTTCGGTAGTAAATAGAATAACTCTAGTCAGAGCTATTATTTTTGTAGTTGTTATTGTTTTTTTAATAAAATTTATTAGCTAACGTGTGAAATTTATTACACTTTTAACAATAGCTGAAAAAAAAGAATAGTTACCTATTAAAATAAAAAAAAACTGTAATTCCTCCCACTTCTATTGGTGTTGATTTGTCTGTTAAATTTTAGTTTTAATTACTCATATGAAATTTACATACCCTTCAGCAAACCGTGACACAGAGTTGATTTGAATTAAAAAAAAAACTATTCAAATTTCTATTTTTTTAATTGTTTAAATTCTTATACAAATTCAAAATTCATACCATAGATCCAATTCCTACCAAACAAATAAAATTGGCTAATAGTAATAATAAACATTTCCTGATGTAGACCACAGCGATATTGTGAAACATTTTTTTCCAGTTAAAAAGGTTTTACAAAATAATTTAATAAACAATTGTTTTTAATTTAAATATATTTACTACTTTCGTTTTAAATTTTATGAAATAATTATACTCGTATTTTTTTAATTTTAGTTTCAAAAGTTTATTAAAGCCGTAAACACATTATTTGCTTAGTAGTGAATACTTTGATTAAAAAATGTATTTATTAAAATTAAAATTTGCAATTATTACCATCTCGTTGGTTATTATTTTCTTGTCTACTCGTATTCCAAGTGCTGTAAGTTTAAAAACTGTGCAGTGATTGATTTGATGGAATTTGTTTTACAATTTTTTTTCTAATCATAATTTGTGTTAATTTTGTGTTTTGTTTAGAACGCTTTGTGTGTCGGTACTTCACCTGTATCGTGCTTAACTGATGTAAGTAAATTAAAGCTTTACTGTTGTTGCGATGTTTGCAAAATTTTTACTAAAAAATGAAAAAAAAAAAAATTTTTTTTTTTAATTATTTTATTTTTAAAAAGTTTCATTACAAAAACTTACTTTAAATTCTGTTAAAAAATCAAAAATATATTTTAAACGCTTTTCTTTTCAGAATAAAATATTTGTAAGTTCTGACAAAAGCATAGCCCGCAAATTGCAAGCTTTAAACGGGTCTCCTGTAAAATTATGTTCTTCGAATTATGAAATTATTGAAATAAAAATGAGCGATATGTAATTTCTATTTCCATGAATACGACAGGCAGCCTAAAAATATCAGAATATAGTTTTTTCGGGTTCCTTTATTTAGTTTGTTTATTTCTTTTTTTAAATTGACAAAACAAAAGAAAAAAAAATACGAACATATATATGCCATGTGATGCACTTAAATATTAGTCATCTGGAGTCCCCATTGCTTAAGCTGCTTATAAATTTTTTGCATTTTGTGTTAATAAATCCAAATACACTCCATTCCCTTCATCCACAACACCCTCATATAAATAAATTACTGAATGCAAATACCAAGTTCACATAATTATAATTTTTAATATGTCATTATTCATTTAACTACCTGCTGTAAAAACGGTTTAACGAAACTGTATTGTAAACAACTACACATCTAAAGGGTGTTTTTATAGACGTATAGAACTTTAAATTGCAATAAAACAACGATGGATTATTCGATTGACATGAATTTTATTTATCCGAAAGATAATCTTGTGGCATTACATTTTAAATATGATTTCTGGCATATGACCGCCACGCAACGGCTGGCTCGGATGTAGTCCAATCTTGACGTCCAATTTTCGATGACTTTTTCCAACATTTGTGGCCGTATATCGGCAATAACACGGCGAATGTTGTCTTCCAAATGGTCAAGCGCTTGTGGCTTATCCGCATAGACCACAGGAAGTAGTCTAGCGGTGTTAAATCACAAGATCTTGGAGGCCAATTCACAGGTCCAAAACGTGAAATTAGTCGGTCACCAAACGTGTCTTTCAATAAATCGATTGTGGCACGAGCTGTGTGACATGTTGCGCCGTCTTGTTGGAACCACAGCTCCTGGACATCATGGTTGTTCAATTCAGGAATGAAAAAGTTAGTAATCATGGCTCTATACCGATCACCATTGACTGTAACGTTCTGGCCATCATCGTTTTTGAAGAAGTACGGACCAATGATTCCACCAGCCCATAAAGCACACCAAACAGTTAGTTTTTCTGGATGTAACGGTGTTTCGACATACACTTGAGAATTAGCTTCACTCCAAATGCGGAAGTTTTGTTTGTTGACGTAGCCATTCAACCAGAAGTGCGCTTCATCGCTAAACAAAATTCGCTTATGAAAATCGGGAACAACGGCAAACTCGTTTTGGGCCCATTCAACGACTATTTGCAAGCGTTGTTCAGGCGTGAGTCTATTCATGATAAATTGCCAAACCAAACTGAGAATAAATCACTTGACAGCAGTTAAATCGGTCGCCATCTTGAACAGTAATGCCAACTTAAAGTTCTATACGTCCTTAAAAAACACCCTTTATATACTTTTGCAAATATTTTTTTTAAGTGAATGAAAAGGTTGTCACATTGCAGGACCATTTTCATTACTGTGTTTAAACAATACTTTATAGGGTGGCACACGTCTGGTGTAGAAATTATAAACGGTATCAGAAAATTATGTATGTATACTTACCTACAGTGAAGGGTACACAAATACTTTAGTTTATTCTTATTAAAAAAAATTTTAAGCTGACTTTAGTTCATGAGGTCTGATGAGCGTGAATTGGTGATTTTACTTTCAAGCAACTGATCAGGCATAAACTAAAAAAAATAAATCTGTTGTGCGTGGTTATTTACTTTATTTTAAAGTTTTTTTTTTCAATGGAAAAGCTAAAAGAACAACAGCAAACTTTTAAAAGAGTCTACTTTTTTGTGACTATGATAATGACCCATTAATTTAAAAATTTTTTATGTTAAGCTGGCCATACACATATGGTTTGTGTATGTGATTTTTGATTTGTTGGATGTGTATGGAGCTGTTAGCGAACATGTCAGAATGACTGAAAATTTTCAATTAAAATGGATTTGCTGGATGTTAAAGTAAACATTTATCATTTTTTTTCATTTTAGTCTGGTACCAGACGTCAGTGTGTGTATCGCGGTGATGGCTAGCAAATAAGTTTTAATAAAATTTATTGAAATTTTAAAAGAATAAACTGCCATTTGGGAAACAAAAAGTGATGTTTATAAAGACAAAACTGCAAATTTTTTTTTTATTATTATTATTATTATTATTTATTTAGTAGTATTTTTTAATACTTTATATTACAATTCATATAAATATCACAATTATATGCTCTGCTCATTATTAATATTGATATTTCTAATAAACATTACAAGTTTCTTTCTAAATTGATAAAAATTTCTTTCAGTCTTTATGTAGTTTGGCATCTGTCCCCTAGTAGTGTTTCCTGTTTGTAATCTGAAATCCATGTCATTTCTCAAAGTATACGGTTGCGTTTTACCTACGTACTTCAGTTGCTCAGTTAAGTACTCAGGAGCGTCTCCTGACTTCTTTTCTTTTTTTCTTGTGTCGTTCGCATCGTAATTCATGTTTACGAACAAATCACATGTATATGGCTTTAGTGCATATGTTTGCGTAAGTGGCATGCGATGAGAAAAAAACTTCAGTGCTATTTTTTAAAAATCTTCCACCAGCAATGCCGTCTCTAAGCTTATTATTGTTAAGCATAATAAACAGGTTTGTAGGTAAATGAATAAATAAATTTTAAATAAATGAAATAAAAAATATTACCAATCATAACAAAAAAATAAATAAAAACAAAAAATTATTTAAATTTATGTTTGAGAAAAAATTACTTCTGCTATCTTTTTCCGTATTAAGCACAGAGTAGAGAATTTGACGTGTCTCATTGCATATCATATCAAATTTTATATTTAAATACTTATTTAAGTCGGTGAAGTCAGCTAAATTTTTTAATTCTGCAACAGGTTAACATACCTCTGTTAAGTTAACATAATTAAAGTATTTTCTAAATTTTCGTAAAAATTTATAAAAAAAAAGGATATAATTTCATAAAAACGCATATAATCGAAAGATAATAAACATATAGTTTTTATTCCAGATTTTGAGGAATTTCACTCAGAATATTTAACATTGAAAATCTTTGGGTTAAAAAAATATGTTTTTAGAATTAAGCAGCATTTTAAATTCAATCAAAATTAAAGCAAAAATAATTGTAGAGGTTTTCAAGTCCACAAATCTGCTTGGATTTTAAGCTAGATGAGATCTGTAACATGTGAATATATAAAACAAGCTTTTTCTTACCTTTTTTTTGGAATATAGAGAAAGAATGTAGAGCACAACCGAATTTAGGGTTAAACTGAATTTAACCAGTTGTTCCAAATAATATTTTCTTCCACACATACTTTTTTTTAAGAACTTTCTTACAAACAGAGAGCTAAAACTACACATAGAAACTTTGTTTCTCCAAAATGTTTTCCTTAAATTTTTTTAAACTATTTTTAAACCATTTAAAAAAATATTTTATCATCAAGAATAATAGAAAAGCAGATTACGCATTGAACAAGTTATTTCTCTTTTTACAAAATTCAGCTGTCTAGGTAAACGTCACATCTAGACTATGTATATGCGATTAAATTGATAACAAGCCTTCTTTCTATTATTCTTAGTCTAGAGGTAATTGAAATTTGTAAATAGAAAAATAACTTGCTAAAGACGTTAAAATCTTTTCTATTTTTTTTAAAGTGAATTTGGCCTAAACTTTCTTAAATTCTTTATTTTTTTGATACATTTTTAAGTCATTTTCAATGTATTTTGTCATCACATTTGGGGAACTAATTTCTCCTAATTGGCAACACACTGCAATCACTCTCTCGTTCTCTTATTTTATTTGTGTTAATACTATAAAAAGTGTGAATTAACTTGATTTTAATAATCAGTTGCATTTGGTCTTTCAATTAGTGAGCAGAACTTCTTAAAAACAATGAAATACATTTTAGTTTTCTGTTTAATTACTTTTATCAGTTTTGCATCTGGTAAACCCAGTTGCACTGGTTGTGTCACTGAGGCTGATCTTAAGGATGCCGAAAAAGTTCTCAAGCATTCACTTAATAAATTGGCTGCTGGTGAAGATGGTCCCTATTACAAGTATTTAAAATATAGTAACTAAATATATATAATTTTTTAATTTATTTATTGTGGCATTTTTTAAGATCTGTTAAAATCAATTCTGCCACTAAACAAGTGGTGTCTGGCAGCAAGCACATCATAAATGTTGATCTCAAAGATCAAAATGATGAGATTAAAACTTGTATTGTTGAGATTTGGTCTCAGCCGTGGTTGGACAAGACACAGGTGACATTTAATTGTCCTGGGGAAGAGAAATTAGTGAAAACCCACAGTGCCTAAAGAAATAGTTTTATTTAAACTAGTTTTGATATGTTTTTAATAAAGTTTAAAAAACAGAAAAGTTGTTTAAATTTACTAAAACTAAAAAAAGATAAATTTTAATTGTATTCATTTTAATCTTGATACTATTACATAATATGTGATGAATTATTTATTATTATTTTTAAAAAATGAATCAAATAAATGTTTTAAGGTAACCCCTTACGTTTTTTTTAGTATTTGTGGTATATTTATCAAATACATCTTACGTCATTAAATATTTTTAAATATATAGTTAGTATTTATGACATATTTGCAAATATATTTGAGAGAAACACAATGTGCGTTACACTCTGAGGAATTTTGTTGATTTCCGAAGGAACCATAAGAGATTCTAGGGGACACCCACTGCTTTAAGAGAGAGGTCTTCTTTTTTTGATATCTGCTGTCCAATTGACTAGAAATTATTTTGCGGCATTTAAATTTTTTAAGTCCATCATACCCCAGTACTGTTGCTCTGAAGAATTTTGTTGATTTTCAAACGAATCATAGGAGATTACGGGATGAGACATACACCGTTTTAAAGGGGAGGTGCTCTGTACTTGTAAGCTGCTGCCCAATTGGGCAGAAATTTCTTTTGAAGTATTTTTAAAATGTTTTTGAAATTCCCTCATACTCCAGTACTGTTGCTCTGAGGGATTTTGTTGATTTACGAACGAGCCATAGGATATTACGGAATAGGACATACACCGTTTTAAAGGAGAGGTCAAAAATTAATATCAATTATCAAAAATTTAATAAAAAAAATATTTCATAGAACAAAACTTATTTATTAGCGCAAATATACAAAAAGAAAAAAAAAATACTTCAAATAAAATTGTTCAACATAATAGAAATTTATGCCTGTACATAAAATAAAAATATACTGTGATCGGCGAAACAGCATATCATATTGTTACAACAAAAAATTGTACATTGTACTAATAGACAAAAAATTATAGTACAAAGTTATTTAACTAATGGTAATACTTAAGATATGAAAAGAAAAATTTGAGTTTATTAAAGCTGTAGATTATTTATCAAGGTCAATAAATCCCTATACAATTTAAAATAGTGCATAACATTAACAATACACAGCTTTCCACAAAGATGGTGCCGAAGAGGAGAAAGGGATTTTTGGAAATAATATTAATTTTTCTGCATTTCAAAAAAATAATATCAATTGTCAACAAGTTAATTTTTTATTTCGTTGTACTAAAGTATAAAAAAAGTACTATTTAGTCCCTTTCTTGATTTTTGTTTTTACTCAGCACCGTTTGAGACTAATCTAGTAGTTCTAGGTTTATTTACATTAAAAAATCAAAAAGTACCATTAAAATTAATTAACAGTACTATTTTATCACTTTCAATTTTTACTCTACTCTGAAGCGTTTGAGTCTAATTTCATAGTTTTAAGGTAGTTAGTATTAAAAATTCAAAAAGTATCATTTAAAAATTAATAAAAAGTACCATTTTATTCCATTTACGGGTTTTCACTTTACTTCAGACCAGTAAAAGTAATGGTTTTCCCTTTAATGATTTTTCACTTTGCCCTGAACCGCTTCAGCCCAGTTTTCTACTTCTAAGGTTGTTAATATTAAAAAATCAAAAAGTACCATTAAAATAAAAATTACCCTTTTATGATTTTTTATTTCGCTTAATTCTACTGTCACAATTCTAGGTTTGAACATAACATAAAATATAGCACTAAAAGTATTAAAATATAAAGTCTCTTTTTTGGTACATTTTTTTCCTTGAAAAAATTTTTAATTAATTTTTATTGGGTGTTACAAATTAATAATAAAATTTTTATATGCTGCATTTTTTATTCTAAAAAATATAAGAATATCAAAAAAGAACTAAATACCCATCTGCTTATTTTTTTTAGTAGAATATTTTCTAGTCTAATAGTTCCAGAGGTATTTACATGTAAGAATTCCTTATTCGTCCTACATATTGTGAGAGGAACCTTCACCGAAGTCGTTAGCTTTAGCCGTTTTCGCTGGGCAATTATGACAAGTCAGTCCGTCAGTCAGTCAGTAACTCAGTGACGTTACTCTTTTATATGTATAGGTCCCGTTTAAAACCTTTGCCTGTTTCTGATCTCAATAACAGGGTGCTTGCAAATTAAATATAAAATAAATAACAAAATACTTTGAAAATGCATTAATGTTTGCTTTTATTATTTATTGTTGTTAAAATTTTATCAATTAAGTATTTTTGATGGCATAACTTATCTGTAGTTTCGTTTATTCCTTGTTTGTTGTGCAAATATGCATAAAAATAAATCATCTATGAGAAATTCTTATCAGTCGTCATTCGGTAGTGGCAGCAAATAAAGCAAACAAAAAAGCTTCTGGGTTCTGACTTAAGTCTTTTAAAACTGATAATGAAAATCATTTTAATTTTATGTTTTCTTACGTTAATTGTGGTCAATGGCCGTGCTGGGTGTCCAGGATGTGTCATACGTTTGTCGGGCAACAAATTAAGGGAAGCAGAAAGTAGACTAAGCTTTTCTCTAAATAAATTAGCCACTAAAGATGGACCATATTATGGGTAATAAAACATACATACAAACACATATTGATGTGATATTTTTTTAATGTTAACACCTAGTGTGAAGCGTTATTATGCATACAAATTGACTATGAAACCTTAGAGCACACAAACAAAAAATATAATTTTGTTGGCCTGTGTAATATTTATTTCTTTTTTAAGGCTGATTAAAATTAATACTGCCTTTACTCAAGTTGTAACTGGCATTAAGGACATCATCAATGCCGATTTGATTGATTATACCAGTAATGCAGCAAAAACTTGTAGAATAACAATCTGGTCACGAGTTTGGTTGCCCAGTGGTACTGAAGTGAGTGTCGAATGCCCTGGCGAAAAAAAGATAACCAGAAATTATGATTCTAGATCAAATGATTCACCTTTGCGAATGCTATGAAAGAAATTTAGTTTAAACAATTGAAATCTTAACATCCCTCGCATCAATAAAAACAGAAAAATTACTTAAAAACATAAATATTATGTTGCAACTGTTTCAATTATATGTTTTTTTTGTATGTATAAAAAATAGTCCACAATTTTTATTAGTAAAACTAGTTTAAGGCTAAAGATACAATTTTAAGAGTCTGCATAATAAGTTCTTGATCGAATATTTAAATACAAATAAAAACGAAATATGCAAATAGGTTCCAAGGAATTGTTAATTTATATAAATATTCAATAAAAATTTAATTCGTTTCTCTATTACGAGTATTATTCAAATATTTAATAAGGACTTTTTTTTTGGAAGTAAAATCTATTGAGGCTTAGATTTACACAAATTTTTTTTTTTTTAATTTTCAATTGCTGCTACTTAAATGAAAGAATTATTTTTTGCACAAAAAAATTATTTTTATTTTCAAATGATGTTACTTGAATAAAAAAATTATTTCACTTTGAGTTTATTCTATAAATCATTGCAGAATGAGTTTATCTGCATAAAAGCAAAAATCGTAATATTAAAAAAAATATTATTCCGTGATTAGCTAACAGAGGAAGCTGCTACATCGATTGTGAGAAACGAATTTGTTGCAATTTCAAAAATTCAGTTGCACTAATCGAATGCGTAAGTTATAACGAACAAAATTTTATAATAGAAAATCGTTGGCAATGTTAGTGTATTATTGAATATTCGTCGTGACACAGCCACACACACAGTAAAAAGTAAAAAAAATTTAATTATCAATTATCCCGCAATCGAAGTTGTTTTCGGTTTTCGCTGTCATAGACCAAAATATTATTAAGAGAATTAAATTTGCTGTAAAGTTATTCAATTTATGAAAGAATCAAGTTTAACATTTTTTGTGAAAAAATATTATAATTGTGTTAAAGAAAAATTCGAAAGCTTTTGCTTACTTTTATCTCAAGAATAGTTATGAGGGAATGGGTTTATTAAATGAAAAATTTGGTTACTGATTCCATATTAAAAGTTTTTTAGAAGACCATTAAAAATCTAGTTTTACATGACTACAAATGCCGTTGGCTGTATAGTCAGCTACATGAATATTTTGAACACCAAATCTGTTTATTGGCGTTTATGAAAATAGAAATTAGCTTATCTAGGCTACAGCGGCAACACGGTAGTCATGTAGCCACTGTGTAGCTATGAAGTCGTCAAAATGTATTTTAATTTTGCATTAAGATGTTATACATATAATTAAAATTGTTTTCTTTGAATTTAAAATTTTGAAAGCGATTTAAACTTAGTGAATTTGGGATAATTCATTATAAAAAATATCTCTGGTACTAATTACCTGTTCAGCTAAATACGAACGAAAGATTCTTTCGCATAATTGTATTGAACACAAAAACAATACACGAAAATTTGATTTTGTTTTCAATAAAATTATACGAAAGAAACTTTCGTTGTCATTTAACTGAACAGGTAACACTGGTCGACAAAATAAACTTTTTGTGTGTAACATGAAAACTTTTGTCTTGCTATGTTTAGGACAAGGATATGGATAATACAAATAAAATTAGAATGCTTCCAATACGAATAGTTTTTTTGTAATTAGATGTTATATAAATTTAGAAAATTTGAGATTTTGTTAACAAAAGTAAGTTATTTTATTATGTTACAGTATTAATTTAAATAAAATTTTATGATTTTCTGCTGTATTTTGCTTCAGGTACATCTCGTTGTAATGTCCAACAGTAATCCGCTAGCATACGTGGACTCCACTTGCCCTGGTATCGTTTTTCCATGGTAGAAATGTCTTGGTGGAATCTTTCACCATGTTCATCGCTGACGGCGCCCAAATTTTCAGGAAAAAAGTCTAAATGTGAATGAAGGAAGTGTATTTTCAATGACATATTACAACCCAAAGCCTTATAAGCAGATAGCAGCTCCGCGACAATAGTTTTATAGTCATTTGATCGGTGATTTCCTAGAAAATTGAAAGTTACTTTCATGAAAGATTCCCAAGCAGATTTTTCCAAATTACTGAGTTTTTCTTTAAATATGTCGTCTTTCATCAATTGTCTGATTTGTGGGCCAACAAATATGCCCTCTTTAATTTTTGCCTCACTCAATTTAGGAAACTTTTCCTTCAAATATAAAAAGCCGTCACCACTCCTGTCCATAACTTTCTGGTGGTTCTGGTACAGGTAGTTCCTCACTATGAGGGATCGGTCTTTTAGCAGATGGCAGGTCAGGATATGTTATTTTATTTTTTGTTTTAATTGTGATACCTTTCGTATCAGTAACACAAAAATAACAATCAGATGAGTGATTTGTTGGTTCTGTCCAAATTACGGGGATTGCAAATGGCATAGATCGAGATCTCCTCGCCCATCCAGTAAGAAGACCCACACATGTAACACAGCAGATGTGTGGAACCCACGCTTTGTCTTGCTGTCCGACGGCAAAGCCAAATTACTGTTCATATAGCTTAGTCACTAATAGTGTCAAATTCCTTCGCTGAGTTTTAAAAGTAATGTTACCACAAATATAACAAAACCTGTCAGGATCATTTTTGCACTTTCTTGACATTATTTAACAGTCGCTTAACTCAATAAATAGAAAAAAACACTATACTATTCACATAAATAAAATCTCTGAATGCAAAAGTGGAACAAAAATGGTTAATTTTAAATTTTACGGGTAGTAGCTGTAACACGAAAACTAGAACTGATGGAATCAAAATAAATACGGTGATAAAATGAAGGTATTTAGGTAATTCCAAATTGGTAAGTACCTTTCTTGTTACAAAATTTTGTTGACCAGTGTAATTAGTACCAGAGATATTCTTTATAATGAAATATCCCAAATTCACTAAGTTTAAATGAAATTAATTTAATGCCATTTACGTTAACTTTACAATCTTTAAAATTTAATTTTTAAAATGTTCAATGATTTGTACTCTATGATTTATTTTTATTAAACACAATTAAAAATTTTATTTATTGATTCCTTTTTAATTTATTAAATTTTTTCTTTCGTTGTAGTTGTCAGAGGAAGAAGCTAATGAAACTCTTAAGTATGTTTTGAGCAAATATGAAGAGGTGGAAATGAAAATTATTGGCGAGCCTGTATCGTAAGTAAAAATACTTTTTTTTTTATTTATTTATTCCTCTTTCACACTATAGAATTTGATAAGCTGACAGAGAAGAGTAAGTTTGAAAAAGTACACCATCACTTGTACTAAACGTTTTTCGTTTTTTTACTTTTCGTTTTAAGTCAGATTAATTTCCTTCAATTTGTACAAAAGTATCATCAATTTAAGATCAGCCAAATGACTATGGCATGTTTGTTGCTGAATAAGCTTGGGGTCCATAACAATTTTATTTTGTGTTCGTTGCCTTTTCATGAGGGTAAACTGCTTGGCCCATAATTTTACTTTGTCATCTCTGCATGTTGTATCAGAGAGAAAACTGGTTCTTGGGTGGAATAGAAATATTCAAATCATTGGGATTCACCGATTGTGTTCAGAGAAGCCAAACGCTGCACCATGTAATTGTGATAGATAATTTGATAAAAATCAATATTTATAGTGTAAAATGACTTTTAATTAATTCATTATCCGCAATTTTTGTTAACATTATGTTCAGGTCCAGGGAGAGAGAAATATTTTCCCCAATGTTAAAAAACCATTTTCCAATTTTTTTTATGGTTTTTAATTTTGCTTAAATTTTTCTTCGAAACAAATATTTTATGTGTTTTTTTAGAACAAAATATATTGTTAAAAATTTATTAAAAAAATTTTAAATTGACTATGACGCACCGTATCAATTTACAAGTTCCCGAAAAATATTTCATACCTACAAAAAATTACATTCTTAAACTGAAGCTTAAACTAAAACAAAATTTTAAAAATGTTGGTTAATCTTTTAATACTCAAATAGTTTTACGCTTCATATCCAATACTTTTTAAATGTAACTTAGGGCTTTTTTTTAGAAAAGTTAGCAAAGTCTCAGCGCAGCCAAGAATCAAAAAATTCAAACACTAGCCTGTGTCTATACAACAGGGACAATGAGGTCTACTCCCATCGTTGTCCGTGATGTCTTGCTAAACCTTCCTAAAGTTCATCTATTCATCAAGAAAGAAGCGTTGCTGTTCAATGCAAAACTCATCTTGGGAGATACGGAGGACTTTTCTCGCACACTCAGTCCTCTTTCTAGAGAAATTGCTGAAACAGGTGCGAAATTAGTAACCCTAAGCGATCAAATACAACTTCACACGTAATTTCAGGGTCACATTCCCAAATATGGTTAGTTGGGAGCAGAACAGACCCAAACCCATTGCCAGCTCACATGTATGGTACACAGATGGCTCGAAAAGGGTTGAAAATGTTGGAGCAGAGCTATTTGGTCTAAACCTCAGAAGAAGCTTATCTGTCAGTATGGGTCAAGAAAACTCAGTTTTTCAGGCCGAAATACATGTCATAGAGCTCTGTCTAAGAGAGGAACTGGAAAGAGATACAAGTAACAGCCACATATATATTCCTCCGGACAGTAGAGTGGCATTACTTGCACTCAGTGACTTTGAGATAAGATCAAAACTGGGCTTGAATTGTCTAAAACTTCTGAAAAGACCAGCATCTAATAACAAGGTTCACTTGGTATGGGTGTCAGGCCATAGGGGATATGTAGGCAATGAGAAGGCAGACGAATTTGCAAGAAAGGGGCTGCTAATAGATTCAGTGGCTCAAAACCATTCTGCGGACTGTCTTGGAGCTTTATTAAGCTCAGTTTTAGGGAGTGGCTAGAAAGAAATTCGCAACAAACTGGCTGGAAACATGCAAGCCACTCTGATCTCGGAAGAGAACAAAGGAATTAATTAGCTCGACCCGGTCACGGGATTCCTGACTGGCCATTGAAACACTTTGCTAATATGGGGATCAGTCAAATTGACCTCTACAGGTGATGTAACGAAGATGAAAAGACAGCAGAGCACATATTGTATCACCGTAATGGTCTAATTTGGACCCATTTTTCGATCGATGCCGCACGTCTTAAATTGGCCTATAATGTTAGTTCAATTAAAAATATTTTAAAAATTATGATATTTAAACCGGAATTACTCAATAGGGAATAAATAAATAATTTTGCTAAAACAAAATAATTTTCTTTTTAAAACATCCGTCCATGATATGAAAAACCAAAAATAAATTTTGCAAAAATAACAAACTGATTACGAAAATCAATCACTCCTTCTCTTTATCATCACTAATGAAAATCTTTGAATTTCCTTAAGGATATTCTAACTACAACCACATAATTTACATGTACCTGACCACAAAATTTCAATGTAGTTTCTTAGCTATTCATTCGTATACGAGTATACTACGTACATAACTACATATTTGCTCTTTTTTAAGCATTTACGGTTTACGTTTATCATATGGAGATACCGAGGAAGAATTGAATATTCATTTCAAATATATTGACAATACACCACAAGATGTCATACAGAATTGCGTTTTTGCTTTGTATCATCGTCAAAATGAATGCGAATTGATTAAAACTGTGTGCAATACATTCCTGCCAATTACACCGCGCCCTCTTATGCAACGCAAAGACTTGCGTATTTGTGATAATGACAGTAATGTGCAACTGATTGAAATGGAACATTTTGATGAGGGAGAAACGACAGCAATGACAACCACAGATATTGAACAGGTTGGTATAAAAACGTATAATAATGGTTTTGCATATAATGTTACTGATGATGATGACAATAAACAGGAGAAACAAAAGTATACCACTGAGACGGAAAAGGAATCAAATGCATGAATGAAATGAAAGGAAAATACTTACTCAGAATGCTTTAGTTAGATTGGAAGATTGAGATTTATGTAAATTATATAAAATCAAAATTATTTAAAATTTATTCTTTTACTCATGATATTCTCATGAGTTATTTATTCAGTACAATAAATAACTCATGAGAATATCATGAGTAAAAGAATAAAATACTTATTGTACTGAATAAATAACTCATGAGAATATCATGAGTAAAAGAATAAATTTTAAAACCAACACAATTTCTGGAATTAAGCACAAATAAAGATTAATATTTTGTTAAACTTTTAAATTCCAAATAGAAATTATTACATATAA
Source organism: Thelaira solivaga (assembly GCA_947397855.1). Classification (NCBI taxonomy): domain Eukaryota; kingdom Metazoa; phylum Arthropoda; class Insecta; order Diptera; family Tachinidae; genus Thelaira; species Thelaira solivaga. The sequence continues at coordinate 21,461,488 of OX377610.1, forward strand.
TTTTCTTAATATTTAATTATAATTTTTTTTAAAAAACCCCTAACAAAAATATAAAATATTTTGATTTAAAGAAAATAATGTCGTTTTCTACATGGCCTTAAATACTTAGAAAATAATATTTAAAATTCCTTTAAGTAATAATTTATTTTTTGATATTCTGATATTTCGCTTGCTTTATCATACTCAAAGCCGAGCAACCTGAGCATTACTAAACGGTAGTACTAGATAACTAAGTACTAAATGGAACAATTAATTAATCCATTAGGAATAAAGTGCATATTTATTTTACAAGTTAGAGGCCAAATACTTTTCTTTAGTTATGAAATTACCTTCGTTCGACCAATTTCCAATTTTAAGGCTAAATGCACGAAAGGAAGGCTAAAATGGCCACGCTGGTTCTCATACTGAAATTTTTTCAGTTTCGTAATTCAAATCAAAATTAATATTAAAAAAAATATAAAAGCTTTCGTTGTAAAACAAATCAAATCAATGATAACCTTTTTAATAAATTCATTTGCAAGGAAATTTTTGGTAAAGAAAATGTCCCGGACCACACATCACACCATATGCTGAAATATTCAGCATGCAAAGCCTTTTCTATGGCAATATGAAGAAAACTGTTTATATTTTTTTATGTCGTAAATAGCACTAAGACTTAAAGCCCTTGAAAGTTTTTCTTATAAAAATTATTTAAATTGTTTCATTGTATTGTTTTCATTGTGATCTCGCTAATTGTGAAATTTATCGACCTTACATTCTTCGAATGCAATAATAAAGTTATTGACATCATATGTTCGCTTTTGCTTTAGTTAACTTAAGCGATATTTTCATATTAGCATAAAATTCTTCTTAAATATTCAGAATCTCAAGTGCCTAAGATTTTTGTCTTTGTCTTAAAAATATGATTATACAATTAAATATATCCTTTTCATATTGCATTGAAATTAAATTGCAAAAGCTTCAATTTATCACAAATAAAGTTTTTGTTGAAAAGCTTTTTACTTAAAAAAATTTTTTTTTCAATACTAAAAAGTTGCAAAATTTTACAAAATTAGGATGCTTTTCAATATTATTGTAAGTGTTATGCATGCACCATTTCCATGCCGATTCAGTCATTCTTAAGTTTCTAAAATTCATTTTTATTTTGTTTCACAAAAAAAAAAAAAAAACAAAACAAAATAACTGTTATTTATATTAACATTCTCATTTAAAATTGACCTTATCCTAGTTTTGTTATTTCGGTTTCTTTTGTAAATCTTGTCATCAAGACTTTTTAACATTTTAGCCACCCATTTCCTAGGCACTATTTTTTTGTATTTAATATGCGAGTTGTAGACAAGCAAATTGCTTATAACTAAAACAAAGAGAGTTAAATAACTGAAATAAAGTAAAACTAAACTTTTTATTTTTTTTTTTATTTTTGTACATGCTTGTTAACATTTCATTGAAACTGCAATGCGCATACTCTCTGAGTAATAACGTTTAACTATCTTATTCCGGTTAAATGACATCTGTTTAGCAATTGTTATTTGTTTATAATTACAGTGGGTAATCAAAGGAAAACTATTTTTTAAAAGTTAACATATCATAAATGTGATATTTTGAAATTATAATCATGTTATTTGTAAAAAAAAAAAATACAAGTTAAACATTTAACTTTAATATTCTAGCCACCCTCCTGTCAGCTCATTGATGAGTTCAGCTTAAACACATTTTTTTTGAAGATTTAAGAACAAAATAGCTGTTTTCAATAGAAAGTTTTAATCAGTAAATGAGAAACAGTAAAATAACAAAAACAAGTTTAACTCGAGAGATGAAAAGAAATAAAAATTTAACGAAACGATATTGACAACAAAAGACAGACAAAAAAATTTTACATTAAAGTAATGGAAAAGAATAAATGAAATTAATGATCAGCTAAAGCAAAGTCATCTCGGTTGAGATAACGACGACGGAAAATAACTAAATTAAATGAAAAAACACAAATTATTTAACTAAAGACGAAGTAAATACCATTTCAAAGAAAAATCACTAAAATTAATTTACCACAACTAATTGAACTAAATAAATTGAAGAATTAAAAAACCTAAAGCTATTTAACTAAAATGAAATCATAGATGTGCACTTTCCAGTATCACTAAAATTTCAGAATTTTTACTTTTAATGAAATTTCATTTTCATTAGCAGTAAATTTTTACTGGGTACTGAAAAATATCAGTAACCAGTAAAATTTTATTGGTAATGAATTTTCACTACCAGTAAAATTTTACTGGTTACTGATAATTGTGTAGAACAGTTGTCGCTAAATGCTGTCAACTTTTAATTTGAAATAAAACGTGATGTGTATATTTTAAGTGCCGAAAATAAGCTTTTACATACTAAAGGGCTGCACAATCATACTTGGAAAGGCTTATTATAAAATATTACACATGTTTGTAATGATGTGTGCTTTCAAGTATGTATTCCTTATTTCTAAAGGGTGTTTTTTATAGACGTATAGAACTTTAAATTGCAATAAAACAACGATGGATTATCCGATTGACATGAATTTTATTTATCCGAAAGATAATCTTGTGGCATTACATTTTAAATATGATTTCTGGCATATGACCGCCACGGCTGGCTCGGATGTAGTCCAATCTGGACGTCCAATTTTCGATGACTTTTTCCTACATTTGTGGCCGTATATCGGCAATTACACGGCGAATGTTGTCTTCCAAATGGTCAAGCGTTTGTGGCTTATCCGCATAGACCAATGACTTTACATAGCCCCACAGAAAGTAGTCTAGCGGTGTTAAATCACAATATCTTGGAGGCCAATTCACAGGTCCAAAACGTGAAATTAGGCGATCACCAAACGTGTCTTTCAATAAATCGATTGTGGCACGAGCTGTGTGACATGTTGCGTCGTTTTGTTGGAACCACAGCTCCTGGACATCATGGTTGTTCAATTCAGGAATGAAAAAGTTAGTAATCATGGCTCTATACCGATCACCATTTACTGTAACGTTCTGGCCATCATCGTCTTTAAAGAAGTACGGACCAATGATTCCACCAGCCCATAAAGCGTACCAAACAGTCAGTTTTTCTGGATGTAACGGTGTTTCGACATACACTTGAGGATTACTTCACTCCAAATGCGGCAGTTTTGTTTGTTGACGTAGAATAAATCACTTGACAGCTGTTAAATCGGTCGCCATCTTGAACAGTAATGCCAACTTAAGGTTCTATAGGTCTATAAAAAAACACCCTTTTTAACCCACAGCTTATCAAATTGTCTAGAAATTTTGAAATAAAGATTTAAATGTTTTTGCGTACTTTCCATACAAATTTTGTAAGCGAGTTTAAACATTTTTGTTAAATAAAACATTTTTTAAATTGAAAAAATTTTTTTTCTGTTGTTACAACTTCTACAAACAGTGTAAGTATGTACCAAGAAGGATTAAAATAGCAGATTACGCCATCCCGGCCATTATAATTGAAATTTTTCTATTAGCTAATAATTTACAGCTAAATAAGAGAGAGGGAAAAAAAGGTATATTCAATTTCTTTTCTTCAAACAGTAGACAGTCTACGTCATCTAATGGGAAATCAAGAGCGTGGCGTAATCTGGTATCTCTATCGTTCTTGGTGCAATATCTTTTTTGTGTCACCAAATTGTCATTTACACCTGTGTACTTTTGTAAACGTTTTTTCATTCATAAAAAACGCACAAATTTTACTTTCATTTGGCAACATATTTTGTAAAACACCCACTAGCTGAGTTTAAAAATTTTTTTTTATTTACAAATAGAGAAAATATTATTTTACCAAACGTAAAATAAATGAGAACACATGCTCACACGCAATATACCTACATGAGTATTCTCTTTTACGCAGTTTGTGCGAGTAAAACTACAAAAACAATTGTGAATATGGTAGATGAGTTTGATTAGAAAATCACACTTGGCCAAATTCTTGGATCCCTAGACTTTTTCAGTATAAATGTGGCGCCATAGCTAGCGGGGCAAAAACATTTTTGTTTAATATATAAAGAAAATTAAATTAATGAAAAAAGTTTCTGAAAAAGAAAGAATTTTGCAAAATTAGTGCATTATAAAAATAAATTAGATCATTCTAAGTGCAAATAATTGCAAATAAGGCAATAACTATCGAATTATTAAAAGTATTTTGGACTTTGTTAAGTGCCAGACAGACAGACAGACGTACATAATATGTAATGAAAAATATTTTTGTTTATTTATTTATTTATTTTTTGCTTTCTAACATTAAAAGAGTAAGTAACCTTTAATGATAAAAAAATATGTGATGCCAGAAGTATTGAAGTAAAATCTTTGAAAGAAATATTTAAATGCCGAATATTTTTTGTGGGAAAAATACTGAATAACGAATTCGATAAAATATCGCTATACTTGTTTTTTCTCGATACGAGTGTTCGTAATAAAATTTACTGAATCGCGCTGCTGGTACAGTTCTGCCATGGTTGTGTCTATATATATGAAAGTAGCTGATTTTGTTTAGAAGACGGGTGCTTTATGTGCTTTGGTTAATCGGCATAATAGTTTTCGAAAAAGTTACGTAGTCGAAACGACTAACATTAGACTTACTGTAACTATTTTTTTATTTTTTGATAATTTTATCGACCTTAAATTTATGGTTTTTCCTGATATTTATAATTTTATATATGATTCATGACCTAATCATACGTATGTATATATCAACATTAAGAGTAAAAAAAAAGATAAATAATTCTTACACTTCTTATTATTATCATCTCTTAATAATTTTTTGATTATGAAAGCAGTTAATTCGTTTTAAAAGTAATAAAACCTATAACATTTTAATTTTTATTAATTTTTGAAGTACTTGGTGCACTCCCGGTTTCATAGATGAAATTTAAATTTGCACCTTAGTTGAAATTAAAATCAATACGAAATCAATAAAATATGGTTTAAAGTTTTAGAATCTTAAATATAATTTGTTTTATTTTATTTTAATTATAATAAAATCTTTAAAAAGGAGACTCTCGTACAATAAAATTATAATTCTGGCATCACTGATTGTAAAATAACAGTATATTTGGTTTATTTACAAAGCAATTATGTAGTAAAAACGACAACTAAACGGGAGAGTATAAACAAGTCTGTAAATAAAATTACAAAAAAAATCCTCTTTAAAGTTAAAATGCAAATTTATGTTTCAGTTAGTATAGGTACGTGGTAAAGTAAAAAAGAGTGGCACATATTGCTCGAAAATTCGGAAATTTTATTCCAACATGCAAAACAAATACACAAACTAGTGCTAACAAAACAATCTCTACTAATACCGGCGGCTGAAGTAAAAAAAAAAATTAAATTTTGTATTCACAAAATTAAACCTAAAAGTACTTATTGATTTGTAAATAAAAATAAAAAAAGTTTGTATTTGCGCACATAAATACATATGGGTGTGTGTGTGTGTGTGTATTAAAAAACTTTAATTGAAAAAAAAATTGTGTAAAACAAAAGGTAAATTTAAAGATTACCAGCAACAATTAAAGCAAATGAAAGCGTTAATTATTGTAAAATAAAAAAAACAAATCAAAAAGATATTTTTCCAAGGAGAAGAACAATAAAAAGGTTTGTTTAATAATTTTTCAAAAAATTAATAGTTTTCAGCACAAATAATAATGCTGAGTATCTATAGGTTTTTTATTTTTATTTTTGTTTATGGGCCATTTTCTTAAATATAAATTTGATTTTTAAACAAAATAAGACTTTTTGTTTCTTACAGCAATCTTAGTTAGGTGGCTTTTTCTAACAAAAGTGTTGCATATATTCTGCCTCCAAGCATATTTGTGTTCTATTGTCAAAATAATGTAATAGTTAAAATCAAAATCACGTTCCTTTCTCAACATGATGCACGTAAAAGATGCAAATATGGTACATGTTTTGCATTCAATTTATAAGTAAAAGTGATAATTTTTCAATTACTTGTTTATTTAAAGAAGAAAAAAATTTTATTTGTGCGCGAAAATATTAAAATTAATTAAAGAAGTCAAGTTATTCTTCATAACAATCCATTATTGGTCACGTTTGCAGTAAAATTTATTGTTATTTTATTTTAATCGCAAAGCTTATCAGTGATGTAAACCTAATAAAATTTCACAAAGCGCTAAATATATTAAAAGCTAAATATTCATTTTTGTTAAAATGTTATATTAAAAACTTATTTTTGTTCGAAACAATAAAAAAGGCATCACTTTAAACAGTTTTAGATTCTTTAGTAAAAAAAAGCAGTCAAAAATACATATAATATAGTGATACTTCGATATAACGCATCTGAAGTGAATCGAAAAATATTTCGTTATACATACATACATATGTGAAACCTTGGTAAAACGAAATTTAAAGAAAAACGAACAAAATTCGTTTATTTTTTTTGTTTTTTTATTAAAATTGTATTTTACACGAAAATGTTATGTAAATAAAATTCACTATTCTGGAGGTAAATAAAAAAATTAAACACTTCGTTATATTTATATAGATTTTTGATAACGGACTTTTACGATTTACATACTTAAAATGTTATTTTTCTCAAGTAAAATTTCGTTGTATAGAGACTTTTAAAAGAATACTTCGCTATATAGAGGCTCAGAATTTCTTCGTTATAGCGATAGAGCATTTTTGTGTAAAAAACTTTGCAATAAATAAGGGAAACATATCATTTTAAAGGGAAGGTCATCTAAATTTTTAATCTACAGCTCCAATACTCAGAAGTTACTTTGAACTATTTTTAAAAAATTTTTTAAATTTCCATATACCCAGGATTTTGGCAGTCTCCGTTTTGTATCATAAAATGAAAACTACGAAACTTTCCGAAAATGTTAAAACACTTCCAAAAAGTTTAGTGCCTACAAATGGTAATTTTCATTGGCAAAATCAAGAGTGGTATCTCGGCAAAGTGGGGAATAGTAAAATCCTCTCAAAGCAACAGCACAGGGGTATATGAAAATTTAAAAAAAATTTTAAAAATAGTTCAAGGTAATTTCTTAGTATTTGGGCTGCAGATTACTAATCTAGACGACCTTGTCTTTAAAATGAAACTAAAAAATTACTTGGAGTCAAAAATTCGTAGTGGCCATGATTACTATGTAGGTATCATGAATGTATAACAAAAAAATGTTACTGCTGCAAAGAAACGTAGAGTCTGTATAGGTTTAAAATTTTCTGATTCCTTCTCCCGAATGTGAAAACGTTAACAAATATGTATAGGGGGTCCCAGTAAGACTGAATTTTTTCATTTCATGCTGCAATAAATCGATTGTGTGCCTGGTTGTGCCGCCTTGCTGGAACCAAATGTCGTCCAAATGATTATCATGTTCACAGTTTCCGCAACTTCAGTAATTCACTAAGCCATTGAGATGTAAAAAAGAAGATTTAGAGATGATTTTTTTTTTCCAAAAATTGGCATTGACTTCACTTTGCTCCATTACCCATACTTTACAATAGAATAAAAAAATCTCAGTTGTCTCCAAAAAAATTAATTTTCTTTTTTAAAATTAAAAATGCGCACTCTTACTGAGGCACTCTATATATGTATTGTTTTTGCCTTATGATAATTTTGTTTCTGTTTTTCTTTTTTAAATAAAAATTAAAAAGAATTTTTAAGTCAAGTAAACATTTAAAAAAAAATGTTGATTAAACTTCAATGTAAATAAATTTACATCCTACTTTTTTTTCCTCAACAGTAAGAATATTTAATTAAGTATGTACATACTTACATACAAACATATGTGAGAGACAGTTTGTGTATACTGTTCTGTTTTATTTTAAGTGTTACATTTTTCAGGCGCTTCAAAGCAAATATTTATTTATTTACAGTTTTTTTGTGTTGCAAATTTATTTGGTCTCTCAGTTTATTTTTATTTTTTTTTTATTTAGCTTGTTAGACTGTAAGCTTACATTTTTTTATTGATTTTATTTCTTTGTATTAAAAACTGGTTTAGAATTTAGTCTTTTTTACTTTAATTGGAAGTACACATATACTAATTTACTTAAGTAGGTTTTAGCTGTAAAGCCTGAAAGGTAGCAGATCAGGAAATTGATATATTCTAGGGTATAATTCTCGTGGCCTGTAAACAGCATATTAAAAATAAATATATATGGTCTAGATTGAAAAGTTTAAGGACAGCAGAAATGATCTGCACCAAATTGGATCTAGACTGAAAGAATAATCAATTATTTTTCAACCAAAGACAATGTTTCATTAGAGTAATAACATTTCATGGATTTAATGATATATTTCATTAAATGAATGATGAAATATTTCATTCAATAAATGAATATTTAAATGAATTTATGAAATATTCCATTAAGAAATGAAAAATTATTATTGGCTTAAAAATAATGAAATTTTCCATTGAATTAATGAACAATATTTGTTCAGGGTATTGAAAATTTGGCAACCATGCTAGGGAGAATAGGTTTGCTAGCAAGTGATTACTAATGCTGAAGAATCAGAATGGGGAGAAGACTGTAGAACATCTACTCTGTCTCTGCCTAGCTCTAGATTGATGAGTTCTATGTATGTAGTTTTTTTGCGCTGTAGACCGCAGGCAATGTGGCTTCGTGAGAAATAGCATTTGTTTTCGGTAACAACCGACTTTTCTGTTCTCCTCTAGTGCCACGCCTTTACAGGGTTACTAACAATTATTTTGATAAAATAGTTGTCACGTTTAAAATAGAAATTTTTTTTAATACAGCTTGACGCACTGATTAATTCCTTAAACCCATAATTTGCCTTAAAAATTTTAGTTTTTGAATAATTTTCCACCCAAAAAATTCCTTTAGAAGATAACATTATCAAATGGATACCTACACACTTTTCTGTTGGTCTGTATTATTTTCTTAGGAGAGCTTTAAGTTGTTATTTATCTTCTACCTTAACTGGCAATCATTAAGTTGAAATCTTAGGCTTATGCGCGAATGGAATATTTTATTTATTTTTTATTAAGTATAAACTATGTAAATAAAAAAAATTATTACTATACTCTTTTTAACATGTATGTAACATACACACATATACATGTAACTATAAATAGTGTGTCTATCATACTGGCTTTTGTGTTATTGTTTTTTGTCTTATTTATTTACATATATATACATAAATATGAGCTGTTATATTTGAAAGTGTTATAAGTCCACTTAAAAAATAAATACTTAGAATTAATGCTGACACATTTGAAAAAAAAGTGGACTTGTACCACTTTCATACATATCTAGATATGTAAATAACAGGTGCTTTGGTTGGGGAAATTGTGTAGGAGATAATTTCTTCATAAAAAAAGATGTTTACTAAGAACTGAAAATCACATTTTTTTTTCTATTTGTTCTTTTCCTTGACTCCAACTATACGAGTACATAAATATTTTCCTCTGTTTTGTTTTTTATTTTTATTTTTGCATCATATTTTCTTTGTTTATTTACTTTTTACCGTCATTTTGTATTGTTTCTATTTTTGTTGGCTTTTTCTATTAAGACGATATTCATTTACTTTTAAATTATTTTTATTCTTCTGGGAATTTGTTTCCAAACAGTGCATTATTTTGCAAAAACCCACGACAATTTTTTTTGGGCTTAATACACCGTGCTGACCTTCCAGGGCTGTAAAAAAGTTTTCAAAATAAAGTTGACTTAATAAGGGCAAAATCTGAGCCCCACTACATAAAATTTGCTGGTGTCTATTATGTCGCACCCTAAAAACAAAAGGGTAACAACTCAAAATACTAAAATTTTCAGGAGAGACAAAAAACTCTTTATGTAAAAATGATTGCAATATTTAAAGAAAATATTGTTCCATTATGAAAAAATTCAATATTGAAGAAGGTGCTGTTATACTTTTTTCAATTTTATATTATGCTTGCGAAAATAAAATAAAATTTTGATTTATGACTCTTTAACTGAAATTTTTTCGATTAACTAGTGATATTATCTCAAGTTGTGCCTCTTCAACTGAGTAATGTTCAAGGTAATAATATACCACGAAATTTATCACTTTTTAAAGTAATAGAGGCAGAACTCAAAATAAAACTCTTTATGTATAATAAAAGTAATCAGGTGTTCTTGAGCATATTAACGCAACTCAAAATAATTCTCTTTAGTTCATCGTGCAGAAGCAACACACTTAACATAAAAATAGACATAACTGTATTTTTCCAGTTAAAGAAGAAGTAGTTAGAATTGTGTACTCTGAATTAATTTATGGAAAAAAGTCAATTTTGAGTTGTGACCCTTTTGTATTTAGGGTGCGATATCTTATGATGCAAAACGGAAACTGCCAAAATCCTTGAGAACAACAGTATTGTGGTTTATGGAAATTAAAAAAAAAAAAAATCTAGACGACCTCTTGTTTAAAATGATATCTGTCCCATCCCACAATCTTTAATGGTTCGTTGGGAAGTTGCTAAAATGACTCAGAGATTTCAAAATAATCCACAGTAACTTCCGGACGAATTATAGAAGATTACTAGATAAGACATATATCATTTTAAAGGGAAGGTCGTCTAGATTTGTAATCTATCTTCTAAGTACTCAGAAAAAACTTTACATTATTTTAAAAAATTTTTTAATTTCCCTCCTACCCCAGTACTCATACTCTGAGGAATTTTTATCATTCCTCATTTTGGCAACAGAAACTTACTGAAACCAAACTGAAATGAAATTTGTAAGTTCTACGCTTTCTGGAAGTGTTTTAACATTTACTTGAAATTTCGTAATTTCTTTTATTCTATGATGCAAAACGGAAATTGCCTAAACCCTTCAGAGCAACAGCACTGGAGTATATGAAAATTTAAAAAAATAAAAAAAATTTTAAAATATCCAAAGTAATATATGAATATTGCTTTGAACTATTTTTAAATTTTTTTTTGAAATTTCCATATACCCCCATGCTGTTGCTTTGAGGAGTTCTTACAATTCCCCACTTTGCCGAGGTACCATTCCCGATTTTTCTAAAATCAAAAATTAATTTAAACTGTAGGCTCTAAACTTTCTGGAAGTACGAGTATTTTAACATTTTCTGAAAACTTCGTAGTTTTTATTTTATGATGCAAAACTGAAACTGCCAAAATCCTTGAGAAGTACTGAGGTATATAAATTACCGCTAACTCCTTTTTGTAAGTGGACTTATAACACTTTCAAAAATAACAACTTATACTTTTATGTTGTTTTGAACAAAAAAAATCTTAAATTGACATAATATAAATTAACAAAGTTTTTTCTGAAAAATGCGTTACATGATTCGCACTCTCTTTTATTTAGGAGCAAACATACCACCGTTGAAAAGTAACAGCTTTTCAGTTTACTAAAATTTGTGCTAATACTCATTGTGTTAAAATAAATTAGACGTATTTTAAAGTCGCCCAAATAGCTAATACGATATCGAACGAAATTTTCATTGAAAGGTTATCAAAAAAATAAAGGATCTCAAATGCAGTACAGAATCAAAAGAAGACTTAGTATATTTTGGTATTTGCTATAACAAATTTCCTTTCTCTGGTCGTGAAATTGTTATGAAGTCATCATCGTCTAATATCTTGTCCAGCTTTAGTTTAATGAGTAATAAAATTTTACGCAAATCTTCTTGTTAATATCATTGCTATTTTAACTTGACATTTTTATTTCATTACATAAGGAAAACTTCTTAACTTTTTGTGTTTTTTTTTTTTTCAAAATTCTTATTATTTCGATTTTTGTTTTTTTTTTGTTTTGTTTTGTTGAAAAAATAACTAATAATAACTTCTTGAATTTACGACTTCGTATTTGAAAAGCGGAAAAACTTAATATCTCTTTTTGTGTATATTAAGTTTAATGTTTCCTGTCATCTTTGCGCTTTGTCACTTTTCTAGAGTTAAGTTTGTGAGATAATATGATTTTTCTTTTTAAATTAAAGAAACAAATATTGCTCAGCTTGTTTTCTTTAATAAGACTTTAATGCTAAAGCAAAGAAAAGAAAACACAAATGAAACCACACATTCAAAATAGATAAAAATAAACACAGAATAGAGGAAAATTTGAGGTCATCAAATAAATTAGCTGTCAAATGATAAAGTGTTAAAAATTGATCATTTTGTACAGCAAATGTAATAAAACACCACTAATTTGCTTTTTGAAAATAACAAAAAATTTTACTTAAAATTTAGAAACTAAATTTAGAAACTAAATTTTAAGAGTGAAACTTTAAAATGATTTTCTGAAAGAAATAAAATTTTTTTTAAATTAAAAAAAAAAAAAAACATTTCTTTTAAGAATTTAACAATAAAACCAATAGTAGCGTGTATCTACGAGTAAATATAAGTAATCATATGCTGAGAGAATATATATCTATATTCTCTGAATTTTATCATAAATAACGAAGAATTCATTATTTTACAAGCGATGACACTAGACTAGACTAAGGAAATTTTTAATTATTTGAATGTAATTTACACTGAAAGAAAAACCTACGTTAATACAGTGATTTTTGACGTTGAAGTTACGATTTTATTATCTATTTTGAACTAAAACTAAAATAAAACTGTAATAAATAGAAAGAAACTTCATACATGCAATGACAATTTACGTGGCCAAAATGTTAAGCAGCGGTACTATAATGAAAGTATTTCATTTATGTAATGAAATTGTCGTACAATATATGAAAAAGTTTCATACATTTTTATAATTATTTTCATTGCTTTAACTATATTGTTTCATAATAATATATTATTATTATTTTTTATATTTATAAATAAATTATATCATCTTAATATATAAAATTCGACTGTAAGTGTGTTTGACAGTGTACTCCGCCTAAGCGGCTGCACCGCTTTAATTGCATTTCTGTGTATGCCTTTGGGTTATGCCTTAGAAAGTCACAAGTCTGCCCGGCAGGTGGTGCTGCAATCGGTATCTGGCCTATTTATTTACTATCTATTTTTGCCCGGTACTCTATGAGTACGATTTCTTAGAATAAGAAAACCGAATATATAAAATTTTTATATTTTCATTTAAACCTAACTTAAATTTTTATGAAAATTTAAATAAATATATTTTTCTCAAATCGAAGAACTTCTAGACTAATTTTTTATTATATGTTCGGCATAAGTCACCTTACATATTTCTTCTCTTTTTAATAATTTTTCAATATAAATAAAATTTGAAGGCAAAAAAAAAAAAAAGGTTTGGCGGGTCAGCTAGTCTAATATAAAAAAGAAACATTATCAAAAAAGCCATAAGCTCTATTTGATTAATAAAATTATTCATTTAATGAAATAATTTTATTAATTCGATAAAATATTCATTTAATTAATGAAATAATTTCATTACTTCGATAAAATATTCTTTTAATTAATAAAATAATTTCATTAATTCACATAGTTTGTGAAATATTTTGAATCAATTGAATAATTATTTTGTTGTATTTATGTAACATTTTTAGTTATTATTACTTAATTATATTAATAAATATTTCATTGAATTAATGAAATATTTCATTAGTTTAATGAAACGTTGTAATTGACTGAAAATTCATAAAATTTTTCATTCAATGAATGAAAAATATTTTTACAGTAGATGGAATTTAAGTAAAATAAAGTTTAATGCCCTTATCCAAAAAAAGTTGACGTAGACTTTAAAGTAAAATTTAGGAAAAAAATATATGAAAAATTTTGATAACGTTGACTTTAAAGTCTACGTTAATTTTTTTTTGGATAAGGGGGTAAACAAATAAATATTGTTTAAGCTTTTAGGTCTTTTTATATAAATTTTAATTATTATTAAATTAAATTCAAATATTTCGACACGCCTTCGTGTGTCTTTCTCCAGGAAAATAATTTTATTTTTTGAGAAGGCGTGTCGAAATATTGCAATTTAATTTAATAAAAACTAAAATATATATAAAAAGACCTAAAAGCTTAAACAATAATAATTTTTTTATTTTTTAAAAAAAGGTAAAATAATCAAGACTTAAATTAAAATAAAGTTTATTAAAGGCTAATTTACAACAGTTTTTAATTAACTCCATTTAAATATTTCATTTTCATTGAAGGCTTTCTGTATCCTTTTTGCTTACATTTATTAAATTTAAAAATGTAAATGAAAGAAAATCTCACAAACTATGTATATATATAATCGTATGTCATTATAAATGTTAATTAAATAAATTTAAAATTTTGAACTTAAAAATGTTTTGATACAACAAAAAATATATTCCACAAACTAATTAGTATTCACTTATTTAATTTAATTTTTTTTTAATTAAATGCTCCCTAAATGTTATTGTTATGAGTGATAATGACAGAAAGAAACTACACTTGTTAATGAGTAGGAATATTTACGCTAAGAAAAAAAAAAACATTATTTTGCGAATATCTTGCTTCCAGGGTTATTTTACTTAAACAGATTTACGAAGGCAGTCAGAAAACAAAACATTTAAATGATTATTACTATAATTATCTATATAAAGACAGTCGCTGTCTAGGAAATTGTAATAACTACTTACTTGTTTCAAAGAACAAAAAAAAAAAAAAACACAACTTTTTTTCTCTCTTTTTTTTTTTTTTTTTGTTTTTTTTTTTTTGTTTAATATTAGTAATTTATTCTGCTGTTCACAACTTACTTATTACACAGTCAAGTAGGGAGAAATAAATTGTGAAAATCTTTCATTTTAAGTAGAAAGTTTATTTAACAGCAAAAACATTTATTACCAAAAAAAAAAAAAAAAAAATATGAGACGAATAGCAGCATTTTGAATTAATTACTGTTTTGCACCAGAGTAATTGAAACTTGTTTGTAAAGTACTTTAAATCTGCTTTAATTTCTTTAAATTGGCTCAGCTTTTTGAAATATACCGTTATTCCTTAGCAAGAATTACCTGTGGTGCGCATCGTAAAAACAGGTATATCGATATTTCACCGAATTCGCTATTCAGTAACATTAGAATTGAAATGTCCAGTTCGAATAAAATCGTGTTGTTAACTTCATCGTAAACTGTATTTTGTGTTGAAAATGGCTTCTAACAGAAAATGAGGTAAAAAAAATTATTATTATTATTTATGTAATAATTTTATTTGGAATTCAAAAGAGAAGAGAAGAATAAAATTAGAATAGTTTTCAATAATAAAATGTTTTGGCCTTTCTTTTCTATTGTCAAAAAAATTTAATAATTAAAATCAGTATCACGTTCTGTTCTCAACATGTAGCATCAATATGATGCTAAAATGCTACATGTTTTGCACTCAATTTATAAGTGAGGGTGAGATACTGCCGTTTTTTACAACTGTGTCAACTACTTGTTTATACAATTAAGTAAATTATTTAATTTGTAAATATTTATATGAAAAGCGATTTGTAATATTTTCTCCGTCAAGATATTCTTCATAAAAATCCTTTATTGGTCACTTTTGAAGCAAAAACTAATTTTTATTTTATTTTAGGTGCAAAGTTTTTTTATGTCAGCTGTTTATCAGTTGTGTTAACGTACACAGATTTCGCAAATCGCTGCAAAGGCTGTTCTATTTTGTTCTATTGAAACCATAAAAAAGGTATCACTTCTGCAGTTTTAGGTAACCTGTTTAAAATATTACATAATTTAGAAGCAGAATGTTTTTTGAGAATAGAAAACGACTTACTGAGTTTTTTTTTGTTTGAATATTTAAATATTTTTGGAACTATTGACAAATAATTCTTAGTTAGTCAATGGTTTTTAGAATGTAAAGGTTCTAATGTTTGCCCAGAAATGTTTCGTTACTTATTGTACTGAACACATAACTCATAAGAATATCATGAGAAAAACAATAAATTTATAATAACCCAACTAAATTCTGGAATTAAACACAAATAAAGATTAATATTTTGTTATTTTTATTATTATTAGAAATTAGATTATTTGTTAACGAGAACTAATAACTTCGACATCAAAAATTCGTTTGTTTCTTATCCGTTCTTCTTTGTGCTTTTCGTTTGTATTGTGATTTTGTGCGCAGTACTGCATTATAAAATAACTTGATTGAATAAAAAAGAAATAGAATTGTAGAATCGTGATGCAAAAATTTATTCGCTTGCAGTATCGGTAGCCGAATAAATACGTCACTACATATTCCAAATTTTCGCATCGCAACAAGTTACTGAATCGCACTACTGAAGACGGTTGTTTTATTTGATTAAGAAAAAATCTAAAATTTCGCATTAAAATTTTCTTAAAGGCGGTTAATTTTAAAAATATCTTAGAAATTGTAACAAAACAAAGAATTATGCAAAATTTGGAAACTTGTAATGTTTAAAAAATTTTCTGTAGGTTGACAACATTTCTCTTAAAGGCCGTTTTAGTAATTATTTACTTAATTAAAACTTGAATTCTTTTCAACATATTAATTCTCTTTTTATAGGAATTTTTTTTATTACGAATTTGATTTAACACAAGTTGAAAAGAAAAAAATCCTCTTTTTACACAGATTGTTTTGTTTTAACACGAATTTAACGCCCATGTTCTGAGAAACGCGCATTTTCAAAACGAAAATCGTTTTGCAAAACGCTAAAGCATGTTCTGGAAACCGCGCGTTTTGCTTCTGTTTTTCTCATAGAAAGTGAATGAGAAAACGCCAGTTTATAAGTAAACAATTAACACGCACAATTGACAAAATCAAAGTAAATTTTATAAAACCATATTTTTTATGGAAAAAAGTCAATTTTATTTCCAATTTTGCTTGAAATAAAAAGAAAATATATTTAATTTGAATTCTGCAACATTTTATTTTAGCTTTAACTCTTAGTTTGTGCAAAATTCATCACTTCGCTTCAGTGTATGCTTGCGGTTTGAAAACACCAAAATTGAGCGTTTTGCGTTTTGCAGAACACATTTTTGCGATTTCAAGAAATGGTGAACAAAATTATTCTGGTGATGGCACTGACATTTCTTTTTTTCAAATTTATTTTATTTTTTATAAAATAATTAATGCATTAAATGTTTTTCTTGGAATGTATCTATCGTGTAAAAAGAGAATTAAGTGTATTCCTTAAATTCTTTTAGAATTCATGTAAAAGTTGTATTTTCTAAATTCTGGAATTAATTAATTCAAGTATTGTTTCGCAAGTTCTGCATGAAATCGATTTAAAGTATAAATAAGTACAAAAATGTTCATGAAAAAAAAAAAAAATCAAATGATGTAAGAATTTAAAAAAAACTTTAATACTAACAATTGCTTTGGGGAATATAAAAGTGGGAAAGCAGGTAAATAATGTTTATAACACATAATTGTGTATCGATTAGAAAGAGGCGATAACAAATAGTTAACAGACACACACTTGTTTTTGTAACAAAATGCTAAATATAAAAATTAATTTTTTGTTTTTATTTTTTATCGATTGAAATCTTTACTACTTGGAAAAAATTTTACCGGCCACGTAATTATTATTTCTAATTAAATTTTTTTTTGGTTCATACAAATTTTTAACAGAAAAATTGGAAAGCGAGTAATTAATTGATTTTACAATTGAAACACCGAAATAAGTACACTTTAAAAAAACATGAGTTAGTGGTAATTTTATATATATAGATACGCACTATCTAACTAAAGTTATCGCTCAAATATTTGTTAAACTGCTTATTAAATATTATGGCTAATATTAATCTTTGTTTGTGCTTATTCCACAATTGTGATTAATATTTTGTTAAGCTTTTAAATTCCAAATAAAATTATTATCGATAATATGCTAAAAAAATTATGTTGAAATGTATTCAAATATAAAATTTTACCTCATCATTTAGTCCACAATGAAATAAAACCAAATTAGTTATCTTTACAAAATTTGACAATGAAAGTGCATGAAAGCAAAGTAAAAAATAACAGTAAAATTATTATGGTATCTAGATAGGAATATAGGTAAAATATAAAGTTGCTTTAGACAAGAATACTGTGCAACTAGTAAAATCACATTATCCAGTTGCTTCCGCTTTTTAAAAACTGGCTGTTAATGTTGGGTGTGCACTTGCAAATTACTGAAACCAAAGAGGAATTTAATCTGTACGTTTTCTTTCTGGAAGTGATTTAACATTTTTGGAATATTTCGTAGTTTACTTAATGATGCAAAACGGATATTGCCAAAATCCCTCAGAGCAACAGCACTGGGGTATATGGAAATTAAAAAAAAAATCAAAATAATCCAAAGTAACTTCTGGACGAACTATAGAAGATTACGCAATGGTACATATATTATTTTAAAGGAGAAGTAGTCTAGATTTGTAAGCTATCGCCCAAAGACTCAGAAGTTACTTTGGATTATTTTCAAAGAAAAACTTTTGAAATTTCCCGTAATCTTCTTAAGAAATTTATATTTCTCCTAAACTTATTTATAAATATTAAAAACATGTTTAGAAATAATATGACTATTTTAATAAGCTTAAGGTCTTATTTAAAAAAAAAATTATTTTTATATCGATTTGTTTAGTTTCTTCAATATATAATTATATCCTGAAGAAGCTACACAAATTGGAGCGAAAGATCGATATAAAAATAAATTTTTTAAAATAAGACCTCAAGCTTAATAAAATAGTCATATTATTTAAAAGAAAAAGGTCAAATAAAACTAACTAATAACTTTTTAGAAATATTTATTGACGTAAAATAAATTCTGAAAAGATAAATAAAATGGCTACTTTATTAAGCTTGAAGTCGTATTGTATATATTTCGCTCCAAATTGCGTATCTAGCTTCTTCTGGATATACTCGTAAGTATAAATTAGTCAAATTATTAAAAAAATAATAATAATAACAATAATAATGATCTGAAACTACAGCTGATTAGTGACTCCAATCAAATGTGATTGAAAATTAACTGGCAAAATTTTAAATGCTTACAATTGGTCATAATCACAGTGAAAATCATTCCCACTAGTAAATACGACTACACTTTCTCGAATTAGCACTATTTTTTTAACTCACAAATTTTCATTGTAAAATATTTTAAATGAAATTACTCAAAATCTGTAAACCTTATAGTTCTAAAACATCAAATTATAATAGCTTTCATCCACATTAATCCGATTTTTTTAAACCTCAAACATTTCTAATTCTAAATATTCTAACTCAAATTCCTCACAAGCTGTACACTTTCCGAATATAAACTATATATGTATTTAGTTCTGAAATCTTTAGCCAATAGCTTTCGATTTTATTCATATTTCTGAAATTATTTAATTTTTTTTATAATGTTTTACAAAATTTATTGAAAGTACTTTAAATGTGTTAAGTTAACAGAGTTTTGTAAGTAAAGATGTTAATGAATAAAAAAACGGAACTAACTTTTAACAGTGAATTGCATAAACAAAACAAAATTTATACAACAACAAATCACTATTTCCAATAGAATTTTCTCTAAACCCCGCCTTAAGCTTATGCTTAATTTGCAACTCTGCTTCTGATTAGATAAACAAACTTTTAAAACTTTAAAACTTTTTTAGTTAATAAAGTGAATAAAATAAAGAAAAACTAAAGTAAAAAGAAAATTGTTGAAAAATTTAGAAAAACATGAACACGTACAATATTTTCAGCACGAATTGTTACATAAAAATAGTTTCCACCCTGCTTAGGTAATGTTTCCATTTAAAAAAAAATTTTATTTCATTTAGTTTTTTTTTTTTTTCATATAAACTTATGAAAATATTTGTAGTTGAATTTATAAAAAATGGAACATGTATGTTTGTAACATAAATTGCCTGTAGTAAGTTTTAAGACAAATTTTAAGTTTTTGCTAAACTTTAAATCATTCAAAAACAAGTACAAACAAATTTATTATAACATGAAGCGCAGCTACAAAGTTAACTTTTACCACTTAAAGTGAACCAACAAACAAACAACCCACCAATTTTCCAACATGGAAGATAGAAAGAAAACTTTCTTTTAAATGGGCTAGAAGCCTCATACACATTTACATAAAATGATGATAAAGTTTCTTACATGTTTTCTTTTTGGCTTCGTTCACTTTCTTTAAGAACAACATACTTAAAATGCACATCATTTTATTAAAGTAAAAGTATTTCCTGATAGTTTTTTAAATTATTTTTTCTTAAATTTTATTTGCAAACAATTTGTATTTTTTATTTATAACAAGTCAGCAAAATTTTAAGAAGAACCATAAACAGTATGGAAACACGAATATGAAATCTGCAACTAACACGTTTTTATTGAAAAAAAATTGGTCATTTTTTTCTGAGTACTGCAAGTTGAGACATTGCATGAATGATGGGCTTCAGTATTTATTCTTTGTATTTAAAATTAATAAAACGCAGTTATAATAATTTCCACAAGATGACATCAATTCAATAAATTTTATTATTTATTTTAATACTATCATAAAATTAGTGTGAAAGTGCCTACGTAAAATAATGAAAGTAAGTGAAGATAAATATACAAAGTTAAATATGTTTTAACGTAACCGCTTACGTTTTTTAGTATTTGTAAATAGCTTTTCAGAATTTATGACATATTTATAAATATGCTTAGAAGAAATATAAGCCCATAGCTACAAGAAGATTACGGGAAATTAAAAATTTTTTTTTAAAAACAATCCAAAGTAACTTCTAAGTATTTGGGCGGTAGATTACAAATCTTGATTATGTATCGATAATCTTCTATGGTTTCTATAAAACTCGGGTATATGAAAATTTCAAAAAAATTTTTTTTAAATAATTCAAAGGGACTTCTGAGTAGATTACAAATCTAAACTACCTCCCATTTAAAATGATAAGTGAGCATATTTGTCCCATGCACTTATATTTCTCCTAAACATATTTATAAATAAGTCATAAATACTAAAAAACATTTTTAAAAATATTTAATGACGTAAGATAAATACTAAAAGATATTTACAAATACTAAAAAACGTAAGGAGTTACGTTAAAACATATTTAACTCGGCATACATATTTATCTTTACTTACTTAGTTTTGTGTTATTTTTTCATCCTATTAACTAGCAAAAAACCACCATTTTCACTGACATTCATTATATTTTAAGTATCCGAAAAACTCTATTGCTTTTAGTTATTTAGTCCACTGTTATTTTGATAAATAGCTTTTATTTTGTATCTTTTTTACAGCATTTTGTGTCACAGAAAATAATTATTTTTCTTAAAAATTTAGAAGAAAATAAAATATAAAAACCCAATTTACTACAGGGTCCGCCAATTAACTTTTTTTTTTGAAAATGCTATAAAAACATCGAGTGTAGCTTCGGCTGTGTGGCACGTAGCGCCGTCCTGTTGAAAGTAAATGTTGCCAATATCCTCCTCTTCAATTTTTGTGAACAAAAATTCGTTCAACATGGCCCGATAACGATCGCCATTGACTAACGGCCACTCCTTGCTCATTTTCGAAGAAAAATGGCCCAATTATGCCTCTGGACCAAAATCCGCACCAAAAAGTGACTCGTTTTGGCTTTCGTTCGGCTTTTCAATGTATGCGTGCGGGTTTTCTGTGCCCCAAATGCGACAATTTTGCTTGTTTACATACCCGCCAAGATCAAAATGAGCTTCATCTGAAAAGATGATTTTTTTTTGGCAAAATCGGCATCTCCTGTAAGTCGATCGCAGGCCCACTTAGCGAAGCGAAAACACAACCATATTCTTTCAGCGGAAGGACAAAACTAATTATCTGTCAAATCAGACATAAGCTAAGTGTTACCATTCACGAAATAAGCACTAGTTGAAAAAAAACGTTAGATGGCGGACACTTTATCTAAACTTTATAGAATAGCAAGGAATCACAAAATAAATCTTAAAATGCTGTAAACAAATTGTTATTTATTTGTCCTGTTTTACTTTACTTTATTGCAAACATAAATTGTATTTGTGTAAACTGACAAAAAACAAAAAACTAAAAATAAAAGTATCGATTTCTTTTTACATGCTCTCACACATATGCACTCAATAAATGTTTTCTTTTACTTATTTTGGGTCTTTAAAAGCACAAGTTTTATTACTCTGTCAAACAGAGACATTAAAATTCTTTTTTTGAGTGCAGTTTGCTTGTTTTTAACTGATTTTATAAACTAAAGAAAGAAGCATTGAAATCGCTAATTTTTATATCTTTGATAAGGGAAATAAAGGATTTAAATAAATAAATTTTGACTAAGACAGTACGATTAAAGAGATTTTTTTTTTAATTTTTAAAGAACAATCAATTATGTTGAATTTGGTACTAAATTTTGTACTTTTTCAGCTTTTGCTTATTTTTAGAAACATGTAATACCAATTTAATATAATAATTCCGTAACATTTTATTACCTTTGGTCGTGTTAATTTGCTATTAATATTTTCCATATATCCTCCGTATTTTATCATTAATCCAATGGAAAACTCATTATTTTTCAAACTAATGAAACGTTTCCTAGAGTAATGAAATATTTCGTTATTATAATGAAATGTTTCATTAATTTAATGAAAAATTCATTAATTTAAGGTAATATTCATTAATTCAATGAAATATTCATTTATGAATAAACTTCATTAATACATTAAAAATGTGTCATCAGTTCACATAATATTAAGGAAAGCTTTTAATTGAATTTATGTTACATTTTTCTTTCAACTTAAAGAGAGCTGCTCAACCTTCTTAATTAAAAAAAAAAAAAAGATCAAGCATAGACGAATTGTTGTAATGTTATACAAACAGCTAAAGAAGGATCAGTACATCAGATTCAAAATTAACAAATATTTACAAAGCTGGAAAAGCCGGCTACTCATAAAGGAGCTAAAGAACTATCTTTTTCTTTTGGTACTAACCTCTTACTCTTAAACTTTTTATTTTTTATTTTAATAAGGAAATTTGGATATCCAAACAAACAAAACTCTAGACGTAAAATTTTATTATTGGCATTACGAGTATATAATCATTTGCTTAATTATTTTTATTATTGTTCTTTTTATGGTTAACTTTATTTCTAGACTAAAAAAAATTTTTTTTTTCCTTTTTTCTTGGTAGCTGTGTTGCTTATAACACGAACGTGTTTATGTATGTTGGGATTTATGTATGCGTGCGGATATGTGCTTTTTTCACAATAATTATTGACGTTTTTATTGCACATTTTTACGCATTCTGTCTGATACACACAGTATTTTGTTTAAGTATTTGACGTTTTATTTTCCTCCATTTTTTTCTTCTATTTTTATTTCATTTAACCTTGATATTTTCCTAGCAAGACACATTAAGGAATTTATAAACAATATTTTACTGATTACAGTTATTTTCCTCCATTTTGCTTTCTACTTATATTCTTCATTCAACGTTATACACAATAGCTTCAGCTTTCAACTATCGATGTTTATTGGTTGGTTGGTATTATGTACTCCTATAGCAATTTTTATTTAAAGTAATTTCGTTTCCTGTATTTGTAGCATACATGTACTCATATTTTTGTGTAGGTGTGTTATTAGTTGTTAGGAGCTTACAAGCGTTTTCCTTTTTGGTGTTGCTTACCAGTAATTTTTACTTTTTGCTTGAATATTTGCATCTAAGCCATGTGTAAATTCTGGCTGAATAGTTTTTAAAAAGTCTTGATTTTCAATTTAAAAAGTCAAGTGTAAGTAATTCCTAAATTTAAGAGCGTAACAAATGTTGCAAAGCTTTTTCATACACACATTTTTATAAGAAAAGTGAAAACAAAACAAAAATATGAGTCGTTTATGTTTTCATTATTTTTCTTTAATGTTTTGTGGGTTTTCTAGACATCAAGGAATACTCTGTCTTTGTTCTTAAAATAACCCAGCAAAAAATTAATGGACAAATAGTATTTGAAACCTTTAAGAAAAACTACATGAAAGCGAACTTGGCTGACATTCAAACCGAAATTAGAGAGTCAAAAATTTTTTAACTGTCAAAAAATATCTTGCTTATACAAAATATATAAAGCAAATATAAATAATACAAAGGTTATGTTGAGCGGTTTGAAAACTCAATTATTTATTTGTGAAATTGTCATTAGCATTTCAATTATTTATCTTAATTTAGCGTTTTTTATTCAATTTTTGTTTTTCTTTGGTGCGTTTTATGAAACATAATAATTTAATATTACTGCTGAATATGCAACGCCATCATTCTTCAAAATAAACACTGGTTGCTAAAAAACGCTAGTTTTGCTTTACTAATTTAATTTTATCTCTGTGAGTGAGCTATATTCACTCACATAAGACTGATCATAGGGAATTTAAAAGTGGTATACAAACCTTTAAGAACCCGCATCATATATACAACATATTGATCAATGTTGCCAGGTCAGCTTTTACCACTTTTTAATGTTTCTGATTAGTGCTTTTTTCCCGCTTAGCTTACACTAAGTTTGTGTGTTGATTTTTTTATTTATTTTTTTAAATACGGATATTTTCTTTGTTGCTGTGCTGTTTGAAATTTAAAGTCTGCAACGGAGCTATTGAATATTTTGAATTAACACTGCCATGTGTTAGTTAGCTGGGGAATGGCAAACACTTGAACATTTTTAATTTAAAAATTCAATTTTATTTTATTTCTTTTTGTTAAATATTTTAAAATAAACAAGCTGCTATTTTTTGTTTTCTTAGTGTATGTTAACTTTATTATATGTCAATTGGAAAGGTTTTTATTTCTTTTTTTTCCATTCATAGAATTTAGTTAAACAATTTATAATCAATCTATAATTTATGTTAGTAATGCTCACTTAAAAAAAGTTGCTTGTTAGAGGATTTTAATTTGTATGTATTTATGGAAAAAAAATAAAACAGAAAGTATAGAAATACTCGTATATGCCATCCAGAATATTAATTTTTAATAAATAAAACGAAATTATTCTCTAAAAATAAAAGAAAAACACATTTTATTTTTTAAATTATTTTTTTTCTGCATTTTTTATCTTTCCGTTTGCTTTCCGTAAGAAAATTTTAGTGTAAGCAAAATGTAGAAATTTATCTACATTGCGGAATCAATAATATAACAATACCACCACGGTAGAGATGATAGGAATGAATAATTGCAAAATTTGTTTTCGCACAAAAAATGCTTTCCAAAATCGCGGAACGGAATGAATCATTCACAATAGAAAACTTTTGAATTCACAATTTAACGATATAAAATAAAAAGGTAGTTCCACAGGAATGAATAATAGCTATTTGCAAAACGATCGATATTTCTTTCCGATCAATAACACGATCCAATAGCTTTTTGTTTTTTTCTCCGTAAAAATTTTTTTTGAAAACTAAAAATTTTTAAATTTAACAAAATATTAATCTGTGTTTGTGCTTAATTAATTAATTGCGTCTGACGAAATGGTCCATATAGATATGCTATCCCCTTCAGTACTTATTGTACTAAATAAATAACTCATGAGAATATCATGAGTAAAAGAATAAATTTTAAAACCAAAAAAATTTCTGGAATTAAGCACAAATACAGACTATTATTTTGTTAAACTTTTAAATTCCAAATAGAAATTATTACATATTTTTAAATTAATTATAAAAATTGTGTTTGTTTGTTGCAACATAATCATAAAATCATAATGGGACCGACTTAAGTTAAAGTTTAAAAACCATTTGCGGTTGCTATTATCCACAATTTGACGTGCATTTAAAAACTAGTGTTACATAATTTCTTAAAAAAATATAAATTTTTTATGAAATTTTCCTCAATAACTCGAAACATAATAGTTCCACCAAAAATGATGTGAAAACAAATTAATTAATTAATTTCTTGAGTTATTTTGTAACAAAATCGGATACGTCGTTTGAAAGTTATGATCTCATATTTTACAAGAAAAATTAAAAAAAAAAAAAACTTAACCATAAAATTTGAAATACGATTTTTTATGAGATCATAAGCGCTCAGAAAAAATAGTCTTTTGTTCAAAGTTAGTCCTATTCGTTTGTAAGTAATACCACTTAGGGCCATTATTACAACTTACTTATAAGGTGTCAGATAGCTTTAATTAACTTTAGTTAAAGTAACTGATAAAGTGATGAATAACTTTTTTCCATTATTACAAGTTCTCAATAAGATAAATATTATAATATTTGTTATGTGGTACCACTGCTGTGAATACCGATTACTTTTCGTTGCTTTTTTTGACGATTATTTTTCAAATAACTAAGAAATTCTTTACATTTAAAATTTTATTTTAATATTTGTTATTTTATTGTGTAATTGTATTGTTTTATTTTTGCGTATTAATAAAAAAATTATTCAATGTCTATGGATGCTGAGGTTGCCATATCTAAAATCGAAAATATGGCAACTTTAAATGCTTGAAGTTCACGTTAAAAGTTATTAGCAGCGCAAACCTATCTTTAGCTTATCATACACATTTTACTTAAAGTATGTTTGTAATAACCAAAAAGCATTTATCTGTTCGATAACATCCTGCTTTTAGTTATCGTTTAGTTGTAATAATGGCCTTTAAAGTTATGATCTCATATTTTACAAGAAAAATTAAAAAAAAAAAAACTTAACCATAAAATTTGAAATACGATTTTTTATGAGATCATAAGCGCTCAGTAAAATTGTCTTTTGTTCAAAGTTAGTCCTATTCGTTTGTAAGTAATACCATTTAGTTTTAATAGTTTACAGTTGGCTTTAATTTTTTGAGTGTTAAATTAAAAAAAAAATTTTTTTTTTTTTAAATGTTAATTTTTACACGTAATGACAGTCGTTGTAGGTGCGTTTGAATTATATGAAATAATTTCTTTAGGGACATTTCTAAGTGACACATTTGCATACTTTTATCATTTCATTTAATTTATAATTAATTTAATTATTTTAAAACTCGTTATAATAAAATTTATGACTTGAAAGTCTTCTCAGTAACAAGCAAAATACAAAAATTGTGTTTATTAGTTGCTAATTTTGCAATAACGTTGCTGGTAACGACTATAAAAGAAAACAATTAAAAAAATAATAATAAAAAAGTTAGCCGTTTTATATTTTAAGTCATTAAATGACAGCAACAGCTAAAAAGGGAATTTCTAATGGTTAACAGTACATGACTGTTCTGATGTTCTTGAGTAAAAAAATTTAATAAAAAAAAAATATAAAAACAAAAATGGATTTTTCATTTAAAGATGTTTTGAAAAAAACAAAAAAATTAAAAGACAATGTTTATAATTGAGTTCTTTTGTTTTTTTAATTTCATAAAAATAAACCGAAGATAAAGATAATCTTTAATGTAAATGTGTTTAACTTTGAGAACTTTTTGTTTGCATTAAGAAAAATTTTAATTTTTTTTATTTTATTTTATTAAATTCAAAGCTACTTAATTTTGTGGTGGTATGACTTTAATAATTTAAATTAAAAAGCTCATAAAATTTTTTTATTCTTAACAGAACTTCATGATGAAAAAAAAAAGGATACTCCTGTGGCCTTGAACTTTTTGTAATATTTTGTCTTTTGGTGTTTTGTAAATCGTCTTTGAAATATTTCGATTGTTATCGTACATGACCAGACTAATCCAAAAATAAAACAAAGAAAAACTTGATACTTTTGACTTTTAATGACATGAATACTTTTTGTTTTAGGTTTTGTTCTGTGTGTTCTTTTGCTTAAATAATGATTTATCTTACATAACATGCTTTGAAAGGAAAATGCTCTCCTACACTAGCAAATACAGTGTAACTGAAAACTGTTTCCAAGATATTTTGCAGTATAAACTAAATACGCAACATTGTGTCAATATTACTAAAAAACAGTCTGTTATGTTGCATTAAAAAGGAATCTGAAATTCAACAATAAATTTTGCTTTAAGTCGTATCTACATCCGTTCTAAATAGTTTTGCTAGTTTCAAAAATATCATAGAAGTTGTAATGGAAACATACTTTTTTGTGTAAAATTTAGAAATTGTTAATTTTTGAAAATTAATTTAAAGTAGACCCATAAGTTTCACACAAAATGAGTCATGTTTTATTGAAATCAACTCACAAATTTTGTTTTTATTCACAATTAAGTAAATCTATCACACAGTAAAAGAAAGCATTTTATTAGAAACAAATGTTGCCGAGTTTGTTTGCAGGTGTGATATGGCAGTTTTTGTAACAAAAGAGTAGTAACACTTAATTGTGAATAAAAGCAAAAGTTGTGCATCAATTTTAATAAAATATAACTCTTTTTGTTTGGAACTTATGAGGCTTTATATAAAAAAAAACAGTGGATTTTTAACTTTCCTTATTTGAAATAATTTATGACAATTAAAAATTTCTAAATTTTGCATCAAAATTGATTTTTTTCCGTCACAAAGTTGCTTAAAGCAAATTTGGTTGAGGAGCTTAGGATTTTTTTTATAATCAAATTATAACACATCGTTTTTAAGTACATGGCAAATATTCTTCTCACTTGCTGAATTAAGGAAAAAATTATATACCAGTGCTGCTGCTTTCAGGGATTTTAGTGACTTCCTACCGAACCAAAGAAGAATGTGGGATGGGACACATTTCATTTTAAAGGAGAGACTGTCTAGATTTATAATCTATCGCTGAAATACTCAGAAATTACTTTGGACTATTTAAAAATTTTTTTTTGAAAACTTCCATATACCCCAGTACTGTTGTTCTTAAGGATTTTGGCAGTTTCCATTTTGCATCATAAAATAAAAACTAAGAAATTTTCCAAAAATCATAAAACACTTCCAGAAAGTTTAGAGCCTACAGATTAAATTCCTTTTTGATTTTGGTAATTTTCTTGGGAAAAATCGGGAGTGGTACCTTGGCAAACTCAGGAATGATAAAAATCCCTCAAAGCAACGAAAATTAAAAAAATTTTTTTTAAATAGTCCAAAGTAACTTCTGAGTAGTTGGTCTGTAGATTACAAGTCTAGACGCCCTCCCCTTTAAAATGATATGTGTCCCATCCCATAATCTTCAATGGTTCGTTACTTACTAAAATCTCTCAAATCAAGGGCTCTGGGGTATATGAAAATTTAAAAAATTGTTTAAAAATAGTCCAAAGTAATTTCTGAGTATTTGGGCGAAACATTACAAATTAAGACGACCTGCCCTTTAAAATGATATATGTCCCATCCTGTAATCTTCTTTATATGATTTTTTTTATTGCAACGGCTAGTTTTTTAAGTTGAGGTCGTTTTATAAAAATTTATTTTTTATCGATATTTTGCTCCAATAATAAAAAAAAAATTTTTTTATATTTAATATGACCTCAAGCTTAATAAGCTAGGCGTTTCAATTACATAATTCTTTAAGTGAGTGAATATGGTGAGTTAAATTAGTTTTAAACGTAATCCGTTACGTTTTTTAATATTTGTAAATATCTTTTCAGTTTGTAAAGCATATTTACCAAATACGTCTCATGTCATTAAATATTTCTAAATATGTTTCTAATATTTATGACATTTATACGTTGATTTCTCAAGAAGATTATGGAATAGGACACATATTGTTTTAAAAGGGAGGTCGGCTAGGATTATAATGTACGGCCCAAATACTTAGAAGCCATTTTGGATTATTTTAAACCTACTGCTGTTACTCTGATTTATTATTTACTGTCTCATAAAAATTTATTTTAATAAAAACTTGATTTTTATACATCTAATAATAGCAACAGTTGCTGCTTTTTATTAACTTACTAGATGTTTTTGTTTTGGTCTCGCCCGGTCCAGTCCTTTATTACGTGAGTCGCTATCCTTAGAGTTTAGAGAGATTTTAGACAAAATTTTAATTGTTAAAAAACCCAACACAGTCATTAACTACTTTATAAAGTGCTTCATGCTTCTAGCATTATTAACAGAAGCGCCAACTAAAATAGTAAATAAGATATTTCAAAGAATAATTTCAGGCTTAAATTATGTTGAGTGAAAGTAGGCGTGGTTGATAAAAAAAGTATAACGCAACATTCTTTAGAGTAAAGAGATTATATGTGTAAAATTTCAGAAAAATCCATTGGAAAACAAAAACTTTGTATAGCGAACAAACAGACAAACAAGTAATAAATTAATTTTATTTAAATAGATGTGGTTTGATGGCAAAAATCTTCACTTCCTGACTGATTGGATTTTACGTACTGCAGCCTCTACAATATTTTGCTACAACAGTAGCAACGCAATTTATGAGGAATAAATAAATTGTTTGTTTCATAGAGCCAAGTTATATCGTTCATCAGCATACACTATTTTTGTAATTTTCAAATGGAATTAATTACAGCATAAATTAGTTTGTAATGAAGTTAGATTTTTTTTTGATTACATGCCAGAGTTCGTAATATAAATATTAGTTTATAATAATAATGAATTTTAATGAAATTAACTTGGATATGGAAATGTATTTCGAGCATTAACATAAACTATGCCATTTAATTTGTTATGACGTACGTAAGTGTTTGCGCAGGTCAACCCAAGTATTTGGTGTGCGGCATATGGCTTTTCCCTGTGTGAATTCATTATGAAAATAGTTTCTTATACATGCAAATGTAATTATAATACATACATTAGGGTGGGTCAAATTTTAATTAAAAAAAAACTAATAATTTTCGTGGCAAAAAGTAAATCTAAAAATAATTACAAAGAAATTTAAGGTTTTAATACATATTGCGGGCATCAACATGAAGTTTGAAACAAAATTAAATATAAATTGTTGTATATCAATTTACAAGGAATAGAACTCACAGTTTTATTTTTAATGAACTCGCAAAAACTTTTCAATTCAATACAATCACTATTAAAATTTTATTTTATAAAAATTTTGGGCCATAATAATAGTCACAAAAAAGTAGGCTTTTATTAAGAGCTGACTTTTGCTCATAAGAATTTTATAAATTTAAAATCGTTTTTACAAAGATACCGACTTTAATGTGACTATGATTACGAGCTTTTGTTTATTACTTCTTGACATAAAATAACCTTTTTTTTTGTTTCGTAAGAGAGTAGAATTGCTAAAGTATTTTATATTTTGTTTTATAAAAACCAAATATGTACCAACGAAATACGAAAAGCTATTTTTTGTCCCTCATTAAAAAACAATTTACTATAAAAAGTAGTTTAGTTTTTATTCGTTTATTTCTCGAATGAACAAATTTTTTTAAATTTATAAAAACAGGCCGTAAATATTTATTATTTTATATATTCACAATTGGTCTGATTACACTGTGCGGCAAAAAAACCTAGGCGCTTAGTAGCCACAACACCTATTTTAGCCAAATGATATCTAATATTTTTTACAACGTCTCTCAAGGAAGTCTCTGAGTCCTTAATGACTATTAGACTTAAGAAGTATTTGTAATATGAGCGTGGTGTTCTAATAGGTCTATTTTGGCCCTAATGATCACTCATATTAAAAATAAACTTCTCTTGACACGCCTACTTCAAATATCCGAAAAAAAACAAAGTAATTTTTCAGTACAAACTATCAGCCATGTTCTGTAAAACGATTAACTTTTTCTATTACGATTTTAGGTATTTTGCAAAACGCTTAATTTTGGCGTTTTCAAACCGTAAGCACACATTGAATCGAAATGATGAATTTTCCAAAAACTAAGAGTCAAAGAGAAAATAAAATGTTGCACAGTTCAAATTAAACAGGTTATCTTTTCATTTTAACCAAAAAATGAAAAGAAAATTGGTCTTTTTCCATAAAAAATATGTGTGTGTCAATTGTTTACTTAGAAACTGACGTTTTCCCATTCACATTCTATGAGAAAAACGGAAACACCATGTGCGATATCTACAACATGATTTGGCTTTTCGTTTTGAAAACGTACGTTTCTCAGAACATGGCCGTATAATTCAATAAACTCTACTGGTTCATGGCATTTTAGGGTGACAAATCATATGACAAAACCATCTCTCTTAAATCCACTTACATACGAGGTATGATAAAAAAAAAACGTTATTTTCAATTTTCGTGAGGTAGGTATGTTCGATTTTCGCATTTTTTTTATGTTGGTACACATGTCTGTTATTTATGTTGACAATATCAGCCATTTTGGATTGTCAGTTTGTTTTTGACAGATAAAAAGGTTAGTCGTGTTTTGGTGTACTCTTCGATTTTTTATTATTTCAAAAAATGGATCAAAGAAACTGTATTAAGTTTT
The DNA here is from genome assembly GCA_947397855.1 of Thelaira solivaga. NCBI lineage: Eukaryota > Metazoa > Arthropoda > Insecta > Diptera > Tachinidae > Thelaira > Thelaira solivaga. Next base: position 21,493,549 of record OX377610.1, read on the forward strand.
GCGTAAAAAATGAAATTAAATGTGCAAGGACATTTGAAATGTTGACTGTGGCGTATGGTAAGTCTACTATGAGCAGAACACAAGTTCATTTGTGGTATAAACGGTTTAAGGAAGGCCGAGAAGATGTCAATGACGATGCTCGTCCTGGTCGTCAAGTTCGGTCAAATGTGAAGGTTTTGCTCACTGTTTTCTTTGATTGCAATGGCGTGGTGCTTCATGAATTTTTGCCACAAGGTCGTACGGTCAATAAGGAATACTACCTTTAAGTTATGAACCGTTTGCGCGAAGAAATTCGTCAGAAACGCATAGAATTGTGGAAAAACCAATCATGGATTTTGCACCATGATAACGCACCAGCTCACACGTCGATGCTTGTACGTGAGTTTTTGGCCAAAAACGAAACCGTAATCCTGCCTCAACCACCGTATTCACCGAACTTGGCCCCCGCTGACTTTTTCCTCTTCCCAAAACTGAAGACACCGATGAAAGGAAAGCGTTTTGCTACGATTGAGGAGAAAAATCGAAATATTAGCTGTTGGCGATACCGAAAAGCGCGTTTCAGAAGTGTTGAGAGGATTGGCAAAAATACTTTTTGAAAAAATTGAAAATAACGGTTATTTTTTGATCATACCTCGTATATGTAAGTGGAGCTTGATAAGTTTTTTTTAGTTATAGCATTTATAGTTTTTATTGTTAAACGTTTAAAATAATCAATTTACTTAATGGTTTTTTCTGGATTAAACATGAAATTTATTTTACTAAAAACTAAATACTAAGCGAAATACTGTGTAATATAATTAAAAAGTTTATTAATATTAATGATGTCTTTTTTTGTTTTACATATTAAAAAGAAAAGTTAGAGATTAAAATTAATTAGTTAATTTTAAATTCTTTTATTAACTTTCTGTTTCTCTCTTTTGCAGATGAAACTATAAATTGGCTGCGGTTCTGTAAGTACAAATTGATTATAAATTTAATTTTTTCTGCAACTTTTTAATTCTTTTACAAGTTATTTAAAATATTTTCATGCCGATATTGTAATGACAGAAAATTTGTTTTGCTTATATTTTTTTATTTAACATGTTTTATAATTACTTTTTCCTCCTTTTCTTAAATTGAAAAGAGTTCTCTCTAAACTCAAATTGGTTGTCAATTTTATTTTTTTTATAGTTTGTTTCATGCTGTGTTACGTTTAGCAAATAAATAAGAGGATTGTGTAAAAAGCACCATATGTACATAAATGAAGCAAAATATGTACATAAATGATAAGAAAATCAAGATTTTAAGTGGTCATTAACGTAGTTAAACAATATTAATAAGTAAATTAATTTCCCTTTATTAAAAACAATCACCCAATAAATGACAGTGAATGTTTTGGTTGAAAAAATAACATGCGAAGGCGGGTCAATAATTTAGTGAGCACCTAATAAATATATTTTTTTTTAATTACTAATTAGATCACACGGTAGACAGTTATCAAAAACAAAGTAAATCACGCAGATTATTTCAAAATTTCAAAAGGAGTCACTTGATAGGTTATTTATTTCTTTTTTACCGGGTGAGCAGCGTTGAAAATGCCTTCGCACTTACAGTGATGTGGTGTTTTCACTGAAACACTCCCTTCTCCTTTTCTGGTTGGGATTTTTCCCAGCACGGCTGTCTGGGAAGGCCCAGAATCCTCGTCCTAAATAGGACCATTCATAATTTGTTCACTTGTGGGTCTACCATACTTATAGTCAGCGTAATGCTGCTATTTCTTCTTAAAAAGCTCCTGCTTCTGGTGCAGCGTTTTGTGGCAATCATCAAGGTCTTTTTTCTTTCTACTTAGGATGTGTTCAGTGTTCCAATTGTTCTCGTACACTATCATTTTTTATCGGAGTGAAATCTTCGATCTTCTTCTTTTTATTTGGCTTTTTATAACCTATTTAAGCCTTCAGCCGAGGTCAGAAAGTCTCTCCATGCACTTCGATCTTCTGCGCATTTTCTCCAATTTGGGACTTTCAGATAGCTGAGATATTGTTGGGCCTGATCTTTTCAGCGAAGCTTCAGACGCCTCCTCCTGCACATATCTTCAGGATCAAAAATTTTTCTAGCCGGAACATTTTCGTTCATGCGCCAGCGCAATCTGTGCACCTTTATGCGCTTCACCAAATCAAATCATGCAGCTCGTGATTCATACGATGCCGATAGTTCCCACTAACACAAATTGGTTCATATATCTTACGAAGAATTTTTCTCTCGAATACACCAAGTACAGCTTCATCTGCTTGTGCAAATACCCATGACTCTGAGCCATACAAGAACACATGTAATATGAGTGTGTTTTATTTTCGTATTTTGTGAGAGAGCTTTGGATCTAAATTGCCTGCTTAACCCAAAGTAGCATCTGTTTTCTAGTATAATTCTTCTTCGTAATTTAAAGGCTGATGTTATTGTTTTTATTGATGATGGACTCAAGGGCCAACAAACTCCACCACAACTTCAAAGTTATTGCTGTCAACGCTCATGGTTACATTTAATCTGGAGGGTTTTTTGTTAGTTGAAACCATTTTTGCTTCATGCACTTAAAAAACCAAAATATGCTCATAAAATATGCGCTTAAAAGTACAAAATATGCACTAAAATATGCAATTATTTATTATTTGTTTTACTTTTATAAATTTCTTTTAGATCATGTAAACAATTCATAGGGTAAACTCTGAAAATTAAATGTCATACACTCGTACGCAAATGTATTGCCACAATTTACAAGACTATGTTGCTTGACAATGCTTACGTTTACAACATCATCAATTAATGGTGCCTCTTTTTAATTTACATATAGTCAAATCGTCTAGAAAATTTATGTTGAAATAAGTAAGAAAAAGTTTTCTAAGCATATTGACTGTTTTGATGAATTTAATAGAATTTATTCGGCAACATTATTGTGAAGCAGTGAACTGGACTGATAAAATAAATTCATAAACACATTCGTACATACAAAGAAAAGAAGAAGAATATGGTACACTAAAATGTTGCCAAATGTGTTTTTCTTTATTTGTGAAATATTTTACAAGTTATATTAAAAATATAAAAATTAATACAAATTATGCAAAGATATGCATTTATAGCAAAATATGCCAGAATATGCAATAGAAAATTGATGCCATTTTTCAATAAATTATCAAATTCGGAAATATACTTGATCAGAATTGATTTTAAGATTAAGTCCGTGCCCTAATTATCACCCTAACACCGATTTCTTAAAAAAAAATTAAATCTAAAAGTTCTTATGATTTAAATTAAGCTTTTAATAGACCCAGTCCTAATTACGATTATGAGCCCCTATTTTTAAATGAAATCAATGAAATGAATAGTGTTTTCATGTCAATTCATAATTTTATTATGCTTGTTATGAAATCTAATAACTTTAAGTTAACATTTTTTAAATTAATTGCATTTATATAATTTCCATTTCCTAAAGTTTAATTTTGAAATACCAAAAAAAAAATTTTTTTCCCGTGATAAAAAAAATATATTCATCTCAAATATATACTCAATTTGAAATGTAATCTGCTAATATAAAATAAATAATCTAAGCTTTACAAACAGCATAAAATAACGTAAAATTATTTTGTGCAAGCAAGCAAACATTTACGAAAAACAAAAGAAATGCAAAGACTTTTAAAACAAAATCCCTTTTTAGTTTTTGTGAAATATAAAACTATCAAAATGCAATGGAACAGAATAAATTTTTGCTGAGAGTAAAAGAATTGTGTAACCATCTTTGCAAAAAAAAAAAATTCTTTTTTAATTTTAAGCACCAAGTTATCCTTTTTTACTACCCTAAATTAGCAATTAAGCAGGTATTTTGTTGAAATTTAATACTTTATTGCTTTACACCCAACAAAATGATTTTAATAAATTTAAACCGTAATTAAAGCATTTTATTACAAATTTTTTTCTTTTTGTAATTTAACAAGGCTTTATTAGGTGATACAAAGAAAATGTTTAATGTGTAAGAAATATAAATAAATCTATGACAGAGTTTGCGCCAGGTAGCAAAAAAATAAAACTCATGCTCACGAGCATGGGGCTTATTTTAAAGATTTTTTTAATATAATTTTTCATATAATTACAGGCTACCTCTTTTAGCTTTTGTTCGCTAAAGCATTCATTAGAATTTTTGAAAAAAAAAATTATTAATTTAACTTAAAGTATTTTTAAAATGTTTTTTTTTCTAATTTCGTATGAAAATTGATAAAATTTAATTTACAGTTCTTAAAATTCTCGTTTATGAAAAGAAAAAAATATATCAAAAATAATTTTAATTTGGGAAATCCTAAAATGTGAAATTTTATATTGAATTGTTCATTCAAAATAGTGATATGGTTGGATTAAATAAATATATTTCATTAAGTAAACAAATCAATTCAACTACAGACATATAGCTAAGCAATTTAGAAAAAAATTTGTTGGAGGTGAACGTGAATGTTTTTAAATTGAGAACGGTAAACAACAGCCCGAAGCATCTTAGTTAGAAACGTAAATTAATATTTTAGTGTAAATAGCACCTTTTTTAATGCTGTCTATTTTAATGGTCAATTGTCAGAAATGCAATATGAGTGCCAAGCGAGTTATGCCTGTTCTATTTTTAAATAGATTTTTTCTTAAATTTGAAATCTACAGTCTCATAATGTGACAATCAGAGAATTGTAAAAGTTGAATTGATTAAAAACTTGTGCACAACATTTGATTAAATCATATGCGAGCCACGATTAGAAACTGATTGTTTTTTATGGTGTTCGATACGATTGAATCTAAAAGGGGAAATTCAAACACAAGCATTAGCAGGCATATAACTTAATCTAAACAATAAGCAATACTAATACACACGAGAAAAACAGTCCTACTTTACTACGTAGTAGTTTACTCAAATATGTGTGATCGTTGATTAAATGGCTTTTTGCATATTTGTGTTTTTGAGTGTTTTACAATTAGGATTTTTAAATTCAATAGATAGTGTCGAACAATATAAAAACAATCAGTTTTGAATTGTTCCTCGAACATAATTTAATCAAATGTTGTACACCATTTTTTGTGCGTTGAATAAATCACAAACACCGGTTGCAGCTCTCTGGTGACAATCTCATAGAGATCGTGGATAGAAAATTTAAAAATATGTCTTGAAATATAATAATTATAGCAATAATGGGCGTAAAAGCGGGCATGGTTAAAAAAAAGTTTATGGCAACTTCTTTGGAGCATACAGACCGCATATATTTAACCATTAAAAGAAGTCCTTTGAAAAGAAATAAAGCTTTTAATTTGTGATTGCTTGTCTTTTAGTGCGATTTTTAATCACTCGGTGATTTTCGAAATTCTAAAGTTGGCAACACTGGTGTTTATTGATGGTGTGGTACATGTGCAACCAAAAATTCGTAGTTGGATCCAATTGTGTTCTTAACATAACAGATACATTTTTAATTTCATACCTACGTATGAGTAATATACACACTATTAAAATTAAATAACGCGTATACGGATTGTGGTACAATACGGCTAACATTTGAAAAAATGGGTACATAATACAGCAAATGCACAAGCAAACTTGAGGAACTTACATCATTATAAACATGTGTAATATTTTACATTTGAAAGTGCTTGTAAGCCATTTCAGGTATGCTTGTGCAGCCCTTTACTACATAACACAAAAAAATTCACAAAAAACGACAGCGGGTATGCAGGGTTTGGTGCAAAATCCAATTCAATTTAGTTTTTTACTGATATGTATTTTGTTATTGAATAACTCTGAATAATTTTGCTACTTTGCATCATGTGAATGACTTTTATTCATGAAAAAATTATTCGAACACTTTATAGTCTGTACAATTATTTATTTGGTGTATTTATGCCTTCCCCTTTAACATTTTTATTGTAAAATGAAATTAATTAGTTTAATAAAAAAATTTACAAAAACAAAAAAGATATTTTTCACCCTAGTGCGTGATTATTTTTAGAATCTCATTTAATTCCTTTAAACACATTTTTTATTAAGCAACAAAGCAACATCAACATAAACAGACTCATTAAAATTGAAATGATGATGAATTAAAATTAAATGATTGCACACGAAACGAGTAATAATGAAAGTGAATATTTTAATGGAATTTCTTTTTAAGTAAATCTTTCATTAAATGCTGCTCAAATTATGAAAAGTGTATTTTTCCTTCAGTCTAAGGACACACATTTGGCTGAATTACCAAACGTGGTGTGCTTAATATGAGGCTGCAAATGCAGGCCATATTTTGAACTATGTTTTGTGGCAAAAAAAAAAAATTTATTGCTCTTTTTCTTTCTTATCTCCAAAAATACACAATTTTTTTTTGTAATTTCATTTAGCTTGCGATACAAGTTTTTAACTCGATTATATTTGTTCTTTGAATTGTGTTTTTTATTTTTTTTTTTTTTTGAAAATTGTTTAGCAAGTGTGTATCTGCATTAAATAAATTATGCTGCGCTATGTGTATTCTTATCATAATATTTATAGACTTGAAGCTACATGCGGCAAACAATTGCTGGATATGATTTAAAAAGAAATGAATAATTAATCGATTTTAGAATAATGTCATTTGTGGTCTATTTCTAAGCCTATTGAATCCAGTTTTATGTTCTTAATACCCACAAACATACAATCTTCTCCCTGTTGATGAGACAAATAATGCTAGGGAAGAAAACCATTTATTTTCTGGGAGTAATTTGCAAATAGTGCAAATGATGTAAATGGATGAGTTCAAAAATGTTTATTTTCGCTCAAAACAACAAGCAAAATGTACAAATTTCCACTAAAAGTATTATACCTTGCAGCAAAAAGCTCTGTATATATTTGCTTAAACAAAAATAAAACAAAAATCACATGTTCAATTGATAGATAAAGTTAAAGTTGGCATATTTTTTTTATCTTTGATTATATTGTTTACAAACAGAAGTCACTGAAGTTGGCTCTGTGTTTTAATTCTGTAACATGTTAAGCTAACATAATTGGAAAATTTTCAATAATTAAAAAAAAAAATATGAAAAAAGGGAAATAAAACCGAAAGCCACTTTAATGTAGATTTCAGAACTACACAGTTTGTATTCTGAAAGTGTACAGAGTTTGAAAAAATAACAGTTAGAACATTTTACAGTGACAATCTTTGGGTTCTGAAATCTACATTTCAATAGATTTAATCCCTACTAGTCATCATGTCGATTTTGGTCGATTTTTAGCCCAAAGATTTCATTGTAAAATATTTTGAGTGAAACTATTAATGCGAATAACTAAAGCACTTACAATGAATGCCAGATTACGAAGAGTCTAACATTTTTCTAAGTTCGATATTGGGCTGCACAATAGATCTTAAGGTACGCGGTGCAATCAAAACAATTACACTGTAAAAAACATTGTTGAAAGGACCAAAAAATTGCATACGTATATTGCCTTTTGAAAGTTTACATCTGGGTCTTTGTTAAGAGGAATTTTAAGTTTTTTCCTTTTCTTAAATTTTACTTGTGAATCCTATTTTTCAAAATAGTCGAAAGTAGCATTTGAGTATTTGGGTGGTAGATTACGAATTTAGATGACCTCCCCTTTAAAATGATATGTGTCTAATGAAGTACTTTTAGGTTCCCATGAAGTACTTTTTAGGTTCGTTTTCATAAAAAAATCAAAAAGCACCATTAAATTAAATAAAATGTACCATTTTATATCTTTAATGGTTTTTTATTTTGCTGAGGATCGTTTAATTTACAGCTCGCATTTCTAGGTTTGTAAATAATAAAATATCAAAAAGTAACAAAAAAATCAACGAAATCAACCATTTGTCTCTTTAATGATTTTTCACTTTGTTCAGGACCTTTTGAGCCCAATCTTGTACTCCTACATTCGTTTGCATTCCAAGATCGAAAAGTACCATAAAATATAATTAATAAAAAATACTATTTTGTCCCTTAATTAAACGGTACTGCTTAAATAATTCTACTATCACAATTCGAGGCTTGCACTTAACAAAAAAAGTAGTGCTAAAATTAACTAAATATAAAGTCCAATCTTATTTTTTTTTTTTTTTTGACTTCTTTTCTCCCTTGAAATTTATTTTTTAAATAGAGTTTTATGGGGTTTTACAAAATAATAATTGAATGTTCATACGTTGCATCATATTTAGACATAGTAGTAAAAAAGGGTAAATATTTTACCCCTTATTTGCTCGAATTTTAAAAAAGTGCCAATATACATTTTAGATCTATTTAAGAAGAGAACAATACAATTTAGTTTTTGTTGCTGTGATTGTTACTTTGAAAGATAAATAGGGTTTAAAAAACGTACCAACAGTAGTTTTTACCCTTTTTATACCTTAAATGTACAATTATCCAAAAAGTACCAAGTACTCATCCTCTTAGTTCCAACTTTGGCTTTATCTGTAGTAGTTCCCGAGATATAAAAATTTCGATTTTACCCTTTTTTTTCCTTTAGTATTCGAATTTTCAAAAATCACAATGTGCAATGGGGACAGGAACCTGCTCACCGAATTTCAAGCCCGTAGCTTTAGCTGTTTGATAAGTCAGTCAATCAGTAAGGTTATTCTTTTATATGTATAGATTGTAGCTGTTTGCACCCCGGCTTGCCACGCCTACACTTCGTGTAAACAAATTTGTTATGGGAAATTATTACTTAGGGATTGAAAAAAAAATCGATTTTATCTGACAGTGTTGAAAATAAAAAAATTTTTGATTTTGAGTATTTATTTTTTCACGTCGCTATTTTAGTTATCAATCAAATCACTTCATGCCATTTTAAAAATTAAAATCTTCAAATTTAAATCCTTTCAAGTAGCAAAATGAAGATGAGTTGATACACTGAAATTAATTCAATTATTTTTCTGTCATAACTGAATACAATTTTTAATTGATAATTTTGCTTTTTTTTTTCAAACACACACACTCAGTGAATATTAAAGAATAAAGAACTTTTTATTTACTAACACAAAGAACCAACATTTAATTAAATCAACTGGTCTAATTCAGTTCAAATATGTAATAAAAAAATAAATACACACAACATATAAATTCTTTTTGGTTTTAGTTAATTAAATTTAAAATTATTCATTTGCATCTATTGAAAGTAAAGTAATTAAAAATGTTTGTTTTTTATGAAAATGGGAAGGAAGAAAAAAGTACAACATTTATAATCTTTTTCATTTTGTTTTATCAATCATTTTGTGATTTTCTTTTTCGCACATAACAAAGCTTTTCAATACAATATCTTATAAATAACGAGCAATGTAATTCACATTTTCGCAGGATTATACGAGTTTTGTTTGGCAAAGTAAATGTCAAAAAAAAAATGATTTCATAAAAATGATAAAGAAAAAATTTAAGTAAGAGTTAAAGCAATTGTTCAGTGAGCTAGATATATAAAATGGCCTATACAAGCAAATTCAAATACAAATACAAAAGAAAATATGTATGTATGTGTGTATTTGCAATGTAAAACTTCAATGAATATTCCAGGTGGTGTCTGCTTTGGTCTGTTAGATACACACAATATAAAATTTGTACAAAATGAAAGGAAAAAAAAAAAATAAGATTAAATAATTCTAGCAAGTCCTGTTAACTTAATTTACAATATAATGTTGAGTTATGCTTTTGCTGATAAACTTTATCAGATACACAGATGAACGTACTTAAGTATTATTTGTATTTACGAGTAAGTGTTAGGGGTAGTGTTTTCTATTTCCTAAATTGTTTATAATTTGGAGGTTATAAAATTTTTGTTGTGTATTCATTTGGCCTGGCTGATACCCACACTAAATAAAGAGCCTGTCTAAACATATATAATTAGCAGAAGCAATAAAAAGAGAGAGATAAAGGGATATAGAGACGGGTAGCCAGAGAATAACAGGTTTACACTAACAATAGCTTGAAGAGTTTATCTTATGTTGTCATGTTTTTGTAATTAATTTGAACAAATGATGTTAATTAACAATAAAATTGTTGTCAAATTAGTTAGATATTTATAACTTCCTTTTGATGCTTGTGCTACATGAATTTTTGCTGAAAACTAAAAAATAAAAAAAGTAAAATTTAAAGTAAAATAGGCAGCTATTAAGTGATAAAAGTACACTAATGCATGTTCATTGAATTTAGAAAGAGCCAAATCAAATGGTCTAAAAATCATACGTTTACACTATAATATAAGCTTTATTAGCTTCATTGGATTTTGTCAGCTGTTTTTGTTATTTCTTTGTCCCCATTTACATTAGGGACATTTCTTGCCGGATATTTTTTCAATTCTCTTTTGTTCTTTCCTAAACCGTTTACATTTCGGACATTAATGTCCAGATAGAAATTTTTTAAATTCTTCTTTCCATTTATTTATGTGACGTACTTAATTCATTTGTATGAAAATTAATTGAATAAATAACCAAATTAAATTTATAATAATTAAATATATTTTGAAAATTGATTTCTATAAAAATATGGGCAAATTAATACAGTGTACAAAAATGAAATGAAGCAATAAGACGATTATTACGAAAAGTTGAAAAGAGATAAAAAAAAATGTCTGGTACAGACGGTCGTGTACACACCTTGCGTATTTATCCTCTCGCATACAAACTTCGTCTGTCCGGACAGAAATGTCCATAATGTAAATTGGAACTTTGCTGGTATACAAAAATGCAGCCCTGGTACAATAGAAAGTATGAGTGCTTTGAAAATTTTCTAAAAATGGTAAGAGCCAAACGATTGTCAAACTTATATGTGTATTTTTTTTATGCCTTGTTTTTACACTATTATACTTTTTCATTTGATTTAAATTTTTGGCAAGTCGTTTTACTCAGTATTACAATGTAAAACCCTCTTAAAAATATTTGTGGCTACTCTTCTTACAAAATTGAGACTAGTTCAAAAGTAGGCCAAAGCAGACAGAATAAGGAAGAAAAAATGGTTTCTCTTACACTGCCCTATTCTAGGGGAGGACTTTATAACTTGTGCCTTCATTACATTAAAATACTTTATGTGATGAGCCGTTAATGATGTTGTTAATGATGAGTGTCTTAATGTTTAGTATACGATTGTTTATACACAAGCAATATCCTTCAACCAAAATCCAGAATTCGATATCGAACGTATCGAAATTTAAACTCTAATAGAGATAAAGCTGTGGCAATATGAAAAAGCCTTTTATATCTTATTAAATTATTTTATTTTTAGAAGCCTTAAAAGTGTTTCTTATAAAATTATTTCGATTCTAGCAAACGGTATTGTTTTTATTTATTTTTTATTTTTTTATATAATTTTTTTTAAACAACACAAATCCGCGAAGCTTCTTGGTTTGTTTGCAGAAAACACCCAATGTTTAGGCAGGGATCGAACCTGCGATCTCCAGATTATTGAGTCAATTTTTTCTTAGGTCGACTTAAGCGATTTTCGCCTATTAGCACAGAAATGGTCTCTTCCCTGCCTTCATTAATTAATTTAAAACATCTAGTTCTAGAATTTTTGCAGTATTGCTAGATTTTGGGCATGTGGCTGCAGCTGTTTTTTATAAAACATATGCTGGATGTTCAGTTTTGGACAGAAATTCATTTTCTATAACCGATGCGGATTTTTTTCACACTTTAATTTACAGCAGTAATATTCACTTAAGTAAATGATGTTATAGCATCATTTAGAAAATCGCTTAAGTCGACTTAAGAAAAAATTCACTCAATAACTTTATAATTGTAGTTCAAGAATGGTGGGCCAATATTTTTTACAATTAATTAAATGACAATAAAAACAATACCGTTTGCTGGAATCAAAATAATTTTGTAAGAAAAAATTTAATAAGACATAAGAGGCTTTTTCATATTGCCACAGCTTTATCTATATTAGAGTTTAAATTTCGGTACGGCGGTAGAAAACCTATGCACAGTTTAACGGAAGAAAGTCATTTACAAGTTGTATTAATTAATGACTGATCTTGAAAATAAATTTGTATAATTTGTAAGCATTGTTTAAGCCTTCCATATATACATTGATGATACATCAGAGTATACTGATCACAAATAGCAAAAAGTGAGTGCGTTATGACAGTTCTTAAAACAGTTAACCTTTTTGTAAGTTCTACTAGAAAGATATTATTCAACTTATCTAGTCATAATGAAAATTTAAGTTATGCCATCATGAATTTAAAGTTTCTGTTACGGTTTTCCAATCCTACAAGTTATTTGTTATAAATCTTAAAACGCCCGAGAATTACTCGTATAAGTAATGTCACACTTAAAATAAAAACAAAAAATCTTTATGCAAATATTGTTTTCTTTATTAACAAGCAGAAAGATACATTTCAAAATCTCTTGACATTTCAATACAGACAACACAGAATGAGCAACACAAATCATTTAGCTTGATTGTGCCACCCCTAAAACTTGTTGCAAAATTGTCTACTCCTTGTTGGCTAAGTGACTGTCACAATGAACACATTAACTCTATAAATTTTTAAAAATTCTCCTAGGAAAACAAAGAAGGCAGGCAGCTAACTAACTATTCATTCAAAATAAAGAGAGAATAGGAAAGTTTTCGAAGGCACATACATGACTTAAAATATTTTGTAAGGCAAAGAAAAATAAATGCGTTAATTGGCCATATAAATGTTAGCTTTGATAACAAATAAATTAAACTAAATCAATTTTTTTAAATAGTTGTTTTCTTAACTGTTTAATAATTTAAAAAAATTTAATCTTTATTCGTGCTTAATTCCAATTTATGTTGGTGTGCAAAAAGCATTATTTTCTGTGATATTCTCATGGAAAATTTTTAGAAAAATTATTTACCTAATACAATAAGTATTAAGAGAGAAAGTATTTGCATACAGCTGTTTCATCAGACGCTACTCTGAATCTTCAGTGAATTATTCACAATCCTTGTTAAATTCTTGTTAAATACAGCTGTATGGATTATACTCATATGTATGTTCTTCTTCAGGGAAATTTATTATACTCGTATTTTAAAGAAAAACATATTTTTAAAAACAACTACATATAAGCTTCGAGAATGTTGTCTTTTGACCCTTCAATTCTTTTTTATACCCTTCACTGTAAATAAGTAACTTTGTAATTCCGTTTGTAATTTTTACACCGTTCATGGGACACAAGATAAAGTATATATATTTCAAAATAGCGTAGTCGATTTAGCGTTGTTCGTCTGTCTGTGTATCCGTCAAGTCGTTGAAATCAACTTTCTGAAGTCCCTAGGCAACCTACAGAAAAGTTTAGTACACCAATCTGTTAGCTGTTTTTGTTAGATTATTCCTATTGAAATTCAGCTAGATTGGTTTATAAGTGGCGGAACTATGAGTCAAAAATCGCAACTACCTCTATTTTTGGGTTTTTTGCGTATTTTGTCTAAACAACGAAACGGGGAAAAAAAGCGTGGTATATCAAAAATATAAGCCAAATTTTAGATTTTCCTTCATTTCTGCTTTGTTTTTTTTTTTTTGCGTATTTTATCTAAACTAAGAAAAATTAGTACACAGATTTTGTATACATCACATTAACAGTATTTAAGTCAAAGCTCAGCTAGATCGGTTAATAAATGGCGGAGCTACAAGTTAAAAATATCAACTACCTCCATTTTTTGACCATTTGTGGTGGGTTTTTTTTTCATAATTTATCTAAAATACAAGACGCACAAAAAAACGTGTAACAATCATATTGTCAAAAAGATCGCTCTACAAATGGACCAGAAAAATTAAAAATGCAACCGAAATTTTAGACTTTCATTAAGTTTTGTTTCGTGTTTTTGCGTATTTTGTCTAAACTACAAAAACGGTCAAAAAAATTTATTAACAGAAATGGCGTCTTAATGTCTTCGCAATCGGTCAGCAAATGGTAAAGAAATATCAAAAACACAACCGATATTTCACATTTTCATTTATGTTATGCTTTTGCTTTGTTTTTTTTTTATGAAAAATTTTAATCTGTGGTTTTCAATACCTTGAGTGTAATAGCATTACGAATACAGACTTCTTTATGAAAGAGAATTTTTTCGATTTTTTTCTTTAATTATTTTGGGTTAAAAATTTTTTATAAAGGTTTGCAAAATGAAATGAAAATAAATCTTTTTGCATTCCTATTTAATATCTATCTTAAATTATTTTTTTTTTTAATAATTTAAAAATTTAGTAGCTGCTTTTTAAATGAGGTTCTCAGAAAGGATTGTTGCTTAGAACTCGTTAATTTTAGTGTCTTGAACTGAAATTAATTATTTATTTAGGATTAATAAAAAATAGGTAGTCTAAGAAAATAATTTTTATCAATGTTTTTGTCATTCCTTTTTTTATATTTTTTATAACTTTTTAATTGTTAGTTTATTGAAGCGGCTAGATTTTTAAGTTGAGGTCGTATTATAAAAATTAATTTTTTTATATTTCTTTCCAATAATAAAAAAAGTAATTTTTATATTTAATATGACCTCAAGCTTAATAAACTAAGCATTTCAATTAATTAATTTTTTAAAGTGAGTGAAGATAAATATGAAGAGTTAAATATGTTTTAACGTAGCTCCTTACGTTTTTTAGTATATGTAAATATCTTTTCAGTACTTATGACATATTTATAAATATGTTTAGGAGACATATAAGTACATACGAGTACATATATAGATACAAATATGCATAAATACGTTGATTTCTCTAAGAGATATTATGGGCTGGGACACATATCATTTTAAAGAAGAAGTTTTCTAGATATGTAATCTGTCGGCCAAGTACTCAGAAAAGCCTTAGAACTTATAAATAAAATTTTTTTTTTTTTGGTTTTATTAATTTGCATGTGCAAAATCGGCAGTGGTAGCTCCTGAAAAATTTTAAAAATAGTTCAAAGTAACTTCTGAGTATTTAGACGAACTCACCTTTAAAATGATATATGTCCCATCTTGCAGTCTTTAATGGATCGATCGGAAGTTACTTTGGATTATTTTGAAATTTCCATATACCCCAATACTGTTGTTGTCTAAGATACTGGCACTAACATGAATACCGTGTACAGCAATCAAAAAGGTTACAAATTACCATGTACAACAACTAAAATTTGCTTAGTTTTTTATATTTTTTATTTAAGAGTTATTCACTTTTATTTTGCCACACAAAATGCCTGCCTGTTCTTTAATTTTAGGATTAACTATTTTTAATCAAACATTTTTCTATGTAATAATTTCTATTTGGAATTTAAGAGTTTAACAAAATATTAATCTTTATTTGTGCTTAATTCCCACCTGGCATTCAAATGTAAAAGAGAAGAGAAGAATAAAAATAGAATATATAGTTTTCAATATTAAAATGTTGGTTAGGAAATTTATTTATTTATTCAGTTCAATGCTTACTGAGTTTTTTATTTGAATATTTGAATCCTTTTGTAACTATTGATTAATAATTCTTATTTAGTCAATTGCTTTTACAATATAAAGGTTCTAATGTTTGCAAGAAACGTTGGGAGTAACCTACTGAGGATTCAGAGTAGTGTCTGATGAAATGGTCCATATAGGTATGCTATCCCCTTCAGTACTTATTGTACTAAATAAATAACTCATGAGAATATCATGAGTAAAAGAATAAATTTTAAAACCAACACAATTTCTGGAATTAAGCACAAATAAAGATTAATATTTTGTGAAACATTTTTTTTTTTTAATTTATTAGTGAATCGCACTACTGAATCACACATTCGTTAGTGCAAACAGAAAAACATGGAGTTAAAATTAACAGCATGTCAAACAATTAAAAGTTACTGAATCGCACCACCGAATACTTTGAAAACTTTGCCATTTTACTTTTTTTTTTTCAAAATTAATTGCTCCTACAATTTTTAACTTTCATAGCTATCCAAACAAAAAGTTATCAGCAACTACTACTAAATCGAACTATCGAAAGAGCATCTCGTTTGCTTAATTTCGCAAGGTTAAATAAATATTTTAAGGCATTTTTATTAATAGATAAAAAAAATTAAGAAAACAAAGTATGAGAATGCTGAAGCCATTACAAAAATTCAAGCTTTTATATACCGCACCACTTACTTGCGTAACATTTAGCACCTGTATTTTTTCGAAAAGTATTTGCTAGTACTTGAGGTCAGTGGACTCTCAGCTAGTCATTTACTTATTTACATTTTTCTTTTTCCCATTAAATCAGAGAGTGAACAACGAATGTTTGAGTGGTTGAGAAGACGAATGTATGCGTAAATGAATACAGTGAAACTTAGTAACAACAAGTTTATTCACTCATAAATTAAAAACTTAAATAAGAATTTATTTACGTGGGTGCATAAAATTAAAAAAAAAAAGTTAAAAAAGCCACGTGTAAATTCTTACAAATTTCATGATGTAACATACTCGTACATACTATTATTTTTATTTGTTATTTTCTTTTGCTTTATACTGACAGTTTTATTTTTATTTTTCATCACATCACCAAGGTGTTGTATGTATGTATGAACCATAAGTACATTTCTTAGGGGCATGCATTTGATAAAATTTTCAAGACGAACCCTTTTAAGTACAAGTAAAGGATAAACACGTACAACAAGTATATTTGTATGCATACACAACTACATATGTGTATGTGTATATTTCATAACTACCTTGCAGGAATTGTTGGACTTCGCTGTCGAATATCAATAAAACAGAGTGATTACAAATATGGTTCTATGGTAAGTCGGTAAGTAAGATGTTAGCGTATAACCGACACACACTATCACGAGTGGTAGCAAGACGCAGAATAAGAATAAGCCATTGCTCCCAGAAAATCTACGCATGATTAATCTTACAGTAATTACGAGCTTCGTAAAGAATCTAGGAGTGTAGTTAGAAACTGGGTTGCACAATAGCGTTCTTATCCAAAAAAAAAGTTGACGTAGACTTTAAAGTAAAATTTATGGAAAAAAAAATATGAAAAATTTCGTTAACGTTGACTTTAAAGTCTACGTTAATTTTTTTGGATAAAAGGGTAGATCTTTAATTTAATTTAAAAAAATTGTCATATTGATTAAATATTAAATCGAGTAAATTAAATATTTAATTATGTGCCTTCATAAATAGATTAATGGGTAGGTAATGCACAAGCCCAGCAATCCGGCGGTCGCAGGTTCGATTTCTAGTTAGAGCCTGGGTGTATGTAAAAAAAATTTAATTAAACAAATTAAACAAAAAATTAGGCTTTTATTAAGAGCTGACTTTTGTTTATAAGAATTATATGAACTTAAACTAATTTTTAAAAAGATACCGACTTTAGTGTGTCTATGATTATAGCCCAATATTATTCCTTAATTCAATTTAACAATTTTTCATATTGATAAAATATTTAATTGACTCAGTTACAATATCACAAAATGTTTTTCATTCAAATTTTTAATTGGCTCTTGTTTCTTTTTTTTGTGTAGCCTGCGATTACTACAGGGTATTCTACACATTTTCTATGCATCTAAATATCAACACATACAGAAACACAGCCACCCACACACACAGTAGAAATAATTTAGGTATTCCTTTGCAAGTGTGTTTGTGTTTGTGTAATAAAAAGATTTTTCTTAAGTGATTTAAACGGTGCAGAGAACCATTAGTGTCACTTAAGATGTAACTGAGTAAACAAAAACTTATGAATTTCATTTGAAGATTATGCCCATTACTTAAAGCAAACATTTGTATTTAACAGAGGGAAAATTTAACTATTTCGAGTTTTTTTTTTCAAATTAAATTCTTAATTTTAAATTATCTATTATAACATACTTTAAGAGCTTATAAATCAATTTGTAGGGCCATTAAAAGGCTAAAGCGGGTCAATTTAACTTATCAAAAAAATTATTAGTTCTTACTTATCCATAATACAAAGCTCAAAGCTCATAACAATAAGTCTCTGTTATAGTTATTTCTTCGAAACAAGAAAATCAATGATACTTTATTATGGCTAAAAGATTTTGTTATTATTTATTCCATCAAAAACTAAATCTTATCAATGGATTCGCAATAAGTTTTATGTTTTTAAATTTTTTTCTTCTTTTTTTTGTCATCTTTAACAATATTTAGCTTTGGCTTTACAAAGTATTTATGACAAAGAAAATAAAACATCAAATCAACAAACAAATTCTTGAGAATTCGAGTAGTAAAATTATCCAGCTTATAATAACTAAATATTCGGTTTGAGTAGTCAAAGAAAAAAGATTTTCAAGCGGGAAAATATTATGAAAAGCAAAATTAAAGAAGCGAAAGTGTGTGTCAAAGAAAAAGGAAAATATCCTGTTTGCCTTGAAAGTTTTAAAAAAACATGAAAGAGCTTAAGTATTTAACCTTGTCCATGTTTGTAAACTTTCATGAAATAAAAGGGCACACAAAGCATAAGATTAAATTGAAATGATATTAAAGAGTTTACAAAGCACAAGTAACTTAAATTATTTTATTTCACTGGCTTACACAAATACAAACATGCAAACATATATACATACTTACGAGTGCGTCTGCTTGATTTACTTTGAGAAGCTAAATAGTAACCCAAAAAAAAAAAAAAAAAAAATCAGGGGCCAAACTGCGATATTGATTGTGAAGGATTAAAAAAATTTTAAATTTCCGAAATAATAAAATCGATATCGAATGTCACGATATGGCCTTAAGTGGTTTGAGTTTTGAATGCCTATATTTTTAAGCACATTTTCAGACCCCAATCGAATTATTTTATTTCACTAAAGTTTTTAAAGATTAAGTTTTATCTTTGTTGGCAAAAACTAGCATTTCTATTCAGTTGATTAAATGGTTTCACCGCTGTGTCAACATAATTGTCTAAAATTTGCTGTATTAAAAAAAAATATATTTTTTTTTTTGCTCATGTAGCTACGAAAATCGAAATGAAAATAAATTATATTAAAACATGATTACGAACATTTGCAGTTGCATTTAATTAATCTGTATAATATCAAGCACTTAATTCTTTTATTGGTTCTGCTGAAAATAAAGAAAAGACAAGAAGAGCTTTAAGTTCCATTAGAAGACCTTGTCAAAGCCTCTATTTTTTTCATATAAGCGATATGTATGGATGTGTGTATGCATGTTAGAAATCTTTTAAAATAATGATATTGTTTAGCGTATTAGGAGTGTAAACAAGTCAACTGAATAGACGTATTGTGGCCCTATTCTCCCTAAGTCTAGTATTCGTTAAGAATTCAACGACTTTCTTGGGTGATTTGTCCACCATATCAGACGGTTGTAGGTACTAATATTCGAAATAAAGAAAACTTATCCCAATTAGCCGATTACAGTGACAAAGCTCATGTTCTGCTGTCTCTTCATCTTTGTTGATTAGCCTGCAGAATTCATTTTAGCTGATCCTCATATTTGCCAAATGTTTCAATACTCGGCAATGAGTCTCGTGACAATCCGAATTCCTGAACAGGTTAGACCTAGTAAGCCAATTGTTCTCTTCCGAGACGGGAATGGCATGAATGTTTTCCTTACCCTGATATTTCTTGTCTCACTCCTCCTGGAGTTGTGTTAACTAAACATTTAATTTATTATACCCTTCAGAATTAAACCATTAAAAACAGTGAAGGATATATCCCAGCCAGCATTTTTAGTAAAATTCGAGTCTGCTCATTTTCTGATCATAAAAGACACTTTTGTCAGGAGAAAATGGTACCCTACCCGTGACTCTTTTTGGTGAGCCATTTATCACTCATTTTTTTGTTATTTTAGAATTATTTTCGAATCGTTTTCGTGTGATTTATCAGCCATATTTCACATCATTTGTGAGTATTTTTTGAGTCATTTATGAATCATATTTTTTTATTGGGTACGAGTATTTTTCGAGTCATTTGTCAGCCGTCTTTTTATAGTCATTTATCAGTCGCATTTCTATTTATTCGAAAGACTTTTTTTGCTTCAGTTGTGATCGTTTTTCGAATCATTTATCAGTTGTATTGCTTATAGCATTTGAATCGTCGTTTTTCTAAAAATTTCTTAAATAAAAATTAAAGAGCAGATTAATATTTATATAAGTACATCAAAGTTTATTTAAAATAAAGAATAAATTCATAAATAATTTGTGTAAAATTGTATTTAATACGAGTATAAAAAAATACTTGTTTATTTGTCTCTGAAGTTTTAGTGTAATAAAATATTTGTACATAAAAATTGTTCATCTCTACGAAAGACACATAAAAAAATGTAGTTCCATTAAAATAAACAAAATTTTATTATATAATTATTATTAAAAAACAAAAATTGAAAGTCTAAATCTTTCTTTCAAACTCATGCAAGATCTGTTTGCAAATAAGCACTTTTTTCAATCTACTACACGCTCAAAATAACGCCTGGATGACCCATTTGCGATTGCTTTACAATATGTTATTGTATTTTAAACAAAACACGCTTAAATCATAAGTGCGAATCATATTCGAGTGGTTTTTAAACATTTAAGTGATTAATCAGTTTTTGAACAAGAAAATTGCTCGGTGATATCTTTCAAATGTTGGCTGGGATAAGACTCACCTTAGCCGAATATAACTTGTTCTTCACTCATTTTCATAAGTTTCTGAAATATTTAAATTGATTTTCTATAGAATTATTTTGGGGGGCTTTTGATTGTTTTAAAATATTGACTCATTCCACGGCAATGTAGGAGGAAATAAATACTTTTAATGCTATAGCCATTTTATGGCACTACCAAACAAAAAAAAAAAAATTAATTAAACAAAAAGCAAAGAAAAAAACTTGTTTACTTTCTTTATGAAAACAAATTGACTTTTGTTTACTTTTTGAAGAACATACACACCAACACATGTATAAGCAAAATGTATTTGAAATTTGTTTACCTTAAAAAAACTTTCACCGCCTCCACAATTTCCAAAATATTTTATTAAAAATTAAAAAAAAATCGTTCCAATTTTTAAAATTATTTTTCAGTTTGTTAGAAGTTGATGACATTTTTTTATGAAATTTCTTTAAGAAAATCAAATATTTTGGGCAGTGTGTTTGGATTGAATTTGATGGCTGGTATTCACAGAGAAATAAAGTACACTTGAAGTAGAAAAAATTTGTCATAATTTCTATTTTAAAAATCTTCATTACTCATCTTAAGTATCAGCATAAGTTTTTGTGTCATTCTTAACAATTTAAGTAAAAAAAAATATCAGCCTCCATAAACCAGCTTGGATTTGGTAATCACACTTGTTATAAATCTTTGGCATCACTATGCAATAACAAAAATGTTTCAAAATCTTAAAAAGAAAATACATAAACCACAGCAGTTTCACCAAGCACACAGCTTTGTGTACGAGTATAAGTAATAATGTTAGTGTACAGATACTAAGTAATGGTAATGGAAAATGTTAACAAGATGCTCCACAAGCCTGCAACTAAGCTCAGTGAACAACTACATGTACATGATTTTTGTATGGTTGGTTATATGAATTTTCCTTTTTTCCATTCATGAATACTTTGAGACTAAACGTGCCTGAAATGCCAATAAAATTATTCTTGTTTTCTTCTTTTTTTTATCTCTAGTTCTTATTGCATTACATATTTATAAATATATATTTTTGTTCTTTTATAAATTTATCCTACTTCCTTCCCTACATGTTTTGTGGAATAAAGTGTTTGTTTTACGTTTGAAAGTTAATGTGAATGCCAAAGGTAATGTGTGTTAACGGAGTGCAAACACTTTGACACATGTAAATGGGTAACTAATGCCGTTACTATTTTACCCAACAAACATAAAGTGCAAAATTAAAAAAAAAATTTATTAGCGGTTTTTTCCCTTAAATGCAAAACTACCCTTGCAAGGCAAAAAATTTAAATTTTTGCACCCACAACAACAAAATATATGAAACGAGATTTGACCTGGTTTATAAAATTCCCAAGACTGAAAATCATGGCAAAAAGCAAACTAAAAAAGCTTGCAGGAAACAAACAACTAAAGTTCAGAGTCATTAAGTATTGCGGCGACATGTAAATTACCAACGTAGGCTTAAAGCCAATTTAAGTTTGGTTAACAAAAACACTGCTAAAATAAATTAAAATTATATTTAGTTTTATACAAAACTTCATGAGTTCAAGCTAAATTTCAAGAAAGTTCATACAAGAACTGGAGTTTCAGCTTAGCTATCGCCGTGCTGTTTTCTCTACATGCCTTCTATGAAAAAAAAGGACAATAAAATTCAATTTCATTGAGAGCATTTTGCATCAGAAAATCTAATATTTTGTTTTTTTCTGATAGCTTTGGCATAACTTTCCTAAAAAAAATACACAAGAGTATTTTGTTTAGGTTTATTCTCTATGAAATCAGCTGTGAAAAGGTCTCTCACAGCAAGAAATAGCTCCAAATTAGATTTAATTGCA
This sequence comes from Thelaira solivaga, assembly GCA_947397855.1. Taxonomy (NCBI): domain Eukaryota; kingdom Metazoa; phylum Arthropoda; class Insecta; order Diptera; family Tachinidae; genus Thelaira; species Thelaira solivaga. The sequence continues at coordinate 21,515,926 of OX377610.1, forward strand.
CATATGCCAACGAGAGTAAATTTCGCTATTATTTAATAAAAAACTTAATTAAATAAAATCTATGAAATATTTAAAGATTTTAGTTAATTTATTTTTAATTTTTTTTTTTGTTTCTTTTCTTTTATCACAAACACAGTTTGTCTTTTATGTTTAAGTTTGGATTATAAATATTTATATTCTTTGCACCAATTATAATTATAATTATTTTAATTTTATTAATTAAAATCATCTCACGAGTCAGACTTAATTCTGCAAGAGGTTGTTTAGTTTTTTAATATTTAAAAAAGGTTAAACTATCATAAGAGTAATTAACTACTCTTATCTTCTCCTATTTCTTCTGTAAAATCTATTAATTTTAATGAGGTTAAGCTGAATTGGCCTTTCGTACTTATTTATTTAGTGTGGTGCCTTAATGATACCTGTATAAGTTAAAAACGAAGAAATATAGCGGTAGCCATAAAAGGAAACTGAGAACAAATTATAAAGTGATGAGAAATAAAAGGAAGAGCAGTTGCATTCTCAATTCATGGACACGATCTTTACACAGATATAAAGGGCGTTTTTTATAGACGTATAGAACTTTAAATTGCAATAAAACAACGATGGATTATTCGATTGACATGAATTTTATTTATCCGAAAGATAATCTTGTGGCATTACATTTTAAATATGATTTCTAGCATATGACCGCCACGCAACGGCTGGCTCGGATGTAGTCCAATCTGGACGTCAAATTTTCGATGACTTTTTCCAACATTTGTGGCCGTATATCGGCAATAACACGGCAAATGTTGTCTTCCAAATGGTCAAGCGTTTGTGGCTTATCCGCATAGACCACAGAAAGTAGTCTAGCGGTGTTAAATCACAAGATCTTGGAGGCCAATTCACAGGTCCAAAACGTGAAATTAGGCGGTCACCAAACGTGTCTTTCTATAAATCGATTGTGGCACGAGCTGTGTGACATGTTGCGCCGTCTTGTTGGAACCACAGCTCCTGGACATCATGGTTGTTCGATTCAGGAATGAAAAAGTTAGTAATCATGGCTCTATACCGATCACCATTTACTATAACGTTCTGGCCATCATCATTTTTGAAGAAGTAGGGACCAATGATTCCACCAGCCCATAAAGCGCATCAAACAGTCAGTTTTTCTGGATGTAACGGTGTTTCGACATACACTTGAGGATTAGTTTCACTCCAAATGCGGCAGTTTTGTTTGTTGACGTAGCCATTCAACCAGAAGTGCGCTTCATCGCTAAACAAAATTCGCTTAAGAAAATCGGGAACAACTTTAATCTCGTTTTGGGCCCATTCGACGACTATTTGCAAGCATTGTTCAGGCGAGAGTCTATTCATGATGAATTGCCAAACCAAACTGAGAATAAATCACTTGACAACTGTTAAATCGGTCGCCATCTTGAACAGTAATGCCAACTTAAAGTTCTATACGTCTATAAAAAAGACCCTTTATAATTAAAGGACAGTCGACGACATAATCGACAGTGCAGATGGAATTTTTTATTTTGGTAACAAATTTAGTTCTCACAATCGAAATTGTTTCTGAAATTCAAAGTAATTTCTTAGTATTTGGGCGGTAGCTTACAAATCTAGATAAGCTCCAGTTTAAGATGATATGTGTCTCATCCCACAACATCCTATGGTTCATCCGGAAGTTACAAAAATCCCTCAGAGAAATAGCACTGGGGTATATGAAAATTTCCAAAATAAAATTTTAAAAATAATGCAAAGTAACTTCTAAGTATTTGGGTGGTAGATTACAAATTTGGACGACCTTCCCTTTCAAATGATATGTGTCACATCCCGTAATCTTCTTGAGAAATCAAAGTATTTATGTACCCACGCACTTATATTTCTCCTAAACATACTTATAAATAAGTCAGAAATACTAAAAACAGCCTTGCCCAAAATAGGTTTGCAAAAAAAAAAATTTTTTTTTTACATTACATACATATCGAACATATGCAACTAAATAGGCATCTTTAGCTATATCTGTAGCCTCATCTTCTTGTATAGAGAATTTTGAAGTATTGCAGTTGATAAACTAGCTGATCGCAAAGATCTCCAGTAATTCTTCTATCAACTGCATTGTCAACGAGAGGTATATATCGCAAAATTTTGCATAAAATAGATTTTTGGAAAATTTTTTTTTTTAATATGTAAAAAAGAAACTACAAAATTCACGACCCCCTTAAAGTTATTAAGTGGTCTGCGTCCCACAGTGTGGAAACCACTGCCCTAGACTAACATTCATTTGTGTGCATGTGCCTGTACGTAGACACTAGTATTCCCTCGTAAATCATCAATTCATTTTGTGTGTAAAAAAAAAATTTTTTAAGTGCAAAATATTTATTACCGCTGTTCGAACCACATTTCTGGCGCCGAAGCAAACATTCTCTTTGGTTTTGCTTCCAATTTTATTCTTTTAGCTGTTTTGTTCACACTCGTGATGTTCTTCTCGCTTTGTTTGCAAACATAATCAGCACTTAACATGAACATTAACATAAACAATATGTTATTGCTATTTTGTTTAATGGCTTGTGGTTTTAATTAGTAACAGGCTTTGGCATATTGTCATTCCTACTTAAATATGTATTCAATGAGTATTAAAAGTCAATTGCTACATATCGTCGCTGTGTTTCCATAAAAGTCTTTAGTTACTAAAAATTCAAATTCGACTCTTGGATGTAGTGCAATCAAGTCGAAGGTGAAATCATTTCAAAATTTTCTTGGCTTGTCAAAAAAGACAGATATGGCTTATATAATCCGACCAAATAAATGTATCAATTTTGACAAGTCAAGAAAGAACTTGAAGCGCACAGCTGCTTTCTTGATATCACCTTGTATGAATTCGCCTTGAGTGTGGTTCCATAATTAAAAATAACATTGATAAACTGACACTTAAATTGACAAAATTTCAAAAAGTTAGAATAATTTTTCATATTAGAGAGTTTTTTTAGCTTCTCCTGTAAAATTTTGTATATGTAACTTAGGGCTTTCTTGGAAACATATCTAATTTACAAGATATTAAATTATTTTTAATTATAAAGTTTAGCAAAATTTAGGGCCTGTTCAGCTGAACAACAACAAATTTTCGGGTATTGTAATTGTTTTCAATACAATTATGCGAACGAACATTTCGTTTGTATTTAGCTGAACAGGCCCTTAATCTTTATTCGTGCTTAATTTCAATTTATGTTTCTGTGCAAAATGTATTATTTCCCAATTAGAAAATTTAAAAAATTTTAGAAAAAATTACTTACTTAGTACGATAAGTACTAACGGCCAAACAGCTGTTTCATTAGACGCTACTCTGAATCTTCAGTCGATTACTCCCAAGTCTTGTTGAAAATGAAAAAAAAAAGTTGTTTACTCTCACAACATCTAACATCTGCCATCAACTAAACTGTCGAAAAATAAAAGAAAAGAAGTCACATAATTTTTGGAAACAAAAAAAGTTCATTTTAGTGAGCGCTCTTAGTTCAAAAATTAAAATGGAATAGTTCGTTCATTTAGTTCATTTGATATTTTGTATCTTTATCACTTATGGTTTTGATTGTCATTAAACGTTCTTTATTATATAAAATGACTTCAAATACGGGGCGAAAAGAAATTTTTTACGAAAATAGAAAGCAAAACAAAATTTGAAAAATTTTAAAATTTAGTTTTCGATTTCTGTTTTAATAATTTAATTTAAAAACTACTTTAGTCACTATGGCTAAAAAAACTTAAGGTTTAATTTTAAAATAGCTTAAATTTGACTTTAACATGCATAACACATTTTCTCTTCTTCAGTTTATTTGTTTTAAAAACCATTTTGGCAGCTTTCGTTCCTTTCTTTTTGTTTTCGTTTAAGTTTAGTTCGTTCGTTTAAATATAGGTCGTTTATTTACGATGAAGAGCAAACAAATGAACTATAGAAATTCAAAACACGGACTAGTTCGTTCAGTTTGAATAAGTGAATAGTACAATGGGAATAGTTCGTTCGTGTACTACCCAAGAGTAGTACGAAGTGCTACTTTGCTATATTAAATCCATTTGGCTTGAAAATTTAAATTTTTATTTTGTTTAATATGTGTACGAGTACATATTTAGGGTATGTGTAATATAAACTAACACATACTCATGTTGATATTAATTTGATCCATGTTTAAGAAAGATATACAAAATCACACGTACGAAAAGTTGCTAACACTTTATTTTGCAATACCCCTTAGGAACTAAATTGATAGATAGTTCTATCAACACTGTCAATCAAATGACAGATCAATTGAGTGTCACTGTTCTTGTAGGGAAATGTTACTTTACCAGTGATGCCACTAAAATCGAAACTATTGCCATTTTTCTAGTGATGGCACGAAAATTATCGAAAGATGTTGAGTGAAACAAAATGAGATATTGGAAGATGTTGATTTCTTCCACATGCATTTTATATGGGAAGATGTTGTCATCTCGCCGAATAGATGGTAGATATCAAATGTGCTCCAGTGTAAAAACCGTATAACGTGGTATTGAACTAAAAAAACAAACCACCCAACCAACATTTTGCAATTAAAGAAAAATATTTTATTCTTATTCTTCTCTCCTATTTTGCACACAAATATCCTTTGGAATTAAGTAATTGGAATTAAACATCAACAAAGATTAATATTTTGTTAAATTTTTGATTCCAAATAATTTATTATCTTAATTTTTTTTATTAAAACTCGATTTTCTCTCTCACTTTTTTTTAATTTGAAGTTCTGTTAGGCTTAAAAAACATCAAAAAAAAAAAAAAAAAAAAAAAAACTGCCAGGCTTACATGTGTTTTTCAAGAAAAATAATTGAGTAGCTTATTAAAAATGCAACATAAAAAGCTACAAAGTGCTTTATTGCCATGACTGTTATATTCGTTTAGGTATTTTATAATTAAATTCAAGCCATATTATGAATTTTTTTCATGATAATAATAACAATTATATTTCTAAAGCAGAATCTTTGTTTTATATATATAACGCTTTGATATAGCAAATAATAAAAAAAAATTTTTGTTTCATAAAGAAACAAAAGAAAAGAAATGTTTGCTTTGGTAACAATAAAAAATATAAAAGTGTTTACCTCTCTGAAAGGAAATGAATTACTCACTAAATGTAATAATAATTACAAATTAAAGTCAAAAAGAAAATCTTAATGACTGGTTTTATATGTCGCAGTACTTAACAACAAAAAAAAAATTTAAATAAATAAAAATAACAATTGCGTCTTTGAAATTATTTCCAGTTCTGCTAAAACGCATTCATATTTCTTATATTAAATTTCAAGATTTTTAATTAATTGACAAAAGACCATAAGCTACATGAATAGACCCCTAGCCCATATAGCTTCTAAAACAAAAACTCATAGTGCCAGGGTGGTAAAATCATGGCTACGCTATCAAAATGTTAATGTGCTCGATGGGCCCTTTTACTAACCAGACCTTAACATCATTGCAAATGCTTGGCGATGGTTACCTCAAAAAGTGTATGCTTTTGGAAAGCAGTATACATACGAGTACTACCAAAACTGGCTTGGTGAAATATTTATTTCCCTCGATTACACAAAATCATTTTACGATTATGTACCCAATCGAATTTACGAAGCAATTTGTAAAAATGTAGGCTCTACGCCTTATTAAAAAGGCTTTAAAATGTAAAAATTTTCATAAAATATAAATAAAACTACAAATTTTTATTGAAAACTATAAATAAACTGTTTTTTTTATAAAAGTGTCTTATTCATGTGACTCAAATTTTGAAGGCATTTTTTCTCTTTTTTTGGCAAAATTTTGTATTACAACAAAGCAACTAAATTGCTTTTAAATAGATATAAAAATTAAGTTTTCAGCTATTTTTTCTAAAAGTTACAACCTTTTGAAAAAATTGTGTTAGGCTGTCCTATTCATGTGGCAGAAAGTGTAATTATTAATATAAAATTTATAAAGGCCAAAAAATTTAATAAAAATATTAGTTCTATTAGTTTTTATTGAAAACTCTATTGAAGACTTTCATCTGTGTTTATTTAAATGCTCTTAAAAATTTTTATTTTTTTCAACATTTATAAGCTTTTGATGTGTGTGCATGCCTATCTGTCTGTGTGTGTGTTTTGTTAAAAAGATTAACATTAAGCGGCCAATATATAGGGTCCGCCATCGAACATTTTTTTTTCAACTAGTGCTTATTTCGTGAATGGTAACACTTAGCTCATGTCTGATTTGACAGATAATTAGTTTTATCCTTCCGCTGAAAGAATATGGTTGTGTTTTCGCTTCGCTAAGTGGGCCTGCGATCAACTTACAGAAGATGCCGATTTTGCCAAAAAAAATCATCTTTTCAGATGAAGCTCATTTTGATCTTGGCGGGTATGTAAACAAGCAAAATTATCACATTTGGGACACAAAAAACCCGCACGCATATATTGAAGCCGACGCACCCAAAATGAGTCACTTTTTGGTGCGGATTTTGGTCCAGAGGCATAATTCGAAAATGAGCAAGGAGTGGCCGTTAGTCAATGGCGATCGTTATCGGGCCATGTTAAACGAATTTTTGTTCACAAAAATTGAAGAGGAGGATATTGGCAACATTTGGTTTCAACACGACGGCGCTACGTGCCACACAGCCGAAGCTACACTCGATGTTTTTATAGCATTTTCAAAAAAAAAAAGTTATTTAGCGGACCCTATATAACAACAGCATGTACTCGTTTGCGCAATCAAAGGATTGCGCCAATAATCTAGGGCCACATAACATACAATGGTACAATGCAATCAAGGCATATTCATAAAAAAGGTAATAGAAATTCTGCAACTGGATATTTCTATACACTTCACTGTAAGTAAGACGAGTATATGTATATAAGTTTGTGATTCCTTTTGTAATTTCTACACCGTATAAAGTATTTTATTCTGTGCCCTAATGCCTATAACTCTCGCATCGAGGAAATTTTCATAATAAATAATAGAAAATGTCATTTATTACACACAGCCTTTTTAAGGCTAGATTTAGCCTTTTTTTTCTTGCATTTAACCTCAAAATTTATGATTTAGCTTCTAGCTTTTTTTTTGGCCTTATTTTTACTACAAAATAGCCTTAAATAGCATTTTTTTGGAAAAATTAAAACACATCTTACATACACAATCTAAGACTGAGACCAATTTAGTTAAATTAATATTTTCGATAAAACTTTGATGTGTAAATTGATAAATTGATCGAAAGAAGGTAATTTCATAAGTAAAGAAAAGTATTTGGCTTCTAACTTGTAAAATAAAAATGCATTTTATTCCTAATTGATTAATTAATTGTTCCATTTTGTATTTAGTTAACTAGGACTACCGTTTAGTAATGCTGAGGTTGTTCGCTTTTGAGTAAGACAAAGCAAGCAAAATATCAGAATAGAAATCCCATTAAAAATCAAAAATTAAATTATTTTAAATATTATTTTTTAATATTGAAGTTGAAAAATAATTGAATTCGTTCAAAAGTATTTAAATACTATAGAAGATTGTCTAAATTTATAATCTACTGTCCAAGTACTCACTGCCCATTTTAAAGGGAAAGCTGTCTAGTTTTGTAATCTATTGCTCAATTACTCAGAAGTTATTTTGAATTATTTAAAAATTTTTTTTTTTTGTGGGAGCATATCAAATTTATATGGCACCGCATCATTTTTCAATATTTTTATTCACATTTCGTACTAAGAAAAATGACATGAAGAGGTATATTAATTTTATATAAATTTCTCTTTTTGTTGACACTTTCTATTGTATTTGGCATTTGAATCCTTGAAAAATTCCCATAAAGAGGTAACAGTTTTGCATTTTCTCACATTCAACTACAGAAACACTTTTTGCTCACAAAATCCCGAAATTCACACATATAGTTACAGAAACTAGCCACTATATCATTATAAATAGCGGAGTCGGTTTAGTGATGTTCGTCTGAAGCGCCTAGGCTAGCATACCAATCTGTCAGCTGTTGCTGTCTTCAAGTTGCTATTAACTGATTTGGGTTGGCCTGTAAGTAATCAATAATAAAAAAAATAAAAAACACACACACACATGCTCACATAATAAATAATTCTTTTTGCTTTTTTAAATACTTTTAATTATAATTGCAATTAAGTAAAAGTGCTAATAAATATTGAAATTGTATTAAGTGTTTGAATGACATAATGAATAAATACTCAACGTACTAAATAAATTCTACAACTTGTGTACTCGTATGTGCTTACAGTGTGGCTTATTTGTTTAAGGGTGTTTTTAAATGTGTATTTATTCAGTGCTGTTCTGTGTTCCATATAGAATAAAGAAAATGTGGAATTATAAAATAAACGTTTTTTCAGTGTCGTCATTTACACTAAAAACTTATTTAAAAAATCGGAAAATGGAGCACCTGATAACAATAAGCTGCTGAAATTTTTACTTCGGGCTCGGAATACTGATTGAAAATTAAATTAAATATTTTTTTTATAAATTTGGCTATACAAAAAGCATGGAAGCCTTAAAATATAAAACAAAATTCATCTTCTGTATGTTTTCCCCCAAAAAACGTTTTGTTTTCCACTACTAGATTTCTCTGAAATTTGGTAACCATAATCTTTATACTCCAAGAAAGTTAGCCTTATATTTTTGTACTAGCCCCGCCCAATTTTAATTTCTTTTTGTAATCAAATAATTTAAATAACTAAAATTATATTTTTCAACGAATTTGTGTCTATAATACATAAGCTCTTTTTACTCTCTGAACCTCCGCAGCAGAAATGATATTAAACTCTACGTTGAGCCATTGTATACTTATCTATCACATAAGTAAAATCGGTGTGGTACAAGACGCTTCCTGACAGGAAACGTTCGAACATATTCTCTGCGAGTAGCAAGACGCAGAAAAAGCTGCTTAAGTAGTGGGGCATTGGTCCCATTAGACCTAAGCATGATTAGTCCTACAACAATTAACAGATTCGTAAGGAGTCTCGGATTGTAATTAGGAACTGGGCTGCACAATAGATCTTAAAGGTCGCGGTACGATCATAGCCCACAATGATAATAATAATTCTCTGCGAATTCGAACGGACAAGACCCACCCGGTCGACCCACAGCTAGTAATTAATAATTAATTAAATTATTCCCATAAAAAAAAATCATTCAAACTTTATTCTTTTAAGCACATGCATTTAAAAATTATTTTTATTTCTTATTCTTATTTCTGCAATTGTATTCGCAACCACTTTCTACACTTGTGCGTACATACAATAGATTATACTTATTTGGTTACCATTTAAGAGACCAATTATTTTCACCACAAGTAGAAAACATGTTGTTGTATCTGGTTTGATTAAGAGCAGATTGCACCTGTCTGATTAAGATATCACACATGAATACATTTATAACAATAAGACATTTTTATTAAAGAGCACTTGTAAAATTATTGCATGCCAAAGCTACATTCAACATTTATACACACCTACCTGCAGTACGAGGTGTGTTTAAATATTAATATATTTTAGGGTGTTTAAATGTGGCATAATGAACACATGCGCTGTATAAAAGCTCCTTTGTTGTGCGGAAGCTTATAAATACATACACAGTTGAAAAGATGAAGTATCATATTTACAACTTAGTATGCTTTGAGTGTTGCCTTAGGTAAAAATGTAGTTTCAGGACCATTTGCCCTTTGCAAGGGTAAAGATGACTTTTCAAAAAATTTATTATACTTGAGCTTATTATGCCATCAATTAGTATTTAGTATTTATTGTGCTCATTATACTTCCTGTACTAAATAGTGCAGTGATTTAATTTATTAAGAATGCACAAGTATGGATTAATCTTCATATTTAATTATTGGTCTGGTAGTTTCCTTAAATTTATGTTCTCATCTTATATTGCTTCCATAGAAATTAAGTTTGCTTCCATGAAATCGGATAAAAAATAACTTATACAGCAGACGCTCGTAAACTATAACTCTTATAAATTTAAATCCTTCGGAAATTAGAACCAACGTTTTTAATACGTTGCCGTCAGTTCTAATTTTTAAGTAATGAAAATTATCTTTATAGCTTTTATTTGGCTTCCACATACATGTTACTTTTATAATTTTCATTGTCAGTGAATTTTTGTTCATTAGTGACATAAATCTTCCAAGCTCCTTGGCTTCTCTTGAGAAAACAGCCAGGGTCTAAGTAGGAATCGAACCTACGACCTCCAGACTACTCATATACGGGACAAAGTTCGAATGCAGTTGGAAACGTGTTGTATATAAAATCTTGTTATTTTTTATAAAATGCCAAATAAGCGTAAAAAGAATACTCTGCCATTATGAACCAAGGTAAAGATACTGGTTTTTGTTAAAAAAAAAACCTTTGAAAATTACAACTATTCAAAAATTAGAACTACCCCAGGATCAAACTCGTTCTAATTTACGAGCGTCTAGCACAGGGCGCTCCAATAAGAATAACAGAAGGGGCTGATTTGGGTACCCTGATATCTGTATAAGGAGAAAAAGATAAAGAAGGATAGCGACAGAGATATGTCAAAGTAACAGGTGGTAGACGGAGAAAAAGAAGACGAGTTCTTCACTTAAACCAATTGCTACTTCTAAGCGCCGCCACCTACAGTCGACAGTGCAGTAAGGCCCTACAGGTTGTGATCCCCAAAGTAAAGCTCGTTTTGGTAGTCCAGTGCCGGCCAATGGCAGAGAAGTTGTTCTACAGTTTCCTCCTCATTTGAGGGCAAGACAGTCGCCTGTTATTACTACCACCACATTTCTTAAATACATTCTCTCGAGTCGCGGTAAACTAGTCTCTGACAACGGCAAAAAAAAAAACAATTTTTCTGCCCTTAGTTAATAGCTTAAAGTCTTCTACAAATAACACTTAAGTAGGAGACCAAATTTTAATATTTTGTAAATTCACAAAATTTAAAATTTTTTATTCTCTCAAATTTTTTTTAATTAAAAACAAAACAATAAAAATAATGGCCCATAATCATAGTCGCAGAAAAGTAGGCTTTTATACAGTTCAAACTGCAGTCTTACAAAACTAAGCTTTTGACCAAAACCTTACTTTTGCTCATGAGACTTGCGCAAGTCACTTGCCAAGTGTGAAATCTCTCTTTTTGGCAAAAACTATAATTCCAGCAAAGACTTCAGTGATAATATTTAGTGTGTGGTGTTTTCTTATTAAGAAGACATATCACATGATTTTGGAGGCAAATGTAAGGACATAGCATTGTTAAACAACAATAAGTTGATTGCATATGCATGTTGATATCGATTAGACGGTTGATAAAATCAGGCATACACACAGCAATTTTAGTTGGGCAGTTCTTGATTTTGTAGGAGGAAGAGAGGAATGGAAAGGGCTACAAACTTGCTCGTTTTCCGCAATTCCTTTTTGTTCTCTCTTCGTATCTTTTATAAAGATGTAAAAAAAGAAGGCAGGTAGCTTGAAGGCTGAATGAATGACTAAATAAGAATGCTGAAATTGCCGAAACAAAATTGTATGTGCAGACACAGCGGTAATTTTAAAAGAGAATTGAAAAAGAATTGCTTAACTAAACTTGCTGTGTGAGGTCTTGGTCTAAAGAGTACTAAGCACAAAATTGTTTTTTAGATTTTCTTATTTATTTAAGCTTAAATTATTAATTTTAAAATTTATTTTTAATTAAAATTAAAATAGTTAATTAAATAGGTAAAAAGTGATATTAAAAAAAAAATTTCATTTCTGTTCCTGACGTGGCTTTTAATTACCCCAAACCTATAAATTATGACGATTGTCTTCATACTTACTCGTCTCTATACGAGTATCTCATTAAAATAAGAAAAAAGTGTATTTATTTTTTACTTTTTATTTATTTATTTAACTCAAACTAAATATTTTCATTTATTGGGTGTTGTTAATTTATTTATACATAAATTAAATTTATTTATTTAGTATTTAACATTAGCAATGAATTATTACATTTCATTTCATTTTCAGAAAGTGGATTTTCAGTTATTGGCGTTCTTCTGTCTGCTAAATAAATAGAATTAAAAATAAAACAAAACACAACAATAACGTAAAACGAAAATAAACAACCATTAAATTCAACACCAGGACTCTGTAACGTTTCTTTTTTATTTTTTTTAACACAATTCAATAGCGATGTTGAAGACAGTCTGTTAGCAGCCAAATGGAAACATAAAAATACTTGCCAACAAAAAGTAAATCTCTACTCAAATAAAACATAAACCAACCTAACAGACACAGAAATTTAATGGAGTTAAAAGATAAATCTACCAATTCTGTAGTTTCTATAAAACAACAATTGATTTTGTTTTTGTTTAAAAAAATTTAAATAAACAAACAAACTAAGCAAACGAAATGCAAGTCAGCACAATATTGAATTTATTTTTAGTTTGAGTATCGTAAAACAAATAATAACTGGAATTAAAGGATTTAAATTGCACAAAGACACAACAAAAATAATGTAAAAAAAAAAAAAGAAAAAAAAAATAACAAATGAATATTGAAATATTATTTAGACAAAATTTATGGCTGTAAATGGCACTAAATATTCTTCAATAAAAACATAAAATCAGCTCAGCAGGCAGTCACAGAATTTTCACTCCAATTATTGAGACCAAAAATAAATTAATGTGTAAATTAGAGGAAAATAAACATTTATGGTGATTAAATATCACCTTCGCTACCTCCATTGTTTAATGGTTTAATCCCACCATAATTGCAGTTTAATTAATTTTTAAGCCAAACGTTTAATGTTTCCAAAGTCTACTAAATCTTTGTACTATTTAAGCAAAATAACAACAGATGTCTCAACAGCTCAAACAAGTGTTAAATTCAATAATGACACATGTCAACCACTATTGGATGCAGCCACAACAGCCGTCTCTTTAATAAATGGTGCAACAACAATCAAACTCAATAGCATCATAATAAAACCAAAACCAATAAAAGACGAACCACATTTGACAGACACTACAATAACCGCAAACAAAATGTCAACGGTTGGTATTAAAAGTCCCACACCTACAACCCAATCACCAGCTACCACACCCAATCAAACATTAGTATCTTATGATGCAAACACTTCTGTGTGTTCCACCAGCTTAATAACTACTACAAGTCAAACAAATCAAATCATTATAAAACCTGCCTCACAAGAAACCGATAACGATGCTACAACACCAGAAATCATTGTTACTGCAACTTCCTCAATATTATCAACGGCAATAACAAGTTGTGCCAGCAATAGCAATATCGTCGGCCATACCATAAACTTGAATTCACCGGTTAACTGTAGGGCTGATCAGCCAGCAACTGAAGCTACTGCAGAAGATGTAGCTGAAGTGGCTCGTTTGTTTGAGGAAAAGCCTGAAGCATTTGAAAAATGGCTTATGGAACGTGCACCACCAGAGGCTCTTACCAGATTGCAGGACTTTATAGAGAGTCGTAAGCAACCTATAAAAAGACCTTCAGTAACATCTGATCTATTTCAGCAATGGATGTCATCGTCACCTATTCAGGTAAGCAAATTTCAAGTCAAATTATACACTAAGAAAATTTCATGTCATAATTCAAAAAATTTTTTTTATAGTTTGCAATTTTCTAATACTCTTGTGAGTGACACAAGTTTTTAAAAGTTTGTTCTGAGAAGAAGAGGGTTTAAAATTATTTTTTTTAAATATTTTCATGAAATAGAAAGTAAGATATCGTGAAAAAATCAAATTTTTAAATAAAAAAATTTTTTTCTGTGCTAAAAAAGAAAAATGGGTTAATTAGACTTGAGTAAAAATTGACTTGTCGCAATTACCTATTATAAATAATTAAGTATAACAATAATTAACTATAGAAACGAAATAATTTTAAAAGAAACACTTTTAGGGCTTCTGCAGTTGTAATCCTCTGAAATGACTTAGTAAGACACAAGGGGGCTTACCATAATGAATTAAATACTTCATATTAACAATAGATTGCATCCGAAAGATGGTGGCACAGATGGTGCTGATGAGAAGAAAGAAATTTCTCCGAAGGTGATCGCACCTGGGACTAAAATCAAACTTTCTGCATTTCAAAAAAATAATGGGTCTAATTATTCATTCCGTTCCGGGATTGCGGAAAGCATTTTTTGTGCGGAAGCAAAATATGCAATAATTCATTCCGCAGCTGCGGTATCATCTCTACCGTGGCGGTATTGTTATATCATTGATTCCGCAATATAGATAAACTTCTACATTTTGCTTACACTAAAATTTTCTCATGAAAAGCACACGGAAAAATCTAAAATCTAAGAAAAAATAAAAAAAGTTCGCAATAATAAAGTGTATTTTAGCTTAATTTATTTTATTTATCAAAAATATTTTGATGTTAAAAAATTTAAGGTTTTTTTATCACCAACAGCCGAAAAATTAACGCAATTCATTCACAATATACAACTTTTTAATTCACGGAATCAATAATACGACCCCATAATAATATTTTTCCACTTTTTCCTTCCTTTTTTTAAACTTAAACAAAATTATTCTCCAAATGATACGAATGTTTTTTTTAAATAAATTTTTAAGCAGAGAAATAAGTATTCTATACTTTACGTTTACGTTCTTTAAATTAAATAGCAAACTTAAGCTAAACAATGATTGTAAATGTTTATATAATTTATACAAATTAGATTGTTGAAAATCTAATTAGTTTTAGTGTTCTTTTGGGTTAATTATTGCTACAGAAAATGACAACGAGGTCATCTGCTGTATGCCAACATTTTATCAATGAATTTACTGCACAAGTCAATGACGAACACTGTTCGTTCATTTGTTTAGTAACATATCCCAGCAAAACCCATTGAAAGTGATTCCGTTCGAAATGCATCTGAGTCATTTAAGAAAGAAAAGCGATTGGAAAAATTTAAGTAAGGCAGAAGTCATGTGGTTTTATACCGCTACCTTGTTTTTAAAAAATTAATTTTTAATTTTACACCACAATTATAGTACAAGTTTTTACGAAGTCTTGTTCAATTTTTGCTCTAAAAAATTATTTCAATCAATGAATGAATGAATATTAAAAAGTATTTATCAGTGCTGTTCTGTAATCCGAATTCGAAATCCGCACCCATAACTAGTTTGTGGCTCATTTCCCGATTTTTAAAAATCTGTTTGTGCTTCATTTTGCGCTCATGCTGTATGCCAACTCAACCGAGCGGATAAGAAAAAAAATTTTTTTAAACCCAACAAAAATTAATTGAATTCATTAATTTTAGCCATTAAAAAAAATAATAATAATAAATCTAACTATTCATTCCGTTCGGCGTTTGCGGAAAATTTAGCGGAAAGAAATATCGATCGATATGCAAATTGCTATTTTTTCTGCGGAATTATCTTATTATTTTGAATTTTTTCATTGAATTGTGAATTAAAAAGTTGTATATTGTGAATGAATTGCGTTAATTTTTCAGCTGTTGGTGATAAAAAAACCATGAATTTTTTAACATCAAAATAATTTTCAACAAATAAAACGAAAAAAACCCAAAAATTTTCATTTAATAAAAAGAAAAAAAATTCATTTTTTTTAATCTTTCGGGTTACAGAACAGGCACGTATGAATCACTGAATCATAAGCAGAAATGTCAGTGTTTGGAAGTATTGTGTTTTTTTTCACATGCTAGATGAATATGACTTCTTAGATTCGTATTTTATTTAGTGAAAAGCACAACTTGCTTCCAATGACAAAAGCTAACATTAAATTCAAGGATTTTCCTTTAAAAGCAAAGCATTGCTCACATAAAATTTCGCCGCTTAGAAAAAATTAGTGGGACCACTTGATAAAAATTTTTTTATTTTTTTTAATATTCACCGTAATTCTGCAGTAATTTAATTGTGAGCTTGGTTAGCCATGGAAAATCAAAGTAGAAAATATATCCGACATGGTCAGGTGCATTAATTGCAAAAAAAAAAAAAAAAATTAAATTATAAAAACAGCTGACAGCTCAAAATCTTTATGTTGCACTGAAACGTGCAGATGGCGATGCAATACAAAAATATGGATATATTTGGTCAAAAGATAATGATTTAGTAATCAATTTGCAGTTGTAGTTGCGGTGTAAAAAGCACTCCGTTTATAGTTGCTTTAACTATGACATGAAAAAATTTATAACAAAAAATGTCTGCAGAAATATTTAATTGCTGCCTCTAATTAGTAAAATTTTTTCTAGAATTACCGTCTTATCATTAGTTAAGAACTGGTCGATATACAGCCCAATTATGAATAAAAATTCTCCGGGAGTTTTTCACTTTTCCCTTTCTTTTTATCATGAAAAAAATTTCTCGCTTTTTAACATAGAAAATTCTCGAATTTAGGGCATTTTTTGTTAGAAACCAAAATTTTCCTTGGGAAACAAATTCGTAGGGAATATTTATGATTGAGCTGATAAATTTAATTGGGATGAATGAGTGTAAGGAAAGTGTAGCGAATACTTTGGGTTCAGGCTCCTTACTCACAGAAATGTCAGATAACAACGCACCTGCGCTCATAGAATTGTTCGTGGCTGACGATCTCTTTGAAATGAGTGTGAATGATAGTGACAGGAATATGCCTAAGAAAAAAATTAAAATAAGTGCGAAAACTAAACTATACAGTCACGCCTCATCTACCGACGTTTTTGCAAAAAATATCCACATCCAGAAAAAGATGATGGAAGCGATGGTGGAGCCGCAACAGTCCACCAAAAGTAGTGTATCGCTCTATTGATAACCTCTATGATATAAAAAAGGAACAAAAGCGGCACAATTTAGCAGAGGAAAAATGAAGACTGAGGGAAGTAGAAGACAAAGTTGAAGAACCCCGTGGACTAAGACATAAATATTATATACAAAATTGCTCCAATATTTAATTAAAAGTTTTGTTTTTGTTTTAAAAATATTTTTTTATGATCGTTTTGCAACCAATAAATTTTTTTTATTTGTCTCAGTGTCATCTGGTTTTCTTACACCATGCTTAACCCCCCGTTTCCACATGCAAGTGCAAGTTCCAAAAACTCAATACACTCTCACTTTTTCATTAACACACTCATATTTTTCGAGCTTGCAGCTGAACTGGCAACCAAATTCTCTTGCAAGTAAATTTTTGACACTTGTAGCACGTAAATTGACAAATGAGAAACAGTGCTACCGAGTATGAGTTTTAAATTAATATATTAGTCTGTGGAAAAATAGAAGTTACTTTAGTAATTGATATTTAGCGTATTTAATAAAATTAATAAATAAAAAAAGAATATAATGACCCAGCAACACATTTAAAAATTTAATTTAATTATCAATTTCATATTTTTGACCTAAAAAAATACTAACAACAAAATTTGTAGTTGGTGTTCACGGTGTTTGCGACGCGGTAACACTTCGTTGCCGTTGCCGTTGCCGTTGCCGTTGCCGATATTTTATAAATGAACTTGCACTGTTCTGTGTAGACACTCATACAATTTGCAAGACTTTCGACTATTTTTTCGGCTTTTTCGTAGTTAATACGTATACACAACTTGCAAGCAATTACTTGCATGTGGAAAGGTTTCTTAAAATAATTTGTAATTTTTTTCACAGCATATAATTTTTATTGTCAAAACAAAACAAAAAATCGAAGTAAAACAGTTGACTTTGAATATATGAAATTCTCTCTCCCTTCCCAAGCTGTTTGGAATTGGGGAATTTTATTTTGGGAAATAACTCCCTGGGAGTATTTAGAATTGGGCTGAATAAATAAGCATGCATTTTTGTATAATATTTTTTAATAGCTTTTTCCTTTAAGATACTCCTATATGAAATTGTGAAGTTTATGATTTTGTAAGCCACTTAATCAGATTTTGGGTAGGCCTTTAAGTAAGAGACAGTGTAAAGTAAAATTTTTAATTACTAGTTGTAGTCCAGTAGTAGTGGGTTTAAAGTCTAGCCAAGGCAAAATTAATTGCCTCACAAAATCCTTAGTGTAGTCAATGGAAACTTTTAACAGTAAGCCAATTTTTATTGCATGATATATTCTGTAAGCTTTTTTTGTTGTTGTTATTAAAAGGAATAACAAATAATACAGGGTGGGCCAAAAGAACCAAGGGGAGTAAAAGTTTAACAACTTTTTTGTTTATTAACTTTTTTTTATTTTTTCTTTCAGATTATATAATATACAAAATGGAAATTTTTTTACACTAAGTATGAAAAATGATGTCTCTTAAATGACTACCGTTTTCAGCTTCGCACTGATGGGCTCTTTTTAGAGCATTTTCCATAACATCTTTCAAAACTTGTGGCTGTAGCGTTCGAATTTCTGCAACAATGTTTGCCTTGAGTTCAAGGATTGTCTCTGGCTTGTTCACATACACTCGCTCCTTCAAAAAACCCCAAAGAAAATAGTCGGGTGCTGTCAAATCTGGCGATCGCGCTGGCCAAATAATTTCCGAATTTCGAGAAATTATTCGCTCTCCAAAAATTTGACTTAAAAGTGCGATTGTGTCTCGGGCAGTATGGGCAGTGGCTCCGTCCTGCTGAAACCACATACCAGGTCTGTTTTCAAGAGCAGGACGTAAAAAATTTTCTATCATAAAACGATACCGCTCTCCATTTACGGTTACAGCACTTCCATCTTCATTCTCGAAGAAGTAGGGCCCAATGACATTTTCAGATGTGATCCCACACCATATTGTACACCTGATGGGGTGCAATTGACGTTGATGAATGGCTCTTGGATTTTGAGAACCCCAGAACCTACAGTTCTGCTTGTTAACAAAGCCATTCAAATGAAAATGAGCTTCATCACTCATAATCAAATTTTCAATAAAGTTGATTTCATTTCTGGCCAACTCTAAATAAGAAAATTCTATTGTTCTGGTTCTCTGTTCAGTTGTGAACCTCTCCATTATAAATTCTCCAAGTGTTGTCTATATAATCTGAAAGAAAAAATAAAAAAAAATTAATAAACAAAAAAGTTATTAAACTTTTACACCCTTTGGCTTCTTTTGGCCCACATTGTATAATTGAAAAAAATTTTTTGTCTGTCAAACATTAACGTGTATAATTCAGTGAACGTTGTATGAGTATGAGAAACTAAAAGAAACATTTTGTAAAACTAATTGGAAAATCGCGTTTTATTAAACACTTTATTTACAATTTTTAATAATAGTACAACCCTTTGTTTGTTGCAAATAACATGAGCAATTGTACTCTATGTTAGTCATTAAATTGGAAATTGTTGGTTTTGTTAAATTTCAAGTGGTTTTCAGCACAATAAATAAGTAGTTTGTTTTTTTAGCACTACGTAGTGCTTTAGATTGTAGATAAAATTGTTATTGTTATTGTTGTATATCACGAGGTCCTTTATTTCAAAACAGCTATTAAAACAAAGTTAAACTGTTTATTTTTCTTTTTTTTTTTTGTGCTTTAAATTCTGTGAAAAAGAGGGTGCATAAGTTTGTTATTCCATTTGTAATTTTTACGATTTATATTTGACACCCTCCCAGCAAAAAAATAGCGAAGATTCAAAGCGATGTATTGAATTTTGGAATCCAATAGCGTAAGACAAAGGGTTAAAAGCTAAAAATAGATTTTTGTTCACTTTTGTGCTTGCATAGAAGCATAAAAAACTCAGTTTCAAATGGAAATTTATTGCTTCCAAAAAGCCCTAACATCAGCGAGAGTTCAAAAAGCAGACACTGACTGTGTGACTAGCTTTTTCAAACACGCAATATTTATTATATAGAAAGTGAAAATAAAACAAACACTCAACCCTTTGCCCTTTACAGAGCTTTATGGCTGTAGGGGTTGAGTGAGAAGTTAATATTTCTTAACTGCAGACATGCACTGGTTCGATCCCAGTAAAGCGGGTTTCAGACTATTGTATTTAGTATTAATACATGTCAAAAATACGTGTATTAAGTAAAAATCCAATAGTGTGAAAACAAAATGTTAAGCAAGTGTGTTGAGTGTAATGAAATACTTAAGTATTTTGGTCATTTTTAGAATTTTTTCTAAGCTATCAGACTGCTCATTTTATCAGGGTTGCTTTTGTACAAGCAACCAAAGAAAACCTAGAAATCAGCTGTGAAATTATTTGCTGCGTTTTGTATTTTATTTGAAGTGTGATGGTATGAAAAAAGAAAATATTTTCCTTTAGATATTTTGACAGTCTATTTGATTTGCATCTGATTTCGGTCTCACTCGATCTAATGAGAATGTTAATACTCTGTATTATAATGTGAAACCCGATTTAGTGTTATAAATTAAATAAAATAAAATGAATATTTTCTTTTTTTTATAAAACATCACTTTAAAGCATCATAGAATGCATGAAATAAGCATTTTGTGGAAGCAAAAACTATTGCTGCTAAGTGGCTCATCGCGAGCAAAAATCATGCATTAAAAATACACAAATGCAAGTGATTCCATTCTGTTGTCTCCCTTACAAAAATACTTCCAGTCAAGTACAAATTTTTGCTGGTCTATTGAATATAAATACAGTCAAGTCTCCTATAACGAGGTGTAAAAAATTATAGCGCTTTTTTGATAGAAGAACATTTCAACAACTTAAATGGCTTGAAAAATTTATCTATGGCGACACTTATTCGATGTGTTACATTTTTAATTTTGTTTTGCGAAAATTTCATTTTTATAAAGAGTGTCCCAACAAGAACGCAAGATTTAAATTTTAAATAAATGACTGATGCAGCAATTGAATTGTTTCTCTGGCTGTATGACATGTGGCGCCGTCTTGTTGAAACCACAAGCCCTCCACATTCATTTCTTCAATTCTAGGCAAGAAAAAACTGGTTCAAATGTCAAACAATGACACTTCGATTGGCGCCAAATTTAAATCTTGCGTTCTTGTTGGGACACCCTTTAGATTAACTAGATTGTTTTGCCTTAAAATTTTGTTTATATTGAAAAATAATTAAAAAGAGAGCAAAATAACTCATTTTTGATCTTTTTATTAAAATATAACTTGGGTTTTGATGAAAATATAAAAGTAGTAGATAAATAAGCCAGAAACCGACTTCAGCTTCACCTGCTATGCGGATTTGTGATGCTAAACCTTCCCAGGCGTAACCCAAAGACATACAAAGAAATTCAATTAAAGCGGTCCAGCCGTTTAAGAGGAGTACAATGTCTAACAAACGTAATTTTTTCTTGTGGTAATAAAGCATAGTCTGCCGTATGACGCTTACAACAACAACTTTCAATTCACTATAGTTTTTTCTATCTTTTTATTTATTAACTGAGTAATTTTTGTGTCATAAAAGTATTTTCTTCTTAAATTTGTATTCACTATTTGATTGATCTAAGAAATAAATAGAATTTTAGTATTTTGTATGGTATCCATTATTAGCCAGAACTGATTCCAGACGTCTAGATATTGATTCCACTAAATTCCTAGATTTTTCAATAGATATCTTCTTCTTCTAATACTGTTTTCAATGTTATTTTGGATGAAATGTTATGTTCCCGAACTTTTTCATCCAAATAAGACCAAAGGTTTTCTATGGGATTTATATCGGGACTTTGGTGCTATATAAAAAGCATAGTTTAACATCTAGGTCTGATTTATATAGAATTTACTTATTTCTGAGATTCTTTATAACATGATACGAATTCATTTAATTTATATTAATTTCAAGCTTCTTATAAGGCGGTTGCTTTAGAACGCATATCCTAATTGGAGTTCAAAGTCTCTTGAAACACAAGACGGTTTGCATATAACGCGGCACGAATTATAAGAGACTTGACTTTATTCTGTTATATGAATGTTTGAGATAAAACGTTTAATTGACAAAAATAATAAGTTAACAGCACAGCTGCTTACATTTGATTATCTAGTTTACAATTATCACAAAAAAGTCAGTCACTCTTTGTAGTTAAAATTTTCCGTAAATATACATTAATTGTAGAAATGCTTCCAAGCATGAATTTCGCTAATGTATTCGTTAATGTATTGCTTTACAACACTTACATTTTAATACATGAAACCTTTTCTCTCTTCATTAATTTTATTGTTGTTCTATAAATCATGTACAAAGTAGTGCAATTTAGTTAAGCATTTTTAGTTTAATATTTTTGAAACAATTTTAAAGAAGAATCTAATCACGATGCACTTTAGCCAAGTGTGTTGTTAACATTGTTGTTTATGTATTTTTTATATTTTTGTTAAACAGAAATAAATGAGATTCATAAAAAATATATAGAATAATTAAAAAATAATTAATTAAGTAATTTTTTTTATTTTTGTACTCGCATATAACTGTAAACATGTTTTTTTTTTATATTAATTTCCTAAGCTCTTCATTAATCTCATTATTATTTTAGAAAAGTCGTTCTTTAACTTCAACATCGATTGGCGGTCATTTTGCATTAGAGAATCGACGTCATTTAATGGAATTGGATGAAGGGGAGTTATTTATGGAATTAATACGTGATGTGGCTAATGAATTGGATATCGATGTCTTGTGCCATAAAATTCTAGTCAATGTTGGCCTACTGACACATGCTGATCGTGGCTCATTGTTTTTGGCGAAAGGACCGCCAAATAATCGTTACTTGGTGGCTAAATTATTTGATGTTACACAAAAAACAGGCAAGTTTATTTTATAAAAATTCCTTTTATAATTTTACATCTTCTCAGTAGTAAAATATCAGTTAAAAATATCGTAACGGTTATAGCAAAAAAAAATATTTTTTATAAAAAATAAAAAAATTTTTAATTTTCAAAAAATCATTTGCAATAGATCACGACAAAATCCCGCCTTTTATTTATCCAAAATTAGTGTCGTAAGTTTTAAGCAAAACGAGCCATATTTTATTAAAATCGTTGAACAAATTTTGATTTTATTTACAATTAAGTCAATCTATCAGTCAATAAAAGACATTAGCGGAGTTCACGCTTCAGTAACGGAGTTTACGCTTCAGTATAAAGTCTCTTGTATCGCATGTATAAATTTAAAAATAAAATAAATGTAAAAATTTTTTACACACAACTAGAAAATGTGTTATCCTACTATTTTCTACAACACTTCAGAAATACTATATGAAAACCTTTAGTAAACACGTTTTGCAATTGTGTAAATGTGTAAACACGCAATAAAATAACTGTGGCTAAATGGTGCCAACTTAGTTTTGAGATAAAGCGTGTTGTGTGCGTTTTAAGTGCTGAAAATAAGCTTATCTACTTGAAAAATGGATAAATTAGCACCATAGTTGTTTACATTAATTGTAAAAATACTTCCACTATTATTATATATATATATTTTTTTAAATAAAAATCTTATTTGATTTTCTTTCCTTTTTAATGGCCAGCCAATTATTAATAGCAAAACAATTTGAGAGCTTTAAATTGTAAATACGTAGATTCTAGAATATGAAATTTTCTTTGGCCTAAAAACCACTATAGTTTCCAACAGATCTCCTAAGAGAATAATTTGGCTATTTGGCAGTAAACTTGGGTACAACTAATTCAGACTTTCTCAACCTTTACCTCAAAAATATTATTTGAGAATTTTATAATAAAATGAAAGGCAATGAAATGGCGTATTATCTGGCTAAAAAGGGCTCTTCTACATAAGGAGGAGAAACAAAGTCTACAAGACTACTTAGGGAGGAAGTGCGCATGCGTCAGTCAAAGAGACTCTTTAATCTCGAGCGCATTAGGGCAGATGTTGTTTTGAGCCTCAGCAGAAATGACATTAAGCTCTACGTAGAGCTACTTACGGGCCATTAAAGACTTAACTATCATATGAGTAAAATCGGTGTGGTACCAGACAACACTTGTCATTTCTGTCGAGAAGGACAGGAAACGTAAGAACATATTCTCTGCGAGTGTCCAGCAGTGGCAAGAAGCAGAATAAGATGCTTGGGTAGTAGGGCATAGGAACCAGAAGATCAGAAGATTAGTACTACAATAATAACGTGATTCGTAAGGAGTCTCAGATTGTAGTTAGAAACTATGCTGCACAATAGATCTTAAAGGTCCCGGTGCAATCATAGCCCATAATAAAAATAATAATAATAAAATAAAATCCCACTCAACATCGTTTATTGCATATTTAATTCGTAATTTTATCACAATTTTACTTGCATAGTAAGTTTTTTGTTATTTTAATAAAATTAGAAGAAGTATTCAATAAAATTTTTTTAATATTATAAAATTGCATCCGCTTTAGGCTAAGTTTGAGATCGTTTGATATCGGCAGACTAAGCTGCATAAAAAAAATATAAGAATACCTTCAAAAAATACAAAATAAATATTTGTTTTTTGCTAAACCAAAAAAATTTACTCTCGTGGAAATACGTACAGCCAAAATAGCTGAATTATAAAATAATTATTTACTAAATTAAAAATTTATTTATTCATTTAATTGCTGTTTTTTGGTTTTTGTTTATACACATTACATTTCAATTTCATTTATTTTATTTAATTTTTTTATTTTTTTTTTTTTTTTATTTTACAGATCTTAATTTTCACATTGACATTTCATAACATTTTACACAAAATTTTTTATATTCTAACAATTTTTGTGTTAATGCGGTAGGAGCTTTTCACAATTTGTATTGCTGTTTGCTTTTAATTCCTCAACTTTAAATCATCATTTCATCAAGGATATCTGTAACACGTGCATATTTTTTAAGTGTTTAATGTAATTATACATTTATGGGCAAATTTACAGAAAACTTACAATTTTGTAAAGACTTTTAGTATCAGTTTATGAAGTTTGTTAAATTTATTTTTATGTAATATATAAATGTAGGGAGTTTTCTTAGGAATGACATAATTTTTTTTTTTTTATTTATTTGTTTTAGCACTTTAAAGCATCTATATTTTAAGTTCTTTTAGTTAAGAAGTCAAAAAATCATGATTTTGTCTTTTGTTTTTAAAATTATTCATTGACTTAATGCCTGCATGAGAGTTGCTTTTTAATCATCAGTCATCGATTAATACGTTAGTCCTTTTGTACACATATTAAAAGAACAAACACCGCAGCAAAAAAAAAATTTTTTAAGTAAAAAACATTCACATACTTTAAGGTGTAAAATATACAGAAGCTGTATATGAACAATTTAAAAAAAAAGTAATTACACAAAATCATCAGTTTGTTGTACCATTAATAAGTAAAAATGTAAAGCATACTTTAGGGGTTTGTTTAATAATTATTTTTCATAATTAAAAATAAATGATTGTCCTATTTTTTCGCTTTTTTCTTATACCTTTTGAATGGGTTCATATATCTTTCAAAATGTGGCAGGGTGGGTCATGGTCAAATTGTTTTTAAATCGCTCTAACGCGAAAAAGTTTATAAGAGTTTTTCTAATTAAAACGCCTTTTAATGAAAGTCGATGTGATTTCCTACTCTGCCACATGGTAAAAGTTTCATTAAAAAATATTCATTCATTCGAAAGTAATTACGAAAAGACAAAATTTTATGTGAATTACGGGAAGAAACTTGAACGAAAAAAATAGAATACCAGGCCAATAGCAACAGCAGTAAATGGATTTTTGGAAAAATATTTGGTTTTTTTATTATAACTTTTGAATGGATAAATATTTTCGCATAAGACTTGCGGCAAGTTACAGGCTATGTGCCACGTCACGTGCCACTTTTGCTGCCACATCTGAGTTTTAATTGAAAAAACTCTTATAACTTCGTAAGCGTTAAAGCGGTTTAAAAAAATTTTTGTCTGGGGAACGACAGCCCAATTCCCGCTCTACCATCTACTGATAATTTAATTTAAAAATATTAATCTGTTCGAAAGTTGTAGCACAAAAATGTAAAAACTAGACAAAAACACCATTTGTAGATTTAGATTGATCTGCTTTTGATTTCAATAGAATAGATATTTGACCACTATTTAATTCTAATTTTAAATAGTGGAATTTAATAAATTGTAATTATCTGTAAATGTGTAAATACTTAAAAATTTTGTAATTAAACTTATCTATGTAATTACATTACAAATAATAATCTGTGGGATTAATATTTCGCTCCAACTTGCGTAGCTTCTTCAGGACATAATTATATATTAGTCAAAAAATTTATAATTATATCCCGAAGAAGCCACGCAAGTTGGTGAGAAATATCGATATAAAAACAAATTTATAAAATTAAAAAGAAAAAAGATCAAATAAACTAACAAATAAGTCTGTAAGGATAATATATCCATAGACTAAATGAAATAAATAAATAAACTTTTGAGTGGGTTCATATATCTTAATAAGACTTCCAACAAGTGACAGAATGAACTTAATCTATCTTCTATATTTTTATATATTTTGTAGCCCTTAAAGATGCTGTTAAAAAAGCCCGTTCTGAAGAAATTATAATACCATTTGGTGTTGG
The DNA here is from genome assembly GCA_947397855.1 of Thelaira solivaga. Classification (NCBI taxonomy): domain Eukaryota; kingdom Metazoa; phylum Arthropoda; class Insecta; order Diptera; family Tachinidae; genus Thelaira; species Thelaira solivaga. The sequence goes on from OX377610.1 coordinate 21,542,297, forward strand.
TATTGCTGGTACGGTCGCACAAACTAAAAAAATGATTAATATACGGGAAGCTTATAAGGATGCACGATTTAACTGTGAAATTGATTTGAAAACCGGCTATAAAACCAACACTATACTTTCAATGCCCATATGTAATTATGAAGGTGATATTATTGGTGTGGCACAAATAATTAATAAAACTAATGGCTCAATGGAATTCGATGAACACGATGTTGAAATATTTCGCAGATATTTAACATTTTGTGGTATTGGCATACAAAATGCTCAATTGTTTGAAATGTCCGTCCAAGAGTATCGACGTAATCAAATATTATTAAATTTAGCCCGAAGTATATTTGAAGAACAAAATAATTTAGAGTGTTTGGTAACAAAAATAATGACGGAAGCTAGAGAACTATTAAAATGTGAGAGATGTTCTGTGTTTTTAGTTGATTTGGATTGTTGTGAAGCGGTAAGTTGAATCTTAAAATTAAAATTTAAAAAAAAATATGGATTTTTTAAAATAGTAAATTAAACATAATTTTTAAACACGATTCGTATGCTGATATACCAAAGTTTATTTACTAAAAGTACTTATTGCTCATTTTAAAATATATATTTTTTATTGTTTCAGAGCCACTTGGAGAAAATTATAGAGAAACCCAACGAAATGCAGAGACGCCTAAGTCGCACTATAAAAAGTAGTGAAAGCTTTGAGGAAAAGGTATCTAAATTTAATTTTTCACACAGTGTAAAGTTAAAATTACATCGTCATATATTTTCAAAAAAGGTGAAACCAAAAAAAAAAAATCTCTATTATGAAAAAATATGAAAACTTTGTAAAATTAATTACAGTTTAAGCTTCAATGAAAGACCTTAATTTTTATTTTTAAGAAGTGAAAAATATTACAGTAACTTGTAAATTGGTGCGGTGCTTTGTAATACATCAACAAATTAAATGTTAATTTTTTTTGTTTAATTTAGGACCTTTTTTAAAACATATGACGATATGTAGACTTTATTAATTTAATAATAATGTGTCTTTATTTGTTTGCAGCACAAAATGTCTACCCGTTTTACAGTACTTTTTGAATTGGGTGCCGCAAATCAATCGGCAAACATTTCAAGGCCATCAGTTGATGATTTAAGCAATTCCACCTTGGCCCAAATAGCACAATATGTAGCTTCCACTGGTCACACTGTCAATATAGCCGATGTTAGGGAATGGGTACTAGAACACAATCAAATAAGAGCTGAAAATGAAATTGATTGCATTAGAGCAATACTCTGTATGCCAATAGTGAATGCCCAAAAAACTGTCATTGGTGTAGCTCAATTGATTAATAAAAGCACTGGTGTACCTTTTACTGATTCAGATGCTTCAATATTTGAGGCATTTGCCATATTCTGTGGACTTGGCATACACAATACACAAATGTATGAAAACGCTTGTAAATTAATGGCCAAACAAAAAGTGGCTTTAGAATGTTTATCATATCATGCAACCGCAGCACAGGATCAAACAGATAAGTTAGTGCAAGATACAATAGAGACAGCTGAAACATATAATTTATACAGTTTTAAATTTATTGGTAAGTGATGCAGACATTACAATTAAAACAATAAAAGTAAAATTCTCTTGTGGCTTTACTTTAGATTTTGATTTGTGTGATGATGATACCTGTCGTGCTGTTGTACGCATGTTTTTGCAATGTAATCTTGTGCAAATGTTTCAAATACCTTATGATGTGTTGTGTCGCTGGGTTTTAAGTGTGCGTAAAAATTACCGTCCCGTTAAATATCATAATTGGCGTCATGCCCTAAATGTTGCTCAAACAATGTTTGCCATGATGAAAACTGGACGCATGGAACGTTTTATGCAGGATTTGGAAATATTTGGTTTGCTAGTGGCCTGTTTGTGTCACGATTTAGATCATCGCGGTACCAATAATGCTTTTCAAACAAAAACCGAATCACCATTAGCCATATTGTATACAACTAGTACCATGGAACATCATCATTTTGATCAATGCGTTATGATTTTAAATTCAGAAGGAAATAATATATTTCAAGTAAGTGTGTAGATTTAATTTTAAAAAAATATTCTTTGAAGTTTTCCATTTTTTTTTATTTCGTAATTAAAAATAATAATAATAATTTTTCAGGCCCTTTCACCGGAAGACTATCGTGCAGTAATGAAAACTGTAGAAAACGCCATCCTCTCTACTGATTTGGCAGTTTATTTTAAAAAACGTAATGCCTTTTTGGAATTGGTAGAAAATGGTGAATTTGATTGGCAAAGTGAAGAGAAAAAAGAATGTAAGTAAAATGAAATTTTAATAAAACTTGAAAATAATTCTGCAACAAAAACAAATTGGGCCATAATCATAGTCACAAAAAAGTGGGCTTTTATTAACAGCTGACTTTTGTTCATACGAATTTTATTAATTTAAAATCATTTTTAAAAAGATACCAACTGTAGTGTGACTATAATTATGGGCCATTGTTATTTATTTTGTAGTATTGTGTGGCATGATGATGACGGCCTGTGATGTAAGTGCTATAGCTAAGCCCTGGGAAGTACAACATCGTGTGGCAAAATTAGTGGCTGATGAATTCTTTGACCAGGGTGATTTGGAAAAATTACAATTAAATACACAGCCGGTGGCTATGATGGACAGGTGAAGTACACAAGCATTTAATTATTATTATTGTTTTTATTGTGTCATAATTAAATTTATATTTACAGAGAACGTAAAGATGAATTACCTAAAATGCAAGTGGGTTTTATTGATGTCATATGTTTACCTTTATATCGGGTATTGTGTGATACTTTCCCTTGGATAACCCCTTTGTATGAAGGCACTTTGGAAAATCGTCGTAATTGGCAAGATTTAGCGGAGAAGGTTGAAATGGGTCTAACATGGATTGATCATGATACGATTGATAAGCCTGTAGAAGAATTTGCTGGTAAATTAAAAAGTTTAAAAATTAATTTATAAAAAAAAATAATTGACGTATTTTGAATAGCTTGTGCTGAGGCAGATATCAAAGATATAGAATTTACGGTGACCACTTTAAATTGTCATCATCAGCAGCACAGTGATGATACATCAACACCAGAACATCATCGCGGCATCTCACGTTTAAGTATTAAGAAAACGGGTGCTTTAGGTAAAGCAGTAAAATCAAAACTCACCAAAACTCTTTACAACAGCATGGATGGTGTGAAACCAAAAACTTCTTTAAAATTATTAGAAACACATGTCAGCGAAGATCTTGATGATAAAAGTCCCACAAGTCCATCACAGCCAACATGTGGCTCTGTTGGCCAAATGTCAGCATCATCATCTATATCATCATCGTGTACCACAGCATCTACGGATAAAAATAAAAAACGTTCCAAGTTTTGTGCACTTTTGTGACGAAAACCTTCCAACTAGAATTTGAAATAAAATTTTTTTTAATTTTATTTTCAATTTCTAGTTGAAATTTGCTTGAGTTTTTTTTTAAAAGAATTTTTGCAGTGCAGCAAAACTGTTTGTTTGTTGTGCAAAAATGCAATAAAATTCCAGAAGCAAGAAAGCAAAGTAAAAAAAATATTTGAAACAAAAAGGTTTAGAATTTTCACAAAATTTGTGACAAATTGCCATTTAAAAAATATTAATTGAAAACCGAGTTGATGCTCGAACTTTAAAAAAAATTTATTGCCTGTTTCAGTTTATACGAGCCTTAGCTCTTTCGTAAATTTATTAGGGGTTTTCACGCTTTGAAGTATTTTTACAATTAATGCATATTTACGGGAAATTTCAGCTACAAAGCTAAAGTTGTAAACTAATAAAAATTAAAAACAACTGTGATGCAAACATACATATTTGATTTTAGCACTTAAAACGTAAACAGCACAGCACGTTTTACTTCAAACTAAAAGTTGGCTCTTCTACACATTTGTAGATCGGTTTTCATAATGCATTTCTAAAGTGTTGTAGAAAATAGTAGGATATTGCATTTTGTTGTTGTGTGCAAAAAAAAATCTATTTACATTCTATTTATACACTCGATACTAGAGAGACTTTACACTGAAGCATGAACTCCGCTATTTTCATATTTTGTTTTTGTTTTCAATATAATTGTATCGCTTGTATGTACTGAAGTAGGCAGTTAATTTATTAGAGCCAATTCTAACATTTAGTAGACTTACATATTTGAGCAACACTAAACAGTAGCGTTAATTAAAAAACAAGTAAAATACAAATAAAAATCAAATACTGATAATAAAATCAAATACTTAATGATAATAAATGAACAGAATCTAGTCAAAATCTGCTGAAAAGCATAAATAGAAAATATACAAGTATGTATAATTAACTTGAATATATTTCAATAAATTTAGAATAAAAATATTAAAACTAATCAAAACTATTAATTACTATTTACAAAAAATGAAAACTATAGCAATACAAATGATATTTAGTTTAAATATAAGATAAAATTCAATTCAAACAGTTAGAGTAGAAAATTAATGGATGTGCTATATAAAAATGAAAGTAAAATAATTTTAAGTCAATTTTATGAAGAAAATTTTCACAATCTAAGTGTTGATTTTGTATTACAAGCGATTGAAATGTGTGAAAATTGAAAATGTAATCGCTAATAAGTATTTTGTAAAAACAACAGCATTTTAAATTGAAATACATACTTAAAACCACATGTAGAAATGAATATGAAAATTAACTGATATAAACAATAGAATGTTTGTTATTTTAAAGGAATATTACATTATGTATTACTTTTGTATCCTTGTATATATAAAATTAAATAGAGAAATAATAATAATTAATATTTTTATATGCACAATTTTATTAAATATTTTAACACGACATTTAACTACAAATTTCTACAAAATCCTTTTGCAATTACAATGTTTAGATTGCTTCAGTATTAAAATTTGTATTTTATTTTATAAATATTATTGTTAATTGTAGTTTGATTGTTTTATTTATTAAAATTTTATTTTAAAGAATTTCACCAGTGAAAGAAAGAAAGAAATATAAAATAAAAAAGTAAAGTTTACTTACTCACTTATAAATTATGAATTTTTAATTAAAAAGCAAAACAACAGATCCAGTAAATATATTACAGGTACCACGTTGTGGTTTATAGAGGATTTGCATAAATAGACTTAACGTTGAGAAAGCACATTATTAAAAAAAAAAATTAATTGTGATTTATATAAAAAACTAAAGGATAAACTAAGTGAAATAAAGTTTTGGTTGAAAATATTGAAATTGTGTTTTACAATTAATCCTTTCTAGCGTATTGAATAAAAATAAAACATTGACTCCTTTAGTAAAGACTTACATTTAAAATTGTTGGGATAATTGTTTGCTTTAGGAAATAAAGAAAAGTTATACAACTAATATTTTTTACAAAAACATTCTAAAAGAAAATTTTTATAATCACCAGCTTAATCCATTCATTGAAACACAAAAATTTACCAATTCAAGTCAACTTTAAAGCCATCAGTTTTTTCAATTGGCTTTGGTGTCCGAAATATAAAATTATCTCCTAAATGAAGAGGGTGATGCTACAGAAACGGTTGATTCTATTTAATACAGATCAAAATTTCCTTTAAGTCGTACCTTCAATAATTTTAAATCTGCCCAGTAGTTTTAAAAATATCATAATGGTTGACGAAAAAAATATTCTTTATAAAAAATTAAGAAATTTTTAATTTTCAAAAAATCATTTGCAATAGATGGAGGCAAAACTCCGCTTTTGTTTTCTCCAAAAACGAGCCATATTTTATTAAAATCGTTGAACAAATTTCGATTTTATTTACAATTAAGTCAATCTATCACTCAATAAAAAACACTAGCGAAGTTCAGGCTTCAATGTAAATGTAAAAAAAAATTTTTTTACACCACAAACAACAAAATGCACTGTCCTACTATTTTCTACAACACAATATGAAAACCAAATGTAAATACGTTCTGCAATTGTGTAAAACAGCTGGCGTTAAATAAAGCCAACTTTTAGTTAAAGATAAAACGTTTTACATGCTGAAAACAAGTTTATCTACTTGAGAAATGGATTTGTTGCACCACAGTTGTTTATATTTTATTAGTTTACAATTATCAGAAAAAACTCTTTCACGCTTTTTAGCTAAATATTTGTAAAAATACTTCTAAAGCGTGAATTCCGCTACCTATTTTTTTAGAAAAAATGTTAAGATATGCGTTCAACAATGTTTCTTTGGCATGTTTGCTGGCAGGTGTGATAATGCAATTTTTTTCTAATGAAGTAACATCACCTTATTGAAAATAAGATTTAAAGTTGTGCATCAATTTCACTAAAATATATATCGTTTTGTTTAAAACTCTTAAGGCTATATGCTTGGATAAGAAAATGGTGGATTTTTAGAATTCCAACGTCCATGGTATCTTTTTGAGAAACTATTCAGTCTATTTAAAAACTATACGATCTGAGGAAAACTTTAGATTTTCTTTTTATTCAATAAATATCATATACTATGTTGTGTCACCTCTTTAAAGCCAATTTGAAATCAGCGCTCGAAAATACTTTGGAAATAGTTTTCAATTGCTCTGGTCCAAAATTGTATATAGTCGTGCCATTTGAATTAATTGAGTTAACACATTATTTGTTTTACAATCTCTTTTTTTATTAATTACTTTAAACCATTTTCCTAATATTTATTTTATTTTATTTTTGAATTTTTTTTAACGTTTTTTTTTCATTGTACCACAAGCTTGTAGTTTTTGGTAAAACATTAAATTCTATGTTTGTCTTAAGTAAAAATTATTAAACAAACAAAAAAAAAAAACTTTATTAATGATTTTATTAATTTTATTAAAATGACGAAATTTGTCTAGTCTCTACAATTATGTATTTCTTTGCAACATTTGTTCAATTAAATGGGAATGAATACTTATTATGGTAAGTTACATACATACATACATATAATTAGTAATATGAATTACTCTAATATCTATTATATATATTTTAAACTAATTTAACTAACAATATCATTTTTGAATTGTTTTGGTTTCAAGTGTGAAAATGCATATTTGTTTTTAGGTTTTACCAAAAAGCTTACTTTTTAGCTTAAAATTTCCTATGGTTGTTTTTAGTTGTCAATGTGGAAATTTATTACTATTAAATTTATTCTTATCAAATTTTTATAATATTTTAAAAAGTTTTTCAAAAGTTGACTTTGCCATGTTATTTTAAATATTTTGTTTTGTTGTTTTAGATGTATACGAGTATATGTCTATGTTTTTGTTGTTAATTTTAGTTTGTCCAACAAGTGATTTGCGTAAAAATTAGTTTATATATTGTTTTGTTTAAAATAAAATATATGTTTATATAAAAAAAAGAGAAAACAAATATAGGTATAATTGAAAAAAAAAATTGCAGTGAAAAGTGGTAACATTGAAATTTGTTTAAAATTGAAGTCAGTATTTTTTGATATAAAAATTTCACTGCCAAAAACTTCTTTAATACAAATCTTAGCAAAATAAATAATATATTTAAGCTATTATTAATTGAAAATAAAAATAGTTAAGTATTACATAAAAAACTCTTCGGTTGAGTGTGAAAGCGGAAGTCACGTTCGTCCAGGACGATCTAAAATTGTTATTTCTATAACACGTAAACCACGATAAGTGGGATCTATAATTTGTAATCCTTTTGGGTGATAAATGCGTTCATTTTGGGAAGCAATATATTTAGATATTTTACGCAGTGTCTAAAAAGTTAGTTTTTAATAAATTAGCAATTTTTTGCAAATTAATTTAATAACATTTTTCTATTCTTACTTTTTCATAATGCGTCTCAGAGCACATATATACTAAATAAGCCGTTATGCAACCAATACAGCCCTCGCAATATGTACTGCATGAGCCCTTTTCGGCTTCCGCAAAAAGTTCATTTAATCTGTTTATTGTAGATTCGAAGACATGTCGTTCAATCTGCAATTTATGGTTTTGCGTTATATTTTAAATTAATATTTTCATGTTACTTTCAGGTTAAATTAATTTTTAATAATGATAATGAAGGTAAAATAAAATGAATACAAAAAAGTGCCATTGAGGAATATTCATTTTGATTGACAAAAAGTTAATAAAATAGAATAATAATGCTAAATCATTAATAATAATGATTACTAAAGTCAACCATGTGAATGTGTGAATATATCTAATTGAAAGCCTTCACTTAGAAAACTACAAAAAGGAAACATGTATGTAGTAATGTTTAAACTGATATTTATGCAAAATTTTTAAAATAATTTTGCAATTTTTAAGGGCCAAAACTGGTCATCTCTTTAAAAATTTTAATATTTGATTGTATAAAACATTTTATTTATTATAAAAACAATTACAAATTGAAAAGTAAATTAAATAGTAGATGATATTTTATTTTATTTATATGCAAAGTACACATGTTTCAAAATATACATTAATTTTTTTTTTTAATTTTTCTTATTTTAAAATCGCAGTTGATTTGCTAGATGACAATTAGAAAATTTAAGGTGATTCAAATTTTTTAATATTTTTTATTATTAAATGAAATAAATAGATTAAGAAAATTTAATCATTATTTGTGCTAATTCTAAATTATGTTGATGTGCAAAATGCATTATTTTCCATGATATTTTCATGGAAAATTTTAAAAAATTGTTTACAATAAGTACTATTGACTAAAATTCTCATTTGATCGATTGGTATAATGAAATAAGTATTCAAATGTTTGGGCAGGAATTTAACAAAACTTGGGAGTAATCTACTAAGATTCAGAGTAGCGTCTGATGAAACAGCTCTATAGATATGCTTTCCCTCTTAGTACTTATCGAAATTTTTCATATAATTTTTTCATAAATTTTACTTTATAGTCTACGTCAACTTTTTTTTGGATAAGAGCATAATTTACTAATTAAAAAAGACCCTTAATTTTATGGAAATTTTTTTAGATTTAAATCTCTGCTGTTGGATTTTGACTGTACATACATATGCTTTTAATAATAGGTTGCAGAAACAAAATAAACTTACTATTTAATCGAAAATTTACATTAACATTAAAATTAGTAAGCAAATGAGAAATTAATAATATTTGACTGCAGATTTGTGTAAACATTTTCAAATAAGAAGTTGCGTTTATATATAAAACAGAAAATTGTGAATATGGGAGTACTAAAGCAATTACTTACCAAACCTTCCAATTCACTAGGCAGTCGGGTATGAAATTTAACAGCAGTTCCTTCGCTATAATCTCTTTGTATAAAAACTTTATTAAATCCGTTTTGTACAGCTGAAGGCGTACCAACAGTGCCAGCACCTTGAGACATTTTTCCCAACTTTTAATAAACGTAAGCTGATTAAACAAAACAAAAACGGAAATATATTTGTTTAAAATTTACAGTTTTAATAAACAAAATAAAAAAATTTTTACAAGTTATTGTTCCTTTGGCATATATGTTGTAAATGCACATACACATATAAATACTCTTTTCTAGATTTTTTGGGAGTTTCCTTTTTGTTTAAGTTGAGCAATTTTAATTTAACTCTATTAAATTTTACCTAGTTTATTTTTTAAGCCTTGTCAAAGCTTTTTGATGCTTATGCCAATAACTACACAGAATAAATATTTTCTACAATATTTATGAAAATTAATAATTATGCAGTAAATTTTCACGGCAACAAAAATTTATTTCTTCTTTTTTCCACTACAAGTTTATGAAATGTCATTGAACGAACAGACAAACAAAAATGTCAATTTAAAAGAGAATAAAAAATAGTAGATGAAGGTGAATTAATCAAACTCTGGCGTAACAAGCATATGTGTACTCTAAATGGCTGGTGAGTTCATCATTTGTACAGAAAACATTTGCAGAATATTAATGATCTAATCTGAGTAATCGGATGCCGTATAAATAATTTTGGTCTATTCCACAACAAAATTGAAATTATTACCTTTCTTTTGGATTTTCTTAGCTTGATTTGTGTATGAAGATACCTGAGTTTTATTTCTTCACCTCAGTAATTTGAGAGTATAGTACATAACAGCTGTTTTTTTAGTATCAGAAATAATACTTGTCAAAATTGCTTCATTTATATGGTCAGAGTATATAAGCCATCCCTGTCTTTGTAAACAATTAAACACAGATGCTTTATGATTTCACCTTGTATAAATTCGTTTTTTTTGCCACACACATTTTGCTTTCATTGTGTGGGTTGCTTTGAATACAATATTTTACACAAACAAAGTCTATAATCGAGCCATGTTTAGTTGTGTGCTTAAGTATACCGGAAAAGCACAAAAAATACAGTATACAAAAAAAGTTGAAAAAAGTATTAAGACAAGAGGGGTAAATACGGCCGAGCCGGAACTTATATACCCTTCACCATATTAAAAAACAAATGGAATTTAATAATAATAATTATATTATTAAATTCAATATGTATTAATATTCTACAATATGTTTTACGATATTACATATTTAATAAAAAATAACTATTATAAGTGTATTATGTATACCTTATAGTTTTATAACTTAATTCTTACAACAATGTTTGCCTTACAATAAAATAAACGGTAATATACATACATATGTATGTCTTAACGTAGCCTATATGACAATTATGCGTTCGTGTTAAAGAAAGTCAGTCTCATCTATTTGTTATTAACAATTTTTTATTAGCACAATCAGTAGTTAAAATTCATTTTCTGTTTGTTTGTTTATTCACTATACAAATTTTTATTTTTTAGAGAATTCTTCTAAAATGTGGCACGTATACTTTTGGAACGGCCACTCCTACTTCCACGCCCACTTTTCAGCAATCTTCCCTTACCACTGTACAAAATGATGTGTGTCCGTACTTAATTTAAGCCTAAAATTATGTTTTGAAACATTTTTTTCCACTTTGGCTGGCGCCTCTGCTAAAAATGCATGCAAAAACATGAACCACTTTATAGAGTAGGGAATGGCTGTATTTATTTGAATGAGTTTTTTTAACCATTAAAATTCTATATATCTCAAGGATACGGGCCAAGCAAGACCGGGCAAAAACATCTAGATTTTTTATATAACCTAAACTCATAATTGTATATAAAATATGAAAATTAATAGAAAAATCTAACCACAACCATTACAAATAAAACAGGCGTATATTTTTTTACACACAATTGGTTGCATGTATTTCAAAATTATTTTTGAAGAGTATTCTTCAGCTTTATTTAATATATGTTAACTCGTTTTAACTATATTGTTAGTAGAATTTTTAAACCGATTTTGGCCTATACAGGCTAGGTTATTATAAATAAATAAATGAAAAAAAAATGTAAATTTTGAATTGTTGCTACCGTTATTATACACACTTGCACTTTTGTTTTGCATTTTTTTTAAATGTATGTGTGTGTTATATTTATTTACTATTAAATTTTATACAAGATTTTCTCTTATGCAAATCATTTGCCATATTTTAAGGAAAGTGAATTTATTTAATTTTTTATTTATTTTTATTTATTGAGTTTCATTCAATGAAAATGAAAATTATTTTAAGCAGCAAATACAAATGAAAATGAATTATTATTGATAAATAACAATATTTTTCTTTGTTTTTCTTTTCTAATGCAATACAATTATTAGAGAAATTTATAATTTCTTCACTACAAGAAATAGGGCGGCTAAATGCGTTAGCGACAAAGTTTGTAACATTTACAAAAAAATTCTGTCCAACGATAATAAAGCGTTTAAAAATTAGTGAATTTTTAACTCGTTTGTTCTATAAAGGATTTGTAAGACACTCACAAATAAGTCAATCATTTTTACTCTTTAGGATTTTATATGGAAAGCTTTCCTAATAAATCACAGAAGAGTAAACAGTTCGTTAAAAATTAGACGTTCCCTTTGAAGGAACATGTAATTTTCTATATAAGGGTATTGGCAGATGTTAATTTTTTTTTTTTTTTTTAATTTTCGAACTCTTTTCCATTATCAAGTCCTAAGCATTGACACATGAATTGAATAAGTATACTAATCTATATACAAGTTTGGTGTAAAAGGAAAGCGCTAGTCTCAATTTTCATGTTGAGAAGAAAAAATAAGAAGTAAAAATGTTTCTTCCAAAATCATTTCTTTTTAAAAATTAATTTAAGTGAGATATTTTTGGGTCCTTGCCGGATATTCTTAAAATAGATGGTAGAACATTCTTGATGGAGAGTCCAGCTCAGGCTGGATAGCATTCACAATAGATATTTAATGTTACTGCAAAGAGCCCAATTGAGAAGTGTAGTGACAGCAATAATGGCTCAGTGCAGTTTCAGCAACCATGCAAAAAACATGGGCTTACCATCGACTAGCTACTGTTAAAATTGTCAAGACGAGGAGAGGAACACTATAGGAACGAGTATAGGAGCTTTCATGTTACATGGTTTCATTAGAAGTAGCAATCTTTTTTTCCTACTATCTTCCTACTTCACTCTTCTATCGCCTATCACTTTGCATTATCTCTATTGCTAGCCTCTTCACTTTTCTCTTATACAGGATCCTTTATGGTTTTCTTATTATGGCGAAATGTGCAACCTAACCTAACCTATAAATAATCTTTGATTGGGTACCCTTTAGATGGGATTATAAAATGTGTATTTTTGCATGATTTATTGGTTTAACTTAAAAAAATATTAAAAATTTTTTTGGAATTTCTACTTTCACAATTACAATTCATCTTATCAAATAACGTTTGTATTCCTCAGACATGAAACTAAAGAATGCATAAAGATAGAAATGTATGTAGGAATATTGTACAAGTATGAATGTGTAAGTGTATTTTAACAACTAAGCAGTTACATTCAAAAGGCCTTTATTTAGCAGACCTTTCCAGAAGAGTCCTTTATGAATCTAGTACAAATTTTTTTTACATATATTTTTTAAAGAAAATCTGTAAATGAGAGCGAAATTTAGAATGACAAAAAATTTAGGTATTTTAATTTTATTGTCGTTTTCATTTAGTGAAGAAAAAACTAACAAAAAAAAAAAATTGAAAATTTTTATTAATAAAAAAATCTGTCTTCTTCCTCTTAAAAATATTTAGCTGGAGTTTTACATTTTTACACCTTTCGAAAGCAAATTGTGGCACAAGATGTAAGAGATCTTCTAAAAGGCCTAGAAATAATTGTTTGTTGAAATTGTATAGCCTTTGATGTAAAAAAAAAACAATTAAATGTTTATGTTTGTTTAATAAAAAGCCAACAAAATACCAATAAAACTATGAAATGGTTTATTTGTACTAGTTTTATTTTGATTAAAAAAAAATGAACCACAAATTCCAATTAGTTGTCATTTGCAAGCACAAGTCAAATTGCTTGCCGCTGATGCTATAATTACAATACAAAAAAAAATCTTTTAAGTGGACAATCACGTTTCTATTTCGTAAAAACAATGTTTGAGAAATGCATAAAATATTAAACTGACATTGAAAACTGTGTGTGTTGGTCAAATTAATACAAAAACTTTCATAATAAACTCTATGACTTTTTTTGCTTAGATTCATAATAATAGCATTAATTGGAAATAAAATTAAAATTTGTGCATCGACTTTAATTTTGTTTGAAACTAATGAGGCTTTATGCTTGTAGAAGAATAAAAATCTAAATAGATTTTTAAAATTAATTAATTTTTTAAATATTTAAAATTTCAAAATTTTGCATAAAAGAATTTAGATGACATCATCGAAACGATGAGGATAACTGAAAGGCTTTTTGTTTTAATTAAAAATAGAAGAAACCATTTTCAGGCAACGCTCATTTATGTATGCCATGTTCCTTTCCTACTTTTAAGGGCAACCAAAGCTAATAATAAAAAAAAAAAACTAAATACAGATTTTAAATCAAGGCTGTAAAACACTTTGAAAACAATGATCCAAAACCGTGTACATGCGTACCTCGTTTAGCGCTCATATTTCATTCCTGCAAGTTAAGCGTTAATAGAGCTGTTATTTACACTAAAATATTTGGCTACGTTTCTAACTAAGTCTCTTCAAAGTTCTCATTTCGCCTAATGATATTCATTTCCATCTCCAACATCAAGCTTTTTGTAGATTGCTTGGCAGCATGTGTCTGTGGTTCAATTGATTTTTATATTTAATAAATTTTATTTATTTAATCAAACCATATTAGTATTTCGAATGGACAATTTAATACAAAATTTCTCAGTTTAGGATTCCTTGAATTAAAATAATTTTTTCTTTTTTTTCTTTTCAAAAAAAAGAATTCCAAGAACTGTAATTTTAGTTTTATCAATTTTCAAATGAAATTAGAAAAAGAAAACCTTTTAATAATATTTTAAAGTTAAAATAATTTTTTTTTAAATGCAAAAGAGCGCTATATCGAGGACTTACGAAAACAACTAAACACAAAACTCCAATTAGGCACTTTTTGGAAAAGCTCTTCATGTTAAATTTTTTACTTTTATAATTGTGTAAACTGCATTTGTTTTCATTTTTATTAAAATATCAAATTTTGATGTGAAAACAGCAGTCAGCTGGTTTTTAGCTCATCAATAATTAAATGAGAAAACAAATTTAAGTTTTTTATTTCTTTATTTTGATAAGCAATTTCGAATGGCTAATTTATATTAAAAATTAATTAAAATCTTAATAAAATATTTCCTGAAATCTCTATCGCAAGCGACACACGTACATATTAAAAATGTTAAGAGAGAAAGATAATGAAAAAGAAGCAACTTTCACTTAAAAAGAAAAAGTGTTGAAAGTATGAATTTTTGAATTGAAATGTGTACATGATGGGTTCTTAATGTTACAGACAAACAGATTCAATAGTAAAATATGCAAACATGAAATAATATAAGACTGACCACAGTGGCCGAACACTAAAACAGAAACTAACAATTGAGCTGTTATATTTGAAAATGGTATAAGTCCACTTTTATTTCTAGTTAGATGGCGTCCTTATGTTATTAAAATCACCGCTAACTCATTATTTTTTCCAAGTGGACTTATACCACTTTCGTTTACAACAGTTCAATTATTGCATGTGGTGACAGATAAGCATAATAAGAATTAGTGATAATTATGGTACGAAAACTATTAAAAATGAGTTTGTATGTGTGTGTTTGAACAAAGCAGAAAAATTAACACTAGCCATAAATTTATTGGTTTCCTAGACTTTTTTTACAGGAAGCCAGAAGATTTTTTGTTCAGTTAAATACCCAAGGTCGAAAATGCAGCCCCTTATGAATAAGTTAGTACACTACCCACTAATCTACTGGGTACACGTATCTACCCTAGCAAATCCTGCGTATAAAAGTTTAATAAAACTTAAAAAAATAAATGGACTTTTCAATGGCAATTTCACTGAAACAATTTTGTTCATTAATCCCACGAACAATTTCATTATTTTTCAACCAATGACAACATTTCATAGAACTAACTAATTAAATAAAACTCATTCATTTAATGTTACAAGTCTAATGAATGAATAATTCATTGAATTTATAAAATATATCATTACTTCTACGAATTTGTTGAATTAATGAAATATTTCATTACTTTAATGAAAATAATTGCTTAAAAAGAATAGCAATTTTCATTGGTTTAATGAAAAAGTTCGAAGGATATGAGAACAAAATTCGCTTTGTTAAATACTTTCTAAAATTTTCAAAGAAAATAAACTTGCTTTTCTTAAACAAAAAAAAAAAAAAAAAAGATTTTGCAAGTAGTCACAGATTTAATTATTTAAAATTCATTTAAAAGTTTTGTTGACCAGTGAAGTTAGCGGTGGCAAAGTGTTCAGTATGTCACATTTAATCAACATATCTTTGTTATTATAAATACAAACAAACTCTTCCCATACCAAACCCATATTTAAAATTCTTAGGCGATCTGTATTTACTGCAAGCCGATCAATTAGTCAATAAACTCACTGCTTAGATGTGTTAGATTGAATTTATTTTATACCAGCAGGCATATAAAATTATTGTCACAACTAACCCATATATTTATGGAAAAAAGATCGGATGCTTGAAAAATGTCATGGCATTTTAGAGGTAAGAAAGATGCTTTCTTGTTCATTCATATTTGTCGGTTGGTAACTTACAATTTTACAGACACACATGAGTATAATTAAATCTCTTTCTTCATTTGTTGTATTGCAAATTTATATAATGTCTCTTGTTTTATACATACACACACACACACACATGTTCACTTCACATTCTGTTGACCTAGAAAATTCACTTTAGATAGACAACAATAATAATAAAAGTAAAATGATAATGAAACTGAAAGAGTAACACATACAACTAACCGACTAACTGGCCAACTGTATCACCAACTAAACAATCAACTTTAAACCATTAAAATGGATAAAATTGTTATTAAAACAAAAGAGTTGGATGCTGGATAGATGTAAGGATGAATGTATGGCCAAATGTATGTGTGTAATTTGTGTAATGTGTTTGAGTTTAGCATCTACATTGCGTCAACTTTATAGTAGCTGAGTAACATGACCAAATAAACAATTTTTTTTCTAATTTTTTCCTGGATCAAGAATCTCACGACTTGTGAAAATAAACTCATAGTAAGAGCCAACTTGCTGTAAGTTTTGTGATTAAGCTATTGGGCTTAAAACGTAATAAAGCCTTCATTAGTTATAGTAAAATTCACCAACCATTTAATCATTCATGTTCATCATTCTAATTTTAGTAGATTAGGTTACACAGGGAGCCCAGAAGCTGGACTCACTTCGGTCCTCTGACCTGGTTGCTTTGTGATACCTGTATAGGAGAAAATGAAGAAGAATAGCAATAGAAGATTGAAAGGAAAGGAGATAAATAAGAAGAAGATAGAGAATGTGAGTCCGTCACTTAAACCAACCGCTAATTCTAAGGAAGCCATATAGCATATTGACGCTTATATTCGAGAGCGCAGTAAGACCCTGCAGATCGCGCTCTTCAAAGTGAATCATGCCCCGCTCTTCTAGGGCTGGACACCGGCGGAGAAGGTGTTCTACAGTCTGCTCTTCTTCTTCGTCTCGACAACTTCTACAGTAGTCGTTATATGGCAAACCCATTCTCCTTGCGTGGTTGCCAAAATTGCAGTGGCCTCTTACTACAGCCACCACATTTCTCAACCAGGCTCTTTGCAGTCCCAATAAATCATTGGGACTAGGCCAGATCATCTGCCCTGTGCTCTTCTCAAAAATATGTTTAGTAACATGACAAAAAATATTGTTAATTAATCCTTTTCCAGGACAGTGTCAGTGTGACTAGTCCTTTTCTTATAAAAATATTTAATTTAAAGTCGGTCCTCATTCCTGCTTTGTGATTAGTTCCTTTCTCTTATACATAAATTAAAAAAATATGCAAAATGAAAGACCAGGAAGGTTATTATGTATTTCGATTTGAATCGAAATGGCTTTAGAAAAGAATTTTCAGTTCGAAAGAAAAATTTAACATGTAGAACTTTAAAAAATCCTACCGAGTTGTATTAACAATTTTGAGGGTAATTTTAAAAATGTTAATTTTCTTCGAAAACCGTTTTGATTCGAATTGAAATACATAATAGTCCCCCAAGACTGGACACGGCAATTTTAATTGCGCAATTCTTGATTTTGTAGGAGAAAGAGAAACAAGAATGTAAAGTGGATAAAATTGCTTGTACTCCACAATTCCCTTTTGTTCTCTCTTCGCTTGAATGACAGACTAAGAATGCTAAAATTGTCGAAAAAAAATTGCTGCGTATAGACACGGCGGCAATTTTAAAAGAGAATTAAGAAAACGTAGCGCTACTGATCGCGATTTAAAATCGTGCGACTTTCATATTAATACTGCTAAAGTATTGGTAATTGAATAGCAAGTATTTTTTTTATATTATATTGTGCGTAATCAGCAAGCAGAAAGAAAAAAAATTAAGTACGAAGTGAATTTTCTTTTAATGTTGCTGGTGTGTCCACACACAATAATTGTGCTTTGGAAATTGCGCCATTCGAAGTTTTAATACAATTTAAATTGAAGTTTTCATTGATATTGAATGCCGTAATTTGCTCTCAGTTTTTTACACAACAGAAAACAAAAGAGATTTGCTGAGTAGTAGCAAGTCTGTACACTTTTTCATTTTTCTCTACTTTCCTATATACTCAAGAAAAATTGCCCTTTGTGCTCCCGAACTAATAACGACTTTTAATTAATTTAATTAATTAATCAATTAAATATTCAATCGATACAAGAAATTTTGATTCTTTTCTTTAAATTTTTTTAAATGAAAAATTAATTAATTTTAAATATTCCTGTTTTCTTCGGATTTTTTTTAATTTCACTAATCAAAATTTTCTATGAGAAACAAGAGAGAAACGTAACAAAACCAGAGAGAAATTTTTATTTATAACAAGATTGAATGTAAATACAGGTGGGGTGGATACAAGTGGATACAATAGCTTCAGAAGTAAATATTGATTTCTTACACAAAAATCGTTAAGCAATCCGTTTTTTTCCCTTTCGCTTCAAATTAATATAATTTTTTCTGTCAAGCAATCAATTGTTTTTTTTTCAATTTAACCAGAATTAGAAATTTAAAGTTGGTCACGCATTTGCTTAAAGTTAAAAAAAAAAAAAACCAATTTAATTGTTTATTTTCATTTTATCTTACTTGCAATCATGTGAAGATTTTTCTAATAAAAGCAGTTGTTCAACCAATTTTCTTGCCATTTGTTACTTGTGTTCCTTACTGGTTATCAATCAATATACTTTAATCTCTATCGCTCGCATTAACGTTCGTGGAAACAAAAAACAAATAAAAAAATGTCAAATATTTTAAAGAAATACTCATGTTCTTATTCCTTTCATATTTTTATTATAATTATTTTTGTAATATTTTTACAAATTCTAACAAAATCATCAGCCTACAAGTCAGAATTCAATGAAACCTCAAATGTGAACCAACAAAAAACTAATCCTTCGAAAGATCGATCATTATTAACGCACACTGATGAGTATGTGGCGCGCAATCAAAAAAAATGTATTGAATCTCGTAATATAGTTGCGTGTATTAAATATAAAGTATCTAAAATTATTTCAAATTTGGCAACAAACAGCATGGGCTATTTTCCAAATGAATATGGACGTGAGTTACGTAATGATAAACGTCGTATACGTTTTATACAATTAGGACAACCAAACGATGAAATTGTTGTTTTTAATGAGGCGCGTAGTTTAGAAGGTTTGTATTTACAATTGCTTGTGTGAGTGTTATAAAATATATGCGGCGGTGTTTTTGTTTAAAGTGAAACAAATAGAGTCTGCTGCTGATTAAATTAAATCTAATGGAAAATTTAAATGAAAATTGATAGAAAAGTTTGTGCTACAAGTACAATTGTATGTATAAGCTATGGGCCAAGGTGTAAGTAAACCAGGTGACTGCAAGAATACAAAAAGCCCATATATTTTGCTATTGTTTTAGAGGCCTCTCCTCTCAAAAGTTATTCCAGGTGGGGTTGATATCAAGAAGTGTGCAAGAGTGAAACTCAAAATTTTTGTCCGCTTTTGATTTCTCTGTAACACATTGATGTCTCAATCATGCAGCATCCAGCTGGCGTCTCAGTGTCCCCTGGTTTATTTACACCATGTTATGAGCCATAATCATAGTCTCAAAAAAGTATGGACTTTTATAAAGCGTTTACTTTTTTTCATAAGAATTTAATGAATTTTTAAATCATTTTTAAAAATATGCCGACTTCGGTATACACGGTTTTAGACCCCAGCAATTGAAAAATGTTTACAAATTATTTTGGAGCCCTGGGGCCAAATTACGGCATTCAATACCGATCCAAATTTCTATTTAATTTAAATAGAAATTTCAATCGAATGTCATGACTTGCCACTTGCACTGCATTTTCTTAAATTGATTTTAATTTCCAAATAAGAGATTTTCTTTATAATAGTTTCTTCTATTTGATTAATATATCTTTTAATTAGTAACTGCATTGTTTTTAAATTGGGCAGCTTTGAAGGTATTGAAAAAAAAAATATTTTTTATAATACAAATTGTAGAATTTTTTAATTTTCAAAAAAATATTGAAAATAGAGCAAAGTAAAAATCAACTTTTTTCTTTAACAAGACAACCTACATTTTATTGAAATCAATACACAACTTTTGATTTTATTGTCAATTAAGTGATGTTACTAAATTGTAAAAAAAAATTGCCCATAGCTGTATCACACCTGCCAGCAAACACGCCAAAGAAACAGTAGCGATAAATGGCAACATTTGCTTCTGACAAAATAGAGCCTTTTACTGAGTGATAGATTGACTTAATTGTAAATAAAATCAAAAGTTTTTCATTGATTTGAATAAAATATTGCTCGTTTTCTTTGAAACTTATGAGGTTATATGGTTGAATAAAAAAAAAATTAAATATTTTTTTCCTTCTATTTAAAATATTTTTTTAGTGTTTATTAATTGAACTGAATCTTACGTATGCAAATAATTTATATTATTAAAGCGTTTAAGCTCATATTTTGAGTTTCAATAGTCCCATATTAAAAGGCGATCAAGTGTGGATAATTACTTTTTATCTGAAATATAGAAAAATTGAATTTCCTCCCAGACGCTTTCAGAAAAATCTCTTTTCTTCATTCGCAGCATTTGTGTCATCAACTTGATTGATTTTCAGTATGAAGTTATAAATAGGACTACTGAAATATGGAAATCATAGTTTTTCCTAACAAATTTTAAGAAATTTTTAAAACTACTGTTCACATTTAAACGATTTCGATACGTTTTAAAGGAAGTTTTGAAATTTCGGATTTTCTTTTTAAAGTAATACTCATACATGTAACGTTACATTTTTAATTTTAAAATACCGTCATATCTTGAAATTTTTTTTTAAAACAATAGTTTTTTTTTATTTAAAATATAAAAAAATTCTCTGGCGCAGTTTGGCAAGAAATAAAAGACTTGGAACATAAACTTTCAGTTTCGATCAAAAGACTTGGGCTTTTCTCAGCAATAAAAGACTTGGAACACGAACTTGCAGTTGTATGGATTTGCTTTTTATACCTTTAACAAGTATTTTCTGATATTTTGAAATATAAAAAATTTTATAGCGCAGGGCTAAAACTAAATTGTGAATAAATTTAGACTTTATGAATGGATTTTGTTTGTATTATCAGGAAGCAACAGCATTAAGAACAAAATTAAAGATTTTGCTTATTTAAAATTTTTTAATGAATTATTTTTTTTTTAATTTAATTGAAAAAAGAATTTATTTAAAAAAATATTCTGAATTACATGACTAGTAAAAAATTTATTAAAACATAATTTAAAGGTTACGTAATTTCCTTACGTAAATTTCAAGAGCTACAAGCAGGATTAAAAAAGTAGATATACAATTTGAATCAGGAAATTCAGGGGATTAATTACTGCTTGCGATATCGGGCAAACTATAGTATCTTATGAAATTTTAATACAATTGAATTAAGCAAATCACCGCATACGACATCTATCGAATGGTAATTTTTTTCGAATTGTAAATAATTCTCTTTTTACACAATATATACATTCCAAAAAAATTCGTGTAAAAAGAGAATTCTTACAAAATTCTTGTTAATTCATTAATTATATTATAAAAAATAAATAAAATTTGGAAAAAAGGAATATCACTGAATTATCATTTCTAACTGAGTAAAAATCGTGTTGAAACAAAACAATTCATATAAAAAAAGAATTTTTTTCTTTTTAACTCATGTTAAATGAAATTCGTGGTAAAAAATTCGTGTGAAAAGAGAATTAGGTGTACACAAATATGTTTGTCAAATGCAAGTAAATAAAAAGGTATAGCATAAATTTAAGCAACAATTATGAGCGAAAATTTTTTGTGAATATGAATGAACAATTACTTCTTCTGACATTTTTTCTTTAAATTTTTTGACATCATTTGTTTATTTTTTTAAGGTGACACCGAGTTAAGACTTTTTGTAAAATTTTTGAAACGTTCTGTTGAAACTTTTGGACAAAATCATGGCATACAACTAATGCTGACTAGTGATAGCGGAGTACGTATTGCCACGGGAGAAATGGGTAAGAGTGAATATCAGCCTAATTATAAATAAAAATTCCTAAAGAGTTTTTTTTTTACTTCTTAATTATGAATATAATTTATGCTTTTTCTGTCTTAGAAAATTTTGTGATTTGAAGAATTTTTTTCACAAAAACAAAATTTTTTCTTAAAAAAAAACTTTTTAGGGAATATTTATAATTGGCATATTTTCTTTAAACAAAATGTAAATATTAAAAAAAAATCAATTAAAATAGAATCACGTGGCCTGCATGAAAGAAAAAAACGCAAATGGTTGGTTATACTGCCATTGATTATACTAATGAAAATAGCACATTTAAAAATGACCATGGTCTCACTGCTTTTTGGAGTTTTGGGCTTAAATGTGCTGTTGGTGGGTGGAGTCGGCTGGCTGATACACTATTTGAAATTTAAAACTTTATGTAAAATACACCCACAACTGGTACAACATCATTCACATGTTTATGACTCTGATCCCTCTGGTAAGTTGTAGTTTGCTGATGCAAATAAGCACATAATTGAAATAAATATTTTTATTCTGAAATCATTTCATTTATATGGACGATAATGTGCATGTACAGATTATTCCCAATTCGTTGGCAGCAGTTTCCCTGGTACCTATTACAGCTCTGCTGGTAATGGTCCTCATGAAGTTGGTGGCAATTACATTTCAAAAGACTGGAGCACGAGCAAAGCCTACAATGGGTATAGCTATCTAGACACAATCAGTAAGCGTTTGCAATAGCTAAAGACTTTAATGTATCGTTGGATATATCGTTATGCTCGCAGAGGTTTTGTTAAAATTTTTCGCAAAATGATACCGATTATTGGTTATCAGCAGGTTAATAATTTTGGCTTTATGGTGGTTAATTTTTTTAATTATATTTTTTCTTTTTAATTCTATAATTTATTAGTTTTTAGTTTTAAAATTATTAAAATCTGTGGCAGTATGAAGAAGCCGCTTAGATCTTATTAAGTCATTTTAGAAGATTTAAGTTATTAAAAAAAATAATTACTTTGCAATGGACTAGTAATTCATAATTTTGTTTTAATTTTACACAACTACAACCACTGTTGCCGGCATTATAAAACCAACAAATAATAGCTTTTTCTCTTAAAAGCTTTGTGGTAATAAAAAGCTTTGTACAACAAAAAAACAGCTGATTCTTTTAAAACACTAACAACAATATGTATAGATGAACATACGAGTACAACAACAGCAATGATAACGACATAAACAATAAGTTTTATTGTAAGAAAATTGTTTATCTTAAAAGGAATGCTGTCACGGTAACATCAGTAGCAACTTAGAAGTGTAACAATTAACAACAGTGGACGCATAAATGAAAACGAATAAATAAATTAATAATTAAAAACATTAATTAATTAATTATTTAAAAAAATATATGATGATTAACAGAAAATGATTTATTAGTGCGTAGAAAAACGTTTAAAAAATATGTTTTCGTTTAATGAAAAAAAAAAAATTAATTTAATCCTGCCGTATGTTTTAAAAGAATTAAAAAAATCTATTAACACAATAAATAAAATACCTGCAAAATATTAATCAAATTTGATGTTTAAGCTGTTTACATTGTAAATGCCAATTGAAAAACCAATTATCCACAAAAATTAACTTAGACTTTTTAAAGTCAACATTATGAAATTTTTTTATATAATTTTTTCATAAATTTAACTTTAAAGTCTAAGTAATTTTTTTTTATAAGAAAATAAAGTTTTAAATTTAAATGTTCGCATAGTTCGGTGCGCATGGGATTTTTTTTTTTTTTTAAAGAATTTCTATGGTAGTCCTGGATTAAACACATCTCATTACATGCCCTTATGTTAGAAATAATGAAGCATATTGTAGACAATTTGATTAAAATTAAATATATAAAATGTTTGTGTTAAATAAAAATTAAATTTTAAAAACAAACTGATAGGATTATTTTAAGATTATTTTTTAAGCACAATTATAAAAAAAATTGTTTGAAATTTGATTGTAAAATATAATACTGATTTGTAATGGGTTAAAAAAAAATTTATGCAAAATTTAATTAAAAAAAATTCAAATCATTTATTTTTTTTATAAATTTGGTCTAAAATTTGTGTGAAAAGAGAATTAAGAAATGTTTTATGAAAAAAAAAACAACTAATTAAGCAAGAGGCTAACCTTGTCATTCATACACCAGCAAATTGTTTGCTGGGGTGAGAGTTTTTTATTGCGAATGAAACAGCTTGCAAGTTACCAATTTTTCTTTTTGATCCGGAAACTGCAAACTTAAAAATACTGCTTTTGCATACAAAATGGGAAATTTTATAAACGTTAAAGTTAATACGTATGTATTTGTGGTAAACCATATGTTACAAGTTCAACCAGGTAAAGGGTGTTTTTTATAGACGTATAGAACTTTAAGTTGGCATTACTGTTCAAGATGGCAACCGATTTAACAGCTGTCAAGTGATTTATTCTCAGTTTGGCTTGGCAATTCATCATGAATAGACTCACGCCTGAACAACGCTTGCAAATAGTGCAATTTTATTTCGAAAATAAATGCCGTTGTTCCCGATTTTCATAAGCGAATTTTGTTTAGCGATGAAGCGCACTTCTGGTTGAATGGCTACGTCAACAAACAAAACTGCCGCATTTGGAGTGAAGCTAATCCTCAAGTATATGTCGAAACACCGTTACATCCAGAAAAACTGACTGTTTGGTGCGCTTTATAGGCTGGTGGAGTCATTGGTCCGTACTTCTTCAAAAACGATGATGGCCAGAACGTTTCAGTCAATGGTGATCGGTATAGAGCCATGATTACTAACTTTTTCATTCCTGAATTGAACAACCATGATGTCCAGGAGCTGTGGTTCCAACAAGACGGCGCAACATGTTACACAGCTCGTGCCACAATTGATTTATTGAAAGACATGTTTGGTGACCGCTTAATTTCACATTTTGGACCTGTGAATTGGCCTCCAAGATCTTGTGATTTAACACCGCTAGACTACTTTCTGTGGGGCTATCTAAAGTCATTGGTCTATGCGGATAAGCCACAAACGCTTGACCATTTGGAAGACAACCTTCGCCATGTTATTGCCGATATACGGCCACAAATGTTGGAAAAAGTCATCGAAAATTGGACTACATCCGAGCCAGCCGTTGCGTGGCGGTCATATGCCAGAAATCATATTTAAAATGTAATGCCACAAGATTATCTTTCGTATAAATAAAATTCATGTCAATCGAATAATCCATCGTTGTTTTATTGCAATTTAAAGTTCTATACGTCTATAAAAAACACCCTTTACATGAAATGTTCAGCAAACTTAAGTAAAAATCTGAGAAAAATATTTTTGTGGAATATTTCCCTCTTATAACTCTTTAATCAATGAGGGGTTTTTCATCTTCAATTTAAAAAAAAGCACAAAAAAGAACCATGAATTTTAGAGTTAGAGGGTTAACATATTCTACGAAAATGTTCCTCATGAAAGTCTCTGAACACACCAAAGTTGAACAATTAAGTTTAACGCCAGAAATAAATCAAAACTTAAAATGTTTTTGAATATTAAAAAAAAAAAATTAAAAAATAAGTTTCCCTGAAGAAGACTACATATCAGACTATTCTGTGAATGAGATTTTTACGTAAAATTTTATTATACCACAACAAAAAAAAATATTAAGTAGACTTTAAAGTAAACGTTATTGAAATTTTTATAATAAAATGTTTTTGTTTTTTTACATTAAATTTGGGTTTTTAACAAAGTCTTCACTTGTTTAATAAAAATAAGGTGAAAGAGTTTTTCTTTGGTGAACACTTTTTTTTAACAAACCGACAACAAGTTGCTTTGCAAAGTTCTATAAATATTTGTGTGTTGTTCTTTACATTTTAAGGCAAATACAGCAAGTAAATCTTAAAAATTTATAACATGAAAGGCTGTCATGTGTCTTCAAATGATTTTACTTAACTCATATAAAACTGTCAATCAATATGTTTGTGGTTGACTTTGCATGATTATGTTTTTCTTTTACTTTTACATTTTCACATTTGCAATGTCTAGACAGACTGTTTTAGTTCACTTTTATCAACAACACAACAGCATCAACATTAAGTAAAATTAACTTTTAACAGACTTTAAAATTAAAAAAAAAAATTATTTTGTGTTTTTAATGAAAAATATTAAATATTTGTTTTGGGACAATTTTACTATTTTTGTAATTAGCACTCAATAATAACCCCTAAAGTATTAGGGCTGATTTTATTTTTAATCTCAGCAGAAACAACATCAAACTCTACGCTGAGCTATAGACAGGACATTATAGACTCAATTACTCGTACTACATTGTGTATACTTGTCCAATGGTTTCAAGATTCAGGCCATGGGACACTGGCCCCAAAGACTTAGGCTCAATGAATCCCACAACAATTAACAGATTTCTGAGAACTCTTAAATTTGTCTTACTTAAGAATTGGGCTGCTTAAAGGATTTTACGTTTGAATCTGAAAGTGTAAAATACATTATCTAATGGCTATTCCATACTATTTAAAAATTGTTTTCTTTTGGTTTCGTTTTATTTCGTATGAAAGAAATACATTTTGGGA
The DNA here is from genome assembly GCA_947397855.1 of Thelaira solivaga. Taxonomy (NCBI): domain Eukaryota; kingdom Metazoa; phylum Arthropoda; class Insecta; order Diptera; family Tachinidae; genus Thelaira; species Thelaira solivaga. Next base: position 21,568,981 of record OX377610.1, read on the forward strand.
ATTAAAAGCAATAAAAAATTCAAATCATAACACAGATTAGGAAGAATTGAAAAATTTTAACGAAAAGACACACAACTTTGTAAAGCAGCTATTATTTTGGTATTGCTCTCTGTGATTTTTTAATACTTTAATAAACTCATAAATGCTGCTAAAAATAAATTAAAAATATTATTTTTATTTTCTCTTACTGTATTCAAAGGTAAATGGATATTTATAAGCATGTTTGCAAATACAGTTAACATAATTAAATTGATATAGAGCAAAGGACATCACTATAAAATTAATTTCAGTTATATTGAAGAGTATCAAAGTGGGTTGAGTTGATTTAATAATTCTTTGCATACTCTTTCGTTTAATTTTTTTACATTAAATTAAAATTATAAAAAAATATATATAAAATATGAAATGCTAACAAGAAAGTTCTAAATATAAATAATCGTGTTTATAAAATAATTTGCAACAAAAAATATAGTTTCAGTAATAAATCGAAAATGTTTTATTTCCATTGCATTTAATTTTCATTATCATCGAACAAAAATGTCTCTAAAAAAAACAAATAATTTTATTATGGATTTTATTTTTAAAAGCCATTAAGCTGTATAGCAATTTTAACAGATGTGTAGATAAAAAGTATTCCATTAATCATAAAAAATGTAAACAAAAGTTAAACAGCGACTTTTGCTTGTACACTCTAGTCGTATTTCAGCATGGGGAAAAATTTGATTTGCAAGTACAAATTGTGTTTATTTATCTGCCTAAAATGTAAATTAACTGATAATCATGACTTTAAAAATATAACTCACTAGTTTTCATACACAGAAAATTTAAATAATAATTAAAAACTGTTTTTTTTTTAACAATTTTTTAATTGTCTGAATTAAAATCAATAATCAAAATAAATTTTATCTTAATGTGAGTGAGGGTATATAAAAAATTAACGGTCATCATTGCAAGTAAACAATAACTAAAAGTAGGATGCGTCAGAAATATCCTAATCGTCCAATGCCTCACAAATAAACAGAATAGTTGGTTTTTGGAAACACAGAATCCTCAATTAATCCACGAAATATCATTACATCCACTAAAAACAACCGTATGGTGTGGTATTCATGCTGGAAGCATAATTGTTACCTATTTTATTGCAAATTATCAAAGTGTTGGAGTTACTGTTACTGCTGAACGATACAAAGACATGATTCGAAATTTTCTTGTGTCCCAAATGGAAGAGCAAGGACTAGAGGACAGCACACACAGCTCATTCAACAATTCAATTATTGAAAGACGTTTTCCACGAAATCTAATTTCACGAAGAGGCGATTTAGCTTGATCAGCCAGATCTCCGGATTTAACAGCAAGAGAATTTTTCTTATGAAGTTTTTTAAAATTAAAAGTTTATGTAAATAAGCCCCAAACCACTCAACCTCTTAAAGACAATATTCGTTACGAAATCGAAGAAAATCAGCCTGATATGTTGCAGGATGTCATGAAAAATACCTTAAAAAGAGCCGCAAGCGAAAAAAAAAATATATAAGGATCAAATAAACTTTTTGTGAAAACCAAACTTACTTATCTTTGCTTTGAGCAAATGGTAGAGAGACTTTTGTCGTACCCGTTATTTATAGCAACGATGGCCGTAGTGCCACACTACAAATATTTATCTTATTGGGAATTTTTAGTAATGACCTAGAATATTTTAATAGCCATTTCAATTAAATAATTTAATTAGTTTGTAAAAGTAGAAAACCTTACAAATCTGTTAATTGAGCTGTTATTTTTGAAAGCAGTATAAGTTTATTTTGAAAAAAATGGATCTATACATTTTTACCGAAATTAGCGTTATTGGGAATTTTTAGTAATGACCAAGAATATTTTAATAGCCATTTCAATTAAATAATTTAATTAGTTTGTAAAAGTAGAAAACCTTACAAATCTGTTAATTGAGCTGTTATTTTTGAAAGCAGTATAAGTTTATTTTGAAAAAAATGGGTCTATACATTTTTACCGAAACTAGCGTTATCTATTTTTTTTTTAAGAGGACTTATGGTAATTTGAAAAAAAAAAACAGTTCCATAGGTTTTGCTGGCTGAAAAAAAAAAATCAAAATTTGTTTACTCTTTTGGTTTATTTTGCTAGACAATCAAATTGTTCTACTTGCTAATAAATTCTGTAAGACATTTGTTTTTTGTGAAATTGTATTTACTAGAGACTGATTTTCATTATAAAAATTTAAAACAAATAACAAATATATAAATTAATTAACTAATTTAATTTTAAAAGAAAAAAAAAAATACTTTAAACGGGAGAATATTAAACCATATTAAATACAATCCATTTTTTTTAAATAAACACAAAAACCCATAAACAAAGCTGATCTGTTTGCAGCGAGAGATTCCTGTTTACTAAAAATTTTTAGCAGCGGAACACTTAATAGACTATTGATTGATATCTCAGAGATTGTAGGTATAATCAAATAAATAAATTCTTACCATGACGCAGCAACAGTACATTTATTTGGACGGGAGCATAATAAATATTCATTCTGTGAATTAAAGGTTATTTTTTTATAGGTTCTCAAATTCATAATGCAGGAAACTAAACAAAAATTAAACTAATAATCTGTAGTGCAATTCAGTAAATTTTATTAAGAACATTTGTATCTAAAAAACAAGTATAACGATACTTTCCGACAAGTATAACGATACTTTTCGGTATGATAGAAATTGTTATTGGAGATGATTATTTATGTGCTGTTAACTTTGTCGCAAACTTCGAATTTTTTTGTCTGAAATTTCCTAAATACCGAATTCGATAAAATGTCGTTATAAAGGGTGTTTTTTTTTTAAAGATGTATAGAACTTTAAATTGCAATAAAACAACGATGGATTATTCGATTGACTTGTTTATCGATACGAATGTTCGTCATAAAAGTTACTGAATCACACTACTTGTCAGTGAAGTCGAAAGAAAATCTAAATGAAAAAATGAAAGCAAAAAAAAGCGAATAAATTTTTTGTTCAGCTATATCGAAAGCTTTCATCGGCCTAACGTGCAATTGTCTGCGCAATACAGCACATGCTTTCAATATCGTTTAATAAAATTTTATATTAAGAGGGGTTTTTAGAGGTCTTGAGATGGTAAGATATAGAAAATTTCATAAATATAGACAATGAATTTTTACAAACCCCTCTAAACGTAGGGGAGTAAATATTCTTAAAGGTAGTTTGCGTTATTTCCTTACCACCAACAGACTATCTGAGCTTGTTATTATTTTATTTTTAGCTGATATACTCTTCCACTCATCAAATCAGAGGCCCAAGTTAACTCCTTTCTGTTTTCCAACCTACACAAGTGGCGTAGGTCACCAGTTCTTATCATAAGCCTCATGTTTAACTATACATGCGTAGGAATTGGTTTTTTAAAGCGATTACAAGTGAATCTCTACAATATGTACGTTTAAAAATATACCCTTTATAAACAGGAACAATAAATATTAAAAACTTTCCTGTTGAGCTTGTTTGGTGTAGGATTATGTTTATTAATATAGCACATACTCGTACATTCACCTACATTTTCTATGGATGCCTTAAAATACGTTCACACTAACGAAATGAAATATTAAAGTATAATCACTGCTCTGACACCAAAATAAATATTAGTATGTCAGAATTGAAAAAAGAATTTAGTTGTGACGTTCAAAACTTGTATATAAAATTCAGTTCTCTTAATATTATTTAAACCGTATTACTAAATTTCCTTTCTTACAACTGTAAAAATCAATTATGACAACTAATTTTTGGACAAGTAAATAAGAGATTAAATTTTAACAATCAAAGCTGTTTTCTCAGTGTACTCGTATGATAATGTGGATATGTTGTCTTTATTAAAAGTTTAAGATGCTGAAAATATATAAATGTGTATGTAGAGAATTTTTTTACTTAATATTTGAGTAATGTGAACGGTATTCTAAAAAAAAAAAATTGGCAGCTATTTAAAACGAGTGAAATTCGTTTTTTTTTTCACGCTTCAACCACTACAACTAAAGAAACTTATTAACCGATTTTCAAAAAGCACGCCTGAAATAAAAATTACAGAAATCCTTCTTAAGTTATTTGCAATTAATACTATTTATAGACTCATTAGCAACTTGTTGGCAGCTCGTTAGCAATAATATAAGTAAAACTTTTACATGCATATTTTGACTAAGCTTTATGCTAACTTTATGTCAATTTTTTGCTTTTAATAAGACTAAAATTTTTTAATTAATTTGATGTTATTGTATACTAAACTCACTAAAAATTCCTGTTATTTCTAATTACAATAAAATAAGTAACTACTTTATGTACTATTTTGATCCTGCAATACACTTGCATATGCAAGTACATACTTCTACTGTTAGTTAAAGGGCTTTTTCACAGCAATACTGAGTAAAACGACTTGTCAAAAATGTAAATCAAATGAAAAAGTATAATAATAGGTTCATTCGAGTACTTTATTAGTAAAGCTTAGTAACTTGGTAAATTTTAAAAAATTTTCTCTCAAGAAAGAAATTTTAACAAATTTACTCTCAATATTTATTTATTTTTATTTATTAATAGTAAATAAATTTACGTATTGATAACATTATAGGAACTGGCTGCCGTGGCCTTCGTCCTTCATTGCTCTCAATATATCGACTTGATTTCTTTTGCCAATAGCCAATACGTTTGTCAATTCAATGCAATAAAAATCAACTCGATATCTAGAAAACTAAGCAAGTTATGACTTTCTACTACTGACTCTTTCCGGCCACTTTTTATTAGAACAGGTTACTTTTTTCGTCATAACTTGCTAAGTTTTCAATATATCGACTTAATTTCTTTTGCGCTGGATAGCTAAACATATTTATTTTATTTAGGAATTTTTACCTTGCGGATAGAACAAGAAAATTAATAAAATTTAGTAATAAAAACTAAGCAGCTGGTTTAAAATAAAAAACAAAGCTTTTTGGCTATTCAACATTCGAAAACAGAAACTAGTGAAGATAATAAACCACAAAAATACAAGAATATGAAAACTTTCTGCCAACCTTTTAGACCAGGATCACACACGGCAATTCTTTCTTAATTCTCTTTTAAAATTGTCGTTTTGTCCACACACAAATTTGTAGTTTCGGCAATTTTAGCCTTCTTATTCAGTCATTCATTCAGCCTTCAAGCCTACCTGTCTTCTTTTTTACTTCTTAATAAAAGATACTAAGAGAGAACATTAGGGACTTGTCAAGAACGGGCAAGTTTGTACCCTTTTCAATTCCTTTTTGCTTTCTTTCCTACAAAATCAAGAATTGCGCAACTAAAATTGCTGTCTATGGTGCTCATCTTATCGGAGTAAAGACTACTATAAATAGTTTACTGAATAAATCTTTTTTATTAATTTAAGTATAAAGATCTAGTTATTCTAAAGTGTGTTCGAAATTGGACATTGGCACTAACCAATACAAGTAGTTTTTTTATGGAATTACGTACTACTTTTTAATTAAAGAACATCATATCATTACAATGAACATTATCGTCATTTAGCAACATTCTAAGAATCTTCTTCCTTGTTCTTGCTTTAGAATGGCGACTCTATTAAATACACAATTGCATTGACAGTTTTCATGTTACGTCTTTTCTTCTCTTATTAAATTGCACCGAAAACACTACAGTTAGTTGAAGTATGAGTGAAGATAAATATGATGAGTTAAATACGTTTTAACGTAACCCCTAACGTTTTTTAGTATTTGTAAATATCATTAAATATTTTTAAATATGTTTTTTAGTATTTATGGGACATGTATCATTTTTAAGTGGAGGTCACCTAGATTTGTCATCTACCACACAAATACTCAGAAATTATTTGGAATTATTTTTAAATTTTTTTTTGAAATTTTCATATATTAAACTGCTCTTTCAAAATCCAATGAAAATCTTAAATCTTGTATTACAATGTAAAACTCGCATTGACCAACACACAAAGGGATTTAATTAAAATTGTTTATACGGCAAATGGTTTCTAGAGGGCGGCGCAACATTAACTTGGAGTGTAAAACTCTTGAATGCATTTCATCTCCCAACGTAAAGAGATTATTGATTTCATGTGAAATTTCTGTAAAACAAACCATTTAAATATCAGATTACTTTTTAAGATACGACATGAAAATAAATTAAAATGTTTTTATTTAAATTTTTCATTTAAAATAATTTCTAGGCTTTCAGTATTATTAAGGAATATGCAAGCAAATTCTCTTCGAAAAAATAAATTTGTTAATGCTGGCAATACAAATTAAGTGATTTAATGAAAATGTTCAGTAAAGTTCGGATTATAATTTTTTTATTTTTATATTAATATTTTGCTTCCATTTCAAGAGAAAGAGAATCGCAGAAGACAGCATGCTGCTTATAGCAAACTGTGAATACACCCACATAATAAAAAAAAAAATTAGTTCTTTTTTTATAAACAATATTGGACTGTGAAACATAATTTGTGTAAACTACTTATTAAAAAAAAAAAAAATAAAATCCTTTAACAACTAGAAAAAAAAAGCCTTTGAAATGTTTAGCAAAAAGTGCATTTTAAAAATAATTTTTTTTTAAGACAACTAACTGGTATGAAGCGTAGTTAACTCCTCGTATTTATAAAAACTAAAGCCCAAAAATAACATAAATTGCATCAATTAATGAAAAATTTTAAAATCTTCCTTATACAAAAAAAAAATTTAATTTTAAATTCAAATTCAATTTAAACAAAAATGTGCCATAAAAATAAATTACTTCATCAACAAAACAAAATTATTTATAAATTGTAACCACAAAATGGTAAGTTTTAACTCGTTTATAATGATAATTAATTTTAATATTAGGTTTAAGCCGTTATTTTTGAAAGTAGTACAAGGTGGGCTAAAAGAAATCACTATATTGAATTAGTTAGTCACCACCATATTCATTTTTAAAAAAAGTGAAGTTATATCACTTTAAAGAAAGTGAATAACTCGATCCATGAAATAATGGGCTATACCACTTTCAAAAATAAAAGATCATCATATTTAAATTTTCGATTCGAGCAACTGAAAATTGTTTCTAAAATAAATTAAAGCGCTGATTTCTTATGCGTACATCAGTATGACAGCTGCAATCAAACACGCCAAAGAAACATTTGTTACTGAGTGATGAGATTGATTTAATTGGGAATAAAATCAATAGTTTTAATAAAATATAAATCATTTTGCTTGACACTCTCGAGGCTGTATGCTTAACAAGCAGAAAGAGTAGATTTTTAATTTTTTCTATTTAAATTAATTGTTTAAATTAAAAACTAAACTCATCGTTCTTATTGTTGCTTGATTTAAAATGAAAAGCAAAATGCAAACATTCAATAAAAGAGGGGCATACTTTCATTTGTTTTTTAAAAGTTTCCTTTAAAGAACAATACAAAAGCAACTGTATATCATTAGAAAACCAAACACACATACAAATAAAATTAAAAGCTAAGCCTTTCTTACTTTACTATGCAGTAAATTACTCAATAATTTCTGATTGTGGATTAAATGCCTTTCTGCATTAATCTGTGTGACTATTGGCATTTTAATATCAACCATGTCAAACATAAAGTTTTAATCATGCGTTCAACATAATTTAATCAATTGCTGTGCATGATTTTTACTATAATTCTTCGTTTGTGCAAAAATACATAAAAACTTTTAATCATGGACGCTGAACTAAAATTTTGTTTGTTTGTTTCTTTCAAAGTGTTAGAAATTCCGTTATTTCTTTCTTAAATTCACTCACAAAGTTCTACTTTTAAACCATAATATTATTTATGTTTTGATATACTTAGATCACAAGAGACTTGCGATTGACATGAAGAATTTACAACATATTTTTAATTTTGATCATTTTGTTAACAAAAAAAAAAAAAAAAAAAAAAAAAAAATACATAATTTGCTTAGAATTGAATTTAAATAGAAAATAATTCATTAAATCATATTGTGTAAAATAATGTAAAAAAAAAAACAAATACAGGATTTTATTTGAATGAAAAGTAAAACCCTTTGCCATTTACTCATTCTGCTTCGTTTCAGTTGAATGAGTGGCTTGATCACATATAAGTGTTTATAAAATTTATCAAATGGTAAAAAAGGTTTCACTAAAACATGCGAACACAGTTATTCATGCATGGTCCTTCGAAATATATTACTGTCAATCATGCATAAAAGGAAATTTTTCACAAAGTAAAAATAAAATTTCATTTACTATTTAATTTGAGTGTTGGCACTTCAAATACTTTTGATGTAAATGTTTAAGTGACAGATTAAGCAATTAAGTAAATAAAAATTTTTCTTTTGTTTTTTATTTATTTTATTGTTGTTTTCAACAAAAATGTATGCAATAAATGTTTTACTAAAAATGTGGTACTAAGTCCATTTTTCACAACTAAAATCAGGGTGTTATCGGTTAGATAAATGATTTTTGTTTACTACAATCACACTTTAAGAAAAGGTGTATGATAAGTTACCAGCAGGATTATCTTGACTTAAAATTTAACATAAATTTTAAGCACTTAAAGCTGCCATACTTTAGATTATAGACCTAAATATCGCTATCTGTTATACACTGAAAAAATTTTGTTCATTAATTCAATGAAAAATGGATTATTTTTCAACCAATGACAAGTTGTCAATAAACTAATGAAATGTTTCATTAAATCCATGAAATATTTATACATTTCATGAAATAATTCATTGAATCATTGATAAATAATGACATATTCTTTCAGTGTATACATACACAAAAAAAAAAAAAAAATTAACATGATAAAAAAGTAAAAAATTAAAACAAAATTTCATTATGTTTTGCGCAAAACTTTGAAAGTTTTCGACCGATTTGATTAATTTTTGTTTTGATAATTCAATTAAGGCATAGAGAAAAGCGTTTTTTAATTGAAAGTTAAGGTAATTTTACATTTTTATGTATTTTTTTATTAATTAATTTTTAACAAAATATTAATCTTTATTTGTGCTTAATTCCAGAAATTGTGTTGGTTTTTAAATTTATTCTTTTACTTATGATATTCTCATGAGCTATTCATTCAGTACAATAAGAACTGAAGGGGATTAAGCACAAATAAAGATTAATATTTTGTTAAACTTTTAAATTCCAAATAGAAATTATTACATAATCAATTTTTATATAAACAGAAAACCATAAAAAGTAATTCATGTTCTTTGATTAGTTAAGGGGGCATATTATTTGAGATTATGTAATTGGTTAAGCATTTTTTGCATTAAATAGAAAAAAAGAGGTAAAAATTACCATTTCATTCACAAAAACTAAGTTTAATCATCTTTTATCTTATCCCTTATGGAGACCATACACACCCAAGTTCAATACAAGTTTAATGCTAAAATCTGGCAATTTGAAAATGATTTTGATTAAATTAATCAATTGCGCTGTTACTTTTCGAAAGCGCCAAGCTTTTACCTTAAAAAATAGAGTTAGCGGTAATTTTAGTAAGATCGTATCTATATCTCACTAAAAGTAAAGTTAACTTCCATTTTTTAAGGAAGTGAACTTTTGTCAGGCATAACAACTCAATTAACAAAAGATAAAAAAGAATCATATACTACACGAGCACATTTGAGGTTGCCGTTTTCTTATATTAAAATTTGTACTGAACTTGATTCTGTATAGAGGCCTTATGGCTATAGTTAAAGTTAGTACTTTGAGAGAAGCAATTAATCCGAGCTTATTAATATTCAAAACTAAGTTACCCCTCTTAAAGACATATTACCTACTATATAAATATTTTCATAAGCCTACACTGTTCTTAAAAAAAAACTAATTTAAAGTATGTATTAGTGACTTGTAATGATGGGCTTTAAATTGCCGGTTAGCTAAAGTGAATTTTAAATTTAACATCAGACTTTTTCTATCTAATAACGTAAGTGTTTTTTATTATTATTTTCTTAGGGGCTTTTTATGTAAAGTGACTCCCTGCTTTTCCCTAATGTTGTGAAATCTATTGCTTTTGATTTTCTTTTACCTAAAAAAAAAAAGAAAAAGAAAAGTATTTTATTCCCTACAGAAAAATGTAGAGCATTTGTTTTCAACAAAATTAATAACATTTCTTGAATGTCTTAAGATAATGTTTCTGTTATTTATTCACTTTGTTTTCTTTTGCTTTTACATAATGAGTTTTTTGGAATGGCATGGAAATGTAAGCGTATGTAAATATAAATGACTTGTTGAATGCCTACGCACACTGTTTCAACATTAAGGACCTTCCTTATTGTAAAATGATGCCAGAAATGATGCCAAAAGAATGCGAAACTTTAAAAATTGTTTTTGTTTTCTTTTTATACGAAAAGAAATATTTATGAGAGATGAGAGTAAAGTAAAAAAAAAAAATATGAATAAATTTCTGTCATTGAAATGCTTTTCTTTAAATTGTGAATTTCAAATCTACGCGGCACAAGTTTTATAAATTTTTTCTTAAAATATTCCCTATAAATCTAAATTGAACAAAATCTTAGATTTTGTTCTCAATGTTGATACCTGCATATCTTAGAAATGAAATCAATCCTATATCATACAAACTCATTAATAAGTTCTTAATTTAATCACAATTTAGTCGTAGACCTACATACAATTTTTATATTTTATAAGAGTATAAAAATCAAAGAGTATCGCTTTTTTCTACACGCATTTGAGAAAGTGTCTTTTGATTGCTGAGAAACTGGAAGTTTGTATTACAAGTCTTTTAGTTTTTTGAAACACTTTTTCATAAGGAATTATCAATCAAACAAAAATTTAATGAAATACACAATCAAAAAAAAAAAAAAAAATATATATAAAAATAGCAGAAACTTTTGATTTTGTTTTTTTCTAACTTAACACTCGTCTTATTTAATTTTGTTTTATATTTTACAGATAATTAATATGAACCAGTCAAATTCATTGATAAGCTATTCAATAAAAACACCTGAAATCAACATGTTAAATTCCATATCTGCGTTAGAGAGTTTGGAAAGCAAAGAAGCTTCTTTTGACTATTTAGAAGCTACAGTTATGAATGGCCAAATGTCAGAATTAAATGGTACAACAAACAGTAATGAAACGTTAGCATTAAATCCAGTACTTATAGAACGTTTCACCCGAAATCGCAGTATAGAGGGTCCTTGGTATCATATACTGATACTATTATACTGTGTCCTTATCATATTTGGTTCATTGGGAAATATATTAGTTGTAATGGCCGTTGTAAGGAAGCCCATAATGAGAACAGCACGAAATTTATTCATATTAAATTTAGCAATATCAGGTAAGGTTATTAACTAGGAATGAGAATCACAATACTCATCGACAAAAGGAACAGGCAGGCATCATGACACGGTAGATAATTATGAAAATATTATATTGGAGCAGTTTTGTTACTCAGACTCTTATGCATAAACCCATGATAAATTGATTGAAAAATTAAATATTTATTAATAAATAAAAAATTTCAAATTAACGACAAAAATAAAAAAATCTTCTTTCAGTAAGATTGCTGTATTTGTAGCTTTGTTACCCTGTAGTGCCATCTGTTACTGTGTAGTGTTACCACTAAAAAACAGAATACACATCCGTTCAGACATTTGTATAAGACCTTTTTTGTGTGCACAACATTACGCACATGACAGCTTAAAAATTTCCATAAAAAAAAAAACAAAACAAAAATTTATGAAAGTCTGAAATATCGGTCGTATTTTTTATATTTCTCGGCCATTTGTGAACGGATCTTTTTTACATTTTGCATAGACTATTATTTCTGATAAAACTGTATACCAGGTTTTTTTTCCGTTTCGTTGTTTAGATAAAATATGCAAAATACCCACTCAAAATTTGATAAAAAATAGAAGTAGTTGCGGTTTTTAATTCATGGCTCCGCTAATTATAAACCGATCTGCTTGAATTTCAATAGCCATAATCTAACAAAAACAAGTGACAGATTGGTGTGCTATACTTTTTTGTAGGTTTTCTAGGGACTTCAGAAAGTTGATTTCAACGACTACATGGACAGACAGACGGTCATCGCTTATTCGACTTCACTATTCATAAGGATTTAGAATATATATACTTTATAGGATGCCCCATATAAAAAATTGGCAACAACATATCACAACGGACTGTCCTCTGACTGATACAGCAGCTTTTATTTATTTTCACATCCTTTTACTTTTTTTAGCTGTGTGTTTTCCTTTTATTTATATGTATATGCATCTGCAAATATACTTTATTTTCAGATTTACTATTGTGTTTGGTTACAATGCCTTTAACGTTAATGGAAATACTTTCAAAATATTGGCCATTTGGTTCCTGTGCAATATTGTGTAAAATGATTGCAATGCTGCAGGCTTTAAGTATTTTTGTGTCAACAATTTCGATAACAGCAATTGCCTTTGACAGATACCAGGTAAAAGCAAACAAAAATGCAAAACAAAATAACAAATTAAAGTCGGCAATGCCGAATTTTATATACTCTTCACTAGAGTAGCTATATTTTATGTCATACATAGATACATAAACACTTACTTTGATATATTTAAATGCAAAAAAAATAAAATTACTAAATGAAAAGGCAAAATATTTATTAAAATATGCGGCTATTTGTTCTTTTGATAAATTTTCAAATTATTTCATATAAAAAAGACTAGAATTTCGAACAATTTCATTCGATGTCGCTTATTACTATTTGGACACTGAAATAATTAATTGCTTTAGCGCATAGAGAAACACAAATAAACCACTTTAATCACATAAAATCAAAAAAAGAATAAATCCGCTCTGTCATCTAGATTTCCATAAACAATAGCATTTCTTACTTTTATTACTCATAAGCCAATTAACAAACACACACACACATGGATTGATATAATAAAACAAAATTCTTATAAAAAACAAAATTCAGGTTTAAAATTACTGGTCTACAAATAGGAGAGGTCTCAGTTCATTAATTCATATCTTCGCTATTTATAGGCCGATCAGGAAAATTGCGTGAGCAATTTGTATGTTTTGTATGGACTTAAAATAGTTATTTCAACACCTACATACAGACGGATAGTTGTTAAATCAACTCGTCTATCTATAACGATTAAGAATATAAATACATGCGTTCTTTATAGGAAGGCACATGTACGGTGTCACGGAATCACAAGTGAAGGATATAAAAAACTTGGAATCTGCTATTAAAATATGCATGAATACATACTCGTATGTATTCACAATTACACACAACAAACGTTTTTAAAAAAATAAAAATTGTAGGTGTGTTAAAGTGCACCTACGAAAGTTGAAATGTGTTTTTTGCTAGGAGAAAATGCATAAACGGAGAAAGGACTATACCTATACTGACAAAAATTTTCAACAGCTCGGTGTTTGTATTTCTTTTTATTTTCCTTTTGATTTATTTCTAGGTTATTGTTTATCCAACACGTGATAGTTTACAGTTTGTTGGTGCTGTATCGATTCTAATTGGCATATGGCTGTTGGCGTTATTGTTAGCATCTCCAATGTTTATCTATAAACGTTTAATACATGCGGATATACCACCTGTATTACAAGAGTTGGGCATACAGGGTGTATCATTTTGTATAGAGGACTGGCCATTAAATCATGGGCGTTTCTATTATTCCATGTTTTCGCTGTGTGTCCAATATCTTCTGCCCATATTGATTGTGTCGGTTGCCTATTTTGGTATCTATAACAAATTAAAGAATCGCATAACCGTGGTAACGGTACAAGCAGCTTCAACGCAACGTAATGCCGAGCGGGGTAGACGTATGAAGCGTACAAATTGTTTGCTTATTAGCATTGCAATTATTTTTGGGGTGTCTTGGTTACCTTTAAATTTCTTTAATTTATATGCAGACATGAAACGAACTGCTCTAACCAACAATATGCTGGTGGCGTACGCTTTTTGTCACATGATTGGCATGAGTTCGGCCTGTTCGAATCCCTTGCTGTATGGATGGCTGAATGATAATTTCCGTAAAGAATTTCAAGAATTATTATGCCGTTATAAGAAAAACACTAATAAAGCTCTTAATGGTCATACAACAGGAGGTGCTCAATCGCGCAGGAAACGAAAACACAATGACATTTCCAAAGGTGATCTGAAGCTGTTGAACGGTGTTGGCTTTGCTATAAATGATGACACCACACGTTTGGGTATATCAAACAACAACACCACAACAAATGGTTTGCGCAGTGCTATAACAGAGTCGGTGGCATTAACGGAAAATCCTTTATCAACAGAAGTTACAACACTAGTAATGCGGTAAATGAATTTATTATACTAGAAATAAATAAAATAACAAAGTGGTAATTTATTTTTATAAAAAAAGTCTTTAACAAAAATATGAATTAAATTCATGATATGTTTTTGAATAAAATTTATTTAAAATGTAAAATATTTGACAAGCAAGTACTCGTATTTGCATAATTTTGTTATTGAAGAAATTAAAGCAAAAAAGAAAAATAAAATTCTTTAATGCTGCTCTTTAAGTATTTAAATTATTTTTGCATTTTTTTTGTATTTTAGTGTTTTTTATTCTAGAAAAATTATCATGAAAAAATAATAACGAAATTATTGAGTGAAGCTACTAAAATTACAAAAACACTATACAAGCAGATATGGCAAATATTTGACGATATAGCAGTTTTGAGAAAGATTTTTACAAGTCTTGTTTTCGTAATCGAGATATGGTCGTGAATGCCACTTATCGTTCATTTTGTCACGACAATGACACTTATAATTAGGCAAAGCAGCTGGCATGATCGTGCCATTATTTCAAACAATATCCAATATGTGGCGGCCAAAGGTCATTAATTAGAATTTGCAAAACTCAGTTTTCCCAAAAACTAGTCGTTTTTATTAATAGCTTATACAGACTTGATGGAATATTTATATAATCAAAATAACCAACTACTTTCAGAAAATCAGTTCTTGTCTATCAAAAAATCTGTTGTTTTAAACGATACTTTTAGTTGTGGGAATAGAAATTTGTTATAATAATTTATCTGAAATTATATTTAAAAAAATATTAATCTCTATTTGTGTTGGGTTGTTATAAATTTCTTATTTTCCTCATGATATTCTCATGGAAATAAGATAGCATATCTATGTGAATCATTTCATCAGACGCTACTCTGAATCTTCAGTAGATTACTCCCAACATTTCTTGGCCAACATTAGAACCTTTACATTGTTAAAAGAATAATTTGTTAATAGTTGAAAAAAAATATTCAAATATTCAAACAAAAAACTCAGTAAGCATTGAACTGAATAAACAAACTTCCCAACCAATATTTTACTATTAAAAACTATATATATTCTATTTTTAATCTTCTCTTCTCTTTTACATTCGAATGCTCTTTGGGTATTACTGAAATGTAATTAAAATTAATTAAGCGCAAATGGAGATTAATATTTTATTAAGCTTTAGAATTTCAAATAAAATTATTACATATTTAAAAAAAAATTTAATCATAAATGAAAGTCTGTCTAACAGCAAAATGTAATTCTATTAAAGGAAACTGTTTTCTTCGTCATGATAAGTTTGTCAGGGATTCTATGGCAGACAGCAGAAAGAAAGAACTAATTCTTTCTTTTAATGACAGCTTTGTCAAATACTGTTTTTGAAAAAGCACTGAAACAAAAAAAAACCCATAGTTTAAAAAAGTATTAAAATCTAAACCAGCACGAATTTAAAGCTTTATTCTTCCCCAAGTCTTTATTTTATTTTTTGTTATAACTAGAATTAAAATAATCAAATAAAAAATTCACACCCTATCATAAAAATTAAAAAAAAAAAACAATCATACGGTTATTTTGCTTATTCTCATCTCATTTTGTTTGCACAACTTACACACAAATTTAGTGCAATTGACGAAGAGAAAAAAAACACCAAATTAAGAATTAAAATGTACTAAAAGCACTGACTACACGATCCTGTTGACTTCTTTTCTCATCTTGATTTTTCTTCATTTTTAACTTTAAGTGGGAAAGAAACTTAAACTCGCTAGTAAACCGCATGCTTTAACAATTTCTTCTTTAGGCTACCTAATTAACTAAGGGCCTATTTCTCTACAAGGGAAAGCTGGCTTCTTTCAAAGCAGAACCAAAGTACAAAAATTTATTTTTGTTTTCAATACGAAAAGTACGAAAGAAGCTATCGTTCGCTTATACAGAGGAGGCAGTAAACTTAATCTTAACAATAACGCTTTCATACTTTTATATAATTTAATTTCACTCAATATTTGTGTAATCTGACTACAACTTTATACATTTTTATAGACTGTAAATAAAACATAATAAGAAAAAATTTCAAATTTTATAATGCTGTTTTGTGGTAGGATTGTGGTAAATGTTAAACTGCTGTAATTAATTCTATTTTACACTCAATTTTTTTTCCATAACTTTTTTTGTTGTTACATCTTTACTCTGGTTTCAAACTCATTAAAATCATTGAGGGTTTAGAAGAAATCTTAAATATTCCTTTTTTATAAAAATAATAGTCAAGCACAGAATTGTTAATTTAATTTTCATAAAAAAGAAAAAAATTAGTATTAAATAATTCACTGTGATTATGAATAAGAGCTAATGTAAATACATTTCACCATATATTTTATTAATATGAATAATTTTTTTCTTACTGGAAATTAATATCAATAATTTGCTTAATTATGTATTAACGGCTTGACCATTTATTATTTAAATCAACATCAGTATATACATTTACACAAAAAGTGAAATAATAAAAATAAAACCCATGCTCGTAAATTTTATTATGTGTTTTGAATTTTTTTATTATGATCGGTACTAAGCACAAAATATTGCGAGCCCAAAATTAAACTCATAACCAGGGCAAGGAACTTCGTGCACTTAAAAACCAAAAATATGCTCATAAAACATGCACTTCAAATACAAAATATGCCCTAAAATATGAACTTATGGAAAATAAAAATTCTTGTCATATTCATTAAAAGTTTAAATTCAGGTACATAAATAATCGGAAAATTACTTTTTCAAAAATACTTTTATAAATTTCTTTTGGATCAAATAAATGCTTCAAATTAAATTAAATGTCGTACACTTGCACGCAAATGTACCACACGTTACAAGACTATATATTTAGAATGACAATGCTTACGTTTACAACATCATCAATTAATTATTCAGTACAATAAACAGAGTGCTTCTTTTAATTTTACAAACGGTCAAATCGTTTCAAAAAATTATATTGAAATAAGTAAAACAACGAGTGCTTTTCATGCAAGTTTTCTAGACAGTTTAATCACTTCCAACCTCAAAATAGGCACAAAATTAATAAAATAATCGAAATAGTAATTTTTTGAGTGTTGGCGGTTTTGGTAAATTTAACAATCGAAAATTGTACAACAGTATTCATCTGACAACATTATTGTGAAGTAGGAAACTGGAATGACAAAATGCCACAAACAAGTTGCATATCATTTTCTACTGGCCACGCCTATTTTTTTGCTCACTTTTCATATATTTACTATTTTTCTAGCCGATTTCCAGTGCAACTTAACCTAACTTAGCCTTTCATTTCACTTGATGTGTGTTTTTATTTCTTCTTTTTTTTCTATCTTCAGAGTTGTAATGGTGTAAAAGACCAACGGCCTTATTTGTAAAAAAAATTATCTTTTTTCTACACATTTTTTTTCATCATTATTTATTTCGAAAGTCTTTATTTAACAAGTATATTTTTGTATTTATAAATAATATTTGCCAGAGGTGATTTTTTAAATTAAATTATTATAAAAAAATGTTTATAAAATATAGCTGTACAATGAATTAATTATAGAATTTAATTGTTATATAAATACATAAAAAATTTAACTTTTTTCCTGTGCTTAATTTAAGTACTCATAATGTCAATAAATTAATGTAATGTTTTTTATTATTTTGTGTAAAGAAATTTGTTAATAAAATAAGATTTTAACTTTAAAAATAATTATTATTACATATAATTTAATCAAGAAAAAAATTTTTTAAACATAAAAGTAAGTAAAGAAAATTAAATAAATTTAAAAATATTATTTTTTAAACCTTCAAAACAATTTTATTAAATGAAAAGGTACACTTTCTGAATATTATCTACAATGCAGTGGCTTACGATATTATTTGTTTTTATGAAATTAGTTGGTTTTTCATATTTTTTTTACGAAATTATTGTAAACAAGATGACCCCATAAACGTTATGTTGCCTTAAAATTTTTGAATAATCGATCGTAATCATAAAGTAAATGATCGGGTAAAAAGAGGTAGTACACAAATGAGCCAGATACCGACTGTAGCACCACCTGCCGTGTGGAATACCATATGTAAAGAACATGAATTTTATTTATTTAATAAAGGGTGTTTTTTATAGACGTATAGAACTTTAAATTGCAATAAAACAACGATGGATTATTCGATTGACATGAATTTTATTTATCCGAAAGATAATCATGTGGCATTACATTTTAAATATGATTTCTGGCATATGACCGCCACGCCACGGTGGCTCGGATCTAATCTGGACGTCCAATTTTCGATGACTTTTTCCAACATTTGTGGCCGTATATCGGCAATAACACGGCGAATGTTGTCTTCCAAATGGTCAAGCGTTTGTGGCTTATCCGCATAGACCACAGAAAGTAGTCTAGCGGTGTTAAATAACAAGATCTTGGAGGCCAATTCACAGGTCCAAAACGTAAAATTAGGCGGTCACCAAACGTGTCTTTCAATAAATCGATTGTGGCACGAGCTGTGTGACGTGTTGTGCCGTCTTGTTGGAACCACAGCTTCTGGACATCATGGTTGTTCAATTCAGGAATGAAAAAGTTAGTAATCATGGCTCTATACCGATCACCATTGACTGAAACGTTCTGGCCATCATCGTTTTTGAAGAAGTACGGAAAAATGATTCCACCAGCCCATAAAGCGCACCAAACAGTCAGTTTTTCTGGATGTAACAGTGTTTCGACATACACTTGAGGATTAACTTCACTCCAAATACGGCAGTTTTGTTTGTTGACGTAGCTATTCAACCAGAAGTGCGCTTCATCGCTAAACTAAATTCGCTTATGAAAATCGGGAACAACGGCAATCTCGTTTTGGGCCCATTCGACGAATCTATGCCTTACTTGATGATCGTTTGGCTTCAATTCTTGAATTGCCAAGCCAAACTAAGAGTAAATCACTTGACAGCTGTTAAATCGGTCGCTATCTTGAACAGTAATGCCAACTTAAAGTTCTATACGTCCATAAAAAACACCCTTTACTTTTAAAATGTAAAAAGTGGTTTTAAATAAGGATTCTTAAATTTTCTAATTTTCCGCGGAATTTTTAAAATTTTTTCTGTCATAACAATAACAAACATAAAAAAAATAGCGAAATCGGTCCAGCCGTTCACGCGTGATGGCGGGA
Source organism: Thelaira solivaga (assembly GCA_947397855.1). Taxonomy (NCBI): domain Eukaryota; kingdom Metazoa; phylum Arthropoda; class Insecta; order Diptera; family Tachinidae; genus Thelaira; species Thelaira solivaga. Next base: position 21,588,472 of record OX377610.1, read on the forward strand.
CCAAGGGATATAGAGATTCATTTTTATATATTATGTATAGATACTTGAGTTGTGTTATCTTAACAGAGCTATGTTAACATGTAACAGAATTAAAAAATGGAGTTAGCTTTTCGCAGCTAACTTCACTGACATTCAAATGTGTGCACAAATTGGAAGAAAAAAAAGTAGTTTTTACACGCATCAACTAAGAAGTGTAAGATACCTCAAAATAGGTGCTGATCAAAGAAATTGAGGTCAGTGTTGAATTAAAGAAAATAAAATATGACTTGAAAAAATATTAGCTTGAGAGTTCAAAACTTAAACAATATTAGACAGCTGTGTAAAAAACCTCAGCCAATGCTAAGCATCGAACTGGAACCTATTGAAAAAAATTAATTATTTTTACAGAAAACTAAAGAATTGAATCTATTTATTTCATACTAGCTGTTTTTACCCGGTCTCTCCCGGTCTCGCCTCGAACTTTTATCTATGTGTAGAAATTCTCAGATTAAATAGATTGCATATATATTATGTTGTATAACCTTTATTACTCACTGATAATGTAACTTTTATATTGGTGAAAGAATATTTGGTTGTTTTATAGTTTATTCATTACAAAGAAAAAACAAAATTTCTCCTCCTTATAATACTAGTAAGAATATAGAGTTAATTAATGGAATTGAAATTTAATCCCTTTAAAATTAAAATTTTTTTTATTTAAATTTAAAAAGTATTATTGTAGTTTACCATTGTAGAGACCACAACAGTATTAACTTTGTTTTTGTTTCTGTTTTTCTTGAATAGTATTTTTATGCAGGATTACTTAGTTGAGAGCTTTCTTTTTATTATTGCCAAACATGTAATTCACAAGGTTAAAAGATGGATTATTAAACAAAGATTTTTTTATTTACCAAACGTGTAACAAAAAGAAGCTTAGTGCTACTTAAGAGTACATATTGAAATTACTTTTAGTAATGCAGCTTATTAAAAAAAGAGAAGAAAAACTAAAACAAGGTTGTCAATGGCAATCATTTAGTGATTTAACCTAGAATCCTTTTTTATTTTAAAAAATATCTTAAAATATATTGGGAAAAGCTATCAAAAAAGGTTTTCACATACACGAAAAGGAACACATAACCGTAAATGAAATTGATTGAATAAGGAAAGAAAATGAAGATAAGAAAAAATGCATTTACAGCAATACAAAGTAATGTTAATATTAAAAACTAGAAATTTTTGCCCGGTCCTTTATTTGTGAAAAGAAATTACGTTCTTTATTTATTAATTTTTTTATAAGTGTTTTGGCCGTCATTACACCAAAGTGAAGTTCATAAAACGTTTCGTTTTTAGTCACTACTGCCAGAATAGACTAATCATAACTCTACACTCATGGTACAAATACGAGTACTTCCTCAGTTTAGTATTTATTACAAATCCATCATGTCAGCCGCTTACAGGCAATGATGACAACGTTTCCAAAATAAATAGGCCATTAAAAATAATCAAACCGCTGTTATAAAGAGCATTGGACCTCAAAATAGTACAATTGATTCAATATGTATTCTGCTGTCTCTTCGTTACATAACCTGCAGAAGTCATTATGAGCAATGAATGAAATAATTATAAAATTCGTTCCAGACTTTGAGTATGAGATTTTAAACTAAATCGAAAAGAGTAAAAAAATCGGTTATATGCGTATATGTTTAGTTTAATTTTTTTCTAAATTAACACATCCAGCATTTTCTGCGATTTTTAATAAAATTCCAATCTTTTTTTACTCTTCTACTCGATTAAAGACCAAAATATATGCTAATTTTCTAATCATAAAAGATAATTTTGTCAAGAGAAAATGGTACACGTGATTTTTTTTGTCATATTTGTAGTCTTCCATCTGCGCATAATATAATTATATAAAAAAGAATCTAAATTTCAAACGCATCGAAGATTTGTTTGCCACCAAGCACGTTTTTTTAATCTGTCACATGTGCCAAATACTATCATAATCATAACTAATCATATTAGAGTGTTTTTCTAAACATTTGGGTGATTAATCAGTTTTTGATCAAGTAAAGTGCTCGCATAAGACTAATAAAGGTAAGTTATTAAAAAACGATCTTCTAAATCCTGGCTGGGAAAGAAAAAGTTAAATAAACTTGTGGTAAAAGTGTGTATACTCTTAATGTACTCACAAACATGCTTATATATTTTATAAACATATTGATAGTTATATATGACTACTTGTATTTTTTTGCAAATAAATAGAAAAAAAAAATAAAAAAAAGCAACATGTTGACATGAATATTTTTTAGTTTCACTTTCAGTCATAAAAATGCTAAATAGTCAAATAAGATAATAAATCTTGTCGCTCCAAGTATCAGCATCTAACAAGAAAAAAATAACTTAACAAGTTTTAGGTATTACGAAATACTTATATGATTACTAGCATATAAGAAAAGATATCGGAATGAATGATTAATTGATTCATACAAACTTATGTGGTATACCCTGCAAGCAATATTTTACTAGACTAACAAATTAACATACATATTCAAAACTTTCACAGATTTTAGGAATTCAGTCTTAAATTAACCTTAAGTCAATAAAATTTTGTATTGTAACAGGATTCTGTGAGAGCTATTCTCAACAAATTGTCTACATTTTTTACTTTTTAGAGATAGTGAAATTTTTGTGATCAATTTAAATATTTTTTAAAAATTATTTTACAAGAAAACTTAGTCCAGAGGATAACAAAAGCTAATTAACTGTCTTAATTTTGCAATAAAGTTCTGTGATGATGTAAATACAAGTAGATTTGGAAAAACTAATTAACTTTTCAGCTAAATGTGAACGACACGCTTTTTTCGTATCGAAAACAAAACCAATAATACATACGAAACTTTGCCTTTGTTTTCAATGCAATTATACGAAAGAAATTTTCGTTCCCATTTAGCTGAACAGCTCCTAAGAGTTCTGAAGAGAACTGTCAATAAAATTTGATCAATATAATGCTGGAAATAAAGGAAGCGAAGATTAATAAAATGTACTGCTCAACCTCTGGTTTCATGTCCTTAGTCTCTAGTAGATTTTTGCTGCACAGTTTATTTTAAAAAACGTTCTTCTTGGGCAAAAATTAAAGTGAAAGTAGTTCGTTCATATAACATCTGTTATATATTTTAAATACTTTTGCTCTTTATTGTGACGTAACTAGTATCAAAGAGCTTGCTAGTATGGAAACAGTTACTTAGCAACAATTTCAAGACTAGTTAAGCAGATCTGTTTAAATATCATGTCAGAAAGTATGTAAAAGGCAGCATTTGATCAATTTATGAGACATCTTAAACCTCAAGAGCTAATGTTGTGCTACTAGTTCTTTTCCTCCTCAGGAAATATCAAGTTATATCTACCTCGTTTAGCGCTCATATTGCACTCCTGAAAATTGAGCTTTAACAGAGAGAGTTAAAAGTTACACTAAAATATGTTTTAACGTTCCTAACTAAGACACTTCGGATAGTCGTTCACTGTTCTCAATTCGCCTAATAACATTCATTTTCATCTCCAACGTCAAGTTTTTTTGTAGACTGCTTGGCAGCATGTGTTCAATTGATTTTGTTATTTAATGAATTTTATTTATTTAATCAAATTACTGAGGTCTCTAACAAAACTTCACATTTTTATTTATTTTTATTTATTTTTTGTTTTCTTTCTTTTCAAATTTCATATGAAATTAGAAAAAGAAAACCTTTTAAAAAATAAATAATATGACTATTTTATTAAGCTTGAGGTATTATTTTAAAAAAAATTATTTTTATATCGATATTTCGCTCCAATTTGTGTAGCTTCTTCGATATAAAACACATTTTATTTTTTTCTTTGGAATTTTTTTTATGTTAGTAACTATATAAGGTAAAATTATTACATATCTCTGTGATTAAAAAAGACATCTCTGGTTTTATAAAAAAAAAAAAAAAATTATAACAATTTTATTAAAGATACACTGAGATATTCTTGAATAGCACTTGACGTAAGAATAGCTTTTAAATACTTTTTGTTAAGTTTTTTGATTCGAAATAATTGATTACATTGTATTAAATAAATAAATTGAAGTTCTTTTATTAAGTTTTTGCTCCACAGCAGTTAAATATTTCAATAAATTTTTTTTATATTAATTTTCAAAGAAAGAAACCAAATAAACCAAGTAAACATTTTAATTTAAAAAAATTGTTAAATTGAATCAATTAAACATGTAATTTAGTGATAAATTTTTTTAAAAGTTGTTATGATTAAAATTAAGAAAAAAAGTATTTAACACAGTTTTTATATTAAATTTTCATAAACTACTGAGTTAAGTAAGCACTTAATTGAATTATAGCCAAAATGTGAAGGGTATCCCAGTAAGAGTGAATTTTTTCATTTCATGCTGCAATAAATCGATTATTGAATTCTCTGTGGCTATAATTCAATTAAGTGCTTATGAAAATTTAATATAAAAATTGTTTGAAATATTATTTTTTCCAATTTTAATATAAAAAACCACCACCATAAAAATTAAAAAAAAATTTTTATCACTAAATCACATATATTGTGGTCGTTTAAACATAAATGTTGTTATTTTACTAAAAACAAAATAAAATTTAAATAAAATATTTTAGTGTTTACACAAGCGTTAAAATTAACTTGTTTAATAATAGAAAAAAAAATATTATGTAGGAGTATGAATGACTATTTTTGTGCTAAATGCTCTAGTAATTGAGTAAAAGTCATAAAGTTAAATTGTACATTTTAGTAGTTGACCAAATATAAAAGATAATTGCGGTTATAAATACGAGTATAAATACAAGTAAACACATGCAGTGGACGGCAAAAGTCTACGTCAGACTAATTTGTTTACAGGTTTTTGATATTAAAGTCGTAAATGAAAAAAGTAACGATTCAGATTCATTTAAGGCATGACGTAACTATATAAAGTGGATTTAATTTCTTATTGATTGATTTTGATTTAGAAAACCAAAAAAAAAAAAAAAAAAATAATCTAACTAAATGAATGTGCTTTTAATATTGCCGGAAGAATTTATTTATTTTAATTTAAAAAAAAAATAAGTAAAATCCCAACAAAATATTTTTCTGCAAATAATTAAATAAATACAAAACAAGGAGTCGAATTGTTTATTTCTGCGGTTAAATGAAAACAAATCACAAACAAGAACTTGTACTCAAAATACTTGTGTACGAGTATCGCTTGGAAGTAAAAGTACCGGGCATAATACGAGTACGCAGTGAAAAAGAAAAAAATTTCGAAATCAATATTTGCTCTAATGTGGTTATGCTATTATTTTTACTATTATTGTGGGCTACTGATGATGAAGAATGGGTGCGTTCATAAAACGCAACTGATGAGCTCAACTGGTACACCACTGCTGAACACAACTGTTACGTCTTAGAAACGGTTTGATAAGTATCAGCGTTGCCTCAAACAACCCCAGAAAAAGCTAAATCACTTAGGAAAAAGTTAAAAAACTATCGCTTAAAATGCAAAATAATAATTATGATTTTTATAACAAATCAAAGAGAGAACATACAATGACAAAAACTAAAGAAAATAAGATCGTTTTAAATATGCTTTCCTTTTCGGTCATAACTTGCTTTTTTTTTGAAAAAAAAAAAAAAAAAAAAAATTGCCAAAAAGAAAAAAGGCTATTTAACGCTATTTTTAAAATGAAAAAAGGTCAGGAAAAATGCTAAATTCGAGAAAGAAAAGGCTAAAATGGCAACGCTGATAAGTATGCTACTAAACAGCTGATCCATGTAAACAATTGAAAAAAGGAAACAAAATGACAAAATAAATAATAATAATATTATTTAATCTTGATAGGCGTCTTACGTGGACTAGTCACATAGCAGCTAAAATAACTCAACTGAAGTTGAAAACTGCGCAGCTCTACTGGCTTATAGGACCGCACTAGCCACTATGCCTAGATCTTAAAGTGCTTCTGTATAAGGCGATTTTAAAGCCCATATATCTTTATGCTTCTGCATCAAATGTTGCAAAATTACAAAGAAGACAGTCGAACATTTTACGAATAATCACAGGCGCTCCTTGGTACATTAAAAATGCAAATATCCTAAATTTTCTTTACATCGGAGAGGAAATGAAAAAAGTCAGTTAAAATATATGACGAAAGTCATTATGCATCCCAATCCACTTGCTAGAGACTTGCTTATTTTTGAGGGCCACAGAAGACTGAAAAGGACCCAGACATTTGATCCGGTTAGATGAATATTTTATTATCTGACCATCATAGTTGAAATTGCAGTGGGAATTGAAACTAAGTCCCTTATTTATTTTTATGTACTTTTTTTTTATATTCCATAAAAATTTTTAGAATAAGGTTTGAGTACATATTGTAAATTTCATGTAGAAAGATTCAAAATTAAAACAAATATTAAAAAAAAAAATATTATTTAAATCAACTAAACTAATTTCTTTAACCAAAAGCATGGATAATACAGAACTTTTTTTTTGACCGATGTTGTTTTAAATTTAGTTGACACAACACACAACATATTGACTTTAGGTAACTAAAATTTTTTTATGATGGAAAAACTGTTGATTTGAAGGGATTGCGTTTCAAAGACCAACAGTTGCTCTCCAATTACGTCTTGTAGTGCATTTACATTGAACCGAAATCTATTAGATTTGATATGAAATCTCTTTTTAAATCTATAACGTTTAAATTACATTCTTTTTGACTTCATTTTCGGAACAAAAACAAAGTGCGCTGAATTTCATATTAATGTAATAAATAACACTTATACTAATAGTCCATCCATTTTAAAATATTTTTTTTATTTTAATGTGTTTAATTTAATTAAATTTTTTTGTTGCTTGTTTTTTTTTTTTTCATCCAAATAACAAATTTTCTTGTGCAGTATCGTATTTTTTTGGCGTACTAATAACAAAACCTTAGTTGTATGACTAAATACATCTGGATTTTGACTAGATTTTGGTAAAATCTAGAAACAAACTAGATTTTATTTTGTATGGGAAATCTAGTCATTTTGAACGAGATTTCAATCAAAATCTTGTATGAACTAGATTTGGCTTGAGTGTAAATTCCCTATTATGAACGTACCCAATATTTTTTCTGTAACCACATTTTTTTTTTGTGGACAATGTAGTAGTGTATCGTTAGTAAAAATATAACAAAATAAAAAAATAATATGAGACTTGAATAGATACCATATTACTTGTGTTATTATTATTGTTAATATTTATTTCTTTTTCCTAATTTTATTTTGCTTTCTTTACACACTCATATTTAATTGAATTGATATATTGTTAGAGTGAATGAATGATTGGATTAATGGTTGAATAAATAATTTTATTACATTTTATGTTTATGTTATGTGTGTGAAAGTCTTTATTCAACCATAAAAATAACGTTTGTCAGAGCTTTTTAACGTTAGTTACCCGTAAGTAAGAGTATTTTACTTGTAAGCATGTAAAGCATGCGACAATATTTTGTTTTGTTGCCTGTTGTGCACTTCTATTTATTTTTTTATTTTTTTTTTTTTTGTTAATTTTTTATAGAAGAATTTGTTTTTAGTGCACACAAGTAGAGAGCACTTTATCAATAATGGGTATTGTGTTATTTTTTTTTTGTTACATGTTATACATTTTGACATTAATTCTGAATGATTTACAACCTAATTTTTCGTTATATTTTTTTTTGTAAATGTATGTATAGTCGCACTGTTGCACATGTAATAACAATATAATGTGTTATTGCAAAAGGTGAACTTAAACCATAAAAAACTTAGTTTATTTTGTGTTTGTTTTGTTTTTAGTTTAAAGAATAAATGCTCTTCCACTTAAAAAATTATTTTAAAAAAAGTAGCTGCATTTAAAAAGGATAGGAAAAGGTTGAAATATAATAATATACTGAAAGAAAAATGTTCCATAAGCTGAATTACATGAATTCATAAAAATTGTTTCAATGATTCAATAAAATATTTCGTAAATTATGGGAATTACTAAAATATTTCAATCTTCCAACAACAAAATTAAAAGGATATATGAACAAAAATCTTTCAGTGTCAAAAACTAAAAAAGGTTTTGCCTCATTTATGAATACTTCATTGAATTAATGAAATATTTCATCATTGCTTGAAAAATATTTAATATTTTTTATTTTTTTTTTTTGATTAATTAAAAAATTCTGCCAGTGTTGAAAATTAAAATTAAAATTTTATACAAAATTTAAATGTCGCCAATATGAGAGCATAATTTAAAATCACTAAAAAACGTAGGAGGCTACGTTGAAACATATTTGCCTCGGCATATTTATCTTCACTCACTTAGCTCTTGTATGAGTGAGGAATTTAATAACATATTTAGGGGATTCACCCAGTAATCATAAAGTCATATGTTTTAAATAAAAACAATACCAAAAAATATGACACCAGGACCACACAGAGCAAGTTTAGTTGGGTAATTCTTGATTTTGTAGGAGAGAGAGGAAAGAGGAATGGAAAGGGCTACAAACTTGTTCGTTCTCGGCAATTCTCTTCTGTTCTCTCTTCGTATCTTTTATAAAGATGTAAAAAAAGGAAACAGGTAGCTTGAGGCTGAAAGAATGACTAAATTAAAATGCTAAAATTGGCGAAACAAAAAAATTTGTGTGGGGACAAAACGACAATTTTAAAAGAGAATTAAGAAAGAATTGCCCAACTAAACTTGCTGTGTGTGGTCCTGGTCTAACTTATTGTGATATAACTATTGAGTACTTATGACAAAATATTAAACACGGAAGAAAAAGTCTTATTATTTTTAAACTTTTTTGTTTAAATAAATAAAAAAAGTGTCTAAGAGTAATTTAAATTTTTCTTATTCAATAAAATTAATATACAATGAAAAAATTGTATAAATAAGAATTAATTTCTATATTAAAAAAATTTAAATTATCATAAAACAAGACTTTAAGACTTATCATATATGACACTACTGTTTGCTGAAAGCTTTATCAAAAACAGTCCTTTGAAAGCCCGATTATTTCGAAAGTTGTGTAAAGATATGAGAAAAGAATATACATCACTAGTGTGCTTTTGTGATGTATGTTGGCTATCTGGTTCAAAATTTATTCAGAGATTGTTTGAACTTAAAGATGAAATTGTGATCTTTTATTGCTAAAAATCATTAAGATAAAGATAAAGAGGCAACGATAACTTTATTCTTAAACTTACTTATTTAGTTCAAATTTTTAAAAAAATAAATCCACAAATCCAAAAACATTGGAAAAAGATAACAGGAATTTAGTGCAGTAAATGAAATGGCTGCAGTCAGTGCTATTATTTTTAACGACATTGTAAGTAGATTGAATAATGCATTTTTATTAAATATGTTTGACCAGTTTAAAAGAGACAATTTTGTTTTCTTTTCAACAATTAAATCACACATTACACTTCATGCATTTATTCATTGCATGCGAAACGACTAAAACAAACACATGAGTGTAAGCATACTCACACAAATAACGAATGTGTTAAATATATATCGAGGTATGTACCAACGAGTAATTATTATACTTTTAGATAGCAAACGAACAAATATAGAGCTTAAATGATTGACTATGACACACGTTTGACAATTTGCCAAGGAAGTGAAAATTGCCAATGAAAGAAACTGAAAACAATGAAAACTTTCCATAATCAATACCGGGACATCCTTTGTAGTGCACACAATACCAAATCTTCACTTCATTTTAAATCTAACAACAGCTAAGAGATTATTAAATAAAAGAGACATGAGAAAAGCAACTAAAAAAAAACTGCATACTTAATTGTCATTTAGAAAATGTTGGCTTTGCCAAATATAGAACGAATGGATACAAACGAGTAATGCAATGGAGCAGAAACCACCTATTGTGTGTTGCAAGTAGGTATTTCAATTTTAAATTATGTACTCGCATTTATTAATACTTCTGCATGAACTGGAATAAATTAATTTTGCAATTGTGTGAAAAATTAAAAGAATTTGTTGAAACAATGGACGTAGTATTTTTTTTATTAAAGAAAAAGTTTTTTTTTATTTATTTTAAATATTTTAATAAAAAAATATTTTGTTTTAGAAATTTGTTTGTATTTGTTTTTAATGCACAGCAAACATTTTTCGTAAGGCTTTCGATAAATACCTGTCACAGTCATATAAAAACTTAACAGAATCGATTTGTTTCCATACAAGAAAAAAAAACTCATACCATCAATTCAGTACACAATTTTTACCCAAAATTAATAGTTTTAAAATAAAAAAAAAGGAATTTACTTCTGGGTAAACCAAATACAAAATCAGCCTTATCGTGTAACAAAACCTTTGTCAATATAGTCAGCGGCATTAATAAAATACATAAAACAGCCTGCTTAACACATGACAGCAAATGTTAAATTATTAGAAAATAAAATAAGGATAAACTTTCTTAATGCACGTTTTACATATTAAACATTGAAAAACAGAATTTTTTAATCTTAACTAAGCCATATCACATTAGAAATTAATAAACGCACAAAAAATTTTCAATTCTTCTTCTTAGCGTAGTGAGCTAATCTATCAATTTGTTTATAGCAAATTCGATTCCTGTCTAGACCCTGGTACCCGAGAATGAAAGTAACCACTGCCTGTTAACAAATTTAATCTGAGAATTAATTGCTAATAAATATTAAATAAAATATGCATAAAAACTGATGTTTTATTTAAAATTTCTTAAGAACTTATTAATTATATTGGCCCAGGGACTTAGAAATATAATTATTATAATTTAATATTATTATAATTATAATTATTATAATTTAATTATAATTGATTATGATTTGTGTTGGGCAAGAGAAGAAAAAGGGTAAAAAAACTCGTCAATTAGTTTCTTTTAGTGATAAGTTGAGTTCAGCTTGTTCAGCCAAAGTAAAAAGTATAAATTTTACAAAATAAGACAATTCTTCTTCTTAGCCACTTTTACGTTTTGTACGCATGTACTACAAATGGCCTAAAATAGCTCTGACGTAGGAAAAAAGTAAATATCCATTACAGAGATTGCCATGTACTACAACCTCTACTTTCTGTGCTAGCACTGCTTCAGGCATATCAATCTCCTTAGCAGCTCTACTAATTAGCTGCTTAGTTGTTGTAAGGAAAAGTTTTACCTATTTACATTTTCAGAAATGACGAACCATCTTACAAGTCGTCTATCCACAATTTTTAAGATGTACTAGTCGTCTATTACCGATCTTTATAGTGTAGGGTATCCGAAGTTAATTTTGCTTGTTTTCTATTTTGAAAATATAATTGATTATTTTTAAAAAAATGACGTTTTATTAGACCAATGACAATGTTTTTTTTATTTAGTCAATGAAATATTTAATTTTATCGAACTAATGAAATGTTGCTTTACTCTAATGAAACCTTGCCATAAATTGACAAATATTGAAAATTTTCATTGGATTGATGAATAAAATTCTTTTATGTATACTATTCAAGCCATAGTGCTTCAAAGTATAAACCAGATATTAAACATTTTATTCTCGGTAATGCAGAGCATACGCTCTCCAGCACAATACAAGTATAATGTTAAAGTCTGGAAATGTGAAGAAAACAAATTAATTTGTTATTTCTAAATTACAATAATTGACCAATTAAACTGTTAGTTTTGAAGTGGCAGAGGTCTACTTAAAAGAAAAAGAAATGTTTTTAAGATGGGTTCTATATCTTACTAATATTAAGGCCAACTAATTTGTTTTTTTTGTTAAAAGTGGACCACAGCTTAATTAACAAAAACAGTCTAGAGGTTACGGTAATTTTGAACTAAAATTGCATTGAACCTTGTTAAGTGAATCTTGGCTATAAACTAACTCTGCAGGTTATGTAACGAAGACTTAGAGACGTTTAGCTTTTCAAAAGAAAGTATATTCCCATATCATGAGAGGCATATACAAGGTGGGCCAAAAGAAGTCATCTGATTTTGTTTGGCTCTAATTTTTTTTCTAAATGAAAATGAAATGTGTGCCCTTGCTCCGTCCTGTTGGGACCACATGTCCTCCAGTCCTAATTCATTCAATTGTGGCAGAAAAAACTCGGTTAACATGGCCCTATAGCGCGCACCGTCCACTGTTGTCGTTTGACCAGCCCGATGACTCCTTCAGCGTGAACAGCGCACCATGCAGTCACTTTGAGCGGGTGTAATGGCTCTTCGTGCATCACTTATGGATTTTCGCTGAAGCTTAATACAAAGTTATATAATTATAAAGATACCCAGGTAACACGTATGGCATACCTAACAATCACTTTTTTTTTTCTTAAGTAAATTAAAAAAAATTTTAAAGTAATTTAATTTTGTGGTATAACTCGTTAAAAATAAATTTTTTAAATAACCTTAAAATAATGTCATAACAAAAAATGCTTTTTAATAGCTGAAAGTAAATAGAAAAGGTAATAATGCAAAGATAAGAAAATTGTTTTCTGTAAAGCAATTAAATTGGAATTGTTTCAAGGTGAAGATTTAAGCTAAAAACTCACAGTTATGAAATGGCTCCAATTTACAAAATCATAATAATTATTTCACAAAAATTTACACACGTTTTTTCTTTTTAAATTTTTTAAAAACTTAATAAGACTTTAATGACAGCTGTGTTTTATATGTAATTTTATAAATTGTCAAAATATGTGTTGTTGATTTTTTTTATTGTCAAACAATTTTATTTTAAGCTGTAAGCACAGTCCCATAACAAACATCAGTTAGTTGTCATGTATTTAACCTTCAATTTAAAAATCCATTACACTTTTATCTATGCATATCCAAGTAAAAAGAAAAACAAAAGGAAAATCGTAGGTGTGTGTAAGCTGTGTGTGAAAAAATGCATACTAGTGTGGATAAATTTTTTAGGAACAAAAAAGAAATCATATGACATAGTTTGCAGCAAATACTCTTAAAATTTCTTTGAAAAAATTTAAAGCCCTAATGAAAATTTTTTTCACACTATCTGCCTGCTGTCAATACTAAAGGATTAGGTGAGAAACAAGCTCATGGCCACCAGACTGGCAGACTAGCATACTAACCAATGATGTGCAGGGCCAGCCATAAGGTTTCCAAAAATTGAAAATAAAAATAAAAATGAACTGTGTGTAATACTCGTATATTCAGTGCGCAAAAATTAATTACTTTTGATTTGAACTTAATGCCGCCTAGTGCATGGCCGCTGCTTTTGAAAGTTTCATTTAAATATTTCATTTATTAAAAAAATTTTTTTTTTCTATTTGAGCACCTTAATTCACAAGCGTACTAATAAAAATATCTCTGATATTTGCTTTTCACTGAAATTCAATGCAAATCCAAAAAATATTTAACTATTTGACATTTAATTCAATACTAAAGCAAATGCATGTTGACATATTGGGTGCGTTCATAAGACGTAACTGTTGAGTGCTCGCCTTAGAAACGCATAGCTGAGCAATTTCGCTTGACTCAAAATTTATGTACTTACTGCCATTTTTTCCATTATAAAATATTTTAGTTACCAAAAGCAATATGTTGTATACTGTGTCAACTAAATTTAAAACGAAGGAGTTGTCGGTCAAGAAAAAATCCTTTAAAAATTCTGTATTATCCATGCTTTTGGTTAAAGATATTAGTTTAGTTGATTTAAATAATATTATTATTATTTATTTTGTCATTTTGTTTACTTTTTTTTAATTCTTTACATGTATCAGCTGTTCATTTAGTAGCATACTAAGACGTAACTGTTTTGCTCAACAGTTACATCTTATGAATGCGCCCATTATACCAGTAGCATGCGAGTATTTTTCTCAATTTATAAATATTGAATCGTAAAAATAAAAACTAAAACTAAACAATTTTTTTTTAATAATCCTTCTGATTATTATTGTGTAGAAAATATCGAGATGTGGCAATATCGTTTTTTATTAATAAAAATTCTGTTACTAGAAGACTTTCCTAATAGTACTGCGGTCAAATAGTGGCATTCGATGAAAAACGTTTGGAACATGGTGTAAGAAAACCAGGTGAATCTTGCATGATTGAAGCTCGTTATGTCAAAACTAATTTTTTGTTTCACTCTTGCACACTTCTTAATATTAACCACCGGAAATAATTTTTGACAGGAGGAGCCTCAAAACCAATAACAAAATATATATGGGCTTTTTCTAATGTTGTTATTTTTGTATTGTTGAAGTTACCTGGTTTTATTGTAGCATGGTTTGGAACTTCGATAGATTTCATTCGATATCAATGTTGACAATTTGGGCCCTGAATTTTTGAAAATAAAAAAAAATATAATAGTTTACAACACTTTTTACATGTTCAGCTTGAAATGATAATTTCAGACTAAAATTTTATATGTTTTTGTTTTTAAAAGTGGTCAAATTACCGCGCTGCTTACATAGTCCTATAGCGATATTGGTGCCGCCAAAACTAAAACTAATTTCTACAATACTCCATAGCCTAATTCAAAAAAAAAAAAAAATTTAAGAAATTCAGAAAAATCTAAAAGGAACAAAATCTTAAATTGTGTCCTGGATGTTGATACCGGCATATGATACAAATAAAATCATAAATATTTCATTAAATTCAATTCTTAAGTTCAAAATTTATGTAATTTTCTTAACATGGGTTTTTTTGTTATTTTAAAATATAAAAAAAAAAATTATATGAAGCAGGCTTTTAGTTGCTACGTTAAATTCTGAATAAATTTCCAACTATTAAATGAATTTTAAAGAAATATGCTGCATTTGCTTTGCATTAGAAGAAAATTTAATATTTTGTTTATTTTAGATTTTTTAGTAGTTTTTTTTTAAAAGAACTTTTTTGAATTTTTCTGAAAACTTTGTGAATATCTCAGAAACTACAAAACTGGGAAGTTGTTATGTATTTTGATTCGAATCGAAAATGCTTTCGAAAAGAATTTCCAATTCGAAAGAAAAATTTTATATGTAGAACTTTCGAAAATCCAGCAGATTTTTCAAATTGAAAATTCTCTTCGAAAGCCTTTTCGATTCGAATCGAAATACATAATAACTCCCCTGGTAAAAAATGGGAAATAATATAATTTTAATATTTATAATTTTCCTGACGAAGCTAAATATTGAAAATAATAAATAATTTTTATAAAAACAATAATAATTAATTATTTATAAATAAAATCAAAAGTATAAATTAATAATTATTTAAATATAATATTAGATATTACAAATAATATGGCGTAAAAACCTTCTCTTCTTTCTATATCTAGAGAACTACATGCAGGACTAAACGTAATTTAAAGCGATTGTAGCTTCAAATTGGCCATGAAACCTCAGGCACCACAAAAAATTTTCATTTGTACGCTTGTGTTAGTTACAGCAACTTGAGTGGAATAGAAATTTAAGTTTTGATCGATATTGAATGCCGTAATTTAGCTCCAGATCTCACTGATACCATCTAAAATATTGTTATGTTGTGGGATTTTAAAAATAATTTATTTAAAATTCCAAAATTGGTTCGAATTTTTTAAAATAAATTTTCTTTAATTTTTATTTTTAATTAGGGCGCATCATAATGAACATAAACTTATTCGTATAAACAGATTTAAATATTTTCAAATAAAACTAAAGCTCTGAAGGATTAAAGTACAACAATGAGTGATGTACTTTAATTCTAAAAATATTAATATGGTTTAGTGCACAAAAAAATGTTTTTATTATCCAAATTACTTGCCTTTTTTTTTTTTTTTTTTTTTTAATGGCATGATGGAAGAGCGCATGCCATATGCGGTTGGACTGGACGTTATAGATTAATTCTTTTGTTTTTTTGGGCAAAGTACTTACTTACTTATTTCTTTGAATAAAAATACATTTCAATTAAATTTATTTCTATAATAAAGCTGTTATTTTTTAAAGTGGTACAAGTCCACTTTTTTAAAAAAAAATATGTTATCGCTAATTTTTGTAAGACATAAACACCATCTAACTACAATCTTAGCTGACTCATTTTTTTTATATAACAGCTCATTTTTAAACAAATTTATGGTAACTTTTTTTAATTTGATTTATTCCATTTAAAAAGTTTTATGTATATATGAATTCAATAAATGAGAGTGTTTCTTATTACCTGTTACTTTTAGTGTTGTAAGAAAAATAAAAATATATTTAAACAATTTTACTGGATATAAATATTTACAGTCGTCCCACCTACCTACGTACAAAATACACGTATTCCTCAAACCATTCATTCGTATAAATCTAATTCAATTTGTACTAGTTAGTAGTACAATATGTGTTTACATCGACACCTATGTATATTCAAACATTACATTACGGTTATATTTTAACATCATATACAGGGATGGAAAATATAATAAATTTATATAAATTTTTATTTATTTTATTTTTTTATGCTATTTAGCTATTCAAATGTATAGTAACTTTTTTGAATCAATATAAAAAAAACTACCATTTATGCGTGACCTAAAATATATTATGTAACTGCGAAGGAATACCGCTGCACCGCAATGAATAATTGCAAAATTTTGCTTCCACAAAAAAAAAAAAAAATGCTTCCCGCAATCACGGAACGGAGTGAATAATTAGATCCTTTAACTTTTTAGTACATAAGTTTTCCATCTACGTTGTTCACATCAGTTCATGTAGTTACATGTACCACAAAAAAAAAAAGAAGAATGTAGAAACTATTTCGAATAATAACATAGAAGTACATGTAGCTTATAGTTCATGTATTATTTTATTAAAAGGGTTTGTGAATTTACCATATGTAGTGTTTTTTGAAACCCTTCACAAAAAGTGAATAAGGTATATATAAGCTTGTCATTACGTTTGTAATTTCTATATATATCCTATAAAGTATAAATATTCTGGACCCTTATAAAATCAGCTTTCTGAAGTCCCTAGAATACCTATAGAAAAGCTTAGTATGTCAATTTATTGGAAGTTTCTGCGTGCAGTTGGATGGTTACATTCAGTCCATAAATTTCTGAGCTATAAAGTACAAAGACGTCTATTTTTTTTTACCATTTTTTTTAGTGGGTTATTTTGGGTATTTTGTCTATAATGCAAAACAGACAAATAAATGTCGTAACAATCTGTGCAAATAATCAAATTAATCAGTCCTCAATTGGGCGAGCAATATCAAAAATAAAACCGAAATTTTAGATTTCATTAATTTCTGTTTTTATTTTTTAAGCTGTACACGTGCATTATGTTTGTGCACGAAAACACGTGTGGGCTAAAAGAAAACTTATTTTTGCAAATGCCGGCCAATGTCAAATCTATTTTGACATTTGTGAACAAGACAGATGTACGAGTAGAATACAAGTGAACAAGCCATGGAACGATACATTCCCCAAGAACGCGGAATAATCAAAGTGGACGACTTTTCGACCAAAATCATAATGAGCGACGAGGCTCATTTCCACCTCAGTGATGCACGAAGAGCCATTACACCCCCTCAAAGTGACTACATAGCGCGTTGTTCACGCTCGAAGAGTCATCGGGATGGTCAAACGACGACAGTGGACGGTGCGAGCTATAGAACCATGTTAACCCAGTTTTTTCTGCCACAATTGAACGAATTAAGACTGGAGGACATGTGGTTCTAACAGGACGGAGCAAGGGCACACATATCATTTTCATATAGAAAAAGAAATTGAGAGATAAACAACATCGGAAAACTTCTTTTGGCCCACCTTGTATAAACGTGTGTGTGTCTTTTGTATAAAATAATTATAAATATAAAAATTCTATAGAAAGAAAGATGTTTTATAGGATTTTTTGGGTTTTTTATTTCAGCATTATGTTGGGTCTAAAAAAGTGTTTAGAAACATTTTAAATTAAAATTAATTATATTTTTTATTGTTGGTTTAATGGGTGCATTAATTTAACAGATACAAACTTATGCAAATTCATTCCATTTTTTTTTGTGTTTTCGATTTAGTACAACAAATAAGTTTTAAACGGGTATTTTATAATTTGCAAAAAAAAAAAAAAAATATTTGTTTTTCTAGGAAAGCACATTCAAGTTGGTGTTAATGGGTAAAATTCAAGATTTTTATTTTCTTTTTATTGAAAACTAATACGAGTGATTGTGTGCTATATGTTAGAAGTATCAACATGTAGCAATTTGTGTCGATCAATTAATTTTTCTATTCAATTTTTGTTTTCTTTTTCTTACTTTTAAATTTAAAACTTTAGTCTAACAAAATTAAAGTATGTGGCCAAAAGGTCACATTTTAGTTTCATAGCAAACCCAAAGAAAAAAAACAAAACAAATTGGAGAAATTTTTTTTTAATTATTAAAAAAGAAGAAAAAAAATTTTATAAGTCACTGAAAGTTTTCAAAAATATGCTAGAATGTAAACTGTGTATCTTTTGCACTAAATAATTGAGCAGATTATATTATTTTATTATATTTATTACGAGTATGACATGTTTGAATTGCACAAACAAATGTAGATAATTAACATTTAATATTCCAACACATGTTGCTCATTAAGTAACAGCTTCATTTAACTCAATTGAATTTATATGGTTAATTTGATACTTAATTAATATTCGATAACTGGAAATTAAATAAACTAATTATCTATAAAGCATAATGATTGTTTGCTACAATAGCATGTAATATGTAATTTTTAAATTAATAATTCATAATATGGCACAAAAAACAAACAACACCCAAAGCAAAAAATATTATAAATTAAAAAAAAAAAAAATAGTTGTTACATAAAATAAACTTTAAATTAATATCTACCTATCAAGTTTAGCATAAAATACACACATACACACAGATAATTCTATTTAAGATCGAATGAGGAGTTGCATAGCAAAACGTGTGTATTTTTCCTTATAGCTAACACTAGCATTTAAATCGCTACTTCATACTGCCACTATGATAAATTCTCAGTTCTAGATTTTTAATACAAATAAAATCAAAAAGTATCATTAAATTATATAAAAAGTTTCTTTATATTTCCATTTTCTCAGCTATGTATAAGTTCTATCTGATGATTTTAAGTTCGTTTTGATTTTTCATGACTTTTTCATTTGCTCAAGAGAGTTTGACACTAATCTCATAGTTCTAGGGTGATTAGTATGAAAAATTAAAAAAAGTACCAATAAAAAGTACAATTTTGTCCAATTTATGGTGTTTTACTTTGCTTCAGGCTCAGCTTTTTTTTTAAGTTATGTATTTTGTAATTTGAATCTGGGCTCTATCTCAAGTAGATCCGGAGAAATAAGAAGTCTGATTTTTCCCCCTTAATATTCGGATTTACAAAAATTCTTTCGTATTCGTCTTTTACATAATGAGAGAATTTCCAGTCCGCAGCTTTAGCCGTGCATGCTGGCCAGTTAGACAATCAATCAGTAAAGGAACGTTACTTTTTTGCCACATGAATAGGACCCCTAACAAAATTTTTTCTAAAAGAAAATTTCTACGAACTTAATTTTTATTTCTATTTAAATGCAATTTAGTTGTTACTGAACACTACAAAAATGGGTTCTATACATACACTGGCTTTGTTTTTATAAAAAAAAAATCAGAGAAATGCCTTTTTTTTGCATCACATGAATAGGACATTTCTATAAAAAACCAGTTTAATTACAGTTTTTGCGTCGGAGAAATTTTTCAAATGTATTCATCAATAATTGTCAAATTCCACAATATGACTCTGACAAATATTTAAGGCTACAGATTGGTCGTCGACTTACATTAAAAAACCACATACAAAATAAGAAACAACAATTAAATTTTAAAAGACTTTATTGGTTGCTGGGCTCAAAACAATCAAGGCTTTCAAACTCACTAAGCCTTGAAAACCAAATTTTAATTTATAAAATTATTTTTAAGCCTGCATGGAATTATGGAATACAACTGTGGGGTACAACCAGTAATTCTAACATTGAAATTTTATAAGGGTTTCAGTCAAAAACTTTAAGAAATGATTTATTTCAAATAAAGCTATTCATGAAGACTTTTCCATACCTATGGTCAAGGATGAATGTAAGAGAATAGGTAAAAACTACTTTTGATAAATTAGGTATTCACAACAATCTGTTGGCTGTAATGTTGCTGGATGACGCCAATGAAGTTCGTAGGCTCAAGAAAAAAGGAAAAACAGATTCTTGTTGTACTCGATAGCACCTACCAGAAAAACAATATCACTTAAGAGGTATTTGCACTCTATTCTTTCTTATATCACTGTGTTATCAGATTCCTGAAAACTTGTTTACTTTTACAATTAAAATTAACGTTCCTAACCTGAAGCTTAAACTAAAAATTTAATTCTTTTAGTTTTAGTCAATTTTTTTTTCTTCTCTTTTAAAATTTTTTAATCTGATTTAAATCTTTTCTGAAAAGTTTTGCCGAATTTACTACAGCATATCACTATAAAAAGCACATTTTGTTCTGTTTAAATTTTTATAAGATAAAAAACAAAATATAATTTAATTAAAGCAAAAATAACAAAAAAAAAAATAAAGCTATGCTTTGCTCTTCTACTTCTCGAATGCAAGTATGCCTTTAAAAATATATGCGTTTGCTTAATAAAGTTAAAGTGATAAGAGAAACTTAATTTTGAAAAACTCTCTTAAATGTGATTTATTTTTTACTTTTCAATTCTCTTAAGCTTAATTCATGGCTCAGGCTAAGTAGAAACTTTCTTTACGTGACGTTATTTGATGATTATGTCTGTTTGGCTCGGTGGTACACTTTACCTGTATATGCCTGCTTCAGTTGCTTTGTTTTTTGTGTGTTTACAACAAACTAGCTTTTGCTAGACTTGTGACTTAAACAGTAAAGAAATGTATTTTACTTAAGACGCTCGTTGTAAGCGGAAGATTTTACAAATAATTTTTATGCGGGTTTCATTAAGTGCGTTTATTTAAAAACTTGTTGGACATTTAAGAAGAAATGAAAATATAAAATTAAAGCAATTTTTGGCGAAATTTTTTTTCCATTTCGTGCTTAAAATTCTTGCTCTTTCTCTATGCGCAAGTATTAAATCTTGTTGTTTATTGTGCTACTTGCAGCAATTGAGTACATTTTGTGTGAGCGTGTGCTAAAATTATTTGAACATTAACAAAACGATTTGGTGGTAGCTTTTGGCTCATTTACGCGATCATTTGCTTTAATAAAAAACAGAAAAAAACAAGCTGTTGCTGTTTTCATTTTGAAAGTAACTTGGCAAAAAATTTTTTTTCTGTTGGCATCTTTAATACGAAATTTTAACCGTGAAATTGTGTTTATATTTTCATATGTGCAGTACTTGAATAGTTTCAATGAACTTTAAATCGTTAAAATATATTTTTTTTGAATAATTTAAAAGTCAAGTGCAAAATTCAAGCAATAACAAAAAAGCAACTAAACCTTAAATAAAAAGCAAAAGTTATTTGAAATATAAGAGGAAAAATAACAAACACCCCAAATTAAAAAAAAAAATATTTTAAAAGCGCAGCAAGTGCTTTAGTGTTATTTTTTTTTTTTTGTATTAAAAAAATTTCAAGTGAAATTTACTCCTTTCACCAGCCAAACAGCATGAGCAAATAAAAAAGTGAACCATTTCTTGCGGTCCTTACCAGTTTTAGTACACTTAAGATTATCTACATCATCTCTTACATCTCTTGTTTGATTTTTTTTTGTTCGTTTGGTCGTCACTCAACAATAAATGTATGCAATAATTTCGTCTTTAACCGTTTTCCAAAATTTAAACTTGATTTAAAAAAAGAAAAAAAAATCATCTGCACCACGCAAACATCTCATAACATTTTTTTTGTGTGCGTTCGTTAAATAAGAAATTTTTGGCTCTGCCAACCATTTCCAAGTGGATTAAAATTTTGTTTAAAAACTATTAACGACTTAAAGGTAAGTTTGAATATTTTTTTATTTTTATTTCTTTTTATTTTTGGTAAAATGAAAGTGAAATCATTAAAAATGCTTGACAAGAATGCATAATCATGGTTTGCTAACCAAAAGTCAAAATAAAATTTTTACAATTTTATGAGTGGTTTTTATTGGCGTAAATTCAGTACAGTGTGATGACTCATGGAAGTGATTTAAATTTTATTTTATTTTATTAATAGATTCATTTATGTACTTTTAATGATTTGTGTTGAGTTTAAATTATTTCATTAATTAATGAAATAATTTCCTTTATATAATGAAACTATTTTATTTGCTTCATTAAATTTTTAAAAAATTTCATTGAATCAATTAAACGTATTAATAAAAACCTTGCATTGATTTTTGGAAAAATAACTTTAATACATAAAACTTTAAGAAAGGAAAAAATGGAAGCTGTTTATCAACTATCGTAAATGGACCAGTAGTTGGCCCCTAAATCTTTCCTTTTTTTAATTTTTACTAATTTATATATGATCATCGTTTTAATTTGATATTAAGTTGTTTTCAAAAACAATTTTACTAAAATTGACTAATTTATAGAAATACCTACAACATGGTTTCCAATAGTCGCCATAAAATATACAGCCTCCCCGAATAAAGAAAAACAGGAGGGAGCCCAATTGATATGAAAACAATAGAGAGAGAAGAGTAAACGGAAGAAGAAAAAGGAGATTATTACGTCACCTAAACCAGTTGCTACTCCTAATAAAGCCATATATCATGCTTACCCCTATAGTCGACAGTGCAGTAAGACAATGTATTTAACGCTCCCCGAAATAGAGCTTGTGCTGATCGGTCAAGGCAGGGCAAAGGCTGTGAAGGTGTTTCACAGTTTCCTCTTCTTTCTTGTCTCGACAGCTTCTAGAGCAATCTTTCGATGGTAAATCCATACTCCTTGCATGTCTACCACAATTGCAGCGTCCTATTATTGCCGACACCACATTTTTCAATTGAGCCCTACTGCCATTACTATTCAGCCAGATAATCTTCGCTGTATTACATGCAAAAATGTACTCTCAATCTATTGTTTGCAGGCCTAGTGAGGTATTCCGCAGCCTCAGCCCTTCCCTTGCCAAGTTATCTAACCTACAGTTCCCTACGGTAGTCCCATGTCCCCTTACCCAGATGAAGGTGATCACCTAATATCCCGCCATTCTATTTAGGATGTCCCATATACTCGGACTAGATTGGATGTCGAATAGACATCCACTAAGGAATTAATTGCGAACATTGCTGATAAATAATTCATGATACCAAAAGCAGTCTACTGTTTTCCTTATAGCCATCTATTCGGATTGTAGTACGCCGTATTGAAGGGAAGTCTAGTACTAGACTCCATCACACAATTCCTCTCTTATATTTAGGAGAAGATTCCACTAAGATTCTCATTTCATCCGAAATCATGAATCTTAAGTCTCTTTGTAGCAATGGTCTTGGAGTGACGTAATTAGTAAGATTGAAGAATGTCTCTATGATAAATGATTTCATGTAATTGCATGCACGCAATCAGTGGCAATTTCTGTGATCTTATTGTCGGTATATCATTTTGAGTTTAAATATTTTTAAGACAATCAACTACCGACTCTAGAAACTAATCGTGTATTTGGCACTTTTTTTTAAACTTTCTGCCGACAAATGGGAGAACTCAATTTATCAATAGTCGGCACTCCAAGAACTACTACAGGAAATCATAAATTTTTTTTTTATTATAACTCTTTTATCTTTGCAGAAACCATTATTCTTCACTTTCTTCTTAAATAAGTATTACATAGACACTACATCAGACAAGCCAAGTTAAGACATTTCTATTTTTCTTATTGTTGTGCCCTGTGCAATCTTACCTAACCTAACTATTATAATATGGAAATTGTTTCAAATAATAAGTTTGACGACCTATTCAAAATTGCTTTAGGCACAAAATTTTTTTTATTAAAACAAGCAGATAAGACATTGAGTAAATTACTCATTTTAGTAAGATTTCACTTATTTGAATTAGAGAGTTGACTATTTAACTATAAGCTCTCTGTTATTCCGCTGAATTTAATAACATTTACCCTATAGCATTAATAAGTACACTGAAAGAAAAATGTTTTATAAATTAATTTATTTTATTAAAATTGTGTCATTGACTCGATGAAATATTTTAAAAATTGTGTGAATTAATAAAATATTTTTAATATTCATATTAATGAATGTGACCGTATTTGAAATTTTCGGACTTGAAATTTATCGGTACGATAAATATCCTTCAATACAATTTACAGCTAGGCTCTCTATGTAAAAATATATAGCTCACTTCGATATCGAATCAAATTGATCGAAATTTGTCTCTTTCTCGATATCAAATGCGATGATATGGTTCCTGTTCACGAAAATTCTAATTAAAAGAAAATCCAACAAAAACATAAGGATTTTTATATGAATTTTCCTCTCATTAAGAAATATTTTTGCTTTTTGTTGGCTTGTTGTGGTTAGAATATTTTTTCTTATAAAACCAGCAGAAAACGCACAGAAGCCACTTATAATTCGCAATTAAAATAGCTTGTTTAACAACAATCATACAATTTTCTTTTTCATTAAAATTGTTTTTAAATTAGATAATTATTTATGAAACTGTTGCTTTAGTAACATGATGCAATGAGATGGCTTACGTTGAAGAACGTTAGTGAAAGGAAGCGATAAGTCAAAGGATAGTGAGTCGCTTTTCCAGTTGATAATAAATAATTCTAACTTGAGCTTAACTTTCATCTTATCCTCAAAAATAGCAGAAGGGTTTTTTTCATTTAAAATAAGACCATTTATTTATTGATGCATTTGAGATAAGATCAAAACTGGTGTGGAATTGCTTAAAATTTCTAAAAAGACTAGCATCTAATAACAGAGTTCATTTGCCATGGATGTCAAGTCATAGTGAATATTTAGGCAATAAAAGGGCAGACGAATTCGAAAGAAAATGATAATAGATTCATTGGCCCAGAACCATTCTGCGGGCTCTATTAAGCCCAGTTTAAGGGAGTGGCTAGAAAGAGAATCGCAACAATACTGGCGGGAAACAAACGGTATCAGGGTAGTGAAAACATTCATGTCATTCCGATCTCGGAAGAGAACAAAAGAATTACTTAGCATTCGCATAGTCACGGGATTCCTGACTGGACTTTGCAGGGTATTGAAACACTTGCCGAATATGAGGATCAGTCAAAATGACGTCTACAGGCTATGTAACGAAGATCAAGACACAGCAGAACACATATTTTGTCACTGTAATGGTTTAATTTGAACCCGTTTTCGCTACTTGTGGCATTATTATCCCCAACTGTTAGACATGGCGGCCAAATCACTCAAAGAAGTTTTTTAATTCATAATGAATACTAGACTCTGGGAGGATTTGTAGCTGGAGACTAGTGTCACAATAGCTCTATTTTGGCTGCAGTGACCGCTCTTTATTCCAATTCTAGTTCTATAACAATTTATTATATTAAACATAATGTGAAAGGATTTGGGAGTATCTAGAAGTCATTATGGACGAGATTTTGACTTGGAATTCACCTTTACCGTATTTTACCACGCATATAATAAAATGTGAGATTTACAATAGATAAATAATGGAAAATGATGGAAGTCAACGCTACCAATGATCACCAGCATTGCCTTTTTAAGACTGAACTTGGTAACTTTTTCTCCCATTTAGCCTTTAAATTTATGATTTAGCCTCTAGCTTTTTATTTTTTTTTTATTTTTTAAATTTAAAATAAATCATACATAAACAAGTAAGACTGAAAGAGTTTGTTCTCTACACTTTTTCCAAGGCATATTTACTTACAATGTAAAAACAATTCTATAGCTGGATATTTTTTTTCGTTTGTTGTACTGGGAACTCTAAAATTTTTGTTCTTTTTGTATTTTTTTCTTTACCCAACAAACCATATAACAATCTAACTGCAGTTCAGCATGAGAATATTAAAAATTTTTAAGGTAATTGTTATTATTTAGTTATGTAATTTAAATATATGCCTGTAATAAGTAAAATTTATTTAAAATTTTGCTTAAGGCGAATGAAAATATTTTTTTAAAATTATTATTTTAATATTTTTCTCATCTCACATCTCAGAGGTAAATAATTTGTTTTTTTATTCTCGTAGTTACCTTGTAAATGAATATGCCTTGAGTTTTTCGAAAGGTAATTTCAGCAGTGAAGAAAAGTATTTGTCTACTAACTTTTAAAATAAATGCACTTTATTTTTTGCATGTACTTCATATTTTCTAGACACATTTTTCGAAATATTTTAATTTTGCTGCAGAAAACTATTTTTAATTGCTCAATTTAGTATTTAGTTGTCTAGTATTTACTATCGTTCAGTAATGTTTAGGTTATTCGATATTGAAATCGTATTAAAATCAAAAATACTAAAGATAAAATTAAAAATAATTTAATTGAAGCCTTATTTAAAACAAGCTAATTTTCATTAAATTTTGATATTTTTTACGTTTTCTTCTTATGGCGTTTTCTATTCTCAAAAAATATTCTCCCTTTAAATTATGTAGTATTTTAAACAGGTTGCCTAAAACTGCACAAAGTGATGCCTTTTTTATGTTTTCAATAGAAAAAAAAATAGGTTTATCATGCAACATTTTTATATGTTTACCGCTTTTAGAGCTGACACAAAAAAAAAATTTTCACTTAAAATAAAATAAAAATTAATTTTTGCTTCAAAAGTGACCAATAATGGATTTTTATGAAGAATATCTTGACGGATAAAATGTTGAATATTGTTTTTCATATAAATGCAAATTAAATAATTTATTTAATTGTAAAAAAGGACAGTATCTCACCCTCACTTATAAGTTGCGTGCAAAACATGTACCATTTTTAGATGCAACATGTTGAGAACAGAACGTGATATTGATTTTAACTATTACATTTTTTTGACAATAAACATTCTTGGATGGCAGAATATATGCAACATTTTTGTTTGAAAAGAAAACGCCATTAATTTCTTATAATTATATTTACTTGTAATAAAAAACGAAGAAAACTTTAAATTTTAAGCTGTAGCTTTTTAACTTTTTTATTCTGCGTGACACAAGCTTTTTGTAGCCTTATTTTTTTTCTAGCTCCTGGCAATGCTGATTACCAAATTAATATGCTTTCAAGCCTGTAATTATAAAACCAAAAATAATTGGTTGTTTAACAATTCAGTTAAAAAGGAAATGAACAATTAAGGATTAACAAAATGGGAGCAGAAATGGAAGAATTTTTTGTTCAAGCAATTAATTTCATTTAAACGTTTTAAGCGATATAACTATATGTAAATTATTTTCTGTGTGTTTGTTTCTTTGGTAAAAACAATGTTTATACTTTTCTACTTTTCTATCAGCCGCGTCCACTTTTACAACAAAATTTTCAATAAGATAAGTCAGATTGGTTTTTAAGAAAGGTTGACTTCCTAAATGCATGTTGGCTCGTAGTAATATATACATTGCAGCGTAAGCGTAAATGAAACTCTGAAAAATTTGACAAAATAAAATAATGCAAAATAAATATAAAATGCAGCGCAAAGAGAAGTAAGCGGTTTTTCTTATAATTTAATAAATTTGTGTTTTCACTTATTTACCTTTAATTTTTTATTACGTACTGTAACAAATAATTAGAAAAACTATTATTTCATTTCAAGATTAGAAATGGGAAAAGAATTTCGGGAAAAAGTTATTTATACTCTGGCAACTTGTTATTCAAAATATTAAATTCATAGATGACATGTTCCCATGGTTTCTTTTAACTCTGCATAATCAGTGTTAGTCGTTTCGACTAACTTTTATATCCCATTAGCTGTGTACATATGAAAGTACTTGATTTAGTTTAGAAGCTAATGCTGCTGAAGGCGGGTGCCTTATGTGCTTTAGTTATTCGGTATTATAGTTCTCGTAAAAGTTACGTAGTCGAAACGACTAACACTAGACTTAATGTAACTTTCTTTTTTTTTTTTTTGATAATTTTTTGGACCTTAAATTTTTATATCAAAATCAAGAGAGATAACCTGCTACAAGTTATATTTTTAGAAAAAACGATATATAATTACTACACTTCTACCAATGTTAGTCGTTTCGACTACCATTATTTTCTTCTTTTATGATAACTTTTATATCTTGTTATCTCTTATTGATTTTTTAATTATAAAAAAAGTTAATTTAGTTTAAAAATATTTAGCCCCCTTATCCTAAAAAATGAACGTAGACTTTAATGTCAACGTTAACGAAATTTTTCATATAATTTTTAAAAAAAATTTACTTTAAAGTCTACGTTAATTTTTTTTTTTTTTGGATAAGAGCATAAATCTATAGCATTTTGATTTGGTACACTCCCGGTTTCTCAGATGCAAACGTATTAAAAATTGTATTCAAGGATAATAATGTTTACAGCAGCTTAAGAGCTGGAGCTTATTTGTTTGCACAAATCTAAAAAAATTTTCAATTAAATATGCCCTTTCACCATTGTTTGCTTTATTATGACTGATACAGTGCATCAGGGTTGCAAATTATTAGTATTCAATATCAGTACACAATGTATCAATTTGGTGTTACTTGATACGTTACAAATATACGTTTAGGAAGTCAGATAAATTTCTATTTTTCAATAAATTTTCTCTACATACGAGTACACCCTATTACTTTAAACACCAGTTAAGGCCGGGTAAAAACTACTAATTATCCCATAATAAAATATTCCAAACAGCTTTAACGATTCATTGTGACGTTGGCAATTTAAAAAAATTCAAAATCTAATTACGATTAATGCTCACTTAATTTTTCAAGTTAATAATGCGTACCCGCGAGCAAATTAACAAGTTCTGCTCCATGATTCTCAAAAAAAAAAAAAAAAAATTGCTAAAGTTTTTATGAATTTCAATGTTACATAAGTACCAGCTATCCCATTCTTTTGTGTTGTTTAAAATTTATGAATACCAATTAACTTACTAAGATTTATTGTAATACAAATGTTTCTTTTTAACCTTCGCATTCCCGATAAGTACTTTTTACATAAATGTCCTCAGGGTCATCCATTTTTTTTTAAATATTTCAAGTAAAAAGGTGCTACGTATATATTTAATCAAAAATAATATGGCTATTTTGTTAAGCTTGAGGTCTTATTTTCCAAAATTTTTATTTTTATATCGATATTTCGCTCCAATTTTTGTAGCTTCTTCAGGATATAATTATAAATTAATCAAATTAAATTAATAATTTGAAATATCGATATAAAAATAAAAATTTTGGAAAATAAGACCTCAAGCTTAACAAAATAGCCATATTATTTAAAAGAAAAAGGTCAAATAAAACTAACTAATATTTAATCAAAAATATATACTCGTACATGCATTATCTTTTTAAAAAGGGTATGCTGCATGTATCGTGAATTGAAAAATCTGCGAAATACCACATAGTCCTGTAAATACTAATTTGTGTTAAGCATTATTTTACACAAACCAAATGTGAAATTTGTCATATATAATTTGATTTCTGGTTATATTTTGAAATAAATAATAAGTCGTTGCTGTTAATAATTAAAAATGGAATATATTCTGAATACATATAATATACTAAATGTGAAATAATATTTTTTTTTTGTTTAACCACCCAGGTGGGTTTTCGAGAAATAATACAGAAAAAATTAGGTTAGGTTAGGTTAAACAGGGCGCCTGAATAGGCTCACTTGAGTCCTTTGACGTGGTCCCTTTGTGATACCTGTATAGAGCAAAATGAAGAAGAGAAAAGATAGTGATACAGAAAAAATTAAAAAGTTGAAAAAAAAAAAATTTTATAAAGTGAATTAGATTACATTTTTCGATAAAAAAAATTGTCACTGAGAGTCGAAAGTATTTCTTGCTTTTGCAAAAATTATGTGAAAATTTAAAATCTTACCCGGGTGGGCTTCGTATATGTGTGTTACAAATTAATAATTATTCTCAAGGGTAGTGAAAAGGAGCAGCCAGATTTTGCCTATATGATTTTGTGCTCTCAAATCTGTTTGTAAATTTAATGGAATTTCGTGGAAAATTAATTGAAATAATTGTGGTTTTAGAAAGAAATATTAAAGTTAAACTTAAAGAGACACAAAATGACAATTAGTTGAGCTGTTATACTTGGACTTTTTTTTAAAATGAATCAGTATTAATTCTAGTTAGATAGTGTTCTTATCTTACCAAAATTACCGCTAACTAATTATTTTTTACCACTTTCATATATAATAATTTAATTTATGTAAACGTGTACATAAACAAATGGAAAAACAATATTTATTTACTTTGTAAATTTAATTCCTTCCTTTCTTAAGAAATTATAGGCACTAGCCAATATACTCGTATTTAAAAACCAAACAAACAATAACTCTCACTGCCTGTATGGCTTGGATCGCCATTTCTGCCAGCCTATGTATGTTTGTATTTGTATTTATTTGCCTATGAAAAGAGAGTGTCATAAAAAATGTGAAATCTATTCAATGTAAAAAAAAAATATAAAAAACCAAACAATTAATAACAAGTAAATAAGAAGACGAGCAAGAAGTTTAATGCTTTAAATTTAAAAAAAAAAATTATAAATAAAAAGTTTTCAACTCAGACATTCACCTTTGGTTTAGGCGTAGATTATAAAGAGAAATTAAATTTTATGCAAACAAAAATTTCAAAACAGACCCAAAAATCATATAAAATAATTTTAAATTTTGCATTTTTATTTTTTTAACTAAAAGCTTATGTACAGAGTAGATATATTTATTTGGTAGCAAAAAAGTATTTTGCTGTCAACACATTACCCTTTAAGGTTTCTTTTTCATTAATAAATTTTTTGTTATACAAGATTACGTACCTAACCCGGCACGGCACAAGTTCTTTTGCAAATATTTTATTTACGAGTATTTATATTGAAATGTGTGAAAATAATTAGAAAGAAAAAAAAAAAAGTATTTTTTATGGTCCAAGCTTGGCTTAAGTTTATTTTATTTATATTTTTATAAACTTCACTATTAAGAAGAAAAGTGAATACAAGTTTGTAATTTCTACAACGTAGATCCTTATAAATAGCGGAGTAAAATAAGCGACATCCATCTGTAAACTATCTGTGCAGTCGTTGAAATCAACTTTCTGAAGTCTATAAGCAACGTATAAAAGAATTTAGTATATAAATCAGTCAATTGTTTCTGTCTTTCATTTACTATTGCAATTCAGCCCGATTAATATTTAGTCAAAAACTGGGAATATTTCTATTTTTAACCATTTTTCTGAGTTGTTTTTTTAGTCAGAAGCCACATTCATAAAAAATCAGATGGAAAAAATACAATCGCAATATCAGTTTTTCATTTATGGAAATTTTTTATGCAAATTTTTAATCTGTATGTGTGTTTGATAGAATGTGCAAAATTAAAAATATGAATATTTAGCTAACACAGTGGAATAAGTGTGAGATTCTTCACAGCCGATTTTAACTTATTCCTATTAAATATAATTTTTAAAATTTGTATACGAAGACACAAACATAAAAACAAAAATTACAAAACTAAAAAAGTTTCTTGCTTAAGTCTTTTATTTACAAAAACACAAAAATCATTTATGAAGGCTGCAGCTTAAGTCTTTTGTTCCAAAATATAAAACGAGCATTTTTAAAAGTTTGTAACTTGACTCTTTTATTATTTACATTCTGATTTTTCGGAAACACAAAACTTTTTAATTCATAATTAATCACTCAGCTTATGTTATTTTTCTTTAACCAGTACAAATGGTGCATCAATTGACAATAACCAGTCAATAAATATTTGCAAAATTAATTAACATTTAAATAATATAATTGCCTGACAATAATAGCAAATTAGTTGTTTAAATTAGAGAGTAAAATAAACAAAATAAAAAAAAATTTAATAAGTATATATTTAGTTTCTATCATTTTGTATTTGGAAACTGGGCTGCCCAATACGATAATCATAATAGTAACAAAAATATTACAATTGACTAAAAAACTCTAGATACCACAAAAAAACTTCATTCTGCTACGCTGTTTTAAATATCTGTATCAATAAAAAATGAGCGTTCAATTCGACATATATAAAATTTAAGGTTACTGCATCACACTATCGAAGGGCAAAGTGCAATCGGTTTGCACAATTTTCTTTGAAAGTTACAGCAAACTTAGTTTTTGTTTATCTTTTTCAATTAGCAAGCTCAGTTGGAATATAATATTTTCAAAATTAACGTAAAATTTTTTTAGAAATTGGGTATTTACACTTGATAGTTAATTGCCCAAGGCTTTTGATGTTTTATGATTGAATTTATTTCCATTAAATGCAGTATTTAAAATTAAAAAATAAAATTGGTTAATATTGAACACTTTTTATTTTTGTGAATTTTTAAAAATCAAACATTTTATAGTTTTTTTTTTTTAAATATGTTTTTTTAAAGAAAATTTTTCTTAATTAATAACTCAAAAATTAATGATTCCACTAAAAACATGTTTAGAAACATATGAAAGCCAATTTAACATTTTTAACATATTTCGTAACAAATTCTGAAAAGTCGCTGTCTGAACCAGCCTCTTTAAAAGTCTCTTATTTTACAAAAAAAAAAAAAAAAAAAAAAAAAAAAAATGTCTAAGATATTGATTGTTCAAAGTTCTTTCTGGCTGTCGTATAATGCAATTTAATAAATTTCAAATGCTTAATTGCCATCACAATAAGCGGTTTGGGAATAATTAATTTTCACCAAAAATACAGAAAAATACGGTCTAATTTAATAAATTCACTTAATTATACTATTTGTGTAGTTTTGCTTTAGTTTATTACTTATTTAAATGAGTTTACTTGTAATTTTCATTATAATAATTTGAAAAATGATAAAATTATTATAATTCAATTTAATAATAAAAATACAATAAATACATTTAAGTCTCTATCACTAATACGACCCATTTAAATATTTAAAAAAATTAATTTCACTTTTTGCTTTAATTTAACAAAAAAAATTTTTTATCACTTTTTAAGCTGTTTTATGTTAACGACTTTTGTGTAAAAGAAGATGTAATTTCTCGTTCAATGTTATGTAAGATGCCTGCCTTTGTTTCTTTTATTGTTAAGGCTTATGCAACATGAAATAATAAATTAAATTAACTTGTTCTTTTCATATTAGTGTTACATAACAATAACTGTCTCATATGACTTACACACATGTGTGGGTACGAGTAGATGATGCCATATGGAGTATATGAGCCAAGTTTTCTTGTAAATACATTTAAGATAAAAACATAATTTTGTTTAAAACCTTTTTATTATTATATATAATAAATTGAAAAAAAAAAAAAAAAAAAACAAAAAATTAAGAACGAAAAGCAAATTTTAACAATCGCCTTAAAATGTCTCTTTTTAATAATAAAAATAATAAAAAATAAAGATTTTTATTGTTGAAACACACAAACAAATAAATATTTAAAAGTTGAAAATCCCAGTTGATTAGAAGTTTGTAATTACTTAAGTGCTGAGAAGCTTCTAAAGCATAAGATAAAAGAAGACAACATTTTGTTTTACATTTATGAAATCAAGTTTTTTCGTTTTATGATTTCTATGACAGCAGTGCAAACATTATCATTTTTAAGCGTCTCCTTTGTAAACATAATTAAAACAAATAATAAAAATAAATTAAAAATATAATTTAAATTGTAACATTAAATATCGAGCCAGCAATAATAATATTAAACATCATTTTAAACATACACTGCACAAAAAATTTTGTCTTTTAAATACGCTAAACTTACTCTTGAATTGAGAATGATTTGAAATCAAGTCTCCTTCTCAATATTTATAAATTTTAAAAAAGTGCCACAGTCAGCTTTATTTAGTCTAATACTAAACACAAGTTAAGATTAAATTGTTTGCAAAACTACAGCACGAAAGTCACTGGCTCTCATATAACGCTGCATACAGCATTACAAAACCATTCCTATCGCAAGTAAATAAAAGCGAAATTCTTACGTGAAATGTTGTTGAATGCATAATTCAGAAGAATTTATTAAATTTTTTAAGTTTTCAAGAGCAAAACAATAAATTTTTGTAGTTAACGAATGTTTCTTGTAGTCAAGGTGTCAATTTTTGTTGTTAACCCAGTTTTTAGTTTCCAGTGCATGTAAAATAAAGAATTTCTGAAATTTAAAAGATTTTAAGAATGAAAAATATTTTTTTTTACTAGAGCAATTTTTGAAAGTTTTTTGTGGTGAAGAAGTCAACGATTTTATCAGGAAATAATTAAAATTTTTATAGGTAGAGCCAAACTTTTTAATATTTTTTTTAGTAAAAAATTGCTTAATTAAATTTAATAATAAAAAAAAAATTAAACAAAAATACTTGTGTTCCTGACCAAAAAGAAAGTGAACAGATTAAATATATTCTGAACACATATAAAGGGTGTTTTTTATAGACGTATAGAACTTTAAGTTGGTATTACTGTTCAAGATGGCAACCGATTTAACAGCTGTCAAGTGATTTATTCTCAGTTTGGTTTGGCAATTCATCATGAATAGACTCACGCCTGAACAACGCTTGGGTAGATTCGTCGAATGGGTCCAAAACGAGATTGCCGTTTTACCCGATTTTCATAAGCGAATTTTGTTTAGCGATGAAGCGCACTTCTGGTTGAATGGCTAAGTCAACAAACAAAACTGCCGCATTTGGAGTGAAGTGAATCCTCATGTGTATGTCGAAACACCGTTACATCCAGAAAAACTGACTGTTTGGTGCCCTTTATGGGCTGGTGGAATCATTTTTCCGTACTTCTTCAAAAACGATGATGGCCAGAACGTTACAGTAAATGGTGATCGGTATAGAGCCATGATTACTAACTTTTTCATTCCTGAATTGAACAACCATGATGTCCAGGAGCTGTGGTTTCAACAAGACGGCACAACACGTCACACAGCTCGTGCCACAATCGATTTATTGAATTTCACGTTTTGGACCTGTAAATTGCCCTCCAAGATCTTGTGATTTAACACCGCTAGACTACTTTCTGTGGTCTATGCGGATAAGCCACAAACGCTTGACCATTTGGAAGACAACATTCGCCGTGTTATTGCCGATATACGGCCACAAATGTTGGAAAAAGTCATCGAAAATTGGACGTCCAGATTGGACTACATCCGAGCCAGCCGTGGCGTGGCGGTCATATGCCAGAAATCATATTTAAAATGTAATGCCACAAGATTATCTTTCAGATAAATAAAATTCATGTCAATCGAATAATCCATCGTTGTTTTATTGCAATTTAAAGTTCTATACGTCTATAAAAAACACCCTTTACTAGTTCAGAAATAATAATTTTTTTGCTTAAAAACCCACCTAAATGGGCATTTGGAAAACAAGGCAGAAAAAATTAAAAAATTGAAAAAAAATCCAAAAAGATAATTTAGTAAAATTAATTATATTAAATTTTTCCGTTAAAGAGAAAATATTAGTCACAGAGTCGAGAGCACTTTTTGATTTTTTAAAAATTGTAAGTTATCACTGATTGAAAATTAAAGCGAAAATTAAAAATTTTACAATGGGAATTTGCTTTGAATTCATTCAAGATTGCTTTCCCAGTGAAAGTGAACCAAATTCGAGGGAAATAATATTATTCATGATAAAGGTAAATAGTCATGTTTGATTAAAAATTTAAATTTAAAACAGTTTACAAAGTGTTAGCAAGGTTCTGAGACAACGTATCAATGTGATACGAGTCATATACTAATCAGCAGTACGTCTTTCTGAATTTACTACTTCCTTTCAGAATATACTACTGTTAAAAATTTAATATTAACTTTAGTGTTTTTTATGTGGTGGCACCAACCATGAGCAAAATCAGAAAAATTATTATTTTTTAGATATGCCACAACGCCCCTAACAGACACTTGCACAGGCAGGTGTTAAACTTATAATAACTCCCTTTTTTAATTTTTATTTTATTTTTAAAAAAAAACAAAAAAACTAACAAAAGCAAACAAGAAGTAAAAGCAAGTTAATAAACAAGTAAATACTTTTAAATAAATAATGAACCTTAACTTTGATGCAAATTTCTTTTCATTTAAATATCGTCTCTCTTTCCCTCTTTACTAAGAACACAAGATTAGTTTATAAAAAAAAAAAAAAATCTAAATTAAATGCAGAACAGCAACTTTTGTTCATTTATAAAAGAATTTCCTGTAAATTATATTTTTTCTATATTTAATCTGTCAGCAAATCTTGTTTCTCACAGAGATTTAAAAAAATTTTTCAAAAGGCAAAGAAATTGATTTTTTTTTTTATTATAAAAGAAGATTAATGGTGTTTTAATAAATTAAATTTTAATTGTAGAAAATATAATAAAAAATGGTATACGGGTATACAAACAATTAGAAAATTTTAGAAACTGCTTACATGCGCACTGGGTGGTCAGGTATTTTATATACTAAAAATAAGAGAAAATAAAAATAATACAATTTCAATTAGAATTAGAAGAAGAAACGAGTCACCTGGTCACTGTGGCCAATATAATTTAGCTATTGTGATACTACTCTTAAAATACAAATTCCTCCTAAGTCTAGTATTTATTAAGAATTCAAAAACTTCCTTGTGTGATTTGTACCCCATATTAGCTGGTTGTAGGTAATGATGGCTTACGTAACGTAAACGGATTTAAATTAGACCATAACAGTTCATAAATATATGTTCTGCTATTTCTTTTTTTTTTTTTTGTCTATCTGATATTTTCATATTTGTCAAGAGTGATGTCCAGTCATGAATCCCGTGAGAATGTGAATTTCTTAGCGAATCATTTCTGGTAAATCATTTGTGCATTTTCGGGACTTCAATCGCATGAATGTTTTCGTTGCTTTGATACCCTTTGTCTGTAACCAACACTGTTGCGATTCCTCAGCAGTAGAAACTACTAGCCGCTCTACTTCTAGTGTGTTCGTCTGCGTTCTCTTTATCAGATGAGCCCTGCTAATAAATGCTAGTCTCTTCAGAAGTGCTAGATAACATTAGACTAGTTTTGATCTGCCTGTAATGCCGCTCTACTGTCAGAGTAAATATAGCTATCACTATTATTTGTGACTCTTTCAAGTTCTTCTCTTAGGCATAGCATGTGTTTATTTTGATTTGAAAAACTAAAACTGTAAGATAAGCTTTTTCTTGAATTTTTACCAAATACCTCTCCCAAATTTCATTAAATAATTTACACAAACATTCTAGTATTCTTTATTTTTTTATTTTAAGCTGTTTAATTTGCTCTAAATTAAATAATTTTGTTAATGAGAGAAAGTGAACTGAACTGAGCTAACTGTTCATTATTGTATTACAAGACTGTTTTTGACAGTGAATTCTCTTCTTGGACAACTCAATCGCATTTGAATGCAACTAACCAAAAAACCTAAATTATCGGGCAATCTCATGGGCATACAAAATGGAAAATCCGATTTTGACAGCATGTTAGGTAGTGAAGTTGGCTGCAAAACAATTGGTTTTTTAATTTTGATATTTTCTAAAAAACGCTAAGCACCGTCCTAATTTAAATTGTTCTGACAAGCATCATTTAGATTAGCAATTCTTTTTATATTACTTAGCCTTCTTGCAGTTATTTGTGCTCAGCTTCTCAGTGCACTAAATTAGCTGTACACGCATGCTTACCACGCAGAATATTACAAACCTGAAAACTCAGAAGTCTGTTTTTTTTTATTTCCACAATGAACTTACTTACAAAACTTCAAACAAGGAAAGATGCCTTTAAGCAACTGCTTCAAATTTCTTAAATTTTAATTTAATTATTTTTTTTTTTTATTACTAACACTAGTAACAAATCCATAACTTTATGTATTTGCGTATCACTTTTCTAGAGTAAAAAAAAAACTTGGCTAAATTTAATAACAAATTTTGTGGAAGATTCCAGGCTTGAGTGATTGCTCGCAGTTACAGCAGACATGTAACTTGCAACGTATTTAATAGAGTTACCTCAATTAACCTGTTAGTGGCGTGTGCCTGA
The DNA here is from genome assembly GCA_947397855.1 of Thelaira solivaga. Classification (NCBI taxonomy): domain Eukaryota; kingdom Metazoa; phylum Arthropoda; class Insecta; order Diptera; family Tachinidae; genus Thelaira; species Thelaira solivaga. The sequence continues at coordinate 21,626,420 of OX377610.1, forward strand.
ATTTTTCTTCTTCTTTTACTTGATTTTAAACTTGTTTGTGCTTCTTTTTTTTTATAAAACCTCAAAATATTTACAACTTGTTGTTAGAAACAAAGTTGCAAATACCAAGCAGATATTTGTTTTTAAGTCAATAAAGTGTGATTTAAATATATTCATTCCAGTCTTGGTAAGTAATTGGCAAGAGAAAGTCTTTTTGTCCACTATATTTTTTGTTTGCTTTTTCACGCTTTTGGTAATTAAGCAAACGTATTTCTTTCATTGAATTTTTTCAGACAATTTTAATAAAGACAAATTATTATCTCTTGCGGTTGCTTAAAAATAATTGACACACATACATACATAATATGTATTTCGAAATTTGTCACAATGACACAATAACAACAAGCAAATTGAGGAAAGTAAAATATTTTGTTTATGTGCTGAGGGAAAGGGGCTCTTATTTTCTAATCTGTTTGTAAGTTAATTAAAACATTTTGGCATCAGCCGTTGTGAGATACATCGCTTCTTTAAAGCAACATTTATTATGGTTACCAAGTTTTGTAAATGTTTGGTCGTGTTTGAAAAATTGTCAATGCTGTTCTCAGCTCACATAATTTTTCTTTTTTTTTTATAGGAAGTGGACACAACCTAAAAATTAATTTAGTTAGGGCTGGCAAAGCTAATTTTTGAAAAACAAAAAACACGACTAAACTTTTATATTTAAAAGCTGGGGACCACAATAAGGGCATAAGTTTAAACGAAAATCTTTTTCTGATTTTTTATGGACTTGGTTCAATTAGCCCCTATCTGCAGTCATTAAATTTACTTTCATTTATTTCAATGAAATATTTTTTTAATTCATTCATGCTTTGCTTTACTTTATAACAATTTTTTTAACTTTTTTTTTTGTAAATTTTATCTAGTAAAACATGCGAGTATTGAATTTACATGACAAAATATAAAAAAAAATATTAAATGCTAAAGTACTCGTGTGTATTTAACTGATAAATAGTTTAGTATATAAAACGAAAAGACACATACATGCAAGTAAACCAAATGATTTATTCCATTTGCCCATAAATAGAAAATTTCACTTAATTTTCTCTTCATGTTTCTTGCTCTAATATCATCATGGTATAGCTACTGTTATTGCTTGGCTTAATGAATAAATGGTTGTTTGGTAAAATAAATAAAACTATTTACACTAAAACAAGCCACAAGACTTGTATGTACGAATATCACTTTCAAACCATTTAAATCGAACGAAGATGACACCACTGCATGACTGCATGAATATGAAATTAATTGCATTCTGTGTAATTTTTTTATTTTGTTATAAAAATCTACGCAACCATTACTTACATTTGGGATATTCACTGCTTTTTGAAATAAGTTACGCTTTTTTTCATTGGATGTGAATAGTGTAAACAAAACATATTAAAAGGAAACACATTTAAATTTCAGAGAGAACTAAATTTTTCAACAATCGAAAGTTCAGTTGTGCTAATCAAATATTTTTATAGTGGCAATCAAAAATTGGTTGTACAGCTCTAAATATTATTAAGAGAACTAAATTTTGGAAAGTTAATTATCACAACTGAATGTTTGATTGATAACAAATTTAGTTTTCACAACCAAATTAGTTTTCTCTGTGAACTAGAAATCTATATGAATAAACCAAATGTCGTGCGTTTGTAATTGCATCACGTGAGAACGGTTTCACAGATTTGTCTAATTTTTTTGTTATACGTTCGTCATAGCCCAACTTGGTCTGTTATGATAATAAAAAAATTCACCACGCTAATTACGATTTGGCTAATTTTTTTGTTATATCTTCGTCTCAGACCATACCAGTAACAACAATGATACCAATAACAACAATGGTTCCCACTAATATGGTACGACTTGCAATTACCAAATTGATAATTACCAAATTAGCAACTTTTCTCTAGTTCAATTATGTTCCCTACTCCCGTTTCGGAACACTGTCAGCATTATATTTATGCTTAAAAGTCAGAGAAAAAACAAACAATTTCGTATATTATACAGCGTTTAATGATCGGAATTTTGATATCACAAAAGCAAAGCAATATAAAACTATTTTTTATTGATTTCAATTGGTTATCTGAATATCAAAAAAAAAAAAAAAAAAAAAAAAATATAAATTAAACTTGTTACCAAGATCATTCAAAAATACGTAATTTTCTTCTCATTTTAACTATTTTTATACATCTCAATATAAATAAAATTTGAAGGCAAAACAACGTTATAATTTTCAATTAAATTTATATTTTAAAGCAAAATACTTTTATTTAATTTATTTAATAAAAAGATGTTCTTTAAGTTCACATTTTACACGCGTTTGTAATAAAAGCTGTTGTACCACTTGACAAAAAAATATTTATCCTTAGTTGTGTGAGAAATAAGAGAATGCTGGGTTGTAACTCCGCGACTTTTTGGATTTTTTTTTAGCAAATAAGCGTTTATCGATCAAATATCTTACTGATACAGGATGGATCTAGGTCACTTTATTACTACGTAGTCATGGCGAGTAAGTGGTTCAAAACCGAATCTTGCAATTCTAATTAAAGGCCGTCAGACCGCTACTTAAGCCAACTAAAATAAAGGAAATTATGCACAACTAATTAAGTAGCAAATTTAACATAAAATAAGAAAGTTGTTGATCGCTCAATGATGTTATTATGATTTCATTGTTTTTCCCGTTCAATCTTGCCAGCAGCATAAAAAAGGAAGAATTAAAAAAAGTGGTAATTTTTATTTTTTTATTTATTGAATGTGAACTTGACGCATGACCTCAGCAAAAATAACTTGATTTATTGCCTTAAAGCTTTCTGCCATTTAACGCTGAAGCAGTTAAAAGAATCATGTAAGCAAACAAGAAATTTAATACGCCTTTCACTCTGTTAGAAAACAAATTAGTTTTTATTTCATCTTTTCCGTTAAATGTTTCATGAAAAAATTTGAAAATATTTTTTATTTAAAAAAAAAATTTATTAAAATGTTTTCTCATCAAATATTTCCTTGAGATGTATTAATTTTTTTAAATTAAATTATTTAAAAGTTTTTTATAAGATAATTTAGTGCTTGGGAAAATGTGTAGTAACAATAGTGTATTTTTTATGACTTCCATGACTCTCTATCAAGTTGTTATGATTTTTTGAAGAAGTCTATACTGGTTTTTGTTATACGAGAGTTTTTATCAAGTTACATAAATCGTGTTCTTAATATATTTACTAAAGGGCTGTACAACCATAATTTTATTATAAAATATTACACATACTTGTAGTGAGGAGTGGCTTTTAAGTATATTTGTGCAGCCTTTAATAATTTTTTCAAAGACTATACAGACAGACAAATGTAGCTAAATCGACTTCAGAATATGAAGGCTGTCCAAGGAAAAATGCATTTTTCCATTTTAAAATAAAATCAAGAGTTTTTTTTTTTTTTAAATTACAATTTCTTTAATTGAATTATAAATAAGATAAGTTGCAATTAAGTACGGAATTAAATATTTGCAATGGCAGTTAGTTCGTTCAATTTGTAATGGAGAAAAGTGAAGTCTTAGTTTCAAAATTCCAAGTTCATTGATACTTTTAAATTGGTACTTTTAAATTAAATAAATTTTATTATTAATTTAATTTTAAATCATTAAAAATTTCTTAAAGTACCTTTAATATAAATGAAAAGTAAAATATTGTGTTTTTTACGATTTCTTGCTTCTATTGTCTCCAGCGTTGCCAGGAGCTAGAAAAAAATAAGCTAAATTTGCCTAAAAAAAAAGGCTAGGAAAAGCTAAATCACTCACAAAAAAATGCTAGGAAATAGTTAAAAAACTATCTCTTAAAATTCCTAAAAATAATTATGATTTTTATAAAAAATCAAGAAGAGAACATATTAGGTGTATAACTTTGCTTCTGCCGTATTTTTCCGCAACTCGAGGCTTTATTATAATAAACTGGTTATACATTTATGATTCAAAGTATTGTCCATCACGGGCCACTACTTTCTCCCATCTTTCAGGCAGCGTATGAATCCCGTGTTGAAAAAACTGGTCATCTTTTGAAACAATCCACGAATCGATCCAATTTTTTTACTTCTTCATAAGACTGGAAGTTCTAGTCAGCCAGGCCGTGTGTCATTGATAGAAACAAGTGATAGTCCTAGGGAGCAACGCATGGAGGATACGGCGGGTGGGGTAGGACTTCCCATTTCAACGTTTCCAAGTATGTCTTGACCACTTTTGCAACATGGGGTTGAGCATTGTCATGCTGTAAAATCACTTTATCATGGGTTTCGTTGTATTGCGGCCATTTGTCTTTCAATGCTCGGCTCAAACACATTAATTGCCTTCGATAACGATTGCCTGTGATTGTTTCAGTCGGTTTTAACCACTCATAATACACTACGCCGAGCTGGTCTCACCAAATACAGATCATAACCTTGGAACCGTGAATATTCGGTTTTGCCGTCGATGTGGAAGCATGGCCGCATGATTTTTTGCACTTGGGATTATCGTAATGAACCCATTTTTCGCCCCCAGTCACAATGCGATGCACAAATCCCTTTCGTCTTTGCCTTGCAAGCAGTTATTTACAAGCAAACAAACGCCGTTCAACATCTCTCGGCTTCAACTCGTACGGCACCCAATTTAATTGTTTCTGAATGATTCATGTCTTTCAGGCGTTTTGAAATCTCTTGTTCCGTCACGCCCAATGATCCTGACAATTCTTGTTGCGTTTGACACTAGTCTTGATCAAGTAATGCCTCCAATTCTGCATCTTTGAAAACCTTCTCTCTTCCACCGCCATGTCGGTCTTTGATGTCAAAATCACCGTTCTTGAAGCGTTGAAACCACTCTCAGCACGTTCTTTCACTAATAGCAGTCTCAGCATAGGTATGTGAGAGCATTCGATGAGCCTCAGCCGCAGATTTTTTTATATTAAAACAGAAAATTAAAACCTCCCACATATGAGGAGAATTTGACTCGTAAACTGACCTGTTTAATAGAGAATAACTTTATGATGCAGATACAAATCGACTAATATTTCGATGGTGTTATGTTTACAAATATCTAAGCTCATTGTATCGTAGATGTCGATCTATTTATTTCGACTACCACTTACCGCTACAGCCATCTATTGCAAAACGGCGAAAGCAAAGTAATTATGCAGTTATTAGGTTACTGATTCTATACGAATTTTCAAAAATTCCTTCTCACCCGTTAGATACAGTTTGAGGTGATTTTATATACTAAATTCCAGGTCTATAGCTTTAGCAATTTTAACTGGTCGATGATTAATGATAGATAGATGGTATTTTGTAGGCTTTAGACTGATTTTTTTTCTTTAACAAGTTAAGATTTATTTATGACTTTCTTTGTTAAAACGGTAAGGTGCAAGCTTCACCATGATATAAAGGTACCACACACAGGAAACCAAATTATTTTTTTATATTTAATTAAATAGTATAAATTCATATAATTAATAATAATAATTTTCTTAATAGGAATGATTTGTGAGAATCTTTCATCAGGAAATTAAAAAAAAAATTGTTTTTGTTATTTAATCTGCACAAGCCTGAAAGAAAAATTTAAGAAACAAAAATGCACTGAGTGAAAAAAACAAAAAAAATATGAAAATTATAGGCGTTCACAATTTTCTTCACGTAAATGTTTGTTTCACTTGTGTTGATGATGGATGATGTTATTGTTTGTATACGTAATTTGATAATATTTTTTTATAATTTTGTCATTGGGGTTCATTTATTTCTATATAAGAAAAACAAAAGAAGAAAAAAACTTGAATAAGTAAAAATTCTCATTTTACGGTTATAAGAAATCATTGACCTGACATTAAAAATAATAAAAATTTTATAATCTTTTTTGTTTTTCTTAGAAGAATCTGAATGTCAAAGTCACGATAGTTTTTCTTTTTAGGGGAAAATGTTTACTAATTTTTTTGTGTTGTTGCATAACTTTCGTAATGTCATACTGTCATACTGGTTTTGCATGTTAGTAACCTTAAGTTTCTGCATAAATTAAAAAAAAAAAAAGATTTTGTCAGAAATGTTACTGTAAGAGAAGAGAGAAAATTATATTTATTTCAAAAATGTGATTTTGCTTAAAAAAGCTTTTAAAGGAAAAATGATAAACATTTAAAAAAAAACATATTTTTGGTGGTTACAAAAAAAATGATTTTTAAAACAGGTTTCTATTAAAGTATCAATGTTTTGAATATATCTACAGAAAGAAAAAATAAGCTAAATTTTCCTAAAGAAAAGGCTAGAAAAAAATCTACGCAAAAGTTAAAAAATTTTGATTACAATTCAAAATTTGCTTTATTTTATATTAAAATTATTTTATAGGAATCATTAGTTAATATAAATCAAGCTTAAGATCTCAATGAAAAAATTGCTTTTATTTTAATTTTAAAATATTTTGACTTTCTTTTGAAGGTCTTCCTCAGGGAAACTTATTTTTATAAAAAGAGAACATAAAAAAAGACATTAAGTTCGCTCTTGGCTTTAAATAATTATAAGCGAATTCAATTATTGTTCAACGTCAATGATGAAAAAAATATAATTTAAGATTCCTTCAAGTAAAAATTTTATATTTTGATGTCATGCGATTTCTATGCTTAGATTTTATTTGCTTTACGGTACTAAACAGAAGTACTAGACAACTAAATATGAATTGATTTTTGTCGCGAGGGTGCAGGTATTTCAATGATACTTTTATGCAGAATTATAAATCCGTCTCGAAAAATGTGTCCGAACGAAAATGGAGTACAACTCTCATGGGGCGGAGCTTCAAAGTCTATTTTGAAGCTGCTCGACCGAGTACAGGAGAGGGCGAAGAAGCTTATCGGTGACAGTAGGGTAGCCAATTCTATTGATTCATGTGGAGCACCATCGTAACGTGGGGTGTGTTTCATTGTTCTATCGATACTACAATGGAATGTGTTCCAGCGAAATTAAGGATCATGTTCCCGAAAACCCTACCTTTATACGCACTACGCTTTTTTCGAAGAGAGCCCATCCATTTGTTGTGAAATGACCAATTAATCGCACAACACATTACCGACAGTATTCGTTCTTCAGCCGTGCCGTTCGCCTGTGGAATAATCTTCCTGAATACGTTCTCTCTGGCACTTTCGATGTAGGAGGGTTCAAGTCGAACGTTCACAGACACTACTCCCTATTTTCTCCTTCCCATAACCTATTTTCCTAGTTCCAACACAATGCATTGCATGAGTAGGGGTCATCCTTTGAGTGCTGGTCCTAATAAAAAAAAATCACTTGCACTTAATATAATTAATTAAAAAAAATTTTTTTTAAATACTGAAATTTCTGAAAAATTTTTGTTACAAGTATGAAAATTAGCAGCAACTATTTGGTAAAATTTTTATGGACATCAGAATAAGACTTAAAATTATAATATTTTATAAAACAAAAACATTTTTTTTTCAGTGAACAAATTGTTAAGCGATTCACTAACCCACATTTGATTATAACTTTATTTATATTCAGTATTTTTACTGTATTAAATTTCACTAAAGAAAGAGTTGGAATTTTTTTAAATTTAAATTTTTTTTTTTTTTTGCTGTTACTAACACAAGTGCATAACTATTGCATTTATGTGGTTGATTATTAGTGCTTTATATACCACAGAATTTCATTAAAATTTCATAACTTTGTTAAATGGAAAAGAATGCAAGCAAACTCATTAGATATGCAATTCATTTATCTATTGACTTTGACTACCATATTAAAGAAAACACATCTCTGGCTTATCTATAACCAGAGATTCTGTACTATTAGTTTTTTTTTTTTTTAATGCACAACAAACTTAAAAGTGCTTGGAAACTGAAGCAACAAATGTTTATGTGCTCGTACTAAATTTACATTTTATCGCTTTTACGAAATAGAAAGTGAAAAAATCATTTTAATTAAATTATAAACCAAAAACTCTTGCAAATGCATTTGGTTTTGAATTTTATGTTAAATTTTGTATGATGTAAAAATAAATAAATTTATGCCAACACACACACACACAAGTTTAGTAGAAAAACAAAAATTTATAAGCATTCATACATTTAAAGTAAAATTAAATTTAAAAACACCATCATCATCATCATCATTGCTATCATGCACTCAATGCAATAAAAATTTGTTTAAAAGAAATACAAAATAAATAAAATTTAAGCAACAAAATAAATATTTACAATTTCACTTTCGTTATGAGAGCACACCTAAACGTACTTGTACATACAAACGTGTGGTCACATACATGTATGTACAGCAAAAACAAAAAAAAAAGTTAATACGATTTGGTTATAATATTTAGTGTTACAGCGAAATAATAATAAAATCTAAGCTTATGGCTGAAGACTTCTATTTTTGTTTGTTTTACGATTATTATTTATGGACAATTGTCGCCGGGATGGTATAAAAAATATTAAATAAACAATGAGGCAACTTGCTCAAATGATTAACGAGTATGTGTGCGTGTGTTAATTAATATTTCGCAAAACAAATAAATAATAATTTTTAAAGGCATTACATCACATCACATCCACAGCAATAATATTCGATCTATGAAAAGTTTAAATAAAATTTACTTGCACTTTCTATTTGATCACTGTGCTAAGCAGGAGCTGTTAATTAACAGCTTGTTTTGTTAATTTAATTTTTAAAATTTCTTTAAAAAAGAAATAACACTCAGCATGCTGCGGTCGTAGAGAAGACATTTAGTGAAACTAAATTTCAAGTATTATAACACTGTCTGCTTATCTTTCTTGCAGTTTTTCTCCTTCATTATGATTCATCAAAATAAATTTTTTTTTTCTACTTTGTATCACTTTTTTTGTAAGAGAAAATTTAAAAACTGAAATCATTACCAACAAACTCTTAATTCATAAAATTAACTGTTGAAAGATTTATTTATATACAGATTACACTGTGCACCAAAGAGAAAAAAATCTTTTATAACCTTGTATAACCACTATTTCAGATTCTGAGTATTAAGATTTTCTTTTAAATTAAAATTTTTTATAAAAGATTTTTGCGCAGGCTGCATCTCACATTTCATGATAATTTTTCAATAGCAAAAAAAAAAAGGATTTTTTTTAACACTTTTTTCTCGCGAACTTCAAAAATAATAGTTAAAATTAACAATAAAGTGGGCATAAAATAAAGCCGCTACAATATCGGTTAATTTTTTTTTTTTGCATATTTTGTAACAAAATGGGAAGTACCATTTTAAAGTTATTCTAAGAAATTAATACTAAAGTTTAAATAAGAAAAACAGGCTCCAGTAAAAAGTTTTTAAAAACTTGACACTGGGAGATATGATCTAAACCTGTATCTGTTTGCTTGTGTGTTTTTGATTGTTTCATATACAAACTTTTGTTTTTAAACTGATTTTTTTAAAAATTAGCTACCACACACGCCCATTTCAACGCCTACTTTTCAACGAGTTTACAATTAAAATTCTATTTTCCAAATTATGTCTCTAAGCTTTGGTACATATTTAAAGAAAAATAATAAATTTGCATAAAAAATTTATTACTCATTTGAAATAACAAGGTCGCTGTGTATTTTTCACTTTATGCCAGCTTCTCAATTATTTACCTATCAAAACTCTATTTTCAAAAGGCCTTTTTTTAATTTAAGGATTGCAAAGTAATTAGAGTAAAACAGAGAGAAGGACCGTGTAAAAGCAGCTAGTTATATAAATAACACAATGCTACCGACTGACTAAAAGAGGGTAAAAAAAAAAAATTTAATCACATCAATTAATGTGTTTTGACTCTTGCGGCATATAAAGTTTTCTCTCTTTTTCAAATTTTAATTTAAAATCGGTAACCATGCCCATCTACTATTTTAGATACATGAACCTTTTAACCTTTTAACTCTTCAATTAGTGGTACTTTTTTTGACTGCTTTTCAAAAAGAGAACAAAAAGATCTCTAAACTGAAGCGTTAAAGAGTTTAAATGTTTTACAAAAACATTCCTCTTTGAACACATCAATGATGAAAATTTGACTTAAGCAGCAAAAATAAATCAAAATTTAAAATATGTTTAAAAGTTAATTCGTTCTTATTTAGAGAATTCTAAAAAAATTTTAACAAAACCGATTTTCAGATGGTTTTTTTGTAAGAGAGAAATGTTTTGCATAAAATTTCGCATTGTATTACCAACAACATATATTTTCATTTTGACACTAGCCTGTTGTATATTTTATTGATAGCGAGTGTTTTCAATTTTTTAACAAGAATGTACAAATCAACAATGATTGGTTTTTAACTTAGAAAAAAAATTAACGAACGTTGTGGAATTAACAACAATATGCTGTCAAACTTATAACTTATTAACAAAAGTTGCTAAATAGTCAAAGGATGTTGTCATTTTAACAACCATATTTTATTATTTCGACACTGAATGGTGTCAGCTCTGCAAACGTTATGTTGTCAATAATGCGTTATTAATATGACACCATGTGTTTTCAAAGTGAGCAGAAACATGGTTGATACACTATTGACCACATTAATACCAGCCGGTGTCATTATCTCTCTGGGTGCAGCAGAAAGCTGGAGTAATAACATCTATTAATAGATGACAGAGGAGTTCGGTACTCTAAAAACCTTTGTATTTATATGTCGTATCAAACAATTTCCCTTATATTTTAGGTACATATAAGAAAATGTATAATCTTGATTTAGTTTCAGCTTTAGTTTCTAAAATGTTGTGAAGAAATATTTTTACCTTTTTTTTTTTTGGAAAGTTGTGCTCTGCTATTGTATTTTATCCGATCAAAGCAAATTAGCCACCGTTTGATGTGTAATGTAATAGCATTTCCAACAAGATACGAGTATTTTATAATTATTTATTTAATCTAATCATCTTTTTTGTCTTTTTCAACATACTCTAACCACTCTAAAGAAACGAAAGAAACTCTAAATATTTTGGCTGTACGGCAGTATAATTCATGTAAACCAGCCCTTTCTATAAAATGAAATCACGCCAAAGTTTCAGCTTAAAATGGAAGTGATGTTTTTAATAAGCCAATTTTTAAATTTATTTGTTAGCTTATTTGACCTTTTTATTATAAATTAGAATGGCTAAATTATTAAGCTTGAGGTTGTATAGTACAAATTACTTTTTATATCGATATTTCGCTTTAACTTCCATAGCAATATGATCTCAAGCTTAATAAATTAGCCATTTTTTAATTGTATTCATACACTTTCGGTACTGGTTTTAAAATTGCCTCGATTTATAGAATGGGCGCTGTGCTCATATATTTACCGTAAGTACACAAATTTTTGGCCACACACGATGTGTTTAATATGAACTTTAGTATAAAAAAAGGAAAATTATGTGAAATTACGTTGTGGTTTTTTTTTGTAAACAATTTTAACCAAAATAAATAAAACAAAACATTTAATTTGTTTTCACTTCTTTAACCACATTTATCTCGTTTGTTCGTTCTAAAAATTAAACAAATCTAATGATAGCTTTAAGCCAACATCTTTTCGCCTCTTGCATATTTAGAACATTTTTATTAACCATAAAAAATGAATTTGAAAAAAGAAAAAGGTTAGACAAAAATTCAAAGAAACAAGTTGTAAATTAAACACAATGAGTATGTTGTTGTTGTTGTTGTTGTTGTTGCCCATTGAGTTGTTTTCTTTTTAATGTATAATTAATTTTTGAAATCTCTTTTGTTGAAAAAAATTTTTTAGCAACTGCCTTTTAACATTAACTTTTAAAAAGTTTTCATATTAAAAGTGAAAATTCCTGAACGAATTAGTGAGCATCAGTTTGAGTAAAACGGATATTTTTCCCATTATCCTTTATCCATTATTTATTTCTTTATTTAATGAAAAACATAATAGTTTGTTCAGCAATGAATAGCTGCAATTAACTGAAAATCATGTAAATCTTTGTAATATTCTTGTGAATCATTAGTGATTCTGATTAAATACAAATTTTTTTGTATGAGTGCTTGATTGTGATTAAAAAAAAAAAAAAAAAATGTTTGCAAGTGATTTAAATAACTGCTCTGGAATCTCCACATGTTGCTTGGTAAAAATTTGCTGTAGTAATTGATGATTATAAGGAAATGAATAAAACCTGAAAGTGGTAAAAAAATAATTATAAAAACATATTTCTGTGTGATGCATGAAACACATTCGACACAGCAGACTACCGACTGCAATATGTCAAAAATAGAATACATACGAGTATATTTATATGTAAATGATTATTTTCACGACAACACGACAGCACGACGACACGACGGCAAATACTGTTGCCGTCCATTTAAATCTATTTCTATTTTTGAGTGCGGCAATATGTCTAAATAAATATAAAATAAAATAAAAATGTAAAATAAATTAGTGATTAAACGTATTTTATTCTCAAGACATAAATTTTATTCTGAAGAAAGAAAAGAAAAAAACAAAATACAATTAACTTTAGTGCTATTATTATTTTTATTTAATTTAGGAATGTTGCAGCCGCGTTCAAAAAATGTAATTATATTGCTGCATTGCGACAATTGCTGCATGCTGCACCCTCTTTCGTGTCGTCGTGTAGGCTGCTGTGTCGAATGTGTTTAATACTTAATAATTTCCAACATGTAATTTTATAGCCTATCAGAATTCTCACACAAACACCAACTCTAAATTTTATATCTTTTTAATCCCCAAAAACTCTTAATTTTTCAAGAATTTTCTTATTGACTAGATGTTAATTGATAATTCTTTTAAATATTGAAAATATTTTTTAGTCCTACTGAGTCAAGGCTGGACATCTTAGAGTATATTGCTTTTATTAAATATATTATATATGTTTCGGTTATAGAGCCTCTAGGTTGTCCGACAAGACAGTTAGGACATGGACATGTCTAAGGGTATCCCAGAGTTCAGGCGCAATCCTGTTGAACCAGAGAACGAACATGCAAGTTTGATCTGGCCCAAACTGCACAACAATCGCACCAGTGATCTTAAAAAAACAATTAGTGTAAATCGCATTTTTTCCACACACCTGGATGAGACCTATCTGCCAGGCTTCTCTCCAGTGTTGACTGTGGGAGTCGGCGATTATCATGGATTCACAAGAAGCATAAGCTGGCTTAGGTCGTGACGAACTCTTAACTTTTTCTTCTTCTACTTTTTTTCTTCATCTTTTTCTTCTCATTTTTCTTTTCTTCTTATCCTCTGATCCTTCTTTTTTCTTCTTTTCTTCCCTGCTTCTTTTTTCTATTTTTTTTTCTTTTTCTAATTTTCCTTTAGTTCTTATCTACTTTTTCTTTTTTATTCTTTTTTATTATTATTATTTTTCTCTTCGCTTCTATCTTACTTCTTCTTCTATTTTTTCTTTTCTTCTTTGCTTCTTTTTCTACTTTTCTTCTTCTTCTAATTTTCCTTAAATTCTTCTTTCTTTTTCTTCTTTAATTCTTTTCTTGTTATTTTTATTTTTCTTTTCTTCTCTGCTTCTTTTTCTCCTTTTTTTTATTCTTCTTCTAATTTTCCTTTAATTCTTCTTTTATTTTTTACTCTTCTATTCCTTTTTATTCTTTTTTTTTCTTATAATTTTTTTGTTACTTCTATCTTCCTTTAAATTCTCTCTTTGATATTTTTTTATCGCCAACCTTATACTTTTGCTCTTACTGTCTTACGTTAGTCCCTTTTCATTTTTATCCCTTAAATAAGCTTAACAGTGAAAAAAATAATGCAAACAAATTTTTAAAGTAACAACTGTGAAAATTTATTTAATTTTATGTGAGTATTTATTTGAAAAGGTATCAAAAAAAAAAAAAAATAAGTTGAAAAGAAAATAATCAAACTTAAACTATTTTATAAAATTTTCATTTCTGATTTATTTTCACGGGAATCTAAATGAAATAACCCAAAAAACTATTTGCTTTAAATTTGTTTGAATTGATTTCATTAAAAAAAAGAAAGAACACTAAACAAGAAAGGTTTCTCTAGTTTTCAGGCATTTGATTGCAAATTGTTGAAGTTCAATACTTTATAAAAGCATTCCTTTTATATAAAAGGATATAAAAATTTTTTATTGCTTATAAATATTTGAAAAATATTCGCATGAATATCAATTTAGTAATTTCTTGTAAGGGTAACTTAAAAACGAGCAGTGGTATTCTGGCATTTTAAAATTAAAAAATTTTTTTTTTACTTAATTCAATCAAACAAAAGAAGTGAAGCGTTTTCATGAAAAAACTTGAACTAAAATGTGCTTGAAATAAAATCTATTTAAATAAGAAAAGTACTTTTCATCATAGTGCGGAGTCTGCTAATTTGAGTTATTATTTTTTAATAATAAAAGAGGACTATATATCAAAAATAAAATTATATAAACACCTTATTTATCAGTAGAGACTATAATATCACCGTGACCTATCCAATCTACAATTAAAGTAATCCAAGAATCCTCATGAATCTGGTCATCGTTGGGGGTTTGGTTTTGCTTAGATTTTCTAAGGCCAGTATGCTATTGTTTCAGTAACTAATTCTGCGTCTTTGCATTTTTGGACAAATGCACAGAATGTGTTCCAAGATTTTCTGTCCTTCTTGACACACACCAAAACCTTTTTGTGCAGTTGAACCTACAGTGTAGAATCTAATGTTATTTCTGCTACGCTGAAACAATTTTAGTTATTAAAACTGTAAAAAATTTGATGATTTTTCAAACAATGATAATTTTTCATTGAATCAATGACATGTTATCATGAAAATACTCTTTCAGTGCGATATTTAAAATAGCATCTCTTTAAATACACGCAGAGATAAAACATGGTAAAGGTAACCATATTCTGCTGAAAACATGGTAGGGTTAGGTGTATGATTGCATCTATATTTTTAAACAAAAAATATTGAAAATACTTTTCAACTACACGCAAAGAAAAAAGATGGATGAATATGGTCACCTCAAATATAGTGTGTTATTCACAAAAATGTTATTATTAAGTTGAAAGATCTAAACATTATTCTCATCACGATAAACATGTTTCTAGTTATTTTTAACCATATTATGTTTAGTGTCTTAGATCAACCATATAATTATCATATTATGTTTAATAAAATTTTACTTGAAATCATAAATATGTTAATAGCAAACATAATAATGATAAAAATATGGTTGAATGTAAATTATTTTCTATTTTGTCTCTTTCGCAATCATGTAAATAAAGTGAGTATAAAAGAAAGACGTTCAAACTCAGGTGAGCTTTGTGGCTGAAGCGGTTGAGTGGCGAGTTAATGCTTCTTAACTAAGTGTTCGCAAGTTCGAGCCCTGGTAGAGTCAACTAAAATTTAAAAAAATAAATTTAAACTTGATGTATCATGTAATATGTAAATAATAATAATGTAAATAAATACAAATGGATAGAAAAGAAAAAATTATGGAATAAAAAAAACTTTATTTATACAAAAAATTTAAATAAAATTTTTTAAAATCATATTAAAATATGTATGCATTAAAAAAAATTAAAAAATATTTCTTGCCTTGACCGGGGGTTGAACCGCAACATCTGCAGCTAAAAGCTATTTTTAATATCTTTGATTTAAAAATATATATGGTTAGATGCAATCATAAATCTAACCCTACTATGTTTCCACCAGAATATGGTTGCCTCAACCATATTTTTTCTTTGCGTGTACATACGTTGCAGTTCAACCCCCGGCCAGATCTAAAAAATTTATATGAATTTTTTTTAAATCAATTTTTTATATAAATTCTTTTGTATAAATAAATTTTTTTTATTCTATTGATTTTTTCATTTCTATTAATTGACATTTATTTATTTGCAGCGGGTTTGATTTTTTTTATTTGACTCTAGAAGGATTTGAACTTTGAAATAAGTATTTAGTTAAAAAGCATTAACTCGCCGCTAAACCACTTTATCCACAAAGTTCAGTTGCGCTTGAACGATTCAGTTTTTGTTTTATATTCACTTTATTTATGTGGTTGCAGTAGAAAACAATTTTTCTCATTATTATGTTTCCTATAAACATATTTATGGTTTCAGTTAAAATTTTATAAAAAATAATATGATAATGAAACATTTGATCTATGACAGTAAACATATTATAGTTAAAAATAACTAGAAACATGTTTATCGTGATCGTAATAACGCTTGGAAGCTTCAAATTAACAATAATTTTATGACTCTTTTTAACTCTTATTCAATTTAGCATCATCGACATCATCATCAATTTTATAGCAAAATCATTTTTTATAATCATTGACACCAACTTAATTATGATTTGGTATTCTCTAACACTATCGTGATGACGTCTTATATCTATTATCTATAATTTTAAATATCATATTTACTATCTTAGTCTTATTTTTTTAAAATTTTGGATACAATATTTTTTTAAAATTTTATTTTATGAAAAACCACACGAAACTATTGACTTGAAACTTTCTTTCGTAATACCAAATTAATATTAAATATTTTTTAATATTGACAACTGTAATAAGAATTTACTACTACTGATAAAAAATTACATGGTTTTGCGGCGATGACTCCAAATTTAATAAATGTGATTATTTAAAATATTTTCTTTTTTAATGCTAACTAATTTCTTTAATTTTAATTTAAATTTTAACAAATTACAATTTTGTGTTATAAGAAATTAAATAAAGCTAAATTAAAGCATCACTTTTTTTATTAACAAGACTGTTAACATTAATTTCTATTTTATTTTAATGTTTTTCTGTCTTGCAGCTGTGTAAATTTTACTTATTCTTATTTTCATCGATTTTTGTTTCATTTAATTTGAATGCCGACAAGCAGGTCTAAAGAAAATATTTGAAAACTCTTTTGTGAATAAAATTCTCATGCAAGTAATGGGCAGACATAAGTAGAAGAGCAAAAAAAATTTATAAATTTTTTACTTTATTTTTTAAATTTTATTTACAAAAAGTTTGTACAGCAGGCAATTTTTGTATTAAAAAATGTGGTGCTGTGTTATCAATGTTGAATATAAAAGTTATGATGATGATGATTATGATGATGTTGTTGTTAATAAAAAAATATGGAAAACAAGCAAAATTGTAAAAGAAAATAAAGATAATCATAACTTGGAATAAAATACTTTAATTAAATATTAAATTTAATTATACAAAGCAGAAAAGGTCAAGCAAATGTATCTAGAGATAATATCCATAGACCCATACCATACACACAAGCACAATTTTTGGAAAGTTGTGACTAGACGCAAACAGACTAAGCACCTTCATGGTATTGCATATCTATTCCAATAAATGCACTAAATAAGAGTGACCTCGGCTTAACGGGCACTGTGATCTTAGATACCACCAGTTTCAGACAGAAGATATTATAATCAACAAGTGCAGATTGACAACATTGGTTACAGTAATAAATTCTCTTCTCTCCTATTCAAAGTAAAAATAAGATTGAAAACATAGTTTATTCTTCTCAAAAACCATATTTTTAATATAAAGCATCTGAACATTATTATGATCACGATAAGCATGTGTTTAGTAATTTTTAATCGTACTATGTTTACAGTCATACGTATGGTTGAACTAATCATATTATTTTTAAAAAATTTTAACTAAAACCATTTATATGTTTATAGTAAACATGTTGTGATTACAGTAAACATAATACGTTTAATTAGATTAAAACAAACATGGTTGAAAATAAATTGTTTTCTATTTTTTCTCTTCCCCAATCATATAAATAAAGTGAAGATAAACAAAAACTTAATCGTTCAAACTTAACTGAACTTTGTGGCTAAAGTGTTTAAGTGGCAAGTTAATGCTTATTCTTTTTTGCATATGACCTTGGTAGAGTCATATAAAATTGGAAAAACTTCAAACCCGCTATATTAATAGCATTAATAATCAATTGATAGAAACGGAAAAGTCAGTGGAACACAAAAATGTTTATTTATACAATAAATTTATAAAATTTTTTTTTTTTAAACTGTATATAAAATTTATAAAAACTGTATATGTGACAGCGCATAGAGAAAGGGATGTGGACAACATCTGAGCATCGAATGAGACCGATCCCATGCCCCAAAAGTGTTCCCTCCCAGAGATACGCGCGTTTTATGAAAAGTATGCTACACCAAAGATACACGTATTTAAATCTTTAAAATGGCTCTCCTGAACAAAACCGGTTTTTACCCTTAGGTCCCTTTCTATTTTGCGCGTCACATATAAAATTCTTTTTTTACCTGAAATTTTAGCTGAAAGGCATTTTGAAAAATATTTTTATATGATTAGATACAATCACAAATCAAACCTTACTATGTTTCCACACAAAAATATAGTTAGCTCAACCATATTTGTTTCATGTGATTTTTTTTTTTACCGACTTTAGGAATTTTTTTCTTTTGTTTTGATGTTTTGCTTGGTCATGTGCTATATTTATGTTTGTCATTTATTTTACAAACTTTTTTAGCTAAATTCTTGTTTTTATTTCTTTTTAAGTTTTACTTTATAGTCTTTCTAAATATTGACAAAAATTTCATGTTGATGTTTTTTCTACTTTAATTTTTCTTTTTCTATTTTAATTTCCTGATAACTGCGTTGTATTTAGTAGTCGCTGCTAATTACAGATATTAAGCATCAGTAATGCTAAAAAAATAAAATTTATTTCTTTTAGGAGATTAAAAGAATATCTTTTATTTAATTTAAAAAGCTTTTAAACAAATGACTCTAATTAAACAACAATAAAAACCAGCAACAAGTTAAGCAAAACATTTTTTTTTTTCAAAAGTTTTTAAAATAAAAAGAAAAAGTTTCATTTGCCTGTTTGTTATAATTAATGAATTGAAGTAATTGCAAAAATTTTAGTTACATTTAAAACTCTATTTTAAAGTGTCTTTTCTTTTATACGATTTTTCAGATGCTGCTGTAAGAAAAAATCTAAACAAAAGACAATTTCAAAGAAATTTGAAAAGAAGAAATTGAAAACCTAATGAAAAAGCTAGACGTAAAAATCAATTTAAATCTATTTTAAGAAAATGGAAAACCTTTTATTTATTAAAAAACGTCCCACTGATTATAAAGCTAACAAGAGATTTAACAAATTAATGATGACAGCAAACGTCTCAGTAAACTTGACACAATTTTATAAAAAATATATTTGCTTAAATTTAGCAACACATTTACTGTATAAAAACAGATGGAGAACATGCAGAGAGTCCCAGTATAAAAACAAATACAGAAAATATAATTTAATCACAACAAAACATACTCTTAAAAAATGGTCCTTTAGTTTTAATAAACAATGTGTTTGGCTAATGTTTTGTTTGCTGGTATTTCTTACGCAACATGTTCATTCATTACAAGCAATAACAAAAACACAGGAACAAAAGGCGGTTGATAACAAAAGACCAACAACAACAAATAGTTTTTATAGTCAAATCTTATCCTCAAATGGAGAAACTAACATTGTTGATAACAAAGGACTAAACAAAACTAATAATGATGATGATGATGATATGTTTCGTCCTTTTGTGCCCACCAAACAATTGGAATTATTAGCCCACAAAGTGTTTGCACCATCTGGACAATATCATGTTTTTCAGCCCACAAATACAGATTTAAGACATGTTGTTACGTTGCAACAACACAAAAGAAAAACTAATAAAACACGCTCAGCTCAAACAACAACTACAAAGCAAAATTTTAGCATCGATAATGTAAAAGAACGTGAAGCCAATAATTCTAGTTATTCAAAACAACAAAGCCATAAGGTGAAAAGAAAATACCATGATCTAAATCATAATCATAAACAAAAACATAAGCAACACCCGCAGCAAGAACATGAACATGAAATTTCATATCAAAATGATGTAACAACAGATTTAAAAAGTCTGGAAGATTTATTGGTCGAGTATGTAACGAATGAAGTAATGCCTGGCCTTATAGTTGAACTACCAAATGAAACCGGCAATACACGCAAAATAAGGCAAACTTCTGCTACAGATGCCAACATTAAATTAGATTTGCCACGCTCTTTGGCAACAGGTCGTTTATTATTTTTAACAGGTACGAAAAATATTTTCTTATTTATTTAATTTTAAACATTTTTTTTGTTTCTTTTAACAGGTCTTAAAAAGGTTTTATGGCCCGTGTTTATGGGCTTACAAATATTAAAATCAGTGCTTATCGCCATGTTTATACCAGCTCTAATTGGTTCATTTACAAAATTGCTGGGTAAAGGTAAGCAACACTTTCTAGAATTTTATGTGGATAATTGTAAATTAAAAAATGCATTTACAACAACATAATTAAGTTCTTAAATAAATTTCTTTTTATTGTTTCGCAATAATTTTTAATCTGCTAGAAGAGCACCAGTGCTATTTTCTTTACTTAACCCAAAACAAATAAAACTCCTGCAGAACATTTTTCAGTGTTCATTTTTTCCTTTTTGTATTATTTAAATTATTTTTCTGAAGCGCACGATTAGTTAAATAACGACTATACTTTAGTTAATGTTATTATTATTACTTCAACTAAATATAACCAGTAATTAGTGTAAGAATGTAAGTTCGGAAGTTATAAGAATTAACTAAAGATTATTTGATGGAAACATTTTATAATAAAAGTTATAAGTTAAACCTTAAATTCTTTTACTATGAAACTAATCAAAATTTTTTATATTTTTGTCTTACGATTATAGGTATAGCAACCGGCTCGGCTCCTCTTTTTATACGTCCATTGGACCCGCCTCAAGAACTTGATTTCCGAGATAATACTATTAACTTTGATGATGACCATAAGTTCCTAGTAACGGATGATGGCATAAGAGGCAATGGTCCATACATGTACAATCAACCGGGTTTGTTAGAGAAAAAAAATTATAAAAATTATAAAAATCTTTGCCCTTAATACAATCTTTATTTCTATTCTAGGTGCCACACAAATGAACAACGAATATGTTTTTGATCCCTCTGCTAACAATAATCAAGCATCTTTTACCCGTTTAGGCATGAATGAACGGCAACATCAATTGATGCAAGATTCCTACATGAGTGCTTTACAAAGTATAGGTTCAGCATCATTTAAAAATTCTGGCTCCTTATCAAGTGGTTCTTCTGGTTTGGTGGCACCCATGGCAAAACGACCACCACCAGCTGCAAATGTGAATACATTCCAACAATTTCAAAAAGTACCCGACTCTTCACTGCTACTTTCGAACTATGATCCGTTTTATAGTCCGCTGCTGTCACGTTTGGATTCTGTGTTTGCACAATTAAAATTGAATTCAGAGAAAGAGACTTGTCGCGAAAAGCTTATATGCTTAATGTATGCAAATCCAGCTAAATATGCCCCCTACAGCAATTTGGTATCAGCTCAATTAAGCCGGTAAGTGAATTTGAAATAATTATTTTAAATTGAAACAAGTTAAATTCGGCTGTGCTGAGTCTTATATATCCTTCAATATGCCAGTAAAATATTAATATTTTTCATTTTCCTCAGCCTTCTAAAATATCAAAAACATTAAAAAAAAATTAAGGTAGTGAAGATAAATATGCCGAGTTAAATATGTTTTCAGTATTAATGGTGTATTTATCATATACGTCTTACGTCACTAAATACTTTTAAATATATTTTTAGCAGTAGTTTAGCGGAGGTCGTCTAGATTGGTAACCTATTGCCCAAATACTCAGAAGTTACTTTGGATTATATTTAATTTTTTTTTAACTTCCATGCGCTATTGCTCTGAGAAATTTTCACAGCTTACGGATAAAGATTACGGAATGGGACACATATCATTTTAGAGAGAAGGTCGTCTAGCTTTGCAATCTACTAAACAAATACTCAGAAGTTTCTTTGAACTATTTAAAAATTTTTTTTGAAATTTCCATTGATAACCTTCAAATTCTTTATCGATCGTGTGATATATTTTGTTTTAGTCTAAACATTAAATTTTTTATTCCTTTTTTCTACAAAACTTTAGTGTTTTATTGAAGAAGCATTCTTTATTGATGTCCATCAATGCAAATGCAGATTTTTTTTTTTTTGGAAATTTCTATTTTTCATCATACAACCTTTTTGGTGTCAAATTACAACCTGTGTCGATTGATTGCAAAAAAAGAAAAAAAAAATATGAAATAGAGAAATGGCTTTTTAAATCAACTTTTTTAAAACAAACAAATTTTTAGTTTTTCTGGTTTGTAAGGCTGGGCAAAACTTGCTATTGCCCTAAATAACTCACTGAAACGTTAAATAATGCAAACGAAAGGAATGGCCTGTTTTAAACTAAAACTTTTTTGTAGATGATAAATATGGATAAAATAGAAATGCTAAAAACATTTTTTTATACAGACTACAAAAGCGTAGAAAATTAAAAAAAATAAATGTCAATTTTTACAAGCTAAACTTTTAAGCAACATATTACACTGTGAAACAAAAAAATATCTGGGAAGTGATATTATTTTTCTGCTGAGTGCTGTTGAATACAATAAGAATCTGTTTTTGGAATTTGCCAAACTTCCCCAAAACCGGTTTTTTGTACCTTCATGCATTTATAAACCAGTCACTTAATTGAATATCAACCAATTTTAAGTTTCTCAGTGAATTTAGCAAGAAAACATTAAGGCCGTTTAAATGGAATATACTCATATATCATTTAAGTAAATGTGAGAAATCTGTTCGTTTTGCTCCGACAAACAAAAAAAATTTTTTTTAAATTTTTTTATCCTTTTTCAATTTTTTACAAAGTATTTTATTAACGCGCGAACTGTTAAATTTTTTTATTTATTTTTAAAATATGTTTATCTATTAGTAAAATCCAATTTTTTTAATTCGTTAAAAGTTTACTTTCTTATTAAACTTTTTATCAAAATAAATTTTTTCCAGAAATACAATTTTTAGCCATTTCACTCAAAAATGTTTATTTAGAGGTTTTTTTTTTTTTTTTTTTAACTCAGCATCATGAGTATGCCTTTGAAGGGATCAAAAATATTCCAAAAATTATTTTTATTTTATTTTTCAATCATTTCCTAGTGAAGTGCCCCAGGTTGTCAGGGCAGAAGTCCAAATGAATTTTTATGGACATATTGCAGTCCATGTCACCATACGCACTTAAAAATTTATCACAAACCACGACATAATCGTCGCTTTTGTGATTACCAAGAAAATTATCACATAGTGCAAAAATTTTTCAATGGAACTTAGCTTCTTCTAATGTTGCGAATTTGAGGTACAATAAATATACTTAAGATTCAGCAGAACAGATAAATGAGATAAGAGAGTATTCGATTTAGAAAGAAAGAATAAATGCCTCCTTTTATTTTGGCGTCACTTAATTTAGAGAACATCGGCTTAAGTTGGCAAAAAGCTTCTTTAGATGCAGAACTGTATCCTTAGCCTTATCTAATATTTAATATGTTTTTCTCTCCATAAAATTCGTTCATAGTGATGTTGTGATCTAGTACTCCATTCACAAAGATGTCTTGTGTAAACACTTTGCATATTGAAACAATTTTTAGTTGAATCAATTAAACATTTTATTAAAAAATTTATACATATTTTGTATGATTTTTGAAGTAAAGTATTTCAATCAAATTTATATATTAAAAAAAAGTTTTTGGTCCTTCGAAAGTGAATATTTCATTTATTTTATAAATAACTTTATTTTTAAAATTTCTTTTATTGTCCATTTTTTTTTTCAGCGAACTGAATGAATTACGCAAACCCACTTCAGATAATCCTGACATTTTGAGATTCTTTAAGTACATGCGTGCTGCCAAGGATGGACAAGATGGTGTTGAATGTGAAAAAACATTTGATAAATGTGAAGAATTTAAAGATTTCGAAAATCCAGCAATGGTATCCACTTATCATGATATCAATAAATTAGTGCAAGCCAGAAAATTCAAGTAAAAAAAAAAGGAACAAAAAAGTTAGACCACAAAATAAAAAATTACTTTGGTATAAAACCAAACTTAGTTAGGATGTAGAGAAGCTTTAACAAAATTTAATAATACGCACCACAATTAAATCAAATATTGACACGAAATATTTTCTAAGAAAGAAGCACAAGTTATTTATAACCAAAATAAACAAGATTTATCTTTGTTTTTCTGGTTGTTATGAATTTTCTTTTTTGTTTATTGGAAAAAAAGAGCCATAGTTTGGAATAGATTTTTATTTGTTTAATAATTATTAATTTTACAATTAAGTATTAAAAAGAGCTCAGTTTTGAGGCAATATAACATTATAAGTTATGTATGATCCTTAAAAAAAATTAATCAAACATTACAGATTGATTAAAGGACAAAAAAAAAAAATGATTACAATATTAAAACTGCTTCGTCTGAGAAAACATTTGCAATTGATTTTTATGGTTTATAGAAACACTTGTGCTTTAATAAAAATAAAATTAATCGAACATTATGGACTGATTAAAAACAATTATAAATTCTTGTAAAATAGCTAGCTTATGGGCTACCACAAAGAAATGTTAATTTCCTTCATTTAACCTCATTTGCTTAATTTCAATAGGACAAGTTTCATATTAAATATAAATTAAATTAATCAAACCTTATAGACTGATGAATAAAAACACAGAGAAAATGAATAAAATGTTTTAGCTGTGTCTTTCCGTGAAATAGTGTATGGGTTGCTCCATAAAAAAGTTAATATTGGGTGCGCTCATAATACGTAACTGTTGAATAGTTGTCTTTGAAACGTATAGTTCAACAATTGCTCTCAACTCAACTGCTGCCATTTTTTCCTTTAACAAAATATTTTAGCTGACTAAAGCCAACATGTTGTACTAAGGCTGATCGAAGAGAGCTATGCCGTTTAATTGTAATGCAGCGCCGCTTTATTAGCTGACCACCGCAAAATAATTTCTTGCATTTTACAATAGAACGGTGATAAATTAACCAAATAAAGAAATAAAATTAAAATAAACTTAATTTCACCAGCTATGGGTGTTAGTTAATTGTGTACAACGTTAAACCTTTTTTTTTTTTTAACATGGCGGCGGCTTAGCGTTGCATTAAAAATACTATGGGTGCAGCTTTCTAATTTTATTGTAGCCTTTGTTCTTTATTTTGTGCTGAAAATTTTAATCGTAATATATAAAATTCGACTCTTCGTAATTTCTCTGTATGCCTTTGGGTGATGCCTTGGAAGGTTTAGCGTCACAAATCCGCCCGGCAGGTGGGTATCTCGGCTTATTTATCTACTACCTGTTTTTACCCGGTCTTGCACGGTACTTTAGTTTATGAGTACGATTTCTTGAGTAACAAGATATATAAAAATTTTAAAGCAAAACAACGTTTGCCGGGTCAACTAAAAATAAAACAAATCCTTCAACAATTGGTCAATAAATCCATTGCAAATTCTTTATTATTATTATTAGTTAAACAAATTGTTTGAGTTGAGTTCGTATTATCCATAATTTTAGTTAAACAAATTGTTTTAGTTGATTTGAACTATTTTATTTTTTTATTTATTTTGTCACTTTTTTTATAATTTTATTTTTTTTTTTCAATAGACAAGTGAGTATCTATCAGCTACTCATTTAGTGGCATATTCATCAAGTCGTTTGAGCTTTAACAGATACGTCCTATGAACGCCCCCATTGTATAATATACAATAATAATAATAACATAACCACAGCATTGATTTAAAACTTTTTTTTTGTTTTTCGTTTCACTGTGTACTCTGTCTTATGAACCCATTTATTCATTACGTTACGTCATTGTATTAATTGATAACGTTTTTCGTCCCTTATGAAAAAACTTGTGCTTTAAATAAAAATCAAATTAATCAAACATTATAGGCTGCTGTGCTATTAGATCTAATTATAATGATGTTATGAAGTGGCCTTTCCTTGGAATTGCTCGTATATAAAGTTTTTTCTTCTCAAATAAGCTGTTAGTAAATTGAATAACTTTAATAATATTTTTTGTACTTGAACTAAAATGTTATTTCGATATGTGAGCGTTACATTGATTTACTTATTTATTTAATTTTTAATTATCAAACATGTGAATTGTATTTAATTTATTTATTATTTATTTATTTATTCATATAGATTAATATTTAATTTAATATTTTAGAAATTTATTTATAAGCTATAATTAATATGTAAATAGAAATAAATTCATTTAGTTTTTAAGTAACTTATTTTAAATACAACAAACTATTACAAGTCATAAAAAAACCTACAATATCGCAATAAATTTTTTAATGTCAGGAGGCCATAGTCGCTATTTTTTTTTTTAGAAACGATTATAAGTTCATGAAGCTGCACAATAGATATTAAAGGTTGCGGTGCAATTCTAGCCCATAGTGATAAAAATATATGAAATTCTTATTAAAAGTGTAATTTATTGTGACTATGATTCTTTACTCTGTAGAGCTTTAAATTGTTGAAAATAACATAAATTGCAAAATTCATTATATATATAAAATTCGTTTAAAATTTAATTTTGATAATAAAAAAAAAATAAAAAATTATTCAACAGATGAAATCAACTTGTCATTAAAATTTGAAAACGACCTCGGGCATTGGACACAACAGCTGTTGTTAACTAAACATATTATGGATGTACAATTTGAGAAATTTAAACAGGAGCTCAACTGTTGCGGCCATAAATGAATGAATGAATTTGGATTTTTTTCCCTGTATTCTCTTCAGTATGCACACTATTTGGATATATTGTCATTTAAGGACTAAAAAATTTCTGTTCCCTGTGCTAAGTACGATTTTGAAATGCATATGATCACGGCTTATTCAATTTGATTAAGCTTGTTCTCATACAAGTTTACGTGATTGTCAATTAAAGTAATCAAATCAAGCTGTTTTGAAAAAGAGATTAATAGTTCATGTTATTTATACATAAAACTGTATTAGTATTACACTCCTCGCCACATGAATAGGACATCCTCTTTTCTAATAATTTATGCGTTAAAAACTTCTAAACTACAAAAGATAGAACCTTATTTTTTTTTTATTATTAAAAGCACATTTGATACCCTGTAAAATGTATCACTCAAAATTTTTTTTCTTGCCTCGTTTCGAGCCAAAAATTATTTTTGTTATTGAATATGAAAAAAAAAGTTATTAAGATTTTGCGCCACTTGAATAGAACACCCCATAGAAAAAAAGATTTTTTTCACAGTTTTGAACAAATTTAAATATTTTTATTTATATTTTATTAAATTCTAAATGGTCTAAAGCTATACTAATAATGTGTTGAGCCACCTTTTTTAAGGATTACTTCGTAAATACGATTTGGAATGGATTCAAATAATCGAGGGGAATTGAAGACCAAGCAGTTTTGATCGCTTCAATAAGTTCCTCCTTGGTATCGTACTGCTTACCGGAAGCGTAAAGCTTTCGATCGAGACAACCCCCAACATTTTCTATAATATTCAGATCTGGGGAGTATGGTGGCCAGTCAAGCGTTCTTATATTCTGTTCTGTATATATAACACCGTGAGTTATTTATTTTCATTCTGAATAATTTTTAACAAGTGCGAGAACCTGTAGAGCAAATCAGTAACTTTTATTACGAACATTTGTATCGAAAAATAAGTATAACGATATTTTATTAAATTCGCTATTCAGTAAATTTTCAATTGCTAAAAAAGAAAAGAAAACAAAACATATAAATAAATTGTTTATTCCATTAACAGATTAATGCTTTAACCAAAATGTTGAATCGAATTGACCTTTTTTGTCGAAACCATTTTAATGAAATTTATTTCATGATAATAAATATTACATTCGATTAGAGATAATTTATGTCTAACACCAAATGAATATAAAACTTTGTTTATTGCATTTTGATGTGTTTTAATTGTTGGATTTTTTTTTACGTTTTCTGTTTTAGTGGTAGACAGACCATCACATGAATTTTATGTTGGGCATATTGATAATGACGGCTACAATATTTAATCAATTTGTTAAAGTTGATTAGTTAAGAATATTAAGAAATGATAAAATTTATTTTATGCTTCTCTTTTATCTATATTTTTTCTATATTTGAATTAGATTTAAAAAAAATATAAAAACACGAAAAAAATGTCTTAAAAGTCCAATAAACAAAAATAAAAATCCATTATTCATGTTTATATAAATTTAATAAATTAATTGAAAAATATTTTTCAGTTATTTAATCACATTTTTTTTCTTATAAACCAAACAAACTTAAGTGTTATTAAATATTGTGATAACTAATAATTTTTTTTTTTTCATTTTGATTGTATTGTTTATGAAAAACTAATAACATTAAAAATATCGGTCTATTTAAAAACAGAACTTTAAAGCACACAATGCATCTGCCAATAAAAATGAACTATGACTACCGAGTAACCAAAGGTGACAGAGTGCAGATTTGCATGTATTTTCTGTCTATCTTTTTTGCACAAATCTCGAGTTTTTAATTGATTTTGCTCGGTTAGTTTTTGCACTTTCAAATTGATGTTTATTATCACTTTTACTTTAAATTGCATACAAAATAACAAAAATCTTACAGATACTTCCAGTATGTGAATTTTAATTCAACAAATAACTTTTTTGTATTTTTACTTGGAGCTTTTTAATTCAGTATATGTAAATTTTATCAATAATATTTCCATGTAATTGCATACTATTGAAGGTAAATAATATTTTGTTTGTTATTCAATTTCAGATAATTTGAAATGCAAAAAAAAAAAATTTATATAAGCTTCAGATACTGGTTTGGTGTGATTCACAATAATAAATATTCTCGTACATATATGTATATATTTTTCTTTTTAATTAATATGGCTATTTTATTAATCTTGAGGTCTTATTTTATAAATTTATTTTTATATCGATATTGCTTCTTCAGGATATAATTATTAAGAAACTACGCTAGTTGGAGCGAAATAACGATATAAAAATAAATTTATAAAATAAGACTTCTAGCTTAATAAAATAGCCATATTATATAAATAGTCACCTTACCCTGCGTTTACACTGGAAACTACTTTCTTGAAATGGTTGTATACGTATTATGAATAAAACTTTCTATGAAATAAGCTACTTTCTTGTAAATTTCTTGCGCGATTACACAGGAAAGTAAAAATTCATTTTTAAAATGTCGTCGATGCGAAGAGTTGCATTAAAAAATAGAAATAGAAATAAAAAGCCAAAATAAAAACAATAAATTTTAACAGAATAAAAAAACAGGGATTAGAAGAACGATATAAATAATTACATTTATAGTATTTTGACTATTTACTCTTATCTTCATTTTTACTGTGTTTTTTGTTACCTAAATAGAATTACAATACCTATGACAATAAGAAATGTATAGGACAATAGTTGGAAATAATTTTTATTATTAATTTTTTTTGAGCTTATTGCTATAATAAGATATCAATTGTATTCTCTATATATATTTTATAAAAAATATTACAATTATTTTCATATATAAATTAGAATTTTACCACAATCCTGTAAATTTTTTTAAATCTTTTTAAAAGGTAACAGTTTTATTTATTTGTCATTTTACTTTCAGAAAGTGTCAAAAAAAAATTACTTTCTTGAAAATTACTTTACTGAAATTTATTTATATTTAAATAATTATTTTTAATTAACAGCCCACATATTCTATTAAATATTAATTTATAATAAATATTTCCCCTAATAATATTTAAAATAAAATTAATTTTAATATAATGTTGAAAGCTAGGTGGAAAGTAACAAAGTTGTCAATGTGTTAGTGAAAAAGTTTGAGTGTATTGCACTTTCCTGTGTAAACGCTAGGTTAGAGAATGAGGATTTTTTTTTTTAATTGGTTTATTTTGCACACTGCAACCACTATACTTAGCCATTTATTAACCTCATTTTTTATAAATAAGTTTTGGATACTTATTGTAATTTTCTTATAGAAAGATTCAATAAAAAAAAAAAAATTATTAACCGATTTTCAAAAGTCGATAAAATTAAATTCTTTAAACAGAAGAAAAAGAATTCCATTTGAAAACATAGAAGTTGTAATTTGAAACTCTAAAAAACCCGGTTTTCACTGCATTTGCCATTATAAAATCACTTTACAAAGTGACCTAAAAAAGCTAAAGATATTTTCGTTTTTTATATTTCTCTCAACTTTTGCATTATAGTGTAATTTAAAATCTGCTCATAAGTTTTAAAAATATCGTTAAAGTAATAACGAAAAATGTATTCTTTCTACAAGATTAAGAAATTTTTTAATTTTAAAAAAAATCATTTGAAATATTTAGAAGGAGGCAAAACTCCAACGTTTCTTTATGCGAAATTATAGCCTCATAAGTTTCAAACAAATCGTTGAACAAATTTAATATCTATTTATTCTCTAAAATACACTATTTTGTTAGTAACAAATGTTATCATATGCCTCCGCTAGTATTTATTTCTTTGCCGTGTTTGCTGGCAAGTGTAATTCTTTCCGCATATTTCATTTTTATATATTTTTCAAACAAAATGTTCATAAACTTTTATTTCTTCCATGCCATTTTCACTTTTTTTCTACTTTTTATTAGATTTTTGCTTCATTAAGTAACCAAAGTAAATCAAGATGTTATAATATCAGTCATGTACGTCATAGTCAATGTTAACTTTTTTTTTTTGGTTTTTGAAATTTGATTATGATTTTGTGGTGGGTGTAACAACACATTTAAAACAGCTTTAGCTTTAGTGAACCGTAAAATGAAATTGATATGCTAAATTAAATAAAGAACGAACGCCATTATTAAATCGAAGACAATTAAAGTAATTTGAAGATAGTTATAACTGTAATGATATCACATTATGATTATAAGTGAAAGTTTAACTAATTTTTTTTTTAATTTTTTACTTCTTATTATTATCATTTATTTATTGCAAATAAAATATTATAGAGCAACCAATTATTAGTTCAAGTCATCAAAACTGTCATGATAACCCCAGTAGAAGTATCATCTACTTCATACATGCATTTAAAACAGAAACAAGTTTAGGAAAGTAAATCAAATAAAAATCGTTATTTGCTGTTAACTTCGACTTACAATACAGTTTTGCACATAAATAATCATCGCAAATAACGATTACTATTATACCGAATACCGGAGAGTTACTGAATAGCGAATTCGATACTTTTTTTTTCGATACGAATGCTCGTTACTGAATCGCATTACTGTAAGCAAAAAATTAAAAGTTATTAAAAAAAATTTATTTTTAAAATACATAAAATTTGTGGTTGCTGAAAATGACAAGAACACTTACGTCTAGATGTTTTTTTTTAAGAAAATTAATTTATATTTTTATTTTTATTTTTAAGCCTTGTACTTTCAGCTCCTACGCTTCTTGCGTGCTGCAATTATTAGAATCATAACAGTTAACAGAATTGAGTGGTTAAAATATTTTCTGACAAAAAAATTATTGAAAAAAAGTTGTATTTTTAATATATAAATTGTTGACACACCATGATGCATGGTATGTTCATGACTTTTTTTAATATTTGTGTTTAGTTAGTGACTCTTTACTTCACTAAGAAGGGAGTAGAGCCCCATACTGATTACGGAAACGACGGAAACATACACTTAAAGAAGAAATATGGTGGAGGCAATCATAATGTAAGGGAAATACAATAACCACATACAATCAAGTCTCCTATAACGCGGTGTGAAATATGCAACAAGTTCTGCTATAACGCGGTCTCTTTATAGCACTTATGCAAGAGTAAAGATTAAAAAACAAAAATTTTATAAAAAAAAAAAAAAGAAAAAACGTTAATCTTCAAAAAGCAAAATAATTTTATGATGCTAAAATTACGAAATTGATAAATAAAAATATTGTTATTATATTTTTAACTGCAAGTGTTATCCGGCAGACTATGCTTATTAACACAAGAAAAGAAATTTATACAAGGTGGGCTAAAAGAAGTCACCCTATTTCAAGATGCTCTTATTTTTGGAAATGGCTGCCAATCTCTTTTGAACTAGACAGATGTAGAATACAAGTGACGAAGCCATGGAGCGATATACTCCCCAAGAACGCGGAATAATCGAAGTGAACGATTTTTCGACCAAAATCGTAATAAGCGACGAGGCTCATTTAAATCTCAGCGGGTACGTGAACAAGCAAAACTATCGCTTCTAGGGCACCGAAAATCCACGAGTGATGCACAAGGAGCCATTACATTCGCTAAAAGTGACTGCATGGTGTGCTGTTCACGCCGGAAGAGTCATCGGGCTGGTCAAACGTCAACAGTGCGCGCTATAGGGCCATGTTAACTGAGTTTTTTCTACCGCAATTGAACAAATTAGGACTGGAGGACATATGGTTCCAACAACGGCATACATTTAATTTTCATTAAAAAAAAATGAGAGCCAAACAACATCGGTGAATTCTTTTGGCACCGCTTGTATATCTAATATCCTCAGAAATTTTAATCAATATATTTCTGTGAGATTTCATAGAACACGGTATGAATTCGTTTAATTTATATAATAAAGCATATAATTTTGAGTTCCTTTTAATCTGGTCTGCATAGAACGCGGTGGTGGTTTCCATATAACGTTTTATTAATTAATCTGATTTGCCTTATTTATAGGTTTCTCAAAACGTGATTTCCATAACACATCTATCCGATTTTGAATTAATTCGAAGTTTTTCATAATGCGAGACAAATAATTATATTAGACTTGACTGTATGTACTATTTAATCAATGATTTTAATAATGATTCTTAATTTTTCTTATACATTTTTATAAAAGTGTTTTAAAATAAATTTTTTTATTAAAATTTTTTTTCTATTAATTGATTTTGTTGCCACCAAAACTGAATTTAGTTTCTAGTATATTCCAGGGTATCGAATCAACTATATTGTAATCCTGATTGCAGTTCTCGAGAGATATACCGTTATATAGATAGATAACTCCAACCCAGCTCTCTACTGAAATTTATAAAATATTCTTTAAATTATGTTATTGGTTTAATACTTTTTTAAACTCTTGTCAGATATTCACAGTTAAAAAAAAACCAATTTTTTAAAAACTATTTAAAAAACATTTTTTTTTCTACAAAATATTCTTTAAAAATCCAAAATTAAAAAACTTGTAAATTTTGTTGTTAATGTTGATACCTGCATGTGATACAATTACATTTCAATAATATGACTATTTTATTAAGCTTGAGCTCTTATTTTTCAAAAATTTATTTTTATATCGATATTTTGCTCCAATTTGTGTAGCTTCTTCAGGATATAATTAAAATCTATTTAGAGTTTTTGAACTTATTCACAATTTAGTGGGAGCTCTTAATAAGGTATTCCATACAATTTTCTTAACAAAAGCTTATATGCTACAGTGTCTAAGGTTCTACAACTAAATTATAAATAAATTAAAAAGCTCTGAATAGAAATTTAAAAGGAAGCTGTGGCCCAATTACAAATTAATTAAAATGTAAATTTCGATTGATATCGAATCGAATGCCTTTATTTGGCTCCCTGTTTTAAGCCCAAAAAACAACAGCCGTTCTTTCCAATCTTTTTGTTAACAATATTGCTAAAAGAAACTTGATGTGAAGTTGTTACAAAGTTTAGTCATAACACACATGCTAAGGTTTTGCTAACGAGCTGCTAAACTGCTCCTAACTAGTTGCCAAACGTTGTTAACACCATCAAAAACAAATAAAGAAAGAGCATTTTATTTTTTTAACATGTTTGTTGGTAGAAATGAAAGCCCTGCAATAATTTTTAGCTATAAAATGACTTTAGTAAAAACATGATGGGAGATCTAAGCAGTGAACTATATTTTTTGTGTGCAAAATCACATGAATAATATTCATGTGAAATTGCATAATTACACATGAGTGATTTTTAGTTTGTTTGTTCGTTTGCTAATTACTGGATTTCTTGTTGGCCATAACCGTAATAAGCTGCATGTTAATGGTTTTATATATCAATGTGGTGGCTATTGTGGTTCGTATTTTCCCAAGTTATGGATGAATCATAAGTGTTTAGGTACGTGTGTTATATAAAAATTAACAAGACTCCACTACTACTGGCACTGCTTTGACGGTGTGGAAACAAAATTATTTTGTTTTCTTCTTACCTTTAAAATGTGTGTTCTTTTTTTTGGTAAAGAAAAGTTAGTCAAGGTTGTTTAAAACGTCACCGTATACGTGAGTTGGTTCTCTTTTTTTAAAGTTTGTCTACCAAAATTAATTTTAGAAAAAAAAAATCTTAGTAGACACGTGTCTTGATTTTAAATTAAAATAAAATCTAGCATAATGATTTTTTTATAATTTCCTTAAAAATGTGTGTCTGTGTGTGAAGGTGTAAGTAAATTTTGGGAAATGCCACAAAACATTTATTTATTTGTTGTATTTGTTAGGCTCACACAACCTATCACAACATTTTATAGATTGTTAAAAGAAACAGCAAAAAACAAAAAATAAAATAACAAAACTTTTAGACCCGGTTTAGTAAAAAGACTGAGACAGAGAGAGCTAAAATGGCCTTAATTTTTTTGTTTTATTTTAAAAAACTGAGTATCTGTTTATTTGCTCAAAATTAAAAAAAAAAATTTTTTTGTTGTTTTTATTTTTTATTTATTTTGCTATTAACTTAAACTCATTTTTATACTGTTTATGCACTCGTACTTGTATTTTGTTTCTTTATTTATTTTTGGGTTTTTACCAATATTGTCCGTCTGTTTGGTAACCACTACTGGCTGCTGTGATTTTATTTTTTATTGTTTTTTGTTGAAACTTATATAAAACCATTGTAACCGGCAACTGGAGAGACAGTTCATAAGTTACTTACCACGAAAGTAGTTTTATCTTTCCAAACTTTGCCATAAGGATACAACTTTTAATTAAACAACTATAAGCAGCATTATTAAGTAAGTGTGATTGATCAACTTTAAAACAAAAAATTGTGTAATAGATGTTTCTTGCTTTGTTAACTTTAATTAAATAAACAAAGAAACAAAAACAAATAAAGTTGACCTAAAAATTTGAAGATGAGTGACTATCAAAAGTTTAACATTGAATTAAGAAAATAAAAAACTTATTATAAAATTTCAAGTTTATACAATTTTGTGTACAAATTAAAATTAAAACTCTTTTAGAAATAAGACAATTAAAGTAAAACATAATCAGCCTGGTGAAACTATTCTTGTAAACGCCAAAAATCATAGCAAAAATGTGTAACGTAAAATTTTATTAAATGTTAATGTTAAGCAACTTACAAGTACAATTAAACAGATTTGTCATATTTTGATTAAATTTTTAACTGACTAAGCTAAAGAAGCTATATAAAGTAGTAGCGAAATATCGACAGGTATAAATAAAAAAAATAGACGTTTTAATTAATAAAGAAAAAACATCAACTTACAAGGAAATTAAAAAAGGCGGTATTAATTGTAATAAATATTTATTTAATTCAGTTAAACAACTCAATTAATTAAATTAATAAAAAATTGTCATTTTGACGAAATGCTTAATTAAAAAATTCCTCATATTGTTGAAATTTTTAATTGAATATATTTTTATTAACCTGAAAAGCTATAATCATTTTTATTATTATTTTTTTTCCATTCGCACAAGGTTGTTTACTCTATGAATGGGAATTCATATAGTTTGCAGCGCTACATACATAAATATTTCTTTTACATATATCGCTACACGTAAAAAAGTACATGTATATTTTTTTATATTTACATTTTTGTATAATTTCTTTTGTAAATTTATTCATTACAAAAATATTTTTTTATACCCATTAAAAATGGGCAGTTGTTCAAAAACACTTCTGTTTCATACTCGTTTATTAAACAAATTTCCCATACAAAATGTGATTAATAAGCCCTTATTAAACAAAAGAGTTTTCTATGAACTTGGCTGTAAGTATTTTCAAATGCGATTAAGAACTGTAGAAGCTAAAATGAATTCTATAGAAATTATAGCTACGAAATTTAAACATACCAATTGGAATGTGTGACCGATTTGTATAGTCAATATTAGTAATCATACATTTGCTTCCGTAAATGCGATAGTTTTAATTGTAAATCAAAAAATTATGTCTTTAACAAATCCAGAAATAGTAGAAACTTAAATTTTATCACAGAAACTCGCATAAAACATTTTTGTAAATCTTTTTTAATATTTTTCAATTCAAGTGGGGTAAAATTAATTCGTTGTAACCTCATAATAAGATGCATTTGCTTTTTATCTTTGTTCACTTCCCAATTTTATTTCAATGATATTGACAGGAAAAATGTAGATTAAAACAAACAAAATACACATGAAAAAACAACAGAAGAAAACAAATTTGCATTTATAGAAATGATATAGTTTTTTTTTTTTAAAGAAAGAAAAATTGTTGGTTGTCTTCCGGAAAATGATTACTATTTCCATATTGTACCAAAAAAAAAAAAAAAAAAAAATGGTTGTTTGGCATGTGCACAAGTAATAAATAAAAAAAATTTAAATTTAAAGCCAAAGTTGGGAATAAAAACTTGTTGCAAAACAAATTAAACAAATAAAAATGGGGTGATAAATATTACCTTAAATATAAATGGCAGTAGTAAAGCTTCTTACTGTTCTAAAGGGTCCGCCATCTAACGTTTTTTTTTTCAACTAGTGCTTATTTCGTGAATGGTAACACTTAGCTCATGTCTGATTTGACAGATAATTATTTTTATCCTTCCGCTGAAAGAATATGGTTGTGTTTTCGCTTCGCTAAGTGGGCCTGTGATCGACTTACAGAAGATGCCGATTTTGCCAAAAAAAAATCATCTTTTCAGATGAAGCTCATTTTGATCTTGGCGGGTATGTAAACAAGCAAAATTGTCGCATTTGGGGCACAGAAAACCCGTACGCATTCAGTGAAAAGCCGACGCACCCAAAACGAGTTACTGCTTGGTGCGGATTTTGGTCCAGAGGCATAATTGGGCCATTTTTCTTCGAAAATGAGCAAGGAGTGGCCGTTAGTCAATGGCGATCGTTATCGGGCCATCTTGAACGAATTTTTGTTCACAAAAATTTAAGAGGAGGATATTGGCAACATTTGGTTTCAACAAGACGGCGCTACGTGCCACACAGCCGAAGCTACACTCGATGTTTTTATAGAATTTCAAAAAAAAAAAAAGTTATTTGGCGGACCCTGTATTACTCAATTATTTTCAATTACATTGTACGGCGAAATCGATTTGTTTTCACTATATTCAATGTATAAATTCATTTTAAAATATCCAAAGACTCTGTCATTTTTGTTGTTAATAGATCTAGAGCTTCTTCCGGTAATGTAACTTAAAATTAAATTTAATGAAAAAACATTCCCCTTTTACAAGCAATCGCCTGAAATCCAGTTTTGCAGCAGATGTTTGCGCCATCTGTAAATAAGAACTAATTAACACATAATCATATTTAAAGTTTTGGTTTTTTTTGACATTCAAATTAAATTTCCTAGTAGAATTTTGCGAGGAATATTTTAGTAAAATATTTTAACTTAAACTCTTTAATTTATAAAGATTTTTTGTAATTTTTAATTAGAACTAAAAAAAACATCTTAAATTGTAGGGTTAAAATATTTCTCAGTAGCTGGAAATAATGAAATGCTAAATTGGCCTAAAAAGAAGATTAGAAAATCTTACTGCCTATTTCTTAGCATGTGAACGATAGTTTCTTTCATACATTTTTGTATTGAAAATAAAAATAAATTTTCGTATTTTGTTTTTGTTTTCAATGCAAATGTGCGAAAGAAGCTATCGTTCGCAAGCTAAGAAATAGGAAGTTAATAACCCATAAAAGAACTTTAAAAAATATATAGTTTAATATACAATTTTCTTCTCTTTTTACAACAAATATAAAAAATTTCTTTAACATTTGTTAATCATAGAGAAAATATCCGGGTGCGACCGGGTGCGACCGGGTGCCATTTTACTATTATAGATATATTGTGATTCATCTCAGAGTAACGACAACAAACATGCAGTTTTACATGAAGGTCCGTATCCTGGTTATGGCCTTTTTTTTTAAATGAAATTACTTTGAATTGTATATGTAATGATTACATAAGTATTATGAAACGTGATTATATCCAGCAAAAGAACACACACCACACTCTTCCCAAAAAGCATAAAAGCTAAAATTTATTTGTGATTGGCTTGGTTATGTTTTTCTTTAGTTTTGCTGAATAAACAAAAATCAGTACTTAAAGCGGAATTATAATTTTTTTTAAATAAAACTAAAACTATATATACAGCTTCCTGTTGGGTACCAAAGTAAACATAAAATATAGTGCTTTTATAGTAATAAAACTACGACTACTTTATTTTTCATGTAAGCACTTTGTTGAGCTCATAAAGGAACACATGTGTCTATTGCTTTCTTAATTGTGCTTTGCTTATGTTCATTGTTGAGTAAACTTTTTTTTTTACTTAGAGCAAACGTTTTTCATTGTGAGATTTAAGAAATTCAATTAATGTAATTGAATTTACAGAACTTCAGAAATGTAAAAATATTTTCTTATTCAATAAAATTAATATACAATGAAAGATATTGTGTAAATAGGAATCTTAAACAGCAATACAAATTGATTTCTATATTCAGAAATTTATTTGAAAATGAAGTGATTTCTTGAACATTAAAAAAAAATTGGGGTTTTAACTAAACTTTTCATTGAATCAATTTAATTCACCATAGCTGCCAATTAAATATTAAAACAATTTGTCAAATTGATAAAATATTTAATTGAATTAATTAAATATTTTAAATAAAAAAATTCTCAAATTAATTAAAGTTTAAAATCAATCAAGTAAATATTAAATCAAAATGACATTTTGTTTTAAATATTTAATTTTTTTTTTTTTTAGTTTTTGCTGCGAGCTTTAATATGCTATAAGGGGGCTCATCACAGTCTTTTCAAACGATGCAGGTGAATGTAAAAATTTTGCTTAATACAACAGCAAAATGTATGCCTCTGCTATTTTCATCATTTTTCATAATTAGAATTGAAATATCGTGAGCAAACGTATGTTTGCAGTTTAAGGGCCTGTTCAGCTAAACGCGAACGAAAGTTTCTTTCGCATATTTGTACTGGACAGGCCAGGCCCTCAGATATCTACAGTTTATCCTCTCAGAATACTAGCAAATTTTAAACTTATATCAAAATTTCCTATAAAAGCACCGCGACTTTGAAGATCTATTGTGCAGCCCAGTTTGTAACTACAATCCAAAACTCCTTACGAATCTCGTGATTGTTGTAGGACTAATCATGCTTAGATCACCTGGGATCAGTGTCCGGCTTTCTAAGCAGCTCATCATGCTTCGACAGAAATGACAGGAGTTGTCTTGTACCACACTGATTGTACTCGCGCAGTAGGTCAACGTAGAGTTTTATGATATTTTTGCTGAGGTTGAAACAGCCTCTGCCCTAATGCGATCGAAATTGATGAGTCCCTTTGACTGCCGTGGGCATGCATTTCTTCTCCTTGTGTAGTAGAGCACTAGTGCAAACTTTAAATCATTGAATCAACACAGTCTTTACTAAGCTATTATTAGATTATATGAACCTAAATTATAGCTTGTACAATCCCTAGGATTAAGTTAAGTTATTCAATGAGAGCTTTTTAACTTTTCTAAAAGCCAATAAGAAATCCTTACGCTAGACCCTTAAGGCCGGACAGTTGCAAATTATATGTTCTGAGTTTTCATTATACAAACCATAAGCCCTACTTTGGCTGTTCCTTACATTTTCGATCCTACACTTGTGGAACCTTTTCTCGTTCTGACAAATGACTACTCCAGAAGTTGCCAATAGAAGAAGTACATCGAAAACAGTTACTTGTGGGTTTAAGTGATATACAAGTCTTCTTCTTCTTCTACTATTTAATTACTTCTCTATATTCTTCTACACGCAACGACAAAATATGGTTGAGGCAAACATAATTTAGGAGAAAAAGTATCCCTATTATCTTTAAAGGAAACGGGCCATAATCATAGTCACAAAAAAGTAGTCTTTTACTAACAGCTGACTTTTGATCGTAAGAATTTAAACATATTCATGGAAAAATTTATGATGATTAGTGTTGCCATTTTAGCATTTTTTCTTGTATTTAGCTTTTAACTTTTTTCAAAATATTTATTTTTAATGCTTTTTTTAAGAAAAATTACAACAAATTTTATATAAATTTAGACTTAAAAACAAAAAAAAAAAAAAAAAAAACATTTTCATTTCAAGCATAAAATCAGCCAAAATTTTTCTTGTTTTTTAATCCTTTGGTTCCACTTTTACCATTATACTAATAGATGCAACAGCAAGGTTTGTCATATTGTAAACAATTTTATAGTAACCGCTTCTTAATTTCGAAGGATAATTTTGATTAGAAAATGTACAGTTTTTGAAATATACATACTGTTTCTTTAGTGGTGGTATGAACAAAGTATTAAAACGTGGAAAGTTTTCTTCACATTCCTCTACAGAGTCTGATACAAACTCCCTGTAAAAAGTATTCATATATTGTGATAGAGTTATTTGACGAAAGTAATAGGGAGACTTTTCAAAGTTTGATCCCCTTCGGCTGTAATATGACGAAAAACATATATTTGTCTATCTGTAAAATCTTGTTTTACGTCCATGTAGCCGCTTAGCCCATAAATGCCTCGTGCAATACGTGTTACTTGAAATTCACCATCCATTATATGAGGAGTTTCTGATTGAAAATCAGCACAGATCAAGTCATACATCCAATCGGGCTAAAAAAATAAAATAGTTTTACTAAAAGATTTCCAAGTTAAATTCGGCTTTACTGTGTTATTCAAATATTTATATATTTCACTTTTCACATTCTTCTTAAATATTAAAAAAATACTAAAAGTTATATAATGAAACGGCTGGTTTATTAAGCTTGAGGCCGTATTATAAAACTTTATTTATTTATTATTGTTGCAAAATATCAAGAGAAAAATAAATTTTTTATAATGCGACCACAAGTCATTTATAGACCTTTCGGTAAGCAATTTAAAAATAGGAACTTCCAATAAATAGGCATAATAAATTTTTCGGTTGATGTTTTAGGGACTTCAAAAAATTTATTTTAGCATTTACACAGACAGACGGTAGAATGAACATAACTCGACTCCACTATTTATAAGGATCCAGAATATATATATTCTGTTCCATGAACGTCATATAAATTACATACGGAATGACAAATTTTTCACTGTTTGTGAAGGATATAAAAATTAAATGTTTTAGAATCATTCTGGTTTTTGGAAAATTTCTTAATTAAAACATTTTATGGGCACATAATTTTTTTCGTTTTAATTGTGTTTTAAAGTTAAGAAAAAAAAACACGTTTTAGTATGAAAGCAGCCTATATTTTATTTTAAAATTTAATTTAAAGTCACATCACTTTTCCCAGCAAAATGCTTAACAAAACTTTTGGTATCTCCATAATCAGATCACAAGAAAAGCATGAAAGGGCCACTCTTTAATTACATTAAAAGTAAATTTTTTTATAAAATATTTTTTATGTATCACTTTTCAATAAAATTTAAATACATAAATAAATTTTTAGGTTTCCACTTTACCTCACAATTTCTAAGGATATTTTGCGACAAAAGAAAAATGAAAAGCAAACCGGTTTTCATCTTGCAAACTTGACAACTGGTACTGAACTGGTGTATTTTTGCAAGAGAGCAAAAGAAATTTGTTTGTTTTGCGTTAGCAGAAGCAAGGTTCACGTGTTTTTAATTACGACTAAGTCCAGCAGAGGCTTAAGCTCGTAATGATTGAAGATTTTTATTTCAGATATTGAACACGAAAGCTTTTGGTTATTTTTTTTTTTTGTGCAATTAAAGGTTTGGTAAAATATTTAACACAAACGTTTCTTCTAATTTTGATAATTTTCTCCCTTTAAAACAGAGTGAACGAATGCTTTTTATGAAAAAAAGTTATATAAGTTTGTGGTTTTACAGATTAAATTCAGATTAGGTTAAGAATAAGTAAATGAGAATAATAATAAAATAAAAGATTTCTTTTTATTAATTTGCTGCTTTGTTTAAACTTTATAGTTTAACATTTTAATTTGAAAGTTTAAATAAAATGTACGGATTTCGATGACACTAAGTGCTGATCATTATAGAGGACTCAAGTTTTTGGAGAAGTTAAATATCGTAAAACTAAGCAATTTTGGGTTTGTTTAACCTTTCAGTGTTTAATTATATAGTCATTTTGACAATATGCCGTTGTCCATAAAATAGACAACGAGTGTTTTAAACTTTTTAACACACTTGTACAACTTTTTTGACAACACACGCTATCAATTTTCTCACAAACGTTGTGCAAATGACAACAGTATGTTACTAATTTCCAACTTATTAACAAATGTTGTTGAATTGCCAATGCATGTTGTCATTTTGTTAACATGCATTGTCGGCTTCTATTTTTGTTAATAAAATTTTTGAGTTTGATGGAGATGTCTGGGTTGCCTGAAACACAAAGATGAAACAAATCAAGCAAAAGTACAAATATC
The DNA here is from genome assembly GCA_947397855.1 of Thelaira solivaga. NCBI lineage: Eukaryota > Metazoa > Arthropoda > Insecta > Diptera > Tachinidae > Thelaira > Thelaira solivaga. Next base: position 21,668,937 of record OX377610.1, read on the forward strand.
CAAAAAAGTACCAAACACCCTGGATGGGACATTTTAGTAAAATATTTTATAGTTTGAATTTTGCCTCTATTTGTAGTAGTTCCAGAGATGTAAAAAATTCGATTCGTGTTTACTCTTTTTTATCTTTTAATATTCACTTTTTAAAAAATCCCTACTCACCAAATTTCAAGTTCGTAGCTTTAGTCGTTTAGGCTGGGCGATAATGATAAGTCAGTCAATCAATCCGTCAGTAACGTTATACTTATATTGTTTTTAGTCTAACGATAATAAGACATTTGATTTACTTTCTAGAAGCTTGTTTATTTGCTTTTAAAACGAATAAAATTATGTAAATTCGACTTACAGATGTGAATTTTGTTTTAAACGAATTTTTTTTCTTTTTTAAATTGGTTTATAGAACGAAGTTGATAGTAGTTTTGCTTAGGTTTTTATGTTTTCCAAATAAAAATATTATTTTAAATGGGGTAATTTCCTCTATGTCAGTTAACTTGCAAACATGTTGCAACATCAGCTACAAAATATCTGTTATTATAAAAATTTCCATTGAATGTATGATTATAAATATGAATATATAGCTTCCATATCTTACCAATAATAAAGTGGGCTTATACCACTTTAAAAATAATAGCTTAATTATTTGTAATCAAACTCGAAATTGTTCTGTTAAAAATCCGATAGAAAACTTTCATTTACAAGGCTTTCGCAGGTAATCCAGCCATAATTAAAATAATTTACAAGTTTCTCTAGCAATTAAAACATAAATATTTTCCATCTCTCATCTAAAGACAGAGAAAATTAACATAAAAGAGATTAGTTGAGAAATAGAATAACAATCTAAAATCAAATAACAACAAAAAATTTTGCTAATAAGCACGAGTACGCATCACATTGTATTTTACTAATTGACTTAAAACGATCATAAGCTAAAAATTATTTAATTTTTAACAGCATAATGCACAAAGCTGCATATAATATTTCACCACACCAATACACACTAATATGATTACGTAAAACCATCCATAATGCATTCAAAATCAATACTAAAACGCTTTAAACTCCCGTTTGCAAGCACACATTTAAAAATGTAAATCCAGTTTAAAAGTCTGTTGTTGCATGTAAAATAAAATGTACGAGTAATGGCACAGGTTAAGGCGTAACATTTTTAATTTTAGTTTTGTTTTTAGTTCTGCCTCTACTACATTGGCAATAAAGCTTTTTAGATTGTACAAATACATGGTGGGTTTTTTTCATATAAGAGAAAGTATAGCATGACCTCAGGCATTGAGTTTTATTGGGAGTAAAATATAAGCTGGGATTTGTTTCTTTACTATTTAAGAGCTTTAATTTTGTTTGTTTTGAGTTAGATATGGTGAGATGATGCTTGGATATATATAATAACCACAATAAGCTCTTTACATTTAAAATAAAACCGTTTGTAAAATCATGCAAAAAATGTACGGCTTTGTAAAGCAACAGCTGTGTTTCAGAGCAATCACTGAAGCTTGAAAATTTTTATGAAAATACCTACAAGTAGAGTGTATCGTCATTTTAGATAGTGTTATACAGATAATTTTTTTTTATCTCTCAGTTTAGTTTTTTCTTTAATCAGCTGACTTCAAAATTTTGAAAGTAGTGCCTCGTTTCTATAACTCTCTCATGAAGAAAATGTTCATTAACAATTTTTACAAATACAATTGAACAAAAACCAGCGAGAATTGAATTAAAATGAAATTTATTACACACAAGTGTTGCTGTAATTTGTCTTTGTGACAACTTTCTGTCATTTTTGTGATTTTGATGTACTTTATTTAAAGAAGCGAGTATAATTGTTTCTATAGTCAAAATTTAAATCGTTTAAATTAATAAATTACACAAAATAAATGTATTTGAATAATTTTCTGTAGCTGAATTGTGAAATTTTATGAATACGTTAATAAATTTTTTTATTTTGTGGGACATATCACATTTATAAAGGTTTTTTTTTATATATATTTAAACTATAATAAACACTAGTTAACAACAATAAGTAGTATTATATACAAAGTCCCAAAATCGAGCTCTCTAGTATACTTAAATTTATAGAATTATATTTTATTTAGAAATGCAGAATATTTATTTTTACTTAAACGAAGAATACATAGTTTGAGCAACTTTAATGTATTGGAAAAATTGTAAAAACAATACATTTATATTAGCTGGTTAAAATATATAGGTATACCGCATAGTTTTTGAATTTTATTTATTTTATCTAAAAATATAAACGCCTCAGGAGGAACGAAGCCATTTTGTAATGCTGTTTTTTTATATGCCAATATTAAATTATTTCCTTTACATAATGTGCATCTTAAGATATTGTTTCTAATTAGTTTTATGATAAAATTATCTATTCTTAAATATTTGATACTTTATATAATTTTTTATTTGATGTATATTTCACAAAATTACATTGTCTCGTTCTATATAATGAGTTAGACATTTTCGTTTAAAGATTCTAATCTTTTCCATATATGATGGTGCAATGTTAAACCATATTGGGCACCCATAAGTTAATATTGGTCTAATTAAACATTGCTACATAATAATCTTGACTCTAGGTTTTATATATTTTGAGTAAAACAATTGTTTGTAAAAAAAAAAGCTTTTCTAACTTTGTTGACTATTTCATTAACATGATTGTGGAAATATAAAGGTGATGGCAACTCAACATTTTAAAATAATTTTATTTACATTTTGTACTAAAAAAATTTCATACAAACAAAAACTGTCACTGAAAAAAGATGAATTTTGCAAGAAAAAAAAAAATGTTCTCCTCTTTAATTTTTGAATAATTCCAAAACTATAAAATATAGAAAAAAATTATTTAGAAATAAATTAAATCTTTTCTTGTTTTGTTTATGAATACGGATGAGTCGTTCTCGAGCTAGGCTGAAATATGCCTTCGTACCTGACTAATAAAAAAAAAAATCCCTACGTAATAGAGAAAAACCAAAAAAGGATTTGAGTTTAAAATTTCTGAATAATAAATGAATTAAATATTATAATTTATATATATAAAGAAGTTGAAAGTTATTCTTCAAGCTATAAGTCTTTTAAAAACGCAATTCCACTTAGGACAATGAAATGGAAAACATTTTTCTTTTTCAAATTTTCTGTAGAAGCATTGAAGCCACTTTCGATTAGAATTGAATTCTAAAACAGGCCTGTATATGATGTTTGTCAGTAATTATATATTTTCATGTTGTTGTCTTAAAGAAAATAATTTTTTAATAGAATTAGCTGAGCCGGCAAACGTTGGATTTTACCTTAAAATTTTATTCATATTGAAATATAATTAAAAAGAAAAGAAAAACGTATGATAAAAAAATTAGCAAAATCGGTCCAGCCGTGATGGGCGTGGCAAAAAACATTTTTTTCATTAAAATAAAAGCTTTGCTATGCTATAATACAAATCGGTGTAGAAGTTCTCCGATTTGAGAAAAATTAAAAAAGGGGGCATGGCTTACTTTTATTTTTTTTTTTTAATTAAAGTTATGTTTTTGATGAAAATATAAATTATAGTAAAGAACCGTGCAAGGCCGGGTAAAAACAGGTTGTAAATTAATAAGCCAGATATCGACTGCAGCTTCACCTAAAAGTTCCAAAGCGTAACCCAAATCCATACACAGAAATTCAATTAAATCGATTCACCCGTTTAGGAGCAGTAAAATGTCAAACACATGAACAGTCGAATTTTATATATATTAAGATTAGTAACTAATTTTTTTCAGTATATTTTGTATATTCAAGCTGATGATTAGTATTTCGGCAAAGGCTAATGCACCTTTTCTTCATTATCATCATCAATATCTTACAACTGAATAAATAAATAAAAACGAAGTTAAGCCGCTTTTGTAATTTTTATCATGATAGCAAACCAAAATTAATAATAAAAGAGAAAAAAAAAACCAGTCGTGGTTGTAATATAAAAGAGCGAAAAGAAAAGAAATGAAAATTAAAAAAAAAAATGAAAGTAAAAGTTTATTTTGTGTAAGTTTATTTATTTGTTTTTTCTTCTGTCTTATTTTATCAGGCGGCTGCTTGTCTTGCTCATTAATGTGAAAAGTGTTGTACCATTTTGTTTACTAAATTGATCTTTTACTTGGCCTAAAGCCTTAGTAATGAATTTCTTGCAATAGTAGTGTCATATCCGTCATAAAGTCTTAAAGTCATATTATTTTATGATAATTTAATTTATTTTTTTTTGTTATTTTGTTACTGTGCTTAATATTTTGTCATAGGTTAGGTTAGGTTAAACAGGTCGTCCGAAAAGAAAGAAAATAAGAGCTAGGCTCACTTGGGTCCTCTGACGTGGTCCCTTTGTGATGATAGAGGAAAATAAAGAAGAGGAGGGATAGTAATAGTAGAGTGAAGGGGAGCAAAGAAGAAATATTTTGTCATAAGTATTTAATCAATAGACTCAAGTTTGAAATAGGACACTGAGTTAAGAAGGGTTGCTCACAGCAGTCATATCTTTTTGTGTTGTTTGTTTTTTTAAACATATGAAAAAGAAATGTTTTTGCTTTCCTTAATTTTAATTTATGAATCGTTGTATTTCATGGAGGATATAATATAAATTTGCTTATTAAATGAAAGAAATTTAATTTTTAAATTTCATTACAAACATACATACGAAAGAAACAACACTTTTTGCTTGCAAATAATTTATTTTTACAATGCGAGATTCGCATTAACATAAAGTTAGCCTGAAACGATTTTGTTTTTCAGAAGTAAAAACCATTTATCCCTTCTTTATGTGCTTACAATAAAGCAAAACTGCATAAGTCGACTTAAGAACACACAAAAAAGTTAAACAGTTCAATTAAAATTTATTATTATTATAATATGAGCCATAATTATTCAATTCAAGATTTCTCACGAATCTCGTAATTGTTTTGGGATACATTTTATCTACTTCTGCTGGGGTCAGTATCACACTGCCTAGCTAGTTCATTGTGCATCTTTCCCCCACTGGACATTTTTCGATGTGTTTTCTCCTTCTTGGCAGAAACGACGAAGAAGAGTCTTCATGTAGCACAATAACTTTATTCATGTGGTTATTGAGTCTAAAATGTTCTGTCAACATTGTATAGTTTGATTACATTTCTGCTCAGGTTACTAATACCATTTGCTTCAAATGCACTCGGAATTAAAGAGTCTCTTTAACTGCTCTCCAGCAATATTGTAGGCTTTGTTTTTTCCCTTCCCATATTAAGTTATTGATCACCGCGTAAAAGGATTAAGAAACTATCTACGCCCTTTTTTAGCCAGATAGTTCACCATTTTATTACAAACATGTTTTTCATGTTCCAGTTTAGATATCAAAGTAACCGAGTTCCTGTATATCAGAGCATCGAAACGCCTATAGCAATACCAAATCAACCGCGATGGCAAGGAATAATTTGTCAATGAATAACATAATAAATATAGAATTGCTTCAATTGAAAATTTAATCAATGTAACTACTATTAAAACCAAAATGATTAATAAGTTTTATATTATTGAAAAAATGAAATAATAATGAGCATTAAATCGTAAAAATTAATTATGATGCAAAAGTTTGGTTGTTTACACCCCCTTATAGACTAAAAGAATCAGAGGCATAAGTCTAACGAAACAATTTCTTAAAATTTTTTTAATTAATTCAATGAAATATTTCATAAATTATGCGAGTTAGTTAAATAATCAACATTTCATTGAATAAATTATTTATTTCATTAGTCTAATGAAATATGTTAACAGTTGCAAAATACAAAATTTTTCATTGAATTCATGACAAATATCCTACAAAAATTAGTGTAATTATGGTATTCAATATTAAGCGTTATTTCAATGTAATTTAAATGGAAATAGGAAACGATATTTTATGTTTAAATTTAGCCTCAGTTTTCTTGCCTTACTTGTACACTAATGAATGCCTTCTCTCTCTCTCTCATTTCTTTTCTTAATAATAATTTCTCATTTAACATGATTTTCTCTTTTTTTTCTAACAAAATTTCATAATTAACTTGACTCAAAATAAATAATTAAACTGCAAAATCGTAATTTATGTACGGAATAATAAGATTATTATGCATTGAGTGCATGTGGTGGCTGATAAGCACGAACATTCACAACATCATAATAACTGGACTTGGTTCTGGTTAAATACCTTCAAAATAAACACAACTGAAATGTGAAAACAAACTCTACTTATTTGAAACAATTTTTATTATTTAAGAATAAAATGAAGATAAACACAAAAAATAAAACTGAATAAAATACCCAAGTGAGTTTTGCAGCTAAAGCAATTTTATGTTTAAAGACTTTAAGTGAAGTAACAAGCAACGAGTAAAAACAAGATACTGCTACTGCTTACAAATGTCTTCGGCGTATGTATGTACTTCTTCTTCATCTCCTTCTTTTACTACCTTTTGCCTTGTAAAGCTTCGGTAACACAAGTTATACTGCAAAAAACCATGACGATGAGATAAAATAATCATCAGTTTTAGTCAGACATAAGACATTGCCAAAGTGAAATTCTCTCACATTTTTAAGGCACAAACATTTTTAATATCGACAACCAACATTCAGTGGAAATATTTGTAAAATTTATATTGAGTTGAGTTTTGTACACCAACACCAACGATACCAATTAAATAAAAAAAAATTCAATTTTATTGCAATTAAGTTTTTAATCAAAAGTTATTCAAAAGTGCTTTCAATATTATAACTGTGTAAGTGTTTAAAAAATTATTTATAAATATTTTCAAAATAATTTACTTTCAAAAAAAAAATTAAATGTTAAAAAACGCAAGCTAAAATATGTGACCAGTTCATTTTTGACTAACAATGTTCAATTGTATTAGCATTTCAGTTAGAAAAAAAATTTAATTGATTTGGTTGTTTTTCGTGTTTATTAAAAAAATATTTTGTTTCACTTGATTTATTTATGATTGATCTTGTTTTTACCGCTGAGAATTAAAGAAAGAAAGTGTGTCAGGTGTGCCAGTAAATAAAAAAAAAAAAAAAAAAAAAAACACAAACCAAACTCTTTATTCGTTAACTAGAGTTAAGTAAGTTTTTTTTGAAAAAGCCTGTTGTCAACATTTTTTTTTTACATAAATTACAACAAAATAAAATAAAGAGATACAATGACAGCTCAAACAGACACTGAAAGCAGCTACAGTTTCTAATTCACATAATAAGTAAATATTTGGCACTAAAAAAGTGTTTTTTTTTTTTTTCAAACAGACAAAATTGAACTTAACTGATGATCTATCTTACACTATCTTTCAAGATAAGCTTTCTTTAAATTCTTTAATGATAGTTTGGGCATAGTGATTAATCAATCACACAGAACTATTTTTCACTTTTAAAGTTTGAGATTAAATTTGCTGACAAACACTACTTTTGAGGTTACTGCCAAGGCCAGGTTAGGTTGCACATGGTTCAAAACGGAGTCTTGCGACCATTTAGGCCGCCAAGTAAACCTTTCAGGTTGCACATAGCGCAACAATAAAAAAAGAAAAGGGACTCACTTGGGTTCTCTGATATGGCTTTGGAATACCTGTATAAACTGAAGAATGAAGAAAGAAGATGATAGAAAGATAACAAAGAATTTGAAATCAGAGGGATAAAGAGAAGTAGGAAAATAGTACGAGTTCACAGATCATAAATATTTATTTGGGGGACATATTTTAATTAACATATCATGTCAACTTGTAACTTTTAATGGTAAGATTGCCCGTTTTTCTATCAAATGAGCGAGCCATTTGAAGCACAACCATTTTTGTCTTTTAATTTAAGCTAGATTGAAAGATAAAAATGGTTGTGCCTCAATTATAATAAAATATGGCCTGTTTTATTTGAAACTTATAAAACTATACGTTTTGCAGTAAGGCCAATGTTCGATTTCTCTTTTTTCAATAGTTTTTTAAAAATTAAAAAATTTTAACAGACTTCAGGCACAAACTTTAATTTTACTCAAAAGTAAAAGACTTTGAAAACAAAATTCTAGTTCATATTTTACAGAAATCAAAAGACTTAAGACACAAGCTCTAGTTTCTAGTTGTAATTTCACAGAAATCAAAAGACTTAAGACACAAGCTCTACTTTTGGGCAGAATTAAAAGACTTTGAAAACAAAATTGTAGTTGTAATTTCACAGAAATCAAAAGATTTAAGTTACAAGCTCTAGTTGCTCAGTAGTAAAAAAAAACTTGGCAGCGATCTAAAAATTTCAGAGATAAATTAAACTTGTGCAAATGCCGTAGATTTTTGATAAACTTTATTTTATTTTAATAACTTTCCCTGCAAGTTTAAAATATATACGAGTATAAATGGTGTTTCTGTAAGAGTGCGTAAGTGTAATTTTTTTGTACAATTAGTAACTCTGATATTTAGCAGCTGTTAGATATGTTTTTTTCTATTTAAACTGGAACGCTTTACGAAAGAACAACACGTTATAATTGTAATGGCACAATGTGGAGTCAATGCAAATTTATTGAAAAAAGGAATCTATTTCAATGAAGCGCATTTCCATCTGATGGGCACAATGTTCAATTTACAGCTCACAAAATTTTAATACATTACATGAGAAATAATTGCCTTTACAACTGTTTTTTTTTTGGGAATTTTGGGAGCCCTTACTTTTTTGACATTCGGTCTCATTGTGGTGACTGTGAGCGGCATTCGTTACAGTAACATGATAACAAAGTTCTTGTGGCCTCAACTAATGGATTTAGGGGACATGTACTCTCAGCAAGACGGCTTTAGCTACCACACAGCACTGGAAACAATCAATTTATTAAATGCAAGGGAGACCTTTTGTAAATAAACTACGAGCAGTAGCTATTTTGCACCTGAATACGAACTAGATTATGTTATGCTGAGATAAGTAAATGCAAACAACAAATTGTTAGATAATAAAAGTTATTTCAGTCGCTATAAACACTCAAATAATGTGAAATCTTGGTAAAATAAAACAAAATATTTAATTAAAATTGTTTCATTTCCTTAATTGAAACCATGAAATATTTTTATTCACTTAAAGAACATATTCAGACACTGAGAAAGCAAAATTTGATTGTGAGTTTTAATAAAATTTTGTATATATAACAGGCAATATTTAATATCTAATACAGCCTAAATTTTACTTAGCTTAATCATAATTTTAATTTCTATTTTAAATAATAAAAAAATTATGTCAAAAAGCAGATATTTATTGTTGCCTAACAGCTACACCATAAACGTTTTACCTTGATTTTATTTATTCATGTGCCTGGTCTATAAATTTAAAAGAAGAAAAAAAAAAACACTTTTACATCTGTTTAGCGTTTATTTTTTTATATATTTTGTATTCGCTTTTTTTAGGCAAAAAGTAAAAACTTTTATGTTATTTTTTAATTTATTTGCTTTTGATCAAAGTGAAATCCAGACGTATCCATAGCATTATTTTTTTTTTTTTAATACATGCAGTCACACACACAGACGACTTACATACCTACCCTGACAGCCCCAAACAGGCTGCCATTTAAGCATCCAAATCAACAGAAACACCAACAACAAAAATGACTTTGGCACCGGTTTTTATCTTGTGTTTTTGTTTTACTTTTTTTTCCACTACCTTCACACCAAACTCACTCACTGAATGTTATTAAACTTTTATTAGAAATCAATTAAATTTATGCATACATTATTAACATTATAAAAAAATAAAATTTTATAAAAGAAAAAGTTTGTCGGGAAAGTTTCATACCAAAAAATAAAACAAAAAAAAAAATTATAAAGTTTTTAAGATGAGAAAATTTAAATAATTGAATAAAACTGCATTTTAAAGAGCTGAAAGATGATCACAGACTAATAAAAATGTTTTTTTTTTTTTTTCATTTTGAAGATGAAAAGAAACTTGCTTCAAGTAGTAAAAAAGTCTTGCAAACTAACAAAAAAAAAAAAAAAAAAAAAAAAAATAATTGAAAATAAAATGTGTGAACTGTGAAGTTCACTAGTCTTGTTAATTCAATAAATAAATTTTTTTTTGTCTAATTTACACTATTTCCTTTTCTTTTTTTTTAGAGATGGAATTGAGAATTAAAGCGTTGGGACTTATACTACTTGCACAGATATTAATCTATAGTGGTGGCAATTTTATAAGCACAGCCTCAGCAGAAGGTTTACGTTTGCCAGATCAGCAATCCAACTTAGTACCTGAACAACAGCAACAGCATGCACAAAATATTTTCCCTAATCAACAGCAGCAGCAACAACAACAACAGCAATATGTACAACAACAACAAAAATCAGCCGGTGTAGGTGAAGAACGTGGTCGTTCTTCCATACTTAGCTTATTTGGTTTGGGTGGTGATAACGATCCTTATTTGTCTCGCACCAACACAAACTGCTTAAGCGGTGATTTATCTGAATGCTTCAAGACTCAAGCTTTAAATAGTTTTGATGAAATCTTTTATCGTGAACAATATCCGTAAGTTAATTTTATTTTATTTTATTTAAAAAAATTACTAAACCTCTTCATTTCATTTTCTGCTAGACTGTCTGATTTTGCTCGTGTTGTACGCATGCCGGAAACTCAACAGCGTTCTTTATTGCAAGAACCTTTTGAATATTCAGATGAGCCTCTTAATGAAGACAGTGATTGGGATCAATTGGTGAAGTATGCTTTAAGAAGGGCAGAAAGGTGAGTTGAATACAAAGAAATGTTTTTTTTTTTTAAATCATAAAAAGTTCGCTGTTTAAAAGTAAAAAAAAAATTCTATGAAAATTTTTTAATTCTAAAAACAACAGCACCATTCTTGTTCAGTAGCCTAATTCTATCACTATTAAAAATTTTTTACGTTTGAAATAAAATTTTCATTGTACAGATTTGTAATTCTCATTCTTGATACCGAATAAAACTATCGAAACGTTAGTGTTGTTATATAAAAAATTTAAGAGTTTCGTTACGAGTTGATCGACATCTAATGCGATGGTTTAGCCTCTGATAGGCGATATGAAACAAATAGATTTAAAGTTTCAGTGTTAAAAAGAAAGTAAACACTGAAAAAAATTAAATATATATAAACAAAAGGCATTGTTAAGAAATGAAAATTGTTAAGTGTCTGACGAAAATGTAATTTATAACAGCATTCGAAAAAAGTAATAAGAAAAACGCCACTCTTGACTTAAAATGCTTAAAAAATTTTTTTCTCCGTTTATTTAATTTAAAAAATACATTCTGCTTTTACTCTCGCTTGTTTATACAAAAAAACCTTAATGGTTTTTTGTTTAAAAAAGCTCAAAGCAAATTTGATTGCTTTTGTTGTTTTAAAGCGAGTCATAGAATCCTAAATGTTAGAAAACTCAAACGTTTAAGTAAGATTTCACTCGTTTACGATTGAGAGAATTATCCTCTCCCATACTGCAGAGTTTAAAAGGAATTATTTTCTTTTAATAAAAGTCTTAAAACTTGTGTATCATTGAAAAATTCGCTTTTATTGAATTAAGTCATTTTCGAGCACGACAACTTTACAAGTCTCATAAGGTTTGCTTTTAAAATTAATTCACCTCTAGTAAACATTATTGTTTTCATTGCCTTCTTGTGGAAAATATTAACCACCTTCACGGAACCACAATAATAAAGTTATTGAGTTAAATGCGACAAGTCAATTTTTCCTTAAGTGGACTTAAGCAATTTTTCTTTATTAGCATATATCAGTTTTTCAAACAGCCAATTCACAGACATTAAACGCAAACAATGGTCAGCCGGCTTTAAGTTCTAAAATGATATTGAAAATGAAGATCTTTATGAAAAATGTTACGCAAAGTGCTTCTGGTAACGCCCAATTGTTGCGAATGTTGACGAGTTGATGTTCCAGGATCATTCTCAACACCAGGATCGTTCTGTACACCACTATGGCCAGTATAAGCATATTACTTTGGTCCATTACCAAGAACAGTACCGTGACATTCGAATTTAGCAATTAAAATACGCACAGCGGTCTCAGAAGTAGCTTAATTAAGAGGAAAAACTGTTCGAATTGTATAAAGTGACATAATAAAATTTTCACCATTTTGATAGTAAATTTTTACATTTAAAATTTTTTGTTCGAAAGTGTAACTTTCCATGATTATAATTTACCAACTTTTTACTAAATAAATATCAAAGGATGACAGCTCAATTTTTTTACATTTCATCATTTGACAGGCAATTTACTTCCTAACCTCAAATTTATTACAAAATTAATTATTTTGTGTGGGGGATATAAAAGTGTTATATTTCTTGTTAGCAAAATAAAGTTATTTTGTTGCACACCATTAATTTTATTAATTTGATTTAATAAATTGTGTGTGAATTTTGACACTTGCACTGTACGAGTATAAGACACAACCAAACCATAATTGCTTATTTATTTTTTGCTTTAATTTTCATTAAATAACACTAGGCTACCTGATATGGGAGTTTATTTTATTAAATAAAATTTTATTATTTCAATTCAATTTTATTATTTAAGATTTTTAATTTAAAAAAAAAAAATTTTATTTAAAATATCTGGCTAAAAAGTGTACGGATACCCTTTTCATAAGTCTGAGCCTTATCTATGCAAGCAGAAGCTTCAGCGAGACTACTGAAGAGCAGAAGTAGACATATGTCAGTCAAATACCAGAGCAGAAGTTGTTTTGAACCTTAGCAAAATCGGTGCTGTTGTTTCTGTCGGGTATAAGAATTGTTTGAACCGCACATAGAATGAACTAACTAGCCAGAAGAACTAGGTATGATGAATCTTACTACAATTACGAGATTCGTAAAGAGTTTCGGATTGTAGTTCAAAACTGGGGCTGCACAATAGATCTTAAAAAGTTGCATTTCGATTATAGCTTATGCAAATAAGAACACTGTGCGACAAAAAAAAAAAATAACTGGGAAGTGATATTATTTTTCTGGTAATTTGCCAAAACCCCCAAAACCTATAGTTATGATTAAAAAAAACCTTTATAAACTTACAAACCAGTAACTTAGTTTAATATCAACCGATTTTGCGTTTCCCAGTTTGAATGGTTTATACATCATTTAAGTAATTTTGTGAAATCTGTGCCTATTTCTCAACCAAACTTATTTTTTCGCCATTTTTCGAGTTTGAACACGTTTTTGCACAAGATTTTATAAAGAAACTTACAATTTTTGACTTTATTTTCAAAATCTGATTATTAATGTGAAGAATAATTTTTTTATTATCATTTATATCACTGCGATCCTTAAGATCTATTGGGCAACCCAGTTCGTGACTACAATCCAAGACTCCTTACGAATCTCGTAATTGTTGTAGGACTTATCTTGCCCAGATCTTCTGTTGTCAATGCCCCACTATCTAAGCAGCTTATTCTGCATCTTGTCACCGCTGCTCTTTGACAGAGAATATATTTATTTATGAGTAAAACCCAACCTTTTTTTTTTAATTTACTGAGTTACTAAACTTTTTATTTAATCTAAATTTTTCCAGAAATATGTAAAATTTTTGGCCATTCCACTAAAAAATGTTTGCTTGGCTGTTTTTTTTTTTAACTCAGCATTATCAGTATACCAACAATATTCTGAAATCATTTTTATTTTATTTTTGCAACCATTTCTTGGTGAAACGGTTCGCCTTGTTCACTAAACTGGCTCAGGTATTTTTTTGTGACACAGTGTTACTTGCAGATTTCTATATAAACATACAACTATAAATTCATTCCTTTAAAAGTAAAATTTGATTTTATTATTAAAAAATAATTCATCAAAATCATTTAAATTACAGATTCATTAAGTCCACTGCTTTAGAAATTGAAGTGCCAGCAGAATTCACTGAAGCTGGTCGTTATGATGCCCGTTTTATTGGTAACGATATTGATAGTGAATTGGATATAATTGAGGATAAGCATGCACCCATTATAAGTAAGTTGTTACACAGAGAAAACTACTAATCAAATTTTTTAGCTGCAGCAATTACAATTTTATACTAGAGTTTTAAATTTAAAATTTAGTTTTCTCAGAAATATTTTGGGCGATTTTCTATTGACTCAATTAAAAAATTTAAAAAAAACTTTTATTTCACAACCGAAGTTATTTTCTCAGTGTATAACTAGTACTTTTATGAAAGCTTTTACTTTTACTTATGCTTTTCTTTTTCTTTTTCATTTTTGTAGAACGTAAAAATTTGAAAAAAATGATCATACCTTTGCTGTTGGTTTTGAAGATATTCAAATTGAAACTGTTACTATTTTTGCCCTTTATTTTGGGCATTGCTGGTCTAAAAAAGATACTTGGCTTGGCTGCCATTATTTTGCCTGGTCTGTTTGCTTATTTTAAATTTTGCCAACCCCAAGCTGGTCCTGGTTACAATAGCGGTGGTGGCTTATTCTCGGGTCTGTTTGGCAACAAAAACACATTCCCCCAATATTCACCGCAAGGTGTTGGTTCAGCTACTTATTATCATCATCATGATCATTTTGATGGTGGTGCTGGCAATTCTCAATATTACAAGCCTGATCCACACTTTTCAAAACCTTATGGTGATTACTACAGCAAGAATTATAACAATGCTGATGGGGGTAATTCTGTTAGTTTTGGTGAAACATCTGCCCATGATGCTGCTTATTCTGGTTACTATGGCAGAAACTCTGGCAAAGATATTGAAAGTACTCAGAAGAGTTAGAAAGAAGAGAAAAAAATTTATTTATATTAAATGGCCATTCCTCTTTTAATTTAATTATTTTTTTTCCATATTTAGATTTAAATAATATTATTTTTTAATTTGTTTTTAATGTTTGTTATTTTAATTTTATTTATTTCACAAACATTTGTTGTAATATTTCATGGAACATTAAATACATTTAAACCTTAAAATAAATATACAAAACAAAGTTTACTTTACAAAAGAAGTTTTAATTTCAAAATTTAAAAAAAGAATGTTTTATTTTAAGAAACGTACCTTCTTAAAATATATTACAAACAAAGTGGCTAACATACAAAGAAACTAATGATAATTAAAAAATTCGTTGGCGATAAAAAAAAAAACAGTTTAACCGATCTCACACAGTAAATTACCTGGAGTTGCCAAACTGCAGAAAAATGCTTTGAGAAATATCATTAAAAAGCCATTTAAATTTTTCCATTGAAAAGGGGGCTGCAAATGGGTGTGGCCGGTATAAAAACATAGCATAACTTTAACTGATCGTTTTGAAAAATACTAATTTTTTTAAGCCAAAAAAATTCTATTAGTCGAATTTTTTTTTTTAAATTAATTTGTTTGGTAAAAGTCAAGTTTTGGCAGACATTATTTGCTATTGTCAGCAACTGGTTGTTATTGTGATGATCATAAGCATTTGGTCAAAGAGTTGATTTTATTTATGGAACTCATCTTCTTAAGGAATTTCAGAGTTGTTTTCTTTTCATTATTATATAATAATTTTTTTTTAACTGAAAGTACAAGTCATTTTATTCATTTAAAATTTATGTGTTAATTTTACTTTCAACAAGTTTGTTTATGCGGTTTTAAAACTAATCAAATTATGTCAATTCATTTTACAATAAAATTTTTTTAACTTGATTTACAGAACAGGCCCGTATATGTACCAAGTTTGAGAGAAATTACTTGTTAAACAAAAAATTTTATATTTATTATAGAATAAGCAAACACAAAAACCAAGAAAAAATACAGCCATGATATAGAGCATCCATCCACTACCTGTATGCCATCACATTCTTGCTGCTCACCAACATGAGACGAGTTGAATAAATTTTTTTACAAAAAATAATTTTTTATTTTAGTTTATTTTTAAGAAGTTTTAATTAGTTTAATAATTCGTTGGCATTACTTAAAAAATAATTAATAAAACTAATTCTTTCAGTGTAGATTTGTATGTTGATGTTGACTTGATGCAGATATGACAACGTGATGAGAATGAGTCTGCCACCCCAAGTTGTGTGAGATGAGGACGAGCAAAGAACAGTTAAAACAGGTGCAATAAGAACTTTCTATGCTCTCCACTGTAGGCTGTCTCTAAAATTTCTAGGTTGGTGAAAAAGAGTAACCGGTTTGACTATTTGATGTAGTCTTCTTCTCTCTACTATTATATTTTTCAAGTTTTAACTTTCTGCTTTTGTGCTGTGAGGTCTTGATATGGCCTTACCTTTCCTTTTTCACATCAGAGAGCCCTCTATTCTAAGGTCATCTTGATGCAACCTAGAGCTTTATTAAAATTCTACTTATTTTATTTTCAAGCCACTGCTTCATGTAATTTAATTAATTTTTAATAATTTAAACCACTTCATAGTATAAAGCAAAGTCGCTTCCCACGTCTGTCCCTATGTCTGTATATATGCTTAGATCTTTAAAACTAGACAACGGATTTTGATGCAGTTTTTTTTAATCTTGGAAGGTTTAACGTCACAAATCCGCCCGGCAGGTATCTGGCTTATTTGCCTACTACCTGTTTTTACCCGGTCTCCCATGGTTCTTTACTCTATAAGTACGATTTCTTAGTGTAAGAAGATCGAAAATATAAACATTTTAAGGGAAGACAACGTTTGCCAGGTCAACTAGTTAAAATATAAATCTTGATTATTTGACCTTTTCTATTTGAAAATAATATTGTATAAGCTTTTCGGTCTTTTTATATGTTTTAATTAATATTCAATTAATTTCCAATATTTCGACAGGCCTTCGTGTGTCTTTCTTAAGGAAAATATAAAAAAAAAAATTTTTTTAATTTTTTTTCCTTGAGAAATATTGGAAATTAATTTAATAATAATTTAAATGTATAAAAAGACCTTAAACAATATTTATTTATTTATTTTAAATTAAAATAATTTATGTGGCTTTAATGGCATATTGCTTATATTATTATCCTTTTTGCACACAATTTATACAAGGTGCTTGATAAAATTTAAACGAAAATAACTTTCTAAATTTAAATAAAATAAAATGATGCATGTGTGTGTGTAGTTAATTAAATTTAAAGATAGCATTTCCTTTTAAATACTTTAAACTATGACATTTTATATTTGATTTAATAACAAAAAATTAAAATAAATAAAAATGTGTCTGACACAGACGAGTATTCATGTGTATGTACTGCAATATGTGTATTGTCAAATTGTAATAAATATAATTTAAAAGTGATTTTAATATAGATGAAGAGACTTAAGATAGGAGACTTAAAAAATAAAAAAAAAATAAGTCAAACTGAATAATAAGCCTACAAGCAAATAAAAGTAACTAAATCAATACAAACGGGGGCAAACATTTTATTTATTTATTTATTTTTTAATTTGCAGACAATTAAAGAGCTGCTAAAGATGTGATGCAGCAGTGGCAGCTAAATACTAGAATTTGAGCACAGCATAACATTTGAGAATAACTGTAGCATGTGTATTTTGACTTGCAAAGAAAATGATATTGAAAAGAAAACCATGATATATTATATGGCAACATGCAAGTGATATTTGTCTTGTTGTTGTTGCTTCTTTTTATTCAAAATAATATCAAGTGCACTATAAAACAATATTAAAGTAATTTAAAAAAGCTAATATACCAAAACTGAGAGTACAAACCACTTGCACATACTCGTATATCTTGCTTGCTTTTTTCTTCTTTATTTACCTGGTGGTAAAAAGAAGTGATGTGTGAAAAATGGTGCAAACAAATTGTACTGTGGTTTGTTAAAACACTAACTAAATTTAATGCAATATAAAAAAAAAAGTAAGAAAAAAACCAAAAAAAATCTCTATGGATATCAAATTTTAAGCACGCTACTTTAAGCAAGAAGAATTGAAATAAACTTGGTTTTTGATAGAAAGTTCTAGGAGGAGAGAAAAACTACTTACAAAAACTTGTCAGCAGACATAATCTTTCTTTATATCTTTCTAAAATCACTTTATAATTTTTGTTTTCTGCTCATAAGAACTGTAGATCTTCTGATATTCTTCGTGACCAACTACTAGTGCTGCGATACTTTTTCCAAACATTCCTTAATCTTGAACTGAATGGTTGTTAAACCACAGTTGTCGATAGTAGTTGTCTAAAGATGAAAAATTTGGTCCTTAAAAGTTCACATAAAACGAGTTTTATTTACTTGGAGTTGGTTGTAATTAGAATCATCTTCAGGCGAATGTTTTGAAATTAGTTCACTGACTTATTACAAATTAAAAAGTTCTTCATATCATATCAAATTACTATTGAGAGTAATCGATAGTTGGCAGATGAAGCCAAATAGAATAAAGACAATTGCTTAAATTACGCTTAAACATACAAATTTTAAATCGATTTGACTGAATATATTTCTAAAAATAAAAATTTCAAATGGTTTTCGTTTTGAAAACGCCAAAATTTATATACACATGCTCTGGACATCAAACATTTATTTATTTTAAAGAGAATATGAATGCAAAAACGACACTTATAAGTAAACAATTGAGATAGCAAAGTAAATTTTGTAATTTTTTATTAAAAAACTGTAATTTTGTTTTTCATTTTTATTGAAATGAAAAAAAAAAATCCATTTAATTTGAATTGTGAAACATTTTAAATATTTTTGCTCTTATCCAAAAAAATTTACGTATTTAAAAATTATATAAAAAATTTCATTCACGTTGACATTAAAGTCTACGTTAATTTTTTGGATAAGGGGGTTTCTCTTTAACTCTTTAATTACGGTCACATCACACAATTATTTATCGAAATAAACGTATCCATTTAGTTTATAGATCTTGAAAAGTATTTTGGATCAAGAATAAATTTTCATATTATATGAATTAATTTTATATAATATAAATCGTGTTAGACTATATAAATATTTGTCAAAAATTATTGGCTAAGTGGATTTCAACAAATACTTGTCTAATATGACCACAAAAATTCATCATTTCGTTTCAAGATGAGAATATTTTGCGTTTAAACAGAACATATGGTTTTTTTTGAGTCCAACATATTTAAGAAAATTTTTTTTGTGCTTAATTCCATTTATGTGGGTTGGGTAAATGCAACATTTATGAAACTTGCAAGTAATCCACTGAAGATGTGGATAGCTTCCTAGAAATGATGGGTCCTTTCATAGATATGCCATCACTATTTGATTTCATTACTAATTAAACAATATTATGTAATTTATTAGTTAGTTTTATTTGACCTTTTTCTTTTTAATTAAAATGGCTATTTGGTTAAGCTTGAGGTCTTATATTTCAAAAATTTATTTCTATATCGATATTTCGCTCCAATTTTTGTAGCTTCTTCAAATAGCCATTTCAATATTATGTAAAATAATGCATTTATGTAGGAAACCAATATAAATTGAATTAAGCCTCAGCAGTCAGTTCCTATAATGTTATTAATACGTAAATTTATTTACTATTAATAAATAAAAATAAATAATAAATATTTTTTTGTAATGAAAATTTCATTTAAAAAAATTTTTGTACTGCAATAAAAAGTCTCTACACACTGTGAATATTTCCCTTGTTTTTAAGTCATTAATTCAACTAAAAAATCTGTTAGTGCAGTTACTTGTTACAGTCTTTTTTTTTTTTTTTTTTTTTGTTTTGGCGCCGTTATTTAAAACTATTAATGTTTTAACTAAAGTCTACTTTTTTCTTTTTGTTAATAAAATAAATATTTTCATTTAGACTGCATTTCACATATTGTTTTCATGATGGGGAATTTTTCTACAACTGCAAGTATTAGATGTGTGTGTGCGTTTGTATTATTTTTCACCAACTAACTGCTTTCTTTT
This sequence comes from Thelaira solivaga, assembly GCA_947397855.1. Lineage (NCBI taxonomy): Eukaryota > Metazoa > Arthropoda > Insecta > Diptera > Tachinidae > Thelaira > Thelaira solivaga. The sequence continues at coordinate 21,688,712 of OX377610.1, forward strand.
GGAAAATGCGGTCCAGCCAGTCCAGTTTCAGCTGCTTGTAGTTTTATTTGCTTAAATTTTTTTCTGTCTTAACAAAAAAAAAGAAAAAAAGAAAAAGAGAAAAACAAATACCTGAATGCGATCATGATGTTTTGATAAGTATGTGCTTGTGTGCGTGTGTATGTAAGGGGGGGGGGAGTTAAAAAGCCCAAGTTATGCTGAGTTGTGGAATAATTTCACTTAAGTCCTTAAAATGAGCAAATATAAAAACAACAAATTTTGCTTAGTAACTGCCAATTATAGAAGTTACACTTCTATTATGTCTGCTTAATTTATGTTAATTTCGATAATTTATTTTATAAATTAGATTTGTGATTTGCACTTGTAGATACTCATATGCTATATGCAGACACACTTGAAATCAAATTACGAGCGAATAAAAGAATAGCAAAACCCTCTACACAAATAATTTATGAAAATTCGAAATAGTGGTACGAGTATTGAACAAAAAAAACACAAATTTTTAGCATTAAAGAAATACTAAAGTTTATTAAATGAAAAAAGTTGGTTTAAGAAATAAAAATTATATTTGCGGGAGTATTTAGTATCAAGCTTAATTAAATAATTTATAAATTTAATTTTTCAATAAAGTTTTCTCACAATTTAAATCTTATTTTGTTTTGAACATTGTTTGTTTTTTAGTAATTTTGTTGTCTTAAATTTTGCAATAACATACAGTGGAATACAATATCTTTGGCATTCCAAATCTAAATGTTTTATTTGTAAGTGAAAACTTTAGCACTTCATAACTACTGAGCGCTCATAATTTTTTTGCTTTTTTGTTATTAAAAAATGGTATCAAAAGTAGAAAAAAGTTCTTTTGATAAAAAGAAACAATTTAAATCCAAATTTCTTTAGATTCGGAACGCAGAGCAACACTAGATTGCTTTTAACCAGCGTTGCCATTTTAGTCTTTTTTAGGATAAATTAAGCCTTGAAATTTCCAATTTAGCTTTTAGCCTTTTTCCTAGCCCTTTTTTCATTTTCAAAATAGTTCCAAAAAAGAAAGCATGTTTAAAACGACCTTATTTTGATTTTTTATAAAAATCGTAATTATTATTTTCAATCTTAAGCGATAGCTTTTTTCTTTTTTTTGTTTTTTTTTTGTGACTGATTTAGCTTTTCCTAGCATTTCTTTTAAGGTAAATTTAGCTTTTTTTTCTAGCTCCTGGCAACGCTGCTTTTAACTAAGGAAAAGAACAGTTAACATAATAAATATTTTATCCAAACTTTCTTTTAATAAGAATTGAAATCGACACTGCTTAATAGCAAAACTTAATTCATATAGACCAAGCCATTTGCCACATTCTTGAGTATTACCAAAGAAAGGCGGATACCAGCAGTAGAGCGATTTAGTAACTTTTTGCAATGCGAAAATTCGAAATAAGTTGTGACGCATTTATTCAGTTGCAGCATAATGCGATTCTGTAACTTATTTATATCGATGAGACAAAGTTGTTTTTTTTTTCTATTCAATTAAGTTGTTTTTATATGACAATACAAAATAAGCAAAAAGCACAAAGAAGAAAAAAACAGTAAAATTTGTGCTTTGTAGTGCGATTCAGTAACTTTTATTACGATGGATCGCATCGCAAAAATATACATAACGATATTTTATCGAATTGGCTATTCAGTAACATTGCGATTGAAATGTTTGGTACGATTAAAATCGTTAACTGCGTTGACTATTTATGTGTTAACAATAATTTCATTGTAAGCTGTATTTTTTTTTAATATTTAGCTTTTAAATTGACAAAAAATAAGATAAAACAATTACAGAGTTTCATATATTTTATTACACAAATCTACCCAAAAAAAAAAATACGTTCAATAGTGCGAAATTCGGAATATGTGGCGACGCATTTATTATCTATTATTTTTCCTTTCTTTAAAGAATTTATCTACTTTCTAGAAATTTGATACAATTTTTATTTAAACGTAAACTTTTTTTTAATCCTGAAAAGTTAACGAGTTATCCGAATTGAACTGTATTATGATACATGAAAGCAATAAAATGGAACATATTAATATTCTCAGATGGTAATTTGTGCATGTAAAATTACTCATATTTAGCAAGAAATGTTATTAAAAATGTTTTGGTACAGAGTTCTAGAGAAAAGTTGGCAGAGGCAACAAAAACACACATAAAGATTAAAGCGAAATTTACAAGAAATACAACTAGAATGAACCAAATGGAGAAATACTTTTTTTTGAAAAAATGAAAATTTTTTTTCCATTTAAAACTATTAAACTTGAATATTCCCTACTCTTTGTGGTACTTTTTTTAATAACGTTCAGCTAACATGGAGTTAAGCGTAATTAATTTCATGTTCAGTTACAAGACAAGTAGATAGATAAAGTGAGAGATTTCGTATTTAAATTCACTTAAATATAAGTGCACTTGTAATATACATATTCACTCATACGTACAGAAGAACTCTCTTCTTTTCAGCAGACAACTCGTCATCTATATACGCTTATAACAAAACATAATTAATTAACCACAATTTTTTGACTCAAAATTATTGACTCTTGGCAAAAATAGGTGAAAATTTTACAAATATTCAAGCTCGGGCTTCAAATTTGGATTTTAACAAAATTAGTATCGACGGAAAGTACTAGGTAATAAATTACTGATGTAATTAAATGGCGAACATAGGCTTCGCTTACAAAATCTTTTTCATAGACTTTGGCCGGCCTTTAATTCGAAGGTTTTTACTATAACGTGTAATTTTTCAATGTAAATTATGGCCGGAGTGTGAAAGTTAAGTAAATGCAGTCCGTTTTCGTTTAGTGAAACATCTTTTTTGCGTTGCCGATTTTTAAGTGTATTAACTGGCCAAAACAGAATCAAAATTAAATATAAATTAACAAAATTCCCAAATTAAAAACGAGCTAAATCCCCAAAAAAACGAACCAAAACCCCAATAATCTCTCATGGTTTCTTCAATACAAAAATTTGCTAATTTAGTTTATTTTCGTGTTTGGGTAGTTATTTCATTAGGGATTTAATTTGTGAAGTCCTAAAAGTCCTAATTTAATACATAAAAATACCATTTTTGCTTTTTATATAAATAAATAAAAATTCATTTAAATAATTTGTCAATTTAATTAATTTAGGTTGTGGGGTATAAAAAGTTGGCCACTGTTGCTCTTACTTATATTTAGTTAAAATTTGAGACACAACAATTATGTATTTGCAATCCCTGAGATACCAAAAGCCAATTAAGACAAACAACATTCTCTCCAAACAGTAATAAAATTCGAATGTGAGTTTAATATCACAGTCGGTGTATGTATTAATATAAATTCAAAGCCTTACACGTCTTATGAAGTATAGAAATTATGTGATTTATCTACGAATTTCTTTCTCTAAAAATTTCATCTAGAGAATTTTCTTTATTTTTTTTCTTTGTAAATAGTAATAGACAACGAGCAAATGTTTTATTAACCCATTAATGTCCACATATATGTAATGTTGATTTTTTTGAAAATAAAACCAAATATCGAAAAAACTAATAAATGAAAAGCTACTTTTTTTTTAAAGATAAAGAAAAAAGATGGTTGAATATGGTCATCATCTAGTTTGTTCTCCGCAAAAATATTATTGTTAATTTGAAGCAGCTAAGCATTATTATGATCACGATAAACATGTTTCTAGTTATTTTTAACTATGATATGTTTACCGTTATAGATAAATCGTTTCATTATCATATTATTTTTTATAAAATTTTAACTGAAACCATAAATATGTTTATAGCAAACATAATAATGAGAAAGTAAATTGTTTTCTATTAAATAAAGTGAGTATAAAACTCAACTGAGTTTTGTGGCGAGTTTATGCTTCTTAACTAAATATTCCAAAGTTCGAATTCTGATAGAGTCAAATAAAATTGAAAAAACAAATTCAAACCTGCTGTATAATGTAATAAATAAATATTAATTCATAGAAACGAAAAAACCAATATAATAAAAACAATTTTTTTTATTAAAAAAATTTATTCAAAAAAATTATTTGAAAAAAATTTGTATTAAAAAATGTATTAAAAAAAGAAAAAAATTTATAAAACAATTGCATAGAAAATTAAAAAAAAAATATTTTAGTCCAGACCGGAGGTTGAACCACAAAATATGTAGTTGATATGTTTTGCTTAAAAATATAAATTGTTAGATGCAACCATAAATCCAACCATACCGTGTTTCCACCAGAATATGGTTACCTCAACCATATTTTTTTGCGTATGTCTTTTCAGCCAGTAGTACTTTTAATGTTGCACGCCTATTTTTTGTTAAATAAGAAATTTGTCATGCATATTGGAATAAAACAGTTGAAACTTTGTTACTAAACCTTCGCATACTCGAAACCCACCCAGGTGAGATTTTAAATTTTCAATTAGTGATAACTCAGACAAATTTTTGCAAGAGTAAGAAATGCTTTCGACTCAGTGACTAATTTTTTTCTTTTATGGAAATATATTGTTTAATTCATTTTATTTATTTATATTCTTGGTTTTTTTTTCAACATTTTAATTTTTTCTGCGTTGTTTCCCGAAAAGCCACCTGGGTGGGTTGTAAGTTTGCACATTTTAATTGTTTTTAAACAACAAACTTATTATTTCAGATTTTGTATATGTATTCAGAATGTATTCCATTTTTATTATTAACAACAACGACTTATTATTTATCTCATATTACAATTAGAATTTAAATAATATATGACAAAAGAATTTTTGCCAAAAGCACTCCTCACACAGCAATAATGGGTTAAACGCATAACAAAAACGCTATTTGAAACATTTAATGAAAATTATGCTTTAGAGAATTAAATTTTATGTGTGTATATTCACTTTCAGCCTTAAGCCCTTTTTTGTTTTACTTGTTATTTTATATTTAGCGTATTTTTTCAAGTCTTATGAAAGCTTCTAGTGATGATTGAATATTTTATTACAGTTGGTTTGTAAAAAAAATGGTTTCTTGAAAGTAACTCTTGCTTCAAATGCAAATTAAATTTTTTTAGACAGTTTAAAATAAATCAATTACATGCAACTTTTCTTTAAAGCATAATTAAAATTTTTTTTTAAATTATAAAAAAAAAGAAAACAAAAAAAATACTCACACAATTCATTTTTATGATTGTAATCAATATTCGTTTTATAAAAATGAAAAACAAACTACATAAAAGACATGAGTATCACAAGCACAGTCAGTATTGTATTTGTAGTTTTTGTAAGATGATAAATGAACACAATAATGAATGGAAAATGTAGAAAACTATGGCATGGCATGTTGTGTGTGGTAAATAAGTAAAATATACAATACAACTATAACAGTAAGAAAAAAAGAAAAACAACTTTAAAAGCCACAAAACTCCTTGAACTTGAAAAACAAGTCAGAGAGCTAAAAAGATCTATGTGACTTTGGCTTTGAGTTTATTCATTTTATACTGGAATAAATAGTTGATGAACATGGACAAGCAATGTTCATGTAGCGGGGGCATTCCATAAGTTTATAAAAGAAAAATAAGTCTCCCTGGGGGAAAGATACACTGAAATAATAATTCATTATTTTTTTTTTATCAATGACAACATTTCAATGATTTAATGTAATATTTCATTAAAGTTTTGAATTAATGACTTTATTTTAAAAAATAATAATTTTTTCTTTATATTTATGAAACAAATTCGTTCAGTGTAAAGCAATTAAACTACACTGTGAGAGTTTTGTTCATACATTTTTTGAATTTTGCTAATAATCCAATCAATAATTAATTATTTTTAAATAATTTACACCTTTCATTAGATTAATGAAATTTTTCATTAATTAAATTAATTAATTTAATGAAATATTCATGCATTTAATGAAATAATTTCATTGACTTAAATGAAAGTAGTTTAAAAATGCATATAATTTATGAAATATTTCTTTGAATTAATGAAAAAATTTTTCATTAGATTTTTGCCAGCAGCTCTTATAATGTAATCGTCTGTCCTTATTTTGATAAAAAAGTTTAGTCACTTAAACAGTGTATGATGTCCTAGAAAAAGATCAATTGCTACTTTTTATATAATTCGTGACCTGATATTAAGCTAATCTGAACAAATTTCTCAGCTGACTACTTGGCTTTCACAAAAACAATGGCACAGGTTAACTCGTCACGGTCTCTCTCTTCTATTTTATTTTCAATTCTCTTTTACTCTTTGATGTCTTTCTATTGTTATCCCTTCTTCCCTTACGTGCTATGCTGCTTCTTTTACGTTAGAGCAGGCAAAGTCTCTGTCATCTTTTTATTAATATACGAGTATATTATATTTATATATTTCATTTTGTAAAGTGACTTCTACTAGAATTTAATACAAAACATTTCTTTTATATAAAATCCAGTTTTGTGGAACACTTTTCCAGCATCTGTAAATAAAAGCGATTTGACCCTTAAACATATATTAAGTTTTGACTTATTTCTAGTTGTTTTAAAGCTAATAGCTTGTAATAAAATCTCAAAAGGATTTTTTTGTAAAACATTTTATCCTTTTCAATTATCCACATTTTAATTATAGAGTTAAAGACTTCCTCTAAAATATTCCTAGTAGTCTTTAGTTTATATATGAAAGACTCGTTTGGTTACCTACACCGAGCATGGTGGTAGCAATAACGGGCCACTGCAACTTCTTCAGCCATGCGAAGTCATCAAATGACTACTGCAGAAGTTGGCCGGACTAAATATATCAATAGATTCTCTGCCACTGCTAAGGACTATGAAATAAAAGTAAGCTCCACTTCGAGGAGAGCCTTTTGTCATATTTTTTTTGCGCTGTCGACAGCAGGAATCGATATACTATCTGGCTACTTGAAAAGTAGCAATTGATATATCAGCTCAACTATTTTTTGCTTTTACCTCTCTGCTTTTTTCTTTGACGTATTGCTATCGCTATCGCTATCTATTCTTCCTTTTTTTTTTTTTTTTTTCTTTTTACTATTTTGCATGGATCATATTATAAGACCCCTTTTCATGTGGATACGCCTACAAATATATTTAGAGCAATTTATGGAACTTGTTTTTGTTAAAACAATTAGTTTGGTATTTCCCGCAGATTTATGCACAAACACTCATAGAGAATTCTTATCAAAAGCAAAATCAAGTTCTTTAGAGAGAAGCTAATTTTTACAGAACATATCCCACGACTGGTGCTTCGGTGAAGTGATTTAGGTCGCGTTGCAGGTTAGATTCCTGCTTAGACTCTGGGTGTTTCGCCATATGAAAAATTCTTTGGGTCGCGGTAGATACGGAACACTTAATAAAAGGTTTTACGACTCGTTTTCGAACAGAAGTGAAAAGTAATAAAATCATTGTGTAATTTTTGCTAAATGATAAAGAATCAGTTAATCTTGATCAGAATTTAATAACATTTAATGATTAAAGAAGTTAAAATTAAAATCTAATTTTTATAAATCACAACAAACACTTCCAATTTCTACCTATAAACTAGATAAGATAATTTTTCTTGCTGAGAAACTTTGAAATATTATTTTTCGCATCTAGTATAAGAATCAATATTTTGAGCAGAGCGTGGTACAAAGGACATGAGAATGTATTGAACAGTAAATCAAACAATGAGAATACAAGCTGTTGAAGTAGGCTTAGTGGTCACACCATTACAAATTGACTTTAACAACGAAACACCCCTTAAATAGCAAGTGCAAGTCTTTTTAATCCATGACAGTATGTGCACTTGGTTTTGGGAAACTTCACAACACAATCAATGAATTTTTTTGTGAATTTATATTTTTCTTGCTTGTACATTTTCCACACAAGCTCTTGTTGCAAATAGATTGTGATGGTGCACACAAAAAAACGGGTTAGTTTTTCCAAGCCAAAAGCACAGAAAAAGTAATTCAAAAAAGTCATATATCACAAAACAAGACAATACGGGCTTAAAGTGGTTTTTTATTAAAAAGCAAAAAAAAAAAATTCCTTGTATTTGTTTTAGCAGCGAGGAGCAACCACTACATCTACACCATTAAAACGAAAACTTTTACATGGTTTATTATGTTTCATGTAGCAGCGGCCGTAGTTGAGGTTCATATAAAATCTTAATCACACTCTCGAAAAATCGCATTAGGTTTTCTTATATCACGACGATGTCATCACATTTTCCACGCATAAAATACACTTGGTTGTTGCCGTCGAAGTAGAAGAGGACGAAGCTGTTGTTGTGTGACTGTAGAGTAGCTCTAGTTTTAGCTTCTGTTAAAATCGAATTTTATCAGAAAAAGGATTAAAATTAAAAACATCAGCTGTTTTAGTGTTTCTGTGCATGTTTAAAGACAAAAACAAAGTCTATTTTGTTGATAAATTAAGGATGATAAATTCAACTTGAACTGCGTTCACAAAATATTAAAAATATTTTGCAAAATTAAACTAAGTGCCAGCAAAATAAAGAAACTAAATGAATTAAGGCTTTTGCTAAAAGAAAAAACCAAAAAATTTACATATTATTAAATATAAATAATAAAATAAATTTAAAATATATTAACTAAATTGCCAAAAAGTAACCTTAAGTTTAACACACAAAAAAACAAACATGAAGACAACGCCGGTGCTGTTGTGTTTTTTTGCATTTACAATTTTCCTTACAGTGCAAGCCACTCCTGCCATCAGTTCTAATGAAAATGCGGTAAGTATTTTGCTTCCTTTCATGCAAAACATGAGTAAACGATAAACTGTTGAACAGTCAAAGTGTTTAAAATGTGTTTGTCACTTGGCAAGCAAAAGTTACTTGATGATTTTTTGTACTCGTATTAAGAAAATATTTAAGATGTCCTTGAGACAATTCTCTTCAAGTTCTTGTTAAGAAAGCTAAAAATAAATATACCAATACCAATATCTACACAAGTATTTATATATTTTTATGATGAAAATGAGAAAAGGATGTTTTGAAACTTAAGTTGCACAAGAAAATAGAATTTTAATCTTTCAATGAAAGGAAAACCGCCGAATGATAACAAAAAATGTTTTTCATTAAAAAAAAAATTTAAATGATAAGATGCTTAACAAAAAAATATATTTAGAACGCAAGAAATATGTAATTTAGGCACATCATTAATACCATATTTACAGATAGTTAAAGTTGGGATTTTGAAGGAAAAATTTTTGGTAAAATTTAATAAAAAGTCATTTTAAATTTAGTCTTTTAACATTTTTTTGTAATTAAATATTTAACAAGTAACTGCTTTTTATAACTTTTACTTTTATAAAAAATATATATGAAAAAAATTAATGGGGGTAATGGGTACAATTAAAAGTTTAATCAAATAAACATTGAAAGAATTTTTTTCATTAATTCAATGAAAAAATTAAATTAATTCAATAATAAAATAAATCAATTAATTTAATGATATATATCATTGAATCAGGAAAGATACTTAAAAACTTGCGGCTATTATAACTGGTGGTTCAAAATGAAATTTTGCGATTCTAACTGATGGCTGTCCAGCGCCACGTAAGCCACTAAAACCATCTAATTAAAGAGTAAATGATTTACAGATTTATAAATATTTGCACTTTAATTTATTATATACATTTGGCCTTTGCATAAAATTAATTAAATAATAAAATTTCAAATTTGTGTGCCATTTCAATTGATTGATAGCTCATCTCCATTTACTCGTATAATGCTTACAATAATAATACAAATATTAGTAAAACATTTAGGAGATTTGCAGTGGTGTCCTATCAGTCATAAAGTTTTAAACTCATATTATTTTATGATTGGTAAAAAAAAAAAAATATTGTTGTGCTTCAAACAAACAAAGTCCTTAAATAATAATACTTTTTCTAATTTGTCCTAAATAAAATTAGACAGCTGAATTCTTCTATTTACACATTTTTTTTATTAAAAATTGAATTTTTCAAATATATTCAGAAAGAATATATATATATTTACTTTTGTGAGTAAATAAATAATTTATTGTATTATATACATGATTAAAAATATTTTTATTTGAAACTAAACCTAAACGTATGCCCACTGGTCCTATAAAGAATGGAGTGTAGAAGAGAAGTTGCTGTTAGAGTTTTTGATGAAACTTTTTTTAACACGTGTTGCTGCTACTTATCAAATTTTGAGACGGTTTTACGATTAGTGAGCAAACTAGCAACATTTATTAAAAAAATGTTGCTCCTAAGTTTACTTAAATTTAAACAGATGCCATTTTTTCATATTTATTTGAGTCAGTCATTATAGCGCCCAATATGTATTTTTCGCACTCAAACTTGCAATTATTTTTATTTTATATTTATAATTATCACGGGATTCGTGACTGGACATTACAGAGTATTGAATTACTTGGCCAATATGAGGATCAATCAAAATAACCTCTGCAGGTTATGTAACGAAGATCAAGACACAACAGAACACATGTTTTGTCACTTTAATGGTCTAATTTTGACCCGTTTTTGTTACTTGCGGCATCATTATACCAAAGAAGTTTCTGAATTCTTTTTATAAGATTTCTAGCTTGAGAGTAGTACTACAATAGTTCTATTTTGACCACAGTGACTAGGTGACTTGTTCCCGCTCCTCATTCTAATTCTAATTTTATTTATTTTTTTTTTTTTTAATCACCTGACGCAAATTTGAAACAGCACACTAAGTTATGAGGGGTTGCTCAGAGTAGTCATATTTTTTCGTGTTATTTTTCTGTGCGAATCCCCTAATTGTTATGTTTTGCCATAAATATTTAATATTCATTTGGTTTTTTTATTTTTACAACATAAATATTTGTTTCATTTCATTTATAAGGTCATTGTTAAGTTCTTAGGACTGACTGGCAAGTGTTTTTTTCAGTATCTGTTAAGTGTTTTGATTTGTTCAAGTTAATCCATCATACTAAATGATAATACTAGTAATAAATAATAAAATATTTATGCTCTTGTATTCACTAAGTGGTATTATAAAAAGTTTATTCTATTTTTATTTACATTTCTTCGTTTATTTCTTTAATTTTTTTGTTTAATTTATTTCTAGATACCCGCCATTAATCGCAATCAATTAGAGGAGGGATTTCTACGAAAGTTGAATATAAAATGTAGTCAAAGGGACAATCACTCTTGTATGATGTTAAAATTAATTGTGTACATGAATAGAATATTTAAAAAATCATCAATCGAAGTGAATAAAAAGGTGACTGTAACACAAAATCGGTAAGTATAAGAACAGACCAAGAAAAGAAATTAAAAAAATTTACACTTGAATTAGAAAACACCTACAAGTTACAATTCTACAAGTGATGTGTACTTTGAATTTGTTTCTTCAAAAAAAAAAATTTTGTACAAAAAAATTTTTTTTAAAAAAGCAAAAGCACAAAATATTTTACAGGTTGCGATGAAATTGTAGCTCTTGATAAAATATTTTTTTTTTTTTAATTAAAATGACTATTTTGTTAAGCTTGAGGTCTTATTTTTCAAAAATTTATTTTTATATCGATATTTCGCTCCAATTTTTGTAGCTTTTTTTTTTTTAATTTTTAGAATACGTCACTGAAAAATCTAATTTAGGTTTCTCGATTGTTAGCAGTTGCAGAGTATTCCTCTATTCCCTAAATGACAGAATATTTTATGGTAAAAAAGAAAAGAAATAGTAAGACGAAAGAGAAAAAACTTTAACGGAAATAGTTATTCGTAATTGGTCTGATTAAGTGTTAAATAAAATTTTAAAATTGATTTTAAAATGTACAAACTAATTTGATTTTGTCAACATAAAATTTAAATTTTGTGACTAATTTATAATTATATCCTGAAGAAGCTAATATCGATATAAAATATTAATTTGTATAATACGACCTCAAGCTTAATAAACTAGTCGTTTTAATTAAAAAGGAAACGATAAAATAAATTTTAAAATAATATGTAAAAAAATTTATTTTGTTCAAAAGATCAGATGCCAAATTACAGCTTTCGATATCGATCGAACTTTCCATTTAAATTCTATTAAAACTTCAATCACTATAAATCAAAATCGATATTAATCAAAATTTCAATAGAATTCATATATGAAAATTTTGTTCAATATCGAATTCCATAATTTGGCCCTAATTTATAACATTTATAGTTGAAAGTGATTTCGGGCACATGGCTAATGATTACAATTACTAGTGGGAACAAGTTGCCTAGTGACTGTCTCCAACAAAGCCTTATTAAGACACTAAGCTCATGCTATAAATACTACCTACGTAAAGTATACATTAAATATTGTTGAGAGATTTATTAGAAATTTCAGACAGATGCTAATTAAACTATGACACAGTATGTGTTCTGTTGTGTCTTCGTTTTCTTTACATAACCTGCAGAAGTATTTTGCGAGAACGGCATTGCTGGAATTACAGCCTTACAGTCATATCTAAATTGAAGCTGCAAGCATTTTTTATCTGTCAAAAATTCTCATGCCCATACCAAACGTATGGAGCATACCAAAATAGCATGGCGGCAACGCTGAGCAATTGTAAAATCCAGTCTTGATAGCACGTTTTCTAGTGAAGTTGGCTGCAAAACAATTTATTTTTTATTTTTGACCAGTTAAGACATTTTAGCTATTTTTTTTTTAATTTAGCGTTTTTAACTTTATTTTTATTTGTCTTTAGTGGGTTTTATTAAACAAGGTGATTAACACTACTGTAAAAAATACGTATCATCAGAGGTCTTATTTAAGGTACTGACTCACTATCCTACTTAGTCGTACGATCTGTCTAAAAACCCATGTGTGCTAAAAAAATATGATAGTGTGTATTGAACAAGCAGACTTTTTGACAGGTCTGTCCGAATTTTTAATGTTATGAAAATTTTCATAAAATAAATTTTATCTGTGCGATCAGAGTTGCATTTTCTATGTTCAAGGCAGAAAAATAGCAACAATACCATTACAATAATGTTTTGTTTATACAAACTTTTAGGTTATTTTTCATTGTACATATTTGTAAAAAAAATATTTTGCGGCAAAGAAGAAAATGAATACTTTTAAAAGTATTAAGCTGAGTAAACATATGTTTTTGCAACTTTTTTTGTATAATAGTGTGGCATAAAGTTCGCCATTTTAAAGCGATTTCTTCAAGTAGGACAGTCAGTACCTTTAGCGATGACGCTAAAAAGCGATTTACTTGCCCCTCCAGTTTAGGTTAAAATGTTGAAAATATTTCAAAAATTTTGATAAAGCCTTCACAAAATCCTGTAAAATATCGTAAACGATTTTTTACTCCCATTTGAAAGTGATTTATTTGTATAGGCTCACCTTCGCTGGTTTTATTGAAGTGCATACTGTAGGTTTAATTTGGTAAATTTCAACATATGCCAGAATTGCTGCAACTGACATCTGGGTAAAAATTAATTTATAACGGCCATATTCTCTTGAGTACGCATGGTATTGCCTCATTTGAAGGGGGTGTTATAGAATGGACGATTTTGAACACCAAAGAAATCACAAAGTCGCATGGATAACTTATTTTAAAAGAAATTTAGGTAAAATGGTAACATAGCTTTTTCAAAAGTATTTTGTTTATGATAATATACCAGAGCAGACTGCACATAAATAACAAAAAAAATTACTGCAAAATAATAACTTCAGGCTGAAGAAACACATAAAAACTGTATTTTTAAAAAGTTGTATAAAAATTAAATTTAAAATGTTTTTATAAAAATTAAAAAAAAAAAAAAAAAACTTATTTCACCTGCAGAATTGTAATATTTATGGGCTGTTTTTATAGCGCAAGCGATCATCTCGTCTGGAAATTTTATATGAAAAGTACTCAAAATATTGAGCGTTTTTCATACAAATTTGTTAGATGAGTTGATTGTTTGTGTTATAAAAACAGCCCATTAGTTTTAAGCTGGTATTCAACGAGAAAATACAAATTATGACAAATTTTTCATATAAATTTGTCACAATATCTACTTGAAGTCTTCATTCATAAAAAAATATTTCTGTTTAATAAGCGCTTATTAAACAACTTTTCCATAGAAACTGTGCTTAATAAGCCCGTATTAAACAAAAATATTTTTTTTATGAATTTGACTATTAAATAGTATTTATCAAATGCTTATATGTTTGTTGGTGTTTAATAATAAAAATACTTTTCTTAGAGATATTGATGACATACCTGATGATCCTGAGGAAGATATGCTTTTGGCCCGTTCCATTGATTCTGATGACGAAACTTTGGGCTTAATTGTGGCCAATAAATTATGGAAATTTATACGATCTCGTACTTTGCGCTATAAATTCAGTGATAATGCTGATTTTGTTATTAATTCTGAACCCAAGGGTAATTTAAATTTTGGTGTATCAATTAGTCCAGTGGAAGCTTTAGAAGAGGGTCGTGGTAAAATGAAAAATATGGGCCCTCTTTTAATGATGATGGCTGGAAAAGCAGGTCTGGTAGGTGCTATTCTATTGAAAGGTCTCTTCTTACTGGCTGGTAAAGCATTAATCGTATCAAAAATAGCTTTACTGCTGTCGGTAATAATAGCTTTGAAGAAACTTTTATCACAAAAGAAACACGTAGTTGAAGTGCCACATCATGACAGCTACTCAAGCAGCGGTTGGGCTCGTGCTCTTAATGGTTTTATAGAGGGCATGGCTGAAGTGCCAGCAAAAATACTAGCAGAAGAAGCTCATGATATGGCGTTTAGTGGTCAAATACCAACAGAATCATAAAATATTAAGGTATAAACGAATTTAATATTCAATGTGTTTTTTTCTTTATAATTTATTTTTAAATTATCTTGTTTAATTTTTTTTATTTAATTTTCAAATGGAAATAATTGTTGTTTGTTTTTTTAATAATTTTAAGATATTGTTTTTTATGCTGTCTTTACACTAATTTTTGTTTTTCTGGTGTAAATTTAAGGGCTGATTTAGCATGAAAACAAATAATTTTTTGAAGAAAAATTTTTGTCCCAGCTGGCTTTCTTTTATTGCCAGCAACAGAGATACAAGAAATAGAAGAAATAATTGGAGCAAAGACAGCCTTAGAAATGTATTTATTTATTTTATTTTAAAATTAATTGGTTTATTTATTTATTTATTTACGTATTTGTTAATTCATTTGTTTTAAGGTCTTTGGGATTGTGTCATTTATATTTGTTAAAATTATTTATTGTTGTTTATTTTAATTGTTAGAGTGTTGTTATATTTTTTTTTTACTTAATTTAAGCATTCATTTTTAAAACTTAAAATCCAAACAGCACTTGTCAAGTGTTCTTTTTTTTATTGAATTTCTGTTGTTTTTTTTTTTTAATTTCCATTTATACAAGTATTTAATTTCTATAAAGTAAAATTAAATTTATTTTCTTTTTCAAAGCAAGTGACAGCAAAAGTATTACTTGAAAATTTTACTGCTGCTATCTGCATTCAAATTGATTGATCTTTTAGAATCAAATGTTAAATAACTTCTAAATGTAAAAGAAATTTTTTAAAATTTTTTATATTTTCACTAACAACAACATCTAAATTTTAGTAA
This sequence comes from Thelaira solivaga, assembly GCA_947397855.1. Lineage (NCBI taxonomy): Eukaryota > Metazoa > Arthropoda > Insecta > Diptera > Tachinidae > Thelaira > Thelaira solivaga. Next base: position 21,704,258 of record OX377610.1, read on the forward strand.
AGTGTTTTTGTAAAAATGATCAGCCAAATTATTATCTAGACAACTTTTTAATCCTTAGCCTCAGGTGACCGGTATATTAGTAGGCAGTGTATTGTTTTCTGCAGACAGGCCAAGAAGCTTCGCGGATTACTGTTTAAATATTTGCAAAATTTTCTATTTTTTTTAAACACTTAAAATTAACTTTCTCTCAATTTTCTTCTAATTTATCGTAAAATTAACTATACTTTTTTTTAATCAGCTTAAATTTGTCTTGAAAAAGAGAAAACCTTTTTTACCATGAATAATTATTTACTTAGCTGGTGCAAGTTCAGTTAGAAAGTAAAAGAAAATCTTGGGTCGCTTTGTAAATCTTCTATTAAAAAATGTTTTTTTCACAAATTTTATATTCATTAATTTCCTACATATTTTCCTGTATTTTTTTTTTTTTTTTGTCAACTCTGAGTTCATATTGATTTCCAAAATAAAATATGACTTCATCCAGACACTAGATGCTATTATTTGAACGCTGTGTTTAGCAGGATACAGTCAAAGCCCCAAAATTGATAGGTTAGTATACTATGCCCTAACTAATTACTATATTATATTTTATTAAATAAAATATAAGTCTAATCTAATAATTGCATTTATGCTTAGTTTTTTTTTTTTTTTATTAAATAAAATTAATATTTTGTTAGAATTTTGGATAGAGAACGAAAAGAAAACGAGTTATAAATTCAAATTATCTTTCCAATAGGTTATCTGTAAATCAGCTATTTAAATTTAGGCCTGTTATTACAACTTTTGATAGTTAATATCGAAAATAACCGATTTTTGGGCTTAAACTTTGGAACTAAATTTGGGTGAATTACACACTATTCGATATTTGACTTATCGATATTTTTAATTGCAAGTCCAACAAAAAGCTTGATATTTGACTTATAAAATCTTAACTTTAACTATCGGTAACTTGTAATAACGGCTTTTAAAATAATTCTTATTCATATTTTTAAACCTAGTTTTTTTTTCAAATTGTTTTTTATTGACTGCTTGATAGTCACTTAAATTTTTTTTTTTAGAAAATTCTGTTCTTTCGCTAGAAATTTAAATATGAAAGACACCTAAGTCTTAATTTAATAGAAACAGATTTCAAACAATCTACATTTTTTTCGTCTTCCTTTTCTCTTTTCATTGAATTTGTTTTTAATTTATTCATGTAGTTGCTGAGCAGTGAAGTTTTACTGGCGTATTCTTAAAAAAATATTAGAGTGATATAAAAATAAATTTATACAATACGACCTTAAGCTTAATAAAATAGCCATTTTAATTACTTTTAAAAAATTTCTTTTGAAATTTGCAAATCAATTTAAGTTTTTTTATGCGTAGGAAAATAATTTTTCTAATTAATTTTCTTCCTTAGAAATACACAGAGAAAACTTTTTGGTTGTGGCAAAATAAATCTTTTTTCCAATAGAACAATTAGGCAAAATGACATAAAAGGTAATAAATAAATTTAAGACAGTATCACGAAGAAAACTCAAAATTCATTAATTGATTGGCAGTAAACTTGTGTCATACAATTGATATGGGTTTCTCTGGGTATATTTAAAAAATATTCCTATTTTTGTTGCAGTTGAGTATTCCGATTTCTATTACTTTTTTATGTTAATTTAATTTATAATCTTTCTCAATTAAATATTAACCTGTTTGATCATTTTTATAAAATAATTTTATGTAGGCCAATTTATTAAAAATAATAAATAAAAAGCAGAATTCACGTTTCAGTGCAAAACTTTTTAAAAATAAAAATAAAAAAAATTTTTAAACACAACAACAATCTTTTTTTCTTATAACGCCGTAAAAATAAAAAAACGAAAAGCTATAGCAAATAAGTTCTGTATTTGTATAATTTCAAGTAAATGTAAATGATTAACAGTGGTGTTGTTTGTATGAGCTTTGGACAATTTTGGTTACCAGAATGACACTTGTAATAACGTTAACTATGCCTGCTAATAGCTATAAAATAACAAAAAGAAGAGCATATTAACATTTTCTTTTGCACACACTGAAAGAAATCTAATTAAACGATTTCGTTGCAATAGTTTCATTAATTTAATGAAACATTTTATTGATTATGTGAATTATTGAGTGTGAATTAATGAAATATTTTCATTGAATTATTAGCTAATTTCATAAAATTAATGGAAATTTCATTGAATTAATGAAATACTTCATTAAACTATTGAAACATGTCATTGCTTGAAAAATAATGAATTTTTCTTAAGATTAATATGAACAAAATGCTCTTAAAGTAGAGAAAATATTGTTAATTAATTAAATATTCATATAATAGTTCATAGCTCCCTGTTTCACATTGAAAGCATTCAGAGTTGTATTATTTATTCTGCATGGAAAGCAAAATTTAGCGAAAAGAAATATTACAAATTTTTATTAATTGAGATAAAAAAAAAAAAAAAATGATTATTGTGAATGAATTGTGTTATTGTGTCAACTGTTGGTGGTAAGAAAAAAATTGAATTTTTTAACATAAAAATTAGTTTTAATATAAACACAAAGAAAATTAATTTTTAACAAGTAAAACGTAACTATTTTCAAAAAATAAAACAAATTAAACTAAAACACATATTATTTTTGGGAAATTTTGTATTTTTTCTTACATTTTTGGTCTTTTCGCCCAAACGAGATGTAAAAATTTATCTATATTGTGTTAGAGATGATACCACAACTGCGGAAGAATACCGTAGCAACTTTTCCTTCCGCTCAAAAATTTTTTTCCACAAGCGCAGAACGGAATGAATAATTAGTTAAAAAAATATTGTTTTTTATTTCATCAATTATTGTGAATAATAAACAAGAGTCACTTTCTTAATATTTAAATACAAGCTTCAATTTATTTAAAAACACATTTGCAATATCGTCTGCTGTCGGCTGATATTCAAAACTAGAATGAAAAAGCGGCCTAAAAAATTAGCAGCGGCGAGCAACTTGGGACCGGCTAATAGAACTACTTATTAATTAGTTTTTGGGCTTCTACAGTTGCTATGTTGGGCCATGAACAATTGTCATATTGATTAAGTTATAAATATTAATCATTATGATAATTGAATTAAAGCTTAATATTTCTCTGAGTGTACAAAAAAGTACTAAAAAATTTTGTAATTATTTTTAAGCTATTTGGCTCTAATTAATAGTAATTTACTTTTCTATTTTCCAGCTATTCTTATTATTATTATTTTTTTTATAAAAAAAAAACACAAAGTTCTGTTTCACTAATAAAAAACATACAAAGTTAATAAAAAAAACAGCCCTTTTTACGGTTGCCACAGCATCAATGTAAAGTATATGTAAGGTGTTGCCACATTTCTATGTTTTCATGAGGACTTCAATAACCGTAATAAGGGAAAATATAATTTTTTTACAAGAAAAATAAATAAAATATTATAATTTAATATTTATACTTTTTATTTAAAAGCTGCTCTTTTACTTTTATTATAAAAATCACTCACTAACAAATTCTATAAAATTTAATAAAAAAAACCTTGACAAGATTTTCTTAAGCTTCGGTCACTTTACACAAATATTTATTGAAATAAGTGTAACCAATACTTTTTGTCAAATATTTTTATAGTCTACCATGATTTGTATTACATAAAGTCCAAAAAAAAAAAAAAAATAGTCTAATTGAATATTTCTTCAAAATATCTCAACTTATATGTAGATGATATATTGGTTATAATATTTGTTTAAGGTGACCGTAGCCTTATTCTTATTTTTCCATTTTTTTTAATAATTTAAGCAAATAAAAAATAAAATAAACAAATAAAAATACGAAAAGAGAAACTTCAACACATATAAAATAATTTGTAATAAATTATGTATTTATTGATGTATTTATTTATTTAGTTTAATAAAATATTTATTTATTACACTCTTAAAACAAATATTGTTCTCTAAAATTTTTAATAAATTAAAAAAATTATTTAAAAATAATTTTTACACATAAGGAATAAAAACTTTAAATAAATTTTGTCTTTTTAATTCATTTAAACACACACAGGTTATTATATATTTACTTAATTTAATTAATTTATTATGACAAAAATATGTTTTGCTTAATTTTTTATTTTTTTGTTATTTTTTTTAGCATTTTATGCTGGTTTAAACTCTTTTTGCAATAGAAAAATAAATAATAATAAAATTTTATATATAAAAAAACTTACTTGTTTATTAAACAAATTAAAAACATTTCTTTTGCTTATATTTTTTGTGTGATTGTGTGTATGTGTTGTTTATTTAATTAAAATTAAATTGCTTAAAACTATTTGCTTTAAATATTAATTTTATCAAAAATGACTAAATCTTCTTTTTTTGTTATTGTTTTAATTACTTTTTAAATTAGTTAAATAGCTTTTCTAAGAAGTGTTAATTTTTCTTTTATTTTATAATTTTTTGTTTGTTATCCTTTCAAGGTTCCGCATTATTAATTCTTCTAGATTTTCCTTTTCTTAGTTCTCTTTTTGTTTCTTTTTTTATATCGTTGCTATTGTCTATAATACGCTGGGTGTGGGTTTAAGTAGTTGTACACCATTGGCCTTCGCGCTACATTAGCTGCTAACAATATTTAAAATTATATTTAAAGTCTTAGCGCAAATAAATGAAATAAAAAAACGTGGAAAGGAACGTGCAAAATGAAAAATGGACGTATTTTGGGTGGGTATTTAATTTAAAAATAAAATTTGTAAGAAAATGTGTGCAGAATTAATATTTTTTATTTAATTTTGGAAGACAGAGAATGCAAGTGCAGCAAGCTTTTGGGAAGGAAAATTGTTAAATAAATAAATTTTTCTTTTTTTTAAAGTTCAGAATTGTTTCTTTCTTCCCATCTGCAAGCTCTTCTGAATCTGACTAACAATACCAAGCCAATTAAATTCTTAGTATTTTTACCAAAAAGTTATTTTAATTAATATAATTTAGCTTAAAAGTGTAAGATTTTATAAGTTTCAAAACATCATCATGAGATTATTAGTTGTGAGCGTAAACGAACAACGACCACAGAATCATTTGTTAAAAAGTCACAAATCTTTCTTATAAAATAAAATACAAAACAATTTACAGCAAAAAAGTCACAAATAAAATGATTTGTTTTGCGCACAGTCTTCCAATCGTAGATTTGGGTTCAAAACAAACGCTCACTCAAGAAACCAGACAGTTGTGCTTATGTATATGTGTGCCCGGTGTTATACCGTCTTGCTGAAACCACATGTCAAATGCTGTTCACAGTTACCGCAATTTCAGCCTCATCTTCAAAATAGATAGGCCTGACTAAAATCTGCACCAGATATGTTGCTCGTTGTAAGTGCATTTTTTCCTTTATGGATTGCATGCAAATTTTCTGAGACCCAAATTCATCAATTTCCAAGCCATTTGGAAGAAAATGCATTTCATCAGATAAGACGATTTTTTTTTTTTAAATTGACATTCACTATACTTTGCTCCATTACTTATTAAACATATTCCTGGGGTGGATAATTTATTCAATACTTAATCAAAACTCTCTCAAGAAATAAATGTTTTTTATAATTTACTCTTACTGGGACACTTTTTACATTTAAATATTAATGATTGTTGGCAAATGTATGATTCTAATCTGATAAGTGGAAAGGCAATTGTGTATTTTTGTATCATCGTTGCTGAGATCTTTTTTGTTTTGGTTTTGTTCATGTAAAAAACGATATAGAAGTTTTGAAAAGTTTATGAGTTTTGAGCAAACGCTTATGAAAAGTTTCGTTTGGTTTGTTGTTGTATTTGCAAAGCTTAAAACTAGAACGGTTAAATGATCTTGCACGAAATAATAAATCATAAAAAGTTTAAATTTAAATTTTCTTTTAAATACAAGGTGGGCTAAAATAAATCATCCTATTGGAACATGCTCTTATTTTTGCAAATGGAGGCCAATGTCAAATCTGTTTTGATATTTGTGAACTAGACAGATGTACGAGTAGAATACAAGTGAACAAGCCATGGAGCGATACACTCCCCAAGAACGCGGAATAATCGAAGTAGACGATTTTTCGACCAAAATCATAATGAGAGACGAGGCTCATTTCCACTTCAATGGGTACGAGAAGAAGCAAAACTATAGCTTCTGGGGCACCGAAAATCTACGAGTGATGCACGAGGAGCCATTGCACCCGCTCAAAGTGACTGCATGGTGCGCTGTTCACGCTGGAAGAGTCATCGGGCTGGTCAAATGACGACAGTGGACGGTGCGAGCTATAGGACCATGTTAACTGCAATTGAACGAATTAGGACTGGAGGACATGTGGTTTCAACAGGACGGAGTAACAGCACACATTTCATTTTAATTTATAAAAAAATGAGAGCCAAACAACATCGGATGACTTCTTTTGGTACACCTTCTATTAACAAACTTATAATTGTAATACCAATCTCATCTGAATGGACACTGAGCAGATTGCATTTTAACTTTATTTTTAATATTAACCAACCAAGAACATAAAACTGGAATCAAAATCTCAAAAAGGATAAAAAGTAACATGTTAAAAGCTAGTCATTGGTAAAGCAACTCCTTTTCTAATGTTTGGCTGGAAAGAGAATTAAAGCAATACCTGACACAATATTCGTAACTTATGGTATTTCAATTATAACATGAGCAATTTTGCTGGCAGCGAAACCCATTAGGGGTTACCCTGTGTTTTGATTTAAAAACAAAATCTTTCCAATATGTATAGTTTTTGTATGAATATTGTTTTCAAAATACTTGGCCCCTAATCATAGTCACACTAAAGTCGGTATTTTTTAAAAACGATTTTAAATTCATGAAAGTCAACTCTTAATAAAAGCATACTTTTTTGAGACTGAAATACAGTTTATTACGAAAATGTTCTCACTCCGTCTAAAAATCATTTTTCTTTAATAATGTGTGTAGGCAATCGCAATAAATGTAGATTTAAAAAAACTTCCAAAAATAAAACTCTGATTGTTTAACAATTAATGCAACTAACTTTCTAAGGAAATTGTTGAAGACAAGGAAAGCTTAAATAAACTTAAATCATAGCTCTGACAACAAGAGGCTCAATATCAAATCCTGAGATGTCGCCTTAAGAAAAGTTAAAATGAAATATTATTTATTTAGCAACAAGCTCACTTCCTCCTTTCTTTCACTTGACATTATTTTAGTATCACTTACTGTATTAATAATTTACCCAAGATTATTATTTAATAAGTATCACAGATTTTATTTAAAAAAAAGCTAATTTGTGTGCTTAAACAAAATGTACTCTAGTTATCACTTCTTCTTTTTACGTATTTCCATACCCAAAAATTGTAGAGTATCTTTAATACTCTCTTCCTCATTAAAAATATCATCCTCTTCTTCCTCATCATCATAGACCATGTCGTGACCAAAGAAATCCGACTTAAACTTTAGGCGTTTTTCATTCTCATCCACCACCACTTCAGCAGCTGCAACGGCTGCAGCTGTTACAAAATCAGCATAAGAGTGAAATTCTTTTATATTAATTTTATGATTCTTAAAATGAGATGATGATGATGATAAGCTTTTGTGCGGAAAATGTATAAAAGGTGCATGATGCTGTGGTATGGGCTCTAACCAAGTGCAAGAAATTTTGTATTTTTATTTAATAAATGAGTGAATGAGATTAAAAATTTTTTGTATACGTACTTCTAGCCAACCAAGAATCTTCTCGTTTAACTTTTTGTCCTAGTCCCGCAGCATTTAAAGCTGCCAGTACTTGGGTATTATTTTGAATGTCTGCTATATTTTGATGAACCGTACTTTCAGCTGTTAAATGTTCGTAGCCCGGATGACCCTGATGACCCTGTAAAGGTGCCACTGCTGCATGCATGGGAATACCAGCACCATACATGTCGGCAGCAGTAGCCATGTCAGGTGCAGCTGCTGCCATTGAATGCATACCATAATCCATGTTGTAGGGCATCATGTAAGGAGATTGTTCCGGATACTGATACATCATTCTAGCAATGAAATGATACAATAAAATTACAAATTTTGTACACATAGTGAGAATAATATTTCTTTCTATAAATTCCTCTTACTTATCGGAGACATTTTCCATGAGTTTTTTCATTAGAACCATGGCTGCCACCACAAATGCTATTTTTGATATGGCTAATGCTTTCAGGGTTAAAAGGCCTACCGCTTTGGCTGCCACCATAGTCCAACCAAAAGTAGTTGCAGCCAAATACATGGGTATATACATTTGCATTTGTTTCTTATCATCCTTATCTTTGTTTTCTCTAATGCGTTGTATAAGGTTATGTCCATGGCCGCCACCATTATCGCCACCTCCTCCTAGTAAGCCAGCTACTCCACTTCCCACACCACCTCCATCCCCACCTCCGCCTCCCAAGCGACCTGTAATATTTTTAATAATTTTTTTATTAATTTTTTTCTTTTGTCTATTTTGTTTTTGTTACTATTTCGGTTTTTAATTATGATTGATATTTACTTTAGTGGAAACTTCATACAATTTATCAAACGGAAATTAAGCTTTCATTTCATCATTGAGCAATTACGCAAATGAAATTTTTTTTTATTTTCTGCGTAGAATAGTAAATTTAAAAATATTGGGGGTATTCATAGTCAGGAAAGAGGAAGCTTTACCTTTGTTCATAAGAATCTATGAAAATGATTTTAAAAAGCCACGAGAATTGAACTTAGTCATACTGCGCTTACTTTTTCATATTTATAATCATTACGAGTATCATTAAGAATAGACCAGTGCTTGAATAATGTCACCAAATCAATCAGTCATTTAACAGTTTTTAAGGTGCACATCATATGTGTCAGCAAGGAGTTTAAAATTATAATGAGGAGCTAGAATAAGTGACTTGGTAACGATGGCCAAAATAGACCTATTGCGACACTACTCTCAAGTTACAAATCCCCCCAGAGTTTAGTATTCATAAGAATTCAATAACTTCTTTGGGTGATTTGTCTAACGGTTGTAGGAAATGTTGCCCTAAGTAGCGAAAACGGGTCTAAATTCTGCTGTCTCTTTATCTTCGTTACATAACCTGCAGAGATCATTCTGGCTTTCTCTCAAGGAGCAAGGTCTTTGTAGAACTTGTTTTTCTTAATGATGCAATATTAGCAACACTTTGAGATAACATGCGTACTAAATAGTATGAGACATAATCGTAGTCACGAGCTTGGCCACGAGCTTGGCCATAAATGGGTAAAAGCGATGTGTTGGAAATTTTTTTTTAATATTTTTTTCATAGAAAACACTTCTATTAAAAAATATGTAAAATGTTATGCAAAAATATTAAATAGTTTTTTAGTTATTGTTCATAAAATTTAAAGTGTCTGTGCACCAAAGGAATTTATTAGAAAAATCTAAAATTTTACTTATGTTTGTTATAAATAGTTGATAACGCTGACATAATTGTAGTAGAATTGTAAGAGAGGTATGCACTCTTAAATAGAATACTATTTCCGTTTAAATATATTTATCACATGCGACATACCGTTGGCGCAAAGATAGCTCCTTACTAAAACCAGATATTTTATATATTTAAAAAAAAAAGACATCCGAGAGATAACACTTTTGTAATTTTTTTGATATTAGAAAGCTACAAGTATGTATTTTAACTTGTAAACATTTTAGCTGCTAATAAGTTTAACTTTCGGTTTTATAATTATTTTTCAGTGTCAGCACCATTACAAATTCGTGATATTTTTCAGTTTAAGAAAAATAATGCAAAAAAAATTAAAGCTCACAGTTTTAAAAATGAGTAATAATTGGTAAAAGTGCTGGCGTATTAAAAGTAATTTAAATTACCAATTTTTTGATTGATTAAATGTTAGCAGTTTTTTTTGATAACTCCTTTGCAATAAATAAAACAAAATTCATAAAATTAAATTTAAAAAATTTTTTCTGTGTTTTTTATTAAAAACCTGTTCAGGTAAATGCGAACGAAAAGTTCGTTTGAATATTTGTATTGAAAACAAAAGCAAATTTTCGTGTAGTGTTTTTGTTTTCAATACAATTATTCGAACGAAGCTTTCGTTTGCATTTAGCTGAAGAGGCCCTAAATTCTAACCCCCAAATTCATAAAAAATATTATGTGCTTATTAAGGGCTTATTTGACAGACTTCTATGCAGTATTTGTCAAATAACCCCTTATTAAGCACATAATATTTTTTATGAATTTGGGGGTAAATAAATATTTTTTCTTTGGAATTTATTATTATTCGTATACAATTATAAAACTTTAGTTGGGTGTAATAATAAATAATTAAAATCCAACATAATATAAAATTATTTCGAATTATAAAGTTTAACAAAATTTAATCCTTATTAGTGCTTAATTCCAATTTATGTTGGTGTGAAAATTACATTATTTTCCATGATATTCTCATGGAAAGTTTTATAAAAATCATCTCATCCTCAAGACGACTTACTTTTGTATCAGCAATAATAAATTTATTAGGACATTTTATTATATTTAATGCTATCTGAGAAGATCTAGGAACATCTAAATAAGATTCTATCTAATTTATGTATTATGTATTCAGAAATCTGTTTTAAGATAATAAATTATTTAGTGACTCTACAAAATCACAATGGTATCGATGGTTACTTATGTTTTCTGGTTAGGTGGCACCGGGCACCCCGATAAGGAAAAGAGAAAGGGATCACTAGTATCATCACTTGCCTACTGAGTATTTTGAGCAAAAATAAAATAATAATAATATCAGATAATCCGCAACACCGGGTAGTCTGATTTAGAGCAAGAGAAGCAATGAAGACCTGCTATACGCTACCTTTAGGACTCACGACTCTTGACTGCCCTACAACTTGTCTCTTACAGAAATCATGTACAAATTCAGTAGACGTGCATTTCTGTAACTGTCCACCGTCTCTCTCATAGCATACTAAACTTTTCTAGACTATTCTAAGTGATCATCAGTGAATGTTTATCTTAGAGAAAAACTATTGTAATAAATTACAATTTTCCAGTGTTCATACCTTCAAAAATCTGTACGTGGAGCCACTAGTGGTACCGGAATATATATTCTCTTTGATAGCCAAGCAACTCTAAATGTATTTCCAAACTTTTTCCGATCGATTATGATAAAATTGCTGCGAACACTTCTTTTTTTTCCCCAGAATCCTTCTGTGAGACAAATAATAGTTTTATGCATGTCTCACTATGCGTAGGAGAAAAAGGAAATCTACAAGATAACTGGATAGTTAAAGTGGACATTATGATAGTAAATAAGAGTAATATCGGCTATTTAGGCCATTTTCAGAAATGATTTTAAGCTCTACACTGCACTTTTTAAACTCAATTATAACATAAGTTAAATTGGTGTTATGCAGATTGATTCCTGTTGTCTATGTCAAGAGTGGCAAAGTTAGAACACACTTTGTGTATTGGTCTACTAGCTGGAAGATATGCAATGAGGATATTAGACAGAGAAAATATTAATACAGAGTATTGAGAGAGAAATATTTCATGACAAAATGCTATTAGAGTGCAGAAAAAAATCATTTAAAATTGTTAAATTCGTGTTTTATAACTAAATAATGAGGCCGACAAGGTCAAGAAATTTCGATAAGATTGTTTAATTTTTTCTTTTTCAAATTTACAAAAGAGTTTTTTTTTTTGTGTCGTTTTCAACACAAAGATGAGAAACTTTTTGTTTAAAATTCCCATTCAGTCGAATGGTATTACAACATAAATATTCAAACAAGATTTGGGAGTAATCAACTGAAAATTCAGAGTAGCGTCTGATGAAATAGCTGTATGGATATTCTTTTCTTCTTAGTACTTATTGTACTAAGTAAATAATTTTTATAAAATTTTCCATGAGAATTTCATGGAAAATAAAGCAATTTGCACACCAACATAAATTTTAATTAAGCATGAATAAAAATTAAATTTTGTTATAATTTTATTTAAACTTGAAAAAACCAGTAGTTTTCCTTAATTAATTCATTTGAAAAGCACAATAAAATTTTGTCATAATTATTTTCTCTTTATTAAGTTGAAAAGCGAATAAAATATAAAGTGAAAAATAAAAAAAGTTTAACTGCTTTAATAACTTCATTACTACTTCATACGTTAGTAAAATACAAAATTTATTTAAAAAATATATTTAATAAAAAACAAGTAAAACTTAAAATGTAATTAAAACATTTTTCTGAAAAAAGCTGTAATGTTTCACAAAGAGTTTATAAAAACAGCAAATGAAATAAAAAATCTTGTCAAAAAAGATTACAATTAAAAAAAACTGGAGTTCTGGCGTATGCATATAATATATGTTGATAATGTAACAATTTCAGCAGAATTCACAAAATATTTTTCAATATTAAATAAAATGCCTTAAAAAGTATCAAGAGCAAAATGAATTAAATGAATGTCCTTTTAGAATACGAACTTGTTAGAAGAAAGCGCATACATAAAATAGAATTAATTAAATTAAAAATTTTATTTAAAAAATTAAATTTGAGGTTAACACAAAAAAAAAAAAGAAGACAACGCCAGTGTGGCTGTATACTTTTGCATTTACAATTTTCCTTATTTTTCACACCTACCATTAGTTTCATGTAGTGAAAAAATGCGGTAAATATTTTTCTTTCTTTTATGCAAATCCCAAAGTGTTTAAAATGTGTTTGTTATTTGGCAAGCAAAAGTTACTTGATGATGTTTAGTACTCGTATTAAGAAAATATTTAAGGTGTCCTTGAGACAATTGTCTTCAAGTTCTTGTTAAGAAAGCTTAAAATAAATATACCAATACCTACACAAGTATTTATATATTATTATTATGAAAATTTAATTTAAATCTTTCAATGAAAGGAAAACAGCCAAATGATAACAACCAATATTTTTCAATGACTCCGGGATATCAGTATCCAATATTATATGCTTGTGGTTACAGGAAAAATGTTCTATGGTAGTTTTTAAAGGACAAGAAACAAATTTATTGGTCAGCTTTTGAAAGTAAAATTGATTAAAAAATTAAAGTCAGAACATTTATGCTCCTATCCAAAAAAAAAAAAAAAAAAAAAAAATTACGTAGACTTTAAAGTAAAATTTATAAAAAAATTATATGAAAAATTTCGATAACGTTGACTTTAAAGTCTACTTTAATTTTTTTGGATAAGGGGGTTAAAATTTAATAACTGTTACTTAAAAAAAAAATTAAAAACAAATTACTAATTTTAATTATTAATTTAATTTTTAAAATTTTTAATTGAATCAATTAATTATCAAAAAAAAAAAAAAAAAAACATTATAGACTTTAAATTATAAAGTTAAAATCTATATATGTGACTTTGGCAACATGAAGGTGGCTTATGTTAAAAAAAAATTTTTCCACTTTTTTTTTGGTTTCGATAGTTTTTGAGACGCGCTTTCACGTGCTTAGAAGTGTACTAAAAATGTAGAGAAAGAAGAGCACAAATGAAAGAAAAACAGAATTTTATTGAAAATCTAGAATCAAGGTAATAAATGGAATTGAAAAATTTAAAAACAGGATTGAACGCTACCACCTTTTCATAGGCTGGGTCGCATATATATATAAATATATATATAAATCAAATGTCGTTCGTTTGTAATTGCATCGTCGATGGACCGATTTGGTTTATTTTTTTGTATACGAGTATAGTCTTCATAGCCCAATTTGAGTTTGTGAGAAAAATACAATTGACCACGCCCATTATTTACTACGACTACCGCTTAAGTTTATCTAAAATCAGAGAACGGCTGGACCGATGTGCCTAATATTTTTTATTACATGATCGGCACAACTCAACGAAGGTTTTAAAGGAAACAAACCATTTTAACGCTTGGATTGATTTCATAAATTTTTTTTAATGTTTGTACGATAAGAGATATTGTTTACTACCAATTCTACATAGAAAAATATTATTAAAAAAATTTTTCAAACAAACGGTTGTTAGATATTTTTTTCAACTTTAATTGTGCTGTTTTTATAATACAAGCGATCAACACGTTTAGAAATTTTATACGAAAAGTACTCAAAATATTGAGTGTTTTTCATACAAAATTTTTAAACGAGTTGATCGTTTGTGTTATAAAAACAGCACTTTAAAAAATTTTTTATTTGGATCTAATAACAAATTTGTTTAATTTTTAATTTGATACAAAATTAAAAAAAAAATTTCTGACACTTTTGTACAATAAAAATAAAAAGAAAATATAAGAAAAGAAAACGAAGAGAACTTTACATAAGAAACTAAAAATTTTTGAATTGTGTAGCTTAATAATTTTTTTAAAAGTTCTTTTGGTCACAACCAAGCGTAGACGAAAGTACATATTAAAATTTTTATATAATTATGTTTTTGTTATATTCAAATAATAAGAAAAATAGAAGCAACATGTTTTGATGTGTTTAATACCACTTGTGAATCGCCACAGAAATTAATTAAACATTTGAATATGAACTCTGCTGGGGAAAATGTGCTGCATTTCGTTTTGAACAGATAGAAAAGTATAAATGCACTTCAAAAATTTTGAAATTATGGCCAGATTATATAAAACCATCTGGTTCTCACTTGGCAAGTCTTTAAAATTAATCAACAGCACAAATATTATCTTTTGTATTTTTCGCTCTAAGATAAGTATTGATTTTGGTTTAAAATTTCCCATGTCGAAAAGTCTGCATGAAAGAGGGACTCAATGTGAAGACAAAATATTACATAAATTAAAATTCAAAACTACAAATGCTCAAATATCTCAGAATTTGCAAAATATTGAAAAAAGTGACGAAGGTATGTTCTTTATAAAAATATTGGTTACAATATCTAAGATGAAAGGAAATTCAGTATTAACAACTGATAGAAGTTTTTCTTAAATACATTTGTATTAATTTTTTTTTTTTTTGACATTTCTCAAATTAAATATAAAAAAATATAAAAAATGAAAAAACTTTTATGAAAAATGTGTTTTAAAAATTAAGTTTTGGTGAAAAAGTGAGAAAATTATCCAAAAAAAAGTTGGCGTAGACTTTAAAGTAAAATTTAGGAAAAATTTCGATAACGTTGACTTTAAAGTCTGCGTTAATTTTTTTGGATAAGAGGGATAAAATTTAAAGTATAAGAAAATCAATGAACCGGACCATTAGTCACAGAATGAAAATCTGGTAAGTTTTTGTTTCATAGAAAGAAACAATTGGTTTCTGTATGTTATATTTTCTGAAGAAAGCTTGAAAGACGTAAAGAAGAAATGTTCAAATTAAAATTAATTTTTTATTTTATATGTAAGGAATTGTATTGTGTTTTGTTTCTTTTTTTACTTTTATTTATTTTTTATTTTTTTGTCACAATTTGAATTTTGATTTTTAGAAATGGTGACATTTTTTAAAAAAATTTTATTTGAATTTCAATATTATTTTGTAATAGATATTTCAGTTGTGACTGCCGAATTGTTTCAGTTGGTGTCCTCGAATTCTACGATAGTACATGCAACCTTTAGAATTCGATTGGCAACGAATTGAAGTATCACAACCGAAGTTGTTTTCTGTGTGTGTGAAGTTGTTTTCTAAGTGTCGTAGCTTCGTCCCTTTTATTATTTTGAAAATAAATAAATAATGAAAAATATCTATAATCATAAATTGTATTCCTTTTTAAGAGTTTAATGAGTTACGTATTTTTTACGAAAGTAAAACTAAAAAAAAATATTAATTTCCCTTCACTACTCGTAAATATGGGGAAATTATTTTCTTTTGCATTTCATTTTAAATAGAGTTATTTTGTTAAATATATTTTGAAACAACATTTTAAAAGGTATTAGATATCATTGTTACTGAACGGAACTGCAAATGATTAATTAAAACTTTTTATTTTTACTTGTAATTCGGTTTTTAGTTTTTTCTAGGTAAATTTGTTGGCTGTTTGTTTTTCGTTTATTTTCTCAACAGCAAATGTAGGTTAAGCAAACATGCAACAACATTTTTCATGTACTTATGTTGCTAATGTTCATACAAGCAATTGCAATTAGTTCTTTAAAATAAATGTCTTGAAATTTTTTAAAATTGTAAACAAAATAAAAGACTTTCAGACTCTCTTTTCTCTTCAAATTAATCGAACAATTTAAATAGTTTACAATCACTTTCAATACTCTTGAACACATCAATCACAATTAAAACACTTTATGGCTCAATAATAATAATAAAATAAAAAAAAAATAAAATAAAAATTAAAATAACCATTGTAACACATCTTTTTTTTTCTAGTAGAAAAAAAAAATTTTTTTTATTTTATTTTCAAGCAACATTCATTATTTTACCTGTGCTACTTCTGGCCTTTTTCAATAGAGCAACTTCAATGTAATTGTCATCATCTTCAGCACGTTGCACACTAAAAACCATGGGACCAACCGGTATACGTATGGCATTGCCACTAATGAAATCAACAAATTTTGACATACTGCGACCGGTTTCAGCGGAATTAAATTTAGTTTTTGTTTTGTGGGTCGTTGATGTTGGCAATTTCACTAAATCCAAAAATCCAAATTTAACTGTTTCGCCACGACGATATGAATTTAAAATGCCACTGGCCAATGAATACAAGCAACTCGCATTGTTGGCACATTTCCATGAAAGTTTATCCACAAAATCTGTATTAACATGAGACGAACTTGAAGATGATGATGATGATGTTGGTGATGACGATGAAGATGTAGATGATGTTGCAACATCATCGTCATCATTATCGTCTGTTGGCTTTTTTAACAGTTGGCCTTCATTTCTATTTTTATGGTAATTTGTATTAACACTATTTGCACCGCGTGAACGTATTTCAGCTTTAACCGGCGTTATAAGCAAACAGTACATGTACAACATCAACAACACGGTGAGTATTAACTGTTTTGTATAAAAAGTTTTGTAAGCCATTTTTCTTTTTTGCTATTTTTTTTTTGGTTGTTTTGTTTTTTACTTTTAAATTTTCAAGTAAGGATTTTGAAATATTTTACAATTCGCACATTTATTATCCTGGACTGTAAACATCCAGCTTTTAGTTTGAGTGAAAAACGCGAACGCGTATCACTTGTTAGCCACTTGTTATTTCTTTCAATTGTATTTATTTTATGAATTTATTGTTGCGGCTGCTCAATGTCGACTAATTATTGTTTCAATCTTGCAACTCAGTTTTATTGTCTTTGTGGCACAAACTATTAATAAAATTGTAAGATAAACACAAACATACCAGCACTTATACACAAGAATGTTACAATTTATTTACTTTACTTTTATTATTATTGCTTTTGTTGTTGTTGTAGTTTTTTAAACAAATATACATACTTTTGCTGCTGCACTAATATGATTAAATATAATTTACTTTTTAAAAAATATCTATTGCATTTTGTTTTTTTTTTTGTTTTTTTTTGTTGCAATGTTAAATTACAATGGGTTGGAAAGAAAGAAAATTTCATGAAAATTGTGTAACAATAGGGAAGTTGTGAATCATTGCCGTAATTGTATATTATGATTATCGCACCACAACTTTTAAGATCCAGGCACAATTGAAGACTCCTTATGAATCTCTTGATTCTTGTATGTCTTCTGTGGCAGTGTCTAACTGCCTAAATATAAATTCTGCGTCTTACGACCACTGGGAAGTCGAATAGAATTTGGTCTCTAAGAAGAAACCTTCAAATAGAGCAAACAGAAAGGGAAAAACGAACAAAAGAAAAAGAGAATAAGAAGAATAAATAAAAAGTCTTTACAACATAAATAAATTGCTGTTGCCCATGAATTCCTGCAGTTAAAAACACACAAATGCCCCACAGTTCATGTAAAGAAGGAATTCCTCTTTTTCCTTATTTCACCACATAACCATTGTCCTCTCCTGAATTCCTGCAGTTAGCAGCACATAAAGACCCTACTACCAGCACTCCTCCAGATGCAGTTCACGCTGTTTCTCTATTTAAAACTATAGTTCTAGACAAAGACAGAGAATGTGTTTCTTTTTTTCTACCTAACAATTTCTGCAGTACAGTAGTTCCCGCTAAAGTGCGCTGGGTAAAATGCACAAATTTTGAACGCATTTAAACGGGGAATCATTTAAGCGAGACCTCGGATAAATGCGTAATTTACGCTCTTAAAAAACTCGGCTACATGCGTTATTTACGCATTTAAAAAAGCTAAATGCCCTACATTTCATATTAAAACACATTTAAGTTTTATATTTATTTATGTTTTTATTGAAAGTAAACTAACAAAAATTTATTACATGTATGTACATATTCTAAACATAGGCATGTATGTAAATAATAATGATTTGATGACAGCTGATTGTTTTTTCTCAAGAAGTCTTGCCAGATAGTTTTATAAACTGAAAAAATAGCAGCGTTTTTTTACGCAATTAAGCGTGTTATTTTTCATAGTCTTTTATATTTTTTGGTAAAAAAATAAGTCATTTAAACGGGGTGGACTTAAACGAAATTTTTCTATAAATTTTAATTCAAAATTATTAATTTCAGTAAATATTGTGTATTAAAGCGGGGAAATCAATAAAGCGGGGAGCACTTAAGCGGGCACTACTGTAGTTATTTTATAGCATGATTGGCAAAATTGTAGATGCAATGTTGTTGCCAACATATTTTTTACGTAAGTTTTGTGGAGCTCAAATCGCCTTGCTTATACTCCAGTTTGGGTTCTCATTGTTTAACACATACTTTTACTTAGTACATCTAGACTGGTGGTCTATGCAGAAATATACTCTTGATTTGATACTCAACACCAAGAGTGAGGTCAGACTCTTATACGGTTGGCTTAATGGGCACTCGTGTTTTAAGTGTCACCAAATATTAAAATTAGAAGTTCTGTGGTTGATATAGCAAAACCTCAAAACAAGTGTTTTGTGATTTGGGGATGGGTTTTTGCTGACTTCCAGAGAATTAAGGATTCGGTTCACACCTGGTGAATCAAAGAAAATCTAGAAAAGTCGCACTGAGAATGGCTTTATTCGCAACCTATAGATATTGAATAGTGAACCCATGAGCTGTACAAAAGATAATAAATAATAAAGAAAAAGCAACTCAAATTGTTGTCGCCTTTAACTCAATAACTTTACAATCATAATTCAAGGAAATATTCCACAATTAACGAGATCCTAATGAAAACAGTACTATTAGCTGTAATCGAAATAATTAAAAAAACAAAAACCTTTGTAATTTCACTCTACAATGACTTAATAAAGTATTAGCAGTTTTTGCTTTAAGCCACAAAATATAGAAATAAGTCATTGATTTCGCTTAACAAAACTATTTATTCTGAAAAGATGTCACAGCAAAAAACAAAGTCACACAAGGATATTTATCGCTAAGAGTTGGCATTGTAATGAAATTTTTTTACCAATCACTCACACTGAATATTTTGGCTTTTTAAAGGCCATTGTGCACTATTATTAATACTAGATTAAATTTTCATTTGAAGGAGGGATACACTGCTTAGAAAATAATAATTAAAAAAAATATCAAAAAACATATCGTTTTCATTTCAATGAGTGAATACAAGTGCAAGTTTGTGTGTTGTCTTTCTTTCATCTTTCTACCAGCTGTTGGAATTTAATGTTGTGTTGAGTGTTTGAAAAACCAGCATCAACAAATGTGAGATGCTGTTTTTGCCATTAACTGAAGATGATGTTGAAATTGCATGTTGCATAAAAATAAAATCAAAAACTTCAAGCCGTTTAAAATTTGAAACACGTTGAAAAATTTAAAATAAATCTTTGGTCTGATGAATTTTTTTTTTCTTTATATTTAAGTGCTGTTTTGTTACACATTTTCAAATTAAAAAGCGAAATTAAAAAAATTTCACGCAAATTTTTCCTTTTATTTTTTTAATTCACTTCTATTTATAAAACACAATTTTCCAACGAACAAAGGCAATAAACTGTAGTATTTTGAGTTTAAAAAAACCTAAACATCTTTATTAAAAGAAATTTGTTGAAAAACAGTTAAAATTTTTTTTTATAAACTTTGCTTTGCTCTTTAAAATAACAACATCAAAAAAGTTTAGGGGAGTGAAAGAAATTCAATTTAAATTTTATCATAAAATTTTGTTTGTAATTTTTCTGCTTAATCTTTTTTTCTTTTTCAATACCTTAAAATGTTTTTTACCTAAAAAGTAATGAAAGTTGAATTTTGCGTGGTTTTCTTTCACGAAAATTTCGACTATAGCAGAGTTGTTTTACAGGCATAACACTTTTTTTTAGAAATATTCACAGAATAGTTAAATTTTAATTTTCATTCAATGAACTCATCCGCTAGTTTCCCCAAATTTACAGTGTTCCTCATTATATTCTGATGAGTTATTGTTTATGCACCAAATTGGCTGTCAAATCATAAAGTTTAAAGCATTGAGCTGTCATTCTTTAATATTTATTTAGTAAAAGCTTAAAATCTCCCAAACAAAGAATTTTAATTTTTAAAATTTTACTGTGTCACTTTGTTTGTTTGCTGACAATAGACCAAAACAATATGCTCGTAGAATTAAGCCTTCTGACAGCGGTATATTTTTTTTTTAAATTCATTAAGTTTTATACGAAATGAAAAGGTTAGTGGTTTTCTTGTAAGAAATTGTGCTTAGTTTAAGCAAAAGATTGTCAAGTTTTTAAGCACTAATACAAAGTTTCCCACATAAGAATTGGACGACCTGCTTGTCGTATTCAATATTCTTTACATGAATGATTTCACAATCCATTATAAAATTGTCTACATTTTCTTCTGTTTACAGTGCTTCTATATTCTTACTGGAAAGCCTTAAACAGGAATGAGTATCAAATTTCGTAGAATGACTCAAAAGCTGTTGTAGAATGCCTTTGGTTTTTTGTGCCACTTTTAAATAATTTTTAAAGCTTATAATTATAATTAATTTCATGGAGAATTATTAATACAAAATGCACTGTAGTGTTAATAATGACACTGTAAATTTTCAATGTTTTCTATTAATTTTACATTAAGGACAAGTATGACTGTCCTTAAATAAGCAATTTTATATTTTAATTGAAAATATTAAATTTTATTTTGTTGATTAATTTGAATTGGAAAATGTTTAACCAAGCTTTTAATACTAAATACTCGTAGTATCTCTAAAATAATGATTGTCATTAAAGTGAATTTTAAGCTTCACAATAATTTCTATTTCATTTAAAACATGTTTATTTAATTAAATTAATTTGTATATAATCTAGCTGAATGCATAAGAGAAAAAAAAGAAAAAAGAAAAATGAATTAAAGTTCAACAATGTGTGTCATGTTTAAATACCATAAATACTTTATTTTACTATTATTACTTATATATATTTTCTTTATTTTTTTAATTACTAAAATGTTTAATAAAAGTTACACTAAGACTAATTTTTAATTCACTTTTTCTTGTAGTAATAATTGTTAGATGAAAATTACAACCAAAAGTAATTATGTTAAACAATAATCATTAAAATTTAAAACCGTAACGTTTTTATTTCTTTTTCTTTTTTTTTAACCCATGTCTTGTATATAAAACAAAGTAAACGAAATATGTTTAACTAGAAAATTTTTAAATCAATTTAACTGACATCTAACAATGTACAACAAAATCGGTTTTTTTTGTAGAATAACAAGATTCTGACCACTTATTATAGTGGAACTGACTAAATTAGATACACGTGTATGGGTTTTTTGAACCTTATTAAGTTTAAAGATGTTGAAAACTTCCGCCAAGGCCCCTTGACGCTAAAACGTTTGTGTAGTTATAGAACATTTAAAAACGTGCCAAATGCTTTTAACATAAGAAAATAAATAAATATTAAAAAAAAAATTATTTTTCTTTTTATCAAAAAGAAAAACATCAGCAATGGATATGGAAGAGTTGTTCCTTGGTTTAAATTTTTTAAAGTTATGTAAAGTGTAAAAAAAAAATTTTAAATAAAATACATAGTGGCAGCTGTTTGCTAAACTCTATTTTGTACAAACATTGCCGTGCCGCCAACATGACATTTGATTTCATTTAACACTTTCATTATTTTTAATTTTACAAAATCGATCAGCTCACAGCGAAATCTTGCGGGACGTTCGCCTAATTCTAGCTTTAGCTCTGACTCTATGCTATAAAGGGACTTAAAGTTCTCCTTTTTTTTTATATTTTAATTGTAAAACGGCGTAGGTAACCATGCGAGTCCCAATTTTATATACATGAAATGTTCACCCACTACGAGTAATATTTTTGTAGAACCTCTAACCCTTTAACTTTTAAATTAATAAGACTCTTTTGACTACAAATTAGAAAAAAAAAGATAAAAAAGAGTTAGAGATTTGAAATGTTTTACAAAAATATTCCTTGTAAAACTTTGAACACACCAGTTACTCGTATGACAATTTAACTCCAAGAAAAAGTCAAAAATTAAAATGGTGCTTAAAGGTTAATTTGTTAATATTTAGAAATGGTTCACGATTTATTAAAATTTTTTTTTCAATATTTTAAGCAAATATTTTAAGGAATATTATTATTTTTCAAAGGAAAATGCTAATTTTATACGAAATACATCTATTTTTTAAAGGATGTTAAACGAGAGATGCATCAAATTGTGCATTTGCGGGCGTATCCAAAAAATCAAACTGGCTTTGATTTTCCTCAAATTCACACACAACGTATTTCCATGATTGATGTTGAAGTTTGATATGTGTATCCCTCGTTTTAAAGATTTTATGGTTGGTTAATAAACAACTAAGTATTTTAATTAGTTTATGAAACGCATTAAATGTATAAAAATTAACACAATTGTTTACATATTATGTGTGTATGTAATTGTGGAAAGTATTTTCTTGATATTAAAAGAAAGAAAAAATATTTTATAAAGCTTTTTTGCTCTGAATTAAATTTTAATCAAAAGTATGTATATATAAAAATTTTTAGAAATAAACAGTGAGATGAGAAAACTTGAGTGTAATATTTTGCAAACGTATGACTATGAATTTATAATTTTTAATTAATGTAAAACTCCCTTAGCCAAAACTGTTAACGTAGATTTTAAAGTCAACGTTATGAAAATTTTTCATAAATTTTACTTTAGTCTGCTTCAATATTTTTGGCATAACAGCATAAACATATAAAAAAATCTAAAATAAGAATTGAAACGTTTTAATTCCATTTTACTTTATTTTAATCTGATATTCTTTCACCATTAAAGCTTGAATTATATTTTGTTCCATTTCAATATATTATCCTTTCCCTTCTCATTAACATTCCATTTCTGTTTTGTTCTTATTAAAAAAATTTAAAAAGAATGACACTAAAAATTAATGAAATCGTAACAAATCGTTTAAGTTAACTTCAGAAAAAAACTTTATTATTGTAGCTCAGTAGTACGATTCAGCCATCAATTACGTCGTAAAATTCGCTAATTCGCCAAAAGAAACCAAGGGGTGTAAAAGTTTAATAACTTTTTTGTTTATTAATTTTTTTTTTTATTTTTTCTTTCAGATTATATAGACAACACTTGGAGAATTTATAATGGAGAGGTTCACAACTGAACAGAGAACCAGAACAATAGAATTTTATTATTTAAACCAGAGATTAACTTTATTGAAAATTTGATTATGAGTGATGAAGCTCATTTTCATTTGAATGGCTTTGTTAACAAGCAGAACTGTAGGTTCTGGGGTTCTCAAAATCCAAGAGCCATTCATCAACGTCAATTGCACCCCATCAGGTGTACAGTATGGTGTGGGATCACATCTGAAAATGTCATTGGGCCCTACTTCTTCGAGAATGAAGATGGAAGTGCTGTAACCGTAAATGGAGAGCGGTATCGTTTTATGATAGAAAATTTTTTACGTCCTGCTCTTGAAAACAGACCTGGTATGTGGTTTCAGCAGGACGGAGCCACTGCCCATACTGCCCGAGACACAATGGCACTTTTAAGTCAAATTTTTGGAGAGCGAATAATTTCTCGAAATTCGGAAATTATTTGGCCAGCGCGATCGCCAGATTTGACAGCACCCGACTATTTTCTTTGGGGTTTTTTGAAGGAGCGAGTGTATGTGAACAAGCCAGAGACAATCCTTGAACTCAAGGCAAACATTGTTGCAGAAATTCGAACGCTACAGCCACAAGTTTTGAAAGATGTTATATAAAATGCTCTAAAAAGAGCCCATCAGTGCGAAGCTGAAAACGGTGGTCATTTAAGAGACATCATTTTTCATACTTAGTGTAAAAAAAATTTCCATTTTGTATATTATATAATCTGAAAGAAAAAATAAAAAAAAGTTAATAAACAAAAAAGTTATTAAACTTTTACACCCCTTGGTTTCTTTTGGCCCACCCTGTACATGTCAAAAATTTGTGTATTAAGTAAAAATACAATAGTGTGAAAGCAAAATGTTAAGCAAGTGTGTTGAGTGTAATGAAATACTTAAGTATTTCTGGCAGTATTATGGTTTTTGTCATTTTTAGAATTTTTTCTAAGCTATCAGACTGCTCATTTTATCAGGGTTGCTTTTGTACAAGCAACCAAAGAAAAAACTAGAAATCAGCTGTGAAATTATTTGCCGCGCTTTGTATTTTATTTGAAGTGTGATGGAATGAAAACAGAAAATATTTTCTTTTAGATTTTTTGACAGTCTATTTGATTTGCATCGGATTTCGGTCTCACTCGATCTAATGAAAATGTTAATACTCTGAATTATTGTTGGTTCCTTCATTTAATAAAGCTATATCTCGGAAACCAGGGTCAATTTGAAAAAAAAAGTGCCGATTTTAAATTCACACCTCAAAATAATTCCGTAAAAATTTTTAATTTAGATAAACAGGCATATATAAATATAAGAAAGAGAATCCAAAAATTTCTTGTACGGATAATCGTATGCTATCCCCTTTACCTTTTCATATTATTTTCTAAAAAATTTGCTTGTCTGACGAACAATTTTCTCCCACAGCTGAAATTTACAAAGAAATCGCTAAATATAAAATCATATGTAATTCTTAATATTAATCTTAATCTAAGTCAACTTAGCGTGAAAGAACACCAAAGAACTTAACCATTTAAATGGTACAACAATGATGTATAATGCTTTACATACCCACCGCGTTAATTCCTTTTGTTTTTAGCTTTTAAAACTATTGAAAAAATATCCTTCATAAGAAAAAACCAAGTGTCTTTATAGCCAAAGCAACCAAGCATACCAAAAAAAAAAAATCTATTTTAATAACGACAAGTCAGTAGACTTAAGTGCATTCGCCTTGACCATCAGCATTGGTCTACTTGAGTTAAAACAATTAAATATGAATGTGCCGCTAACTGTGTGTTCATTGTGTGTTGTGTATGTGTTATTAGTCTTTAATAAAGAAAGCAAACAATTTCAACTGTGTGAAAGTATTCACTTTTCTTTCATTTCATTATGTTACATTTTACACTTTTATAACACAACAAAGTACGGGTATGTGTGAGAGCGCTTAAGCATTTACTTTGTAAAAATCTTTACAAAAGAAAAGAAAAACAGAAAATAAAGTTTTGTTATTTAAAACCGCATATTAAATCTTATGTTACGCATTAGCACTCTAAAAAATCCAACGGCAAATTCCCAGCATTACAAGCATGAACATAAAAACATGGGGATGTGGGTATAATGCAGGTAGTATGTATGAGTGCATATTTACAAAAATTAAATTTCTTTGAATTCACCGAATTGAATTTTTCTATGAACGATGATGTAAACTGAAGTTGTACTGATAGCAAATAATTTTAACAAAAATGTGAATGTAAAAGTCAAACAAAATGGTTTAGAATGCTCAGTTTAGGTACTGAAAAATAATATAGGCTTAAATATAGGCTTAAATATGGTCTACTTTTTAAATAATTTTATGTCGATTGGACCAACTATTTAAAAATGCTTTAGAAAGCAAAATTTGTAAATCTTTCACTGTAAGTACGAAAAGTATATATATAGAAACTTGTGATTGCGTCTCTAAGTTCTGCACCCTATTTTAATATATAAAATTCGACAGTACGTGTGTTTGACATTGTACTCCTTCCCCCTAAACGGCGGAACAGATATAATTGAATTTCTGTGTATGCCTTTGGGTTACGCTTTAAAAGGTTTATCATTACAAATCTGCCCAGCTTAACTCTATGAGTACGATTTCTTAGAATAAGAAGATCGAATATACAAAAATTTTATATTTTCATCAAAAGTCAACTTTGCCACGCCCATTACACCTACTTTTTACATTTTTCTTAAATTGAAGAATTTTTTTTTATATGTTTAGAATAACCCAACTTAGGTTACCACGTTCATCTCTACACCCACTTTTAAAATTTATTTCATATGGAAGATCGGCTAGGCCGATTTGGCAAATTTTTTTTCTCTTACACTCGTATGCTCGGAACAACAAAATTAAGATCAAAAATAAATTATGTTCTTTTTTTTTAAATTATTTTTCAATATAAATAAAATTTGAAGGCAAAACAACGTTTGCCGGTTCAACTAGTTAAGTATAAAAACTCTGCATCCTTATAGATAACGGAGCCTTCATTTAATAAAGCTGTCCGTCTGTAATTTTTTTTTCTTGGCACTCAAGATATTGTTATTATGGGCTATGATCGCACTGCGACCTTTAAAATCTATTGTGCAGCTTGATCTTATATATCTAGTGATTTGTTTTACTATGTATTTTGTTCTAAAATATTCTCAGTGTAGGGAAGAAAATATTGAAATTAGCTGCAGGTTCTGTAGTTTGCATTACTAGACCTCAAAGCATTTACTTTATATATAGGGTCCGCCATCGAATGTTTTTTTTTTCAACTAGTGCTTATTTCGTGAATGGTAACACTTAGCTCATGTCTGATTTGACAGATAATTAGTTTTATCCTTCCGCTGAAAGAATATGGTTGTGTTTTCGCTTTGCTAAGTGGGCCTGTGATGAACTTACAGAAGATGCCGATTTTGCCAAAAAAAAATCATCTTTTCAGATGAAGCTCATTTTGATCTTGGCGGGTATGTAAACAAGCAAAATTGTCACATTTGGGGCACAGAAAACCCGCACGCCTACATTGAAGCCGACGCACCCAAAATGAGTTACTTTTTGGTGCGGATTTTGATCCAGAGGCATAATTCGAAAATGAGCAAGGAGTGGCCGTTAGTCAATGGCGATCGTTATCGGGCCATGTTGAACGAATTTTTGTTCACAAAAATTGAAGAGGAGGATATTGGCAACATTTGGTTTCAACAGGACGGCGCTACGTGCCACACAGCCGCACCTACACTCGATGTTTTTATAGCATTTAAAAAAAAAAAATTATTTGGTGGACCCTATATATACGAATATATATACGATTTAAAATTTTCAGTGATAATTCACACAATTTTTGCAAAAGCAAGAAATGCTTTCGACTATGAGACTATTTTTTTTTTCTCTTTTTTTATCGAAAAGTGTTGTCTAATTAATTCTAAGGTTTTTAAGGTGGGTATCGTGCTAACCTATCAATCTGAGGGTCGCAGGTTCGATTACTGCCCAATCCCTGGGAACCGATGGTCAATATTCGTAAACAAATTTAATCTTAGAATTAATTTTTAATATTAAATAATAATAATTAATTTTATTGATCTATCTTTTTGGATTTTTTCAACTTTTTAATTTTTTCTGATTTGTTTCCCGAAAACCCACCTGGGTGGGTTATATTTTAATAAAAAAAAAAACATTATTTCAAATTTAGTATACTAGTATATATTCAAATTATATTTCATTTTTAATTATTAACAACAATGACAATTATAACCAGAAGGCCACATTTGGTTTGTGTTTATCATAAATTAGTATTTACATTACGAGTATATGCACGATATTTTGCAATTTTTCTGATATTGTATTTAAATATTTCTGATGTTGCGCAGATTTTTCCCTTCAACATACATGAGCATCTTTTCAAAAAGAGTGTGTAGTTTTTAGCTATTTTTTTTGTCGAATAATATTTACGCACCCTTTAACTTATAACATTTAAAAGAAATGAATGGATCCACCTGGGTGGGCTTGGCATTTACGTAAAAAATATTTATCGGGAATGCGAATGTTAAAGTTGTAGTCCTTCAAAATATCTTAATAAGACTTAAGAGGTTTCTCCATGTTGCCATAAATTTCAGTAATTGCACATTCAAAGTCTATAAAGAATTTCAGTCGTATGACATAAGTTAAAAAAAAAAAATCACATAAAAATTTTTAAAATTAATTATTAATTTTTTTTTGCCAGGTGTAATTTTTTATTAGTTTTCTAAATAACGACTCACTAAAATAATTGCGTGTTTCTTTATGAAAGGCCATGACTTCAACTTTTTTATTTAACTTGATATTTTACAAATGTCAAGAAACGAAAATTTATGATGCAATTGAAACGCCTTTGATATACTTAAACACACATACATATGTACATCTAACACTTTAAGCTTAACTTAATTGATAATTTAGAAATGTAAAAAAAACTAAAGCATATATTGAGGCTTTGTTTATTAAAAAGTCACCACGCTTTCTTAATGATTTCAAGGTGAAAAGTTGGAAACCGTTAAAAAATAATTTTTTTTCTATGAAGAACAGCAAAAATGATGAGTAATTTTTTCATTAGAGTGTGTGTGTATGTGTGCATTTCCATTTTTTAAATTAATGGATCTGTTCTGTAAATAAAATCGTATTTAAAAACCGAAAAATTGCCTATTTTGTTTTGATATCATTCGACTTTTAACTTACACATCAAAGTCAAGCTTTCATATGTTATAAAATTAAGAGACTTTGTTTTGCTATTTTCGGAAAGTGGTTCTTGTTGTGATGACCATAAAAATTTAGCCAAAAAGTTGTTTTTATTCATCGAACTAATCTTGGAGGGAAAATTTGAAGAAATTTAAATGTTTTTTAAATTATTAGTAAATATTATTCAATTAAGCTTGATCTCATTGAAAATTGTTTTTGTTTTAATTTTCCAATATTTCCACTTTCTTTTGAAGTTCTTCTTCAGGGAAATTTATTGTTTTTTAAATGACTTTTAAATTGCTTTTTTTTGCAAATACATTAACTAGACATACATTCACATATATTCTTTTTCTATACAACCGTTCACATTCAAAAGTTACTCTTAACGCTTGACAGAGTATGTGCAGTAAAAGTTTATTCCAAAGTAGAATCTTATTTAGAATGACTCCTAGATGGTCCCAGTGTTAAATATAATAAAATGGCTGAATAAATGTATTATTTGCTGATAAAAAAATTATTTTAACCAGAAAATACATAGAAATGCCATATGTGTTGGAAACCACTCATGAGAGTAGGTAACGTAAGTCTTCTTGAGGATGAGATGAAGGTTAAAGTGTAAGTAATTTTACTAAAATGAATATTTAAAAATGTCTTCAAAATTTTACGCTTTAATTGATTGTTTTAATGTTTTTTAGTTGTTTCTTACTTTTAAAAATATTTAATTTTAAAAGTTTTTATATTTTCTTGTATTTTTAATAACACATTCTAACATTGAAAAACATTTGATTTAAAAATCACCTTCGACTTTGAATAAAATCTTTTTGTACTCGTATGAAATAATTTGTGAAAGTTAAAAAACTTGCTGAATATCGAGCACTGCAATTTGACCCAATTTTCTTAACAAATAATCTGCAAAGAATAAAATAAAATTTTTTAATAAATTTTAAGTTAAATTCAATTTACTAAAATAAATTGAGTTAAATATAGCACTACTTGTTGCTATAAAATTATTGTCATTGATCTGTTTACACTAATTGAATCATCATTCACTTATAAATAGACACATTGATTAGGTATTCGTAGAAAAACCTTTTTTTTCGATTAAATGGTCAATTACCAAAACCAACAAAGAGGCAAAGAATTGAAATGCAATACAAAATGGCCAAACAGTTACTGCTGCATACATTTGATAAAAAAAATTTATTTATTTACATAAAGTAACCTTATAAAATTTATAAATTAATTTAAGGGCTGTTGCTTTTGGAAGAGTTTGCGGTTATTTTAGTAAGATATAGAAAAAATTTTACTAAAATTATCACTGATTCTTTAAACAAATAGAGTTGTATCACTTTCAAAAATAACAGCTCAAATATTAGTTATGCATGCCTTTCTTTAATATTATAAAAAAATAAATAAAAAAGAAAAGAAAAAACAAATAATTCATTGAACCGTTATGTTGTATATTTCACTTTCGATGGGTTTACTATTAAGAAAATATCTTTTTATAAAAATTCCTTTTAAGTAGAATGAAAGAAAAATGCTGGTTTGTTTTTCAGCCAGTTAAGCAAATGGCCATTTGCCATTTCATATGCACAAGACACAAGATATTAAAAAGACTTAAGTTGAAAAACAAAAGCTTTAAATGCCATCAAAGATTATTTTCGTTTAGTTAATGGTTTCCCAAAGAATCGTTATTTGTTTCAAAGGGCCGACATAAAAGAAAACTATGTTTTGGGGTCAACGAAAATAAAAACCATCCTTTAGTATTTTATATACCTTCTTAATTTAAACTCTTAAGATACTGTATGAATTATATGTACCGAATCAGGAGGGTTACTGCGGGAAAAATATACCTATTGCAATACTACTTTCATGTTAAAAATTCTCCCTAATTCTAGTATTTATTAAGAATTCAAAGACTCCTTAAATTAGTTTTAAAAAACTTCATTATTTCGTGTCAGCCTTAATAAAGCATAAAGTACGCTTTGTTGAAATTAACAGAAAACATATTGGCAAAACCATGCTTACATCTACATGCTAAAATCAATTTCAAATACATTTTATTTCATTGTAAAATAATATCATAAATTTTTTCAAACAATCCTACAAATAGAAAACCAGACGAAAAAGCATTAAATTTTGACCATAAAAATATGACATCGTAGTTATCTGCAGGCTTTCAATTAAAAAAAAAAATAAAAATTTTCCTTAGATTGTTAAATTTTAATTTACTAGCTTTACAAGGAGAGTTAATTTCAGATAACGAATTTTAAAAATAAATTTCTTTTGTTCGTAAAAGTTTTTATATTTCATAAATTTTGATAATAAAAAATTTTTAGTTTTAACAAAATATTAATCTTTATTTGTGCTTAATTCCAGAAATTGTTTTGGTTTTTAAATTTATTCTTTTACTCACGATATTCTCATGAGTTAATCATTCAGTACAATAAGTACTGAAGAGGAGACTATATCTATATGGACCATTTCGTCAGACGCTACTCTGATTCCTCAGTAGATTACTCCCAAAATTATTATTATTTTTAAGTTTTTTTTAATTTTCGGACTATTAAATTTTACAACAAAATGGTTAGTAAAATTTAGTACTTTCGGTAGTAATAAAACAACTTTGTGTTCAATTGCATTAGATTATCAAAAAGTAACTCACATCCCACAACTTTGCACATTTGCTGAAGTCAATTGAAACCTTTTTAATTGTTATACTATTAATTCGACTTTTGGGTCAAACTTGCTTAGCCGAGCTCAAACGACCTTAAACATAGTAAGGGGTATTCATTTTTCCTAATTTTATTAAAATGTTTTTATTATCAATATTAAAATTTTAAGAAAAAAGTCAACTTTACTAAAAATGCAATTGGATACAACTATGATTTCTCCTTTAATTTTTTTGTGAAAAACAAATTTATTAAATGAATTAGTTATATTGAATTTTAAATAAACGGAATGGAGTCTCATCATTATTTTGGTTAAATTAGAGATCAAGTGAAATTCCGCTTGGTAAATCTTAATTACAACAAAATACCCTAATCCAAAAAATTATGGTCCCAAAAGCAGAGTAACCCAAGTAAGCCCAACTTCTAATATAACCTATTAAAAAAAGAGTTAAAATTAGAGATCTCATTTTATCAGCCTTATTATGAGTGTCGTTGTCGTTGTCCAATTCACGACAAGCCCATATAAAACAAATGAACGGCGCATATCACTGTTTTCGTCACAGCAACAATACTCATAATCAGGCCTAATATGTATTAGACCGAGCTTGAAATCGGCTGAACCCAAGTCTAATATTAATATACAGATTGACACGATGAGTTCACCAATTTTACAATCCTCCGGAAATAAGACCAACGTCTTATATAATTATGGGCATTTTTTTTAAACCGATAGAACTTTCAAATTAATCCAGAATAAACTTTTTTTTTTTTTTTTTTTTTTTTTTTTTTTTTTTTAATAAAATTAAAACTTAGCATTAATTTTTTATGTTACATGAATAAAAATGAAATAAAATTGATATCTAAAAAAAATATATTTTCTTATATTCTGTTAGATCTGGGGCGGATTAAAAATGGGCTTCGTCGATGCGACCAAGTAAGTACTTAATGTATTAAAAATAACAAAATGGGTTAAAAAAATACACAAAAAATTTAATTTTAATCAAATTTAATTAAATAATATATAAAGTGAAATGAACATAACCAACCGCTCATGTGAATTTTTGACAAGCGAAAAAGTTGTTCACCCTGTACAAATTTATTTGACATCTTATACTGTTTTTTTTTTGTTATAACTGTGTGTAATAATTTATATATTTTGTATTATTAGCAAAAAATAAATATTTACATAATTATTTCTGGTGTTAATAAAAAAAGAGAATAACATCAGCAAAAAGAAAATATTTGAACTAAAGAAATCTGTAAGAAAAGCGAAAGTTTTAAATATTTTTATGTCACTTTTCTACTACATCTAGCGTAATATGTTTGTTTGTATGCACAAATGCTTCTGCTTATTTAAGTTAACAGTGTATGTGTGTATAGTAACAGGCAGCCAACAGCTATTAGACAGCCATTAGTAACCAGCAACCAACAACATGAAAAACGTTTAATAACAATTTGCATTATATGTTGAACAACTTTAAAGTCGTTAAAACAATAAGAGAAAAATACAAAATAAAAGTTTAGATTAATTTAAAGGGGTCGACTTTAAGCCGGGCTGCCAGATGTTTGTTACTTTTTTCATTACTAGCAAACTGTATAGAATTTTCAAATAAATATTTAGCAGTACTGTTTGGAATTGACAATTTTAGTATCTCATAACTAATCTGTGGTCCATGCAAGAATTTTTAAAATTTTATTTTTGCTTTATTTTGGGGAAACTATTGTTGAAATTAAAAAAAACATGAAAAATTTTATTTAATAAGAAGAAAAAAATTTACTTCCACATTTTTTTAAGTCCGTGTGAAATACAGAACAGGCGCGAAAGTGTTCATCTTTAATCAGTAGCAAAGCTAAGCTATACAAGGTGTTTACAAAGTCCTATTCATTTTCTTTTAAATTACCTAAATTTAAAAAGCAAACTGATTTTTTTTTAATTTTTTGGTGCATGAAATTTGTAAATAATAAACAAATTCGCGGCCATCTTGTATAGATTCGTTTTTGAAGACTGTATAGACCGGATCAATGAAATTTGCTTCTCTAGACTTTGCAAAGTAGGAAAACCCAGCAGTTACAAGGCTAAAATTCAAGTAAATTCACTAAAAAGCACAGCAGAGCTACTAAAGCCAATAAAATATCGCCCTAGTAAGCTTGATTAAACGCAGCCCGGCATAACCCAAATATATATAATGATTATACAAGTAGTTTGAGTATACACGATTTTGGACTAGATTAACTAATAACTGATTCTGAAGTATTTTGGGGTGCTGATGTCAAATCTGCATATGCTTCTTTCAAATTGTCACTGTGACATGACATATACTTATTAGCATTACCTGAAAACGGTTTGTTTTATATGATTAAAAGAATATTACAAAATTTCTAAATAAAATTTGCTTTTTGTTGGTCTTACATCGGGCTTAAGTCTACTTTATAGTTTCACAAATATCATAAAAAGTAAATCAAAAATAAATAATTTTTTATGTAAAATTAAAAAAGATTTAATTTAAAAAAATTTTTTAAAAACCTATCAAGCTAAGAATTTACTATTTTAGTTAACAAATATAAAAGGCTTTTAAGTTTGAAATAAAAGGAGCTATTATTTATTAAAAACGATATTTTATTATTGATTTTATTGACAAATAAGTGAAGCTACCTCATTGTGACGCTTCAGTCACAAGCATTGTGCGTTTCTAACAAAATAGAGTTTTCTCTGGTCGGAAGATTAATTTTTTTTATAACGATTTAATAAATCTGGGCCCATATCGTTGCATTAAAGCCTTTTTGTATGAAATCATTTTAAAATAGTGCGTTGATTTGGCCGCTGCTAGATTTTACTCATTTTTGTATTTTTAATTTTTAAGCCATAAAGTTGAACTGATTAATCTTTAATAATTATGTTTTTTTTTTAATTTAAACATAATTTTTTATTAAACAAATTCTTAAATTTACTTTCTTCTCACATTTTTATGGCAAAAAAATTTCTAAATATTTTTCTTTTCTACTAATCAAATTGTTGTATTTACTTATTTGAATCCTGAAGTTTATTTACTTTTAATAAAACAGACAGATTAAAGTATCTAGTAAGTATTTGTCGTGAAAAAAAGACCAAATCTTAATACAGTGAAACAAAAGTAAAACAAAGTTGTGTCAATAATTGAAGACATTAATCTCAAAGTGTGTGGTGTGACATCAGCTTAGAAAAATTGAAACAAAAAAATACTTTCGGTTGTGAGTTTTGAACTTGTAACCAGTCAAAAATTTTATTGTAGTAATCAAATTTTGTTATTGTAACGACCAAAATTCTGTAATTTTTGGCTGCTTAACAGATTTTTTTTCGTTTATCCCAATTGAATTTCGGTTTCCACAACCGAATTTTTTTTCTATGTATATCTGATGACTAAACAATGAATATTAAAGCTAAAGACATTCTCAATGAAGAAATTTATTTATGCATTCCTAAAGATACAATTTACATTAGTCAAATATTTGACTAAATAAACGATATAATTTTGAATCAAGTTGAATTAAAATATCTTGCAATAGAAAAAAGTATGTGTGACTACTAGTCAGACCCAAATACGATACGCAATATGCCAAACAAATTATGTCGAAGAGAAAAGAGCATCTTTCCCAAACTAATGCTAAAACCAAACCAGTTCAAATATCACTGGAGTGCTAAGTTCGATTATTTTTAAAATATTTTCATGCTGCCCCACTGTGTGTCAGTCTTTATTGTTGTTTTATATTTATTAAAGTATAAAAATTACACTTGTACTTTTTTGTTTGTTTTTTTTTTTTTATATATATTTTAAGACAATGGCACGACGCATAACAAATTGAGATAAAAATGTAATAATGATGCTAGCAATGTTATCAAAGTAAATGGTCTTCAAAGAAAGAGAACAAAATATATGAGGAGTGGACGCTTAATGGGCAATTGTGAATATTTACTAGTAGAGTAACCAAAGCAAATATTAAACGCGAGTAGTTAATAAATGTTTTACTTAATTTTATTACTTAAAATACGTTGCATTAAAAAAAAAAAAAAAAGAAGCGAAAGTGCTTTTTTTATATTAATTTTTTTTTTAAATTTTAGTGGCCCGTTTCAAACTTACTTTAGTTAGAACACCCTAAAATAAACTATGGTCAAGTAAAAATATGTAAAATATGGCAAAAGAAAATTCAATATTAATGGACTTTGCTGCCTTAGTTAAACAAAAGAAAAAAACTAATATTTCTGCACATTTTTTTTTCTACAGACCAATAATAGTCGTGCAAGAGAAAATCATAGCCAGCCGAGCGTAAAAGAAATTTATCTTTAAAAAAATGAAAATAAACTTAAATTTAAAAACGCACTTATTTAATGATATTTAAGATTACAAAAAAAGTCTTTTATTTTGGCCAATTTAAATACATAGATATTTATGGGAAATAAGTTCTCAGCATTCTGTTTGATTACTAAATACAATTTTAAAGCTATTTTGTGGCGTTAGCTGGAAACAGAAATTAAATTAAAAAGGGAAATGTTTATTTTCAACGATTTCTTAATATATCTGTAGCGCCAAGGAAAAGGTTAATAGAAATTAGTATTTAATCAATGAGCCATTTTTATTTTAAGGCTTCCTATTCGTTAGAAGAAACGTTAGATTAGTTAGATTTATCAATAAAAAATAAGGATTGGAAACTTATAGTTGTACTAAATGTTTTCGCACGTCCCAGTGAAGCAATTTTTAGAGAAATCCGCTTGCAAATAAAATCTTAATTGTTAAAAAACGCAGACAAATAAATTTGCTAGTGTTTATTAAATATAATCAGAGGCGCCAACCAAAGAGGTAAAAAAATTTCAGACTTAAATTAAGTATAGACACACCTATTGTTGAACAGTGAGGAGTAAAAGTCGTTGAAAAGTGGGCTTAAAAATGGGCGTGGAAGGTTCAAAAATATATGTAAATCCAATGGAAAATGAAAATTTGCATAGCGAACAAATAAACAAACTAAAAAACACAAAGACAAAATGAATTTTATTTATATTTAAAGATAGATAGTACCATTCAGTATTGCACATACATATGAGTTGTTATTTTTGAAAGAGGTATAAGTCTATTTGAAAAACAAAAACCGCTAGCGGAAAAATTTAATAGGATGGTGTCTGTATCTTAATAAAATTTCTTTAATTCACTATTTTTTAAAGTGGACTTGTACACAAAAACTCATGCCACATGATACTTTT
The DNA here is from genome assembly GCA_947397855.1 of Thelaira solivaga. Classification (NCBI taxonomy): domain Eukaryota; kingdom Metazoa; phylum Arthropoda; class Insecta; order Diptera; family Tachinidae; genus Thelaira; species Thelaira solivaga. The sequence goes on from OX377610.1 coordinate 21,740,918, forward strand.
GTTTTTTAAATTCTGGCCCGTCTCTCCAGTTTCTTTACTCAGTTAGTGGGTGGATAGTTTTAGAGCATGAAAAAAGTAAGTGTGAAAAGCCTGGGCAGTCCTTTTTGATTAGTAAAAAACAATGTAAATTACTATGTTAGGTACTTGAGATGTTCAGCAAACTTTTTTAAACGTTGCAAGAAATATTTTTGTTAAGCTTTTTAGCCCTCTAACTATTTAAATCATTCAAATATATTGACTAATAATTCCAAAAAAAAAGAACCAAATATGTAGAGTTAGAGGGTTAAAATGTTCTAAAAATTATTCCTTGTGAAATTCTGATAACTATAAAGCTCTGAACACACCAATAATGAAAATTTATCTTAAACACCAGAAATAAGTCCAAGTTTAAAATATGCATGTTTAAAAATATTTTGCATTCAATTTAATTATAAGTCAGCTTATAAAATTATGAAAAAATTACAGAGATTTAAGTTAAAAATTTTAATTATAAATCTAAAAACTCAGTCTAAATAGCAAATATTTTTTTACATGTTACTCTACTTTTTCCATAATAAAACCACAATATTGTGTTTGAATTGAGACATTTCAATGCAAAAAGGGTTTCCAGTTGACCGTGAAATTTTTAAAACTACATGCAGCAACTTAAATACATAAAATGAAGTTTATTTTACTAAAAAAAAAAGAAAAAAAAATTATAATAATGCATTTAGCTTAATGGAGTAAGAAAAAGAAAACAAACAATCACCACAAAGCAGGGATCGCAAATAACAGTTATCGAAATCAAAAAATTATTTTATAACAGTTATTTTCAGAGTTAATAAAAAAACACCAACGAAAACAGTTATTTTTTAACGTAAAACAAATCTTAGGTAAAACTGTTAAAAAGAGAGTTTTATTTTCAGAAAGTAAAACTCTTTTGAGGAGTTTTATTTTTCCAGTCGCTTTGTAAAGTAAAATCGTGAATATGGGTCAGAAATCCAATATTGCTTGTCATATAGTTTTTTGAAAAGTGAATAATAGACATGTTTGCCGGGTATGTAAAACCGTTTTAAAATGATATTGAAAATGAAAAAAAAAAGCTTTCTTTGAAATTGATAATTTTTTTCCAAGGCCCTTATCTATTAATATACTTCCGTTTGAGTTTTGGAAAAAAAAAATTACATTATCCGTATATATTATATATAAATTGTCAAAAACTATATAGTGTGTTCCTGCAACCCAAATTAGCATTTGCTCTTAAATTGGTATTGAGCGATCTGCGCTCAAATCTTTTAGTAGAAAATTTGAAAAAAAAAATATGTTTGTTAAACTAAATACATAAAACTCCTCAAAGGAAATTTTCAAAATTCATTTTTGACTTGAAAAATAAAACTTCTCAACAAGTATTATTTTCTGCCAAAAAATAAAACTATTAAAAAAGTGTAATTTTTTTAATTCAAAATTAAACTCTCTTTTTAAGCTTTTATTTTAACGTTGAAAAATAACTCTTAGCTGTAGAGATGAGATCGTTTTTTTAGTATCACCATAGGTTCTGAAAGAGCTCGTCAATACGATTCTATTAGTATATGACAATATAGATAACATAAAAAGTTTTTGAGTTACATTTGTTCGATAACCGTAATTTACGGTCCCTGTCACAAAGTCTAAAGAAATGTTTTAAATAAAAAAAAATATATAATTGCATGTCTCTGGCTGTGGCTCTAGATTTATAGCAAAAGAGGTGGACAAAATAAACTGTGGTCTGGTCTGTCAATTTTGTGGGCTGATGAGACACCACAGCATGAGTAAAATACAATTTATATTGGAATTACGGTAAAGTATAAATAACTTACATTTTCATTTGTATAGAATTAGTTGACAATTGTTTAAAGTGCGATACACTACTAATAATACAAACGAAAGAAATAATTTTGCAGAAAACTCTAGGATATTAACAAAAACTGTAACAAAAAGAAAAATATGTGCAAACAAAATGTTTTCTTGTTTTTAATTTTCCACGTTCTTATAAATAATTGCCACTCTTCTTTGTCAGAGAAAATTATTGACACATCAACTGAATGCTTAACAAATTCTTTGGAAACTTCAGTTTATTGTCGTGGCACTCGGGCTATAAACAATATTTTAGAAAATTTAAGTAAAAGCAATAAACCGATTGTAATTGTACGTGGCTTGGAAATTTTACCAACAAATCGTCACAACAGTAATAACGCGTCTGATAATGCAAATCTTAATAACAGTGATGCACAGGTTGACAATGCAAAGGATGATGTTGATGATACATTTCTTGGACGATTATCTCGTTACTTACGTACACATGAACTGAATATTAAATTTTCTGATTTAATTCCAACTGACGAAAGTGATTTGGCACGTGATTCAGAGCAATTTGGTAAGTAAAGCAACTCTTTAAAAGGCAAACATTTAAATTTGGCTTAAAGTTACGTTCATACATAGACTCACGTATGTAAAAGATGTATGTATGTATGTATGCCTGTTTGTACTCGTATTTGTAGAAAAATTTCTTAAAACAAATTGTTCATTTAATTGTTGCCTTAAATGTCATGTTCATATTTAAAAGTTTTAATGTGTATTTTTTTTTTTTTTTTTGCAAAAAAAATATCTTGATGGCCATTGAACTTGAATTTTAGCCATTAACTTTTCGAAAAATGAAATTTTGTTTGCTCATGATGATAAACTTAATTTTTTAAGTTTAATGACCAAAAAATGAAAACTTTTCTAGACAAGATTTTATTTGCTCAATTAAAATACTAAGAGTGGCAGTTTTTCAAATGGCTTAAGTTTTATTTTTTATGTGGGTTAGTTAGTAAAATGCAAAATTGAAATTAGAAATTCATACAAATTTATTTTGTTTCTTTCAGTAAGGCCATGAAATTAATTAAAGTTCAGAAAATAAATCAATTTTATTTACGCAATTCGCTACAAATTAGGGTAAATGTTTCTTATTAAAATTAAAAAAAGAAAGGGAAAAACCTAAAATCGTCGTTGTGACATATTGCCAGATGTAAGCTTTTAAAAACGGCGATGTGTGTATAGAATCTTGTTATATTTTTTTTTTTTTGTTGATCAGTGTAATTAATTTTCAGTTAACATTTTTAATATTTATTTTCTTATAAATATTACTGATTATTTGAGATTTTTGTATTATTTAGTTTTTCTTTCATTCAATTGAACTGTTATTTTTGAAAATGGTATAAGCCCATGGTAGTTCTAGTTAAATGGTGTTTTTATTTTGCTAAAATTACCGCTAACTCATTATTATTTTTAACTGGACTTACACCACTTTCAAATATAACCGTTCAATTATCAAGTATTTTTAATAGAAATTTTTATGCTAGCAAAATATGATTTGCTGTCACTCTCACCAACACAATATTATATTAACTTTTGCTGTAAGAAAATAGAAATTCGGAAGAATACTTTTGTTTTGTGCTAGATTTTCCTCTTTGATGTGTGTATGGTTTTGCTTATATGTTGCTAAATTTACCATGACAATACAAATGTATTATACTCGTACAAAGGTACTTATGAAGTACTTCGATGAGTATTATTAAAAATGTTTCACATGAATACTTGTGCTTCTGAAAACAGTAAAAGTAAAATATTTTTCGTATTAAACCTATGAAAATAAATTTTTTTCTGAAACACAAAAATAAGATATTAAGATTTTTAAGAGATAAAAGTTGAAAATTTTCATTTGAAATTGCTGTTTTTTATGTAGCTAAAAACTAAATGCTTGCAAAGGTCTAATTAAGAAAATTAAGAAAGAATTTTTTTATTTTTCAGATCTTAGTTAATACACAGAGAAAATAACTTTAGTTATAAGAACTGAATTTATCTATAGGCAAAAATTCAGTTGTTTTAATCAAAGTTTTCAGTATAGCAATCGAAATTCAATTAAATAGGCTAAAATTTAGTTTTCTAAAAAATATTTTGAGGAGTATTACCGAAATTTTATGGTATCAACTAAAAAGTTCGATTACAACAAAAGAGTTTTTTTTTACTGAATATAAATTCAGTTCGTACAACCGAAGTAGTTTTCTCAGCGTAAAAATAACACCTGCATATTAAATTAATGTTGGTTATTAAAGTTCAATTAACCCTTCACTTGCTAGTTATTACAAAAAACTTTTTACTCTCTTTGCTTGAGAAAAAATATAAGAAATAAAACTATGTATATGACTATTTCATATCAGAAGTCGTGTTGAGCCTTAAGCGGAATTGGGGGTCAATTCTTCTACTGTGATAAAGTGAAATGAAAAGTTTTTTCCCATTTTCATAGAAATGTTGATTCTTGTCCAGTGAAAAGGTGTAAAGAATTGTTAAAAAATTTATTAAAAACAAGTGGAACGAAATAAGAACTTGTCACAATTGCACAACACTTAGATACTTATTTTGTGTAGTAGTGAAAACAACTAGCAAAATCTTTTCATATTAAAAAATTATTTTCATTTGAAATTCATACTCGTACGTGCAAAGAAAAAATGGAAAAATTTCAAGATTAAAACGCTCAAGCAAGTATTTAATTAATTTTTTAAAGGAAAATATTGACATTGCAAATGACAAACGACAAAAATATTTGCTTTCTAATTTGAACCCAATTCGTTAATAAGCTTGTATGAGTATTTAAAAAAGGACCCATAACTGTCACGGAGTCACCATTAGATTGATGAAATGTAAGACTGACCTCCTTAATTTTTTTATTTTGACATTTGTAGTTAAAACAATAATAATACAGATCTTAAAGTGTCAAACATGTGGAATAAAAAAATTGTTCTCTACATGAACGGGAATCAGAAATTGTGCATTTCTCTGCACATTAAGGACAAGAACCAGACAGACTACTTTGCCAACAGACCGCACAAGCTCTACTTGTTATGCCTCCTTAGCATTGTCAGTGCTTTTAGATTTTTAGCATTTTCCAAATATAAATATTTTGTTAGCCTTTTTTACCAGTTACCAACTTTGTGTATAAGCTATTTTTAGTAATTTATTTTGCCATCCTTATTTTCATGAAATTTTTTTACAATTGTAAATAAATAACAATAACTTCACACTCCTAACGAGATGGTTTCCCAGACACTATGTAAGATCAGTTAATGGAGGCTCTATGACTTGCATTAAAAAGTCTCCGGCCTAAGGGTATTGTTGGGCAAAACTTCTTAATAACTTCCAGAGAAATAGGGAACTAATCCTAGTCTACACAGTTTTGAAATTTTTAGTTACAATTTCGGAATTATATTTCATAATTTCCTTCACATAGACTTCTATCATTGCTTGTAGGATGCATTTTAATTTATTTTTGAATAAAATTTTTTTATTACCACAACAAAAAATTAATCAAACAAAACCCACTTTTATAGTAAAATAAATTGTTTTTTAAAAATTTTCTTGAAAAATAACGTTATATAATTTATTTGACTTGATCTCTTAGCTCTTTGCATTTAAACTATAATTGAATAAGAAATAATTTTATCCTTAAAAAATAATGATTTTATTTTTCTTTATGTTTCATGTCCTTCCTAACAACTTAAACTGAAATGGCACAAACAAAATATTGTGAAAACGTTAATATAAAATAAATAGAAGCACGCAAAAAAGATAAAGGCAACACCATGATTATGGCTTTGGGCTTAATGTTATCAAAAATGATGGCAGTTGTGGGATTGGGTGGCATTGGTGCACTAGCAATGAAAGCTTTGGGTATTGCGATGACTGCATTAATGATGGCCACCATAGTTGGTATAAAAACAATGGCACATCAGGGTAACGAGTCATCACATAGTGTGCAATACGTAACAGCGGATGGTCATCATCACATAAGAAGACGACGACGTAGTACTAAAACCAGCAGCATTTTACTAAATTAAAATAAATTTTATTTAAAGCTGGTAGGTTGGATTATAAATTGCCCGTGTCACTGGCTCAATAAAAAATGACAGAAAGAACAAAGTTATAAGAGAAAAGTCATTGCATTAAAATGCTAATTTGTTTTTTCCTACTTTTATAGCCTTCATTGTATGTAAGAAGGGTATGTAAAGGGTGTTTTTTATAGACGTGTAGAACTTTAAATTGCAATAAAACAACGATGTGCTTCAAACAAACAAAGTCCTTAAATAATAATACTCTTTCTAATTTGTCCTAAATAAAATTAGACAGCTGAAGTCTTCTATTTACACATTTTTTTTTTATTAAAAATTGAATTTTTGAAATATATTCAGAAAGAATATATTCTGAATTCTTATAAATAACAGAGTTTATTTAGCGATTTTCTTCTGTCGTGTTTTGTTTAGGTTTCTTCTCTCTGAAATTAGCTGTGATGATTTTTTTTACAATCGAAGAAAAGGTCTCTCAGCCATTGTAGCAAGAAATACGTGTAAATTTAATTTAACTGCACATATGCCAAGCAAGTGAAAGTGAACTCCGCTTTAAAAAAAAATTATTGAGAATTATTGGAATGAAACAAGTAAATGATTTTAATATTTGTATTCGTAAAAAAATCAAAAACATTTCTTAGTGAGCCGCAATTTTATATAGAAATGCTTACGTTATTGATCGAATTTTTTTCATAAGAATTGTTGCTTAAAAATTTATTGTTGTCGCTTACCATGAAACACTTCAAAATGGAGAACTTGGCTATAAGTTACAATTCATCTGTTTAACAATTATTTAGTTACTAACGAGCTGCTATCTCTTTGTTTTTAATAATGTGTAGAATAATTCGGAAGGTTGTGATAAAGACTTTGCATGACTGCAATTCATGTGATTTAAAAAATAGAAATTTTTGTCTTATAGATTATACGACTCAATTTGGTCAAAAATAAATTTTTTATTAATCAAAATTTTGCATATAAAAAAATTTAAACACAATCTGAAAACTAATGTAAAAAAAATTTAAAAAATTATATGTAAATTTAATAAATACATGATTAGTACATCCCACAAAATTTTAATTCAACAATCAATTAATACTCGTATCTGTCTTAATATTGAAAAATCGCTCATTATAGAGGACTGTTTTTCATTGAAATATCTTTAATTGTTCCATCATATTTAAATCACAACAACAAAGTTATTGAATTAATAGCGACAAGTAAATATTGACTTAAGTTGTGCATACCAAGCTGTCAGTTGTGACTATTATCAGGTTGATACTGAAACTCGGCTCGATCAGTGTTTTTGTTTTTTTTTAATGAAAACTTAGTTTGTAGCTTTTGTTTTAGTCAACATCCATTTATTTAAGTTACTTTTTATGAGGTTCAAAATACGGTATTCAATATTCATCAAACTTTGCATTGAAATTTTGATCGATATCTAAGCTGAAAAATAAATTCTTGATTTCACAACAATTTAAAATAAAGAAAAAATCTGGTTTTTTTTGCAACTCCTCAATTAGCAGCTTTCGTTTATAGGCGAATAGAATTCGATTTATTTTTTAAAGTGCCTAATTGGAAATTTAACTTTCTGTAACTTTACTTACCATCTAATTTCAGTTAATTTTTTTTATTTTTTTGTTTAAAATGATATAAATGATTATAAAGTCATTAGACGCCTTTGAATCAATTTAAAATTCGATTGATAACGAATTTGTTTTTTCTCCAAATTATTTAAATTATTGTTATATAAAATTTATTTAAATATTTGTGTGTCTGTCAATAAAATGTGCCAACAAGATAGGAAGTGTACTAAAAAAAAAGTAAAGAAAAGGAAAAATTAAAACAATAAGCATGACACTGCATGGATGAAGATGAAGTTGTACCAATCAGTAACCAAACAGGGTAAAATTTAACAGATAAAAAACATAAAAAAAAAAATATTTTTTAAATTCAGAGCTCAAACAGGCTATTATGAAAGAAAGTATTGCAACATCAGTCTTTGCATAAGCTGTATTAAAATTTCGTTCATGAATGAATTTTTTTAATAAGAAGAACTTGTTTTCAAAAGAAACAACAAAAAGTCAATTACACACTTTTTGTAAACTTGAAAGCAATAGGGACTTTCGCACAAAATTTCTGTTGAATTTGTTTGTATTAGCGTTGTCAAAATTATTTTATTTTCAAACCTGTTGTAAGTTATATCAGACTTAAGAAAAATGCTTTACAATGCAGTTCATACACTTCATTGCTTTAATTAAATATTTCATGAAATATGAGAATTAATGAAATTTTTACATTTCAATATTTCATTGAATATATGAAATATTTCATAAATTAACTGAAATATTTTCAGAGAAAAGAAAAAAATAATAAAAAAAGTGGTCTGTGGATTGCGGGATAGCGCGCTAATCTATTAATCTGGAGGTCACAGGTTCGATTTATACCTGGGCTCTGGCAGCAAATAATAATAAACGTCTTTATTTAATTTTTTTCTATTTGTTAAAAGTATGTTAAATTTCAATGCTTTTTACACTATTTAATTTTGAGTTCTTTTTTTGTTTTTGTGTATTTAATTATAAATTTGCATAAAATAAATACATCACGTATAAAAGTGTCACACCTAGTTTACCTAATTTTCAACAGAAACTCAATACAAGAAAAAAAATCATTAATAAAATAAAATTTCAAACATTCATACTCGTAAAAAGAATTTCAGATATTTAGGTTAAATATAAATTAACATCTTAATAAGGCTGTTGATTAACAGGAATTCGGCAAAAAGCAAAAAAAAAAAAAAAAAAAAAATACTCGTATCTGATGCCAATATTAGCATTTATAATATTTTTTTTATACTCATATTAAAAAAAAGGTGTAATCATACAGTTTGTTTTGTCGCTCAGCTTGTTGGGGCTATTTTTGTTAAGTCATTTATGGAAAGTGAAATTTTTATTTATTTTTTTTATTTTTTGTAAGTAGAAACTCAAAAAACAATCAAACACTTTTGAAAGATTAAAAATTAATATCGCAATAATGCCAAATAATAATAGAAATTATTTCTGTAAAATTAATTGAATTGTTATATTCGAAAGTGGTATAAGTCCACTTAAAAAAATTACGAGTTAGCGGTAATTTTAGAAAGATAAAGACACCACCTATCTAGAATTACCCCTGACTGATTAAAGAAAAGTGGACTTATACCACTTGCAAATATAACAGTTCAATTAAAGGTTATCGTTCGTTGAATGAATAAAAATTAATGCTTGTTTGAATTAAATGAAACTCACACAAAAAAAAAGCAATTTCACAACTGACTATACTGATTTATTGGTAACAAAATTGAAAATATTTATTCAAGAGCTTAAGTTAAGCTAAGTTTTAGGGATAAAAACAAAAACAGGGCAAGAAAGTTCAATTATTTAAAATTGCAAAAAATTCAAAAATAAAATTAAGAAACATGCATTTGAAATTTGTTTATTAAATCATTTAATAACTTATAAAAACATAAAAAAATCATAAATACATTCCACTCAGTCTTACAAAGTGAATATCACAAAGGGACCACGTCAGAGGACCCAAGTGAGCCCAGCTTTTGCCTTTCTTTTTGGGCGACCTGTTTAACCTACAAAGCGAAAACATAGTTTTGAGCAAAATTGTAGTTATGTCGTAGCATTAAGCATGAAAACATTAACAAAACGTATCTCTTTTTGTAACTGCATAAATATCAAATTAGCCAAATAACAAAATATTGATTACAAAATACTTTCGTGTGTGACTAAATTCAAGAGTATAAAAACAACGTATAAATAGTGAAGGCCAAACTCAAAATTTTTCTATGCGTGGCTTTGGCGACGAACTTCTTATTCAGCATAATTGTGAATATTAATTGACTTGAATTAAAAAAAAAAAAAATTTTTTTGATTTAAGAACTTTTTCCCAAAATAATCTCTGAGTATTTAATCAGTGAAAGCTTTCATTTAGAAGCTTTAAACTAAAAATTATTTTTTCACTATTTCAATAAATATTTATTTCATAATTTTAATTTATGCAGCTTAAAGGTATTATTATTTGCTTAAAATTTAAGTCATACATGATTATGGTAAATAAATAATCACTTTTAATAAATTATTTTGCTACAAATTATGTGCATACAAATTCGTTTTAATTGCATATTTTAATTATGTTGATAAACTTGTTTATTTTTAATGTTTTTATAAAAAAAAAGAAATTAATTAAACATTTTTTGATCTACTGTGCGGCAGTAGATAATTTTATTTCGAGAGCCATCAATAATTGGCTTAAGTATTTAGTTGTTGTCTTTTGATCTTTCTTCTGCTTCGTTTTCGAAGTAAATAAATTAAAAAAAAAATTTTTTTAATAATAAATTTAATAGACTCTGTTATGAAAAGGGAAAGTTTTCTTTAATGATCATTATCTACCTGTAATGAAAACGAATAGTGAATCATCATAATGATTTTAGCTGTCATGATGGTATTGCATTTTATTTTCATTTTTTTATTTATTTATTTATTTTTTTTAATATTTTCTGTTATTTTTATTTTAGGTGTGTTAGGCAATTAGTAAATGTCTTAAATATTCAGAAAAATTTATTTTTAAAAATTGGAAGAAACTAACTGTGGCCAACTGTTTGAAGTTTAAAAGCCACCACACCAGCAACCAGTTTTTTTATCAGATCTTTTTTTTTGGTTTAATTTCACATACGAGTTTTTATGTTAACAATTTGTTATGTTTATAGGTGTTATATCATTAAATTATATAACAATTGAAACAAGTTAATTAAAAAAATATGTAACAAAGTCAGAAAAGGTAAGATTTCAAGCATCCAAGTTTTGATCTACTGTTCTGACTACATTGAACAAAATTTTGTGGGGACAAAAATATTCTTCGCGTGCGTGCGTGAATTTAATGCTAATGTCTAGGTAAAATTAAATATTTTTTGGTGCGGTGTTTAATTACAATTATATTCTCATAGAACAAATAATAAGCAGAAAGAGTAGCATATGAATATGGAAAATTTCACAGAAGTTACTGGTAGAACATTTGAAACTTGGGAATAATGCACTGAAGATAAAATTAGTTTCCGTTTTTATTACTCTAAGCAAAAAATTTTTAAATTTTCCATAAGAATATCATGTACACAAAGAAAAAATATTGTTGAATATGGTCACCACAAACATAGTTTGTTCTCCGCAAAAATATTATTCTTAATTTGAAGCATCTAAGCATTATTACGATCACGATAATCATGTTTCTAGTTATTTTTAACCATACTATGCTTAACGTTATAGATCAACCATATATTTATAATATTACTTTTGATAAAATTTTAATTGAAACCATAAATATGTTTAGAGTAAATATAATAATGAGAAAAATATGGTTGAAAGTAAATTGCTTTCTATTTTGTCTCTTCCGCAACCATATAAATAAAATGAGTATAAAACAAAAACTTAATCGTTCTAACTTTACTGAGCTTTGTGGCTGAAGTGGTTTAGGATCAGGTTAATGCTTCTTAACTATATGTTCCAAAGTTCTAAACCTGTTAGAATCAAATAAAATTGAAAAAAAAAAATTAAACCCGCTGTATAATAAATAAATAAATATCAATTAATAGAAACGAAAAATCAAAAGAAAAAAAATGTATTTATATAAAAAAAAAATATTTAAAATGAATTTATATGAAAAATTTATGTATGTAAAAAGTTAAAATTTTTTATAAAAATTTCATAAAAAATGTAAAAACATTTTAGTTTTGAGTTGTAGTTGAGAGTTATTTTTAATACGTTTAGTTTAAAAATATATATGGTAAAATGCAATCATAAATCTAACCATACTATGTTTCCATCAGAATATGGCTGTCTCAACCATATTTTATATTTTTGCGTTTGAGTATCCAACTTACCTGAAAGCACATAATTAAAGCAAAATGAGATTTTCCCATATAAGAGTGCAATTTATAGCAAATCGCTATAACCGAAAATTATATACATTATGCACATAATTATTTGTATTTTGGAATTCTTAAGTCAAAAAGGTAAAGGTTATCAAAACAACCAAATAATTTTCGTCTACAGTTTTTATATTTTTAGCCTTTTTTACTAAAAATTTTATGTAGTTTTATCAGTATACATACTTTCTTGAAAATAAAAATACAGTCGCATACTGATAAATGAAACAAAATATTCTTATAATAACAGTTATTTAACAGTTCTTGAGTTTTCTTAAAAGAAAATAAAAAAATTTTTATTTACAATTGGTCTCTGATCTGAATTATATTTAGGGCACTGAACTCCTCTAATTATGGTTTGCTGCCAGAGTGAATGAAAATGTAACTACTGTTAGTTGATCTTTAAGTTTCTGTATTAGTCAAAGCTTGATAGCAGGTATTCCGGGCTTTATTTTTAAAAGTGTATTTTACAAATTTGTTTAATGGTTTTCATATAAACCAAATATTTTGCAAAAATAACTCTCTGTCTACAGTTTTCAATTTTAATTTATTGAAACTTCACTGTAAAAAATATTAAAGATTATTTATTAAGGTCTTGGCTGCGTTTATTATTTAGGTTAAGGTTTTTTGTCATAAATGAAACTGCTAAAGGGTTCACAAAACTGAAGCATTTAAAATGTGTTATGAATTTAATGAAAAATATTAAATGAATATTAACTTAGACGCATAATAAAATATTCTTTTTGTTAGCCTTCACCATAAGTGAAATAAAACGACCGCATATTAACATATTCTAAATATACATTAAAAAGGGTTTATTTTGTAAAAAATATATATAAAAATAATCTATTTAAAATATGTATGTATGTTTAAATTCTATTAAAGTATAAAAAGTAATGGGTTGTTTTCTTTTTAATTAAAAAGATAGAATCCTTTAAACGAGCGACTATAAAATGCAAGAAACTTTGGTGCAATATGAAATGAAACAATTTTCTTCCTTTCACTAACTTTCATCAATTAAAAAAAAAAAAAAAACACATTCCAAAAATATTTAAGGGATTCACACAGTTTTAAAAAATATAACAGGAAAAAATATTAACTGCTGTGAGCAACCCCTCATAACTTAAGTGTGCTATGTCAAATTTGACAAAATTTTAAACACAGTAGAACTTTTTTAGAATGAAGACAAAATATTTTTTAAATTATTATAAAATAATATGATTTTAAGATTTTATGGCTGATACAGCACTTTGGTGAATCCCCCAATTAAGGGGCGTTTTGTGATCATAAAGTTTTCAAATTCACACAAACCCAGAAAATTTTAGCTCAATCCAATTTAAAGATTTTGTAAGCTTGAGAAAGCAAACAAATGGGATTAAAATCATTAAAATGTATTAAACGTTTAAGAATACACTTAACCAATTAAATAGAAATAATTCAAAAGCTTCAGGGAACTATTACATGCGTTTAGTATGTGGGCATTTGAATCGTTCATCATTATTTATTATTAAATTTTTGAAAATAACGAAATAATGATGCTGCAGAGGGCTTGTGGAGCACACTTCAAATATACGCAGACAACAAATAAATAAATGAAAAGAAAAGAAAATAACACAAACAAAAGAACTTTCACTTGGTAGCAACTGTTTGGCTGCTGCTGTTAGTAGATGATTGACTGAAGAAGGTTGGTTGAATGGAATTGCTGCTACAGCTTCTGCAGTTGAAGTTGTTGATTTGTTGTAAATATACTTATATTAAAATAAATAACGAACGAAAAAATTAATACTATAATGAGATGATGTTAATTTTACACGTTCGTGTTAGAGATAAATATTATAGATAAAAACGCAAGTAAGTAAATAAACTTAAATACATGAAAATAATAAAATATTGAATAATTAGTTGTGCTTTTTATTTTTTATATATATATTTTTTTTTCATTTTTCTCAATTTTGTGTTAAATTTTGCCACTGTTGAAATATTTATTTATTTAACAATTCACACTAGCTTAAATTGAGCAAAAAGAAAAAAAATTAATTGGTCAAACAAAAAGAAAAACAATTAAAAAATTAAAAAAAAATTTTTCTGTTAATTTAAAAAAAAATATATTTTTTTTTTAATTTTCAAATAGAGAATCATACATACATACGAGTATTCATTTTCACTTTTCATTTACTCGTAAATAGTTAACCGTTTGATCATCTTTTTTTCGTTTGTAAAATTTTATTGCTTATGTAGGAGTATGTAGATATTGAAGGTTATAATTTTTTCTAAAATTGACACACATATGAAATCTACCTGTGTATGTAAAGACAAATATGTATATTTAAATGTATTTATTAAAATATAGAAAGTTAATTAATTCTTTTTAAATTCAATTTCACTCTCAGCTTAAATATGCAAGACTCTTAAATGAGGCACACTCTAGATTCCAAAATTGATTTATTAAAAATAAATAAAACAAAAAACAAAAAAGTATAACTAATAACTTAAAAGGTCTATTAAATGAAATTATTGAGACTAAATTGTTTAAAAACAAGTTAAATTCGACTGTGACAAGCCTTATATACCCTTCACTGTGGTAGCCAAATATTAATATTCCTAATTTTTGATTTTTTTTTAAATATTTAACAAAAAAATTTATTAAAAAAAGATTTTTAATGAAAGGAAAATTATATACTCGTATATTAAAATAAATTTTTCTTTGAATACTAATTTTTTTGTTAATCTTAAAATAAAAAACTTTCAAATTAAATACGAAAATTCAAACATAAAATTCTTGCTGGGAATCTTATTTTTAAATTAATAAAAAAAAATAAATTTTAAGAAAGACATTCAATGGGAACACAAAATAAATTTAATTTAATTTAATTTTAAATATTTGCAAACATTTCTTAAACTAAATATATTTAAATAAATATTTAATTTCAAATAAAGAAATTATAATACCAAAAATATCCTCTTTAGCATCTCTCTTGCTTTTAAATGTTTTGTATTTGTAGGTCTTTTCAGCGTTGACATTTTACATTTTAATGCTAGATTTAGCCTTTTTTCTCGCATTTAACCTTGAAATTTATGATTTAGCCTCTAGCTTTTTTTTAGGCTTTTTTCATTTTCAAAATAGCCTTAAATAGCTTTTTTTTCTTTTTTTTTACATATTTTGATACAAACACTGCAAGCAACCATTAAACCACATATGCAACCCGAAAATATCAAAGTATTTTGATATTTTTAAAACCTCGAATGCAACACAAAATTAAACCATAAACACAACTACGCAACCAAAAATGAAACATGTCGGGTTGCATAAATACGTTGCAAAGTATGTACCTAGCAAAGTTGAAGTAAGAGAAGCCATGACTTAATTTTTGCTTTTGTAAAATATTTTCATTTTAAGAAATTTCTTTTCAATATTTTTCCTTCAAGTGTTTGTTTTGTACTTGCATAATCGAAAGAAAACATTAGTGGGGTTCACGCTTTAGTGCAAAGCCCCTAGTATCGAGTGTATAAATGTAAAAATAAAATAAATGTAGAAATTTTTTTACACACAACAAAATGTAAATACGATCTACTCGTAGAACAGCTGTCGCTAAATGATGCCAACTGTTAGTTTGAGATATAACGTATTGTTTACATTTTAAGTGCTGAATACAAGCTTATCAACTTGAAAAAAGAATAAGTTAGCACCACAGTTGTTAAAATTTGATTGGTTTACATTAAGTCGCTCACGCTTTGTAGCTAAGATTTCCCGTAAATATTCATTAATTGTAAAAATACTACAAAGCATAAAAACCCTTGTATGAACGTAAAAATACATACAATCTAACTACACACATACAAATTTCTTTTATTGCATTCAAAACATTTATTACATTTTTAAGCAAAACATCAAATAAATAAAGTATTTGTGATCCAGCAGTTGGAATAAATGTGAAAAAATGAGATTAAGAAAACCACAACAACATTTAACTCACCCAAAAAATGTGTGAATTTTGCGTACAGTTTTCATTTAGTATTTAATGAGACTTTTATATATTGGTATTGTTTAAGTTAGAGGTTGTTCACAAAAACTAAGGTAAGCCACCGTTTAATTATTTTTACCAGACATTTTAATTTATTGCCTCTTAAAATAAAATTATATTGGTTTTCTAATTTCAGCCTTACACTTAAAGCATTAAATAATTTGTGAACAGTCTTCTATGGTTTTCCCTCCAACTCAGTCGAAATCATTAATCTAAAGACTTGTGACACGTTAGTAAACACTTTAAGCAAAAGTGCAAATGAAAGAGAAATTACAAAATAAATAAAATATTTATAAGCATGAATGTACGAGTCTGTACATGTACATGAAATCATATAAACAAATACCAAATCAATATTTATAGGTTAACAAGAAAATTGTATAACAATAATAAAAATCTATGGAAAATTTACGGCATTCGATATCCATCAAAGTTTCAATTAAATTGGAATGGAAGATTCGATGCTTCGATTTGGCCTTGCTTAGACCCTGGGAGCAAGTAGTCAAAGTCACCCGTGCTCGTTAAAAAATTTAATCTAAGAATTTATTTCTAATAATAAATAATAATAATTATATGTAAACTGGGTGGGAAGTATTCCCTGATTTTTGAAATATTTCAAAATGTTTTTTAACTCTAAACATAAACTAAACATTAGTCGAAAGTGCTCTAATTATTTTACAGAGTGTATGGGCTCATACATCTTATCAAATAGTATGTAATTTGAGTACACAGAAAAAATTTAGCTTCAATTAAAGATTTTAATAAATTTTTTTTATTAAATTTATAAAACTTTTAATTAAGTCAATTAAATATGTAATCAATATAACATTTAATTAAATCAAAGAAATAATAGCCTGTTCAGACACGAAAGTTAATGAAATCAATTAAGTTTTAAATTGTTTGACTGATTTCGGTGCTCACACATATTCAATTAAGTTTACGAATTTAAGCGTTTGACAACTGAAAATATTATGAAAAAATTTTTTTTTTTTTTTGAAAATATGTATGTTTGAGTATTTATAAAATAAAAATTAAAAAGAAAGTCAGATTTCAAAGGAATTTTAGTAGCAGTTTTAAAGGCAAACTAACTTTGTTAAGGAAGAAAGGAAACGAGTTAGTTCTTCATAATTTAAGAAAACAGCAACTATTGCTTCTTGCAGTTTTAGAGTACAAAGGTCTTTATGGAAGTTGTTGAGTAGAATTAATTGGAATATTTTTGTATTTCTTTTTAATCAAAAATATTTTTAAACTTACAAAATTCTGGGAAGTCAATTGCAATTGCAATGATTAAATTTTTTTTAAAGTCAAATGGATACAACGTGGCGAAGTGTGATTCCATTACCAAAGTCATCGCATTGTTTACACTCAGTTCATCTGGGAGTATAGTGTAACTTCTGAGCTATTTGTCGTTGGAAAATCAATTAGCTCTGGCCACAAATAAAGCAAGGCTATTTCATTACCCTCCGTCTACTCAATCCAGATTTTTTTTTTATTTTTCAGCTATTGATTAAAGGAAATTAGTTATTTAAAAACTATTTTCAATAAAAATTTTATAAAATTTACTTACCGACTGTCATTTTTTTTCTGACACTTATTTTTAAATTTATTTACGTTTTCTTTTTTAATACTGAAAATATCAACTTTTCTCACTTTTGAGTTGATATTTAAGGGCAGAACAAAGAGTTGCATTTTGATTTTGATTTCATTTACATGCAATCAATTTTTAATTATGCAATTATTTAATGGAAATTTGTATGGTACATTGAGCTCAATAAAGGCAATAATTGCGAAAAATGCTTAATTGCTCAATTATCGTGTATGTCTGAATAGCCTATAAATGATCATACTGATTAAATATTTAATTAATAGAATTATTTATTTATTTATTATTACTAACAGTTTAATTACAAATTAAGTGTTAGTATTTAAAGAGCAATAGCATCATAGGCCTTCAGCTCTGTCAAAATAGTTATTACATAAGATATACATATAAATTAATGTGAATTAGATATTGTCATATAGATTAATTTGTTTTAGAAAGCGGGCTATTAATTGTATGTTAGTTTTAGAGGGTGTTGATAGATAGGTTTTTGGGTCGTTGTTTTTAAAAATTTGAATACGTGTAGAGTTATATTGTTGACATTCGATGAGAAAGTGAAATGGGTGTGAGTTATCGATGCAGTCGCAATAGGTTGGAATGTCCATATTAAGTAAGTGTCCGTGACTAAGTCTAGTGTAGCCAAGTCTGAGTCTGAAGAACTTTACCATGTCATTTCTGTTGATGGGAGCTGATACAAGATCATTTATAGTGTTGCGGTTGCTGTTTATAGATTTGTACCACGAGGAGGTCTTTTCATATAATAAGTCCTTACAGATTCTGTTAAAATTGGTGAAAATGAACTTGTTTATGTCATTGCGATCGAAATTAGGACAAGTGAGGGTAGGGGATATTGCTGCACTTTTTGCGGTTATATCAGCCAAATCATTACCTTTTATGTTTTGGTGGCCTGGGATCCAGAAAATTTTGATTTTTGGATATTTTTCTATAATGACGTTCCTGATATGCTTTGCGTATATATTGTTGTTTGAGGTATTCATGATGGATTTTATTGATGAAAGAGAGTCGGTACATATAACGAACCTACCAACTTGCGTTCTAATGTGGCTTATTGCCTCATAAATGGCAATTAATTCTGCTATGTAGATAGAGCTGTAGGCGACTAAAATATATTTTTTGATTACTTTGTTTTCTGTAGTAACACTAAATGATACTGAGTAACTACTTTTTGAACCATCAGTATAAATGAATTTGTGTGACTTAAATTTAGTTTTAATTTCGCTAAAGAGAGCTTGAAATTCGGAAGAACTAGTATGTGATCTATTAAATTTTGTCATTGAAGTGTCAAATGCGTTCTTATTCAGAGTCCAAGGAGGTTGTTCAGATACTCTTAGTTGCGGACTAATCTTGATAGGGATGTTCAACGAGTGACAGGTTTGTATAACAGTATGTAAAGCAGACGGAATTCTTGGTGTTTTCTTTGATCGGTGCAACTTGTTCGCTATCTGCTTAAGGGGAGTCGAGTTATCGTATGCAATTGTATTAAACAGTTTCGTTGTCAAAATATCTCTCTGTGACGTCAGTGGTAGGATATTGGATTCGAATAGTAAATTATTAATAGAGGTGGTGCGGAATGCTCCTAAAGCAAACCGTATTGCAGCGTTTACAATAGTTTCAATTTTTCTTAATTGAGTTTTGGGCGCATAGCCATAAATAGGCAGAAGATAATTTATTTTCGATAAGATAATTGACCTCACAATGGATACAAGTGTTTTAGAGTTGCAGTTAAACTTAAAACTGGACAAGCATTTAATAATATTAAGCCGAGTAGTTAGAGAAGAGCATACAAAGGAGATATGATCACTCCAAGTATATCTTTTGTTTATATGGAGACCAAGTAATTTGAGGGAATTTACTTGCTGTATACTAATGTTGCCTGCATTAATTTTACATTGACAGTTTTCTGCAGATGTGCAGATATTTACATTTCGTGCGAGATAATATCGCTCCAGTTGATTGGCACCAATTATCAATATTTCCAAAAAGATTGTTTAGGTGTAGAACCGGATTTTTGCTTTTCGATTTTATGATAACATTAATATCATCTGCATATGCAGAGAGGGTTATGCCTCTAAATACAGATATTAAGTGATACAGTTTGTTGAACGCTATAAGGAACAATATAACAGAAATGGGTGAGCCCTGTGGGATTCCATTCTGCAGAGGTAGCTGGGAGGAATGTCGGTTGCCAATTCTTACCATAATTTTCCTATTTGACATAAAGTTATATATGTATTTAATAATTTTCGGACCTACTTTCCACTCAGTGAGCTGATCTAATACGGAGTGTATACCTATCCTATCAAACGCCTGCATAAAATCGAGTGATATAACCGTAACATGTTTTCGTAAAGATAGGGCACTCGCAATCTGGTAGTCGACATAAAGCAGACTATCAGTTGTCGACTTTCCCTGTTTAAACCCAAATTGATGGTTATTAAGTAGTTTGTTAGACCGTACAAACCACCATAACCGGTTGGCTATAATCTTATCAAGGATCTTAGATATACACGGATTTAGAGATATCGGTCTGTAAGATTCAACTGCTGACTTGTCAGAGCGTGGTTTGAGTATAGGTATAATTACACTAGTTCTGTAAGATTGTGGGATATAGTTGGAAAATATATTTTTAAACTGTTCTACTACTCTCTTTTTCATATGCATGGGTAACATCTTAATCATAGGATATGAGATTCTGTCCAGCCCTGGTGTCTTACCTTTAAGTCTTTGTAATACTGAATCAAATTCAAAAAGGGAAATATCATCCTCCATTTTAGCAGCATTTTTGCATGCTACGGAGATAGGTGGTCCTGATTGATAAACATTTTTTCGAGAACGGAAGGTAGTATTGAAGTTGTTATCCCTAGCATTGTCGGACCAAAACTTAGCAAATTCATCCGCTATATTTTTGTTATCAGTTATGTTGATATTTGGGTCAGTAATACTGCATATACAGTGAATTTTGTAACTTGATTTGTAGCCCGTGAGTGTTTTTATATTATACCACAGTTTATCCGTTGGAGTTGATGGGGTTATGGAAGACGTAAAGTCATTTAAAGACTTTCTTTTTGACAGTTTGATCTCTCTTTTAAAGCGTGCATTATTCCTTTTATAACTTAACAAGTTAAACTGATTCATATTTTTCTTAAATACGTGCCACGACTTATTCTTTATTTGTTTAAGGTCTTGCAAATTTTTGTTCCACCACGGTACTAAATTTGTACTATAGTTTTTAGTTTGTGGTATAGATACGTTAGCCGATTGCAAAATTATTTTAGATATGTTAGAACTTTCCTTATTTATATTGTCACTTTTTCGTAGTTTGTCATTGTATTTGAGACAATTTATTTGATATTTGTCCCAATTTGCATCTTTTATTTTAAATTTCGGTACAAAGCTGTCAGATACGCCAGATGCTGAAAAAATATTTAATATTATGGGGAAGTGATCACTTCCAGAGAGACTATTTTCAGCTTTCCATACGATGTGTGGAGCCAGAACAGGGGAACAAAACGATAAATCTATGTTCGAAAAAGTTCCATGTGTGTTAAGATGTGTTGGTGAGGTGTCATTTAATAGAACAAAGTTTGAGTCAGTAATAAATTTGGAGAGTATAATACCTTTTTTGTTGTTAGTGCGAGCACCCCAACTTACATGTGATCCGTTAAAGTCACCAGTTATTAGGCAAGGCGAGCCTACATCGGTAAAGACATTCTCTAGATTGTTTATATTAAAGTCCCTACTTGGGGGTATGTAAGAATTTATAATATTGAATTTTATTTTTGAGCGAATAGATAACCTCAGGCTATCGAAATCGTTCGCAACATTGATTTGATGATGATCGAGTGAGTTGTGGATTAGAATGGCTACGCCACCATAACGTGTCACTGATGAGTTATAATGGTAGAAAGAATAGTTTATAGGTATTGGAATATTGGGGAAATTGTGAATGTGTGTCTCTTGTAGTGCGATAACCCTGGTTTTATATTGTTTTATGAGCATCTGTAACTCACAATAGTTGTTAACGTATCCGTTTATATTCCACTGAACCACTATGAGTGTCATTGGAAAAACGATTTGATAAAAGTATTAAAGGTTGTGGTTGCTTTGTGTCTATTTAACGGTTTGTGAGTTATTTCTTTGGGGTTGGGGATTGGGCAGTTTGTTATTATGTCAAAGGTAAGTATATAGTTTTTGGTTATGGTTATTGAACGTTTGTAAATGTATAATTTTTGATATTTATAATGAACTAGATAGTTAAAATAGGTTAATATATAAAGTGCTAATATTTTTAATATTTTGACCATTTTGCACGACATCGTAGCCTGATTTGAAAGTAATATATCAAACGGGCGACAATGTCGAGCTAAAGGGTAAAGATGTGAAAATATTTCATATTTATTTGATTTATAATTCCATCTTAGTTCCATCATCCTCGTTTTTAGTTTTTTTCTTGGGTATTGGCGTTGTTTTAGCAGTTTTAGCAGCGGCTTTTTCTTTGCTTTTTAGTCGATTTGACGTAGATTTGGGAAAAATTTTTATAATTTTTTTTCCTTTGCCGGAGGATGTTTGGGGTAGCAAATCAGATTCAGAATCGGATAGTGAGTCGTAGCTATTTGGTTTAGTACTGATGTGTTTGGTTGTTAGGTTTGTAGGAGTAAATTCTGTCACTTTTTGTGTCTGGACAGTGCTGTTTTGGGTATTTGATTGGAGTTTATTATTAATGTTAGCGATTGATGAATATAAAGACCCATCATGTTGATGTCTTTCATTATAAATCTTATAGGCTGTTTTGTTATCTACTTTCTCAATTGTCTTAATAGCTTGTAGTTCTTTATGCTTAATAAACATGGGGCATTTTTTATCTTTTGATGAATGTTTGTTGTCGTCTACTTTATTTCTTATGCAATTAATACATTTGGATGCATTTAAGCAGTCTTCATCGGAATCTGGGCTTAAGTGAAATTCATCTGCACAATTATAGCAAATTTTTTGGTTTTTACAAAACTTTGCAATATGGCCAAAATGTTGGCAATTATTGCATTTAATTGGTAATGGTATGTAAGGGCGAACATTTATCTTTTGATAACCAATTTTTATATCACTAGGCAGCGTAGATGATGAAAATGTTAGTATGGTGAGTCCAGATTCGATACTATTGCTGTTTACAAATTTCATTATTTTTTTTACTTCACAGACATTTTGATCAGTAAGTTCACTCAATATTTCGCTTTGTGGTATACCTCTTAAATCATTGCTGTAGATAACACCTTTAGTTTGGTTGAGAGCTTTATATTCTGTTACTTCAATCGTTATTGAGTCAGAGAGAGCAGTGAGTGTTGATAGTTTATTTGCTTGAACATAATTTTTTGCTTTAATTAATATACTTCCACTCATCAGTTTTTTACATTCTTCAACTTCACCATTACAAGTATAATCGATTGCTTTTTTTAACAGAAAAGGGGAAACATTTGTGAGAGATTCAGTGCTGTTAGTTCTAGACATAATTAAAAATATAGATCCAGGTTGAGAGAAATTCAGAGATTTTGTTTTATCCCATTTTAGAAAGGGAGATAATTTACTGCTTGGTGATAGATTGTCAGGAGGTTTATTCATAGTTATTTTGTTTTATTTTCTTATATTTTCTTATATATATATTATGCTTTTTTATTTTTGGATGTAATCAGATAAAGATTATAATCACTAATTAATATCAGCGAAGATTGTGATTAGCCAGACGTCAGCTAATAAAGGAGCTTTGAGTCGAATTGAAGACTATAAATTAGTCCTTTATATTTTAATAAATTAAAAATTATAGATATTAATTTTTAGTTTTTAAAATTTTATTTTTTCTTTCACAAAAAATATCCGTTTATTTTGATAACAAAATCGAAACTGAATTAATAGAATTATATATCAAATTAAATATGTATATTCAATGAAAAATTTATTTGATGTAAAAAATCTTTTAATTGAAATACTAACTAGCGCATACGAGCACATTTTTTTCTGTGTAACTATTATTATTATGTAGCACGAATTGCACCCACATGGCCTGACAGCATGAAATCTTATGTAAATCAAAACACAAAAGGAAATCAAGTATCCTGTAGCTTAATTCCCCTTAAGGTTAATACTGGTATTATTATTTTATTTGGCTTGTCTCCCTGAACGTAAATATTTTTACAGGTTTTCACAGTTTGTTTTGTCTTGGACACATTATTGAATAAATAAAATTAATGGTAAAATGTGCTTATACACATATACATTTTGTAAGAATTAATAAGTTAATAAAAGCAAAGGCAATTTTATTTTTCAGATTTCTTTTCTGCCAGAGAATTTCGTAAAGAAAACTAAAATTATTTATGAAAAATTGCCTATTTTTTTAAACAAATTTATAATTTTGCATAAAAATTTAGATATTTTTCATAAGTTTGTTTAATTAGAGTATATAATACAAAAACAATTAAGAAAATTCAAACCACTCACTATGTTACCAAAGTATCAAATGATTGTTTAAAGTTTTTTTTTTTTTTTTTTTTTTAATTTTAATTAAGTATTGGTTTAGGTAACCATGCCCATTATTAATGAAACTAATTTAAACCCTTATGAAGAATATTTTTGTATAGCCTTTTAACCCTATAACTCTTCAATTAATGGGATTTTTTGACTCTGATCTAAATAAATAAATAAAATAAATTTAAAGCACTTAGCTGATACAGATTTTTAGAACTTTTTGCTATACATAAGAAGTACATTGTTTGAATTCAGTCAACTGGGTAAAACTTAAAGGCCGTTATTTTGAAAAGTAAGTACCCGTGTTCTGTGATGTTAAATATTTATATGGGAGCCGAGCAAAGGGCATTTACTTCATCGACTTAAACGATTTTTCTACAGAAGCACATAAATTATAATAGTTGGCGTTAAGGTCACTGATTTATAAATAGGTTGTGCTTTTAACGCTACAACTTCTGTTAATAAATGTTTGTATTTAAGAAATAAAAAAACAAAATAAATACAATAAAACTCTATGATATAAAATGACTTTGATTACACAATTTTCTGATCTTTCTGATATTTTAAATATCATAACACATACTCGTATACACACTTTTTAAAGGTGATGCAATAGCATCACCATGAAAACTGTTACATGTTGAACTCCTAAACGTTCAAATGTGAAAACTTTAGCGCACATACCTACACGCTCAAGAAAGCAAATAACAAAGAGATGCAGTAAAATATACACCAACACATTGCAAAAAGCCGACACAAACACAAATAGACACAGTATATAAAAAGTTAACTAAATTAAGCACAAGTATGAGTGTATTCAACTTAAATATCAGTACAAAGTAAACTTTCTTTTCGATCATGAAATTAAACGATGTTAAAGAAACCCAACAACAAAATCTTTATGTCAAAAAAATCTTTCATGCACAATAAGCATCAGTTACCCACATAGAAAAACAACAAATGTTACACAAAATGTCTCTTACATATTCAGTATACTTGAGGTTAATGGATACGCTTACATAAAGGGGATTCGTGTTTTATGCTCAACAATGAACCTGAAGTTTTTGTATTCCCATTTACTAAATTTAAAATCAATTCGTATTAAATATCATTTAATTAATGTTATAAACAATATTAATTACTTACATTGCTTGTACATACGATTAATTAAAAATGCTGTGTTATACGAGGGTGAGATTAACATGACACAGAACATGTCAAAGGACAATTCTTTGAATATAAACACTAAATAGTTGTAATAGTTTAGATTTTTTGTATGAAATGAATTAGGACAATTAAACGTCCTAACCAGCGTTGTTATTTTAGATTTTTTTTTGCTACATTTAGCCTTTTTTTCTCGCACTTAGCTTTGAAATTTATAATTAAGCCTCTAACTTTTTTCCTAGCCTTTTTTCATTTTCAAAGTTGCCTTCAATAGTTTTTTTTCGGATAGTGCGAAAAAAATTTTCTGCTACTGCTTCTTTCCGGCCACTTTTTAGTAGAACTGGTTGACTTTTTGTTCATAACTTGCTAAGTTTTTTAGATATCGACTTGATTTCTATAGCGTTAAATAGATAAACGTATTGGCTTTAATTCAAAGGGTTTTTTGCGGGTAGTGGAAAAAAAATTTTTATAATTTTTTCAAAAAAAAGCAAAGGTAGTTCATGGTAATTTTTGGCGAAAAAAATGTTTCCGCACTATCCGCAACAAAAAAATCTAATTAAAACTATCCAACGCAAAATAAATCAAGTCGTTATATTGAAAACTAAGCAAGTTATGACCAAAATGTCAGCCAGTTCTACTAAAAATTGGCCGGAAAGAAGCAGCAGCAGAACTGATTATCTGTTTGGTCAAAACTTGCTTAGTTTTGTAAATAGATATCGATTTGATTTCTATTGTGTTGAATAGACAAACGTATTAGCTTTAATTCAAATTTTGTTTTTGCAAATAGCGTGAACAAATTTTTTTCGCCAAAAATTACTATGAACTAGCCCCTTTGCTTTTTTTTTTTTTTTTAATTATAAAAAATTTTTTTCGCACTATCCGCAACAAAAAAATTGCTAAAAAAAAGGCTAGGAAAAAAATCAAGGGCTAAATCATAAATTTCAGGGCTAAATCTAGCCTAAAAAAGGCTAAAATGGCAATGCTGCCCACCTAAATTTGGATGCACGCTATTAATAATTAAAAACGATATATATGGAGGAAAAAATTAATGCTGTGGCACAAAACTAGTGTGATTTTGTTTTAAATAAAAAAAAAAGACAGCTCTGCAAATTTAATGCTTTTAAATCTTCTTTCCTCTTGCTGCAATTAATTTTTGATTTATTTAATTCAATTAAGATAATGACATTAGTCCAATTTTTTTAATTTTCTATTTCTATTTTGTTTAAAAAAATTAATTGTAAGAAACAACATGTTTTAATTATAAATAATTTAAAATTTCTTATTAAAAAACAAATATTACCCCCATAGCACCTGTAAATTGAAACGTTAAGTCATTAGGTTAGCTTTAATACACATCACATGACACTCACAATGCGTGAAACAAACATTTTGCTTTTCAACTAAATGAAAAGATGATGCTGTAAGAGAGCAAACAAATACTTTTTGGAGAAATCAGACAGCAAAGGCCTTGAATTAAAAAAAAAGATGAACAAATCCAGGTGATAAAATAGTTTTTTGTGTATTTCTTTTTGTGTACGTTTAAATATTTTATAACAAAACAAAAACGGTTTATATAATCCAAATTTTATTTTCTTTTTTTCATCTTTTTTTAATATACTGATCATCAAGTTTTTAGAGAAACTTTCTTAAAAATATAAATAAAAAAGAAGAAAAAAAAACCAATTAAGAAACAACAATAAAAAGTAAATAAGAGTGAATTTCCGTTACCAAAAAAATAAGAAATAAAGAAAATAACAACAAAAATAAAATAGCGAGCGTAACGAAATCTTTAACTGAAATCGAAAACTTGGTTTTTAAATATTACCTTAAGTTAGGTTATGATTATGACAACGACATCGACAGCGATGACGACGACGCTTACGGTCATGATGCTTAAAATTTGTTGAAGAATGTGGTTAAAGCGCCAACGCATATTTGTTGAGTGTGCTAATAACGGCAAAATACTTACAACGCGTAAAAAAAACAGCCCCAAATTGTTGTGTTCTCCATAATAAAGACACATTGGGACCAAACGTCTTAGATTTGATCAAAATCAAGTAAAAAAAAAAAAATACTTATGAAACTCGTTATTTTGCAACTGCCGCAACCGGTATTTGGCTGACATGTAAAATAATTAATTTATACTTCTTTTCTTTTAATTTAAGTGCGTGACCATCATAGCTTTATAATTTTACTCTACCATCCATTCATAAAATTGGGATTACTTTCTTAGAGAAGGGTCAAGGCTTTTACATTTATTTCTATTTTTCTAAAAGATCTTGTCAATAAAACTACTTTCATATTTTGGAATATATAAAATTTTTTTAAATTTTTTTAATAATAAAACTGTACGAATAGAGTAAAGAATTGTAGAAATAATAAGCTGGCAAAAAATAATTTTTAAAGAATTCTAAAAATTTGTTTCAAAACTTTAATGTAATTTTTATTATATTTGCCAGTGATTCATAAAAATGTTTTTATAGCCCCATTGTGTTTATTTAAAGTTCATCATGTAGTAACAAAAAGAGAGTTTACGAAATGCAGAGCATAGAAATGCGGAAAGAAATGACAGTTAAGGCATTAACTTAAAACTCTTTTTAGTTTATAATTGTGTGAAAACAAAGTTGCCCTATTTGTTTTAATCATTCCCAAAAAAATTATATTCTTTTATTATCGATATAAATAAAATTAATTTTCTGTTTGTTTCTTTGTTTTGTTCGCTGTACAAATTTGTGTTTTAGAATGGATTTTTCTGAAATTTTGTACCAACGATTTTATAGTCTATACTCTCGCCACTAGCCATGCTCACGTTTATGTCCACTTTTGATTTAAACAATTGAGATGGGTCTTTTGTTAATTAAAATTATATTTTTCAATCGATTTCTTTAATATATTTTACACTTTGAAAAATATTTTTTAACTGACCATACCCACTTCTACGCCCACTTTTTCAACAAAATAATTGTTTTTTTTTTAAATTAAAATCCAATTTTTCAACGTATTTTTCTGAAAGTTGGTACACAAACTCTATATTTTAAGAAAAGTTTTCATCTACTTCTAGACCGACCATGCCTACTTTTTAAATGAAGTAATTCATTGATTATAAATATGCCGAATTCAATATGTTTTAGCGTAACCCCTAACATTTCTTTAGTATTTATGGCACATTTATCAAAAACGTCTTACATCATTAAATATTTCTAAATAGGATTTTGCTCTTATGACATAATAGCCTAAGGATATATATGCGTAAATACGTGGATTTCTCTAAGAAATTTCATCAATTTTCAACCGAACCACAAAAGATTATGGGATGTGACATAAATCATTTTTAGGAGGAGGTCGCCTAGATTTGTAATCTATTACTATGGATTAGTTTCAAAAATTTATTGAAATTACCATATACCTCTGAGTGATTGTAGCAAATTTCTGGTCGAACCATTATAGATTACGAGATGTATATGTACTGAAGTTTCTTCATGTGAATCACAAAACCTACCTTGGTTGATTTTAATATTTCCTAACTTACGCTGGTGGTACCTAAGACCATAATGCCCTGTAAATCATGACATTACCTATCTGAAGTCACTTTTTCAGTGATTCTCAATGTTTTGATAAGTTTGACTTGATACAGGAACCAGTTTTATGCCGAATGTATCCCGGATTATAATAAAAATGTTGACTAAGCAAAATTCTCTCGGCTTATAATTTCAAGTCTGGCAGCCTGGTATATACACACACACAGCCATGTGTGAATTTGTGTAATTTTTTTTTTTTACTTTTGAACAAATTCTTTGAGTCAATACACTGAAGCAATCGCTTTTTTACATTTGTATTGATCTTTTGTTGACTGTGAACAGACACTTTTGTGCTTTGCATTTTTATTTTAATTTTTGTTTGTCTGTTTTCTTTTTAGTAAAGAGGGTTTTGGAGTCGTTTTGACACTCTTACAGATTTTGTTTGACTTCTTTTTGTTTGCTTTTTAACAGCTTAATGGGAGAGTGCGTGTGCGGCAAAAAGAAAGAAGGGCGGGGGTAAGGTTAAAATGAGTAAATGCTTTTTTTAAATACATTTCTTACTAATGACATATAGTAGGTTGTATCAACAAACACACACACACACATAACACACATACTTACAATGTATATTTGCTGCCGTTATTGTTGTTGGTTGGATGTTAAAGTTATTACAATACCTTTAACTTTAACTTCATGATCAAGAGCAACATCCAACACGAATGCTGCTGTTAATGTTAATGATCATGGGCAATGCCAATGGCAGCAGCAGCGACAATTGGTTTATCATTTGTTGGTTGGTTGTTTTTTTGTTGTTTTCTTTTATAGGTTTTGCATAATTATATGATTTTTGTTGATTGTTGGAGAGTGTTTAAAAACAGCCTGGCATCGTCAAAAATTATCAAACCTCAGCTTGTTCCATTCGAATGAACATATAGTGATTTCGGTGGTATTTAAAATAAAATTACGGTTATAAAATATTTAGAAAAAAATATTAAATAAATTTAAATTAAAAAAAAAATATTCCAAAACTTAAAATACAGAAAATGAAATTCTTTATTGCTACGACTTGTGTGCTTTTATTAGCCAATGGCATCCTGGCGAATGTTGCTGCCACTAAGGATAACAATGCTGAACAACAAAACAGCGGCTTTGCTCACTGTTTGGAATCCGATTCCATTTCGTGTTTACAATTAACGGTATGAAATATTTATAAACATAAAAGGATTAAAAATCCACAGGATTATGTAACAGCAAAAGAAAAAAAATTAATAAAAAATTATTATATTAATAAACAAAATGTTTAACCGAGTGGTAATATTACAAAACTCTAAAATAAAAGTGAAATGAAAGCTGTCAGAAATTAAAGTGAAAAGAATTTTAGCATGAAAAACATAATTTTTAATTTATGACAATTTTAAAATAAAGCAAAAGAACTAAACTGCTTTAATTAAAAACAAAAGCAAACAACAACAAATCTAATTCATACAAAATAATAATAAAAATGGCATAACAAGGATTAGCTGTATATAGCTTCTTCAAAAAAAAAAAAAAAATATTAAAAAGCTACAAGTACAAAACATATATTTTAATCATAAAAAATAATTTTTTTTTTAATTTTTTATTAAAATGTCTTTTGCAAAATTTTTTAAAATAAATTTTAATGTATTTTTTTTAAATAATTTATCTAATAATTTAAAGTTTATAAAAGGTTTTTTTTTAATATTAAAAAAATATTTCCATTTAAATCACTTTAAATTAAAATAGATTAATAGTTAGTTAATTACTTTCTTTTTTTAATTTGAATTATTCCAACAAAATAGTTTAATTAACTAAATGTTGGAATTATTAATCCCTAAAGTGTTTTTAAAAAAACTGCATTAAAACCAGAAACTTAATTCATTATTGTTTTCTTTTTGTGTGTAATTTTAATTCTTTTAAAATTCATTTGTCCAACAAGATATATAGCATTAATTTCTAAATATAAATGAGCTGTTTATAGGATACGAACAATTTAATCGTTCTTAAAATTTTTATCAAAAACTATCGAAAATATTTTAAGAAATGAGTTTTCCTTAAAAATGTTTTGAATGATTCGATTGTTCTCGTACACATAACAATCATATCATAATAGACAAAAAATAATTTTTTGTATTGTAAACGTTATGAGACGTTTTAGTTTAATTTTTTTAAAAAGAAAATTAAATCTACCTCAGTTTTTTTTTTTTTTTTTTTTTTTTTTATTCTGGATAAGAAGCCAAAAATTTATTATTTGTTTATAATCCGTTTTTAGAGTATTTTATTTGAAATTGAAGTAATTTGTTTTTACACGCAGTTTTGGACCAGAGCAGCTGAAAACTGTTTCCAAAGTATTTTGAAGCGTTGATTTCAAATCTACGCAAGGCTCTTCAAGTTCTTTCTTGACTTGTCTAAATTGTTACATTTATATGGTTGGAGTATATAAGCCATGTCTGTCTTTTTTGACAAATAAAGAAAATTTCAAAAACAGAGATGCTTCTTGATTTCACTTTATATGAATTCGCCTTGAATCTGCGCTTCTTTTTTTAAAAGCTCTTATTTTTGAGTAGCATTACTTTGATATATTTAATTAAAAAGAAAATCCAAAATTCCATTCTTAAATTTAAAATTTTAAATTTCGATTGTACTTTTGATTTTTCTCGGCCAATTGTGAAACGATTGTTTTAATTTTTTGCGCAGATATTTGTAGGTTAGACGCAACAATGCAAAAAACCCATTTAGAAAAACTGTAAGAAAATAGTGGTAATTGCACTTCAGAACTCTCAATTCCTCCATTTATGAAGCGATTGGTCTGAATTTCAATAGCAATCTGGAGACAAGAACTTGCAACATAAAAGCATACCAAATTTTTTTTTAGATCTTCTAGAGGCTTTAAAAAGCTGATTTCAACATCCATACGGACTTCAGAGTATATATACTTTATTATGTGATCCATGTACGGTGTAGAAATTACACACATAGTAACAAACCCATTTGTAAAGGGTATAAAAATAGTCTTTGTTACTTCCCTTAATTGGTAATTAAATATAAATTTGTGTATTGTATTAGATTTTTGTCTCCTGCTTTTTTGAATAATTTTTTGAAAATGAAAAATTTGTTAATTTCACAAAATTAAAATTATTATAAGAATTTTGTTTGCAGAATTTCAGGTTTTAACAAATATAACCACCAACGGTTTTTCAGTTATACTCATATAAATCGCATTACTGGTACATGTCAGATACCAATATGCCGATTCACTATGGAACTTTAACGAAAACTGGTGTGGTTGAAAAAAGTTAACCCTAAAATTAGAAAACTTGTGATTCAGTAAAATTGTAAACTGTATGCTATGGGGTTTCAACCCCAAAATCACCACTTTGAAAACAGTTTTCAGTTGTTCTGGTCTAACACCTGGTTTGAATTTGTAATCATGCTCCCATATAATATGTTTTTATTTAAAAACTTTACAAGAATTGTTTTTATTTAGTGGACTGCGCTTCTTTAAATTTTTCCACAAAAGAATTTTAAAAATAAAGTTTTCATTTCATTTAAAATAATTTTAATTTTTAATTTGTTTTCAACAAAAAAGGATTTTTTTATATTTAACTACCGTTTAACCTAAACATGTAGCTTTCGTTAACTACAGACTATGGTCTCCAGCCAATATTATTTTTATTGCTTAAACTGAAGTCAAAAAGCAAAATTAATGTTTTTAATTTAATTTTTTTTCTTTATTTAGCTATTCCGCAAAGCAAGATCTGTTTTTGAAAATCCCCAAATTGAATTGTTCGGTGGTGTGTCTTTAGTTAAAACCAGCGAGAGTCGCGAAGGCAAATCTATGGATGAAAGTGCTCTTGCCATTGAAACTGCACCAAGCATTGAAGCTCGCAACTATGAAATTGGTAGTTATATGCTAACAAATGCCAAGAACTTTTTGGCGGAGCGCTCTTTAAATCTTAATTTTGCCAATACAGCTCGTTCTTTAGCACGTGCCATACCTGATGATATTAAAGCTGATTTACGTGAATTGGTTGTTGAATCCCGTACCAAAAAGAAGAAGTTGATTAAGAAACTTATGCCCATCTTGTTGGGTGTGGGTGCTAAGTTGGCTGTATTGGCTTTTGGTTCCATATTTGGTTTATTCTTCTTGGCTAAGAAGGCACTTATTGTTTCTATAATTGCCTTCTTTATGGCTTTGGCTGCTGGTGCTAGCAGCGGCTTGAGTAAAATTGGTGGCGGATCTGGTGGTTTCTTGGGTGGACTTGGTGGTTTGTTTGGTGGTAAGAGTAGTGCTGGTAGTGCAGCTGGTTGGTCATCTGGCAGTGCTGGCGGTGGTTGGGCTCCCGGCAGCAGCTCTGGCTGGGATTCTCATGGCGCTTACAGTTCTCCTGTGGCCCAAACAATTGCTTACTCTGGCTACAAGCAAGCCAGGCGATAAGCCATTTATAAAGCACTTGTTACTCTATAATAAGTATCTTTTAGGCTGATAATAATAATAACAATTATTATTATTGTTATTTATAATATGAACATTCAATTACACAAGTTACACCAGGAGTCCTTACGAAATTCTTTTTTTTTTTTTTTTTTTTTTTTTTTTGAGAAAACAGAACGATTTAATTTATTGAAATTATTTAATTTATTTGTATTTATTTAATTTATTTTAACGTACATTAAATATAACTTAAGGCATAACCAACTCTTAAAGTTGCCTTTAATCCAAAAAAAAGAACTTTAAAATTTGTTAAAAAAAATGCAAAGAAATTTAATTAAGGCTTTCCAAGTTTAAAATAATTTAACATTTTCAAACACAATTATGTTAGATTAAGCATAACCGGTTTTATTGAACAATATTTGAGTTAAAACAAGTGAGCAGTTATTTTTGAAAAAGATATAGATCAGCAGTAATTTTAGTCACAAGTGTGTATATCTTAATAATTTAGTAAAAAAGTGGACTTATACCACTTTTGCAAATAACAGCTCAAATATATAATTTGTGCTTCTTTTTAGCAGCTACACCAATTTCACAAAATGCATAAATACTAGTCAAGCATATTGTGTTTTGAATAACTTAAATCATTCTCTAACAAGAGAATGAGAAAAGTTTACTAAACAATTACCCCCTTATCCAAAAAAATCGAAATTTTTCTTATAATTTTTTTCATAAATTTTACTTTAAAGTCTGTGTCCATTTTTTAGGATAAGTGCATTACCCTTTAGGAATTTTTCTAATAAACAAAAGACAAGTTTTATGAGTTTAAAATTGATAAAAAGCGAATTTCTTTCTAATATCTACCACAATGAACTTTAAAGCTTTAAAACTTTTCCATTCTTTATTTTACTTTTCTTTTCTCTTTTCTATTTCTTTACTTTTCTTTACATTTCTTTTATTTATTTTCTCTTTAACATTTCTTTAATAATTTAAAAAAAATTTCTATTTTCTCTTTTCTATTCTATTATTCTTAATCGATTTGATAACATTTAAAAACAATTATGAAAAAACACATCAAATACATATACAAATTCAAACATATACATAAACACACACACAAACAAAATGTTTTTATTTCAATGTAATCTTTTCAAAATTTAAAGAAGTCATTAATACTTTTTGTTTAAACATTATGCAGCAACTTTCTTCAATTCTTTTTTTTTCTTCTTTCATTTCTCAGTCAACAGAAAATCCCAAACACAGGGTATCTGAAAACAAATTGTCATTTAAATTTAAATTTTTTTTAAATACTTTCTATTGAAAACAAACAAAAAAAAAAAAAAGAAAAAAAATTTAAATGTAGATTTAAGGTTTTATAAAAATAATTCATTGAATGAAACTCTTTCTATTTCAGTCATGCTTCTTTATTTCTTTGTCTACACATTATTTCTTTGGGATTCATACTAATGTTCCAAATTTTTTTTTTTATGCATGTAAATGTTTTTAAAATTTGCTTTTTTTATAAAAATTTTATCCACTTTTTGTCATCTTCCTGCATATTCTAACTAATTTAATTGCAAAGCACCTTCAAAAAAATGTGCAATTAAGCCTAGTAAACTCACATACACACACTCCCAAATAACATATTTAACTAAACTTACACAAGCTTTTAATTTGCTGCTTTCATAACCTAAGCGATCAACTTGTCTAAGATTTTTATATTGAAAAATAGTGTAGATGAGTTGATTGTTTGTATTGTAGCAACAGCAAATTAATTTTAGCTGCCTTTACTTTTTTCTTAATTTGCATATAAAAACACAAAATATTTTCTTTTTCTTTGTTACCCAAGAAAAATAGACATTTCCTTGACATTTTCCATCTTTATTTGAGCATAAAAAATATTTAATTCATTTTGTTGTTTCTTTTATTTTAATAAATTTCCCTGGTTGCAGGTTTTCTGCCCTTTCACTTAAGCTTTGTTGTCTTTTACAGCTTAAACACTGGAAAATCTATTTGTCATCTTATTTGTCTTTGTTTTTACGAGAACATTGAAATAAATTATGAGAATTACTTTGCATTTTAATAAAATTATTTGTTGGATATTCTTTTTTTTTATTTATTTATTTAATTTTATGAAAAGAAAATAAATAAAAACCACAATCATACATAAAGCGAAAAACATTTTTGTATAATTTCTTTTTTGCATCTTCAATTTAATTTTATTTTTAGACTATTTGTTTTTACTAAAGGGATGAACAAGCATACTTGAAATGGCTTGCAAGCACTTTTTATTATAAAATATTTTATATGCTTGTGGTTTTCAAGCATGCTTGTTTAGCAGCCCTTTAGTCCAAATCTAATTCTTAGATTTAGCAGATTGTGTATATAAAAATAAATTTTTTAACTAGCTGTTTTTACCCGGTCTCTAGCGGGTAGTACAAACTGGCGAGAATTCTTGGAATATATTGATTTAATATACCAAATTTAAAAAAAAATCATTTGGAAAATAGAATTTTTACTTTAAATTATTAAATAATAGACGTAAAAGTGGCCGTTCCGTTATAAAGTAGCTCTTTATTGGTAAAAGAGTTTTTAAAATCATTTTTGTAGTTTTAGAGTTTTTTTTTTATTACTAACAGAAAAATAAAATTTTTGTATAGAAATACGTTTGCATTATAAATTCTATTGATACATAAAACTAAATCAGCCCAAGAAAAAGTTACTGTCACATGACAAAGGAATGATGAGTAATATTTTTTATACGTCTGAAAAATTTAATATATTTATTTATAATTTTAACCAATGACAAAATTTTATTATACTAATGAACACATTTCATTGGTTTAATTAAATATTTAATTAAATTGAATACTTCATTAGTCTAAAGAAACGTTATTATTGGTTGAAAAATAATGAAGTTTTTCATAGGATTAATAAAAAAAATTTTTTCAGTTGAATAACACGAAAAATTATAATATTTATTTATTGTTGTTAATAAATAAAAATTAAATATATTCTGAATACATATAAAGGGTGTTTTTTATAGACGTATAGAACTTTAAGTTGGCATTACTGTTCAAGATGGCGGCCGATTTAACAGCTGTCAAGTGATATATTCTCAGTTTGGTTTGGCAATTCATCATGAATAGACTCACGATCATCAAGTAAGGCGTAGATTCGTCGAATGGGCCCAAAACGAGATTTTCATAAGCAAATTTTGTTTAGCGATGAAGCGCACTTCTGGTTGAATGGCTACGTCAACAAACAAAACTGCCGCATTTGGAGTGAAGCTAATCCTCAAGTGTATGTCGAAACATCTTTACACTAAGAAAAACTGACTGTTTGGTGCGCCTTATGGGCTGGTGGAATCATTGGTCCGTACTTCTTCAAAAACGATGATGGCCAGAACGTTACAGTCAATGGTGATCGGTATAGAGCCATGATTACTACTTTTTTCATTCCTGAATTGAACAACCATGATGTCCAGGAGCTGTGGTTCCAACAAGACGGCGCAACATGTCACACAGCTCATGCCACAATCGATTTATTGAAAGACACGCTTGGTGACCGCCTAATTTCACGTTTTCGACCTGTGAATTGGCCTCCAAGATCTTGTGATTTAACACCGCTAGACTACTTTCTGTGGGGCTATGTAAAGTCATTGGTCTATGCGGATAAACCACAAACGCTTGACCATTTGGAAGACAACATTCGCCGTGTTATTGCCGATATACGGTCACAAATGTTGCGGATAGGGCAAAAATTTTATATTATCATTTAAAAAAAAAGCAAGTTATGACCAAAAAGGAAAGCATGCTTAAAACGACCTTATTTTCTTTAGTTTTTGTCATTGTATCTTCTCTTCTTAATTTTTATTATAAGAATCATAATTATTGTTTTGAATTTTAAGCGATAGTTTTTTAACTTTTTCCTTACTTTTTGTTTTTGTGAGTGATTTAGCTTTTTCTACCCTTTTTTGAAGGCAAATTTAGCTTATTTTTATTCTAGCTCCTGGCAACGCTGGTGATAGCTAACGGAATATAAAAGTTACTATAAAAAAAGTAAGCAGTGTTAATGGCAATACTTATGATATGAAAAATAATGAAATGCATCGGTGGTAATACTGAAAAAAATTTTTATTAATTAAAAGCTGTGTATTGTGACGAGAGTACAAACATTCTCGTACTCTATTTCTGTTAATACTTGAGTTAAATACTTAACGTCAATAATACAAAGTTGGTGACACAAATGGTGCTGCTGCGGAAAAAAGGATTTCTAGGAACCAGTTTCTGGGGTTAAAATCAATCTTTCTGCATTTCAAAAAAATTAAAAAAAAAGATATTATTTACATACATACGGACTTTCAATAAATAATACGAAATTACACGGTATATTATTGATAAGTACTTATATACATTTGTATGTAAATACAAAATAAAAACTAATTAGCGTAAAAATATACACAAAATACGTAAAATTAAATTATTCAAAAAATATACAGCAATTTAATTTTATATAAAAAATAAATACATGTTTTTTTTTTAAGTTAAAAATCTGAATTCAGCACAATAATAAATATATTGTCATCCGAAACAAAAGCTTTTATAATTTTTCTTTAAAGCAAAATTTGATATATTTTTGATGTTAAATTTTATAAACAACAGAAGCGTTAAACAGACAAACACACACACACACACACACTCATATGTACATATATATATATATATATATATTCATATGCAGACGTATATCACTACAATATTTTGACCCAGTTTTGTTTTAAACCTCTAAAGCAACGTAAATGCTTAAACGTTTTTAAAAAAAATATATAAAAACTAAACGTTATCACGCAGCACTTTGGTTTTTATTTATTCAGATGCGTAACGAGATTACGCTTTTAGGAGGAGAAATTTACAAATTAAGTGAATTTATTAAAGAAAAATCTCTTATTAATGAAGAAAATTATTAACAATTTTTGAAGAATATATTTTGTCTGACAGAAAAGTACTTTCCGTACTTTCCTTTGTATTCAGCCAACACAATTTGCTAGATGGTTTATCTATTAACAACGATTCTAGAATCAAAATATTTTTTTAAACAGCACAAATCCACGAAGTTTCTTAGCTTGTCTGCAGAAAACACCCAGGGTCTAGACAGTAATCAAAGCTACGACCCAAAGATTGATAGGTTAGTACGCTACGTACTAATCATAGATTTTTAGAGCTTTTAGGGCCTGTTGAGCTAAATGCGATTGGAAATTTGGTTAGCAAATTGTATTGAAAACAAAAACAGTACATTAAAATTTATTTTTCTTTTCAATACAATTATACAAAAGAAGCTTTGCTTCGCATTTAGCTGAACTGGCCTTCAAAATTATATTCTATTTGAACATAATAACACATTGTAATTACACCACGGCTTGCATAAATTATTGTACAGTTTTTCCATATTATAACAGATATTATGAGGAAACCATAGCATGTGGTTGCATACAATTAACAGCCATTTTTAATTCACTTTTTTAAAGAATTTCAAAAATGTCAAGTGTTTTCTGTATTTTTTTTTTCTTAATTTTTTCATAAAGAGGCCTTTTTTATAAAGAGGCCATTTTAAACTGAACTGAACAACAAAAGCGACAAGAAGAAGAGTAAAGAATTAACAAATTTTGGATGCTGTTTTGTTAAATAAATAAATAAAATTTAGTAAGAAAAAAGCGAAAGTTATTTTGTGAAGGCACGGCAATTAACGATTTACATAATTATGAAATACTAGCTAACTTCATTCTGTGTTATTCAGTTTTTTTTTGTAACAAAACTGTATTTTTAAATAAAAATTAAATTTTATAATTTAAATCATCAATAACTAGAAAAAGAAATAAAACATAAACTGATTTGTGAAAATTTTGTATTGAGATTCAGCTTAATCATTTTTTTTTTACTGTTATTTATGAAAGCTTTTATAGTTGCATTTAAAGGGTTTGCTGTGTAAATAAGTGAATTGTTGATTGAGAAATTATAAAGCTTATTTACTAATAGAGGCTTGTAAATAATAAAGTTCGTATTAAAGGTATTTTTTAAATGATTACCAACCCTTTTTTCTAATTTCATAATTCTTTTATTGATAACAATAAGTTACTTAATTAAAGCTAATATAAAAATATTAAAAGTTAAATCAAAAAATAAAGACGAAATAACTTCAGCTTTAGTTTTAAAAATTTTATGATTCATAATTCAATTGAGATGAGTCGATAATTAAAGCCGCTTATGGGCAGTGAAGAGAAGAGAAAAGAGACACGTAGGTTGGTAGACTATTTCGGTATCTCGTCTTCCATAAAATATTTTCTAGCATGCAAAGGCAAATCAGAATTTCACAATAATTTTATGTTTGTTAATTAAGTGAAACAGTCCAGATAAAGAATTTCCTTAAAATAATAATGAATTTGAAAAACTTTAAGTAAAAATATCAAAGAAAGTTTATTTGAAGTGCAAGAAGAAATTTTGCAAGTGTGATGTTATGCAGTATACTGGCTAGTCGACTACATAAAAATGCGCAAGCACGAGTTCTACAAGAATAAGTTCTTCATTTCGTAGTAGTAAAGATTATAGCTTTTAAAAACAAATTCCTACGAACTTCATTTTTTTTAATTAAAATTTTTTTTAAAAAGTCAAAAACTGCCTTCAAAATTTGCGTCACATGAATAGAACACTTCTAGAATAAAATAGTTTACGTATAGTTTCCAATAAAAAAATTTTAATTATAATTACATTTTAAGAAAATTTTTAAATTTTAAAGCCTTTTTAATATGGTGTATAGCATCCATTTTTACAAATTCTTTCGTAAATTCGATTGGATATAGAATCATCGAATAAATTAATGTAAACGAGCGATTTGGTGAATCAAGCCATTTTTATGCTTTTAATAAGTTCCTCCTTGATAGCATATTGCTTTGCAGCAGCATACATTTTATGAAATAGCCATCCGCAAACATTTGCGGTTAGGAAAGGGGCCAGTTTAGCACTTCAACATTTTGATCGCATAGCCATGAATTTTTTGCTTTGTCAAGCTGGAATGTCCACTGAAAACTTCCTAAATTACTTTTAAATAGAAATAAAAATTAAGTTGATAGTAATTTTCTTTTAGAAGCTATAACCTTTTGAAAAAAATATTTTAGGAGGTCTTATTCCTGTGGCAAGGAGTGTACATATGACTTCATATTGGTCACTAAAAAAAGCTTTGCATTAACTGTGCTATACCAGAGAATTAATAAAATTGACTACTTTATTTTTTCAATAATATGCTATGCTACACTTTTTGTTCACAATAGACTTTACAATACCAATTTTATTTAGTTTTCTTTCATTTAGAAAATTTTTTAAGCTTTTAATACATCAAAACTAAGATGAAATTTTTATCTTCGAAGTATCTGAGTAACATGAGTTATCTTACACACATCTAAATATCAGTACAAAGCTTTTACTTTTCTTCTTAAATTAATTTAATATTGAATATATGCAGCCTTAAGATATGCACTAAATGTTTAGTTTTGCTATTAAAGTTATAAGGCTCTAATTATGCTGGCCTTAATGGGAATTTGTTTATTAAATAAAAAAAATTAGAAACTAAAAAATATTCTTTTATACTTATTTGTCACACAAACTTCATCACCTATCGTTCCTGTTCTCAATTTCCAGAGAAATTAAATATATATTTTATTTCGCTCCAACTTACGTAACTTAAGTTTAATAAAGTAGCCATTTTAATTAAAAAAAAAAAAAAAGGTCAAATAAACTAACAACTAAATAATTTTTTTTACAACTTTACCAAGTTTTTCTTACTCAGAATAAATTAAAAACAAGTTAAATTCATTATGTTAGCGAAATATTAATATTTTTCACTTTTCACATTCTTGTATAACACCAAAACCATAGAAAAAATTAAATGAGTGAAGATAAATATGACGCGTTAAGTATGCTTTAACGTACCCCATTGCGTTTTTTAGTATTTGTAAATATATTTTCAGTATTAATGGCATATTTATCAAATACATCTTACGTCATTAAATTTTTAATATTTTTAGTAGTAGTTTAGCGGAGATTATCAACATTTATAACCTACGAAACAAATATTACTTTGGATCTAAAAATTTTTTTTTTGAAATTTTCATATACCGCAGTGCTGTTGCTCTGAGGTATTTTAGCAACTTCCGGAAGAACCCTTAATTATTTCGGGATGGGACATACATAATTTTAGAGGGGAGATCGTCTACATTTGTAATCTATAACATAAATACTCAGAATTTACTTTGGATAATTAAAAAAAATTTTTTGAAAATTTTATATTCCAGTGCTGTTGCTCTGAAGGGTTTTGTCAATTTCCGTTTTGCATTATAGAATACAAACTACTGGATTTTCCCGTAAATGTTAAAACACTTCCAGAAAGCGTAAAACTTACAAATTTCATTCCAGTTTAGTTTTAGTAAGTTTCTGTACCTCGCTAAAATGAGGAATGATAAAAATCATTCAGAGGAAAAGCACTGGGGAATAGGGAATTTAAAAATTTTTTTAAAAATAATTCAAAGATCTTTCTGAGTACACATGCGATAGATTAAAAATCTAGATGACCTCCCCTTTAAAATAACATACGTTACATTTCATAATCTTCTATGGTTCGTTCGGAAGTTACTTTGGATTATTTTGAAATTTCCATATACCCCAGTGCTGATGCTCTAAGTAATTTTAGCAACTTGCCGATGAGACGCATATCGCTTTAAAGAGGAGACTGTCTAGATTTGTTATCTACCACCAAAATACTCAGAAATTACTTTGGACTATTTAACAATTTTTTTTTTTAAATTTCCATATATCCCAGTACAGGTCTTCTCAAGGATTTTGGCAGTTTCTGTTTTGCATCATAAAATAAAAATTACGAAAATTTCAGAAAATATTAAATCACTTCCAAGCAAAATTTTATATACAAAATTCGAAAAATATTTAAAATTATGTGTTTATATACATAAAAAAATCTCAAAAATTATACAATTAATAATTTTGTATATAAAATTTTGTTTGGTATAACCTTATTAATGTACGCCCTAATTTAATTTTGTTAAGAAAATTTTTGAAATATGTATTTTTAATAATTTGATTAATTTGTAATTATATGTTGAAGAAGCTACACAAATTGGAGCGAAATATCGATATAAAAATACATTTTTTTTAAATAAGACCTCAAGCTTAATAAAATAGTCATATTATTTAAAAGAAAAAGGTCAAATAAAACTAACTAATAAATAAAAGAAAAATTTTAAGTCCCTAATTTTTTTCAAAAGGTTTTTGTTCAATAAAAAATTAAACTAAAAAAAAATAAGTATGTTGGCGCTATCATTAAAATTGGGATTAATTTGTGCGCACTCTGGCAGCGCCAATACATAGTTGCACTGTATATTTACAATTTACAACACTTGTAGTATAAAACTTAATGAAAATAGATATAAAAATTGTCCCTGAATACGCACCATTTTACCAGTCATTTTTTGATAACTACGAATCAGATAAGTTGGCTGTGCGCAGTACTCAGAAACAAATTTTAATCAACTTTAAAAATTCCTGGTGGTTTCCATACCAAAAAGTATGTACCACAATTTGTTATTTAATAATAATATAATTAATTGTTATGTAAAATTTATTTAGGAATTTTAATAGAAATATATCTTGTCAAATTTACAAGCCACTAGGCTTGTGGCTAGCTTGCCTTGGTAACAAAGTAAAAAGCCAAATTTTTTTAATAAAGCGGCATTTTTTGTGAATAATAGGGAAAATTAGGACAGTGCTTGCAAATGTATGCAAAAATATTTTGTCTTGCTCAACAAACAATAAAGCGTTTTGCTTAATTTTCCTTCATTTACATTAAAAATATCTTGGACAAACATCGCTGTATATATCTTTGCTCAAATTAAAAAAATAAATAAAAAAAAAAAATAATCAAAAAAAAACAATTGATAAATAAAGTTAAAGGTGGCAAGATTTTGTAAGGGTTTTTTTCTGTTTACTAAGCATGTTTGCATGGATATGATAAAACTCAGTTATTTTTTCCTTGAAAAATCTTTATTTCTGCACATCAACGCTAACACTTTTCTACTAATTTAATATTATTCTGGCATTTCCTGTTATGGATAAACTTTTATTGCCTTGGAAAGTTTTATTTTGTTGTTTTTCTTACTTTTAATCAAACCCTGTATTTAAACCAAAGCTGGAAAATTAACAAAATGCAATGTTTGCAAGAATAAAACAAAATCAAAAAAAGATTAAGTTTTTATTTGTTTTTCTTATTTAAAAAAATATTACGATTGATTTAAACTCAAGCAAATGAATGATAAAAAATAACTACTCAGTAAATAATTAATTGCACGAAGCATTGTGTGATACTCTTACTAGCACACTAATACTGAATGATTCATTCACCAAAAAAACCGAGTTCCTTCTTTTGTTTCTTAGGCAAATATGTGATTGTAAAGAAGACGACGAAGCGCAAAAGTCAATCATTTCACTTGTGATATTGTTGCTTAAATCATTTTATTTTTTCGTTTTATATAAGAAAAGTTGGCTTATGACTCAAAAAAGAAATTGCGAGAAACAGCTGTTAAAGATAACCAATGCATTTCGTCAGTTTCTCAGTAGTTTTATGTGTATATAAAGAGCGATCCTGTTTTAAAATTTTTCAATTCCATTTATTATCTTGATTCTGGATTTTCAATAAAATTCTGTTTTTCTACTTTTAGTACACTTTTAAGCAAGTTAGGACTTTCTAGTTTTCACCACGTGAAAGAGCGTCTCAAAAACTATCGAAACCAAAAAAAAAGTGGAAAATTTTTTTTTTGAGTCATAAGCCACCTTTTCATAGCCAGGGTCATATATTATCAATGCTGTTCTCTACTCCGTATCCGAATATTTTATTCGGAAATAAAAAATTCAGCATCTCATAACTAATCTGTGGTCCATGCAAGAATTTTTGAAATTTAGTTTTTGCTTTATTTTGGGTAGGAAATTATTGTTGGAATTAAAAA
Organism: Thelaira solivaga; assembly: GCA_947397855.1. Taxonomy (NCBI): domain Eukaryota; kingdom Metazoa; phylum Arthropoda; class Insecta; order Diptera; family Tachinidae; genus Thelaira; species Thelaira solivaga. Next base: position 21,785,130 of record OX377610.1, read on the forward strand.
AACCATAAAAATGTTCATTTAATAAGAAGAAAAATATGTACTTCCACATTTTTTTAAATCCGTGTGAAATACAAAACAGGCACGTATATGTAAAAAAAGGATTAAAGAATTTCGAAAAATTTGTGAGTTTGCAGCAAATTTTTATCAAATATATCTTTTCTTTTCATAATATGATTTCAGTTAATGTAATGACACACGTCTAAGGATGAATTAGCAAAAATCTTGAATGCTAATATTTTAAAGATTCCATAAAACGTTGCATTGTAGTAAAAATATTTTATCAAAATTAAAAAAATATATATATTACAGCATCTGTATTTCCACATTTTAAAATACTAAATTAATTAATTACTTGAATTTATAACTGTAATTAATTATAAATTGATTTCTAAATCTAGAAAATCTTTTTTAATTGTTAATTCCCTCAAGTCAAAAGTTTTCAATTTGAACACAATAAATTGTCATTAGCTACATATTGTTGTTGCCTTAACGATATGTTTTGTAAAAATAAACAATTGCCAGAAACTGGTATTTTATTTTCTATAAATTTGACATCAATTTGTTAAATTTGGCCATAATAATTACCAACAATGTGTGTGAAAGTGTTTAATAAATTTTTTTTAAAAAAAAGTGATTTTTTTCTTTTTCCATCTCTTCCATTTGGTTGCTTTTTTTGTTGATGTGTTACAGTGTTTTCTTTTTTCCACAATTTATTTTTCACTTGTTTGTTGTTTTTCAGTAAAATTTGCTATAAATTGTTTTCATTTTATCTTGTTTGTTTGTTAATATTATTGTTTTTATTTTGAAAAAGAATTGCATCAGAATTTCGCATGAAAGTCATGAGAGTAAAACTGTATTTAAATTTATGCTGTTCAAAAGAAAAATAATACAATTTAAAAATTAATTTAACGAAAACCATTTGTTGGACACTCTTCAGGAAATTTGCAGAGTATATTTTTCTTTTTCCAAACAATACAAATTTTAAATAAGCTGCATGTGACAGCCCATTTATGCTTTCATTTGAATGGTATTTCAGGTATTTTATTTATTTATTACGGTCTATGGACAACATCCCTACAATATTTATATTTTTTAGAACAATTATTCAAATAATATTATTTAACCGAAGAATAGGGTCATTACATAAAACAATTATCGATTTAAATGCCTGTATTACATTGCGTTTAATGACATTAATATTTAAATTTAAATCGATATAAATTGAAACAATAACACAATTTTCTATACGGATCTGCCAAAAGCAAAATTTATGAGAAATGTTATGTGACCGTAGGAAATGTTGTGGTATATTAATAAATAATTTTCTTAACAAAAAATCTGAGTATGTGTTTCCATTAATTAAATTCATCACAAATAAGATTAATTCCTGATAGTCTTACTGTGTATGAGGGAAGTGTAAGACGATCTCGGTATACTTGTCTCAAACAGAATATTAAAACCTGTTTTTGAACCGATTCCATGCGATCAATATCAACGTTATAGTACAGGTTCCAAATGACTAAACCATATTCTAAGATTGGTCTTACGAGTGCCTCATATAAACGTTTGATAATGAATAGATTGAATTGAATTCTGTTGCCAACGTTTTACAAAAGCCAATATGCTATGTGCCTAGTTAACAGTCAGCGTATTATGTCAAACGAAGTTTAAACCTGAATCCAATAAGACTCCCAGATCCAAAAACGAGTTCACGAGTTCCAAATTCATCCAGGGTGTAGTGGTATACTGCACCGTTACATCTAATAAATTGCATATGTTTATAGTTATTTAAATTAAATTAAATTTAAATTACCCCAGGTACAGAAATTATCCAAGTATGTGTCTATTCTATTTCTTAGTGATGCCACGACACACTAACAGATGGCACTACAGTGTAACAAAACTACGAATACTAAAATCTTATTGAAAGAGAATTTTTTTTTATTTTGGCCATTGATTTGAAATTCTTTATTTGATATAAAATATTTAATTGAATATGTTTGGCTTAAAAATTATTTGCAAAATTTAAAAAAATAAAATTAAATATATTTTGCATTCCTATTGAAATATAATTTCTTTTTTTATTAATTTAAAAATTAAGTGCCTGCAATCATTTTATTGCTTTTATAAAATAAGGTTTTCAGAAAAGATTTTTTCTTTAGAACTCGTAGTTTTAGTTTCTTGAACTGAAATTATTTATTTATTTTATATATATTTTAGTTTCATTTGACCTTTTTCTTTTTAATTTATATGATTATTTTATTAAGCTTGAGGTAAATTTATTTTTATTTCGATATTATGAAAAAAGAAATAATTTTTAAAATTTTTTTTAGTTTTATATTTTTTTATATTTAAAACAATTTATTTTTATAAAAATATTTTGCTCCAATAAACTAGCCGTTTCAATTAAATATATAAAATTTTTTTTTTGATATTTGAGAAGAATGTGGACAGTGAAAAATATAAATATTTCGCTAGCACAGTGAAGGATATATAAGACTCGGTATAGCCGAATTTAACTTGTTTTTATAAAGGGTCCGCCATCGAACTTTTTTTTTTCAACTAGTGCTTATTTCGTGAATGGTAACACTTAGCTCATGTCTGATTTGACAGATAATTATTTTTATCCTTCCGCTGAAAGAATATGGTTGTGTTTTCGCTTCGCTAAGTGGGCCTGTGATCGATTTACAGAAGATGCCGATTTTGCCAAAAAAAAATCATCTTTTCAGATGAAGCTCATTTTGATCTTGGCGGGTATGTAAACAAACAAAATTGTCGCATTTGGGGCACAGAAAACCCGCACGCATACAGTGAAAAGCCGACGCACCCAAAACGAGTCACTGTTTAGTGCGGATTTTGGTCCAGAGGCATAATTGGGCCATTTTTCTTCGAAAATGAGCAAAGAGTAGCCGTTGGTCAATGGCGATCGTTATCGGGCCATGTTGAACGAATTTTTGTTCACAAAAATTGAAGAGGACGATATTGGCAACATTTGGTTTCAACAGGACGGCGCTACATGCCACACAGCCAAAGCTACATGCGATGTTTTTATAGCATTTTTAAAAAAAAAAAGTTATTTGGCGGACCCTATATAACAAGAGCATCTGAATTTTAAAGTATTAAAAATTGGCGGCTACAGAAGTAAATTGTAAATATAAAAAATTTAACTTGTTATGTAACGCAATTACAATTGAATTGGTTTTAATAACCACCAAAGCCTCCTTCAGGGTGTGTAAAATATAAAAGGTGAAATTGAAAATAAATTTTTCTTTGAATTACATAAAACCAATGAAAATTTATATACTTTCATGCTCCTTAAAAAAAATCTTTTGCAATAAAATCCCCCCCAAAAAACACAATTTAAAAGAAAAAACAAATTAAGACAGGCAAAGCTGACCTGTCAGATTACAAGAAATGAAATAAAATACTGATCAAAAAGAAGGCCTACAACTAATAACAACAACAACAATAAAACGCTTGTAACTTTAAACTGGATAGAAAGTGAAATTTTTATTTCAATTTCAATGAAAACAAAAAAAGAGAAAAAAAACAACAATATCATGTTAAAATGAAAAACCAGTTTACGGAACAGACATCTTACCAAACAACAACTGCAACAATATTTAAAATATCTTTGTACCCCAACAAGCGAACAACAACTTTAAGTTTTTAAGCACTAAAAACAACCTTAAACTTGATATTTCTCGCAAAATATTTTGTAAGTCAAAGAAAAGTTAAAAAAAAGAAGAAAAATTGAGTGAAACAGAAACAAAAGTGAAATAAAAATTTTAATACAACATCCAAAGGGGGCTTAACTTAACGGCATTAAAATTTATTACTCTTTTTAATGCTGGAAAGCCAACACATTATTAGAGATGTACGCGTATGTAATCAGACAACAGCACTCGTATTTACTACAACTTTTTTGTTGCTGTTACTGACATCTCTAAAAGTACGTTCATAAATTTATCTCCTGTTATACAGTTTGATTTTATTTTCAAGTTAAAACTGAAAATAAGTAAAGTAAAAAGTATTTCCAGCCAACTGCACCCTATAGTTTATTATGGTAAAACTTGCATAATTTTTAATAATTTTTTTTAAATGGTTTAACTTAGTCAGCTAAACAAATTTTGTTATTATTATTATTATTATTTAATATTACAAATTAATTCTAAGATTAAATTAGCTAACGAGTACTGGTAACTTTTACCATCGTCTCCCAGGGCTCGGGCAGGAATCGAGCCTGCAACCCCCAGATTGATAGGTTAGCACGCTACCTATCAATCTACTAGGCAGCCACATTTTTTAATAAAACTAAAGAAACTAATGTATTTTCCGCATGGCTTAAAGTGTTTTAACATTTTTGGATAATTTCGTAGTTTTTATTTTATGCTGAAAAATGGAAGCTGCCAAAATCCTTGAGAATAACATTCCTGGGTATATGGAAATTTAAAAAAATTTTTAAAAATAGTCCAAATTACTTGTGAGTACTTGGGTAATAGATTATAAATTTAGACAACCTCAGCTTTAAAATGATATGTGTTCCATCCCGTAAACTTCTATAGTATTTAAATACTTTTGAGCGGATTCAATTATTTTTCAACTACAATATTAAAAAATAATATTTAAAATTCCTTCAAGTAATAATTAATTTTTTGATTTTTAATACGATTTCTGTTCTGATATTTCGCTAGCTTTATCGTGCTCAAAAGTGAGCAACCTTAGCATTACTGAACGGTAGTACTAGATAACTAAATACGAAATGGAACACATTATTAATCAATTAAGAATAAAGTGCATTTTTATTTTAGAAGTTAGAAGTCAAATACTTTTCTTTACTTATGAAATTACCTTCTTTCGATCAATTTATCAATTTACACATCAAAGTTTTATCGCAAATATTCCTTTAGCTAATTTGGTTTCAGTCTCAGATTGTTTGTGTATGATTTGTTTTCATTTTTCCAAAAAAGGCTTTTTAAGGCTATTTTGAAGAACAAAAAAGGCCAAAAAAAAAAACTAGAAACTAAATGCAAGAAAAAAGGGCTAAAATGGCAGCGCTGATAGTAACATACAGTCATCACAGTTTAACGAACAGAGCCATTATTTGCATAAAATATTGAAACGATTTGCAAGCATTGTGTGAATGAAATGTCAAACAAAACTATACAAAAAGCAACTATAAACTGTTAATTGGATTGTCAAATAAAGCAGTGTTGACAGCTCAAAGTTGTGAACAAAAATGAGATTAATGAAATCAACAGGTAAGCAAAAAGTTCAAACTAAAAACTATAATCGCATTGAATCGTAATAAATAATTTTAATATTTAAGTTGGCTTTACTTCTTATGGAGTTCAATGGAATGGGAAAACTTAAATGAAATCGTTATTATTGTTTCTATTTAGCTGAGGAAAAACATTAATGAAGGATCTCTAATAATTATTTTTGCTGTTTATTTTATTTATAAAAAATTCATTTCGTAAACAGACATTAAAAAGAAATTGTGTGACGAAGAACTAAAAACACTTTAAATGGCCTTTTAAAATGACAAAAGTTTTGACACTAAAAAAAATTTAAAACTAAAATAAAATGATTTTGAAATAAATTATTTAAATTTCAATTTTAACTGTTTCCACAGACACCCAGGCGTTACAATCAACAAGCAAACATGAGTTCGAAATATATGAAATGCAGCTTTACTAAATAGAAAGAGAAAAAAATATATAGTAAAATATTTCAGTTTCAGTTTGTCATGGACAAGTATGTCAACTGACAGCTTTAGCATAAATGCGTTTACAGCAAATACAAACAAATAAAAAAAGCTTAAAGTCTGTGTATAGGCTGTAATAGTATGTGCAATCTCGGTAAAAGTACTGCTTATGAGTATAAGTGGCTAACTTAAGAAATTACTAAAGCAGTATTTGTTTGGTTTTATTCCAAAGATAAAATGATTTATTGAAGAGAAATAAATTAATACCTTAATTTGTCTAACATTTATGAAAAGACTAGCATTGGTTGCCAAGTCATAGTGGATATGTAGGCATCACCAGCTACAACCATCTGACATGTTGCACAAATCTCCCAAAGATGTCTTTCAATTTTTAATGAATGCTAGAGTTGGTAAGTATTTTTAATATGAGAGTAGTATAAAAATAGGTGACTTGTTAAAGCTCTTGATTCTAGTGTTAAGTACATGGATGAAGAAAACCGCTACCAAAAGAAAACTTGATAATATTTCTTCTATCTAAGTAATCTGGAATATTTTTTTTTTTGGTAATTGATTTTTAGATTTAATAAAAATTGGAAACTAGGACACTAAAAAAAGAATCTGCATTTGAGTCTGTGTTTTGATTCAAGCGCAAGTTTGCTGGCGATCTTCCAACTAGATAGACTATTATGAGACTAGTGAATAATTTTGTAGAGCATAGGACAAACCCTACCGTTTGAAAAAATTAAACTATTGCTGACATATAAAACATCCCCAGTGTCTCAAATGGGTGTCAGTAGGCAGGCTCTGCTTACAAAATTTAATTCTCTGGTAAATTTAATGCAGCAGACTTGCTAACTTGCCTAGAATTTTTTCAGAAGATGCTTGAAAAGTGGTAAGAGGATAAGAATTTGCTAAATTATCTTTTCTTTTCAATCTGAATGGCAAGGTAAACAAACAAAATGATAGCTTATAGAGTGGTTTCCACCCAGAAATACTACTTGAGAAGGAATTCCATTCACTTGGCGTCACAGTTATATTTTCGGGAGATACTTCTTACAACAAAACGAATTACTGGAGACCGTTACTTGATCACGGTAAAAGAATTTTTCTGTTCGGAACTACTGCGAAAGAGAACTCCTTTCAACCCTGTGTGGTTTCAACTTATTCAAATAACGCAGAAAATTTCCTAGCCAACACTGAGAAAATAACTTCGTTGTGAGAACTAAATTTGTTTTCAATCAAAACTTTAGTTGTGACCGTCCAATTTTTTAATTGTGACAATAAAAACTCGGCCTTATAGCTTAAAATTTTTTTGAAGAACAAAATTTTACTTTATGTTATGGAATTATGGTTACTGCAACTAAAAAAAATTTAGAATTTTTGATTGAAAACAAATTTAGTTCTCACAATCGAAATTGTTTTCTGTGTGCAGGTCGCCTGACCTTCTTTTCTTTGGAAAGGTTATTGTAAATAAGAAGTTTACCAATAACAACCGCTAAATGTTGTTGAACTCAAACCATCAATTCTAGCAAAAAAAAAAAAGAAACTGCAATTGCAGCTTTGCGGCCAGTAATAAACAACTTTTGATTCCGTAACTACATCAACGAGCAAGGTGAGCATTTCAATTCAATTACTTTTAAGACTAATTAGATTATTTTTTAAGAAATTCAAAGGGCTTTTAAATGAAAAAAAGATGTAATTAGTTTTCTAATGCAGCAAAATTTATCGGACGCACTGTACTTTAATTGCCTTCAAAGCTTATAATTTTTTTTATTTATATTATTTATTTAAGCCATCATTACTGACAACTTGAACATTTCTTTTTGTTTTTTGGTAAAATCATTGCTCAATTCACCGTATTCGAACGAATGAAAACTATGGTAGCTTTAGTGTTTTTAAATGAAAATATTTTAAAATGTTACTATGAGTTACTCCATATCGAATGCGGTGATTTGGGTCCATATTCCAATCACAATTTTATTTAACAAAATATAATCAAAAGCCTTACTACTAATGTATTTTTGCTGTTCAAAATTCAAGCAAGCAAACCGTTTCGTAACTTAATCCAGGCTATAAAGTTTCCATAGGCCAAAAAAATCTAAACTTAGAAGCAATGCTGACAATTGGAAGCAAAGTACTGTATTGCGTAAGGTAATGAATATAGAATTTTATTCAGTTTTATGTTTGCATAGATGGGAATCCATCTGAACGATGAATGAGAGCATTGATGCTTAAGAGAACTCTTTTTGTGGCTGAGTTAATGCTTTTTAACTTTAGATTCCCTGGTTCAAATTTAGAAGCTTCTGTTATTTTCTATAAAAAAATAATTTTAATGAGTCATAGACTGTATAATAAACATTATTTGGCAACTAAAGCTATTGCTTACAGGTGGCTCATCGCTAACAAAAATCCTGCCTTATAAATGAACTGAGTCTCTATCGCTTTATGCCAAGCAGTATTCTTTGCAGGGTGATTCTATTTACTTGTGAATGGTTAACAGTTTAGGTCGAGATTTTTTAAAATATGATTTCATTTTAAAATGCCAATTTAGAAACCTAATAAATTTAGCCACGTTTTATTCAAACGTAAATTCAAGTTTGAGTTTATCTGGTTTTTTTTATACACACTCAGAAAAGGTGAAGATTTTAATTAAATTTTAAATTTATGGTTTTTGTTTTTTTTATTAAATTGTGGAACCAAATGATGGTCGCTGATGATCACTAAGTGAAAGTGTTTTCTTTTATGTAGCTTTTAGCTCTTTGTAGGCATATAAAGCATGGTAGACTTTAAGTCTGACTTTATGAAGTCAGTGAAATGTTATTAAAAAAAAAAAATTTATTAAAAGAGATACCGCCAAAATAAAAAATTTCATTGAAATTAAAATATTATGGGAACTGTTTCCCATGACCCCCATATCACACAAATGGCTTTCTTTTCATTGTAAATAAAAATTTCTGCTTGTTATAATTAAAATATTTTTTTTTATAATTTTTTTACTTGGCTTTTTTTTCTTTTAATTTTAATACATGGCTGTTGTTTTTAATTTTTTTTAACAGCCTTTAAATATCAATTTGTTCATTTATTTCTTTTTGTCTTGACTTTTACTTTCATTGAAAAACAACTTGAAAGATACACAATATTACACAATCTCTGAATTTTTTCGTTGCTGTTGTTGTTTTGTTTTGTTTAATTTTAACCCAAAATTAAATAAAAAAAAAAAAAAAAGAGTAAGAGAAAAAATCGCAATAATCAAACAAATTAAAAAACTGTTTGGGCATATAAAATTAAAAAAAAAAAAGATATAAAACACCTGCTTAGGACTAGTGACAGTATAAAGAAAACTTTAGTATAAAAATTTATTGATGAGGTAACAAAAAAATAAACAAAATACTTTCGTAATAAAAGGTTTTTAAATGCTTTTGCTAAAAGTTGCAACCGGCTACAAATTGGCAAAATTTGGGATACAAAAAAAAGTTTTTTATTTCAACTTGTTGTTAAGAAACAAATATTTTATATACCGAAAAAAATTTAACATACTTTTACCATAAACCTTTTGAAAATGAAAAAAATGCTTAAACTAAAAAAAAAAAAAAAAAAAAAAAAAAAAAAAAAAAAAAAAAATTAATTATGGTTTTTTTAAGTATGTTTTTTTTATTACATACATTTCATAACATCTGATTGATGTACTGAGAAATCAAATGATAAACAGAGAAAGTATTTTCTCAAAAGTTTAAAAGTAACACTTATTATGATGATTGCTTGGGATATTATTTTCTTTTAAGAGGGCTTTCACACTTGCCAATTGACTTGCGCAATTCTCTAGGGCAACTTTTGTGGTTTTAGATGATCAGGTTGAGGGAAGAGGGATTTTATTTTATTTTTCAGTACACACTGTACTCCGCAATTCGTTTTGTGTAAATGTGCAATTGTTATTACACACATTATTGAAATTAATTTACTAAATTTCCTAAGTGCTTCCAACAATAGTTTTTAAATAAACAAAAATTAAATTTAAATTTACAGCGTTTTTTTTTATATATTCTAAAATAACGTTAATATTTAAAGGATATGTTTATCTTTTTGATTTGTGGTATTTTGTATTGGTTTTGAGTGAGTCATCTAGCAATATTCTAACAATTAATAATGATTAATAAGTGTTTAATAATTGAATTGTGTAAAACTAAGAGGTCATTGACCACATTTACTAACAAATTTCATGCCATTCATACCAACTCGAAAACAAATGCTTTTTCCACGATTTATTATTTTGTTACTTCTTTTTTTGTAAAAATTTTTAAATGACGGTGTAGTGTCTATTGTATGTAAAAAAGTAACATACACTTTTAAGCAGCGGTAATGAAGTTGATCTGTGTAAATTCAGGTACTGGAATTTTCTTTTCTACCATCTCTCAATGACTGCACACTAGCGTTCGACCGACACTCATAAAACAAAAAAAAACAAAATAAAATTAAAAAAATATCACTTTTTTAGTGAAAGTTTGACCGTGTGAATTGCATAAACACAACAACCACAACTACAACAACTATAAATATATCTGTAGGGAGAGCAAAACATAAAAACAAGTTTATAAATTTTAAATGAAAAGAAAACAAAAAAACACGCCTTTGCCTTTTATGCGGATTTGCTTTATACAGAAAAATTCCAAATAAATAGTTGATATCAACCGCTTGTATTTATGTGACTACAAGCAGTTGATATTTGAGCATTGCAGCTAACAACTGAAATAAGTATAAATTTGCAAAATAATTTGAACAATGTCAGTTAATATTTTGGTTTATTGTTTATTATTTTTTCAATAAAATTTTTGGTAATTAATAAAGGAAACCTCGCTGATCAGCCTTATATATCATAGAAATTTGGAAAATAAGCTAATTATAAGTAACAGTAGCAAAAGCAAAATTACTGTAAGTAAAAGTGGTAATATGAAATATTTTTAATAGTAAAATAAAAGTAAAAGCAGTACTAGTAGCTGTAGCAAAACAAATGATGGTAGGATTGTTAGCATTTGTAATAGTGCGAGTAGTATATACTAATAACAGCAGCAACGTTAATATAAATAAAAAGAAAAGAATGTGTAGCAGTAGAACAGTTTAAATACTAAACAATAGCAGAAGAAAAGTAAAAGCTTCACTAGAGACTGAAGCAGAAGCAATGCTGGTAGTACCACTAGCACTTGCATAAGTACTAGTAGCATGCAGTAGTAATAGTGTTAATAAGATTAGTATTAAGTGTAGTATGAACAATATAAGTACAATTAGCAGTAGTAGAAGTAACGTAAAAATTGTATTAAAATCTATAGCAGAAGAAATGGTTGTTTTAGTAGTAGTTGAAGTAGGATATATTATTAGTCTAATAGCTGTGTTTTAGCAATAGTTAATATAAATAATAATTTATATTCATGCAGAAAACATCTAAAGGATTGTCAAAATATTGCAAAAATAAATTTTAACATGAAGACTTAAAGCTTGAAAAATATTTATTGATATAAAAATAAAAAATATTTCTAAACTAATGAGTTTAGTAGACTTTCAATTTGCTATAACTCAAAATTAAAATCAGTCTCAGAAGTGGACTTTGCGAAAAACAGAAAAAAGTTGTGTCAGCGAACCCTATTAAGAAGAATATGGAAAGTGAAAAATATGAATATTTGGCAAAAATATTGAAGGGTATATAAGATTTGGCACAGCCGAATTTAACTTGTTTGTAAAGTTTTTACACAGAATATACGAAGCTAAAGTTTAAAAACAAACAAAAATTATATATAAATGTAATTGTGTAAAAAATTTAAAAATATTTAAAAGGGTTAAATGCAAGTTTTGTTTGCGAACATATTTTTATTTTTTCTTACTTATTTGCTGGCAAAAGAATTATGGAAATCAACACAAATTTTACTTGTACTGTGCACAAAACTGAATATATGTTGTACGTAATATTTATTTGTTTTTACTTTTTTTATTTCTTTATATAATCAAATTTTGCACATAAGGAGAAATTTAAAATCCAATGTTTCTGAAAATGAGTCTCTTGTGTATGAAGGATACACGTATATCATATAATTTTTGGTGAAATTAAATTACAGACTAGTGGCCAGAAAAACTTTATAAAAATTGTGTGTTTATTTAAAATGGAATAATTTTATTTTGAAAACAAATTTGCTTAAAAATTCATTAAAAATGTTCTAAATGAAATAAAGATTAAAATTGTGCAATAAAATGCAAATAATAATAATATTTACAAAAGTGCAAATACACATTTGACTTTTGCTTCATTGCTCTCCATTAGTATTAAAAATGTGATGATAAAAAAAATTAATAAAATATGTCACTGATGACAAAAGGATTCTTATCATATTATTTTATTTCATACAATGTAGGCAGGGCTTTGCAAAAAAAATTCTGTATATTTCCAGTTAATGCAGTAAAATAATAATCAAGCTTAATACCATCCGAAATTAAAAATAAAATATAAAGCAAAATGAAAACCACTAGTATTTTAGGCTTAAGGTCGGATTAGAAATATTTACTTATTTTTACCTTTAACTATGGAGGTCACTGACGTGGTGTTAAGTTTGATCCCTTTTAATTTTACTAACAATTTTTGATAAAAAATATTTTTTTATAATACACAATATTTTTAACTAAAAATAATAAAACAGTTTGATTATATTGAAAAAAAGCTGCTGTATTTCAAAACCATATATTCTTAAGTTTAAAAAACACAAAATTTTCAACTAAAAAACTTTATAAAAATTTTTTTTTAAACTAAAAAGGCATTTTTCTGCAACTAAATATTAAAAAAAATAAAGAATACAAAAATGAGAAATAGTAAAAAAATATGTGTATCAGTCTTTTAGGAGTAATTTTATTAATCATATTGCGCAGTCTCCGCAATATTGATTAATAATTATTATTTAGTCAATTGCTTTTACAATATAAAGGTTCTAATGTTTGCAAGAAACGTTGGGAGTAAACTACTGAGGATTCAAAGTAACGTTTGATGAAATGGTCCATATAGGTATGCTATCCCCCTCAGTACTTATTGTACAGAATAAATAACTCATGAGAATATCATGAGTAAAAGAATAAATTTTAAAACCAACACAATTTCTGGAATTAAGCACAAATAAAGATTAATATTTTATTTGAATATTTTTTTGTTAATCGTAAAATAAATAAGAAATAATAGTAATTGCACAAGTGGTAGTAGCAGTATATTATTATTTGTTGTAATTGTAACATTTACAGGTTGTTTTAATTATAATACTTAAATCAAAAAAAGGTTTGATATTACAATTGATATCAATAACTTCAAAGGGCTAAAATAATTTACTAATGCAGTAGCATTTGTAGTATTAAATTTAAAGACAATTTATTTAATTGATGAATAAATTATTAAGACAAATTAAGGTAATATCTACTTATTAAAAATTACTTTCAATTTAAATTTAAAAGCTCTCTACTATAATAAATTTATTGTTTCCCTTATTAATATAAAATTAAAATTCTAGAAATTTTGCGATTGGCCCCTAATGTCAACATTGTTTATTAACGTGTATTTCGCATGTGTTTACTACACAAATGTCAAAACAGAACTGACATTAGGGGCCAATCGCAAAATTTATATCATTTTCTGATAGGAGAATTACTTTTGCGCCACCTGATTACTTTTGCGCCATCCGTTATTTCGTCAAATATCGTTATTAATTATTAATTAAATGTATAACTGGTATTAACTTTAACTTATTGCTGACTAAAAATAAAAAGACGTAAAACAAAGTTTTCAATGCTTCCCTATAGCCAAGGTCATTAACAGTAGTCTCACTACGTGCCACAAAACAAAATACTTTCAAAAGTTTCTTTTGTGTCAGTTTAACACTTTTACTTGTTAGACTACCAGTTAGCGAATAATAAAAAGCAAATATTTAATGAAAATTTCAAACCTGATAAAAGTTAACTTAAACACTACTATTTAAAAGAGTTGATCACATTTCCGTTTCTTAGTTTTTTATTATGTGCGAGTATATCTTTTTTTTTTTTTAAACTTTGTATGATAAAATAAATTACAAGTTATAAAATACTTTAATTTGCTTTTTTATACATTTTGCTTTTACTTTAGACATTAAAATACTTTTTTCTTTAATTTTTTCAATTAACCTACATCATTTATTTTAACTTTTTAATCTTCAAACAAAACGAAAAAAAAAAGTTTAAGATTTTTTTTTCTTTTCGTAAATATGTTGTTAATGTTTTTGTAACTAAACACAATTAATTAGTTAAAATTGGCTTTAAAAACAATCTTGCCACATAATAAACAACAGACAAGAAACACACATGGCTAAAATATGTACACACGATACAAAAAGCACTTGTGGCTGCAGTGACTTTTTTTTTTAACAACTTTCGCTAAAAATGAAACCATCATATGAGTATTATGTATTGTCTGACTAGATGACTGGCTGGCTGCATGTTTTACTAAATTTCTATCCATTCATCAGTCCAGTGTGTCGATTATTCAGTCATTGAGACCGTTTCAGTGTCAGCTTTTAAAGAAAGAAAAGGGCTCATAGTATACTACAAGTGTATCTACATCTGTGTTTACAAATTTAAATTTTATATTTATATAGTAGAGATGGAAAACTCAAAGTTGTTGCGCTCACTTTTTTTTTGGAAAAAAAATAATCTTTAAGCATTTAAATAATTAAATTTCCAAAAATTTTAATTTGTATATCAGTGGTTCTTTAAGCACTTCCAAATGTATAAGATTTTATAAAATTAGGGGACTTTCAATAGTCGAATAACAATTCCATATTAAAAGTCAGCTACGCACGGCTTACGATTAATAGTTTGTTTTAAATTTATAATTAATTGGCTTAATCAACTTTATGTATTAATAATAAGTAATACACCCTGTGCTGGTGAAAAATGTTGATCGCACAAGTGTCAAGTATGATAATATCGTAATAATATATTAAATATAGCAAACTTCAAAAATAATTTCAATTATTAAGCTGTATAAATAAAACTTAAGTACAGTGTTGCCATTTTAGCATTTTTAAGGCTAGATTTAGCCTTTTTCTTGCATTTATCCACAAAATTTATTAGCTTTTTTCCTAACCTTTTTTGTTTTTTTTTTTTTAAATAGCCTTTTTTGAAAAAATGAAACCAAATTACTTCACATAGTAGCTTTATTTTTCAAGGCACATTTTTCTAAATGGCATAATAATGTTAAAGAAAACTATGAATAATTTCTCGCAACAAAAATTTTATTGGAAAAATTTCCGGCAAAATAAAAAATCACATATTTGATCAATTTAGTATACAGTTTTCTAGTATTATCGCTTAGTAATGCTAAGCAAGTTAAAGTTAAGCACAGAAATAAAAATATTTTTCAACATTGAACTTGAAAAATATCAACTCTTTTAATACTTTTCAAAGCCATTTACAAAACGACTTATTTTTTTTTTAGTTTTTATTATTTTCTGTTCTCGTTTTGCTTTTTTATAAATACTATAATTAGAAAGATTAGTTTTTATAAAAACTTAAAAAGAAATTTTGAAAGTAAAGCTATCATTTTTTTAAATTTTTTTCTAGCTCTTTTTGTGCGTTATTTAGCTTCTTCTAGCCTCTTCTTTACTCTATATTTTTTCTAGTTCCTATCAATGCCGATTGTAATTATGAAAAGTCTGGTATTCAATTATCACTATTACGCTGTTTGAATACTTAATTTATACTAACAAACGTACAGCAATCCAAGTTGATGACACAAGTGCTGTTGATAAGTAAAAATTTGGTTTTCCCGAAAGTGTCGTTCCAGCAATTTAGTGTCTGGGAGTAATTTAATTTTTTCAATATTTGAAATGAAAAACGAATGTAATATGGAATTGTTATGGAACTATTGAAAAGCAGTATATGAACTAAAGCGCATTAATAATATAAATAATTTATGTACCTGCGTAAATATTCAGTTTAATTAATAAACACTCAAGAATTATATTTTACAAAATTGTTAAAAATTTTCAATATGTAAACTTACAACTCTGACATGCAGTTCATAAAAATAAAATGTAAAACGAGAGCTGAAAAAAAAAGTGAAATAAAATCATTAAACACATACACCCACTCACACACTAACTACTTCATGCAGTGAATGTATTTATGTAGTCTCTATTTGTAATAAAATCACAGGGAATGTTAGCTATCAAATAACCCCACACAGCTTACTCAAACGTTTATAAAAATGTACTTACGGTTTGAATCGTCTTAAAAAATATGAAATGTGTAATAAACTTTTCAACAGAGTAATTTTATTAAGAACAGGATTAATTTAATTGCCTAGCTGCTTTACAATGTGAGTTTAAATGATGTGATTTTACTCATTCACGAGTATATCTCAATTAAATCACAGCATAACCTGCAAAACTTTCGACAAGCCAACATCTCTATTTTATGCTTTACAGCTGCAGCATTTGCTTACATGCATTTATGACAATAAAAGATGACTGCCAACACGTAATCACAAATATCAGCTAAAGTGAAATTTTTTTTTTCATTAATTTTAATTCATCAGAAAAAAATTAATAAAATTTTTAATAAAAAATTTCATTACTGATTTTATTTAATAAATTTTTTTCTGAAATTTTACCACATTTCTTTTTTAATTTTGAATTTTTATAACCAATACAAACAAGCAATGAAAGTAGTATTTACTTACGTATATACGAATATGATTGTAATTGACTTTATTGTTGGCAAATGAATGATACGCACTCATATTGCTTTACATAGAAAAGTACTTTGATTACAACAACTACTACTGGTCTATTCAATAATTATAAAGAAATGTGGAGGAGTGGCATTTACTATACGTTATTAAATTATAACCAATCACCTTAATTAATTTATTAAAATGCATGTAAAAATGTTTGCCTATTGTGATACGACTTTGTTAGTAACTTCTGAGTATTAGAGCAATAGATTACAAAACTAGCCTCCTCTTTAAAATGGTATATGTCTTATTCCTTAATCTTCGTCCGGAAGTTATTATGGATAATTTTAAAATTTTTTTTAAATTTGCGCATACTCCAGTACTGTTGCAACTTACGAACGAACTATAGAAGATTACGGGATAAGACATATATCACTCTAAAGGGGAGGTCATCTAGTTTTGTAATCTAGAGCCCAAATACTCAGAAGTTACTTTGGACTATTTTTAAATTTTTTTTGAAATTTCTATTTACCCCGGTACTGTTGTTCTCTAGGATTTTGGCAGTTTCCGTTTTGCATCATAAAATAAAAACTAGAAGTTTTCAGAAAATGTTAAAACACTTCCAGAAAGATTAGAGCCTACAAAGTAAATTTCTTTTTGATTTTGGTAATTTTCAAGTCATGTGGAAAAGGACATTATTTTCTTTAGTTTTTGATATTTCATATTTTTTTTTTTTTTTGTAAAAATTATAATTAAGATTTCTAATGTAATAAAGAAATAAAAAAATTTTTGAAATTTAAGCTGTAGCGTGATTTAGCCTTTTCCAGCATTTTTTTTAGGGAAATATAGCTTAATAATTTTTTAATTCCTGGCAACTCTGCTGCTGACCTTACCCTCACCTCAGCTAAGATCAGCCTTCGTCATGGACTGACTGCCGTCTTTAAAAGAAGTTGCGACTTTTCTTGACACTAAGAGAAGTAGGAGAACTCTCACTGAAAAAGATAATTTGTTGTATTTGAGGCCTAAATTTTGAACAGTGAACAAAAGATGATTTGGATCGAGGTCTAATTTAAAATGTAAAATTTGAAACACCGATTACTTTGACTTTGAAAGTTTAAATAACATTCATTCATATTTTTCTTTTCAGGTTTATGTTTGACATTTTGCAAAATGGGATGCTTTCAGCTCGAACAAGCATATGAAATAATATATTGAGTGCGTTACAAAATATAAGAATTTTATGTCGTTCAGTTCAGTTATTTTATGGTTATTATACAATACACAGCCACCCATGTATGTTCTCGTCTTGTGCAAGAGAATGTGCAAGAACAGTTGTCAACATCAACTCGTTATCGTTTTCAAAAACTGAACATTTCTTGCACTTGTTTGAAAAGAATTTTGCATAAAGACCTGGGTATAAAGGCTCACAATGTTCAATTTATCCAACAACTGAATCCTCATGACCATCGTATATGTTTTCAATGGTCTAAAGATTGTTTGGCAGGAGATGAAAATTTTAGCGAAATTTTTTTTTTTCAGTCGCTATGTCAATAAGTGAAATTGCTTAGAACCTACTAATAAATCCACAACGAGTCACTGTTTGGTATGGATTTTGGTCGGGTTGGTGTCAACATTGTGCCATTTTTAATCGAAAATGAGCAAGGAACCTTCGTCACCGTCAACGTTGAGCATTACCGTGCCATCCTCAACGAATTTTTGTTTTGAAACATTCCATAGAATGACATGATTTAAAAAAAGCGGGTCCTTATGTCATACTGCCAACAAATATTTTACGCACTGTTTTCAAAATCAAATAATCAGCCGAAATTGTGATTTCAATTGGTTGCCTTGGATCTGTGATTTATTCCGTGAAATGTTCCAAATAGATATACTATCCCCCTAATACTTTTTTTTTACTAAACAAACTTAATATTTTCCATAAATGTAACATGAAAAATACTAAATGTTTTGAAGCCTTTATAATTTAAATTAATTCGGATTATGTTTAGTTTTAAGGTTCCAATTAATTTATTGGCTAATTTATTATCAACAAATTATTTAATATTTTTGCTTTGTAGGTTTCGTAATATTTGAATCTGATATTATGAAATAATAAAAGTAATTAAATTGAATATGAAAATATACCATTCACGTTGAGTAAAAGCATGATGTAGCAATTAAGATAATTAACATTTAATAGCATTTTTATGAATATTACGAGCCTATTAAGCAACTCTCTTTCTTTCTTTCTGTTTGCTTGTTTGATTTTATTTTTATTTAATATTGTTTAGCAAGTTTTCATTACTCGCATCAATAAGATTAAAAAAAAACACACAAAATTTCTTGTAAAAATGTGTAAACAAGGTTTTGCTTTTCAATTTTGTAATTACATGTGTAACTTTTTCATTCCTGCCTGCTGCAAAATTTGCACAGTTTAATGAAATAATAACCAGAAAGCAAAAAAAAAAAAAAATGATTTTTGAATAATTTATTTATTAAAAAAATATTTGTATTTTGCATTTGATATTTGTCTGTGTTTATGAATTGAAGGAATAAATCTAATAGTAAAAATGTCATGCTTACCTATTTATTTCAATATTAATTTCAAAAACTTACTAATTTCAAAAAAAAATTGTTTTGTGTTTGCAGGAACGTATCCACCTGCAGAGGAATTTCTATACGACTGGTGACCATTTTAAATTGCTTGGTGAATTTCATTTTATTAAGCATTCTACAAAATACGGCAAGAGATGAAGCACTTCAGACAGTTTCTAAAATTTTACATGATCAGTGAGATTTGTTTTTTATATTAAAAATATTTTCAAAATGTTGTTTTATATTTAATTTACAACAAAGTCAGTACATGGCCCAGCCCTGCACTTATAACAACATAAAAGAGCTTATTTAACAGATTTGTTTTTAAGCTCACAAAATTGTTAGCAAATCGACTCATTTATATACGCATACATACACACACATAAATCAATATTAAATTATTATTGAGCACACATATACACACACGCTATTTGAGCAATAGCAAAATTTTGAAAAAATTGCTGAAAAGAAATTATTTAAATTTTGTTATTTAAAAATACACAAATTGTCGTTTATTTTTAAAGCTGGATTGTAGCGTGCAGATGCTTTGTTGTTATTAAGTCATCATTATTTAAGGTATTGCAGATGTTATTTACATAATTTGTTAATTATTTATTTAGTTTGCAACCTTTCATTTTATATAAAATAAAGAGTAAAACTGTCATGTATTTAAAAAGAAATTTTTAAGGCATTTTTAATAAATTTAAAGTGTTGTTGTTATTATAAATATTTGGGTCACCTTAATAAAAATCTTAGTCAAGTACATTTTTTAAATATCACGCTCTGACTAGAGGTACTTAGCCCAGTGAAACAAATTTTTAATATTTTCATAAACTTTTTTATTTAATCTTCAATAAAAAAAAAAGATAAATGGGCTAAGAAATAATCCAATCTTAAGCCTAATTAATACAGTTAATTTCAGCCTATTTTAGACGAATTATTTAATTTTTCATAGGCATTCAAGACAATACTCAATTCTTGTTCAGTCAAGTGTAACGATAAGTCTTTTTTACATCATCTATACAATTATAATTATGATAGTAGGCTTTTGCTTGTATTCATAAAAAGAATTAAATAGACTTGAAGTAGATATTGCGACAAGTTTTTAATAAAAGTCTTTATTTTTAAATTATAATGAATAGAAATTTTATAATAAAGAGTGTTCTAGTAAGAGTGCACTTTTTTATTTCGCTGAAATCACATGTCCCACAGAAGGAGTTATTGTAAAGAGTTGAAATTTAGCATACATATTAAGGTGAATAAAACATTATCATATGTTTCGGAACAAGGATTCGTGTCCTTCCCATAAATTTGAAATTAAAAAATACCATAAAAGTAAGAAAGAAAACAATATTTGGATATTCTTAACGATTTCAATAAATTTGATTTAAATCAGAACAAGAACACACCAACAAGCTAAAAAATTCGCTTTTAAAAAATTACAAAAAAAGGGGAAAAAATTTAATTAATTCCCTACACAAAACCGTTATAGTAAAATTAATATGTACATAATTTTTTTTTAATTCAGTACAAGGGTACGCCCACCTCACATTTTTAAATTAATTTTAAAATGGTCTAAGAAATATTTCAAATTGGCTGAAAATTGTTGCACATTTAATTTATTGGAATTTTATGTTCCTTATTTGTAAGGACATATGGCCCAGTTTCAAGACAACATACAGTGAGTGCTCAAAAATAAGAGTTATCATTAAAAAATTAAATTTGGCTCAAGAAGATGACATTTTTCAAAAAATTGGCATTGATTTCAATTTGCTCCATTACGCATTCCATATTTAATTTTATTCCATATTTAATCTCAACACGTCTTCTTTACAATTCAATAAAAAAAATTACATATCTCAAAAAAAAAACTTGTTTTTACTTTAAAATTCTTACTGAGGTACCCTTTACTTAATTAGTCCTTATATGTACTAAAAGGCTGCACAAGCATACTTGAAAGCCACACTACAAATATTTTATATTAAAAAGTGCTTGTAAGCCTTTTAATATGTACATCAGGGTAAGTATAGTGCCAGTTTGATCTATACCTAGACTCTAGGTTTACCTGCTATAAGCCAAGAAGCTTTATTTATTTGCTGCACACATACATATTTATATGCATATGCATTTACAAATTATGTGAACACAATAATATGACAAGACAATAAAAAAAATAAAAATAAAAATAAAAAAAGGGAGTGTGTTATTCAAAAACTAAAAACATACAAAAAAAATATATATACACACGCTCTTACTTATTGCCAGACTCCAAATTATAAAATACGTTTGCTTCATGATGAAAGTGAAAGTTCATCTTTCGTTATTCAATTTTCTCTTTCTTAATTTTTAAACCAACAATTCGCAAGTCTTTGTAAGTGAGTTTCAGTTAAGGCAACACAACTCATACACAACTCATGCACATGGCTTTTATCACAATCAGCATACGAGTAACAGATGAAACGGGTTATAATAAGTCTGTTATTTTGTTTTTTGTGAGTAAAATTGCTTCCTTACAAATAAAAGGTAAATTTTTGTTTCTTGTGAGTAAGGCAAATCAATAAATTAAAGGCCCTTTAAATATTTTAACTTCAAAAATTTTTCTATTGAATAACCTTTTTATCCAAAAAAAAAGTTAAAGTAGACTTTACAGTAAACATTATCGAAATTTTTCATAAAATTGTACTTTAAAGTCTGCGGGTAAATAGTTAATTGATTCAATTAAATTATTTAATTGATTAATTGAAAAAACAATGAGGCTTAAAATTAAGTTTTATATATTGGACAACTTCATTTTGCAGAAACAATTACAAATAGTGATTGATAGAAAAGGAAGAGCTAATAAAATTATATTGATTATAGATATTCGAGTTATTGTTAATAACTTTCTATAAATTAAAAGTGACAAACATATAAATGAGTTACTCGTAACAAGAAGTAAAAAATTTAACAATTAGAAATCGCAAAACAAAATATTAATTCCATAAAATTTATTTAGAAATAAGAAAAAAAAAAAATAAATTCCTCAAACAAATCTAACACAACTTGTTAAAAAATATTTATTATGCTGACTTTGCATACGTTTTGTTTTTATTGTTGTTTACCTGGCTGTTGTAGTCATTCAATAAATTTCTTGCTTTTCTGGCTGCCAATTTGTATGATGATGGTAAATTTAAACAATAATCTCCATGACAATGACTATAAGCATGTCAGTCAGTGAACGTGTGGAAGTGTTAAAACATAAACCATGATTGCAATTCATAAAAAAAAATAAATTCAAGAGAATATACACAGTGTGCACTAAAGTTATGTAGTGTAAATGTCAGAAATTGTTTATTAAACTAAAGCGGAATTCATCAAGACAAACCAACAATTTTATTTTGCGTTAATGAAAATTTCAAATGAAAAAATTTCACTTTACAATTTGAAATTGTAGAAAAATGCCAGTAGTAAACAAGCAGCCAATGATAAATTAATGAACTGAAATTGAATTCTGTTAAAAAAAAGTCAAGATGAGCAAATATTTTATTTAGATACTTTAGGTAGGGAGCCATAACATAAAAGAACTCTTTTTTTTTATTCTAAAATCACACTACTTTAAAAGAACAAAACTGTGCTTAAACATTAAAATATCTAAGAAAGAAAAATATAGCGTAAGTCCAAAGAAACGATTTCATTAAAAAAAGTTCATTGATTCCATGAAATATTTCATAAATTATGAGAATTAATGAACTAAATTCATTAAAAGAATGAATATTTCATTGAATTAATAAAATATTTCATTGAATATTTAAAAAAATTTTTTCTCAGTGTATAATTAGACATTTTTCTAGGAGACATCTTACCTCCTCTCAAAATGGGGAAAAATATTTTTTTTTTATTATTTTTAATCTATACCTGAGGTTAAATTTTTGCCTTCAGTATCGAGTAACTAACTATAAGCGAAATTTTCAAATAATTTCATGCAAAAATACAAAAATTTCAATCAATGCAATTCTATATATAATACGACAACTCAGGAGTCAATGTACGGTACAATCGAAGTTTCACATAACAAAATTTATATTTATATAAATTTTGATCGATATAAAATGCCTACAACAATTATGAAACTCATAAGGAGTCTCTGATTGTAGTTGGGAACTGGGCTACACAATAAATCTTAAAGGCCGCGGTGCGATTATAGCCCATGGTAGGTGGATTAATGATAAATATTAATAAAGATTTTGGTACTCGTATTATTCCTTTCATAGTTTTAAATAATTTTGGTGAAAACTTACTGCTACTATAGCACAAGTCAGCATTAAACAGAGCCCACTAAGTTAGGCCTCAAAGAAATATAGCAAACTGAATAGTTCGCTCTAAAGGCCTCACATTATATTTTATTTATTTTTTTTTTCAAAACATAGATCAAAGAAAATATAAGGTATTCCTTGTTTGTTGCAAATGATCTTGCAATGTAGC
This sequence comes from Thelaira solivaga, assembly GCA_947397855.1. Classification (NCBI taxonomy): domain Eukaryota; kingdom Metazoa; phylum Arthropoda; class Insecta; order Diptera; family Tachinidae; genus Thelaira; species Thelaira solivaga. Next base: position 21,808,619 of record OX377610.1, read on the forward strand.
AAATGGAAAATATTTTTCACTTGTACTTTAATGTAGGAATACTCCGTATATACCTCGAAATGTTGTTATTCCATTATAGCTATACCTATGGTATCAAACATTGAACCCCCTATATGTATTTGACTTCAATATTTGAAGTATTCAAGGCAAACACAACGTCACATTTTCCATTAAAATATAAAATTCATATGAAAACTTTATTTATTAAAAACAAATCGTGCATATGAATTGCAATGAAATGAAAATAACAACAACATAAAAATTAAACCAACAGGTTAACAGAGGAAAAGTACAAAAACAAAATCTGAATATGATGATGCATTCATAAAGACCCAACGGTATATCATGAAATCATTTGCTTGTTTCTCTCTCCCTCCCTAAACAATGCACTACAAAAATGTCTGCTTTTAAATTCATTAGTAGACGTTTCATTACCAGCAAAATAGCTGCTACTTATTTTCTACAAAGAGAATTTCCCTTGCCAAAAGCTTAACCTGTAGCTCTGCTTGTTGCTTGTATGGAAAAGTTATTTTTTTTTTAATTTTAGTACTCAGGTGTTGGTTGCCTTTTTATTTATTTATTTTACTATTTTTTATTCTCTTCTTGTTTTTGTATTTTAGATACGCTTTGGCAAAGTGTTTGCAAGTACAGGCTAATACAGGCAAACGTAAATGAATTGTAGCAAACTGTTTTCTTTTTTAGTCAAATAATATTTTCATTAAAGATTTACTAGTTTTTTATAGTTAAAACAATTTGATGAAATTTCTAAAGCAGAAATGAAAATCTTCTTAGTCTTCAAAAAAAAAAAAAACAATTTTTTGTCTAGAGAAATATGATGTGAAGAAGCATCGTAAGATAAGCAAAGATTAGGAAAAATGTCTATTGTACTACACAGTCTGCCTTTTCAAGACTTCGCTTGTATTACTTTCAATGACCTATATGTAACAGGGGGCTTATAAACAAATATTGTATTTTCTTTTGACGTCCCAACGAAAATCCTCAAACTTTTACAGTAAATGCTCTTTTTGTTTAACCTTAATCATACCGACATAAAATATTATAAATCCTACCAATATGAAAATTTTGAAGAAAAAGCTTTAATTAATTAAAAACAAGTAAATTTAGAGGAATTGTTTGCATGCAAAAGTTTTTATTCATGTCCATTACAAACATTATTATAACATTTTTGACAACTTTTATTAAGATCACACATATAACACCTTTTGCGTTTATTTGTTGGGCAATTAGTAACATTTGGTGAAGCTTCTTCCTAAAGAACTTGCTGTATGCACTGAACTATAGGCCGTTGTATTTATTTGGGGAGCAATAAGTGCTTCTGCAACTCCTAGTAAATAGAGTCTAGGAGACACATGTATGTTGCATTTTTTTGTTTGGAAATATTTAGACTTTTAAATATTTTTTTAAATATACAAAATTATGTAAAATAAAAGTCAAGAAGCTTGGTTGCGTTACTACATTAAATGAAGCATCAAAGTGTGTCTCACAGACACATGTTGGTAAGATTAGGGCTAAGATTAATTTCAAATTGTAGCCTTTTGTGTGCTGTAGTACCGTAAATAACTTATACTGTAGTTTGTTAAAATAAATAATAATACAAAACAAATTGGGTAAACCGCTTACACATAACATGCAAAGAATATGAAAAAAAAAAGAAAAAGTAGTGATACAACTGTTGCCGCTGAAAAAAAAAAACCTAAACTATTTATTATTTAATATTAGAAATTAATTCTAAGATTAAATTTGTTAACGGGTATTGATAACCATCGGCTCCGGGCAGGAATCGAACCTGCTACACCCAGATTGATAGGTTAGCACTCTACCCATCAGCCTACAGGGCACCCTTCACTAAACTAGTGTCTTGAAATAATTGTAATTTTTCTGTATTTCAAAAAATAAATTATATTAATTATCAAATTATAAAATAAAATTTGGCTGCAATAAAAAACAATTTATTAGGAATTATTGAAAGAAGAAGTTATAAATTACAAAAAATTATAAACTGATTTTGTAATTGATTATGTTCTAACAAAAACCTTGAAAATTTGATAAATTTCAAATATTTAAAATTTTTTTGTGGCTTCTATAGACTGACAAAATATGTACTTAAAAACTTAAAAAAAAAACTATACAAACAGACATGATAGAGAATATCAAGTTCGCACTTCAATTTTTACTAAAGTAAAATTTTTTTTTGAGATTTGTAATTTTAAAAAAAGAAGTTGCGAATTTAAATATTTAATTTTAATTAAGCAATTTTTTTTCCTTTTTTCTAATCTTAGGCTTAGCCGAATTCGACTGTTAATAATATTCAATTCCCAGGTATTGAACTTGAATACACTAAGTGCACGTTTAGCTCAATGCTTTTTACAAAAAGGAAAAAAATTTATAAATAAAATTGCGGCTGGTAATCCATGCACACACTGACATGGCACAAACTTTGAAAGCAGCAGCATTTTATTTCAATTTATTTCTTAATTTTTTTTATATTTGTTTTTTTTTTTTTAGTTCAAAATGTTACAGTTTCTTGTGAGGACAATGAACAAGCTTGACATATTGCAGCGGTTCACGTTAATTTTTTTCCTAAAGCAAAATAAACAAAATTAAATAAAAAATTAATGTTGATTTTATTCAATTGACTCTTTCCTTAAGTTGTGTATTTTATTCAATTATTTTTTTAATTTATGGGAAAAATTAAAGAATTTCTTTATAATAAATAATTTTTTTTCAATTAATTAAAATCTATTTGAGTTTATTTTCAATTAAGTAGTAGAACCTATTTCACAAAAATATTATATTACTAGTCTACGGTGCTCCCATAGACTAGTAGGTAGCGTACTAAACTATCCATTTGGGGGTCGTAGGCTTAATCCCTGCCTAGACCTTGGGTGTTTTCTGCAGACAAGCCAAGAAACATCGCGAATTTGTGTTGTTTAAAAGAAAAATAAAACAAAGCAAATTGTACACTGATAAAAAATCTATTAAGTTTGAAACAAAAACACCTTTCATTAGATAAAAAAGTATTTCAATAATTAATTTATTTTTGACTGCATTTAATTGAATCAATAAAAATCTAATGAATATTTCATTTCATCATTGGTTGAAAAAAAATTAACTGTTCTCTCAGTTAAAAAGGGTCTCAAAAAATCAATTCGATTTTACTTTTTTTTTCATAGTTAAGCATGACAGCAACATAAACTTCCAATAAAAAAAATTTTTTTTTATTACAATAAAAATTTTATTACCAAGCGACCCGAATGACCAGTTTCTAAAGTGTCTTTCTTTTCTGTTTTCCAATCTGTCGCTTTTAAGCTTGTGATCCTCTTATCCATATAAGTTGTAATGGTCGTGATCATAGTCAACAGTTTTGTCTTTTTTTCTTTAATGTTTGTGTTTTAAAACAGATGCTACAACAATCTTACCATACACGCATCTTTTAAATAAAAGAAAAAACAAAAAAAAAAAAAAAATCAAATAAAAAGTACGAGTATAAGAAATAAGCAGCCGAGTAACGAAAGTGATAGCATTTAGTTAAATATGTAACTTTCCCTTTTTTTTTTGTTTTTAATTGAAACTCGAATATGAAAATGAATGTACAATGAATGTATTGCATGAATATGCATATAAAAGATGTCATCATTTTATTGATTGGAATTTATAAAACTTTATAAATACTTAACCCAATTTGTAATACACACTTTTAACTAGCAACTCGTATTTTTGATGCTTTAAACAAATTTTTCTATAATATATTCATAAAGTTGTTGTTTATTTTAATTTCAATACGTTATGAAATAATATTAATCTTGCATAAATGTAAAAAATATTTTTTTTTTTAATCCAAAAATTAAAAATACATTTTGGCAAACAACTTTTTGCATAATTTTTAATGTTTGCATAACCAACATTACATTTTAAATAACTGAAATATTATTTCAAATTTTTTGTGAAATTATTTACTTTAATAATTCATGATTTATAATCAATAGTTACTGTCAAGTTTAGAACAATCCGTTGGTAAATAAAATTTCAAAAGTTAAGATCTTGCAAAGTGGGCGTGCCGTAATATTTTATAGCTAATAAAACTAAAGTTTACCTGAAAACAACATCTTTATAAGACTCTAACTCTTTTTACCTAGGCCTCCCTCACTAGTTTCCTCTTTGAGTACGACTTCTTACAGTAAGGAGATAAACCTGTTGAAAACTTTGATAAAAAAACAAAAATTTCAACTAATTTGTAGAAAAATGGGTATAGATACGTACAAGTACATGCCGATTTTTCTTGGTGTATGGACTTTCTAAGAAATCCTTTGTAAACAAATGTTTTTATAGGGAACAAGCAAATAAATTCATTATATTTATAGAGATCAATAACATAAATGTTTAAAATTAACGAATTTTAATTATTCTAGAGGCTTTGAATACATGTCGTTTCAGTAGTGCAATTCAGTAACTTTAATAAATACGAACATTCGCATTGAAAAAACAAGTACAACGATATTTTATCGTATTTATTATTCGACCACAAAAATATTCTAAGTTTGCCACGAAGTTAATCACACAAAAATAATCATTGCAAATTACGATTTCTATCGTACCGAATATTTATGTCTGAAAGTTACTGAATACTGAATTCGATAAAATATCGTTATACTTATTTTTTCGATTCGAATGTTCGTAATAAAGTTACTGAATCGCACTACGGATTTTTTTCTGGTATGTAAACGCAAATATTAGGCTGACTTCCTTATAACTGCCCATGATTTTTATTAAACTTAAAAATTTTATTGAAAAATAAACAGATTAATGTAGGTATATTACAGTATCAATATTTTTGAAATTCCTGCTACCTTAAGAGATTGTCCTAGAGCATAGCAAATGCAAGACGTACTGGGAATTGTAGTCTTTTAAAATCAAAAGGAACAAATATATTTTCCATACCACTACTAGTACTTCAATCAGTATAGTTGCTTTCTTACCAATAGTCTTTTGCAATTGCAACGTTTTGGGGAATCAATATTTCTTAGAATTGTAACTGGCATGTCAATTTATAGGATTAGTTAATCTAAAAAGATTCTGGGTGGATTAAATGAATTAAAAAATTCTATTAGATAAGCAACAAGTTAATCTGTGCCATTAATAATATTTAAATTAAAAAAAAATTGAATTATTTTGTTAAATAAAAGCAAGCCTAAAATGGCTTTAAATGGACTATAAAAATTATATTTAAAAAATTTTAAAGAAATCCTCTTTAAAATAAAAATTTGTAAAGCGAACAAACAAAAAAATTAATTTTATTTGTGAAGATATAGATCAATAAAACGATAGAGAATCACTTACATCATGCATGATTTATGTTTGAGGAGAGCCACTTAAAAGCAAAATATTGCTTTCTTCATACATTCTACGTTTTATAAAAAAGAAATAAAGTAAAAAACTATTTAATTACTTTTTTCTTTTAATTGAAATCATTCGGCTGGTAGCAGCTGTCGAACCGGAAGCATTAACTCGCGACTCAACCACTGTTTACTTTGAAAGATTGTGTCAACACTGAAAAATTTCGAAATTAAATTTTTTAATTAATAATAAAAAAACTTTACTGCGGCCGTGCTGAAATTTATGTACTCCTCACCTAGAGCCAATCTAACGATTATAAATAATTAAAATATTTCTTTTGATAAATTGTTAATCTGTTTCTGGTTGGTTTGCTAAATCCATTATTTTCCATGATAGTCTCATTTAAAATTGAAATATTTTTTACTTAGCATAATAGTACTAACAGAGATATATAGACCATCTCATTAAGCTACTCCGATCTTCAGTTTTGTTAGTTCTTGTTAAAAAAAAATCACTCTCATAAAATTTTAAAAGGAGAAAATCAAAATATGCATTTTTGCAAAATGTAAAAAAAACATGAAAGCAAAATAACTACAAAAATTTAAAGGTAACTTAAGTATTCATTAAATATGACCCAAAAAAGTAAATCATCAAAAACTGCACCCCTTTGAAAAACAGAAACTTCAATCATTTTTTATTTAAAAAAAAGTTAACTCATGCATAATTTTAATATGCGAAAGAGAAAAGTAAGTAAGAGAAAATATCTATAAGTTATATTTTCTTTATACAAGTATATGTAACTTTAAGGTATAAAAGAAATATTTTTAATATAAAAAAAAAAAAAAAATAAGAAAAAATTAAAATGAAAAGTAAAAGGAAATTAATAACAAGTGCAAAATATTGTAATTTAATTTACATATAAAACTCTATTGTTGCTATGAATAAGGTAATAAAAAACAAAAACCAGTGTAAAAAATGTAAAATTGAGGACTTGACTCAAACAAACTGGTATGAAATACAAAATGTCCTTTAAAATACTAAAATTTAAATTGATAATTTTTTTTCTATTTTATCATTGTGAAGGGACATTAAAAAGGTGAACGTTTTTATGAACCGCACATGTCCTTACCGCTATTTGTCAAGCACAAAGATAAGATTTCGACCCTCATTTAGTATGTAACCCAAATTGTTTGGATTTTTTTAAGTATAAATTATTCCGAAAATTTAATGTTTTCCACAGATGGTGGAGTCTAGAAACTTGTAAGGTCACGCGGCAATTATGGCCATGCTATGATAGTAAACGCTCTGTTCAGTTAGTGAGCAGGAATAGAAGGGACATTTCCAGACTGGTGGCTGTGATAACTGGTCATTGGATGATCAGAGAGCACGCCAGGAAGCTGGGACTACCCTTCAACGATATCTGCCGCAGCTGTCAGTCATCCGAGATAAAGGAAACGGTTTTTAACCTTCTCTACCAGTGCCCAGCTCTTATGGCTTCGAGATACAGATTTGTCGGTGCACATCCGATGGCCGAACTACCTGAGACATCAGGAGTAAAGTTAGCTGATCTTCTCAGATATCTAAATGTCACGGGGTAGATCTAGGTCACTTTACGGCTACACAGCCTTGGCCAGTAGGTGGTTCAAAACAAAATCTAGCGACTCTAATTGAGGGCCGTTAGACCGCCACGTAAACCAACCAACTATTATTATCATCAGATATAATCGCATTGCGACTTTTGAGAAATGTTGTGCAGCCCGAGAGAGATTCTTAAAGAATCTCATTTTTCGTAATAGTAGTTCTGGGACTACTGTAAATCTTGCCAATACTTGACAGTCGCACAGACGTTTCTTGTCCTACTTGTTAGAAATAACAGGAGTCGGTCTGTAGCACACTGATTTTACTCATGTGTTAGTTAAGTCGACATTAGCCTGTCAACCGCATGCCCATTTCTGCTCTTGTAGACTGATTGATTCTGTTTCTTGAGTAGTAAGGTACGACTAAAGTTTTATTTACCCCTCAGAAGGGCTACGAATATATGAAAAAGCTAAAATCATAATTGTTGGAGAGATAGTCCGCCATGTCATTACCCACATGCCCGTTACACTCCAGTATTTATACCAGAGTAATCAATTTTCTCTCTGTCAGAGCATCAAAAAGCCTTTCGTATTGGACAGCATAATGGGTAAACAGACGTATGTATACATGCACGCTAAACACTTTTTACTGTTATTGTTTTACATATTATTTGTAACACTCAAGTTATTGATCGGAGAGCCTGAAAAAGATGGTGGTCTCATAGGTCAGCCACTCAACAAATAAATTTAAATTTCTTATTATTAAATAGAAATATTTTTCTTTATTTGTGATATTGTCTGCGTAGCTTGGGTATTGTCGTTAAAAAAAAGATATAGGCTTTGGCCAGGGATGGGATCTGATGAGAATGGAGCAGGTATCTATGACCCGAGCTTTCAAAGAGCCATTTCTATTTAAAATTTTTTTACGATCTTTCCAACGGACATATAGGATATCTTCATATGTTAAGACTTTATGCTTATTGTCAGACAGTTAACTTGCACTCACCTGAGCTAAAATCAACTATTGGTCTGTCATTTCTGAACGTACTTGGAATCCTTAATAACTTCATGTTGTGTTAGGTGACTGGATATAGGACTGAATTGATTTCTGGGTTAAATCACAATTCTTAGATTCCTAACAGGATATTTTACCGGACATTGTGGTGTCAAATACCACCAATGTAAAATAAATAGTATTAGGATCAGCCAATGCAGGTTTTGTGGTTTACTTGACGAATCCTTAATGACCAAAAGCAAGATTTCTGGAAGACTTCTTGTTAACTTTTAGAAAGATAAGAAAACTGTTTTTGAAAATATTAATTGACTTCATTCGAGGCCTAAATCTGCAACAGTCAACGGTACAAAAGACCCTTTTTGTCGCTATGCATATGGCCTAATAAAAATAATACAAATAACATGTCTTTTGCATTCATTTAAATGATCTCTTAACACCAGATCGTATTTTAGCAGTCCTCTTTTAATTTCTTTTATGAAATGCTACAAATTCGATTGTTGATATTGAATTTTTTTCCTAAGAAAAGAGATGCAAAAAATGTTTAAAAGTCCAAGAAGAAGATGCGAATGAACATTTAAGGAAGATTAAATGCTTTAAGGCTTTTGTATGTGTATCAACGTACACATTTCCAGCTTATACTTTTAAAGTAACAACAACCATAACAACAACAACGACAACGACAATTACAGTTATAATAAAAACACATTAAAAAAAAAGAAAAGACAAGCAATTGAAAGTTGTTAATGTAACATGAACTTGTTGCAATGAATTATGATCACTCACAATAACAACAACATCAACAGTAAAATAAAAACAACAAACAAATTTTTAGCGAAAGCATTTTTTCTTCTTGTTCAAGACTTTGCTTAAAAGCTGATTTAACTAAAGAGCAGAAGAGTCCACAAAGTTGTATGTGTTTCAAAACTGGTTTTATTTTGGCAAATGAAATGTGCAAATAGAAAACAAAAAATTAAAAAAAAAAACATATATTGTTTTAAGTTTTGTTGTTGTTTTTGTAATTTTTTAGCAAACAGTAGAGCCAGCCAAATCAACAATGAATTTCATTTCTATCTTAAGCGTAACAAAAGACTGGAGACACAAAGTTGTTTCACTAACTGCAACTACACGTTGTTTGTTTGATGTTTTGCATGAACATTTGTTGGATTGTTTACTCTTTTTTTATATTTTTTTTACATTGACTGAATGGTTGTATACTACGTTGTAACATGACTTAAGTTGGTTGGTTGGATGGCTGGCTGATGGTTTGCCTGACTGAAGACTGACTGGGTTGCTGGTAAATGAATGAATGTGTACATGAATGAAAAAGAAGAAAATGTGGTTGAGCCAGTCTTTATTTTTTTTTCTTTTCTTTTAATAACATCACTAATGTTTGCTGTGGTTGTTGTTGCTATTATTATTTTGGTTGATGTTTAAACCAGCTTCAACAATCTTAAGCCACAAAGACAGCAACGCATGGCTTGAATATTTGCTGCTGGTTGCTGTCTAAAGCTTTTGTATATAAATTGTAAAGACCATGGGGAAATTGTATCATTTCATCCTTATTCGTTCATACGTTAACACAAGCGTTTCGGCCAAAACTATACAAAAATAATAGAAATAAAATAAGAAACGAACGGTGGCGTTGTAGTGTAATATTTACGGTTTTAACTTGACACAAAAATATAACAAAAAAAAGAAAACATTAACGAAAAAAATATTAATTTAGTAAAATAAACAAATAATTGTGGTGTTTTATCAAGACACAAGGACTTTAATGAAAAATTAAAGAACAAAAAAAAACATTTTTTTTTAAATTTCATAATTCATTAGAAAATACGTAAACTAAATTTCATAAAAAAAATGGCTCATAAATATTTTGCAATCAGTGTTGTGTGTTTAATTTCACTTTCTGCTGCCTTGCCTGCTGAAGAAACACGTGGCCATGCCCGCAATGCCATTGCCTCCGATAACGATATTATGGATAGCATATACAGTGATTGTCTGCGCAAGGATTCGGTGTCTTGTGTGAAATACAAACTATTCAATTTCGTGGATAAAGTGTTGGGAGCACGCGATCAATTTGCCTTGACTGAAGGTGTAACTGTAGTGCGTTCCCCTGATGCACCCGTGCAAGAAGCAGCTCGTGCCATTTCTGGTGATGAGTCTTTTGAATCTTTAGCCATGAATCGTATTGCCAGTTTCTTGAACTCACACACAATTAAAGTTGAATTGAAGGGTGCAGATATTGTGCAAGCTGTCAGTTCTACTGGTCGTGCTTTGGAGGATGTATCTGAAACTTTATTTGGCACTGATGATCCCAATGCCCCCGAAGAAAGTCGTGGCAAAAAGAAGAAGGCCGCTAAAATTTTGGGACCTATTATTGCTTTGATTGCCTTAAAGGCTGCCGCTTTAATGCCTTTACTGTTGGGTGCTATTGCTTTGATTGCCGGTAAGGCTTTGTTGATTGGTAAAATTGCTTTGGTACTTTCTGCTGTGATTGGCTTGAAGAAACTATTATCTCAAGAGAAACATGTCACTTATGAAGTTGTGGCACATCCACATCACAGCGCAAGCCATTCAGTTAGCCATGATTCCTATGGCAGTGGCTATAGTGCTGATGTTGGCTCATCAGGATCATACGGCAGCTCTGGTCATGGAGGTTGGGGCCGTGCTTTGGATGCTCAAGACTTGGCCTATAATGCCCAAAAACCCAAAGTTTAAACAAGATTACCTTCATATTATGCTACTAACTTTAAATCTACCTATTTACTTTTTAAACTAAAACTACTTAGCTTACCACTCCCTACAAGCAGAACACATTACTTTACTACAACCCAACGACTTTTATAATAGAAAAAAAAAACAGAAATTGTTAATTAATTTTAACAATTTATGGCAACACAAACGAGGACATAAAAGGACCTGAATTATCAAGGGGTAAGACTTTATCAAAAACAATTTAAAATAAAATTTTTACCAAGCAGATCAAACTATAAAAATTAAAAAAAAAATACAAAAAAGAGCTTAAACATTTGTTTAAGGTGAATGTTTTAAGAGTCTTTAGTTATGGTATGAATTTTAAGAAAATTGGTTTTTGATATCCCCGAAATACGAGACTTTTTTTTATCATATTTTTGTTGATTAATTTATTTAATTTATTTTTAATAATTTATTTCTCTTTTAGTTATTTTTTAACATTTTAATTTCTCTTAATTGTAAATCAAATGAGATCTATGGATCTCCAAAAAACAAAAAAAAAAAAAAGTGTAAAAAAACACAACAAACCGCAAGTAGTAGAACCAATTAATGCAGATAAGTGTGTGAATTTGTTTAAAGCAACGTTAAACATTAAATTTATATGTAATATTTATATAATTGTTTTTATGTAGTATTTAATAGAAAATATTAAATAATATGTAAAAAAAAAACTAAAAGAAGCACATTCACCCCAGGAAGGTGCCGCCAATCAGTTAAGGAGCAAAAAGAAGTTAAGTCGAATCATAAGTAATAAGTAGCAATTGCACCACATTTATTATAAAGCGATAGAAAATACTCAACATAACCAAGAAAAATATATATTCTCACATATAATACATAAAACTAGCAGCCTGTTAAACTAAAGCGATTCTAAAAAAGCCGCATTAACAAAAGGTTTTTGAGGTTACCAAAAAAAAAAAAAAAAAAAAAAGACCAAACGATAATATTCTTTATCGTGGTTGAGGGCTGCTAGTCTATTTTCCAAACTGAAACTTTAGTTTAGTCTTCCCTTTGAAATTTTCATTTTTAGCTTAACTCATTCTTGCTGTCCTATAGGTTTTACACTTTCTCTTTCTTTTCAGTCTCTGATTATATTTCTCTTAACTTTTTAATACTTTACTTTTTGCTCTTTATTATTCTATTTCTAGTCTCTTAATTTAAACTATTTCTATACTGTTTTTCATGCTTTACAAATCTATTTAATTTTTATAAAATCTTGTTCTACTTTTTTGTTTGTTCATTCTAGTCTTAAATATAACAATTTTGTTTTTATAAACTCTAGTAGCTTTATTATGTAAACTATATTATTTCAATTTTTTTAAATGTTTTTCATAAGCTGTATCATTATCACAAATAATTTTCTCTATACATTTCACTAGTTCAATTTCTCTTGAATATTTTTTTCTTTCTCTATCTATCCCACTCTCTCTCTCTCTCTCTCTCTGACTCTATCTCTTTTTCTATCTATATCACTTTCTCTCTCTCTTTCTCTATCTTTGTTATTATTTCACTTTATCTCTTTCTATTATATTTCTCAGTCTATTTTATTCTCTCTCTCTCTCCCTCTCTCTCTCTCTCTCTCTCTCTTTATTTCACTCTTTCACTAACAATATATTACTCACACTCACTACCTCTTTCAAAAAAAAAACAAAAAAAAACAAGTAATTTTTTAACTCTCTCTCTTTCTCTCTTTTTGTCTCTCTTACTCTTTTTCTCTATTGTTTTCTATAAACCTTTTTTTTTTAATATAATTTTGCTGTATGACTATATTTTCTTTTTTTAGCATTTCCCATGACATTTTTAATTTAGTTTTGTTAAAATCTAACAAAACGCCATAACTTGCCATAGTAAATCTCTTTATCTTTTCAACTCTCTTCACTTTTAAGTCTCTTTTCGAATTTCTTTCTTAATTCTTTAATCTAACTGTACATAATGTTAAATCTCTTTCATCAAAATGGCTATTTATTTCTCTTTTTCTTCTTTTAGCTGATATAATTTTTTCTCTTTAAACTATAAATTGAGAGATTTTTGAAATAAATTAGTTTTACTCTCATCAAAGCAACAGTTTACCAGCCAATGTGGTAAAAAATCTTTTAAATTTTTTTGATTTAATTTTTTGACTCATGCAGCTTTTCACTTTCTTTGAAAAAACTTTTTTGTTTTACTCTTGCACTTACTATATTAAATCACATACTTTATTTTCTTAAAATTAAAATTTCTTTAGTTCTCTCTGTCTTACAAATGAATTTTATTGTTTAATTTCCATTTTCTTAACCTTCTTTAAACTAGCTTTTGCTCTAGCTCTTTCTTAATCTCAATATTTAGCTGTAAATTTTACTATTCTCTCTTTCTCTCTCTCTCTCTCTCTCTTACTCTTTATCTCTCTTTTCTTCTCTCCATAGCCACACAAATACAAAATAAAAATTGTATCAATATTTGTTTTAAAATAGTTGTAATAATTTATTTATTTAATAGTATTAATTGTTAAATTATAAAAGAAATTTTCCAAAATATTATTTTTCTCACACATTTATTTATTTTGATTTACATGCTGTAACAAAAACCGCCACAGTCGTAATTTAATTTAAAAACAAAAAAGTTAATCTTAAGTTGTCAACAATTTTGTCATAAACAAAGCATTTCATTACAAAAATGAAACAAAAATCTTAAAAAAAAAATAATAAAACGAAGCAAATAATAAATTTATTGCAAAAATTCAGATTTCATTAAAATGTGTTTTATTCAAGCTAGATCAATCGCCAATTAGCGGTTTTTATATAACTTTGTTTTGAGGAAATTTCTAATAAAAAAAGTTTTCAAAAAATTTATAATTTTTTTTTTTTAAAATAGAAAATAAGCCCCAGCTTATTTTGTTTTTTATTTTCAACTTAAAAAAATATGGGCACCTGATTTAGTCAAACCTGCCTTTCCTAACAAGCCCATACAAATTAAGATTTAAATTTTCTTAACTTCTTTTTTTTATAAAACAGCTTAGTGTTTTTAAATTCAACTAATTTAAGTTTTAAAATCACTAACTAGCATTTAATAATTTGACTTTTAAATAGAAATAAACTTTTTATGTAAATAAAAAAATTTCAATAGAAATTGAAAGAGTCAGCTGTAAGCTTCTTTCATATAACTCAGCATCATTAAAAAACCAAAAAACTACCAATGATGACAGTGAAAGTTGTTTTAATAGTTTATAAATCTTAAAGTAAACAGACATTGCGACAAAAAAAAAAGAAATAACCAAAGAGACTTAGAAGAAGTTTATACAAGCACCCACACAATTTTATTTACGGTCTCTTTAACTGTGCTGTGCAACAATTAAAAGTTGGCCATGCAACTAATGGGACGGAATGGTTGGAGTTGTCTGTGCGTACAGTCAAGTCAATTGTAATGCGTAAGTAGTCTCATCTCTATTTATAATTTTTTTAAAATTTTTTTTTTTTTTTTTTTAAGCAAAAACGAGAAAGAAATGTTATTTTATCTAGTTTCTATCATTCATATTATGCATTTCTGTTTTATATAGATTTTTGTGTTTTTACCAATTAGCTTTTATTTTGTTTGAGGCTGTTGGTTTCTTTTATTATCTTTTTTTTAGTAGCAAATTGAAACCATGTCAAATATTTAAGAAAGTTTTTATATAAAAGAATTCATTACAAAAAGCTTATTTTATTAAAATAATTTTTGAAAACAGCAGCCTGATTGGCTACAATTTTTGAATTCGTTTTGCATTCAAAAATAGTTTTTACAAATTTATTCAAATGACTGTCATGCATTATTCCGACACAAAACGTTTGTATGACATGGTAAAACTGAATAATTTAAATATTAAAATTTAATGCTAATCAATTCGTAGAGATATTAATAGAAAAAAAATTAAAAAGTGAAATGATAATAGATTAAAGTTAATATCACACAAAAAAAATTTAAATTGCATTAAATCACTTAGATGTCACCCAGAGGTCCAAGTTGGCTTCAAATATTCGGCGGAGGCTCTGCCGGCTTTGTTTATATTTCACTACAAAAAAAACAGAAATAGTTATTTAATCTCAGAAAAAGAAAGTTCAATTAATCCACAAAAAAAAAACACTCTAGCATCTTTATTTTCATAAGCAATAAAATTTCTGTAGTTGCCAGCTGCTGGCTAGAAAAAAGTTAAAATGCCACAGCTTAAAATTAAAAATTTTTTAATTTTTTATTACATATAATTAATGATTATTGAACTTTAGTCTTGTTTTTTTTATAAAATTATTTATTATTTTCAATATTTCGCCTTTCTGTGGAAAGCTTCGTCAGGAAAATTATAAATATCAATAATAATAAATAAAAAAAATTTTTGATTAAAAATGAAAATAGTTTCTTTTACAAAACAAAAATAGTTCAATATAATATACAAAATAATATACAAAAACTAAATTTAATAACAAAATTATTAAATATTATAATGGATGATCAAAGTAGAGATACTCTTTTCAATAGCCTTTTTTTGACAGATCACGTGTGAGTCGTGTCATGCTGTCATGTTATATTTGTTTAGTATTGCTTGACATTTCATAATGGAAAGACTTACGCCTGAACAACGTTTACAAATCGTTCAACTTTATTACGAAAATTCACGTTCTGTGAGCAATGTGTTTCGTGCACTTCACTCAACTTATGATCAACATAATCGGCCTACTGAGCGTACTATTCGCAACACCCATTTTGAGACCCAGCATTCATTATTGGATAGTATTCGACCGAATAGACCACGTTCAGCACGCTGTGAAGAAAATATAGCGGCCGTAGCTGAGAGTGTACACGAAGACCGTAACCGTCAATGGCGACCGTTATCGTGCCATGATAACCGACTATTTGATGCCTGAAATTGAAGCTCGTGATTGGTTTCAGCAAAACGGAGCCACTTCCCCCACATCGCATCAATCAATGGATTTATGGAGAGAACATTTCGATGAGCACATAATTTCACGTTTTGGGCCGGTCGATTGGCCACCAAGATCGTGTGATATCACACCGTTAGACTTTTTCCTGTGGAGATATGTAAAGTCTAAAGTTTATGCGGACAAACCTTGGAGGAAAACATCACGTGTCTCATTCGCCAGTTACCAGTCGAAATGCTCGAACGAGTCATCGAAAATTGGAATCAACGGATGGACCATCTGCGACGTAGCAAAGGCCAACATTTGATAGACATAATCTTCAAAAAATAAATGCCAAAATTTGAATTTTCTGTGTGTTTTTCTTTAAAAAAGTAGGGAACCTCGAAATGGATCACGCTTTATTAACAATATTTATAATTAAAATATAATTTTAATTAATAATTATTTCTTATGTATTAAATGTCTGTAGCTCTGAGCTACAGTATCTATATCTGCCTTATAATTTATTCTTTTAGATGATGGTGTGTGAATTATTTGTAACATTTCTAACATAAACCTTTTCTTATAATTATTTTCTTTATTTAAAATTTCTACATCTACAAAATTAGGATTATGATTAAATTCAAATAATTAAATCCACATATCATTAAAAGTACAGTTTTTGTTTTGTTTTTTTCAAAACTAATACCGACAAGAACGGGGATCTATGATAACCTTGAATATTATGGAATAGTAAAGGGAAAGTAACCAGGAGAGTAAAATATTTACAGATATTGAAAGCAAAGCTAAAAAATCTGTCGTATATTCTAGCTGTCCTCTTTAAAGCATGAGTGGTAAAAATGTCACGAAATTAACTTCAAACTGTTAATACTTATCAACGCATTGGGTTGCCAGTAATGTTCTTATTCTTGTGTTCGGCATAAATTTATAAAATACCAAATAGAATTCGTAAAAGCTTTAATTGGGGAAGAAAACTCTTTTCGGCATTAGAGAAACATCAAGTTTATTATAAGTAAGCTGTAGACTTTTTTCTACCACTGTATTTATACTTGAGTACAAAATTTATGTTTTAATATCATAAAACATCAAATCGCTTAGTAAAGTACACAATTATATGAACAATATAATTTTAAATAACTTAAGTTATAAGTAAACAACAAATTGACTACATTTTTAGTTAAACACAACAACGAAAACGTTTAAAATTAAATTATATATTTTTCATAGAGCGGAAAAATATTTAGAGAAAAATTAACTGAACAGAAAATGAAATTATTAAATGAAATTAACGAAGTGGAAAAGTGATTAATTATAAATAAAATTTTTAAATTATTGAGAGAGAATTAAAAAAAAATGCAATAAAATAGAGAACATTTTTTGAATTGAACATTGAGGTGACATTTATTTAAAAATAAAATGAAATGTGAAATTTAAAGAGACTTTTGAAATGTTTACTGCTGTCGAAACAACAGCAGTAAAAGTATTCTCTTTTAGACAAACTCAATTAGCATTGTGTCACTGGGAGAAATATTAGCAGATGCATTAAAAGTTCTCACGATAGCGGCTTATAATGCAAAGTGGGTTAAGTCATGTTTCAATTTATGTCAGCGATAAAATATGTTGCTACTTTTTTTAAAAGTATACCAGAGAGGTACATAAACTTGTATGTCTAGTATGTCTAGCCTTTTGCGTTGCTTGTTTCAATGAAAATTTTTATTATGCCGTAAAGAAAATGTTAATAAAACTTATTCTTCAATATTACGTCAATTTCTCTATTTTAATTCTAATTTTAAAGAAAAAAATTAAACGAGAGCCCAACCTAAAATTATTATTATTAAACATATATTTCCTGAGTTTTTCTTCTTTTAGAATTTTTTTTATTATCTTATCATTAATCCTTGCAAAAGCTAAAAAGATAAAACCTTATGATAAATGGGATGCGTTAAATAATTTACGTGAACTCTTTTCTGACTTCCAATATCAAAGAAAAGGCTTATTTATATAACAATATGGGTGGATGGAACTCAGTTTTTCAACCCAAAAGACGAGAAGAACTTAAAAATTACACTAATAGCAGTCACATCCTCATTCACTTTGACAGTATAGCGGCATTACTTGCAATCAGCGACTTTGAAAAGATGGTCGGGAATTGTCTAACACTTCTAAATAAAAAGACGAGCAGCCAACAACAGGGTTGATCTAATATGGGTGACATGTCATAGCGGACATTTAGGCAACGAGAGGGCTTATAAAAAGATCAACAACCAACAACAGAGTTCACTTAGTATAGCTGCCAGGTCATAGTGGATAATTAAAGAAAGAGGAGAGAGATGTACTCTTTCATTTATTAAGAGCCATTCTGTGGATTGTCTTAGAGCTATATTAAGCTCATAATTATAAAATGACTGGAAAAGAACTGCAATAATATTGGTTGTTGACAAGGGATTAATGTCATTCCGACCTGATCATGGACCTTACATGGTCAGAAATTTTCATTGTCACAGGATTAATGAATTGAAACACTTGGAAAATATAGCGAACAATCGGAACGAGCTCTGCAATTTGTGTTATGAAGATAAAGAAACAGTATAACAGTATTGCCTTGCTGTAATGGTTTAATTTGAACCCATTTTCGTTATTTAGGGCATTACTACTTACATGCGTCTGACATGAAGAACAAATCACCCATGAAAGTCTTATAATTCTTAAGGAATACTTGTAATATTAGAATGGTTCAAAACCAACGAAGCTACTACCCGCAATTTTTCTATTGCTCTCTACTAGGTTAAAACATTAAGTGGCAGCGAAAGCTTATCATCTAGTTTCTTTAAATTTTTACGGAAATAAAAACCTGTTGTAGTTAATTGGTTACTGCTTGCTAAATGTGTGGCACAAATAAATAATTCAAGGTGATCTAATCGATCATCCACAATCCCAACTATAAAAATATTCTTTTTAGCGCAGAAACCTGTAATTGATTTCGTCTTCTGGCAAAAGTATTACAAGTGACAACGTTAAGAGCAGCATTTTAAGCAATTGGCTGAACAAGTGCATCATGCATGCAGCAATATTTGTGTGTATGTAAGTAGCAAATATTTTTTTTCAATACTTTCGAATATAACATGACTAGATATTCTTTTTTTTATTATTTTGATTTCGTTCTGCTGACATAGTTTTTTTTTACTCTACTCCACACGACTTGTAGTGGTTATTAAAAAATTAAAAAAAAAAAAATTAAATAAAATAAAATGTAACAAAACAACTTGGCTGCTTTAATTCATTTTACCACAATTTGTGGCAATGTTGCATGTTGCATGAGGAAGTAGCTGTTGCAAGTAGCATCATGATGAGGTTGTTACTGTTTATTTTCAATGATATTTCAATAAATTAAGTGCATATTGTATTGCATTTTGCCAGTGACAGTGAAATTGTTGGCATGTGTTTGATAGAAAACAAAAAAATTAAAAAAAAAGACTTTTTAAATACGAATCAAACAATTTCATAAAATGACAATTTTAAATTTTGGTCATGCTTTCCAAGCACAATATGAAATTTTTTTTTTTTTGCCATTGAATTTGAGAAAACATTTTAGTGAAAAAAAATTTGTTTATTTGGCTACTATTCAAATGTGGGTCTGACAGGCCTCAAACACAGTTTTTTGGAATAATAATTTTTTTTTATAATTACAAGCGTATGAAATTGATTTTTGATTTTTTTTTTAAGAATTAACGATTTAAACTTTTCATTTCCTTCAATCAAACAAAATCATTCTGTCTACTTAAGTATGTATGTAATTCTTCTTTTTTTTTTTTTTTTTTTGGTTAAATAGAGCGTGTCATTAATTAATCATACCATTATGTTATTCATTCTCGACAATTATCTTTTGTTTTTGAAAGTTTTCTTGCTTCTTTTCATTGTCATAGCACATTCTGCACTTTTTGGTTTTTATTTTAACTGTTTTTTATTCTATTTATTATTTTTCTTTCTATGCAATTCAATTCAATTCAATTCACTTGTAAGTTACATATTTATTTTGTCTCAGATTTGTATTGGATTAAATTTAACACACATGCTACTTTGTAAATTTATTACAAAGTAGTTCAGGCTATGGGCAGGGTTTGCAGCTAAATGAAATGCTATCATGGTTTTTAAATTATTTTTTTTTTACTTTTTTTACAAAAAGCTTGGTAAAATTTTTGAAATTATGTTGAAAATTAAATGATTTGCCAGAAAAACATCTAGTTTCAATAAGCAATTTTTATGTTTTAATATAATTAAAGCACTTAAAAAATATATAGTGCTGTTTTGTATTCCGAATCCGAATATTTTATTCGGAATTGAAAAATTCAGCACCTGTGGTCCATTTTAAGATTGTTAAAATTTTGTTTTTGTTCTATTTTGGGTGCGAAATTATTGGTAGAATTAAAAAAACATAAAAGTTTTCATTTAATAAGAAGGAAAAAAAAAATTAATTTCAAATTTTTTCAAATCCGTGTGAAATACAGAACAGCACTGATAGGTACAGTGATGGAGAAAAGTCTATATACCCCTTTGTTATATGCAAAAGACTTTTGTGCCAAAAAAAAACTGTTTTATTTGTCCATTGAGGCTTTTATGAATTATATATATAATAGACGACTAGAAACGTTACCATCTCTGATAAGTCTTGACAATTTTGTTCAGATTTTTTAATGTTTACCAATATTGCACATTAAAGAGGAAAGGAAGAGTTCTTTAAACTTCGCTTCAAACATTTGTAAACATTAAGCTCTATTAGTTTCTATCCAGAATGAAAGGTTATTCGTGCACAGTGGTGGAAGTTTAGCCTTTTTAGGATAGATTTAGCTTTTATTTCTCCCATTGAGAATCGAAATTTATGATTTAGGCTCCAACTTTTTTCTAGGCTTTTTTCGTTTTTATTATTTGCTTTAGAAAACTTAAAATGATTTATTTATATTGCTTTAAAAAAAACGAAAATAAATTATATTAAGGCTGAAGAAAATTTGCCTTTGAACATAAATTTTTTATATGTTTCAATCTAGCTTTCACAAGAAGACAAATCTAACTTGAATTTTATTAAATTTATATTTTGTCTATACAATTTTGAATTCAGCTACTGCTGATTTTAATTTTTGTCAGAAAAAATCGAATTGTTTGCATAAAAAAATTTTTACATTTGCTTTGACAAGCAAAATATTAAAAAAAAAAAAATTTATAAAATAATACTTTACAGAAAATTTAAAATGTAAGTTTACAAATTAGTCGGTGAAAAAGTAGATAATTTCAAGAATGAACAAAAGTATTGTTCTTAATTCACAGTATGTGTGAACTTCATATTGTAGATTAATTTATTTGTTAGTTTTATTTTACCTTTTTCTTTTTAAATATAATAACTATTTTATTAAGCTTGAGGTCTTATGTTATAAATTTATTTTATATATCAAGGCA
Source organism: Thelaira solivaga (assembly GCA_947397855.1). Taxonomy (NCBI): domain Eukaryota; kingdom Metazoa; phylum Arthropoda; class Insecta; order Diptera; family Tachinidae; genus Thelaira; species Thelaira solivaga. The sequence goes on from OX377610.1 coordinate 21,829,657, forward strand.
GCTTCTTTAGGATATAATTATAATGCAAGGCACATTTTTGGATATGGTCATAGCCATGTATTAATATATTTATTTATTTATTTTTTTTATGGTATTTTAAGAAACATTGCAATTATGTTTGTTATAAAACATCAAGAATATTTTTAACTTCGTTTTTTTTTTTTAATTTTGTACAGCTTATTTGTGCGTATTTTTTTGAAATGGATATTCTTCCTTCTGCCTTTTTGATAAAAATATAAATTTTGGAAAATAAAAAAAATTTAACTCCAAAAGTGAAACAAGTTTTTCAAAAAGTTTGATATTTTTTTTTATTCTCAAAAGTATGTTTTAACCCTTTTTTTACCGCTTTCTACTTTCTACGTCGCATCGACGAAGCTCGTTTTTAGTCCACCCCAGATCCAACAAAATGTAAGAAAATAATTTTTTTTTTTAAATATCAATTTAATTTCATTTTTATTCAGACTTAATACTAAATTTGAATTTTATTTAAAAAAAAAATAAAAAATATATTTCTTTTCTTGGCATTTAAAAAAAAATAAAAATGATATTCGTCGATTCGCCAAAGAAAGTGCGTGCAGGATTAAATATACAAGAAGTTTCATAATTTAATAATTATTGGTTAGGTACATTCATGTCGCACTGAGCGTGAGGTTACATACAAGTTTATAGGAGTTGATGTTTAAATGTTTCTGCGGAAATAAATGGTTCATCTAATGTATTCTGTGCAGGTTCATTTTATGATCTATGCGAATTCCTAAGCATGATTTTTTTTAAAATTTTTTCTTATCTGAATGTGAATTAGCATTATTTTGTAAAGACCCATAACTTGGAAAATAAACTTAAAAAAATGTTACGTATTTGCTTTCATACCAACTAAAAGTATATTAACGCAGGTATAAACAAATTCTTCGACCTCATTTTTTCGCTGTCCGCTAAACACGAACATAGTTGAACATACTTCTTATACTCGTATACTATGGTGCAAGTGTGTTACACTTGTACTGTGTAAAGGCAATAAAAGAGGTTTGTGTCTTAAGTCTTTTGTTTTGTGTTACCTTTTTATTATGAAAGCCCAAAACTATGCTATTGAAAGCTGATTTAAACTTTTATTGTAATTTCTACTCTTGTTCTTTTTCCATTTCTCTCTATTTCTCTCCCTTACACTAACGCTACAATTATAACAATTTTAATCACACACAGAAATAAAAATAAAAAATAAAACTGCAACAAAAAAAGAAAAATATAAATGAATTTACTAAAGAAACGTGCATAAATGTATTTAAGTTTTAAATGGATTTGAATTTTTTACACTTGTTTGCTGTAAAAACCAACCAACTAGCTGTTTATAAATAATTACAGGTGTGAGCTTTTATTTACTTACGAGTACCTATTTAATTTCTAACTATTAATCAACTTTCATTTTCATTAACAACTAAATAAATGGAAGTTAAATTTTTTGCAATAATTTATTTTGCAGTATAGATACGCATATTACAAAATTAAACTGCAAAAAAAATTCTTCTAATTTAGGCAGCCAGTAAGAGAGTAGCAGTGGCAAGTAAATAGTGAAATTTTAAATAAAATTTTTTAATTTGTTCTACTCTAGTTAAAATTTCACCGGCAAAGAAAACTTCTTATCTATTTATGTATTTCAAAATTTTAACTAGAACAAGCTAAGCTTATTTAGTTTTTTTTCTTTTTTAAATTTGGTTTTGCACATAATTATTTTCTTTTTATATTTAATTTTAAAGCAGATGCTGTTAATAATAATTTTGTTTGTGTTTCAAAAGCACGCAATTATGATGAATTTGTTTTTAGCTATTTTGAAAAGGCTTTTGTTTTTGCTAAAATCTCCTGATAGCATTGGCATCAGGCATGAAAACTCAACAGATTGGAACCAACAAAAGAAAATAAAAATTAACAACATTATGCATAAATGCTTATAATGAAAATAACAAATAACTTACCAAAAAGAAAAAAAATTTATAATTATAAAAAAAATATCATAAAAATAGAAATTTTCTTCAACATAATAACACTGTCTGTCTCAGAATATGTACAGAATTTTATTTATTTTCTTTAAGCATCTTTTAATCTTTCGTTTATCGAATTTCTTTGTACTCTAAAATTTTTTTTAATGCTCATGTTTGGCAATTTTTGCTAAAGTGAATGTGCTTTTCGTACAGGAAAATTTATTAGGGTACACTGCTAAATAGAGATTAGAAATTGAAAATAACAAAATTTGAAGATAAATTAAGGCACTTATCTCTATATAATCGAAATTAGAATACATTTTCAATTAAAATTTTGATCGATATCGAATACCGTAATTAGCCTCTTGACATTTATTTTTTATACTTAAAATTTTTTAATAAATAATTTTTTTCTGATTTTATAATTTTTTTTTTTTTTTTTTTTTTTTTTTAACAGTCTTAGATCAACTTAAGCTATATATATTTGTGGCAATAAGCGTAACCACTACTGTTTGGCAAATATTTTTTAGCCCTATACAGCGTTTGTTTTTTTTTTTTTTTTATTAAATTTTACATTGTTCACAATTTGTTTAATGAAAAAAGTAATTTTAGCTAGAAAAAAATAAGCTATATTTCCCTAAAAAAACGCTAGAAAAAGCTAAACCACGCCGAAAAAAATTAGCTAGAAAAATTCAAAATTTTAATATTACATTAAAAATCTTAATTATAATTTTTATAAAAAAAAAATATGAAATATCCAAAACTAAAAAAAATAATGTCGTTTTACATATGGCTTGAAAATTACCAAAATCAAAAAATAATTTAATCTATAGGCTCTAATCCTTCTGGGAGTGTTTTAACATTTTCTAATAATTTTATAGTTTTTAATTTATGATGCAAAACGGAAACTGTCACAACCCTTGAGAACAACAATACTGGGGTATATGGAAATTTCCAAAAAAAAAAAAATTTTAAAATAGTCCAAAGTAACTTCTTAGTACAGGGTAGGCCAAAAGAAACCAAGGGGTGTAAAAGTTTAATAATTTTTTTGTTTATTAACTTTTTTTTATTTTTTCTTTCAGATTACATAATATACAAAATGGAAATTTTTTTTACACTAAGTATGAAAAATGATGTCTCTTAAATGACCACCGTTTTCAGCTTCGCACTGATGGGCTCTTTTTAGAGCATTTTATATAACATCTTTCAAAACTTGTGGCTGTAGCGTTCGAATTTCTGCAACAATGTTTGCCTTGAGTTCAAGGATTGTCTCTGGCTTGTTCACATACACTCGCTCCTTCAAAAAACCCCAAAGAAAATAGTCGGGTGCTGTAAAATCTGGCGATCGCGCTGGCCAAATAATTTCCGAATTTCGAGAAATTATTCGCTCTCCAAAAATTTTACTTAAAAGTGCCATTGTGTCTCAGGCAGTATGGGCAGTGGCTCCGTCCTGCTGAAACCACATACCAGGTCTGTTTTCAAGAGCAGGACGTAAAAAATGTTCTATCATAAAACGATACCGCTCTCCATTTACGGTTACAGCACTTCCATCTTCATTCTCGAAGATGACATTTTCAGATGTGATCCCACACCATACTGTACACCTGATGGGGTGCAATTGGCGTTGATGAATGGCTCTTGGATTTTGAGAACCCCAGAACCTACAGTTCTGCTTGTTAACAAAGCCATTCAAATGAAAATGAGCTTCATCACTCATAATCAAATTTTCAATAAAGTTGATTTCATTTCTGGCCAACTCTTGAAATTTAACTGCAAAATTTAGACGTTGCCGATGATCTGCGGGTTTTAATTCTTGGACCAATTGCACCTTATATGGATATAACTGTAAATCTTCTTTTAAAATGCGCCGTAGTGACGTACGAGACATTTCTAGCTGAGCAGAACGCCTTCTGCCAGATGTTCTGGTGCTTCATTAACACTTTGCTGTACTCGTTCAATATTTTCCGCAGTGCTCTCTGGTTTAAATAATAAAATTCTATTGTTCTGGTTCTCTGTTCAGTTGTGAACCTCTCCATTATAAATTCTCCAAGTGTTGTCTATATAATCTGAAAGAAAAAATAAAAAAAATTAATAAACAAAAAAGTTATTAAACTTTTACACCCCTTGGTTTCTTTTGGCTCACCCTGTATTTAGGCAGTAGATTATAAATCTAGATAACCTCCCCTTTAGAATGATATATGCCCCATTTCGTAATCTTCTATAGTTCTTCCGTAAGTTGCTAAAATAACTCAAAGCAACAGTACTGGAGTATACGCAAATTTAAAAAAATAAAAAAAAAAATTCATATAAACTTTCAGGCGAACCGTAGAAGATTAATTGATAATACATATACCATTTTAAAGGGAAGGCTCTTTAGTTTTTTAATCTATAGCTCAATTACTCAGACGTTACTTTGGACTATTTTTAAAAAATTTTTAAATATCCATTTACCCCAGTGCTGTTGCTTTGAATAATTTTTACCATTCCCTATTTTACCGACGTACCATTCCCGATTTTGCCCATAAAAATTACCAAAATCAAAAAGCATTTTAATTTGTAGGCTCTAAAGCTTGTGCAAGTGCTTTAACATTGTGGGAAATGTTTTATAGCTTCTATTTTATGACCCAAAACCAAAACTTCCAAAATCCTTGAGAACAACAATTTTCGGGTATATGGAAATTTAAGAAATTTTTTGAAAATAATTCAAAAAAGCTTCTGAGTAATTGAGCAATAGAAAAAACTAGACAGTCTTGCCTTTAAAATATACAGTGAGTACTTGGGCGGTAGATTATAAATTAAGACAACCTTAGCTTTAAAATGATATCCCGTAATCTTCTATAGTATTTAAATACTTTCAATATTAAAAAATAATATTTAAAATTCCTTGAAAAAATAATATATTTCTTGATTTTTAATGCTATTTCTATTCTGATATTTTGCTTGCTTTGTTTTACTCAAAAGCGAGCAACCTCAGCATTATTAAACGGCACTTTTAGATAACTAAATACTAAATGGAACAAATTATTAATCAATGAGGAATAAAGTGCATTTTTATTTTAGTAGTTAGAAGGCAAATACTTGTGAAATTACCTTCTTTCGATCAATTTATCAATTTACACATCAACGTTTTATCGAAAATATTACTTTAGCTAATTTAGTTTCAGTCTCATTTTGTTTATGTATAAATCTAAAAAAAGCTATTTAAGGCTATTTTGAAACGCAAAAGGCTAAATTATAAATTTTGAGGCTAAATGCGGAAAAAAAATAGGCTAAATCAAGCCTTAAAAAGGCTATAATGGCAATGCTGCTGATTATAGTAGAAAGAGAAAACCTACAGGGCCTTACATCTAACCCCATATGAAATGGTTATTTAAAGTTTCCCCTTTTTTCAAATTTTAATTATGAATCGGCGTACATAACTATGCAATGCTTCTATTTAAGGTATATGAAAAACTTAACAAACTTATGTTAAACAATATGAAGAATATTTTTTTGTTACATGTTAACCCTATTGGCTTTTTTTTGACTCTTATTAAAAAAAAAAACACAAAATCACCCTAAATTGAAGAGTGAAAAAAGGGTTAATATATTATTCATGAAATTCTGTTTTAAGTCTCTGAGTCCACTATTGGTGAAAATTTTGCTTAAACTTAAAACTAAACTAAACTTAAAATATGTTAAAGGCTTAATTCGTAGTTATTTTGCAAAGGTGAAAAAACTGCATTTCAGGCATATTTGACCTATATTTAACTATAAGTCACCTTACATAAGAAAATTGTAATTATAATACCCATTAATAAAAAGATATCAAAAACTCTGAGAAATGGATCTGGCGAAAAAGTTTTCTGCATAAAATTCTATTACCAATTTTCTTACGGTGTAGTGCTTGTAAATTTTAAATGATTTAGAGTAAAACAAACATTTAGTTTTTATTTCATTTGATTTTCTTATTTTTTTTTCATATCTGCACGATATTCATTTGGGTTTGAACAACATTAAAGTGTAGTTAATTTATCAGGTGGTGATTTTCATTATTATTTTTTATGTTTTCGTAAAATTAACTGACTGATGGAAAACGTCTAGCAGCAGGGTTTAAGCGCACAATGAAAAATTAAAAAAAGGCAGCCAAAACAATTATGAAGACACAAAAATGCAAAAAGCGAAAAAATGCATTCAGTTGAAAGAAAAACTTGCAGCATTTCATGAAAATTAGCAAGATATATTAAAAATAACTTTTAAATAGTATAAAAAACACGAACAATTAAAATACAAGATCAGTTTATAAGAAAACGCTGAACAATCAAAAAGAAATTTCTAATTACAACACAACGAATAAGGGAGAAATTGAACAGCATCTCAATAGCATCCATCTCTTAATAAAGAAAGAAAAATAAAAAAAAAATAAATAAAAGGATCTTCCATATTTTTAAGTGTTTAAGAAAATAAATCTTTAAATGTTGCATTAGGGATCGTTTTAAAATTAAACTAAATCATAAGCCAATAGTGTTTGATCAAATAGAGAATAGTTTTGCATTGTGAGAGAAAAATATTAATAACAAGCAACCACAATATGCTTAAATACGTGTGGCATGTGGCAGTGATAAGTATAGTATTTTGTTGGTTACAAACAGCAACAGCACGGAGTGCCACAAACTCCAATACAAATACCTATCAGCATGCAAACAGTGTTACTGAAGAAGCCGACAACCCAACAACATCCCAAACGAGCAGTAGTTCGAGTACGAATCCATCAAATGTCTGGAAGGATCTATCAATGGTTTATCGATTGTATCAGCAGTGTTCGGCAGAGAATCTGTCAATCTGCCTTAAAGTCAAACTGTTAACCGGTTTGGAAAAAGTATTCCGTTCAACCAAGAAATTGAAAATCATGGAGGGCATACAATTTGTCAAGGCTGATGACACAGAAGTGCCAACAAAACCTTTATTAAGTGAACAAGATATAGAACACAATTTGCCCAGGGCATTGGAAGCCAAAGAACAAGTTTTAACCAACATGATATTTAAGAATTTGGCTGGTTTTCTGCAGCATCACACTTTACAGGTGAGTCTGTATTCTGCTATGATTTTGCATGAATGTTAAATTTAAAAATAAAAAATAATTTTTCAGATAAAATTCCCTGATATACGACCTGACGACTCTTTGTATGACAATAGTGTAGAAGGTCGTAAGAAAAAGGATAAGAAGGGTGGTGGTGCTATGATAATGATTCCATTGCTTTTGGGTGGTACCTTTGTGCCCATTGCTTACGGTGCTTTAGCTATGCTGGCGGGTAAAGCCTTAATTGTCTCTAAATTAGCTTTAGTTTTGGCCTCCATTATAGGCATTAAAAAACTATTAAGTGGCGGTGGCAAAGAGTCTTCTCATGAAGTTGTGGTATCATCGGGCGGCCACTCTGGCTGGGGTCGTGACTTTGATTTAGCGTACAGTGGCTGGAAACCAAAGGAGAACAAAAAGACCCCTTAAAAAAGACTCTTTTATTCTAAATATAAATGGTACAGTCATTTAATGTAGGTAGTATACCAAACTTGATTAAAGAGGCAAATGCAATACAAACAAAATTGAAAATTAAAAAAGAATAATTGCAAATTTTTGCAAAAAAATTAAAAAAAAACGTCTAAACTTACTTGTTTACAAATTAAAAACAAAGTGTGTGTGTGTGTTTCTTTTTAAATGCATAGAGCTTAAGTATTTAAAAAAAACTTAATTTATTTTATTTAGTTTTTAAGGCATAAAATCTAATAAAGAAAATTGTTATAAAATAAAAATTTACGTCCCATAATTACAATCGGTTCTTTTCTAAAAACAATTTTTGGTATATAAATTTTAATGAATAAAAAGCTTTTTTTTTGTGTGGCTAAATACAATATAAAATTTTTTAGTCAAAAAAATAAAAAAAAAATCAAAATGACACTTTTCTTCAAAACGTTGGATGTTTGAATAGCCAGTTTGTGGCAGTTAAATGAGCTGTTCTTTTTGAAAATAGTTGAAGTCCACTTTTTTTTAAAAGTCATGGTAATCTTACTAAAATTACTGCTAACTAATTTTTTTTTATAGGTGGACTTATAGCATTTTCAAACATAACATACAATAAATACAGTTTTTGCTTTATTAATCTCCTCTAGTTTTCTTTTTTTAATTTTAATCATTTTTTTTTTAAGTTTCTTTTTTTTTCTTAATTTTAATTTAATAAAGCGTGTCCACGAAATACTCAACCAGGCATTAAGCCTATTTTAACTTTTTCGCATGTGGTTTTATTTTTTTCTTTTTTTTTTTACTTTCTTTTTAGCTTTAACGCATTGTAGGTATTTATTTGCAAAATATCATCAATATTAACAAACAGTCAAGGTCTGCCTATTATTACTTAAAAAAAAGTGCTTAAAATGTTTTATGAGTTCATGCCCAAGTACACAAAACATTCCGTTCATAACTTTAAAGCTCAGTTAACACACCTTAAACTTTATTTACATAAATTTTTCACGCAAAAAGAGTTCAACACTAAAGTAAGAAAGTATTAACGAATATACGTATGTAAGTGCCTACACACACATTTATAGGGGTAAATTTGTCTAAATAGAGAAGCGGTAGCGATAACCATAATAGACAGTAAGGCGTATATGCTAAAAAGTGACAACTTCTTTTTTAAATAATTGTGGGATTTCCTTAAAAAATAACAACAGAATGTACCTAAATGCAACGAATCGTATACACCCTTTAGCAAAGTAGAAAAATAGCAATTGAATAGTTGGAATAGACAAAGGCATATCGCTGGAGACCTACGGGTCTTTTGAATAACACTCCTGCATTTAAAGTTTATTTACTTTTTTTAATTTTTAAAGAAATTTTAGATATGCTTCATTTAATAAAAGAGAAAATTTAGCAAAACTCATTTTACTAATATAAAAAAAAAAGCCAAACTAAACTGAGAAAACGTCTTCGCTTGTGATAGTTAATTTTTTAGTTGCATCAATAATACACCGTTCAAATTATTATTCAGAGGATTGAATTTTGGATGCTATTATTGATGATTTTTGCAAATTATTAATTCTATTATCACAACTGAATTTTTGACTGGTGACAAATTCTGCCAGATAGATGATGTTAGCCAGTTTTGCTACCTTGGAAGCATAATCTCCAAACAGAGGACACACTGAGAAAACAACTTTCGTTGTGCCAACTAAATTTGTTTCTAATCAAAAATTCAGTTGCAATAGTCGAACTTTTTATTCGTGACAAAAAAAAAATCGCTCTTACAGCAAGAACTATTTTTATTAGAACTAAATTTTGAAAACGTAAAATTGAATTCCAATTGCTACAACAAAAAAATTTTTCGATTGGCAACAAATTTAGTTCTCACAACTGAAGTGCAAATTATAAACAGCATACCAAGCGTTAAACCTACTGAGACCTGTTTGGCCATTATCATCACTCTCGCAGCATGTTAAACTTAAAATCTTTAACACAAATGTAAAATCTATTTTACTTTATGGGAATAAAATTTCCCTCTGGGAAATGCAAAGAATCTAAATATTCATTAACCACTGCTTCAGGAAAATTTTGTGACGGCCATTTACAACGACAGGATGTATGAACTATGCAATCAGCAACCAATAGTCACAGAAATTAAGAAGCGAAAATTACTTTAAATTGGATACACCCTTAGGAGACCATGGAAAGATATAACGAGGAGTGTTATAGAGTGCAAACTACAGCGCAAGAGAAGCAAAGGACGACCGGAACATACATGGAAGGGACAAGTTTAAGCGTAAGTGACAATGATTATCAAATTTTGAATAGAAGTTAAGATGTAAGCGCAAGATAGGATCATCTTGAGCGGATCCGTTAAGTCTCTATGTTACTACTAGAAAATACATAGAAAAGCGATATGTGTTTACAACTTTTAGAAGATAATTTTATGAAGCTCAAAAGTGAATATTATATAAATAACAAACGATAACATAAACTTACCCAAAGTGTCATGGCCTGTGAAGGGTATAACTCTAAATTTATAAATGCAAGCAAACTTTTAAATTTGTTGCGGTTTATGAAAAACAAGTTAGTTTTAGTTAAAATATTTTCCATATTGAAATATAAGTACGAACATTTGTAAGAGAGTTTGTTTACTACAAACAAATGTGTGTGCAAAATTCACAAAAAATTTAAAATTAAAATAAAGACGAATAGTCAGTTGAATGTTAAAAAAAATAAGCGCTAACTAACTGAATTTATTACAATTGTACGTGCGTACTAAAAAGCTAAAAAATTTTTATATATTTTAAGCTACTCTGGTAATTAACGAATGTTTTCAGCGCTACATGGCCAAGTTATGTTCCGATATGATGTTTCTTTGCTTGTTTAATTGCTTTAGCTACTTAGTTGCCTAGATGTCTAATTGTTTGTTTACTTAGTAGTGAGTTTTGTTATAAAAAAAACAACTTTAGTTGTGATAACTGAATTTCTCCGCAATTGGCATAACCGAAATTTTTAGTTGTAACAATAGAAATTCGCTTATTTTTCTCTATAATATATTGCACTGTACAACCGAATTTCTATTGATCAAATTTAACACAGCTAAATTTTTGATTGATTTTGAATTTGTTTACTCTGTGGGTAGTTTTTATACTTCGTTGCATAAAAGTCACTTCAGGTAGCCGTAATATTATGGCCCATTATCAAATTGCGTTAAATTTTTTTGTATTTTGACTTTAAAAATTAAATAAACAGTAGATCAAAAGGTTTACATATCATATATCTCTTTTATAATAGTTTTTCACCAAAATGAACGTTAGCTTGTATAGAAAACTAGAAATATATTATAAAAATAAAGGTTAGCACCATTTAGCGACATCTGTTTTTGTACTTGTTTTTGCAGTGGTACAAAATGTTTACATATTTTCCGTTATAATATTTTTATGTCGTTATGGAAAATAAAAGTTTAATGCATTTTGCTGTTGTATATAAAAATTCTGAAGTTTTTACAATTTAACATGGGATACAATTGGCTTTACACTGAAACGTGAATCATACACTATACCAACAAGCTTGAATCATCAGCTTATAATTAAAAAATGTTTCATATTGCTAAAGCTCAGCGTAAAATCACACAAAATTTCAATACACTTGATTGAGACCGCATGCTGTTGTCGTGTGTGTGCCGCTTAATTAATAATTATTTTTGTTCTTTATTTTTAATATAGAAATTAACTTGTAATGCTGTATTTAAGATTCTTATTAATAAAATTTTTTCATTTATATTAATTTTTATTAGATACAAAAATTTATATCAATCCCAGATACTGATTTGCTTTAGCGATGCTTTCGGAAAAATCCCTTTTTCCTCATCGGCAGCATTTGTGTCAATATTTTTGTTAATATCAAGTATTTATTTTTATTTTTTTTTCACAGTAATTTAGTATTAGAAAAAAATGTTTTCCCAAAACTCAGCAACAAAATTGAACCTAAAAAATTAAACAAATAATTATGACTCTAGTATCACTATTTAAAATATCATTAAAAAAATGTATTTAAATTTTTTTTTAGTTTTAATTAAAAACACAAGCAGAAACGCAGAGTAAAATTACAAATTTTAAAAGAAAAGTATTGGCATAACTTAGCAGCTTCGTACATTTTTTTTTAAATACTCGTATCATATTAATGGTTAATTTACAATCTTATCTTTGCAATTTGCATATTAAGTTTGACAGTTTTCACTTTTATTTTTCTAAATTTTAATTTAAATTTTTTTTTATATTGACTGTAAAAATAAATTTTTTTTGCAAATTATAAGCCGTTAAATAGGTGGACAGACAGACACTTGAACAGCTTTTAAATCAATTAACACTTTTTGATATTTGTTTACTTTTTGTTTAAGAAAATGTTTAACGATACAAAAACCTGACTAATTATCAAGATATTTGAGCATGTTGCTTGTTTTCTTAATTGCCTTTAAATGTGCTTTCATAATTATTTAATTGCAAACATTAAAGCGCGTCAAGTAAGTGGGTAGTTAATATGAGCAGAGATTACTTTTGTACATTTTAATATGTAAATGCTATTTCAATTTTAATTTTTTTCTTTACATTTCATTGCATTTGTAATAGTAAATGGATTAACACATCAAGTTTTCTTAGCAAAAATTTAAATTTAATGGCAAAGAAAGCAAAAGAAAAGACCCATTTTACTTTTTTATACAAAAATATATTGCAGTAAAGCAAATAGCTCTATTTTGCAGTCTTTCGATTCAAGATAAATATAATAACGAAAGATAATTGCAGCTTTAGTAAACGTAATAATAAAAAACATACCTTGTACCGACGTTGTAGTCATTCTGCATATCACAACCCACAATTCATTTGTGACCAATGTGATTAACCACAAACCAATTTGCGCTACTAAATATAATTAGGGCTAAGCACCATCCTCAAATTAAATTCGAATTGAAGCCAATACGTTTATCTATCCAACGCAAAAGCAATCAAGTCGATATTTTGAAAACTAAGCAAGTTATGAGCAAAAAGGTAACCAGTTCTACTGTAGTAGCCCTTTTTTATGCTTTATAACAATATTTTATCTAGTGTTGTTAACTCGACTACGTTGTTTTCTTGCAGTGCAAAGAACATTCTGATCCTATTGATATATTAGGTAGCAACGTCAATCTTTGCTTAAGTCGTGTTCTTGAGGAAACCGTGAGTAACTGTCTCTTGTTATCCATTCGAAAACTTAGGGGATAAAGCTTGAACCGACTGATCAGTTCATTTATGATTTTTCTACCCACATTGATGTTGTTCACATTGGCTTATTTTGTAGACAACCTAAGGTGTTTAGCGATAATACTCGATACCAAACTTTCTTTTAGCCCTTATATAAACAAATTAGGTGGCAAAGTTTTTATCACCATGCCTAAGATCTACTCGTTTAATCTCTGCTTACCTATGAGTTTTGGAGCAAAAATGGCTTGGTTTTATTTGGCAAATAGAAAATTCGAGTGGGGTCCAACGTCAATTCACAATTAAAATTTGAAAAAAAGAGAGAAACTTGAAGCCCTAATTTGACATAAGGCTAGATGTAAACTTTCAGTATGCCCTATACGTTTTTTGGTCTCTTCTTTCTTAGTCAGTTATTTAAAAGAAATTCAATTGAGGAAAAATAAACAAATAATTAAAATTTAAATTAAAATAATTAATTTTAATTAAATTTACAAAAAAAAATTCTATTAAAATACATTTATAAACAATTAAATGTTTTTCTACAATATAGTGCTAAGCATTTAAATTATAAGTTTTAATTTCTTAAAATTCTATTGAAATAAATTTGGGAACTTTTTGATTAGCAAGATTTAAAATAAAAAGCCATTAATCCTTTCTTTAACACAATTGTTTTAATAACAAAAAACAAAAAAAAAAAAAACTTTCACTAACTTGGCTTTCAAATAATTGCTTAGAAAAAAATGTTTTACATAAAAATTGTTCAATATCTTTATAATAGAAATTCGTGCAAGTATTTGTGTTCAACAAAAACGGAAAAAAATAACACAACTTTTTTCCATTTGTTGGCAAAAAATCATAATTAAATTCAAGTAAAAATTTCCTACCTTTACCAACACGTACTAAAACTACTTAAATTGCTAATAATAAATGAAACAAAATTGAAAGTCTCAAAAAGAAATTTCCCATAGACCTCAATAAAAATAAAATATATTACCCGAAATACTTGATATGAATACAAAATTCATTTTTACTATTTTTTTTTTTTCAAATCATTTTATTCAATCTGTGCTGGTAGTTATTCCCAAGTAATGCTTAGCAATTAAGCTGCATAAGTAATTTATTATAGGTTAGTTTATAAGCAAAAACAAAAAAAAAACAAAACAAAGTTTTCTATTACATTCTGGCCAAATGACAAAAAAAAAATAATTGTAATGGGTGTTTTCTCTGCAAACGAAAAAATATTGTGTCATGAACTACAATTCGTTAATGTTCAAGCTGATGAGTATTCTTTAAGCGTAATACTTTCATTTAATTTTATGTCATGAAATAAATTGCTGTTGTAAATTTGACCAAAGAGGACCACGAAATAAATTATAAATCTGCTTATAGAAGTGGCGACAAGCGAAGGATGTCTGCCAGCTATAAAAATCTTAGTTATACACTGAGAAAACAACCTTTCTTATGAGAAATACATTTTTTTGCCAATAAAAAATTCGATTTTGTTACTTGTGACCATAGAAAATCGGCTTTACAGCTCAAAATATTTTTAAGATACTTAAATATTCCACTATACTATCTAATTCTAAGTGTTACAACTAAAAAATTTTATTATCACAACTGAATTTTTAAATAGCAGCAAATTTTATTATCACAAACAAAGTTGTTTCTGTATATAATTACTCTGGATTTATTCTACTACCTTATAAGCTATAGCTTTACTCCAAAAACAATCACCTCAAAATATTAGAAATCCTAACAATATGTGTCTCTGAGACACGCACGTGAAAATTTTTAAGAAAAAGCCTTAAAAACAAGTCGAACATTTTAAAAAGAAATGATTGCAAAAATAAAATAAAATTAATTACAGAATATTGTTAATAACTTCAAAAAGATACATTTTTGAGTGAAATGGCCAAAAATTAATTTTTTTTTTAATTTATATTATTATTTTTTTAGACCTTTTTTTATAAAAAATAAACCTTTTATTTATTTGAATGAAACACTTCAGCTTTTAATTTAAAACATTTATTTTATTCAGTTATCAATATTAATAATTATTATTAAGCTAAGCTCACATTGATTTTAATCTTCGCTCTCCTTACCGATGAGGATTGCTTATCTTCAAGAATGTCAAAAGTGAACTGAGCTTAAAACAAAAAATTGTAAAAGACATACACAAAATTAAGAGAAGTTCTTAAATTTAAGTCTAATGCCTTAACTTATAAAATTAATATTTATTGAGCTTTAGTCTGTTTTTATTTTTTTTATTTTATTAAATTATAAATTATTTATTATTTTATAATTTAATTTTATAAAATTATTTATTATTTTATAAAAAAAAAATAAATAAAAATAAACTAAAGCTCAATAAAAATCTTGTTTTAATAAAAAGTTATAACTCAATAAATTTTTAACTGAATTAAAAAAAAATTGGTTTTTACTCATAAATAAACGTATTTTGAAAATAAATTTAAAAATTTTACGGTTTCTTTACTGTGCAAAAACGTCTCAAACCTTGAAAAATAATATCACTTCCCTGTTATTTATATTTGTGATGATTTAGGTGAAGTATGATATTCTCATGGAAATATAAAAATTGATTACTTAGCACAATAAGTACTAAGAGGAATAGCATATCCATATGGACAATTTAAAGGAAGGTACTCCGATCTTCAGTTTCGTTAATTCATATTTATTTAACTTTTTTTTTTTTCGTAAAAAAGTTTTAGAATTTTTGTTTATTTTTTAGGTTTGTTTTTATATTTAAAATTTTTAAACGAATAACAAGTCGAATAAAATTTAAGTAAAAAGGTATGTAAGAAGCAACAATTAACAATTAAAAAACAAAAGTCTTTTCATATCATCAGTTAAATAACTAAAACCACAATCACTGTGACCTATATTGTAACTGGGAAAATAATAAACCCGGTTTCATGTGCGTCTTACAAACAAAAAAAATTCACCAGCACCCCAAACAACTTGTATTTATTTTTCTTTAACAAAAAAGAAACCATGAAATTTATGTATGGATTTTTAAGTAACCATTGCAAAAATGATGACAAATTTTATTTATTTATTTATAAAAGAAAAAGAAAACATGTTTTGTGTTCAAAACATGTTTTATTTATGAAGGAAAACAAAAAAAAAAAAATAAATTATTTATGTATGCAAGTACATCTATATACATAAATCTTTGACTTTACATTTGTTATTTACAAACGAGAATTTTTACTGTTTTACAAATCTTATTACAAGAAGAACAACGTACCATGTAACTTATTAGCGTGGATCACAAAAACTTTAGTTATTGTTATTATTGACACAGATGAAAGGCTGTAAAATTATTTTTTAATTTTTAGCAAATTAAATGTTAAGAAATTTATAAAAGATGCTTTTTTGTAATACTTAAAATTTACTATAATAAAAAGCAAAAGCAGAACCTATTAAAAGACTTAATATTAAAAGAAATTCACAAAACCTTGAGTTTTAGCCTTTCAAGGTGCTAAGGTGATAGCCAGTGGACAGGGAATAACCATCTGAAAATAAGTGAATTTCTTAACAATTAGCAAGACAAAATGAGCGGTTACTATTTTAAATTTTTTTACTCTGAAATAAATATTATCAGATGCAAGACGACTACTATCACTTCTATGGGAAAGAACGGGAAACATTGGAGTACATTCTGTGCGAGTGCCTAGCGTTGCTTAGAACACTGCACTAGAACACTGGCCTAAGCACGATAAGTACTAAATACAACAATTATGAGATTGGTAAGAAGTCTTAGATTGTAGTTAGGAGCTGGGTTGTACAATAAATCTTAAAGTTAACCTTGATGATAATAATGATGCAGCTGCTAGCAGCTCTTTGTTTTTGTATAGATCAATCATTTAATTACTGAAAATTCAATGAAAAAACAATTTTGGTTATTAGAAGTAATTTCCAATCAAATATTTAGTTTTGATAATCAAATTTTTACTTGTAGCCACCAAATTTTTATCATAGAGTCTAAAATTAAGTTCTATTAAAAATATTTCCAGCTGTAAGACCAATTTTTTTACTATCACTATTAAAATGGTCGACTATCAGCACTGACTTTTTGATTAGTAGTAAATTTAGTTCTCTCAACCTAAGTTGTTTTTTCAGTGTATTCTTTTTAAAGGATCCATATAAATATATATTAAATATGCAAAATGCATCAGCTATATTTTCACACTCACATCTTGCATTATATTTTAGGCTGATTTTGGAACTCATCAAATAATATAATACACACAAACAAATAACACCTATTCTTGTGAAAACTAAGTTTTTTCATGTAACTACAAAATTTTAATAACGTTGTCTACAGCTACGGTCATATATCACAAATAGTCTCCATGAAATAATAAAATAATGCAAGCATGTTGTATTTTAATCAAAAATTAAATTAATTAAAATATATAAACGTATACGAGTATGTAGTTAACAAGGTGGTTGTGTTTATTTCGACAAATATTTGTTTAATGTGACTGTACTTTGACTTAATAATAGTTTAGACTGTATCGCCAAGTTCCTATTGACTGAAAAGTTTTACTGAATTTTTGGGCTACTTGTGTTTAGCAAATCAGAGAGCAAAATCATTATATACAGCATAGAGCAACTTGTGTAGAAATTTTTAAACTATTTAATACATAGAAAAGAAAAAAAAATATTTAAATTTCATTCAAAATTAAATTGGTAAATTGGGTTTCAGATTTTAAAGAATTCTGTGCTAATAGCAAAAAATCGCTTAAGTCTACTTAAGAAAAAATCGAGTTGTTGTCGCTATTAGTCCCATAACGTTACTATTGAGGTTCAGATATGGTTGGAGATGTCAATGAAAGCAATACCTTTTATTAGAATCGAATTAATTTTATAAGTAAAACTTTTAGGGCTTTTAAAGTTGCAATTCTCTAAAATGACATAAGCGTTTTTTCCTTATTGCCACACAATTATTAAAGTGTTAAAATATGACAGCATAATTAAATTTTTTTTTTAACTTTGGAATTTTTAGAAAATTTTTTTTAGATCGCTGGGTCTTTTTTCGTAAATTATAATTTTGTTACTTGATTATTATTTCTTTTAATGTATCCACCCTAATAAGAGTTCAAACAATTTCTAGCATGTTTGTATGTGTTTACTTATCCATGTAAACAATACTACTAATATTCTAAGGAAAAGTAAATTTTTCGTAAAAGAAGATTTTCAAAATGATTTCCTACTAAACAGGAAGAACAGTGACAATGTGCAAAATAAAAAAATTACTTAAATACATATTAAATAATGTTTGTTTATGATTTAACAACATCACACAGGTTGTGTTCTGTATCATGAAATATTTCTCAATCCACATTCATGTAACCCCAAAAACACAAAAAACAACTTATTTGTAGAGTCAGATGTCAGAATTATATGTCTTTAGTAGTAAAAAAAGTGAAAAGATAGAAAAAAAAAACTTTAACATCTTCAAAACGTATTCAGCTGTTGAATTGCTTTTACCTTAAAAATGAATATAATCAGTTGACTTAAATTCTTCTTTAACTTAAATTTCATTTTGAAGGGGCTTCTAACATTCACAATTCAACTGTTTTATTTTTATAAACTTAAAATAAAAATTTTCTTATTTAAAATAATTAAAATTTTCTTATTAAATTATAATTATTATTATTTTATTATTTGGTACTTAATTGATAACTTTTTAAGTGACTTATGAAGACAAATCAATTAAAATGAAAATAAAAATTTAGGCAAAAAAAAATAGTGAAATTTTTATTTTTCAATTAAATGCAAAATGAAAAAAGAAATAAAAAAAGTTAACAGTCAAACAATGCATGTCATGCATACAAAAATATTTATTGATCGCTTAAGTTAAGTTCAGTTAAACCAGTTGATTTTCTATTGTACTCTAATTTAGCGTTTAACACATCCAATCAGTTTGTGCGTCAATTCAAATACTTATTTATTTATTTTATTTGGTCTCGTGCGTATATGCGTAAATATTTTATTGTTTAGTTAGTTAAGCCAGCCAAACGGCTAATTGGATTATTGGAAACATTTATATTTACCCTTTGAAATGAGTTTATGTATGTGTTTTAATTGCTTATACTAAGTATCCATAAATAATTTTTTTTTATTATATATTGTGCCAGAAAGCAAGTGCATTTCAACCATTAAATATTTGGTGAAATGAAAATTTTTAAGCTTGGCTTTACAGTGAAGTTGATACGTTATTCAAATTTTAAAAAATGAAAAATTAACTTTAATTTAATAATTATGAAATTTTTATGCAGTCAATTATATATATATATATTTTTTTTTTCAATGAAAAATCAACTTTATTTCTGTGCTTTTGTTTTTCTCTATAAAAATTATTATTTTAAATTAGGCTAACAGGATTTTTTATATGACTCATAAATGAAACTAACTTCGAAATATAACAAAAAAAAATATACAGGACGTATTTTTGTTTTAAAAATTTCTCTAAAATTATGTAGGCCCATAAGATCTTTTTACTTATTTCCATGAAGCTTAAGGCTTTTCTTCAGACTTCAAATAGAAAATAAGCAAAAATGTTCTTAAAAATTTTTCCTAAGATCTACAAAAAGTCTACTTTATTGCTCTTTTAATACAAATGTCTATCATTTTGAAATTATTTTGTAATCCGGAATATGAAATCTTGAGTATTTATTCTCGCACATGCTGTTTAGGTTCTTGCCTAATGTTGTTATCAATAAAATGTTAAGTATTCTCTTATGTTTTCTTATTATTTTTACTTTAATTAAAACTGGATAAACAAAATAATTTACTCAAACTTTCAGAGATACAAAAATAAAATGTATTCATTCCTCACACGTGTCTGCAATACTGATTCATGTCACTTCATAATTTTACTCGTGTTTTTACTACTTTTTTTTTTCTTTTTTCTTTTTTCTTTTTTCTTTTCCTGACTTTTGCTTTTCACTTTTGTGTAAGATTTCACATGTAAGGATTCATAGTGTGTGTAAATATTTGAAGAAACGTCATTCACTAACTGAAATTGTTTAATAATTAGACTGGACTGAAATGATTTCATAAAAAATAAGGCATTACATAAAAAGAAAACAGGGTAATGACCTCTTTATTATTCTCTGTGTATTCCAGGGAATCATTAACCTAATAATTTTTTTTTTTTTTAACATTCCCTACACCAAAATAATTTATAAAATTTTAATGGCTTTAGATTTTTTTTTTTCAAATGCAATTCACATAAGCTTTAAATTTACTACATACAAGTTTTATTTATTTATAGTATTTTTTAAATTATTCTCTCTTTACATTTGGTGGTTTCTTGAAACTTTTTTATACATCGACTCGTTAGCAAATTATGCAAATTTAACAATATAATGTTAAAGTGAAAAATAATGAGAAAGTTGCTCAAAAGTAAAAATAAGTAATAAAATATTGCCTGTAAACTAATATTGCAAATAGTAAAAGTAAAAATATTTTTAGTAAGTAAGTGAATTGTAGAATAAGTGAGAAATAATTTTTATTAGTTAAGAGAAAACTATATTCATAATATTTTATATAATGAAATTATTTATATATGTAATTTGGAATTTAAAAGTTTAACAAAATATTAATCTTTATTTGTGCTTAATTCCAGAAATTGAATTAAGAAGAATAAAAATAGAATATATAGTTTTCAATATTAAAAATGTTGGTTGGGAAATTTATTTGTTTATTCAGTTCAATGCTTACTGAGTTTTTTGTTTGAATATTTGAATCTTTTTGTGACTTTTGATTAATAATTCTTATTTAGTCAATTGCTTTTACAATATAAAGGTTCTAATGTTTGCAAGAACCGTTGGGAGTAACCTACTGAGGATTCGGAGTAGCGTCTGATGAAATGGTCCATATAGGTATGCTCTCCCCTTCAGTACTTATTGTACTGAATGAATAACTCATGAGAATATCATGAGTAAAAGAATAAATTTTAAAACCAACACAATTTCTGAAATTATTTATTTTATGTAAGCTCATTTAGGCAATATTTGAAACACAATTTAATACAATTTCGTGCTCATATTTATATACTTGTAGAAAGATCATAACCACTCATTGCCCTAACAAAAAGACAGCAATATATTTTATTTATAACATTACAGAACCCATGCAGTCAGAGTTTATAACAGCTTTAGAACAAGGAAGTTGGAAAATATTTTTCTTTAAAAATTACAGCTTGATGCGGCTTATACTTTCAAAGATTTTCATGGTTACAATGCTCAACAATAGATATTTTTAGATTATATTCCTTGCTTACGAATATATATCAAGAAATGAACTTTGGTTATGAGAATCTAAAATTCAGACTTTTCAATTTAGATATCAGCAATCTATTTTTATAGCCAAAATATTATTAACAGAAAGAAATTTTGCTTTTTATTATAAAACTTTTAACTTCATAATTGAAAAATTTGATTATGTGAACAAAAATTTTTATAAACATAAAAGAATTTTTATACTCTCACAAAAAAGTTGTGGTTTTTTTTTTTTTTTTTTGCTGTAGAAGATACACAAATTGGAGCGAAATATGAATATAAAAATAAGACCTCAAGCTTAAAATAGTCATATTATTTAAAAGAAAAAGGTCAAATAAAACTAACTAATAAACGATTGAAGAATTTAAAAATTTAGTTATGATAACCAAACTTTTCGACTTTCACAACCAAAGTTGTCGATTTTTTTTTTGTGTAGAAATATAATTATTAAACCACAAAAAAGTTTAGTTGTGAAAATCAAAATTTTCGATTCTCACTGCCAAAGTTGTTACTTTTTTATTATATAATGAATAATAGAAAAATGAAACCAAACTTTCCGATTCTCAAAAAGAATTTGTTTTGTTAGAAAATAAGATTATTAAACCATACAAAACTTGAATGTAAAATTCGATTATAGTTATATTTCCAAAGAGAAGAAAAATAATACTTTTTTTTTTTTTTATTTGATTTTTTGTTTTAAGAAATATTTTTATAAGTATATTTTTTGTCACAATTAATGGGATGTGACATACCATTTCTATTCAGTGCAGCTAGACCACCGAAAAAATAATACTTTTTCTATTACACAAAAATATAAAAATTATAAATTGACTCTTAACTGTTTTCAAGTTTTTTAAAATGGCTAGTTTTTTCCAGGTTGAGTTAAAATTATAATTATTTATGTGATTTTATAATGATGTGTTTCTCCTTCCCCCTCACTGAAAATTATAGTCCTGTTACTGAGCATACTAAAAGGAAAACAATTTTTTTCTTAAAGGTTTTTTAAAATTAAAAATAAAAAAATGTAAAATTGTCTTGTACGACAGTCGGCTTTACTTAAAGAAATGACATTTGCTTCTATCCAATCATATAAAGGCCATGAATGAAAAGCGAAAAGAAATAAAAATTAAATTTTTAAAAAGTGCATTAAATTCTAAGCTGAAGCTTTTTTTTTAATAAAGAGTATAAATATGTAAAAAAAAAAATACAAAAAATCAAGAGAAGAGAAAAAATATATATTATATATTTTAAGAAAGAAAAATATACAGTCACTTATTTCTTTACTACCAAAAAAACTATTCCAAAAAATTTAAGCAATGAGTGCTAACGTTGTTTAAAAACTTTTGACGTTGTTACTGTAACTATTTAATCGTGGATTGCCAATGAATTATTTTAAAAAAATAATATTTAAATTAAACAACTGAATTAAATAAAAATAAAAGTAGCAGTCACATTATACTCTTACAAAGAAAATGTATAGATTTAAATATACTGACTGAAGAAGCGAAACCAGCAACAAGTGCTTTTTTTACTACAAACACAATGTGTTTGTTTAAGCTTTTTGAATAACAAACACAATTCTTACTACTTAAATTTAGTTTTAAGTTTATACCTACTGGTATGCAGTCTTCACTATATGAAATTAAGACTTCTTTGTTTGTCATTCTGTTTGTATTTTTTATAATTTTTTTATCTTAAATAAAAAGTTCTAATAGTTTTTTTCATAGAAAGCTTTCATGTAGATGAGATTACTTTAAATATTTTTAATAAATTAAATTTACAAACATAAAAGATATATGAGCCAGTTAAATATTTTAATTTAAAATTTTTTTCTTAAAAGTTTTTAATGGATTGAAAAGCTATGATATTGATTTAACATTTAATTAAAAAAAGAAATTATTTAGTAAGAAGTAGGGATGGGTCACCTAGTCACTGCTGAAAAAACAAAGCCATTGCGACACTACACTAATTTTACAAGTACATAATTAAGAATTCAAAGACTTCGCTGGGTGATTTGTCCGCCATATTAGAATGAGTGATACTCTGATAGCATATGGCTTGAACTAATATTGTTGTGATTTTTTTTCCACCCACTCCCTAATATTAAGCTTAATAAAGCTGCTTCTAACCCCACACTTTCTGGCTAATTTTTCTGCCTTCTCCTTAATAGGTACCCATTTCAGATGAACCCTGTTTTTAAATGCTAGTTGTTTCATAAGTGTTAGCCAATTCCAGACCAGTTTTGATCTTATATTAAAGACACTGAATTCCTTTAATGTCACTTTGTTGCCGGAGTATGAATTATAAATAAAACAAAAAGTTTTTAGATAATTATCTGAAAGATCAGTCAAATGCTCTCCACGGCTTCGGTGGTATACCTATAGCCGGTGGTATATATTTTCAATGACTCTGAGACATAATTGAGGTTCAATGTCCCTAATGTGCCGAATTATTTTATCCTTTAGCTCTTGAATTATTTTTGGCTTATTAACATACACTTTTTCTTTAAATATCGTCAAAGAAAGAAGTCATGGCGGCCAATTAACACTACCATTGAATTTCTAGCATAATAGAGCTATTGTTTCGTTGGCTGTGTGGCAAGTGGTACCATCCTGTTAGAATCACATATCTTGCAGGTTAATATTCTCAAGAAATTCATTATCATCTTTTAATTGTTGGGGATGATGAAAAGTCAAGGTTAATGGCTCTACTGCCACACTATCACAAACAGCAGCAATGTTTTCCGCACATTTCCTAGAAAACCGCTTTACTGAAATTTCTCCCGATTGTAGACACATTTGGTCGAAAAAAATTACAAGCTTTACGAAATGAATTATGATTTGAAAGCCAATTTTCGTAAAACACTTAAAAAATCTTAATGCGCTACTCAATTGTGTACCTCTCCCTATTTAAATTTGTCAAGCACTGAAACAAAGAAATGTCAAATTAAGCTGGGAAAGTGTGATTCACAATTAACATTGTGCATTCTGCTTGGTCCACACTTTAGATGTACTGCTCTTAGGTAGAGCTTGAAAGCATGTATTTGCACCTGAAAAACTGAATTCTCTAAAGACATGCTGCCAAATAAGCTTTTCATGTAAATATTCTCCAAGCATATTATAAAGGATAGTTGATGGGAGTGTAGATTTTAATTATACAATCCCAAGACAACAGTCTGAACTTGCTTTTACAAAGGTGAATACTAAAGTAAAATTTTTTTTGTGATTTTTAAGTTCTCAACGCAAGATAAAAATACAAAGTAATTTAGGTTTAAGCAAATGCCCTTGCTTTTATACTGTCAAGCATTTACATCCGCTTAGCCCTACCCAGCCATACCCAATCAACCTTATTTGGCAATGTGACCCTGAACTTTTGCGTAAAGTTGTATTTGGTCTGATAGGGATCGCTTAAGTTTACAAATTTCAAACTGACAACTGACATGAACTGCAACGCCCCTTTCTTTATGAATAGATTAATTTAATTTCAAAATTAGAATTTTAATTGAAGTAGATTTTAAAAATTTTCTATGACTGTTTGTGGTGGGAACTTTGTGTTTCATTTTCTAAATGTTTTGTCAGTTTTCTCCCAATTGTTTATATCAATTAAAGTCACTTTAATCAACTTTCATATAAAAGTCTTCCAGCACCATTAAATAAGATCATGGATGAAATTATTTTGTAAATTAGTGAAATTAATAAAATTAAAAGTAAAAATGTAATTAAACAATTGCATTCTAGTATTGAATTTTCATTTCATCAGTTTGTTTATTAAATTCTTGAAATATTTCATTAAACCAATGAAACAAATTCAATAAACTCATTGGCTTTTGGAAATATACTTAAATTGTAAGGTACAAATGATGCGACATAAACCCAAACTGTTACTCTCTTACTTCTTTTACATGATTAAAATAAAAATGTTTCTGCATATGCTAGTGACAACAACAAAATTTATCAACAGCAACTCACATACGACAGACAACTACCACAATTATTATTTTATATCTTGTTTCTGGTTTTTGTTTTTTTTTTTTTTTTTTTGCTTTTTTACTCATTTTAACTCAGTTGCTGTGGCAGTGACTGTAACTATAGATTTTATGTTGCGCATGTGCTCTTTTTGCTGTGCATGTTTATGTTTATGTTTCATTGCTGTATTTTTGTTTTTGTAGTGCGTATGACGATTTTTGTTGTTTGTCGGGAATAAAACTCGATCAACAAACGTCTTGCAGTCACAGTTTACCGGTTGCCTTCTGACCGATCAATCGATCGTTTTCAAGTGGTCTAACTATTGAAGTGAAATTGAGAAAAATAAATAATAAAAAAAATAAACAACAACAACAAAAATAAAAAAACCTTGTGCCAAAGAAACAAAAGGATATTCTGTGGAAAACATAATTTTATTTAAAAAAATAAAAGAAATTAATTAAATCATGTTTAAGTTTATGTGTCTATTCGCCCTTGTGGCAACATCCTCTGCCGCCAGCCAAAAAACCAACGAAGCTGATAGTCTACTGACAAGTGCCTTAAGAATGGTTAAAGATTGTGGTGATCGCTCAGTGGTTTTATGTTTAAAGGTAAGACAGACAGACAGACACGCATCTGTGGTATTAAAAAAAAAAACAACAATAACAATAATCAGCATTATTTAAACCATTAAATTTAATTCAAAAGAGAAAGAGTAAAGGACAAATGTGCACATGAAATAAAAGTTAATAATTAAGTATGTGTTGTTGTCATATACACTTGTGCATTCAATTCATTCCCGTGAAGAGCATACCGGCGTGCTGTCGTTATTAACAGATTTATTATAAAATGAAATATTTTAATTATATGATTGCTGCTAAATTAATGCAATAACTTTAGCGATAAAGAGTGCTTCCGAGGATTTTGTAGATGAAAACAAATTTAAAAACAATTTCTCTTTTCACAAAAACTTTATTTTATTAAAACGATTTTTATTGATTAATTTAATTAATTAATAAAAAAGACTTATGCAACAAATATTCATGTAAATATTTATAAAAAATGTTTAAAATAAAATTAATTTAAATTTTGTGATTTAAAAAAAGTTATTATTCAGATGCATTAGTGCAATTTAGGAATAATTTTAATGATCAAAAATAGGGCTTTATGGTTAAACCTTAAATTAAAAGATTCCCATACGTTAAATAAAGTCTAGCTGAAAATGGAATTTACGCTCAACTATTAATAGCGTTGCTTCAGTTCGACATTGCGCTTCAAGATCGTACTCAAAAATTCTTCTAGCTGGAGCATCTCCATTCATACGCACCTTTATGCGCTTCAACAAATCAGTGTCGGCATACAGCTCATGTAATTCGTGGTTCATACGATGCCGACAGTTAATATATTTTACAAAGAATTTTTCTTTCGAAAACTTTAAAAACAGCTTCAATTGCTTGCGCAAGTACCCATGTTGT
The DNA here is from genome assembly GCA_947397855.1 of Thelaira solivaga. Classification (NCBI taxonomy): domain Eukaryota; kingdom Metazoa; phylum Arthropoda; class Insecta; order Diptera; family Tachinidae; genus Thelaira; species Thelaira solivaga. Next base: position 21,856,107 of record OX377610.1, read on the forward strand.
ACATGGTAATTTGTAGTCTTTTTGGTTGTTGTACGCGGTATTCATATTTTTAATTCCTAAAGTTAATCGAAAATTACTGAATCACATATTCATTAATGCAAACAGAAAAAAAATTTAGTAGAAAAATGAGCATGTCGGACCCTTAAAAGTTACTGAATCTTACTACAAAAATAAATTTTATTTAAATTTAAAATCTTGTTATTTTTGAAGTTTAACTTGTATGGCCGCCAACAGCCCTCATGGTTCTAGACCCCTTAGTATTCAGGTATCTAACATATCAAATCTTTGATAACTAAGTTAGCTCGCCCATAAGATATTCATTAAGGAATGTGTAGCTTGAAAAAGAAAGAATGTGTGCTCGCACTCGGCAATCCAAAAACTACAGCAGTATATATTATAATGTTGGTGTGCGTACTAATTATCTAGTAAACCATAATCACTACCACTAGTCTGGAAATTATTCTACTTATTTACGTTCAACAACAGAGCGTCAAATCCTGTAAAGAGCCAAGTGTCGGCTCTAATTTATAACACAAAATTACGAGCTTGAAGTACAAAAATGAATAAACAAGTTTCAAATTATTAAACTTGTTTAGCACCAGAGGCACTAAAATGTTGCATTAAAAATGAAACAGACATAGTGCTGGTTTACAGAATTGTTTAAAAATCCTCTTCTTCCGTATTAAGGTTGTACAAAATATTTTCATAAATTATATATTGCTTACAGGAAAATTGTACTCTACTTAAGCCTAGTCGAACGGAACAATATGACAACAATTGTACCTTCATATAGTTATCAACAGGGCTATGATTTTTTTTAGTGAAGGTATTCTTTTACATTAAAGAGCTTAAAAAACTCATTATTAAATAAACAAAATTAATTGTAATAATATTTGATTGAAAATTGCAAAATCAAAGTGAATTCACGTCACACACGTGTACATACTCGTACAATGTAATTTTTATAAAAAATTAGTTTATCGTTGAACAAAGTAAATAAACGTACACATAATTTATTTTTTTTTTTTCATTTTTAGGACTGAAGGTATAGCCTTTTAGGGGTATAAAATGATAAAGGGCCTAAATCATGGGCTAAGATATTTTTCTAAAATTTTAAAAATGTAATTTTAATTTAAAATTTGGAGCTGTCACAAAATCTCACGTTTCTATTGCTTATGAAAAAAGAAAAAAACTATTACAACTTGAAAACGAACAATTGTACCTGTTCCGCTTGACTAGGGTTAATAAGTTTTCGTTTAAGACACTTAATTTTTCTGAACCAGTTGTTTGTTTAAGTTACAGAAACAGCACATTATTTTATTTTGAAATTTATTATTCAAAAATATATTTTTTATAAATATATTTTTTGGGCAGATCAATTTTTACAATAAAAAAATGTTTGTTATACAATATTTTAACCACTTTTCCTAAAAAAACCATAGTCTAAACTTACAACATATTATATCATCTAAGCCTAAAAAAAATTTAATAATTAATTGTTGCACATTGGGTTAATAATTATTAAAATATTTACGACCATACTCTAAAAAAATTTATTATAAATGAGAGTCTCCCTGTAAGATATGACATATAAACTTTAAAATAAAATTTATGAAAATTTTCGATAACGTTAAATTTAAAGTCTACGTTTATTTTTTTTATAATTTTTTTTTAGTTTCTGTTGCCCACAGTGTTTTAAATTTTTAATTAAAAAAAAAAAGAATTTTTAATTACACAAAAAAAAAAAATTATTTAATTTTGAATTCGATCTTCGTCTTTAGTTTGTAGACAAAACTTTTCTAACAGTTTTCTTTAGCTTCACTTATTAAATTTGAACCGCCCTAATGTAATGTAATGAAGTATTTACTTCACTCTACTTTCTATAATTTTATTCAGCCTTATAAATATTTATACACACACACACACACATTTTTATTTATATAAAAATACTTTCATTGCAGGAACGTGCTCTTCATTATTTTGATAGTGAGAATGGTGATGTCAAGTTAACTGATGGCATTTCTCTGGTGAAAACTGATGATATACCTGTTGGTCGTTCTCTTAATGAAATTGTATTGCCTGAAGAAAATGAAGCACGTGAAAATGAGGTTGACACTTTATTGGTTGAACGTATAGCACGCTTTTTTGGCACTCACACTTTACAATTTAAAGTACCAAAGGATTCTATACAGGATATGCAACGTGCTCTTGAAGAATGTAAGTGTTAAAGCAAACTAAATAATAAAAAACAAAAATGATAACAAAATTAAGTAAATTTTGAATTGACAAGAAAAGAAAATTGTGATAATTATTTGTTGAGCATCAACCATTAAAATCAATAGTGTCATAATTAAAACAAACTTTTTTAATTTCTTTAAATTTCTTTTAAAATTCATTAACATCGAGAGTGTTATAATTAAAAAAAAATTTTTTTAAGTTAAAGGGTCAATTAATAAGCCTTTAATAAAAACTCCAAAAATGCATTTTTTTAAGTTAAAAATTTAACTTTTTCAAAGTCCATTAAAATTAATATATCGCTCATTTACTTTAACTCGAACGATATTTTTTTTTAGTTTAATTTTTTTCAAAGCTTTACTTTATATTCTGTAAAAATATTAAAAAAATATATTTTAATTAAATGTTTTTCTTTCGGTATAAAATATTATTCCCACAAGAAAAAATTACAAAATTTAAATGATTCTGTATTAAAATTATGAATTATTTATGAATTTTGACACTATTGAAATAAATAAGCGATATGCTATTCGTGGAGGAAGAAGTGTGGAAACAGAGTTGGAAAATTTACTTTTACTAAGGTAGTTTTTAAAAAAGAAAAGAGTATACAGAAATACTCCAAAAGAGACTGAAAAAGTATCGTTGATACAAATTTTCTACTCATATCGTAGGAATATTTTATAATTTCTAATTAATTTCTGTTCAAATTTCATCATCTTGAAGAAAAAGTACCATTTTTGTTAAAAAAAGATACTTAAATTTTCCATACCTGCTTTATACACAGGTTGATTGAACTAGAGAGGAAAAGAAATTTATTATTTTATTTGTTTGAAAGTTAATTCTACCCAAGACAACATTAATTTAGGTTAAATGAAGATATTTGTTTGTTTGTTTCTGTTGTGCTAATACAAGCCAACAGCCAGGCTGTGTTTACATTTATACTATAAAAATCCTGTTTTTTATTTATGTTTCTTTGCTTAAGCATCACTAAAATATGTAAAAGTAAAAAGAGAGAAATATTAAAGCCTGATTTTCAGCAAAACAACTGAAAACACTACTGGTTGCTGTTGTACTCGTAGTAGTATTGATTTTGAGGTCACTGTAACGGAGATAAAATAATTTCTTTGCTTTCATCTTAACAAGCTAAGAAAAAATAAATAAATAAAATAAAAAATTCTGTGTTGTGCCACAAATGAAACGCTTTCATCAATTCCGGTTTCAGTTTATTAATTAGAGAGTTACAAATTCCAATTAAATTAAAAAAGAACGGCTACTAAATATTTATTATAAAAAAAAAATAATTAAAATGACAGCATTTAAAGTGAAAACAATAAACACTAAAAATTTATTTGAAATTAAATATTTTCACTAACAACCTAACAAATTGTCATGAAGAATTTTAAGTTTTGAAAAATTTTACCAAAAAGATTTTCGTTTGTAATCAGAAACAAAGAAATTATCATTTATATGGTGTGAGACAAAGTATTCCATTACCTAAAAAAAATTTAAAATTTTATTCACATACCCAGGAGTATTATTTTCAAAGTCTTTACTTTAATTTTTGTTTTTTAGAATAAATTAAGACGTTTAAATATTTAAATTTTATCCCATAAACTCTTAGCTAAGACTAAAAAAATTTAAATATAAGCTGAGCGCTTTAACATCTAAATAAATTAAAAAAAGGGAAATTTTAAAACTACACAAAAATATTTCATTTAAAATTATGAGGAAAAAGTGAAATTTATTTTATAATCTGTTTTACATAGAATTCACATAAATAATCATACAAGAAAATTTAAATATTGAAAGCTTCAAATAAAATAAAAAACAACATAAAATGTTACCAGAATGGCTTAATAAAAATCAAATAATTTTCACTAAAAATATATATAAAGAAATTTTCTCAAATAAAAGTGAAAAGAAACTTTCTTACATAAAGATAAAAAGATAAATCGAAATACAAATAATTATGCAAATTTTTAAAATATAAGATCAGCATTTCTCTACATAAAAACGAATAAAATGTAAAATTTTTCATGATGTTTTGTTTTCCAGAGAATAGAAAATCGGTATTACAGCTCTAAATAAGTAGAAATAAATTAAATTTTGGACAGTATTACTGAATCCTGGTTGATTCAACTAAAAAATTTGTTTATCACAACTGAATTTTTGATTAGTGTTAACCTTTATCTCAATCAATTTCTTGACTTAGTCGGAATTATTGTTTAACTATAGAAAACGAATTTAAAAATTAGAAAAATTTTTTTTTATTATTTAAAAAATTCCGCTGTTACCTTAGTGTGTGGTATTCCACACATATGGAATATCTATGTATTTTGCAGGCTAAAACTATTTTTTCGTCAAATATTTCTGTCTCAATACTCTGTATTGATATTTCCACTGTTTAGGATGCTTATTCCGCATTTTTCAGCTGGTGGACAAATGCACCTCTTTCCTCTTTTAACAGAAACGACAAGCATCATGATGTAATTAATGTCACAAATGAAATGATCATTAATGGATGCCCCCTTGATTAGTAGGTAGCGTACGGGGTTATCGCAGGTTTGATACCTGTCTAGAGCCTGGGTGTTCTCTGCAGAGAGCCAAGAAGGTTCGCGGATTTGTGTTAGTTTAAAAAAAGATTTAAAAAATGACTCCTTCCAATTAGTCCTAGATCTTCTCAGATAATGTTAAATATAATGAAATGCCTTCATGAAAGTATTAAATCTGATAAAAAATTAGGCAGTAGGGTAAAGACTGAAGTGAAGGTTAAATATAATTCTCACAACCAAATTGTTTTCTACATGTAGTCCCATTAGATTTACAGACTGATGGCTCTATCTCTTTTTTTAATTTAAGAAATTTAACGTTAAAATTAATTTCTAAAAGTTTAATTTGATTTTAAAGTCTTTCACAAGAAAATTACACCAATAATTCTTTTACAATTTCCAGACTTTTGGCAGAAAATGTGAATATGTTGCTTCCATAGAATTTTTGGCACATAAAAAAAAAACAAGAGAGAAAATTTTTGGTTATAATTCATTATCCACAAGCGATATCCCATTAAAGTTTCTGTTAAATTGTTTTCTTAACTATATTTATGTGATTTTGCATTTCTGCTAACGCTATATTGAATACATATTTATTTTAATAGCGTCTTGATACAATTTTTAATAACCTACTTTTTTTCTCAATGATTCCAACAAAAATATTTTAACATTTGTGCTGTAGGTCGACCACCTAATACAATATTATTTTAAGGATACTATTAGTAAAAAAAAACTAGACACTCATCAGACATTGAATTTTTATATGTCATTTTTTCTCTTTGGCCGAATTCTCAATGGCTTGCAAAATGTATGAAGCAAACACATTTAGTGCGGATCGATTGTCAAAGCGTGTTAAATATGTAGTGAAGTTGGCTGCAAAGTAATTTTTTTAAATTATTGTTTTGGTTATACTGGACGATATGATAATTTAGCTAAGTCAACACTGCTGTGACTAACGTTAACGCATAAATTACAAGCTTTAAAAAATATTACTCTTATTAAGCAAATCGGTTTAAATCAACATCTATTTATCAACATTTCTAAAAGCTTTCGAAGATTTTATCTAAAAACCGATTAAACTGAAAATACATGATATCAAATTGTTTAACAAAAATTAATCTTTTTTGGTGTTTAATTCCAATTATGTTGATTTTCTAAATAAATTATTTGCCATGACAAATATCCTAATGAATAATTGAAATTTTTTTACTCAGAACAATAAGTACAAAGAAGGATAACATGTCCGTATGGACTATTTCACTGAAGCAACTGCTGCATTTAGTGGATTACTCTTAAATTTCATAAATTATATAATTTAAGCTTTAAACTAGTAGCGGAATTCAGTAACTTTTATTAAGAACATTCAGTAACTTTTGGACAAATCGTTATTTACGATGAATTTTTATGTTTTGTTAACTTTGTAGCAATCTGAATACCGAATTCGATAAAATATCGTTATACGAAAATATCCGATACGAATGTTCATAGTAAAAGCTACTAAATCGCACTACAGAATGCATTTTCTTTTATCAAATATTTTTCTACAGTGAATTAACTATTAAAAGGAATTAAATCTTAAAGCTTAAGTTCATAAAAAAAGAACTTTTAAAAAAATCCATTCTAACTTATTAGGTATTTCATGTTAACGTAATTAAAATGTAGCCACAGCATTTAATTAAAAACAACTGCTTATCATTCCACAACAAATAAGGAAAATAAAGAAATTTTAATAAAAAAAGAAAGAACAACTAGTTTCACAAAATAAAAGAAACTTGATAAATTAAATTTAAATGTGCCACTTGACGCTCATATTTTGTCTCAATAGTTTTCTTTGCATTTTTTCTTTCTCGATTTTTGGTACTTGTTTGTTTAAATATGTAAATATGTATGCTTTTTGGCTAAAAATGTCTACAAAACTTTCCAAATTAAGTTGTAGTGAACGTGACATGAGCATGAAATAGGAAAAAGCTTAGAAAAAAAAACACAGTTTTTTAATATGAGGAATAGAGGAAATATTTTCAAGCTTCAAAAAATATAATACTTACTAATAAATAAACTGTTTTGTAATCAAATTTTTAAAGCATTTTCTTTTTACAGTTCCCTATATATAAATTTCTGGTAAAATTCAGAAATAAAAAATATTAAAATTAAATTACAAAACTTCTCTTAAATTGAAAAACTATTAATTTTCGTTGACTTGTTTTGTTACATGTAGGATTAGGTAGTGGCTAAGGTTAAAAATACTTAAAACTAGAATTTTCTTATGTTAAAAGCCTTTAAAACTATTAAAAAAATTAAATTTTTAAATAATTTCTTAGATACCTGTTCAGCAACGTTAAAGCGAAATATTTAGAAAGTAACATTAATTTATTTTTAATTAAAAAATTAAATTAATAATTGATTAAATATTTAATTGAATTAATTTTATATATAACTAATATGATTATTTTTTAACTTAACTAAAATTTTTTCTGTAAATTAACTAACTTTTGTTTGAGTTTCTCTCCCCCACAAGGAGGTGCCAATGAGGTACACTTGATTAAATAGTTTTTTTTTTGCTTTTTATCAATAATATGGAAGCCAACCATATTTTTTTTTCAATTTGATAACTAATATTATATATTGAAAAGAAGAAAAATTAAAATTAACCCCAGATACTGATTGGGTGGGGCCATCACTGTCAGAAAAATCTCTTTTTTATTTTATCAGCATAGTTTAAATTTGTTTTTTTTTTTTTCTTCAAAATTCTTTGCCTACTATGAGCGAATGGGTAATCCGTCCGCGTTATTTTCATGTTTATATTTTTACTTAATATAATTCAAAAGAATATATGTGCTGAAATGGTAATTAATCCATTATTGAATTCATCGCTATCATCTGATGAAGAAAACGTGATAAGTTAAATTATTTTGAAACAAATTAAATTTTTTTAGTTTTTACATTTTATTTTAATTTACTCATCTTTACTATAGGAATAAACTTAAGTTAGTAGTGCGATTCAGTTACTTTTATTACGAACATTCATAATGAAAAAACAAGTATAACGATATTTTATAGAATTCGACAAAAATAATCGAAGCTTGCGACGAAGTTAACAGCACATAAATAAAAATCGCAAATTACGATTTCTATCGTACCGAATATTTTTGTAGGAAACTTACTGAATACCGAATTCGATAAACTTGTTTTTTCGATACGATTGGTTGTATTAAAAGTTACTGATTCGCACTACAGGTGTTCAAAATTAGGGGATCCAAAATTTGTATACCCTTCCTGTAAGTAAAAAGTTATATATAAGTTTGAGATTCCATTTGGCAATTTCTACACCTTACATGTGCCTCCCTTTAAAGTTTATATATCCTGGACCAAAGCGATCGATTTAGCGATGTCAGTATAGTGGTTGAAATCAACTTTCGGAAATTCTTAGCACTTACGAATGAGCTTAACGTACCAATCTGACAGTTTTTTCTGTCTTTAAGTTGCTATTGAATCAAAAGAATCGGTCTAGAAATAGCCGAGAAACATTAAAAGTACAACCAAAATTTTGGTTTTTCATTAATTTCTGTTTTGTTTTTTTTTTTACGGAAATATTCAAGCCATTCATGTGCATAATGTTTGTGCACATAAACACGAAACCAGGCAGTCGGTCTAATACAAATGGGTTTATGTATGTCTGTCTTTTAAATGGCTTTTGCGTATAGAGCAAACAGGGGAAAAATTCAAATCTGCCTACATCCAAGTGAAAAGAGCAAATTCATTTAGTTGTCCATAGAACAGCGACCGATGAATATGTACGGATGTTTAGAAAGTTTTTTTTTAATTTGTTTTTTTTTTTTACAAAATCAATAATGCTTTCTGAAAAATATTTCATGCTAAATAATGCATTTAGTAATATTTATTATGAAAAGACATTATGATGCTTTTCATAGTATTATAATAGTAAACCCAATGATAACATCAAGTATCAAATATTTGTCATTATGCTAACTGGGTTGTTCTCTTACAATTTATTTTTCTCTCACTAACACTATCATAGTTAAAATTATGCCCATCTAGAGCTACGAATGCAAAAATTTTATAGCAAGAGAGAATTTTTTGGATATTTTCTTTTTAATTTAAACAAAATAATCATTCAAGAATCTAGTTTCGGTTAAAAACATTTTAAATTATATTAAATTTATTTTGCATTCTTATGTACTGTTGTTTATGCCAAACAAAAATTTATGACAAAAAATTGTTCGTTTCCTGTAAATGGCATATAAAAATTTCTTAGAAAGAGAATTTCCTTTTTTAAATATATAAAAACTAAGTACCTACAGTCATCTTTTTGGCTTCAAAAGTTTCAGAATGTGTAAATTTGGACTTTTTTAATTGAAATTAATTATTTATTTTAGGTAAATAATTTTAATAAATATTCGCGATTTCATTAAAAATCTTTTTATATATTATATTTTTTTAATATTTAAAGAGAATAGCAAAACTGAAAGTATGAATTTTTGGCTATAATAGTGAGGTATATAACACATGGGCTGAAAAGTCCCGGGCCTAACAAAGAAAACACAGTTTTTTGGGTTCAAAATTAGCTTTATTCATCAACGTAATCTCCATCAAGAGCAACGCAATCATTCCAGCGCCGATCTAACATTTCAATACCACTTTTGTAGAACGATTTATCTTTTACCTCAAAATAGGCCTCAGTTTCAGCGATAACGTCTTCATTTGTGAGAAATTTCTTACCGGCGGGCATTTTTTTCAGGTCTGCGAACAGCCAGTAGTCGCTGGGAGCCAAATCTGGCGAATACGGTGGATGTGGGAGCAATTCGACGTTCAATTCATGTAGTTTTGCCATTGTTTTGATTGACTTGTGACACGTTCTCATTTTTGGTCAACAGTGAGCAAACGCGGCACCCACTTTGAACAGAGCTTTCTCATAGTCAAATGCTCATGCAATATAAAGCCAACACGTTCTTTTGATATCTTTACGATGTCAGCTAACTCACGCAACTTCACTTTTTGATCATTCAAAACGATTTTGTGGATTTTTTTTTATATTTTCTGGTGTTACCGCCTTATTTGGATGTCCACTGCGTTCTGCATCATCGGTGTCTCTACGACCACGTTTGAAGTCAGCAACACAACGTTTTATTGTTTTTTCTGATGGAGTCCCCATAACACTTTTCAAGCCATTGCTTCGCTTGAACGGTATTTTTTCCCATCAAGAAGCAGTGTAAAATTAAAACACGAAATTGTTTTTGATCCACTGTTTTGAAAATAACAAAAGTAGCACAATAACTCACAAACTAATGAATAGAATATCATGAAATTCTAACAGCTGTCTTTTGAAGCTTAGTATTAACTGAAAAAAGGTGACTGCAATAAAACCAGCGCCATCTATGTGTTAGGCCCGGGACTTTTCAGCCCATGTGTTAAGAGTTGTCACAGCCGAATTTAGTTTGTTAAATATCAGCAGTTAAAAAAAGAAGAAATGAGTCAGCGGTTATTTTAGTAAAATTACCGCTGACTCATTTTTTAAAAACTAACTGCTCGTATACGTTTTGTTTTTCAAATATTAATTGCCACAAAACAGTAATATAACCAGACATTTGTAAATATAAGCATAATAAGACGAACTTTTCTTCTTTTTCTTTTTATGTTTCTCTGTTAATGTATGCCGACTGTGTAACAATTTATTTGAATTTCTTAATTTATTCCAATTCTTTTTTTTTTCTATTTCATTCACATTTTCAGCTCGCGGCAAAAAAAAGGAAAAGAAGAAGTATTTGATGCCATTGTTGATGCTTTTTAAATTGAAAATGGCTGCCTTATTGCCGTTGGCTATTGGTTTCTTGGCTTTGTTATCCTTCAAGGCTTTAATTGTTGGCAAGATTGCTTTACTGTTGGCCACCATAATTGGCTTGAAGAAATTATTGGAAAAGAAGGATAACTATGAAGTTGTTTCCCATCCACATGCTGCTCACTACGATGAACATAGTTATGGGCGTGCGTTGCGCGATGCTCAAAATTTAGCCTACAGTGCCTACAAGAACTAAACAGCTTTCACATAAGATTTTTCCAAAAACAAACAAACAAAAATCATAATCCCTAAGACAAAGTATATATGATAGGGTTTTGTTACAAATATGCGTCGTTAGCAAAAAAACAAAGTTGATTTAATGTTAATATTAATAATTAAAATAACTTAAATAAGATAATTATTTATTTTTGCGCATTAAAAAACTAAGAGCCTCTGGGAGTGCAACACATCCTGAATTTATTTAATTAATTTATATTTCTTTTTATATAATTGTATTTATTTATTTATTTATTTATTTATGTAATTTATTTAGTAGCATGAAAAGAGAATTGTATTTATTTTACGCGAGACAAATTAAAAAAAAAAAAAACAAAACAAATTTATGTATCTAAACAAGTAAAGATAATTTAAAAAGCCATGAGTTTTCAATAGTTTTTTGCATAAGCAAAAGCAAATTATAGGAAAAAATTTTAAAAATTTTAGTAACTTCTAACAATAATAGATAATTTAAGTTTCTCTTAAATAACTTTATCATGTTAATGCAATACACAAGAGGCATATTAAACAAAGCAAACATATCACTATTGACAACAGCTGACAAATGAATATTTTGTTTTATATGCTTTTCTGTAAAAACTATCGACTGAATGAAACTCTTTCTACACATAAATAATTTTAGTATTTACGCCTTCTTGAACGTCTTTAACTAGTTTTTAATTTAATAGCAATCCTTTAGACAAACACTGCTTTTATTTATTTCTTTTGCTCTCTTTCTCTTATTCTTTATTATAATTTTTTACTGTTAAAATATTCTATCAAGTACAAATAAATATATTTTTCCTTTTAAGTTTTTTTTGTTTTTTTTTTTTTTACTTTTGATAAGCTTTTGTGCTTATAGATTTATTTGTTTCCTTTTAAAGACTATTTCCATTTTGTAAAGAATACACTGAAAGAAAAATGTGGCATAAATCCAATATAAATATAACGATTTCTTTTAATATTTTCATTTAATTCAGTACAATATTTCATAAATTTGAGAATTAAATGAATGAATATTTCATTAAATTAATAAATTTTATTTCTTTAAATGAATGAATAATTCATTGTATTAAGGAAATTATTTAGTTTCACAAATTAATAAATACTTCATGAAATTAATGAAATATTACAAAAGTCTAATAAATCTTCTCTTTGTTTACAAAATAATACATTTTTCATTTGATAAATGGCAAAATTTATAAGATTATTGAACAAAATTTTCTCAGTGTATTGACTTTCTGTTGACTCTTTTTTTTATATTATATCTTCGTAAATAACTAATAAACTTTCAAATGCAGTTTGTTTTAGCTTTTCAATTTTGACATTTAATTTATTTTTATCAATAAGTTTAACTTGAACTTTCATAACTTTTGTATTCAATATAGAAACAGACACATGCACAAATTTACCATAGTTTTCTTATTTAAATGAATAAACTAATAGTAAATTTAAAGTAAGAGTTTTATATTATATAAAAAAATATTAAAATTAAATTTATTTTATTCTCTTTATCCCTTTTGTATGTCAATAATAAAGAAAAATTATGAAAAACTTTACTTTTCAAGTGTTTTATTTAAACTCAATCGGTTGATTCACAGTCAAAACGTCTTAAAGTCATATTATTTTATGATAATTTAACAAAAAATGTTTTTGTTATTCAAAGAAAAAATTTCTAAAATAAATTGTGTTCTGAAAATCAAGTGATTTTAAAATCACACATGTGATTTTGTGCTGCTCTGTAAATCAAACTGCTTTTGTGTGTTTTGGTGTAATTTTATATTTTCAAAAGCACAAGAAAACAGCTGATTTTTTAGTTTTCATCGCAAAAGAACACACGAGAGCAAATAAATAATTTTTTTAAATGATTTTCTTTTATTATGTAACTATTTTTTTTAACAAAATTAATAAAGAACATATTGAATAATTTATTTTAAGGTTTCGTTCTATAATAATCGGAAAAAAACCAAGTGATTTGTGAAAACGTAAGTGTCAATAAATGATGTGCACAGAACACCTTTTTTGTGCTTTCAAATCACACTGACAAAATGTGATTTTCAGAACATGCCTGATAATAAGATTTTTCTACCGTGTTTAATATTTTGTCATAAGTACTCAATAGACTCAAATTTGAAATAACATACTAAGTTATGAGGGGTTGCTCACATCAGTCATATATATTCGTATTGTTTTTTAAAACATATGACTTTTGACTACTGAGTGCATCCACTAGTTATGTTTATTTTGTAGACAATGCAAATGATTGCAGAATGCATTATTCTAAGCAACAACAAAATGTAGAAAGCATTCAAACTTTGCTAAAATATAATTAAACATCAAATAACAAAGAAATGTCAAACAAATTTAAAGTTGCTAAATTGTTTGGAAAAATTAAATCATCAAGTAGCATTGACTGACTATCAAGCAAAAAATTAAGCTGGACTAGAAGAAATTATATAAAGCACATCACGATAGAGAATCACTTACAAGGCATGATATTTGTTCGCTATGAGAACCGTAGAAGCAAAAGCTTTAGCTGCCTAATAATAATTATTTTATACTTAATTTGTTTCGATTTAATATAAAGAAATCTGTAGTTAAAAAGCATCAACCACTTCAGTCACAAAACTCTGTTGAGTATGAATGATTAGGATTTTGTTTAATTTTTACTTTCAATAAAAACCATACGAAACCAGGCAAGCAGGCCATGTATGTACAAATGCTTACGTTAGTGCTTATCGGAAGCAATAAATTTCAAATTGAAACTTCAATTTGTTCTTGTGATAGAATTTTATATAAATAAAAACTATTTTCGTCTTCCATCGTGTTGAAACATGATGTTTATTTAAATGTATGATTGCTGTGAGCAACCCTTTATAACTTAGTGTTCTATTTCAAATTTGAGTGTATTGAGTACTTCTGAAAAAATTTAAACTCAATAGAAAGTCTTATTATTTTAGGACGTTTTTGTTTGAATGAAAACAAAAATTGTTTTAGCATTAAATAATATTACTTTAAGACTTTATGATGGATACAAAACTACTATGAATGCCGCAAATGTTTCTAATGTGTAACTGCTGTTGATTACTCTTTCACAATTTTTTTCGCCACACAATGCACCAGCAAACTAACACCCACACGATATGTTTTAAACTATAGTGTTACAGGAAACCCTATCATGGTGTTGTAGCTTTTAATTACTTTGTCAAGTACATATTCGAATCTGTTATATTTTTTAATACTGATAAGAAAGTATATTTTATACTAAATAATAAATAGACAAAAAACGAATAGCAGAGCAGAAACGTAATGGGTAATTTTAAACAAAATCATTTGTTTCATTTGGTTGTAAATATTTAGCATTGTGCGCTGCCATACGCAGAAAAAGTTACCAGAAACTTGATAACTACAAACACTTAGTTCAAAGCTCATTAGAAACTAATTTTAATTTATTATGTTGCGTGTATATTTTTCCTTAATAAAATATTTATGTGTAACAAATTATTGCAATTAGTTTTTGTTTGTTGTTTCTATCCTTTTCATTTTTTCCAAAACAAAATTTGTATTGGGAGAAACTAACTTAAGTTGTAAAAATTAAATTTCTTGCCAGCAAATGCTTTGAAATACTGTGATGTGGTTCGCAAAATTTAATCTTTATTCATGCTTAATTCCAAGTTATGTTGGTGTATAAAATACATATTTTCCATGATATTCTCATGGAAAATCTCAAAAAATTGCTTACAGCTCTCTGAATCTTCAGTAGATTACTACAAAGTTTTTTGATTATTTTTTGTTAAGCTTTATAATTCAAAAATAATAAAATATGTTTGAAATTTTTTTTTAATTTTTAAATTGTTTGATTGTATTATTTTGGCTGTATAAAATAAATTCAATTTCGGATTTTTTTTTTTGTTTATTCACTAAAAACTTTTTGTTTTCCAACAAAGAGGACACGCCCACTTTTCAATTGCAAAAATAGATAGAGCCACTATCTAAGAGTACTTATTTAGAACGACTAGTTTACTTAATTAGCTACACTTTTTTTCGCAAAAAAATTCCATGAACTACCCCCTTTGCTTTTTTTTTTAAATAAAAAAAATGTTTGCTTGGCCATTTTTGTTTTTTTTTTACTCTGCGTCATCAGTACTGATGAAGTGATCAAAAATATTCTGAAATTATTTTGATTTTATTTTTGCAACCATTTCTTAGTGAAAATGTTTGAATTGTTCATCGCTGGACTAGCCAAGGTTGTCAAATGTAAATTCAGGAAATGAATTTTTAAGGAAATATTGCAGACCAATTTATCAGCGTTGCCAGGAACTAGAAAAAATAAGCTAAATTTCTCTAAAATAAAAAGCTTGAAAAAGCTAAATCACTCACAAAAAAAAGTGCTAGGAAAAGGTTAAGAAGCTGTACTTAAAATTCAAAACAGTAATTAGGCTTTTCATTAAAAATCATGAAGAGAACATACCAGTACAATATCAAAAACTAAAGAAAATAAGGTCGTTTTAATCATGCTTTCCTTTTTTGTCATAACTTTCTGTTTTTTTTTTTAAATGATAAAAAAATTTGTCGCACTATCCGCAAAAGAAAATTACAAGTTAAAGCCAATACGTTTATCTATTAAAGGCAAAAGAAATTAAGTCGATATTTTGAAAACTAAGCAAGTTATGACCAAAAAGGCAACCAGTTCTAGCCTCTTTCCGGCCACTTTTTAGTAGAACTGGTTACATTTTTAATGATTACTTGTTTAGTTTTCAAGATATCAACCTGATTTCTATTGAGTTGAATAGATAAATGTATTAGCTTTAATTCAAAATTTTTTTTGCGGATATTGCGAAAAAAAATTTTTTTCTCAAAATAATACCATGAACAGCCCCCTTTGCTTTTTTTTAAAAAAAATTATAAAAAAAAATTTTTTCTCACTATCCGCAAAAAAAAATTGCAAAAAAGAAAAAAGGCTGTTTTGAAAATGAAAAGAAACTAAGAAAAAAGCTAAAGGCTAAATCATAAATTTCAAGGCTAAATCTAAATGGCAACGCTGATACACACTTAAAAATTCTACATAAATAGTTGATATTCAAATGAGCACCTACCAAGAAAATCGTATCCCTTCCCAAGTATTTGCACTTCATTCTTTTTTGTATCACGACTGATATTCTTGAAAAATTAAGTGGAAAAGCAAGATTCTACAAGTCAAAATTCTATAAAAACTTTTATGTAAAGCAAGACTTGTGGAAATGTAAAAAATTCAATTCGTAAGCCTGCAGCTTTCATTTCTTTGAGAGTCGTTTTCGTATTCTGTTTCATTATTATAATAATTCATATCTTAAATTCATAATTTTAAAAATAATTTTCGGGGAAAAAATTCAATATTTTATTTATATTAAACGGCAATAATAAAGAATTAAAATTAATTACGTAAATAAAACAAAAGTTATTATAAACTTAACAAAGATAAAATAAAGGATATTTTTGTGTTTTTTTTTTTTCATGTATTCATAAATAAACATCAATAGCTTTTACAAATACCACTGCCATAATCGCATTAGCAGTTAATTAATTAATTTTCTCTCTAAATACAGATATTTGCCAATTAATTGAAAGAAATTAATTATCAAAAAAAAAAAAAAAACAAAGACAACAAAAGACGCCAGTTTTTTTCTATTGCGTTATAAATAGTTTTCATTAATAGAATTGATAAATTATTTGTTTGTAATGAGTTTCACAAAACGAAAATGTGTTTAAAGCAAGATAATTTTATTGTTTTCTTTTTCTATATTTTTTTTTGTATTTTCTGCTTTGCCAAACGCATTCTTTTTAAATAAACCACACATGCATTAGAAATTCTACACCTGGTCACGCAACAGTGCTAAAATGTGGTTTTATTTTCTACACCACCACCATCATCATCATCAACAACATTATCATTGCCGTTGCTAACACCGACACTACGTTTTGTATTTATAAGAAACGACAGCAGCAACAAACTACATATCAAAGTGCAATATCAACAAAATTTGTGTGTATTGTCGGCTTTTGTGTAATAAATTAAAAAAAACTTTTACTGCAAGTTCTGCTATTTAAACAAAATGTAGAAGAGAAAAATAAAAATAAAATTTACTCACAAGTAGTATGCATATGTGCACATACATACAACACATGTGGTGTTTGAAAAGAATGCAATCTTTGAATACGTTGAAGATATTAACTATGACTTTTTTCCCATTAACAACAAACAGTTGGTATGAGGTTAGCACCGAGTCGTTTCTGTCACGAAGCACATTCTCTGCGAGTGTCCAGCGGTGGCAAGATGCAAAACAAGCTGCTTGGGTAGCGGGGCATTGGTTCCAGAAGATATAGGCAAGATTAGTCCTACAACAATCACGAGATTCGTAAGAAGTCTCGGATTGTAGTTAGGAACTGGGCTGCCCAATAGATCTTAAAGTTCGCGGTGCGATTATAGCCCATGATGATAATAATAAATAGCACCGAACTTACTCCTAACTCACATGCGTGTAAATGATATGCTAACGAGTTCCCAAGAAATTGCTAATGAGTTGTCAAGCTGCACTAACAAAATCATAATATTAAATAGAAATAAATAAGAATTTTTACTGAAATCAAATAATAAAGTTTTGTGCCATACAAATGAATAAATAAATAAATTGAAAATGGTTTTACAGAAATCTCTAGAATTAAAATTACAATTAGGAGCGCGGACGAGTCACCGGGTCAAAGTGGCGATAATAGATATAATGTAACCCTACACAGAAAAAATTATGAGCAAACTTTTTGCTAACAATTTTTTGTTTAAGTTTATATTTTATTCTATAATATTTTTGTTCAAGTCTATAATTGTTTTTGTTTGATATTTTGCTTTTGTTCATGTTCGCTGTGAAAATGATTTCTATCACGCAAATATTAATTGCGTGTTTGCTTTTACGAATTCTGAGATTTTTCCTATTTCATTTAAAAAATTAAATGTGTATATGAATGAGAAAAAAATTAAAGCCAAATTATGGAATTCGATATCGATTGAAACTTGCATTTAAATTCTACTGAAGTTTCGATTGATATCGAGTACCGTAGTTTGGCCCTTACATATGATCTATTTTAAAAGCTCTCGAAGTTTTTTCTTTTATTAAAATTATTTTAATTCAAGTAAATGTATAACATATTTTTTTTTGCTGGGGATGTCTTTAATTATGGAATATATTGTCCTCCCAACACTGAAACACAATTATAATGCTATTGACGACTGCAAGGCCATTTTTAATTAAGTCAAATTTTTCTACACAACAAAAATATTTTTGTTCTTTTTTACTCTTTGACATTTGAAAGCCCTTTGGCTACTATACGAGTAAATGTTATTAATTAAAATTTTTAACTAAAATGTAAGCATTTTCATATTTTTAAGACACTTATAGTCAAATTTATAAAAAACATTTTAAATTACACAAATTTTAATAAGAAAAACTGTTCTTAATAAAAAAAAATTTTCTTATAAAAAAAAAAATATTGGAGCAGATAAATAATTTACTGCCCGCCTTACATGCCGACTTGACGGCCTTCAATTAGAATCGCCAGCTTCCGTTTTGAGACGCCTACTCGCCAAGACTATATAGCCTGTACATTTTATTTATGCTTTCATAATTTTTAAGTTTTTTTTTTTTTTTATTAAACTTCTATTCTATTTCCAAATAATTTATATTTGTATTCTTTTAAGCAACTGCTAACATCTTCTGTTATAACTATGTACAATAAAATAAAGCGAAAAAAGAAAAATATCCGGTGTCGCTCCAAAAACCAAAAAACGTGGAAAGTAACGACAGTGACCTTCTTTTTGGATGGTTAACGGAATAGTTAAAAATGGTGTGCTGTGTAAAAATTATTAAAGTCATGAAGGGCAAAAATCTAGCAGCTCACTTTAGAAAGACCAGCACGTTCCAAAATATCGAATGTTACAACATAATTCCCTTTTTTGTTTAAAATAATTGAAACAAAAAAAAAAGTACATCAGTTTTTATATAAAAGAAAAACAAATGTTTGAGTAATTTTCAAAGTTTTTAAACGATTTGTTTAGCTGGAACAACAGAAACAGCAATCCAATCATCTCAAATATTTTTATAAAAAATACTTAAAAATATTTTAAAATTTGAGTGTAGACAATTCAATTGTTCATGTCTTGTAAACAACACATTATTAATATTGATTTAAAAAAACAGACAATAGTTTATATAAAAATAATTAATTTAAATTTAAATTAATTATAACGACCTTAGACTTATTTTCCTTATTATTAATTATGATCAGAACTTCAGCTTGTAAAAACCACTAACTTAAATTGAATAAATTTTCAAATAAAGCTATTAAAACTTTTGAAAACTTCAGAAGACTTTAGAGAAAAGCTTGATACTTAAATATCATTTAAATATTATTTTAAAAAAATATTAATTTGAAGTAATTTTAAAAATGGCTTGGAGCTGAGCTGAATCAGACAAATTATTTATTATTTTTTACCTAGATCTTAAAAAATTTTTAAAAAACTATTTACGATTTTATTCAGTTTAATTTTTTATACAGCTTTTAGCCGCGTGTTAAGTCCTAATAACTTGATATTGATTATGAAAATCTGTTATTTTTGAAAGTGTTAGTCACTTTTAAAAAAATAAATCATCGTCAATAAAATAAATCCAATGAAACACTTTTATTAAAATTGTGCCTTCATAAATTATGTGAATAATTGAAATATTTTCTTTTAGTGAGTTAATAAAAAAATTTCATGAAATCAATCCAAATTTTTTCATTAAATCAATGAAATTATTTTATTAAATCAATTAAATTATTTCATTAAATCAATAAAATTATTTCAGTTTTTGAAAAGAAAAATAAATCATCGGTAATAAAATAAATCCAATGAAACAGTTTCATTAAAATTGTGCATTGAATATTTCATAAATTATGTGAATAATTTAAATATTTTCTTTCAATCAGTTGATAAAAAAAATTTCATCAAACCAATGAAATTATTTCATTAAATTAATGAAATTATTTCAGTTTTTGAAACGAAAAATAAATCTTTTAAATTATTTTATTAAATCAATGAAATTATTTTATTGAATCAATGAAATAATTTTATTAAATCAATGAAATTATTCCATTGAATTAATGAAATTATTTCAGTTTATTTCATTAAATCAATGAAATTATTTTATTAAATCAATGAAATAATTTTATTAAATCAATGAAATAATTTTAAAAAATTAATTAAATTATTTCATTAAATCAATGAAATTATTTCAGTTTTTGAAAATAAAAATAAATCAATAAAATTATTTCTCTAAGTCAATGAAATTATTCCATTAAATCAATAAAATTATTACATTAAATCAATGCAATTATTTCATTAAATGAATTAATATTTCATTGATTTATGAAATACTTCAATACTACAGAATTTTTCATTGAATTAATGATCAAATACGGAGGATATATGAACAAAATTGCCTCAGTATGCAAAGTCATGAGTTGAATAAATTTTGCTGACAGAAGCAGTACATAAAAATTTTCCTGTGTGTCTGGTGTACCACCATCTTGACAATTAATTTATTTTGATGCTATAATTTTTACCACTACTGCAACCATCCCACGATATGTAGTTTAAACTTTAAAATGTGGCACAAAAATTTGTTTATGGTATTTTTGCAAGCTCGTATTTAAACCTGCACAAAGATGATTAAAAACGCGTTACCACTTATATTTCTCCCAAAGCATAAAATGTTATTGACTTTCAAGCTTTAACAAGATAAAAAATTTAAGTTAAAAATATTTTGAACAATAACCAAAAATAAGAAGTTGGCTTTTCTATTTAGTTAAAATATGTTATAAGAAAATCAATAAATGATTGCTCTACAAATACATGAAATACGGGCACATGAATTAAGTCTGTTGTTTAGTTTTCAGTCCAACTGATTGCTGCAGTTCAAATGAAATGCATTTTTAATTAAAACAATTATAACAAGGCTAATGATATTGAACTGGTTTCTTTTTCAATTGCAAAATATGTATGCATGTGCGTGCACAACTATAAAGAAAGTTTTTTGTTTTGTTACACTTCGCTATAGTTTTACTTTAATTTTTCTTTTCTCATTTCTCTATTGATTAAAACGCATCACAAATAGAATTTCTAACAATTAATAATAGAAAATTTTAAAAACAACACACATTCATATAAAAAAAAAAAATTAAAAGTTTTTGAAAAGAAAAATTGATACAATTTCTAAATCAAAGCGAATCTATTTTTGTTTCTTTTTTTCTTTTTCTTAATTGAAAATAAAATTTGATTTGCAAAACAACAAGAAACCCCAACAATGGCTATAATCACTTTTGCAAATGCTGTTTGAGGAGTGAGATTGCCACAGCAACCAGCAGTGTGTAACTTTTGTAACTTTTGTTTTATAGTCAGTCACCATGTGACCATCATTGGTGGTGAAAGTGTTTTGTTTTTGGTCTTTGCATTTCTTTTTTATTTCAAAGTCTTCTCTATTGGCATTTCAAAATAAATAACAGTTACTGTTTGCAAATGTTTCCATGGAAAATTAAACAAACAACAACTAAAGGTGTTTTACCATAAACAAGTTAATGCGTTTATACACAAATCTTTTAAAAGTTTAAAGTTTAACTTTAAAAACAGAATTTGAAACCCTTAACCCTCTTACACGAAACCACTTGTCAAATTTATCAACCCTGGCTAATAATAATTAATTATTTTTATTTATTTTGTACAATCTTATTCTGAAAAAGTTTTCCAAGTAGAAGCGAAATATACAAAAAAAAAATGAAGTTTTAAAAACTGTTGCTTCTACAGGATTTAAAAAGCTTTATACTCGTAAGTTTTTATATTTTAAACATTTCAAACTGCCACAGCTGCACAAAATAACGTGCTGTAGTACATCGACAAATAAAATTTCCTTAAGTTTTCCTTGTTTCTTTTTGCTTTTTTTTTCGTCAATCGTATAAACTTTGTAAAAGGTTATGATGGCCATGCATGTATAAAACTAAGATAAAATTTGCTATACAAAATACAAGATAAAAAATATGTAAAGGATTTTCTTGTTGGCACGAACAAAAGCTTATGTGTTGTCTAGATAAAAGAAAATGAAAGTTATGAAGGTTAAAAGAAACGATGGATTTGCATAAAATAATTCAATACAATTTAATGGCATAAAGAAATATTTTCAGTTTTATCAAACACTTGTAATTTTTATTAGAAAGTGCAAAAAGTCCTTTAGGGTTTATTTATTTTGTAATGGTTGGTTAAATGCTTGTTTAAAAAAGAAATATAAAATATTAATTTAATTTTTGGTTGTATAGGTGTCAGGGATGAACAGTTTAAATAACTTTGAAACAAGTTTAATGATACTTTTTTTATTTTGTAAAATTTTTATGAATTATTAAAAATTCTTAAAAGGTTAATAATAATTTAAACAAAGCAAGACTTGTTTACATCTAAAAAAGGATAGTTGTATTGAAGGAATTCGGTGCTGCAAACAAAAATATTATTTGAAGAACTAAATTCTACACCGTTTAATCGAATTTCGATTGTTACAACTACCATTTGGTGTCGAAATGACAACATATGGTTGTTAAAATGACAACATACATTGTTAATTTGGCAATCTTTGTTAATAAGTTGAAAATTTAACATATTATTTTCAATTGCACAAATTTTTTCAACAAGTTGACAACATGCTTTGGCAAAAAAGTCAAACTTTAGCTTTTTATCTAAGTTGACAATCAACTGTTAACGATAAAATTTAAAACACTCGTTGTTAATAAAACAGACAACGGGGGTTGGTATCAAAATGATAACAGACATTGCTGATATTGCAAAGTGATTTTTATCTCAGTGTTTGTATTCAATTTTTTTCCACAAAAACTTCTTAAGCATAACGCTATAGCCCGTTCTTTATAGAAAAATACAGATACAGAGAAAAGAAGACTTGCTGTTCAAGACTTGCTTAGTTCATAGGAAAATATCTTTATTCAAGTTTTGTGTTTTATAAGCTACGTTCACATTACACAAATATTTGTAGAAATAAGCGTAACCACTACTTTTTGCCAATTATTTTTTTTTATCTAACATAACTTGCATTACAAGAAATTGATTCAAGTAATATAAAATGCAAGTTGTATTTCAATTAATAATTAAAGTAATCTAAGCGAATATTTCTTCAAAATATATTTTAATATATAAAATTCGACTGTACGTGTGTTTGATATTATACTCCTCTTAAGCCGCTGGACCGATTTAATTTAATTTCTGTGTATGCCTTTGGGTTACGCCTTGAAAGGTTTAGTGGCACAAATACGTCACACAGGTGGCTTATTTATCTACTACCTGTTTTTACCCGCCCTTGGCCGGTCATTTACTCTTTGAGTATGATTTCTAGAGTAAGAAGATCGAATATACAAAAAGATTATATTTTTGTCAAAACCCAACTAGGATTTTTATGAAAATTCAAATAGACCACGCCCACTTTTAAAATTTTTTTCAATTTGAAGAACGCCTATACGGATTAGGCTAATTTTTTCTTATATGTTATGCCGAACATATATTTTTCCCTTTTAAATGATTTTTAATATAAATAAAAGTTGAAGGCAAAACAACGTTTTCCGGGTCAGCTAGTAAACTTATATGTAGATGACAAGGTGGTTATGCTTATTTCGACAAATATTTGTTTAATGTGACCGTAGCTTAAAACTTTTAATTAAAAATACAATTATACTTCTGCTTTTTATTTTCAATTTATGCATTAAAAAACTTCTTTTTTTATGTTCACCATCTTATAATGATTTTTGTTTTAAATAAAATGCCTAGAAGTAAACTTTACTTAATTTTACTGAAAATGGATATGAAACAATTGCCAAGTTAGTACAATTTGTTTGCTTTTCAAGGAATTTATAAAAAAAAAATTATTTCACAATTATTATGAAAAGCATCAATGAGAATACTAACAGATTTTTCGATGTATCATATCAACTGATTATGCATAAAGAATTTTTATTACACAATTTTTCAGTGAAACAGTTAAATTTCTGGAGCTGGTAAATCACATTTATAGTAAAAAAGAAAATAGTCACTTTAATGAAAGCGAAAATTAGTTTCATTTAAATTTAGAAATTTAGATCTATTGATAGAAACTAGAGCTAAGAAAAATTTTAACGATTTTCTTCATTTTAAAAAACTAAATAAGTTTAATGGCACTAAAATTTTTCTGCTACTCTTTTCCAAAACAAGTTTCTTAAAAAAAAAAATTCCACAAATTTGCTGAGTGTGCAATGAGTATTAAATAAGATAATTTCCACTGAAAGAAAGAAAGTTAATTTTGTCACATTTCAAATTAAGAATACTAAGACACTTACGAGTATAGCAAGTCAGAGAAGTTTTTATTTATTTATACCAGCATTTATAATCGTTACAATTATTTTGTTTGTATGATAATTTGGCTTAATTCGAGTAACTATTTAAGTTTTTATTATGATTCATACAGTATGAGTTTTGAAAAAAAAAAAATTTTCACTTCGTTGGTGCCGTTTAAAAATGTGTATTTATTAAAAATCAGAAAACAGCTTCAAAATAAAACTTGCTTAGTGGGCCAGTTATAATGAAAATAAGTTGCCAAAAAATTTAATCGCAAAATTTTAATTGAAATTATATAATGAGTGAGGCAAAAATAAATAGATGCAGACGTACATAAATAAAATAAGTTATACTTTAACTAAGAAAAAAGAAATAAACCAAATTGAATTACATTAGGAGAAATAGTTAAAAGAAAATACAAGTACAGGGGATACCAAAATACTTATGAAGAAATTTAAAGTTATAGGAAAAAGCAAAGGAGTTTTTAAAGAAATTGAAAATCAGGTTTAGCAAGAGTAGATAAAATAAATTTTGGTGTTAAATCTTTAAAACTTTCGATAGTTAAACATAGGATTTTGTGGGGCAAATAACCAGTTTTTGACTAAAAATTTGGTACCACATTTAAAGACATTCTATCCGATATTTAATATATAGATATTTTTAACTTAATCTCTAACGAAAAGCTTGATATTTGACTTAAATTATGTTAAATTTAACTATCAATAACTTGTTACAATGGACTTTAAAGTTAAAATGTTGCTGTGCTGGGACCATTAAACTCATTTACTCTGAAAAATTTGATAGTTGAAGTCAGACTCTCAAAATTAAGGAAAATATTAGAATAACAAATTAATATTGATTACCGATAACTTCTAGTTGGTAACACAAAAGGTCACAGCATCTTACTCTCGATATAACAAGCAACTTCTTTCGAAAATGTTCAATTATTTCATGCGAAAAATACTTAATTTCGTTCAATATAGAATTAAATGATTTGGTCTCAGGAATATGTGGCTAATTGAAAGTTTTCACACAGTAAATAACAGTTGTGGGACATGCATTTTTTACTATTGAAACTAAGTTTTGATAAAAAAAAACTTTGTAATAGGAGCAATCAAAATTTGATAATAGAGTGTAAGTTCTCTTGAATATATTTTTGGCTGTATCAATAATTTTCTTACGTCATAACTAAAAAATTTTATTATCACAATCAATATTAAGCTTCAATTTCAGATGTCAACTTACCATAAAAAGTTTGATATTATCTGGTTCCTAAACGAAATTTTATTATTCAACTAAATAAATATCATAAATAAAGAACTAAATTTTATGTTTTATTAATGAATTTCTTTTAGTAAAAATTAAAACTTCCTGGTAGTAGAATTTTTACGACTAACGAATTTTATTCGCATAATAGTGCACACAGAAAACAGCTACGATTGTGACAACTAATTTTGTTATCAAAAAAAAAAAAAATCAGTTGAGGTAATAAAATTTGTTGGTTGTTGACATTACAATTCAACAATGCAGTTTTTCAACTGAATTTATGATTGGTAACAAATTTAATTGTCACAACCAATTTTTTTTTATACTGTGGTTGTTTTCAGTGCTTAAAAATTTTAATGTTAACTCAAAACTATTTTTCTACGTAAAGAAAAACACTTAAGGTTTTCTATACAAAAATGGAACACCCTTTATCACTAAAACAAAAAGCACAAATATGGTCACTGACCATGAAAATACAACAAGTATTAGAGCATTTTTGATTACTTGACATGTAAGGACTGAGAATAGCTAAATTGTTGCAAGGCACAATATATATTTATTAATTTTAAATATGTTGTGAGACTCAAATTTGTTGCCTGCCTAAAATTCAGTTATGTTAATTTTATGTTGTGACAATTAAAAATATTATTTAGACGA
This sequence comes from Thelaira solivaga, assembly GCA_947397855.1. Classification (NCBI taxonomy): domain Eukaryota; kingdom Metazoa; phylum Arthropoda; class Insecta; order Diptera; family Tachinidae; genus Thelaira; species Thelaira solivaga. The sequence continues at coordinate 21,882,310 of OX377610.1, forward strand.
CTATATTGCAGATTGTATCAATGAACTTTAATTTTTCAAAAGAGAGTAATTGCTTATTATAGTTGAAGTTTTTATTGACAACAAAATTTTCTTCCCGAAATAAAAATGTCTAGTTCTCTCAGATAGAAAAAAGTAGTTAAAGAGAGAGAGAGAGAGAGGCCGAAATATAGAGAAAAAAGCTGTTGAAATAGTGATCTTTAATATACTCTCACAATTTAGAAACATTTGAAACAATAAGCCATAAAACTCTACTACACACACAGATGACAACTTCGGTTGTAAGAACTTAATTTGATTACAATCAAAAATTCAATTGTGATAATCAAAGTTTTTATTTGTGGCTAGGAAAATTTAATAATAGAGTTAAAATTTTTTTTCGTTTAAAATATTCTAATTTTTATTGGAACAATTAAAAAATTCGACTATCACAATTGTTTATTTAATTTATATGATAAGTGCGTAAGTTATCTAGAAAGTCACATATGAGTAAACATGAATAAATTTTAAAAATTTTGAAACTAAATACACTTAGAAAATTACTTCGATTAAGAGAATTAAATTTGTTTCTAATCAAAAAGCCAGTTGTAATAATCGAATTTTTAATTGTGACAAATCACTAAACTGTGGACAGTATTATCGATTTATGGTTGGTACAACTAAAAATTTTTATTATCACAACTGACAACAAATTTTGTTATCACAACCAACTTTCATTTATTCATAAAGAAGAGTACAATTTTTGAACAATTTTTTAATTTAATGATAATGTGCAGCTAAATGCAAATTATGGAACTGAAATTTCTATTTAAATTCTTAAATGGAAATTTTTATCGTTATGTAACACCGTAATTATCAGAACGCTTAAAAAAATTCTTCATGAACAGGTTGTAGAAGTTAAAAGAGTTTAAGAAATTGATTTCTAATAAAATATTTTACTCAATGTTTTATAATTCATATTTAATTAAAGACACTCTTTAAAACGACATTACAATTTGTGCTTGTATTATATTTATTATCTTTCATTTAAAGATGAAGTTCACTATAAAGTAACTTGAAAAGACTTAAAATGGCAAATGTTACAGACTAACCAACGTTTTATTGTTTGTGGTATGTAATGGTGATTTTTTTCCTGTTGTTAATGTGTGATTTGCTAGTCTACAAATAAAAATTTGCCATTTTTACTGCCTTTTGTTTATTTTGTGGCAAATTACGCACTCTAATGAATGATGATTTTGGCCAAAAATTCATACACATACACAACACAACCAAAAGCACCCACAATAAAACTAAATACCTTAAACTCCCAAATATTTTTTTTGCTTTAATAACAATAATGATGTAAAACTTTTGTTTGTTATTATTCAATTTCTTTTCGTTAGTTAGCACATTTTATTGTTATTGTTATATAAACATTTCTTTCCTTCATAACATGTCTTCTGTTTGTATAAATTTGCTTGTTTTAAGTAAAAAATGTTTTAGTTGATTTAAATATTTCCTAGAGTTCAAATGACAAATTTCAACGGAAAAATGTTTAAGTCTCTTAAATTCGTATTAACAATTTTAAGTTCATTTTATATACTCGAATTTAAGCCAGATATGGCCAACGCAATTGAAAATAATGAAAGTGAGTTTCGTTATTGTTTGCGAAAATCTTTACATCCCAATTTAAGGGAATGTGTTGGTCGCACCGCTATTAGTTTTTTACAACGTTTCGAGGGAGCAGATAATTTTACGTTCGTTGATAATTTAATTTTTGCTCGTGGCGATACGGCAGCATCCCGCTCGTTAGTAAATTTTTTAGATACCGATCCAGTGGATTTTAGGTAAAATTCGAAAATTAAACTTTTATAAAATGAAAAAAAAAAAAAAAAATATTTATTCGTTCGTAAACTAAATAAACAGAGAAGTGTTTGTGGTAAATTTTTTTGCTTTCTAGTGGATGACAAAAAGTGGTTTGAATAAAACAAAACATATTATTATCACTACGGGTCTTGATCGCACTGCAACGTTTAAGATCTATTGTGCAGAAACAAAACATATACTTTGGCAAAACTATTCTCTTAAGAAACAATACACGTATGCTTTAGAACTATTTACAAAAATTATATTTAAAATGAAACAAAAATTTATGCTTTATAAAAACAGGCTGTAAATTACGTTTACATATTTTAATTTTCTTCCTAAATACGTTTTTTTTTCTTTCTTGTGAACTTTAATAGTCGTATTATGATAATTTTTTACCGGAAGTGAAATTAAGTATGAAAATAGAGAAAAATTTAAATTATTACCACTCTTTTAGTGATGCAATCAGTTTCGAAAAATTAGATATAAACGGATTAAGTGATATTTGTGATTTAGCTTAGTATGACAACTTGTTTGAAAAAAATTTAATGTAATAAAAATGTAATTAATTTTGAAAACATGGAATTATACTCAAAATTTGTAAGCAAAAAAATTTTTAAATCTAATTTTTTATAATTAAAAGTGAAACTTTTCGAAAATAAAACTTTTTTTTTTTTCTTAATTTTGGTACTTTTTTTTTAATTAAAAAGAGGCTGAACGCTTGTTTGTATTTATAATTAGTTTTTCTTCAACTGTCATTGTTGGGTATTTGGTAGTTTCGAATCTACCCTTTACTTTCTTTTTTATGCTCTTCACTGTAAGTAAGATTCCGTTTGTAAATTTTACACCGCATATGGGACTCCCTATATTCTGGATTCTAGTAAGTAGTGGAGCCGAATAAGCGATGTTTGTGTGTCTATCCAGCTGTCTGTCTGTTTGTCTGTTTAGTCGTTGAAATCAACTTTTTAAATAAGAATTTGTAGGTTTAGATTGAGATGGGTTTCGTGCTGAAAAAAATTGGCATAAATCAAATGAAACAATTTAATCATGGCATGATAAATTTTCATTATAGAACTGAATGAATATTTCATTGAATTGAAAAAATATTTTTTAGCTTAATAAAGCTGGAAAAAAAATTGTTTTGATTAGAATATTGACAAATTTCAGAGAATATACGAAAAAAATTTTTTTAGTGCCTTAAAAGAGACAAGAAAAATATAATTTTACTTGGTTAAATGTTTAACATACTCTAAATCATAATAAAAACCCATTGAAAAGGATATTTCATTTAAACTCTTCATAAGATGTAACTGTGGTTCAGTTGTTGAGTGTTTTGTTGAGCAATTTTGCTCATTTGAATAGTTGCGTATTTGCTGCCATTTTTGTATAATGTGTGAACTTAATTTTAAATTAAATTAAAAATCCATAGTTTTGCTTAAAAAAATGGTTTTAGTTTTGATAATAATTTTGTTATTATTTATCAGCTGTTCATTTACTGTTTCTACAACATAACTGTTGTGCTTCACAGTTGCCAACAGTTGTGTACCACTTGAGCTCAGCAGTTTGGTCTTATGAACGCACCCATTTTAAAAAAGAAAAAAAAAATTCTTATAACAAAACTAAGATTTACAAGAAAAAAACAGTTTTATTTAATGAGCTGTTATAAAAATAATTTTTTTTCTTGAAAAATATTTATTCTCTTCTTCTGTATTTTTTGGAAATTTATCAGCATATAAAATAAAGATCCATTTAGAAAACTTAATTTAAAGATACAATTTAAATGTCAACTTTATCTGCACCACAATTTTATATTTATTAAACCATTAAATATAAAAACAAAAAAAAAAAAGCAAAAAATAAAATGAAATGATAATTTTTAGGTTTTATGTTGGAACATAAATCAAAAACTCCTTTGAAAATATATTTACTGTAGAAAAAATCTTAAAAAAAAAATTTACTGCTTAAAATTTAGCAAATGACCGACTTTTATTGATTTTTAATGCTAAATTTTTTAAACAAATAAAAATCAATTAGGCGCCTACGATTTTCTTAAATTTTTGTTGTTATTTTGTACAAGTTTCATACATTAGAGGGTAGTTGTGGGCTTGATTCCTATTTAAGTTTTGAATGTTTTCTAGGCAAATTAACTTTGAGCATCCACGTTTTGAGAAAAAAGAATATTTTTCGTTATTTATTTTCTAAATTCTATTTTTATTTCAATAATAATCATAATTCTACTATTAAATTTTAAAGTGAAATAAGTATACTTTCTTTAAAAAAAAATGAGTCAACGGCTGTTTTAGTAAAATTGAGGCACTATCCTAAAAATACAATGAATTATTCGTAATTTTAGTAAGATCTAATGTACTAAGGACACTCATCATCTCATTTTTGTTCATAGGAATTTTATGTCTTTAGCAAACTTTAAAGTGACTATGGTTATGCGACATTATCTTACTAAAATAAACGCTAATTTATTTTATTTATTTTATTCTTTTTAATGTAATAAAAATTAATTTCTGTGTTAAGAATAAAAAATCACTTGAGTCGATTCAAGTAAAAATTCACAAAGAAAATTTTAATTTAAATATTTTAATTTCCTTCACTGCTTTGGCTTCTCTTTCAGAGGTATTTTCGAAAATGCTGGTGCTGTAGTTAGCCAAAGAGCACTAGAATTTCACATGGATGGCATTTATCCGGGTTTAATGTTTAAAATTGGCCCTTCGGCAGATTCCAATAGCGTGGCAGAATTTATGATTGATCCAAAAATGCATGAAAGAAACTTTAAATATGAAGAACCATCAACAGGTTTGTATTACATGCAACAAACAAAAGCTTGGCTTAGGCGAATACAACAACCTTAAACTATTTATTTTCTTGCAGCACGTATTTTAACCAAACAATACATTTTACCATTTTTACTTGCTCTCAAAATCAACTTGGTGGCACTGGTGCCAATACTATTCACAGTCGTTTCTTTACTATTAAAAAAAGCACTTTTTATTTCCAAATTGGTGATTTTTGTAAGCAGCATTTTAGGTGTTGGTGGTATAGCAAATGCTTTGGGTATATTTGGCAAATGGTATAATCATGCTGATTTAGCCCATCCTTATGGAGGACAAATAGCTGATGGCTTAAGTGTATACCCAGGGAAAAATACCATTTATTCTCAATATGAGCAAGATGAATTTTCACAAGCTTCACCTTACAAAAGACAAAATCGTAAGGTGATTTTTGAGCAAACAAGAAAACACAATGAAGATTTTATTGGCGATAATAACAAGAATGCACGTACCAGTACAACATTAGAGCCCACCTTAATTACTCCTGTACCAGATCATTTCTATGATTATGAAAAACAGTTTATGATGCAAGACCGTAGTGGTAAATTGCGCCAGGTAAATATTCACCTTGATGCTGCTAAAAAATCATCTACTGCCACAAGTCATCATCGGTTTCAAAGTAGTGATAACTCGGGCTGGAAAGCATTAAATTTATAGCTTTAGAATAACATTATTTTTTAATATTTTTTTCAATTATTTAATAACAACACCAAGACCATAAATTAGTACTCTGCGATGCAAATAATCAATAGTTAGACTGTAAAATAAAAATTGTAGGGAGAAGTCGTAGAAGGACAAGTCATACAATATTTTACTTATCGATTGGAAACGCTAAATTAAAAGTCTAATCAAAAGCATTTTATAAGGCCTACAAGACTTCAACTTTAAGTATTGGAATTACAAGTTATCTACACTGAAAAAAATATGAAAGATTTATAGATTTTGATTAAAAGAATTGCGGTATTGATTAAGTTTAATTTAACCTTTATATCAAAAGCAGACATACCCAGAAAGTATAACCAGAAAGTTTTTGAGAAAAATGTAACATCAGATGTCTAGATTGGATCTAGACACAATTGTCAAATGTCCCTTCTCTAGTGAAGCACTACAGAATACTGAAAGACAATTGTGTTGTAAGTTGACACTAAAACTTATGAGTATACGATGATCACTTTTAGGCTTGCAAACTGAGGTAGCAGCGTAAATAAACTGAAGAAACTACAGCAATTGCGTAGTATAAAAATTTTCAGAAAACATATACATATACAGCATATTCCAAAGTTACTGTTGATTTTCTGCGGTGTCCGTTTGAATAACTTGACGATGCTGCCCGAATAAAAATAATTGTTACATATGTACCAAAAGTCGTCAAACAAAAATGATCGCACGTTATGCTAAAGACTGATGCCTGAAGCATATTCTACAGATGTGCCGCAATGTAATGAATGCGCACAATTACTTTTAGTTTATTGCACAATAATCACTTTAAGTAATATGTATATTTTCTGTTATTGTTTCAGTAAAACTTGAAGAAAAAATTAAGTTTCAACTTTTTTATATTCAACTAGCTGCTATTACCCGGTGTCATCCGGTCTTGCCCCATCCCACCGTGTGTAAGAATTCTTAGTTTAAGCAAATTCTATAAATAAAATCTGGTTTTACATGACCTCCTGACCCTCGAACAAAATTTGCCAGTTAAAATACTAATCGGAGCCAAAAAAGTAAAAATGGATGAATAAAAATGTTGATATTGCATTCAAGAACAAAACTAAAAAACCAAAAAGAAAAGGTCCACACATTTGTCCACACTGCATGAAAGTATGTAGAAATTAAATTTTGAATTTCCTTTAAATTTTTAAACCATTTTTTTTACATTTACTGGCTGACTTGGCAAACGTTGTTTTGCTTTCAAATTTTATTTATATTGAAAAATAATTTAAAAAAAAATTGTTATAATTAAAACTTAAATTGGTTTAGCCATTTTCCATTTAGAGATAAATTTAAAAAGTGGGCGTAGTAATTGGCGTGATAAATTTTTCTTTTCATTAAAAAATAAATTGCGTTATGCGGAACATGTAACACAAAAATTAGCCAAATCCGTTCAGCCGTTCTCTCATTTGAGAAAAAAATTAAAAGTAGATGTAATAATGGGCGTGGCAAATTTTTCTTTTCATTAAAATATAAGTTGGGTTTTGATGAAAATATAAAATTTTTGCACATTCGATCTTCTTACTCTAAGAAATCGTTTTCATAGAGAAAAGGACCGTGCAATACCGGGTAAAAACAGCTGGTAGATAAATTAGCCAGACGATTGCAGCTTCACCTGCCGGGCGGACTTGCGACGCTTAACCTTCCAGATATTCAATTAAATCATATTAAGAGAAATACAATATCAAAAACACGTACAGTGGAATTTTAAATATTAAAGCTTTTTTTACGTCAGAAGTAAATAGAATTAAAATAGCGAATTTCTTCAGTTACATTGCTCCCTTCAGGAACTCCAGCCGACCTATGCCTTTCTGTAGGAACTTGTAAATAACACGTTATGACCCTGTTCTTAAAATTTTTTGTTTGCAACAGCTTTTTTTCAAAAATATTTTATTTTGTATTTTTTCATTACACTGTTTTTCATAAATAAATAGACACAGTATTGATGTGAAAAGTAAATCGGTAGTCGTTGGTTAAATAGTGTCTGTTAACCAAACCAACAATTAGTTAATTTTCCATTAAAAATAATATAATCGTTTTTGAAAATGTCCGTAAATATTTCTGTTAAAAATATAATTAATATGACAATTTTTCAATTGGTTCATAGTTCCTTTTTTTTCTGTGTAGTCCCCGTAAATAATTTAAAATAAAGTAAGAAAATGATTTTCTGTGTTTTAGAATAATTTACAATCCACGGTAATTAACGAAGGCTTTATCGAAATCTTACATATAATTTTCTTTTATAAATTTTATTTTAAAGTCTAGGTAAAAGAGGGTTAATGTTTTATTCAATAAAACAATTAATTTTAATTATTTATTTATAAACATATTTCTTAAACAATTGTGCGGCTTAAAATTTATTATAAAATAAAACACAAAAATCATGTACCTATAAAAAGGCTGCAAAATGTGTTGTTACTTTTAACAAATTTTCTTTTTTTAAATATTTGTGATTTTAAGAAAAAATTGTTGTTTAATAAAGTAGATTCTTTGTCAATAGAATACCCAATAAAAGAATTTTTTTATGTCTCCGTCATCGAGTAGTCCCTCGAATCCTGAATTTTCTCTACTTAGAGTCTACTGCAAACTTTATTAGTAAGTAAGTGTAAGAATGGACGAAAATCATAGCTTCTGAATAACTAGGGCTTGAATATTTTTTTTTAAATTTTTACTTAAAGATAATTTCTTTTTTAGATAAATAGACAAATTTTCCAAAATGCTTTAATGTAGATAATTACTTCTCCTGTTTCAACTCAGAAGTACTAATTAAATATTGCGCTCTATAACTTGATTTCCCTCTCTCCTTCTGTAGGTATTTCTTTCTACAATATGTTTGGTAGACAAGTGAAAGAGTGACTGATAAATGAAATATGGGAACCGGAAATATTCAATGTAAAAATGGCTTCTGAATAAAGATTTTCTCAGCTTTATTTATTTTATTTATTGCAAAAATTCAAAATTAATCACAAAAGCTTTACATTAAAATCACCAAACCATTTGTAAATTTTAAATAAATTTTTTTTGTCAATTCAAGGATTAAGAAAACAGTCCTCTACCTTGAGCCTATTATTTTTTACCTTTTTTACAATCGTTAATAATTTCCTTTTAAATATAATTTTACTTTTGTGTAACAAAAACGTTTTCAAGGTTCAATAATTTAGTCTTATTAACGCATTCATTACTATTATGTTTTTTTTTTTTTTTTTTTTTTTTTTGTTAAATAAACAATTATAAACTTTGTAGGCGTATACCATTTGATATTCCACAAAAAAACTTACTTCAGGTGACTTGACGCGGAGTAATAGGTTGTTTACATACAAAGAAAGCTGTAGAAAAAAAAAATCATTTGATGTTTAGCGATGCATATGTTAGCTACGTTTTAATATAATTAAAAAAGAAACAAAATATTTTGGAAGAAGATAACCCAGTGAAACTTTACAATTTCTTACAATATTTCATTTAATATCGAAAGGAATTTTTCTTATTTTCTTCTTGCGTTAAGTAACTCTTGTAAATAAAAACAAAGCTGCTTAAAAAAAATTTTATTTAATTCTCATATTTAAAATATTATAAAATAGATTTGTTAAAACAAAACTAGCCACAAGTTAAATTAAGAAAGTTAACTCAATAAATCAGTAATTAATAATAATATGACATCTAAAAAAATATTGACCAGATAACAGAATGAATTCATTGAAAGTTTACAAAAAATCTAATAAAATCATCGAAATTTTTGTAAAACATTGTGAAAAAAAGGTGGAAAAAAAGCATTAAATGATCAATGATGCTTTTTTTTATAATTTTTTTTTTAACTTTTATGGATATATATCGCCAGCTGCTTTCGTTAGACTTAAAAAGTTTTAGAGAAGAAGTCACAATAGCCGATAATATAAAAAATTAACAAAATTTTTTTTAAGTGTTGTTTAGCTAGTAACGTGATGTTACAAACTTAAGTTAATTTAACCCGAGATATGTAGCTTACAGCTTCTATGAGATCAGTCATACAAAAGTAACATTTATAATTCTCATTTAGTATAAAGTAGAGAATACATAAAGCTACAACTCGGGGAGCAGAGAATTTTGGTTCCATATGAACTTTGCTATAGAAGATGTTACCTTCATAGTTATTGGTACTATTTTATACTGTAGTTAGTTAGTCGAGACCGAATTTCATGAAGGATTTTACTTGTATTTTTATATTAACGTAATTAGCCGATCGAGGACACAAGCATTTACCCTCGTGCATATCTAATTGTTTAACTTTATTTTTAAAGAATGGTAAATAGTTAGTCAATCGACTTTAAAGTATTTAACTCGATGCAGTATTTTATTCGTATATCTTCATCGAAGGGCCAAGAAAGTACTACACTCAAAATAAAAATCAAGCCATGCGTACTTAAATCAAGTCAACGCGGTGTCAAAAGTACTTTAAGTACGGATTTTTTAGACCAAGTAAGGAATGCTTGATTCAAGCATGTACGAAATTCTTAATTTAAGTCATTAATAAGCCTACCCGTGATTCATTTTAAGCCAGAAATTCACTTGATTCAAATATTTCGAAATTGATTTAATCCAAATTCGTACTTAAATAATATAATTACACGATTGATATAAAAGAACTTGAGATTGAATCAATCTTAAAATGTATTCGATTCAAGAGTCTTAGGTTGGAAATTTTTTTTTTCCGGAGAGTACGAAAAAATTTTTTCGCCAAAAATTACCTTTGCTTTTCTTGAAAAAAATTATAAAAAAAATGTTTCGCACTATCCGCAAAAAAAAAATTGCGAAAAAGAAAAAAGGCTATTTAAGGCTATTCTTAAAATTAAAAAAAAAAAACAAGAAAAAAATCTAGAGGCTAAATCATAAATTTCCAGGCTAAATGCCAGAAAAAAAAGCAGAATCTAGCTTAAAGGTAAGACTTATAAAATAAATAATTCTCTATTTTTTTTTCTCGTGGTTAAAAAAAAAACGCTAAAAATTCGACATACAATGCAGTTTGCAACGAACTTAACATAATCATCGCAATAACGATTTTTATCGGAGAGTTACTGAATACCGAATTCGATCAAATATTGTTATACTTGTTTTTTCGTAATAAAAGTTACTGAATCGCACAACTGGTGTATATGGATGTCCTTTTTATATTGTTTTTTCTTCCTACAGTTTAAAGGCAACTAAAGGATGTTGTTGATTGTACTTGCTCCAGCCGATTATTACAAGATGAGGATTACAAAGATGAGAAAGAAAGTATTATAAAACTACATATCAACATGTATAAATAATTATACTCAATTGGATATTTATAAACAAATCATTTCATAAAAATATATTAATAATAAAATTTATTATTTAAAAACAAACTAACTAGCTAAAAATTATATGACAACATGTGAGTATTACACAAAACTTAAAAAAGAAAATTTATTAAAAATTTAATCGACAATAAATTTGGTATTTGGCAATAGACTATGATGATTTATAGTTTTTTTTTATTTTTATAATATCCAGTTTTAGTACTAATTAATAAACATTTAAAATTATGGATGCTTTCTATATTTTGTTAATTTTTAGAAATTTAGAACTTCGTAATTTAATAAAAATATATATATATATATATATATATATATATATAATTTTTTAACGTTTTTCGTAATAAATTGCACTAAGAAATTATGAAAGCAAACATATAATTTAAATTTTTTGATTAAAGCTCACATATCGTGCCAAAAAATAAAAAAAAAGCTTATCTAGAGAATTTGAAATACTGAGCGCCCCAGAATAAAATATTAGTTATCCAATACGTTTTTATATGTTATATAGTGCTGTCATCATTGATAAGCCACAAGCATAGCAACTTGGGCAAATTAGCTTTCATTGGCACAGAATATCACACACATTTTTTTTAAAGCGAATGTGAAAAGCGACACTTGAGTACAATAAAATTGTTTGTTGGTTAATGTCTGCCACAAAACAGTTATTATCGACCATAAACTCGTAAAGGTTTGACAATCATCTTAATTACTTACTATTGAAAAGTTAACTTTTCGCTTAGCAACTTTTATTTTATATGAAAATTAAAAGAAAAGTTTTATTCTTTCACTAAGCAAATAAAAATGTAACATTTCAAATAAATTATTTTTTTATTTATATTTAATATGACTTATGACACAAGAATTAATTTAGTATCATTTAAAAGTTAATAAAGTTGAGACGTTAAAGAGAACAAGACCGAAAGTAATTGACAAAAAAAATAAAAATAAATTATTAATAAGGATTTGTAGCAAATAGTCAGTTGTAAAAAAAATGTCAAAATTAACTTTAGCACTTGTAGTGATTTCTATATTTCATGGCAGCAGTCTAAGTGCTGTTACAATTAATAATAATAAAAAAATTGCCTTCTCAGCTAGGCTAGTGGGCCAATCGATGGCTGAATGTTTTGGTGAGGCTCAGATATTTAATTGCTTTAAAAGTAAATTAACAGAAACCATAGATAAAGCCATTGCAAATAATGAAACTTGGCAGTTAAGTGATTTTATAGTGATTGAAAAAAATACCAGCCCCACAGCGCACAATTTCACTTTTGAAAAATTACAGAATTTATCAAAGGAGGTGGGACAACAAAACTCTTTAACTATTAAGTTGTTACAATTGGCCCAAATGCGTTCATTTAAATTTCAATTACCTCCATTTTGGCTTAAAAAATTATTTAATGAACGCAGTTTTACTTTGGAAGATTTTACAGCTAATGAGGCTGCGGAGCAACAATTTGAACAGGAAGAAGGTACGCTACATAAACTTAATTGTTTGATTGATGATAAATTAGATAAAATGAAATTCATTCACAAGAAACCTATAGAAAAATATAAACCCTTTCATCCCCCTCCCAACGGTTTTATACTAACCTCACTGACTACACCAATTTATATTGAAACGGATAATAAAATCAAGCACAAAAAAACTAAACACAAACATAAACATAAGCATAAATGTAAATGTAAAAGAATAATTAAAAAGAAAAAAAAGAAGAAAAAGAAAAAACATAAAAATAATATTTTTTATTCGCTGTTTAAAATAAAATCATATAAAGGTCGCAAGAAAAAGCATAAACATAAGAATGTGGCCATGATAGGAGGAATGGCGATTCTGGCATTGATTGCACAAATGTTTTTGGGTAAAGTGATATTAATAGCGGGAACTGCTTTCATTATGGCCAAAATAGCTTTGCTGATATCAGCACTGGTGAGTAATAAATTAAAGAAATGCAATACATGATTATGTTATTATTAGGTCCGACTTCAATGAAATTCCGCACACATCTTTTGAAAAAAAATTGTAACAAAACTACATACCCAATTTATTTTTTCTTCTTTCAAGACTGTGTTTTTGTAATAAAAAAAAAAAAAAAACTAACAAAAATCTTTAAAAAATATTTAAAAAAAACCGAGTTAGTTGCAGTTTAGAGTTCATGGCCCAGTCGTTTATAAACTAAATGAACTGAATTTAAATAGCAACCGACTCGCAGGAACTTCTAACAAAATGCTACAATAGACTTTCTTGTATATCTTCTAGGGACTTAAAAAAATCGTTTGTTTTTGACGGACATCACTAAATTTGGCTCCATTATCAATGAGGAGTCAGAGCATAAATTTTTTTTATAAGGTGGCACATTGCACGGTATAAAAGTTATACGCGTAATGAATGGATATAACAATAGAAAAAATTTACAGATTTAGTTTGCTGGTTTTAAAATTTTATTCCTTTTACAGTTCGAACAGGTTCAATTCCTGCTTATGTCTTTTCTGCAGATAAAGTAAAAAACTTTACGAATTTAAAAAAAGAAAAACTTAATTGAATGACTAATCTTAATGATTTAATTACATTTTAAAATCTCCTCTATGTAGGAAACAATCGTTCGCTTCTACTTTAAAATAAAACCAGGTGACTTGCCGCTCACGAAAATTCTAATTAAAAACCGTTTCTATATGAAATATTATTTTTTCCTGGTACGAATACAAGTACATACATGTCATAATAAGTTTTTAATAATTTCCTCCCCATTAATATTTTTTATTAAACTGTTTTTGTTTTCATTCAAGGAAAAAAGATAGATAAAAGCGTTTGAAGAAATAGAAAAGACTTAGAACACGAACTCCACTATATCGACTATAGAGAGAGACAAAAAAGAATGAAGTGCAAATACCTGGGGGAAGTGATATTATTTTTCTGGGAGGTGATGTTGAGTACAACTAGAATCTGTTTGTGGGAATTTGACAAACACCCACAAAATCATAAGTTACGGGTAAAAAACCGGTTTTTCTTAGCTGTATGCACTTATAAACCAGTAACTTGAATATAAGCCGATTTTAAATCTCTTAGCGGATTTAAAAAGAAGGCGTTCGAATGTTATATATATAATTCAAGTAAACTAGAGAAATCTGTGCGTATTTATCAACCAAACAAATTTTTTTTTTTGAATTTTTTTTCGCCCTTTTCTCAATTTTGGAGACGGTTTTTAAATAATATTCAAAACATGTTTATTTATTTATTTATTTTTTAAATTCGTTAAAGGTTTATTAAGCTTTTAATTAAAACAAAATTTTTTGAAGAAATAAAATTTTTAGCCATTTCACTCACAAATGTTTGCTTGGCCATTTTTTTACCCAAAATCATCAGTATCCCTTTGAAATGATCAACAATATGCTGAAATAATTTTTAGTTTATTTTTGGTCGCTGAACTGAAAAAGGTTGCCTGGGAAGAAGTTGAAATGTGACTGAATTTTTGTGAACATATTGTAGCATATTCGACCATATGCAGGTTTAAAAGATTTTCTCTGCCTATTTGGTGCAACTCACGAGATGGCCTTATTTTGTTATCATAGTGATGATGATGTTTTTGTCGCATTTGATAATTCATTTATAATTGCGTATGTTCGAATGGGCTGCAATATGTCCATAAAAGTTTATTTCCCGCCGTCACATATCGACTTCTTCCCAGACAACCTGGGCCAGTTCAGCGATAAACAATTGGAAAATTTTCACCAAGAAATGGTTGCAAAAATCAAACAAAAATGATTTCAGAATATTTTTGGTTACTTCACTGATGATTCTGAGTTAAAAACAAACTGTCAAGCAAACATTTTCGACCGAAAATTGTATTTCTGGAAAAAAAAATTTTAACAAAAAGTATAATAACTGATAAAATTTTTAACCGACTTAAAAAAAATTTGTTTTGCTTATTAATAAACACATTTTGAAAATTAATTCAAATATTTTACGGTTTCTTTATAAAATACTGCTTAGAAACGTCTCCAAAGTTGGAAAATTACGAAAAAAAATTTAAAAAATTGTGTTTGGTTGAGAAATACGAACAGATTTTTCATTCAAATTAAATGATTCAAACGACCTAAATGTTTTCTTTCTAAATCGCCGATAAACTTAAAATCAGTTGATATTCAACTAAGTAATTCCAAAAAAAGATTCTTGTTGTATTCGACAGCACCTAGCAGAAAAATAATATCACTTTCCAGCTATTTTTTTCTTTTGTTGAACAGTTTAACCAACTCATTTTTTTCTGAAAGTGTGCTTATTTTTATATATTCTTTCGATTGGCAGTCATTGATGTATGAATTTGGGTATTTTAAAAAACCTACACATGACAGCGGGTATTCTTTGAAATTTTGTTGATGACTTTGTGAAACTGTTATTGTGACACTGGAGTATTGAGATGTTAAAAAGATAGTGAGCTCCTTCTACAGGTGAAAATAAGCAATAGCTTTTCTTTCGCTTTGGACAAAAATTCAATTAGTTTTTTTTTTTTTTTTAATCAATAACAGAAGTCTTTATATTAACTGCAGCTATTTTTATGTTATGGTGCATTCGATTCTGCTTAGTTTTATATTTTTTGTTGCTAAAATAAGGAAATCAAACAATTTTTTTAAGCTCCACAATATTGTAAATAAAATAATTTTTAAGTAATTTGAAAAAGTTAATAAAAGTTTATTTTTATTAAGGCCAGGCAAAGAGCGTGTATACTGCTGTTAGTCATTAACAAAGTAGAATCTCAGCATAATCATGGGCACAGTAAAAGTTCTGATGTAAGAGAAATTCACCATGGACCAGATTATTGATAATATAACCAGGAAATAAAGTCCTTAAGCTACGAAAGTTAAGTTAAATTTTTTATTCAAACATCAAATCTAGTTTTTGTGTAAAAAAATTAACAGAAATTGTTTGTTTTTGTCGGAAAGTGTTTTCTCTATAGAGATGACCGTAAAAATGTGAAACGAAAATTTTGAGTGTTTTTTCAAAATACTTTTTCTTAACTTAAATGTATTAAAGTACAAGTAATTTTACTAAAATGAATAAAAAACTTAAAATTTTATGTGGCAACTGCTATTATGTTTTTTAGTCATTTATTACAATACGATTTGCTGTCCACTAAGTTTGTTATTTAAAAAAATGCAAATTCGTTTAAAAATGATAAATTTAGAATTGGGCTTATCTGACTAAAAAAATTATAACATTTTTTTGTGTAGTTTTCTACGTTTCCTTCAAAATTAATTTCATATTCGTTTTTTCTTGTTACAAAAAGCTTAGTTTTAATTCAATTCATTTCAAAAAAAAAAAAAAAATCCACTGAAAGAAATAAAAATTAAGAAAAGTTAGTTTCTTCGCCAGAACTCAGCTGTTTGTGGAATAATCATTCTGAGCTTTATCGTGATGATTATGATGTAAGCAGTGCAGAGTTTTTATTCAGAAAGTTGACTATATTGTTATTAAAAGCATTTTTGTTCAGAACAAGTCATCAGTAGTGCGATTCAGTAAATTTTATTACGAACATTCGTAGCGAAATTACAAGTATAACAATATTTTATTGAATTTGGTATACAGTATTCGAAGTTTGCGACGAATTTAGCAAATAACGATTTCTTTTTTGTCGGAATACAGAATTCAATAAAATACTTTTTTTTTTCGTCACAATGTCCGTAATAAAAATTACTACTGGTCGTTACAGGCAGAATAGGCCCATTGTAATACTAAGTACCAAGTTTTCCCTAAGTCTTGTATTTATTAATTAAGAATTCAAAAACTTTCTTGAGCGATTTGTCCGACATGTAAGTAGTGATGCCCTAAGTAAATAGAACGTGTGCAAATTATAGTGACACAGTTATGCTGTTTCTTCGTCTTCGCTACATAACCTGAGGAGATCATTATGACTGATTTTTGTATTTCATAAGTAAAGGGTGTCTCAACAAGAACGCAAGATTTAAATTTTAAATAAATGACTGATGCAGCAATTGAATTGTTTCTTTGGCTGTATGACAAGGTGGCGCCGTCTTGTTGAAACCACAAGCCCTCCACATTCATTTCTTCAATTTTAGGCAAGAAAAAACTGGTTCAAATGTCATACAATGACACGTCGAATGGCGCCAAATTTAAATATTGCGTTCTTGTTCGAACACCCTTTATTTCAATACTACGCATTTCCTAGTCATGAATACAAATTTTTGGCCCAGTCAGACTTGCGAGAAAGTAATGGCATTCATGTTTGTGATTCCCTGAATATGCTTGAGGTGTGATATATTTTAAGAAGCACATAAAATTTTAGCGTTCAACACTTAAAACTAAACATAACCAATGCCAATTA
The DNA here is from genome assembly GCA_947397855.1 of Thelaira solivaga. NCBI lineage: Eukaryota > Metazoa > Arthropoda > Insecta > Diptera > Tachinidae > Thelaira > Thelaira solivaga. Next base: position 21,899,350 of record OX377610.1, read on the forward strand.
GAAAATTAACATTTTAAATGTTCGCTTGTAGGAAGCATCTGGAAAATCTCTAGCGTCTAACAGTAGTCTGCCATTAATGAGACGCTCCATCTTCTCTGGAATATTTTTTCCATCTCTTAAATATTTTGGCGAAAAAATTCAACTAAATTTTCCTAAATTTTCTCGAAAGTAATCAAGGTGGGAATGAAGAAAATGTGCATTTAGATTCATTAAGCACCCTAATTGAAATGTTTTTAAAATTCCTTTGAAGATTTGTTTGTGGTTAAGGTCTTTTTTTTTTCTTCTCTTTGAGGATCCGTCATGGTTGTAATGAACTGTGGATCAACCATAAGCCCAAAATATCAATTTTTTATAATAAATTGTTTTGTTTTGCAAAAAAATTTTTTTTTTAATTATTATTATTAAATCTGTCTGAACGAAATTTTGCAATAAGTATTCAAATTTTTTGTGTTTTTTAAAATAATCTGACGTTCTGGATTTTTTTAGTATTTTTTTTTTCAGTTTTCAGAACACTTAAATACATACAAATCAGTTGAAAACATCCAGACAGCTTTTTTTTCAGACGTCTGTTATTCGAAACAAAAAAAAAAAGCCTGCAAAGCGATCAAACACTTATCGGTAATTTTAGAGTTGAATAAATGAATAATTTTTCTTTCTATGTTTTGATAGTTTGGCTTCTTTTCCGAAAGTTACTTTTATATTTATTTAGTTTTGCATTAAATCAAACCCTTCTAAGAGTGTTTTTATTTCAGGGCAGCCTCAAAAGCAGAACAGGTGGTAGTGTAGGCACTTCTGATCATGTTATTGTAACTGGCGGCGCTGGTGAGACTTGGAATCGTAGAATCCCCCAAACGCAAAAACAATTTGAAATCTTAAACTCGGATGAGCATAAATTCGCAGAGCCAATAAATTATTATGAAGTTTCTAAAACGGACAAGTTTAAAAGACGAAATCAATATCAAATACCAACAACTAAAGCCAACGTAAATAAAATAAATCTGTGGAAAAATTAAAAATAAATTAAACTCGTGTATTTTCTTTAAACAATTTAAAATACATAAATATTTTTTATTCATTTATATTCGCACTTATACACTACACACATACATTACAAATAACAAAAAGAGAAGAAAAAAAAAAAGTAGAATTAAAAAAATCATGATAAAAACACACAATTTCTATTTTCTTCATTATTGACTTAAACTTAAAAAAACATACACAAAAATAAAATAAAAATTAAATTAATAAATAAACTAGATTAAGTTTTTCATGCTAAAGAAAATACTGCATGCAACAACACACGCAATTAATGCTTCAATGGGTCGTTTTGGTAGGTAAATGGAAAAACAAAAAAGAAATCAAATTTTACTTTGGTTTTGCTATAAAAACTTAAAAAAAAAGATCTTTGGTTTAAGCGGTCTGTTTGTGTTAGAGTATAATAAAGATAAACTAAATTATAAGATTTTACATTTTAAATATTGATTTCCATCAGACGAATATCAATTTAAAATTTTTAAACTTGACATTTTGTTTTCTTTTGATTTGTCTCGTTTTTTTTTTTCATTTTCATTTGATTTTCAATGCAAATACTTATTTTTCTATTAATAAAATAGAAATTTATCATAAATATTGTGGAGAAAAAGAAAATACGGTTGACCTCACTTAAGAAAATTTAAAAAAAAAAATAATGTTTAAGTTTTTAATTAAAAAAAAAACTATTGCATTTTGCTAATGAATAAACTAATTCAATTGTAATGAAATACTGCACAGTTTTAGAGTAAGTATTTTCAGAAAATTATAATTATATCCTGAAGAAGCTACACAAATAGTGGAGTGTCACATAAGTGGAGTGTCACAGTATTCGATCAGGTGACTTGTTACTATTCCCACTAGAATTTCAATCTCTATTTGTTTTCACTTCAGTTTGTTTTCCCCACAAATTTCTATTTTCTTAATTTTGCCCAGTTTTTTTTTTTTAATTTCTAACTTTGTAAATACGAGTATAAATTTAATGAAACAGTTTCTTTAACTTAGACTAAGGGAATGTTCTAAATGTTAAGATACAAAAAGAGCGAGAGTGAAAGCAAATAACATTTACGCACTGGAAGGCACCCATGAATTGTAGGCTTTATCTTGCATCATCATTTCATCATCCATGCTGCGATGGTAGGAGGAACCACCATCATGACCACCTTCATAATCACCCGCATGACTGGAAGAATATGTATGACTTTGTTGGACCTGAGGATGCTTAACTATTTCGTAGGTGGTCTTTTCGCCGCCCTCATTGGATACCAATTTTTTGAGACCAATTATGGAACTAATTATTAAAGCAATTTTACCCACAATTAACGCTTTGCCAGCCACTATGGCTATTGAATGATAGGCCATTTTTAAAATGGCTGCCTTAAGCATGACAGCTGCTATAAATGGTCCTAAATATTTTTTATCATCCTTTTTCTTGCGGCCCTCTGAGTTGTTTGTATCAAGTTCAGTGTTAAAGTTAAAAAATTCCATTATAGAGTTCCATAAATCTTGGCTATTCGTTTTGCCAAAAGCCAATAGGCGTGGCATATTCACCTGTAACTGTCGTGATTTTATAAATGATAGAAATCGTTCTATTAACAGGGAATCCAAACTTTTCATTGATAAGCTTTCCAATTCTTTGCTATTCAGCTTGACATCCATAGCGTTTGAACGGCCCGCTCTTAAGTCACTATCATTTTTCTTTACCAAAGTCACACCCTCAATAATATTGATGTTTTGAAATTTCAAGGCACGTCCCAAAAGTTTTGCTCCCTGCACTTTAAAACACCAAACAACATCATCTTTATTTAAACACTGATTTAATATGTGATGCACAGTGCGCGTTAAACCATTGTCGCTAAAAAAGGCACGCCCACTTTCATTAATTGGCTCAATTGTATCATACTCTGGCATTGTTTTGCAGCTACACACAACCATTAACACAAACAGGTTAAGCCAAAACAATTTATTACACATTTTCAAAAGCACAAACAATAAAATCCTTTAAACTTAAATAAGATTAGTCCTGACGACTGGGGCTTTTATTTTGATTAACGAATTTGCACAACAAAATTTGTTTAGTATTTTTATATAATTTCTTTTTATTTACAGCTTTTTTAACAAACAAACAAACAAACCACTTTGATTTCTTAACAAAATGCAACTGATCTTCAGCGTTAGCGTGGCTAAGAAATTTATACATTTTAGTTTGTTTTAATTGCACATCTGCCTGCAAAATTTTTGTAGATTTTGTGGCCAAAATGGACCCACTTTAATGATTTTGCTTAACAATAACAACAAAATCACACAACGTATGCACACATAGAAATAAATTTTAAACTAGACTGCACACAAGTAAATATTTAGAGCATGTTAGAGAAATATTTGTTTAAAAAATACCAACAACAGCCAATAAAATACAACAAAAAAAATCTTTTAGTTTTTAATAAAAAACTTTTTCCATAATCTTTGCTGAAATCTTACACACAGTAAGTTGAAGCGATGCTTAATTTTTTTTTTCCTGCTAAAGCTTTTTCCAAACAGAATCTCAAGCTTGGCTGCTAATTTGGCTCATTACCTTCTTAGCGTTTAATAGGCTCATATAAATTCAATTGTTTTTTTTTTTTTTTTTTTTTTGATAATAAAGTTTGATTAATCTTGTTATTCTACGCAGTCATTATTAATAAATATTTTTTTTTCCTAAAACTAAACTTTAAACATCGTTTTCATTTGGTCGTTTTTTTTTTTTTTGGAAAATCGGTAACACTTTCTTCTGTTACCATTTTATTCCAACACCCACTTTCTTCTTTTCTACTTTATTTATTGTTATTTTCAGTTTAGCTAATTATTTTTATGCTTTTCAATAACTTTTTTTTTTTTTTGCAAAATTATATCTCATAAATTTTTTATAACTCAAATTAATTTAAGCATGTAGGCATTCATTTTTTTTTGTTGTGGAATTTAAAGTTTTTATTTAAAAAAAAATATAAAAAAATAAAAAAACAAACAAGTTGACGTTCAGCCTGTCAGTTGATTTGAACACGCAAATTTTATATTGAAAAAAAAAGATGGAAAATAGTGAAAGCAACTTGTGTATGTAAATTAAATTTTTTTGGTGTGAGAGTAATAGGAAAGGATTTTCTCATAGAAACTAATTCGTCGGTAGCTTCTTTTAAAGTTATACAATTAAATGAAATTAGTTCCTTAGTTTTTTTTTTTTTAATAACACAAAAATTTTAAGTTTAACATAAGACAAATACATGCTGGGTAATAATTTACTTAATGATTAAGCCTCTTATCCATAAAAACAAAAAAAAAAATTTAATAAATTATATATCTATAACGTTGACTTTAAAGTTCAGGTTAACTTTTTTGACAAAGAGGGTAATTATTGCTTGTGACACCGGTATGCAGAAATGATTAGCCTTCAAACACTACTAGCTTCCTTCAGCCATTTCTAATCTAGATCCTTAAAATACTAGTTTTCTTCAGCTTTTCTTAATTTCAGAATAAAAACATAAAACAAAAGGAAAGGTCAAAGGCAGGTAACTGTATCAATCATAAACAAGAGATGGCTGTTTATAAACAACACTTACAAAAAAATAAATCAATTCCTTAAACACACACATAAATTGAAACAGCATAACGAATTGCCAAGTGTGTATACTGAAAAAGTAAAAATTTTCTTTTCCTCAAGCCTAAACCTTAAATTCCATTTTTATTTTGGTAGTTTTCAGAGTAAAATCGGAAATGGTCAGTCCGCAAAAATCCCTCAAAGTAACAAATTAGAAATTAAAAAAAGAAAATTTAAATAGTCCAAAGTAACTTCCTAGTATTTGGGCGGTTGATTACAAATCTTGCATGGTTAGCATAACTGCAGTGGACTTTTAGTGTTGCCACCATATTCCTCAGACAAGGTCTTTGGAGTCTCAGTAAATCACTGCTATGATAACTATCCAGCCTATTCCAGATTATCCTCACATAACAATAAAATTACAACGTCTGGCTTGAGAATTTTAATTCGAGAAATAACTTTTTAGTTAATGTTTTTCATTTTGCTTATTTTCTATTACTCATAATAATCAATTTGTCTCATTTATAAAGGGTGTCGCAACAAGAACGCAAGATTTAAATTTGGCGCCATTCGAAGTGTCATTGTTTGATATTTGAACAATTGTTATTGTTTGCTAGTAGAAGGTACGAGGCCAGTAAAAAATCACCATGGACAGCGAAGGGAGTTCGTTAATTGGGTATTGGAGAGACAACATGAAAATGCTGATTTTGCCGATAAAATCATCTTCAGTGACGAGGCCCATTTCCATCTTGATGGCTTCGTCAATAGGCAGAATTGTCGCATTTGGGGTGAGGAAAATCCTCGAGTGATTCACGAGAAGCAAATGCATCCTCAACGTGTCACTGTGTGGTGTGGTTTTTAGGCTGGAGGAATCATTGGACTTTTTTTTATGAAAATGAGGCAGGTCAAGCGCAAACAGTCAATGGTGTTCGGTATCGTGAAATGATAACCAGTTTTTTCTTGCCTAGAATTGAAGAAATGAATGTGGAGGGCTTGTGGTTTCAACAAGACGGCGCCACATGTCATACAGCCAGAGAAACAATTCAATTGCTGCATCAGTCATTTATTTAAAATTTAAATCTTGCGTTCTTGTTGGGACACCCTTTACAAACGTCAAGCAAAACGCTGTGTTTTTTGAAGTTATAAATTCAAAATTTTCATCTTTGGTTATTTGGTGGTGTTTCTATCGTCAGCATTCTATGTAGCATCATACTGCTCATGTTTATTAAATCGTCTAATTTGGGTGAATTTTGATTTCGATATGCGGTGCTACATACGCAAAACAAAAATCTTAAAAAATTCAGCAAGCCTTCGGCAAGTTTCTTTAATAAACAATTGTTGAAATAAATATTTTCATTTGCATGGTTTCGCTTTGCATCACACATTTTTGGTCCCTATAATGGCCGCAAATTGGGGCTTTAGTGTACCATAATACAAGTACTCGCATGTAAATGTGTGCATAAAATATGTATACAAAACGTTTTTAATTGAATTACTTTAACCTTAAGATTTTTAACTGTAACCAATATCGTGTGGTTGGTTCTTTATTATTTAGTTTAGATTAAATTTGTTTCAGATAACAGCAAAACTTTTTATTTTCTTATTGATTTCTGCCCACAAATTACTCAACTAAAAAGTTTAAATGACATATACCATTTAGGAGAGAAACAAGCATTCAACTTTTATTGCAACAAATTGAAAAACATTTTGCAATAAAAAAAAATGGTTTTTGATTAAATGATAGTAAAAGGGATAGCAAAGAAATAAAGAAAAAAACTAGTTACTAAAATAAGTTTATTCCTTTTATTGCCGCGGGTGTTTTTTTTTTTCTCATTTTATGTTGTGGAATAACGAAAAACTTTCAGCTTCTTGCAAAATTTATTTTCTGTACTACAAAGAAACCACCACAGCTCTGGCTTAAGTTGTCACATTAAACAAATATTTGTCGAAATAAGCATAATCACTATGTCAGCGACACTTCTATACTAATAATTTTAATAAGAGAAAAAATGTTTGTTTTGTTTGTAATGAATAAACTGTAAAACTACCGAACTACTTTTCAAAATTCTTACACCAACATGAGGCTATTCGTAGGCTATATAACAAATTAAACAATTAAAATTCTAGTTTCTAATGAATTTCATTTTAAATTGAGTATATAAAGTCAAAAATGGTCATTATAAAGGGTGTTTTTATAGACGTATAGAATTTTAAATTACAATAAAACAACGATGGATTATTCGATTGACATGAATTTTATTTATCCGAAAGATAATCTTGTGGCAATACATTTTAAATATGATTTCTGGCATATGACCGCCACGGCTGGCTCGGATGTAGTCCAATCTGGACGTCCAATTTTCGATGACTTTTTCCAACATTTGTGGCCGTATATCGGCAATAACATGGCGAATGTTGTCTTCCAAATGGTCAAGCGTTTGTGGCTTATCTGCATAGACCAATGACTTTACATAGCCCCACAGAAAGTAGTCTAGCGGTGTTAAATCACAAGATTTTGGAGGCCAATTCACAGGTCCAAAACGTGAAATTAGGCGGTCACCAAGCGTGTCTTTCAATAAATCGATTGTGGCACGAGCTGTGTGGCATGTTGCGCCGTCTTGTTGGAACCACAGCTCCTGGACATCATGGTTGTTCAATTCAGGAATGAAAAAAGTAGTAATCATGGCTCTATACCGATCACCATTGACTGTAACGTTCTGGCCATCATCGTTTTTGAAGAAGTACGGACCAATGATTCCACCAGCCCATAAAGCGCACCAAACAGTCAGTTTTTCTGGATGTAACGGTGTTTCGACATACACTTGAGGATTAGGTTCACTCCAAATGCGGCAGTTTTGTTTGTTGACGTAGCCCTTCAACCAGAAGTGCGCTTCATCGCTAAACAAAATTTGCTTATGAAAATCGGGAACAACGGCAATCTCGTTTTGGGCCCATTCGACGAATCTACGCCTTACTTGATGATCGTTTGGCTTCAATTCTTGAATTACCAAACCAAACTGAGAATAAATCACTTGACAGCTATTAAATCGGTCGCCATCTTGAACAGTAATGCCAACTTAAAGTTCTATACGTCTATAAAAAACACCCTTTATATTCTTGGATTGGCCACGCTTACTTTTACGAGGGCCAGCTAAATAGAAGGTTGGGAATTTGTACTGGCCGCTCAAGATCAGGTAAAAAATGCTAATCAAAAACCGATTTTATATATAGAACTCTTACACACAAGGAGACGGGATAAAACCGGTTAAAACCAGGTAGTGTTTATATACTTTGAAGAAATATGCGCTAAGATTAGTTTAATTTATTGTATTATTATATTGTAAAGCAGTTTTTTTTCCCAGCCGGGGTCTGCTTTAACAAAGATTCAACAGAGAAAGTTTGAGTTAAACTCTGTCACCTTTATATTTTTTGCTTTAAGTCGTATTTTTAAATGAGAATAAGTTAATCTATTCAGTTGTACTCGTACATACCCCAGCTCATTTAGGACTTTTACACTTAAAGATATTTTCTAAAATTTTTATATTTTGTATGTTAACGCAGTTTAGTTTTTCATCTAGGGTATGACTCAGTTAACCCATGATCTTACATGTTTTCTTGCTAACACAGTATAACTTTATTTACAAAGATTTAGCTTCATGATATAATATATGGAAACTTAAATTATTCATTGAGCGACACCTTCCACTCGCTTGAGTTTTAATACCTCGTTCTTATGACTGACCAATACGTTATGTATTTACTGAGATTCGGCTTGCTCAGTTGACCTAAAATTTGTTAGTGATACTCCGGAAGTGTGGGATTATACGGGCTAGGAAAATAATTTCGGTATTTACGTTTGACTATGACTACAATTTTAATGCAAAATGTTCGATTATTTTGGTTAGGAGCAAAAAAGTGCTCTTCTAACTAAATTAAAAATAATATTAACGAATAATGTAAAGTAATTTCCAGAGACTTTTGACTAAGCCATTTATGTTACGATTTCGTATTCGGGTAACTACAACAAGAATATTAATAACGAATTATAAAGTAATTTCCAAACTACTTATTAAATATGCGGGATCAATTACCAATCTATACTTCGTAGCTTGCTTGTAACTATCATTCCTCACGTTCATTACCAAGCCTTGTCTACTTCTCACAATTACTGTTTGATAATTATGAATACCTTGACTTTGTGTAAAGTACTGCACAAGCACACTTGAAATGGCTTAAAAGTTTTTTTTATTATAAAAGACTACACATGCTTGTGCGGCCCTTTAATACCCAGCATACGTGTACACTGTTAAGGTTTCATAACTATACAAGTTAAACAGTACGCTACGTGTTGTAGACTTGCCGCTATTTTCTAGGGGCTAGTTTGTAACGTCACGTTGCTTGAATTAATAAAAGTCATGTTAGACTTTAAAAATATTTGCCAAAAAAGTAGTGATTACGCTTATTTCGACAAATATTCTTATAATGTGACCGTAGCTTTGGTGGTTGTAAAGAAAATAGAAATTTATTGTAAAAGAAAATTGTTATTGAGGTGGTTGCATAACATTAAATTTTCAAGCTTTTTAAATAACGTTCTTGCATAATAAATACAAAAAAAATATATATAAAAATATTTAACATTTTGCTCTACATGGGTTTTACTGTTGAGTGTGTACTAAACAACCAAACTTTTTAAGATAGTCAAGAAAACCTAATACAAAGTGTTAGAGAAAAAGGATTTTTTTATTTAATCCATTTACTAACCAAAAATTTTGTGCTATATACAGCATTCACTTCAAGACTGATTGTATAATCCTAGAAAATTTTTTTAACAAGTTGAAATCAACTTAATGCAACCTCCCACATAATAAATAAAACTACTTAAATGTCTATTCATAAATTTGAAATTTTGTTATTTTAGCTTCGTGCAATAGCAACAAAGTTGCAAAGCCTTTTGTTGGAAAACTTTTTTTATTGTAAAAAAAATGAAAATAGTAACCAGCTAATGGCCATGGTAATGAACTTTAAGCCAAACATTCGCTTCAGGGAAAAACTCACAACTACCAGCAGCAAGAAGAATCCAAAGGAAACAGACTGTTTATTATTTTCTTTTCTTCTTCTTTTGTATTATTTTCTGCTTGCGGTTTTGAACATCACCCGTGAACTATTGTTTGTTGTTGTTTACTTTAGCTGATGCAGACAAGAAAATAAAAAACGACTTAATACAAGTAAAAATTTTGTCTTTTTTTGGAGTTTTGGTATGTTTTTGATTTTGTATCTTTTTTGAAAAAAGTGAAAGTAAATTGTTCACAAGCAAATACCACTAAAGTGGGAAAATTATTGTTGGTTGTCGAAATGAACAAAAAAAAAAGATAAAGTAGCTGTTTAAAATTGACAAGATAATGATGTTTGTTGACAAAATATTTAAGTTTAAATCAGAAATGGAAAATTTAAAATTTTTTTCAAAAACAGAAAAAATACTATGAAATAAAAACTATTTTCAAAAAGTGTCATTAATATAATCATGGTGTCCGACACTGACCCGTCAGTTGAATCCTGCATGATTTAAGCATGTCCTGTTAAAAATTAAGAGATATCAATGTGTTCACTCTAACACACTTCTTGATATCAACCACTGGAAGTAACATTTGACAGGAGGGGAATCAAAAACAATAACAAAATATATGGGCTTTTTCTAATGTTGTTATTTTTGAAGTCACCTCGTTTCCTACACCAAGTTTAACATGTTGACAAATGATTTTGTCTCATTCAGAGTTAATGTTTTAAGTTTTTTACATAAAAAATAAAGCACACTTTTGCTATAGCAATACCAAGCCCAAGGCATAAAAATATTTAAAATAAAATTATTTTTAACTCTACTATGTATGATATTCTTTTTGCAAAAGCGGGAAGGGTCTAGAAACGAGTACACCCTTGAAAGTACTACTTGAAATTCCTTTTGTTATCTCATTCATTAGTGTCAACATCACACACATAAGATAAAACATGAACAAAATTTAAAAAATTAGTCTTGAAAATTCAAAGAATAAAATACTCATAAATACTTTCATAGTGAAAACGAAAACTTAATAATTTTTTTATTGCAAATAAAACACCCACCAACACTTCTGCCATTTATTTTAACTGATCAAGTGCTAAATTGATTAACAAAATTGTTAAAAAAAACACCAAACAAATTGCAGATATAAATACTGAATAACAAACAGCATTCCTACATTTTATCAAAATAAAATGAAAGAAAAGAAAACATCTTTAAACTTTCCTTTTAATCGGAGGTCATTGAACACTCCTTTAAGATGCTACAAGAAATAAACTAACACACACACACACACATGCAAAAGAAAAAGAAAAGATGCATGCCTGTGCATACTAATTCATAAAACACAAAAATGAAGAAAAAAAAAGAGATTTCCTTTTGTTAGAAATGGTATTTTCTTCAACACAAAGTTGTGGTATTGATACCTCTTTTTGGTTACAATCAAATGGCAAATATTTAAGAAAAAGAGAAATTAAAAACAAAATTTAAATTTTGATATCATAAATTATTTATTTATTTAAGCCATCAAAATCAAATCTTTAATAAATGTTACGCATACTTTTCAATATAACAACTGAAGGTTTTTAAAAACTAAAATCTTTGTATCTGCTACGAGTAAGCCCATACTTCTGCCCACTTTACAAGAAATACTAAATAACTGTCCCTGAGTCACTTTTAGGAAGGTAAAATGTAAGATCGACTCCCAATAATATTTGCTTTCTTACATTTTTCGTGAACATACCTAACCCCTATCTGTCCTCCTTAAGGGTGTTCCCATACACAATTCTATTTTTTTTAAAGATCGTAACTAGTTCCAGAGGGCCCCTAGACTGGGCAAATGTATAATATTTTTTTACCCCAACACATTTTTCAGAATATAGTCATTTTCAATGACTAATAATTACGAATTATCTCCCATTTTCGCTTTTGAATTGTTTTTGGCTTATTAACGTACACTTTTTCTTTCAAATATCCCCAAAGGAAGAAGTCCAAAGGTGTCTAATCAGATGATTGTGGCGGCCAATTAACGCAGCCATTGAATTTCTAGCACAAAAGAGCCATTGTTTCGTTGGCTGTGTGACAAGTAGCACTATCCTTTTAGAATCACATATAGTTCAGGTTCATATCCTCAATTTCAGGCCACAAAAATTCCGATATCATCTTGTGATAGCGACACGTTAGCTGTTTGGCCGACCTTGATTTCGAACTATCGCGAACAGCTGCAATGTTTTCTGCAGAACTAACAGGGTGAGTATGTACAGACCCTACAGACCCAGTTAGTTGAAATTTGCTCACAATTCTCTCGATTGTAGATACCCAGCAAAAAATTTTAAAAAAAGTAATCGAGTGTGGAATTAAGCATTTTTGGTGGAATGACTTCCTTACTGGATTACCTACCTGATGAATTTAACACGGCATGAGACTAAAATAATAGCTTCTCAAGAATCAATTATTGTATGTAATCTGCGAACTAATTACTTAATTCATTAAAGAAGTAGTTATGCCAATTAAAAAATAAAGTACTTCTTTTATTTTATATAAAAGTAGTTCCCAATTAATACAAGAGAACTAGTTCCTAAAAACACTATAGAAGTACTTATTTTAATAAAAAAAAAAGTACTTCTTTTGTTTTCAATGTAACTAGTGCTATTTACCTACGTAGTAACTACTTACCAATCAAAATTTCAGAATCAATTATAAAATATTTTTAGAAAGAACTTTCATTTATTAAAAATACATATTTTTACATCCTTTTTTAAATATTTTTGTGGTTAAATATGTATTTATATTCAAAAAAGTTTTACAATTAATTGAAAAACATATTTTATTGATATTTAGGGTTTTTACGCTTTATGTTTGGTAAAGTGCCCTTGGAATTTGTAAGGGGTTATAATATTATTTTTCCTTTTGGTTTTTGTGCAAACCCTTTGAAAATTCCAAGAGAACTATACCACGAAGAGTAAGAACCCTGAAAATAATGACATACACAAATTTTTTTTGTAATAGCTAAAAACTTTCAAAAATTCATATATCTTATTATTAATTTGTACTTTAAAGTAATTTGAAATTTATATAAAACAAAACAAGAAAAAGGAAATTCAATTTTAAAATATATTTACCCCCTGTTTCTGTATTCGTTATATGAAAAGAAAGTGAATTTAAAAATTTATTTTAAATCTAATCTTTTGCGTCAAACTTATAACCATTCCCCCTTGTTCTGCATTTCATATCAAAATGAAAGTGGACACAGGTTTTGTGTTTTCAGTTCGTCAAAAATATTTTAAAAAGTAAAAATTTATTTTTTGTTTTCATATATTTTATGTCAAATTATTAAAAATTTTCTATAAAACAGAACATAAAAATGTGGAATTAAAAACGATTTCACTTTCACTACTAAGTGGAATGTAGAGCAAGGGGGATTATGTATGAAAAATTTTAGTATATTTGACAGAAAATCAATACTTTGTTTTAAAATCAGTTTTAAAATTAACTTTCATTCCATATTACGAATGCAGGACCAGGTCTATTATTATTACACTCGTCTATTAATGTTTATTTTGAACTTGAAGAATCGGACGCGATCGAATCGTCCTTTTTTCGTTTTAAACAAATTCGTTTAAAATGTTTATTTTTAGCACACTTTATAGCTTTCCGCATTATTCCTAAGAACTCTAGCTCAGTTGTTACTTCAGATGATATTGCCACTAAAACACAAAAAACAAAGTAAGGAAATATGTAAATAGTTATGTAGTTTGTTATTCATAAGATTCGTATTAGTCTACTGCACAAGACGTCATGAAACCATTTTTGTTCGTGAAAAATGTCTTGAAAGGAGTTTCAAGACAACTTGTGCAGGAGACTAATTCGTATACTTACAAAATATTACATTCATCGTTGCTTTATAGTCCATTAAGCGTTGTTTGCCTTGAATACCTCGCATATTGAAATTAATTATTATATCCGTTGAAAATATTCTACATATTCCTTTTTGTAAGGTTGAATTTCCTAAAACCCGTTTTATGGAAGAGACCTAATGAAAAAATTGTATATACATATTAAATTATCAAGAAACTTCGCAATTAAATGGGTGAGGTTAAGATACTTACTATTTCACTCTTATTGTCTTCATTAATCATATTTTCAAAATCGTTTAGGTCTCTTTCTGACGAAAGTGGAAAAAGTTTTGTAAATTTAGGGTTTTCGAAATGTGATTTAAAAGCTGAATTAAGTGTGGTTATTTGGTTCGATAGTACATTTGTAAGCACATTATTTTGATTTATAATAATTTCTGAAATGACAGATAATATTAATGTTAGGATACGTTTGTTGTGATTATAATATAATTAGTCATATTTACCTTTTAAACTCACAATTTCTTCTACGATTTTGTTATTAATTAAAGTCGCTTAGTTGTTGTATTGAAACTTGAAACAAAAACGAATTTTTTATAATAATGTTTAATCATGTAGTTGTACAATGCAGATGTTACTTACTAAGTATATCTTTTAAGCAATCATTTTTTTGTGGGGATAAGCAGGTATCGGATTTATGACTCTTGATTTTTTTGCCTAAAATAACAGGGATTTTAGATACATTATTTAAATGAATGTAACATTGGTATTAACACAATTTTACTTTCAAAAGGAAGTGACACAATTTTGCATAAAATGTTTTCCATATGATATTCTTTCTCTGGGCCGACTTCGTTTGGGTTTACGACACAAATGTTAATATCTAATGATTTAATTGGCGTTGCAAAAAAATTTTTGGGGTATAAAAATGATTTTCCCACAAATGTATGGTCTTTATTAAACCTGCTTATTGCAATAAATGTTTGAGATTTTGTCATACATAAGTTATTTGGGCTGCTATTCGTAAAATATAAAGATTTCATTTTGAATGCTATAATGTCACCATAAATATTTAATTTAGGCCCTATATTGAATGTTTTTATTTTAATGTTTGCATCAGAGAACTTTTTATAGATTTGCTTTCCTATATGTCTTGGCATTTTTACGTTCTGCTTTAAAGTTTTTAAAAAGTTTTCAAATCTATATGCAGATATGCTGCTTAAGTCACCAAACTCTTTAACGCACTCCGTTAAGTGCAGTAAACTATGAACATTAAAGGAAACACTCGATGGTCCATAATACTTAGGAAAATTTAAAACAAATTTACTAATCCATTTATCTATAGTACGTTGGCTTTGTTTAAACATATGTAAAGACAGTAAACTTCGATAACTTACATGTAAAAGAAGAAAGTGATTATATAAATCATTGGGAACAAAGCTCTTTAAAACAACTATGCCAGTATAGAGTACAAATTGGCGAAATTCTGTGGATTTCCAATAATTTAATTCTTGAAATTCTCTTGGCTTTCTTACAAATTCTTTTGGTATATATGGTGAAAGTGATAAAAGAACTCCAGACATTTCTAACTTTTGATCAGTAGTTAAGTTGCCTACTCTTTTTTGAAAAATAAGCTTTAGTATCTTTCTGGTAACACCAAGATCTATCATATGCATTGGCTCTACTGGAAATTGTGAAATCATTTTAATGCCTGAAGTTTCTAACATCGAGTTAAAGTTAAGAAAAAATGGCTTATGAAAATTTTGATCTAATCTTGCTGCAAATTCTACGTCCGTTCTGGGGGAAGCTCTTTTTGTGCTATATGTATTAACGTTATTTACTCTTTTACCAATTTGGTGACATTTTGTACACCCGTTAAAAGACATGTGACCCTTAACGCCACATAAAAAAGAACGAGCTGGAGCGTCGCATATGAATGCTCTTATTGAAAATTTAATTACTTTCGTTCCAATATTAAGCCCTTCTTCCTTTAATTTTTTGTACTCATGCAAAAAGTCATGAAGATAGCTATCTATATTTAAGGGTTTGTGTGGCCCTATATAAGTGCCAATTAAAAAAGCGTCAATTTGATCCATTCCAACTATTTTACCTAAAACTGGCCATAGCCCATTGCCAGAATTTTTAAAGAGAGGAAGACCATCGATGCCAACATCAATACTAATTTCTTCGGTGTTAATATCAAAGACATGCTTCACTTTATTTAACTGAAGTAAAAGTCCAATATGGACATACTGTCCAGGAGATACGGTTCTAATTATGCAACTTTCCTTTGAGCTTAGTAACGTGCTTACACTAAGAGGAACGTCTAAATTTTCCTCTCTCAAAATTTTGAATAGAGATTGACAACAAGCAACCGTAGGATTATGTTCCTGAACCCAAGCTTTTAACTTGGCTCTAAAGTTTAAAGTTTTATTAACAGAACTATTTAAATCACAACTATTGTCTTGAGAACTCAAATTGTAAACTGTTTCACTGTTTTCTGTATGGTTGTATGCACTTCTAATGGAAAACATTTTTTCTAAATTATTTTTTAATTTGTTTTTATTTTTATAGAACTGCGACTTACTTGACATTTTTTAATATATACGTGTTTTACTTTATTTGCTTACTACAGAAATTTTGGAAGCGTCTTTTTCAACTGAAACACAACTTAAAATGATTTTTTTAAATCTAAATGCAGAATTTTTGGGAGAATGTGTGTTTTTTTTCATTGAGAACAGTTATTTTCTTTTTACCGTAAACGCATTTTTTATACAATAAATATTGTTAAATAAAATTTCTGCTCACTTGCTTACCATGATGTTCTTCAAACGCATTGTCACTTACCTTTGTAGAATTATATAACTTAAATTGTAATTGAGTATTAGAAGCTCCATTACTTTTTTGAAAAATTTGCTTAAAATGTAATCGAGTAGTTGAAAGTTCGCATTAATTGTTGTTTTAAGAGTTTCAAAAAGAGAGTAAAACAAATCTTTGATCTCAATATAAATATATGCAAGTGTACCAGGGTGGCTAATGAACGTTCTAAAGAAAAATTCCGGATTTTTATAAAATCAAATGAGTTTAGCGTGCCATTCAGCCAATACAAGCATATGTTTTTTTTTTTTCCTAAAATTGTTTTTCGATAAATAGTTTATTACTTATTAATAAAATAAAATATTCTTTTGACATAGAGTAACAGGACTTTTTATTTTTTTTAATAGGACTTTTTAATTTGCGAAAATAATGATAAATTTGAGATTTTTTTCGACGCAAAAAATATTTCCTAAGTTTGATAGGTTTTATATGAAACCTTTTTTTCTAATATTATAGAAATAATTTAGAAAAATGTTTTACAGCAATCAATACATAAAAAAACATTCAATTATTTGTTTTAATTCAATTAAACATTACTCTTTACGAAATTAGCCAATAAAAAAAATAGTTTATTCAAAATAAACAATAATTTATAACCAGTTACATTTGCGATTCTTATATCTGAAATGTAACTACTTGCATTTTAGAAACAAATACTTTAATAAAGAATTAAGAAACTGTTGTATTTATTATTAAATAACTAGTTTTTACAAAAATATTTTCAGACATGAAATTTCGATGCAAAGAACTAATTACATTATTGTTTCTTTTTTTATTCGTTTGATGTAATGAGTTTGGTATTCGAGGAGCGAAATGTGGTAACCACAAAAGTAAGTCATTATATGGCAGGCAGTTCATATGGTAATGTGTAATTTTTTGCTGGGTACATTTGGTCGATTAAATGGAATTCTTTAAAATTTTAAAAATATTTTATCAAATATAAGCAATTTCATTAAGAATACAGAATGCTCACAGTATGTGAGCATTATATTTTACTCTATACAAAAAAGTTATTAGATTGACAAGAGAAAATTGTATTTATTTAGACCGCTAAGAAATCAAAGAGAAAAATTATCTAGCACACTTGAGAAGAAATGAAAATTGCTTGTGGAAAATTAAGTTTAAAAAAAAATTAAATATTTATTCGTGTTTAATTCCAATTTATGTTGGTGTGCAAAATGCACTATTTTTCATGATATTCTCATGGGAATTTTTTGAAAAATTTGCTTAATACAATAAGTACTAAGAGAGAAAGTATGCAGCTGCTTTTTTATTTTCTTGTTTAAATTTTTTGTTTGACTATTGGGTAAAATTCTCATTCGGTCGATTGGTGTAATTAAGTAATTCACTGAAAATTCATATGAAACAGCTTAATGGATATGCTTTCCTTTACTAAGTAAAAAAAATTTAGAAAATTTTCCATGAGCATATTGCACACCAAGAGATATTAGAATTAAGCACAAATAAAGAATAAATTTTGTTATTTTTTCTTTTATTTATGTAAAATTGATATACAAGTGAAAACGTTCGGGTTACGGTTTTTAATCTTCCTATAGCTTGTCAAGAAATTAAAGAGACTGGAAGCTACAGAAACATCTTAATTATATTTACTCCGTATGGTTGAAGTAATTATAATCAAGTAGAACGAGAAGAAACAAGGGAATTAGTTTCTTACATTAACCAGGGAATGAGTAAGGAGGGATACTTACTGGTTTCTTGTGCATAAGATTAATAAGGCGGGTAGGTGTATATTTAACTGATGATTAATTTAATTTTATGCTGATATTTCAGTTTAGTTTAGTAGATTTAGTAGCAGGCCAATATATTTAAATTCCAAATTATATAATTAAAAGTTAAATATTTAGATAATGGTGAACAAGTTTATTTTAACACGGTAGGTAATATGTAAATATATAAAAGGAGAAATCGATTTATGGTTTTCAATTATAATATAAGCTAAGTTTAGAAATGTGAAGTGTACTCGTTGGTTGTTAACTGACAACTTGTTGTGTGTACTTGATGTGTAACGTTTCTTACTCTTTTGTCGCTCACAAATTTGCGAGCGACGAAACCTTTCTTTCCAGTATAACCCAACTGGCAATTTTCTATAAATTGGGATATTGTCCAATTGAAGATTGGACAACAAGATAACCTCTTAGATATTTTCTTAAAAAAAAGCCATATAATTTTTCTTATTTAATTATCTTCATACCAAATGGTTGACTGCACAACAGCAAAAGTAAGAGTGTCACTCTAATTGCACACTTGAGACCAACCAAAAAGTTTTGTTTGTATTTATAAACCATATCCACAGCTTGTACAAAATATATTTGATTTGTCCTTACTTTTTTATTTTTTGGCAGAGCTACTAATTATTATTTATTTTCATTTCATTTTAGCTTTAATATTTTTTTTATTACTTATGATGTTTGATATTTTCAATTAAGTTTATTAAATTTTATGAAACTGCCTACTTTTTTAAGAGAAATCTTTTTTTAAGAAAAAAAAAAAAGTATTTTAATCACAATAATTTTTGAAATGTAATAAAGTAAAAGAATTAATGTTTGCTTGTGTATGTGCATATGATATCATATCACATTTTTCTATTTAGTTAATTTGTGTATTCGAAAAGTATGAATTCAATTTAAAAATCTCTTGGGAAGGAAAGGAAAACATTAGCAGATTTTATGTTTAATTAAATACCAAATAAAGCTACAACACAATTGTGTTGATGCTGTAGAAGCAAAAAATAAGAATCTCAATCAAAATTAAATCTCTTCAAAAAGTTTATACTTTCATCAGATATAGTTTTTACAAAATAGTAGTGAAATTTTGAGTTTGTAGTAGTTTTGCCAAGAGTTTTGTTATACAAACAAAGTAAATTTTTGACGCTTTCGATCTTTGCCTAAGAGAAGAACTGAAAAGAGACACTATTAACAGACACTTCTATATTCACTCTGACACCCGGCATAACATGTTAATACTCAATGTTTTTGAAATAATATCGAAACTGACCTGAGGTTGCCTACCACTTCTGTAGTGTAGTTCAGTAAATTTTAGTATGAACAGTAAATTTCCGACAAAAACATTCGGTACTATAGAAATCGTTACTTGCGACGATTATTTACAATGTGTGTTGTTAACTTCGCAGCAAGCTTCGAATATTTTTGTCGGAAAGTTACTGAATGCCGTATTTTCTAAAATATCGTTATATTTGTTTTTTCGATACGAATGTTCGTGATAAAATTTACTGAATAGGTTATCATATGCAACTAGAGGACGGATTAACTCACGAGAAAATGTGCGGCTACTAGCTGCCATTCTGCCAACTGCCTTAGAACTCTTTGATGCTCAAGATTAAGAGTGTTTAAAAAAATAATCGCAACAATATTGGTTAGAGACAAGGGATATTAGTTTTACTGAAAACAATTCTAACAATCCTAACATTCCGTTCTAGGAAGAAAGTAAATGACTTACCAGCTCGTATTGTCGTAGCATTAATGAGTAGGCATTACGGAGTATAGAAACACTTGGTAAATATGATGATCAGTCCTTTCCAGCTTATGCAACAAATATAGTTCCAATGTAGTGTTCTTATTTTGAAACCGTTTTCATTGCT
The DNA here is from genome assembly GCA_947397855.1 of Thelaira solivaga. Lineage (NCBI taxonomy): Eukaryota > Metazoa > Arthropoda > Insecta > Diptera > Tachinidae > Thelaira > Thelaira solivaga. The sequence goes on from OX377610.1 coordinate 21,919,353, forward strand.
TAAGCCATCAGTACTTGCAATCATTTGATATAGTGTGAGACACATTTTGATGTTTAATTCAATGTAGTAACGAAAATATTCGCCAAACTTCTTAACTTTTATCTTACATATGTTTTGTATAGTTTAACAAAAAAAATATTCAAAATTCCAAATTATTCAATTTATTATAACCGATATGTGTCTCTTATACACGCAAGCCAAAAAAGCTCGAAAGCTCTATCTTCGACAAGTTGCAGAAGCACTTATTGCTCCCCAAATATGGTAAATTACAACGGCCTATAGCTCAGTATAGTCAGCAAGTTCTGAAAGGTTTGCTTTCTTATGAAGTGGATTTAAAATAAATTAAGTTTATCATGGGCTTGCCAAATCTTTTTCTTAAACGATTGTTAAGTGTACTAATAGATTAAAATGGTATTTTTATAGTACAGGGTGTCCGCCGGGAGGGTATACTACTTTGTTTTGACGCCATTTTGGTAAACATTAGTCTTGACAGTTCATATTTGGCAGTCGTGAAGTAGACACGTGGCAAATTTATTATGGCAAACAACAAGATGGTGCCACATCTCATACAGCCAGCATTATAATGGAATTACTGCGAGACCTCTTTCCACAACAAGTTATTTCAAGAAATGGTGATGTTGATTAGCCTCCACGGTCACCTGATTTGACTGCTCCGGACAAAAAAGAAAATCTTGAGCAACTCAAACAAAATATTCGTGATGAAATTAATGAAATCCCACGTGAAATGTGTGAGAATATAATGAAAAATGTGCTCAAAAGGAAGACTAACAGAGGCGGACATTTATCTAATATTGTATTCCATACATAATTGCCGACATTAAATAAAACATTTATCAATATAAAATCCATTCTCTTTCATTTAATCAAAAATTATTAACAAACAAAGTACTATACCTTCCCGGCGGACATCCTGTACAAGTAATCAACTTGTCTGGAATTTTCATTAGAAAAGTAATCAAAACATTGAGGGTTTTTTCATACAAGTTTTCTAATCGAGTTGATTAATAAAAAGGAAATATTGCATTTATCATTAAAAAATTTAAATTAAATCAATTACTAAAAGGGGAGAGCTAGGTATACCCCATGAATAGCCAATAAACCCTCAGGCTACTCAATTTAAAATTTTAGCTGAACATTAAATTCCTAAATGGTGTTATGAAAACCATTTAGCCAAATAAGCAATATTTTCACTAAACAACAACAACCATTAAACATAAAAAATTAAATTCTTTTTCATCTACAGTAACTACATTGGAAAAAGTAATTAAAAATTAAAAAAAGAGGTTTTTAAAAAGCAACAATAAAAATAAATCATTTAAAAATTCATTTATTTTCCATTTGTTAGAAAAGTAAAATTATTTCTGTTGTTTTCACTTTTCATGACCACCTAAAAAAATATTTTTAACAATTTTGGTTTCTCAAAACTTTTTCAGTTTTCATTTACTTGACACTAGAAACCATAATTAATTGTATGTTTTGCATTAAATTAATTTCTTTTGTGTGTAAATATTATTTTTTTTTTTTGGGACTTTATAACAATTAACGATTCAATGTTTCTAAAAAAAAAAATGCGTTGTGAGAAAAAACACTTTTATGTTTTAATTTATTTTATAAACAGAACAGCAACAATGAATGCTTCAATTTGGGTAATTATTTTTAACCCCTTTAACACGCTTTTTATTTATTTATTTACTTTTTTTTTAACACGTTGTGGTTTAATGTTTTTAAAACTATTCCGGTGTTGGTTTTGAGTTTGTTAGATGTAAAAAAATTTTAATTTTTCAATTGAATTTTAGAATTTGAAACTGAGCAAACAAGTTGGCAACTGGCAACTTTTCGACAAGTTTTATTGTTTTACCGATAATTTATGAAAAATCTGATTTTACTATTATAATTTTGCTAAAAGCTGAATTAATGTCCACCAAAAAATTAGTAGACTGACCACTATGTGATATTTATGGAAAGAATTGTAGTATGTATACTGCAATTAGATCCTTGGTGGGTGTCTACTGCGATCTGGTTCGGGAATGTCAAGCATCCCTGAAGAGAATGGCAAAATATTCAGCGGAGAACTCTAGGCCTTCCACTCATCTATAATATTCCTCTTTCTGTATAAAGTACAGTCCAAAGACGGACGTGCAATACAGCATAGGTAACCTGGAGGCAGTAATAATGGGCCACTGACATTTTGGCGGCCATAGGAGTATGATAAGCGCAATAGTTGTTAGGGCGTAGAAAAGTAGAAGACTGTGCCACATCTTCTCAGGAAACCTCTACCTTGAAAAACTTTCTAGTTTCTTGAGAAGCATTTGTTGGCTTAGATCGTGACTAACTCTTCTTTTTGTTCTTCTTCTTTTCCTTCTTTTCCTTCTTTTTTCTAAATCTTCTTCTTATCAGCAATTCTGTATTTCACTTTTTTCGCTGCTTCTTTTTTTCGAAATCTTTCAATCTAAATACCTTTTTCCTCTTCTGCAGTCATTATAAAAGGACAACATTACACAATCCATATGATTTATTTTTTTTTTTTTTTTTTTTTTGAGCGGGCTGTTTAACATAACGTACATAAATTTTGCTAAATGAAGCTACAAGGAAATGAGTTCAAGACATTCGTGCCTTATACCGGGTAGCAGAAACACGATCTCTTCAAGATTACTGCCCCAACAAAAATTTGATTATTTTCTAACCAATGATAACGTTTTATTAAACTAAATTAATATTTCATTAATTTAATGAAATATTTTATTGAATCAATTCAATTTTTGATTGGTTGAAAAACAATAAATTATTCTTTCAGTGTGGAAAGATCAGGCAGTCAAGAAGACTCATTTACAAAGAACGTGTGAAAGCAGATGTTATTTTTAACTCTACATTGACCTGTTCGCTATACAAATAAAATGCTAGTTTTACATGCGACTCGACTCCTGTCGAAATAGGAATATAACTACCTGGGCAGGGGGAGACTGGGCCCAAAAAAACAGTGAATAATCTTCTCTTGTTTTAGTTGGCAACTGGGCTCTATATATCACGATGCAATTAAGATCCATAATAGCATTCAGCAATTGCTTTGAAAGGCCTTTAAAAGGTTAATTTTAATTATATCGTGAATGTTTCATTCTTTTGTTTTAACTGGAAAATAATTTTCAATTGTTGTTTAGCCTCTATTGTTTTCTTTAATGATTTTCTTTTATGTCTATCATAAGCATTGCAGGCCTTTAGGTTTGTTTGTTAAACCTCAGCGAACAACCAAAAATAGTTGGTTGACAGCAGCAAAAAAAAAAAAACAAAAATAATAGCACAAATTGCGTGTCAAGTTGTATGAAAATTGTATAACTTAAAAATTTTTCTTTAAATTTGAAAACAACAAAGAAAAAACCAACTTAATGTTGGTTGGCCGACCCATTCATTCAACATTGGCACTTTAATAATTTGCTGGTGTGTAGAAATTTTATAATTTCACTTAATATTTCTGTGAGGTTTTCGGCTTTTATTGTCTCTCTTTTTTTGTTTTTTTTTTTTTTTTTTTTTGCATGGTTTCACTTTCTTAAACTTAAACCATAAAACAATTTTCTTTCACTTCATTTTCAACAAACTTGTAAGTAAAAAGATTTGAAAAATTAAAACACTCGACCGATTAAATTTAAGAACCCAAAAAAAAAATTTAGAATTCATGGTTTCATTAAATTATTTGCTGGTAATAAAAATTATAATTGCCTGCAATTAAAAAAAAATTAAAAAAAAATTTTACAAACAAATTTTGCAGCCGTTAAAAAAAAATCAAATTTTCTTAAGCACAAAAAAAAACTAAAGCCAGTACTTTTTATTCTTTTAGTATTCTCTTTTATCAAAACATGCAGATTAGTTTTTTTTATAAAAAATTTCACAAAAATTAGCATTGTTTGTTATCAATCACAAAGTCAATGCACCTTTTGTTTTTAGATTAAAAAAAAAAACAAAAACAAAACAATTTTTTTTTTAATTTTTAAAATGCACGTTTTATTCAGCGAGTGCCCTTTAAAAATACCAGCAATTTCTCTTGAACCAACTGCCATATTTTTCCTCATATTTTTTTCATAACACAACATCATTGTAGGCGCACTACAGTACAAACAGGCCCATTAAACTCGTACACATATTTTACTTATGTCGTAAATTTTAGTTTTACATCATTGTTGTTGCTGAAGAAGACAAATGTTAGGGAAATTTTATTTACAAAAACGTGACTAACGTGAAATCAAAATAAAGCCAAAAGCTTAAATAAAAAAAAATAGTGAAAGTATAAATAAATATTATTTTCGTCCCACAGCAGTATCCTTGAATACTTTACCACAACTGCTAAGCAATCAATTCTCTTCAATAAATTTATTTTCTTAAATTAAATTTAAATTTTTTTTTTCATTTGCTTAGTTTTTGGTAATTAAACAAAAAGTATTCGAGTATGTTACTTCTCAAGAGCGAAGATCTGTATCCCAGTTCATTTATTAATTTTAGTTCTTTTGAAATATTTCATTAATTTCATTTTTTACATTAAAAGCCATCATAAGAGCCTAAAAATCTGAAGCTTATAAGTTCGATTCCTGATTAGGCCTTGGTTTTTTCCAGTACAAAAGATCTTTTGTGGTGTTTATGGAATTGCAAAAAAAAAATGGAAAAGCAAACGAAAAATCACGGATTTTACCTTAAAAAAGGCAATATATTATTTAGTAATTCAATTTTTTTATTTGAAATGTTTAAATAAAATTTATAAAAATAGTAGCAAGAGAAATTCAAAATTAGTTTATTAAATAATTTTAATTATTATTAAGTTGTATAGGAATAATGAAACAACTTTTATATGTTTTTAATTGATTAATATTTTTTATTCTTGACAAGTACTTATTATATTGGAATATTAAATGTTATAGATAAATAAAAAGGTCTTATAACGGTTACTCCCTCATCTTTCTCTTAATGCTTAACCCCTTACAATTATATTAAAAAACTGGTTCACTTTTAACTTATCGTTGTTCACTTGGCTTGCTTTAAAAACAAATTTAACAGTTTAGCTTTTTTAATTTTATATTGAAAATGTAAGAAGACTAGAGGATAAATTATTAATTTCGAAGCTAAATGGGAGAAAACTATTCTAAATCCAGCCTCAAAAATACTAAATCGGCAGTACTGAATGCCATTTCTAGACCGATCCGGTTGAATTTCAATAGCAACTGAAAAACAAAAACATCTAACAGATTGATATACAAAACTTTTCTGTGCGTTGCTTAGGAACTTCAAAAAGTTGATTTCAACGATTACACAGACATACATAGGCGAAGAGACAGACATACGGACATCACTAAAGCGGCAACGGCACATGCAAGGTGTAGAAATTACAAATGAAATTACCCTTCTTACAGCCTGTGTGAAAAATTTATGAATCCACCTGTAGGCTTAACTTGAAATTCACTCAAAGCAAGTTTAGCTTTTAATACGAGTATATCACGGTCAAGTTCATAATGTAAATCTCAATTTTCTTTGTTAGTATTCTTGCTAGCAAAGTTTCTTTAAAACGTACGAATATTAAGGTTTTTTTGTTGTAATATTAAAAAAATAAATTAAATTCCATTACTTTCTATAAAATCCCTTTTACATCATCAGCCCTGATCTTTCTTTCTATAAAATATAGTTTATGAAATATTTTAACAAACCATTTCCTTTCGTACTTTCTCAAAACTAATTTCTTTTATCGGCCGATTATCTTGAAAAGGTGTAAGTATTTTTTGTAAAAACATTTCGTTAATAAACATTTAAAAAGAATATGGGTGATTTTTGATTTTCAAGTTTCATTAATAATTTATAACAACAAAAAAAAAATAATTGTTAAAAGAAAAACTCCCATCAATCTAACCACTTGACGCATAATCAAGATGCAACGAAATTTTAAATTTGGCTTCTTCAATATTAAAAATAAAAAACTTATAAATTACAATTTTCACTTTCTTTACAAAAATGAAAAAGAGTTAAAATAGCAAAAAAAATTGTTGAATAAAACTTTGCAAGTGAATTTATAGACATACATGAACAACAATAAATGTAAAAATTTATACGAGCATCAAACCCAAATGATCAAATCAACTAAGCCGGTAATTCTATACAACGACTCATTTGGCAATTTAACAAGTCGTGCTTTTTAACTTGTTCCAAAAGAATTTATTAATTGACCAATAATCATGTCACAATATTTATTAAGTCATTTTGAAGAGAAAATGTCAATTTTAGCACACTGTATTGTTTTCACTACCATTTCATTAATTGTAGAATATATCACAACATCATTCCTGAACCACATTTATAAAATTATTAAAGAAATTTCGACTTATGTGACTTAAACAATTTTTAATTATTAGCACAGAAATGATACTTGGTACTATAAACTATAACTACTATAACTTTAACGAAACATGCGTAACAAAAATGTGCGTACAAAGTGCCAGCAGAAGTATTTGCCAGGTTAATTTTTTTTTATATTTGAAAATAATGCGTTGTGACTCTTTGTTCTTTTCAATTTTATTCAAACTGAAATAAACTTATTTTCAAAACTATTTTAACAGCCAGACTTCTATATAAAAAATTATCGTTCTCTCCTACTTTAAAGGACAAAGAGCTGGTTTGCTACTGACGAAATTTCTAATTAAAAAAAATCAAACAATAAATTTCTATATGAAATTGCGTCTCACTAAGAATTTTTTTTTTGTATGATTACAATTAAGTCACTTGTTTGCCTGTTGTTCTTTCCATATATTTTGCTATAAAAGTAACACCAAATGCATAGAAATAACCTACATATGTAATTAAATTAAAATTGATTTTTTAAGTAAAATTTTAATTTTTTTTATTTACATTGCAGAAAGAAAAAGTAAGATAAAAGCGATTAAATATAATCAAAAGACTTAAAACACGAACTTTACTATCGACTATGATTAAAGAACATGAATTCCAATATTCAGCAAAACGAAAAACTTAAGAAACGAACTTCATTAGAAATAACTTCCAGGCTTGGAATGATAAAAAAGACTTAAAATACAAACTTCATTACTAGCGAGAAATAAAACATTTAAGACACAAGCTTCTTAGTGCAAAATGATAAAAAGTCTTACAATTAGGATCCCTGTGTAGAAAATTATCGTAAGCCTTTTGCTTTAAAAGAAAATCGAACGACAACTTAAGAATTTCAATACAAAAATGCGGCTCGGCTCATCATGAGGCATTTTTTCTCTTTCTACAAATAGCAATATTGAAAGCACTTACTTGTTGTCATCAGGACATTTTGTTTCAAAAATTACCACAAAACGTTCACACACCACTTACATTTACAATTACAAATATTTTATCTTCTAAAATTGAATTTTTTACCAGCCAACTTAAAATGTTATTTTTAATTAAAAAATTATATATAAAAATTTTTTTTGTTTACAATTAATTTTTATTATTTTCGAATATGCTTGTGTTTTTAAAAGCTTTTATTTGACGTGATTTGTATGTGTATGAAGGTGGAATCTTGCAAGTTAAATTTTACCCACTTCCAGGTGTCCGATTGTGCTGAAACTTTACATACTGGTCCAGTCCCGATGACAATATATGTTTATAATAAGTCTGTCCTGATGCTGTTCCCAGGATTGGGAACTTCTTAACGGTTAACAGTAATGAAATTGAAATTTTGCACATCCATTGGTGTATGGATGACAAATAAATGACTGGTTTTCTTACGCTATCATTTTTTATCAAAATATAAAGTCTGGCAGTAAATATATATTTTTGTACATAAAAAAACAATATATTTTGCTTCCAAGACTTTCATTATTTGGTGTCTTTGTTTGAAGTTATATTTCAACTAATACATAAGAATTATTAATTGACTTTTCCTAAAATATGACCCATGTACTGTACTGGTTCTTATATCTTGCCTATACTTGTCTAGTTCCTTTAAGTTATACTTTAGGATTCCAACTCATAGACCATTAGTCTATGACTTGGTCCATTAAACGTGGCAAAATAAACTCAAATAAGCTAAGTAGTTTTTAATAATTAATTATCTATAAATATTGATATCTTATAACCACAGAAAGTTAAAGTTAGCTTTACGTTTTATTTAAAATTAAAAGATACTGATAATTTTAATTACGGATTTTTACTCAATAAAAGTTCAACGAAAAAGTTTAAATATACTACTTTTAATATATCTTGGAAACATGATCAACTGGGCATTTAACAAAAAAAGATATATAAACACTTGTGTATGCAGGAGCGCATGTATAAATTATGAACTGAAATATTTCATTGAAATCACAACTCAAGAATTGAACATTTTAATCAAGCACACAAACAACCAATTTTTTGGATTTAAAAAAAAACCAAAATACATTAGCTTAGCTGTCATTTTCACATAAAATAATAAACAAGAGTCGAAATGAGCTAAAGGTCTTATATGTTATAGATTTTTAAACTGCTTTATAAGTAAAATAAAAATTTCTTAAAAATAAATTTAGTTCATCCATTCCATTTTTGAAGACTTTATTAGAGTTTTTGTTTAATAAAACAAAATAAAGAGAAGCAGTTAGTTAAAAGAAAACTAATTAAATTAATTTTATTATACAAGTGTCTGTAATTATTACTATTTTTTTTTTTTTCAAATAAATAGATTTCCATATACTATTTAGTGCTATTTTCTTTAAGCTTTCTTTGGCTTAATAATGTTTAAAAAATGATTGTGAGATTTAAAAAACAAAACTTTATTTGGTTCCTTATCTTATATTGGTATATACGAGTAGGTATTTCAAGGAAATACGTCTTTGAACATTCTAGGTTTTGAATAATATATGGTTTGAAAACATAATTTTTGTTACTATTCAGCCAGTGTCTACTTAGTAAATATAAAAATATCATAGTCTATATACGAGTATGTATGTATATTTTAAAGCTTCATAAACTTGGATATACGAGTATCAGGCAATTTTGTAACAACTCAACAAAATTGTTCTTTGTTTAACTAGAGATCACAACAGCAGAGTTTTAACCTGTCAGCACAGATTCTGTCTTTTGAAAAATGTGAAACACAAGCAAGATTTTCATTTACAAAAATTGTCACATTGATTAAATATTTAATTAACTTACTCAAAAAATTTTTATACAATAATGCCGTTAATCTATGTATATTTTTTATTCGAATCAATTAAATTTTTGAAAAACATAATCATTTCTTGAGTTAAGTTAAAAGGGATTTCTTCTGGCATGTAGAAATTAAAAAAATTGACAACTTGGACTGTGCAGTTAAAATCATTTTAATTTTACAGTGAAGGGTATAAAAACTAAAGATATTAAAAATTATTTTTTATTGCATAATTGCTTTCCTATTAAACAGTCTCATAAACTAAATTTTTTTAGTTCAATCGTATTTTTATTTATATATATTTTTTTTACAATAATTACTTCACTGGAAAAAATTACATTCCTTCTAATTTCGTAGCACTTTATGGACTGCTGCAATTAATTATTCATTAAATTTATTTTCTTTCAAAAACAACACATCAGCTTTCCACTTTTAAGCCCATTAATGATCTCTTAATGTTTGTTAATTAAGCAGACTCACACAATCAAATATTATTTTAACATCACAAAAAAAACATTCAAGAAGAAAATACTTAATAAAATTAGTTAGGATTTAAAAAAGAAGGTATTAAAGCGTGAGGTCAAAGTGAGAGTAGAATAAAACTAATAGTTTTCATTAAAACTGCTCTGTAAAGAGATGATACCTTTTGTGAAATACATCTGCTCAGGCATTTCATTTCCTTTGCAGTTTTGTGAAATAAATATGAAATTTACAACAGCAACAATAATTTCTGTTAGACAGCACAATTTATTCAAGAGATCACCGCACCTACGCAACCCTCTCTTGGTAATGTAATATTCGCCATCTCAAAGCTTTCTTACACTAATTAAATTTTTTTAAATTATAATTCAATGAAATATTTATTCCCTTAGAATCTTAAAGGCCGCGATGGGATTATAGCCCATGATCGTAATAATAATAATAATTCATTTAATGAAATTTTATGAATGAATTAATTTTATTTACGGAGTATTCTATTAAATCAAAGAAAACTTTCTCTTTTCAGTGTATGCTAAGATGCAAATATAAATTTTTTTATTACGGTTTTGGGTATGTATGGTAAAGTAATATCACTTTCCTGGGATAACAGTACTGATAGAGAGACGAACAGAGAGGCAATGCAGTGATGATGATCTGTCCCAGTTTAAATAACAATTACAGGACTCATTAAATAGGATGACGGGCCATTCGGTTGTCACCTTCATCTATGTGTGTAAACATGGGTCTTCTTTAAGGCAGATTACTTGTCAAGGGAAGGGTAGAGGCTGCTAGAGCAAAATTCCGACACGCCCTGCTGCATCTTTCTCTCAGTGTGCAAATAGCAAATCAAAAGTATCTTTTTACATAAAGCACACTTCAGATAGATAGCAAGGAGGATCTGCCCTAGACTGAAATTCCAGAATTTAGTTGGGCAGTTGAGAAATGTAGTGGCATTAATAACGGTCCTCTGCAGCCTTGGCAACCTTTTGTTGAGTAATTAAAACACAATAAAATTTCTTTTTTAATATTTTTTAGTGAACTTCCATACAATATTTCATTTCTTTCTTTAATCTCATTTCATATTAAGGTTTTTATATTAAAACATGCATTGCCAAGTCAATTTAAAATAATTTCAAACAATAAAAACAAAACAAAGTTATAGTTAGTACATTTATGCTGCATTAGCATTGTAAAATTAATTTGAACTTAAAAAGAAAAAAAATTTTAAAACAAAATGTTTTAATAAATTTTATCTTTTAGTTTACTATTGTTTGATACGAGTCTTAATTTTTAACAACTACATGTGGTCAAAAGGAAAGCAAATTATCTCTATTGAAATCTTTAACTTGAACAAAAGAAAGAAAAACCAAGACCCATTCAATGATACTCGTAATGACCAAATTGAAGGACTTTCCCTTTTTTTAGATTTATTTCCATTTTATTTTATTGCATGACTTATAAGAGGCACCAAAAACAAGTAAGCAAATTAAATGTTTAAGTTTTGCCTAATATTTCAACTTTAGTCAATGAAAACCCTTAGAATGTAATAAAAAAGCTGAGAGCTAAAAAACTAAATGAAATAAATTTTCTATTAACTCCAGACTGTAAAAGAGATTTACAGCAAGTAATAGCGGAAAGTAAAATAAAAATTATTTTTTAATAAAAACTAAGCAAATGGAAACAATTAAAGTGTAAAGCGAAACTTAAAAATTTAAAATCAAAATATATTTTTTTGTGTTTTTGTCAAATCAAAAATTTCCCTACAAACATCTCCACAGCAGATTTCAAAATTTTACAAACCAGCTACAGAAAGCATGCTTAAACTTAACAACAACATAATTTTAAAACAAAGACACTAAAGAAAATTATAATTATTTTTTTTCATTATTGCTTAAAATTTTAATAATTTAGAAGAAACATGCTAAAATAATGTTACCTTAAATTAAATGCAATAAACAAAAAGAAAATCATGTACCTGGTTAAGCATTTGAAAAGTCATGGTGTCAATGTCAATGACTGGCAAAAATGCAGCAAAACAACAACAGCTATAGTCGAATCAAACAAAAAAGAAGAAAACGCGTGGGTTAGCTAAGACGAAGCTTGAAAATTATTGTTTTAAGCAACCACAAATGCAGTGATTAAAAACCAAATTGGAAAAACACATTTTGAAGATATCAATCAAATAAATATTAGCAAATTACATTAAAAATACGAATATTAATAAGCTTTAGCTGCATGTAAGAAAAATGTGGCATAAAAAATTGGTATGAACAAAAACACAAAGATTGGTTTCAATTAAAATATGGGCACATGACGACTGAAAATGTCTTTATAAAAATTTAAAAAAAAAATTTGGAATTTTGTAATTAATTTTTACTTTTTATTTGTCATTATGGGCCATAATTGCAATGTGATCTTTAAGATCTATTGTGAAGGAGGCTTAATTAATGAAATGTATGCTCCCCTGCTTGAAAAGTTTGAGCAACAAAATTTTTACAGACAACTGCTATTACGACAAGCTGAAAGTTGCTACTTTTTTTGAAGAAGGCTGCTTATCTATCTTGATCTTTTTTTAAAAAAAAACATCTCAATTAGATATATTAAATAAAGATTGTCTGCTGATAAACTTCAGTACACTCAAAGTACCAAATTAGGTCAAACGAAATTTCAATGAAAATTCTATCGATATCGAATTCGGTAATTTACATCCAAATCTTATGAATATTTTATTCGAAAGTACGTGTGTTTGACATTGCACTTCTCCTAAACAGTTAGACTGATTTAATTGAATTTCTGTCTTAGCCTTTGGGTTACGCCTTGGAAGGCTTAGTGTCACAAATCCGCCTAGCAAGTGGAGCTGAAGTCGGTATCTAGTTATCTACTACCTGTTTTTACCCGGTATTGCACGGTCCTTTACTCTATGAAAGGACTTCTTAGAATAAGATGATCGAATATACAAAAATTTTATATTTTAGTCAAAAGGCAACTTAAATTTTTATGTTAATTAAATTAGACCACGCCCACTTTTAAAATTGTTTCTCAAGTCGGGGAACTTGGCTAATTTTTTTATTACATGTTTGAAAATATTTTTTTTTCTCTTTATAATTATTTTTCGATATAAATAAAATTTAAAGGCAAACAACGTTTGCCGGGTCAGCTAGTAAATTATAAAATTATAATAAAAATATATGAAGAAAATGTTTAAATAAACCAATTAAATATTTTATCAATAAGACAATTTGTTAATTGAAAAAAATATTATATGAAATCATACTCATAAAATTTAATCAATATGACATTTTTTTTTAATTAAAATGCGTAATTGAAGTATAATTTTTTGATGTCTAGAAAATGCTCTCACCTAACTTAATTTTTATTTTAAGTTGGATTGTTATGATAAATACTTCTGATCTTTCAGAATGTATCATTGAATTCAAAAAGTTATTTGACGGAATTAAAAATATTTAACACTTTTTTCTGCATTTTACATAATTTTTAAAGTTATAAAGTAGTATTCTATTCTGACAATGTTAACTAACACAGATGAGAATGAGAATTAGCAACTGTGTCTCCGCAATAAAGCTTAGCTTGCATAGCTTTAAAGCTCCTTGATATCAAGCATAATAGAAAACAAGATATTTTTCTGTTTACAAAAGTGTAGCGTTCGTGTAGGCCAAGGATAATAGGAAACATTTTTTGCTGTAAATTTTGTCACTTATACCTAACCAGGCAGATGCACGTCATAGCTTTTTTTAAAGCGAAAAATCACTTTGCTGAAGTTGTAATATTTTTTTCTATTATTCATGGCTTTTAGGAACCTCCCATTATTACCAAAGCTTACCAAAGCAATCGGTTTTCTGTATTAAAAGTATCACTTAACTAGTCTAGGCAAAAAATAAAATAAATTTTTGCTATTTTGATGCCGAATTAATATTTTTTCGATCACTAGACTGAAGGAAATTTTAATTTCATCTCAACTACAAACTTAAAATTTTTTTTTTTTTAATTTTATCTTTAAGTAAAATATACTTTTAAAAATTTAGAAATTTCAAATTTGTTACAGTTTATAACTGATTAATCTAAGTTAGCGTGCTCGCATTTGTACACTGAAGAAAAATGTAATATTAATGCAATAAAACGAATTCATTAAAATTTTTCATTGCTTCAATATGCAATTTTTTTTTTCTATAAATTATGCGAATCTATTAATGAAATTATTAAATTTAATTAATACACTTACTTCATTCCATAGAATTAATTAAATAATTTCATTAATTGTACCAGTATTTCATTGAATTAATGAAATGATTTCTTTAATTGCCTGAATAGTTCATTAAATTAATTAAATGTTTTATTAGTTTGTTAAACGTGTCATTATACTGTATCTGAAAGAAATTCTCTCAGTATATCGTTTAGTAAATTAAAGTTATGATTGTGTTTACTTGTGTTTTTTAATTCTATTTTGACTACAAATCATAAATATTCTTTATTTATATTAATTTATTTATAGTAAATTTCTTAATTGTATTGTAACTCAGCGTAGGGCACTTTACAGAGGAAAAACAAAATAAAAGGCCACCGTGAACAAAAAATTCCACACAATTAACAAACTCTTTTAGTAATGATGATGAACAAATTGACGACTGTACGTTGCAACCAAACTAAAGAAAATTATGATAAAAAAAGCACTGATAACTCTCTAGGGGAGCTGGCTGGCAGTTAAATAAGTAATAAGAAATTCCTTTAAAAGATACTTGATGTACTCGTAAACAAAAAACAGCCAGCCATATGGTTGTTTACAGCAATTATATGCAAACATACAACCTAACACACCGACAGCCGACATATAGTGGCCAACACAAAAACAACATAAAAAAAGTTAATTTAAGTGTCATTACCACAATTGGTTAGTTGAAAAATATGTTGGGGCAAACAAAAAATTAAAATCCAATAACTAACTTTTGAAAATAAAAATGAAGAAAAAAAAATAATTAAATTAAGCAAAAGTGTTTTAGCTTAAAGAGTTATGATCATTACAACTAAACAATAGCATATCAAAGCCAAAACAAAATTCAAAAACAACAGTTAACCAAACAAATAAACAAACAAAACGACAGACTGACAGACCAATATAGACAAACAAAAACAAACGAACAGAAGCTTTAGTAAACAGAAACTTGAACTCCAAAACAACACACCAACAGTGGCTTAAGATATTCATGGCTTAAATGTTGCAAGCCATCTGTTGGTTGGCAACCTTAGCCGCCAACATGTTGCTTGGTTGCAATCAAGTTTGAAAGAGTGAAAGAAATACCGCTTGGCTAGTTGTTTTGCTTTCTTTTGACTAAGCAGATCAAAACAAAACCAATGACAGGCTGCAGCAACAAAGAAAAGCAAGAAATTGAATTGAAACAATTTACAAACGATGCTTTAAGAAAACTTATGAATGGGACGTATAAAAGTATAAACAGCCAGCCAGCCAGGCATTAGTATTAAACAAGAATCAATATTGTAAACACTAGCTAAAGTTTAAATAATAAAAATAAAAACAAAAAATCATTTTAAACAAACAGTGAGCTTACAAATGAACAAACACACAAAAGGATAAATTTTTGCTTTATAAACAAAAGGCAAAGCCCCCACAGGATTATTTTTATTATTATTTCTTGCTAAAAATAAAATTAATTTAAAAAATTAATTAAATAAAAACAAACAAAAAAGTGCTAAAATTCTGTAACAAATAGAAAAAGTAACAAGAACGAAATCCAAAAAAAGAAAAATGTGGCCAAAAAAAACTTTTTCAATTACGCAATTATTGATAATAGTGTTTATATCCTTAAA
The DNA here is from genome assembly GCA_947397855.1 of Thelaira solivaga. Taxonomy (NCBI): domain Eukaryota; kingdom Metazoa; phylum Arthropoda; class Insecta; order Diptera; family Tachinidae; genus Thelaira; species Thelaira solivaga. The sequence goes on from OX377610.1 coordinate 21,934,834, forward strand.
TGTTGTCACTGTAACAAATAGCGCCAGCGCTGACAATATGTCTTCGCCCCCAACATCATCAACAGCACCAACTACATCTTTACAAAATGCTGGCACCCGTACCGTGTTACGCATCTATGATGAATGCAATCGTGCTGAAGGTGGTTTTGTGCCATGTCTTAAGAAAAAGGCTATTTCATTTATTGATCGCATCTCATACATTGATGCCATTACTGTGGCTGATGGCATTAAATTAGTGCGCCTATCAAGCAATTCAGCTAATGATTTACCAGCTATGCGCCCTTTATTTAGTGAAAATGAAGTAGAATCATCATTGTCACGTTCCGGTGAAGATCGTGATGTTAAATTAACAAATATGCTGGTGGAGCGTTTAAGTTATTTTTTCAACGGTCACACATTGCAGGTCAGTTTTCCAAAACTGACTTCGGAGGAGATTGGCAGGGGATTGGAAGAAGGTGAGTGAGTTATTAAATAAAAAGAAATATGTTTTGAAATTAAATTGAAAAGCTGAAGTATGCGTATTCGTTATCAAGTTAAACAAATTTTTAAGATGCAATTGGAAAATGTTTATTTAAACTGTTTACTATCAGGGTCTCATACCACTGAAGTTCTTATTATTATTTAAAAAAAAATGCCAAAGTTGAAGCGAATCCAAAATTTTATTTTTCCCAAGTGTTTAGAATTAAATTTAGCATTTTTAAAAAACATATTTTAGTTAAATTATCCTTACTTCTTATCAATTCTAGCGAAAAATTTATACATGTTTGGGCAACTTATACACAAGTAAAAAAAAAGAAGCCTTAAAATTAAAAATTTCTAGGGTAGAAAATGTTGATAAACACTAAGAACAGAGTTAAAAACACTAAGTTGACAAGTCAGTGACTTTAGCTCCTTTTTTATTCTGTAATATGTTAACATAGCTCTGTTAATTTAACATGATTGAAATATTTTCACCAATTCCTTAAATAAGTATGAAAAAAGTAAGTCCTCTATATAAATAAAATTCATTTTCCATTTGTTTGTTTGTTAGCTATAAAAATGTTTGTTTTCCAACGGATTTTGCTGGTACGTATAGTCTCTATACTCGTCAAAAACTTTTGGATCGGCTACGCCTACGCCCACGCCCACTTTTTAACGAATTTCACTAGCCATTGTTCAAGAGATGTGTGCTCGTAGTTAATTTAAGCCTGAAATTGGGCTTTGCAATATTTTATTTATCATTTATCATGCAAAAGCATTAGTTTAAAAAGTAGTGAATAGCTGAATTTATTTGTCTAGGTTTTTTATAATTACAATTCTATTACTAAACGGATTTCTCTGAAAATTTTTATATGGTATACGCTCTCTAAAGATACCAAGTCACATAATAAAAGACCAGGAAGGCAAAAACATCTAGTTTTTTTTTTTTTGTTTTTTAAACAAAGAAGCAAAGCTTCTTGGCTTGTCTTCAGAAAACAACCAAGGTCTAGATAGGAATCGAATCTGTGATTCTCAGATTGGTAGGTTAGTACGCTACCTACTAATTTACAGGGATACTATATAGTTTACATTCATAGAGTGTACAGATTTTCAGGAATTTCACTCAGAATATTTTATAGAGGTTGATGGTGCATTAGTGATAATTAAAACTACTGCAATATAGATTTCAGAACCATTTAGTTTATATTTCAAAGCTAACTTGACTGACTGATGAAACTTTTTTAAAGGGAGAATGATGCCTGAGATAATTTTTTTTTCGTCTATTTTGAAATTTGCCGTTAAATGAAATCAAATTTTTGCCCACATTTTGAATGAAAAAGTCTATTTTACATTCATATTGCATATCTTTCAACAAAAATTTTAATACTGCTCTTTTGTATGCTAAAAGCATGAGTACAGACATTGTATTGCTGAATATTGTCCATTTGAATTTAACTGAAATTATTTTTTTATTTAAGGATTAACAAAGAAATATTTAAAAAAAAAATTTAAGCAATATTTGCCTTTTTTAATAATATTTAATTAAAACGTGTGCATTTAAAAATATAAATATTTTGCTACAAAAATGAAGGGTGTATAACTATAAATCTTGAGAACTCGAACTAATTGGAAAAATATAATTTATATAGATTGGAGCTCACTCCTATTTTTATGTATTCAAATTGACTTTAGGCCTGTTTAGTCTTAGCAAACATTGAAACAGGAAAACAAACAAGATTTAATTATAGACTTAAAATAGCTGTGTTAATAAGGAAGAATTACTAAGTCAACTTAGCAAAAAAATTGTAGCAATTAACTCAATAATTTTATTATTGTGGTTCAAGGATGTTGAATCGATATGTTCCCCTATTGACGAAATGGCAATGAAAATAATATCGTGTGTTAAAATGAAAATAATTTGACAAAAAATACTTTTAGAGGTTTTAAAGTTGTAGTCCTTTAAAATGACTGTACAAAACATAAACGAATTTTCCATATTGCCGCAGATACATATTACTCTTGTTCAAACCTTTAAAAATAAGATTTTTGAAATAGCAGTTCAATGAGATGGCAGAATAAAAATAAAAATATTTTTTTTCGATATTTTTAATAAAAATAATAAAAAACCAATAAATAATTTATTTAATTTCAGATAAAAGTCATATTAGCTACATCAAAATAATTTTATTAAAATTGTTTGATTGATTCAATGAAATATTTTATAAATTATGTGACTTAAGAAATATTTTCATTGATTCAATGCAATAATTTTATTAAATTAATGAATATTTCATTGATTTAATGAAATTTTTTATTAGCATAATTTTATCGCTGAAAAAATAATTAAATTTTCAAGTAAAATTTTTAATGAAATTTTTGTCACAAAAACTACTTGAAGTCAGTCTTATTTTTTTATTTTTTTCATGCTCTTAAAGGTTTTTTGTTTTTAATTTGTTGTTATAATTTTAATTTTATTACGTTTCTCATCTCTGGGTCTTGATTTTTAGTTACTTTGTTATAGTCATATTTGAAATTAAAAACAAATAATTTCTTCCCACATGTTGAATTCTCATAAAATATGTTAAGTTGCTTGCATTTTTCTGCAGTCGCTTTTTCTTTACATGATTTCTTCGTCACGTTATAACTTCTACATTGCATGGGAACACAAACTCACAACTTTTCTGCTTAATAATTCTGCTATAAAATTTTATGTCATATTTAAGTAACTGGTTCAAAAAAGACTAGTATGCCAGCTGACTTTTATTTTAATAACAAAATTAACTTTCTATTTAAATTTCTTTTTAGTAATTAAAAAAAATATATAAAATATAGAATAGAACAAAAATACATGTACCTACAAATGAAACAGTTGCTCTGAGCCCTCGTTACATTAAGTTTTTTATATAAATGTTGTACTTGTTCTTGTTGCTTTTTCAGTCATAGCAAACAACTGTTCCAAATGTATTTCTTAAAAGCTACCATACCGTAGCATAGACATCGTTGTTTTGCTAACAGAAAATAATTTTTGTTTAATTTTTTTTAAACTTAATTAGTTGAAGGCACAAAAAAGTTATAAAAATGGCAGACATTTTTTTTTAAAGATAGTAGTCTGGCCAACATTTTAGGGCAAAAAAAATTTAACAATTACTTTTAATTAATTTTTTTTTCACTTTAATTAAGTATTTACTATAATTATGATTTAGTAATGAAAAAAAAAATAGAAAAATTTTAAAAATTATGTTAAAAGACTTAAAGTAAATATGCTCCGAGTTATAGAAATGACAGCTAAATAATAAAGATCTGCACAAGCATAGTTTCAATGGCTTAAAAGCAATATGTAATTATATCCTTCACTAAAAGAAAGAAGGGTATATATAGCTTTGTGATCGATTTAGTGATGTCCGTCTGTCTGTCTGTCCATCAAATCGTTGAAATCAACTTTCTAAAGTCCCTAGGCAACATACAGAAAAGCTTAGTACACCAATCGGTCAGTTGTTTCTGTCCGATTATTGCCAAATCGGTTCATAAATGGTGGAACTATTACTACCTCTTTTTTTTTGATAATTTTTTGAGTGGGTTTTTTGCATATTTTGTCTAAGCAACGAAACGGACAAAAATAAACATGGTACTCGTATGTTTAAAATCTGTGAAAAAAATTAGAGCCAATGGCCAAGGAATATTAAAAAAATTACCGAAATTTTTGATTTTCTTTCATTTCTGCTTTGTTTTTTTTTTGCGTATTTTGTCTACACTAAAAAAAAAGTAGTACACAAATTTTTTCTGCATCACATTAATAGTATCTGGACCAAAACTCAGCTGGATCGGTCCTTAAATGGTGGAGCTACTCTATTTTTTGACCATTTTTGCGTAATTTGTTAAAACGGCCAGTTTTACAAGAACTAACATTCGTAATGTCTCTGCAAAAAAGGAGAGCAATTAATCAGCAAATGGCAGAGAAATATCACAAAAAAAAAAAACAACCGATATTTCACATTTTCATTAATTTTTGTTTTGCTTTGTTTTTGCTTTTCGTTTTTAAGGAAATTTTTAAGCTGTCATGTGCGTAATGCTTTGTACACACAAACACGAAATTAAAAAAGTGTGTGTGTGTGTGTACGTGTGGTTTTTAAAGCCTTGAGTGTAATAGCATTACGAATACAGCCTTCTTTATGAAAGAGAATTTTTTTTTTCGATTTTTGTCCTTAATTAAATATTTAACTAATTTTATAATTATAATTTAAAAAATTTTTGCAAAATTATTATATGTGTGCCATCCCGAAATATTCCATAGTTCGTTGGGAAGTTGCTAAAATGCGGTATACGAGTATGAAATTAAAAAAAAATATTTTTAAAATATGTGACCCGACTTTGAAAAAGGTGGCTTATGACTCAAAAAACATTTTTCCACTCTTTTTTTGGTTTCGATAGTTTTTGAGACGCTCTTTGACGTGGTGAGAACTAGAAAGTCCTAACTTGCTTAGAAGTGTACTAAAAATGTAGAGAATGTAGAGAAGAGCACAAATGAAAGAAAAACAGAATTTTATTGAAAATCCAGAATCAAGATAATAAATGGAATTGAAAAATTTAAAAACAGGATCGCTCTTTATATACACACACGAACTTATCTCATTTATGCTCTTTTGCCTTTTTTGGTTGCCTTTTGGGCATGACTGTTCATAATGCAAAAGAAAAACTACTAAGAAACTGACGAAATGCATTGTTTATCTTTAACAGCTGTTTCTCGCAATTTCTTTTTTGAGTCATAAGCCACCTTTTCTTAGCCAGGGTCACATATAATAATTCAAATACTAAAAATATATGTAGAAATATTTAATGACGTAATGCTATTAATACCGAAAATATATAAAACATAGTCCCTATTTAGACGAAGAAACATTTAGAAGGGAAACATTTTGTTTGTAGGCAAATTACGGGTGGACAAGAGAGAATCATTTTTGTATTCGGTACTCGGCGATACGCTTTGTTCACTTATTCTTTGTTGATATTTGCTTTACTTTTCTTTTCTTTCATTGCTAACAATAACAATAATAATGGAATGTTGCCGGCAACATGTTCGTCTGTGTGACCGCGAAAGAAAAAGCAAAAGAGAATTCAAGATGTTTTTCTTCCAAATGTTTCCTCGTCTAAATAGGGACATATTTAATGCGGCATATTTATCTTCACTCATTTAATTTATTGTGTGGTAAATTTGGACCAGCGAATTTAACTAGTTTAATAAATTTTTTTTGTTTGTAATGAAGGCCATTTTTGCATGATTTCGTTCTTTTTTTGTGTTTGTTCCCACTCATTTGTTTTTGGAAGATCTCTCTCAGAGAGCTTTAGTGTACTAAAAAGCAGTTTCTTTGCATATAGAGCTATAACTCATGCCTATTGGTAGATTTTATTCTGTTGCTGTGTTCTATTTTGGGAAATTTTTCTATTTTTTAAACAATGTGTTTAATAAACAGTTATTTTTGAGTAAACTAAGCCAAAAACAAATATATGCGCTTCCATAATTTGTCATTACAAAAGAATCTGATTGGTGGACAAGTGTAAAAATGGATGGTGAGTTAAGAAAATTAAAATGAGTGCAATAAATACTCATTAAAGAAATGACTTTGAATTACAGGATGTAATTAAAAGTAAATTATAAATATTGAAATTACCTGAGGTTAGATAATAATTTAACTTAATAATAATTGTGTAACTAAATATAAGATTATAGATTTTTAAATGACAGAGGTGAACACGAACTTTTTAAGGTTTCATTTTTTTTTTTTTTTTTGTTGTTTTGGTGTGGTTCAATGAATTAGTAGGGATGAAAACTACTCTCTTAAATTACAGTTTAAATGCGACCCTTTAAAAAATTGGTAGGTATTTTAAACAAATTTAAAAACATACACAAAATTATAAAATATATTGAATTTTTTTAAGCAACATCGGTGACGTCTTTCAACTTAAATCTGAAAACTCATTACAAAAGACTGACTTCATTTAAAAAAAATTGTTGACAAAAATGCTGTCACGTATACGTAGTAGATACTTGTTTAAAGAAAACAATTTTCAGCAGTAATTTAGTTATTTATTTTTTTAGTTTCGTTGAATATTAAAAACGAATGGGCGAAATTAACAATATTAATATTTAGCTAACACAGTGAAGACCCGGCATTGCCAAATTTAACTTGTTTTAATTAGAATTTCTATTATATCTTGGTAACCAATTAGTAAAATTTTCCCCGTAAGAGTTTATTTTTGCATTTCAGGTTGCAATAAATTGATTGTTTCAGGCACTGTGTGGCAGGCAGTGCCATTATGCTAAAACCAAATGTTGTCTAGTTGACAATACAAGAATGCCATTCACAGTTACCGCAATTTCGACCTTATCTTCAAAACAATAAGGTCTGATCAAAATCCGCACCAAACAGTTGATCATTGGGGCTGCATTTCTTTCTCATGGATTTTGAGTATTCATGAAGCAATTCAGATGGAAATGTTCTTCATCGGAGAAAATTATTTTTTTCAAAAAATTTGCATTGACTGCTAATACTGTCAAATTTTATAAATTCCACTTGCACAAAAAAAAATTACACTAAACTTAAATAGTGTACTATTACTGAGACACCCGTTAGCTTTGATCTAAAAGGAATTTTAATAAAAAATTTTAATTATTTTAACAAACCCTTTTCAAATAATATTCGCCAATATCATGGCACTTACTTCCATTTAGCAGCATATCGTGACATGTTGGATTTTTAAACAAATATCCTTTTAAGAATTTCATATAATTCTTATGACTATGATTATGGCCCATTTTCTTTAACTCAGTGGATTTTAAGACTATGATACACTGTCTTATTTTGTCGTTTCTTACTTATTGTAAGAAATTATTGTGGATATTCGTAAAAAAAGTTCTATACAATTTTCTATTTTTATGGAAAATTTAATAAAATAAGAGACTTTTATGGTTGATGAGCAGACGATGAGATAAATTTAACCAAGTTTTTAAAAAAATCTATCAGATGTTCTTGCCCTTAAATCGTGCAATTAAGTAACACAATGAATCATGGTTTTTTTAATATTAAGAAAAAAAGAAAACTATTGTAATTGTACAACAAATTTTTCACCCCCACAGCTATTATTTTTTTCAATTTTAATTATTAAACAAATTATTTATAATTTATGGAAATGTTTTTGTTTTTTTGTTTTTTTTTTTTTTGTATTTTAGGTCGTGGTAAAATGAAGAAAATGATGAGCATGATGATGATGGGTATGGCTATGAAAATGATGGGTATGCTGCCAATTGCAATGGGTATGCTGTACATGTTGGCGGGTAAAGCTTTGATTATATCGAAAATTGCTTTGATGCTGGCGGGTATTATGGGTTTGAAGAAACTATTATCAAGTAAATCATCGGGTGGCAGTTCCGGATGGTCATCAGGTGGAGGCGGTGGTGGTGGTGGCTGGTCTTCTGGTGGCGGTGGTGGTGGTTGGGATAGACGTTCCCTTAGTCAGGCTCATGATTTAGCTTATCGTAGTTATACAAAACAACTGCAACAACAGCAACCACAACAGCAAGTGAAACAACAACAAGCACCCCAACAAAAGCCACTACAGCAGCCACAACAAAATTCATTGCCCGAACAAAATTTATAAAAAACCCAAACTAGAAGATTTTAATTGAAAATTGTTAAATTATCTTATAGATAATTTTTGCATGTTTGCTTTGTCTTCTTTGAAATGACATTTTGTAATTAAAATTTTTCCAACACTTTTGAACTTTACACGCTTCACACACTCTTAACCTTTATCACATGTGATGCTCGTAGTTGGTTAAGAAAATTTCTTTCTGCGTTTTGTATTATAACTTACAATAATAATATTTTTTTTTAATTTTAATTTTAATTTTCTACAGAATTTCAATTAGCAATATGCCGTTTTTCTTTTTTCTTTTTTTTTTTATTATTATTTATTTTACATTTGATACATTTGATTATTACCTTTGTGTCTTGGTTGTGTTTTTGTTTTCTGAAAACTTTTTACCGCAATTTAATAACATTTCTTTTTCTATAGACACAATTATAATTGCTGTTATTCTGCTACTTTTAATTCTATTATAAACTTTAATTAAACTTTAACGCTTCTCTCTTCCAGTTGCGTTTTTACATTCTTTCATTCTTTGGCTCAACTTTAAACTTCTACACTTTTTTTAACATTTTAGTTCATTTGGATGCTAAGACACATACTAAAGTGCAAAATAATGCACAATATTTACTTATATTTCTTTTTAAATGTTTCTTTTATTTCAATTTTTGTAACTGTTTTTCTTTTCCTATTGCATGTTCATAAAATTCTTATAAATTGCAAACGTGTTTCCATTATCGTTTTTCTTTCTTTAATTTGTATGTACTACAGATGACAGACGAACGAACAGACAAACTGATAGACAATAGATGTGTAAAGATAATTTAGTTACAAGAATTTCTTTTTATTTTTAATTTTTACTTATTTTATTTTTCATTTCAACAACTGTAATTTTCTTATTGTTCTTTTGTTCCGTTATTTATTGAGTAACAACGAATAATTTCTTTAATTTATTCATTGGCATACATAGAAATAGCTTACCCTTCTACAACAAGTACTCTATTAATAGCCTTTATTTAGTATTTAACTCTTTGCTTTCCCCTACTTCCTGCCAGCCACTGCCTGGTTTTTATTTTATTTACTCGTATTTATTTACTTTTTTTATATTTATAGTTTTTAAGTAATTTGAATGTATTTATTTACGTTTATTGTTTTTTTTTTTTTTTAATTTATAATTTTCTACTATTAATATTTAATTTATTATTTGAAATGTGCTTAATATTTATTTTAATTTAATTTATTTAAATTATTTTATGTGTATGTATGTAATGATTAATGTGTTTAGCTATTTTTGATTAAAGAAAATAAATAAATTTTGCATTTATACATCAACAACAAAATAAAATTTTAATAAAACTTATTTTGTTTTAGTTAAAAAAATTTACTCAATTCTCATTTAGTCAATTGGTGTGACAAATACAAATTTTTTTTTCACAAAAATTAACGAAATTTTAGAGTAATCAACTGAAGATGTAAGTAGCTGCCGTGAAAGGATTCATATGGTTGATATATCTATTAGTACTTATTACACGAAGTATGTAAACAATTTTCAATTTTTCGCACCAAAAAAAAAATACATTTTTGTTAAACCTTTTTAATTCAAAATTTTTTAGAATTTCAATAATTTAAAAACTAGAAAAATAATCACCAAAAATATGCAGTGATATTGAAAATACAAGCTTTAATGCAATTAAAATACATACAAAATATATTAATTATATGTAGTCGTAAGTATATCATTTATTTAAAATTAGAATTTAATTCGCTACTTTATCAGCGATTTACCATACTGTCGCTATATAAGCTCAATTCTAGGTTTTTTAATACAAATAATATCAAAAGGTATCATTAAAGTAAACAAAAAATACCATTTTGCAAGTTTGAGCTCGGTATGATAGTTAATGTTAAAAAATCACACAAAAAGTACCGTTATAGTGTATGAATAAAAAGTAACTTTTGCTTCTCTTAATTATTTTTCACCTTGTCCTGAACCGTTTAAGCGCAATCTAATAGTTTTAAGCGCGCTTTAACGTAGGTGAGTTGGAAAGTCAGCAATTAGTATTGGCCATATGAAACCAAGTAAAAACACCTAGTGACAAAATTAATAAAACTAAAACATTCGTGACTTTTCTGTATTTCACACGGATTTAAAAAAATGTGGAAGTACATTTTTTTCTTCTTATTAAATGAAAATTTTTATGGGTTTTTAATTCCAACAATAATTTCCTACCCAAAATAAAGCAAAAACAAAATTTAAATCATGAATTTTTCATTTCCGAATAAAATATTCGGATTCGGAATACAGAACAGCACTGATTTTTTGTCTTATTTCCACAAAAATATTATCATACGAGTACGTTTGAGTTTGAGTGCAAGTATGATAAAGTAATTTAACTTAATTGTGAATAAAATCAAGGGATGTTTATCTTCCTTTTTTAAATTTTCCTGTCATTTAGCTGTCTCGAAAAAATGGCGGAAATTTCTTAAGGATGGGAATTTCTTAAAGGTGGGAATATATAGCGTGTCCCAGTAAGTGTACACTTTTTCATTTTATAATAAAAATTAGAATTTTTTAAGAGAATTCTGATTTTTTTATTTAATTGTAAAGTGGACATATGAAATAAAATATGGTTAATGGAGCAAGTTAAAATCAATGCCTATTTTCGAAAAATTCATCTTGTAGAAAGAATCACATTTTCATCTGAATGGCTACGTGAATACACAAAATTATCGAATTTGGGGCTCACAAAATTATCATGCAATCCATGAGAAATAAATGCACTCACAATGAGCAACTGTCTTGTTGGAATTTCAGCCAGGCCTTATTTTTTGTAGATGAAGCCAAATCGCTGTGACTATGAATGGCTTTCGTTGCAGGAATCAGTTATCATGCTGAATGCTTGTTACCTCATATGTACGGTATGGATCTGTACAACATGTGGTTTCAGTAAGACTGTGATTGCTACACAATCGATGTACTGGAACATGAAATAAAAATGCACTCTTACTGGAACACCCTTTAATTGCGGGACATCCCCTTATTAATATTAAGGAAAATAAAAAAAATATTTTGAAAAGATAACTTTTATTTTTTATTATAAAGATAAATTTTTTTATTATCAAAACAAGTTTTGCATTGAAAGCTTGTGTGTTTCCTTATTCCATTTTTAATACAATTCTTGCATCTCTTCTGATAACTTTTATTCTTACTTGAACCGCCATATTGTTGAGGGAAAGGAATTTTTTCCCGGAAGTGTTGAATGCTCATATCTATTGAATAGGATTCTCTTTGTGTCTTTTGTGGACGTCCTTTAGCTGTAAAAATATTAATTTCATCATTTTTGTTTTAAATGCGGCGCTTGCAAAGTTTTTTTTTCAGTTCGGAAATTATCAATAATTCCCACACTAAAATTTTACTTAAATGTTCGCATGGGAATAATCACTAGCTTCACTCCACTGCATATTTAAATTATTATAGTAAAAACTAGTGCAGCCTTAAGGCTACCTAGTTTTTCTTAAAGATTGTGATCTTACCGATCATGTGTAAATTCTAGGCTGTATGAGGAACTCTCAATATCTCATTATCTCTGACAATATGTATAAAACATTAGCCTTCTTCAGATGTTTGGAAATGGTTATCAGTGAAGGCTCAGCTCGCAGAAACTCTGCAATATCTTTGAGGGCATGTGGGCAATGAAATGTCATTTTCCCATGGCGAATTCAATTATTTTTCAGCATTACTAAACGGTAGTACTAGAAAACAAAATACTAAATGGAACAATTAATTAATCAATTTGAAATAAAGTGCATTTTTAATTTAAACGTTAGAAGCCAAATAAATTTTTTTACTTATGAAATTGACTTCGTTTGATTAATTTATGAATTTACATATCATAAATTTTATCGAAAATATTACTTTAGCTAACTCGGTTTCAGCCTCAGTTTGTTTATGTATGATTTGTTTAAATTTTTTCTAAAAAAAAAGCTATTTAAGACTATTTTGAAAAACAAAAAAAGCTTGGAAAGAAACTAGAGGCTAATTTATAAATTTTGAGGTTAAATGCGAGAAAAAAATGCTAAATCTAGTTATAAAAATGCTGAAATGGCAACGCTGATTGCGGTATACGACTTCTATCGTTTCTCTCAAGCAGGACAAGAAACATCAGAAATTCAGAATTAATTACATAGGCAGTGGCATACTAGCCTTAGAAAACTTATGTAAAATTAGCTCTCCTGAGATATGATTAATTGTAGCCCATATAAGCAAATAATAATTAATATTTAATTTTAAGATACAATTAATTAATTGCTTCTTTCTTCAAATATCATCATCAAGCTTTTAAAATCGATACATGTAATGAGTAGGCTGCTCATTTCTTTTTTCTTACTTCAACAAGCTTCAAGATATGCTTTACTTTCTTTTTAAACCAACCACTTGCAGTAAATGCCTGACTTGCTGCTTTAAAATAAAAAATGTCGTGATAAGATTTTAGTTGAAACGAAACAGTTTGCTAGAAAATTTGGAAAGGGGTTTGTACAAAAACCAAAAAGAAAAAAAAAATTATAAATAAGCCAACTACTACTGCTATAACGGATGTTAGTAGGTGGCATTTTTTTAGTTGCTTATAAAAGCAGCCTTTGAACTTCAAGTAAATAAAAGTTTCATCAAATTATGATTTCAGTGGAATTACAGATTCGTTACCAGGTCCAGTAAATAGAGAGCTTTAGGCAATATTTTAATTTTTTCTTTTATAATTAAAACTTCCAAAAAAAAGAGAAACAGAAATTAAAAGACATCGGGTATCTCCAATGAAAATTGACATTTCATTTAACTAATAAAATTATTTTAAAAAATGTTCCGTTACATTCCAAAGCTTTTTAGGTTCTTTTTTTTAATACTTAACAAGAATAAGCGAATTTATTAATATACTTATGTATTTATATTGGATGTACACATTGAAGGGTGTGTAAGATTTGCCACTGTCGAGTTTAACTTATTTCTTCTGATTTTATGTTAGCATATGGAAAAAGACAATTTCTTTAAATTAGCTAAATCTGTTATGGATTGGTGTTGCAACTTTTTCAATACTAAAAATTAAAACAATTTTTTTTAGTTAATGTTACTAATTGATTCGTTATTTTTTATGTGAATTAAAAGCTTTTCATTTCTCTTGATTTACATATTTGGAAAGTTTGAAAGGAATTAAGGCTCACATGTATGTAAATGAAATGAAATGAAAAGACAAATTAAAAATATTTGTATGCATAATTGAACCCAGAAAAAAAAACGGTGCTTGCCTAGAAGCAATTATATAAGAGATAAAACGGAAGAGAATCACTTAAAGTAGAGCATTTATAATGCATGATTTTTGTTCGCGAAGCAATCGCTTTAGCTGCCAAGAGTGCTTATTTTATTCATTCTATGATGCATTAAATTGATGTTCTATAAAGAAAAGAAAATACATCTTTTTTTTTTATTTAATTTCTAACACTAACTGGGATCGAAACAAGCCACCTCTCTGCAGTTAAGAAACTAATTCGTTCTTGAGGTAGAATTTCTTACATTTGAAAACTATCGTCGTTTTACGTCATGCTTATTTAAAGATGTTTTCGTTTATCATAAAGAGATCATTTGAAAAATTTCTCCAAAACAATGAATTTTTTAATGCTTCTGTGGAAACATAAAACTCAACAAAATTCTGTTTTTAGCTTGTGAGAGTACATATTGAAAGCCATTGCCTAAAACACAACAGACTGCTTCGAATCTGCGCTATTGCTTCAAAATCAAGATTCTTTTTGGATGTTATTAAATTCGTGCACTCACATACTCGTACTTGGTATAACTGGATTAGTAATTTAGATTGACTTTGGAATTGTATTTAGAATGAAAGAAAAATTACAAACTAAACATACGAACGAGTATATTATGCTGACATTCATATAAACAGATTCATCATCATGTGTTTTTTTTTTAATAAGAAGAACGCGATTAAATAGAAACATTGGCAGAATCTGTATGAACTTGCGTTTATCGCCGTATGCTGTCTGTACCATGAAATAGTTACACTTATTTGTTTCAACTGACAACTGGCAATGTTATGCATAAAATACTAACAAATAAAATTCGTACTGGTGCATATTTCTTGCATCGATGCATAAATTAAAAAATCAGCAATATCTCATGGCACAGGCATAGCACACACTATGGGATGATATTTTAAAACCTTAATTTTTATTTATAAAACTTTTGCACATACGGATACGCAGGAGTTCAAATACAACTAAAAGAATCGCTTTCTTATTTCTTTTCTATATTTTATTTGACAAAAAATTTTATATAAATTTAATCACACTGATTAAATTTTTAACTGTTGCAGTTAAACCTGAACAATTTCAAGTCAATTAAATATTTAATTAATAAAACAACTTTTAACTGAAATATATAAATAATCATTTTGATTAAAGAGTTAATTGATGCATTCAAAACTTCAACCAATGTGAGAATATTTCATCAATAGTAAAGGTAAAATTAACAAAAGAATAAAATCACATTGATTTAAGACTTAATTAATGCTTTCAAAAATGCAGCACTATGACAATTTCAAGTCCATTAAATATTTAATCGATATTAAAATTTTTACAGAATCAAAAATATTTTCATATTGATTAAAGATTTCAATGATGAAATAAACAATTTTTTAAAAAAATATTTTAATTAAAGATTTAATTGATGCATTCAAAACTATAATTACTGCAACAGTTTCAAGTCAACCCAATATTTCATCAATTTGACAATTTTTAACTGAACCAAAAGAAATCCTTATATCGATTAAAGACTTAATTGATGCCCACATTTGAATTCCAAAATTTACAGTTAATTAAATAATTCACTCATATGACAAATTTTAAATGAAACAAAAAAAACATATTAATTAAAAATTTAATTAATATTATTTAAAATTTATATAATTTCATTTTGTTTAAACTTTTTTGTGTATTATTTTCCGCATTAAAAACGAAAAAAAAATTATTAAAAATGTTTATGAAAATGAATACGTTAATTTACAAATAATGTAAAAATCACTCTATTAAAGAAACAAAAATACATGCAAATGCCCCATTATGCAGGCAAACGAACGAAATGGAAGAAATATGATAACATTAGATGCGTAACGATTTTCAATAGCAGCAAATTGGATATAACATTCATTTATATTTAAATTGTATTCAAAATCTGGTAGAGTTAAAAAAAAGAATTTTAGAGGTTACGTGGTGGGAAGGGAGCTTCAACAAATTTTGAAAGATATTAGGTGCGTTCATAACAAGTTTGTAGCTGTTGTGCAACTGTTGAGTGTTCGTCTTAGAAACGTATGTTGGCAATTCCGCTCAATTCAACAGTTGTGTATTTGTTGCCATTTTTTAAATCATAAAATATTTTAGCTACCTAAAGTCAACATGGTTTTTAAGAAATCTTTTTTTGAAATTTTTAAAATTTTCATGTGATGTTCCTGCTTTCAACCTCTAAAAAATGGAAATACTTGAAGGAACTGGCTCTTCTAGGAAATTAATTTTTATATTCTGTAAAAATTATGTGTTAATATTTTATTCTTTCTAATGTGTTTTATTTTCTGACAATAATGTCGCATTCATTCTACCAATTATATATAATATTTTTATGTTCTTTTGAAAAAAAAAGTGTGACATTATATTTATATTAACAACAAGTTCTTTTCTGAATATGTCGCATGCACCAAGTGTAAAACATGTTACATGTAACACTTTTTAGCAGCTGAAATTTATGCAAATAAGTTGACATGTTTGTTGATAAAGTTACCTTTAATTTCGTTAAAATATTAAAACTTTAGTTGTGTTTACATAAAGATTCACTGCAATTAATTATTGTTACACAAGTTCCTATTGAAAAAAAAAGTTACACCGTGTCAAGCCACACAACTGTTTTTCATATTTAATTTTTAACAATATCAGTTTTCATTTAAATTTTGAAAACCTTTGGTCATACACACAACAATGAACAGATACAATTAGTAAAGCCATTTTTGCTTTTATATTGTTTTCATTTTAACTAAAAGAATTAAAAATAAATCTGTATGCAATTGTCTAAAAATCTGATTTTGAAAGAAATTACTGTAGGAAAGCAGAAGTTATGAAAATCAAATCAAGATTACTAAACTACAAAGCAAAAGAAAATAAAAGAAAGCATTTTTTATGGTTGTTTAATTTTCAAAGCGATCTGAATAACAAACAAATTTTGTTGCTCAAAGAAAAGAAAATTGAATTTTAAAGGAAAAATTTTTTTTATCTACACTAAAGTGACATAAAAAAAATTATTTAGAAGAAAAATACTTTTTAATAAAAAGAAATTATATATTATTATGTTATTTTTTCCTTTTAAATATAAATGAAATGTTTATAAGTTAGAATAAAATTCCCTAATGAAACCTTTTCAATAACGCATAGAGCCTCCATTTTTACAAATTGCATCGTAAGTTCAATTGGGTATAGAATCTTAGAATAATTTAATGTAATCGAGCGAAATGGTCGACCAAGCCATTTTTATGTCTTCAATAAGATCCTCTTTGATAGCATACTGCTTTGCACAAGCAGCCATCCCTACATATTTGCAATCATGTTAATGTCCAGTTAGTAAATGAGCCAATCGAGCCCATAAACATTTATGGTCACGTAGCCATGACTTTACCACCCAAGCACTATGAAATTTTTGAATTTTTATGTTTTAATGCCCACTGTAAGCTTCTAAAAATGTTCTGTCTAAGGCCGATTGACTGGTTTCGTGTTTGTGTGCACAAGCATCACGCACATGTACAACTAAAAAATTTCTATAAAAAAACAAAGCAGAAATGAATAAAAATCTATAATTTCGGTTGCATTTTTTATTTTTGTCTGTCATTTTGGAAACGATTACTTTAATTTTTTTTTCCACAGGCATTACGATTGCTATTTTTAATGAAATTTTATAATAAGTTTTTTGTCCGTTTTGTATTTGAGCTCTAAAAAACTTGTCAAAAAATAGATGTAGTTGTACTTTAGAGCTCATAGCTCAGGCTCTTATGGTCCGATCCAGCTGAATTTCATTAGCAACTAAAAAACAATAACATCTGACAGATTGATATGCTAAACTTTGCTATACGTTGCCTATTTGACTTCGCTATGTATAAGTTTTATATAGAATATATATACTTTATAGCATTTCCCATGTTTGGTGTAGAAAAATACAAACGAAATCACAAACTTATATACAGTGAAGGATATAAAAATAATAGATTATAAAACGTCATAATATAAACCAAGAGAAATGAGAAAATAATGAAATATTTAACTTATTATTGGCCATTGCTTAGCTACAATGTTAGTACAGGTGAAAAAGTAGGCTGCTTAAAAACGTGTTAAATTGAAGAATAGCTGACATTAACTCTAACTAACTAACTTAATGTTAGATACTATGTACTTTAATGGATGAACAAACACCAGTTGTGTGAATATGAATAAAGAAATATTAACATTAACACTGAGAAAATAAAGTTTTCCATTTATTTTTATAGAAAAATATTAAAAACAATGGGCCATAATCAAAGTCACAAAAAAGTGGGCTTTTGTTAAGAGCTGACTTTTCTTCATAAGAATTTAATGAATTTAAAATCGGTGTGAAAAAGATACCGACTTTAGTCTGACTATGATTATGGGCCAATAACTTTAAATAAATAACATTAAAATAAATTAAATAAAAAAACAATTTAAAATTAAATTTAATGAAGATCTCATATTAGCTGCATAATATGTAAATCATATTCATTCATCTTCATAACAAAAGTCAGTCTGGTAGTCGAATTCACGACAGGTCAATGCAAAACAAATGACTGGTGTTGCCACATAAATATTTTTTCGGCATAAATATGACACTCATTAAAAATATAATTTTTACAATAAAATTAAAACCGCAGATTTTGAAGCAAAACCAAATGAAAAGACTTTTACAAAAGTAGGGGCTTGTTAGCAGCTGACCCGTCTCCGGCATTACCGGACCAAATCGAATGCCGATTTGACATCTAAGAAAGACTTAACTGCAGTGCGATTTTCAGTATAAATGAGAATACTCCTACTAGTACCTCCAGCCAGTCGGCTACTTTTCTTATAAAAGGTGATTTTATAAGAACTATCGGAAATTTAAAAAAAAAAACACATAAAATTCAGAAAAATGCATGAAATATTTATTTGGATCGATAGTTGGATCGATATAATTTAATGTTTGAAGATTATTTCATGCAAATGTTGGCCGCGGCTGCGCCTCAAATGGTGCATCCGCTTAGTCCAATTTTGGCATACTCTTTCCAACATTTCGGCCGGTATCTCACGAATAATGTTGGCAATGTTGGCTTCCAGTGCGTCAATCGAAGCGGGCTTGTCCCTATAGACATTAGCCTTAACATAGCTCCACAAAAAATAGTCTAGAGGCGTTAAATCGCACGATCTGGGCGGCCAATTGACTGGTCCCAAGCGTGAAATAAACTGTTCACCGAAATCGCCTCTCAATTGGTCCATTGTTTCGCGTGCTGTGTGGCATGTGGCACCGTCTTGTTGAAACCACATGTCATGCAAGTCAAGCTCTTCCATTTTGGGCAAAAAAAAGTTTGTTATCATCGCACGGTAGCGCTCACCATTCACAGTAACGTTGTGATTCGCATCATCTTTGAAGAAATACGGCCCAATGATGCCGCCAGCCCATAATCCGCACCAAACGGTTGTTTTTTGTGGATGCATTGGTAGCTCTTGCAATGCTTCTGGCTGCTCTTCACTCCAAATACGGCAGTTTTGCTTGTTCACGTATCCA
This sequence comes from Thelaira solivaga, assembly GCA_947397855.1. Lineage (NCBI taxonomy): Eukaryota > Metazoa > Arthropoda > Insecta > Diptera > Tachinidae > Thelaira > Thelaira solivaga. The sequence goes on from OX377610.1 coordinate 21,953,801, forward strand.
TTCAACCAGAAATGAGCCTCGTCGCTGAACACAATTCTTCGATAAAAAAGTGGATCTTCATCTAACTTTTCAAGAGCCCATTCACCAAAAATTTGGCGTTGTGGTAGGTCGTTTGGCTTCAATTCTTGCACCAGTTGTATCTTATAAGGCTTCACACCCAAATCCTTCAGCAAAATTTTCCACGTAGTGGAGTAACAGAGGCCCAATTGCTGCGAACGGCGCCGAATCGATAATTCACGGTCATCACCAACACTGGCCGATACGGCTGCGATATTTTCTTCAGTTCGCTCTCTACGTAAGCGTGTTGGTGGTTTAATGTCCAACAATGTAAATTTGGTGCGAAATTTTGTTACAATAGCCCGAATAGAAGCCTCAGTAGGTCGATTAAACAGACCATAAAATGGAAGAAGCGCGCGATGAACTTTCTTAACAGAGCACGCATTTTGGTAATAAAATTCAATAATTTGCAAGCGTTGTTCGTTTGTAAGACGATTCATGATTAAATTATAGACCAAACTGAAGATGTTTGACAGTGACACAAGATACAAAACGTGCGTGAGCTGTCAAAACTAGTGTTGCCAAAAAGATAATAGCAAAAAAATCACTCTTTAATATTGATGAATCAATAAACACAATTTTTTTTAAGTGCATGATTTTTAATCGGTTCAGAAAATGATGGTTTAACTTGAAAGAATTTATGTTTAGTAAAAGTTTGTCTTATATTTTATTTATTTATTTTTTAATTTAATTCGACGTGGACACTCAAGTATTTAAAGTACACTGTAATTACATGCGCTACAGCAAATGTGGCGATATTGTTAGCACATCTCTAGATTGGTAAATATTATAAGAAGCTATCAATTTTGGAGTCGTAGAGTACTACCTAGACTTTCGGTGTTTTCTGCAGACAAGCCAAGAAAATATGAAAAATGCCAATCACAATATAAATAAAAAAAATAAATAAATCCAATTGAAAGCTGTAAGAGAAGTTCAGCTTTCTGTGAAATTACTCATAACAAAATGTACTGTAATTGAAATTCTTTATTTTCCATTTGATTTATTTTCCTTTCGGTCTTACTTTATTGTTTATTTACTCAAGCAAATAATCATAAAAATCAGTGAACTATGACAAAAGGTAATAATACTTTTAAATTGTAACAACTGAATTAAAATAATAAAAAAAAGGTAGAAAGCAAAGCTGTGTGAATAAATAAAACAGTTAAAGTTATAAAATACTTGACCCAAGAATAAAAATTAATATTTGCCTAAAAACCTTAAGCGGATGATGTTCATTTTAAGTTCAACTAAACAAATAAAAGCTAAAAAAAAATTATTATGAAAATTTTAAATTGATAAAATAAAAACAGTTTCCAAGAATGAAAAATTATTTTTTTCTTTAAATTTAAGAAAAAAAAATAAAATTTTTTTTTATTTTAAATAAAAAAATATGTGGCTTCAATTAATTATTTTATATTCGGTGCTGATTGTATTTAATAACGTAATTGGAATAACTAGCGACGACGAGCAGGTTACAAGTAGAAACAAATATGACACAAGTACTTATCAAAGTAAGAAGGCGGTAACACAAACTGAGGATACATGGCAGCCCATATTGCAAACCCATAATTGGCTGCAAGCACCCACGATTCTAGCACCAGCATTTTTACTGTCAACGGAACCAATTTGGAGGCAAACATCAAATTTAGGAAACAACAATTTGCCAGATATGGAAAAACAAAACCAGAATAATTACCAACAACTCTATTCTAATGCTTATCCTTATCAAAATAAAAAAAATGCTAGCAAGCTAACAACAATAGCAACACCATTAACCAAAACAGCTGCTTTGCAATCCTTTAAACACATCAATTTTAAGAAAACTGCAGTTCTTCCCTTGTATTATGTCAATCATAATAATCAAATCAATAATATCAGTGAACATGAAAAAGCAAATCTCAAGTACCCATTCAAATCACATGAGCGACAGCAGCATCAGTTTTATCTTTTAAATCCTCAAACTGAAATGCCCAACAATATGAAAGCTCAAGTCAATATGTTACAAAATCCAACACCCATACAACAGCATTCATATAAGAAAAACAGAAAACAGTCGAAAACAATACAACAAAATTTCTTTCATTTAGCAAATGCAGAAGAATACCGCGAACTTAATAGTCCCTCACCCTTAAGCTATTGGCCATATTTGCAAACTCAAACTCAAACACAATCCCATACCCAGACACTAATACCCTCAATTAATTGGAACAGAAGAACTACTTTCAAACCAATAGAATATGGCAAAAGCAATGAAAAACTGTTTGAGAATTTAACAAAAAAATTTAAGGAAAATTCACACAATTCAAAATATTATCAAAATCCTCTCCTGCCCACTGAAGTAGAAAATCGTAAAAGTGACGAGGAAAGCAAAAATAATATTAAAAGTCTAAAATCACAAGTTGCTTCCAGGGAAGATTTTAATGCAGAATTGTTTTTAAGAAAAACTTTGCAAAATGCTTATGAACTCTATGTGTTTCTGAAGGACAGGCTAATTGACTTAAATCATAAAGTAAATGAAGACGAAAGCACTTATAACTATAATGAATTCGATTATGATAATGGGGCTCAGGATGAAGAAAAAGATGAGAAGGACGAATACTCAAATGAAGGTAATAAACAGCTTTGCCATTTCAGCCCTTTTTTCTCGCATTTAGCCTCTAGCTTTTTTTCTAGCCTTTTGTGTTTTTCAAAGTAGCCTTAAATAGTTTTTTTTTGGATAAAATGAAAAGAATTCATACATAAACAAATTAAGACTGCAGAAAATTCCTAAGGTTGTTCTGTACACTTCTAACTTAAATTTAATTAAATTTATATTTTATCTGTATAAAAAAAAATAGTAAGATTTCCTTTGAGGGGCAAATTAACTAAAGTAATATTTTCGATACAACTTTGTTATGTAAATTGATAAATTGGTCAACAAAAAAAAGGAGTGAAGAAAAGTATTTGCCTTCTACACTTTATTCTTTGCATACACTTCATATGGGAACTTTGATATTTAAGATACACTTTTCGTAATAGTTTAATAATGCTGTAGAAAACTATCATTAATTGATTAATTTTAGTATTCAGTTGTCTAGTACTATCGTTTACTAATAATGAGGTTGTTTTGGTTATTAGTACGATAAAGCAAGTTAAATATCACAATAGAAATCGCATTGAAATCAAAAAACTAAATTTAAAGTTAAAAAATAATTAAGTTCCATTATAAGTATTTAAAGATCTTATTTTCTTTAGTTTTTAATATTTAATGTTCTCTTCTTAAAAATCATTTTTTTGGCTTGTAATAAAAAATTAAGAAAATATTTGAATTGTAAGCTGTAGCTTTTTAAATTTTTTTTCTTGACAAATTTTAATTGATTCAATAAATTAATATTTCATTATAATAATGAAATATGACAAAATATGTGATAAATATATTATTAATTAATATTATTCAAGCTTAAGATCTCAATAAAAAATTTGTTTTTATTTTTAATTATCCGATATATCGACTTTCTTTTGAAGGTCTTCTTCAAGGAAATTTATTTTTATAAAAATAAGACAAGAAGACCTTCAAAAGAAAGTTGAAATATTGGATAATTAAAAATAAAAACAATTTTTTTATTGAGATCCTAAGCTTGAATAATATTAATTAATAATAAATTTATAAGATCAAATAATTTACTAAAATTATGTGATAAATAAATTTTGGAGCACAAAAAAATTGATTTTATATTTTATTAAAAGATTTTCTATATTTAGCTTCTTTTTGCAAGGTAAATTATAGTAAAATTTAATGAAAAACATTTCTTCTATATAAACAATCACCTGAACCCCAGTTTTATACAATTATTTTGCTCCATCTCTAAATAACACCTTTTAAGTTTTGACTTATTTAATGCATTTTTAATTAACATTTTTTCATCATTGATTAGTGTCTTCAGAAATTCACAATAGATTTTTCAATTAGGGATGTAAAAAGTGTCATTGAGAAAAGGTTCCACAAAAATTCCTTTTAGTGTTTTACGTAAGTTTTGCTTAATATTTCTTGTATCAAAAAGAGAGGATATGCTTAAGTCAATTTGTAATTAAAATTTGAAATAAAAGGGGAAACCTTAAATTTTAATTTATCAAAGGCTAGATGTAAACTTGTAAAACATCGATACATATAAGTGTTTTTTATTTAATTTTTTTCACTATAAATTAATATCCTACTTTATATTCCTTTAAAAAAATATTTAAAAAAATTTTATATCTTCTTTTTTCTATTCGTGTGATTCGTGTGCATATTTAGAGATTTATTTGCTTTTAAAAACTTATTCCCTTTTATTTTATTTTTTTCAATCTTCAAAGTGCCTCCTTACAAACGTGATAATTAAAAGTTCAAGCAGCTGCAATAATTACCAGAAATAGAATTAATATATATTTTTTTTTTTCATTTAAGAGGAGAAAATGTAATTGAACGCCTTGAAAAGTTGAAAGGAATTTTTTTCTTTCATTTCATAGCTAACACATTTACAACAGCTTATTGGAAAAAGTGAAAAAGAAAATGCTAATTGCCATTTAAATTATTTCTTTATTCACTCGAATTATTTTAGTCAATTTTGTTACGTTGAATACTTCATGACTGCTAAATAAAACAATTTAAGTTTGGCTCTGCCGAGTCTTATATATCCTTCACTGTGTTAGCCACATTTTCATATTTTTGCACTTTCCACATACTTTTCAAATATAAAAAAACAAAAAATTCTATAATTGAAACAGCTAGTTTATTAAATTTGAGGTCGTATTAAGTATAAAAATTTATGTATTTATTATTCAGCGAAATATCAATATAAAACTAAATTTTATTAATTCGACCTCAAGCTTTATAAAAAAAAAGTCAAATAAACAATTATAAAAATATATATATAAAAAAAAGAAGAAATGAAAAATTTTGATAAAAAATATTAATTAAAAATCAATTTTTTTTATTAATCCTAATAAATAATTATTTTCAGTTAAAGAAACTAAAACTAAGAGTTCTAAAAAAAATCCTTTCTGAGAACCTTATTTTTAAAATGTTTGCAGTTACTCAATTTTTAAATTAATAAAAAAAGAAATTTTATTTAATTTAAAATGTTTAAAGAGTGATTTTTTTGCTATTATCTTTTTGGCAACACTAGTTTTGACAGCTCACGCACGTTTTGTATCTTGTGTCACTGTCAAACATCTTCAGTTTGGTCTATAATTTAATCATGAATCGTCTTACAAACGAACAACGCTTGCAAATTATTGAATTTTATTACCAAAATGCGTGCTCTGTTAAGAAAGTTCATCGCGCGCTTCTTCCATTTTATGGTCAGTTTAATCGACCTACTGAGGCTTCTATTCGGGCTATTGTAACAAAATTTCGCACCAAATTTACATTGTTGGACATTAAACCACCAACACGCTTACGTAGAATGCGAACTGAAGAAAATATCGCAGCCGTATCGGCCAGTGTTGGTGATGACCGTGAATTATCGATTCGGCGCCGTTCGCAGCAATTGGGCCTCTGTTACTCCACTACGTGGAGAATTTTGCGGAAGGATTTGGGTGTGAAGCCTTATAAGATACAACTGGTGCAAGAATTGAAGCCAAACGACCTACCACAACGCCAAATTTTTGGTGAATGGGCTCTTGAAAAGTTAGATGAAGATCCACTTTTTTATCGAAGAATTGTGTTCAGCGACGAGGCCCATTTCTGGTTGAATGGATACGTGAACAAGCAAAACTGCCGTATTTGGAGTGAAGAGCAGCCAGAAGCATTGCAAGAGCTACCAATGCATCCACAAAAAACAACCGTTTGGTGCGGATTATGGGCTGGCGGCATCATTGGGCCGTATTTCTTCAAAGATGATGCGAATCACAACGTTACTGTGAATGGTGAGCGCTACCGTGCGATGATAACAAACTTTTTTTTGCCCAAAATGGAAGAGCTTGACTTGCATGACATGTGGTTTCAACAAGACGGTACCACATGCCACACAGCACGCGAAACAATGGACCAATTGAGAGGCGATTTCGGTGAACAGTTTATTTCACGCTTGAGACCAGTCAATTGGCCGCCCAGATCGTGCGATTTAACGCCTCTAGACTATTTTTTGTGGGGCTATGTTAAGGCTAATGTCTATAGGGACAAGCCCGCTTCGATTGACGCACTGGAAGCCAACATTGCCAACATTATTCGTGAGATACCGGCCGAAATGTTGGAAAGAGTATGCCAAAATTGGACTAAGCGGATGGACCATTTGAGGCGCAGCCGCGGCCAACATTTGCATGAAATAATCTTCAAACATTAAATTATATCGACCCAACTATCGATCCAAATAAATATTTCATGCATTTTTCTGAATTTTATGTGTTTTTTATGTTTTTTTTTTAAATTTCCGATAGTTCTTATAAAATCACCTTTTATAAGCAAATTTTTAAACGATACATTTAATTAAATATTTGAAATCAATAAAGAACTTCAAATAAACTTCAAAAATCAAAAAAATTATATTTCATTCGTAATTCTGTTATAAGTTTATATTACGTACAGCTGTAAAATTTCCATAACAAATCAAAGCAAAAAATAATGAAAGTCAAAAATATCGGTTGTAAATATTATTGGTATATCTCAGCCATTTATATACCAATTACTCTAATTTTTGCATGGAAATTACGAATGTTATTTCTGTTAAAACTGTTTACCCGTTTTGTTGCTTACCCAAAAAAAAACAAAGCGGAAATAATGAAAATCTCAAATATCGGTGGTATTATTGATATATCTCGGCCATTTCGCTGATTTTTTTTTCACGTATACTATGAGGTAGTCGCAGTTTTTGATTCATAACTCCACGATTTCTAAACGTATCTAGCCGACTTTCAATAGTAACTGAAAGAGAGAAAGAGTTTATAGATTGGTATGCTAAACTTATCTGTACGTTGCCTAGGGACTTCAGAAAGTTGTTTTCAACAACAGAACGGACAGATGGATATCGCTAAATCGCCTCCGCTGTATATAAGTATCCAGAATATACTTTAAAGGGTATCCCATGTACGGTGTAGAAATTACAAACTGATTCACAAACTCGTTTTTATCCTTCTTACTTACAGTGATGGGTATAATGAACACGTTTTGTTTAAGTTCAGAAAATAATAATGCAAAAAATGGTTTAAGGTGTAAAGCTGTACAAAGGAAATAATAAATTTAATTGTGTTGACTAAGTAGATTTATTATTTCCTGTACTTTTAAATAAAAAAAATATCAGAAATTAGAGAAGCACACGAAAGGCTTATGGCAATATTCAGTTCAAAGCTTGACATGCATTTTAGTTTTAGTTAATGCCAATTCTTATATTCAAACACTAATCATTTAATTCAGTTGCTTTTATGTTAAATACTTCAATTTTAAATTGTCTGCAATTAACAAAATAACAGATTACACACGTACAGAATATAATTGTATTTTCTTTTGTTACATAAAACCATTTGTTATACGAGTACAAACAGGATAAAAACAAACAAAAAATTTAAAAAATTATTTTATTTTATTTAGAGAAAAAAGGTTGTTTATTTGTAAGTTTGCTTGAAGTTTTATTTTTTTTTTTTTTTATGAAAAGCTTGAGGTCGGGTTATAGTTGTGTATTGCTATATCGATATTTCTTTTTAACTTTGTGTTGTATCAATATAAAAATTAATAATTATAATCAAACCTCAAGCTTAAAAAAACAAAGCAAACATTTTAAAAAACAAAGATTATTAACAGACTTTCATAGATTTCGACTTTTAAAAAATAAAAAAAATTTTTATCAGTTTTAAAACAATATTAAAATAATTTTAATTTAAATATAATTTTCTTTTTACATTTAAATAAAAATTTTTTTTATATCTTTTTTATTCTTTATTTTTTGCAGACATAGCGAGTGATGATAGTGACCCACCAATGCAAAATGTATCATCACGTCAGGTGGTTAGTAATGTATTTGAAACTGTGACAGCAGCTATAGCAACAGCATTGGAGAAATTGAGTCCATTAAAAATGGAAAATATGCTGCTTTCTCTAGCATCAACAGATGAAATTAAAGGTTATGAAAGAAAGATTGATGAAAATCAGAAAAAACATTCTATAAGCAAATTAACAGCAGCAGCAACAACAAGCACAACATCATTGCCTTTAACCATAAACGAAACAAATGAAACCCATGAAAGTACAGTGACTAAAGAAGAGTTACAAAAACCATTCACCTACAACACACAGACTGGAGGTCAATTACAAAATGTGATTTGTGCTAAAGTAAAAAATTTATCTAGTGCTTTAACATTAACCAAGAGTCATAGATCATCATCTTTAATATCATCATTATCATCGAAAGGAGTATCAGTTATTAGTTCCAGTCGTAAAGTAAAAAAAATTCAAAAAAAGCTTAAAAAGAAAATAGTAAAAAGACTTCTACTACCGCTTTTGCTGGCATATAAAATGAAATTTTTCACCTTAATCCCTGTTCTCATTGGTGGTATGGTATTGCTGGTGACATCTACAGGATTAGCTGGATTTTTCTTTGCTTTATTTGCTACCGTTATGACATTAAGTCTAGCTAATTCTAGAGCTGGTAGAAGAACGTACGAATTAAATCATGAATCAAACAATCAAAATTTCACGTATTAAACAAAAACTCTTTTTTTTTTTATTTTATTTTACTAAAATAAATATTTTCTACCTACGAGTACAATAATTTGTTTGTAATGACACCAATTAAAAAGAAAAATAATTAATCAAACAAGCGGAAGTGCTTGTTTTTCATTTATTTTATATTTTTTGGGTTGCAGCTCACATATTTTCGTATTAACATAAATACTTTAATTAAATAAGTATTTTCTTGGCAAGCTCTTGTTTTAAATAAAATAAAATTACATTTTAAAAGTATCACGACTGATTGATTAAATAACATTAATTGAAAGTGAAATAAACATCCAATTTAATAACCACATTTACACATTTGTCTGTATGTGTGTAGTATATAAAATAGAAAATGTTCAAAAAATTCACTGCCAAAACTATATTTTTATTTGTATACGAGTATGCGTACATGTTTCCTATTGTTTGTCAAAATAAATTATTGTAAAAGAAGCTGTTCAAATATGTAACCACTTTGTAAGCACGTGCTTTGCTTCTTATCACTCTACACATGCAGACAGTTTTAAATCTCGAATAAGGGAATACAAGGTTTTTTCTAAGAATAACAAGAATTACTTTATGGTTTACAAATTTTATGTTTTTGGGTTTTCATATTTAAATTTCGTTTCAGGGTTTAAAAATTTTTTTTTTGGAAATCATAAATCACTAAGACACTATTACAATTAGCTAACGATATATTGTCTAATCAGCGTTGCCATTTTAGCCTTTTTAAGGCTAGACTTAGCCTCAAAATTTATGATATAGCCTCTAGCCTTAAATAGCCTTTTTTGGAAAAATGAAAACAAATCATACACAAAACATCTGAGACTGAGACTAATTTAGCTAAATTAATATCTAAGATAAAACTTTGATATCTAAATTGATAAATTGATCGAAAGAAGGTAATTTCATAAGTAAAGAAAAGTATTTGGCTTCTAACTTTTAAAATAAAATTGAACTTTATTTATCATTGATTAATAATTTGTTCCATTTAGTATTTAGTTATCTAAAACTATAGTGTAATAATGATAAGGTTGCTCGCTTTTGAGTAAGACAAAGCAAGCAAAATATAGGAATAGAAATCCCATTAATAATCAAAAAATTAATTATTTTTTCAAGGAATTTTAAATATTATTTTTTAATATTGAAGTAGAAAAATAATTGAATTCGCTCAAAAGTATTTAAATACTATAGAAGATTACGGCATGGGACACATATTATTTTAAAGCTAAGGTTGTCTCAATTTATAATCTACTGCCCACATACTCACTGCCCATTTTAAAGGAAAGGCTGTCTAGTTTTGTAATCTATTGCTTAAATACTCAGAAATTACTTTGAATTATTTAAAAAAAAAAAATTTCAATTCCAAATACCCCAAGACTATTGTTCTCAAGGATTTTGTTAGTTTCCGTTTTGGGTCATAAAATAAAAACTACGAACATTTCCGAAAATGTTAAAATAAATAAATAAAATAAATTAAAATACTTTTTGATTTTGGTACTTTTTATGGGCAAAATCAGGAATGGTAATTCGGCAAAATATTGAATGGTAAAAATGCCTCAAAGCAACAGCACTGTGATATATGGATATTTCAAACATTTAAGATTACAAAAATAAACAGCCTTACTTTTAAAATGGTATATTTTTTATCTTTTAATCTTTTATGATTCGTCTGGAAGTTATTATGAATTTTTTTGAAATTTGCGTATACTCCAGTACGGTTGCTTTGAGTTATTTTAGCAACTTACCGACGAACTATAGAAGATTTAAAGATAAAACATATATCATTCTAAAGGGGAGGTCATGTAGATTTTTAATCTACTGCCTAAATATTCAGAAGTTACTTTGGACTATTTTTAAATTTTTTTGAAATTTCCACAACCCCAGTACTGTTGTTCTCAAGGATTTTGGCAGTTTCCGTTTTGCATCATAAAATAAAAGGCACGAATTTATTTGAAAATGTTAAAACACTTGCAAAAAGCTTAGAACCTACAGATTAACTTACTTTTTGATTTTGGTAATTTTCAAATCATGTGGAAAACGACATTATTTTCTTTAGTTTTTGATATTTCATATTTTCTTTATAAAAATTATAATTAAAATTCCTAATGTAATAAAGAATTAAGAAAATTTTGAATTTTAAGCTGTAGCTTTTTAACTTTTTTTCTAGCTCATTTTTTCGACGTGATTTAGCCTTTTTTAAGTCCTGGAAACGCTGTGCTGTGTGTAATTTAAATCAGCTAAGTTGTTACATAAGCATCTAGCTACACTTTTACATTATCATTTAGTTCAAATTCCTGAAAATCTTGGTGATTCAGTGTAATCAGGGAGTGTAAAAGGGAGGTGAGACATACATATGATGGCTGATTACTTCTGGAATATTTATCGTGATCTAAAACAAACGTCTCATTCAAGACTATTTTATAGAAAACTTTATTTTTCTTCAACCACCGAAACGTGAATGAAAAACTGCAACTGCGAGAAACAAATCAGTGTTATTTTCATAATCAGCACTAAATTTTCTTTTCCCAAAAAGTAAACTGCATGCAAAAAACAGTAATAAAAATATAATTTGAAAAACTAAAATTTTGTAGCACCCTTTGTAACCTAGCGTTTACACATACAAGTACGTTTGCAATGAAATTCTCTTATAAATAAATTTGTGACACTTGAAGAAAGTGGAACGTCAAAGAGTGTTACCTAGTACAAATATTTGACAAAATTTTGTGCATTATAAAGCAAATAAAATTATAAAAATGAAGTGCCACAATTTTTCGATGACATTTTTTAAATTAACTTTTACTTTCATATTCAAACACTCGTGCAACTTCCAACTCAGTACAATGTTATTTCGACATTTTCGGCGATAATACTTAGAAGACAGTTCTTTCATATGTAAAGACTGTAAAATATACTACAAGCGCATATTTATGTTAATTTTTTCATAAATGAAAAAAAAAATATGTTACAAGCTTGAAGTGCTGTAGAAATATTAGAAAAAATTGTGCCAAGCACTGCAATTTTCTATTGTGCAACAGAAAATTGCCTTCTTTATCCCAAAAAGTTTAACTCACTTAAGCAAAAGAGTACAAATATATTAAATACTTCTTATTAGCACTATACGAGTATGTATGTAGAAGTAAGTAATAAAGTTCGTTGATCATTTATTGAAAGCAACCATGTGCAGCCAATTGTAAAGGATTTTTATGCATAAATTATTTTATTGTTCTGTATATAAAATCAAGATTTTTTTAAAAAATAACTTTTTTTTGCATTGAAAAATTTAGTTCTAAAAGAGTTATAAAAATGTTAAGATCGTTGGCGGTGAAGCAAAATTAGAAATAAATAATATCATGGAAATTGTTAATATTTTCAAGGTACTTTCATTAGTATTAATGACCACAGCAAAGGCTGAAGGATTTACAGAAGATCCCATGAAAGCAATAACAGCTGATGTGAATAAAAGTATAAAAATTGAAAATAATGAAAAACCAAGTGATGATATTTTGCCAAGGCAAAGTATAAGTTTATGGCCAAATCTAGAAGAAGATCAGGATCTGTTGCTTTTGGAACAAATCCTACAGGATATTGAAAAAGGTTAAATGTGATAAAGTTATTATAAAGATTACTTTGAATTTTGTCATTAATCCAATGGAAAATTCATTATTTTTTATGCATTGATTTATTAGGCTAATAAAATATTTAATTAATAAAATTAATTTAATTAAGTAATTTAATTATTGTAAGGAAATATTCATTCATTTAATGAAAAAATTCCATTAGTGTATTGAAAATATAGCATCAATTCATATGATTTATGAAAATTATTTCATTAATTCAATGAAATATTTATTAATTTAGCTTAAATAGCTTAAGAAATATTTTTATTGAATCAATGAAATAATTTTATGCCACAAAAAAAAAAACAAATTATAGTAACAAGTGCTGTAAATCCCCAAAGAAAAACCGACATATTTGCTCTGATAAATAAAAAAAAAATTACTCTTTAGTTATCATGGCAGAATCATACACGGTAAAGCATTTAGTACAACAAACACTGAACTACAAAAACAATCTTATGGTATAGGTCAAATAAAATGAAAAAAATTCAATGCAGATCTGGCCATACAATCGCGAGCATAAAAATAATAGCTCACACAGAATGTAACCAAATTAAGACAACTTCGGAGAGCAAAAAATATAAAGCTGCTTTATTTGCTTTAGTTTTAAGAAGAGTCTTAAACCATACACGCAAAGAGGCAACCATATTCTGGTTTAAACATAGTATGGTTAGATTTATGATTGCTTCTAACCATATATATTTTTAAATTAAAGGTATTAAAAATAGCTTTCAACTGCAGACGTTGCGGTTCAACCCCCGGTCAGGGCAAGAAATTTTTTTTGAATTTTTTTTAATACATACATATTTTATATAAGCAGTTTTAAAAATAATTTTAATATGAATTTAAAAATAAATTTTTATTTAAATTTTATGTATAAATAAAGTTTTTTTATTTCATTGATTTTTCTCTTTTATTATTTTGTATTTATTTATTTATTACCAGCGGGTTTGAATTTATTTTTTTAAATTTTAGTTGACTCTACCAGGACTCGAACTTGTGAACACTTAGTTAAGAAGCATTAACCAGCCACAAAGCTCAGTTGAGTTTGAACGATTAAGTTTTTGTTTTATACTCACTTTATTTACATGATTGCGAAAGAGACAAAATAGAAAATAATTTACATTCAACCATATTTTTATCATTATTATGTTTGCTATGAACATATTTATGGTTTCAAGTAAAATTTTGTTAAACATTATATGATAATTATATGGTTGATCTAAGACACTAAACATAATATGGTTTAAAATAACTATAAATATGTTTATCGTGATCATAATGATGTTTAGATGCTTGTAATTAATAAAAATATTTTTGTGAAGAACATACTATGTTTGTGGTGACCATATTCAACCATCTTTTTTCTTTGCGTGTAATTAAACCAAAAAATGTAAAAAGGATTTTCAGAAAATCACTTTCTTTGTAAAATAATTTTTTTTTAAATTTATAATGTTAATGGATGAAAAAAAAAATTTCGTCTGAGTTTTTCATCACAGCAGTTGTTTAATAAAACAAATAATTAGCGATTAATTGATTTAAATATATATAATTTACAGCATGACAATGCTCGACCGACATTTTTAGAAACGTTGAATACGCCATATTCTCCAGATGTTGCTCCCTCGGACTATCACTGGCTGACCAGCACTTCCGGTCTTATGAAGATATAAAAAATTGGATCGATTCGTGAAGCGCTTCAAAAGATGACCAGTTTTTTCAACGCGGGATTCGTACGCTGCCCGATAGATGGGAGAAAGTAGTGGCCAGCGATGGACAATACTTTGAATCATAAATGTATAACCAGTTTATTATAATAAAGCCTCGAATTTCGGAAAAAAACGGCGGAAGCAAAGTTGTACACCTAATAAAATAAAATTTTATTACTCAATAGGTTATAATCATATTTTGCTTTCATTACAAACGTATTTAAGTTCATAAAAAATTTTTGTTTAAAATAATTTTTAAAAAGATATCAGTTTTAGAATAACTCTGATTACGTGCGAATATCATTAATTCTATAATTAATTTGGATTTTTTACAGGTCGCGATAAATCTTATCGATATAAAAAACTTGGTAAATTTATGTATCCACTTTTTATGGGTGTGTTGGTGGCAAAAATCGTTTTGGTTCCCTTAATACTGAAAATGTTAACCGCCCTGTCAGCATCAGCGGTGGTCATGAGTAAAATAGCTTTGATAACTACAGGTTTTATGGCATTGAAATGGATTTTCTCTAACAATATTTACGATACAAAAGATCGTTTGGAATTTATTTATCTACCAACATCATCAAATGCCAAACCGTATCGTTCTGCTGCAGGAGATTTTTCACTTTTAGATGATCAATCGTGGTCGGATAGTAACAATCAATATGTTGCTGTTAATGCTGAAACTTCCGTTCAACACAAAAAATTTATTCCGGTCACTTTGAAAAATGAAATTCCTTATAAATCCTATCGTGGTGATGTTAATGGCGGTGGTTGGAAGAGTGCAGCAAGTGTGGGTAATTCGGTTAAAGATTTGTATTATTACTCACAGCATAATTATAACAATAATGAGGGTAAACCTTTTTTGTAAAAAATAATATTTAATTAATTGTATTTATAAAGATTTATTTGTTTGTAAGTTACGTAGCGTAGTATTCCTCCTGACGTGTTACCTAATTTATGAAAACAAATTTAAGATATGACTTACTACCACTAATGGAAACTTTTTGCTGTAGTTTTATGTTTATTATTTTTTAGATTTAAATTACGTTTTAAGTTGTTTTTTTTATAAAAATACAAAAAATCATGGTGCATTTGATAAATTATTTGTGTTTTAATTTTTATTATTGAACGTAAACTACAGCATTCGATATTGAACGATAAGTTCTCTCTCCCGTATATTTTTGATTAGTCATGGGACATGTTTTTTTGGGAATAATTGGTCCATCATTTCCCTACTACTAGTGTTAATTAACAGAATGGTTTTCGTTAACCACCTTAATTTTCCAGAAATATAAACTGTAAGATCTATGCTAATACGCTCAAAGTCGAATTAAGTAAAAATTAACTTGTCGTTTGAATTAACTTAATTACTGTATTATTATGGCTCAGACATGGCGAGCCATATAATCCACAATAAACGAGATGGTAGTGAAAACAGTACAGTTTGCTAAAATTTTATATGAAGACATTTTTAAGAATTCTAAAGTTAAAGTCTTGTAAAATGACGTAATAAAACATAGGCAGTTTTGTTTTATCGCCACAGAAATATAATCAAAACCAACATTAACAACACATATTTGATATCGTGTGTTAGGCTGTAAATTTTTAGCCAATAATTATTACACGTGTGAATTGAGTCATACAAACAAAATCTTAAAAAGCAGTTACGTAAAAGAGAAACCTTTTTTTTAATATTTGCTAAGCAACAAAATAAATAAAAAAAAATATTTCAAATATTAGCTCTGTAAAACTACAAAGTATAATATTTTGAAATTTTGTTTAAAAAGAAAACAAATAATTTAACCGATAATATTTTCACACCTTATTACAAAATATTCAGGTGTAAAAGTATTTTTTGAAAGTTAAATAACTAAAAAAATAAAAGACGTAAGTAAATGGATACGTATGAGCGAAAATTAAACAAAAAATAAAATGTGCGTGACAATCAGAGGAGATGGGATCGTGGGTGTAACGTATTTGTTTAAAAAAATAAAAATTTAATAAGCTTTAAATGCTCAACAAAAGAAAATCTTTGTTTTGGGTTTTATAAACTAGGCCGATTCTTAAGAGAGTATGAGTTTTCTTAGTAATGTAGTCAGAAAACAATTATGGTTGAGCTGACTCTTGTATACCCTTCACTACAGCTGTCAAAAACATGCCACATATACAAATAAAATTACTAGGTTTAATTTTTCTTTTCCAAATTTATAAAACAAAAATTTTTTGTGTGGTATTAAGCACAAGGTTGAGATATGAAGGTTGAGCTTCTTAATCCAAAATGAAATAGTTTAGTTCACTTAGTCTTTTATTAATAACTCGTTAGATACTTTTTTAGAAATTAAATATAAATAAATATTTAAAATTTTTGTATGGACATAGAAATATGAACATAAAGCTATGGTCACACTTAGTAAACGTTAGTAGTAAATATGTTTGCTTATATTTGCCCAAAGTTTTTAAATCTTAGTACTAAGTTTTATTTGTGGTCACATTACCAACATTTTTGTTTGTAAATACAAACAGCCTACAAATAGGGGCAAACACAACTGCGAAAAAACATATTTGCCTGTGTGTACATCATATATTTGTGTGCTTTGTCAAAAAAAAGGGAACTTAATGGTTGACATACCAACTGTACAATCGACCTATACCTACTAAACGGTGTATGTATGCCTATTTTTCCGTTTTTCTTTGGAATTAAATTTATTTTTAAATCGTTTTGCTGTGCTTTTATGAACGACAACGTTTATTTTGTTTTTAACGCACCCCTTAAAATAAATATTTGCATTATGAAGACATAACAATTTCTCTATTGACGTCACAAAAACTAACAAGCCTCAAACGTGCATCTGCATATTTGATGAAACTACAAATAAGTCACGTAAGTAAATCAATTAAAAGAATAAGGTGCAAACATTTAAATAACAAAAAACCCTAGTGAAATCGAAGGGTGTTGCAACTTAAAATATGGAATGTGAAACAAAACGCTTGTAACTGATAATGAAATATATTAATAGGTTTCTTATTAATATCATTTCTTGAATTATTTCTCAAGAATTCATAGAAAAAAACTTTAAATTTGTTGTAGGAAAAGTGCCTACCAACTAAACTCACAGCCATCCTTCTTTGCTTTTTCCTATTATCATGACTCGTCAGGCCCCATCCTTTTAATGTCTTCAAATATTGCCTTCAGTGGTGGTCTGCATTGTTGACATTTTAGAATTTTTAAGGCTAGATTTAGCCTTTTTTTCTCGCATTTTGCCCAAAAATTTATGATTTAGCTTCTAGCTTTTTTGTTCTTCAAAAAAAACTTAAATAGCTTTTTCTTGGAAAAATTAAAACAAATCATACATAAGCAGTCTGATACTGAGACCAATTTAGCTAAATTTACTTTGATAAGTAAATTGATAAATTGGTCAAACGAAGGTAACTTCATAAGTAAAGAAAATTATTTGGCTTCTAACTTGTAAAATAAAAATTCACTTTATTTCTAATTTATTCGTTTAGTATTTAGTTATTTAGTACTATCGTTTAGTCTTTTTTGAGGACGATAAAGCAAGCGAAATTTAAAAAAAATAAATTATTTGCTAAAAGAAATTTGAAATATTCTTTTTTAACATTGAAGTTGAAAAATAATTGAATTCGCTTTTAAGTATTTTAAACCATGTGAAACAATTTAGATTTTTTTGGGTTTTTTTTATAAAAATTATAATTAAGATTCTTAATGTAATAAAGAATTAAGAAAATTTTGAATTCTAAGCCATAGCTTTTTAACTTTTTTCTAACTTATTTTTTTTCGTCGTGATTTAGCCTTTTCTAGCGTTTTTTTTTTTTTTTTTGGGAAATATAGCTTTTTTTTCTAAATCCTGACAACGCGTCAAGGTCTCTCTTTTTCCCCAGCAGTATTTTCTCTACGTAGGGAGATACGAGATTGCAGATGATTTCTTGTGTCGTCATAGCCTGGATAATGTTTTCAACTGTGAGTTTGCCGCTTTGCTGCTGCAACTCTGGCCTTTTCTGCTGCCATTGCTGACACTTAAATACTGTATGCTTAGCATTATCTATTTCTGCATTCAAAACCACTCGCCTTTAGCATTCTTTGGAGGTACTTACGAAAATACGCGTGCTCTAATAACAATTGAGTTAGATAATAGTTCACCTCGCCACAACTCCTATCTATCCACACATATGCAGCCATGATATTAGCCTTGCATACCTCTCGTTCTGCTAGGCGTATAGGGTCTGCACGCAAAGAAAAAAGATGGATGAATATGGTCACCTCAAACATATTATTATTATTTTAAAGGATCTAAACATCATTATGATCACGATAAACATATTTCTAGTTATTTTAAACCATATTATGTTTAGTGTCTTAGATCAACCATATAATTATCATATTTTGTTTAATAAAATTTTACTTGAAATCATAAATATGTTTACAGCAAACATAATAATGATAAAAATATGGTTGAATGTAAATTATTTTCTATTTTGTCTCTTTCACAACCATGTAAATAAAGTGAGTATAAAACAAAAACTTAATCGTTGACACTCAACTGAACTTTGTAGCTGAAGTGGTTGAGTGGCGAGTTAATGCTTCTTAACTAAGTGTTAGCAAGTTCGAGCCGTGGTAGAGTCAACTAAAATTTAAAAAAATTAATTTAAACCCGATGTATTATGTAATAAATAAATACAAATTGATAGAAAAGAAAAATCAATGGAATAAAAAAACTTTATTTATACAAAAAATTTAAATTTAAATTTTTTTAAATCATATTGAAATATGTATGTATTAAAAAAAATTAAAAAAAATTTCTTGCCTTGTCCGAGGGTTGAACCGCAACGTCTGCAGTTGAAAGCTATTTTTAATATCTTTGATTTAAAAATATATATGGTTAGAAGCAGTCATAAATCTAACCAGACTATGGTTGCCTCAACCATATTTTTTTTTTGCGTGTGCTCTCTTATCCTGTGCTTGTATGCAGTTATTTGCTTGTATTAAAAAAAATTATTTTATAACAATTTTAGCAATAAATTATCTCAGATTATATTTTATTTATTTTACTTACCATTCACTATATTATAAATCAATTTAGTTTGAACTTTAAACAGAGAAAATTGATAAATAAAAACCATAACACAAATTACAGTCGTAGGTATGATGAACTTTGCAATTATTTATTAAACAAAAACAAAAGTCTAAATGTTTTTCTCTGTCTAAACTTTATTATATTTTCCCCCTCTGATTATGTGGCGTTAAAAATAGCGCCACAAGCAAAATAGCCCTTTAGCACATATTTCTTGGACAAATGTCAGTATTAATAAATGAAAAAAAAAAACAAATCATTACTTTTATGATCATTAAAAGGTAAATATTATTTTTTTATAAGCACGACAGCCACAACGAATGTGTTATAGTTAATATTATGATTAATTTATGTGTGTAGCTCTTACGTACAACTTCTTTACTTCAGTTCAATTTTAATGCACCCTACCATCATCTATGCATGCATGCTTGTTATATATTTTACCCGCTCTAGCCCGGTTCTTTACTCTATGACTGGGATTTCAATAGTAAAATTAACAATTTAAACTAATTTATTGCAAAATAGATATGCCTGACATAAAAATACATCAGGACCTTTCTTTGAGTATAGATATGTACTCGTAGATATGTACAGCACACATTTCCAAATAGATTTCTCGTACAGTGGTTAGAATTGACAGTTTTACTTATTTTAGAGCCTTCCTATACACAGTATTTTAAGTTTTGCTGGTTAGCTTGCATATACTCGTACATACTAAAAGATTGGCAGGTGACTTAGAACTAACTATTCATGAGGCAGTCTATAAGTTAATAAATGCTACTTTAAAAAAATGTTCTTGTCCTTTATCAATTGTCATACCAAACGTAAGACTTATTGAAAATTATAGTAATTTAAAATCAAAGGGTACATTAATTAAAAAAATCAAGATTATTTTTGATTAAATAACATTTTCCAGTGCTTCTGTTTTAATCAGTTAAGTTACTTTTAAAGTATGAAAGCTTTTTCATCAATAGTCTTAAATCATTGCCAAGTATAATGCCATCAACATTTCTTATAAATACAGATGGTAGTACAATGTGTAGAGCGACCCTTGCCATGCAAATATGCTATATTCTTTGGTAAAATTTCTTTATTATTTTTTTGTTGTCCATTCACTTTGATGGGTCTTCGAGACTTACAACCATAAATATTAAAGCGTTGTAGACAATAATTTTAATAAAACACAACTTAGATTTAATGGCAGTGCATACATATTTATTTCAAACGAGACTATTAAATGTGTAAGCAGACATGTAAACAATAAATTCATACAACATTAAAAGCAAGAACAAGTACAAATGCAACTAAATACATGTGTGTACATTAATGCATATAGTGACGCTCAGAAGTCAGTGGCTTAGAAAGCCGAGAAAAAATTATTGTAAAGGTGGAATATGAAGACTAATGAGCGGTAGACAAGAAAAAAAATTTTTCCTTATAGTTAGTTAGTTTATGTGGCGGCCTAGAATCGCAAGATTTCGTTTTGAACAACCTGCTCGTCAAGACTATTTAGCAGACAAGTGACCTAGATTTACCCCGTGACATTAAGATACTCTCGATATCTCAGATAGTCCGTCCATCAGATTTGCATTAAGAAATCTGTGTCTCGAAGACATAAAAACCGGTCACTCAGAGAGACCTTACTCTCGGGTGATTGGCAGTTTTCGTTAAAGGCCAATGCCAGCCTGATGGCCCTGTGATCAGTTATTACAGCCACCAGTCTGGAAATGTTCTTTCTATTAATGCTCACCAGCTGAGCAGAGCTTTGACAGTTCTAGCGGATTTATAATTGACGCGTAACCTTACACGTTTCCAAACTCCGCCATATGGTAGTGATGCAGCGACCATCACTGACATAGAAGCCTCCATGTTTGACCCAGTATTAGCCAATTCATTCACCTGCCCATTGCCTATGACTTTAGATAAAAAAAAAACCATATTTTTCGATTCATACTTTAAATTCAATTTTCTTTATATATATATCTCCCTCTCTCTCTCTCTCTCTCTCTCTCTCTCACACACACAAAATCAGAAGTCAAGTAGTTGTCTCGTATATAATGAGTCGCACTTACCTTTATAGAAAAAATATAAAACGTTTTTACAATATAGAGTTATAACTTGTTAAAACTTTCTTGGCATGTCTGTGGAAAATTTCCAAGTAATAATCGACCCTGACCCCTACTATATCGAAAGGCACACTATCCACTAGCCTTGCTTTTTTGCTTTATGTAAAACTTATATCGTTTTACAAAAACTTTTACAACATAAGCCTGGGATGACGGTAAACGTCCCACACAGGTGTTGAGCACGACTAGGAAGGATATTTCCAGACGGGTGGCTAAGATCACTGGGCGATCGGTATGCACGCCGATAGCTTTTGACTGTATTTTAATGTAAGCTATAGCAGCTGCTAGGAATATGAGAGTAAGCAGAAAGTGTTTCACCCTCTCTATAAGTGGCTTCCCGACATAAATTTCTCGTCACTTATTTTATGAACTTCTTACAAAGGATAGGGATAGAGGATCTTTTGACAGCATTGTCTAAAGCACTTTATTATTCATTGTCTTGGCTAGTAGCTGGTTCAAACCGGAACCCACACCAACCAACTGAACAAGACTGTTATCCACTATTTTATAGAGAAAATTTGTTACCAATATTTACCATATCCTACATCTTGAGCACATTGCTATTTTTGACAGGTCGAACGAGCAAATGGATGTTACTAAACAACCTAAAAATAATTTCTTTAAAATCTTGTAAACAAAATTATGTGAAACACTGTTTGCATATGTTGCTGTCAGAGACTAAAAATGTATCATGTTGGCACTTTAATGCGCATTAAGATTTACGGAAGTTACGTCGTTGATTTTTATTATTAAGTTGCCAGTAAATTTAACATTATGCATGCGACTCTTTATGTGCCAGCATGTTGTCTATACATAAACACAAGCGCTTGCACAAGTTTATTTGAAATTTTTCTTTTCTATTTTACCCCCTTTTTAATAAACACTCTGTTTTTTAATGATTGTTATTACCAGTATTTTATTTTATTTTATTTAAGTGATGATACATTTATCTGACAAACTTATGTGCGTAACAAAAAAGTAACGGTTTTATTTGAGCTGTTAATTGTAACGTTTCAATTTAGTTCAGCTGCTAGTGAATTGATGTTCACTTTTAAAAAGAGTTTTTTTTTTTTGGACTTTAATTGTACAAACATTTTGTTTATTTATTTAATTAAATAAACTTAACATTTAATTATTTACTTAATGATGAATGAAATTAAATTAAAATATATAAAAGAAATTCAAAGGCGACATAATTAATTTGGTTTTGGAAATCCACAGCAACAACATTTTGGATCAGTTTCAAAATGATTATTGCAAAAGCATAAGCAGAATTTCAATTTCAACGGAAGCTATATTTTTTTTAATTATTTCATTTTGTTTTATTTAAAAGAAATTAAATGTTGAGTCATATCAGAGTTTAAGTGATGAAATATATTCATTTTGTAACATAAAATAAAAGGTTTTCTGTAAATAAATAAATAGTTTTTTTTATTGATTTGATAAATTTGTAGCAGCAATCAATTTAATTTAATTTTTAAATGTTGTTAAACTAAATACAATCAGAATTATTTTAGATTAAGATCCTTGGGCCCAAATCGTAGCATTCGATATCAAATGAAATCGATCAAAGTTTTAATCTTATTGTGTTAAATAATTTAAAAATTTGGACTAAATTTGTTTTATGTTGATCACAATGGTAACGAGCGGCCAGACTGCTTGGCCAAAAGAGGGGCCGGTCCCGACTTTGGCGTCTCTCTGAGATATATTAGAGAGAAAACTAGTTCTTGAGACAAATTACAATCCTCAACACATTGAAAGTCGCTGACTGAACTCCGGCAAACTAAGCGCTTTATCACACTATGCAGACTCTTTATAAGATGGTTTAGCGGGTATTGTTTTCTTATATACCACCAGTGTACATTTATAAATATTAAGATTAGCCAATCCATTTTTTTTTTAGTTTGCATGACGAAACCTCGTTTGTAACTGTTCGGTCTTAGAGAACTAAACTTTTTGTTAACTCTCAGAAAAGTAGTAAAAATTTCACCGAACAAGGTAACTGTCTTAATTCTAAGCCTACATCTAGAAGAGTGAACGCATGGTCTGTACAAAAGTTCATTTTGCTGTTGAAGGATTTTGCATATGCTATTTACCGAGTTGGTTTAATTATTTGCGAGGGTCTCAAACCATTTTTTCAACTTTAGGTCCACAAGAAATAAAACTGCATGCTCTTGCTTAAATCTTGCTCTATAGAAGATTATTATTATTGTAATATAAATTTATTTAGTGAAAGCTTATTTTTTGCACCTGTTCAACGGTTTTGTCATCAAAAAAAAAAAAAACCAAACCTACATTGGCTGACCCAAATACATCTTATCTAAGAGTTAACTGCCCGACAGACCATTGCAGTAAGAGCGTGAGCTCTGTGTTATTAAGGGTCAGTGCTTTCTAATAACAAATTTCACCTGCCTGATTCTCGTTAGCAATTTTCCACGTTTTGAATATTATGATTTAACTTAAAAGCTTGTTTGCTTCTTAAAAGAGTCCGAAAAATGCCAAACAATTCTTCTGATACTTTGCATATGCCTTAAACTTATTCATTATCAGCATAGTCTTCATATTCAGCAGGATGATTATACACTCAAGTACACTAAAATATGCCAGATATTCTATGACTATGGCTGCTCTTAGTTTCTATAATGAGGTGTACGTAAAATATTTATTTATTTAATTTAAGAACTTGAATTTTCTTAATTTCTTTGGCCATATATTTTGGCTCTATTAAATTTATTAAATAATAATTGTTATTTCTTTTGGAATTATTATGTTCAAGTGACTGCAGCCGCTAGTTTTGCAATATTTTTTTTTTGTTTTTCTGGCTTTTTTAGCATGAAAATATAATTTTTCAACCAAATTGAGTGTTCGATTTTTCTGGCTTTGACACTCCGATTTCAAATTATAAAGTCATCAATACTTTGCATAGAAAAAAAAATAATTTAAAAATATAAATACTTGCATTTCAAATTTTAATCTTAAAAAAGCAATCAAAAAAAAAACTGAAATTCGATACAATTTTTACAAACATTTTACAAAAATCTAAGTCTAGCAAATACGCCCAACAATGATTTTAAATTAAAAGCAAATGAACCAACAAAATGTTAACAAGAAAGTTGAACAAAAAAAAAATTAATTTATTACTCAGGCTAAAAATACAATTAAAGTGGAGGCATTGGTGTTGGTATTGGTTTTAGCCAACACCCAAATAATTTTAAATAGAGAGAGAGAGACACACAGAATGACTAAGTCTATGACAATAAAAAAAAAATAAAGAAAAAAAAAATTAGGCGTTATTATGTAGGTTAAATGCATAAATTCCAATAGGTGAAATTGATTTTCATTTCATTTGGCAAATATGAAGTGTCAACATTTCAGAAATATTATTGAGAAAGTGCTAAAAATGACATAATAAAAGTGTTTAAAAATTTAAATAAATATTGTATGAGTGTATTTAAAAATGTAAATGTTTTTTGATGCCCGCAACTGAAAGCAATAACTCTTTCCTAAATTCCATTTAATAATAGCTTGCAGCTTCCAAAGAGCAGTTTGTTCTGCTTTTTAAAAATCCGCATTAAAATCATCTTCATGGTCCCTAAATCTACATAGTGGTTTCATTATATCTCTTAATCTCCCTATCGAGAAAATTCTGTTACCATAAAAGTCAGCATTAAAATCACCATCGTTGTCCTTAAATCTGCATAGTGGTTTCTCTATAGTGACCAAGGAAAAAAAATTTTCCACAAGAAAATAACATTTCTGTAACATAAAATTTTTTTTGAAAGATTCTTGAGTTTTTAACACGCTAAATAAATTAATCAAAAATATTTTTTTATTAAAAGCTTTTAAAAGTTTTTAACTTAATAATAAATATGAATTTCAAAATCTATAAATTTACACCTAAACGAGTTTTATTTTTAATTAGGCCACATGAATGAGAAATAATTTAAAATGAAATAATTTTACAAAAATTTCAAGTATTTGCATGAATAATTCCATTTATAACTCGTATAATATAGTAATCGTTCATTCATAAAAAATATCAGCTAATAAGCATTCATCTGTACAAACACCCAAATACAGATGAGAAAACATAAATTCCTTTTCAAGTTAATCATGCACTTGGTTTGATTTAAAAATGAAAAATAAATAAATATAAAAAACAAGTTTTATTTTCGGTCAACTATAAAGTGAAAGTTATGTAATAAATTTCTTGGAATTTTGCACGTATCTGAGACACAAATAACGTTATTCGCACGCACAACTCTGTGGGTCTGAGTGGCTGTGTGAGTGTTTTGCACTCAAAAAAAATTGTGAGTCAAACATAAACATTTTTGCTCTTATCCAAAAAAAAAATTAACGTAGACTTTAAAGTAAATTTTTTTAAAAATTATATGAAAAATTTTGTTAACGTTGATATTAAAGTCTACGGTAATTTTTTTTGGATAATTGGGTCTATGTTTAGATCAAACATTATCCCTCTTATCAAAAAAATAATAAAAAAACGTAGACTTGAAAGTCAATATTATTAAAATTTTATAAAAAAAATTTTATTTAAATTCTAGTTTAATTAATTTTTTTGATGAGAGGTTATATGTTTAGATCAAAGATACTAAAAGTGCTTTACAATTTCAGATTTCCAGATTAAATAATGGTCTATCAAATACAATTTTTAAATAACTCTTTTACAACCGTCTTTTATATAAATTTTTTTATTCTATTAAGTTCTTCTTTTCTCTCAATTTATATTTATTTATTACATTTTACAGCAGGTTTGAATTTATTTTAAATATTATTTGACTCTACCAGAATTCGAATTAGGCAAATGCAGTTAAGAAGCATTAACTCGCCACTTCAGCCACAAATTTCAGTTGAGTGTAAAGGATTAAGTTTTGGGTTTATACTTACTTGAATACAACCATATATTTAAAAAAGCAAACAATTCCCTTTCAATTATATATTTCTCATTTGATTACACATATTCCCTCTTAACCAAAAATAAAAAAAAAATTACATGGTCTTTAAAGTAAAATGTATGAGAAAACTATATGAAAAATTCCGATAACGTTGACTTTAAAGTGTACGTTAATTTGTTGGTATAAAAAGGATTATGTTTATGGTTATCATAACATGTTCACGGTAAAAATATTTTTGAATAAATTCAACCAAATGACGGTAAACATAGTAGCGTTAAAAATAACTAGAAACACGTGTAGCGTGATCATAATAATGTTTAGATGCTTTAAAACTAATAACAATATTTTGGCGGAGAACAAACTATGTTTGTGGTGACCATATTTTTGCTTTGTGTGTAGGTAGTTGCCATGTGGTATAGTCTCTATTTATGTAAAAAAAAAGTAGTTCTTGTGTTTATATTCTCCAATGAAACCGGCTTTTAGTAGGGTTTTGTTATTTTAGATTAGTTATATGTTCGAGCATGAAACGGCAACAAGTGCAAGTGCAGCAGTGACGCTTTTAATTGGAAATTATGCCCCAAAATATAACAAACTAAAACAATAAACAAGTTTTGACGTCTTTTAATGTCATGTTGCTTTCATTAATTATATTTTTTGGTTAAGGTTTCTTTAGTTTAACAATTATGCTTTCTTTTGATGAGTTGAATGTAAAATATTTCACCAATAAATGCTACAAGATTATTTTTTTTTTTTTTTTACAAAACGTTTATGATTACGAAATATTATTTATTCAAAGAGCTTTTTTTGTTTGTTTGTTGAATTAAAACACTTTTACATTTTAGATGTTTTACTTGGCTGGTTGTTGTGCTTGTATGTTGAGTAACGCATTGAAATGTTGGTAAATAATGTTTACCTGAAAATTAAAAGATATATTGACAATTAGTGAAAATTGAAAGTTTCTTAAACTACTTTAATGTTGAGTAATGGAATTTATATAATAATTTTTAAAGCATCTTTATCTTTGTAAGTTTCCTCTGAAAATTTCATGTAAGCAAGAGATTTGTTCCGGCAATGTTTTTAACACTTAAATTATAAAATTTTTTATTTTTACTTTTAAATATTTTAGTCTTAAAAGATTAAATTATTTTGATAAAATTAGTTTACTTTAGTTTCTCTTATGAGCCAACCAACTACTTTATAATATGTTCATAAGAATTATAAAGAATTCTGGGGTAGAGATAAAATCATGCGTTCTTTTTAACTATCTAATCACCTTTAAATTAATTTCATTTTGTATAGCATCATTGCCATTTTAGCGTTTTTAAGGTTAGACTTAGCCTCAAATTTATGATTTAGCCTCTAGCTTTTTTCCTAGCCTTTTTTGTTTTTTAAAAGAGACTTAAATAGCCTTTTTTTTTGGAAAAATTAAAACAAATCATACACAAACAATCTGAGACTGAGACTAATTTAGCTAAATTAATATTTCCTGTAAAACTTTGATATGTAAATTGATATATTGATCGAACGAAGCTAATTTGATAAGTAAAGAAAAGTATTTGGCTTCTAACTTGTAAAATAAAAATTCACTTTATTCCTAATTGATTAATAATTTGTTCCATTTAGTTATCTAGTAGTACCGCTGAGGTTGCTCGGCTTTGAGTATGATAAAGCAAGCGAAATATCAGAATATCAAAAAATAAATTATTACTTAAAGGAATTTTAAATATTATTTTCTAAGTATTTAAGGCCATGTAGAAAACGATATTATTTTCTTTAAATCAAAATATTGCTCTCTTTTCAGTACCAAAATCGAAATCGCATTAAAAATCAAAAAATAAATTATTACTAAAACTAATTTTAAATATTATTTTTTTAACATTGAAGTTGAAAAATAAGTATTTACCATGTGGAAAATGACATTAATTTCTTTATTTTTTTTATATTTCATGTATTTTTTTTTAGTTTAGCCTTTCCCAGCGCTTTTTTAGGGAAATATAGCTTATTTTTTTCTAGCTCCTAACAACGCTGATTATGGCTGGTGACTTGTTCTCACTACTAAATAATTAATTCTATTCTTTTAATAAAATAATTTTCCTTTTTCTAGCATTAATAGCAATAGGGCATGAGGCCCTATGCTCCTTATAAGAAAGACAGCAACATATGCTTATAATATGATAATAGCAAGCATATATTCGCTAAAGCAGAATCAGGTTAAAAGCAAATTTTTTATTAAAAAAAATACTTTAAATGGCCAATTTAACAAATGATTGTGTTTTTGGAAGTTTGCTCTGCTGTAGGGTTCATAGCATGCGGCTTAAATCAATGTAACACTTTTACTTTTTTTTTTTTTTTTTTTTTTTAATTAAAAAAAAAGTTTTAGTGTGAAAAAGTAAAATTAAATTATTTCATAAAATATTTTATTGACAAAAAAATGAAAAAATTATTTTCTCCAATTTCAACACTTGTTTTTAGCACATCAGATATAAATAATAAAACTATGAGTAAATATTTCAATATTATTTAGGTCACCATATAAAGAAACAACTAAGGAAAACAAATAAAATTTTCACAAAATTTCACATATTTCGAGATAAATTTAATATTAAAGTTTACAGGTAGGGCATGAAATGATGCTGATAAAATAAAATGAATAACCAAGAAATTTTTTTGGTAATCAAAATCATAAACAAACAAAAATTTAAGTGAAATAAATATTTACGATTCAAAAATAATAATAGGAAAAGGAACCAAGGAAGTGAGTAAATTTTTTCTAATAGATTCTTGATATTGTGAAAATCATTTTAATCAGACACAGCTGTAAATGAATTAAATTATTGAATGAAATTATTAGTTAATATCATTGTGTTTGTATTTTTATTTGGTTTGCCGGTAAACTAACTTAAAGTTGATTTTATGGGAGCACAAGAAAAAAACTCAAGTTAAATGAGTACAAACTTTTTTTATGTCTTGCTTAAATGCATAAAACTTAAATGTAATTTAAATGTTTGTTTCTTTTTATTTTCTTATTTGTTAGCAAGAGCTAACAGTTTTTAAGCGTGTATTTGTGACTTTCTTTAGACGCGCCTGAGCAATTAACAATTTGCGGCACGTTTTTTTTAAACTTATTTTTCTATGCATACCCTACATTAATTTATTTACAATTGTTTGTTGTTAAATGTTATTAAAAAAAATATAATTTAAGCACTAAAAGAATTTTGTTCATTAATTCAATGAAAAATACATTATTTTTCAATTAATGGCAACGTTTTTTTACATTAATTCAATAAAATATTCATTAATTTTATAAATCAATCAATGAGCTTTTGTCATTAGTGTAATGAAATATATATTCATTTAATGAAGCAATTCAATGATATGATGAAATATTTAATTAAATTAATAGAGCATTTCATTGAATGAATGAAATGTTGTGATTTTTGTAATAAAATGTTTCATTGAATCAATGAAATATTGCTTATTGTTGTCATTGTTTAAAAATAATGAAATATTTATTTTTTCTGAAATATTTATTTTTCATTGTTCAGTACATTAACTGAAAAAAATGTGTCATAAATCCAATAAAAGAATTTCATTAAAATTTTTCATTGATTCTATGAAGTGCTTCACAAATTATATGAAATATTTTTGTTGTGTTAGTGCAATGTTTTCATTAAATGAATGAATATTTTATTAAATTCATGAAAATATTTCATTATATGAATGAATATTTTGTAAAACTATTGAAATATTTTATTAGTTTAATGAAATATTTAATTGGTTGGAAAATAAAAAAATAAAAAAACCCAGAAGATTAATGTTTGAACAAAATTCTCTCCATAGGCTAAATTAAAAAAAAGATTTTGTTAGTGTTGGCATCACTATTTTATTATAGTAATATGAAGCTGTCAAAAAAGATATGACAAGTCGGCAAAAGAGTTGTGACAGCAGAAGTGAACAGATTTAAATTTTTATACTTATATTTTGTTAACTACTTCTTAAGGCTAAAATAAATGAATTTATAACCAATGAATTAAAGTAATTACCCGTACATATGTTGTTTCATACAAACACAACAGTAACAAATAGAAATTACTGTTTCACATCAGTCGTTCAATACCCTTTCATTTGAGTACATTCTTGTCTAACATCTTCCTCTCTAGCTACTTTGGACAACTTGTGCTTGTTTAGTTTCATAGTTTTTCCTTTTCATCATGAAATATAAATAAAAAAGTTCTTAAATTTTCTCACAAACTTGATTTACAAATTTTTAAGTTTGAAAAAACAAGAGCAAATAAAATAGTTACTTCTTCCTCTAAGTAAATAAACAAACAAGTTTATTTACTTTTTACTTTATTTTTTTTTTTTTTTAAATAAAAATTTTGCTGAGAAATAATAAACAAGAGATAACTAATTCTTGTTTATTTTAAGAAAGACTGTCAGTCTGACAGACTTAGCTTCAAAACTAAAAAGTGTGTGCTCTCTGTTTAAACAGTTTTAAGCGTTTCTTTTAAAGAAAATCAAGCCCTATTTGTTTTTTAAATTATTTTGTAATTTTTTTTTCTGGCCTGGCTGTTTTTGCATGAGCTCGAATGTGTTTGGGTTTTTTATGGAGTTTTTGGCTTTAAGTGCAAATGAAACAAAAAAGTTGGTGTTATTTTGTAAATGCTTTGTATAAAAGACAGTTGCTGTTGAGAAGTTGACATCAAAAGCATCTTAAACATCATAACAGTTGAACGCAACATCCTCAAAATATTAAATTAAAAAAAAAAAATAAATAAAAAAACCCTAAAAGGACTTGTTACTTTTAAAAGCTAAATATCGGCTTGAGTGTGTGTTTTTTATTTGTGTTGCAAATAAAATAAATCAATATGAAAGTGTTTGTCGCAATCGAAATTTGTTTATTAATTGTCAGTTATGCCTGGGCTGCTCCCAGTGTACAAGATAATCAAATTGAAAGTGAATCAACGTTTACGCGAACAGCCCGCTATTTGGGCTCATGTTTTGAAAGTGATGATATGACCACTTGTTTGGCTGTTAAAGGTATAACTGCCCTTAATCGTGCAGCCAGAAGTAATAACTTTGAATTGATTAATGGTGTTTCCTTTAAAAGGTGTGTGTGCCTGAGTGTAAATTAAAAATAAATTATTAAACTTTATATATTAAATTAAATTACTACAGTTAACAATTAGAGGACATTTTAAATATTAATAAAGAAAATAATTAACTTACAAAAAAAAAAAAATATTTTTCATGAGCCGATGGCCAAACTAGGCAAATTTAATTTTAGAATTCAATACTAATTTTAAACAAATAAAAAATTATAAAAATATATTTCATATAAAATATTAATTTAAGCATAATAATCAATAATTTTTAACTATTGCTTGAAGTTAATGGCTGCTTTAAATTTTTCAAAAAAAAAAAAAAATTAATTTAATTTAATAAATTTTAAAGTGTTTTAATTAAAAAAAAAATCTTTTTAAAAACAATATTTTAATAATTATACAAATTTACGAAAAATATAAAATTTTTTTGGTACTAACTATATTTATAATGGGTTTTAAATTTTATCAAAAAAAAAAAATACTAATGAAGTGGTTTATTTCCACAGATGCTTGGAAAACATAATAGCTCTTATTATGAGTGTTGCAGTGTAACGAAATTCCGGCCATATGCCTAATATCCATGACTATTCACAGTAATTTAGTATAATGTTAGAACGATTTCTAGCGATATTGCGATATATTGACAAGGTTTTTGTAAATGGTGTTTTGGGTAACAACAAAGTTGGAAAGGCTCTGAAATTCATATTCTTTGTTTATTTAATTCTTTTTTATTTTATTAATTTACTTTAACTTAGTATGAGGATACAGCAATTTAGGACGATGATAAATATTGATATTGCTTCGTACTTGATGACAATGTTGACAACACTAAATAGAATAAAAGTTATTTTTTCGTTTTAGTTTATTTATTTATAAAAAAATTTTTTAAAATTAAACTTGCAATTTATTTGTATTAATTGTAAAAAATATTAAAATATTTCTTCTCTGTCAGAGATTTTGGGTGCGTTCATAAAACGTAACTGTTGAGTGTTCGTCTTAGAAACGCATAGTTGTGCAATTTTGCTCAACTCAACAGTTGCGTATTTGCTACAGTTTTTTAAATCATAAAATATTTTAGCTACCTAAAGCCAACATGTTGTGTCAACTATTATTTCAGCAGTCAAAAAAAAATTAAAACTTCTTCATTATTCATACTTTTGGTTAAAGAAATTAGTTGAGTTGATTTAAATTATTTTATTATTATTTATTTTGTCATTTGTTTCCTTTTTTTATTTGTTTACATGTATCAGCTGTTCATTTAGTAGCATACTCATCAAACCGTTTCTAAAACGTAACTGTTGTGCTTAACCCCCCAACCACACGAGCAATATGTTTGGCAATTATTGCTGTAGCAACTGTCAAATTTTATTGTTAAGACCAAATATTAACGTGTGGACCTCATGAATATATGTTGAAACATGTGGTCCACACAGTGTTGGCAATAAAATTTAACAATAATTGGCAAACATATTGTTCGTGTGGTTGAGGGTTAAAAGTTGTGTAGCAGCTGACCTCAACAGTTACATCTTATGAACTCACCCAATGGCTTTAAATAACGACTAGTAATTCAATCTTAAAAAGAAAATGATCACAAATATAGAACATTTTAAAGCTTTATCGATTTGTAGGAAACAAACTTGCACTCATAAGATCTTAATCATTATTATGAGCCATTTTGTGTCAAACTTTTCAACCAGGCTTTAAAGAAATCTATTGTAACTGTAAACTCTTATAGTGTTATAGTGTTAGTGCTTATAGTTTACATAATTTTTTGAATTGGAAGAAAAAATTTTTTTTAATTTTTTTAATGGCTTACAAAGCGAAAACAAATTTTTTGTTTCAGCCTAGCACACTTCTTAATATCAACCACCGGAAATAATTTTTGACAAGAGGAACCTCAAAATAAATGGGCTTTTTGTGATGTTGTTATTTTTGTATTTTTGAAGTTACCTGGTTTTATTGTACCATGGCTTACAGGCTAAAGAATTTAAATTTTTTTTTTAATTTTTTTTTTAATTGACATAAAAAAAAACATTGGGGGACTCACAGTCAAAAAGTCTTAAACTCATATTATTTTATGATAATTTACAAAAACTTTTTTTATTCAAATAAAAAAGTCCTAAAATAATAAGACTGTTTCATAAGTATTCAATAGACTCCAATTTGAAATAGCTTATGAGATAGTTATGAAGGGTTGCTCACAGCAGTCCTATTTTTTGTATTGTTTTTTTTTTTTTTTAATATTTGACTTTATGACTACTCTGTGAATCCCCTATATGTAAATATAATTTTATAAATGTGAAATTTTAATGTAAAAACTTTGTTTAAATATTTCTGGGAATAGTACACTCCTTAGTTTAGCTCTTAATCTAAAGCAAAATTAAATCTGTATTCTATATTTAATATGTACGATTTCATTTGCTAATATGACTCACATGAATGTTAATGGTAACAATACTTAGGGCGATTATTACAAGTTACCGATAGTTAAAGTTAAGATTTTCTAAGTCATACGTCATAATGTTGATAAATTAAATATCGCAAAAAATCCTAACTTTACCAATCGAAAGTATTAATAACAGGCTTTAGAGTACTTACTTTTGGGGAAAATGTTAATTAAACGCACTTAAATGAAAGACTTTGACCTTTTATCAAACAAATTTTTTTTTTTTAACATTTTATAAATTAAATTGTAGAAAATGTGCTTACCGCAAAATCGTTTTGTTTAGAAGCCACAAATAAAACTTTGCAGGCAATAACTAAAATTCTATAAAATTATTTTTTCAAAAAACTCTGGTGTTTTATTGCACAAAATATTTAAAATTTGTGTTGCTTTCTTTTTTCATAAGTAACTTAACTGTCGTTTCTTTATAAATTTATTAAAATTAATCTAAATCTTTACTTTATCTAAGTCTTATTTAGCTAAAAACAATTAAAAATTAAATGAAAATCAACATTATATTTTGATACGCCTGAATGAAAAATGTTTACCATAAAACTAAATCACTTAAAAGCTTTTCAAAATTAGAGAATGTCTTATTTTCTTTAAACAAAAATTTGTTATTAGATAAACTTTTTTATAATTGTTTTAGCTTAAAACTTAATGCTCCATTTAATTTCTCTATATAAAAATCACTTTCCTTAAAGTTAAACTTAAACTTTCTTTCTTGTTTTTTAATTTGAGATTTTTTAAAATTTTATTTCAAACTTTTTATAGAAATTCTCTCAATCCCGTACAACGTGCTGGGCGCGCTCTTAACGAAGCTGATGTTCTTGCACAGCTGCCAGAAAATGCTGAAGAGCGCACTGTGCAATTAATTGATATGGCTGCAGAAAGTGCTGCCGATTTTCTAGGCAGCCACAATCTCGAAGTAAAAGTTCCCGCTGAAACTACTCAGGAAATTGCACGCGCTTTAGATGAAGGTAGAAAACTAGTAAAAACAAAAAAGTCTTTAAAAAAATTTATTAAAAAATTTTTGAAAAATTTAGGACGCGGTAAATTGAAAAAAATGATGGGTCCTTTGATTTTGGCTATTGGTGCTAAATTTTTTGCTTTGATACCTTTGCTTTTGGGTGGCTTAACTTTGTTGGCTGCTAAGGCTGCTATTATTGCTAAAATCGCTTTAATTGTAGCTGTTATTGTAGCAGTTTCCAGATTTTTCGGCGGTTTTAGCAATAGATTAAATGGTGCCTTAACTGGTGGCTATAATGCTAATTCGGCTTGGTCTGGTGCTTCTAATGGTGGTGGTGGTTGGTCATCAGGTGCCTCCTCAGCTTATCCTTATGCTCGCAGCATTCCTGATAGCAATAGTGATGCCCAAGTATTGGCTTATGCTGGTCAAACTCACGCTTAATAATTTTAATAATTAACGTACAAATTGCTTCAGCTTATTGAAAATCATTTAAATGCAAATAGTAATTTTTATTTTAAGTACTTAATTAAGCTTAAGAAAGATAAAAGCTTAACCAAATGTGCCTTTGGTTTGCCACAACAAACAAACAAACATTTTATAGTTAGTAATAATTTATTGAAAATATAAGAAGAAAAAAAGGAAACTCGTTGACGTACCCACGAACAAACCACATAAACTTAATTTAATTTACTTTTATAAACAAATTACAAAAACGTGATTAAAATGTAACGTTAAAAATAGTTAGTGTGACATTCTAGTTCAATTTTACTATAACGTAACGATGAAACCTCATTAAAAATAATACAAGAAATAAATAGAAGAAAAATAAAAATAATAATTAAAACCAATAATTTATTTAATCGAATAAAAAGATTTTTCTATAATTTTTTTTTTTTAATTTTATTATTAAAAATAAAACCAGTATAAATTTTATTTTTTATTTAAACTCTAGTATTATAATTTAAATTGTTATTGAATTTTTTCAAATTTTTTATGGAATAAATATCTCTTTTACAAATTTTTAAAATAACTTATTGATAAAAACTAAATAAAATAAAATAAAAATCTATATATAAAGAAAAAAAATTTTTTTGATCATTTTGAAAACAATTGGAGCGGACAGCTTTTCTTTATTTATTTAATAATTTCGATCTTTATAGACAATAAAGTATCACAATTAATCATTTAAAAATACAATTAAATTAGTTTTAACGAAATCAATATTTTACGAATACATGGTGCGCTGTAGATTGATGGATAACTTATCAATCTGGGGGTCGCATTCTCGATTCCTGCTTAGACCCAGTGCTCGTTAACAAATTTTATCTTAGAACTAATTTCTAATATTAAGTAATAATAATAATAATAATAAAATAATGGGACATAATCATAGACACACTAAAGTCGGTTATTTTTTTAAAACTGACTTTAAATTCATATAATTCTTATGAATATAAAAGTCAGCTCTTAATAAAAGCCTACTTTTTTTGTGACTATAATTTTACGAGTAATCAACATGTTTATAAAATTTATGAAATTAATTGCAACTGCTTAAAAGAGGTTCGGATTTGGCATGATTTGCTTAGAATACTTTTAGAGATAAAGGGTTATAATGACGTGAAAATCGTTGTACATTTTCTTTTTAGTAATTTTAAAACAAAAGTGACATTTAGCATTAATTTGCGACTTTTGAAAGTTGGCAAGTCTACTGGCTTAAAGTAACAAGTTTAAGGGATCCCAAAGTAGACCACGTAGACAATATAACAAAAACTGTTTTTGAAAGGAATCAATATTATTATATGAACCGTATATGTCGGACCCCAAATTATCGAACCATATACGGGTTAAAAAAACTCCTCAGCCCAGCGTTTTATGAATCCAACGAGACTACGTGCTTTAGCAAATGATTATATAAAATTTAATTTTATTTCAAGTAAAATTCCATATATACAATTAATTAATTTGAGCTTAGTCTTGATATTTAAAAATGTTTTTTGTTTTATTATTTATTATTTTCAATATTTCGCTTTTCTGAATCTGTTCGTTTTAGTTTTTTCATTTTTCTTGATGACTTCTCAAACTCTTCGTCGCTTAAAACGCAATCTATTTTTGTAATCACTTTATCATTTTTCATTAATATTTATAATTTTCCTGAAGAAGCTTTCCACAGGAAAGCGAAATATTGAAAATAATAAATAATAAAACAAAAAAAATTTTTAAATATCAAGACTAAGCTCAAATTAATTAATTGTATATCAATAAAAAGTCTTAAATAATAATTATATAAACTTAGTAAAATTCCATAATTAGAAATAATAGTTAATTTATCAAGCTGGTGACCATTTAAAGCATTTAAATGCTGACCACGGTAGGAATAGGTATATTTACACTCTTTATGATTCAATTGCATTAAATTAAGATCACAGCAAGAGCAAAATGAATTTAAATCATTCGTTCATGTAAATAAAGGTGATCTGCAAGTTGGTTCTAACTCGGAAAAAATTTTACACCATCAGCAAACACTAACACATGAGAAAATTTTATTATTTTAGGTAAATAAAAAAAATAATAGAGGGCTAAGATGGCTACGCTGTGGCACACCAGACTCACTCAACTTAGAATAGAAAGCTTTGAAGCAAACATTTTTCTTTCTATTTAACAAGTATGATTTAATCCATATTAAACAGTTTGGTGTAAGTCCCATCAAGTCAAGTTTTTTTATCACTAATTTATGATTGATTTTATCAAATGCCTTACAAAAATCGGTGTAAGTTACATCAGTTTGTTTTTGTTAAATAAATGCACGATGCACAAGTAAAGTTAGTTCCATAAGATTTATTGAAATGGAGGTAGTACAGACGATAGCTGATGATAAAGATGTTTCATTATTATATTCTCAAAAAATTTCGGAAGGGTGCTCAGCTTAGTGATGCCTCTATAGTTTTCAATACTATTTTGTATAACGAAATATCAGGAAAATAAATAATATTTGATTGACACATTGAGAATAATAGCAAGTGGCGCTTGCTAGGGCATTAGCACAGACAGCTCGGAATTCCATCCGGCCCACAGTTAAATCAAAATTTCAGTTTCTTTAATTCATTAAATCCTGTAAATTTATCAAAAATAGAATTGATATATTTGATTAGCTAGAGGCAAAGAATTAGAATGTAAGTAATTAGAAGAGAAAAGTCAGCAAACAAATTACAAATTGACAAATCATCATCAGATAGTGGAAAAGAGTTCTAACTTTTTTATAGAAGGTTTTTAGATTAGATTTAAAATTTTTTTTTTTTTTTTTACTTTATATTCAGCTTAAATACACACTCTGCAATAATTAAAAAATTTTAGATAAACACAATTTGTTTCTAATATGCTTTATATATCAGATTCTATGGATAAGTTTTTCTTTCTTTGATAAACAGAACTTTTAATCTTAAGCAATTTTTTATCAGCATAAAATGTCAAACAACTAACACATATTTGTGCTTGGCTCAAACTTTATTTTAACAAATATTATCCGTAAGAGACTTAAAGCAAGGCAACTTTTGCTATTTTATGTCGCTAAGACAACTGAAACACATTTAAAAGCCAATAATAAAAATTAAACAATTAAATATGCATTTAAACCGTCATATTAAAAAAAAAAAATTTTTTTTAATTTTACTGCATGAAAAAAAAATTTATTTGAAGTAAAAAAAAATGAAAGCTTGTTGCTAACATGAAATTCATGAAAATACTTAAATTTATTTAGCGACAACACCTGTGTTAAATATTTGTTGGTAGTGTTGTTAAGAGCTACAGTTATGAGTGTCTTTAATTTATTTTTGGCTAGACTTTTAACAATTAAATATTAAAAAAAAAAAATTTTACATAAAACTTTCTAAGAAAATAACTTGTCTAGTTAAAGAAGTCATTGTTTTGAAAATAATTCTGGGTCTTTCTATCTTGTTCTCTTTTTAGAGATACCCTGCTTATTACAGCTTTCCCCAAGAATAATAGAAAACAATATTATGCCATTAGTAAGTTACGAGTATTTCGCTATTTACAAAAATTAATCTAAACTAAAGGGCGCTTATGCAGCCCTTGAAATGATTTACAAGCACTTTTTGTTATAAAATATAACACATGTTTGTAGTGATGTGTAATTTTCAAGTATGCTTCTACAGCTTCATTGGAAATGACTTTAAACTGTACACTGAACTATTCACAAAACATTGTAGACTCAATTGCGACATATATTAAGTTGGTGTGGTATAGAATGACTATTCTGTTCTGTGTCAATTAAGTGAAAGTTAGAGCAGTTTTTAAAAAAATTTTCCAGCGGATGAAGAATGTAAAATGAGCCTTTTAGGCCAAGATCGAAATCATTTTTTACGAATTTGTTCGTAATTTTGCCTTGAACTTACTTTTCACCTCAACAAAGTTGCAACCATATTTGTTTTCATTACGATGTTTTATTTTATGTTTGAAAATTCTATACAAAAAAATTACTTCAACTAATGCTTGAACAGGAAATAATACATGATTAAAAAAAATATGAAAAGAAAAACTTATTCTACTGCTAAGTCCTTATTATTATACTCTCTTTTCTAATATGATCAGGGCGCCTAAAGTACTCGTATAGCTTCAAACCAAATAAATATAAATATTCTACTGGAATTTTTTTTATTAGGCTAAATTTTGTTTTTAAAATAATATTTTGTTTCTGTGATTTTATAACAATAAAAGTAAAAAGGATTAATTAATTGTCTTGTTTTATAGCCTAGGTGGACAAAATTTAAACTATAATAGAGTTAGTGAGCTAAAAAACATTATGAGAGAACTATGAGATGACAAACATTTGATAAAGAGTGTTATATTCCCTCTTTATTTTAAATAGCTGGTAGCATAAGAAGCATATATACCATGAAATATTTTTCAGAAAGCATTATCGATTTTGTAATATAACAAATTAAAAAAAAAAAAAACTTATTAAGCATCTGCACATGTACATCGGTCGCTGTTTATCTCTTCATATGGTTTCATGCTGATTTGAACTTTGCCCATGTATATTTTGTAGCCTGTAAGGATTATTATTAAATAAATAAATAAATTTTTATTTAAAATTCGCTTTATTAAATTTTTCAATTAAAAAAAAAAACAAAACAGATTGCAATTGTATCAATTCCAGAAAAAGTTTTATTTATTAACACGCTTTTTAATAATGAAAAATAAAATAGGGATCTTAAATAGTTTTTTATTTATTAAAAATAAAAACAAAATTAAACAAAAAGGAAATTAACAATAATATAATTATCAGAAATTGAATAACAAAAAAAAAATACTATAGAATTACAGGGAAATATTATTGATAAGCTAAGGCGCAACATAAAAATACATACATAAAAACCTAATTAAAAAAGTTTTTTATATTGTTAACAGTTTGAAAATATATAAACCCCTGAAAAAGTTTGAAAAAAGCAAGCGAAACGTTGGGAAACAAATAAATTAAATGATTTTTATTTAATTTACATTTGGAAACAAATAATTGACCAGATATAGACCATAGGTAAACCTTACCAAAATAAATAAAATATAGATATTGGTCATAAAAATAAACAGAATAAAAAATTATATAGTTCGCAAAAAAAATATAAAGAAAAATTTTTCTTTAGAAATTTTTTTAGTTTTTTAAACTAAAGACAAAAATTCAAATGCAGTATAGAGCAAGACAACAATATTTGAATAAAATCAAAAGATTTAAGACACGAACTTCAGTATAGACTATGCCACAATTCGACAGAATTAAACTCTGAAGACACGCACTTTAGTATCAACCATACAAACTTTAGTATTGCTAGAAATAAATCACACAAGCTTCGAGATTCCAAAAAATAATAAAAAGACTTAATAGAAACCTGCTTTATTGAATACACAATTTGTTTTATTTTTACTGAATTGATACTCAGTAAAATAACTTTTTTTTGTTTTTTTTTATTAAAAAAATTTCTTTAAAAAAATTGTTCTCATCACATGCCGCTCATCACCAAATAATCCCGGCATTATATTCTCAAACAACATGAAAAAAAATTTTGTTTATCCTAAAATTTTTTTTAAATTAATTGTTGGTATCACAAAAAAATGATTTTAATTTTAAAAGTTAATTAAAAAAAATTTCTATTTTATTGATAATTTTAACATTCGCATACCCGAGACCCACAGTGTAAGCTTTATGATTACTTTTTTTTTTCTTTTATCGAAATATATTGCTTAATTCATTTTATAATAAAGGGTGTCCCACCAAGAACGCAAGATTTAAATTTTAAATAAATGACTGATGCAGCAATTGAATTGTTTCTCTGGCTTTATGACATGTGGCGCCGTCTTGTTGAAACCACAAGCCCTCCACATTCATTTCTTCAATTCTAGGCAAGAAAAAACTGGTTATCATTTCACGATACCGAACACCATTGACTGTTTGCGCTTGACTTGCCTCATTTTCATAAAAAAAAGGTCCAATGATTCATCCAGCCCAAAAACCACATCACAGTGACACGTTGAAGATGCATTTGCTTTCGTGAATCACTCGATTATTTTACTCACCCCAAATGCGACAATTCTGCCTATTGACGAAGCCATCACGATGGAAATGGGCCTCGTCACTGAAGATGATTTTATCGGCAAAATCATCATTTTTATGTTGTCTCTCCAATACCCAATTAACGAACTCCCTTCGCTGTCCATGGTAATTTTTTACCAACCTCGTACCTTCTACTAGCAAACAATAACAATTGTTCAAATGTCAAATAATGACACTTCGAATGGCGTCAAATTTAAATCTTGCATTCTTGTTCGGACATCCTTTACTTTAGTTTCCTGGACTTTTTTAGACTTTTTAATTTCATCCCACCTGGGTTTGTACATTTTAATTGTTGTTAAACAAAAAAAAAATATTACTTCAGATCTGTTATATGTTTTCGGAATATATTCCATTTTTAATTAATAACTACATCGATTTATTTTTTTATATCAAATTATAACTAGAAGGCAAAATAATATAAGACTAAATTCACATTTTTTTTTGTGTAAGGTTATGCTTAACACAAATAAATGTATTTATAGTATATGGACGACTATCTGGTATTTCAAAAGAGTATGTAACTTTTACTTAAAATAGTTTTAAAAAAAAATTAATGGACACCCATTTGGGTGGGCTTGGGCGCATTTACGTAAAAAATACTTATCGGGAATGCAAAGATTAAGCTGCTTTATAAAAATATATATAATCCTGCATTAAGCAGTTATAATTTAAAAGTAATTTTTTATAAACAAAAATTTGAAATGCTTAGAGGCGCTGTACTAAGCTGGTTTTACTTCCGAAACACGGCCTTAGTCTTTCGAGGTTCGCATGTGATAGATTTTTGCTATTACTGTGATTATTTTTAAATGTATGGGCTTATTAAATCATTGCAGAAACTTTTTATTTTTACACAGAAAAGCTAAAACCCTACAAATAAAAACAATTATATTAATTTATATTTATTTCATTTGAATAAAATGATTTATGTATTTATTTGTATTCGCATGTGTAAATGTGTCTTCAATGTGGTCCTTTTTAACATTAAATTCTCATTAAATGTTTGGCATTCAACCATAATCATACAAGATTATCCTTTTATTACATAATAATTCATAAATACAAAGAAATATGTATACAGCCTTTCAATCATAATGGACATTTATTGACCTTTACAATATCTGTTCTCTTCTCTTAATTAAGTATGAAGTTTGACAAGACCACAGAAAATCCGTAGGCTTTTATTCATAAAAATATATTGGAAGCACCATCCAAATTAAATAATAAATAATTTAGCCTTCAGCATATTTATTTATTTTGGCATTTACAAATTTTGATGTTTTATTATGTGTTTAAGGTTTCATATGAGGAAACTCTATTTTTTTTTATTTAGTAAATATGATGCTACCCATCAAGCAATTTGGTAGTCGATTATAAAAATAAAATATTTAGTTATAATTTTATGAGCCAAATAAATGAAAT
Organism: Thelaira solivaga; assembly: GCA_947397855.1. Taxonomy (NCBI): domain Eukaryota; kingdom Metazoa; phylum Arthropoda; class Insecta; order Diptera; family Tachinidae; genus Thelaira; species Thelaira solivaga. The sequence continues at coordinate 21,996,540 of OX377610.1, forward strand.
AAAATTTTATTAAAGCTACGGTCACATTACAAAAGTATTTGTCGAAATAAGCGTAACCACTACGTTTTGCCAAGTATTTTTATAGTCCAACATGGCTTGTATTACATTAAATTAATTTAAAAAATGCAATAATGCAAGTATGCTGTGCGGTTAACAACATATTAAGCTAATCCAAGCCCATTTTTGTTCAAAATATATAAACATATATGTAGATGACTTATTCCGAAAAATATTTGCTTAATGTGACCGTAGCTAAAGTCATATAAATAAATTAAATTAGTAATAAATTTATTTGGAATTTAAAAATTTAACAAACTCTTAATCTTTATTTGTGTTAATTGAAAAATATTGGGCCATAATGATAGTCACACTAAAGTCAGTATCTTTTTAAATTCATATAATTCTTATGAACAAAAGTCAGCTCTTTATAAAAGCCTACTTTTTTTTAACTATGATTATGATTAACTAAGTTATAGATTAACTTTATTGTGAATAAAAACAAAAGTTGTTCAACGATTTTAATAAAATGTGGCTCGTTTTGTTTGAAACTTATGAGGCTAAAAGCTTGAATTAAAAAACATTTTGGAATGTAGTCTCCTTTTATTAAAAGTTTTTATTTAACTTGCTTTGTATGTATGTAAAGGTGGAATCTTGCAAGTTAAATTTGACGCATTTTCCGGTGTCCGATTGAGCTCCAGTCCCGATGACAATGCATATTTATTACAAGCATGACCTGATGCTACTGCCAGGATTGGCTCTAAGCGAGGGAACTTCTCAACCTTTAATAGTAGGAACTTGAAATTTTGCATACCCATTCGGATATGATAGACGGTTGGAGGGGCTATCAAGGATTAGCAACCGACGTTCCAGAACATTAGTGAGACTTCAGATCACTGATCTCGTAAATGATGAACAGGCATAAGTATCCTAACCTTTTAAAGCTTTTATGTATAAACTTAAAATAATTTTAAACTTACTTGTATTTTATTAGGACCTTGAATAAGTTCTCGCTGTTTCTTTTACAAAATAAAAGTTTTATTTAAATTAAAGAGTGATTTTTTTGCTATTATCTTTTTGGCAACACTAGTTTTGACAGCTCACGCACGTTTTGTATCTTGTATCACTGTCAAACATCTTCAGTTTGGTCTATAATTTAATCATGAATCGTCTTACAAACGAACAACGCTTGCAAATTATTGAATTTTATTACCAAAATGCGTGCTCTGTTAAGAAAGTTCATCGCGCGCTTCTTCCATTTTATGGTCAGTTTAATCGACCTACTGAGGCTTCTATTCGGGCTATTGTAACAAAATTTCGCACCAAATTTACATTGTTGGACATTAAACCACCAACACGCTTACGTAGAGTGCGAACTGAAGAAAATATCGCAGCCGTATCGGCCAGTGTTGGTGATGACCGTGAATTATCGATTCGGCGCCGTTCGCAGCAATTGGGCCTCTGTTACTCCACTACGTGGAAAATTTTGCGGAAGGATTTGGGTGTGAAGCCTTATAAGATACAACTGGTACAAGAATTGAAGCCAAACGACCTACCACAACGCCAAATTTTTGGTGAATGGGCTCTTGAAAAGTTAGATGAAGATCCACTTTTTTATCGAAGAATTGTGTTCAGCGACGAGGCTCATTTCTGGTTGAATGGATACGTGAACAAGCAAAACTGCCGTATTTGGAGTGAAGAGCAGCCAGAAGCATTGCAAGAGCTACCAATGCATCCACAAAAAACAACCGTTTGGTGCGGATTATGGGCTGGCGGCATCATTGGGCCGTATTTCTTCAAAGATGATGCGAATCACAACGTTACTGTGAATGGTGAGCGCTACCGTGCGATGATAACAAACTTTTTTTTGCCCAAAATGGAAGAGCTTGACTTGCATGACATGTGGTTTCAACAAGACGGTGCCACATGCCACACAGCACGCGAAACAATGGACCAATTGAGAGGCGAGTTCGGTGAACAGTTTATTTCACGCTTGGGACCAGTCAATTGGCCGCCCAGATCGTGCGATTTAACGCCTCTAGACTATTTTTTGTGGGGCTATGTTAAGGCTAATGTTTATAGGGACAAGCCCGCTTCGATTGACGCACTGGAAGCCAACATTGCCAACATTATTCGTGAGATACCGGCCGAAATGTTGGAAAGAGTATGCCAAAATTGGACTAAGCGGATGGACCATTTGAGGCGCACCCGCGGCCAACATTTGCATGAAATAATCTTCAAACATTAAATTATATCGACCCAACTATCGATCCAAATAAATATTTCATGCATTTTTCTGAATTGTATGTGTTTTTTTTTTTAAATTTCCGATAGTTCTTATAAAATCACCTTTTATAAGTAACAAAAACATTTCACAGTTGACTCATCTACTTGTAATGTTTTTCCAAGTTCTGCTAGTGGATGACTTCGGTCTTGATCGAGTAATTCTTCCAATTTTTCGTCTGTAAATTTTTTTTTCTGGTGCGCCAGATGACTCAAAATCATTATTTTTGAAGCGTCAAAACCTAAATATTTTTTTTAATTAAAAATACATTAATTTTGCATAAAAAAATTTGTTTTTTATTCCAACTTTTCAACTACTTGAAAAAAATTTTTTGCGGAGTTTTAGATTTACAAAAAAAAAAAACAGTTTTCAAGTTATATCGCATCACCTCCTGCATTAAGGAGGTAATATATATAAATATTTGATAGTGGTATAAGTTTTATTTTTCATGTTTCGAGATATTTAACCCTTTATCTGGCCATGTGACAGTAATGTCACATAGCCTAAAAATGACTATATATTGATGTGTTCAACCGATATAAATATTGTAAACATTTTACCATAACAAGTATAAACCGTGCACCATAAAAAGAACAACAAAAAAAGTAATAAAATATTTTTTATCAAATATTTTAAATTTCAAATATGTCAAATTTTTGAGCTCAAAAATTTTAATGGTATTTCATAAATTTTATTAAAAAAATGTTTTGTGTCTTTATGTTTTATACAAATCTAATAATTGCGCTCGGTTATTTTATTTTTCGCAAATTATTTAAAGCCTTTCAGCCAATATAAAAATTTCGCCAAAAAAAATAATTTCTGAATAAAAATGTCTTTTTATTTTATTAAAAGAAATAGAAAAATATATATTAGGACCAAAAATAAGAGGCTACAAACTGTCAACATTTAAATACACGTGTTCTTATGAAAATTATAAGATTAATTACTTCGACTTTAAGAAACTTCGGGCCCTTATTACAAATTGCCGATAGTTAAAGTTAAGATTTTATAAGTCAAATATCAAGCTTTTGGTGGCACATTGAATTAAAAATATCTATAAGTTAAATAACCACCCATATTTGGTTTCATAGTTTCAGCCAAAAACTGGTTATTTGACCCACAAAATCTTAACTTTAAGTATCGAAAGTTGTAATAACGGCCCTTAAACTCCTTTATTGCATACAAATAAAACTAAAACTACAACCACAAATGAAATCGAAAGTGAATTAAATTGCTGAGTGAAAAGAATGCTAACAAAATTTGGGTCATTAATAAGATTATTGTCAAGCAACATAAAATACCGTTTGTGAAAACCAAAAATGGCAACAACAAAATACTCCACAAAAGTATTTGAATATTCAAATTACTTGGAATTGCTAACATACCATCGAAAACAAAACGAACACAAAAAAAGTTAAAACTTGAGGAAGAATCGACCAACCAAAGATACAATACGTTGGCACAATTAACTAAAATCAAAAATAACAGACAATACAATTCAATTAAATTCAAAATGGTATAAAATAATCTGACCAGAATATTGATTCGTTTGTTAAACTAAATATCAACTGCATGAAAAGAGGTAGTGGCCTAAGCAAACAGGGGCAAAATTTATTAATTTTATTTTTTATTTGTAGTAAATACAATATAGGACGTACACTTATGCGAGTGGATACAAAAAAATGTGTTTTATAGAATTGTTGTTGTTACTTGTTGTATAAGTAGATTTTTGATTTTAAGCAACAAACAGTGAAAAGGTTTGAAGAGGAAAAGAAAAAGACTTCCCTTTCGTTTGAACTGTGGAATGTGGCTGCTTGTAAGGCAACAAACGTCAAGTGTCTGTCCAAGTTGTCTTCTTTTAAGCTTGTTATAATTATTATGGTAAATGGATAGTCGTTGTAATTGTAAGCAAATGTATGCATGGGTTACTTGTCAATTAAAATCAAAAAATTTTTCAATTTGTCCGTTATTTTAAATGACTGTGTGTGTGTGTGTGTGTGTGTGTGTGTGTGAGTAACGTGAACATGGCTTTAGAAAATATATGCCAGAGTATTTGTTGATTAGCTGAATTGAATGTTGTTGGTGTTGTTGTTATTGTCATAAATTTATAAAGAGCTCAGTGCATAGAAAAATATTTTGTATTTGTTGTGAGTTATTGATTTTATTTTTTTGTAATTTAATTTTTAATTTTGAACATTTACAAAAAAAAAACTAAAAGCAAAACCTAAAAAAAGATAGAAAAAATAGCAGCAACCTGTTGTACATTCTTAAAGTTATTGCACGCATATCCAAGCACAGAAAACACTCACACATTTAGGCTCACGTACAAAAAGTTAGGTATTGCGTTTAGCAAAATTTCATGAAGAAATTTAAAACACCACTCACACATACACATGCATAATATAGGCAGACATATTTGGGCATATGGAAAAAGTTTTTATGTATTTTATATTCACTTATAATAATTTAGTTAATTTAGATTTTAATACGCTTGAAAGTGTCATCGTAATATAAATACCCATGGTGGACACTTCATCAATCACAAAACATTTCCATCATTCAAAGCCAACTGGTGTGTGCTGTGTAGTGCTTAAGTTTATTAAAGAAAAAAAAAATTAATAAAAAAAAACCAAGAAGAAATTTAAACAAGGATCTTTACATAAAAAAAAACGAAAATAATTTAATATTCTTTAAGTAAAATTAAAACAAAATAAAATATGTATTCAAAAATCATTTGTGTTGTATTTGTTGCCACATTTGTGTGCGCCACTGTTGCTTTGCCTAAACAGGATGCTACTGAAAATGATTTAGTGAATATGATCAATAAAATTGATAACGAACAAACGTTGCCTTTATTTGGTGGTCTTCGTATTGAACGTGCTGAAACCGGTCGTGCTTTTGGTGCCTCCAATAGGGCCATTGAAACCTTTGAAGAACGTGCTGAGCGTTATTTACAGTCCCACCAATTGAACTTCTCATTTCCTGACACCGATGAAGAGGAAGAAGATGAGTTCAATGGTCGTGAAATGGAGGGTAAGTCAAGTTATATTGAAAAAAAATTCATATGAGCTGTTAATTTTGAAAGTGGTACAAGTCCAATTTTTTTGAAATAAGTGAATTAGCCTAATTTTAGTAAAATATAGACACACTCTTACTTAAATTATCGCTAATTCATGTTTTATAAAAGAATTTAAATGTTGTTTTTATAACAAAAGGGATTAACTCGTCTAAAAAACACTCTATATTTTAAGTAATACTTTACATATAAAATCTCCAGACGAGTTGATTGCTTGTCTTATAAAAACAGCTTTCAAAATAGAGTTGATATTTATTTTAAATAAAAGTTTTTTAGAGTTTTAACAAACACTAAGTGGTTAAAATATTAAATTAAAAATTATAATTTTTTGGACTCATTTGGAAACATAGTAAACATTTTCTAAAAAAAAATATTTTTGCAAGCTTAAACTATTTTTAAATTATTTAAAATCAATAATTAAGGTTTCAAATACAAATTAGGATGAACAAATTCAAGAATATTTTATTTTCCGTTGAATATGATAAATTTTATTATATCATTATTTTCCATAATTGCATCGCGACCTTTAAGATCTATTGTGCAGCCCAGAGACTCCTTATGAATCTCGTAATTATTGTATCAGCCATAAAGATTTATTTAATTTTTAATATATTTATAATATTTTTTTTCTTCTTTTTGAAATTCCATTCAAATTACATTGATTGAAGTTTCGTTCTATATCGAATGCCATTATTTGCTTTCTTACTTTTTTGCTTACAAAAAGATTACAAAAACACTTAAAATTCTTTAGAAAAATTTATTTTCCCTTTTATTGTCCACAGTTTTTTTTAGTAATTTTTTATGAAAATTAATTTAAATATTTTCCGTTCAACAAAAAAATTTCTTATTTTTTAGTTTTGCAAACCTCAAAGTACAAGAAAAACTAAAATTCATTTTTGCATAAAAGGCCTTTGTAACTTTTCAAAACTATATGTTCTCTTAATATAAACAAATTCTCTTATACAGAAAAAAAAAACTTAATTAGACTTTAAGCACACTTTTTGATAAATTTATATGAAATCAAATTAACTTTATTTTCTTTGCCACTATAATTGATAGCCAATGGTGGTCACGTTAACCAATCAACCGGCATTTCAACGTAAAACAAACTACTTAATGAACTTCTTAAATTTCTTGGTTACTGATTAAATATTTCATTAAGGTTATCAGGAAAATCATAGGATTATTAATTTAATATGGCAAAAATATCTGGATTAAATTTTTAAAAGTTTAAACTTAGAAAACTTTTAGAAATTTTTGTTTTTATTGTATTTCAATTTTTCTCAGTTCCTTAAAAATTATTCATACTGAAGGATTGTCAAACAGACTAGAGCAAATAATAATAAATGGTATAATTTTTTAAAGAAAAGTATTTGAATAATCATTTTGAAGGACAATATTTTATAAAGAATTAAATAAAAAATATAAATCAAAAGAAAAGTATTTAAGTAAATGTGAGTTGCATTCGATATCGAATAAAATTCTATTGAAGTTTTTATTTTTTTTTTTTTTTTTGGATGAAATAATTTGAAAATTTCTATAAAAGTTGGACGATTCTTCTTCTAGACTTAAATTATAGGCTTCATTAAGGCATAATATCCAGATAAGTGGTGTGGTATTCATTTTTATAATTAAACTATTCAATGTTCACTTATATATTGAAGATAGTCAAAATATTTAAAAATAAAAAAAATAAACTATTTTTATTGATGACCTTTAGCTTGAAAAGTGTTTTATAAAATGAAATTTTAAAATTACCAAATCACTTGTTAATTAATATCAATTTATAATAAAAAATTAAATAAAATTCCAGATTTAAATATTAAACAGCTTATGTAAAGAGACTAATAGTTATCAGAACACATACTGTGTCTCTGAGTACATCAATAACAATATACAATCATATGACATGGCGGATAAATCACCAAAAGAAGTTTTTGAATCCTTATTGAATTCTAAGCTCAGGGAAAATTTGTAGCATGAGAGTAGTATCACAATAGGACGCCTTAGTTCTAAAGTTGTAGGCCTACCTAATGCTTTACTGTTTCTTATTAATTAAATTTAAAGCTGCTATTCAAAATGATTGATAGAAATTATGAATTTTTTTTTTAACAAATTTGTTACAATATCTACTGCAAGTCTTCTTTATTTTTCTTTGAATGCCAACCTAAAGCTTTAACAAAGGTAATTCTTTGTTAATAAAAAAATGGCTTTAAGTCAACTTAAGAAAAATTTTTTTGGCAATTAACAATTTACTAAATACTGGAGTATTACTCCTCAAAATGACAATAGACTCGAAATAATTTGATAAGAAATATATTTAGGGCTTTTACAGTTGTATGCTTGTATGCAAAGGAAATTAAAATAAATTTGAAATCGATATTTTGGCAAATTTGTATGAAAAATTTTTCATAATTTCTACTTGAAGTCGTTATTAATAATTTTAAATATCAGCCATAGTCCTCTAAAATTACTTAATAAGACATAATTGGTTTTTCTATATTACCACAGACTTAGGGCCTGTTCAGCTAAATGCGAACAATACACGAAAATTTGTTTTTATTTGTTTTCTTGTGACTTCGCTGAAAAACTTTTAATTTTTCACTATCACACTTTAAGCTTCAAAGCCTTGTGAAAAATATTTTTATTTATGTATAAAAAAGCTTTAGCAAGTAGAAAATTAAATGTTCAATAAATATTTGCTGCTTGAAAGTTAGCCTATTACTTTCAATTAACAAATCATAAAAGCTGTGAGTGCTTAAATTAAATTAATTCGAGTCCTTAAAAAAAAAATTATAAATTTATGAATGCCAAACGAATTTATGAAAAATACTAAACGAAATATTAATATTTTGTAAAACTATTTTGGAAGCTTTTAAACTGAGCTTACATATTTTTTAGGAAAGCTTTTAATAAGTAGCAAATTAAATTTTACATTTAAATAAGGATGCTTACAATTTTCAAGCAACAAGCTTAAAAAATTTCAACAATTTTAAATATGTTTTTAGGAGCTTTTAAGCCTTTTTAAAAAGTTTTAAATCAAAGCAAGCTTTTTATTTATAACTAAATTCTAATAACAGGCTTATTGAACAAAGTTCAGATGGAAAATTTACTTACTAAGCACTTATTTAATATTTAATAACAAAAAGTTGTTAAGCTTGCTTTAAAAATGTATTAAGTTTGACTTTATTTAGTAAATTAATATTAAAAAGAAAAACTTTTTAAAACATTTTTTTTTTCTTACTAAAAAATAAAAATCTTTTCTTTTTACATTTTATAATTTCATCAACTTTTTGTATTAATAATGGATATCCTTTACTAAATTTATTAAAGTCATGACTTTCTTGTGTTAATCTCAGTTAAATTTGGCATTTCCAGACACAACACAACATATTTGTAACACTTTGTTTCCATTTGTTTTCTTCTGTTTTCAGTTCACTTTCATTAAGTCAATTTTTAATTTGTTATTGAATCAGATCACGTAATTTTAGTGAACAAAAACTTTTTAATTTTCAAGCACAAGCCTTACTATGGGCACTCTGTTTCAGTGCCTCATTGACACATGTTGTAAATACTTAATAACTGCTTCAACAGTTAATCAAAAAAAAAAAAAAACTTTCTCCAAATGCAACCTACAAATAACTGAAATTTAATATTAAAAAATTAAGCACGTTCTTGCACAACAAACAAAATATTTACAAACAATTATTTTTTTTTTTTAATAATTTAACATAAAATAAGAAGTTGCACAAAAACAAGATGCCTAACTCAGAACGTTTCTAACAAGTGTTCTCAAGCTTCTAAATCAATATTTAATTGGAAAAAAGCAAATAGTTTAAAGTCTGAAGTTCAAAAAATTTTTGGCCAATTATAAATTATTCTTAATAACACTAGCAATAAATGTAAACCACAAATATTTTTGTAAATGCAAAATCTAACTTAACAACAACAACAACAGAAAAAACCTTGTGAATTTATTTAATTAAACAATTTTCAAAAGTTCAATTAATTCGAAAGTTATAAAAGCTTTTTTCTTAAATTTCATTTCAAAGAAATATTATTCAATGTTTTACTTTCATTTTAAATTGTAAAGCCTATTTTAAGGCCTAAATTAATTTAAAATAATTCAATTTTAATTTACCTTTTTTTTAGAACCACGCAGCAAGAAAATGAAGAAAATGTTGTTGCCTTTGCTATTGATTTTGAAATTGAAAAAGGCTGTTATCGTTAAGGTCCTCTTCTCCATCATTAAATTCATCTCCATCAAGAGTTTGATCATCTCTTTCTTGGCTCTTTTCTTAGCTGGTAAGTAGATAAAAAGAAAGTTTTAAACAAAACAAAAATTCTTAAAAAATCTGCTGTTTTAGCTTAAATTTTTTTGTAAACTAAAACGCATTAAATAAAATTAAAATTAATTACTTGCAGGTGCCACATTCTTTAAGGATTTGTTGGGCAAGAAGAAAGAACACATCACCACTGCTTACATTACCGGCAGTCCTTTGAACGCTGAAATCGTACACTCCGACTGGAACCGTAATGGTCAAGCTGCTGGCTCTGATTTAGCCTACAATCACTACGGTTTGGCTCAACCTTTCTAATTTTTCTCCCTTTCACTTATTTCCTCTTTTCTTTAAATATTTTCCAAGCACTTTTCTTAGCTTCCAATGTCTGACTTCCATATTCTTTCCTATTTACTTTACTCTTTTTAATTCTACCTCTAAAATTCTATATTTTATTTTTAAGTCTCTTGCTTTAAACCTTAACTAAATTTTGTTTAGTTTTAGAATTTAGTACACTATTTTAATTAGTTTAATTATTTATATAATTAACTGCTTTAAACCAAAAATTCTATCTTTTTTCTTCTATTATAACGATCAATGGCTATTTTGGATAAAACTTTTTTTTTTTATCTTAAGCAAATGACATGCAATGGCAAACACACAAACCACAAAACTTTAGTTAAATATTTATTTACTATTTTTATCATTTTCATCATTCATTGACAATTATCTTCCACGCAAAACTAAAAACAAGAAAAGAAAAACTTTTTCTTCAAGTTTTATTTGCTGAAATTCAAAGTCTTAAATTTATGTCTTTCAATATTTTAATTAATTTAATTATTAATTTGTTAATTGTTTTGTACATAGAAAACTCAGGTTGCATTTCACATATAAAACGCATATCTTGTTATTCGCAATGCTTTCATCAATCTTGTCCACCTTGGAAAAATAATTTTCGTTTTCAATTTTGTTTTTTTTAAGCTTTAAATGGAAACACCAAAACGCACCTAATTTATTTGCATTAGTTTTTAAGTATTTATATTAAAAATAATTTATAAAAAAAAACATAAAATGAATTAAAAAAAAAAGAAACCACAAAAAAATAATGACAAAGCAAACTGAATAAAATAAAAATTCATTAAAAAAGCATAAAAAAATTTAATTATTTATTTGCTAATTTATTTGACCTTTTTCAAGTTGGAGCGCAATATCGATATGAAATCAAATTTATAAAGGTTGTTTTTTATAGACGTGTAGAACTTTAAGTTGGCATTACTGTTCAAGATGGCGACCGATTTAACAGCTGTCAAGTGATTTATTCTCAGTTTGGTTTGGCAATTCATCATGAAGAGACTCACGCCTGAACAACGCTTGCAAATAGTGCAATTTTGAGATTGCCGTTGTTCCCGATTTTCATAAGCGAATTTTGTTTAGCGATGAAGCGCACTTCTGGTTGAATGGCTACGTCAACAAACAAAACTGCCGCATTTGGATTGAAGCTAATCCTCAAGTGTATGTCCAGAAAAACTGACTGTTTGGTGCGCTTTATGGGCTGGTGGAATCATTGGTACGTACTTCTTCAAAAACGATGATGGCTAGAACGTTACAGTCAATGGTGATCGGTATAGAGCCATGATTACTAACTTTTTCATTCCTGAATTGAACAACCATGATGTCCAGGAGCTGTGGTTCTAACAAGACGGCGCAACATGTCACACAACAATCGATTTATTAAAAGACACGTTTGGTGACCGCCTAATTTCACGTTTTGGACCTGTGAATTGGCCTCCAAGATCTTGTGATTTAACACCGCTAGACTACTTTCTGTGGGGCTGTGTAAAGTCAGTGGTCTATGCGGATAAGCCACAAACGCTTGACCATTTGGAAGAAAACATTCGCCGTGTTATTGACGATATACGGTCACAAATGTTGGAAAAAGTCATCGAAAATTGGACGTCCAGATTGAACTACATCCGAGCTAGCCATGGTAGTCATATGCCAGAAATCATATTTAAAATGTAATGCCACAAGATTATCTTTCGGATAAATAAAATTCATGTCAATCGAATAATCCATCGTTGTTTTATTGCAATTTAAAGTTCTATACGTCTATAAAAAATACCCTTTATCTACTATCGGATTGTAGATATAAATTTAATTAAAAATTTAATTAGTTTTTTATTGTTAACTAAAGTAATTAATTATTAGTCTAGGGGATAAACCCAACATATGGCTTAATTACTGCTGACTGTGTTAAGTTTTTTTTAAAGAATCTTTACAAGTTGATTAACCCTACGGTTAATCAGTTACAGAATATGTCATTCGACTAGTACTTGAGGTATAAAGACTAGTCCCTTCGAGTCAAAACAAAATACTAAAAATCATATTTAATTACAAAATACATAAACACATTTAATATTTTAACTGGGACCTATTAGGAACGATCACATAATTCGTAAAACCAAACAAGCAATTAATATTTGCATCATTTTTACAGCGAACATGAACAGTAGCAGTTATAAAACAAAAAAAATCACATCTAACATGAACAGTAACAAAATATCAAACAAAAATAATGGGTCTAATTACTCATTCCATACCGCGATATCGGAAAGAGTTTTTTATGCAGAACAAAATTTCGCAATTATTCATTCTGTTGCTGTAGTATTCTTCCGCAGTTGCGGTATCATCTCTACTGTGGCGGTATTATCTTGTGCTTGATTCCGCAATGTAGATAAATTTTTAAATTTAATTTACCTTTAAATTTTCTCATGGAACACAAATGGACAGACTTATCGACATCAAAATTTAAAGGTCGATTGACGATCGTCTGCTAACAGCAAGTTCTTTGAAATAAACTTCAGAGCCAATACCTAACACCAATTTAGATCCGTTAGTTGATATTAAAGTGTTATAACCATGTACGTTTAGCACCTCTTTTGAAAACGTCCTTCATATAATTATCATAGTATATTTGGGCAAACAGCTAGTCGGTTTGAGTTCTAAGATAAGAGCATAGCAAATTTACTATCTTAGCATGCCTATACGAGTTAGATTTTCATCAGCCTGATGCAGACAGCCTAGTCGTACCTAAGTTAAATGGCAGTGAGCATAAAGCTACCGTGAATACTGACGAAACTAAAGCCTTATGATACCCCTAAAATATTCGTGTACTTGAATTTTTTAATTTTTCATTAAAATGGTACTCGCTGATTTCATTGTTAATTAAGTACAAGTCATAAATTCTTAAAAAGAAAAACTATTTTCTGCTTTTTTCAGCGGTGATCTATTACAATAGAAAAAATTGCTTTTTACTTTTAATTGTAATTCTTGGGTGAGTGAATTTAAAATGAAAACTTTCTTAAAACAAAATTTCATTTACACTATGGGAAAAAAGGAAAATAGTGGCTCATTATTGACAGTAATTAAAATTGAAATAAATTTAAAAGAAAACAACTTTGATTATAAACATTATCTGATCATATAATTAAAATAGATAAAACTGAAATGTAATTATTTTCATTTTGACTATTTGCTGGTATATAAAGCAACTGTCGTTGAATGAAGCGTCGTAGTTGGATTTTTAGTCATCAGCGGCATTACGAACATAATGCATACAAGCTACACTGTGGAATATATAATTTATTTAACAATTTTTTTAATAAACTTTAAATCATTACAAACGGCAACAACAGATTTAAAGAACTCAATTTCAACATCAACATTGTCTTTTGAAGGTGTTTTAAGCACTACTGAAGGCTCAGTTCAGAATGCTACCACTGGCAGCGATCTTCAACTCGTAGCTACTTTAAAAGAATGCAAGAACTCTTTTAGTTGGATGTGTTTAAAACTGCAATTCGTTAGACTTTTAGAAGATCTAACAAAACGTGAGGAAGTAAATTTATCAAACGGCTTTAGTGTGGCCAAGTATGCAAAAGCATTAGAAACAAAACCTTCGGAACTAATGGCGAGTGAGTCAAAGTAAAAAAAAATATATTTTCTTTAATTTTAAGTTTTCATAAAATTTAAAAAAAAAAATAACTACCCAAGAAAAACCAACCAAATTTGAAAAAAAAAAATTAAATTCGGCTGAGCCGGCGCTTATATACCCTTCATATTTTACACTTTACAAACTCTTCTTAAATATCCCAAAAAAAAACTAATTAAACAAAATAAACAAAATGTCCCAACCAACATTTTACATATGAATAAAAATATTTTCTAATAATTTTATTAAATTAGTCGATCTTATAAATTTATTTTTATTTAATAATAATCAAGCGTAAGATCTTAAAAAATTATTATAAAAATAAACTTCCCTGAAAAAGACCTTCAAAAGAAAGTCGAAATATCGGAAAATTTAAATAAAAACAATTTTTTAAGATCTTAAGCTTGATTATTAGTAAATAATAATAAAAATATTTTCCTTTCATTCTTCTCTTTTCTTTTACATATGCATGCGGATTACATAAATGTAATTAAAGAGTATGAAAAACAAAAACAGAAGGTCATCTCTTTATATACAAAAATTTTATTAAAAGACTAATAAGAATTAATCTGAAAATTCACTTAATTTCTATTGAAATTTCATTACATTTCGAGTGCTGTAAAGTTTTTATTTTATATTTTTAAACCCCAAATTCATAAAAAATATTATGTGCTTAATAAGGGGTTATTTGACAAATACTGCATAGAAGTATTTTTTATGAATTTGGGGGTAAGTATTTACATAAAAAAAATTATACTTTAGCACTTTCGAGGGAACTCAGTGTACAAAATTTTTATAAGCTTAAGAAAACTACTAGAATTAATATTAAAACATTAAAAAAAAATTTTTTTCTTACTCAGAAGCTGCCCGCAGCTGTCCTAATGATAAAAATGCGCACCTAAATAGTTGCATTATGAAAAGGATTTATGATTACTTGCAGACACACTATCTGCGCTTTAAATTTATGGAAGATAAAACCATGCAGAGAGGTCACTCTTTAAATACATCACAAGGTAAATTTGGCAAAAAAATGGAAATGCAGTCTTTGATAGCTGCTGGCTTTATAATGAAGGGTCAGTGTAATGCATGACATTTTCCAACATGTGATGTATCATAATTTTAGTGCTTATGCTACTTATAGGAGCACTCTTAATGAAGAGTATGGGCAGTATTGCTTTAGTCGCTGGCAAAGCTCTGATGACAGCCATTATGGCCCTAGTTATGACTATGCTGCTGAGTATTAAGAATTTAACTAGTGGCGGTGGTGGTGGTGGTGGTGGTGTTGGGGATGCAAAATCTTGACCATGCCAAGGTCTTACAGGATAAATATGGTTATGGTTACTAAATTGATTCATGCTCTAATTGAAATGCTTGTTTTTCTTTTAGCATTTATTTATTAAAGTATTTCTAAACTAAATTTTAATTTATTTTCAAGCTTTATTTTGATAGTAATTAATTTGAAAAAAAAAAAAAGAAATAAAAAAACTGTTGGCAAAAAGTGTTAATTAATTGAAAGCTCCATTTCTTGGTTATTAGCTTTTTATTTCACAAATTTCTTTTTGCTAAAATGTGCTAATTATTTTTTGTGTTTCTTTACTTTCTTACTCTAAAATAATATTTGGTTATAAAAACTAAGGAAATTTTTAAATATTGATTTATTCTGTTACTCAAAGCGTTTGAAAGATGTTAAATCTGTTTCGCACATCACCAAAAAATTTTAAGTTTTACTTAATTTTATTAGTCTTAGGAAACATTTCAGATATAAAAGGATTTAAATTGGAAAATAACGAGGTGAGTAAGCACAAAATAAGTAAAGTGAGTCGACTTGTTTGAAAATTAGTTGTGTACACAACGTATAAAACCTTTTCTTTTTTAAATAAAATAAATAATAACTTCCAGCAAAGATAAAGTAATAGATTTTTACATACGACAATTATAATTTACGAATTTTTTAAATTACATTCAGAATTGGTAACTACGACTTAAGCAAGGATAATAACATCAGCTAGAATACAGTAATTAGTTAACTAAGTCAGGAATTCGGAGCAATTACAGTTAGTAAGAGCACGATGACTAAATATTAAAAGTATTGCGTTCAACTTTAAACGGCTCAACCAACGATAAATGTAGATATTGATAAAATAAAATTGATCAAAGTTAGTAAAAATAAGTTTTTTATAAAGCGGTGTTTTTTATAACGCGAATCCCATATAACATTATGTGAAAAATGTGATAAGCTCTCCTATTACGCGGTCATACAGTTACTGAAAAAAAGAAATATTTTGCTTAAATTTTCTTTAACAAAACGCCGGACGCATTACTCGCGTTATGTTAGACCTGACTGCACACTAAAACAATATCTGCCATATTTGCACTGAAATGATTTTTGAAAATTTTTTCATTAATTCAATGAAATGTTTTATAAATTATGGGAATTAATAAAATATTTTTAATAAATCAAAGAAATTATTTCTTTGATTTATTGAGATGTTGTTGGACCTGATCTTTCCAGCGTATACTTATGGGACCGTACTCCAAAATTTTTGTAATAGAAACATCCTCGCTCATGCCCAATCTTTGCATCTTCATGAGCTTCACCAAATCAATATCGGCATATAGCTCACACAGCTTATATGATGTCTATAGTTTACGCTAATACAAATTGGTTCATATATTTTACGAAGAGTTTTTCTCTTGAATATGCCAAGTAAAACATCATCGGCTTGCTCAAGTACCCATGACTCTGAGCCATACAAAAGTACAGGTAATATGAGCGTCTTTTAAAGTGTTTTTTTTTTTTTTTTGTCTTTCGTGAGAGGGCTTTGAATCTAAATTAACTACTTAGCTTAATTTAATCTGTTAATCAGGCAAAATCAGGTGCAGTAGAGTTATTTCACATACAGCTTGAAGCACATGATTAGCCATAATAAAAGTAATAAAAATATGGTGGAACTTGCATGCAATTTACAGAGAGCGAACAATTCAATCGTTTAAAAATATTTTATGAAAAGGATTTAAGCTTTTAAATATTTTTTGAATAATTTTGATAAAAAAATTTTTATACGTTCGATTGTTTAATTAATTAAATTATAAACAGTCTTGGCAAGTTTTATAAATAAATAATTTTTACTTCTGTATAAAGTTTAGTAACGTTTTACATAAGCTATCGGTTTCTTTTATTTAATTTCAGTTAAATGCCAAGCAATTGCCATTAGATCTAGGCGCCTTTGAAGGCGATAAAATTGTAGTCAATACAAATTCATCAAATACTAGCAAAGACAATGAACTTATGAAACACTCGGAATTGGATTTGGTACCCTCCACAGAATTCTTGAGAAGAGGTGGTCTTATACAAAAACTCCATGATCAACGTTTTGAAGATTTCGAAAAAATTATTAAGGACACAACATTTACAACTCCTGAGGTTGTAGATCCAACAGATGTATTAATAGAGGTAACATTCCCTTGTGGAGCTTTCAAAAAATGTTCATTTAAAAGACATTATAAAAGGACAACTAAACCACCGTCAACAAGCAGTACAACTACAAAACCACCAACTACCGCAACAGCTGCTATAAGTACAATCATTCCCAGCACTAGTTCTGCAGCCTCAACCAGTATCACAACAACAAAACTGCCAGCTACAGCAATATCTAGCACAACTGCAGCAAGCAGTAGTACTGCAGCAATATCCACTACTACTACTACAAATACAACACCGCCAGCTATATTAATGTCTAGCACGAGTAGAAGCACTCCAAGTACTGCTACTACACCAAGTACTGTTACAACTACTACTGCCCAAACAACAGCATCAACAACATCTATACCTTAACCACCTACACTAACTTACACAAGCCCAAATTACAAAGTTTAATTCTTTTAACAAAGAAATTTATTTATTTATTTATCCTTAAAGGATTAAGCTATTTATTAACCTACTACAAAACATTTGCATGTATGAGTTCTTGTGTATGTATGTATGTATAGAACTAAAAGTTTTAAATGAAAATGCTTCAAGAAAGAAGAGGTTTTGTGCACTTTTGTCACTAATAAAATTTAAAATAAAATTTTTTTTTAAATAACATGTTCCATTAAACCAATGAAATATTTAATTAATTTAATGATATATAAAGGGTGTCCGAACAAGAACGCAAGATTTAAATTTGGCCCCATTCGAAGTGTCATTGTTTGACATTTGAACAATTGTTATTGTTTGCTAGTAGAAGGTACGAGGTTAGTAACAAAAAATTACCATGGACAGCGAAGGGAGTTCGTTAATTGGGCATTGGAGAGACAACATGAAAATGCTGATTTTGCCGATAAAATCATCTTCAATGACGAGGCCCATTTCGATCTTGATGGCTTCGTCAATAGACAGAATTGTCACATTTGGGGTGAGGAAAATCCTCGAGTGATTCACGAGAAGCAAATGCATCCCCAACGTGTCACTGTGTGGTGTGGGTTTTGGGCTGGAGGAATCATTGGACCTTTTTTTTATGAAAATGAGGCAGGTCAAGCGCAAACAGTCAATGGTGCTCGGTATCGTGAAATGATAACCAGTTTTTTCTTGCCTAGAATTGAAGAAATGAATGTGAAGGGCGTGTGGTTTCAACAAGACGACGCCACATGTCATACAGCCAGAGAAACAATTCAATTGCTGCATCAGTCATTTATTTAAAATTTAAATCTTGCGTTCTTGTTGGGACACTTTATGAAATAATTTCATTAATTTAATGAATTCAAAATATTTAATTTTTCTTCTCGTTCTGCCATCTCTGTTGCCAGGCTTGTGGGGTCTGTTCTCTTAAATATTTGAAATATTTCATGGAAAATCTTAATCACATCATTTCATTAGATTAATGAAGCATTTTTTTCAGTTTAAGAAAATTTAACTTAATGAAACTTGAATAAATTCGAATTTTTACATCGTTTTATAGCTGATTGACAATCCTTTATAATTTTTTAAAATTTTCTATTCGGAAAGTTTTTTAATTAATGCCTTTTTAGTTTTAGTGCTTTCTGTGTTTTTTTTTCACGTTAGTGGCAAAAATCGAACAAAACATATGAAAATTTTTATTGTGCCGTCAAAACAATTTTTATAGGAATTTGCTTAAAATACGTTAGTTGGAAATATCTTAAGATTATCCTAATTCTTATTTAAAATAAATAAAAAAAAATTACAGTTTTCTGGGTTTTGGTGTTTTGTGCAAGTCAAAAGTTGGGAAAGCTAAAAGGGGAAAAAGGAAATCAGAAAATAATTAAATAACAAACGGCAGCCACAGCCTAACAAAAAAGTTTGCCACTAAATAATAAAAGAGAGAGAGAAAAAAAAAAGAGACAATGTGGAATAGTGATTTAAATAATATTTCTTATAATGCTCAAATTCCATTGAGATTCACAGTTCATAGAAAAAAGTCTAATATTCCAGGCAAAGACAGAGGTAAAGCAAATGTATGAAGCTCTCATTCTTTTCTTGACTGGCAAAACCTTTTTTTCTGGCATTTTTTCCAAATTTACGGTAACCCAACAAATGTTTTATTAAACTAAAAAACACAAAACAAAAATTAATCAAGCTTAATAAGAGAAAAATATTTTAAATTAAGTAAATTATTATTAAATGAATTTACATCAAATATGTTGTTCTTCGAAATTGTTTTCTGCCAATCTGGGTTTGTTTTTTATTTTATGCAGAAAATTGTTTTGAAAAACATTGTATTGGAATTTACAATTTTTAACTAATATTTTTTTCATATTTTAATTCCAATGAATGTTTCAGCCACACTTTTTTTGGCCAGTGCTTTTTTTGGCTTTTCTTTTAAATATTTTTAATAGAATTTCTCCTCTTCCTGGTATTTAGATAATGCATAATTTAAAAAAAAAAATACACAATTCTGGAGAATTAAGACCAACGGCTTCAAATAAATATAAAATAATAACATTTTCTTTAGCATTAATTTTCATTTTATTAAATTCAAGCTATTAAACACAACTAAAAATTAAAAACAAAAATTAAATATTAAATGGAAAGTGCTGCATACATTTTGGCTTAAACATGTAAAGTCTGACATGTTTGCTTTTACAGTAGCGTAAAATATTATTCAAACATTATCTGTTTTGTAAAACAAATAAAATTTTGGAGTTTTAATTTTTTTTTTTTTTTTAAATAGAGAAAGAGAAAAAGTTGAACAACCCACCTCATAAAATATAGAAAAGGATTCATATTGCTTTAATTATTAAATAATTTTAGCTACACTAAATTGAAGCAAAATATCGTTACAAAAATAAAATATTATAATCCAATTCTATGATTGAAAAAACTAAAAATTTTAATATAAAAAATTTAAATAGATTTATGATGAAAAGACTGTGGCTATAAAAGTTAAGTCATGCAGTCATAATTATAAATTTTAAATTCATTAAACAAATTTAGCCGTCAGAAAAAAATTTAGAAAATAAAATAATTTAAGACTCCCGAGAGCTGTCTTAAGAGATGTGGCGGCGGTAGCAACAGGACACTACAATTTTGGCAACCATGCTAAGAAATGGGTTTGCCATCAAACGACTATTGTAAAGGTTTTCAAGACGAGAAGGAGGATTAAACTCTAAAACACTTCTCTGCCGGCGTCAGAAGATCCACTACCTGCAGGGTCTCACTGCGCTTTCAACTATAAGAGTTTCTTTAGAAGCAGCAATTGGTTTAATTGACGGACTCATCATCTTTCTCTATTTCCTTTCACTTTTCTATCTATAGTGCTATCCTTATTACTTCCTTTTATAAAGATATCACAAAGGGATCACTTTAGACGATCCAAGTAAGCCCAGTTTCTGTTTTTCTTAATTGGGCATCCTGTTTAACTATTCCAACCTTTTTTTAAGTCAATTTAGCTTATGTTTTTTCCTGGCAAAATAAAATAAAAAACATTGCCTCTCTAAACAATACCCCAGTTGAGCTTCATTTACTAAGCAAATATTTGTAGGAATATTCGTTATTGTTAAAATTGAACAATTATGTTTAGGAAGAACGGACACAAAGCAGCAGTAGTACCAGCTACAACAATGTCCACCATGAGTGCTAGTAATCCAGGCACTGATAGCTACACAAACATCATCATTTACACTTAAATTACTATTAAGTAATTACTACTGCACAAACTGCTACTTCAGTTGCAATTACTATTGCACAAGCAACAGTTTCTACAATATCTGAAACTGCTGTAGATTAACCACCTGCAATAACAAATCAGCTTTGGGATATTATTAAGAAATGTTTGTGTCCTTTTATAGATATATATGCTCTTTTTAATAATGTTTCGTTTATTGTCATTGAGTATTCCCTTTGTGCTTAGATTTTGCATATTAAAAAATACATCCTGAATAGGATTCAAAGCATGAGTTTTGTGGAGGTTAAAAAAAACGGCAAGAGCACGAGTTAGCTTCCTTATAAAAGAAGATTAAATCGGTCTAATGAAGGTCTTGATATGCAAGTGAATGAAGGCTAACTAATCACACTACAAATTTTATTTTCCGCTTTAGTTTGCCGCAAGGTGTAATACAAAAACAATATATTCGTATCTTCGAATGCCAGAATTATGTACTTTCAGTAGCAAAAAAGTGCACATAAAAGAACAAAAAATAAATAAAAAAAATTTTTTCATAGATAAAAGTACAACAAACAAACAAAAATATTCGGTTGCATGATTCCGGTTACATACTAGATGAATATGTCTTGGTCTGTCATTTGTAAGTTATTTAATGTCATTAATAAAAAGATCTCACAATTTTTATTTAATACAAAATATCGTTTTTGATCAACTAAAGTGTCCCCCTTACGAAAATAATATTGGTTTCTTTCTACAGGGGGTAGCGCAGGATGAGCTATATGGCTTAAATGATTTATAACTTCTTTTTTTTAAATACATTATATTATTGGGGATTTTTTTCAATTAGCTTTGAAAAATGATATCCTGTAAGTTATGTCCATTTTCTGCTTCGCACATACGTGCTCTTTTTATCATATTTCTAATGTACTCAAAATTCTCTACAGCGACCGCCGTGATAATCCAAGTTGTGTCGAACGCCTCCTTGTTGATGTTGATGGACTATGCTGCATGCTCTCTAGTACACGTTCAATATTTTAAGCATTGTGCACGGTAGGTGTTCTTCCGGCACCAGGAAGGGTTCTTACAGACTCATGTTGACGAAAATTTTCAATCAAATGGTTATATGCACGCTGTGTCAACACAATAGACTGCTGGCTTGAAAAATAAAATTCAATTATTTTATAATTGTCCAAGTCTTCTTTACAAAATGCTGGAAAAAAAAGAAAAAATAATAATTAAAAAAGTTATAAAGAATTCAAACCATATAGCTCATTCTGCGCCACCCTGTAGCAGCCCAAGTTTTTTATTTATGGGCTGATTAAACACATTGTAAGTATTTTAATCACTTTTATACTAATTTCTTGAATAAGACACTTGCATTAATCAGCCCTCATATGTTATAACCATCTCCCCTGGTAACGTTCTTTCAATACACGAATATCTTCAAGGCTTTCAGAAAAATGATCCATATGAGAGTGTAAATAGGGTAGTGTTACAATCACATTTAGTGCTCACTAAATTATTTTAAATTTTAAATTAGGCAAAATATTGTTGTAAATAGTGTCCTGATTTGTGATTCTCAAAAAATAAAAAAAAATTGTGTTTCCTAATTTTTTTTTCTTAAAGATGAGCGAGATAGCAAAATTTTTTAAAACTCTTTTGATAGATTCATGTCTCTTACAAGGTCATTTAACTAAATTTGATTGAATGGTTAAGGGGATTTGACTATTCAGTAGGTGTAAAATCAGAGTCAGATTCATGTCTTTCTTCTTTAATTTCCATGTGGTCAGGTTCACAGCAGGTTGACGATGTCGATAGTGCTGGCACTGGTGACTGCAGCAGACTACGTCGGTCATAATCACTTATCTGAGCTTGCCAAGTTTATGCCCGTAATGCTTATCATATATAAATAACAATTATCATGATGATAAGAGCCTTCCGGCAAATTTTGCCAAATTTACTCCAAGAAGCTGTGCAGAGGTGGTCGATTAACGATATTTTTAAACAACAGTCTTTGGTTCATAGTCATTTTTTAAATTTACATTTAAATTAAAATTTTTACCATTTTAAAAATCATAAATACTAGAGCTTCTAGGTTTAAATTATGATTTAGGGTTTTCTTTGAGCGCAACTAACTGTTTAGAATAAAAATTAAAAAAAAAATCATTGTTAACCTGCCTACCCCCACACATAATAAAAGCGACGTAGGGTGTTTTCAACTACACGGAAAGAATAATTTATTATTCTTCAACCAATGACAATATTTCATTATAGTAATAACAATTTTTCATTGATTCAATGAAATATTTCATTAAAATAATGAATAATTAATAAAATTAATGACTGAAAATTGTCATAAATTGAAAAATAATAACTTTTTTTATGAACTAAATTCTTTCAGCGTAGAAATACTAGCAAAATTCTAAAAATCCTTCTACCACCCAACCAACTCATCTTGTTTCCATTTCTAAATATTAAAAGATTTAAAAAAAAAGTATAACAGAACAGGCTTCGAAAGAACATGATTTTTTTATTTGATTTAGATTGAATTTTGTAAAACTTGTACTTGAATTAAAACTTACAACGTTAGCTTGCGAACATTATAAATTCTCTTAAAATTTCTTGTTTTTTCTTAAACTGTAAACTCAACTACATGTTAACAAGCATAAATTTATTTACTCTTGATTTAAAAAATAAAGAAAATTCTTTTCAGTTTTTATATCGTTAGCAATGTTATGCACGCAAAGAAAAAATATGATTGAATATGGTCATGGCAAACATAGTTTGTTCTCCAAAAAAATATTGTTGTTAATTGAAAGCATTTAAACATTAATACTATCACGATAAACGTGCTTCTAGTTAATTCTCATCATGCTATGTTTACCGTCATAGATATGGT
Organism: Thelaira solivaga; assembly: GCA_947397855.1. Lineage (NCBI taxonomy): Eukaryota > Metazoa > Arthropoda > Insecta > Diptera > Tachinidae > Thelaira > Thelaira solivaga. Next base: position 22,020,167 of record OX377610.1, read on the forward strand.
TGCACTTAACATATTATTTTTTTTATAAAATTTTAACAGAAATCATTAATATTCTATGTTATGATTACAATAAACATAGTGGCCCATGGCTATATTTAGTCCCACAAAAGTCGGTATTTTTTTTTTTTAATCGATTTGAAGTTCATAAAATTTTTATTTAAAAAAGTCACTTCTTAATAAAAGCTTACTTTTTTGTAACTATGATTATGGCCTGATATGCTTAATTATATGAAAAAAAAAATTGTTTTCTCTTTTTTTTCTCTTTTGCAACCATATAAATAAAGTAAGTATAAATCAAACTCAACTAAGTTTTATGGCTTAAGTGGTCTAATGACGAGTCAATGCTTCTTAAATGCATATGCACTAATTCGAATCCTAGTAAACTCAAATAAAATTGGAAAAATATAAACCCACTGTGTAATGAAATATATATAAACTAACAGATAAGAAAAATTCAATAGAATAAAAAAATTTTATGGGTATTAAACTTTGTTTTAAAATGTTATAAAAATAATGTATAAAAAATTAAAAAAAAAAAAAAATTTGCCCTAATCGGAGTTTGAGCCTGAACATCTGCAGTTGAGAGGCATTTTTAAAATACTATGTTTGAAGGGAAACACTTTTATGATTATTGCAACCATAAAGCCAATCATACTATGTTTTAGCCAGAATATGTTTGCCAAAACCATAATTTTTCTTTGCGTGTGGTTACAAAAAAAATTTTTTAAATCATGTATTTCTCGAATTCATACTATAACCAGCATGAAACTAAATAAAAACTTTCAGTTGAAAGAAAGTCCTCAAACAAGCAACACACAAACTATTCATTAGTACTTTTACTTTATTTTGCTTACAAACAACTTTATCAAGTTAGAAATAAATTATTTAAAAAATTTTATTTTAAGCTTTAGAATAGCCCAAAAAAACACGCAGAAAAAGAAAACTTAAGAAATGCAAATAAACAAAGTTTGTAAATGAATAATAAATTTTTATTAAATTAAAATTCCATACAAAAAAGTGAATTGATAAAAATAACCGCAAAAACAAAAAGTGTAAACAAAAAAAAAATTATTAGAAATTTTTTTTAGAAAGAGAAAAAAGAAGAAAATTAATATGTGTGAAGTGTGATGAGTTTGGGCAAACAAAATCATAATAAACATACTTTAGTAACGATAATTTGATGTAAAAAAAAGTGTATGTATGTAAATGCGTGGCTAGGGTGTAGCTTTCAAATATTAACTCACTTATGGAGTGCGCATATTTATGGCCCTTACGTTTAACTGAATTAGTTTTGCTTAAAAATTTATATTAAAACGAAAAACGATTAATAAAAAAAAATTAACAAATAGTCTTACAAAAAAAAATTATAGTTGAAGTAAAATAAATAATTAAAAAATTTTATATATACTTACTAAAGGGCTGCGCAAGCATACTTGAAAGCCACACATCACTACATACATGTGTAATATATATAATAAAAAGAGCTTATAAGCCATTGCAAGTATACTTGTGCAGTCATTTAATACTTACCAAGTAAGTGTTGAGTATGTAAAGTAGGAGTGTGTAGACGTGCAAATTATATTGCAGGCATATTCACCCTGCAAGCAATTTAGTAGACTATACACTTTACATCATGATTGATTTTGATTGAAAAACAAAAAATGGTTTAAAAAAAGTACTTTGATTCAAAATCATTTTAAAGCCATCTAAGGTTAACTTTTTTTATTCAAAGTCAAAAAGAACCTCTATACATTGCTTTTTGTATAAAATAATTAATAACTTTTAATTGAGGTGGCGACTGGTCTCAAATGCAGAAAGATTGATTTTAACCCCAGCACTGGTTTGGTAGAGCGATCACTACTTTCGAAGAAATCCCTTTCTCCTCATCAGCACCATCTGTGCCACCAACTTTGGGATGCTGTGTATTGTTAACGTTGAGTATTTAATTCAAGTATCAACAGAAATACAATACGAGCATTTTTGTACTCTCATCCAATACACAGCTTTAATTAAATTCAATCTTTCTTAGTGTTACCATCGATGCTTTTCATTATTTTTTCCATATCATAAGTGTTATCTCTAATTGAATAACTTTTTTAATTTTTGTTTTGTTCTTGCTGACCAGTAATACTCGTAACATTTTTCCTAGGGTTTTTTTAATCCAGCGTTTTTAACGCACCACCAGCGCTCTTATTTACACTTGGCTTTCCAATTTATGTTGAACTGCAAACAGAATCTAAGAATCAACTATCATGCATTAAACACATACAATACAGGAAGCTATAGATGACATGACTACAAGTGCCGTTGGCTGCATTTGTGACACCAAAAAAAATTTTTTCAAGAATTTTGGAAAATATTGTATAAAAAAATTTACTTAATTTTTGTTTTAATTCTGCAAAAAGTAATTAATTTTGGTAACCATATTCCGATTAATGACAATCGTACAAAAGAAATCCACCTTGGCATTCTTCTTTCTATTGTATTATTATTTCCGTAGTCTTACATTTCGCTAAAGGCATATTGATGGGTATATTAAAAGCTGGATATATTTCTTTTTTCCATTTGGTGTTCTTTTTTTCCCAAGAAATCATATAACAAATTAGCTGAATATGAATGTGTCTTTTAAAATTTTGCCTAACGTAAATTGTAATTTTTAATATTTTTCTCAAGGGATTTCGTTTATTTTTCCTTTTTACTACTACAGCCATATAATTCTGACATCTCGAAATCCAAATAAGTTATTTTGGTATTCTTGTTGTTACCTTGTTGTCTCAATAACTTTGTTATTGCGGTGCAGGGATGATTGGGTGATATGTTCCACATGTAACGACATGACAATGAAAACAATACCGTTTGCTACAATCGAACAAAAAAATTTAAGAAAATTTTTTAGGGCTTTTAAAGTTGTAATCGTTTTCTGAAATAACTTAATACATTGTCAGAGATATATTTGAGTTGTTAATTTTGAAGTGTTATAAGTCCTTAAAAAATTTTTTTTTTTAGCTGTAATTTTATTAAGATATAAACACCATACAACTAAAGCAAACTGCTGACTAATTTTTTTTAAGTGGACTTATACCACTTTCAAAAATAATGCCTTCTGTAATTGATACAACTACAAAATTTGCCCAAAATGACAATCTTTTTTAATTAAACTGTTTAATTTAAGCACAATTTTTTCTGTGTATTTAAGTAGAAATTAAAGGGCGGCGTAAGCATACTTGAAAGGGCTTACTTTAGTAGTGTTGACCATTTGTCACACGAAAACACACTGTTGATTCCTCTAACTTTTATTCAAGTGCTAATCTGTTTTTTTTTTTTTTTTTTTTTTTTGTTAAATTAATGAAGATGTGTTTTTAATAATGAAAATGAAATGCAAATAGAAAATAAAAAACTCTCAACAAAAAAAAAAATATGCAAGTTAAGAAAACCAATTTTCAGATTTATAAACCACATAAATTTTTTTTAGTTTTAATTTTAGAAATCTTATTTTTAGTTTTTTTTTATTTTTAAAATTTGTCTAAAGCGAAAATTTTTAACGATAAAAGTATCCAACATAAAGTAAACAGTTTGCTAAAACAAACAGAGAGAGAGAGAGAGTATTTTGAAGACTCTTTTTTTTTGAGCAAACAAAAACTAAAGTTAATTCAAGTATTTGTTCTGTTTAAAAATGTGTTAATTGAAGAAAAAAAAAGAGAGAAGACGACAGCTTGCATTTTTGTTTGTTTTATTGTTGATTCATTGGAGAAATCTTTACATTATTTTAATTTCATTTTAAATTTATTTAAAAAAATGCCCATACGACTAAATGTCTAAATACATTAACATTAAAACCTTTTTGGAAATGAATAGCTTCAAAATGTCATTTTGGGCTTTAAGTGTCATAGAAAAAATTTTTCAACTTGTTTGTTGTAAGAAGATTTGTTATACGTTTAAATGAAAATCAGCTCAAGCATAAAATTAAAAAGTGCTGGCATGGCCCGCCAAAGGCCCTAATAAAATTTATATATTTTTTTGAGAGAGGTGTTTACTAAACAAAGTAAATTCTTCAATTATGCACAAACTATTAACATTCCTTTCGTACATTTAAAAAAAATATTCACCAAAAATTCTGATCAATTTATCGCCGGTGACATATATTCATGGTTACCAATAATTTTAAATTACAACTGAATTGAGGTGTTTCATGTAGTTCTTACAATCAAAGTTGTGAAATGATTAAGAGTTACGTGATAAGAATACAGTTGTGAGAGCTATATTTGTTACTAAATACAAATTAAACTGTTATAATCAAATTTTTTTAATTGTGATAATAGAAAAGCGGTGTTACAGCTTAAAATACTTTTTAAAACAATTAAATTTGTTTGTTACAACTACAAATTTTTAATATCACAACTGGATTTTTGATTGGTAATAAATTTAGTTGTATCAACCGATCTGCTGTTCTGTCTTTTGAATTGTTTTATTTGGTAATTGGGCTGCACAATAAATATTTCAGTTTGTTCATGGTAAATAAAATTTTTTCTAAACTTAAAAACATTTTTCTTATCACTAAATAAAAAACTTACAAAATTTTATTTCTTAAAAAATTCTGCAGTGCGATTCTGTAACTTCTAAAGGTTCCTCATGGTCTTAATTTTAACTCCTTTTTTGTGACTTAGTAGTTCTTGGTTATATTTAAGAGTTAAAAATTCACCACTGATATGAAAACCCTGGACAACAACCAAAAATGCTACAAATATGGTGTACAACAACAAGAAATAAGTTATTTATTACATACATTTTTTTATTTATTAAAAGCAAATCACTTTTATTTAGCCACATAGCTGACAGCTAACAATTTTACTGAATCACAAGTTCTTTAATTTTAGGGTTAACTATTTTTAACCAAACAGTTTCCTTAAAAATAAATAGTGAATCACACTACTGAGTTCAGTGTGCACCAACTATTTGTAAGCAGTTACCACATATAAAAATTGTCTAATAAATTTAGTACACTTTTCTAAAAATTTTGGGCAAATATTGGCAAACATATTTGCTGCTTATATTTAAGGTTTCTCTTTTCAGTTTTTCTACTGTTTTTTTTTTATTTCTTTTCTTAACAAAAATTAAATTCTTTAAAAAAAACTAAAAAAAAAAAACAATTTTAGTTCGCTCTAGTAATTAAAATAATAAATAACAAGCAAATCTTGTATTTTATGCGTCTAAGACAAGTCACAAAAAGCTAATTCATTATCCACTGCAAACTTTAATAAAAGTTAAGAAAAAAAAAAAAAATTTGCAGTTAATTAAAATGAAAAGAAAAACTTGAGTAAATAGCTAAAAGAAATTATTAAAATTTTAAACTGTTCTTGGCTTTTTGTTTTCATGTATTTAAAAGGCAGTGAATTTATCTCCGTTTTTTTAATTATCTAACATGTTAACATAGCTCTGTTAAGTTACTATAATTAAAGTATTTTCAATTGTTTTGTACAAAATATTGAAAAAAAGAAAATAAATAAGAATGAATAAAATCAAAACCGAGAAACCGAAAGAATACAGATTTTGAGGGACTTCATTCAAAATATTTTACAGTGAAAATCTTTGTGGTTTAAAAATAAATCAAAATCGACATAGCCCTGTTCCGGCATATATTAAAATTTGACGTTAATAAAGATTTTCTTAGTCTTAATCCTGCGTCAAACTTGTAAATAAAATCCCTTTCTGTTTTTAACTTTTTTTTTTGTTAAGAGTAACATTATTTATTTAGTATCCTGTTGCAAACACCTGATTGTGTCACTTGCATCTACTTCCTTAAATGTATTACATACATATTTTATTTTATATAATATGACTATTTTATTATTATTATATCCTGAGGAAGCTACACATATTGGAGCGAAATATCGATATAAAAAAAAAATTTTTGAAAAATAAGACTTCAAGCTTAATAAAATAATTATATTATTTTAGAGAAAAAGGCCAAATAAAACTAACTAATAAATATTTTATTTTATTAAAAATTTTTCATGTTCAAGTTTTCAACAAATTCTTGTTTAAAATTTCCTTTAACGTAATTATAGCTACAAATACACATAAATTTTTCTTATAAAATATGCAGATAATTTTGTTAAAGTAAAACAGGATCCTGATTTAAAAATTTCATACATTTTTTTATTACTATTATATATATTCTCGTGTTTATTTATGTGCAGGGATTGAAATTAATTTTATTTAAAAATTTTTTTAAATGAAAATATTATATATTTACTGGCATTTAACTAGCTACTTCGTCAATGAAGTACCATACTGTCGCTATTACAATTTATTATTTCGTTGTAGACCATTTAATTAATTTTCTAGATTTTTTAATACAAATAAAATCGAAAGGTATCATTTAAATATAGAAAAGGTACCATTTTGTCAGTTTATTGATTTTTCTATTTACTGAGCACCGTTTGTATTCGGTCTGATAGTTCTAAATTCGTTAATGTTAAAAAAATCAAATCAGTAAAAAGTACCATTATGTCTAACTTATGATTTCAGACCATTTGAGAAAAATTTCGTATTTTTAGATTCGTTAATAACGAAATATCAAAATGTATCAACAAAATTAATAAAAAAAAAATGTCTTCTAAATGATTTTTCACTTTAATCAGGAACGTTTGAGCCCAATATCGTACTTCTCGGTTCGTTTTCATTAAAAACTTAAAAAGTACCATTAAAATGAATAAAAAGTACCATTTTGTCTACTTAATGATTTAGTTCAGTACCATTTAATTCTACTCCCACAACTCTAGGATTATACGTAACATGAAAATAAGCACTAAAGTTGTTTAAATATAAAGTCTAATATTATTTCTCCCTTTTGGTACTTTTTTTCTCCTTTGAAATTTATATTTTAAATAGAGTTGTATTTTGTGTTACAAATTAAAAATAGAATGTTCATATTCTGCATCAATTTATATAAAAGTACGTATTTAGAAATAGTAGTAAATTTAAAAAAGTGCCAATACACATTGGAGACCTTTTTAAGAAGAGAAGAATAAATTTTACTTTTTGTAGCTGTGGTTGTTACTTTGAAAGATAAAAAACACATACCAACATTAGATTTTACCCTTTTCATCCCGCAAATGTACAAATATCGAAAAAGTACCAAATACTCATCCGCTTATTTTTTTAGTAGTTGCAACTTTGGCTTTATCTGTTGTAGTTTCGGAGATATAAGAAGTTAGATTTTACCCGATTTTACCTTTTTTTCGAATTTCCAAAAATCTCTTCTTATTCGTCGTACACACTGGGACAGGAACCTGTTTACTGAATTTCAAGCCTGTAGCCTTAGCCGTTTGGGCTGGGCGATGATGATAAGTCAGTCAGTTAATTAACGTGATTTAAAATAAGCTCAATAAGAAGTAAAAAATTAAAAGTATGTCTGACAATAAATTTTCAAAAACTTGATTATATTTACGAAAAAAAAAATTTTCACAGCATCTTAAAAAAATCGAATGCTAAAAAAATATAAGACTCAGGAAGATGCTTTTCAAAGTGCTTTAATAAACGAACATAGGAAAATGCATTTATATTATACGAACCAACAAGGAAGAAAAAAAATTAAATTTCTGGCCGATTTCTATACTTTTTCCAGTAGACGCTCGTAAATTGGAACTCTTATAAATTGGTTTGTATGAACTTATGAAATGTTTTGTTTTTAAGTTTGAAATGCAGAACAGTTACATAAATATTGTTACAAAAAATCATGCTATTATCCCACTGTATTATTTTCATATTTATTTATGTAAATACATATAACAATTTGTTGTTCAAGCTAATACGTAGAATTTGTGTACGAAATGTTTGTGTTTGAGTTATTACATATGTGTGTAGTATTTATATCTGTATTAGTGTATAGGTTTCATTTTAGTTTTAAGTGCTATATTTACAATTAGCTAGATTTAAAATGACTATTACAGAAGGTTCTAGTCTAAGCTGAAAAGATGTATAAAGCTGGTGATATTGACAGACTCTAACCTCAATCTGGACAGAAATTATGTTAGACTTTACACTTAACTGTTAGTAGATCATAGTAGCTTCAATTCTATACAGGATTGCTGCCGAAAGTAGTCAAAGGGCCTTGGAAACTCTGGAAGGTAAAGTCACAAATTAAGCTACTTAAACATTAATGCTCTTATCCAAAAAAAGTTGACGTAGACTTTGAAGTAAAATTTATGAAAAAATTGTATGAAAAATTTCGATAACGTTGACTTTAAATTCTACGTTAATTTTTTCGGATAAGGGGGTAAAACATTATTTAGCAACGATTACGAGAATAAAGAGAAACTTTTTTTCAAACTATGAAAGTTTGTCTCGGGGAAAAAATTAAAAATAAAAAATTAAAAATAAAAAATTTCAAGAGCAATTCCGTAGCAATAAAGCAACCTAATAATGGAATAATTTCTCTTTGATTATTTTTTTTTTGTTCTTTGAATTTGTCAATCGATTTACTTTTAGCAAATCAAACAAATACTTAATTCAGTAAACATTTTATCATTACGCACAACTCAAGCTAAAGTTTCATACTCGTATGTTTGTTCACTTGTACTTGTGTATATTGAAAATTCCTAACATAAATGTATTTGCAGAAGACATAGCAGTCAGTCAGCAGCAGTGATATGTCTTGTACTGATTTTATTTAAGAAAAGTTGCTTGAATTAATTTTCTTTTTTAAATAATTAAAACAAACGTTATTTGTTTCTACTTCTTTTTCTTTCATAACAAACTGTTTACCATTCGTTACTTAAGTAATTAATTGCACACATATTTTAATTACAATAAAATCAAAGCTGGAAAATTCTTTATCTAAAACAGGATATTTACCCTTTACAGCAATTTTATATAAAAGTTAAACAATTTAATTGTTTGAGTTTGTGTTGCTTTTATTTGCTTACGAACACAAATAAAAACTTTTTAAGAAATGGATAAGTTTAAACAGCTTAACTGCTTGGCATTAAATGAAATATTAAAGGCTTAAATTATGAGTTTATAGCTTAACAAAATTATTATATTGAATTTTCTAGATTATTTTAGTCATCAGAACTTAGTTTTACCACACGAAGACAGTTTAAGAGATGGGCTGTATTTTTTGGGCTTAGAAGCGATATACGATTATCAAAAACGTATACAGTATTATTTTATCAATAAATAACTCAATATGTATTTACAAGTTCCTATATATTTTTTTTTTATATTAAAAAAAACTGAATGAAATTTTCTATTTGAGACACACTTTCTCTTTTGAAATTATTTTTTAATAAGTAAAAATATTACATCTACTTAAGTGAAGATAATTAAAAATAACAAAGAAGTAAAAATAATATTAAAAATCATAAATTACGTAAGCCATAAATCAAGGGTTAAGAATGGCATGACATTTTATTTATGAGTTTGTATAAAAATATGAAAATAAATAAAAACAAAGTGCGAAAATACTATATATAATGGAAACATTAATGAAATTTAAGAGAAAATAAAAATTTTTAAACAAGCTAAGGCAAAGCAAAAAATATTAAACAACATTATGCAGGAAAAAAAAGAAAATTATAAATAATTGCTTAATTGTGACGAACTTGTTTTAAGTCATGTTCTTCAGATTAAAGTTTAAAATGTTAACTTAAAAACCTCATAAAATAAAAAATTGTTCATCTAAAAACATGATAAAAAAAATCATAATTATGTGAGCCAGATATATAAAAACTAAAGCAGATTTTTAAAAGAAAATGTTTACATAATAACTAGTTTTATTATTATTTTTATTTACACGTTCTTGTTAGCTGAAGTCACCTGCTTCAATATTATAATACATTTTGTATAATTTTATTCATTAAATAACTTTTGCTTTATAGCAATTACACTTGACATGTGTATGATAAAAAATTCAAATTGAAGAAAATAAATCCTTTACAGGCACGTGTTAATATTTAATTAATTAAAAGAAGCAATTTTGTAAAAATTTTATGTTAAATTCAGTAGCAAATATTGGAAAAAACAATAATTGAATTAATTTTCTTCGATTTTTGTTGTAACGCAGTTTATTTTTCCATCCAACACAGTTTTGTTTTGTTAAATTAATGCTTAAACATTTCATTATTTGTTATGTTACACCAATCGACCAAATGAGAATTTTAGTCAATATCTAGTTAAAACAAAAAGTTTAAACAAATTTAAGCAAGAAAATAAAAAACTAACAAAAAACAATTGGAATTAAAAACAAATAAAATTTAAATTTTGTTATGAAAGCTTATAAATAAATATGGTTTGAGCTTTTATATATTTAAATTATTTTAATAAATATATAAAATTCGACTGTACGTGTGTTTGACATTGTATTCCACCTAAACAGCTGTGTATGCCTTTGGATTACGGCTTGGAAGACTTAGCGTAAAAAATCCGCCCGACAGGTGGCGCTGCAGTCAGTATCTGGCTTATTTATCTACTATCTGTTTTTGCCCGGTCTCGCACGGTAGCTTATGAGTACGATTTTTTAGAGATTTTCTATTTTCATCAAAAGCCAATTTAGATTTTAATGCAAAGAAAAATTTGCCCCGCCCTTTACAACACCCACTTTTTAAATTTATCTCAAAAACTAATTTTAGTTTTATTATTTTCCAATAATTTTATTAAATTATTCGATCTTATAAATTTATTATTATTTAATATTAATCAAGCTTAAGATCTTAAAAAATTGTTTTTATTTAAATTTTCCAATATTTCGACTTTCTTTTGAAGTCTTTATTTTTATAATTATAAAAATAAATTTCCCTGAAAACGACCTTCAAAAGAAAGTCGAAATATCGCAAAATTTAAATAAAAACAATTGTTTAATATCTTAAGCTTGGTTAATATTAAATAATAATTTATTATTTTCTTTTTAATAATTTTTTCGTATAAATAAAATTTGAAGGCAAAACAATAATTGCCGGGTCAGTTAGTTATTTTATAAAATTATTTTTATTGAGAAAGACACACGAAAGAGTGTCGAAATATTTGAATAATAATTTAAATATATGAAAAAGAGACCTAAAAGCTTAAACAATATTTATTTTCAAATAAAAAGGTCAACAAATTAAGATTAATTTTGTTAAGAAATTTTTTTTGTTTTGACGGAATTTTATTCAGAAATCTTTGGCTGTAAAGTTTAATTGTTAAAGCAATTCCTTTAGAAAATGTGCTTAAGAAAAATATTTTTTTTTAATTTGTATCATAAGACCCGAAAAGTTTTGCATTAAATGAAATTTTTTTAAGCTTTGAAGCTTAGTCGAAATTATAATTTAAGAGATACATTTTTTTCAATTCAATTAACTTCATAAGCATATGAATTATAAATTTGAATTATATGTAGAAATAAAAATTTTATTCTAAATTTAATTCGTAAAAAAAATTTATAAAATCAAATAATTAATTTTGTGAATGCAGCCCCACTAATCCCTGTCTTAATATCTTCATACGAAAATGTGCTAATAATATACTGATGTACTGGCAACTTCTCTAAGCCAAAAAAAAAGCAATCATGACAGCTTGAATTTAGTTTAATCGCATATCTGTTTCTTTTCTTTTTTTCGCTTGTCTTGTTTACATGCAAACTTTATTTTTATAATTTTTTTTTAAAAAGGACTATAGTAGATAGAGGTAATTACTTAGTAAAAAAAATTAAATTTTTGTACATGATATTTTAGCATTTCTTTTTAGTTTAATAACCACAATAATCTTAATATTAATTTAATGAGTGACTAGTTAAACTCGCAAAACCCTGACCACAATTGCGTGTTAAGGAGTTTTTTTTTTCTCTGTCTTTATTACGTTTTACTTCAAAATAATTGAAAGCAATTAAATCTTAGGCAATATAAATATATTACAACTCGCATCTATATACACAAATGAAATTAATAAAAAAAAAAAAAAACCATGTATTATGCTCGCATGTGTGTGTGTTAGTATTAAGATTAATAAAAAGTGAAAACGTTTAATAAAAGAAAAAGATAAATTGTAATTAAACCAAAGCAAAATGTTATAAGATAGTGAATATCATTTGCAAGTAAATAAATTTTTTCTATTAAAGCAGCTGCAACTGAACCACAAAGAAATATATTGTAAATAATTTACTCAATTATTTACGGTATGATGTACAAAAAGCAGCTTGTATCTTATTACTTACAAGTACTGAGAACCTTTAATTTTAATTATATTTAAGATTATTAATAAAATAAATTTATTTTTTTATTATTATTGTAGTGGAGCATGTTTTATGATTAATCCAAAATATGCTGGTGCTAAAGCAATATATCGTGACCTGTGAAGAGAGAACTTATCGCGGAATTAAAGCCAATGAGTACGCAAGAAGTACTCAAGAACAAAAATTACTTTTTATGTTTTTTCTATTTATTAATTAATAAAAAAATTATTAAAAGCAAAATATCTAACTTTCACCTAAAACCCGCATTCGTTTTTGGTTAAAACTTGTACTTTAAGACTGGTACCATAAATTTTCCATAGAAAATATATTTTGGAATTTGGCTGAAAGTACATACATCAAAATGTTAAAGTGATTATATGAAAAAATCAATAGAAGTAGCTGTCTTCATACCTTAAGAAGTACTTCAGTGACATATTCTATGACTAGTTCCTTTTCCCCTAGATAATTAAATCAGAGAACCCAAGTGAGTCTAATTCTGTTTTTCTCTATGCCACCGACGTAATGGCTTGATTCATTTATAACATTTAATTTTACAACTTGAATGCTTATTGTTTGTATTAATTTGTAAAAAAAAAATTATAAAAGCTTATTCTTATAGGTGAGGAAATAAGAATTTTCAGTATTGCTACAGTCATCTGGGGTTATCGAGGTTTATTGTAACTCCAGAGAGCCCAATTGAAGAATGTGGTAGCAACATTATAATGCCACTGAAATTTGGCAACCATGCATCTACTAAAGAAGTTATCAAGACGAGGAAGAGAAGAAAACTGTGGAACACTTTCTATTCCATTGCTCTGTCCTGAAGGATCAAGGTCTTGCTGCACATTCGGCATGCTAATGGTTTAAGTGATGGACTTGTCTCTTTTTATTCTCACTTCCTTTCCCGAATTCGTCTTATACAGGTATCACAAAAGGACCACTTCAGAGGACCCCAGTAAGTCCTTCTGTTTTTCTTAATTGGGGGCGCTCTGTGCAACCTAATCTTACCTACGGTCATCCTCAAGACCTCATTAGCAAAATCAAGTTTTGCAGCTAACTGTTGGGGCTTAATACACCCTTGGCTGCACTCTTAAATAATTATGTGAGTCCAGCAAATGCCTGGCCAAAGCGAGAATTTTGATAAGTAATTCAAAATTATTAATTCTAATATCTAGCACTCTTAAGCCAAAAATTTGGCTGTTACTTGAACCGCCTTTAATGTAAAATTTTTATGCATGATGACATTAAATTAATTAAAATAATTTAATGATGAGATGTTTCTTTTTTTTCTCAACAATCTTTTACAAAGAAACCAGTGCACAGGGGAGAGAAGAAAAAAAAGAAAAAGTATTTGAAGGTAGGTAACTCATGAACGAAAATAAATATGTCTAGCTTTGCGTAGGTAACAAATTATGTCTACTTTTCAGAGATTTTATTGGAAATGTCTCTTGATGTAAATGACTTACTTTTATTACTGTTAATAAAAACAAAAAGTGAAACTGCTTTGCTAGTTTCTTTTATGTTTACATGTTACATAAATTATCTCTGCTTTTACATGTCTTGGCATCTTTAAGACCCACATACTAGCACATTTTTATGTAAATGAGAATGTAACACTTTGTTAATTAATTTGTAAGAAATTTAAACAAAAGTTAAGGTTGCTTGACGTTTTGAAACCAAATTAAATATGATATAAAGAAAGCAAATACTTGCGAGATTGTTTTTTTTTTTTGTTGTGAAAAAAGCAGCTATTTTTCTTTTACGCATTTCCTGGCTTCAAGCTTGGGTTAGTGGCAGATGTGATACTGCTGTAGGCAATGTTGAATCACCTAATTGGCAATAAAGTCAAAAATTGTGAAAAATTTTTATTTGAAACTTATGAGGCTAGACGTTTGAATAAAAAAAACTGTAAAGTTTTGTCTATTTTTATTTTAATTAATATTTTAAAAATTCCACGTTTCTTAATTTTTATTTTTATTTATTTTAAATTTAAAAATTTTTAAATTTTGCATAGAAAACTTTGTTTTACACCACAACTTCTAAGATAACTTTGAAACCAAAGAGAAAATTAAAAAACGTACATCACAAATAAAAATTTCGGATTTTTTCCACGAAATCTGTATATTAGTCGTTTGCAAGTAAATGTCAGATATATTGAATTTAAATACAATAATAAATTTATATTTCGTGAAATTGAGCCAATTTAAGAAAAAGAGATTTGAAATCTGCACTCGCAAATACTTTAGAAAAAGTTTGCAATTCTTGTGTTATTTAACTTTTTCTCAAGGAACAATTTTATATTCCAAGAAATGTCTTCAAGTTTATTTGCTTCTTTAGTATATTTTCAAGACGGCCACATACTGATATTAAAATTTAACAAAACAAAAGCAGGAAAAACACATTCATTTCTTAAAATAAAAGAACATTTCTTGCAACAGAAAATAATCAAAACACATTTCAAAAACAAAAATTATATAAACTTGCTATTTATGGTGAAAAACTACTACACTAAAATAAAATTAATTTGGCTACTGAAATGAAATGCAGAAGTAAAATAAATTCAAACAAGTTCTTATAGAGTTTCTGTTGTAGTAAGAAAACAGTGCAAAAATAAACAAAGAATAAATAAATAAAAAAGTTTTTAAACTCAAATTAAAATTTACTTCATTTCTTCTGTCAATTTCAAAGGAATAAAAATTATTTTTAGTTTACAAATTAAGTACATGATATTCGCAATATTCCGTAAAATTATTAATCCTTAAAAACTTTATTACTTTTGATGGGAAGTCTGTATCTAATCCAGCTATTAAAATCAGATTTTTAAATTTGAGAAAATATAACAAATTTAAACAACATTTTTCTAGTTGACGTTATTTATCTATGAAACATATTTTATTCCAATTAAAATGTCTGAAAAATTTTTGCTATGACTTATCAGTCATTCTAAAAAAAATTTTTTATTAAAAAAAAAATTAAATATACACACAAGCAAACGCGATAAAATGCCAGAATACAAAACAAAATCTTCTGGAAAACATACATTCATAAGACAAAAAGTGAGGAAAATAATATAAAAAAAAACAAGTTAAATACGGCTGTGCCAAGTTTTACATACCCTTCACTCTAGTAGCCAAATAAATATTCTAGTTTTTTATTTTTTACTCAGCATAAGAAAACAAATTATAAAGAATATAAAAAAGATTTTTAATTTATTGAATAAAATAATTTTTTCTGAACTATAAGTTTTTTTTTTTTTGTTAATCCTTAAAATAAATATTTAATTTCAGTTCACGAAAAAATCCGTTAAGGGATCCTTATTTTTAAAAACAGTTGAACGTCTGTAGGTTTTCAATTTTTAAATTAATAAAAAAAAAATTCTAAGTCAATCCAATAGGAATAAAAATAAATTTAATTTAAAATATTTGCAAAAATCTAAGTTAATTAAATATTTAACTTCAACTATACAAATTAAAATACCCAAAAATATCTCTTTAGCATCTTTCTTGCTACAAGATTTCTGTATTCGTAGTTCTATTACACAAGAGGCATTAAAATACACACATCCATACACACGTTTGTATAAGCCCGACTGTCTGGTTTTGTGTTTTGTGTGCACAAATATTACGCACATGTACAGCTTAATTATTTCCATAAAAACACACAACAGAAGTTAATAAAAAAAACCAAATTTCGTTTGTATTTTTGATTTTTCGTAACAATTCTTTTGATTTAGCGCACAGACTGATATTTCAGATAAAATTGAGTACCATATTTTTTTTGTCCGTTTTAAATTTTGTGCAATATTGCATACATAAAAAATCCACTCAGAAAAATGGTCAAAAATAGAAGTAGTCTCAGTTTTTGACTCGTACGAGTAGCTCCGCCGTTTATAAACACGCTGAATTTCAATAACAACTGAAAGACATGTTTGTATGCAAAACTATTCCGTACCCTGTCTAGCAACTTCGGAAAGACAGACAGATAGACATCGCTTAATCAACTCAGCTGTATATAAGTATACAGAATATCTATATATACTTTGTAGGGAGGTTCATGTACCGTATAGTATTACACACGGAATGACAAACTTTTCACTTTTTGTGAAAATAGTAAAAGAAAATACTATAAGTCACAGGGAATATGAAAAATAAATCTTAGTTTATTAGAAATTAAAAAAAAAATAAGAAATATGACCTTGACTTACTAGAAAATATAATGCAACTGGGCAACAACTTAAGGTGGAATGACAACAAAAACTAGTTAAAAGGAAGTTATGTAACGAAACAAGAATAGTTTCCTAAGAAAAATAAAACAAAGTTGTTTCAAGGCAAATTTATTTATTTTTTTATTGTAAATTGTTTGAAATCAAGATTACAAAGCTCTTGTGGTAATTGTTTCCAGATACGGGTATTAAAAAAGCAAGTTACATTATTTGTACAAAATGACACTTCATTACATAATTGCTGAACAGGCTGTTCATAAATATTGCTTAGCGGATTTAATTTTAAAAAAAATTATTTTATTCAATTTCAACAAGGCCAGTGAGGTAACACCTACAAAATATTGCATAAAACTTCAGATACCAAAAAAATTATGCACCAATTTGTGTTCAAAAAATTATAAACAGTGCTGTTCTGTATTCCTAATCCGAATATTTTATTCGGAATTGAAAAATTCTGTAGTCGATTTTAAGATTATTTAAATTTGGTTTTTTCTTTATTTTGGGTGTGAAATTATTGGCAGAATTAAAAAAAAATGAAAGTTTTCACATAATAAGAAAAAAAAAGTAATTCCCCATTTTTTTAAATCCGTGTGGAATACACATTATGCATGAATATTAATAAAATTTTTAATCAATGTTAAAGTGAAAAAATGGTCCAAATTTGCGATGACGCTGAGGCATAATTGAGGTTCTATGTCCTTAATGTGCCGAATTATCTCATCCTTTAGCTCTTGAATTGTTGCTGGCTTATCGACGTACACCTTTTCTTTCAAATAACCCCAAAGAAAGAAGTCCAACGGTGTCAAATCATACGATCTTGGCGGCCAATTGACAGCGCCACCACGTGAGATAACACGGCCATTGAATTTATCGCTCAAAAGAGCCATTATTTCGTTAGCTGTGTGGCAAGTGGCAGCGTCTTGTTGAAACCACATATCGTCCACATCCATATTTTCCAATTCGGGCCATAAAAAGTTCGTTATCATCTCACGATAGCGAACACCATTCACAGTAACTGCCTGACCGGCTTCATTTTGGAAAAAATACGGCCGGATGATGCCGCCAGCTATTAAACCGCACCAAACAGTCACTCTTTGTGGGTGCATTGGTTTTTCGACAATCGCTCTTGGATTATCATTCTCCCACATGCGGCAATTCTACTTATTGAGGTGAAAATGTGCACGATATGCATTTTGATTTGAACGCCCATTATCATAATAAGCCTGAATAACTTTAAAGCGTTGCTCGATTATGTGTCTTTCCATGGTTGAAATTGAGTTAGTCTGAAATTGAGAAATGTCAAATGAAATGCAGTAAAAACTTAACGTTTAGGTGTAGTTCACACCTTAAAATTTAACCATCCTTTAATTTCATATTTAAATTAAAGTTTTTTTTATTTTATTTGTAAGTTTATTTGATCTTTTTTTATTGAAATGGCTACTTTATTAAGCTTGGGGTAAAATTATAAAAATTTATTTTTATAATTCTCTCTCTTTAAAGCTTCGACTTTAAAAAACATTTTTTTGCAAACAACAACAATTACAATGCAAACAATCACAGAATATGTGCTCGCCATGGATTCAGTTGATTTGTTTTATTCTACTTGTTAGCAGCATCTTTTTTTTTTCATTTATTACGGTACCATTTTATATGTAGGCCGAGTGAGAGACTCACTTACAAACAAACACAAGCCCAAGCTGAAAATTTTTATTTCTCCACAACTAACCTACAAACACACTCTCTGCTGATACTCTTCAACTTAAACATGAAATTTGCTATATGGCCATAATGAAACTATGTAGAGCAAGAGGTACCGGTGAACTGAAAACTTGTTTGCAAACAGGATTACAATTGAACCATCTTAACCAGCAAGAAATTACAAAAATAATCGTCTCTTTTTTTACAGACACACAACACATATTGGGAAACATAAAGAGATGGATAAAAAAATGAATGTTCATGAAAGAAAAAACCAGCAAAAAGATTATTTAATTTTTACTTATTTCGTATAAGGAAACTGCAAACAGCATAGCAGTTTGTAATTGTTGTTATTTAAACTTAAATATTCCACTCGGCATTTGTAAAAAGGAAACACTTGAAACTCGTATGAAATTGTATGACTACTTAAGCAATTGTTTTTAACATATTTTCAATGCGTTAGGGTGTTAACAAGATTTAAAATAAAAATTTATATTTAAAAGAAGCTTTCAAGGGCTTCTTTTATTTTAAAATTAATATAAATTTTGCTAATGACAATTTCTAAGAACTTGCAATGTGGAAATACATATTTTATGGTTAACTACTTGTTCATAAGGAGCAACAGGGAGAGGCTTATGAATTGATTGTATACTGAGAAAATTTTGTTCATGTATATTCTGACTGGCTGCCTCTGACTGGACACACATATTGCAGAGTATTAAAATACTTTGAAAATATAAGCATTAGCCGCAACGACCTGTACAGGCTATGTAACGAAGAAGAAAAGACAGCGGAATATATACTGACCCGTTTTGCTTATTTAGGGCATCACCATCTACAAACGGCTTAAAGAATACCACATTTAGAGAATATTTGTTACATGAGAGTATAACGTGAACATTACAAATACATTTCAAAACCAACCCACTATGTGTAGCGCACATGTAAATACCATATCAGTGTATTCCATAACATCAGTGCGTTACAATTCTCAAACAGTAGATGTGAGAATTTATATAAGTAGACATTGTACGAATGAATTATAGCTACTTTAACGAAGCTGATATTGGTGATTGTTCCTCCATATTTAACCTGTAGTTAGGCGAGTGTAAGGTTTTTGAAAATTACTAAAATCGGTGCCACCAGCTAGCCCTATAACTATTAATTTGCTTAACACAGGGAAGCTGAACACTGCCAACCCTAGTCAATCCCAGTGCACCAGCAAAGTGTTGGGTCAATTAATCAAACCAAGTCTCAGTGCATCGAGTATTGGTCAACCGTGTGAACAACAAGTTAAGTCCCGAGCGACCTGAAGAGGCGACGAATCATTTAAGACCCATTTCTCGTTTCTTTCGTGCATTTTTATTCAAAACAAAAACAAAATACGAAAGTTTGTTTTTCTTTTTATATAAATGTACGTTCGCATGCTAAGAAATAGGCAGTTAAAGCTCCATACACATTCTTATATTTACACAGTTTAAAATAAATCTTCATAAAAAAATTTTACTGTGTTACCACGAAAACATTGACGTGTTTTAATTCAAAGGAAACAGACCTTTGGTAAGAACCTGGGTTGACTGAGTCCTACTCCGGCTGGAAAAATAAGCTGGGTTACAAGAGTAGTGCCACAATAAATCTATTCTGGCCACAGTGCTGGCTCCTAAGTCTTAACCTAATTCTTCTGAAATTATTAAGAAAAATTAATAATTTTTCAACCAATTTTAGGTATCATTAGATTAATAAAATATTTTTTTTCATTTAATATTCATGCATTTAATGAAATCATGTCATAAACACATTGAAAAATATATTCATTCAATATTTCATTAATTCACATAATTTGTAAAATGTTTCAAACAATCAGCGAAAAGTTTTAAATGAAATCTTTGGATGGGATTTTTGATAAATTTTTTTTCAGTGTAGTAATAGCAGCATATTTGTGATTTTGTTAGTTCTATTAGTACGGCCTCTAATCATTACATTTTATTATTCAAAATGTCAGCGAAGGCTAGAGTTTGTTTCAATACAAGTTAAATGCTAAAGTGCGACTACGAAAAAATGATTTTGGTTAACTTCAATTAATTGATCAATCAACATACACTAGGATGCCCCGTAGCCTGCTAAGCAGTCACACAGGTTCGATTGCTGGCCAGAACTTGGAAGCCAATAGTCAACGTCACCAGTAACTATTAAAAAATTTAATCTTATTAATTTAATAATAATAACAATCAACATACACTACAAAAAATCGCTAAAGGATGCACTAAAATTGCTTTAAACTTGAGTGTGTATGGGCGGCATTAGCCTGTTTATTTTCAAATAAATTAAACAAATTCTAAAATGATGTAACAACGTAAATTAAATGAAATTGAAATGTGAATTGTCTAAAATAAATTATCACGTTTTTTCATAACAAAAAGCCAAATACATAAACAAACCTTTTGGCCTTACAACAATTTTTTTTTTTTTTTAATTTTACTATCAAAAAGCTTAACATCGTAAAAATGTTAAAGCAAGACTGCTTCAAATATGTTTGTTTTTAAGTCACAAGCCAAAACTGGCTTTAACTGAACGAAACTTATTAAATAACACTCTTTTAACTTTCTCATTTTGACTAGAGAGTCAAACGCTCTTTGCTTTTTTTCATATACAAAAATAAACTTGACGAAAGCATTTTATTTATCATAAGACTTGCAGATTGTAAAGACTTTCTTTTCGGAAAGCATATGAGTATGTGGATTTGTTGTTGTTGTTGTTGTAAAAGTATTGTGGATTTTAAAGTGAGTGAGTGGCTGTATCGAATTGCAGTGAAGTTTTACAAAGAGGTCGTTTGGTGGCTAAACATTCCATCAGATCAATTATCAAGTGTGTGGCGTTTAAACAGCAAACAGCATCAGTTTGTCACTAGTTTATAAAGAAAGCACAACGTTTTAACGCTTCAAACTATGCAAATAAACTCTAGCAACTAATATTTTTTTTTTTTTGGACTTTGAAGTAAACAAAAAGAAAACAAAACAAACAAAAATCAACAAAATTATTTACAGACAAAAATTAGACTTTTAATAAATTTTTTATTCCGGTTTCATTGCAATTGATTTTTTTTAATAATGAAAAAGCAAAAAGTTTAAGTTTTGTAAGTCGGCCAAGATCTGGTTGTGTTCAGTTATTGTAAAGAAACGCATTTAGACACATGCTTTTATTTGCTTTACGCATATAACGTGGTGTGTGCTAACAAATGCACAAAAAATAATAAATTAATTAATATTAAAAATAAAAAAAAAGTAACAACAAAAACATGTCTATTAATGCCAACCTAGTGGAACAATCACAAACCTATATAACAAATAACTTTATGTGAAAGTGTCTATCTAGAAGCAACAAAAGTCTAACCAAATAAAAATATAAAAATTCGTGTAGGTGGGTTGGGTTGTTGTACTTTAATTTTTTTTTTTAACAAGCAAAAAAAAACGAAAACATTTTGTAAAAATTTACTAACTTAAATGTTAAAAGAGAACAACAATTTGTTGTATTGAGAGAAAAAATAAAAAACAAAAATTATTTCTACCAACTGCAAAAAAGTAACTGTAAGAAATGAAAGCTATTACTCGTATTTTGAAAAAAAACAGCCGAATTACTTTCGATTTTGATTTTTATTTTAAACTGGAGCTCATCAATGCCTTTTGTATAGCAAAGTGACCTAAATTAGTTTCAATTTTTTTTTTTTACTGTTTTTATTTTTGCTAAACATAAAACGAACTGATAAAAACCAAAAAAAAAAAAAACATCATCAACTTGTTTATACACTCAGTAGACTTAAGGTGCTTATATTTTTTGGTGAAATTTAAAGTTAGTTAGATCCAGAAACCTGCTTTAAAAACAATCGATTTAACTTACAGTGTAGCTTAAATTAAGTTGTTTAAATTTATGAGTCTGATTACAATATGAAAATAATAAAGGGATTGATTGCTTCCAGGAACTTAATAACCTACTGGCAGGCAAAAGTTTCTCTTTTTTATATACTATTTGAGAGGGCGTGGCATTTTGTTATTTGTAACGGTTGTCTTTATAAGAGTGCAAGTAGCAACTCTCAAATTTGGCATATGTCACATATGTTTATGCCGATTATTAAAAATAGAGCGCTTTATGAAAACACAATACGTTATAATTATGATGGAGAAAAGTGAAGTTAAAACCAATTTTTGGAAAAGTTCATTTTTACCGTTGAAGGCTTCGTGAAATGGTGTGGCACGGATTTTGCGGTGACTGTAAACTGTACAGGAATATGATAACAGATTTCTTGTATCCTTAGCTGGACGGCATGGATTGGAATAAGTGCATTCTTACTGGGACACCCTTTATTTACATAAGCTGCATAAATTTACTTAGAGCTACATTTATAGAAAAAGTGACAAAAAAAGGACATTTTTATTCGATATGTAGGCTTTTTATTAAGAGCTGACTTTTTTTCATAAGATTTATATGAATTTAAAGTCGTTTACTGTGACTATGATTATGGCCCATTGAAAACCTTTTTAAAAAAGAAGAAATAAACAATTTAATGCGACATACCAAAATGTATTCTTTATGCTTTTCACCACATAAATGTACCCTGAAACATTTTTTTTTTTTATTTTACAGGTTAAAAAATATTTTGTGTAAAAAAATTTGTCAAAGAAAATTAATGAAAATGTGCAGAAAAAATTTATAAATGTAATAAAAAAAAAACAATATAAAATTCAAATGAAAATTATTACGAGTAAGAAACTTGAGGAAAATTTAAAGTTTTTCAAAATCAAAAGAAAGACCTAAAACTTTCGATAACATTTTTAGCATTAGAAACAGCAGCCCACAACCAATACTAACAATGAATAAACAATTTGAAAACAATACGACAAAACATCATCATCATCAACAGCAATTTCTAACAAAACCTTTCAATCAAAGAGAAAAAAATAGAATGAATTCAATTGTAAGAAATCAGCACAGTAGAACAACAAAATATTCAACCACAAGCTCGTGGTTCAAAAGTATTAGTTTATTACACGGGGAACAAGAAAAATTTCAGCAACAAATGCACAAACAACAACAAAATTGGCAATTGTTAACAACCATAATTGTATTAATAGCAATTATACAAAATTCTATGTCACTAACAGAAGCGGATCAAAATGTTAACAATGACAATGAAAATTTCAATACAACCACCACAGACATACCATTAACAACAACACTATATCATCATTATTCACATTTTCTTGATGACAACTTAAATGACAGCAGCACATCTATATGGCTGAACAATTCTAGCACAACAAGTAACAAGACCCCAACTACCTTGTTTACTAACAGCACATCAGCAAAAACTTATAAAAAATACAACAAATACAAGTATAATAACAATCCAGATGATTCAATATTCTTACGTTTTTCTAAGCGTTTTACAGCCGATAACAATTTATGGTCTAGCATCATACAAGATTGCTATGCACGTCCAACATTTTCTTGTTTCCAAAAGAATGTTTATTATTATTTAAATGATGTGCTGGATGCTCAGGACATCAATGTAACCCAGAGATTGAAATTTTATAAAAATGACAATTCCTATCAATATGATATTGAAGATGCTGAGGATATGCTAATACCCACTTCTACTCAAGCAGCAATGGCTGTTGATTCAATGGAAAATGTAGCAAGTGAAGATGAAAGCGACGATATGAAACAAAATGAAATACCTCAGGCACGTAATGGTCGTGTATTATCAGGTGAGTTTATTTCAAAATAACAAATATCTAGTTACAAACCAAGATTACCTAAGATAGAAAATTAAATTAATTTAATCAGCATCTAATAACGTTTATTTTATGCATATTACAAGAAGGTCACTGTCAGCTTTGGCCTAATATGCATTCCAATTTAATCAAACTGTGGTTTAGTTACTACAAACCTAAAATGTGGCTGTTAATATTTGTGTTTCTTTTAACAAGCAAAAGAAAAAAGACCACATGAAAGGACTATCTTCAGCTGCTGATTAAAAACCAGTTACACTGTAACACACATTAATTGATTAACTGCTTTTAGTTACACTGTAACACAAGTTAATCGTTTAAGTTTTATTATTGTGAGAAAGTTAGAATTTTGTGGGGCAAATAACCGTTTTTTGGCTAAAACCAAATTTGGACTTATAATTAAGGACACACTAGCCGTTATTTAACCAAAAGCCTGACGTCTGACTTATAAAATCCTAACTTTAACTAGCGGTAACTCGTAAGACTGCACTTTAAAGAGAATAAATATATTTTAAAATTCGAAATATGATTGATTTCAATTACATGACCCAATCCAGTATAAACAGAAAAACGAAATTCGTATGTACAGAATTCATTTTTACTTTTTTTTTAGGTTTATTAAGAAGCGTGTGGAAAAAATATGAAACAAATTAAAATCATTTGACGTCCTAGTTAATGAGATTAATTCAACGATAACTTCAAGCAGGATATTGTACAAGATGTCTCAAAAGACATTTTACTAATGTTTAGCTAAATGCGTGAACACTTCGAACTTGAGAGTGGTCTGCCAGTAGGAAAGCAGATTCTTAGTGATTAAGTTTTCAGAAGGGGAATGCGTGCGGCGCGTGGAAGAGTTTTATAAAAATGATTATTCAGTGCATAGTATAATTATACAAAGTATACGTATCATATATTTTGTTAGTGTAAAATTAAGTATGGAATGTCAAAATGAAGAGAGAGAACATAGCATAAACAAACAAAGCAAAATGAAAAAAAAATTGATATTAAAATCTAATAAAATACAAATTTAAACAAAAAACACATGTAGCTGTGTGGCAAGTGGCACCGTTCTGTTGAAACCACATATCGTCCACATCCATATCTTCCAATTCGGGCCATAAAAAGTTCGTTATCATCTCACGATAGCGAACATAATTCATAGTAACTGTCTGACCGGCCTCATTTTGAAAAAAATACGGCCCGAAGATGCCGACAGCCCGTAAACCGCACCAAACAGTCACTCTTTGTGGGTGCATTGGTTTTTCGACAATCACTCTTTTATTATCATTCGCCCAAATGCGGCAATTCTGCTTATTGACGAATGCACTGAGGTGAAAATGTGCACGATATGCATTTTGATTTGAACGCCCATTTTCATAATAAGCCCAAATAACTTTAACGCGTTGCTCGATTGTGTATCTTTCCATGATTCAAATTGAGTTAGTCTGAAATTGAGAAATGTCAAATGAAATGCAGAAAAAAACTTGACGTTTATAAAGTTTTTGACAAATGCAACAGATATTTGTTTATGTCTGATAGCGAGTCATGACTTTCAAATATGATTGAAGTTTCTGTAAAAAAAAGCCCTGATTAATTCAATTGTAAAACCAAATTATTTTAACATTCCAATGAGAAAACGATCAAATATTATTTAATAGATGAAATACATAATAGATTTATCATTCTCAGTTTAAATGGCTATCCGTTTTTATTTTATTTTTTATGGCTTATTTTTATGTAAATTTATTCTTTTTATTTTATTTTGACTTTCACTTTTTAAATAAAATCATTTTCATTTAGTTACTAAACAATTTTATGTTTCTGTGTGTGTGTGTGTGTTTTTCTGGCTTATTGCACATCATCTTCATCATCTCACTGACTGATTGTGTTTTTTTTTGGAATTTTTTGTTTTTATTTTTAGCTGTCTGCATGTCTAGCTATCGAATTCTTTTTAACAGTTTTTATGTATCGCAACTTGTAAAGACTTGTAAAGATTTGTTTGGTTTAGTAAATTTTATTTATGATTTTGAATTTTATTTAATTTTTTTTTTTTTTGGCTGGCATAAAATCAAACATTAACAGGCTGTCTTATAGTATCAACTGTAGCTACACTAAGAAAAACATTTTATTTGTTGGGGTTTTTTATTGTTAAAAATGAAAGTAAATTTTAAGGTACGTAATAGTGGGATAGGTTGTTGTGTAAATATATTTACTGCATGCAGAAATAATTTAATTTTCCTTTTTAAATTTTTTTTGTAAGTACAAAGCATTAAATATAATTATTGTTATTGAAATATTTTTGCTTTATTGCTATTTTTGCTAACTAATATATATTTATAGAAAATTAATAATTAAATCGATAAATAAGTAATTTTAATTCAGTAAATTTTCAAAAACACCTATTACGAATTATAAAAATCGTAATATTACTTGCAAGTTATTTCTTTAATAGTTTTCTGCTTGCTTGTCATTATTTTTATTTTTATTAGACCTAGTTATATTCACAGAATGTGTTGCTGGACTAGTACTTAAGATATAAAGGCCGGTTATTGTTTTCATATAATAGACTAGCCACCTTAATATTGCGATATCCTAGATGGAGTTCAATTGCAACTATTAGCATACTTTGTGACTATTACAGCAACAGTGCCAAAAGTAAAAGTACTGGTTGGCTGCAATGTATCCATAAAAATTATAAAACAACCTAGGCCAGTTCAGCGCTGAACAATGCGAATATTTTCACCAAGAAATGGTTGCAAAAATAAAATAAAAATGATTTCAGAATATTTTTGGGCACTTGAACAAAATACTGATAATACTGAGTAAAAAAAATGTTCAATTTAAATTTTTTTAATGGAATGGCCAAAAATTGTTTTAAATAATTTTATTAAATTATTCAATCTTATAAATTTATTATTAGTAAATATTATTTAAGCTAAAGAACTCAATAAAAATTGTTTTTATTTTCAACTTTCTTTTGAAGGTCTTCTTCAGGGAAATTTATTATTGTTTATTTTTACTTGAAGAAAACTTTCAAAAGAAAATCGAAATATTGAAAAATTTAAATAAAAATTATTTTTATAGAGATCTTAAGCTTGAATAGTATTAACTAATAATTTTGTTTTAATAAAAAAATTTGTTTTACTCATAATTTGAAAAGTAATTCAAAAATTGTACTATTCCTTTATAAAATACTGAGTAAAAACTTCTCCAAAGTTGAAAAATATAAAAAAAAATGTGTTTGGTTGAGAAATATTCACTGATAAGTTTATAACCGGTTTTTTTTACCAGTAACTCATGATTTTGAGGGTGTTTGGCAAATTCCCAAAAACAGATTCTTGTTGTACTCGGCAGCACCTACCAGAAAAACAATATCACTTCCCCAGTATTTGACTTTATAATTTTTTGCATCACTATTATTTTAATGGCGCCTGACTTTGTTTTTTTTTTTTTTTTTTTTTTTTTTGTCAAAGCAAAATGGGCTTATGTTTTTAGATATGAAAAATATGAAAAATAAATGAATATAAGTAATCATCCAGCAGCCAACACTTTCTTTTTCATGACGTGAAACCTTTTTCTTTAATCAATTTCTTTACCAAAATAAATGTAATTTAAATAAAGCAACGCATTAAGTGATGGGGACTATTTAACTAAAACATTTCGTATTATATGACATAATAAATATGTATGTACTGGTATGCAGGCACTTTCATAAATAAATTTCGTAAAATGAGAAAGATAAGCCTAATAAGCATAAGGTTATATTACACATAACATCTGAAAATTATTATGTGTCCTCTTAGGCATAATTATGTAAATACATTATTTACTTATTCCTATTATATGAAAAAATTTAAATAGATAATGTTACGAAAACGGTCTCGATAGTTGATGATTTTCTTGTAAAAATATTTTATTTTATCAAAATGTAAAATCTACTTAAGAACGCAAACAAAAACAAATACATAAATAACAATTTATCATTCTTTATAACTTTTTAAAAAGATTTGCTTTGCAAACAAAAACGGATTTGTATGTACTTTCAAAATATAAGAAAACAGAAACAATTAAACTGTAAACAATAGGAAGTCATCATCAAAATCAAATCCAACAGTAACAAAACAAAGATTTTCTTTCAAATTAGTTAACAATAATAAACGAAACAATAAAGTTTAAAATGTCTAAAACTGGTCTGACACATTAACAAGCATGCATGAACATTATGTTTTGTGTGTGTTGTTTTTATAGTTAGTTGTTGTTTTTATAGTTAGTTTGTGTGTGGTATACATATCAATGAAGAGAAAAAAAAAGTATTTAATTTGTAAAAAATTAAAGAAATTTGAAAAGTAACAAAAAGTGAAAAAAATTAAATGCTGTAAATAGTTTGAAGTAGTAAAGAGTGATTTTTTTGCTATTATCTTTTTGGCAACACTAGTTTTGACAGCTCACGCACGTTTTGTATCTTGTGTCACTGTCAAACATCTTCAGTTTGGTCTATAATTTAATCATGAATCGTCTTACAAACGAACAACGCTTGCAAATTATTGAATTTTATTACCAAAATGCGTGCTCTGTTAAGAAAGTTCATCGCGCGCTTCTTCCATTTTATGGTCAGTTTAATCGACCTACTGAGGCTTCTATTCGGGCTATTGTAACATTGTTGGACATTAAACCACCAACACGCTTACGTAGAGTGCGAACTGAAGAAAATATCGCAGCCGTATCGGCCAGTGTTGGTGATGACCGTGAATTATCGATTCGGCGCCGTTCGCAGCAATTGGGCCTCTGTTACTCCACTACGTGGAAAATTTTGCGGAAGGATTTGGGTGTGAAGCCTTATAAGATACAACTGGTGCAAGAATTGAAGCCAAACGACCTACCACAACGCCAAATTTTTGGTGAATGGGCTCTTGAAAAGTTAGATGAAGATCCACTTTTTTATCGAAGAATTGTGTTCAGCGACGAGGCTCATTTCTGGTTGAATGGATACGTGAACAAGCAAAACTGCCGTATTTGGAGTGAAGAGCAGCCAGAAGCATTGCAAGAGCTACCAATGCATCCACAAAAAACAACCGTTTGGTGCGGATTATGGGCTGGCGGCATCATTGGGCCGTATTTCTTCAAAGATGATGCGAATCACAACGTTACTGTGAATGGTGAGCGCTACCGTGCGATGATAACAAACTTTTTTTTGACCAAAATGGAAGAGCTTGACTTGCATGACATGTGGTTTCAACAAGACGGTGCCACATGCCACACAGCACGCGAAACAATGGACCAATTGAGAGGCGAGTTCGGTGAACAGTTTATTTCACGCTTGGGACCAGTCAATTGGCCGCCCAGATCGTGCGATTTAACGCCTCTAGACTATTTTTTGTGGGGCTATGTTAAGGCTAATGTTTATAGGGACAAGCCCGCTTCGATTGACGCACTGGAAGCCCACATTGCCAACATTATTCGTGAGATACCGGCCGAAATGTTGGAAAGAGTATGCCAAAATTGGACTAAGCGGATGGACCATTTGAGGCGCAGCCGCGGCCAACATTTGCATGAAATAATCTTCAAACATTAAATTATATCGACCCAACTATCGATCCAAATAAATATTTCATGCATTTTTCTGAATTTTATGTGTTCTTTTTTTTAAATTTCCGATAGTTCTTATAAAATCACCTTTTATTAGTATTACTCAGTGATATTTAAAAGGTCAAGATATAGAATATCTAATATATGCCATAGGACAGTGGCCCTTTCATTATATACTGTCCAACTATGATATCCCAGCTAAGCAAAGAAGAAAAATTTATTTCAATTGGTTATCTGAATACTCAATGTATTTAAATAAAATACCTCATTCAAGAATACTTTCCTTTCTTCTCTTTCTAACTATTTTTATAAATTTCAATATAAATAAAAATTGAAAGCAAAACACCGTTTGCGCATCAGTAAATAAATGTTATTATTTGCCACGCCCACTTTTCACTGTTCATGGAGATGTATGCACATACTTATTTTGAGCTTTGAAATATTTTTTTTTATCCCTTTAGTTGGTGGCGCCTCTGCTAAGGCTATATTTATTTGGATGGGTTTTCTAACAATTAAAATTCTATTTAGAAACGGATTTCCTATGCTCTCTATACTCATGAAATAAAGAACTGGTGCGTAATAGACCGGGCTGCTTCTAAATTTAACAACAAAAAATAAGAAAAATCTATAGTTATAAGTCAACAAGTTCAAACCAACAATCACTTCAATATTTACTAAAACAATGGAAGCAATTCAGTATTTACTCGCCGATATTTTAAAGGCAGCAAAGAAAAGCTTTCAACATTTTAGGTGGAGCGCAGAAACGGAAATTCAATAGGTATTCATGAAACTATTTCAACTTCCGGCAATTCAAGTCTAACACACAAATAAAAAATATTTTAATAGAATTCGGGCAAGCACCAGATCTTATAGAATTTTTTATTAGAATTAAATTATCCTGAAACTGCAAGTAATCTAAATTTAGAACAAGAAATGGCCAAAATATCTTAAGAAGAACTTCACTTTCTTTGCAACAAAAACCTTGGGCTCTCAAAAAAAAAATTATAAAAAATTCTATGATTCATAACTATTGTCACAAAAAAAGGCTATTATTAAGAGTTGACTTTTGTTCATAAGAATTTAAAATAGTTTTTAAAAACATACCGACTACCCTTTAATTTATTTCTTAAGAATTTTATAATAAAGAAAATTGTTTATGGAAATAAATTTCTTAAGAATATTCATGACTGGGCTTATAAATATAACTGTAAGCTTAAGAAATTCAGGTGGAGGTCTTAATAACTCAATAAAATAAACAAAAAATTCAATACATCCTTTTTTTAATTATTTATATTTTACATAAATTGCAGCAAAGTTAAAAAAAATTAAAAAAGTATTTGAATAAAAAAAACCTTGTTTGAAAGCAGCTTCGTTTTAGAAGAGAATTTTAAAAAGCATAAAATCTAAAAATGACTATCAAAAATTTACATTTTAATTATTTTTCGTGTTTAAAAATTTTTTTAAAATTAAATTTATTTTTACAGTCCTAAAAATGGTTTTATTGTTTTGATATTTAGTAAAAGAATGTAGTAACGAGCGCTTTATTTATAGAAGAAAAATTCATTTCATTAGGTAGCCCCAAAAAAAGCTGACCATATATCCTTTTTATTCACTTTAAGCTAAAATTTAAGTAAATTGAAAAAAATTTACAAAAACATTAAAAAATTATTTTATTATTAAAAATAAATTGTGAGTACATTCAGATGTGAGAAATGGATTTTTTCTAGATAAAAAAAGTACACTCTTACAATAATTTTCATGTACATAATAGAGCCCTGTAGCGACATAGCTTGAATGACCTACAAACACTTTTTCATTATAAAAAATGACTTACAAAATGTTTTGTTCAACTCTTTAAAGCAAACACATACGAGTACTTTAAGGAAACGAACAATTCAGCTTTTATTTGTAATTCTGAGTTTTTTTCAAATAGATAATAAAAATAATAATAATAGAACTTAACTTCAAACACTCAAAGCATATATATAAATATAAATATTGTTTTATCTTCTTTTTTAAATTATAAGATAATCCAACAATTGCTGAAACACCCAT
This sequence comes from Thelaira solivaga, assembly GCA_947397855.1. Classification (NCBI taxonomy): domain Eukaryota; kingdom Metazoa; phylum Arthropoda; class Insecta; order Diptera; family Tachinidae; genus Thelaira; species Thelaira solivaga. The sequence goes on from OX377610.1 coordinate 22,051,722, forward strand.
CGAAGAAGTGACAAATTCATTATATGGCAAAAGTATTAAATTTGCCATGACACATGATATTGAATTGAAATTGCCAGAAATTATGTTTGATGGTGCCACGTTCCGTATATCACCACAATCAATAGAGGGAAATGGTGTTATAGCCAAAATGGAATTAATACCCAAACAACAGGCAGAGGCACGTTTAGCGGGAAAATTTTTAATGAAAAAAATACGTAAGTAAAAATATTGAATTAATTTTATGCTTTGAAATATTACAGAAAATCATTCTTGACAGAAAATTAACATGATTTTTGTATAAACAAAAGCACTTAGAAAAGAACTTTGGTTGTAGCAATGAAATTATTTACTTACTTTTTAATGTGATTATCAAATGTTTTTGGGGATAAAAATATCACAAAGTGACCACGTCAGAGGAGCCAAGTGTGCCCAGCTTCTGTTTTTTTTTTTTTTTCTTATTCGGGCGCCCTGTCTAGCCTAAAAATATTACTAAGCAAGCTTTCATTTCGCCTTAAATTATTGATCTTTAATTATCACAAATAAAAATTTCGATTATCATAATTGAAGTTTTGGCTATCAACAAATTCTATGCTCATAACCATAATTGTTTTCTCGGTATATGTGTCCATAATATGAAACTTGCTAACAGGAATAACTTGCAATATTTCTAACGAACGTTCTTATAAAGATGAAGAGAAAACAAATTATTGTAACAAATAGTTTTAACGCCTGTAACGATTACACTATGTAACAAATAGGAAAAACAATTTTTGAATAATCACTATGCGTATCACAATATTGCCCGTATAACGGCATAAATTTGTTAGGGCATATTTTGGCATATTTTGCTTTAAGTGCATGTTTTTGAATATTCGTCACATTTCAAAATATTTTGTAAAATTGTTTGGCATATTTTGTAAAATATTCTTCATATTTTGTAATATTTATAAAAATAATTTGCTCTTTTCTTAATTTTTTGTATAGAAATATCTTTCAAGCCAAACTTATTATAAAGTGTAGTCAGTGGATCAGCTGGTTATAGTTTTTGAGCCCTGCTTAAAAGAGTTTTAAGACCAAATAGAATGAGTTTTATATATGACTGGCATTTAACTCGCTACTTCGTCAGCGAATATAATTTAAGTGAATGAAGATAAATCTGCCGAGTTGAATATATTTTAACGTAACCCGCTACGGTTTTTAGTATTTGTAAATATCTTTTTAGTATTTATGACATATTTATAAATACGTTTAAGAGAAATGTAAGTGTTTGGGTAGAAATATACATAAATACGTTGACTTCTCTCAAAGATTAAGGGATAGGACACATATCATTTGAAAGGGTAGATCGTCTAGATTTGTAACCTACCACCCCAGTATTATTGTTCTTAAAGATTTTGGCAGTTTCCGTTTTGTATCATAAAATAAAAACTACGAAATTATCCAAAAATGTTAAAATACTTCCAGGAAGCCACTGGGGTATGTGGAAATTTCAAAAAAAAAAAAAAAACTAAATAGTTCAAAGTAAAAAAGTATTTGGGCGGTAGATTAAAAATTAAGACGACCTCCCCTTTAAAATAATATATGTCCCATCTTGCAATCTTCCATGGTTAGATCGGAAATTACTTTGGACTATTTTGAAATTCCCATATGTCCCAGTGCTGTTGCTTTAAGTGATTTTAGCAACTTCCCAACGAACCTATAAATATTGTGGGATGGGAGACTGTCTAAATTTGTAATCAACAGCCCACAGACTCAGAAGTTATTTTGGACTATTTTTAAATTTTTTTTTTAAATTTCCATAAAAGAATACTCGTATGCTTGTCTCAACCATATTTTTTTTGGTGCCCATGTTATTTTGCTGCCACAATTAAAATTAGTTTGTTCTATGTACACCTTGCACCTCTTACTGATACCTTACTTACAAATTGTAACAATAATTGTATTAATTAATTGCATTTTCTTAATTGTAGAAAAAATCTTGAAAAGTAAGCTGCTGCTATCATTTTTGGCCTTGGTTTTAATTATTAAAATTATTAAAATTAAACTGTTTTGGTTGCTGCCACTAGTGATTGGTGTTGGTGCTGCCAAGAAATTGTTATTGAAATTTTTACTATTTTTATTTCCTGCTTTATCGCATTTATTCAAGTTATGCTCGTATTATCAACAAACATACCATTCGACCAAATACCATCACCATCATCATCATATAAATCATCATCATACGGTGAGTCAACAATTGTTATGAATTAACGCATGAATGTTAGAAAATTCATTATAAACAGAAAAAGAATTAATCGATTAATGCAAATGGAAATCAAGGAAAATAAAATTAAAATAATGAAAGTGAAATCTTTGTATGAACAGATAAGAAAAAGTATGTAAATAAAAGTGACAACATCAAACAAAATTATTTTTGTTATTTACTTGTAACAAATATATGAGGTGTTGTATTTGAAAGTGGTATAAGTCCACTTAAAAAAAAAAATAATCACTTAACGGCCATTTTTAATTAGAATTACTGCTACCTAATTTTAAAAAAAATGGACCATTTTCAAATATAGCAGCTCATATTTTAGTGATCATTTTAGTCAATAGTAATTTTAGTAAGATATATACACGATGACTCATTTTTTAAGAAAAAATAAACTTATATCACTTTCAAAAATAACAGTTCAGTTTTATTAACTTTGGTTTTATTAATAAATAATTGTAATTGGACTATAATGACAAGCATTCGTAAACAAATTTTGTTATATTTAAGAATTTTTCCACACAAACAAATTTTTTCTAACGTATAATTATAGAAAAAGAAAATTATGTGTCAATTAAAATTTTTAATTTAAAAAATTGTCATATAGATGAAATCTTTCATTGATTCAATTCTTGCCTAAAATAAAATTTATAAGAAATTCTAATTTTTCATAATATATTTGGTTTAGGTTGTTCCCGCCTGGCATAGTGCCGAAAACTCCCATATACCAGAAATTATTTACTCACATCCACCCAAAGGACACATATCAGCATATTTGCATGGAGCTCCCATACACGAAAGCTATGGACCACAGTCACATGAGCATTTTGAAACTGGTTGGGCTAATTCAGGACCCGGTTTGGGCTCAGAGTAAGTGAAAAATGAAATATATTTGTGGAAGCACTTTATTTGATTTATTTTATTTTAAATAATTTTTTCAATGTCAACTTATTTTTTAAACTTTAAAGCTTTATTAGCGATATAAATCGCGCTGCACAAGTCGATGATAATGCAAATTTATTTAAACCGCACTCACACAATGATGCCAATGAATTGCATGGCTGGGGTCTGGGCACTACACCAATTAATAATTTAGCACAAATTAAAAACCGAGTGCAACAACAACAACAACAACAAAATTTAAATCAAATACAAAAACCACCCATCAGCATCAATCAAGCACAACAACCACAAAATTATCAAAAACCTCAAGCAACTAGTCATACATTTAATCCGTTCATACAGCCCGCCCAGCCAAAGCAGGGCGACACACAAAGGTACATACTCGCAGTCATGCCAACATGGAAACTAACATGGCAGCAGACACTTTAAAGAATATACACCCATATACAGTGAAATCTGCTTTAAGAGTTACCTGTAATTTAAATTAAAGATTTTCTCTTGAGAGCAAATCCCTCTAATTCCATTACACTTCAGTAATCTTTACAGCGTTTGCTCTACACTTCACTGTAGATTTAATATCAGACTTATAAATTATTTTTGTGCTGTTTTGTATTCCGAATCTGAATATTCTATTCAGAAGTGAAAAATTCATTACCTTATAACTACTCTGAAGTTTTTAGGCTTTATTTTGGTTGGGAAAATATTAATGAAATTGCAAAAAAAAATTAATTAGATTTTTTTAATTCCGTTCGGAGTACAGAAAAAGGCCGTATTTTTTGTTTAATTTTAAACAATTTGATTTAATTGTAAATTTCTCTTTACAGCTTTTTCAAAAATAAATATCGTAGTAATTTTGTGGCTGCACAATCGGCTCCTAGTCCTGTCTATACACCTGCCCAACAACCTAATAATAATCAATTAAAACCACAAATGCAGGCATCATTATCGCAGGCAGCACAAATTGCTGCCCAATACGATCCAACAAGGAATCAAGTAGCAAATGGACAATTGATACAGCCACAAGCTCAACTAACGGTGAGTTGTCTTTAAAATATCAAATTTTTTTGGTATGAAATAAATAATGCAAAAAAATATACACCATGAGAACATTAACACAACAAGTGTATTTTGCTAACAAGCTAAGACCTATTCATGAAAGTTTTCACAAAAACTTAAAAAAAAATTACATAGATAACAGAATTTCAAATTAATAGTCTAGCGCACAAACTTAATATATAAAATTTGTTTGACCGATTTAATTGAATTTCTGTGTATGCCTTTGGGTTACACCTTGGAAAGTTTAGCGTTACAAGTCCGCATAGCAGGTGGCGCTGCTGTTAGTATCTCGATTATTTGTCTACTATCTGATTTTACCCAGTCTTGCACGGTCTTTACTCTATAAGTACGATTTCGTAGACTTCTTACTTTCTCGAACAAACACAATTTTATATTTTCATCAAAATCTAGTTTATTTTTTATGAAAAGAAAAATTTAGTACGCCCATTAATACGCCCACTTTTTAAATTTATCTCAAAACGGAGAACGGCTTAACCGATTTGGCTAATTTTTTTATATGTTCGGCATAACCCCACTTATATTTTTCTTCTCTTTTTAATTATTTTTCAATACAAATAAAATTTGAAGGCCGGGTCAGCTAGTAAATTTATATAACAAAATATAAATAAATATCTTGCTATTTTAGCAAGATATGGACATTATCTTATTACAATTACCGCTAGGTACTTTTTTTTGTTAAAGTGAACTTATACGACTTCCAAATACTTGTATAACAACTCATTTTGTCTAAAGCTTCATAAACAAAGACTGTTTACCATTTTACACCCAACAAAGCGACTTAAAACAACAAATGTCTATTGCTAGTCATGGCTGTAAATTTTGCTTTTGTTAATTTGTCAGTTATTATTTTAAAAAGAATAATTTTATTTTTTATTTATTTGAAGTTTCTTTAATTGATATACTTACATTGCAGTTTCTAGGCAACCTCTCATAACATGAAAAAGCTTTTGTAAGATTACAATTTTATAACAAAAAAATCGTAATTTATATATCAAGTGCTAAAATAATAACCAGAATATACAAACAAGCCAAAATTTCATTTGCTTTGAATTCTTAAGAAAATCAATTTCCATTAGAAACAAAAAAAAACAATTGAAAAACAATTTGTTTTTTTTTTTTTTTTCTTATTTGCATGTTGTCGAAATAAATTGCAAATTGAAATTCACAGTTTAAGTAGATAATTATTTTTGTTTTGTCAGCATTTCTTAATTTAAGAAAAAAAAAATTGTTTAAAAAAACGCAACAGGTTCTGCAAGTGAAACAAACATTAAATAATTTAAATTATGCCTTGACGACTAAAATTCATACTACACATAAATAAAAATCGAGATCTTTTTCTGATAAACGCAAATATATAAAGTTTTGGACCAGAGAAACTGAAAAATGGTTTCCAAAGTTATGACAGTAGCTTTGACAAAATAAAATAACATTTGTTATATATTGTACAATTTTAATTTTTTTAAGTTAGTAAAATTATATCTACCGTTTTTTTTATAAACGCATAACCTTGTAAGTTATAAACAAAACGAACTATATTTTATTAAAATAGATGAACTGCGGCGAATTTTTAACTCCTAAAGTTAATCAAGAATTACTGATTTGCACATTCATTAATGCAAACAAAAAATATTGAGTTAAAAATAACATCATGTTTAATCCTTAAAAGTTACTGAATCGCGCTACAGGTAACAAATTCATTTGTCACAAGTATTTTCTCAATCGAGATCATATAAAACCTTTAGAAAATTTACATAGGTGAACATTGAATAATCCAATTCGTGCCTTGTAGTTTAAGTAGCAGATTCGATTCCTAGCTAGACCCTGGATAATTTCTGCAGACAAAAAAAAATACATTTAATAAGCCAGATTATATGCACATTTAAGTGATTTCGCCGTACTTTATTGGAAAGATGCAGTAATAATTGTTTCTGTAACAGAATTTTTGCGAAAAACGTCTCACTAGAACAGTCAAAATATGTGACCCTGGCTAAGAAAAGGTGGCTTATGACTCAAAAGAGAAATTGCGAGAAACAGCTGTTAAAGATAAACAATGCATTTCGTCAGGTTCTTAGTAGTTTTTCTTTTGCATTATGAACAGTCATGCCCAAAAGGCAACCAAAAAAGGCAAAAGAGCATAAATGAGATAAGTTCGTGTGTGTATATAAAGAGCGATCCTGTTTTTAAATTTTTCAATTCCATTTATTATCTTGATTCTGGATTTTCAATAAAATTCTGTTTTTCTTTCATTTGTGCTCTTCTCTACATTCTCTACATTTTTAGTACACTTCTAAGCAAGTTAGGACTTTCTGTTTTTCACCACGTGAAAGAGCGTCTCAAAAACTATCGAAACCAAAAAAAAAAGTGGAAAAATTTTTTTAGAGTCATAAGCCACCTTTTCATAGCCAAGGTCACATATCTCACATTTCAAAATGTATGAGAGAAGATTCAAAAGTAAAGGCAAAATTAAATTTACTAAATTTAAAAGGTTTAAACTAATAAATAACATAAAATAAATTTATTTGAATGATTTTCTGCAGATAAATATTTGCAATTTTATATGTATTCTTTGTTAATAAAGTTTATTAATTTTATGGGGCATAACGAATTTATAAAGGTGATGGCAAGGCACCATTTTTCAAAATTTTATACATATTTTGTATTGGAAAAATTTCAGACAAACAAAAATGTCATGTTGAAGTACATTTATCTTACACAAATTCCTCTTTTTGTTGGAAAACTCCGATAAAGACGCAACAGTTTTGGATTTTCTCACATTCAACTGCAGAAACACTTTTTACTCACACTTTTCGAGTTACAGAAGTGAAAAAATACTGTAAAAATTACAATCATTTCAAAAGATGGTATCATACAATAAGAGTGACCTCAGATTCCTAGCGGGAGAGTTTACCGCACATTGTGATCTTAAAATCCGCCAGCTTAAGACTGATAATCTTAGGATCAGCCAATAGAGGTTTTGTAGTTTACATAACGAAGCCTCAGAATATGAACTTTGCACTTCTGGAAGACTTTTTGTGTTAACTCCCAAAAAAATAGAAAAGCTCCCATTCTCAGGGTAACTGGCTTTAGTCAAGCCCTAGAGTGAATGCATGAGCTGTACAAAATATCATACATATGGACAAGTTATAATAACAATTATAAAGTAGCAATTGCCAATATAATGAAAAATCCTAATCACTTGTTGAGAAAGCTGTAGTAAATAAAATGAAGGCATAAAGTTTAAAATTCAATGAAAGCAATCAAAACAAAAGTTGAATGAACCATTTCAGAGAAATTTATTATTGAAAAATATTTAAATTTCCCACATTGAAAAGGTTTCCAAGACTTTCAACAACCATTTAGAAATCTGCCAACATATGGCTTGTGTTGTTTCTTTTTCTGTTTTTCTTTTTAATAGAAACATGTTATTTTCTGTGTAAATACTAATAATACAAATGTTTTTCCTTTGAATATGGCGAGTGTGAAAACAAAAAATAAATAAAACACATATTGCTTCTTTGTCTGGGCTGGTGCATAAATGCTTATTGATTTTTATTCTAGCTATTTTGTAAAAAATAAGTCACCAACGTGTATAAGGTTTGTAACCTTTAAACTGAAACAGAGGTAAAAATAACTTATAAATAGATCACACATTGTCCAAGTGTTTTTTTTTTTATGAAAGAAAATGCATAAAAATAGTTTGAACTTTAGTTTGAAAGGATTTTATTATTTCATTCGAAATGTGTAATTTTGCAATGATTAAAGCATATAAATCAGCTTCAATTATTTTGACGATATGGGTTGTAATGACTTCAAGGGCCATTGTGATTTGTGGCTTATTTGAGTAATTCAAACAAGCCTTAGTGCCATAATCTGTTTAGGAAAAGTTCATCACCTTCTTATACCTTTGAAATGCTTGTTTAATGTGGTATAATGTGTAACAAGCTACACCTTTATGTTGAAAAGAAAACTGGTCGACATATATATTATACATTGATTGACAACCTGGCCAAAAAATTTTCCAAAAAGAATACCAATATTTGATTAATGTAAAATGTCCTTCTCATAGTCGAATTTTTAATAAGCTAGTATAAAATAAATATATAATCGCTGTTTTTGTCTTAATAATTACACTCCTAATCAGGCCTATTGTGATTAAATAAAACAAACTAAATAAATGGCAGCAACTTAGATAAACATAGTTTCCATAATATGGCAGCTACCGACTTTTAATATTAGGCGAATCCTATAAAAAGTTCTATTATAAGTCTCCATTTACATTATGGACATTTGTTGCCGGATATTTTTTCAATTCTCTTTTGTTCTTTCCTAAACCATTTACATTTCGGACATTTTTCAATTCTTCTTTCTATTTATTTTCGTGACGTTATTAATTGATTTGTATGAAAATTAATTGAAAAGAATTTTTGAAGCAAACCAAATTAAATTAATAATAAATAAATACATTTTAAAAATTGATTTCTAAAAAATTTTGGGCAAATTAATACAGTGTACAAAAATGATATGAAGCAACAAAACGATTATAATGAAAAGTTGAAAAGAGACACAAAAAAATGTCTAGTACAGACGTCCGTGTACTACACATCTTAAGTATTTGTCCCCTCGCTAGCAAAGTTTGTCTGTAGGGGGGATTAAGGAGATCTTAAACTAAAATAAAAATGTAACCGTAATCCAATGAAATAATTTTTTTTTTTTAATTTTCATTGATACAATGAAATATTTCATAAACTAAAAATGAAAATATATTCAATATATTTTTTTTCTTTTTATATTTAAGCTTTGGATACTTATTGTAATTTTCTTATAGAAAGATTCAATAATAATAAACAATTTAAAAAAAAAATATATATTAATGAAAATATCTCATTAAATGAATAAAATATTTTATTAATCTGCAGGAAACTATCATTCATTGAAAAGTAATTAATTTTTTTATTGGATTAGTGACTAAATTGAAAGGATACACGAACAAAATTCTTTCAGTGTAGCTGCTGATTTTATTTTTCAATTTTAATGAACAAACCTTTGAAGCAACAAATGGAAAAATTATTTCATCACGTTTTCTCTTCTGCTAACAAAACTTTCTTGTGGGTCATGTCACGTAAGAAAATCTTTGCCATAAAAAAGAATTTAAAAATTTTAAAAATTTATAAGTCGCATCGTACAAATTTTTGTGTATCTTTTATCTCGTTATAACACATTACAGAATAATAAATCAATGTAAAGTCTTTTCCCTTTTAACATTTTTAATGTTTCGCATGCATGGTTAAATATTTCCATTATTTATTCATGTGTGTAAGCATAACGTAAAGATAAATATTCACTTTACGTAAACGTGTCGGAACAAGTTTATGCTCGACTTAATTACTTTAACTTAAATATGTCTGTATGTAAGTGTATTTCGTACTTAAATTACAACCACATATACGAGTTGTGTTTATAAAAAAAATGAAAAGAAATTTTTAAATCATGCAGAGTGCACTCACGTCTACGTCGAATTTTCCTTATTTAAAAATATAAATCAAAGAAGTTGTAATAAATTTTGCTAAAAAAAAAAAACATAATAATAAATGTTACCGGTCACTATTGCTGAAGCAAGTCTAATTAAGAGCAATATTTTCTAGTGTTACAAAAAGTTTGACGTTTGCCAATATTGAGAACGATAAAAACTGATTTTTTTTTATAATAGAACTCGTTAATTTTAATTTCTTGAATTGAAATAAATTATTTATGTAGGATGAATAAAAAAATATGTATGTTATTAGGGAATATTATTTTAGGAATATTTTTCATTTCTTTATAATTTTTATTTGATCTTGTCTAAAACTTTATTTTAAATCGTTATTTCGCTAACATAATAAATAATTTTATTTTTATAATACGACCTCAAGCTTAACAAACTAGCTGTTTCAATTATAAAATTTTTTATTTTTATAGAAGAAGAATGTGGAAAGTGAAAAATATGAATTTTTGTCTAACTTAGTGAAGGATATATAAAAATAGTCTTATTTAAATTGTGATTTTCATTCAATACTTTAGGTTTATTTTACAATTTAACAGTAATTATTTACTTAAAGAACACACTTTGTTAAATTGCATGTTGCACAGAAAATTGCTCAGTGTTTTTTTTTTTTTTAATTTAACTTGAAGTTTACCCTGGTGAATAGACAATATTTGCCTTACAAACAGTGCGCGTACGTTCACTTAATTACATGTTTGTTCACTCAAGTTGAACAAGTTGCAAGTACTCTGTTACCAGTACGAGACTGTAATGACATACTCAAATTGCTAAGAGAGACACAAGAATTGTTTAGTATGTTGATGATGGTAAGGAAAAGGTATAACGAAGTAAATTGCAAATTAAGATTATTAAAGAAATTTAATGCAAGTTTTTTCTAGCATTTGTTACAATGTAAATTATACACTTGTTGTTTTATTAATTTTGCTTACATTAATTATGTTACACGTGGCTTATGAGTTAATTATCTCAAGTAACCACCACTAATGTTTGCCAGTATGTGAACAATAACCAGGAACCAAAGGCACAAAATCACAATAAATTTAATCAAAAACTTCAAACAACAAACTATTACACAATTATTTTGCATTATAGCCAGGAACACTTTTCCCCATTTTTTTAATTTTATATAAATTAGAGTAGACGTAAATAATTTGAAATTCAAGGTGACAAGAAAAATTTTAAAAATCCGGCTTTCATATTGGGTGCATTCATAAGACATAACTGTTGAGCAACTGTTGAGTGTTGACTTCAGAAACGCTGCGTTGAGCAATTCCGTTCAACTCAATAGTTGTGTATTTGCTGACATTTTTTCCATCATAAAATATTTTAGCTAAATAAAGTCAACATGTTGTGTTAACTAAATTTAAAACAACTCTTTCAACATAGTTACGTACTCCAAATCACAATTAATATTTTTAAAAATGCAGAAACTTGTGCGATTTTGGTCTCCTCTACCATAATCTGTAGTCAGAACTTTGTTACTTTTTTTTCTTTGTATACAGGTATGTGCTGAAAATCACTTTTTCTCAAAGTAATTTCAAATCACCAAAAAGGTGTTCTGCACACAAAACATTTGACATCTCGTTATTTAAAATCGTCCAGCTAACTGCCTTACGATATCAAATCACTTAAAGCATTTGGCTTTGAATTCCTTAACAAAATTATTAAATACACTTAATGCCTGCTCAGCTAAGTGCGGATGAAAGGTTCGTTCGGATAATTGTATTGAAAACAAAAACAATACTCGAAAATTTGTTTTTGCTTGCAAAACAATTATGCGAACGAAGCTTTCCTTCGTATTTAGCTAAACAGGCCCTTTAATTTGACTTGTTTTTTATTCGTTTTTGTCAAAAAATTAATTATTTTTCACAACAGAACCATAAATTTATTAATTTAAAAATTTCTTTTATTTTGTGTGACAGTTTTTTTTTTTTTCTTTTGTTTATATTTTTCGTGATTTCCAGTTCTTGTTCTTTTTTTCTGAGCAAATTTTTATTGTAAATAAAGTAAAAAAGCTTCAAGCTCTTGATTGAGAACAGTAAAAATCACTACTCAAAAGCTAAAATCTTGTGATTTCCAGAACACCAAAAAATCACTAAATTAAAATCAAATTGTTTGTGGTTTAAAATCACCGTGATTTCAGAACATTCCTGATAATAATAAGAATTTAAATTTTTCTTAATGTTCTACTCTCTTTATCGTTTCAGCCTGAGCTTTCTGCTCAACTAAAGGAAGCAATTAGAATACAAGCTGAACAGCGTTTAATACAACAGCAGCAGAAAATTTTAGATAAACAGCCCTTTGTTCAGGATGGAAAAGTATGTTTTACACACAAAATTAAAAAAAAAATAAAATATGCAGCAATTAAAAACCAATTTACTTTCTTAATTCATGAAATTTTTTAATGAATCAAATAAATATTCAATCAATATGACAACTTTTTAAGTGAATTAAAGTAATGTTCATATTGTTAAAATGTTTAATTAATTCAACTTAAAAATGTAATAACGAAGAAAATAGTTAATTGCTGCAAAATGTTTTCTGTATAAATTAAATTAAATTACATTTTTCTTTTAAAGCCTTTGATGCCATTGAACTATGATCCATTTTATAGTCCAATTTTATTAAAAATTGATAAAATTGTCGAACAGTTGGGAGTTACAGATGATTTATGTAAAGAACGTTTAATATGCAGCATGTACAAGGATCCCCAACGTTACAGTCCACACAGTAATTTTGTATCTGCTGAATTAAGTCGGTAAGTAAACAACACAAGAAGAAATCAGTTTTATTTATAATTTAAATGATAATTCGAATAAAAAAAATTATCTAGAACAAAAAAAGATTTTTCTGTTGCAAAATTAATTTTTTGTTATTTAATTAACTCATGATAAGAATTGGAATGAGGAGCGAAAACAAGTCACCTGGTCACTGCCGCCTGTGCTACTACTCTCAAATTAAAAATCCTCTCATAAGAACTTAAAAAACTTCTGCGGGTGATTTGCCCGCCATGTCCGACATTTGTAATCTCATAATAACCAATAACTACAAATTTTTGGTAAAATCTGGAATTATGCCTATCAAACTATTTGTATGAAGATGATTATATGGCGAAAGCACGTAGAATTTGTACAACATGTTTTTTTCTTTTTTTTGGAAAAATTAATTTGAATTGGATAAATTTATCCCCTATTTCACGGGCTGTTGTTCGCCGATTTGCATCAACTAATGCTTTTGTCGTGTCTTTATCAGCTTCAACCAGCCTTCCAGAACATACAATATCGCATCGAAGTTTTACAAAATAGTTCTGGCACTGGCGTACTATCAGCACATCTTCTCTATACCCATCGGTCAGTTTGTTTCTGCCTTGCACAACAATATGACGAATATGATGTTAATCACGGTATAGCTGATAACTATTTAAAACTGCTTCTTTTATTTCCACTTAACCAAAAAATAACTCAGCCGATTCTTTTAAGAACATCTAAAATAAAATAGAATATATATTAAATAAGTATATTGTATGATTTCTGCAAAACTCTCCAGGACATTATAAAATAAAATATTACTGTGGGTTTTTACAGTAACAAGACTTTCGCTTTACGGAGTGTGGTGCTACCAAGTTTACTAAAAAAAATGCGAAATGGCAATGCGAAAACGCAATATATTTCTTAATCCCCATTTACATTATGGACATTTCTGTCCGGACAGACGAAGTTTGTAGGCGAGGGGACAAATACTCAAGATATGTAGTACACGACCGTCTGTACTAGACATTTTTTTGTCTCTCTTTTCAACTTTTCATAATAATCGTCTCGTTGCTTCATTTCATTTTTGTACACTGTATTAATTTGCCCATAGTTTTTAAGAAATCAATTTTTAAAATGTATTTATTTATTATTAATTTAATTTGGTTTGCGTCAAAAGTTCTTTTCAAGTAATTTTTATACAAATCAATTAATAACGTCACGAAAATAAATGGAAAGAAGAATTGAAAAATGTCCGAAATGTAAATGGTTTAGGAAAGAACAAAAGAGAATTGAAAAAATATCCGGCAAAAAATGTCCATAAAGTAAATGGGAACTTACGCATCGCAATAGAGAGTAACCATCTTGATTTCTTTGATACCTCTCGCAGTTTTTGAGTAATGGAAAGACGTTAAATCAGGCCAGAATTTTACTGAAGAGTGCTGGCGTTTAATTGGAGGCAGCAATCGTTTGTGCCGGCTTTCTGTGATATAAATTTCAGATGTTATTGCTGACCATAAACGGGGTGATTTTTATGCCACAACTACAAATTGCTTGCCAAATCATATTTTTTTTTAAACAAATTTATCTATTTTTGTGTATTTTTGTTTTGAATCGGCAAATTTTCGACCTGGCAGCTGTTTTAGGAAATTTTTTTAATCATTTTAATTGATCATGTCGGATTTTAAAAATTTTTCATGGCTAACCAAGCTTACAAATAAGTTACTACTGACTACATATTTTTACAGAATAATGGTGAATATTTTTAGAAAAAAATATGTTTTTTTATAAATTCAAGTATTTCCACTAGGTTTCCTAAAATACTTTTATAAAGCGGGTAGTTTTTGTATGAACAATGTTTTATACATATAAGACTCGGCACTGCCGAATTTTACTTGCTTTTATTCATCAAATTTTTTATCCATTCTTTTAGTGTAAACTAATTTTGTTTTTATTTTCTAATTACAGGGATACCAGCGAACTGCAGCCCATTAAGAATACAAATCAAGCTGTAATAAGATTTTTCCATTTCATTCAAGCAGCACGTGATGGCCAGGACCAAAAAGATTGTTTGGCATTGTACCCAAATTGTAATATAAACACAGAGTAACTGTTAAATAAGTATCTGGATTAAAATGAATTGGCGTAAAGGAAAATTTCATTGAATTTTATGTTGGTGCGACGAGCGAGAATCCTCTGTAAAGTCATTAATTTATTAATTTATTTATTTTGTTTTTATATTGACTTTTTGTATTTGTTATTTATTTTAGATTTCTATGTTTATTTAAGTTTAAAAATCCAATTGTAAATAATTTTATTTTAATAAATTTTAGTCATAGTAAATTATTTATTTTCGTTTATTATAGATTTTATTTTATATTTATTTGGTGGTAATTATGATTTTGAATTTATTTGATAAACATTAGCTGAATTCATGCTTGAAAGTATTTTTAACTATAAAAAGTGATTGAATTGTAAATTAATAAAAATGTAAGCAAACTGTGGTGCTAAATTACCAATTTTTCAATGAGTTAAGCTCAATTTTTAGCTAATGTGCCGTTTATAAGAAACGCGCAATCCAATAGTTAAAAAATTTTTATGAAAAAATTAATATAAAAAATTGTGTGAAAGCTTAAAATTTTTAAACGATTGTATTGTCCGTTTCTTGTAAACAGTGCATAAGAGTTGGCACCATTTAACAACAACTGTTTTTATACATGCTTTTGTAGTTGTACAAAAAATACAAGTTCAATGCATTTTATTGTTGTGGTTTGGCAATTTTATTGGAGACTTACTGAAGCACTTTACACTGAAGCTAATATTTATTCATGGCAGAATTAACATGGTAAATCATTTAGTACAACAAACACAAGCTTATCGTATGTGTCAATTAAGAAAGAAGAAATTCAATGCAGATCCAGGTCATACAATCGTACACATTCTATAATATGTATAAAAACAATAGCACGCACAGAATGTAAAGAAATTTTGAAAGCTTCGGAGACAAAAAATGTACAGCAGCTTTATTTATTTTACCGTGTTAATTCTATAGCAAAATAACACAAAAACAAACAAATTTTGTATTTGCTTACTTTTCTATATAAATCTTGATTATTTGACCTTTTCTATCTGAAAATAAATAAATAAATATTTTTTAAGCTTTTAGGTCTTTTTTATATATTTTAATTATTATTAAATTAATTTCCAATATTACGCCTTCGTGTGTCTTTCTCAAGAAAAATAATTTTATAATGAAATATAAGATCTAATAATGAATTATATTATAGAATAGTATGAATACTGTATTTTAAAGTAATTTATTTTATAGTTTAATAAATAAAAAAAAAATAAAAAATAATTATTTATTATTCTTAACATTCTAAAAGAATTATACTAAATACTGCTAATAAATAATATGATAGAAAGAATTTAGAAATTAGTGATAAAGAATTTCATAATAAAAATAGGAAAATAATGATTTTCCAAAAAACTTAATAAATCAGTTATTGAAAAAGAATAAATATAGAAACAAGCATAACATAATTAGAATAAAAGCAAACAACAATTATAAATCTTTAAAATATGTACCAGAAATATCAGAAAAATTTTATAGAGATAACTACAAAATGGCACACAAAACATACAATACAATAAATAAATTATTTACAAAAATGAAAAATAAATTAAAAAAACTAGAAATATCTAATATAGTATATAAAATACCTTGTGGTGCAAAATAACATAGAAAATTGTTATAAAATATATGTAGGTACAACCAAAAACAAACTTAAAACTAGAATAGCTGGGCATAAATCTGATCAAAGATATAGAAATGTTAACGGACAAAAAACAGCTTTGTCATCACATTCTGCAAGATTGAATCATTATCCCAAAAATGTTTCAACTATTTATTTATTAGAAATCATTAGAAATGTTAGAAGTAATAAATGTATCAAATTAATTTTAAAATGCATACAGATAATATAGCACAAAATTTAAGAAAAAGATAGAATATAATGGGCCATAACCATAGTCACACTAAAGTCGGTATTTTTTTAAAAGCGATTTTAAATTCATAAAATTCTTATGAGCAAAAGTCAGCTCTTAATAAAAGCCTACTTTTTTCTGATAATGATTATGACCCAATATATATAATATTGGTTTCGTTAAAAAATGGTGTTTTGTATAAAATTGTTATTAATGTTATTATTGTTTTTGTATATGTTGTTAGAATATTTAAAAAAACCTTTTAATATCATAATTTTTTTTTTTTAATTTTTTTTTACATTTTAAAAAAATTTTTCATTTCATTATAAAATTATTTTCCTTGAGAAAGACACACGAAGGCGTGTCGAAATATTGGAAATTAGATTAATAATAATTAAAATATATAACAAAAAGACCTAAAAGCTTAAAAAATATTTATTTTTTTTGTACTTTTCATTAACTCCGCCACATATTTTTTTTTCCTTCATTTGATTTATAGCTAATGGATGAATTAAATTGACGAAAAGACATTACTATTGCGCCACCCGTTATATTTCAGAATCTTTGAGAGAGAGAGGGGGAGATTGTTTACAGTTTAAATAAAACTATTTTTTATAATTTTTTCACACACGCAATTTTGCACAAAAAATTGAATTAGTCAAGCCTAATTAAAATAAATTTTTAAAATGCCACTTTACTCTAACTTCTTTAAAAATCAATTCTTTTTTTTAAATCTAGACAATCGAAACAAGTTGTAGAATATAAAGAAGCTTTATGTTATTTAATAATATATAAATTTTTATTTAATTTAAATTTAATATTTTTATTTTATTTATTTATTTAATTATTTAAGAATTAGTTAATAATTTTAGAACTTTAAATTTTGATTATTATATTTTTTATTGTATTGTATGCTTAGTTAAAATAAAAACATTACGTTTACTAACTCAAAACGTAACTTGACATATTAAGCTTTTTCTATTTCATTTTTGTAAAATTGTTTTAGTTAAATATGAAATAAACTTATTAAAATTTCTAAATTCTGTGTTTTAAAATAAAATTTATGAGAGAATATTAGCACTGTAACATTTAGTTTTATGTACTTCACAAAAACTCTAATAAAAACTAATATATACCGACTTAAGCTTATTTATATCAGTTACAAAATCTTAGAAGTTGCTTTAAAAAAGCTATAGATTTGTAAAAAAAAACATTGAATTGAAATTAAAACAAGTTAAATTCGCCTGTGCAGAGTCTTATATACCCTTTACTGTGTCAGCAAAATAATAATATTTTTCACTTTCTACAGCCTTCTAAAAAACATACAAATATGTTTAAACGTAAAGCTAGAATTAACCGAAGATTTCGTTACCAGCTGATCCGTTTTGCTATATGAAAAGCAATGAAAGTGCTTATCGAAAACAAATGTCACGTTGACGGTAGGGCAAGATTTGTATAAAATAGAATTTAGCACAGCTGAAACGGAGTAGTTTGTTATTGAAAAAAAAATTAAGCGCGTATAAACGAAAGCTTAAATAATTAAAGTGCTTAAAACCTTTCTAAAAATAACAAAAACCAACTAAAAACAACAATATTTAATAATAAAACACTACAACAAAAAGTGCGATACAGTTTTTTGTTAAAAAAAATATTTTCTATAACTACACAAACGTTTTAACGTCAACAAACGTCGCCAAACGTTTTCAACGTTCAGCTAAACAAGCCTTAACCCCTGAAGTCTTTTAGTAGTTCTAAATATGGTATATTTATCAAAGACGTCTTACGTCACTAAATACTTCTATATATTTTTAGCAGTAGTTTAGCGAAGTTCGTCTAGATTGGTATTTTTTTGAATTTTTAATTTAATTAAAAAAAAGAAAGTGATTAAAAGAAATTTTGAATTACAAAAGTGAATAAAAAAAACGGTATCCAGGAATTTCAGAGTTGATTTTCTACAAGTATGCCTAGTGTGAACAAGTCTAACAATCAAACAAAGAAGCTGAGCTATTGGAAAATCTTTTTTTTTTTTTTAAGATTCAAGCCAACAGAACAACATATCAGCATTATCAACAAGGGCTATAATTGCACCGAGGCCTTTAAGATCTATTGTGCAGCCCAGCTCCTAACTACGAATCTCGTAATTGCTGTAGGATTAATTATGCTTAGATACACATTATTGTTAACTATAGAAATAGAACAAAAAGAGAGTTTTTTTTTTTTTTTTTTTTTTTTTATATATTACGACTTAATTGCCCAACAACTTCAAAACTCAGTTGTTATAATTAACTTTTTTAATTACAGAAGCCAGGCTTTGATAATACAGTCCAAAAAGTAGTTCCCTTCATAGCATTTTGAGCTGTGTAACGGACAAAAATTCAAGTGTCACAACTGAATTTTTCATTAGTAGCAAATTTAGTTTTCACAACCGAAGCTGTTTGTATAAATTTAAGAGCTTTGCCTAGAATATTTTTTAAAAACTCGTTTTTTTTAATGTTAAACTCTTTAGGAAACGCTACACAAGTGAAAATTCGCCACACAAGGTTATTGTAGAACTTCAGAAAATATTAAAATCGTTTTGATATTTACTTACTTCATTATGCAAATATCACAAGCAATACCGCCTCTTATATAAACCCATTGAAGTCTGCCAGACTGAAGTATATGCGGCTCATTGTTGAAGTTGGCTGTAAAATTATTTTTTTTTTGTTTTTTTTTTTTTTTTGAAAAATCTAGCGTTTTTATCTTTATTTGATCTATTTTATTAAAAAAGATAGACAACATTACTGTTCCTTAGACCAAGACCACAAACAGCAAATTTAGTTGGGCAATTCTTGGTTTTGTTGGAGAGAGAGGAAAGATGAATGGAAAGGGGTACAAACTTGCTGGTACTCGGCAATTTCTTTATGTTCTCCCTTCGTATCTTTTATAAAGATGTAAAAAAAGAACACAGGTAGCTTGAGGCCAAATGAATGACTAAATTCGAATGTTAAAATTGCCGGAACAAAATTCTTATGTGTAGACACAGGGGCAATTTTAAAAGAGAATTGAGAAAGAATTGCCCAACTAAACTTGATGTGTGTGGTCCTAGTCATAGACAGTATTATCGCTTTTATTTGGCTAAAACAATTAAAAGTTAACGCTGGGTGGTATAAAAGTCATCGCTCAACCCATTTATTTATGAATAAAGTCTACAAGCTGCTACTCTTTTGTTCTATAAAGACTGTTGGAGAGCTTTAAAAATTTTCAAAAATGATGTCTTACGGGAGTTTGTTGGGTTTTGGCTAAATTTTTGTTTAGATGAGTCTTTTACAATGTAATTGTAATGTAATTTAGTGTAATGAAATGTAATTTAATAATTTATCAATAAATTTAGAAATATATATTATAACGACATCATCAAGCAAAATGTTGTCTAAGTCCACTTGTTGCATGTAACATGAAATTAATCTTTTTAGTAATTGATTAGTGAACAAGCTTTAAAGCAGCAAAAACAAAGTTTGCCATGTATTAAATTATTTGAACATTATTTTGTCAATTGACACAAATCGATAATGTGAATGCTAACTAAAGCCCAAAGAGCACTTAAAACACCTATAACACTAATCAATTGTTACCACATGCATGTTTTGTTTATAAACGAATAGCTAAAACAAAAATAATTTTTTTTTTATATTCATTTCAAGAGACACTCGACCATTTAGGAAAATGAGGTAGAGCTTACAGAAATGTTGGCCAAACATTTTAATATGTATGTTTATAATTTGCATGTGTGACAGACACATTGTACCCACATAACATACTTTTTTATAATTTATGTATTTGCAAGCGAGTGTGTATTTTAATTTTATTTTTTTCATCAATGAACTTCTAAATAAGCAAATGTGATGAGCAAAAAAGTATTAGAAATTAAATAAAATTTCATTTTCATTTAAACTGGCAAGTATTTATGGTATTTGTGGCACACATTTTCTAGGACAGAGAAATGAAAAATAAATTATTTCAAACCACGCCTTTCTCAACTTGAAGCGACCTTGAGCTATTCGATAAAATATATGTTGAAACCATCGGGTTTTTGTAAATAAATGTAGCATGAAATGCATGGATTTTTTCATAAAAGAAATGTTTATTCGATTCCCTTTATATTACAGTTTAATAAAATAACTATAAATTACAAAGCATTTTTTTTTTTTTTTTTTGAAAACAAGAAAAAAATAAAATCCAAATTGATAAAATAATAAAAAATATTGCTTTTACGAAGTTGATGTAAAAATTAATTGAATTGGGAAATGAAAAAAAAAATATTTGTGAATGCTCCCGGCACTGCGATGTTAAAACAATATGATATAAAAATAAAACAGGGTTAAATGTAAAGGAGTTTTAAAGATAAAAATATTTGTCATTTAATTAATAAAAAAATTAAGTCAAATAAATTGAAAACAAACAAAATAATTATTAAAGTTTTTCATAAAAAAATATTGAAATTAGCGTTGTCAATACTGTCACTTTACACTACCCGGTATTAAAAAAAAAACGTAATAACGGAGTTGATGCTTCAGTGTAAATAATTTTTTCTTAACATTTAAAAAATTTAAAAAAAATTTTTTTTTTCTTAAAATTTAAATAATTATTACTTAAAAATTAAAAAAATTTATAAGAAAAAAATTTTTTCTTAAAAATTAAAGTTTTTGATAGAAACACTTTTTCTTAAAAATGAAAATTTTTTTAAAGAAAAATTCTTTTATTAGAAAAATTTTTTTAAAGAAAAATTTTTTAAAATGAAAATATTTTAAAGAAAAATTTTTTTAAAGAAAAATTTTTTAAAAGAAAAATTTTTTAAAGAAAAATTCTTTTATTAGAAAACTTTTTTAAAGAAAAATTCTTTTATTAGAAAACTTTTTTAAAGAAAAAAATTTTTTTGGAAAAAAGTCTTTTTGAAAAGGAGTTTTGAATTATGTTAGTTGGGTATTGGACTTACAGGTCACGTTAGCCCATAAAAAATAAATTTTATAAAAAGTAATTTTCTTTCGTACAACTTAAAGTGATTGGTAAAATATTTCTCATTTATTTTTTCAGACTGTTAAAACTATTCTAATTTTCTAAATAGAGAAATCATGAGCTAAAACTTTGACCAGCAAATTTTATACTTTTACAAAATGGAAGAAAAGAAGAATAAAGAATTTGCTACAAAATTTTTGTTGCATTGCTATTAGTTGTTCACTATTACAACAACACTAATGAGTTAGCTTACACAGCCAACGACTAGAATCAACAAATTCTTCTGAATAGTTCAACAAGAAAGCCAAAAATTATCTCAGCTGTTTCAAAATTTTAATTTTATAAAAACCAATTGATCATAAATAATTTAAATTCCTACCTAGGTTAACTTAAAATTCTGCAATTGGTTAAACACAAACACCAATACTCACAGCCACATACATAAATATTAAAATGCGTTAAACACAAACATGAAAATGAAGTAATTCTTAGGCCAAACACGATCAAGTGAAATTATTGTATAACGGTACAAAAACAACTAACCAAAAAAAACATATTGATAGAAAAAGAAAATCAAAACAGTAAGAGAGAAATAAGCGGAAGATATGACATCGCCAACAACGAAAAACAAAAATAAGAGAGAGAATTGAATGGTAAAAACCTGAATGTTAAAGCCAAATTTCAAAAACCAAAGAAAGAAAAGTTAGTTAAAGTCAAGTGAAGACATGAAAGACAAGGTAAATCAAAAAATTCATTTAACTGAAATCCCTCACATTCGTTTAAACAAACACAATTAAAAATTGTGAGTACAGAAGTCAAAACAATTTAATTATTTGTTATTGAAAAAAAGAAATGGTCGTATAAAAACCACAGCAACCACAATAAATATTTCACATATTCAGTTGGCCAGTCTGAGGGTAGACCAACATATCGTACGTCAACACACTAAAACTACATAATTTAAGCTGTTTAAGAGAAAGAGGATTTGTTTAGAAAAATGAATGGTTTTGCTGTTCTATTTGTGGTGGCTTTAACAGTTGCTAGCGCTTTGGGTCAAGTACCTCAGCAATCTGCAACCGATGTGGCTTTTGACATGTACCATTCTTGCTTAAAGGATTTTAGCACCAGTTGTGTACAGCCTAAGGCCATGAGATGGTATAAAGAAGCTCTCAGACAAGATGAAATAATGATAACTGATAAATTATCGATTGTACGCACTGGATCAATTATTGAAGAGACTCAAGAACGTTCAATGGATGCTTCAGAACGAATGTTTCATGAAATCGATAACTTTTTGGCGACTCACGCTTTACGTATAAAGGCCCCAGAATACTTTCAAACTGCTGAAGCACGCTCAATGCTACCTGACTTTTTGTTAAGCAATGCCTTAACCAAAGGTGCTGTTGTACCCTTGGCTGAACGTGAACAAGGTAATGGCGGAAGTAAATAAATTTAAATTAAATTTTAATTTTAAGCTCCATTTTTTAGGTCGTGGTTTTATGCGCAAAGCTGTTTTGCCCTTCTTGATTGGCTTGAAATTAAAGACGGCTGTACTAGTGCCACTTGCTCTTGCCTTAATCGCTTTGAAAACCTGGAAGGCCATGACTTTGGGTTTACTTTCTTTAGTTTTATCTGGTGCTTTAGTTGTTTTCAAAATTGCCAAGCCCAAGGTATATTGAAAAAAAATTTTTTTTTGCTTTTTATTTGATTTTAACATCTTTCAAATATTCCTTTTCTTAGATTGTTAACTACGAAGTTGTTCACTATCCTCATCACGAACACATCGAACATATTGTACCTCATCATGTCGAACATATTGTACCTCATCATGTCGAACATATTGTACCACATCATTTCGATCATCATGTTGATCATCATGTCGATCATCATTTGGATCATCACTTGGACATTCCCCATCATGTTGAGCATATTGAACATTTGGAACATGCTGCACCAGCCTGGGATCCTCATGGCTGGGCACGTTCCTCATCTCAGGAAAATCCAACCGATGCTCAAGATATGGCTTTTGCTGGCCAAAAAAGACGTTAAACGCGTTTTTATGCTTCTCTCTCCCCCCCACTCTTTATGTTTGATATGAAAATTTATTTATTACTTTAGCTTTAAGAGAAAAACAAAAGAAAAAGAAGACAAAAACAAAGCAGAGCAAATTTCCAAAGATTTGTTATAAATTAACGCAAAACACAATTAGTTTTAACAATTTTATTGTTGTTGTTTGTTGTTATATTTACAGCAATTTAATTGATTTAACACTGTGTTGTTTAGTTTAGATGTACAAATACATACGATCAATATGATTGCATTTTAATTAATTGTAAATAATTATTTATTTTAATTATAAATGAAAATTAATATTACAAAAAATATTATTATTTAAATGAATAAAAAAAGCCATGAATATTTACTATGATGTTTTTCTCTCTCTTTTTCTCTCCTCTCTCTCTAAAAGTTGACGCGTAAAAAAATTATTCGTTGTTTGAGTGAAACTTCGAATCATTGCGCCCATTAATTATGATTTTTTTTTAATTTTATGTGTTCGGAAAAAAATATTGAGTTTTTCCATCCAAAATTTTTAGCTGAGTTGATCGATTAATTAAAATAAAAAATTTTTAATACACTCGCATTGAAGTTTAAGGTCACGCATTCCTGTTTTATGCAAAAATTTTAATATTTTTATTTTTTTTAAGTTCTTAAGAAACTAAAATGTGATAAAGAGTAAAATTTTTGGCCAGTTTAATGTAGCCAAATATATTTTAAATAAAATAAAACCTCCTCATGGAAATTGATGCAGAACGTTAGATTTTTTATAATTTTTGTTTGAAATCAATTTTGTTTAAACCAATTATTGTGATAGAAAAACGTGCTAAAAATAGTTTTTTAATTTTTATTTCTACAAAAATTAATAGATGTTCTTATTATTACTGTTAGCCATAATCGCGTCCCGATATATAAGATCTATTGTATAGCCCGGTTGCCAGCTACAATCTTCTGGAGCCAACGTTCCTTTGACTTTATAGCTTATTCTGTGTCTTGCATATAATATTTTCTTACGTTTCTTGTACTACTTGACCGAAATGACAAGAGCTGTTCTGTACCAAAACGATTTTACTCCCGTGGTAGTTTAGTCTCCAATGGCCTACCAGCAGCTCAACGTAGAGTTTGATATAATTGCTGATGAGGTTTAAATCAACTTTTGGGATTAATGATTAAATGCGTAGTGAGCCACGAAAGTATGAGTATTATAAAATTCTATCTTTTTAAATATTTATTTATTAATTAATGTTTTTTAAACACAAAAAAGGATATTATTTTTTTTTTTTTTTTGTGTACTTTTTACTTAATTATTGGTGTTATTTCAGTGATAAGTTCTCTTTTCACAAATCACAAAACCACCAACTTTCATTTAAAAAACGCATTCGTTTAGTACTTGTGCGTATTTCTCTCTGGTATCGTATTAATCAAGAAGTATGTAAAGAGTTACAAATTGACCCCATTTTAGGACATCGCAATATTAAAGTGACTAGTTCAGTGATATATTCTGTGACTAGTTCCTTTTCCCTAGAATTTTTAAAATATATATTTTTTTGTTCATTTAAAAATAAAAAATATTATTAAGTTTGCATCTAGGATACCCTCTGGAACTATCAGTTAGAGCAGTGTTATCAACCCTACTGTTTGAACAGTAGATTTTTAACTTTAAAAGGTTCTAATGTTTGCAAGAAAAGTTGGAAGTAATCTGCTGAGGATTCAGAGTAGCGTGTGATGATATGATCCATATACTTATTGTACTAAATAAATAACTCATGAGAATATCATGAGTAAAAGAATAAATGGAAAATAACCCAACACAATTTCTTAATATTTTGTTTCTCTCAATAATATTTATTTGAACTGAAAAATTTTAATTTTACAAATGAATTTTTGACTGGTATCAAATGCAGTTCTCACTATTATTATTTTTTCAGTGTATGAGTATGTACCAAAGGCTTTTTATTTTAGTTAGAAAAGTTAAATTTTGTGAATAATTATTTGGAATTTAAATTTTGTGCATATTTTAAACGAAATACTTTATTTGCGGAAGCATTATACAAAATGTTAAATTGTTATATTCATAAAATGTAAAATGAAAATTTTAAGTGAAAGTTTATTCACAAATTAAACAAAAAAAAAAAAAAGACATCCAAACAAACAATTATAAAATCCAGCCAAATAAAGTATCATTCATGCAGTCTGCAGTTGGCAGTTGGCAGTTGAAATCATTAGCAATGAAACAAATATTACAAACAGACAACAAGTGACAGCAATTGAATTTTAAATGTAAACAATTTGTAATTGGCAATCAACTGAGATGGTCAGTTTAGCATGTAGAACCAGAAAATTTTTAAGAAGTACATCCACTAAATTGTCCAATTTCTATTATAACAAAAATTAAATTAAAACTATTTGTAAATAAAAGAAGTTTCTTAATTAAAACATTAAAAATCTTAATAATAGAGATTAATTTTGCTGTACTGAGTTTCCCTACATATTTCCGAAGGGCATACATCTCTTTAAAGTGCGTGCAACAATTTTTGATTTTTACGTTTTTGATAAGGTGAGCTAAACATGATTTTGCATGTACTTAATTACACATTTAAATTAACTTTTACACAATTCGCATTCAATTGTTTACGCACCCTCCAATTATATATTCAAGCAATGTTAAGAAATGCCAAAGGGGTGGGAGATAAAATAGGGAGAAAAAAAAAAGAAATTTAAATTTCTTTTGCAGGAATTAATGCGTGAATAAAGTAGCCATACTTTATAATATGTAAGATTTTTTTAAATTAAAGTAATGGAAAAAAATTTTATAAATAAAATTTCAATAGCCACAAAATTTTTTTGAAGATTCTTTATTATATTAGCTGTTTCACCCGGTCTTGCACACTGTTTTATGGTATAAGTTACTAGCTTTTAACTTGCTATTCCTTAGTGAAGTACCATACTTTCGTTATTATTTAAATGTTTATTTCATTGTAGAACATTTAATCTCAGTTCTAGGTTTTTTAATACAAATGAAAAGTACCATTTTTTAAGTTTCTTGATTTTTCTATTTGCTCAGCACCGTTTGAGACTCGTTTGATTATTCTAGATTCGTTAATGTTAAAAAATCAAAAAGTACCAAAAAAATCAATAAAAAGTATTATTATGTTCTTTTATGGTTTTTCCCTTTGCTTTAGACCGTTCGAGCCCAATCTTGTGATTCTAGGTCCGTTAATAATAAAAAATCAAAAATTAATATTAAATTGTATTGTATGATGTGCACCGTTTGAGCTCAGTCTTTAGGGTTATTAATGTTAAGAAATCAAAAAGTACCATTAAAATCAATAAAAAGTACTATAATGTTCCTTTTACGGTTATTTAAGATTATAACTCTAGGCTTGCATATAACATAAAAAACATTATAAAATTGTTTAAATATAAAGTACCAATCATATTTCTCTTTATTAGTACTTTTTTCTCTCTTGAAAGAATTTTTTTTTAATTGATGTGTATTGAATGTTATAAATTAATAATAAAATATTGCATAAATTTACATAAAAGTACAAATTTAGAAATAGTAGTAAAAAGGAGTACATATTTTACGCTTTATTTAAAAAAACAGACAATATACATTTTAAACTTTTTTAAGAAGAGACGAATACAATTTAGTTTTTGTTACTTTGAAAGATAAATGGGATAAAAAAAAGTACCAATGTACAAGTATCAAAAAAGTACCAAATATCCAGTCGTTTATTTTTTAATAGCTTATTTTGTCGTTTAAATTTTGGCTTTATTTATAGTAGTTACGGGAATGTAAGAAGTCCGATTTTTATCAATTTTTACCCATGCTATACATTGTGAGAGGAACCTAAATGTGTGTAGCTTTATCCGTTTGAGCTAGACGATGATAAGCCAGTCAGTAACGTTACTCTTTTATATGTAGGAGTATAGATTGATAGATAGATAATCCTTAGAGTAAAGAAATCACATGTATTATATATCAGAAAAATAAAGGGTGTCCCAACAAGAACGCAAGATTTAAATTTTAAATAAATGACTGATGCAGCAATTGAATTGTTTCTCTGGCTGTATGATATGTGGCGCCGTCTTGTTGAAACCACAAGCCCTCCACATTCAATTCTTCAATTCTAGGCAAGAAAAAACTGGTTATCATTTCACGATACCGAACACCATTGACTGTTTGCGCTTGACCTGCTTCATTTTCATAAAAAAAAAGGTCCAATGATTCCTCCAGCTCAAAAACCACATCACAGTGACACGTTGAAGATGCATTTGCTTCTCGTGAATCACTCGATTATTTTACTCACCCCAAATGCGACAATTCTGCCTATTGACGAAGCCATCAAGATGGAAATGGGCCTCGTCACTGAAGATGATTTTATCGGTAAAATCAGCATTTTCATGTTGTCTCTCCAATACCCAATTAACGAACTCCCTTCGCTGTCCGTGATCATTTTTTACTAACCTCGTACCTTCTACTAGCAAACAATAACAATTGTTCAAATGTCAAACAATGACACTTCGAATGGCGCCAAATTTAAATCTTGCGTTCTTGTTGCGACACCCTTTACTTTGAGTACTACAATTTTAATCATTCGCCCGCGTTAAAAATATATGGCGAGCATTAGGGACTATATGAATAAAATTTTATAAAAATCCGTTGAAAAACTAAATTTTTTATATCTTTCAAGCAAACAAAGAAACAGAAAATTATTTTACAGAAATTGTCCCTTTTCACCCGGATATAAATAAATGCATAATAATTAATTAGGTATATCTGAGTGTGATTTTTATTTAATTTAATTGATAAACACTCATACGCTACCATTTCAAAAGAAAAGTGCTGTTTTTACTATTTTCCTCCAAAAAAATTTTTGTATAAAAACTTCTCCACGTAAGAGGACCCCAGTGAGCCCAGCTTCCGTTTTTCTTATTTGGGGGCCCTGTGTAACCTAACCTTCTACTAAAAATAAAAAAAAAGTTAACAAAATTGGTACAGCAATACACTTGTGATGCCGTGACCACGGGAAATAGGGATTCATTTTTATGTATATAGATTTTCTATTATGAAAGACTGTCTCCGCACTTCTGACGTGTTTCATCAAAATTTTTTGATGTTCTTATAATTTTGTCTATTCGATATTGTTAACAAACCTCTTTGTAACAACTGAAGGCTACGAAATGCTAGTAAGTAATAAGCATACAAATTATTTTTCTTAACAGCAGGCTGGCGTAATAATATATATTTATATATTCTATGATAAGAAGTAATCAGAATTTTCGTGAACTTCTCTGTAGTATACAAGCTACGTAAAAATTACGAGCTCCTTTATAAATTTGAAAAGAATTGGGTAATTGGGCGAAGTATATCTTTTTTTGAATCAATCTACGTCAATCAATATCCAACGGGAAATACTGGTAGCATTGTTACCAAAAAAATATGTCAAAAGCAATATACCTTGACTCGTGAGAAGAAAACTTATGAAGGAAATAAAAACACATTCGTTTAGGATTAACAGTGGTACTTGTACTTACGGAGTACGTAAAGAGTTTCAATTGACTACCTGCTAGCACACTGCAATGCTAAAATGACTAGTTTATGACATGAAAAACCAAAAAGGGCTTTATACCTTAAGTACTAGTTCAGTAACCAGTTTCTTTTTCCCTAGGATAAATATACAAAATGTGAAAATATGTATTACCTTCTAATGAACTCTAGCATGCTATTGCTTACCATTACTTTGTGGAGCTGTAAATTAAGTTAAACCAAATGGAATCGAAAAGCCAGCTGGCTTCTACAAACATTAAAAATTTAGTTTTCATTAAAAATCTTTAAGCCTTATCAAGCTCTAACTTTACATTAAAAGAGTCTGTATTTCACATCTCTTACTACAGTTTAATGGGTAGAATAATGGCTGGCTTAATAAAAACCGAAATTGCGTTTCTGGTTATGAATTTCAGTACCTGACATCGTTCGAAATTTTAATACAATTTAATTTTAAAAATTAATTCAAAATTGTTATCGTTATTTAATGCCTTAATTCGAACAGTGGCATATTGTTTGCTACTCAGTGCTACTCAAATAAGTAAATGAAGGCCTTCTCTATAGCAGGGATTTAATACAAAGTAATTGTTAATACAAAATACTTATCTTTTAAGAACCTTTAAAGCATTTTCACCAGATTTTTTAATTATAAGGCTCATTAGTGAAGACTGGCTTGTAAGGAAAAGTTGTTTTTTTTTTTTATTTAATTTTTTCCTTTCACCAAATAATGTATTTTATAAGTTAACAAAGCTACATAATCATGCGATTAATTCACATTGAAAATCTGCTTAATTTTATTCTATATAAGACCAACTCAACCTCAGAATCCTAACGGAATTGTGGCCTTAGATACCACCGATGTAAGATAGAAAATATTAGAACCAGCCCACGAAGCTATTTAAAACGTCAGAACATGTACTTAGTGACTGTCCAACTTTAGGGTATAGTAGGGCAAGACTCCTAGAAAGGTAAGAAAGAATAAAAGTGTGAGCTCATTCTTTGGGTAGCGTTAAATGTGGCCTGGTAATAATAATAATAATGAGAGTTTTACATGAACCCTTAGGCCAAATTACGGCATTCGATATCGATCAAAATTTTTATGTAAATTGAACGAGTATTGAAATTTTGATCGTTAGCGAGTGTCATAATTTCATAATTGATCACATTTAAAATACTATTTTATGATTACTTTCAAAGTTGAGAAAAAAAATTGTACCAATTTATCAAAAAAAAAACCTCTCACAGGCAGATCTAACGCTTGAGTTTGATATAGAGACTTGAAGTGGTTTAGAATTAGAATGAGCAGCGGTAACAAGTCACCTGATCACTGTGTCTAAAATAGAGTATTGTGACACTACTCTCAAGTTACAAATCCTTACAGAGTCTAGTGTTCATTAAGAATTCAAAAACTTCTTTAGGTGATTTGTCCGCCCTGGCGAACGGTTTTAGATAATGTTGCCCTAAGTAGCGAAAACGGCTCAAAATGAGATCATTACAGTGCCAAAATATATTTTCTACTGTCTCTTGATCTTACTAATATTTATAACCTTGCAGAGCTCATTTTGCCTAATGTCCTGTGAAGAATCACTAATTCTTGAGCGGGTCAAGCTAAGTAATTCTTTTGTTATCTTTCGTAATCGGAATGTCATATATGTTTTCGCTACCTATTGAAAACAAAAGCTAACATTTAAAAGTTTCTATTAATTTCACCTTAGCTGAGCCCAACACCTTTGCAGCTATTATATATTTATATCGCTAGATATCATTTGTTACTATATATATGTATAACCGTATATGCAAGAAAGACTGCCTGCCAAAAGAAGGAGCTCTTTGTTTTTTTTTTTCTCTTTT
The DNA here is from genome assembly GCA_947397855.1 of Thelaira solivaga. Classification (NCBI taxonomy): domain Eukaryota; kingdom Metazoa; phylum Arthropoda; class Insecta; order Diptera; family Tachinidae; genus Thelaira; species Thelaira solivaga. Next base: position 22,082,678 of record OX377610.1, read on the forward strand.
TTTCAATAAAAATTTAAATATAAACAACAACAAAGCTAATTGCAATGCAAACTGAATTTATAATGAAAATTTAATGCGATAACAGCCACAACTCAACCTCAACTTGAATTGGTGAAATTTCTTAAAAATAACGTACAAATTGTTGGTAAATAAAGTTCATTTTTAAAGAAAGAAAGAAAAAAATTCATAATTTTAACTGAATATTTTATTGAAAATCAAAATTAAAATTCAAACTCAATAAATAAACTCTTTGGCGCACTTCAAAAAATTATTTGTCACATACACACACGAAACGCTAAAACTATTAAATTTTTGCGTTTAATGAATTTAAAATACAAAAACTTTCGTTACTTTTTTTGTTGTCTTGTACAAATGACTTTCTTTCGTTTTGGAAGTTGGAGGGATAAATTGTAATTGCTTGATAAATAAATTTGTTAAATACACTCGTGTGTTGCTGTTGTAAGCCGTAACTATTTTTGGCCAAAAAGTGCGTGTAAACGTGATTGTGTTTTTAGCGTATAAAATAAAAAATTTTGTAACAAAATTTTAATTTTGTTTTGTATGCAAAAGCAATGAATTTGTTTTGCGTTTAAAGAAAAATAGTGTGGAATTGAGTATTATGGCAGTATGTACTTGCATTTAATTAATTATGAATATTTTAATATTTGATTTTATTAAGTTGCATAATAACTTTGTGCTAATTTAAAGAAATGTTAAACGTTATGCAATTTATTACACAAATTAAGTCTTATTTTTGTTAATAAACATTTCAAAAATTTCATCAAATAAATTTACATGATAATGTAATTTTAAATTGTTTTGATTTAGTAACAAAAAATAAGTAATCAAATTATGAATATTCAATTACTTATTTTATATAATTTATAAATTTGCAAACCACTTAAATACACTCAAATAACAATAGTTTAATAAAAACAGAAAAATATATGCACTAGATAAATAAATATTTTAATTAAAAATTAAATTATCTATTTCATTGATTAAATTTTTAATTGCATTTAAAAACTGTCTTTTCCAAAATACACAAAAAAAAATAATCAAAAATTATATATTTTAATTAAAGAAATATATATGTATATCCTGATGAAGCTGCACAATTTGGAGTGAAATATCGATATAAAAATGAATTTTTTAAAAATAAGACCTCAAGCTTAATAAAATAGTCATATTATTTAAAAGAAAAAGGTCAAATAAAACTAACTAATAAAGAACTAACATATTGATTAAATTTATATTTGAAATATGAATATTCTTTAGGAAATTTTCCCATGGAAGGGATTTTTTTTTAATTTTCAGTAATTTTTTTTACAAAAATAGAGAAACTTTAATAATAATAATGATTTTTATCACTGAAAAAAAAAAATTTTTTAAATTCATCAAGTCATGTTTCGAGAATATACCCTATTTCTTCAATGGGATAGGCTACACGATGCAAGCAGTTTGTTTACTTTAATTTAATTTTTCAAATTCGAAATTTCGTCACAAAATTTCATTTAAGTCGCCACTACATTGTTTTTAAATAGACTCTGTGTTTCCAAAAATATATAGTGGAAGTTGTGACGAACAAAATAATTTTCAATATAGAAATTAATTTGTATTGCTGTTTAAGATTCTTATTTACACAATTTTTTCATTGTATTTATATTAATTTTATTAAATAAAAAAATTTAAATTATTCCCAGACACTGGTTTGCTGGATCGACGCTTTCGGAAAAATTACGTTTGTGTTAACAACAAATAACAAGAAATAATTTTTTTTTTGCAAAATTTACATATTTTTCATTTAAAAAAAATGTTAAAAATACATCAAGATAAAAATCGGTTATTATATATGTCATGAGTTCTTAGCAAACGAGAAATACTTTAAAGAAATCGATGCACAACTTTTGACAATTTTTCCATTATCCTGCAAGAGATGCGATCTTATATTATTTCATCTTTTAATAAATTTATTCACATTATTATTTTGTACATATAATTTATAATTATTGTTTTTTTTTTAAATAAAAGATTAAAGTTCTCTTGTTTATTTATTTCTCTTTTTCAACCGACTCTTCACTTCTTCTCTCATCTTCACTTTAAGGTTGTTTATTATTTTACATATGGAACTAAAACACAATTTAATCTTATTACTCAAAGTATCAAAAACATGATGATTAAATTAAAGCCCGGATCATACATGTTCTTCTCCGAAATGACATGTATGTTTCCAGCTAGTATTGATGCGATTCTTGTTCCAGCCACTCCTTAAAACTGAGCTTAATAGAGCTCCAAGTAAGTCCGCAGAATTATTCTAAACTAGTGAATCTATTGGCCCCCCTTTTTCTTGCAAGTTCATCTGCTTTCTCATTTCTACATATCTTCTATGACCTAACACCCATATCACGTGAATTGGCAATGCCAGACCAGTTTTGATCTTAACTACTGTCCAAGTGAATGTTATTTGTAACTCTTTCTAATTCGTCTCTTAAACAGAAGTCTATGAAATGTATTTCGGCTTGAAAAACTGAGTTCTCTTGATCCATACTAACAAATAATTATGACCAAACTCACAGCTAAAACATCCTCAACCGTTTCGAGCCATCTATTTGTAAATGAGACCCTGAAATTATGAATGAAGTTTTATTTGGCCTGGCAGTGATCGCTTAAATTTACAAATTTTGCACTTGTTTCAGCAATTTCTCTAGAAAGAGAACTGCCTAAGCCCTTGCCATAAATGAGAACACAAGTATTACGATTGTGCCTACAAAATTTCAATAATATTGGTGAACGTACATTACCCAAAATAGTATCTGCCCAATTTTTTTACTCGTAATTTGATAAAAAGACAGTTGATTCTTTACACATAATCAGTTTTATTACGAGTGTCGTTGTCGATGACAAGTCACTCATAATTAAATCCAATATTTTATTGGCCCAGAAACATTTTGCAGACTCTAAACTCTAATAAGCTCAGATTTAGAGCTAGGGAATTGTAACAAAATTCAAAAAAAATCTGTTAAAAGTAGCATCGAGTCAAGAATCCATTTTGAATCACCTTGCCAACACAACGAACTAATGAAGTGATCTAAACCCATTCTATAAGATTGATATATCTTAGAAGATCCCTTAACCGAGAAATTTGTGTTCCGAAGTCAGAACAACCGGGCGCTCTCAGAGGAGATCAAAAACTATCTCCTTACTCTCAGGTGCCCTGCAGCTGCGAAAGTTCATGTTGAATTGAATTATGAATTTTTGCCGAGAATTTTTTAAACGAAAAATTTTCTTCAGTGAATTTTGTATGACACAAAAGCATTTTATTTTTAATAGGAAAAAAAGGCAATTATTTTATTTATAATTTAGGTGTAAGAGTGAAATACAGAGTTTTACAGTTAAACGACTATTTTTTTATTTGCTTCCCCTTTCTGAGCCCAAATTGTCTTATTCAATTTCGAATAAAGTAAACCGACATTCTAATTATTCAAAATTTCAATAGAAATTGTTTGATTGTTTTTTTTAAGGGTTACGCGCATATTGTCTTAAGGATATAAGTACTATCTGAGTTACGGTTATAATCTGGACTGGGCAATTTAGTAGCATTTCCTTAAAAAAATTCCTCAAAATAAAAATTACTTTGTATTATAAAACAGATTTAAAGAAAAAAAAATAAATAAAAATGATACCAAAATATAAAATCAACATCAACCAAAATAATAAAACATGAGAAGAATTAAAAATAAGATGACATAAAGAAAACTGCAGAGACCAACCAACAAGCACGAGCGACTCAACTAACAAAGAAAAAGAAAATCACATGCATGAATTAAAATGATATTTTTTTTAACAATTTAGTTACTTTGAGTACTTGCTTGCAAAAAGGCAATTGACTCTCTTTTTGAGACAATTTCTTAAAGAAATATCAAGCACAAACACTTTTATTAATATTTGGCTAATGCAGCTGCTGGTAAGCAAATGCTCATGTGAGTAAGCGATTTAAAATGTTAAAGATTACTGGTGGAATGGTGTTGTTGTTGCATTTTTTTTATTGTTTTGGTTTATGTCTGTCATTTCAATTGGCCGGCCACACACATACACTGTCACTACAAATTTGTTGGTATTGAAATCGATTGATTTGGTTTTTAAACGCTTTTGTATTTTAGATTTTATGCATACACAATGTTTTTTGGTTAATGCTTAGTATAAAAAACGTGAACAATAGAAATTTAATTATTATTTGCAATTGTAAATTCACACAGACCACTAGCACGGGTCTTGAAGTTTGAACAGGAAGATAGAGTAGAGGGATTCGTAAGAAACAAACAAATAATGGTTTCATCTAAACACTTAATCCTCATTGCCCTAATGGGTCTCTCAAGCGTGTGTTATGCCATCAACATAGAAAGCTTACTCAATGAAGAAAATGCCAAATGTGAAAGTGGCACTGACAGCATGGCTTGCGTGAAAGTGAAAGCTATGAGATTTTTGGATACAGTTCTAACCAAAGAAGATTTTAAGGTGAGTGGACGGGAGATAACAACTAGTTTCGTTTAATTTATTGTGGCTCACTTTCCAGATTTCCAATGTAGAGGTGAAATCAAATGGTTATAAAGCACCCACATCACTTGACAGTAGATCAAATAATGGTGACTTTTTTGATGTTATTGAAAACTATATACAAGGTCACGATGTTACCATGGACTTGCCTATTGCAGATGCCAAAGTCACTGTCTCATCCCGTAATTTGAATAACGATGAATTAAGTCTGAATGTCAAATTTGCGGGTGACGGTGTTGTCGAAGGCAAGGGTAAGAAGGGAAATTTCTTCAAAAAGGGTGTGTTGCATGCTACAATTTGTAACTTAATAAACTAACACATTTAATCACTAATACCTTAACTTTTATTCTCGTTCTTTATCATCTTCCTCATCCATTTGCTTATCATTTCACTTCATTTTAAAGGAAAGAAACATCGTTTGCGTAAAATGGCCATGCCCATTATGGTATTGATCTTGCTGAAGGCCATCACTATTATACCCATGGCTATTGGTATCTTGAAGATAAAAGCTTTAAATGCTTTGGGTTTGGGCTTCTTCTCTTTCATTGTCTCGGTTGGTTTGGCCATATTCCAATTATGCAAAAAGGTTAGTTCAATTAAAATTTAACAAGCAACAAACAATATTTATTTGTAGGCTACGGTGGGATGTTAAAAAAAAGGAGGAGAACTAAAGCAGAAAATTCTAAGCGGCGAATTAGCGTTAAAACATAAGTGAGATTTTGTATTTACATATAAACGTTATTTAAGACATACCAAAGACTAAAGCTTACATTAAGGGTAAGATTTGCTTGCTAAATTCCTACATCCCACCTTTCAAAATGAGCCTGAAAATTTACATCAAAATTATACTCTCCTAAATGTTTTGACGCTCATTTGTCCACCATCACTCCTGGTCTATTTTTCTTTCTCTCTTTTATTTTCACCACCTTAACCACCTTCTTTGTTTCCTTGTGCCAAGAAATGAAATAAATTAGAAAAAAAAACAATAAGTTTGTTGAAAGTTTTTTTTTTTGCAAATGAAAAGGAAAATTTAGTTTTTAAGGAAAAAAGTTTTCTTTTGCATCTTTTTAAAAAAAACTGTCATACTAACAAACTTGAGTTTTATGAAAACGTTTTGTAAGACCTTGTAAATAGTATTTTTAAAATGAATTCAATATAATTTCTGTCATTTCCAGATTGCCACTGAACATCATCACTCTGCCCATATTACCTCCCATGGACCTTGGGATGGTCGTTCTGTTAGTTCTATTGCCAGCATAGAACAAATTGAACCAAATCCTTCTGCCCACAACTTGGCATACAGTGCTTACAATTAATTAAATTTTAAAAATATACCAAAAACTGCATAAAGTCCTTTACCTTCCTTATCCTTTTCATGCCTTCACCCCTTTTCCTTATCACCTTAAACATACAAATATGCTACAGCAAGGAAAGAAAAACAAACAAACTTCAAAGAATATATCTGAAGGATTCTTTAAAAAACAACGAAACCTCTAACAAAAACAGCTAAATGTGCAAGTTATCAACAGAACGCTAAAAGAAAATAGTTTCAGTTTAATAATTATTTTATATTTAGTCCTGGTCAATTCCAAAGAATAGATTTTCTATAATTTTTATTTATAGAAAATGTGAAGTTTTTAATATGAAATTTTGTTTACACTAAGTCGAATTTAATTTATTTATTTTGTAAATTTTAATAATTTATTTATAGAAAAAAATGGTAATAAAATAATTTACTTTATTAAAAAAAACAAAAATCAAATTTTTTTGCAAAGTAACGCTGCTGCTTAGACTTTTTCGAAATGCTAAGCGTGAATTTACATTCTGTTTCTGCAGTAGTGGAAATAAAAACGCTTGTCAACTATGACAGCAGTTACATAATGTTTTATTTCATGAAAAATATTATTAAATTAAATGAAAAAAATTAAATTAAATTTATTGTTGTTAAATTGGAACTCGTGCCAGAAATCCGCAAATTTTTTTTAACAAAAAATTAAAATTAAATTACAAAAAATAGCAAATTTTTTTGCCAGTAACATGTAGTCAAACGTACACTGAAAGAATTTTGTTCACATATCCAATGAAAAAATTCATTATTTTTCAACCAATGACACGCTTCATTAGATCAATGAAAACTTTCATAAAATATATGAAACGTGTTCATTATACATATGAATTTTAAAAATGTCTTTCAACTGCAGATGTCGCGGTTCAACCCCCCGGTTAGGGACACAACAATTTTTTTTAATTTTATTTTTTTTTTTTTAATTTTGAACGCAATTCATATTTTGATAAGTTTACTTTTCGTTTGAATTATTTTCAAATTTTATTTGACTCTGACAGGATTCGAACTTGGGAGACATGCAATTAAGAAATTTTAACTCACCACTCAACCACTTCAGCTCAGTTGAATTAAGTTTTTGTTTTATAGTTACTTTATTTATAGAGAAAAAATTCTAATGAAACTTATTCATTCTCACAATGAAATAATCGTTTCATTATATTAATGAATCATAATTCTTTCAGTGTAATATTTATATAGAATGAATTGGTGTATATTTTACTAGCATATCACTTCATCTACTGCTGCTACTTCGTTAGCAGAGTGTCGTATTTTTCCTTTTATAAATTCTTGTTTTGCTGGAAACGATTTAATCTCAGTTCCAGTTGCCCCAATAAGAAATTACTAATGACTAAAATAAGAGATACTAATAAACTCTTGGTGATCCTGTAGCTTAGTGCGCATTGCTATAACCTATCAATCTGGGGCTGTTAATAAAAATAAAATTAATAAAAATTAAATTAAATCGAAAAGTATACTTAAAATATGTAAAAGAAGTAAAACTTTTCGCTTTCTTAATTTTTCGCTTTACTCAAGAGCATTTGAGTTCAGTCCCATAGTTCTATTAATATTGAAAAATCAAAAAGTACAATTAAAATCAATAAAAATTAACATATTGTCACTTTTACGATTTCTTATTATTTCGTTCACAAGCATATAATCCTACAGTCCACTCAAAAGGCTTAAGCATCAAAGGATTAATCGTATTTCTGGCTTTTGCTGTGACCTTGAAGTTTAAATAATTAAAAACTTTTAAATGGATTTGAGGTATTATTGACATATCTTCTTATGGCTGTGACCGTAATATATATATCAATTAAGATTACTTGGGCAAAGGTTTAATTTAAAATAATTATATATTAAGAGATTTAGAAACAATAAAGTAGGGAATTATTTAGTTTTTAACTTGGGCTAACAATTATATTTATGATTTTACAGTGAACAAACAAACAATAATAAATGTTTAATTAATTATTTTTAATGTTTTACATATTTTTTTAATTTAATTACTAAACACTCAAAGGGCAACAGTGATTTTGGTCTAACTTTAAAATTAAAATATTATAACAAGATAATGAATGCGTTAACTCAGTTATGCTAACGTAAAGGCCTAAAAACTTAATTCATGAAAAAACAATTAAATTAAGCAGAGCATTTTGATAAAACAATTAAAATAAAATATTTGAAAGAAGAATTTAAGCATTAAAAGCATAGAAGTGGTTCGTTCGGAAGTTACTTTGGATTATTTTGAAATTTCCATATACCCCAGTGCTGTTGTTCTAAGTGTTTTAAGCAACTTCCCAATGAACCTATAAAGATTGTGGAATAAGACACATATCATTTTAAAGGGAAGACTGTCTACATTTGTAATCTACCGCCCAAATACTCAAAAATTACTTTGAACTTTTTAAAATTTTTTTTTTTAAATTTCCATATACCCCAGTTTTGTTGTTCTAAAGGATTTTGGCAGTTTCCGTTTTGCATCATAAAATAAAAACTACGAATGTTAAAACACTTCCAGAAAGTTTAGAATTTAAGAGTTTTCATGGGAAAAATCGGGAATAGTACCTCGGCAAAGTGGGGAATGGTGAAAAGTTTCAAAGCAACAGCACTGGGGTAGATGGAAATTTCAAAAAAATATTTTAAAAATAGTCCAAAGTAAATTCTGAGTATTTGGGCCGTAGATTACAAATCTAGACGACCTCCGCTAAGCTACTACTAAAAATACATTTTAAAGTATTTATTTACGAATACTAAAAAACGTAAGGGTATGTTAAAACACATTAAACTTCACTCACTTAATTTTTTCTATGTTTTTTATATTTTAGAAGAATGTGGAAAGGGAAAAATATTAATATTTCGCTAAGACTCGGCACAGCCGAATTTAACTTGTTTATTTTAATTTCTTCATTATCTTGTATTAGTGTTTTGTAGTAGACAGAAATGGGTAGCGCTATCTGTCTCATTCTTCCATTAAGTCGATTTAAGCATAAATTAACTCAATGACTTAATCGTGCTTGAAGGATGGTAAGATGGTGCATTCCACATTCCTGGAAATTTATTAAAACACTCTAAAGGCTTTTATTACAACAAAAAATTATGTTGATCGCATTATTATCGTATGTGTTACATAATTATAAAAAAATTAATTAATTCAACAAATGAAAAATAATATTTGGTTCATTTTTTATCTCTGTTTTTTTGCCAATTTCCGTTTCATTTATACCAAAATTGAAAATTAAAATTCATGCCATGGAGCAACGTATAAAAAGTAAACAGTTGTGAAAGCATGTGCCTGAATATCGTTACAGAAAATGCAAAAAATCTTATAAAGTTTTTAGCAAAAAAAAAATAGAATCACGTAACTAAAAACTTAGTTATGTAACTAGCACAAAGCTTTAAAGAAAATTGTACTCGTATAAGGTTAAATGTATCAGAAATATTATATATTAAAATATGTGATTTATTGAAGCAGCTTTTAAACGTTGAAAAATTTCGCTGGAATTTCGGCATTATTAAAAATGCTGGGTAAAAGAGAGTAAGAAAATAAAATATCTAATAAAATTACGAGAACGTAAAAAACCAAATTTCAAATGCGAAAAAGAATCTTGGAATGGCTAAGCAATGCTGAATGGCTGTTATTATAAAAAAAGAATTGCAAAATAATATATTTTTATTAAAGAGCTCTTCCATTTAGGACTTTTAAATGTTAAGCAATTAATTCCCTTATTAATTCGAAAATTAACTGTAGCCGCTTCAGTATTAAAATTTGTCATAAATTATTAGTTTTTCACACCCCACACATAATAAATTTTAATTATAGAATCTTTATGAATTTATGAATAAATTTTTAATTATTTTAAATAGGGAACAACTTTCGTATGAAGCAATCGGTCTGCTAGTCTGTATATAAAACAGAAAATATATACGAGGTCTTTTCAAAAAATAAGGTGAATTTTCAAATTTCTCGGGCTACGTACATTCGATTATCGATTTTTTTATTTTGTTATGTTGGTACACTCGTCTCGAATATCTGTTCACAGATGCATTAAAGTTAGAAGTGTTTTGGGTGTTCGGCGATTTTCTGCTGTCGAAAAACATGGATCAAAGAGTTTGCATTAAATTTTGTGTGAAAAATGGAATCAAGTGCTCCAAAACACTTGAAATGTGAGTCTACTTTAAGCCAAAAAAATGTTTACAAGTGGTACAAGCTTTTCACAGAAGGTCGAGAAGATGTGAATGACGATGCTCGCCCTGAACGCCCCAGCACATCAACAACCGATGAAAATGTTGAGGAAGTGAAGAAAATTGTTATGAAGAATCGTCGAATCCCTATTAGAGAAGTTGCTAAGGATGTCAGCATATCGGTTTGCTCATGCCATGCAATTTTTTCGGAAATGTTGGGCATAAAGCGTGTGGCAGCGAAGTTTGTTCCAAAATTGCTGAATTTGCACCAAAAAAATTGTCTTTTTGTCGTAATTTTTTTGACCAAAAACAAAAGCGTAATCATGCCTCAGCCACCGTGCTTGGCCCCCTTCGACTTTTTCCTGTTCCCAAGATTGAAGAGACCCATGAAAGAACGGCGTTTTGAGAATATTGAGGAGATACAAATCGAATTGCTGAGAGAGCTCAAGAGCATAGCAAAAAGTGCATATCAGAACTGCTTCGAGGATTGCAAAAAAAACGCTGGCACAAGTGTATTATATCTGAGGGGACCTACTTTCAAGGGGACTAAATAGAAATTTATGAATAAATATTTTTTGAGAAAATTAAAATTCACCTTACTTTTTGAACAGACCTCGTATTTTTTTTCTGAACATTAATCCTATTATCTCAAAAAAAATTTTATAAAGTCAAGGTTACAGAAAATTTTTTTATACATTTTACTCTAAAGTCCACTCCAATTTTTTTTTTTTTTTTGATAAACTGATAAGTATTGCCATATAAATTTTCTAAAAATAAAGACATAAAATTTTCACAAACTTTAAATTAGAATTCACAAGTTTAACTAAGGATTTGGAGTAGCGCCCCTTCGTTACTTATTGTGCTAAATAAACAATAACTTATGAGAATAGCAAGAGAAAAATTTATAAATTTAACAAAAACAAAACAATTGGCATAAGCACAAAGAAGGATTAATATTTTATTTTTACAAACATTTTTAATACGATTTAAAGTATTCTTTTTAACAAAACTTATTGTAGTAGTTAACTTTAAATTTTCTACCAACAGTCCTCGTATTACTGGCTACTTCATGACCATTGTACAAGAGAAAAAAGTCAGGAATATTTCATCAAAGCAGAAGAAGCATTTTTGCGTGAAAGAAGAAAACATTTAACCTAAAAATTTCTGGAGATATTTTTTTTTGTTTACTGAAGGACAATTCAAAAAAATTTATGCCGACACTTAGACCTGTGAAGTAGAAGTTCTTTATCTTTATGAATATGTGAACCTGACTTTAAAACACCCCAACACTGAAAGAAAAATGTGGCATAAATCTAATGAAACGATTTCATTAAAATTTTTCATTGATATTGAATAAATATATTTTCAATGTATTAATGACATTATTACATTAAATGAAAGAATATTTCATTAAATAAATGAATAGTTCATTGAAATATATGAATATTGGATGACAAATAATGAATTGTCTTTGGATTAATGACAACATTCATAGGAAATATAAACAAAATTCTTCCAGTGAATAACTATTTAATTTGTATTCCTAACTTTTAGTATTTTTTTGTTTTAGTTGAGGCCATTTACATTTTTCCTGAAGTTATGTATATAAATACAAATATGAATGTCTATATAAATAGTAACAGTTTTTATTTCTATATACATAGAGTTTTTAACAATATTTAATCACATTTTACATTTCCTCGCAATTGCAACAATAATTTCATTTAATGTTTGATTTAAAAAAACAATCATACTTTTATTTACTTGTTTCATTTTTTTAACAAAAAATAGACAACATTTGATTACATAAAATTAATAGTTATTTGCACACGACACGCATTTATTTCAAGCATATTTTAAATTTAATCAAAACAATTCAGACAAACAGAAATATGAAAATCAATGCAGAAACAGAAATACACAAACAAAGAAAAAATTCAGCAAATTAAACGAAATATATCTGTGGCAATAACGAAAAGTAGCTTATGGCTTATAAAATCATTTTATAAGACCACAAGCTTAGAAGCCTTAAAAGTTTATCTTATAAAAATATTTCGATTCTAGCAAACGTTTTCCTTGTCATTTCGTTAATTGTGGAATATATCAACCCACCATCCTTGAGCCACACTAATAAAGTGTTTGAGCTAATTGCAACAACAAGTCAATTTCTTCTTAAGGCGACATAAGCGATTTCTTTAAAATTTGATAAACATATTAAAAAAATATGAAAGAAATCTTATTATTTACTCCACTTTAATTCCTTTATCATAAAGAGTGATTTTTTTGCTATTATCTTTTTGGCAACACTAGTTTTGACAGCTCACGCACGTTTTGTATCTTGTGTCACTGTCAAACATCTTCAGTTTGGTCTATAATTTAATCATGAATCGTCTTACAAACGAACAACGCTTGCAAATTATTGAATTTTATTACCAAAATGCGTGCTCTGTTAAGAAAGTTCATCGCGCGCTTCTTCCATTTTATGGTCAGTTTAATCGACCTACTGAGGCTTCTATTCGGGCTATTGTAACAAAATTTCGCACCAAATTTACATTGTTGGACATTAAACCACCAACACGCTTACGTAGAGTGCGAACTGAAGAAAATATCGCAGCCGTATCGGCCAGTGTTGGTGATGACCGTGAATTATCGATTCGGCGCCGTTCGCAGCAATTGGGCCTCTGTTACTCCACTACGTGGAAAATTTTGCGGAAGGATTTGGGTGTGAAGCCTTATAAGATACAACTGGTGCAAGAATTGAAGCCAAACGACCTACCACAACGCCAAATTTTTGGTGAATGGGCTCTTGAAAAGTTAGATGAAGATCCACTTTTTTATCGAAGAATTGTGTTCAGCGACGAGGCTCATTTCTGGTTGAATGGATACGTGAACAAGCAAAACTGCCGTATTTGGAGTGAAGAGCAGCCAGAAGCATTGCAAGAGCTACCAATGCATCCACAAAAAACAACCGTTTGGTGCGGATTATGGGCTGGCGGCATCATTGGGCCGTATTTCTTCAAAGATGATGCGAATCACAACGTTACTGTGAATGGTGAGCGCTACCGTGCGATGATAACAAACTTTTTTCTGCCCAAAATGGAAGAGCTTGACTTGCATGACATGTGGTTTCAACAAGACGGTGCCACATGCCACACAGCACGCGAAACAATGGACCAATTGAGAGGCGAGTTCGGTGAACAGTTTATTTCACGCTTGGGACCAGTCAATTGGCCGCCCAGATCGTGCGATTTAACGCCTCTAGACTATTTTTTGTGGGGCTATGTTAAGGCTAATGTCTATAGGGACAAGCCCGCTTCGATTGACGCACTGGAAGCCAACATTGCCAACATTATTCGTGAGATACCGGCCGAAATGTTGGAAAGAGTATGCCAAAATTGGACTAAGCGGATGGACCATTTGAGGCGCAGCCGCGGCCAACATTTGCATGAAATAATCTTCAAACATTAAATTATATCGACCCAACTATCGATCCAAATAAATATTTCATGCATTTTTCTGAATTTTATGTGTTTTTTTTTTTAAATTTCCGATAGTTCTTATAAAATCACCTTTTAGTTTACAACTCAACACTACTTTAAAAACTACATTCTTTTTGTATAATTACAGGTGACAACTTTGTGTTAGTGGGGTTGACAAATAAATAAAAAATTACGGCTTATCAATAGCAGTAGAGTAAACCAGCATAGGAGGATGTTAAATGACGTTACACAAAAAAGTGATATTAATTTTAGCACTGCATGAAAGTATTTGGTTGTGATTAATGCGCTAAATTAAAACAAGAATGCTTCATTGTCGTACCTCTCTTACTGCCACTGATCCTTTAAAGAAAATTTCAATTGTATTAATTTGTAAACATTTAATTGTTTAAATTTTTAACACTAGGATTTTTAGATTACTTCTAACTTGCTGCGTGATTGCTAAAAAAATAAACTAGAAACATTATAAACATTCTGTATGTGTAGGAGTATGACAGCAAATTAACGTTAAAACCGTGATATCATTTACTTTAGTTGAAAAATCCTTTTCCGTTTCCAAAAGAAACTAAAATTTAATTTTAAAATGAAATGCGTTTAAATACTTAATAATTCGGAACTTAGAAATATAACAAACTTCTAATTACTGAGTGTGGTAAAGGGAATTTAAAAAAAGAACACCTGTATGGGCGTGTTGAAAGTTTACGTTGGACTGTTTTCTTTGTTTTCAAATTTCTTTATGAATAAACGTAATTAACCCTGTGAATCTGTCATTTTTGATACATGAAATACTCAGCAAACTTGTTTAAAACACCGAGAGATATATTTTTGTGGAACCCTCTAACTCTTCAGTGAATTGAACTCTTTTGTAACTTATTAAAAACGGCTTGAAAAAGAGGAAGTTAAAGGGTTAAAATATTTAAAAAAATTTTTTTAGTAAAATGCTAAAAGTTCTTGAATACAACAACATTAAAAATTTCAATTTAAATGCAGAAAAAATCAAAACTTAAAATGTGTTTAAGGAAATTATTTAGAGCTGCCCTAAAAATATTCCACAAAAGTGAGTTTCATACAAGAGAAATGTTTTACCCTAAATTTGTAATAATTATTAATACTTTTTATTTTTGTTTATATCTTGTTTAGAATTAACCTACTAAATATATTCAAACAATTTCACTTTCATATTTTGCAACATACAATTGCACTTAAAAAAGATTTAATTATTTTTTAATCATAACCCATTTACATACTAACGAAATTCTACCATTCTTGCTTACACACCAAAAATAAAACTGTTCGGCAATAAAGCACAAGTATGCGCTACTTAATGCAACTAGAAACTCAACAAAATTGTATGAGTACAAATTCAAAATTCTTTTTATTTTTGGGAAACGCAAGAAATGCCAAATTATTAGCGCAAAATCAAATGATCCTGTTTCTAATATTCTGTTTTGCTCCACATTGTGTTCAAAAACAATTAAACAAGTGGCCGCATGGAAGAATTCACTCATCAGCTGTCATATAACAAACTGTCAAAATTAGGAAAACTTTGCTTTAAAAATTTTAACAAATTATATAAAAATAAATTGTGATTTTGTTATTATTTTCTGGTTCCGATTACCGGTATAAATTTGCTATATACACTTACACTTACCTACAATTTTACTGCTTATTCAGACCCATTTGTACTATGAAACGATACAAAATTCTGAATCAAAAAGTGTCTTTGACCTCATCTCCACCACTGCAACCTACATGCATAAAACGTAATTAGAACGTAATACAATATTTAGAGTGCTTAGAGCAGAGATTCCCTAACTATTTTTTGTAAGATTTGCCACTTTTCAAAATTGACTGATACCACAGATCTGACAATTTCCTTTAAAAATCGTATATCTATAATGTGTGTCAGTTATTTTGGTCAAGCTTATCCACTTGTTGAGTTTTAAAAGTACAACAATGGAGCTTCCAACTAAAATATTAGATATTCTAAGAACAAGTTAGTGCACATGTAACACAACTTATGTGGTTTGCTGAGCTTGATTCGGTCGGGAATGCACATGGTTACGAAATTTATGATTTCACAAAAACATGTTCTGAGTAAAATTCACGAGTACATTTTCTGGATAAAAACTATACAGTTTCAGAATCTCCAATCTGTGTTCATTTTCGAAATAAAAACTATTTAGTTCTGAAATTTACACTCTAGTAGTTTTCGATTTTATTTGTTTTTATAAAATAATTTTCTTTTTTTATAATTTATACGAAATCATTGAAAATACTTCAATTATGTTAACTTAACAGAGCTCCGTTAACATGTTACAGAATTAAAAAAGTAGTTCAATTTTCGGAGATTAACTTCACTGGCTTAAAAAAATTTTTAACTGTAATTAATTAATTTAAAATGCCAATTTGGCACCTAAAAATTTTCTAATAAAATATAAAAGTTTTGTATATGCGATCTTCATACTCATAGAGTAAAGGACCGTGAAAGGTCTGGTAAAAACATCTAGTAGATAAATCAGCCAGATACCGACTTCAGCGCCACTTCCTAGATGGATTTGTGACGATAAGCCTTCTATCCGTAAGCCAAAGGCATACACAGAAATTCAATTAAATCAGTCCAGCCATTCAAGAAGAGTCAAACACAAGTACAGTCGAATTTTATATGTTAAGATAAAGGAAATGTGTTAGCTAAAATACTGGTAACCTGAGCAAATTATTATTTATGGGGCTTTACTACTCAGTGTATTCGTATGTATGCCACGGGGTGGATTAGAGGCCTTCATCAATCCACGACGTTGTCTTGTCGAGTATCTAATTGATGGCCTTTGGGCGCCATGCAAACCAAACCACTGTTTTACTCTCCAATTAGTTTATTTGACACCAATAAAAAAGAAAAAGCGGTGACCTTGTGAATCAGGAGATATATTTTTACAAGCTTACAAACATATCTTACATTAATGACACAATAGCGACTGTAAGGTGTATGCAACACGTACCTACATAT
The DNA here is from genome assembly GCA_947397855.1 of Thelaira solivaga. Lineage (NCBI taxonomy): Eukaryota > Metazoa > Arthropoda > Insecta > Diptera > Tachinidae > Thelaira > Thelaira solivaga. The sequence goes on from OX377610.1 coordinate 22,099,263, forward strand.
TTGTGTGTGCGATTTGGAATTTGAAAAAAATTAAAGGCGAAAAATATTTAATGCGTAGCGTATAGTTTCTCTCTCCCGCACTCTTCCGCGCCGCGCCTCGTGCGCATGCGTCAAAGGTTTTAACCACTTACGAGTAAAGTAATGAAAGTTGTATAACAAATATGGTGAATTAGAATGAAATTAAAATTCAAAATGGTGTGTGTGTGTGTGTGTTGGGGAAAGAGAAGGAAATTAGTACATAATTGTGTTTACTTTGTTTGCTTATTTGATTTGCAGGCAGAAAAACTGAATTAAATTTATGATGAAAAAGGAAATTGAAAATTGAATTTCGAAAACAAAACAAAATTCTTTAAAGTAAAATAAAAAATAGTTGGCTTAACTAAAAGGGAAAGAGGAAAAGAGAAACGTTATGTTTGGTCTTTCTGGCACCCACTTTTAACAAAAACAAATTTCCAAAAAAAAAATTAAATTTTTTAACGTTTAAATTTGAAATTGTTGTGGTTTTACTGACTTAAGAGAGCATGAACTCGTATAATGGTTGCAGTTTGGCAGAATGTGTTTTCGTTTTAATGCTTATGTTTGTACGAGTATGTGCTGTGGCCTGTCCGTCTTAAGCTTTTGTATGTGTAGGTATTTTAGCTTATTTATGGTATTTAATATTGTCACTTGTAATTGAACATTGTAAGAGTTTTAGCTATTGAATACTAATTTATTAAATTTATTAACAAAAACAAACAGAAACCTCAACATTGTAAAATCAAAAGTCTGTTTTTTTTTTCTTTTTTGGACAAGCAGTGTGACAACTTTAAGTGCGAGTTGAATGTTTATAGCGGTTCAGAGTGAAAAAAGTCGACATTTAACGCAAGCAAGCGTGAGAGTGCGTACACTCCTACATACTTAAGCTTTTTGTTTTCTTTTTTGGGTTTGAAATGCAATTGCTGGGGGAAGTTGTCGCAAAACATGGTCGCTGGTTATGATGAAATCAATTGAAATAGATGGGCTGTCGCTTTTTACTTGATAGTGAATTTGATAAGTAAATTTTGTTGTTATAGGTGGAGTGGTGGTGGTGGTGGTGGTGATTGGGGTTTTCAATTTTTGGCATACAATTGAGTTAAGGCTCGAAAGAAAGCTTAACAGTTTAGGCCATTACCAAAAATTTTATAAACAATTTTTGTTTCATTCATTTTTATTATTTAAATTATAACATTTTTATTGTTGTTTCTGTTGCTGCTTCTTGTTTTTAATAATTCCACCCAACATTCCCAATAGACATAAAAATATTACAAAAACAAAAGAACTTTAGAGTCAGTTATTAGGACGGTTTAGTCAATTGTGTTACATTACGAAAAGTAAAATTTTTTTTCTGTTTTTTTTTTTTTTTTTTTTTTTAATTAATTTCCAAATTGGTCGTTTGGCTTTAACACTCTCGATCAAAATTATTTGAATGTGTTTGTTTGGGTTATTTCTTTTACTTGAGTGGTTGTGTGCATGTGTGCATATGGGGTATATGGTGACGTTTTATTGTATGGGGGAGCGGCAGTATAAAATCATCAGTATTTGTTGAAATTGATATCATTGTTTTCATATCAATTCCATTGTGAACACCAGTAGCACAATACAGTTTAAGGAATAAAAACTGGTTTCAATTGTTTAAAAATTTTTATTAAAAATGGCTTTTCGTTTTTCATCCTTTTTGGCCATAGGCTGTTTGCTGGTGGCTGTTACGGTGCCCTTAAATGCTGCCGTCATTGATAATGCTGTGGCAGAACCACGCATACACAGCTCCGATGAACTCATCTCAAATATTGTGGATAATTGTTTCAACAGCAATGCCATGCATTGTTTAAAAGAGAAAGTGTTGACCTATTTGGATACTGTAACTGGTGTTCAGGAAGATGTTAGTGGGCGTGCATTTAATGATGATGTCATTGATAAGGTGATTACTGATCGTGTTGCTCGTATTGTCAACACAAATGAAATTCGTGTACAATTGCCCGAAACTGTATTTGCTAACTCTGTATTGTCCTATCGTGCTGATCGTGGTTTTGATTTGGAAATTCCCCAAAATGAAGGTGTGTATGAAATTTAGTTTTTATCTCACTTTTTTTAATTAATTTTTTTTCCTTTTAGCCCGTGGTGAAAAGAAGAAGGATAAACTTTTCTTGCCTTTGTTGTTGCTCATGAAACTCAAATTGAAGGTTGTATTGCCCATCTTAATGTCTTTGATTGGACTTAAAGCATTCAAGGCTTTGATTTTGTCTAAAATCGCTATAAAATTGGTTTTGGGTTTCCTTATCTACAATTTGATACAAAAATTGGGTGCCATGAAAATGACCATGGTGCCATTGCAAGCCGTACCTGGTGCTGAATACGGAGTACCCAGCTCAACTGCCTCTTCTTATGATCCCAGCAGCTGGGAACCTATGAGTGGTGGTCCTTATGCACGTTCTGATGCCCAATATATGGCCTACAATTCTTATCATCCCAGCAGCAGCTCTTCATACTCCGGCTCCAGTAGCGCTGGCTCTCCCAGCAGCTACAGCAGCTCTTCTTAAAACCAGAAACCCTTCCCCTACCTACCACCACTATCATTATCCTAAGTGGAAAAGTGAAAGTTGAAGATTTACTTTAAAATCTTTAGTTAGCTTTCTCCACTTTTAGATTAATCACTAAGTGGTTGCAAAGAAACTACTTTGTGCCCGCCATTTCGATAGTTAAACCAGGACAATTCTAGAAACCAAAACGTGTGCTTAACAAGCACAAAAAGCTAATTTTAAATTATGGAAAAAGTAGATAAATTGAAGTGTTTATATATTTTTTTCATTAGTTGTTAAAAAAAACCAGAAAAAACTCTCTCTTGAAAAAGGAGAGGCCATGCAAGTCATTATTTTCAGTTTTTCTAGTCTACATTTCTATCAACCAACACCTTTCTGTTTCCAGCTTTTCTTTATTTCTTTTCTTCTTTTAATGCCCTTTTCATTTCTAAGACTGCCTTTTAATTTTTACGATTTCCGCTTTCTAATTTTATATCATCGCGACCAAATAACATCCCAAAAGCCAAAAAACAAAAGAACAAATTTAAGTTAATATTTATTTAATTTATTAAAAATGCAATTTAAAAAAATAAAAAAAAACAAAAAAATAAATACGAAATATTTAAAGAAAAATTATTAACTTGTTTTTTAATTAAAAAAAATTAATTAATGAATTTGATAGCAAAAAAAAAATATAACACACAAAAAAAAATTATGGGAAACCTTTAATTTTCTGGAAAAAAGTCTAAAATTTTTTAAAGCAAAAATAAATCAGAAAATTTCTTAAGCAGCCTACACAACCACCTGAACTACTCAGAAAAATTAGTGCTTGACTGGAAGCATTTTTATGAAGGAGACAACAAATCGAAATCACTTGCAATTGCGCATTTAGAATACATGATTTAGAAGCCCTAGCTTTTGCTTCCAGAAAATGCTTTTTTTATGCATTCTAAAAAGCATTAAATTGATGTTCTATAAAAAAAATATCAGAAACTACACCTAATTCTCTTTTAACACGAATTTGATTTAACACGAGTTAAAAAAAAAAATTCTCTTTTTACATGAATTGCTTTATTTTAACATGATTTTTATTGTTCTAGAAATTTTTCTTGAATCTCATAGCAGCATGAGACTCCCTGAATTACGGATTTTTTACCCAATTTAGTTGAATTTTTGAGAATTCAATTAATGAATTAAATTTTTAGCACGAAATAAATGAAATGAACTCTAACAAGAATTATTTAATATTGTTTACACCTAATTCTCTTTTTACACGAATATTTTTGGAATTAAATGTACTTAATTTTTTTATTTAATTCAGGGATTGGGCTCTGCATTTAAGAAGCATTAACTCGTCACTCAATCACTTCAGCCCCAAAACTCTGTAAAATATGAAAGGTTGAGTGTTTGTTTTATTTTCACTTTCTACAAATACTACGTGTGCGAAATGTATGTGTTTCTTGAACTCTCGCTTACGGTAGTGCTGCTTGGAATCAGTAAATTTCCTTTTGAAACTGCTTTGCTCAGGGGATATAATTTTGTAAATTTAATTTTTACATTGTGTTTATTCAAAGATGCTCTCGTTTATCATAAAGAGAGCATTTAAAAAGGCTTCTCTAAAACTATGACTTTTTTAATGCTTCCACGGAAGCACAAAAACGAACCATTGCCTTATGCTATTGCATTCCAAAATGCAATACATTGCTTCAAGTCTTCGCTTTGCAGAGTAAGAGCCGCATTCACCATCTTTTCTTAACTGCAGATAATAATTTAGTTAACACTGTTATAATTGTTTAAACCGCAGTCATTAGTTAACTAAAGATCATGAATCTGACTTAAGACTGAAACTTTTTGGTGCTGCAAGTATGAAAAACCATAATTTTAAATGACAACAAAGCTGCAGTAGAAAATTTTTTTAGCAACAACTAATGTACCCTAAATGAAAGAAGCGTTACTCAGTTAGAAGGTAGAAGGCTAAGGCTGTTATGCAAAATTATTAATAAATGCCTGAAGTAGAAATTATGAGGAATTTTAATACAAATCTGTCCCTTTAAATTTCCCTTAAAATAAAAGTCTAAATTGTAAACAAATTAAAAACTACAAATGCTCTTAATTGCGAATGAGCCTATTATTTTATGACCCCAGATCATTTTAGTTAATATTTAAACCATGTATGCTTAAAATCAATTAAAGCTTTTCTAACTAAAAAAAAAAAAAGCTAATTGATAATAAAACTTTTAATTTAAGCTCATTTTTATATTAAGATAAATTTATAGATAAAAACCGTTTATAGTTTTGTTATTTAAGTATAAATAAAAACTGATCAATTAAGATTTCAGTGAATATTTAACATTTAAGCTATAAAGTTCTCATAAAAATAAAATAATAACAAACAACAACAATAAGATCATTAAAAAAAGAAGAAGGAAAAAACAAGTATCAGTTGAAAAATAAAAACAAAATGACCTTTAAAGTGGTATTTGCCTTATATTTACTTGGCTGGGGAATAAAGACCACTAGGGCTGAAGATTCTGCTATTACAAAATTTATGAAACATTTGGAAGTTATACCTGATGTTATAGACGAGGGACCAAAATATTTCCTTAAGGTAATTAAAAGAAAAATAACAATAAGGTGATAATAAGCAAACAAAAAAAAAACGTTTAGATTTCATATGAAAACGGCATACAAGCTGATAAAGGAGTTGAATTAACACCCACACAAGTGAAAAATCAACCAAAAATTGAATGGCAAGCTGAGGCTGGCACATATTACACTTTACTAATGACTGATCCAGATGCACCATCACGTAAGGAACCTACGTTGCGTGAATTTCAACACTGGCTAGTAGGAAATATACCCGGCGATAACTTAAGTAAAGGTGAAGTGTTCACTGAGTATATTGGCTCTGGAGCACCAAAGGATACTGGTCTTCATCGTTATACATTTTTGTTATACAAACAACCCAAAAAAGTAACATTCGAAGAGAAACAAATAAGCAAAACTCAAGTAACAGGACGCACCAACTTTTCTACTAAAAATTTTGCTAAAAAATATAATTTAACAGCTCCGATTGCCGGTAATTTCTTTCAGGCTCAATATGATGACTCTGTTTTAGAATTGAACAAACAGTTGGGTCTTTAAAAACAAATGGGTCTTACAATGTGTCAGTGTTAAACGTTTTAAAAATTCCCTAATGAAGCAAATTTTATGCAAGAACAAATTTTAAATCACATCAAACAATAATTTCTTTAGAAATTTTTATAGAAGTAGGGTGGCTTAAATTTTTTGAGATGAAAAAAATTAAAAGTCAAATGAAACAGTAAATGCTAAGAAAATTTGTTAGAATTAGGGTAACTCAAATTTCAGCCATAAAAAAAATTTTAAATCAAATCGAATAATTTTTTCAAAAAAGTTCTCATTATGTGAGTGTATCGACCTGAAGTTTTATTTCTATTTAATTTTTTAAGTTTATAAAAACCAACTAAGTTTGTAAAAATTTTATATCCTAATTTTGGATTTTTTGTTTCTTGAAGAATTATTTTTCTGAATTTTAATTTGTTTAATTTAAGGACTTTTTTTTGCTCCACCCTAATGTAAATCCAAACACGACGCATTATAAAAACTAGCAAACTAGTTACTTGTTTTTATTTTATTAATTATTTTCATTATTCAACTAACTGTTCTTTATGTAAAACATAAAAACCAATGATAAATTAACCAACCAGTAGATTTAAATAATCTTAAAATTAATAAATCTTATGATCTTATGCACAAACAAGCACAGAAAAAAAAATATCAACAACTAAGTTTTGGTTGTGCAAAAAAAAAAAACAACAACTACACCACAAACCAAATAAATTTAAGAAATAAACTTTTAAGTTAAACAATATTTCACCAATAAAAAAGTCATATTAAACGTTTCTGTTAACGATTTTTTAATGAAATGAAATGAGTAAAAGATGCAAACAAAAACTACTTATTGGACTGGCTCAACAGTCACAAGGTTATTACTGTGTTTATATAAGTCACTAATTTATATGCATAAAATTATTTAATACGTTAAAGATGTGAAAGTGCCACACACACACGCATTCCTTAGCTAAGTGCTAAGTGCGAGCAGTTCTTAAAACAGACTTGCAGTTGCTGTCTCTAAAGGCCAGAATTTTTACAAATTTTTCCTTCTCTTTTAAATATTTTAAGTATAGTAAGTAAAACAAAAATGTATTTAATTAATGATAATAATTTATTGGTGTGTATTAGAGCAAATAATAATATAATTAGCATAAAATAAATAGGAAACTTATGGTTCACTTATTAAACAAAATATAATAATAAATAATCTGGTTTGTATACACCAGAACATAGATAATTTTTCGTGTAGTTGCTGCAACCAAGAATAATAGATTACACCATCCCGTATTTAAAATTTAAATTTTCTGCGCATGTAGCAAAAATGACGTCAAGTAATATGTTTTTATTAGGTAATAATTTACAGTTAAACTAGCTGACCCGGCAAACATTTGTTTGCCTAAAAATTTTTGTATATTCGATCTTCTTACTCTAAGAAATCGTAATCATAGAGCAAAGAACCATTCAAGACCTGGTAAAAACAGATAGTAGATAAATAAGCCAGATACTAACTGTGGCGCCACCTACCGGTCGGATTTGTGACACTTAACCTTCCAAATCGTAACCCAAAGGCAAACAGAGAAATTCAATTAAACAGGTCTTGCCGTTTAGGAGGAGTACAATTTCAAACACACGTACAGTCGAATTTTATTTATTAAGATACGGGAAAAAGATATATGTAATATTTTTCTCAAGCAGTGGACAATCTACGTCATTTTAGGGAAAATCATGATCATGGCGTGATCTTGTCTTTCTATCACTCTGGACTTTAATAATGTTTTAACACAACTAAGTTAATTTAACGAGAAATACACTTTTTAAACCTCTAATCCAAAAAAATTTAAGTGGATTTTTTTTGCAAACTTTGTGAAAAAGTTATATGAAAAGTTTCTGGCAACGTTTACTTTACCAATTAATTTTTTTTTTTATAAGATTTAATTTTCTATCTTTTTTTACACAAGCCCAAGAAATTCTGAACTAAAAGTATATCATAAACACAAGAAGAAAAATTATTAAAGAAACTAAAACTCATGACAAGCCAGCTAAAATTTATGATTATTGTATTTTAAGGCACTCTATGCATAATGAGGTCAAACTACATAATAGCCTTATGTAGTAAACAAAGGAACTATTCCCATTGTACTATTCCCTCACTTAAACTGAACAAACTAGTCCCATAGTTAAATTTTCGTACTTCTCTTTTTACACGAATTTTTTACCACGAATTTGATTTAACACGAGTTTAAAAAAATTGTTTTTTATACAAATTATTTTATTTTAACATGATTTTTATGCAATTTAGAGATGATAATTCAGAAATAATTTCACAAGATGATGAACAAAACTATTTTGTGATGGCACTGATATTCCTTTTTCCAAACATAATTTATTTTTTATAAATTTTAATGAAGTGAACTCTAACAAGAATTTTTTAATAATTCTCTTTTTACACGAATTTTCTTGGAACTTATCTATCGTGTAAAAAGAGAATTAGGTGTCACAAAAGAACTAAATGGAAAGGCATATTCAATGAATAAACAAAAGATTGCCTATAGATTTATTTCACAAAAATTATTTAGTATTTGATCTTTGGAAAAATTCATGTGGATTTTTTTTTAATATTTTTTGGATACTTCAATTTATAATTAATTTATTAAAAAAGAGACATAAAAAATAGTTTATTATTTATAGTTTTTTCGAATTCTGTTTTCAATTCTCTTCAAAAAAAGTTCTTTGATTCCTTTCTCGCCATTATTTTGCACAATAAAGAGCGCTTAATGAGAGTCAAAAATATTTGAAATACATGTGGGATAAAAAGACTAAAGATAAATTAAGCCAAATGAACGAATTATCTTTAAAATGAGCTTTTATCATAAGTCTACTACATATCCTAAATAGTATTTGAAAAACCTTGACATATGACATATTCAATGGAACGATTTCATTACCTTTGTTTCATTAATTCAATGAAATATTTCACAAATTATGTTAATTAATGAAATATTTTCAATGTATTAATGAAAGTATTTCAATAAATTGATAAACATTATTTCTTGAAAAAAAACACATTTTTCATAGGATTAATGAAAAACTCAAGGGAAAATTCTTTCAGTGCCGTGAGTGTTGCATTAGAATAACAAGATTCCATTTTAAAATACATGTTCGCCAAGACAACGTCACTGTTCAGTAATTTATTGACATTAAAGTGCCAGTTCCTGTGATCCCCCTATCACACATATACGAGTACATCCATGCTTTCTTAATGGCCAGTATCTCTGCTTGAAAGTAATTAATCAGGGAGACGGTATAAAAGTCTCAAGCAAATGTTGTGCATAAAAGAGTTATTTTTCTCTCTCTATCTCTAGAGTTAAGATTTAGGAAACAATCGCAATTTTTAATAGATAGACCTTTATGCCATTAAAATAGGATTATTTGTATTTACTTTAATTTACATGTTTTTATTACACAGATTTTTAGCTGATTTCACCCAGTTGGAATTCTTAGAGAAATCCGCTGAAAAATAAGGTTTTAATGGTTAGAAAGTGAACGTGCCTGATAGTTTAATACTAAATATTCGGGACCGTAATCATGAATTATTAACGACACTGACACTCGTAATAAGGCCTATTAAGAAATTAACGAACCTTGTTTAATGAAATTACGTAAATTATTTTAGATTTTTTTGCACTACTAAGCTTATAAATGCTCTGAGTAGGTTTTTGTACAGCCCTGTTATGAGTTTTTGCGGTTAAAATCTAAATAATGAGAAAATTACTTTATTTAGTTTGTGTATATTATTGATAATGAATAGTAATTATTTAATGTAAAAAGAATTCTCTAACTATAACTAATAATAGACTCAATAGACTCAAGCAAAATATAACAGACATTAAGCTTTTTAATAAAAGATGTTTAATTTCCGCTTCAGTGGTCAAGATATTGAGTTATTAAATTTTGTTTATGTGCAATCACACAATACATGCAAATGCATGCACGTACATACTAATTGTACTTCGAATTGCTGTAATGTAAATAAAGAGCACTACAAATTATTTAAGAGTGAATTTATAAAAAAGATTATTTCATTTTACTGTTAAGGGTTTAAAGGATTGAAGTACAAAATACAAGAAGGAATAATAAAGTTGAATGATAAAATCTCCTCAGAGCAAGTGTACTGAAGTATGAGGAAATTTCAATATTTTTTTAAAAATAATCCAAAGTAATTTCTGAGTATTTGCGCAATAGATTACAAATCTAACAGTCTCCTCAAAAAAAAGTTTCAAAATAATCCAAAGTAACTTCCGGAAGAACCATCGAATATAACGGGTTGGGGCATATATCATTTTAAGCAAGAGGTCGTCTATATTTGTAATCTATTATCCAAATACTCAGAAAAAACTTTGCACTATTTTAAAAAAATTTTTGAAATTGCCTCATACCCCAGTACTCTTCTTCTGAGGGATTTTTATCATTCTTCATTTTTAGTAGCTACCATTCCCGATTTTGCAACAGAAACTTACTGAAACCAAACTGGAATGAAATTTGTATGTTCTACGCTTTCTGGAAGTGTTTTAACATTTTCGAAAAAAATCGTAGTTTCTATTTTATGATGCAAACTGTCAAAACCCTTCAGAACAACAGCACTGTAGTATATGAAAATTTAAAAAAAAAATTTTAAATTATCCAAAGTAACTTCCTGAAGAAAAAAAGAACGTTGCAAGATAAGACATACATCATTTTAAAGGGGAAGTCGTTTAGATTTGTAATCTATTGCTCAAATACTCAAAAATTTTTTCGAATTATTTTAAAAATTTTTTTGAAATTTCCATATACCTCAATGCTGCTGCTTTAAGGGATTTTTACTATTCCCCACTTTGCCGAGGTACTATTCCCTATTTTGCCCATAAAAACTACCAAAATCAAAAAGGTATATAATCTGTAGTTCGTATTCTTTTGGGAAGTGCTTGAATATTTTCGAAAAAATGCTTAGTTTTTATTTTATGATGCAAAACGGAAACTGCCAAAATCCTTGAGAACAACAGAAGATTACAAGATGGGACGTATATCATTTTAAAGGGGAGGTCGTCTAAAATTGTAATTTATCATCCAAATACTCAGAAAAACTTTGCACTATTTTTAAAAAATTTTTTAAATTCGCTCCTACTCCAGTACTCTTCCTCTGAGGGATTTTTATCATTCCTCATTTTAGCTAGATACCACTCCCTATTTCGCAACAGAAACTTACTGAAACCAAACTGGAATGAAATTTGTATGTTCTACGCTTTCTGGAAGTGTTTTAATATTTTAATGACGTAAGACGTATTTGATAAATATGCCATTAATACTGAAAATATATTTCAAATACTAGAAAATGTAATGTTGTACGAGTACGTTAAAACATATTTAACGAGGCATATTTATCTTCACTCATTTAATACTTTCTATGGTTTTGATATTATAGAAGAATGTGGAAAGTGAAGAATATTAATATTTTGTTAACACAGTGAAGGGTATATAAGACTCGGCACAGCTGAATTTAACTTGTTACTTTATAAAGCTTATTATAGATGAATCTTGCAAAAAAAAATAATAATAAAGTTCAAAAGCTTTTACATAAATAATTTTAAATGTATTTAAATCCACATTTTCAAACGTAAAACCTCATTTAACGTTTTAAAATTGTTAATAACAAACAATGCAACTAATTTGTTTGCTAAAAATAATTCTCATTATAAACGCAGTATTTTGCCAAGACACTGATATAATAAACGCCATGATAAAACATGGTGTCATACCAGATCTCTTAGATGAAGGACCTAAGGATGTGTTAAAGGTTTTATTAATTTATAAAAAAAATTCTCAGAGTGAAATAAATGATAATGAAAAGTGTTTTAAACATTTTTAGGTAACTTTCGAAAACGGGGCTACAGTTTGTATGGGAGATGAATTAACACCCACACAAGTTCAAAATCGGCCTATTGTAGAATGGAGTGGTGAAAACGCTACATTTTATACTCTGCTTTTCACTGAAGTGGATGCTCCATCACGTGAGGACACCTCGTTAAAAGAATGGCGTCATTGGTTAATTGTTAATATACCAGGGAATAATGTTGATAGTGGAGAGTTATTAAATGGCTATCAAGGCTCTGGACCCAGCAAAGATTCCGGTTTTCATCGTTATGTTTATTTACTTTTTAAGCAGCCAAATAAACTAGTATTTGAAGAAAATTATGTTCCTGCTGATAGTATTGAGGGCAGACCTAATTTTTCTACAAAAAATTTTTCAAAAAAATATGGCTTGGGCGTGCCTGTAGCTGGTAACTTTTATGTGGCTCAATATGATAAGTTTTCAGATGTATTATTGGCTAGATTAGGTTTTTCATTATAATTTTGTATTCTATGTTAAAGAAATCGGGTTATGGGGAGCACATTGTTAAGGTTTGGGTCATACACATAAAGATTTCGTTTTATTTAAAAATTACAAACATTTTATGAATCAAAAAAAAGTTTTACTTCAAAGTAAAAAAAAGCAATAATTTAATTCAAAGTAACTTTCTTCAATAATTCCATCAGAATAATTAATTTCCAATCAAAAGCTTGATATTTGACTTCTAAAATCTTAACTTTAACTAACGGTAACTTGTAATAATAGCCCTAAATATTTTTTGTAATTTAGAATCTTCAGCAGGGTTTTAATCATAATTAATTATTTTTATTTATAAATATGTTTGATTTGTTAATTTAAAAAGAAAACTTTAGTAATGAAATTAAATAGGTTGTTTAAAAGGAAATAAAATTCAATTTATTTCAATTTATTAAAAATATTTATATTTAGATATTAAAGTTGGTACCTTTTTAAAAAAGCCTACTTTTTAGTAACTATGATTATGTCCATTAAATTTTTCTAATTTTTAACGGGTTTAAAGCAAATATCAATCATTAATTAGAGTAACAATAAAAAATTCGTAGTGTAGTAAGCAGCGAGTTACTGCCTTATCAACAATGACACTGTTTTACCTTTGACAATTAAATCTATCGGTGATTGTCTTCGGTAACAAAAATTATTTTCTCAGGTTGTTAGAGAATGCCGTATTAGTCCCTATTTAGACGAGGAAACATTTGGAAGAAAAACATGTTGAATTCTCTTTTGCTTTTTCTTTCGCGGTCACACAGACGAACATTGTTATTATTTGCACACAAAACAATGAAAGAAAAGAAAAGTAAAGCAAATATCAAAAAAAAAATATGTGAACAAAGCGTATCGCCAAGTACCGAACACAAAAATGATTCTCTCTTCTCCACCCATAATTTGCCCACAAACGAAATGTTTCCCTTCTAAATGTTTCTTCGTCTAAATTGGGACTTAGAAAACACGGTGTAATTTTGAGTTTACGGTCTTTTTTTATGTTTCGAAATATCAAATAAAAAAATTAGGACTTATTTGATATTTTTTACTTAGACACCATTTACACAGGGAAAGTTTACTTTGCAAAGTCTTGAGTTTATAGGAGATGGGGGTGAAGAGAACGGGAGGCAGTACAGACTTTCTTGTACTCGCAAATTCGTTTTGTTCTTTGTTCGTAGTTTATATAACTGAAGTTAGCTGCAACTTTTTATTTGAAAACAAAACAAAATTTGAGAAACAAAACTTTCCCTGTGTAAACACCAAAGAAAGTTTAAAAGAGAATTCAACAAAATTTGTCAAAGTAATATTAATTTAAAAATATGTACACGTAAATAATTAATAATTTGTATGTTGTCTGGCAACTTTATTAGAAAACTAGAATTAGCCTACAGGCAATTTTGTATACGACTAAAAAAATTTACTTATTGAAAGTAAATAAATACTGTTTTAAGCTTTTAGGTCTTTTTATTTATTATTAAATTTGTTTCCAATATTTCGACACGCCTTCGTGTGTCTTTCTCAAGGAAAATAATTTAATTATTTGTAAGCTATCTTCAATGTAATGCACTGTGTGACAAAAAAAAATACGTGGACAGTGATATTATTTTTCTGGTAGGTGCTGGCGAGTACAACAAGAATCTGTTTTTGAAATATACCTAACAACCCCAAAATCTTGAGTTACGGATAAAAACCCGGTGTTTAAGCCAGATTCTTGTTTCATAATTTATTTATTTCAATTCGTCTGGCAACTTTGGTGAAGTCCAAATTTCCCTTTTGCTTATAAATTTTATATTTGTTGTTTATTTGGATTTCGGCAAAGTTAACCGCTTACGGTCTATGTGTGTTTTTTTATGCCTGGCACGCAAACACCCGGTTTTTAGTACCTTTATGCACTTACAACCAATTTTAAGTTTCTCAGCAGACGTTTGAATGGTAAACGTCTTTTTTATTTACAAAGTTTACAATTTTTTTAAAACTATTGAGAGAAAATTTGATTGCAGAATTCCGAATATTCTTTATACTTAAAAATAACAAACCATTTTGAAGAACCGTCAGTTCATCTCTTGACTTTAGCAGACAACGGTATATCTTGAACACCAGAGACAATTTAAAAAGGTAAGTTAAGATTTGAAAGCAAGTCTCTAAGACTTTGGAAACAGTTTTCAGCTCTTCTGGTATAAAAGAAAATTTTTACTTATTATTTTTTCATTTTCGCGGTACAAAACTTTTGTTAATGAATAACTTCCCACAATATTTTTTTTTTTAATTTTTTATGGCAGCACTGTTTGACAGCTCGCTAACACGTCAGCTAGAATTATGAATAAATTCTATGCTAACGAGCTACCATTTTTTTTTTTTTTTTTTTTTGTGATTAAGCCTGACAATCCATAAATTTTATTTAGAATAACTAAATCTTGTTAATTTGATAATTGGTATGCTATTTCTAAATTAAAATAAAAACAGTCAGTTGTTTGGCATAACTATTTTGAAATACAATTTTAACTTAACTCTATTTGTGTTTCTTTTTCTTCTATCAAATTTAAATTTTTAAAATTTTTCTTTTATTAATAGTCTCAATAAATAATATTTATAAGAAACAACAAATGAAAAATATTTAAGATTATAATGTAATGTCTTATAAAATTTAAATATAAAATTAAATTAATTGCACTAAGCTTAACAATAAGAGAAAAAAAATTTATCGAAAATTAACATCCAATAGTATTTGCCCTTGCGCCCGAAGCACTCAGTATCATGAGAGTAATATCTCTCTTCTATTAACTTAAAGCAAGTTAATTTCAAAATAAAAAAAAAAAACTGTATTTCGTTACGACAATTACAGCAACAAAGAATTGATTGGTATTTAAGAATCGTGACAAAGTAAAATTTCTTTTAATACTTAAAAAAATGTATGTAATCATGGGTATGTGCCCATGTTACACATTGTATGTACATAATATACTATTAATAATTTTGGTTGTTGTTGTTGCTGGTAAGGGCCGTTATTGTTATTATTTTACGAGTTACATGAGCTTAACTAATATTGCGGATTTTTGTTGTTATTCCTAATGCTTTGATCTTTTTCTGTTCTTTTTGTAATTTTCAACGGTTTAGCTCATCAATATTCAACACCAAAAAAATAAACAACAGTAACCACAAGTAAATGAAATATTTTCTCAAATTCTGTCAGTTAAATTCTTTAAGTTTCAGCTTTTAATTAGTGCATCACAGAATTTAAAAGATTGAACAACAAAAATTTTAAATTTAACTTTTGTACCTCAAAAAAAAATAAATAAAAAAAAATTAATAAATAAGTAACATTATTTTTAATGAAATTTGTTACAAATTTGATGTTTTGTGTTCGTTAAAGCCTGTTAGAGAAGGATTTTCATGTTGCTTTTAATTACTTAATTTAATTTTATTTTATTTTACACATACAATGGCTACAAGAGAAGCACGTCATAATGTTGCTGCACCAGCTGAAAATATAGCCAAACCACCTTTATGGGGTTCGGCGAGATTAAGCTACACAATTTGTGCATTTTTCGCGATGGTCGTTCAGCTCTTGTTGCGTAACACTCTAAATTTTACTATCTTGTGTATGGTGAAACAACAGTCCAAGGAAAATTACTCTGTTCCCATATATGATCGCAATAATTTTTGCAGTGAAGAATTTAACGCAACTGCAGAGGCAGTATACAAAAGGGTAAGGTTGAAGACAGGACTACATAACTCTAGTTTTTTATAATCACTTTAGTTACTTTGTACACTTTGCATTATGCGGCCCATACACACTCAATTTCAATGCAAGTGAAAAATTGACGAAAACATCAAAATCCTGCTGTAAGATGACCAATAAATACGGCAATTTTTTTTTAGTTACTCAGCTCTTGAGTTTATGGAAGAGAAAGGGAAAGTAGTGGCACCTTTTTCTATTTTTCTTTTCTCTATCTCCTATGAACTCAAGAGTTGCGCAATTAAAATTGCCTTATCTGTTCTCCGTGTAACTAAACCAGGATCGAGATCAGACATAGCAATTTTAGTTGTGCAATTCTTGATTTTGTAAGACAGAGAGGAAAAAAGAATATAAAGGAGTACAAACTTGCTCGTACTCCGTATCTTTTAAAGCTGAAAAAAAGAAGACAAGTAGCTTGAATACTGAATTAATAAGAAACAAAATTGTTTGTTATTACACAGCAACGGCAATTTTAAAAGAGAGTAAAGACAAAATTGGGCAACTAAAATTACTGTGTTTGGTTTTGGTCCAGGTCCAGGTGACACACGGTTTTCAGGAATGTTGTTTGTTTTTTGCATAGTTGAGGTTCCTACTGTCAAAAGTTGTTTAGAAATATTGAAAAAAAACATAACGAAATGTGTTGTTTCGATCTGTCATGTTTGATTTCAACCAACATACACATGGTGCAATAAAATCAAGTGACCGCAAGAATACAAAAATAACATGCGTTTTGTTATTACTTTTGAAGTCCCTCCTGTCAAAAGTTGAAATCAAGAAGTGTGCTGGAGCCAAACACAAAATCTTTATACGCTTTTAAAATCTCTTTAACTTTTGACGGGAAGGCTCGCAATCATGCAAAAAAAAAAATAAAAGATTCAACTGGCGTCTCAATGTTTTCGTAATGTTGTTATTTTTGTATTCTTCCAGTACCCTCGTTTTATTGCACAATGGTTCGAGCTATTCGTAAAAGCGAGAGGTTTACAGCAAAGCCTTGTAAAATTGGAGAGACTGTCAAATTAGCCTTAGCTACGCGAATAATTTCTCTTCCTTCCTCTCTCTCTCCCCTTCTCTCACCCAGAGTTCGCCAAAAAACGAAACGAAGCAAATGAAAAACTTTCGTTTTGAATTTTTTCGGAATATTCGTTTCTTTGCGAGCTTTTGCTCTCTACCTTTCGCTATCTCACCCTCTCTCTTCATCTAAATAAATGTTTTAGTTGCACGCATCATCATAACATGCCAAAAAAAATGAAGTTAAATTTGATTTTCCTTTATAAAACATACTTGGTTATTTTTTTAATAGACTGGAGACCTATTGTGGACAAGATCTGAAGAATTTCGTTTATTGGGAGCATTTTACTATGGCTATCTGGTAGCATTACCAATTGCTGGACGATTCGCTGATAAATTTGCTAGCAAAATATTATTTGTGATTTCCTTAACCTTGCAAGCAGTAGTTTATATGCTGATACCAGTTTCTGCCCGAAATGGTTACAACAGCGCTCTGATTGTGCGTTCAGTACAAGGACTTGTAGCGGTCAGTTATAATAAAATTAAACACATATTAACTCATAATGATAATCATAAGAATTAATTTCACGCTAAAAATTATTATGAATTAAAGTAAGGCTGAATTTACACTGAAGGGCTGCACAAGCATAATTGTAAGCCACACATCACTGCAAACATGTGTAATATTTTATAAAAAAGTGTTTGTAAACCATTTCAAGTATACTTGTACAGCCCTTTAATTCACACCCACTTATTTCCAAACAAAAAGATTTTTATCTGTTTTGCATTTTTTTTTTTAATTCACAACAAGTTTGTGAATTCAGTCTTAGTTTTAATTATGATTATGGGATCGGAATTTAGTAAAGAAAGAGTAAATTAATAATTATTTATTTTCAGGGCTGTGGTAATCCAGCCATTTATCAGCTATTTTCAACTTGGGCTCATACCACTGAACGCACTGCTTTCATGTCGTTTGCTTATGGCGGCTACTCTGTAGGAACTCTGATATCATTTCCGTTATCTAGTTTTCTTTGTAAATTTGGTTGGGAAATGGTTTTTTATGTTATTGGCGGTGTGTCTTTGTTTTATGGCATCTCTTGTTACTGGTTCGTTTATGGTAACTTAGAAGATCATCCACGTTTATCTAGAGAAGAATATGAATATTTAAAACCAAACCAATTGGAAAAGTCTACAGCTCCTGTTCCATGGAAATCAATTTTTACCTCAGCATCGGTTATTGCATTTATTATGACACACGTTTTTCACAATTATGGCATCATAGTGCTCTCACAAATGTTGCCCAGATATTTTAAGGAGGTCATGCAGTTTCCTTTAGAACAAGTAAGTATATTGAACAGTTAATCATTTACTTTTCCGCTAACAATTTTGTTTTTGTTGTTTTTTTAGGTGGGCTTGGTTTCTGGAGCTCCTTTTTTGGGAGCTTTTATATCAAAAGGAATTACAATTTTCGCCAGTAGATCTATTGAAAAACTTCCAAATATAAATTTGTCAAAATATCGCCGTTATTTGTATGTCATTTGTAAGTTTTCCAGTTTGTTTGAAAAATATTTACGAACGATTAATAACACGAATAAATACGCGGTTTTGAACCAAAGCACCTGCAAACTGTTTCCAAAGTACTTGAAAGCGCTGATTTCAAATCTGGCTTATCTTCAAGATATACTGTTGTTTGCTAAATTCAAGAGGTGACTTTAGACATATAGGAATTACTTGAAAATGGTTTGTTATATTTGACTAAAAAAGAATACGAAATTTTACAACAAAATTGGCTTCAAGTCGTACTTACATTGTTTTTAAGTCGGCTTATTTGTGACAAGAAACAAACGATTTTTATGCAAAGTTTTGAAATTTTTAATTTTCAAAAAAATATTTAAAATAAGGCAAGCTGAAAATTCATTATATTTTAACCCAAACAAATCAAGCTATATTTTATTAAAAACAATCAATTACTTTTGAATTTATTCTGATTTAAGTGAGGCTACTTCATTGTGAAAAAAAATTTCCATACCCGTACAGGAGTATCACATCTCATATGGCAGCATTTGTTGCTAACAAAATAATGACTTTTACTGGGTGATTTTGAATAAATTCGAAAATTGTTTATCGATTTTAATAAAATATGTCTCATTTTCTCATTTTTGTCTCCTGCTATTTTAAATAAATTTTTCAAAATAAAAAATTTCTTAATTTTGCTTAAAAAACGTAATCTTTTTCCACAAATTTTGCTATATTTTTAAAACTACGAAGTGGACTTAAAGACAATATAAAAACGACTTAAAGGAAATTTTGTTGTGGAATTTTGTATTTTCTTTTTTAACATATAAAGCGAACCGATTTTAAATAATACTTATGTCGTATCACCTTATTTATTTAGAAAACAAAAGCATATCTCGAAACATCAAGCCAATTTGAAAAAATCAAAGAGTAGATTTGAAATCAGCACTGTAAAATACTATAGAAAGTTGACTTGAATTTATTAACTTGTTTAATTTTCATGTTTTTTTCAGGTAATTTGATAACAACAGCTTTCGTGTTTTTAATGTTGATGTGTACCTGTCACAATCGTAATATTGTGGTTTTTGCTACTGTGATAGTAGGTATTACCACTGACATGGCATTTTCTGGTGGCCATTGGCCCAGTCTGCTACATGTGTCGCCCTCATATTCTGGACTTATAATGGGTGTATCGAATTGTTTAGGAACAGTAAGTGGATTTTTGGCTCCACTGGCAATTTCAAACGTTGTACGCTATGTAAGTTACAAAATTTTTCTCAATCTTTCAGAAATGTATGCGTGAGTATTTTTCAGCTCACAAGTTTTAATCAATTAATTCACTTGCGAAAAATTTTTATTATCATCACATTCACTCACGCTTTTAAACAGAATATTTTTAACAGGTCAATGCTGAGGCTAAAACTAAAAAATACATTTAACCGTAAATCAATTTTTGCAACTGGACTAAATTATAAAACTACTTGGAACATATTTAAGCTTCATAAAGCCTTACTTTATGTCTGTATTGAAAGCACAGGTCGCTCAATCCATAAAAATATGTTAAGCGTAGCTATTCTATATTCCGAATGGATTTTTAAAAAAAATTTTGAATCACACTCTTTTCTTCCTATTTAATGAAAATTATTATGTTTTTAAATTGCACCAATAATTTCCCACACAAAATAAATCAAAAATAAATTCAAAAAAACTGAGATGAGATACTAAATTTTTCGCCGAACAGTTTTGAATAGCTTTGGTACCTATTGAATAAGACTCAACAAATACAAACGATCAAGTGCGATTTGTCCCGAAAAGAGTTCATATTTTGAGTAGTTTTCATACAAAAGTTTCTTTAATAAAATAATTTAGAAAAAAACGAGTTAAATTCGGTTGTGCCGAGTTTTATACACCCTTCACTGTGTTAGCCAAATAAACTTTCATCCATATTCTTCTTAAAATTAAAAAAAAAAAAAAAAAACATTAAATAGGCTTCTTTATTAAGCTTAAGGTCGTATTATCTTAATAAATATATAAAATTTGACTGTACACTTGGCTTATTTATTTCCTACCCGTTTTTATCCGGTCTTGCTCGATGCTTTAATGTATGAGTACGATTTTTTAGAGTAAGAAGATCGAATATTCAAAAATTTTAAGGAAAAACAATGTTTTGCCGGGTCAGCTAGTAAAAATGTATATATTTATTATTGGAGCAAAATATCGATATAAAAATAAATTATAAATTTATAATATGATCTCAAGCTTAATAAACAAGTCATTTCAATAAAAAAGGGTTACAAATAAAATATTTTATAAAAATAAAAAAAATAAATTTCATTTAAAAAACTAACGAGTTCTAATTAAAAATCCTCAGATTTTCAAACTCAATTTTTAAATGAATAAAGAAAAAAATATTCTAAGAAGGACGACACCCATAGGAATAGAAAAAAAATATAATTTAATACTAGAAACATTTGCTAACATTTTTTAAACAAAATTATTTAATATCAATAAAGAACTTCAAATTAACGGCAAAAATCAAAAAAATGTTTGTCTAAGAACTTCAGAAAGTTCATTTTAACGACTACAACGACAGACAAACAGACGGACATTGCTTTTTCGACTCCGTATTTGATAAGGTAGGAATTACAAAGTGAATCACAAACTTACTTACAGTGAAGGGTATAAAAACAGATTGCCTACAGTAATTTTTAAAGTGAATTTTATGCAAGTCGAATTTATTTTCATTTTATATCAAGGCAAATTCTTTCAATTTAGTTTTGTATTTATAAATTCCCTTTGATTTTCTGAAATTTTTTCTCTGAAATAAAAAGCAAAATTTTATTTATAACAATAAAAAGGGGAAAATCAAAAAGAAATTTAAGAGGAATTTTTATTCATTATTTAGCAGATTGTATTTGCAGTAAGCGTGAGTGTATAAAAAACTTTCAAATTACTAACAACGAGCACCCTACTTAACTCTATTCTAATAATAATATTTTTCATTAAAAAGGGCTTCAGAGAAGAATGGAATCATGTTCTGCTCTCGGTAATGGCGGCGTATGTATGGGCCGCTTTAACTTTTGGTTTCTTTGGTAGTTCGGAACGTGCATCATGGGATAAAAATGAAAATGACCAAGAAAATACTAGGAATATAAATATTGAGGAAAGTCATTTATAAGATATTTTACTTTTAATTTATATATTTATTTATTTTAGAAACTATTATAATATTATGTATACTTCCATTCATTTATTTATGTCAGTAATATGCAGCAATTTAACTTTTCCTATTATTTCTGTTGTACACGTCCTAAAGTTAATTTTAAATTATGTTTAAAATTTCATTAAATTATTACAAATATCTATCACAAGACACATTTTAGTTAAATGATAAGATTCATAAATTAAATTAAATTTTATTTAGTTATATGCAATGGATGTTCAATTTTATAGAAAATATTTAGTGATACAGTAAATTTAATAATTTAATAAGAAATGATTAAAAGTTTTGTTTAAAAAAATTAATTTAAAAAAAAAATGATTAAGGTGCCCTGTAGATGGAAGAGTAGCATGCTAACCTATCAATTGAAGGGTCCCAGGGTAAATTCCTGCCCAAACTCTGGGAGCCGATGGTCAAAGTTACCAGTGCTCGTTAACAGTCAATTGCTGATATTAAATAATATAATAATAAAATTGTATAAATTGGGTTTTGTTTTTAATTGTTGCCATTTATAAAATAAAGTCAATAATAAGTATTAAGTTTTTAACAAGGAATAATATAAAATTTTGTTGCCAAGTAAATTATAAGCCAAAATCGGAATGAGTGAAAGTACTAAGAATAACTTCAATTAACCAAATTCTAAAAATAAAATCGAGTTACAGAGTTGATTATTTTCAAAAATCCCTGAAAAGAAGCAAGGAGATATCCGGGATGAGCAGAATTAAATGGAGAATGGAGAGGATGACCTTATCATCAGATTAACCAAGACGATAGTTTATAATCTGTTTTGATTTGCTCAGGACTATATAAAAATTAAAACTGAGCCTCACACGCAATAATTTTAAAGTACTATTTTATTAATAGTAAAGTCATACTGTTGAAGACTAAAAGATATATATTTTACTAAGATTAAAAAGAGCTTTGCTTATGCAGGGCTCTAGTACATACCTGTGAAAATAGTTACGCAGATTACAAATTTCGAAAAAAAATATATATATGATGAGGTATCGTCATCACTAAAATCCTTTAAAAATTAAAACAAATAAAGTTTTATGATATATTTGCTTTCTGAAACTTACCGTTTAATAAGGCGACCTCTTGCCTGCGCTTAAGTCAATATACAATAAACACTGTACAAACGGTTTTGTACTAATTTATTGTAAATGTTTTGCTTTTAATTTAACTAATAAGAAATATTATATTTTACATATATAATTTTACGCTTTGTAATTTCTCCCACAATTTGGCTTCCGGTTAATATTTTCAAAACAGCTGCTCTATAAGGTACTTAAAACAATGCGAAAGTGCTTAAGTATAAATGTATGCAACCATTGTATTGGCCAGATCTTTTAATTTCACAAATTGAATAAAAAAAATCTATTACTATATTATCATAAAATATAAATTGCTTGATGTTAAAATTAGACACCATTTACACAGGGAAAGTTTACTTTGACAAATTTTGTTGAATTCTCTTTTAAACTTTCTTTGGTGTTTACACAGGGAAAGTTTTGTTTCTCAAATTTTGTTTTGTTTTCAAATAAAAAGTTGCAGCTAACTTCAGTTATATAAACTACGAACAAAGAACAAAACGAATTTGCGAGTACAAGAAAGTCTGTACTGCCTCCCGTTCTCTTCACCCCTATCTCCTATAAACTCAAGACTTTGCAAAGTAAACTTTCCCTGTGTAAATGGTGTCTTAGATAACCAAAAATTTTTCCATACCCGTTTATAAATAAGTTCATTAATGCATTGCATTTTGCCCAAAATACAATTTGGGCTAAATTAAGTGGCAGCACCTTATTTGTAATTTTTTTCTCCCTTTCTTTGTTTTTCTTCTTTAAATATGTTGTTCTTTCGTTGTCACTTGCCTTTGCCGACGGTTGATTAAAATTTTTTTTTTGTTATTGCTTAAATTCATTGAATTTTTCATATCAAAATTTTTGTGTAATTTTATTAACAATATTAAAATTTAAAACGTGTAATATAAGCATATAATTTTGCCTGAAAATTATAAATTGCTGTGTAGTTCAATCAGAGAAAAAAATATATAAATGTAAGTCGAAAATGAAGAAAGCTTTTTTTATATACCTAAAGACTCCATTTTGTTTATTTATATTAATTATACTTTAAATTCGTTTTTGCATATCGAAGAGTTGTAAATTAAAAAAATATATAGTTATATCATGAGCATAGCAATACGCATCTGTTTTAAATAAGTTCCAATAAGCAGAAATGTTTCTATTTAGATACAGTGATTCCCAAAAATATGTACATAGCAATTCTCTGCCCGTTATATTTTTATATCCTACTAGAACTTATGGTCAAGAGCTATGAGTGACTAAACCAAAGGTCATTTTGTTTTATAGATATCAAGTTATTTACTGCCACCGAGAACCTACTGCAGGCAAGTAAAAATCAATTTGAAAAATAGCAACTTGGCACCTTTATATTCCATTTTATTATTTTTGGTTTACAAACCTGTATTTTCTACCAACAGCAATCTGCAAGACAAAAATATAACGGTAACCAACTGTATATTGAATTATGTACCTACACTGCCTGTTTCATCAAAATTCAAAAAATTTCTCGAGTTATACAAAAAAATTACACCATAAAATTTACCAAATATTTTTTAACTTAAGGTTCACTTTGAAAAGTTTATTTTCATTTGTAGAAGTGAAAATTTTGCAAGAACATGTAAATTGATCAACAAAAAGGTAGAATTTTTTTGTTTCTTATAATCTACGACTTTTTTTTTTGATAGCGTACTTAGTGAAATATTAATTCCGATTCTGGTAATCATAATTTTGTATGTGCAACTGAGATTCTAACCTTTGTTATACGAGTAACCAAAATTGCCATTAGTTGAATGCCCCTAATTTTGTTTTATTAAACATTTTAGCTCTTTAGGAAGTAAATTAAATTACAAAATAATATTTTAAAAAGTATTTCGTTTCCGCATTTGGTATGAAGCAGTTGCTTATTTGCTTTTGTTATAAAATGTAAAATATTTTTTCTTGTATTCATTTAAATTATTTCTTTTTAAGTACGCGAGTATAATCCTGAATGTTTCTATATGTTTTTTTTTCTTAATTGAATTCTTTATTTTGCAATAAACAGTAAAATAAAAACTGTTAATTTATCTAACTGTGCTTACATATACAGCTATTTACACAATTTTAAATAAATATAATGTGTGTTCCAAGTCAATACGATAGGCAGTTATATATGTGCATATGATTTATATGAATGTATGTATGTACCTACTACAATCTCAACAATTTATATCACCTTGATTATTGTATACATATAGCCGCATCAAGGTTACTAAAGTATATTGTGTTTTTTTATTTGTAATTGTTTTTATGGTTAATTGACAAAATTTATCACGCATTAATTTAAAAGTTTTCTATTTTATTGTGTTACATACCTACCTACATATTGTACATACATACATTTTTTGTATCCCTTGTTAAGGTAAGCACAAACATTTTTAGCTATAAAAAAAACTAAATAATTTGCTATTTTAAAGAAATAATTAAGCAAATGCAAAACTGATGACAGAACTAAGTAGGCACCTGAAACAAAAAATTAATTTATTTAACTTGTATTATATGTCAAAAAATGAGGTGAAAGGTTTACAACATTTCGTTCAGTCAAAATTTACTTTTTTCACAATAAAAGAATTGTGCTGAAATAAGTATTTTTATTTCATCATTATCAGGTAATAGATATTTAATACAACAATACAAAAATAACAATATGTGTTGTTGTTTTATGGAGAAATTAAGCCTGAAATAACAAAAAAATAATCTAGTCTATTATTTAGTTAACCAAATACCCACCTACATACATACCTATCTGTCTAATAAGATTTTTTTCTTCAGCTACAATTCTTGTTTTAAGTTATTTTCCACTCATAAGTTTTGATGCCTAAAAATTAGATTCGCAATTAAAATATAATTGTTATCAATTCCAATTTTATTTTGTTTATAAACAAATAGAAACAAAATATAATTAAAAAGAACTTTGTTTATGTTTTTGCTTTAGATATTTTCCTTTACCTTCGATTCGTATTTTCTTTCATTCTCATTCTCTTTCAGATACACATATATATGGATTTGTGTGTGTGTGTGCATATGTGTGTATGCGCAGTTCATCTGCTACCATAATTTATAAATAGAATTTAATTTCATTTATTCAAGAAAAAAGACCGTAAAAGTTTTCCTTGCAATTAATAACCTCACTGAAAAGGTTGACAAACTAATAAAATAATTTAAAAAAAACAAACAAAAGCACCTGTAAAAAGTTTAAACAATAAGAAAAAGTAAAAGCAAAAGGAAAGGTATTAAAAATTATCGACTGATTAAAAATTATCTGTGCAATGAAACGCACATACATACATACTATATGCAAATGAATAACCTTTTTCTTAAAATTTTACTTGAATAAATCAATTACAATATTCTTGCACAGTTTCGTTTTAGCTGCGTAAATATAAAAACCTTAATTCTGCAAACATGATTATGAAAGTGCCATCCAGTGACTGGTCGGACCAATTTGAGCAGTATGTTATTGAAGAAGAATCTGATAATGAATTGGATGAATTAGATCATGATTTTTCCGAATATTTGTGGATGGAAAATGAGGAGGAGTTTGACAAAATCGTGAGTATAAAGGTTGCGTTTGATGATGAGCAAAGTAGTTATTTGTATCATTGAAACGCAGAATTGCCCAAATTTTCTGTGTGTGCATGGGAAAATAATCTTATCTTTTTCTGCAGGAGTTACAACGTCTCGAAGATGAGGAGCTTATGAAAGAATGTATTGAATCTATGCTGGACGATGAACTTGAAGAACAAATAAATGAGTGGGATAAAGCTAAAACCGAGGAACTACGAGCAGCTCTCTCCTCATTAGCAGTAAGTGATTGTAATGTAAGCAATTCATTACTCAATCCTTTGGCAGCCGAATTTATACCACAAAGTCATTTAATTTTTGATTTGGGCACTTCATAAACTAAACGTTTTAATGTAAAACAGGAAGTAGGAAAACGCTAGACGATGAAAAAAAAAATATCTTGAATATTCTTATTTTTAGTAGTGAAACGATCTCCCGGTTTTATTTACTAGAAAATCTGTATAAATAATAATCACTCACACACGTGTATAAAAAAAGAAACCGAAAAAATGTCATACAAAATACTGTAAGAAAAAAAACTTGTTGCCTGGCAACCAATAATTATAACGATAATTAAGCTCTTCTTTGTTTTTAAATAACAAAACTAAAACCTTTTAAAAGAATACTGAATGACAACAAGTTAAGACTTACAAAAACAAAAAAAAAACAAAAAAAATCAACGAATCTATAAAAAATAAAAATATATAAGCTACGACGCTTTATATTACAAAAAAAAATATAAAAAGAAATCTATAAAAAATACATGAAAAAAATATTTTACGCTTTAAAAACCAAAATTTCAAAACAAATGCTACTACTGTTCACTAAACAAAAAATCATAATTCTTATATTTATATTTCTATTTTTATTCAACTTTTTCCCATCACAAAAGACTCAAGATTTATTTGCGTTTATAGGCGTACTAAATTGAATTGTATTGAGAAAAAACGTTTTTAAAAAAGTGTGTGCTTTTGTTAAAATTTCACACTTATTAAGCCGAAATTATAATTTTTTATTATCATTATTTTTTTGTTTGTATTTTACTCACATTTTATTTTGTTTAAGATCTATTTTAGTATAAATATTTAAAATAATGAAAGTTTTTTTTCAACAGTTTATTTTTTAGTCTATTTTAGCAAACGTACACACATTTTTTTTTTGTTATTTAATCCCTAAGGCAGTTATTTTAGTAATTTTCACTTTACTAACAAGTAAATTTTAAATACTCTGCTTCAATTTTTTTCAACTTTTCAATTTATTTACAGTGAATGTTTTTCATGAACTTAACAGGTTTTGTCACTTTTTTAGATTATAATTATAATTTTGTGCTTATATTTTAAGTGAAATTCTTTGTAATTAAAAGAGTTATATAATTAATTACTTTTATATATAAATATATGTATATTAATCTTATCAAAATTTTTAATTTTTTCCCCGACTGCTGCTTTCTTAATTATAAATTGTTTAGTCATTTACATAAATTAATTTAAGTAAGAAAACTTAACTTATATCCTAACATTTCCTTTTATGTGTGATATAAAATAAAAAAAATATATATAGAAGTTTAAAACTAAAAAAAGAAACTTAATAAAAAAAAGTATTACAATTGTATAAATTATATAATATATAAATTTATCAGTTTTTTCTTACTACAAAGGTATATTTGTTTAGAAAAAGCTTCTTAAAGTGGGTAATGCCTCCGGAGACCCCACCCATATCTAAAAGCATAAGTAGCTTAGAGAAATATTTGACAAACAAGGATACACATTTTAAAGAAATTGAATTTTGCCAATATAGAAGACCTGCATCTGTTCATACCCTTTCAGTCCTACAAATGCTGTGTCGTACAGATTTTAATAATATATTTGTGGGTGGGCACGCACAATCGCAACTCTCTTTTTATGCCATTTTACAATTGCTTTAAAACTTTATTTGAATACTTATATCGAACTTGAAATCGTAATCGCTATTATTTTAACCATTCAAAATGATAATAGTAAAAGCAATTCCAAAGCGAATCTATACAAGGTGATTGCATCAGAAAAGTATAATAAAGGCGAATTAATTTTCTTCCAAATGGTCAAAATTTTTATATTAAATTTTTTGTTATGTGAAATTCTAAATTTAAATGGAGACTAATTTTTGCGATTCAAATTGCAAATTTAAATAAGTTTTTGACAATTTGGAATATAACAGCTTTTGAGCTTTGTACTAGTTCGTAGTAGAACAAATTTTTGTAATATTTTCGTGCATTAACAATAAATATGCCAACTAAGCTAAAAAAAAAGATAAGTTGGTGCAATATCCCACGGTGTAATTATAATAAAAGAATAATTTCACCATGCAGTCTCCCATATATTATTACATTATTATTATTGTTGCTGCAATTGTAAAATTGCCCGCAACACTGTATAACTGCTAAAATATACAACTCTGCTAGTTGCTATAAAATTATTCACACAGAAACAAAAAGGAAGACGATTTGACAGCAGGAACAAAAAAGTTTTAATACGAGCAGAAAAACAAGTAAAAATATACAAAGAAATTATTTAAACGTATTCCGTAATTTTCTGCTACTAAAGAATTTACAAAGCCAAATCCCATATAAATTAGAAATAAATAAATTGTCTGTTAATTAAATTAGTGTTAAACAAAAGCCAGAAACGAGAAGGAAGTATGGATGATTCACGCGAAGAGAATCAATTTATTGTAGATGATGTAAGCAAAATAATAAAGGAAGCTATAGAATCCACCATCGGTGGCAACGCCTATCAACACGATAAAGTAAACAATTGGACGGGCCAGGTGGTGGAGAATTGCTTAAGCATGCTGACTAAGGAACAAAAACCCTACAAATACATAGTAACGTCGATGATTATGCAAAAGAATGGTGCCGGTTTGCATACAGCCTCTTCATGTTATTGGAACAACGATACTGATGGCAGCTGTACAGTGCGCTGGGAGAATAAAACGATGTATTGTATTGTTTCCGTATTCGGTTTGGCTGTATAAGTGTTAATATCTGATTGAAAAAGGAGTAAGCGGATGAATATAGTCGAGTCCAAGAAAATTGGTACGGCATAGTTTTACATATAATTTTTTTTATACATACATACATATATAATAAATTCCATAACAAGCACTCAAAAAGCAAAACAATTCCTAAAACAAGATTTTTATAGTAAAAAGTAATGATTGCAAATTTGGCAGGCAGCTCTACATTAATTAATAATTTGATTTGATTTTATTTTAGAAAAAAAAAAACGGTAACATGAACTAAATGTGTTAGTATGTATGAATACATTGAAATTATTTTTTTGTTTTCAAAAGGGGAGGGAAAGGAGAAGACTTGATTGTTATTCCAGCTTTTGTATTAAATTATATAGACAAAATTATGAATATGTAAAGGAAAGGATAACTAAGATCAGATTGTGTTGCCAGTGCATAGAGTTTGTATTTTTGTTTATCATAAATAGCCAGCTTATAAAACTTGGCAACGCTTAAAATAAAATAAAAAAATTTTACCGCTATTTTCTCAAAAGAAAAATGCATAAAGAAATAGATTAGTCCAGGCTTTTTCTAAATAAAATATGCTAGTGAAGTGATTAAATTTTCATTATAAATAAATAAATGCAAAAACAATTGATACTTATAAATTTATTAAATAAAAAATGGATATTTTTGTAACTTACACATACGTAATAGTAGTAATAACAATTAAACAATTAGAAAAAAAATTTACTATTCTTCAAATACTTTTGTGCTTAAATTCGTTGTTTATTTCATTAAATTAAATTAAATTAAATTTCAATAAAATTAATGAACGTAAACTATCAATGAAATTCTAGAATGTTTGGTGTGTTGTGTTTATTTGAGTGCATTCTAGTACTCGCGTACTAGAATATTTATTGGCGTTTGTATCATAGCAATTTGTGCCATAATTTGTTCAATATTTGTACCTGGGACGAAGTAAAAAAGTTTGAAATAAGAAGGTAAGCTTGTAAACAATTTTAAACTTTTTTTATTTTCCTGGTATGCAGGCTAACGCATGCAAGTTTTGTTTTAATAGTATTCGAGGGTTGTTAGTTAATTATGCAGTTCACTTTCGGTTGTCATAAAATCTTTTAAGACACGGGTAGAATTTACGAAGTGTTTAAATTTTTTTTATTTATAATTGTGTATTTAGAAGTTTTAAATTAAAACTTTGTAGCTGCAAAGTTTGGACACAAATCGTCACATTCGACATCAAATGAAATCGAGCGAAATTTTACTGCCTATATTTGTACAAGAGAACAAAAGCTTTCGCACATTGAAAGCACAAGCAAATTTTCTTTTTGTATAAAAAATGCTAAAATTCCAATTGAAGTTGCTCAATATCGAATTCGACGATTATAGTTTGACACTTATAGTTTATAAAATTAATGTCAATACTACCGCTGTTCAATTAGTGTTATTAAATGCTGTCTTTATTTTGTTGCTTAGACCAAAATACCTTAACGTTATATAACCAAAATAAAATTTTACACCTATCGAAAAACGTATTTCCTTAATTCTTTTTAATTTTATTAAAATGTATTTATCGGAAACTACGTAGACATTTTAAACTTTTTTTTTTCTCGAAAACTTTGCGGCTAATGGTGTCACATCTTTAGGTAGTTTTAAACATAAAGTTGATGTTCTTGGCTTTGGTATGGCTTGAACGATGTGAGCATATTTGAAAACTTTTGCGCGGGAAGCATTCAATTCTTGCGTTAGCACGGCGCCATCAGTTTGATAATTATCATTTACAAGTAGACATAAAGCAATAAAGTGACATAAAGCCTTTTCCGTTGAGAAGGAAGTACGGGCACCACTGAAAATTAAAAAGAATTTAAATAACACTCAAAATCATCACATGGTTAACAAGAGAATAAATAGTTAAAATCTCTTCAAACTTTTTTCTATCTATTCCTACAAATTTTACAACTAGTTTTTCCTCACCTAAAGCTGCAATTTGGATCGGCAAACCGGTCACGAACATTATTTTCTACTTTTTCAGAAATATCTGATAGTTCAGCTTTTTTCAAAGATTTCACCCGGGATTTAATCATTGTTAGCAAACAATCCATATAAATGATCATTTTTAAACGTAGCAAATTTTTAGTATTTGCTGATGATTCTTGTATCGTTTTTATCAGATTTTTTAGATATTCAGATTTTATGCTAAGAGAAAATATAAAATTATTAGATATTTCAATTTTATGAATACATTTTTTTTAATTATAAAAGAATAAACTTACGGTATTTGATCAATTTGTGTTTGGTAAATAGTTTTAGCCTCTTCATCTAAACGATCTAATAATTCTTTCGGTATAATATCTTCAATTTTATAAATTTCACTCACACTTTTCGCATCATTGTTTATTTTTGGTCTTATTTTATCAAAATATTCTGTGTTATCAATATTTTTATCAGTTTCATTTTGTTCTGTATCGGCTTCATCAACGGTAGCTTTTAGTTCGTCTTGTATTATTCTTACATCCATTTGCATTTTTTCTTGATCATTAATAAAACGTGATGCCTTACGACCACTAAACTTCTTAAGCAAAGTCAATCTACTGATGTGGTCTGATATACTGTTTGTTTTTGTTGTCTGATCTACTTGTTTATAAATGCTGTTTTTAAGGGTAACTTGGTCTATAGGGATGATTGTCATCTGAAAGTAAATAATCAAATAAGTTTTTGTAATAAGATTTCACGGCAAATTTAAATGATTTTTCAACTTCAGCTTTCAATTATTGCTCGCTTGATTTTTAAATTAAAAAAATTAATGTAGAAAGCAAGTGAGCGAAGATAAATATGCCGAGTTAAATATGTAATTTCTGAGCATTTGGGCGGTAGATTACAAATCTAGACTATCTCTCCTTTAAAATGATATGTGTCGCATCCCGTAATCTTCTTTAGAAGTCAACATATTTATGAATATTTGTATCCAAGCACTTCTATTTCTCCTAAACATATTTATAAATGTCATGAATACTAACAAAATATTTAGAAATATTTAATGACGTACGACGTGTTTGGTAAATATGGCATAAATACAAAAAAGATATTTACAAATACTACAAAAGGTAACGGGTTACGTTAAAACATATTTAACTCGGCATATTTGTCTTCACTTAGTTGTAGAAAGCGCTAAAAAAAAACAAAATTATTCCATGATATAGAAAAATTAATGAAAATAATGATAGTCACTTTGTTAAATTATAATCATCTGAAGAGAATGGCGCAGACGAATTTGTAACAAAAGATGCAGATTGCCTTGGAGCAGGAAAGAGATTTGTAACAATATTGGTTGGAGACAAGTGATATCAGAGAAGAGAACAAGTGACTTACTAGGCCTGATCTGGTCAAGAATTAGTATTGTCAAGGATTTCATGATAATTAAGAGTATTGAAACACTTGGCAAATGTGAGGATCAGTACACATACTGTGCTACTGTAATGGTATTTGGTACTGTTTTCGTTACTTAGGGCATCACTGCCTACAACCATGTGATATGACGGACAAATCAGTAAAGTCTTAATGAATACTTTTGTTAGGGAGGACTCGTAGCATTATAGTAGTGTCACAATAGCTCTTTTTATGGCCAGAGTGAATTTGTGGTTCCCAGCACTAATTAATTATGAATGCAATTTGCAGATGACTACAAAGTTTTATCGTATTACCAGCTATCAAATAAATTCTTTAACATTTTTTTACTATTGCTTTTATTACCTTATTTGTGACTTTGTTACGAACACAGATGTACGTATCAGTTAATTCATTTGTATCGCTTTCATTTATTAAGCCGTGATAAGTGTTTCCGTTTGCGACCAGTAAGGCACTCTGCTGTTTACTGTCTCCACGGTTTCTAAGACGACAGAAATGTGTATTTTCTTTTGTGAAGGCCGACAATTTACCATTTTGAAATTTCACTAGAAGTTTTTATAGAAAATTACTTAAGTCTGTAATTTTATTTCAGGGTTATAGAAAATCCATGATTGTAACCACTTACTTAATGTGGGTACAACCCCAAGCTTTTTGCGACTGTAGACTTTTTCAATTTCCACTTTTTCTTTCATAGTTTTTTATTATTATTTTTTTACAAATTAATTATTTTATAGAAATAAAATTTTTAAAACTTAAGGTTTCAATTGACAAGTCACCACGTGAAACCAACAAATGAAAAGAGAGCAAGACAAAACAAAAACAAAAAGAGATGTGTTTAAATAACAGCAGGGTTGCAAATAAAAGTATGCTTGGAGTAGTTTATTTTTACAGAGGTGAATAAATCAAATTTTGACCGAATAATAACAAATTTTTTTGTATGGCTGGTGGAGATTAAAAAAAACCCAGTATTATGTGTGAGTGTGCGTGAGCACTTGAGAAAAAAAGTAAATATGATTTTTTGAATTAATTAAAAAAAAAGGAAAACATTCAGCAAGTATAAAAAGCACGTTTTTCAATGAAAAAAGGGGGCAAAATTATACAATAAAAGTTTTTTCCGTTAAAATAACAAAATCAAAATTTTTTTAAAAATCCTGTCATCTTTTGCTTTTTTACTCCTTACATGATTTATTTTTATGTGCACTCATGTTAGACTTAGTAAATATTAGTCAATCTAATGGTTGCTCGTATTTCGTTAAATATTGGATAATTGTGCTGCACCAGCGTACCTGAAAGCCATACATCACTGCAAACATGTATAAAACTTTATAATAAAAATTGCTTGTAAGCCTTTTCAAGTATACTTGTGCAGCCCTTCCTTTAGTTTATCCGAGAAAAAACAATTTGAGTAATATATTTTTGTATCTCAATAAAATAAAAATTCATTGTAAGAATATTTAATAAAATTTATTTTGATACGATAATTGTCACTATACGATCGCCTAATTTTGAAAGTGGTATAAGTGTATTTAAAAATAAAAATATCAGTAAAATTTTAGTTATAAACACCTCTGTTTATAACTTATTAAATTTTTTTTTATTTTAATTCATCCGAATCTTATTGCGTCCGTAGTCATATTATATGTTGAAAGTTTATAATGTTTAGTTTTAACAATATTAATTACTTGCTGAAATTGAAAAATACAATACGTTAATGAATAGAAATAATATTTAACTATTGTTTAAAATTCTTTTCCTACCAATACTAATTTTATTAAAAACACAGCAAATGTTAAAAAGTTAATACTCATTAAAGCTGCCTCTGGTGGAAAACTTATATTTGATTCATCGAAAATTCCACGTTTTCTACGTGTATTTGCATGCAATTTTTTTGTTTTACTATTCTCCGTTCCAGCATCATTATAATCGATGTCATCTGTATCGTCTTGCCATAAAATCATAAATTTTTGCTCTGAAATAATAAATTTTCTATGTTGACATGAAAAAATTAAACGAAATAGAAATGATAATGTTGAGTAGATATTGTACATCATCGTTGGGTTTAAATTTTATCCCAGCAAAAAAAAAAAAAAGTGAGCCAAAGGAAGTAGAAACGTCACTACAACTGGTGCCTGTAATTACTTTTACTTCTGAGAAAAACCAATGAAATTAATAAGAGCATGTCATTGGAAGGAAGTTTTCTCTTTTGAAAAATTGGCACTGAACAAAATTTACATCTCAGAAGCTCTAAAATGCATTACTCCTATAGGTTATGTACAATTTTATATAATTTTGTGGTGCTAAATTGAAGAAAAGATAGTGATTTAAAATTGCATAATTCTTCAGCACCTAAAATATGCCGAACGTGAGAGAATCATATCGATTATTTTTTGCTGGGATAGAGAAAGATTTTTTTTACGACGCATAGTATCATACTTTCCTTCCATATCCTAATAAAGCCTATCATTACAAGTTCATACACACTCAAGTTCATTGTAATATTAGCGCAAAAGTACGGCAGCCTTTGACGCGTTTATGTAGTGCTTTTGTTGACTGATCAATTTATTCAAGAAAATCAAAATCATTTTGATATTTGCTTCAGTTTTTCAATATTGAATGATGAACTTTTATAGTGCATGTTGAAACCCTTCAATTATTGCACGTATTTAAAAGAGTTAACAACAAAAAGTGAGTGAAGAAAAAGTATTCTAGACCAAGTACTTACAATTAATCCAAGAATCGCTTATATTATGTAGCATTGAAGGCAGTAGTTACAAGAATGGAGTCAAAGCATACAAAAAATTATTTAAAAAATAGAAATTAAATAAAATGTTTGTATTGCCATAGCAAATAATAAAATTGCCTTCTATTTGGACATATTGTCTTCTGCGCTACAGCTTTGATATAAAATATTGATCAATTCACTTGCATACATTTTCACTTTGTGGACTTAGAATTATAGATATACCAGATTACGATATCCCGCGCATAAAATTGAAATTTTTTGCGCATGTAGCACAAATGACATCACACGTTGTGCCTAATAATTTACAGAAATTTATTATTTTTCCTTCAAACAGTGTGTAATCTTGTTTTTCTATCATTCATGTGGGCTGCATTAGTTAAAGTTGGAATATGGTAGCTCACACAACCATCTTTTGGTTAGATCTTAAATTATAAGATACCGTTAATTGAAAGCTTGTACGATTTGTTCTTAACTTGTCACTCAATTTTGTAAGAGTGTGTATGAAATTAATAGAATAAAAAAATTAATAGAGTAAAAATGTAATCCTTTACTTACCAATAGCCTTCAATAAAGTATTCTTAAGCTGATGTAACATTTTGATTTTATCCTCAAGGCGAAAGAAGGAAATTTTCATCCAATTTTCTTTTAAAGTTTTCATAAATCCTACAAAACCTTGTATAGAGGGAAATTCTACATTAGAAGCCATTGCTTCCTCTGCAGCAGACTTTGTTGAGTTGTTGTATTTTTCAAAATCATTTTTGTTGTATTTTTCTTGATGAGAAGTTTTTTGTCTAGAAGTTGTTTCCATATTATTTCTTACAACCGTTGAAATGGTTGGTATCTTTGTAGTAGACAGACTTTGGTTACTTTTTTCACCAGGCTGATACGTCTCAAGTAATTTATCAAAATTTTGAAACCTCTCCTGCTGATATTTAATCCATTCGGGACTGGGCATGTCATTTACATCGCTTTTGATTGTTGACTTTTGATTTGTTTTAAATAAATTTGAATTTGGTTCATTGTTTGCCCAAATTTTGCAGAAATTTAATGCAAATACTATTACAACTAATTGTTTTGACAGCATTTCAGTTTAGTGACTGTTGGCAAACTAAATACTGAAAACATTTTGCAATCACATATAAAGATTATTGTAGGCGATTTTTTATTTCTAAGTTAGCTTTTAAATAACAAATAATGGCAAAAAATGTTTTTTCATGGTATTTGACTATCTAAAACAAAATTTTTAAGCGCAGTGAATGATTAAGTGTGTCACACTTTAATTAACTTAAGAAGATGAATAATTTCTTTGTACGAAGAAATACTTAAATACGCAAATTAAATAAAAAAATGAATTCCATTAGATTTGAAAAAAAAAATTTATTTTGATTTATTTTGACGGTTGCAGTTTTCAAAAGCCTTCGTTTATATAATATTTTAACTGAAATGTTTGAAGGTTCATTATTATGAGTTACCAACAGTTAAATTACACATGATCTATCCCTAACTTGTCACTTACTTTTAGTTTTAAGGTGTAATCGGTTTTATTTGTCTTTGAAAATAACAAACACGACTTGGTTTCATGATACCAAATGAGACCAATATTGGTTTGCAAAACCGACTTGGATTCCGTTTGTAATTTCTACACCGTAAATGGGCCGCCCTATAAATTATATATATTCTCAATTCGAAGCCTCTTAGTCTGTCTGTGTAGTCGTTGAAATCAACCTTTTGAAGTCTATAGGCAACGTACAGAAAAGTTTACTATTGCAATCTGTCAGCTATTGCTGTCTTCCGTTTGCTATACAAATTCAGCCCGACCGGTCCATAAATGACTGAGCTATGAGTTAAAAGAATTGACTACCTCTATTTTTGGATCAGTTTTCTAAATGGGTTTCTTGCGTATTTTGTCTAAACTACAAAGTGGAGAAAACAGTGTGACACGCAATTTTGTCAGAAATGACAGTCATAATAACTGTGCAAAAATACAAGCGAAATTTTAGATTTTCATTAATTTCTGCTTTGTGTTTTATGGAAACTTTTAAGCTGCACATGTGCATAATGTTTGTGCACACAAACCCAAAAACAGCGAATCGATTTTATAATGTGTGTATGCATGTGTGTGTGCCTCTTAAATGCATTGTGTGTAAAATAACTACAAATACAAAAATGTTATAGCAAGAGAGATACTAGAGATGATTTTTTCAGTATTTCAGTTTCTTTATTTGAGAAATTAAATATTTTTCTTAATTAAATTAAATTTATTTTGCATTCTTATTGGATCTTTTTCTTATAATTTTTTTTTAATTTAAAAATGGAGTATTTACCTACAAACATTTTATTGCTTTTAAAATTATGATTCCACAACGGATATTTTCTTAGACCTCGTTAATTTTAGTTTCTTTAACTGGAATTAATTATTTTATTTTAGAACCAATTAAGCAAGAGGTATTCAAACAAAATTATTTCATTAAATTTTTTTTTTAATATTTGAGAAGAATGTGCAAAATTAAAAATATGAGTATTTGGTTACTACAGAGGCAGGCACAGCCGAATTTAACTTTTTTTTTTTTTTTAATTTTATAAACTAGACTTGTACATTTAATCTAAATAGTAGCAACTGGAGGTAGCGCAAGCCAGAACAACACTTTATGTTGTTTTTATGTGAGCATTTGTGACAACTGTTCCATCTTTCAACAACGCTTATTGCTGTGATTCATCGTTATCTAATAATCTAATATTTTGCTTTTACAAAGCCACATCAAATTTATTCGTATTGACCTGGACCATACATGACAATTTTAGTTGCATAATTCTTTCTTAATTTTCTTTTAAAATTGCCGCTACACAGCAATTTTATTATAGCAATTTTGCATTCTTATTCATTCATTCATTCAGCATTCAAGCTACCTGTCTTCTTTTATTTTACAGCTTTAAAAGATACAAAGAGAGAACAAAAGAGAATTGCGGAGTATGAGCAAGTTTGCATCCCTTTTCATTCTTCTTTCCTCCTCTTATAAAATTAAGAATTTCCCAACTAAAATTGCTGTGTGTGGTCCTGGTCCTTATAGTCTAAGTTCGCTTTAAAGTACCACGACTTGAATCAATATTTATTGCTGTTCTATATACCCAATTCGAAGTTTTCACTTCTGCACCTCATAACTACTCTGTGCTCCATTTGACTATTTTTTGAAAATGTTTTCTTCTTTATTTTGGGTGGCAAGAAGTTGGCGCAATTAAAAGGAGAAAAAAATTAAGTGAAATAATAAGAAGAAACAATTTAATTCCAATTTAATTCGGAACACAGAAGATCATTACTTATTTAAAAAGGATTTGTAACATTTGATTAAAAGAAAATTCAAAACTCTACAAAAAAATTTGATTTAAATTAAGCCTAAATGGGTATTACTGAAATACAATTAAAGAGTAGTAGAGCTGTTATTAAAAGAGACTAATAACGACTTCAAGTATATATTATGACAAATTTTTCATACAAATTTGTCACAATATCGATTTCAAGTCTGCTTTAATTTTCTTTGTATACAAGCATCGGTATATATGTATATGAAAAACAAAAATAATAATAAAAATAATTTAAGTTTATCTTTAATGGCACCTGTGTTTGGAATTCAAAAGTGGAACAAAATATTAATCTTTATTGGTGCTCATTTCAATTATGTTGTATTTTTTCGCAGGTGTCAATGTAGATAAACCTTATGTTTTTCTTATTATTAAACCGTCAATGCCCTATTCGAATGTAAAAGAGAAAAGAAGAATAAAAATAAAATATTTGTATTCAATACTAAAATGTTGGTTGGGGATTTTGTTTATTTAGTTCAATGACTACTGAGTTCTTTGAATATTTAATACTTTTTTATTCTAATGTTTGCCAACAAATCTAGTAATGTACTGAAGATGGGAGTAGCATCAATGAAATGGTTCATATAGTTACATTTTTTTGTTGGGGAAGCTAATGAAATGAAAATTTTCTCTTTGAATAAAGCGGTTGTGCTGGGGTAAAGGAAGTAAGGCGGTATTTGTAAAAGCTCTCCATCAGAATTTCTTAAGACTGAAACCAGACGAGGCAATTTTAATTGCGCAATTCTTGATTTTGTAGGAGAGAGAGGAAAGAATAATTGAAAGGGGGTACACACTTGCTGGTACTTTGCAATTCTCTTTTGTTTTCTATTCGTGTCTTTTAAAGCTTCAAAAAGGAAGACAAGCAAGTAGCCTGAATGCTGAATGAATAAGAAATATGAAATTGTCGAAATAAAATTTGAAAAGAGAGTTAAGAAAATGTTGGGCAACCAAAATTGCCGTGTCTGATCATGATCTAAGTTTTCAGTTTTATTTTATTTTAGCATTCTTAAGTATTATAAACTAAATAATTTATTTTTCTGTTTTGTTTTAGATTTTCCTGATCTTGAAAGTGTGTCTGGGTGAAAGTGAGTGATTCGAAATATTTTGCTCATAATAGCACTGAAAACTAGTTAAAAGAGCTCGTGATCATAAAAAACGAGTTAGTCTTAAAGAGCTGTCATGCGTGAATGTCAAAGAGTAGGCGACCGTAAGTGATAGTGATAGCATTTAAAAGCTATCAATCGTGCACATCAACGAGTTTGTTATAATATCGGTAGTATCGGTCTTTAATAAAATAAAATCAAGTGAAAAATTGTGATTATCTGTGTGTCCAGAGTTTTTGTAACTACCAGAATTTCGAGAATGGAATCAAACATCACATCACAATTCATCAACTTTCAGCGTGATCAAGTTATCAAGAATAAAACAGGTTAGTTTACAAATTTCTTTATTCAGAAGGTTTCCTCAAAAAGCATATACACCCATCACATGCTTAGTGACATGAGATTAACTAATTTTAAATAGATTTGTAATACGATTCGTTAATATTTTTTTTATTTGCAACAACTTTTGAATTTTAAAAAGCATCGAAACTAAGAAAAAATAGGTATTTTGACAAAAAGAAAGCACTAAAAGTTAAGTCCAAAAAAGTCTTAATTTTTTATTTAGAATTAAAATAGTCCAACCCACATAATTTAAGCAAATAACCTTCACGTATTTTATTCGCTGGCTATCGATTCCATTAAAAATTTGTTTTGACTAAAGATTTAAAAAAATGCATACTCTTGTTTTGCCTATTATCTTCTTCCTGGCAGGATACACAAAAACTTGTACTGTTTTCGGACTGAGTGGATTTAAAGTTAAGTCCAACTTACGAAAACTATATTTACCATACAAAATGAATTTAATGAATCCACATTGCATATTTTTCAATTGAATTTAAGTTGGATTTATAAAATACAACATTGGTTTTGTCCGTTAAGCTGAGTGCTACGAAGTCAAAAATTCTGCAAATGTAACAGCAGCTGCTAATGTTATTGATAATATTTTCTGAAGAAAATGCTTTCAACAGCGGCAGCAATAAAATAATTTAAAACAAAACCATGTTTTTGAACAAAAGACAAAGAAAATATGTGTCTCGTAAGTGTATTTACCAAAGTCCACTCATGTTGTGGACTTTTTATTGTTTCATACAAAAGTATTTGACACACTGTACGTTAAAACTGAATTTGAAAAATTTGCAGTGTGAACGCAAATTTCACAGTTTTCAAACAGTCTGAAATATTAAAAAGCACTAAAAGGACGCTAAAAACACTAAATTCACAACACTGATTAAATCATACTCATTTAATTTAGCACTAAAAAGTTGCTAAGAGCACTAAGTTGACAACACTGACTAAATGATACTCATTTCATCAGTTAAGCTTTTAAAAATCAGTACTTTTAGTTTAAAAAAAAAAAAAGTTATTAAAAATTTGTTTATATAATTTTTAAAACCGATAACACTGCCTGTTAAGCCAATCTATTGTTGCAGTACTTACATTAGAATGAGTAAAAAAAAAAAAATCAAATGCTTGAGGATGAAAGCTACTATTTCAATAAAAATCCTGCTAAATTGCAAAGATTTTCTTTCTGTGCTCTTTGTCATTTCAAACAATATTTTTTTATGCATTTGTTAGTTTTATTTGACCCTTTTCTTTTTAATTAAAATATTTATATCCTGAAGAAGCTACACAATTTGGAGCGAAATATCGATATAAAAATAAATTTATAAAATAAGACCTTAAGCTTAATAAATTAAAATTTTTATTCCAGAGTCTGTATTATTAAAATTGATTTGAATTAAAATTTTAATAAACTTCTCTCACTCTTCCCAATTTTTATTTTATTTTTATTTTGTTTTGTTGTTTATAATGAACAAGCTGAAAGCTTGCTCTAATCAACCTAAAACTGCGGCCAGCTTTCTTCATCATTTATTAATCAAAAAGAATTCTTCATAAAAAAAGATTTTAGTTTTAATTTAAATCTCGTTTGAGTAACATCGTTGTTGTCTACCAAAAAAACATAGAGCAGAGAAATATTAAGACGACATCATGGCAAAATTATTAAAAATTATTGGCATTTTAACAGTGTTATATGTGAATGGTTGTTTGTCACAATCTCAAAGTGAGTGGTGTTAATATTAAAAGCAAAAAAAAAAAATTAATTTATAAATTAAAAACAATAATACCAAATAAACAAATACAAAACGAACGATTTCTTATCATAGAATACATTATTGATCCCCAAACTTTGGGGGTTAAAAATATGCAGTAGAAAAAAAAATCTGATAATAGAGAAAACATTGTCAAATGTTCACAAGAAAAAATTATTTATTATCAGGGCCTAAATCGTTAAATTTGATATCGAATGCAAACGAAAGAGATTTTAATATTTTTGTTTTGGATAGAAATTGCTCGCTATCGAATATGACGATTTGGCTTCAGATTGCGACGTATATTTCAGAGCATAATTATAAATTTTTTAGTAGTTCGTAGCCACACCGACTTAATCAACACAAGAAATTCCCTTTTTTAATTTTTGTTAAAACTCACAAAGTTGTCTGCGGACGCAGCTTGCTCCAAATTTTAAAATAGTTCAGTTAAAGATGGTGGTTAACGCCAGCAGTGTGGCATTTGAAGTTACTGCTAGTGTAATTAAAAAATTCACTGAGTTATCAAACAGCCCTCGTATTAGATTTACATGAAATTTTCACAGAATATTTTCAAGTTACTCCAATGTGAGAAAATACAACAAATAACAAAATAATTTTTTTAAATTTTGACAATTTGGAAGAAACTAATTCGCTGTTGTTATAATTTTCGCGATGCAATCACTTTGTATAGATTCGCTTTGATTACCTTGTATAGATTCGGATT
This sequence comes from Thelaira solivaga, assembly GCA_947397855.1. Classification (NCBI taxonomy): domain Eukaryota; kingdom Metazoa; phylum Arthropoda; class Insecta; order Diptera; family Tachinidae; genus Thelaira; species Thelaira solivaga. The sequence goes on from OX377610.1 coordinate 22,141,924, forward strand.
GTGTGAAACTAATGGCAGGATTGTCTTGTAGTTATTTTCAGCGTGAAATTGAAGCATTCTGTTGTTCAACACGATATATTTGCCTTTTTTTCTAATTCGACTCTTGTACACAGTATGTATAGCATCTGTGCCATAATAAGAACACTGACAGGGAAGTTGTAATATCAATTCCGAGTACCGAGTACCTTATTGCTGAGTGGCAAAAGCGGCCCTTAGAAAAATTAATAAAACAGAATATAAGTGGCCATATGTCTTGTATTAACTTTTCGCAAATTCGACTGCCAGAATGACACTCATAATAAGGCTGAATAGCCTTATTTTTCAATACAAGAGAAAACATATATCACTTGGGGTTTTTTTTTTAACGTAGAACCGATCATATACAGCTGCGGTTAAAAAAAATGCACTGAGGTCTAGGCTTCCCGTTTTTATTTATATTACCTTTATTTACTTGTCAATACAAACTCTAATATAAAATTAATAGTTTACTAAATACGGTCAGTACTTAAAAAATTAGCACTATTCCTGATAAAACATTTTAAATTGGACAAAATTCTAAACTTTCAATACAAAAATTGATTATTTTTATGCCAATATATTGTCACATGGACGTTTGATGACAACAACGGTAGCATAGCATTTCGGCTTGGTGTTAGTCAGGGCTTCATTTTCTGTTTTAAGAATCCTTTCATACGGCTTCATAACTACAGCCCAAATTTGTTCCTTTTTGCGTGGTTTTGGTTCATTTTTCCTAACATCAGCTTAAAGTTTTTGTATTGGGTTAAGGTCTGGTGACCTTGCAAGCCAGTCCCTACCTTTAATATCATTAGCTCAAAATTGCCAACTGTCAGTTGAAGAGGCTTTTTGTTAGTATTTTACGAGTCATTGTCCAGTTGGAAGCAAATCTTCTTCTGAATTAGACAGTGTTACCTTTTCTAAAAAATCAACGTGAACAGACCAAACATACCTACAACGAACCTATAAAGATTGTGGGATGATACATAGATCATTTTAAAGGGGAGACTGTCTAGACTTGTAATCTATTGCTCAAATACTCAGAAGTTATTTTGGATTATTTTGAAATTTTTTTTTGAAATTTCCATACACCCCAGTACTGTTGTTTTCAAGAATCTTGGCAGTTTCCGTTTTGTATCATAAAATAAATACTACGAATTTATTTGAAAATTATAAAACACTTCCAGAAAGTTTAGAGTCTACAGATTACATTTCTTTTTGATTTTGGAAATTTTTCTGGGCAAAAGCGGGAATGGTACGTTGGCAAAGTGGGGAATGTTAAAAATTCCTCAAAGCAACAGCACTGGGGTATATGGAAATTTAAAATTTTTTTCAAAACTTCTGAGTATTTGGGCGTTAGATTACAAATCAAGACAGTCTCCTTTTTAAATAATATGTGTACCATCCCGTAATCTTTGTGAGAAGTCAACGTATTTATGAATATTTGTACCCATGCACCTATATTTCTCTTAAAAATATTTATAAATACTGAAAAGATATTTACAAATACTAAAAAACGTAACGGGTTACGTTAAAACATATTTAACTCGGCATATTTATCTTCAGTCACTTTAGAGAGGCTTCATATTACTCTTTATCATCGGAAAAAGATAATAGGAAATTAATGCGGTAGTAAATAAAATAGCTGCTATTATTTTTACCGGCACTGTAGATACATACATACTTAAATAAATATGTATTTAAATTCAACTTTTCATTAATAATATTCACATTATACGCTTTACATTTTTTTTCTAAAATTCTGGTTTCTGTGCCAGAAGTTAATTTAAAATAAATTTCATATTTTTCTCATCATTATTTGATATGAAATTTCACAACTTCGTTTCATATTTGAGTTGTTATTTTTGAAAGTGGTATAAGTTAACTTAATTAACTAATTAATTAAAAAGTAGAGTTATATCACTTTTGAAAATAACAATAAATTTTGTATTGCTGTATCTATCAGCTTCCAGCTTTTGCAAGTTTAATGACCCTTAAATAAATATTAAAAAATTTATTGAATCCTGATATAAATTCAATCAATTGTACTATGAGCTTTCTTTAAGCAAAACAAAAACTCAGGAAGTTTGTGGTTCTGGTTGTAGTTTCTACAGGGCACATGTGACACCTCATTTGTTCATATTGGCCAAGACCCTTCATATTTGAAAAATTTCTCAAAATATGCAGAAAAACGTTCAGAGATCCCACTTATATTTTGTAAGAGTGCTGTTCTTGGTGTCCTCATATCTCCGCATTAGCCAAAATCCTTCATATATGTATGTATGTCATGGATGACAAAATCTGAATTTTTGAAAAATTTCTTAAAAAATTCAGAAATACTTTGCAGTTACCCTACTTTTATTTTTAATAATACTATCTTCGGCGTTCATTCAGTCAAAAATGCCTTCCCTGAAAAATATATTTAACTCGGCATATTTATTTGCACACACGTGTTATAATTCAAAAGGCTTGATTTTGCAGAAGACCCATTTACAGTTTCCAATTTGCTGGCCTTCTCAAAGGAAAATTTTTAAATATTTTTAATATTTTATTTTGAAAAGAACCTATTTGTATAATCTATTAGAATTGATGTCCGCTTAGATGGTGGGTTGGTTTCGCAGGGCCCTAACCCTTGGTTAGGATAAAGTATTTGACAAGTATTTGGTTCAAAATGTAATTTTGCCATTCTCGTTGAAGGCTGTCAGACTGCCACGCAAACCAACCCACCAACTAAATAAAATTAGTGGATTTTCTGTCATCTCTGTACGAACTTGGGATCCGTAACAACTGCACGTTGTGTTGAGTGCCTAGACATAAGAACCATACTGGCAATGAGTGGCCTACGTTGTGCGTTCATATGCACAGAACCCTCTTTGTCAAAACATTGGAAGCGCTGACTATACTCAGACAAGCTAAGCCCTTTGTCATACTATCGCGAGTTAAATCCCAGAAAGTACTGCAACTCAAAAAGAGAAACTTCAGACTCTTAACGGAATGATTTACTGGGCATTGTGGTCTTACATACCATCGGCTTCATTTAAAGCCTAGAGCTGAAACAGTAAAAGCTTGGAGTGTAACTAAGATCCTTTGGGTCGTGATATATATAATTTAGTTATAATAATACGTTGATTAAGAAAAAAATTAATGATGTAAATGAGAGAGGATTACTCTGGTGAGGGTGTATAAAATTCTTTTAAAATATTTAAAAACTGAAGTGATTAATGAAAATATTCTTTGGGAAAATTTATTCATGATTTGAAAAAATAACTTGACAGCTTCAATTTGTGAATCCCCCACTTATAATGGTTTGCATTCGTAGTATAATTATTTTCTGCTTCCTTTGTTTTTATTTGCTTTTTAAAAGCAGAGTCTTTCTTCCAGACAGGTTTCATTGTCATTTGTTTTTGTTGTATATTAAAGAAGCTTGTTTCTATAGCGGTTGCTATTAAGACATCATCTTTGTTGCGACGAGTACGAGTACACTCATACTTTTTGTAGTTACTAAATTCAAGTTTTACTTTATTTTAAAAGCGTGCCAGCTACTAGAATTATTTATTTAATTTTTTTCATGAAATTTAAAAAGCTTTAAATTCATTATTTTATTTGTTTGCTGCATCACAAGGCAAGGTGAGAATTAAATTAAATTAAAAAAAATTTTTAACAACAAAGAATTACATTTTTTCTAGTTGATAGATTTAAAAAAAATGTTTCGTCTAACAGAATAAGAAGAAACACTCATATCTATTAGTCTTCTTTAAATAATTTTTTTTTATATTGTGACAACATACAAATTGGCAGAATTAAAATTTCAGACACCTTTCTTCTTTGTCCACAAGACTGCTGGAGAGCCGAAGTGGGGATATGTCAGTCAGGCAGACTCATTAGCCCCGAACGGACTAGAGCAGAGGTTGTCTTGCACCTCAGCACAAATGATATTAAACTTGGCGTTAAGCTGCTAACAGGCCGTCGTAGACCATATGAGTAAAAAAAAATCGAGCGACTCCTGTCGTTTCTGTCAAGCAGAGTAGATACACAGTCAGTTAGCGAGATATACAATGCATGTGAATGATTTATCTCACCGTGGTCAAACCACGAGTGGTATCCGTGCCTACCATTACAGCCCCTGTGACCAATTAAGGACACAGGTAGCAAATTATGTGTGTTTCTGCCATGTCACACACACCACCCTTGGTAAGGGAGTTGAGCCTATCCAAAACTCGTGTCTAATGACATCTGTTTCTATGAAACAGCACATCGAAGAACATGCCACCCTGCCAAAGGTGACATGAACTCCGTTCCCAGCGTACCTTTTGATCTCAATCACAGCCACCACGTGAGCCCCCGAAGGGGACCTCACCAATAACCGGTCACAGATTCCGCCGTCCGACCGTTTGGGTGTGCACAAAGTCCACAGACCGAACAACGAAACAAGGATTGGAACGAAGTTTGGTCCCTAAACTCCGAGCACTCATTGTTCAACCATTCGTGAACATCAGCTATTAATCCATTGCTAGGACGTTTGTGCTTCCTCTGTGGGGCTACCGGCTCCCGTGGTACCAGTGTTGAGAGTCACTGGTCAGACCCCGAAGGTATCCTTTCGGTAAACCCTCAGGTTTCCTTCTGCCAGATTCAAACCCATGGCAATTCCAGGTGCTGGCGCACCTATTTTCTCCGGTAGTGATACATCAAAGTGGAATATTACCGAGAAGACACACCCCGGGGGTAGCGAGATATACAATCAGTTAGCTAGGCAGTTGAACGATATTTGTAAGAAGTCTCAAATTGAGTAGAAAACTGGGCCGCACAATAGATTTTCAAGGTCGCGGTCTCTCTTTATGGCTGCTGTGAGCAACACAAACATAAAAATTGCTAAAGACATTCTTGTCAACATGTTAACAAGAAACGAGAAATGCAATTCTGTTTCAGAATTCGCTTTATTTCTTGAACAAACCTCGTGTATCTCGTTATCTTTTCATTTATTTTTCTTTTTCTACAACGAATGTTACTGCTTATTATCAACCTGACCTTAATTTTGGACTGATCATAATATAATTTTAAGTAAAAATTAAAAAAAAAAAAATAACAACAACATTGCACAACCTTTAACAGTTACCTTTCCCGATGAAAAATGTACAACACCGAACAATTTATCGGGCTTATGCCTGGACATCTTACAATGTCCTTCGTTATTAGGAATGTTAAAAAATGTAAAAAGATCTTCGGAAGAAACAAAATTTCTGCAAGATAGCCAATGTGGATGGCAGGGTAAAAGCGTGTTGGTATGTTGCCGCTTAGAGAACAGAAATCGTTTTAATGTGCCAACTAGTTCTCAACCAGTTGATAATAGCCAATTATTGCCTAGCACTCGACAATGTGGTCGTTCATTTGATAATCGCATCCTTGGTGGCCGTAACACACAAATTGATGAATATCCCTGGGCTGCCTTAATAGAATATTCAAAGCGTAAGTTAAATAAAAAAATTACTGCGATAATTAAAAAAAAAATTCTCTTTAATTTGCAATTTGATTTATTTGTTAAGCCAAAAATAGAAAAGGTCATCATTGTGGAGCCACCCTCATTAACAATCGTTATGTGGTAACAGCAGCTCATTGTGTTACAGGACGAGCTATACCTTCCGATTGGCGTCTTACAAGTGTACGCTTGGGAGAATGGGATCGATCTACCAGTTTAGATTGTGAAGTATCGGTATCCGGTAAAAAAGATTGCGCTGATCCTCATTTGGATTTGGGCATTGAACAAACTATTGTTCATCCTGATTATAATCCCCAAGATTTAAACAATTTAAACGATATTGCTTTAATACGTCTGGATCGTTATGTCAATTATACCGATTTCATAAGTCCCGTATGCTTACCCGTTCAATCTCAATTGCGCTCTAAAACATTTGAAAATACAAAAATGGATGTTACTGGCTGGGGTATAACCGAGGAAGGAATTGCTAGTAGTTTGAAATTAAAGGCATCTGTAGAGGGCTGGACTTTTCAAAACTGTGCTGCAAAGTATGCCTCAGCAAAACTTAATTTGCAAAATACGCAAATGTGTGCTGGTGGTGAAGAGGGCGTTGATTCTTGCAGTGGCGATTCTGGGGGGCCATTAGTCACAAGAGAGACAATAAATTCAGTCAATGTTTATATTCTGAGTGGTATTGTATCATTTGGTCCGAAACAGTGTGGGACAAATGGTTGGCCTGGTGTTTATACAAGAGTTGGTGCCTATATTGATTGGATTACCAATAACATTAGAGCTTAAAATATGAATTCGTTGCTCTTATTTTTTTAAGTCATTGTTTTTTCTTAAAAAAAAAAATTAAAAAAAATATTTACGGTCTTATGCAAAAAAAAACTAACATCAACTTCAAAGTTGACATTAGTTACCAAAAACACTTTAAGCGTAACAAACGTGTGGTAAAAATAATATTCTAAAACAGAACCTTAACTGATACATTTTAAATGTTGATACTAGCTAGCTACAGCACCATTATACTTTCTCTCTCTTTTTATAAGCAGTGATAAATATTATATTGTTTACTGGTACTCCAACCAACTTTATTAAAAATTTTTTATATTTTTGTTAAAAAATTGTTTTTTATTTTTTATTCAGAATATAAATTTATTTTTTATTAATGTAAGGTGTTACCTATTTAAAAATGTTTAAAGTTGATGTAGAAGTTTCCATACGCATGTTAAGCTAATAATCGTTTTTGGATGATACTTTAAGGAATTTTATTTAACAAAGAGTTTGAAGTGACGGTAAGTTTTTTTTGAACAAGATCGTAAATATTTAAACAAATAAAAGTAGTTTTTATTTATGAATTTAATCTTCTGTAATTTAGTATTCAACTGCCCACACAGAAAGAAACATTCTTTATTTTTCACCCAATGACAACGTTTCATTATCCTAATAACAAAAATTCATTGGTTGAATAAAATTAAATATTCCAATAACTTTCATTAAACAAAGATTGCTAGCAGCGCCTAAAGTATCAATAATAAAAAGCTTATTTGTCAAAGCATTAATAAAAATGTGTAATACCTTTTTTGAGAGTTGGAAATATTGCAACCCTGTAAAATTGGTTTCATGTTAGTTCGTCCAGTTCTATATATTTTATTTAATTTTTTACTACAGCCCACTACAGCTGAATTAAAAAAATAGTTTAAAACACGCTGAATTAAAAAATAGCTAAATGTCATTATTTGTTAACAATAAAAAAAAATAATTGTTTTATAGCCAACTTAACCATGTAACGCCGCGTTATTTTGCTTTACTTCATACATTTTATATACGCATGAGCATTTCTGAAAGATAAAAAATTTCTAACGCTCTAATTAAGGTTTGTTTGCTAGTTGAATAAAAAGTCACGGGTATTTGGTTAAAAAGCCATTAAGAATAACTTGAAAGAGATACTAACAACAGTCACATCTATATTCACTCTGACAGTTGGTCGGCATTACAGGCACTCAGCTGATTTTAGATAAGATTGAGGAATGCCTAACACTTCAGAAAGGATTAGCATCTAATAACAGGATTCGAGTGATAGTTGTGCTAGGTCAGAAGCATAGTTAAGAAAAGCTATGGCTAGTATTTTCAATGACCCAGAACCATTCTTGCAGGACTATCAAGCTTAGATTTAGTCAGTGGCTGGGAAGGGAATCACAACAATGTTGATTGCTGACAAGGGGTATCAGGGTAGCGAAAACATTTCATGTCATTCAATTCTCAGAAGAGCCCAATGACTTACTAAGTCTAACTTGGTCGGCAACTTGTTACGGGATTTATCACTAGGTAGCCTGAACTACTTCTGCAAGTTATGTAACGAAGCGGCAGAGACACCAGAACTCATATTGTGTCACTGTAATGGTCTAATTTTCATACGTTTTAGTTACATAGGACATCAATACCTATAACTGTCTGACGTGATGAACAAATCACCCAAAGATGTTTTTAAATTCTTAATGAATACTAAACTTAGGGAGTACTCGTATTTGTAGTATGGGATTAGTGTCAGAATATATATATTTTGAACGCAGTCGTCATCAATTCGAATTAGCACAGAATAGTTTCCCTTCCTCCTTATGTTTCTCGATTAAGATTGAGTGGATGTAGTGTGTTCTCACTAATTAAACAACTTTACTATAGCCAGAGTTGCTGACAGCGTTTCAACTTATCAATATGCACAGTTCACAAATGCAGTTTCTTACTTAAACTAAGGAACAAGCTTTGTATGCATTGAGAGAGAATTGCACGCTTTAAGAACTGGTCACCCGCTTTCCAAATCTATTTAAATAATTAATTAATGATTTTTGAAATAAAATATTTAGTTTTTTATGTTATTCTCTGTCTTTTATAATTTTATTCTGAAAATATTCATGAGCATTTATAATGATCCTCTTAAAATTAACAATAAATTTTATTTTGTTAAAAGTTGTAAGTTAGAATTGAAATAGTATTTAGTTTTTAGTTTCTGTTTCAAGTATTTCAAATTGTAATTGTGTAGGTATAATAAAAAATTTTTTTTTTTCAAATTATAATTATTCAGAGAATTTTGTTTATTTGAATTAATTTTTTTTATCTTTATTTTTTATTACGTATTAGCAGAATATTGTTCAAAGAATTTATTTATTTTATTAATATTATAATATATTTGATTGTTTCACTTTGTATTTATTTAAATAATTAAAAATTTTATTTATTTAAGCTTAAAGGTCTTTCTAAATAATTGTAAATAAACTTAAAATAATTTTTTTTAAATTCACATTTACTTAAAAACTCCTTGAGCTTAAATAAAGAATGTTATTTATTTTATTATTTTTTTAATGATTTATTTATTTAAAAAAAATCTATTCTTATGAACTATGCGTCGTTATAGAGCAAAACTTGTATAAATATAAACAAATATAGTTAAAAATTCAAGGTACTTTGTTAAAACACACAGAGAGAGAGAGAGAGAGAGAGAGAGAAAGAGCGATAGTGAAAAATTAAATTGAGAATTATAGTGAGAGGCAAAGTAAAATTATTAAAATTAAAAATTTGTAAATCAGCAGCCTTAACCAAAACGTGGAACATTTTCCTTTCAGCTGGCCATACACATATGATTTGTGCATGTGATTTTTGATTTGTTGCATGTGCATTTAGCTGTTTGCGAACATATCTGAATGAGTTTGAAATATTCAATTAGAATGGATTTGTTGGATGCTAATGGGCATTTTTTATTTTTGTGTGCTACGAGACATCAGTGTGTGTATTGAGGAGCTGGCGTCGTTCGCTTCGCAATTCATGTTTACTCTTTGGCGATTTTGTAATTCTGATTCTCAACAAAGACGTGGTCAAATAAATAAAATAAAAATCCATCTTACACTGAAAAAATAATTAATTATTTTTCAACCAATGGACACTTTTCATTAAAATAAAGACAACATTTCATTAATTCAATGAAATATTTTATTATTTAAATAGAATAAATTGCTTCAATAAAATTTATAAAAACAAAAATACTAAATATTGTATTCGATATCGAGTGTAATGATTTCGGTGCAGAGGCAAATTCGATTTGTTTCCGAATTTTCAAAACATTTACATCTCTGTAAAGTGTCTTGTCTTGTCTGGCAAAATAGGAAGAGCCTAGAAAGAAAATTAATTCTGGATGCTTAGAACGATAGTACAAACCTATAAAGGCTTTTTGAAGTAATTTTAAAATTAAGTGTATCTTGGCGCAGCCTTATTAAATGTCTAAAGCATCTAGAAAAATACTAACCAACTTCCAGGATATATACACACTGCAAGCAAAATGGTGCTTAATTCAATGAAATGATTTTATTAAAATTTCTCATTAATTCATTAAAATATTTTACAAATTACGTTACTTAATAGTAGTTTTTCACTGTATTAATGAATTTCATTAAATTAATGAAACATTTTATTATTAGACATTTTTCATTCGATTCAAAGTATACATAAACAAAATGTTCTCAAGAAGCTTTTAAAAAGAAAAATGTTAGAAAAAAGTTGTCTTAATACATTTTCTTTGATCTGTCTTTATACTAGAAATTAGTGAGCTTACCAAGATAAATTGAAATGATTTGAGAAACCATAGAAACTACTGAATTTATGGCCACACAAATACTAGCAAAGACAAGCTTTCAGTGAGCTGCTTAATTTTCTATTAATAAGAAACTCCACACAGAAATCAATTTCGGTAGTGATAACCAATTTTGTTACATATCGATTTTATATTATTGATTTTTTTGCCAATATAATTATTTTCCAATCAATATGTTTTCTGTGTGTAGGCTTGATAAGAAAATTTTAAAATTCTAAAGGCAAAGATTTTTCTCAATTCATTTCGGGTCAACTAAAATCACTCAAACACCGTCATTGCAAGCAACAGTAGTTAAAAATTTTTTTATTTTTTTAACATTTGGGTGTGTCTTTTTTATTACTATTCTTATTAGTTTTTTACAAATTTTTAAATGTAAATTCAAGTGAAAAGGAAAATAGTTAAAAGCTGTTTTTAGCTAAAACTTTAGTTCATAATCGTTGGACTGTAAGAGATTCAAGTATTCCAAATAAAACTATAGACAAATATATACATATTTTAAAGTAAGTGAACATAAGTATGCCGATTTAAATATGTTTTAACGTAACCCGTTACGTTTTTTAGTATTTCTAAATATGTTTTCAGTACTTGTGACATATTTATAAATATTTTTAGGAAAAATATAGGTAAATGGGTACAAATATGGATAAATACGTTGACCTCTCACAAAGATTACGGGATGGTACACATACTATTTTAAAGGGGAGACAGTCTTGATTTGTAATGTACCGCCCAAATACTCAGAAGTTGCTTTGGACTATTTAAATTTTTTTTTTTAAATTACCATATACCCCAGTGCTTTTGCATTGAGGAATTCTGGCAGCTTAAGTTTGCATCATAAAATAAAAACAACGAAATTATCCAACAATGTTAACACACTTCCCGAAAGTTTAGAGCCTATGGAATAAATTCTTTTTTGATTTTGGTAATTGTCCTGGGAAAATCAGGAATGGTACCTCGACAAAGTGGGGAATGGTAAAAAACCTTCAAGGCAACAGTACTGGAAATTTAAAAATTTTCTTGAAAAATATTCCAAAGTAGCTTCTGATTATTTAGGCAGTGGCTTACAAATTTAAACGATCTCCCCTTTAAACTGATATGTGTCTCATCCCACAATCTTTATAGGTTCGTTGGGAAGCTCCTAAAATCACTCAAAGCAGCAGCACTGGGGTATATAAAAATTAAAAATTTTTTTTTTAAATAATTCAAAGCAACTTCTGAGTATTTGGACGGTATATTACAAATCAAGAGAGTCTCCCCTTTAAAATAATATGTGTCCCATCCCGTAATCTTTGTGAGAAGTCAACGTATTTATTCATATTCGTACCCATGCGCTTATATTTCTCCTAAACATATTTATAAATATGCCATAAATACTAAAAAGATATTTACAAATACTAAAAAACGTAACGGGTTACGTTAAAACATATTTAACTTCCTTCACTCACTTCATATTTTTAAGGCTAAAAAAAGTTTTTTTTTGTTAAAAAAGTATTTATACGTTTCAAAAAATATATAGATTTTTTTTTTTTTTTTATTTTTTTCTCATCGTTGTTTAGTCATTTACAAGCCGTATACGAATTCATGCACATAAACAAACCCACTTGTTTTATAACATAGAGAATTGAAAGGGTAAAAGAGGAGGTGTGGTATCACTTAATGTGGCGACACAAATGTGAGCGCATCCATTTAAGTGCTTTATCACCAATAGCTTCTTTCGGTGTACCCGGCAGTCTATGACAACCACAAGTTTCTATTGTATCTAGTGCAGGTAGACTAGATTTGCGGCATTCAAATTGTGTCTCCTGCGTCATAAGCTTTTGTTGTTGCTGCTGCTCTGGAGATTTTTCTAAAACATTTTGTGACTGTTTTGCAGTAGTGGATTGTGTTGTTGTTTGTGCTTGTAATAATTCATTAATGGTATTTATCTTGTCATTGTTAACAGGTCACAAATCACCGGCACTAGCCCATCTTACATCGTCCGCTTCGTGTGTTAAATAGCGTGTACCCACTTGAGCTTCTAAATTGCGCAAATCGCGGTAGGTTTGTTTATCCTGCAACCAATAATGCTGTAGACTCTTGTCAACTGTATAACGTTTTCGTTGTTTCACTTGTAGTAAATTATTGATCAAATCAATGGCTAAAAACAAAGTCAATTAAATTGTTTTGTTTAGTAGAAGCTTCTCAGCAAATCTTACCATTTGATGATATTTCTTTCCAGGGATTTGGTGGATACATAAATGCAGCATTTTGTATTTGATCGTTTATATCTTCCTCCTCATTAAAGGGGAATGTACCACTCAGACTTACATAGATAATCACACCCACACTCCACATATCCAAAGAACGATTGTAACCTTTGTTACGCAAAACCTCCGGAGCTGCAAGAAATTTAATTTAAGCACGGTCATATACTAAATGGCAACAATGCAACTTACCCAAGTATGCTGGTGTTCCCACCACAGAGCGTCTAAAAGATTTCTCTCCTATAATGCGGGCATAACCAAAGTCACACAATTTCACTTGAGGAAATTCAGCGTCTGATGATAGCAATACATTTTCAGGTTTAAGATCACAATGCACAATATTTTGACTGTGCAAATGCTTAAGGGCAATAAGAATTTGGGTAATTAAAAATTTTGTAACTCTTTCGCTCAGTCGTCCCCTTTCGTGGGAGAGTATCATTTCTAACATGTCACCTTTGAGTTTCTCCATGACCACAAATATTCTTTCAGGGGTTTCAAACATGCGTTCCAAATTTACAACTCCACAATGTGAAATGTTCTGAAAAAAAAAAAAACGAATATAAAATTAATAAATTAAGTAGGAATTACAGCGTACTATAACATAAATTCATTAGAAATTTGCTATAGTATTGTGCGCGGATATCCGTTTCATACGTCTCGAGGCCTTCTGCGGGGAAGACAATAACTTCACTCAAGCGCCACTACGTAAGGAAGAGAAACAAAGTCTACAAGACTGCTGCAGAGCCAAAGAGGGCATGCGGCAGTCGAAAATACGCATTACTCCCAAACGCATTAGAGCAGAGGTTGTTGTAAACCTCAGTAGGAATGATATTAAACTCTACGTAGACTTAGCTATCTAATGAGTAAAATCGGTGTGGTACAAATCGACTAATTTGTCGGAGCATGGCTTGTGCGAGTGCCCAGATGTGGCAAGACTGGTCTCAGGAGACCTAAGCATGATTAGTGCTACAGCAATGATCAGATTCGAAAGAAGTTTTGGGTTGTAGTTAGGAACTGGTAAGATCTTAAATATTATAGGCCATAGTGATAATAATATTGACACAATTTTCTGTCAGTGTAATATGGCATGATTAACCAGTTAATGCATGTTTTGTTCTTATTTGACGAAACACCAGAACATGTATTTTCTAACTGTCTGGCCTTACGGTCTCGTAAGCACGACTTCTCAGAGACTTCTTGTTTAATTTTTGAACTAACAATTGTGTTCAGTATGATGTTTCCGTAAAAAAAAATAATTTTTTTTTGTTGGCATTCTTTTACTCACCTGCAATATGGCGACTTCATTTTTTAATTGAGCCTCTTGTTTTGTAGGAAATCTTAACTTATCAATGACCTTAATGGCTACTTCTCTTTTGGTTTTCTTGTGCACCCCACCATAAACAATACCAAATTGTCCAGAGCCTAACACTTCATCAGGGAATATTTGATATAATTGACCCATATCCTGGATGTTATCCTCTGACTCACAACATTCTATAATGAAATTTTTTTTAGTAATTCATGTTGAAATTGAGCTGAATTGAAGATGAAACTAACGCGTATTTGTGACATGCATGTAAGCCTGCTTTATCGATGTTTCCCAACTTTTGGCAATATCCGTACCAATACCACTTTCGGGTGTTGGTAAACGTACTGCCTGCTCTTCTCTAACGCCCGCCAAAGGATCCTGACCGACATAGTAAATAACACTGGCGGTTTTGATTTCAAAACAATAATTGTTGTCTCCCCTTACATCGTTATTCGTTGAAATTGCTTGTATGTCAGCTAATGGGATCTCTTTGTGATATTTACTACCCTGTTCCGATATGAACAGTGTTATGGTTTTAGAATCTAAACGCCAAAAATAACGTTTGACTGTGCTATCTAGACTGGTGAAATGTACCAGCCAACCTTCTTTAATGGCTTGACCACCACGTTTTTTGGTATGTTTAACTGATTGCACGATACGCATTAAAGGTATATTGGCACTGGGTGATGATGAAGAACTTGATTGTTCTGACTGTCCATCTGTAGATTGTCCCTCGGCTACACATCTAGAGTCTCTATTGTGTGATGAGCGCGTTTCAGCTGTAGCTCCTAGCCCACTAACTAATTCGGGCGGTGAATTGTGAGCATTAGTGGTGGTTTTGGCACCAGTTACATTTCCAGCACGTCCTTGTTTCACTGCTGTATTATTGTAGCCAGAGCGGCTAGTATTGCAATCATTTGATACATTATCATCAAAATCACTATCATCAAACTCTTCCTTAAAGAAACAATCACGATCCTTGTGTGCTGCATGTATGGGCGTATATGACAAATCATTGTAGTCAGTTTGACTTAATTGTTTTTCCCCTGTACAGTCTTGTGGTACCTTTTCCATACATTTCTTATGTGTATTATATTGGCAATCACGACATTGAAGGCCCTGCTTAAACAATCCCTTCAGTAGCTTTTTACAATATTGACAAACGGTCGGTATGCCGTAGGTGTGTACCATGAATGTATGAGGAATTCGTATATTTTGATAAACAGATGTTGTGGCACAAACACCCGCATTGGAAATGAACTGACTGTTCCGACTACCGGCCGAGGAAGAACGTTGATGATTTTTATGGTAAATTGGCACATTCTAAAGTAAAATAGAAAATGAAGAATTTAGAAAGAATAAAAATTAAAAAAAAAGTTGCAAAAATATATGTTTTTTCTCATGTGAGTATAATTATTTTAGTTATTTCGAAAATCGTAAGAGTGATAAATGTATGTTTGAAAGGAACCTAACAGAGACAAATAAGTCAGCAGTTTACGATCAAAAGCTTTCAAAATGATGTAGAACATTAGAGAATAGAGAAAATTTAAGCCCAGTTTGTTCTTAAAAACTGTCAGTTTTAATATAGAAATATCATTCTGATTTAAATTAAACGAGATTAAGTAATTACAACAGACAAAGCTAATAAAATAAATGAATAGATCACTAAATATTGGTCTGCCAAGAAACGCTATAAAACTTTACGTAAGTCTGACTCGGACAGGAGTTCGCATTGTTGAAAGATTCATGATCGGGCACTGCAGAGTATTGGCAAATATAATCGAAACGTTCTCTGCAGGCTTATGTAAGGAAGACGAAGAGATAGCAAAATATCCATTGTGCCACTGTAATGGTGTAACTTGAACAAGTTTTCGTTGCAATCGTGTGATATAGCGAACAAATCTCCTCCTAATGAATTCTGGACTTGAATATTTGCACCATAAAAGTTGTGTCACAATAGATATATTTTGTCCGCACTCATCGGGTGACTTGTTCACGCTCCTGATTCTAATTCAGAATCTTTAAGCTATGCATGGCGTATATTAGCAGATTATTTTTCAGGGTAGAAAGAATAAAGTTAGTGTATTTTTTAAATTAATTAATATAGAAAAATTGATTAAGTCGACTTAAGTAAAAATTGAGTTTCTGTCGTAATCAACTCAATAACTTTATTATTAACGAAATGAAAGTAAAAGTAATACAGTTTGCTAAAACATTTGAGGCTTCCAAAGCGGCTTAATAAGACATAAGCGGTTTTGTCAGATTGCCACAGAGTTTATCGTTATAAAATTCATTCCCTATAATGGCATTTCAAACTAGTCAGTCTAAGTTGATACTCTCTGTATGTAGCGCATTTAAAAAGAAGGCGTACGTTTGACTGATTTTTCAAAATTTGTGAATATACTTTTTGTATTGTTGTAATTTCGGACGGTTGTTGCCTGTCTATATTTCTTAAAGAAGAGGAGCTTTTCATTTTAATTCTTTTATTTTTAAGAGAGATCATAACTTTGTTTGCAGAAGACTGAGAAAGTCAAGGTCACTAAATATTTATATGATAGTAGTTGGCATTTATGTATTACTTTCTCTCTTTTTTCTTTTCAATACAGACATTGCTAGGTCAGTTTAGTGACTATAGTTATTGTTATTGCCAAAAACAGTGATACAAATATGTACCAATGCGGGTCATACTTTTATATAAGCTTATCGTGAATTCTACAGTGACAACGATACTCGTAATAAGGCTTAGTACTTTGCTTTATTTGAGCAATAAAATACTTTTAAAACTTTTCCAATTTTTGCAAATGTCTAGAAAATTTAAATGAAAAACACAAAGCAGCATGCTTGAATACTACCCAAAGAGGGCCAATACACAATAGCAAAATCTAAAGACGTGCAAAATTGAACTTCAAATATGGCCCATCTGTGAAGGTAAACACTCCTCCGCTTAGCAGTTGAGCAAGAATAAGTAAGATATTTGCAACTGCCTTTCGACGTAAACTGTCACATCTGGGGGGTAGCCGAGAGTAAGGAGACAATTGCTTACCTGTTCCACGAGGGCCCGGCTCTACTTACTTCGAGACACAAAAATCTCAGTACACATTTTATGGGCCTGGTATGTCGGGATATTAATATAAGTGTAAGGGTTTTTTTGACTGTTCTCAGATATATTAATGCTATAGGGTGGGTCTAGATCAATTTGTAATTCTATCATCTTGGAGAGTAGGTGGTACAAAACGAAATCTTGCAATTCCAATTGATGGCCGTTAGGTCGCCACGTTAATCAACTATTTGATTTGAATTTTATTTGTAAAAAAAATTTTCTGTACAATTTTTAAAATATATCAATGACTGGAATATTTTCAAATAATTTCTATGTTGATAATTTTTCTAGACATGAAGTCTGCTTTAATCCAACCATATTTTGCAAAAGATCTGGTTTAAGTATAAAAATAATCTACAAAAAACCATAAACAAATAAAAATAAAAAAGA
This sequence comes from Thelaira solivaga, assembly GCA_947397855.1. NCBI lineage: Eukaryota > Metazoa > Arthropoda > Insecta > Diptera > Tachinidae > Thelaira > Thelaira solivaga. Next base: position 22,159,099 of record OX377610.1, read on the forward strand.
CAACAATTAATTGCTTGTTTGCATACAAAAGAATTTTTTTTATTGATAAAATAACAATAAGAAGAGAAAAACATACAAGTCAAAATAATCAATCAATACACAAGTATTACTTAAGTATTAACCCACTTATCCAAAAAAATTCAAGTAGACTTTAAAGTCAACGCTATCGAAATTTTTAATATATAAATTTTTCAAAAATTTTACTTCGACTTTGAAGTAAAAACTTTTTTTTTTTTGAATAAGAGCATAAGGAATTAATGAAAAAAGGAAAGAAGAAATATTTTAAAAAGGATACAAAGTTAAATTATAAAGGATATAAAGTTAAATTATAAATAAACCAGATCTTAATATCAAAATATTAGGGTTGTTTATTTAACGTGTTCTTTTGTTTCTAAATCAAAATTAAGTTTTTATTTACTAAAAAAAGAAGATCAACCATTTTTCTAAATCTAACAAGCCTGATTATGAATGTCGAAATGAAAACAATGAATACTGGCCATGTGCTGGTGGCAAATACAACTACCAGAGCAACACTTGTGAAAAGATGACAAAACATTTTAGTTGAAAAAATTTTTTAAAGTAAAAAAAAAAATTTAAATTCAGCAGAAGCCCCCAGCACCGTATTAAGCATTTAATTAAGAGAAAAACTAAAGTATAGCTTAAAATACTAGAAAGCCTACATAAACTTTTTCTAAATGAGTTTTATAGCATGTGTTGTCATATTTAGGTTAAAAAAAAAAAAAAAAAAAAAAAATAAAAAAAAAACTTTTAATTAATTCTTAATTTATCACTCATAAGATCAGACATCCGTTTTACCAGAGAACTCCCCGAATCATTTTTGGCATGTTGATCGTCATTTAGGATGAGAGATTGCGTTGAACCGCCCGTTGGACTTCTTGGAGCCTGCAGCAAGGAGGAACGTTTAGAGGAATTACTTAAATCGTTCGAGCGATTACAATTATTCGGTATTTTGACCACACAACGTTTATGATAATTTTGACCACAACCTGAAAAGTGGAAATGGCAATCAAAAAAAAAGTTTATAATTTAACTTTGTGAAACATAAAATTTTAGAGAAAACAAGTTCGGTTGTGAGAACTAAATTTGTTATAAATCAAAAAAATTTGTTGTGACAATCGAATTTTTTCATAGTTGTAGCAACCACAATTCTATAAAAAAGTCGAAAATTTAGTTTTCATAAAAGTATTTTCTATTATTGCCATCAAAAAATTTTGATTTTTGTTTAGTAACAAATTGAGTTCTTATAACTGAAATTGTTTTCTCCGTCTTTAATATTTACTTGGGTATGCACAAGTTCTCTCATTTATGTTTTTATTTTTTATTTTTGGCAACTAATCAGTAACAAAGTTGTATTATTTACTTACCATCACATTTAAGACCCTGACGCACTAAACCAAATAGCATTTCACCACAAAAATCACAAAATGTTGGCGCCTTATATGAGTGAACATTTAAATTGTGCGGTTTTAATATTGGCATATCCGATGTTGGATACAAAATTGCTAAAGAAGAAAAAAAAAACGAGAAAAAAAAGAAAATAAATTATTTTCATTTGAAACAGGACAACATAAAGTGGAGCAATTATTCTTAAGAGAGTCGTAGCTATAAGTTTAAAAAGTTGAAAGGGATAAAGAGGTAGAGAGGTTGCAATCACTGAGTATAAAATTTAAGCACCAATAATAACTTTTCAACAGCGAAATACTGAACTTGGCTTCCACACCAAACTCTTTTAAAAAAAATTTTTTTCTAATAAAAATATTTTTTAAATGACTTACGACTGGCTGTGAGAACAATTTCCACTAGCGTTTCATCAACTACATCTCCGGCGGAATTGATAATGTGTAGCACATTTGGACTATTGTAATCATGACGAAACAGCAATATACGTTCTGAGAGGTAGGTCAAACCACTGTCGGGTATCTGTAATACAGAAACATTTCATTAGAGCACTGATAGTTTACAAGTGTGAATTAATTTAATAAAAGATCTTCTCATCAAGAGCGGATGTAAAAGAACAAAGAGACTTAATGATTTTTTTTTTTTTTTTTTTTTTATAAAAATATGTCTTTGGATGATGTTAAGGAGATATTTTCTTAACTGTTTACAAACCAATCCACTCAGCATTTATGTTAAAGCGTCATACCTAAGTAAGAGCGCTAGATTAACAAAAAAAAAAAAAAAAAAAAAAAAAAACTAGCTCAAATGGCATTACAATAGCAAAACAAGAAATAAAAAAACAATTGTTTTGCAGCCACCTTCACATACAAAACATCCTATCAAAATTGGAGTTTCCAACCGCTCTGTGCTGCCGTCGAGTTATTTCTGTCTGCTTCATATAAATATTTTTGACAAATAAAAAACGCTCAACATGCCAATTTAGGTATGGCTGTTAGTCCCTTAAATTAATTTCTTTTTATTCATAAAACTCCTTGAGGCTTATTTGTTTTTACTACAATAAATAAATACATAATTCTGTGCTAATAAGGAAAAATTACTCAAGTTAACTTAAGTTAAACTCAATAACTTTATTATTATGGTTCACAGATGGGGGAGCTATATAGTCTCAATTAAAAAAAAAAATTAGGGCTTTAAAATGACTTAATGCTACAAAATTGTAAAAGGAAAAAAAGGACAATAAAAGTTAAAGAAGATTGTAAATGTTTGTTTTATTTGTTTGTACTACTTTGTGACGCGTTTCTTTTCCATTTCGGCAGACAGCCAGGCGGATAGGCAGACATAGAAAAATGATACTGTGCTGTTACTGCAATTAAATTGAAATTAAAGGATATAAAATGTGTGCGCAGTTTAAAGAAAATAAGCCATAATCGTAGTCTCAAAAAAGTAGGCATTTATTAAGAGCTGACTTTTGTTCATAAGAATTTAATGAATTTAAAGTCATTTTTAAAGAGAATATTATTATAGGCTAATGCGTTTCATTTTCTTATTTTTGTAAAACCTAATTTCTATTAATTTCTAGCGTACATTAAATTGTCTTAAAAGAAAGTCCTGCTTTAACCCACCTTATTTCCAGCAGTTTTGCACTTTTGTTTTAGAACTTAGAATTCTAATGAAGGGCTGGCAGGCTGTCAGCCTCTTCCCGTCTTCAATTCCTAACCTAAGTATTATAAAGGGTGTTTTTTTATAGACATATAGAACTTTAAATTGCAATAAAATAACGCTGGATTATTCGATTGACATGAATTTTATTTATCCGAAAGATAATCTTGTGGTATTACATTTTAAATATGATTTCTGGCATATGACCGCCATGGCTGGCTCGGATGTAGTCCAATCTGGACGTCCAACTTTCGATGACTTTTTCCAACATTTGTGGCCGTATATCGGCAATAACACGGCGAATGTTGTCTTCCAAAAGGTCAAGGGTTTGTGGCTTATCCGCATAGACCACTGACTTTACGTAGCCCCACAGAAAGTAGTCTAGCGGTGTTAAATCACAAGATCTTGGAGGCCAATTCACAGGTCCAAAACGTGAAATTAGGCGGTTACCAAACGTGTCTTTCAATAAATCAATTGCGGCACGAGCTGTGTGACATGTTGCGCCGTCTTGTTGGAACCACAGCTCCTGGACATCATGGTTGTTCAATTCAGGAATGAAAAAGTTAGTAATCATGGCTTTATACCGATCACCATTGACTGTAACGTTCTGGCCATCATCGTTTTTGAAGAAGTACGGACCAATGATTCCACCAGCCCATAAAGCGCACCAAACAATCAGTTTTTCTAGATGTAACGGAGGATTAGCTTAGATTGCGGCAGTTTTGTTTGTTGACGTAGCCATTCAACCAGAAGTGCGCTTCATCGCTAAACAAAATTCGTAAAATACGTATTCCGCACAGAACCATTATTTTCGAAATAAAATTACACTATTTGCAAGCGTTGTTCAGGCGTGAGTCTATTCATGATGAATTGCCAAACCAAAATGAGAATAAATCACTTGACAGCTGTTAAATCGGTCGCCATATTGAACAGTAATGCCAACTTAAAGTTCTATACGGCTATAAAAAACACCCTTTAGTTATAACCATTTGCATGTTTATTAAAATAAAACTTTATTGTCGTTATAAGCCGCTTAACAATTATGCCTTTAATTGATATTTTTGTTTTGCACTTCAAGCACATTTTCAGACACAAAAAAAAAGTTTTTTTGCTATTTGCAAAACCTAAGTGTGTATGCGCCTTCTCTTTTAATTTCCTTTGTACTCCATAATCTCCTATGATTAGGTTCACAAATATTAACTTGTTTGCAAATTTATTTAACCCACGTGGTTTGTGTCAATTGGGATTTCCAAACAACATCTGCCTGTAAGGTTGTATGTGTGCATGTAATACGTTTTAGATGCTTCTTTCCATTTCAATTTAAAAGATTCGTGAGCTTGTTGCTCAGTCTGCTTTCGTATAGAGTTGTGTTCTTTGTCAGTGTATTTAATTTTCATTCGTTTTTATTTACGTGTGCGTGTATGTAATCGTATTTTACTATATACTAGTGAGTCGTTACGAATATGTAAAGGGTGGTCCAAATTAAAATGCACATTGTTAATTGTGAGTCATACCTTAACGTCAATTTTTTTCCAACTTAGTTTGACATTTCTCTGTTTGAATGTTTGACAAATTCAACCATGGAGAAAGTACACAATTGAGCAGCGCTTTGAGATTGTCGAAGCCTATTACGAAAATGAGCTTTTAAATCAAAATGCCTTTCGAGCCCTTTACACAGAAAAGCATTTTCAACGACGAGGCACACTTTCACCTCAGGGGATTCATTAACAAGCTTAATTGACTCATTTGGGCAAAACGAGAATTCACGAGTAATTGTTGAAAAGTTGCTGTATACACAAAGACAGACTGTTCTGTGAAGTTTATGGGCGGGCGGCTTCATCGGGCCGAACTTCTTGGAAAACGAGGTGGGCCAAACAGTTACTATGAATGTTGTTCGGACTTTTTGTGGCCAAAAATTGAGGATATGGACCTGGAAAATATGTAGTTGCAACAGGATGATGCCATTTGCCACACAACCAATGCAGCAGGGTTATTTCATATCGTGGCGATGTTAATTGTCCGCCACGATCATGTGATTTGACACCGTTGGTTTCCTTTTTTTTGGGATATTTGGAAGAAAAAGCTAAAGCATAAGACATGGAACCTCAATTATGTTTCAAAATCATAGCAAATATGAATCATCGGATAGAGGTATGCCACTGAAGCCGATATTTTGTTTCACACATAACTGCCATAGATTCTTCTATCATAATAAATAATATTAAAATAGTTCTCTCAAAACTTTTTGTTTTATTTACAACTCACATCGTGTGTTTTGGTTGGACCCTCCTATATATATTTGTATACTCGTACGGCAGAGGTATTAACTATATAAATTTATTCCATGCCATATACTTCTAAAATTTTCGCCTGCCTTTGAATGCTTATTGGTACGGGTATTTGTCTCGTGGGATGTTATTGAAATGTGCAGACGACAACAAGCAAGCCAACATCCAAATGTTGCTGTTAACCCATTAACCATCCAACCAACTAACCAAACTGTCTAATAATGTTAAATGCTGATAACAGCAGCAACATGAGTACACACCAAACAAAATGTATTACACAAATTTACGTTTGACACGAAATTATATTTCTTTTTCTATTTGCTTAAACACATTTGTTTACTGCTTCTTCTTTTCTCGCAGAAATTAAAAAAAAAATAATAATAAAAGCACTGTCAAAGGACTTAATTATAATGTAGGGAACAACTGTGTGTTTGTAGATACATAAATGAGTCCTTACAAACGGTTATGAATGATTAAATATGAGTGATAAAAATGCAATTTAGAAAATGGGTTGTGGTTACTATAAAACGGAATTAATTTAAAGGTGAGAAAGCATAAAGAGAAAGAACGAGAAAGCAAGAGAGACCAGACTTTATCTACACAATAACTTTTTTTTTCTTTTGTTTTAAGCCGTTTGTATTATAGCCAAGTTAATAATATTATTTGCTTATTAAAATATTTTAATTTAAATTTAATTTTAAAAGAAACTGAAGTCTTATTGTCCATACACAGTCAAATTTGGCTTGAGCAGAATTTTGTTATAACCGAAAGCCAATATTAACGCTAAAAGAGAAAAGAACTAGTCCGAGAACTTGTCCCAAACCAAGGTCCTTCGTTTGATCTATTTTATGTACCAGATAGTCCCTTTAAAATTATATAATTTATTCTCAAAAAAGGGCAAATGCTAATTTCAAATACCAGAAAAAAAACAAAGAAAAATATTTGGAAGCAAAAGCAACGATTGAAAGCCCTGTATTGCATTTTGGCATGCAATAGGTTTCAATATCTCTTCTTACAAACTAAAAATAGACTTATTCAGTTTTGTGCTTACACAAAAGCATTAAACAAGTCACAGTTTTCGAGAGACTTTTCTTTTATGATAAACGAAAAATACGAAATAAAGCGATAACTTTTAAACGTACAAAATTTTAGCACAAAAACAAACCAGTTTGTAATGGAAATTTATTGCTGCCAAGAAGCACTAACGTAAGGGAACGTTTAAAATGTACTTTTACATGAAACAACCGCATGCCTGCGAAGAATTTATTGCCACTTGGAATAAAACAAAACTTGGATCATTCATATTTAACAGAGCTTTGAGGCTGATGGGCAGATTCCCTCAGAAAATAATTTCGTTTTTTTTTTTCAATTTTTTATAAAAAGTTGAGTTCGATAAACTTAATCTCTCACCGATCTCAACCGGTCTTCTAGAATGTAGTACATCACGACAGCAAAATTGTCCGAACGAAATTTTGCAAGCCAATTCTGACACTACTATCGTGCTGTCAACACATCTCCTCCATACACATACGAGTATACTCGTATATAGTAAAAAAGTAAAATATGACGAAAATGCTGCTTATTGCACCAAAAACTACAGCGTAGAATTAATTGAAATTCTTCACACAAAAGCCTTGCTGTAGCAGCTCTCAAAACATATAATTATTATGCGGCTTAAGTGCGAAGTTGGGTTCGAAAACTATTGTCTTGTTTCTTTTTTTCAGCTAAAGCTATTGCCTCTAGGTGGCTCATTACGAACAAACATCATTCCTTAGATATTCGCTGTTATAAGTGATTCTATACCATTGTAAGCCTTATAAAATTGTTATTTTGCAAAAAGTATTTTTTGCTGGGTAGAGCATTGCAAACTACTGAAGCAGTTGGCAAATATGCAGATCAGTCGAAGCAGTCCTGGAATATTTTAATTCGGACCCGTTTTCATTACTTAAGCTACGGTCACATTAGACAACATTTATATCTTTGGAAGAAATATTCGCATATTAGTTTAATTTTTTATTAAAATGCAACTTACTTCCATTATTATATTATTTGAATTAATTTTATGTGATACAAGTCATGTTAGACTATAAAAATATTTGGAAAAAATAGTGGTTACGCTTATTTCGACAAATATTTGTCTAATGTGACCGTAGCTTTAGGACATCGCTACATACAACCGTCTGATATGTCGGAGAATCACCCGAGAAAGTCTTTGAATACTCTATTCTAGCCGCAGTATTCAGATGACTAGTTTCCGCTTTTGATTCTAATTTTACTCGAAAACGAAAACGACGATCTCAAAGAGAAAAGTTACAAACAATTTTACGGGATCAGTAGCGTGGTAAGTAATACGACCAATATATTTTCCATAGATCACGTTAAAGCAGTCATTTTAAATTTTTTTTTAAATGACTGCTGAACTGTGTGCAGGAACGTAAATTTAGCAAGAGTTAAACTGCATTCATACTGACAGAGTTTGAGAAATGAAAGCATTTTCTCACTCATGGCCACACACTCATAGTGAGTTTAAAAAAATTCCATTACACTCAATTTAATACGTACATCTATACATTCACATACTTATTTACTAGCAAAAGGTTAAATGGCAACTCAAAAGAGATAGAACTCAAATAGAACAGGGTGGTAATAGTTGATTAGCTAATTAATTCTCTTTTGGCAATCAACGTATGTGTGTAGAGTGTGTAAACATACAACTATTTGTTAAGACTTTGATGAATTGAATGTTTAAATTGTTACGAACAATATTACCAACGACATTGCAATCATTCTTAACGTTATCATAATCATCATCATCATCGTCAACAGTTTAGTAGTCAGTTGCGTAGGTGGTGCTCAAGTTATTCAACCTGGAATTTATGGACAACAGTCAAACCTAAATTAAGTTATCAGTTAGCAATCTTGTTATGTTTTAAGCTTTCATTGTTAAAAATGAAGGACTCGAATCTTGTTCTGTGACAGCTCTTTTATCAGCAGAAAGTCTGCTGGAAGTCTTGCGGAAATCCGCAAATCACAGTTTCTGATGTTTCGACATACCAACAACAGAACTTGTTTTTGCTGATCACAATATTTCTATCTTGCTGTGGTGATATCTAAGACAACAATGTCCGATAAAACATTGCGTTAAGGCTCTGAAAACACACAGTGATTTTGGTATATGTTAAGATGCCAAAGTAAAGTCCTAGTCTTAAGAACATACACTAGATGTTATCTTAGGTGCTTGTGAGGCCAGCAGCGCAGCCTGACTGCTCGACATCAAACCTATAGCTGAAGCATTCGATAACGCAAACTTAAACTTTGAACTAAATTTTTGTACGTTAAAAGAGACTAGAAAAATGTCTGCTGCTAAATTGTCTTTGCATGAAAATGTATGGCTAAGCTGCACATTTTTATGTCAACACTTTGTCGAGAGAAAAAAAATCAACGTTTTTAAGAACAAACATTTCTATCTTCACCTATTATTTATTTGTTTATTCTCTCTGCGTTAAATTCAACACTTTGCAAAGAAACTTCTCCAAGTTTGAGTATCGTAATGTCAAAAAGGTGTGTGGTGTAGCATGGCCTATCTCCCAGTACTGCTCATATTCTATCGTGGAGAAAAGACTGTCAGTTGGTTAGTAATTTTGCGTTAAGATGCAAAATATTCTTAAGAAAATTGATTACTTCTAGAACTGCATATACATTTTTGTACTGTTCTAACAAACTAACTGGAAGGGAAAAACATGTGTGTACATGAAATTGAAATTATCCCTTCGTTTTTCTGTTTCTTTACTTACCTTTGTATTGATGAACTCACATGCCAAATCCTTGAGTGTTTTCAATGTTAAAGCATTGGCAGCTACTGAAATGGCATCACGTATGCTGCCAAATTGAAAGAGAAATGTCACCTCTGACCCCTCCATAATAATGCTGGGCACTGTGTTATTGGTACCAGTGACGCCACTTCCAGCACGTTGGTGCTGTTGTTGGTGAAAGTGGTGGTGCTGTTGCTGGTTATTGTGCTGACGGTGGTGTTGGTGTTGATGATGATGTTGTTGAGTAGTTTTTTTTTGTTGATAGTGTTGATTTTGGAAGTGAGACGCCAGTTCACTAAATTTTTTTACCTTCGAAATCAAAGAAAATAACAAAAGTATTCTTTCTCAAATGAATAGCAAATTTTCCACTTGTCCTTTTGCTCTTAAAGCTTATTAAGTTTTTCTTTTCTGTTTAATTGTCTCTATTGTTTTTCTTTACAGTTTGCATGCAATTTATGTATGTTGAGGTGTTTTATTTCTTTCAATTTATTGGCTGGAATTTACTGGAATTTACTGTAGCCGTTGGTGTGTGGTTTTCTTTGAAAGTGTACGCATTAAGTTGGTGGGTGTTGATGGCTTTCTCTTAAGAATGTTTACCTTTTTTTACTTATTCTGCAAACAATACAAAGTGATAAATTGTCAATAATTTATTTACAAGCTGGCCAAATATTAGAATTTTCTATACACGCTTACATCGTGTACATATTTAATATGATTAAGTTGCTTTATAAAGATGCAAGACAAATAAAGCAACTAAAATAATACTCGCAATAATTAATAGTAAAACAAATTAACCAGTTAATAAGAATTGGTGAAAACAGCGTGGGGTTGTTGTCAGGCTTCTTGAAAGCGTGAAATTTCGAGGACAATTAAGGAAGATTTTAGATCAGTTTATGATTTTAATAGAATTCAAATGGTCATTTCGATTCATATTAGATTTAATATGCCGAAATAAATATCTTTTAACGTAATCCCTTACGGTTTTTTAATATTTGTTAATATTTTTTCAGTATTTATGGCATATTTATGAAATAAGTGTAACGTCATTAAATATTTCCCAATATGTTTTTACTATTTATGACATTTATAAATATGTTTAGGAGAAATATAAGTGCACAGGTACAAATGGATTATTCGGCAATTTCCGGACGAAACATAGAAGATTAAGAAATAGGAGATACACCGTTTTAAAAACAAGGTCATCTATTTTTGTCATCTGCTAAACAACTGGCCAGAAATTACTTTGGCGTATTTAAAATATTTGTTAATTCCCTCATACCCCAATACTGCTGCTATGAGGGATTCTGTCAATTTGTGGATGAACCAAAGAAGATTACGGAATACAACATAAACCGTTGTAAAGGGAGGATCTCTTGATTTATTGTCTACTGCCCAAATGGGCAGATATTACTTTGTAGTATTTTTAAAAATATTTTAAAATTCCGTCATAGTTCAATACTGTTGCTCTGGTGGATTTTGACAATTTCTGGGTGAACCATAGAAGATTACGGATTGGGATATATACAGTTTTAAACAGAAAGTCCTCTATATTAGTAGTTAAACACTTACATGGCTAGATATTGCTTTGGAGTATTTAAATTTTTTTTTTAATTCTGGCATACGCCAGTACTGTTATAAAACAGAAGAAGAAGGATAAAAAAAAGAAGATGAAGAAGAAACTAGTTAAATTTGGCAGTGCCGAGTCTTATATACCCTTCACTATGTTAGCGAAATATTCATATTTTTCACTTTTCAATTTCTAAGATATCAAAAAAAATAAAATTATTTGATAATTGAAACGGCTAACTAAATTTAAATTAAATTTAAATGTGTATTAATTTATTTAAATTTTTATAATTCGAACTCAAGCTTAATAAGCTACCCACGTCGAAAAAAAATTCAAATAAACTTACAAATAAAAATTATATAAAAAAGAAATGACAAATATTGATAATTTTTTAATAATCTTAAATTTATAATTAATTTCAGTTCAAGAAATTAAAATTAACGAGTTCTGAGAAAGAATCCTTTCTAAAAACCTCATTTTTAAAAGCAATATAATGTCTGCAGGCACACAATTTTTAAATTAATAAAAATAGAAATTCCAAGAAATGTATCCAAATTATTTATAATTTAATTTAATTTTGCTAACATTTCCAACATTTTTTAAACCAAACATATTTAAATGAATATTTAATTACAATAAAGAACTTCAAATTAACGGCAAAAATCAAAAAATTCTCTTTCATTAAGATTTGTATTCATAATGCTGTTACACTCAAGGCATTTAAAAGACACACACATATATAGATGTCGTGCTTGTGTGTACAAACATTACACATGTACAGCTTAAAAATGTATATAAAAAACAGTAAAAATTAATGAAAATCTGAAATATCGCTGGTATATTTGATTTTTCTCGGCCATTTCTTTACCGATTCCTCTTTTTTTTTGCGCACAGATATTATGACTGTCATTTCTGATAAAACTGCGTATCACGTTTTTTAGTCCATTTCAGAGTTTACATAAAATAGGCAAAAACTCATTCATTAAATGGTAAAAAATAGAGGTAGTTGCAGTTTTTGACTCATAGCTCAGCCATTTTTGAACTGATCTGGATGAATTTCAATAGCAACTGAAAGACTAAAACAACTGACAGATTACTATGCTATACTTTGCTACACATTGCCTAGGGACTTCAGTTGATTTAATGACTACACAGACAGATAGACAGACGCACATCGCAAAATCGATGCAGAATATATATACTTTAAAGGGTGACCCATGTATGGTGTAGAAATTACAAGCCGAATCACACACTCATATATACCCTTCTTACTTACAGTGAAGGGTATAAAAACAATTCATACAAATATCGTATTTCCCTTGTGCGTTATGGATTTATGAGTGTTGAATTGGCACAGTTTGAAATTTATGCACGAGCGTCTGTTTATAAAACTAAAATGAAATTTATGAATGTCGTAGTCATAAACAAAATGTGTGCAAGAAATACGAACATTAAAGCAGTTGGTAGATGCTAGAAGATGGAAATTCCCTGCTGAATTAAATTCTATTAATAAAGTTTACCTTACAAGAATGACTTATTAAAATTCCAAATAAATTGTGAAAATATTTTTTTTTTTCATAAAAAAGTTTGTCGTTTATGAAATCAAGTTGACAAAAATGAAAAAAAAAGTTTAAGTTAATTTTCAATTTGATTTAAAATTATGACAAAATCAAAACTGCTTTTATGCTCTACGTTATCACAACAGTTACTGAATGTTTATTGTCTTTGTTTGTAATTGCCGAAAATAAATACTTATGGCTCTATATTATGGATGTTTGTAAAAATTGGGGTAGATTAGTCCATGTTTCTGACCGCCCGTCAGTTTCTGTATGTATAGCTATTAAAATTAAAGTTTCCTTATAACATAGAGACAAATTTAGTATCGCATTCAGAGATAGTTTGTTATTGTCATTAGACTGCTATAGAAATTTAAGCCGTTTGGTCAATAAATGGTGATTTTATAAGAAGAAAACCTAATTGAATTTCTACATTTGTAATAGGTCAATATCTCTTACTTCGTTAGCAAGTTAGAACATATAGGTTATTTGTAGAGAATATTGTCGGAAGATTTTATATGATTTTCAGGTTTTTATTTTGAATAATTTTTAGTTTTCCCGTATACGATTTCAAGAGCAGAAGACTCTTATTTTTTACATTTAGTTTACTTCTTCTGGTAAGGAAAGAATAAAGAGCTCTACTACATTTCATAGCCTTTGAACTCTCAACACTTAAATAATAGTTTGTGATTGAGTGTTACACCAAGATATTTTATGGAATCTGCAAAAGGGTTCAATATACGATGAATGGAAAAAGGGCGATTTGGAAATCTTTTAGAACCATTATTAAATGGAAACATTATAGCCAGCAATTTTGTTTCATTTAATTTTTTTTAATATTTTTGTGCTGAAGTAAGAGATTTTTGCTATCGTTCGCAAAAAAGTCAACATCACCACCAGGGAGGAACTTGAAGTGTGATATGTATAGAGAATATAAAACAGGTGAAAGCACTAATACTCTTGTGATATTCTAGCAGGAATTCTTTATTCATTTGATCAACATCTTTCTATATCTACAATGAACCCAAAATAGTTTAGAGATATAAAAGCCCATCCATTTTTTGAAATTTAAAAATGAGTTCTGCCTGCCAAATAGAATCAAACGCTTTCTGTATATCTAAAAAAAAAGAATACCTGTGGAAAGTCTTTTACTCTTATTGAGATAAGTCATGTTTAGCACACATTTTATTTGGCGAATCCTTTAGGCATTTAAATTCATCTGAAACCTAAAACCAAAAACCGCCTGGTATTTAATATTAAAGCTGTTATTTTTGAAAGTGGTTTAAGTCTACTTAAAAAAATTTGTTAGCATTAATTTTAAGAAAATGTAGGCAGAATTTTACTTAAATTAATTGTGATTAGTTTTTTTTTAAGAAAGCGGACTTGTACCATTTTCAAAATGAAGGCCTCATTAGTCTTACTAATTTATGATATATAGTATATATGCATGTGATTATAAACCAAAACATTAACACCATAACAAAAATAAGTTAAAAAAAAAAACAAAAATCCCAAAATATTTTTTATTAGTCATGGACAGATAGATACAAGCAATTTTAATGACGTCATTGTATGAGTATCTTTTGCTTAGTTTTTTTTTTAAACAAAAATTAATCTTGTTTTTATACGCAGATTAATTGAATTTTTTATTTAAAGAAAAAACCTACTGCATAGTCGATTTTTTAGTTTTGAAAAATTAAATCTCAACACCTTAACAGTATTTTTTTTTTTATTTTTTTTAATCTTTTCATTTGTTATTGGTTTTAAAAAAGAATTTTAATTTACATTTACAAGCTATTTCTTCCTTTATATTTCAATTATGGCCTGCAGTCAATATGTGAAATTTCCGAGAATACGGAAAATATAATAATGAGGTAAAAGAATGAAAACAATAACTTAATTGTAATACCAATAACATCAACATCAGCAACAATAACAATAGCAACAATAGTAGCAACAGCAGCTGCATTAATTTCATTTAACACCATATTTTAAGGTTACATACTTTGTCTGCTGAGAGCGGGCGGCCGAGACAGTAAAAGAAAGAGAAGGTGAGAAGAGAGACCACATTTAGAGATTATAAAAGTTGTTGTTAAATGTTGGGGGTTCGAAAAGAAAATATTTATGTCAATAGTAATGGCTTTTATACGTCAGCTCCTTAATTACAACAGTGTCATAAAGCAAAAAAGTTAATTTAAAAAAAAAATTTTTTTTTGTGAGAAAATTTTAAATCTTGATGTCCACAAAAAATATGTTTTTTTTGTAATTTATGTGCTGGGGTCAAATTATAGGATTTGAAAAAAAAAAATTATTATGATTAGAAGACATTTTGTTGAAACTCTACTCCTCTATCAAGAGAATTTGCATTCAAAACAAAAAAAAAAAAAAAAAATTAACAGACAGAAGCGATTATGCTTTCCCGGCTTGTTCTGTAAACGGAATTTTAAAGAAATTTTTGTTTTAAAATGAATTCATATAATTTTTTCGTTTTAAAATCGAATAAAAGTAAATCGAATGGCTTCTGTCCTGTCAGATCAGCGCAAGTTATATTGCAGGGTCTTATTGCTCTGTAGACTGCTATATGAATTTATTAGGAGTAGCAGCTGGTTTAGGTGACGTACTAGTTTTATTCTTCTTATTATTCTTCCTCCTTTCTTTTACTCTTGCATTTTAATTGCTATCCCGTCTTTTCTCTTACACAGGCATTATAAAAGGAACACGTCCTGTGCAACCTAACCTAAATCGAATGGCTTATTATTGTAATAAATTGTTGAAAGAAAACACACACAAAAATTTAAAGATTTTTTTTTATTAATTTTAATAGAAATAATTTAAAAGTTATTGTGAAATTTTCAAGTATGCAGATTAGTTTGATGAATAAAAGCAACGTTTTGGCCAAATATAATATTTATGGTTATCGCAACAAAAACTTGACTTTGAGGCTTAAAAAAATTCGAACGTAATTTCGATTGATATTAAAACAATTTATACGATTTTACAAAATTTTTTTTTTTATATTTTTCAAGACGTTTCATTTTACAGAACAGAGTCAATAAATTGCCCTTTCTAAAACTATCCTCTATCGAAATTTTAAAATTTTTTTATAAACAGACTGAATTTTTTTTTTCAATCTGAATTTTTTTATTAAAAAAAAAACTAGCTGCACAATAGTAATTAATTTAATTGAATGTAAATGTTTGGGCTTGTGTGGAAAATTTCATTATGAACAAATTGCAAGAAACTTAAAATATCATGCCGGTACATACTATTGAAGAAAAAAAATATTTTTAATTTTGATTTTAATTCACTTCTTGGCATTTGTACTCGCAACTCATAATGTTCACACGAAGTTAATTGCATTTTGGTACAAGCCTGAATTATTTTTGTTTTTTATATTTTTAAGATGGGAAAAAATTAAATAAAAAAAGAGAAGAGAAAAATATTAAAAAATCTCCTTCTTTCTCTCTCTCTCTTTTTTTGTTTGAATTCTAAATATAAAACCTGACTTGTGCCAAGAAAACTTGCTTAATATTAATTCAGATGGAGTAGAGCTTTTTCAAAGAGATTTTTAATTTTGAAAAAAAAAAAAATTCAAATAGTGAGAGAAAATACAAATTTAAACAGAGAAGTATCATAAACAACTTTCTAAAAATCTTTTTTTTTTGCTTGTGTTTTTCTGCCTTCTTTTTAGCGTTTTTTTTTTCTTTATTATGGTTTTCCTTAAAAATAGTTATAAATGGGCATGTGAAAAAAAGAAATAATTATTACATTTTTTAAACTTTTTTTTCCTTTTTAAACGTTTAAGTATGAAAGAATGTTTGGAGCCGTATTTATAAAAGACTCACTGCGAAACACATTCAAGTGACTCAAAAAAAATGTATAGAATGAGTAAGTGGTTGCAATGATTATTGTTGTTGTTTCTTTGTTGTTTATTATTTTACTTGTATTCAAAAAGTTTGTTAGAGAGATGTAAGTAACACAAACACGCCAACTTATGTAAGTATTTATATGCATGTGTACAATCACATTGACAGATTTGAACGTGACAAAAGCATTTTCACGTTTTTCAATTTTCTTTATTTAGGTTGGATGCTTTAAAGATGTTGTTGTTCATCAAAGAATAAGAAATCAACTGCAGTAGATTCATTATTAAGCACACGTGAAATAAAAGTAGCAACAAGAAAGGGCAGGGCGTACCCAACCATAAAAGAATGTTGAATTTGTTTTTTTTTGTGTTGTTGTCTACTTAAAATTCTTCACTTTTTGTAACATTTCTAAGAAAAACCTTCCATGTAAGTAGATTTTGAAAAAAAGAGTTGTTTCTAAAACAAATTAGCATGAATATAACAGTAGAGAAGCTGCAAAAATTTGTTTAACAAAAAAGCTAGAAATGTTTTGCTGAAAGTGTCTTTGCTAAGTTTTCTGTTTAATTTATTTACGCTTTTAGTTATAGACATCGTAACTAGTTAATGAAAAACTTGGTTCAAAATGTAATCCACTTTAACTAAAACTTTGATTTAGCCTTTTTCCAATAGTTTTCAATCGAATAAAGTAGTGTCGTGGGCTTTAGTTGTTTATCAGAAAATTTGCTTAATGCTAAATGCTTAGATACTCAACATAGTTAAGACTGAGGCAAGGATTTTCATGCAAATGCATGTTTTTACTCAGTAACTTGAAAACGATTCTAAAACAATTAAATATTTTTTCGGAATTCGGCATCAATTTGTTATTATATATTTTTGCATGTTTTTGCATATTTTGTTATAAATGCATATTTTTGATGCATGATTTGTATTCATTTTTATATTTTTAATGTTCAAAATTATTTATCCATTGATAAACTGTAAATTAGTTCACAAATAAAAAAAATCACTCATTTGTCAGCATTTTAGAACAAAATATTCGTCTTTTTCTCTTTGTATGCACTTGAAAAGAATATACTTATATGCTTACATATGTATGTATGAATGTATTTTGTCACTACTTCACAAATATTATGGTCAGATGCATGTATTGAACAACTTTTTATTCTTAAATTTATCACCACAATCAACCCATAAAAGTTACTATTTTGACAATTTTATTAATATTATGCCTGTTGGGAAAATGTTCAAACTGTTTAGAAAATTTGTATGAAAAGCACTGGTTTTCTTGTTTATATCACGATTTGAACTTTGTTCATTTTTGTAGAATAATTAATTGATTATGTTGAAAAATAAGTAATGTAACGTGTGGCAAAACATTTGCGTATGAGTACATTATATTAAATTTTCAGATTTTACCGTTTAAATGGCTTAATTTTTCAATTATTTATGTACCTGAATTCAAGCTTTTAATAAATAAGTCTTGAAAATATGTGATTAATAAAATCTTGTGTCATAAAGTCATAAAAAACTAATGTTAAAGAGAATACAAACTTTTGTTATTCGTTCTAGTTTAGTTTTTTTTTTCAACAAATTTTGGCAATAAAGATGCCTAAAGCTAAAAAGAAAATCAATTTGGTTGTTGCAAAAATATTCTTGTTGTATTCTTGTGGTCACTGTACAAAAGGACCTTTGCGTCGCGGTTTATATAGCCTGGTAATAATAATAATCACACTATGAGAAAAGAAAAACTACTCACTGGTTCTCATGTACCAATTTTGTGTTTTTGAACTCCATAGACAATGAAAATGAAATCTAGTGTAAAATGGATTTGTTAGAGTTTCAAATCATAACTGTTTTGTTTCCTAACAGATTTCTAGCATTTCTTTTGCTTGAAGGATCTGATTTTATCTTTCAATGGCCAAGTTAAAGTGGTTGAAGTGTGGAAGAAGAAATTTCATTCAAAAAGAAAAAACAAAAACAATTTTTTTTATTTACATTTTGCCATATTTACATAAAAAAATCCGTAACATTTTGTTTACATTTAGGGCTCTTGAAACTCCGAATAAATTTTATTTATTCAGTCTCTGCTTTCTTAAAAATAATTTTTTTTATGTGGATCTCTCAAAAATTATTAACCATTGATAACTTTTTTCATTCTTAAAAGTCTAAGTTTTGAAATTATTTACAGCAGTTGACTCGGTGTTATAAAAAAAATCGCAAAGAAAATTAATTAAAAATTATTGGTGTAAGATATGCCAGAGTAAAAAGAAATTGAATAGAACAACAACTAGTTTTCTACGCGACTGCAATAAATTTTCTTAAAATTCATTATCATCGCTTGATTGAGTTAAAACCTAAAGTATTTTTCAGCTGCATATCAAGTTTTTTTTATTTTTTTTTTAACTCACCTGAGTGAATAAGTTTCATACAGTTTTTGCTTTAACAACACTTGAGTTGATTTTTTTTTTAAACTATAATTTTATTTCAAACTTTGTTTAAATGAAATCTCGTTTTTATTTTTAATAACTTTTTCAAAAAAACTTTTTCTAATAAACTTTTTTCTTAAAATTTTGTTTAAAATATTTTTTTTTTTAAATTTTTACTATTGTTGTTACTATTTTCTGCTTTAGTTGATTGTATATTTTTGTTATAAACCTTTCTTTCACAACATCTAAAGTTTAACTAAAATGACGTCTACTTGGTAATATTTCAAAGCCGCATATCTTAACTGCTATAAGCTACGACTACAACTGCTACAACAACAAACAATTTACTGTCGTACTACCATTTTAATAATAAACACCGACACAAGCGCATCTAGACAAACAAACACACTCCCAGCTATAAAAAGTATTGTGCTTTGCCTTCCCAACAAACAATTCACATTTAACAACAACAAAAAATTATAAATAGGAAATGATATCACCAAAAGTAATAATCAAGGCCGCCATAAAACTTCTCTGTTTTTTATGTGTATCAATCCCCTATTAATTTTGGGCCTCATAGCTAAAAAGCTTCGCAGGTTTTTGTCGAAAAAAATATTTATAAAACATTAAAACCACCGCTAGCATTGCTAAGCCCTTTTAATCAAAAGCTGACCTTAAGGACTAGATTCTTTTATAAGAATTATGTTGAGTCACATACCTACATCAGTTTTGATTTCTTGCGTATTCCTTTCAGTCAGCTGTCACTTAAATGGCTTGCCTTGAGTTTCTTACGTACTACCTTCAGACTTTATAGAACCCAAAAAGGGGAAAAAATCAGTTTATGACTGACTCACGTTGTTGTAAATATATTATAATGGGCGACATTTTCAATAAAGCTTTAAAGAATACATTTATCTTATTTACTAGGCAACAATTGACACTACTTTGTTATTATACTTGCAGTCTAGTGCAGTCTTAATGAAGCAAAATTAAAAAAAAAAAATTTCAGTAAGAACTGTCGCACGTTTAAGCAGTTTTAAATTGTTGTGAGACATGTTGGGCCATTATCCTAGAGACAATTTCGATAACGATCGAAATATTCAATACAATTTAAATGGAAATTTGCTTCGATATAGATATCACAAAGTCATATATAGAATTTTTCTTACCAAAACTGTTTTAAAAAATACTGATTTTAATATGGCTGGGATTATGGTCTTTTGATTTTAAAACTAGAAATAATTTATATAAAATTTAAAGGACAGCAAAAGGTTAATTTTGTCTTTTAGAAATAAAATAAAAACTTTTTAATTTAAAATTTTAGGGTGCCCTGGGTAGCGTGCTAACCTTTCAATTTGGGGATCGCAGGTTTGTTTTCGTTGTGCCCGGACCAGTGCTCGTTAACAAAATTTATCTTAGAATTAATTTCTAATATTAAATAATAATAAAAATATCAAATTAATTACAACGAATTCTGGAGTACTGGATGCACCGAACACTGTAGGACTGAAATCTAAAGATATAGTTTTTTTTTTTATTTTAGATTTGAGGTGTTATTTTTGACAGCGGCTTGAGTTCACTTTTTTAATAAATTGTAATTAATTTTTATAAGCGACCGACAACATCTTACGAAAATTACAGCCAATTAATTTTTTTTAAGTGTAGTTCTACCACTTTTAAAAATAAAAGCTCATTTGCTGCTTTTTTGGAGGCTTTTTGTTTTAAAATTCTTTTAACTTTTGCCGCATTTTATATAAAAAATTTTCCAGGGACTAAATCTACTTAAAAAGCCTTTGTTAAACAAAATCATATTCTTTATGAATTTGACAGTCAATAAATACATTTTAAGCTTCAAAACAATTTTTTTTTAATTTTGCTACAAAAAGGTTTTGTGGGTTAAATACGAAAAAAAAACGACATCATCACACATATTTGTAGTAAAATATTTCTTTTATTACAAAAAAGGCAACGACGACAACAATAAAAAAACAGTAACAAAATACTTACACATAATAATATCATAACAACAACAACAACAACAACTAACAGCAAAATCTTAACTTAAAAACTCGTTTTACCATTAAATGAAGCAAAATCAATTCCCCTTTCATGGCTTAAATGCTTAGCTTGTGTGCGTTTGTGTGTTTTTATATAAATGTGAATGATGTGAATGAGAAAAATTGTAATAAAACGTAACGTAGCAAAACAAAACATACAAAACACACACACAGATACGTTTGTTGTATTCCCAAGCAAAATAGAAAAAGAAAAATGAAACTGAAAGAAAGAACACTAAACAAAGAGAAGAGAAGAGAAGAATATAGTTAAACAACAACTATATTCTTCTCAAAGTCATATAATCGCAGATGCCACAACAGCATTGATGGCCAAGAGAATTTTAATTAAAAAAAAAGCAATTGCATGAAGAATGAACAAGCGAGAAATTTGTGGAGGTCATACAGAAAAGAGTTTTTAAATAAATGGGGTTTTCACAAAAGTGACAAATTTTTTTTATTTACGTAATGAAAATTTAATGTATAACATTTCTCTGAAATCCATTTTTGTGACACGTTTTTACTCTAACTGTAAATAAATACGAATTAACCTTTTTGTTTTGACGTATTTCTTAGGGTCAAGTTAAGTTTCCATTATTAAAGTGTTAAGTAAAATTTTTTAAGGAATATTTTTGTAGAACATTTTAAACCTTTAAGTATGAGTAAAAATGTCCATTTAAATTAAAAGTTAAAGGTTTAAAATGTTCCACAAAAATACTGCTCGTAATGCTTTACAAAAATTTGTTGAACATTTCATTTACCGGAAAATTAAAAAAAAAAATGGAAAATTTAAACCCAAAAATGTCAAGGCTAGACATAAACTTTCAGCACTACAACACGTGGTAATTAGTTTCATCTGCGAAAATACCAAACAATTCAAATTATCAGTCATCTTTTGAAATCAATAAAATCACACAAGTGATTTTTTAGTGGTGATTTTTACTGTTCTACTTTTGCTCCATCCGTTTGAAATAATTTTCATAGTGAAGCTAAGCAGTTCTTCTTAACGATAATAATAAAAAGTAAAAAAGAACACTGAAAAAATTCTCATTAAAAAACATTAACAAGATGTTACGTTATCTTACAGAAACCGTTCGCCAACTAACACGAAACAGGGGTTTTATGTTTGCTTTGTGTTGCAATCGGCAACACAAGAATTTCTGTGAGAAAAAAAGTAATCCCACAAGTATTTGCTATAAATTTGTGATGGTGGTTGTTGAAGCGCACACACACTTTTTAATACCCGTATTAACTTGGCTTTATTTGTTGCTTATAGTTTAGCTTTATTCTATAATTTCGTGCATATAACAAAACAGCAACAAAAAGTCTCCACAAATGTGAGCAAAAATTTTTTTTGCTTTTGAGGTTTCTCTGTCAAAACATGTCATTCATGTAAATAAAGAGAATAAGAATTACATAAAGGTGTTATTTAATGTAAGAGAGTTTTGTACGAAGAGTAAATTTTTGTAAGAGAATTGGCAAATTTAGTGCTTTTAGCAGTTAAAGAAAATTTTAATTTTCAAAGTTTTTAAACAAACCGAAAATGTTAGTTACTTTAACATTAAGATTTATGATGAATTGAATAATTAAACTGCTCTTGACTTCTATTCACTCACTTGATGAAAACTGCTTATGCCAAGTATTCAGGGCTCTAAACGACGCTTTCCATGTCCAAGCATTTTGTTCGATATCGCACAAAACTGATCTCAAGCAGTCTTTGATCGAGTATATTCTTCGCAATTTTTTTACTTTTTTTAAAAAATAAATTTCATCTTTTGAACCGGATAGAAAATATATCAAAAAAAGCAATTGCTGATCCGTATTCTAACATACAAATTTTAATATAAAATAAACAAATATTATTAAGGGAGTCCCAGTAATAAAGCACTTTTTCATTTTATGCTGCAACAAATCGATTGTTTCTCACGCTGTGTGCCAAGGGGCGTCATTTTACTGAAACCACATGTCGTCCCGATCCATGCGGTCTAGTTGAAGCCACAAGCACTCCCGTTATGATATTCCCGTAAAGAATGCCATTCACAGTCACCGCTTTTTCGGTCTCATCTTTATCTTCTCATCGAAGAACAAACTATGTTTGCTGTGAGCATACTCAACCATATTTTTTCTTTGCGTGTTGGTATACAAATTGAATCATTGTAATCTAGTATAAAGCGGGGGATAGATACATTAAATTTAGTTTTAGTGACACCAAAATCATTGTAGTCGGCCTGTGTTATTTTATTTGACTTTTCTTTTTTTCAAATAATTTCTTTTTGTTTAAAAAACGTGTTTGTTTTTCATGACATTTAAGCTCTGTTGCTAAATTATGGAAGTTTATCTTGATTATGAGGGTCTCATTACGTTGTTTATTTAAGTAACACAGCGTAATGCTCTTTTTTATAGCTTTTGGGTTTTCACCAACTTAATAAACTCAACAGATGTGATACTAATCTTATCGTTTTCTGATTGTATGTTTGTATTATGTGTGTGTTAGAGGCTTAAGTCATTTTATTTATTCGTGTATTGACCTTGTTGTTCAATTCTATTACTTCGAATTAATTCAGGGTTGGTACTTACACAGTGATACGCTTTTATCAAAACACATTTATTGTTGTTTGCACGTGCTGTGTGTAACCAATTTAAAGACGACGCATATGCAAAAATTGATAAGAGTAAATAAATTCGTATAAAATCAGAATAATCACAAAAATAAAAATTTTTTTTGTGTAAAACAAAGCTGAGGTTAAGGAGTAAGTGGAGCGTAATATTGTTTTCTATCATTCTTGTCGCAAGTAGTGGCAAGCTCTCGGTAATAGTGATTTTTTATATTTTCAATTAATGAGTTTTAATTGTTAGCTTGAAATATTAACAGCCAAACTAATATGTTGTTTCCGTAACATTATTCGTTCCGTAATTCGTCTATAAATATTTTATGAAAGGTATTAAAAAAACAAGTTAAGTTCGTTTGCCCCAGTCTTATATACATTTACTGCGTTATTTCTGATTTTGCACCTTCTTCTGACATATTTAACACAAAAAAATTATAAAAAGGTTTTTCATGAATCTCCAAATCTTGATTAAAATCATTTTCTTTGAATACCTATTTTTTTTTGTTAATCCTAAAATAATTTATTAATATTAGTTAAAGAAATTCAAATTAATGACATTTACAAAAAAATACGTTATGAGAACTATATTTCAGAAAGCAATAAACTGTCTGTAGGTACTGAATTTTTAAATAAAAAATTTTAAGTATTCAAAATAAATTTAATTAAATTAAATTTAAAATATTTACAAACATTTTTTAATCAACAAAAACTTCTCTTCAACATTTCTGTTTCAATAAGATTTCTGTTTCGCAATTCTATTACACAAGCCATTTAAAAGACACACGTTTGTGTAAGACCGTTTTCATATTTGTGGCCAAATATTACACGCGTGTGCAGAAATGAATGAAAATCTAAAATTTCGGTTGTATTTTTGATTTTTGTCGGTTATATATGAATCAATTGAACAGACATTATGACTGTCATTGCTTACCAAACTGTGCATATCGCATTTTTTTAAACTGTTTTGTAGTTTAGATAAAATACTCCAAAAAACTACTCAGAAAATGTTAAAAAAATAGTGGCAGTCACGGGTTTTAACTCATAGCTTAGCTATTTACGAAACGATCGAACTGAATTTCATTAGTAATTTCAAAACAGCAACAACTGACAGATTATTATGCTAAAGTTTTCTGTTTATCTAAAAGGTGATTTTATAAGAACTATCGGAAATTAAAAAAAAAAAAACACATAAAATTCAGAAAAATGCATGAAATATTTATTTCGATCGATAGTTGGGTCGATATAATTTAATGTTTGAAGATTATTTCATGCAAATGTTGGCCGCGGCTGCGCCTCAAATGGTCCATCCGCTTAGTCCAATTTTGGCATACTCTTTCCAACATTTCGGCCGGTATCTCACGAATAATGTTGGCAATGTTGGCTTCCAGTGCGTCAATCGAAGCGGGCTTGTCCCTATAGACATTAGCCTTAACATAGCCCCACAAAAAATAGTCTAGAGGCGTTAAATCGCACGATCTGGGCGGCCAATTGACTGGTCCCAAGCGTGAAATAAACTGTTCACCGAACTCGCCTCTCAATTGGTCCATTGTTTCGCGTGCTGTGTGGCATGTGGCACCGTCTTGTTGAAACCACATGTCATGCAAGTCAAGCTCTTCCATTTTGGGCAAAAAAAAGTTTGTTATCATCGCACGGTAGCGCTCACCATTCACAGTAACGTTGTGATTCGCATCATCTTTGAAGAAATACGGCCCAATGATGCCGCCAGCCCATAATCCGCACCAAACGGTTGTTTTTTGTGGATGCATTGGTAGCTCTTGCAATGCTTCTGGCTGCTCTTCACTCCAAATACGGCAGTTTTGCTTGTTCACGTATCCATTCAACCAGAAATGAGCCTCGTCGCTGAACACAATTCTTCGATAAAAAAGTGGATCTTCATCTAACTTTTCAAGAGCCCATTCACCAAAAATTTGGCGTTGTGGTAGGTCGTTTGGCTTCAATTCTTGCACGAGTTGTATCTTATAAGGCTTCACACCCAAATCCTTCCGCAAAATTTTCCACGTAGTGGAGTAACAGAGGCCCAATTGCTGCGAACGGCGCCGAATCGATAATTCACGGTCATCACCAACACTGGCCGATACGGCTGCGATATTTTCTTCAGTTCGCACTCTACGTAAGCGTGTTGGTGGTTTAATGTCCAACAATGTAAATTTGGTGCGAAATTTTGTTACAATAGCCCGAATAGAAGCCTCAGTAGGTCGATTAAACTGACCATAAAATGGAAGAAGCGCGCGATGAACTTTCTTAACAGAGCACGCATTTTGGTAATAAAATTCAATAATTTGCAAGCGTTGTTCGTTTGTAAGACGATTCATGATTAAATTATAGACCAAACTGAAGATGTTTGACAGTGACACAAGATACAAAACGTGCGTGAGCTGTCAAAACTAGTGTTGCCAAAAAGATAATAGCAAAAAAATCACTCTTTACTAGGGACTTTAGAAAGTTGATTTCAACGTTTAGACAGACAGACGAGTATCTATAAATCGACTCAGCTATTTATAGGGTTCCAGAATATACTTTATACGGTGCAAAAATTACAGAATCACAAGCTTATTAATACCCTAATTAAGCGGGTAGTACACACATCAAATTTCAACATTAATCAATGAATTTGTGTGGGTTTTTTTTAAATGGAAGTCTCAAGTATACGTTTTGCATGAATTTGAGGAAAATCAAAACTAGTTTGATTTTTGTAATACCTACAGAACAGCATTAATTGATGTTGAAATTTGATATGTTTTTCCCCCCCTCTACTTGTAGTAAAGGGAATAAAAATAGAACAGACTTGAGCTGTGTAGCACTTAACTAATGATTTTCTATTCTGGGGGGTTATTATGTATTTCGATTCGAATCGAAATGGCTTTTAAACATTTCGAAAATCTAGCAGAGTTGTAGCAACAATTTTGGAGGTAATTTTAATTTTAAGATTAAATAATAAAACCGTTTAGTATAGGGCGCTTTCTATTTTTTTGTAAATTTTTAAAAATCAAAAATTTCATAAGTTTTTGATAACATTTTTTCAATAATTTGAAAAATAATAGCTTTACTGAAAAAAAACGATTAAAGCCAATATACCTATAAATAAATTAAGATAATTCGTAATAAAATCGGATAAGTCGTTACAAAGTTATGATACAAAAACAAATGTCCATACAATTTTAGTTAGGGGAAAAAAATGAAAAATAAGTTTTGCCATTAATTTGAAGCATTAAATTACGAGCTTGCCATTTTTCTCTTTTTGCTTTTCTCCGTGACTGATTAAAAACCAAAAATAGTTTTTACCCCAAAACTTCGAGGGTAAAATTATTAATGTTTTTTATACTTGATACAATAACTAAATAAAAAAAAAAACATCATCATTATTATAAAAGAGCTTGTCAATACAACCCCTTTTTTGTAACCTGTATCCAGCTGTTACCTTTTTAGTTCAATCCCTTCTTCTTTTACTTTTTTTTATTGGCGGAAGGGGACTTGAGGTTTGAAATTTTCCTCAAAATGTTTATCAATCCATTAATGTGTACATACAAAAGAATGAATGTAACTGTGAGTTGTTAAAAAAATAATTTTATTTTCATCACAATTTATTTGTAGCCATTCTAAGTGTCAATGTCATTGTCTTGAATTTTTTGTAATGGATTTACATAAAAGCGTATTAACCTGCAAAATGGTTTTTAGCTTTAAAATTTTTTTTTTAGCTGTTTTGTTGTTATGGTGTCCTATTGGTTTATTTTTATGGTTGGCTTAATGAACTCAATTGATTTAAGTTTGTGTCTGGAAAAAAAATTGTGCGATGAAAAATCATAACCCATAATAATAATAATAATTAAGGTTTAAGTTACGGTCACATTAAACAAATATTTGTCGAAATAAGCATTCATCTACATATTCGTTTATATAATCGCTTAGAATAGATATGAATATACTAGTAGATATATTTTTTATTAAAATACTACATACTTTAATCGTTACATTATTTGAATTAATTTTATGTAATACAAGTTTTGTTAGATTTTAAAAATATTTGCCAAAAATTTTTGGTTACGCTTATTTCGATTTTCAGATGTGAATCAAAATGATCACACTTTGATATCATTTTCAAATTAATAATTTTTTTTAAATTATTGAAGCCTCATCAAAGCATTTAATATCAAGTGACTCGTTTTGAAACTGTTTCATACAAAAACACTAAAATTAGGACCGTTTGCAGTCGATATCAAACGCAGTACTAAAATCTGGCAACGTTTAAATGAAGCTTGTTATGCGTACTTGTACAATATGTGCAAAATAAAACATTGACCCCATAAGAGTATTATGAATTAAAATAAAAATAAATTTCTAATCTTGTAACAACCGATTTTAATATAGGAATTTTGTCTGTATTTTTACCGCACTTTTAAAATACAGTAACATAACTGATAGTTTTAAATATCCACTACACAAGGTCATTCATAGTACGATTTGGAACACTAGAGCAAACATCAATATATTAATTCAATTTATTGTGCCAATAGCATACGCAGTTAGAAACACTGAAAAACTTACTACAAGTTGCCAGACTTGTGTATACTGGTAGTAAAAGTTTCCACAAAAAATTAAATAAAAGTGAAAAAGTTCTCAGTAAAAAAATGTTTTTTACGGCTTCTTTTTATTTGCTAGAGTGTAATAAAATTTTAAATAAAAAGAACTTTCTTTTGTTGTGTTCACTTAAAGGCTTATTACTGTAGTGTAACTTAAACCATTGGCTAAGAAAACCTTGTTTTGTTTGACACTAAAATTAATTTTTTTATTGTAAATATTATTTATGAATTGTTTGTCACATGATGGCTTACATCTCAACAACTATTTACTACTGAGCAGGTTAGTGGTTAAAACGTCCATGCTCGTTTGTTTTTTTTTCCATAACCTTAACCTTGTTGTTATATTCTTTTACTTCAAATTAATTCAGGGTTGGTACTTACACAGTGATACGTTTATACATATTATAAAACACATCGTCTAAGCTCGTTTGCACTAAGTGTATCTTACACACGCTCCCAATTCTTGTATAATATTGTAAAATCGTAATTAGCCAGGGCTTACATTGGCTAATGGAATATCAAATTGAATTGTAAATTTTGTTTTATACTAATGCGGTCCATACACACTCAAGTTCAAAAAAAGTTAAATGCTAAAATTCGGCAGTACTAACTACAAAGAAAAACAATAATATAACGTCTACAATAATAGCTTACAATTTACGTCAGCCATGTATGTTAAATGAATAACTTTTTCATAGATATAGGTGTTCAAGCGGCCACATCAGAAGAACCAAGGTAACCCATCAACAAGGTCAATACTAAAAAAAAAGATGGTTATCCTAACAGAAAACTTCAGTTCTTCTGATGTGGTTGCCTTGAGATACAAAAGCTGACTTTATAAAAAATATTCAAAAGAACAGAAGTATTTTGCTCCGTATATCCGTCATTCGGTCATTACAACAAAATTTTTTTGTTATATTCAACATGCTGATGTCATTGCCAATAATTTTGTCTTCTGGTTAAGTATGTACATGTTTGTAGTGATAAGTAAACAAGTAGGGTAGTTTGGTTTCTTATATTTACATTTAATACATTTAACATAGCACGTGTGTATTCGTACGTATGCGTATTAAAATCTAAGTACACAACAATGAAATGTGTTATGTTTACATTAATTTGTTAGGACGTGTGTATGCATGTACATGGGCTTTTACATTAAGCTTATTATACGAATAATAGATACGATTATACTGATGTTTGTACTACAGTGCAGCACTATTTATTATAATAAATTCACTGAAAATGTGTTTTTTTTTTCTTTTGAATATCAATGCCACTTTCAAAGGCGCAGCAATAGTATTGTACTGTCTTCAGTGATTAAAGTCCAAAAGTAAGTTTAGATTTTAGTAATTTTTTTGTTACTAGTTATTATGAAGTGTTGGTCAGTCTATACCAAACACCAAAATGTTGTTGCTTTTGCTTCCTGAAAATGTCGAAGTAAGCAGATTATCCCATAGTATTTTGACTGTTTGACTGCTTCAAGGCTCAAAAACAAATATAACCAGCTGATCCACCAACTACACCTTATAATGAGTTCGCCTTGAAAAATATTTCTAAACAAAAAGTTACGAAAAA
Source organism: Thelaira solivaga (assembly GCA_947397855.1). Lineage (NCBI taxonomy): Eukaryota > Metazoa > Arthropoda > Insecta > Diptera > Tachinidae > Thelaira > Thelaira solivaga. The sequence continues at coordinate 22,188,528 of OX377610.1, forward strand.
AGTAAAACTGTTTTTATAAATATTAGAAAATATGACAAAAAATGTGCATTAATAACAAAATATGCAAAAACATGCATTTAAAGCAAAATATGCAAAAATATGCACTAACAAATTGATACCATTTTACTGGAAATTTTGTGATTCGCAATTATATGAATTTTAGGTGGGTCTCAGAGTAATAACAACAAACATGCATATGCATAAAGTCCTCTTGCCCTGTTCATTATTTCACTTCTAGTTATAAAAAAATAAAAACCTGGGAAAGCTTAAAGTATTAGATACGTGTTTGTTTAAATTTTAGTGGGTTTTTTGAAAAAGAAAAAAAAAAGTATTTTTCATTGCTTTCTGACACTAAAAAGTTGATAATGTTGATACATAGTTTTTTATGTTTCGTTTTGTCGGTAGAAATGCAGTGGCATTAAAGCCGTGTAGTCTATAGGCTTTTTGGGTTCTATTTGGCTTAATGCAAAATTTGTCGTTCTATCGTCACTCGTTTTAGGTTTGAGAGCAGCGGTTTTCAAACTTCCTGATACTGCGACCAACATAAGAAAATAATAAAAAATTGGCAGCAGCTTTTTAGACAAAAACATATAAAAATAATAAAGACACATTTTCAATTTGTCAAAAGTAATGTATTCATAGAATAAAACTAGCAAAAATTAATAAAAATTTAGTTTGTGTATTAATAGAAAAAATTTTATGTGATAGATGGGCTTGTTTGTTAGCACAAAGTTTCCCCAATCTAGTTGTTATTATTGAAAAAGCTACCCGAAGTTCTTTTTCTACTATTAAACGATTTCGATATTTCGATTTCATGGCTGCTTAAACAGACAATTCGTTTTCGTTTAAATATGACATTAAGAATGGTAACAGCACTATTGTAGTTCTGTCCGACAAAATGATATAATCTTTTTTTCTTTCCATTTTAAACTGAATTAAAGCTTTATTATCAAGTTCCTGTAGCAATGAAGTATCGGAAGATTTTTGAATCAGTTGTTTTTTTCTTTTTTTTTCGAAAATTGTCAATTCAAATGCATCAAGTTGCTTATTCAAAAATGGATTCTGGATCCATGTAAACTTTGTAAAATCATGTTTTATTAAATTTTTTAAATGTTCTATAAAAAGATTTTTGCTTGCTTATAGTGCTATAACTTCATTACTTCAATAGTTATGATTTTTGCAATAGAAAAAGTCAAAATGAGCCACTGTGCGTCGTTTCAATTATGAGCCTGTTTTATTTCAGAGTCGTATTTGCTTGAAGTTGCGGACGTGTTCTGTTTCATCATTTAAGTCACATTAAAAGTCTCTAATTAAAACAAAATTTTTTCAGTTTATGAATGCCAAAAAGCCGAATTTGGATTTTTTTGGCTTTTTTTCGAAATCATATAACGATATTTATATTAGAATTTAAGAAATTTTTTTTATAATTTGGATGAATTTCTTAAGAAATTGTCTGTTGTACATGTTTTGAGACATATCACTGAATTCACTTAAAAGCTTTGAACAAAAGATAATTTCTATTAATTTAAATAAATCAAGATTTTGTGTGTGTGTGAAAAAATTATTTTTTTCGTTACAAGTACTACGATAGCTTTGACTCTACTAAGCAGACTTGAAAATAATATGGATATGACTTAAAGCGGATTTTCGAATTTTCTTACAAGTCACTTTCTCAATTTGTACTTTGGATGAATTGGATTTAAATTTTTTTTTTTTCAACTCGGTGTTATTTAATTGTCAAGAAAAAACATTTTTCATTTCAAGGAAAACAGCACTGTAAAATAGTGTTACGACCTGCTGGTTTATCCCTCTAAGGAAGAATGAAGAGGTAGCAAAAACAAATATTTTTCTTACTAAAATCGTAATATTGGGAATTTATTACTTTGAATCTTAAAAAAACAAAACTTTTTTATTATTTTATTAAGAAAACTTTATTTGCTATAACATTTTTCTTATCAAAAGCTTAATATAGATCCTTGACAACTCATTAAAAATAAAATTGAATTGAAGGTTATTTATATACATGGATTCTTGGTCATTGTTTCCTTATAAAAACTGTAATTAAATAATCGTTTAATTAAATTATTCGATTATTAACAAATATTTGGCAAAGTTTAATATTTCGACTTTATTTTTTAATTTCCCTGAAGAAGATATCCAAAAGAAAGCCAAAAATTGAATAATTAAAATAAAAAAATTTTTTTTATTAAGATCTTAAGCTTAACTTTTCAACCACAGCTCTACTTTCAAATCTGTATTTAATTTTTTTTTTTAATTAGCTCTGGTGTCCGAGATATATGAATGTGCCATTATCTGCTAAATGAAAGAGGTTACGCAACATATGTGAGTATTATTTATTTGTTAAAAAAGAAAGTCCGAAATTCTGCAACAAAGTTAACTTTAAATCGTAACTACGTACATTGTAATCTTAAAAATATCGTAAACGTTGTGGAGAAAAAATACCTTTGCTATGCAAAATGAACAAATTTTTAATTTAAAAAAAATTATTTAAAAAATAAGGAAATGAAAATGCATTGTTTTCCTTATCCAATCATATAATTTAATAAGTTGAAAATAAAACGAGCTATAATTGCTTAAAATCAATAAGCAACTTTCAATATAATTCTCAATTAATTGCATCTATCACACAGTAAAATCCACCATTTTGTTAGAAGCAAATGTTGCCATATGTGTCCATTAGTATTACATTGGCGTGTTGGCTGGCAACTTTTTTCACAATGAAGTGAAGTCTATATAAATAAAATTAATTTTCTGCTTGTTTGTCTCTATACTCTATGTACTTTTGAACCAGCCACGGCTATTTTTACGCCCACTTTTCAATGATATTCATTCTGCTCTGTTCAAAAAGAGGTGTGCCTGAACTTGATTTAAGCCTGCAATTATGCTTTGTTTACAAATTTGATTGGTGCCTCTGATAATAATGCTAGCAAAAAAATGTGCCACTTAATAAAGTAGCGAGTAAAAAAAATATACAATTTTTGATTTGCTTTATTTTAAATAATATTTTGAAAATTTCTAAATTTGGCATAAAGAAGGTATTTTTTTTTAAATCACAACTTCTACGATTCTTTGGAAACTAGTGAGCCACTATAAAAATGAACTATTTTCAAGTAAATTTGTCACGGCACCTCTAAAGTTTAAGAAGTAGCGTCAAGCTTAGAACATTTTCTAAACGGTTTTACTTTACATTGTAAAGGGTGTCCGAACAAGAACGCAAGATTTAAATTTGGCGCCATTCGAAGTGTCATTGTTTGACATTTGAACAATTGTTATTGTTTGCTAGTAGAAGGTACGAGGTTAGTAAAAAATGACCATGGGTAGCGAAAGGAGTTCGTTTATTGGGTATTGGGAGAGACAACATGAAAATACTGATTTTGTCGATAAAATCATCTTCAGTGACGAGGCCCATTTCCATTTTGATGGCTTCGTCAATAGACAGAATTATCACATTTGGGGTGAGGAAAATCCTCTAATGATTCACGAGAAGCAAATGCATCATTAACGTGTCACTGTGTGGTGTGGTTTTTGGGCTGGAGGAATCATTGGACCTTTTTTTATGAAAATGAGGCAGGTCAAGCGCAAACAGTCAATGGTGTTCGGTATCGTGAAATGATAACCAGTTTTTTCTTGCCTAGAATTAAAGAAATGAATGTGGAGGGCTTGTGGTTTCAACAAGACGGCGCCACATGTCATACAGGCAGAGAAACAATTCAATTGCTGCATCAGTCATTTATTTAAAATTTAAATCTAGCGTTCTTGTTGGGGCTGCATTTTTGCATATGAATAAAGAAATAACAAAAGCTGCTGACAAAATCCAATGAAAATTTTGAAGCTTGTGTTACAGTATGATTTTTTGGTAGTTGTATCAAATGCCATATCATTTTGCTCTTTTAAAATCAAAAGAGAAACTTAACTCTTGTATTATAGTATAAAACCCTCATTAACGATGATATTTTAATGTTGTATGGTTCAATTTATTAACATTATAGGCAATTTTAATATTTAAAATGAAAAATCTTATAAATTTGTAAAAAAGAATTTATTTTTAATAACATTTTTCTCAATAACTCGAAAAATAATATTTGCACTAAGAAATGATGTGAAAACAAATTAAAGTCAATTTAATTTAAAAACTGTGGAGATATTTCGTAAAGAAAGATGTGTGAAGCAGTCTCTTCAAAAATCTCATATTTTACAAAAAAACTTATCCTTAGAATTTCAAATGCTTTTGATTTCTACCGTCGAATTTTCTCATTTGTTGCATAGTGTTATTAAAGAAATCATTTTATCTCTTTTTTATTTTATTTATTTAAACTCCAGCTTCTTCTTCCACTCAGTACCATATTCGTAATTTAGCTACATACTTTATAATCATCCTCGTATATTTAAAATTTTATTTCATCTCTAATAAAAAAAAATCAATTAAATAGAACACAATCATATTAAAACATTTTTTTTCTCTCTTGCTTTATAAAAAAAAATCTTTTTAATCAAATTAAAATTTTTTCAAGCTCATCAGCTTTATCACATTTCACGTGCTTTATTGTAGTTTTTTATTTATTTATTTATTTTTTTTTTTGCTCTGTTTTGGTATATTTTAATTCCAGACTTGTCACATTAAAATTTGTTTCAAAATTAAATTACTCAAGAGAAAATCTTGATAATTCAATTTTATTTTACAAAATAATTTAATTAATTAAATTTTTTGATTGCAAACACAACTCACATTTTTCTTTTATTTCAAATAATTTTTTTTTACACTTTTCTTCCATGGTTTTTTGTTGTTGCTGTTACATTGCACACATACACTTTTACTTTTGGGCTTCACTTTTGCTACTTGGCCAAAAAAAAAAAAAGAAAAAACACCAAATACAATTAAAATTTTTCTGCTTTACTTAAACACGAGAAAAAAAATTGCGGTTTTTTCTTTTGAGTTTCTTTTTTTTTTTTTGAATTTTTCTTTGTGAACGCTTTAATATCCGCCCGTTTCCGTGGTATACGTTTGCTTAATTCTCCATTTACAGCAGTACTGATTTAAAGTTCAGAAAGCAAATATCTCTAACAGAAAAATAAAAGAAAACTACCGTTGTTTACTTAATATTCTACTCATTTGCTCTACTCTTAATGTCAAGGATGGATAATTTAGTGCCATTGCAATTTTATGCTTTATTGTATTTTGATGTACGAGTGCGAGTACGGGTATAAATACAGGCATAGATTTTTAAATGAAAATAGAGCATCTTTAAACTTTTTTTTTCTAAATTTCATCATATTATTCATGTTTATAAATAATAATACAAAATTTTTAATTTCCCAATCCATTTCAATTGCTTTTGTCAAAAGTAGGCGTAAGCGTGAGGATAAAGTGGGCGTGGCTAGTACAAAAGTATATGTCCTTGTTTGGAGTATAGAAAGCATTGGTACAAAATTATAGAAAAATCTGTTGGAAAACTCAAATTTGTATAGCGCACAGACAAACACAGAAATGAATTTTTTTTTTATATAAATTAAACTAATATATTTAAGAATTGGAATTTCCAAGTAAAAACATTTTTTAATTTCATTTCTAGTTTTAAGTATCCCTAGGAAAGTCTTTTGAATATCTCTTTCTATATAAGAAACCGCGTGCTTGTTATAATTTAGTTTTTTAATCTCAAAAATAAATATTAATTTCAACTTTCTCAAATTGTAATTTTCCAAGCCTGTATTTGTTTATTTTCTTGTGTAAAAACACAGTTTTTATGCTCCTTATTTATAAAGCACATTTACCAGTATTTTTTTGCTCTTTTGTTATTTTTTATATTCTCTCTTGAAATCTTGAAGCTTTTTTTAAGCTTAAAAACTTAGCAAAGCTTCTTTTACTTCCGGCTAGAAAACCTTGTTGCCAATACGACTTATAAGTTTTGTATTTTTAAATGTAACGGTTTTTTATAGACCATCAATATTGCCATTTCTAATATCTCTTATGAAGTCAACAGTATTTTTAAATAAATTAAATTCTGTCCTTTTGTTTCTATTATGGCTGCCTGCTACTGTTACAAATAAAAATCTATTTTGTTTTTAGTTTCAAATAAAACATACTGAACAGGGTTTTATAATTAGTACGAGCAAAGCTCTTAAAAGGCAGCATAGTTTAGCTGGTTTTATTGTGACTTATGCATTTTTGCCTTCTTGTGTTCTAAAGCAAATAATATGTATATGCGAAACAGGAAATTTGTTTTTGTTTCAAGCGATACAACAAATTAAAACAACAAAAAACCAAAAAAATTTTTTTTAAAGATATAAAGTTGAAGGTAAAAAATACAGTTTCCACTCATCGACCTATATTTTTCTTTTTAATTTTTTTTTTCTTGTGTTTATCATTTTTAGCCAGATTTTCACTCTCCGTTTAATTTATGCCTTTAAATTTTCATATGCTTGGCTGTACACACACACACACACGCGCACACATACTACATACAATAAACGTTGATATATATTTTAACAGAAGTTCATAAAAAACCAGTAGCCAGCAGCAGCATAGAGTTAAAAAAGAAAACAACAACAACAAGGAAAAAGAAATTTATAGAAACAAACAGCAGCAAGTGCATAATTTTTATGAGTTCCATTGCGTTTCCTTTTCATTTTAAGTGAAAACGCATACGTGCTCACACACTTGCTTTTTTTATTTATAAATATTTTATTTTTGTATAGTTGTTGCTGTAGTTTTAAGAAAAATATGTCATCATAAAAGTTCATGCATGCATCTTTTTTTTTATATTCAATAAAAAAAGAAAAAAAAGAAAGAAATAAAGAAAATAACATGTCTGATTTGGTTTTAAAACGGAAACGAAGATAAATATTAAATTTAAGTTTAATGCAAAATAAATAATTTATATCAAAATTTTACGACAAAAACAAAAATTAATTTTAAAAATTCCCCACAATATTTTTTAAGTATTACAGTGGGTCCCACTAAGTTAATCTTATCGTTCACTTAAATTTTAAACAACAAAATGTAATCCAAAGCAACACTGAAATTAGATGTTTGCTTTTTTAAATGTATATTTATCACTCGCTTTCATGTGTCCCAGTAAGAGTTCACTTTTTCATTTTGAAATAAAAATATGAATTTTTCGAGAAATTTGTGGTTTTTATTGTTTTGTAAAGAAGACATATTTCGATTAAGAATGGAATAAAATGTCCCTGAAATAGCTGTCATTTCTCTGAGGGCTGCACATTAAATATTTTTTGTAGTAAAATCCAAAATATTTTTTTTTAATTTTTTTTTTGTTCTAAAAGTTAATGTTTTCCATTCTTACTCACGTGCGTGCAATGATTTTAATGTTTAAAAATTTAATACTCACATTTTTGTCGAACATGATGATTGTACAAATCGAATGATGTAAACAGTTTTATTACTTGTTATGTCTTCAACTTAAGTTTTTTGCAAGTTATAAAGGGTGACTTTTTAGCAACTTTTTTTTGTCAACACTATTTCTGGCAGCTTAGCTGTTTTCATGCAACATGTTACTGTTAAACATGTCCAATTTAGTCTACAATTTAATCATAAATCGCTTGCAGATTATTGAATTTTATTTTAAAAATTCATGCTCAGTTAAGAAAATTCGTGCTCTTCTTCCATTTTATGGTCAGTTTGGGCGACCTTCTGAGGTGGCTATTCGGAATCTTGTGACTAAATTTCACACTAAATTTACCTTATTGGACCATAAACCGTCAACACGAGCACAGAGAAAAATAACCCAGCTGTATCCGCCAGTGTTTTTGATGATCGTGAATTATCAATTCGGCGCCATTCACAGCAATTGAGCCTCTGTTGCTTCACGTGGAATTTTTTTTTCGCCAAAATAGATGAGCTGGACTGGGTTGACATGTGGGGCTGACAGCATACGAAACAATGGCTAAATTGAGAAGTGAACAGATCGCGAGATTTAACACTTTTAGACTATTTTTGTCAGGTTGGTGCACTGGAAGCCAATATTGCGGAATTTATTCTTAAGATACCGGCCGATATGTTGGAGAAAGTATGCCAAAATTGGATCCATCCTATGAACCATTTGAGCTGTAGTCGCGTTTAACATTCACATGCAATCATCTGTAAACATTAAATTATATAGATCGTCCTATCGACTCATGTTCTTCTTAAAAAATCACCCAATACAAGCAAAAATTTGCACTACCAACTCTTGGCACATCTAAAGGGTGGTTTTTTTTATAGACGTATAGAACTTTAAGTTGGCATTACTGTTCGAAAAGTGGACGTCCAGATCGGACTACATCCGAGCCAGCCGTGGCGGTCATATGCCAGAAATCATATTTAAAATGTAATGCCACAAGAATATCTTTCGGATTAATAGAATTCATGTCAATCGAATAATCCATCGTTGTTTTATTGCAATTTAAAGTTCTATATATCTATAAAAACATCCTTTACTTAATTTAGCTAAAGTTTTGTTAAAAAAATGGTAAAGAAGTGATAAGCTTTTAGTTTGTTTAAAATACAGAAACACATTTTCAGACACGAATTTCAGGTAAGCTTAAATTAACTTAAACTTTCTCCTTTTAGTAATGGTAAATTTAAATATCCCTATAAAGCTGACTAGAGGCTTCTTTGGTGTTCGTTATAGCTTGAGACTTTGTAACGCAGTGTGTTTATATTCTCCAGCAACTTTAACATACAAAATGATTTTGTTGTAAAATAAGATTTTATTCTTTTTTCTATTTCTTTTTTCTCAGTTTTCTGATTTTTCATGTTACAATCTGTTGATTTGGGTTCATTATAATTACGGTTGGTGTTCGTAATGCTGACAAACATATTTCCACTTGATATTTGATACAAAATGACTTTGAATATTTTCAACAAATCACTAAATAAAATTTTATTAAACTAAAAATATCTATTACATCTCTAGTAAGATTTCTTCTTAAGAAAAAAATTTCTTTTTTGCTTTCATATCGTGGACGATTGTGTTTATTTGAAGTGTTGATGTATAAATGTGTTGTAAATATGCTCAATGTGGCTTTTATAGGTTGATGGGCGGTGGTGTAGAGAGCTTTACCAACAAATAATTTAGCTTGCTAATGCCATATTTTATTTGTTCAAACAGCAACTTTTTTCAAAGCTTTTTTAATGAAGAAAAATTTTATTTTTTATTTATTTTTAAGAAACTAAAAATTCTTTATGCTTGTTACGGCCTGTTTATAATGCGTTTTAGTGAGCAGAATCTTTTAAACGATTTCTTAGGCGTTTCTAATCCACACTCTGGGACAAATATCCACGGAAGGCGCAATAATATTGGTAGGAAAAAATTATATCTTATTTTGATAAATTCAAATTCAGTTTCCTCTCTATACAATTGTGTCGATTTCAATAGATGGGACTAAAACTATGACCGGCGTAAGAAAAAAGTTGCTATTTTGAAAGAAAAAACAAATCACGAGATAAGTACTTGTTTATCATCAGAAGTATCATTCACCAAGAAGCTCTTTGTGCGTAAATATTTCGTGATGAAATTTGTAAAGTTATATAATTTGTGATTGCCATTATTAACTCCATTTAATCATCGCCAATTCCAAGAATTTTTATATGAAATGGAGAGGTAAAAAAATAATTCCTCTATTGAAAAACAATTATTTTAAATATTTATGAGGAAAGTATTTCACAGCGGGTTTCAGAAATTTAAAAACAGCAGAGCAACTTCAGCATATGTCAAAAATCCTCTTAATGCTACGGTAACCGAGTTGAAATTTTCTCCTTTTGAAATAAATATTGAAATAAAAATTGCTGAATTTAGAAAACAAGGAGATTTAGTGCTCTAAATTAAAACGCCTTTGTGTTGAATTGGAAATATTGGAGAAGAAAAAAACATGATATTAGTTTACAATACAAGTGTCCGCCTTGAATGACCTTGAATGAAGGAAGACATGATAATTTTCAATGCTTGAAATAGTATTGCTGACCCTTACGATCAGCTGAAAAAGCTCGCGTTTGCTGTTCTTTCACTTTTCGATTCTGCATATATATGTGAACAATCTTTTTCAAGCATGAACGTTATCTATAGCAAACTGAGAAGTCGTCTTATTGCTGAGAACTTGAAATCAAAACAAAAACATACAAACCTGACTTATTAAAGCTTTCCAAGGAGATGCAAGCGCATTGTTCACATTAATAAATATTTATTAAATATGAAATTTAATTTTATTAGGGTACTAACTAGGCTCTTTGGCTAATAAATTTGCCGACCACTTAGGGTATTCTGTGAAGGCTTACTTGCACAATACTGCAGGTGTTTAATTTTTAAGTCGGTTTCAATGCATTTAGGGTGCTTTATTATTTATAAACCTTTCCTGCCGGTTGTTTGAAAAGGAATCATTTGATTCTAAATAACGACCAACCAACCAACAAAAGAATTACAGTTAATTTATTTATTTTTAATTAAATTTAACCGTAATCTCTTTTAAATGAAATTTGAGTTTCTATTAATGATTGTCTCTTTAATTTTTACTGAGTTCTAATTAATTTTTAAATACCAGCACTTTTTATGTTCAAATCTTGTGTAGTTTGATGGTAAACCTTTTTTGAAAAAAAAGAGAGAAATTACCCTCATTATATATTTAATGCCATCCTTATACGATGATTTATAGAGTCGTTATTATTACGCTCATTAGCCAACCACTAACTAATTGCTTCGTATTCTTTGAAAAAAAAAAAACATTTAAAAGGACATTTGAACTCATTAATTAAGCAATTGTAATTTTTTTTTTAAAAATTTAAGGTTGAATCCTTAAAAATTTATTTTGAATTTACACATGTTTATGTAATGAAAATAATACGCTTTTTTAAAATTAAAAATAAATCAAATGAAATGCGGTTTTTCTAGAAGGTCACCTTATAAAGCTGGCCAAACAAATAACACACAGTGAAGAAAGTGCAAAAAATGATATAATTCTGCAAGTCGTAAAATTAAAGCAGATAATTTGAATGAAAGTTATTATACCCAGTCCAGTTTCAGTTTTTATTCAGAACCCTAAAGCTTTTAAAGGTGATTAAATTAAGGTTTAGTTAAAGTGTCATGTGTAGGATATCCCCGAAGTCATGTTTAACACGTTATCTTTTCAAATCAAAATAGTTGAGTGTAGAATTTAAAATAATTTAAGCCTCCCAGTGAAGCAATCTCTACGTTAATTTCACTAGAAACTTGTTGAAAAAAATTACGATATATTTTTTCTGATAAAATTAACACAAACCATCTTGATTTGAAAAAAATATTTTTTTTTTATCTTCTAAAATAGGTTTTTTAGCAGCCGCAATAAAAAAATTTTTTTAATTATAAAATAAAAATCAAATCTTTTTGGTTTCGAAAATATATAGTTTTTTCTGAAAGTGTGTATGTGTTTATATTTTTCTTTTTTTTAGTACATTTTTTTCAAGTGGTTTACGTTAAAAAACGTAAAGACAAGCGAACGATAAGCCAAAATATATACATCGGCTTTTTTACACGAATATGAGTGACTAGTGAGAAGAGAGATATAACTTTTTTATTTAAACGTAGAATATTCCTTTTATTTTTAAGATTTGAGTACAAGTAACTAGTTCATTGGTAATAATTATTTAAGTTTTTTTTTATATGTAATAATTTCTATTTGGAATTTCAAAGTTTTTTTTTTCTGGAATTAAGCACAAATAAAGATTAATATTTTTTTTTATATTTTTTTACAGTTAAGATTTCGATGCTTATTGCAATTTTCTTATAGAAAGATTCAATAATAATAAATAATATAAAAAAAAAAGAAAAAGAATATGAGCTACTGTTTCTATTGCGCTTTCGTTTGGGATCAAAATAGACAGCAGCTAGCAGTTAAACTTAATTTAAAGGATTTACTTAAAAAATATTTTTTATTTGAATAGTTTTTATTTGTAAAAAATCTTTTGGTAACAATAGAAACAAAACAAAATTATTTGATGAACATTCAGCTGTTTTCTTTACTAGTAATTAATGTTGCCAACAACAGAAATTAAATATGTATGTGTGCCAGGGGCTAGTCAGTTAAGCAAAAACTACTCCACTTAAATTATTTTTATTCCAATTTATTTTTAATAGCAGCATTCATTTGTAATGCCTCAACTTCATCATCTTGAATGTCAGTGTTGTGACCCTCCTCTTCTTCCCCCTCTTCCAAAAGTTTTTTGTCAACTTGCAGCTTGGTAACTTTTTCAAGAGCTTGTACGGTTTGCATATATAATTTCTTGGCCAATTCCTTATCCTGTCCCAATTCAGATGTGGCAGCAATTTCACAATCACTTTAAAAGAAAACAAAACGGAAATAGAATATGAAGACATATTTATTAAGGGAGCTTTGCAAAGGAAAAGTATGTAATGCAAATATATTTTCTGGCTACAAAAGCAGATAAATATTTCATGAAAGAAACCAGCAATGCTGACCATACACACTTCAGTTCTATGCAATTTTAGTGTAAAAGTGCGGCAGCCTCTGGAGCTTTGTTGACTGATTAATTAATTAAAGCAAAAAAACAAAGCCATTTTCTTATTTGCTAAAATTAGAATTTTAGCAGGGCTCGAAATTAAAATTAAAAAATCAAAAATTAAAATAAAAATATTGTTAAGCTGTTTCAATAACACAAGCAATCAATCGTCTAGAAAATATGTAGAAACGTCACAAAATTTTTTATCGCTTGTGTTATGGAAACAGCATATAAAAAAAGCCAATGGGTACCCCCATAGACTGGTGGGTAGTGTGCTAACGTATTAATCTGGGGATCCTGCCCTGACCTTGGCTGTTGTTTGCAGACAAGCAAAAAAGCTTCGGCAATTTTTGTTATTTTTAAAAATTAAAAAAAAAAAAAAACTTACTTGAAGTATTCACCGGTTACATATTTCAATTGTGGATCCGTTGCCAAACGTATGGCACATTGTGCACCTTCGTAAGGATTTTTCATGAACAGCCACATCCATGGAAAAGTCATTAATTTAACACACATGGCTGACATAAGTGGTGAACTATTATTGTAGACGTTATTGTTTTTGTTGTTGTTGTTTGTAGTTAGTAATTTATAAGTTGATGTTGGAAAATCATCGCATAAACCATGTTGCAGGAAGTTGTACGTGTTTATGTGCAAACAATGAAATGAGAATAAGAAAAGTGAGAAAAAGTAGAAATTTTTCATTGTTTTTTTTTTTTTTTTTTTAACTTAAATATTCGCATAGCAGCTTCAACAATAGCAAAGAGAAATTCTTTTTATAAATATTTAAACGGAAATGGTTTATTTAAAAACTTTTTAGGTTAAATAAAGAATATGCGGCAGTTCTGGCTGGGTAGCCCAGCCAACGATGTCTACGGTACAATTCACAAATGAAACCAAATAAATTTAGTACAAATTAAAAACAAACAAAAAAATTTTTAATGGACTAACAGTTTTTTAGATAAAGCAATAGGAAAGGCATTAGCTTTTGAAAAAGTTTTCTAAAGGTTAAATGTCTTATCGAAAAAATTGTGACTTAGACTTTAAAGTAAAATTTGTGAAAAAATTATATGAAAAATTTCAATATCGTTGACTTTAAAGTCTATGTTAATTTTTTTTGGATAAGAGGGTAAACTTTAATTATCTCTTTTTAACTTTCTATTTTACTTTAATCAAAAAGTATTCAAGTAATTTTTTGATAAACTTGTTTTAAGAAATGTTGGGCATAAACTTATTTAAAATCATCCTTTCAATCGCATGGAATACTCGTAGATATGGACTTAGGCATATCGATTATTTGATATTTTTAAAAAGTATTTCAAATATCTAGAACCTCAAAGGAAATGTTTTAAACCTAGTTTCCATTTAGTTTAAAAAAAAAATTAAGCAAAGAAAATCAGTATAAAAAAACCGATTAAAAATTGGTTAAAAACCGTTTATAAACCCGATTAAAACTAACTTAATCTCCTTAGTACAGAGGATTCTTTTTCTGTTTTAAATTTTTTTATTTTCATTTCTTATTTTGCTTTGGCCAGATAGAATTCCGTCGTGAGGATCACAGATGAAGCATCTGATATCATGCCAGCATAAACAGCTGACAAATTAAAGTTTTGCAATGAAAGTAAATAAAAGGTAGTGGCTACCTGATTGCATACATCCACGTTCATTGCCATCATGTACTATTTAGTATTGATGTTACAAATATTTTCTCGTTTCACTTATTTCACACAATATAAATTGTAAGTAGATTGCGCTACAACAAAGTCAATAGCGACATGAACATTCACACCACGTATGTACACATACACACACCCATTTGCGAGCACAAAATTGAGGTCACGGTAAAATTATTGAAATGAATTCTGCTGTTAAAACAGTTACATACACATATACTAACTTTCAGCTTAAATATACACAAAGGACTTACACTTCCTTTCGATTACCGCACAAAAGAAAAAAAAATCTGTGAGTGTAAGTGTTTGGCAGAAAAGACGACAGCAAGCACCAGTTGTAATAAAGTGCTTTTGAATGAAAGTCTCCTGTACGCCACTAACGATTAAAGAATTCAATACAAAAGTTTGGCAATTAAGTATTTTAATGGTTTGGCAACTAATTAAATTCGGATAATCTCTTAATAACAACGACTGTAAGAAATAGTAGGAGCTGCTAGGCCCTTATGCATAAACAAAAGAGCAGCAAGTGGCTAAATGAATACACTGAGAAAAAAACTTCTGTTAAGAGTACTAAATTGTTATACAATCAAAAATTTAGTTGCGATCGTCCAATTTTTTAATTGGGAGAATAGAAAATCAGTCTTATAACTCAAAATATTTTTAGGAGAACTGAATTTTGGTCACAACTGAAATTGTTTTTCTGTGTGTAGGTTTGGTCTTTTTAAAACTTTTCTTTTTACACTTTAAAAAAGGTGGCCTTTACTTTTTTTAAGCTAAATTGTATGTACGTGCAAGTCAATAGAATATTTGTGATATTGTTCGGAAATCGAGTGTAATTCGTGTGAATTTTACAGGAATGTCTCCTATCAATTTGGGGATTTCAGGTTCGAGTCCCTACTCTGGATGTTTTCTGTAGACAAGCCAAGAAACTTTTTAGATTTGTAAAAAAGAAAGCAATTACAAGTCAAATGTGTTTTTTGCTTATGTTATGCTACTTAAGCAGTTAACTGGGAAACTTGTCATTATCAAAGTCCCAAGAAAGTAGTTTTTAATTAAAAGCTTAGTTTTGTTCAAAAGAATTTAGGGGCTTAAAATAGATTTGAAAAGCAACTGACTTAAATACTAGTAGGGTGCCTTCTGAAACTAGTGGGTACGGTTTAACTTTACAAAATTTCCTTTGGAATGCGCTGCATATGACCTTTAAAAAAAGTATGCCTGTAATTATGGGCCATAGTGTTTTAAGTGCACTCGGTCTATGAGTGATTGCTTAACTAATTGTTCATAAAATGTTTTCTAATGAACGATGAGAAATTGAATGTGCATAATTTTGTTATCTTAATGAATGACATGTTTTTGGTTCTTACATAAAGGCAATCAGCTAATCAAACCGTTTTCGGCTGATACGAGGGTTGCTTGATAACTCCGTGACTTTGAATTTCCTTCGCTGCATCATTCAATTTGTGTTTGGCAGACATTAAAAGCAGACAACCTTGTGAGTTTTAACAAAAATTGCTGTTCCGTCAAAGCAATGCACGGTGGTGTAGTTGTTATGGCAAAAAGCCATACATTAGGCTACGAACCGCTACCCCACCAATGTATTCTTCAGATTTAGCTCACTGAAACTACTATTTACTTTCCCCAAGCCTGGGTGGTAAGAAATTTTTATAGAATAAAGAATCATTAGCAAAACAAACACCCTTAAGCTTTAAGAAAACCTATTATTTGAAAGGAATACAAAAATTACAAAAACTCTAGACTAAATGGAGATTCCAATGAAAAATAAAAAACTTATTTTTTTATTCAATAAGTCACGGAGTTATCCAACAGTCCTGCCATTTCGTCATGCATCCAAAATTTGTAGCCGCTTGATGTAGAGATAATTGCTTAGATTCATAAAAAAATAAAATTTTTTGTTGCTTATTTTCCTTTTCTTAAACAGTTTTTACTTTAAAGATAATTTGCCTTCTCATACGTTCCATTTATAGTCACACATCCGTTGAAATTGAGGCAAATACTTTGTTAATTTAAGCTTGATGATGTTGTCACAATTGTGACGCATTGTTTGCATTGTTACGGTTAGTCGTTCATTAAAGGAACAACAACAAGAAAAAATAATCACCAACAAACTTTTACTTGATAACAACACTATTGCGTTAGAATTTGTACTCCGACAGTGATTCTATTGCTTTATTGTTTGCGTATGAACATTGTTTAGTCACTAACACATAAAGAGTTTCAGATAAATGCTGATGATGGGTAGCTAGAACAGGGCTTGTGAATAAGACGAGCTCATTGGCTTTCCAAGTTTCCTTTCTTTTTTTTTTTTTTTTTTTTGCTAAAATAAACAAACTCTCAATTAAAAAATGGTCATAATTAGTTTTTTTTATATCCTGTTAATGGCTGCTTTAAATTGTTCGACTTATTTATCTTTTGTGTTTTAAATGAATAGGAGCCTCTTTGTGGTCCTTTTGTATTAAATTTTTTTTTTTTTATAAATTAATTGGTGTATGAATGTCTGTTTTAATAATCATTTGAAAAAATTAATTCTTCTCTAACCTTGCACAAACACGTCAGAGACTGACGTACTTTCAATTTGAGAGTGTATGGGCCATATAACTGTTGTTTGTTGTTTAGGATTTATAAAAATCTCTGCTTCTGTAATTGTAATTGTATGTTTAAAAATACGTTACTAACGTATTAAATGGCTCATTGATTAATGTAAGCGGACATTTATTTTGCTTGCAAAAGTATTTATTAACGTGCACACGGGCAAGAAGAGTGTATAACGTTTGCTGTACGTGGTTAGACTTGGTAATTGTTATTACGAAATACATATTTTTTAAAGAAGTACTCAGAAATTACTTTGGATTATTTTTTAATATTTTTGAAATTTTCTCATACTGTTGCTCTGAGGGATTTTTCCATCATGAAATAAAAACTACGAAAAAGTTAAAACATTTCCAGAAATCTTAGTGTCTACAAAATCAATTTCATTATAGTTTGCGTCCACTTCAAAGGCGAAATCGGTAGATATACTTTTGCAAATTTGGGAATGTTACTCGAAATTTAAAATATTAATAGAAATTTCAATAAATTTTTAAAAATAATCCAAAATAATTTCTAAGCATTTCGGCAGAAGATTACAAATCTAGAGTACCTCTCCTTTAAAATGGTGTATGTCATATCCCGTAATTGTATGTGGGTCATTCGGTAATCGCTAAAATCTCTCAAAGCAACAATACTGTGGTATGAGGAAATGCCAAAAGTTTTTTAAAAATAATCCAAAGTAATTTTTGATTATTTAGCCGGTAGATTATAAATTTAAAGAAACTCCCTTTTTAAATGATATAGGCCCAATCACCCTAACCCTTCTTCTATGGTTAGTTTGAAAATTATTAAAATCTCTTAGAGAGAGAGAGAGAGAGAGAGAGAGAGAGAAATTATTATTTATGCACACTTGTGCCTACACATGTCATAAATAATAACAACATATTTAGAAATATTTAATGACGTAAGGGGTTACGTTAAAACATATTTATCTTCACTCACTTGTTCGTATAAGCCATTAACAAAATAAATAAATTTTTTCTCAGTATTTATAAAATTTTGTATCACACTGTGTCTGAAAAGAAATATTTTAAATTTTCATTTACATTTACATCCTGGCTATATTGACAAAACTAAGGATATTATAGTAAAATTTAAGAAAAAGAAAAAGATAAAAAAATGTAAAGAAAATGGAAAAAAAACTGGAAAAAAATATAAAATTCATTAACCAGCTTTAAACAAAAAAATTGTAAATAAAAATAGTGACCCTTAGACACACACAAAGACAGCTACACTCATACACACTCACGCTTATTTTTACAGAAACACACTCTCACCCAGACATTAATACTCAGCTTTAACTTTTAAATAGAAATGTGTTTCCTTGCAGGCAACTCAATTAACTTTAAATATCCTTTAACGAGCTATTTCTCAGCTAACGGCGGTTCATGGTTAGTTGAAGTTTATTATAGACAATCTACTTTGATTTTGAAGGACTTTTTAACCAATTCCCTAGCAAAATCTACTGCATCATCACAAACAGGTTTGTAAGACAGAATGTTTGTAAGACAAAATGTTTGATGTTCCACTTTTCATATTAATTAACACAGTGAAGAAATTGCTTTTATGTAATACTAAATGTTTTTGAACGGTATCAACCCGCTCGGTTCTTCATTACGTGAGTCGGTTTCCTTACAGCTGGTATCTTTATAAATAGAACGTATGAACCAACTTTTAGAGAAATCCTTTTACAAATAGAATTTTAATGATTAAAAACTCATTCAAATGCAGTCATTTACTGTTTTATAAAATGACTCATGTTTTTGCTAGCATTATTATCAGAGGCGCTTATTTCAAAATATAATTTTATAATTTAATTTAAGCTAAGTACGGACACAGATGTTTTTCAATAGTAATGAATGAAAATCGTTGAAAAGGAGAGTAAAATGGGCGTGGCCGATTCAAAAGTGACCTTTCTTGGAACAAAGAGGCTATATGTACTAAATTTCAGATAAATCCGTTAAAAACAAAAAATTTTATAGCGAATTTTATTTATATAGATACAGTATGCATAAAATTCAAGGCGTCAAAAAATAATTCTTTTATAATTTTTCAAAGTATCGTCTAGGCGTATTTTTTTCGTATTTCTTTATACATTTTTTTTAATATTTTGCCTTGGTCTTACTCTAATCTCAGCGAATGTGTAAAAACAATTTTTGTTTTTGAGACTTGAATCACTTTAGAAGCAATTGTATTAGAAACAGAATACTTGCGCTTACAATGAAGCAAATTTTTTTTAAAGAATAAATATGCGCTGCTTACAAAATCTCAATTATTTTTTTCAATGGGTTAGTATTCAATAAAATCAATTTTACTTTAAAAAAATTAATCCTGTCACTATTGGAATTTCTTTACGTGAACTGATATAGAAATTATTTTTTCATTTTACTTATTTAAATAATATTTATTTGTATTATATAAATATTTTTTTGTATAATAAAATTGCTTGCAGGGTTGAATAAGTAGGATTCCTAAACAGTGAAGACCAATTTGAGGTTGTGAAGCATAATGTGAAACAAAAAATAAAAGGAAGTAGCCGGTTTAACTTATAATTAATAGACAGATTTGTTAAAATTCTCTACTTTAAGGACTACCTTATAAAAATTGATTTGTTTTAAGTGGGTTTTGTTGCAGTGGGTAACAGCAAAAAATTTTTAAGTTAAATTAAATGACAGCAGCGAGTTTTCTTAAAATGAAAATATTAATTTCCAATAAGTTTTCATGCTACTAATAGAACACGATTAATCAAATTGTTTACAAAATTTTTATAAAAATTACGTATATTCAGCTATTGTAGCATAAGCGATATGTTCGTCTAGAAATGTTGTAAAAAATTACTCTTGAAAATGAATGGATTACAGAAACATCACCCTACAAACATTTAAAAAGTTAAGTGCTTTCCAGTATATGAGCTAGTGCTTAAAAAAAAAAAAAAAAAAAAAAAAAAAAAAAAGGCGCTAAAATTTTCTCTTGTTCGTCAAAAATCTTTTTTACAGCGAATACATTCACTATTCCAGATCTAGGCCTCGAATGATCAATGAATGCTTACTCGGAGCCAACAAGAAGTTATACGAAAGTCTTGCCTTACAAGAACCTGTGGCCAGACAATACATATTCAGAGGTTTCGTTATGTAAACTACAAAACCTGCATTGGCTAATTGTTGGTATCGAAAACCATAATGCCTAGTAAACTATTCTGTTAGAAGTCTGAGGTCACTCTCACTGAGTGAAATTACCTTCTGTGATGAAGCAGTTAGCTTGTCTAGCGAATTGTGATTCTATCCAGAAACCAATTATTTCCCTAATATAAATGGAGAGATGTTGAAGTAGGATTCTGGTACTATGAATGTACGACGGGCCCCTCTGTTGGCCAAACAGTCTGTCCGCTAATTGCCAGCATGGCTCTATGTCGAAACGCCCAACTGCAACATGAGGTTGTTATGGAACCCAAGCTCGTTCCTAAATGACAGACAATCCATTACAATGGCTGATTTAAGGTGAGTTGAGCATAAAAATAGCAGTGCAACTTGAATGTCTTACATTAAGTATAAAGTCTTTCCTCTTATACTTTTTGAAACATTTCCTGGCAAGAAAATTTTTGTGTGCAATAGTGTTTTGAAAGTTCTAGAAATAAATACTTTCACAAGTGTCGGCATTTTCCACTTTGTAACGGTCAGAGAACTAAACTTAGTCCACCTCTAAGTGACACCAAGGTTCAGCTAAGGAATTCTAAAATTCCTTTTCATCAGCAGAGTAAATCTCCTAGAGTCCATCGTCAAGTATTTTCAGATGTTCTACCAAATTCCTGTAGACAGAGCACTAGCAGAAAAAATTAACTGTCAAATGTTTAAATATTTTTCAAATAAGGCTTTTAGAAAATTGCAAACTTCTTAAATGACTCTCCTGCAAAACCATGTATTTTGAATTATGAGGCTTTTAAAGTAAATGGGCGACATTTTCTATTTTTTATTTAATTTTTGCACTTTTGGCTGCATATCTAAGCAAACATAATCGATATTTTGTGAATGGTATTTGGCCTAATTATTTTGTTCATTTAAATCATTCATTTATTGTTTAATTTTTAATTTTTGTGCACAATTTTGGCAATTTAAATTTAGATTTTGGATTTTCTCCAACTTTTTTTACACTCTGCTGCTTTACAGCTAAAACATTTAGGCGAGTGTTTGTATCTCTAGAGTATCTATCGTACAATATTTTAAAAGAAAACACAACAACAACACAATTATAAAGCATGAAAAATTAAAAGTTTGTCTAACACTTTACTGCTGCACAAAAAAACAAAAAAAAAAAATCACTTAATCGGGTTAAAGTTTAAACTGAAAATAAAAAAAAAGTTACGAACAAGAAGAATATAAAAATAGACCAACTAAAGTAAAGTAAACTCAAGGTTCAGCGACTTTTTAACCCGGGAATTAGCAGTTTTAATAATTAATACAATTTAATGAAGCTGCTTAGTCGTATGCCAGGATGTTGTGGGTGTGCACGTGTGTGTTAATTGAGGGAAACTTTTTTTTTTTTTTTTTTTGTGTGCATGAGTTCACAAACAAGTGTGTGTAGAATGTGTGATAGTACTCGTATTTGAGGTTGTAGTTTCTGTATTTATTATTGATTTTATCGGGAACAGCAAAACTGTACTTGAAAACTTCATTTAACGGAAGCCTTCGCCATCTCCTTTTTAATTAATAAATTAAAGACGGTTTTTTATTTAAAAGCAAAATTAATTAAATAGAAATAATTAAATTAATAGATTTTTCTATATGATTTTTTTCATGGAATTATTTGTTTTATTAATAATTAAATATTTATAATAATTTTAGTAAATTATTCGATCTTATAAATTTATTATTAAATTTTCCTGAAAAAGACCTTCAAAAGAAAGTCGAAATATCGGATAATTAAAAATAAAAATTAATTAATATTAATTAATATTAAATATTTATTTTATATTAATTTTTTGCTTTTTTTATAATGTTTAAAAGGGAATTAATTTCTTCATGCCTTAAAAATATTTTACTAAAAAATAAATTAATAAATGAAATCATGGAAGAGAAGTGAATTCGAATGAAATTAGGTAGTGTGACAGAACAGTCCTGATAAAATATTACAAAATATTCCACACTGATCTGTGAAAGCTGTGGAAAGCTGTGTGTTTTTTACTCTATTACTCAAATTTAAATTTTGACACAATGATTGCTTATTATTATTTTTACTAGTCCACAACCTCTTAAGAAGCGAATTAATTTTTAAGGATTTTCAGTAGTGTCTAAGTAAAAAAAGCAGACTGGAATAAAAGTTCTTATATGACTGTAGAAATTGAAATTAAATTTGATACTCAAGTACGTTTTATAACCAAAATTTACTATTTTTAACTCTATAAAAATTGCTTTGGATGAAAAGTTTATCCTTTATTTGCATTACGGTCGCATAAGATGGGTTTTTATTTATTTCATAAAAGAACAAGAAACTGTAAGGCCGTTAAAAATCTGGCAATCATGCTGGAAAAATTTGTTCGTCCTCAAATAATGATGAGAAGAGCATGAAACGTTTTTCTTGCCTGCGCTCGACACAAGTAATTCACAGTAAACTCCACCTTAGTAAGTACCATTTGCTAAGTTTCTTCAAAAATGTTCCACGGTGTAATTTTTTTTTACGTTTTATGTCCTTCACTTATAAGCTCTTGGATGACAAAAATCACAACTCCAAATCAGCAGAGTTCCTTATTTTCAAATAATAAAATATACCAAGTGGAGAAATCAAAACTTTTGCAGTACGATTAGTCCAGTTGTATTTTTACATCATCAAGAAGGCGGATTTATTGTTCCTTTCTATAACTGAAGAATATTCATCTCTATCATGAATAATTTGCAGAATATTGATTGTGCCATACCAACTTCATAATCACTTGATACGGAAGTTGCTAAAACCCCTCAGAGCCGGTAATTTTTTTTTCCTTTTCACTAGAGGTTTATTTACCTGCAGGTTCTAAGCTTTCTGGAAGTGTTTTAACATTTTCGGAAAAATTCGAAGTTTTTATTTTATGATTCAAAACGGAAACTGCCAAAATCCTTGAGAACAACAGTACTGGGGTGTATGGAAACTTAATTTTTTTTTTAAGTAGTCTAAAGTAATTTCTGAGTATTTGGGTGGTAGATTACAAATCTGAATGACCTCCCCTTTAAAATAATATGTGTCCCATCCCATAATCTTCTATGGTTCGTCCGGAAGCCACTAAAATCTCTCAGAGCAACAGCACTAAATTAAAAAAAAATTTTTTAAATAATCCAAAGTAACTTCTGAGTATTTTGGCAGCAGGTTATCAATCTAGACGACTTCCGCTAAACTAAATACTACTAAAATCATATATAGAAGTATTTAGTGACGTAAGACGTATTTGATAAATATGCCATTAATACTGAAAACATATTTACGAATACTAAAAAACGTAAGGGCACGTTAGAACATATTTAACTCGGCGTAGTTATCTTCACTCACTTAATTTTTTGAATATTTTTTTATATTTTAGAGTGAAAGGTATATAAGACTTGTTTATATATGTTTTTTACTCTAAAACCTACAAAACGAAACGAATGCAAACGTTTCGTTTTGTTTCTGTGTGAACTTTGGCTAGAATCGAAATTATTTTTTTGGCTTTGGACAAATTACTAAAAACGACTTGATAAGGTTTATCGGTAATGGCCAAAAAACAAAAACCTTACTAACCAAAACGCCGTTAAAAAGTTTTTACTGGCCTTGGGTTTTTTTTTTTTTTTTTTTTTTTTTTTTTTTTTGTGGTTTTGTTTTATGTTATAAATTATTTGCTGTTCATTTCAATGAAGAAGGACTTCATTCATTCATTCAATTTTGTTTTATCTTTTTGTGGTATATCCTTTTATATCTGTTGATTTATTTAGAATATAAAGTTCATATACCTTTTGCTTTTTCCATTTGTGTGTAAAACTTTTCTTTGTTTTTTACTTTTATACACTTGTCGTATCATGTTTGTTTGCTTATGAGTTTCTCTCTTTGGTGCTCTTTTTATTTTGTTGACGAAATAGCAAAAAGTAAAACAAAAAACATGACAAGAAAAACTTTTATTTGATTTTTCATTAGAAAAAGGGATAAACACACATTCATAGTGTTAGCAATACAAATGTCTGCACAGCACAGTGGTATTGATTACAAAATGTTTTATTGTGTTTTTTGCAAAATATTTTAGTGAAAGAAAATCTATTTTCCGAATGTTTTTCTCTTTACCGTGTGTGTATACATATAACAACTGGCTTAAAACTGATTCCAAATAGCTGCTAGCCGTAGCATTTAGTTAGTTGGCACAAACAAATATTTTTAGAAAATTCAATATTTAAAAATATCAACTCTGAATTTAAATAATGTCAAGTTGCAATTTAGACATTTGTTTTAATTTTTATGCATACATTTTTAGAAATCTTTTTTATTTTACTTACTAATGCCGTTTTGCTGTAGATACAAATATTTTAAAATTTTTTTTATTTGATTGACAGCTTGCTAGAAGGTTGCTGGAAGATCTGTAGCAGCTAGTTGGATAAAGTTTACAATGTGCATTGAGAATCAATTCTTTGCTAACGAGCTGAAAGTGTTTTCAAAGATTTTTTTTTATTATTTGATCAAGACCAATAAGTCGACATCGAATTAAATTGATAAAAATAATTTTTTTATGAATTAAATAAAAAATTGCAAAGTTCGTATTATCCAATACTCCAATGAAGCCTTAGCTTTACAGGGGTTTTATACTGTAATACAAAGTTAACATTTTCATGATAGATTTTGACAGAACAAAATCAAATGGTAGTTTTACACTATAATACTGTTCTGATTTTCTTTGGATTTTGTCAGCTAGTTTTGTTATGTTTTTGTTTGCAAAAAAATACAACCCTGACAGAATGAAAAGTAAAACCGTTTAGAAAAATTTTTGCACATGTTCGTTTGCACACCTTCATACTTTTTCAATTGATTTTGATTTTGTAATGAGTCATTTTATTCACATTACAAATATATTAAAACCGAAAATTATTTTTACTGCTTAATTATTTAAACAATAACTCCACTGTGTCAGTTTACAAATAGATAATAAGAAACAGAAATAGATATTAAGAAGAGAAAGAAGGGCACAACATGAAGATAAGTAATAGATGAGATTAACAGCTGTAAATGAGGACTAGACAATTGAACTATAAACATGCTACTTTAAGAGTCCAATCTAAGTTACAAGTGATGCATTTTAAAGCATTATATCTAAAGAGCACTGGCGGTGCGTATTCTCTACAATAGGGTTAATCATCTTGCTTAATAAAACCCACTAAAAATAAATAAAAATAGAGTTAAAAACGCTAGTTTACAAAAAAAAAAAAAAAAAGACGCGCTGTCAAAATTTAATATTTCAACTGCTCAGATGTACCGACGAGTTATTTCGATATGCATAAATGTATGGCAGCATTTGTTTTCAGAAAAAAAGCAAATTATAAAATTACAGTTAAATAATTTTTTTTTTAAGGAATTTCAATAAATTTTTCTCTTAAACTTTTTCTTTAAATTTTAAACTCTAGCAATAGCACCAGCTTTTCATACTAAAAATTCTCTTATACGGAAATAATATCCATCAATGTGAATAATAAATAACCCACATAAATACTTGCATCTAAGCAAACAAGCACACAAACTCACAAACAAATTTAAATTAATGTTTCATGTGTAGAAATAGATTTATTTATGTATGTGGTGGAAGGTATTATGGTAAATGAGAGACATGAATTGTATGAGAGCACAAATAATTTATTACGTTACACTGTAAGTGTGATCTTGAATAAGTTGGCCGTTAGCAAATTTTAATAATGCGACCAGTAATCAACTGAATTGCTTAAATCCACCACTACTTAGGAAATTGTCTTTTGAAAGTCTTGACTTTTGTGAACAGAAAATAAACAATCACAATGAAGTATGCTTTTAATTAAAATCTTGCTTTAGTTTACAAGATACAGACTTTAAAGTTACTAGGATTATGGGTTTCCCGTGACTTGTTAAACAATATCATGGTCACCCTCTTTTAGGACATTAAAATGTTGCTTTCCACCACTAGAGATTTAATATTTAGAAATTTATGTCGTTAAAGGTGGAGAGCTAAATAAAAGCTACTTAACTGTTGTTCTTTGTATCTTGATTATAAACAACAAATTTCAAACTGTCTTATGCTAACTAATATTATTGTTTCTTCTGTTTTAAAGAAGCAATAGTGACAAGAAGTTACACTTCCTTCAAACTAAAACGACCACTTTCCTCTTCTCAACTTTGTTTTCCACATTTAAGTAAAAATAATGACATCATTATAACTTATGGATTTCTTTTTATTAATATTTAAAACAAAATGGCAAATTATTTTCCACACAAAGGAAATTTACATCGATTTTTATTTTCTTTTCTTTTTTAGTTATATTAATGACGAAGAAAATTGTTAGAAAGTGAAAAGTATTAAATTTGTTGACTGAGGGAGGGAGAAATACCAAAGAAAAAAAAACTTTTAATTGTTAATGGCTTGTAAAGGTTAATCTGAAGGACTTGCTTGTTTGATTGTAATTGTTGTTAGCTCACGTAGATATACACGATTTTGACATCAGAACAACTGAAAACTGTTTGCAAAGCTTTTTAAAGGGTGGTTAAATTTAAAGGGCCAATGTTGAATGTGATACGACACACAATCGTCAATGGTCAGAATGGTGCCAAGAAATGGCAACAGTGGATGATCAATTTTCAAAGAAAATTGAGGCACATTTTCACCTCAGTGCATTCGTCAATAAGCAGAATTGTCGCATTTGGGCGAATGATATTCCAAGAGTGATTGTCGAAAAACCAATGCGCCCACAAAGAGCGACTGTTTGGTGCGGTTTATCATCGGGCCTTATTTTTTCCAAAATGAGGCTGGTAAGGCAGGTAATAATACTTCACTGTTAAAAAAATTGCCTTACAAGTACAGTATTATCGCAGCTGCCAACAAACAGGCCAAAGAAACACAGCAAACTCAGACGACAACATTTGTTTCTAACAAGATACTGGGTGAATTTTTAAGAACTTTCGGATTTGATTAAAAAAAAACATATAGAATTTAGAGAAATGTATAAAATCTTAATATGAATCGATAGAATGATCTATATAAAATTGTTGAATGCGACTACGCTGGGTACAGTGCATCAACCGTTTCGGACTTGTACCTATAGACATGAGTCTTGACATAATCCCACAAAAATAGCTTAAAGGCGTTAAATCTAGACGGTCTATTGATTGGCCCCAAATGTAAAATAAACTATTCACCAAACTCGTTCTCAATTGGGAAGTTGTTTCGCATGCTACGTAGCATGTGGAACCGTCACATGTCATTCAAGTCTGGCTCTTCAATTTTTGGCAAAAAAATTTTTTTATCATTGCACGGTAGCGCTGACATTCACAGTAACCTTTTTGCCTTTCGTTTTTGAAAAAGTTCAGGCCAATGACGCCACCGATCCATAATTCTATTCTAATGCTTTTGGCTGATATTCACATCAAATACAGAAATTTTGCTTGTTCATGTATCCATCCAAACAGAAATAAAAATAAAATTCAATAATCTGCAAGTGTTACACGGAAACTGCTAAGCTGCCAAACACAAAGTTGCTAAAAAATCACCCTTTAGTACCTTTTACTTGGTGATACTTTTACTTAATTGTGAATAAAATCAAAAGTTGTTTATCGATTTTAATAAAATATAACTTATTTTGTTTGAAACTTACGAGGTTTCATGTTTCAATAAAAAAAATAATAGTGGATTTTTGTCTTCTTGTAATTTAAATATTTTTTTTTGAATTAAAAATTTCTTAATTTTGCATAAAAAACGTAATTTTCCATTACAAGTTTTACAATAATTCTAAAACTACCAAGCAGATTTAAAAACAGTGCAGGTGCGATTTGAAGCAAATTTTATAACAAAATTTCAGATTTTGCTTTTTAACAATTTGTATCGATAGTTTTCAAATAATATTCATATGTGTGGCATTACCTCCTTGATGAAAAAGATAATTTTTTACTTCGGACACCACAGCTATACTTTTATAGCTTTTGGAAAGAGTTTTTAATTACTCTGGTTCACAGCCGTGTTATTAACAATTTTATTTCTACTTTTAAAACCTAAAATTTTATGCTTAAGCTTAAGATACTATTTTTGAATTTACAAGTTCAATAAAATTTTCTTTAATTATAAATTAATTTCATATTATTTTAGGTTTCGTATAACATTTTTAGATTTCCTCCTACTGGTAGCTAGTTAAGCCTATTTGATACTATTAATTCCTTTTGTGTAAATATTTAGCCTGGTGTGTTGTTACAAAACAACAAGTCCCTTGTAAATGTAGTCAATTCTTTAGCATTATTATGAATTAAATATTAAGAATTTTATTGGGCCAACCAAAACTGTTTACTTTTATTTCGTCATGTCTGTCAGCTGTGTTTATTTGATTGATTTTCTTTAGAACATGAAAAAATGTGTTGCTTTTTTCAGTGATTTATTGTGATTGATTGGTAAGGGTGGCTTAACAAATTTCACATCTTCAAGAGTTACTCATTTAACAACCTGTGCCAACTCATTTATTATTAGAATTTACTTTTTCTTTGTAATTATTTTTGTTAGTTTAGTGCTAAACAAATATCAGTAAAAAATTTTTTTATGTGAAATATCATATTTACTTTACATTCACGCATGTGTTTAATACCACTGATGTCTATGTAGTTCATGCATGCCGGAAAAATAGCAGACTTATGTGCTGTTCATAGAAAACAAGGCATTCAATCGTCTAAAGAAAATTTGTTTAGAAAGCACTAAATTTTTCAAATATTTTTGAGTGTTTTCCATATAAAGTTTTTAGACGTTTGGATTGTTCATTGCCGGCAAACGGCAATTTTTAAATTTTTTTTTTTTGAAATTCTATTTCAAGTGATCTGGGGTCTTGTAAGAACACATATTTTTACAACCGATTAAAATGTTTTCTATAGCAAATCCACAGTATTTTTTATTCCACTGTAGTGCTTGATAGTTGATATCCATTGCTAAGGATTCCATTAAAATCTTGTCAAAATTTCTTTATACTTTTTCTAGGTGGCGTGTATTAAATCTATGAAAATGCTTGTAAAAACTTTATGTTATTAAAAGGACTCATATTTTGTACAATTTAGAATAAATTAAACTACAGCACACGCACAAAAAAAGACCGTAAAGCGTTTCTTGATTTATTGACAAATATTTTGTGTTTGTACAGTTAAAGTAGAGCACAGTTTTAACGAATTAAGCATACTTGACAGCAGCACATCTCTACAAACATGTGTAATATTTTATAATAGAAAGTGCTTGAAAGCCATTTGAAATATGATTGTGCATTGATGTATTAATTCAAGTGGCTTTTTTTCAATTGTTTTTTCTACATCAAAAAATTCAAATTATCACTGTATACACAGTATTCTAAAAAGGAATTTATAATTGCTTAAATGTAAATGTACTAGAGTGCTCGATTACGGGACAGTGTACAATATATTACATAATTACTGTTTGTTTATTTATAGTATAAGTTAATAGAAATTATTTGTTAAATAAACGAAAAAAAAATTTTGCATTGATGTAGTAAATATTCGCAATTACAAAATTACACTGAAGTAAGGAGTAGAACCTAATGAAAGGAATATTAGAATCAGCCAATGCAGGTTCTGTCTTTTGCATAACGTAACCACCTCAAAACATTCATTTTGTGACTGTCGGGCCTTAGAGTTATTATTGACGCCCAAAGAAATAGAAGAAAGAAAAATAAGAATTTTTTTCTAAACGGTAGAACACGGTGGTGTTGTTTTTAAGCAAACATTACTGTAAATGGCAAACAACCAACCATGCTTACGTGTATAATGAAAATGTTTTTTTTTTTTTTTTGGTAAAATTTTCTTGTGGTAATTTGTTTAAGTAGAACTAATTTTTTTTGTATTGTAATGGTAAAATTTTTATTTTGTTTATAAACTTGCTATTAAAATATAATATACTAGTAAAATACTCCGTCGAGTTAAATGCTTCATCCTCGACTAACTAACTATAGTATAAAATAATAATAATAACATGAATGATAACATGTACTAGAACAAATTTCGTATGGAAACAAAAACCCTGCTCCTCGACTTGTTGTTAAGCTTAATACTATATGTATTCTCTATTTTATACTAAATGAGAATTATAAATGTTACTTTTATATAACTGGTATTATACAAGGTGTACGTTACATATTTCGGGTTAGTCTGTTAAGTTCACTTACGGTTTTAACGTCATATTACACTTTATCCATAACTTGTCTAGAAAATTTTTATAAAAACCATTCAATTGTCAATTTTTACCTTTATATAGTGGGTAAACTTTTAATTAAACGATATTGACATCAACAGCTGTTATTGTTGACGGTAGTTTTGAAGTCAAAAGCCTTGTGGTGCACTTTGAATTATATAGCTATCGAGCCAACAAGTCCTTATTGAAATAAAAAAAACTGCAAAAGATGCAACATACGTAAAATACATGCATATACAAAATACAGGTTGGTCAAAAGTCACGCATGCGTATAAAAATTAAATAACGTTTTTTTGTTAAATTTAGTATGGCGGTATAACAATCTCAAAAATAAAGTAACAAATAATAATAAGCAAAAAAGTTATTAAATTATTACATGAATGAGTGCCCACGCTGCAGTTGCAAAATTTTTAAAAATATAAACCCATAAGTTTTTGCAAGGCAAACAAACAAGTTGAAAATTCTATTTTTATTAGCTGTGCAACCTGACAATAATTATTCTTTTTTTAATTAATTAATATTATCGCTGAATAATGTTTCAGTGGTTGCTGATCAAAGTTATTTTTGTACAAGTTTAATTGCATTTTATCAGCCAGCATTTGTTTTGGCTTTTAATTTAAAAAAATTCTTCATGCGTATGAGCAATATTTTGCTGCAATGCAAATACATAATAATTGGGTATCACTCATACGTACTGTCTACTCAATTTCATTGGCTAGAGGGAACCGAATAGGAGAGAATATGTGGTAATCATTTATTGTCTTCTTTTATTGAACAATTCATAATAATAATTGAGTGACATAAGTCCACTTTAAAAAAACGAGTCAGTCTTACTAAAATTAACTCAATCTTGGTTTTATATCAGTTTAACACATAACAGGTCAATTAATAACTACATATCGGCTTTTTTAAAGTTAATATTAAAAAAAAATGTTTACAATTTTAGTTTTTACTAGATTAATTAGTTTTGATATTAAAATAATATTTTTATGGCTTCTATCAAATTAGAAAAACTTCAGATTTTTTTTTTAAATTTCCTCAAACAAAGTTTGGTGAAAATTGAATACATAAACCGTGCCAGCGGTATCGACCATGCCAACCACATTACTGTAATCAAATTGAAATATGCTTAATTAAAAAATGTCTACAACAATTGCTTTTTGTTTCTTTATGAACCTTTAAACTCTAGCCCTTTTTTCATGCAAATAAAATATTTTTGTGTGGTCGTCTATACAGCCGAGTTCACATCTTATAATAATTAAAATATAATTAATTTTAATAAATTCATAAGTTTATTTAAAAACAACCCCTCACATATTAAGAGATGAGTTCTATTGATTTTTTTATTATTTTTAGATATGAATGTTTACAACTTTCTCTAACCACAGATACACTTGATTGTATATATAAGGCGTGTCTCTATAACAGTGCACTTTTTAAATTAAATATCATTTTTTATTGTTGTTTTGAAAGTAGCAACTGTCACCTACGTTTATATCTATTAATAAAAATGGAGCGCTTTAGGAAAGAACAACGCGCTATAATTGTGATGCAGCAAAGTCAATGCTAATGTGGCATACGGTTGCACTAAGATGGTGCCACCTGCCAAACAGCGCTTAAAAAAATCGAAATAAAAATAGTACTCTTGCTGGGACACCCTTTACATCCTTCGCATGTACGCTACAAGTATGTATAGTGTCATGGTAAATATAAAATAAAAATATATTTTGCACAATATGCTCAGATAATTTGTATTTCTGGATGCATAATTATTATTAAAGTTAAATAGAAAATGGAAAACAAATACACACACACACAGACAGATGAATTAGAAATGTTTGTCATGTACTTGATTGTCATTTCATTTAAAAGTGTTATAACTCAAAGACTTATTGTCTTTTTAATATAAATTTTTTCTCAAGTAACTGCTTTTGTATTCTATAAATATATAAAAATTTTACAAATTATGTTTTTTTATTTATGACGCTATTCCAGTAAATGAGCGATGTATGTAGACTAGTTTAAGTTATTAATAATATTTAATATTTATCATTATTAGCAGAAGCGCCAACTAAAGTGCTAAATAAAATATTTCAAATCATAATTTCAAGGTACAGGCACATACCTTTATGAACAGTGGTGAGTGAAAATCTTTGAAAAGTTTGTGTAAAAAGGGGCGTGGATATTGCAAAAGGATATGCTAACCTTGTTCGGAATATTTCAGATATAACAAACAAGCAAAGAAACCGAAACGGAATTTTATTTATATAGATTTTTTGAAGGCAATTTGACCTGAATCGAAATCGTAAAGTTTAATTAAGCAAAAAGAAAAAAATGTTATTTATATTTATCACTAAAATGTAAAAAATATAACAACACAAGCCTCAGAATATAAATAAAACTAAAGTTATTTTCCATTTAAAGTGAAGTCTTAATATAACGAACCTTGAAAAACTAAATAATATTCCCTTGATGGATAGTAAAAAGACTAGTTTCTTTTTAAAATTTAAAATAAAATCAATCAAATCAAAATCTCTATATTCAAAAGGGGCAGCAACCAAAAACTACTACGCAGATAATTGAAATTTTCTAAATCCAGCATCCTTTTTTAAAGCTGCATCAAGTTTAACTTTTATTTTTTCACCCATTTTTTTTATATTTTAATTACGGCGTCATCAACGCGTTTAAATGAGGTATTTAATGACTTAAACCCCTGCAGTTTGGTTATTGTCTCGACTATAAACTGAAACAGGTAATTCTATACCAAACTCCAAAATATTCTTTCTTTTGCTCCACGGAAATGTCAAAGTAAGCGGTTTATCCTACACTATTTTTATTGTTTGACTGCTTCATGGCTCAAACAACTATAACCAGCTGATAACAACTTATAATGAATTCCCCTCGAATAAAAAGATATTTCTTAACAAAAATTTAGGAAAAAAGCAAAATTTTTTTTTATAAATATGACGAGAAATGTGCATTTATAACAAAATATGCCAAACAATTTACAAAATATTTTGAAATATCAAGAAAAATATGCATTTATAACAAAATAAGCAAAAATATGCATTTATAACAAAATATGCAAAAATATGCACTAACAACTGAGGCCATTTTGCTGGAAATATTGTGATACTCAAAGATATTAACTTTAGTTGGGGTCTCAGAGTAACGACAGCAAACATGCGTTTGCATGATGAAGTCCTTTACCCTGCTCATTAGTTTCAAATAGAACAATCCACATTGAAACGAATATTGGTTATAATTAATATTCACTGTTTGTTAAATTAAAAAACTTTATTTTTTAAACCTTTTGTAAAATTTTTTAAATGATGGAATTTGGTAAAAAGCAATCCGGTGTCTTTACATACATAACCCTGAACTTTAGAGCTTTAGCTTTTAATAAGACCTCAAAAAAGAAAACTACAAATGAAATGAAATTTAAAAAAAAAAAAAAAAAAAAAAAAACGAACCATGCAAATGTATAATAAAATAAAGACAAAACTTTTATACTCGAAAAATAAAAACAAAAATACTCTTGTGGTAGTCCTTAAAAAAATAAAACTAAAACTTGTTTGTTAACATCTTTATATTAAAAAAAAAGCCGCAAAGAATAGAAGAAATGAATATAAAACAACAAATTCTGAATGAAAAACTAAAAATAAAAATAAACTTTTTTAAGTGCTAATCATGGCATTTGCATCATGTGTTTTTGAAAAGAACTTTATTATCATATTCCTCATCATCATTATTATTGTTTTATTATTTTCATACAACATTGCAGTTCATTTTAATTTATTAAAAGAGTTTTTTCTAGTTTTAAGCAACACGAGTGTTATTTTTGTTGCCTTAAATGAGTTTCATTAGAAAAATATGTTGTGCAAATGGCATTAGTTATTGAAAGCCAGGCAAAAACGCATGTTGCAGAGACTTAAAAAAAAATAATAATTTTTTATATTAAAGTTTTGAAAGTTTTGTTTACATAACAAATTTAGTTTAAAATACAACATTTGCTACAGCTTTATATACGCCTTTAAAAAAAATTTAAAAAAATTTACATATTTTGTAACGGGTGTCCGCCGGGAAGGTAATCGTAATTGGTCTTGTGGAAGAAGCTCTTGTGTTAACTGAATCTTATATGGATACAAGTGCAAATCCTTGTACAAAATTGTGGCCAAAGTTGTTCTTTAAAGACCAAGATCCTGAGCAGGGCGTCGAATTGAGGTTGATAGATTGTTTTGAATACTTTCTTGAGCAGCAGTAATGTTTTCAGCCGATCTTGCAGTACTTTGTTGTCCATGCTTGGGCCTATCACTTACAGACCCTCTTTCTTCGAATTCATTCACTACACGATAAATAGTGCGTTTTGTTGGCATGTTGTTTTTCCCAAAATTTTCACGTAACTTTCTCTTCGTCACAGTAATCGATGATTGATTTTGGTAAAATGTTTTAACGATTAAAACACGTTGGTTTATCGCATATTTTTCCATAATAAATTTTGCCACGTGTTTACTTCACGACTGCCAAATATGAACTGTCAAGACTAATGTTTACCAAAATGGCGGCAAAACAAAGTAGTATACCTTCCCGGTGGAAACCCTGTATAATGTGGTTAATTTAATTTTATTTTAAGTAATTTTAATGTAAAAAAAGATGATGGAACTGAGTAGGAAAGAAATACACATTTCTGTTTTATAAATTTGAATTATGAATTCATTTTAGTTATTTAAAGTGTTCAACACACTTCTGTAAAACACAAGGAGGAAAATTTTTATGAAACATTTTAACCCTCTATTTAACTCTTCAATCAATATAGATTTTATGATCTTTTTTCTAAATTAACTCACAGGAGTCTTTACACATTTTCATTTCTAAGTCACGACTTCAATAAACCCAGAAAGATATATTAGTGACTGTCTATTAAATCTGTTACTTTGCTCATTACGCTGTTGCCAATTGCCTGGCTCTTCAAATAAAAGCGGAATTCACGTTTCAGTGCAACACCAATTCTCCCTCTACAATCAGAGAAAAAATGACAACATTTGGTGTCAAAAAACCACGCTCATTGACAACGGCATGGTGACAAATTGACGACATACGTTGTTGATACTGCAAAGCGATTTTTGGCTCAGTGTATAAGGTTACCCCGTTTTATTAGTCTTAATTTTTTTATGCTTTGTTTTTCCTTAATTTGTCATGGTCCATGCCTACAGCTGTGGGTTGGTACCCTGAAATTGAGTTGGCCGGCAAAACAGCTGTAGGAACATAACAAAAAATGGCTATACTATACTTCCAATCGTGAGTACTTGTTAAAAAAAAAAAAAAACCTTAATCAAATAACTAATTTTCATTCAGTATGAATAAAATGTTGAAAAATGACTTCTTTAAAATCTTTTTTATGGCCATGAAAATAGACAACTAACAAAGGCTGTAATAAAAGACATAAACATTTCCCTAGTGAGTTTACATTTGATTTAAGGTCAATATAAACCACATTAAGGAAAAGAAAATAAAAGAAGCGTGTGTTTGTATGTATATAACGATTGTTTATCTAACTGTCTGCTGACAACTTAAGAGACAAGAAAAAGAACATCTTGATTACAACCCGTACAAAGGCAAGCTGTTGTGTTTTATTATCTAAAAAAAAGAAACAAGAAGTTTTTTTTGTGTGCCAGTGTACTTGTATATGTGCGCCATGTTACTATTATTTATTAGTTTTGTGTATGCAACAGTCCACCCAGTTTTAGTTGGATAGTTTTGTGTCAGTTATGTAAAAAATTGCCTTGTCATAACCATTGTGGTAGGCATTCCTTTTCATTTAATTTTTTTGGTTTTTATGTATTCATTCCAAAGAAAACAAAAACGATTTATTTATTCTAAACATGCAAATGGATGTCATCTGTTTTAAACAAGAAGCCAAACAAACAAACGAAAAGAATATTTCCAGCCGAGTCACAATATCTTTTTTTAGGGAGGGAGGTTGCAAAAAAAGACTGTGATAATGGAAGGGCTTAAGATTGTCACAAAAAGTAAAACAAAATTTTCTGGATTTAATATCAGTTTTATGAACCTTAAAAAATACACCCTTTACCTGTAAAGTTTTAATGAAATCTTGTAGTAAAATAAATTTTTTATAGATTTTTATAAAGAAAATTTTCAGAGGCTAATCGCAGTTACAATAAGTTACGCTATTTTTACTCTAAGGAGCGTTATTACAACTTTCAGTTGTTAAAATTAAGATTTTGTGTGGCAAATCGGTTGGATTTTTGGCTGAAACTTTGGAAATAAATTTGGGTGGACGCTATCGGATTTTTTAAAAGAAAAGAAAAAGTTAATCAAACAACGATGATTTATTTTTATTTTGTAAAAAAATTAAATTAAAAATTAAAAAAAAAACTAAATAAACGTTTGTGCTTATGGATGACAAACGTTTATTTATTTTTTGATAATTTAAAAAAAAATTTTTTTTATAAAAAAATTTAAATAAATTTTTTGTTAAAATTTTTTTTTTTATTTTACAAAATAAAAATTTAAAATCAGCAATAAATATGAAGCAAAAACCAAAAACCATAAAGACGTATAAACTTTATTTTGCATTGGTTTTCTTTATGTGTTTTGGGAATCCAACAGGATGATTGAAATGAAACTTTGCAGTTTTCTATTTCCGGCTGCAAACGACAGCAAAAATACATACGTTTCGTAAAAAAACAAAAATTCTTAATAAAATTTAAACGAAAAAAATTTAAGTTTTAACTTTAAAGTACAGTTTTGTCTACTTTTATCTAGTGTGATTCAAAATGTTTTAATGGCTCATCACCTCACCAATATTGCTGGTATTTTTAAAGTCAAATTTGGTTTGGTTTAAAAAAAATCTATATAAATACAGCCTTAATTTGTAAACTTAATCCAAAAAAAATTCGTTTTAAACCGAATTCACATAATTTAATGATCTTTAAACCTGAAACTAAAGTCAAAAGTAAATCGAATGGCTGATAATTGTATGAAATGACTAAAAACCATTAAAAAAACAATTAACATTTAAATTTTTCCGAATTTGTTTTTATTAATTTTAGTTAAAAATTTGAAAAATAATGAAATCATTTAAAATTAGTTCGATGGCAATAGAAAGCGACTTTGTTTTAAACAAATTTAGAACCACTTTCCTTAAAAAGCAAACAATTCCTATTAAATTTATAACAACAAAATTTGACTTTCATATTAAAACAAAAACTTTACTTCAAATGATGTCAACTAGTGATTTACAAAATATCATATAGCCACTTATTCGGTTTAAAAATTTTTTTTGTATTTGCAAACGACTCTATTTACAAAACAGGACTGATAGTTTGGTTTTAATGTTCAAACTAAATTTATTGCTGCCCACCACCAATACGTCAAACGTTGTCATTCGCTCAAATTTTTAAGTATTACAACAAAATATAAACGAAAGCAACACTAATAACGAATATTTGAGCTATTCTTTTTGAAAGTGTTATAAGTCCATTTCAAAAATAGATTAGCCAGCTGTAATTTTAATAAGATTTAGACTCAAACAAAATTTACGGATGACTCATTTTTTTAAAAAAAAGTGGACT
Source organism: Thelaira solivaga (assembly GCA_947397855.1). NCBI lineage: Eukaryota > Metazoa > Arthropoda > Insecta > Diptera > Tachinidae > Thelaira > Thelaira solivaga. Next base: position 22,226,295 of record OX377610.1, read on the forward strand.
TATACCACTTTAAAAATTAACGGCTCAATTTTTGTTTTTTATATAGCTCGCTTTTATTTAAAGAATTGCTAAAGTGAATCACCAATGGAATTTTTATAAATTTTTATAAATTTTTGCAAAATGGCTGAAAATTGTATTTCTGGAAATTTGTTTTTTAATAAATATGGAAAAACCGCTTATATCTTATTAAGTTATTGTAGAAGCAATAAAAGTTTTTCTTATAAAACTGTTTCGATGCTAGCAAACGTTATTATTTTCATTGCCATTTTGATAATTCTGGAATATATCGCCTCACTATCCCTGAAGTTATTGAATTAAGACAATGAGTAAATTTTTTCTCAAGTCGTCTTAAGCTAGTTTTCCTTGTAAAATAGAAAAGAAAAAAATATGAAATTATAATTTTAGGGTCCAATGTAGGCAAATTGCGGCATTCGATATCAAACAAAATTTCCATTTTTTGTAGTGAAATTTTGATCGATATCGGATATTGTAAACTTTGCCTATTATTTTTAATCTATCATGATGGTAGAAATCAAGAAATCAAAAGTTTTCAAACCTCATACAAGAAAATTTGAAAAATAATTTAAAAAAAATATTTAAATTTTCCAATATTTCGACTCTCTTTTGAAAATCTTCTTTAAAGAAATTTATTTTTATAAAAATATTAGAAAATTTAAATAAAAATAATTTTTTAAGATCTTAAGCTTGATTAGTATTAAATAATAATAAATTTATAAGATCGAATAATTTACTAAAATTATAAAAAAAAAAATTTTTTTAACTTAAATTTTTAAATACATTTTCTTTCCTGAACAATTTTACTTTATTAAAAATTTAGAAATAAAAAATTTTTTTTTAACTTAAAGTGGACAACATCTGTTTAGCCTTCACAAAATTTGATGTTGGCCGCCCTTTCCATTACATATTTAATATTTTTTTTTGTACTCGTATGTGTAAGTTGAAACTCATTTCATTTTCGTTCAACTCCTTTTAGGCTGGAAAATTTTTTTGGCAAGCCTCCATTTCTATAACGACATGTGTGCAGCAAGAGCTGGAATTTTTTTTTTTTTTTGCACTAGAAAAGTTAAAAATTACTTTCGTTTACAGTTTCTTACAGTGTGAATAATTGGAAACACAAGAGAAAAGAAAAAGTTTTATAATTTAAGCAAAAAGAAAAGAAACAAAAAATGGACACAAAAATTAACAATTAAGGCACTCGGCTAGATTTATGTTTGTTTGTAAATATTTTGAGCTTTTTTTTTGTTTTTTCTTGGAAGAGAATTTTTAATTATAAAGAAAAGTAAAATAAATGATGCACAGAGAAGATATAGAACTGGAGAAGAATATAGGCTTGCATGAGTAAGAGGTTGTTTTTTTTCAGAAATGTTGTTACATCTTAGCAATTAAGATATTCAACTATACCAGCTTATTATTGAATTTGAATTCGCTTTCTGCATTCCAATATCAAGTTCGTGGTGCGACTAAAGCTTATAATGATAATTAAATTTGTTTTAAGGAGTCCAGCTTGATGATTTATGTTTGTTTTTCACTTTAGCTTTTACTACAGCCACCTTTGCCAACTTTATATGTAGCACGTTTTATCTACTACTTAAGAATTCCACTCAAATGCTTATAAATATTGTTTTGTGACATGCAAACAACACTCTGCACTTAAATACGGCCTATTCTGCAGTATTGAATCTGTTCAGAAATATTCTGGTTAAGAAATTCAACCTTTAGTCTTACACTATAAGACTGGCTACAATTAAATTACCGACGTTGAAAGAAAAAAAAGTTGTGACATTCCTTAAACGAACACGATTTCATGTGTATTTTAAAGCATTTTTTGTTCCAGCATAAATTACATCATGTTTTATTTATTAATCCTGTTTTTCTGCTGGTCTTTTGAATTTCTAATTTCGCTACAAAAATTTTACATTTCCAATTTGTATGGTTCCTATAAAAATTTTTTTCTAACATTGCTGCTATTGTATTCTGATAATAAAATTTGAAAATGAATTGCATGCAAACAAAAGCATTGGAAATGTAAAATTTTTCTTAAATAAAAACTACAAATGAAAGAGAAACAATTAATTCAACTAATTTTTGTTAAAACAACAAATTTCTTTGCTAACTTTTCATTGTTTTTGTTCCATTGGATGGCCTGCCTGGCCTTTCATTTTGCATGAAAAGTAAAATCAATAACTTGTTGTTAAATTAGTTTTCAATTGAAGTGATACTTCTGGATTTTGTGATTTTTTGGATTTAGAAAGTTGGAGACTTTGCAAAATTAATTGGTTAAAATTTTACCATAATTGAAGCTACATTTGGCATACACATACAAATAATTTGGACAAAGGCATGCTGTGCTAACTGCATGTTTTGAAGAATATTTTTGTCCGTATAATATTTTTTATACGTAATTTTTTATACATAATTTTAACTTTTGTTTAGTAAAAGATGCTTTAAACTATATAAATACATTTAGAAAAAATGTGTGCGAACAAAAATTGTTTTCGAAATAAGTGAGTGATTACTTGGCTCTGTCTTTCTCTAAAAAAAAGAAAATTATTTGTGCGGAAAAAAATTTTGTTCTATTTCTGAAATAGAAATCTTAAGCCACATATAAAAGAAATTTTTTTGCACTAAAATTTTGTTCGAAACAAGTGTCAGTTTTTCAGTGTAATTGCCTCTCTCTTTCTTTATAAAAGAGATTGAACTACGCCCATATAAAAAAAATTGTGCTGACAAAATTTTTTTTCTATTTCTGAAATAGAATCTTAAGCTAGATATAAAAGAAATTTGTGCAGACAAAAATTCCGTTCCAAACAAGTGGGAGATTTTCAGCGCAATTGTCTCTCTCTTTCTCTAAAAGAAAGGTTGAACTACGCCCATATTAAAAAAAAAATTTGTGCGGACAAAAAATATTTTTTTTTTTGTTGAAGTAGAGATCTTTTTTGCGGACAAAAATTTTGTGCCGAACATTTAGATAATTTTCAGTGTTACTTGTGTCTTTCTGAAATAGAAACTGAAATCACATACAAAAAAATTTGTGAAAACAAAAATTGTGATTAAAATAAATAAGCGAACTTAGCCTTATTTACCAATCAACATGCATATAAAAAATTTTGTTCAAAACAAATGGGCGATTTTTAGTTATAAGTATATTTGTTTTTCTCTCTCTCTCTCTCTCTTTCTATCAAATTAAAAAAAAATTTTTTTTCGAACATATTAAGTTTTATAAAGTTTTATTTCAATCAGAAACACTCGTTTTCAGTTTTATACTTAACATTTAAAGAACCAAAAAGTGCCATAAAAATTAACAAAAGGTACCATTTTGGCCTGTACTCTGCTAAGTAAATTTTGAATTGGTGTAATGGTTGGTTAATAACAAAAAAAGGCAACAATTAAAAAAATAAAATTTTTTTGATGTTACGACTTCCACTTTTTAAGATTTTACTTTTTGCGCAAAAGTAGAATTCATTTGTTCAATGTATATTAAAAAAAAAAAACATTAAAAAATATAATAAAAGAGGACTACTTACTTTCTCAGATGAGAAGTGCCGCGTACTAAACCAGGTGAACAACAGTTTACAGTGATTGAAGTGTCTGGAAAACAAAGTGAAGTGAAGAATTTTAATTTATCATAAAAAACTGCTAAAGTTTGAGTTTATTTTTGTAAAAAATTTAAAAAAATAATAATCTTTTTATTAAAATGTAGCTGTACATCGTTGAATTTAATATCGACTGCATTTGGTCGAAATGCCAGCTCTTTTATACAAGGTGTGCTAAAAGAAATCACCCTATTGGAAGATGCTCTTATTTTTGCAAATGGCGGCCAATGTCTAATCTGTTTTGACATTTGTCAACTAGACAGATGTAGAATACAAGTGAACAAGCCATGAAGCGACACACTCCCCAAGAACGTGGAATAATCGAAGTGCACGATTTTTCGACCAAAATCATAATGAGCGACAAGGCTCATTTCCACCTCAGTGGGTACGTGAACAAGCCCACCTTGTATAATATGTTTTGAAGGTTATTATTACACACAACTTAAAACGACCGTGTTGACGAAAAATGTACTAAAACATTTTGGCAAGTTGCTTTAAAAGTTGGCGCATTTAGTCTCAATTCCAAAATGGTATAAAAAAGTTAGTTGACTGGTTTTTGCAACAGTGAAAATAATTTTTTTTTAATTAAACCGGTAATTTTTTTTCCTTTAAATTAAAAATTAAAATAAAACTCCGGTATTTTCACTAAAGGTTTATTTACCTGCAGGCTGTAAACTTTCTGGAAGTGTTTTAACATTTTCGGAAAAATTCGTAGTTTTTATTTTATGATTCAAAACGGAAACTGGCAAAATCCTTGAGATCAACAAACACATAAAATGACTATTATTTATATATAACATCGAATATGTAATAATTTCTATTTGGAATTTAAAAGTTTAACAAAAAATTAATCTTTAGTTGTGCTTAATTCCAGAAATTGTGTTGGTTTGTAAATTTATTATTTTACTCATGATATTCTCATGAGTTATTTATTCAGTACAATAAGTACTGAAGGGGATAGCATATCTATATGGACCATTTCGTCAGTCGCTACTCTGATTCCTCAGTAGATTACTCCTAACGTTTCCTGCAAACATTAGAATCTTTATATTGGAAAAACAATTGACTAAATAAGAATAATATCGAATAATACAATTTTTTCTCTGACTGTACACATCTTGCATCTAATTTAATTATTTTTTTTGACACTAACTCAAAAGAATTTTATCTCTATTGCTCAACCTCCCACATAAATTGCCCTTAATTTTAGAAAAAGAAAAAAAAACTTGATTTCTTTTTGACACTGTTTTTCCCAAGCCAGTTTTCTAAAACTCACCTTTCAGTTCTCTTGCCAGCCAACGTGTCGCCAAAGTAACGGCCAATTTTGAATGGGCAAAAGCATCGCGTGCATGAAATTTTACCGCCCATGTGCCCACATTTAATGGATCATCAAAATCCATTTTAGCTGCTGCATGTGCATGAGCCGATACATTTATAATGCGTCCATTTGATGACTTTCGCAAATGGCCCATCAGCAAATGGGTGAGCAGGAAATGTGACATGTAATTTACTTGTAAATGCTGTTCAAAACCATCTGTTGTCGTAGTATTTGTTGGCCCAAAAATTATGCCGGCATTGTTGATTAGTATATCGACACGTTCAAACTCATGCATGATGTTGCGTGCAAAACGATGAACGCTATCAAATGAACGCAAATCCAAGTAACGTGCTTCGACAAAGAATTTTTTATCATTTGTGGTGTCGACTTGTAATGCTGGCTTCTCAATAATACGACAACCCAGTTCACGTTTAATAACATTTGCAGCTTTCTCGCCTGCTGGCATATTACGACAGGCTAATATGATGCGCCCCCCACGGCTGGCCAAGGCTTTTGCTATTTCATAACCAATTCCTGTATTGCCACCCGTTATAATAACAATTTGATCTTTAATTTGATTGTCATTTGGACAGCGTTGACCGCCCATTATGGTGCTGCCAAAAGAAAAATAAATTTTTTGTTTTTTAAATTAAAATAAAAAGTGAAATTTAAAAAAAGACTGTAAAATAAATTTTTATTCATCAACTCGAGAAAAAATATTAAATATTTTTCTTTTTTTCAACGTGAATGACCTTAATGTAGTGTTTATGTGTATACGAAGCGGATGTGCTGCTGGCCCACATTAAATAATAATTGTTTTGCAAGTAGTTGCTTAATTACGCATAAAACTGATGACGCCGTTGCCCAGAGCAAAGTAGTTCCTAAAGTGCTGTAATTGAGGGTCATAATTCGCATTAAAACTTTTAATTGCAGCAATATTTGATAAACAAGCACACACTTAAGCACTTTGACACTGTGATGCTTAATTTTGAAATAAAATTGCAAGATAACACCGTTATGTATTTGATTGAATATGAAAGCATAAAAGATATCCTTTTAAGGTTTTGCACTTTGCAGCAGAAATTTACAATTAATAAATAAAAATTTCTTATTTTATATAATATAATTATTTGATCAATTGTATGTCAGGTATTTGTGAAGAAGTATTTTTGTTTTTTTTTGTTTTGTACTAGATGTCTTTTTGTAAACAAAAAGAATTTTCATTGTTAAAAAACCCATTCAAATAAATACAATCATTCACTACTTCATACATAAAGTGCCTCACATCTTTGCTAGTATAATTATCAGAGGCGCTAACCAAAGAGGTAAAAAAATATTTGAAAGCATAATTTCAGGCTAAAATTAAGTTCATCTTTTTCAACAGTGGCTATTGAAAAGTCTTTGAAAGTGGGTGTAAAAATGGGCGTGACCAGTCCAAAAGTATATGGCCACATTTCCTAAAAGTATGCAGACTATATGTACCAAACTTCAGACAAATTTGATAAAAAAAATTTAAAGCAACAAACAAACAGAAAATGAATTTTATTTATAAAGACTGAAAAAAGCTTAAATCAAAGCATCGCCTGAAAATTGTTAAAGGTTTTTTCTTTTACAAAATACTCTAAAGTCGCGACTTAATTTGATACTTTTTGTCTTAACGATTTGTTTTTTTTTTAATTTATTTAATTTTGATTTCAAAGAAAAATTTGTAAAAATTGAGAAACTTAAGGCCATTTTGTTAACACAGCGGAAAGGCCACTTAATCAAGTGGATACAATTGTTGATAAAGTTTTTGCGGAAGACCATAAAATCTAATCTTTTGAAATAAATAATTCATTTTTTCTCTAATTAAATTTAATTTAATTAACATGGAAACAGTTAGCGTTAGCGACCGTAAAAATGTCAAAGAAGAGTTTTCAAAAAAACTGGAGAATATATTTATAATTTCGATGGGTAATAAATTCGTTTCTGTTTTCTCAGTGTGATAGTAGTCCAGAAGCTGCGTGATAGAATTGAGGCTGTGACTTAATATAGATTGTTTCAGTAAGAGTGCGCTTTGTCATTTAATTTTTAAATAAATCAATCGTTTCACGCGCTGTGTAGCAAGTGGCGCCAACTTGCTGAATTCATAAGATCTCCGTTATCGTGTTCCTTTCACGAATGCCGTTCACAATCAGCACAATTTCAGCCTTATCTTCAAAACAGTAATTCCTGATAAAAACCCGCACCAAAGACTTACTCGTTGTGGGTGCATTTGTTTCTCATGGATTGCATGAGAGATTTTCTGAGCCCCAAATTTGGCAATGTTTTACATTCACGAAGTGCATATTTCAACAGAGAAGATGAGTTTTTTGCGATAAATTGGCATTGACTTCACTAGTTGTTTTTTATTAAAGCGCTTCATTTTTAATAATCGGCCAAGTTTCCGAGCTGACACTTGCTCAAGCACAAACTGTTACTAACTTAAAAAAATGTACTCTTACTGGGACACCGATAACAAACTTATTTAACAAATTTCCATTGGGAGAGTGATACTCGCTTTCAGAACTAACACGTTATACGATTATATTTAGTAGACTTTATTCCGAAACAAGAAAGCTTAAAGGATAACGTTTACTAAAAGCCATTCTCGCTTAAAAAGTATGCTTTTAGACTTGTAATGAATTCTTTTCTGCAAAAATGGTGCCTTTTTTTAAACCATTCTATAAAATAAAATGCACTTTATTAGGTGTTTCTAAAGGCAAAAGCCATTAAAAAAAGAATTTTTTTTAAGGGTAAATAAAAAAAGTGTAACACCCTTTTCGAGAAACGAAAACGTGGTTAGTCTTACCTAGACTTGGGCATTGTCGTTCATAACACGGAATGGTGCATTTATTTTTTAAAAGCTATTTAGGTCACCTTTTTCGTTCATCGTTCCTGTCGTACACTGTATGATGGCTGGTGAATTTCGTATTGACCTGGGCAATAAGTGATGTGATTTCCGGCGCAATTATTGCTTTTGGTTTCTGCACCGCGTTTATTTGTCTTTTTTTTTCATTTAGTTTGCTTTGCACCTTACAGATTTTAGCTAGCTTACGCCATGCCTTTGTAACATGTAGTAGTTGTCCAAATGAAATTACGGTAAAAAGTCGTTTATCAAGCGGTGTGTTATTGATGTTGCTCCATTTGTGTACTGTAATGGGACTTGAAAATTGTTTGTTAATTAGCTTACTCTCCATTCATTTCGCCATCCAAATAATAATGCTAATTAAGAAAAAGCAAAATTCTATTTTACTTTTTATATAAATTTAATTCTACGAATTTCCATTTTTATTATAATTTGACGCAAATTTGCCAGCTTTAGAGCAACTTTATACAAAAAAAAAAAAATTAAAGCTGCCCCTTAAATCAATGTGTTCCATAAACAAAATTACGTTGCTTTCTAGTTGTTGATTTTGTTGTTGTTGTTGTGTGACTATTTTGCCATTTTCAATTTCATTTGCTGGTTACTTGTAATTCATGTTTTGTTTGTTTGTATTTTTATGGGGCAGAACACAAGAGAAGCGTAAAATTGTTAATTTGTTTACGCATTAGTAAATGACATGACCATGCGGCAATTGTGGTCTGTGTGACCCCTTTTTATGTTTTGCAAGCAACAAATAAAAAAAATAAAAACAAAAAATTAAAAAATTCTTAAAAACTTCGTTCGCAGCATTTTAATACATGAAACCATTAATTTTCATCTAACTGAACTACAAACTCATACTCTAGTGCGTACTACTCATGTCCTGCGTGTCCAAACATAAATTTGTTTGTGTATAAACTAGTGGCTACATGTTTTGTGTTCTCTGTTAAATAAATATAGTTGCTGTTGTTGTTGTTTTAACTTGTAATTGTATGGTTTATTACAACAATTTACGAGAGACAGAGGGAAAGAGCTTTTGTGTGTATGTTGATGTATTTTTATTTTGTTATGTTGTAGCAATTGTTTGTTTATGCAACTAACAATCTATCGTCCATCAAGCCGGTAAATCAGTGAGCGGCATTTCAAAATTTCTGAAGCTCCTTAAGTAAGAACTAACACATGCAACATCACTACCACACAAACACTTTAGTAACTTTATTCGTTACAATATATTTTTGATAAAGTAGGCTGTACTTTTTAATAAAATGCGTTGGTACTTGTGTGCTTGCCCTATACTTGCCCTTATAGACGCTGATTATTGTTGCTGCCAGTGTCATTGTTGCTGTGGTTTTGCTTCATGAAGCAGCATTTGTAATCTGCCGTGTCCTCAAATGTTTCTTGTGTCTCTTACCAACCAGTTACAATCTGTCAGTTGTTGTTTTATTTATTTTATTGCCTATAAAATTTAATTTGTTGTTTAAAAGCAGCGCAATAACATGTTTGTGCACTTTTTTTATTTAATTGCATTCAACATAATATTGACACTCGAATATGGTTTTTATGAAATCATGAAATTGTGGTAAATTAAATTAATTTTGTTGCAATTTTTTTTTATTTTTTATTTTTTGTACAGATGCTTGTATATGTTGAGGTAATTAAATGCGTATAAATATAACCCGGTTATACACACATTCAGAGTTGGAAATTTTTTGAACTTTTGACGAACTTATTACGAGTGTCACTCGAAAATTTTTTTAAATCGCTCAAACGCTTAATAAGTTATAAGCGTTTTTCAATTAAAAAGCTTTTTATTCAATTTGCGTGTGGCATGTGGCAAGCAGTTCATGCAAAAATATTTTACCGTTGCAAAGTTGTAATAAAAAACACCAAAATTAATTCCCAAAAATCCCCCTAAATATGTTGGTTCTGTCGGCCTAGTATTTTTTCATTCAAGTTTTTTTAATTTCATTCCCAAACAGAGGCGACAGGTGGATTTTGCATACAATTTGGTGTTTGCGCAAACAACTTTAGAATGAATCAATAGTTTCTAATGAAACTTTCACCACCTTGCAGAGTAAAAAGTTTGCCATTTCTACTAACACATGCCACACCCAAGTTATATTTATAAAAAGCGTTTAACTAAGATAAGTGATTTTAAAATCATCCAGCGAAAGTTTCATTTAAATAACATTTTTAAATGTTCACTGCTAAAAACTTGTAGCAAAAAAAAAGGAAAAAGTACAAAAAAACATCATGCTGCAAGTCCCATTTGAGCTAAAGTGTGGTCCAACCATAATGTAAAAAGTTGATTGTGAGTCATTGCTTAATGTCAAGTTCTCTGCCTAACTTGATTTGTTATTTCCTTGTCAAATTCAACCATGGGAGAGCGTTAAGATTGTTAAAGCCTTTTACGAAAATGGGCGTTCAAATCAAAATTCATTTCGTGAACTTTGTAATTTCTTTTGGTCAGCATAATTGAGCAAATGTGTCCATAATTGGGAAAATTGTGCGCAAAATTTTAGCAAATCGGGTCTGAAGGAAATGTGAAAACACCAGTGCATGCTCACCCAGTTCGTTCTGTTTAAAACATTGCTGCTATTCGCGATGGTGTGGCAGAAGGGCCGTCAAGCTCGACTCGCCGTCGTGCCTACCAATGAAATATCTAACGAACCTCATTGATGCGGATATAGAATTGTAGTGCGGTAAAGTAATTTTTATTACAAACAATATTTTATCGAATTCCGTATCCAGCAACTTTCCGGTAAAAATATTCGGTACGTTAGAAATCGTTACTTGCGATGACTATTTATGAGCTATTAATTTCGTCGTTTTTGTCAGAAAGTTACTGAATACCGAATTCGATAAAATGTTGTTACACTTGTTTTTTCGATACGAATGTTCGTAATAAAAGTTACTGATGCGCACTACTGGACGATATATGTGCCACACAGCCAACGATACAATGGCATTTTTGCGCGAGAAATTCAATGGCCTTGTTATTTCATGTTAATTGGCCGCCACGATCATGTGATTTGACACCATTGAACTTCTTTCTTTGGAGATATTTAAAAGAAAAAGTGTACGTTAATAAGCCAAGAAAAATTCAAAAACTAAAGGATGAGATAATTCGGCCCATTAACGTTACTGAACCTCAATTATGTCTCACAGTCATTTTGAAAATATGGACCATCAAATAAAGGCCGATATTTCTCTGAAAACTTGTTATTTTATTTATAATTTAAGTCTTGCGTTTTGATGGGACCAACCTGTACTTTTTGCCTTTTGGAAAGGATTAATATATTTTAATTAAACTAGTAATGTGTGGCAGAGTGGGAAATGGTTTACATTTTAGTGGAATTTTTTTTAAGTCTCTAATGCTAAAAAATGTTAAAGCGTTTTTCTAATTTACATGGTTTTCAAATAAAGTGGATGTGACATGTAATCACGTATATCCCGTGCTGCTCCATGAATAAATATTTTAAAATTAAAAAAATTTTTTTAAATGAAAAATTTTCAAATTTTGTAAAAAAAAATTATTTTTTTCTACCGCGATATTTCTGAAACCTCTTAGCCAATTGAAAAATAATGTAGGTAGGCCTATTTTGTTGCGAAATTTTAGATTTTTCTAAATCAAATTGAATGAACTGTTTGCAGTTAATAGTCATTCATGTATATGTTTTTAAAAATAAACGTATATTTTGCAAACTTGACCTAATGGATTTTCTTTTATATTATAATTTTTTCTAAGTCATTTCAAAATACTTTTTGTTTCACTTCAGTAAGAAAAATCATATTGCACAGTGTAGAAAGCGATTGCGAAAAAGAAGAGATTAAAGACTCACCGTATTGTAATAATTAAACCCACCACAATGGCCGCAATTGTAGGCCACCAGGTTTTAAAAGGATCTGCATTTTCAAAAATTGATATGACACTTTCCATTATCTTTTGTCAGTTTAAAGTTGTTGTTGCTTTTCTCAAACTCTTGTAAAAGAATTTTTAAATAAATAAACTTAACAAATTGCTAATAATTTTTTTTTTTAATTTTTTTCTTTGAAAAAAAAAATTATTTTTTTTCAAACTTAAAAAAAAAAATTTTTATACTTTTCATTTGCTTTGCATATTTCTCTATTATTATTTTTAAGCACACTAGCTTGTTGTTTTTCTTTATTTATTATTTCTATTAGAAACTTTTTGTTCAGGCATAAAACTTTTCTACCATCAGCCACCAATTACCGAAATAAAACTGACAATAAAATTTTCTTTTTCAATAAAAATTCAAATTCATTTCATTTACTAAATGGAAAGTACATACTCACACCCACACTTATATACAAACATATTAAACTAACTAACTTTTCTAATTTTTATATTATAAAATCTCTATCACTTTATAAATTTTTTTTTAAATTATTTCTCTCTCTTTTTTAATGTTTATTTATGAATTTTTTTATGACTAACAATTTAGTATATGAGTTGCTGTACACTTGTCTGACTGTCTGAGTGTTTGAGATTTGTTGTTTTTAGACATGAGTTTTGTTCTCATGCTTTTATTTATTCTTACTTACATAGAATTCAATTTGAAAATGCAGAATTAATTAAGATTTTTATAGGGTGACAGAAAAAGTCAAATAATTCATTCATTTAAAAAAAGTTTTAACGTGAATAAAATCATTTCAATTTTACATAAGTCCCATTACTTTTCATGTGCTAATCGTGAACATTATTTCTGTTGCTATTAGATTATATTGAAGGAATACAATTTTAGAAGCCTTAAACGTTTTTCTCATAAAATTATTTCGAATCTAGTAAACGGCATCTATTGTTTTCATTGCCATCTCGTTAATTGTCTAATATATCGCTCTACTATCTCTCAACCACAATAATAGAGTTGTCGAGTTAATTAAGCCAGTTTTTTCTAAAAACAACTTAAGAGTTTTTTTTTTCCTTATTAGTAGAGATTTAATTTAGTGCGGGTACTCGTACTCAGAGGCGTTGTGCCAAATCTATACAACAAAAATAAATAAATAAATAGACGACACATAAAAGAAAAACAAGAAAAAGGTAGTAGAAGAATAGAAGTAATAACGAGATGAACGTACCAGTGATTTTTATTTAATTAATGAACGCATCACCAAATGATATCAGACACAGTATAGTGGGACCGAATTTAAAATTTAATTGTGATTAATATGTCTTTATAAGTCCACTTCACTGAGAAAATAACTTCGGTTGAGGGAACTAAATTTCTTAACAATTGAAAATTCAGTTGTGATAATCGAAGAGCCAGCAAATAAATTATGGAAAGGAAAAAACGAACTAATGCAATTCAGTTCAATTGATGAAATAGTACAATGAGAAAGCTCATTTGTGTACTAACCAAAACTACAGGTAAGCAAATTAATCAATTAAATTCTTTTAAAGTAGAATACTAAAACAAACGAAACTTTTCATAAACGTTTGCTGCAAAGTCATAAACGTTTCAAAACTTAAAGAAAACCCCAACTAAACAATTTCAGCAACAATAACACAAATAAACACAACTAGGTATCACATTTTGGTATCATGGTATTCGATATCGAGTAAAATATATGGTAATTTGACATGATTGCCTTCGATAGCGACTCTTCCATGGAGTGCAATTTTAGTAAACATCATTCGTTAGTAAAGTAGCTGTCGTAACCAAAACCAATTACTATTTTAAAGAACAAAGTTTTGAAAAATGCAAGTTTTATTCCTTTTTAGGTTTATAAGCTTATATTTACATATATACATACGCACTAAAGGGCTGCACAAGCATACTTTTTATTATGAAATATTACACATGTTTGTAGTGATGTGTGACTTTCAAGTATGCTTGTGCAGCCCTTTAATTATTATTCCATTTAATTTTTTTCATTGTACAAGTACTGGCTAAATTCATACTATACTTTTTATTTTTTTGTATTTGGCAAACATTTGTGTCAATTCGATAGCTATCGTATGAGATGATTTGCTTACTGGACACGTATCTCCTGGCTACCGAATTCGGTGATAAGACCCCTGTCTTTGCACTCATTATAATCGTATATTTGCCAACAAAACCAAAACATAAATGTATTTCTTTGAGTGATGGAATTAGTTCATTTTATGGAAACTTTTAAGCTGTGTGGAAACTTAATGCGTTCGTCTTGATACTGCCGAATTTCAGTTGATTTCTTTATTTTCTTTTCTGGCTGCACTAATAGTACAGTTTGTTCTCACTGGCAAAACGAATACAAAATTAATCGTCTTAAATGTTTGAATTTCTTTTTTTATTTTATTGTACTCGTTGAAAAGATCAAAACAAACCAAAAACAAACGTTTCGTTTTGTTTATTTTCCTTATCTGCTTTACAGCAATTTCAAAGACAAAACACCTAAAAACTCTAATTTTTTTTTCAAATAAAATTTTGTAGGTTTTACAAATTCTTAAATAAAAATCGTCGTTCCACTAACAGCAAATAAAAAGTAAAACTTTTGATTTTTCAACGAATGTACTGGCATGGGTTTAAGTGGTTGAACAATTACAATTAATACCACTATCGAGTATTTCAAATGGAAAACCTGCTGACTGGGTATTTGTGCTCGTTTTAAAACCCCACAAAAAGGTTTTTTTTTGTTTAAAATTATTTTGTATTGAGTGTTTTTTTTTTTGCTGTTTGCCTTTTTTGATATTGAAAATTTTTTAATTTTAAGAGAAGCCCGTATTTTTTTCGTCACAACTTTTTCAATATATATTTGGAACTGCTCACCAAATTTAAAAACAAAGCAGGTATTATCATTTATTAAAATTTTAAAATTTTGCATTTATTTATAATAAATTTTTAATATTTTTATTTAAACTCTTAAGAATTTTTTTTAAAGTTTGATTGTTTTGCAATCTTACCAAATCAGCTCGAAGAAATTTTGCGGGCTGTTTCGGGCAGAAAGTAGAAAAAATATTACTCTCTCAAATTCTGTCTCACGTGCCCCAGTTTTGTGAAAGTTTAAGCACCCGCGTGTTCCCAAAGTAGAGTATAGGAACGCAGCTATTATCTTATTATTTCGAATTGTTTCTTTTAATGGTGAATTAAAAAGTTGTGTATTGTGAATGAATTGTGGTATTGTAGCAGCTGTGTGTTATAAGAAAAACTATTGAATTTTTTAACATGAAAATAAATTTTTTTTAAAAACAAAATAAATTAATTTTGAATAAATAAAATTAAAATAATTTCGAAAAATAAAACACATTAAGCTAAAACACATTTTAGTTTTACAAAATTGTATATTTTTTCTTACATTTTTTATCTTTTCTTATGCTTTCCGTTAGCAAATTTCAGCGTAAGCAAAATGTAGAAATTTATCTATATTGTGGAACCAATAATATGTTGTTGCGATGTCGCAGCAACAGAATGAATAATTGCAAAATTTTGTTTCCCTACAAAGAATACTTTCCATAATTACGGAATGGAATGAATAATGGGCTTAATTAATTAACTTATCGCTGACTCTTTTCGCATACAAATATTTCACATTTATAAATTCAAACGCTTGAAAAGTTACCTTTTAGTTTAACAATTTATGTAAGTTTTTTTTTTCTTGTTGATTTCCCTTTTTGTGTTACGCTACCCTCCCATTACACAAATATTTGGTGAAATAAGCGTAATCATTCCTTTTCGGTCTAACATGAGTTGTATTACATAAAATTATTTCAATTAATATGATAATGCAAGCATGTATTTTAATAGACAATTAAACTACTTTCAAAATAGATAACCCCAGGGGTGGCCTAAGTATAATCCATAATTTTAATTTAACATTTCTTTGTTTTAGGTCTTGATAAATGTAACCATGGAGAGGTACACAATTGAAGCTTTTTACGAAAATCGGTGTTCAAAACCAATTGTATCCACATGTTCGCTATTGCAAACTGATAACGAACTTCTTGTGGTCAGGTATTGAAGATATGTGGAGCCAACAGTCAACGAAACAATAGCTCTTATGCGAGAGAAGTTATATATCATTTGTGATATTAATTGGTCATCATGTTCATGTGATTTGACACCGTGGGATTTCTTTCTTTGGGGTTATTTAAAAGAAAAAGTGTACATGAATAAGCCAAGAACAATTCAAGACATAATTCGGCACATTAACGACTTTGAAAAAATGTACCATCGTATAGCGATATGCCACCAAAAGCGTAGCGATTATTTGGCCCATATTTTGTTTCACACATAATTTTCATAGATCCTTCTATTTTAATAAGAACATTAAGATAATACTGTGAAAAACTTTTTGTTTTATTTACAATTCACAGCGTGCGTTTTGGTTGAGCCACCCTATAAACATATGTAGATGACATAGTGGTTGTACTTAATTCGACAAATATTTGTGTAATGTGACCGTGGCTTTACTCATGCCATTACTATCTACGAATAATTGCTTGCAACACAGTCATTGCTAGTTTTTCTATGAACATTTTTCAATGTTGTGCTGTTGTTGTTGTTGTGCAACTGATGAATATGCAAATATTCATGTTGTTTTATTACAAAATTTACTTAAACTCCCTTAAAAGAGATTTATTTTCAATTCAATTGCTTTATACTGCTTGCAAAGCTTATTAACTAGCAACAAGCAAAAAGAAAGAAAAAACACTGAAAGGCAATTTAAACAAGAAAATAATTTACTTAAGGAAAAAAATAAATAAAAATATAAAAATTAATTTTCAGACTGTTATTTATTATCACACAGTTTAGTTATGAGAAGGAGAGGGTGAGAGCGAACTTTTGTTTTTCTGTTTTTTATTATTTTTTTTTTTATAAAAACAACTTCTCTTATGTTCTCCTTTTTGTGTTATTTTTAATTTAGCAATTTCTCTTAAAGTCTGCAGTTAAGGTGCGTTTAAAGTGATAAAAATGTTGTAGATAAAATTAAAGCAAAATAATTGGGAATAAAATGTTTTACTTTTTCTTAAAAAATTAAAAAAAAAAAAGTAAATGCTGGGAGTGATCAACGATCGCAAGACACAGGATAAGCTGATTAGGTCCCAGTAGATCTAGGCATGATTAATCCTACAGCAATAACAAGATTCGTAAGGAGTCTCAGATTATAGTTAGTATCTGGTCTGCACAATAGATCTTAAAGGTCGCGGAGCGATTATAGCTCTTAATAATAATAACAATAAAAACACAGTTTAATTTCTGAAATTCAACAATTACGTAGACGTAACTTTGTAGGCCAAATAATAAAAGGTAGCCGCTTCAAATGGGCATTCATTACATGCAAACAAAAAATATGGCTGAGGCAACCATATTCTAGTTTAAACATAGTATGATTGGATTAATGGTTGCAATGATTATAAAAGTATTTCCTTTCAAACATATTATTTTTAAATATAATAATATTTTTGCATCTAACCAGATGTATTTTAAAATCAAACAACAAATGACTCTCAACTGCAGATGTCCAAGTTCAAATCTCGGTCAGTCCCAGAATTTTTTTTTTTAATTTTTTATACACAAATTTTAAAAAAAAATTTTAAAGCTTTTTGATATAATTTTTTTCAAATAATGTTTTTATGAAAAAAAAAATATTCTATTGATTATTACTTTTCTGTTAATTTATATTTATTTATTTATTACTTTATACAACGGGCTTGAAGTTTTTTTTATTTTAATTTAAGTTTTCCAAGATTCTGACTAGGGCATATGCAGTTAAAAAGCATTAACAGTTGAGTTCGAATGATTAAATTTCTGCGAAAGAAAAAAAATAGAAAAAAATAATAATTTTCAACCATATTTTTCGTATTTATTTAAACATATTATGTTTATGGCAGCCATAAAATGTTTACTATAAACATATTTATGAATAAATGCAACCATATCTATGACGGTAAACATAGTATGTTTAAAAATAACTAGATTAGATGCTTCAAATTAATACATAGCAGAAATTATGTATCTGTGCGGTGACCATATATTTTCTTTGCAAGTAGGCTGCATCAACTCACTGATTTCAAACAAAATTTTTTTTTGCACATAAAGTAGTTCAAAATCTCTCTTAGAAAGAGAGCTACTTATAAAAAATAAATTATTGTACAAACAAAAATATTCTTTGAAACTAGTGGATAAAATCAATTTAAGGAATTTTTAAAGAAGAATTACACAAAATTTCTTTTAGATGATTTCACGAGGAATATTTTTGTAGGACATTTGAACCCTTTAATTTTTCAACTTATGAGACTTTTTTTTTTTTTTTTTTTTTTTAATTGACAATCACAAAAGTCCATTCAAATGAAAAGTTATAGGATTAAAAGTTCCAACAAAAATATTTCTCGTAAAGTTGCGGAGCATTTAGGCCCCTTATTACAACTTTCGAAAGTTAAAGCTAAGATTTTGTGGAGTAAATAACAAATTTTTGGTTAAAACTTTGAAACCAACTTTAGATGGTTAGTTAAAGACACACTATCCGATATTTAACTTATCTATATTTTTAATTTAATGTCCAAACAGAAGTTTAAAATTTGGCTTGTACTCGTAAAATCTTAATTTTAACTATCGGTAACTTGTAGTAATGGCCCTTAATATACCAAATTGAAAACTTTTCCTTTTACCGGAATAAGTCTTATTATTATTATTATTTTTTTTTGTATTTTAAAGTATTATTAAAGTTTGGTTTTATCAAATATATGCTTTGTGTGACCCTCGGTTGTGGGCTTCAATTTTTCATTTTATTTATATAAAATGACTCTTTAAACTTTTGTATTTAGATTTGCCCAGCAATTAATAAAATAAATTTATTTATCATCATCATCATCAACATCAACTGTGTGATGTGTGTGTATGTGATTTAAATTTAAACTACGGCCCTTTGCAACCACAATGAGGTTTATAGACAATTTAAATCAAAGACAACCGGAAGTTTAATTTAAATTTAAAACTATTCATTTAAATAATTCATACATAAATTCGGTTTAGATTTTAATACTCAATTAAATGCATCATAAATTTATTGTTTGTTTGTTGCTCTTTTGTGATTCAAGAAATAAATTTATACACTTTTATATTCACAGACTATACAATTGTCTTCCCATTGGCTTAATTTGTTCCAATACAAAAACTTGCCATGGAGTTTTCAGAAAATGTTTGACAGTTTCTTTTTCTTGCTCGTCTTGATAACTTGTACAAGCCTGTACTTTTCGCATGGCTGTCATAACTGCAGTGGCCAGTCTTCGACTTTTCTCTCTGCAGTACAGTAAATTTATGTTGTGATTGAGCCTGAGCCTGAGCCAGATCATTATCGATATATTGTCCTTCAGTTCATCCATTCATCTGCACTCTGCTTTACTTGAAAATATACTTTCGAGATAAATACTGTAGGACTGGAAGCCCGACTCTTGACTGGTTATTCTCCGTACAGTCTCCCTACAGTATTCCCAGTCACTTGACCGCACACTCAGATGAGGATGATCAGCGAATATCCCGCCATTATATTTAAGAATGTCTGGCATTCTCCAATCTGATCGAATGCTGAATAGCCACCTACCAAGAACCTAAATCCATCATGGACTATAATCACACCGCGACCTTTAAGTTCTATTGTGCAGCCCAGTTCCCAACTACAATCTCGTAATTGTTGTATTGTCCTTTAGGACCAACGTTCTTCTGCCTAGGCCACCTCTAAGAAGAGGTTGCGACGTTTCCCGTGTTTTTAAAGAAACGGCAGAAGTCCTTTCTTACCCTGCTGATTTTACTCATGTGTTAGGTTGCCATACAATCTCCTGTCAGCAGCTTAACGTAGAGTTTTATATCATTTCTGCTGAAATCTACAATAACCTCTACTCTAGTGTGGTTGGAATTAATGAGTCTGTTTGACTGCCAAATGTCCCAGCAGTTTTGTAAACCTTGTTTTTATTCCTTGCATAGTAAGACACGATTGAAGTTATTGGTGTTTGCTCCACAAAACGGCTCTGGACTCCATAGTATACAGACATTCTGCTGCTTTTCTTATTGCCATCAGTTCAGCTTGTAATACGCCGCATTCATGGGGGAGTCTGAAGGGTATACTAATTCCAAACTCCTTAATATGGTGTTATTAAGTTTAACACCAATAACAAAAATTAATTAATTTTTCAAATTAAGTGACTTAATGGTCACTTGTGGATACAAATTGAAAGAACAACATTTGTCCACCCAAAGTGTTTTCTGGCATAACAGCGACTTTTGTTAAGGTAAAAGACTTGGCAGCTTCTTAAGGACATGATCTAGTTGTAAGCCTTCAATATTTGATGACAATGGTGAATCAGAATATGTTGAAAGCAATTATTTAAGATTAAATTCAGTCAAATTTCTTTAAAATAAAAATAACTTAATCATCCCACTAAATGTACTCGTAGCTGTCATGTAAATATTTGATATCACATATTAGCTGAGCACAATCTATCAAACATTTTCACCAGTTTATTCTGATTTTAAGCGCCTATTAGATGATATTGTGTGTCATATCACCACGGTATGATGAGAGACAGTGAAAATATCAAAAAAATTGGAAAGGCATCATGTGCGGCATGTCTAACAGCAATTTTTCGCTATTACATGAATATGAATGCATTTCATCAAACTGTGCTGTCATGGCATGGCACACATGATCGTCTAATAGCTGCTTTATACATTCACTCCTCCTTATTAAAGTCCACTTGTAATAATTAAAACACCAGTTTTAGCTCTCCGATAGTATTCTGCTTTTAATTTTCTCTGAGTTATAATAACAAGCGGTTTTTTGTTTTCTAATTATGCTCATGTCAGCGTAATTTTTAGATTTCCTAGTCCAGCATTTAAATATTCATATCGTAACTTTTATTTTTTTAATTTAGTTTTCTAACTCTTTAATGTAAAAAAATAAGCAAAAATTATAGCAACAACAAATGCATTTGGACTAAAATTTGGCTTTCCTAAATTTCTAATTTAATTCCAAAGTAATTCATTTTATGCTTGTGTATGAGAGTATTTCAGTGCTTCCTATTTATATCCATGCAGGCTTTTAAGCGAGAATTTATTTATTGCAAAATGGCATACGATTCTGTGGAAAAACTCATTTCAATTGTGCACCCTTCACCACAGTTGGAAATATTAGATTTTATAAACATTTTATATCATTTGATATTTCGGCAAGAAAAAAAATTATGACAAACATATGGCTCATTTACAGCAAAAGAGACTTAACTTTTTAATAATTTTAACTTTTTTCTCTCGGTAAAAATATCAAAAAAAATGTTCTTTTCAAAATAAAATATGCAGCAAATTACAAACTGTACAGGGCTCTACTGTAAAATCATGTTTTTTAAGTTATGCAACAAATAAGCGATATACTCGTACGTTAAACCTAAACTGTCTTTGTTTATGGTGCAGGGCATACCTTAATTTTGTTGCTTTGCTGTTGCATA
Organism: Thelaira solivaga; assembly: GCA_947397855.1. Classification (NCBI taxonomy): domain Eukaryota; kingdom Metazoa; phylum Arthropoda; class Insecta; order Diptera; family Tachinidae; genus Thelaira; species Thelaira solivaga. The sequence continues at coordinate 22,247,549 of OX377610.1, forward strand.
AAACTTTCATTAACAATAAATTTACTTAATGATTTTTATGCATCACTGTGCATTTTTAATAAAAGCCTGTAAATTTAACTAAATGCAGCAAATATAACAACAACAAAAAGCAAATAATTAAATTAAGGCAAATAACTGCAGGTGATTTAATTTGTTAAAATTGATTAACAATATTTAAATTAAATTTATGCAAATATTAAAGGGCTTTATTATAACAATAATTTCATTAAAAAAAAAATAAAATAAAATATTATTTTTGAAAGTGGTATAAGTCCATTTTTTAATAAAAATAGGTTAGTAATAGTTTTAGCAATCCTTATATGTATATACTGAAATTTTCACTAATACAGTTTTTTTTTAAAGTGGACTTATACCACTTGCAAAAATAACCGCTCATGTATAAACATTTTTTGTTATTTACATTTTTATAATAATAAAGCTCTTTAATATTAACATAAATTCAATTTAAAATTTTGTTTATCAACTTTTACAATTTAAATCACTTGCGGTGAAAGTGAAAGTTGCATTAGCAAATATTAATCCGTTCCAAAGTTGTATGTATAAAAAAACAAAATGTTGTTTTTGGTTTTTTCCTATTAACTTTAGAATGTATTAATAAATATTAAAAAAAAATCTTTCAACTTGTGTCTTTAAAAATTTTGGCAAAATTATATAGAATTTGTATTGAGTGTCTGCAGACATTTTATTGCTTTTAAAAATCAGATTCTCAGAACGGATTTTTTCTTAGAAGTCGTTAATTTTAGTTTCTTGAACTGAAATTGATTATTTATTTAGGATTAATAAAAAACAGGTATTCGAAGAAAATTATTTTTATTAATTTTTGCCATTTTTTTTTTTAATTGTAAGTTTATCGTGCATGTTCTGTATTTGTTTTCTTCTTATTAAATGAAAACTTTTATGTTTTTTTAATTCAACCCATAATTTCGCACGCAAAATAAAGCAAAACCAAAATTTTAAAAATCTTAAAATGGACCACAGAGTAGTTATGAGGTGCTGAATTTTTCAATTCCGAATAAAATATTCGGATTCGGAATACAGAACAGCACTGTATATGATTTTTTTTATTGAAACGGCTAGATTTTTAAGTTGAGATGGTATTAGAAAAATTTATTTTTTTATTGATATTTCTTTCCAATAATAAATATAGAAATTTTTTTATTTAATATGACCTCAAGCTTAATAAACTAAGCATTTCATTTAGTTAATTTTTTGAAGTGAGTGATGATAAATATGGTGAGTTAAACATGTTTTAACGTAACTCCTTACACTTTTTAGTATTTGTAAATATCTTTTCGGTATTTATGACATATTTATAAATATGTTTAGGAGAAATATAAATGCATGGGTACAAATATGGATAAATACGTTGACTTCTCTAAGAGATTGCAAACGAACCATAGAATATTACGGGTTGGTACACATATCATTTTAAACAAGAGGTTGTCTAGATTTGTAATCTATCGCCCAAGTATTTAGAAAAATCTTTGGATTATTTTAAAATTTTTTTTGAAATTCCCTCATACCCCAGTACTCTTCTTCGGGGGGATTTTTACCATTTTGCCGAGGTAGCATTTCCGATTTTGTTCAGGAAAATTACCAAAATCAAAAAGAAATTTAATCTGTATTCTCTGGAAGTGTTTTAACATTTTCGGACACATTCGTAGTTTTTATTTTATGATTCAAAACTGAAACTGGCAAAATCCTAGAGAATAACAGTACTGGGGTGTATGGAAATTTAAAAAAAAATTTAAATATAGTCCAAAGTAACTTTTGAGTCTCCCCTTTAAAATGATATGTATCCCATCTCACAATATTTAATGGTTCGTAGGCAAGTTGCTAAAATCACTGGGTATATGGAAATTTCAAAATAATCCAAAGTAACTTCCGATCAAACCATAAAAGATTACAAAATGGGAGGTCGTCTAAATTTGTAATCTATTGCCTAAGTACTCAGAAAAATCTTTGAATTATTTTTTGAAAATCGCTCAATCGCTTAAAAAGTTATAAGCGCTTTTTTCAATTAAAACGCTCTTTAAATAAAGTGCCATGTGGCAAATATTCAATTAACCCTCTCTGACACATGATGAAAGTTTCATTAAAAAATATTGAGCCATTCCAAAATTACAGTAACACAACCAAAAAGTAGATCAATCCGAACTTGCAATAAAACTTACACTAGGTGGTGATAGACCGAGAAATAGGCTATCGTTCCCTCGAAATTTTTTTTTTTAATCACTCAAACATTTAAAAAGTTATAAGCGTTTTTTCAATTAATATGTCTTTTATTCCACTTGGGTGTGGAATGTGGCAATAAAAGTGATAAGTGACAAGTCTCCTAACGAAATATTTGTGCATTCAAAAGTTGTAATAAAAACCAGAAATGAATTCCCAAAAGCCCACCTACCGTTGGCCTGGTATTTTATTTTTTCATTCAAGTTTCTTTCAGTTAATTCTCGAACAATGCCTCAGATGGATTTTTAATAAAATTTTGCTGTTTTTGCAATAACTTTGGAATGGATTTATAGTGTTTAATGAATGAAGTGCCAGAGCGGGAATTTGACTATGAGCCAAAGGCCGTTTATACGACCGCATGCTACATCCACTTTACTTATAAAAAGTTTTAATTGAAAAAAAAACCTTTATACCTTTTTTGTTTCCATTTCCCACTCTGCCACATGATTTTTAAGTTTTATTAAAAATTTTTATTATATTTTATTTTAATTAAATTCTTATTTCTGTGCTTGTACTTGCCTTTCGCTTCTCTAGCAGACTATTTTTGTTTTTTTTTTCTTTTAGTAAATAAAATTCAAATAAATTAATTTTTTCTTTAAATTTTATTAAGTTTTTTTTTTAATAATTGTTTCTTTTTAGTTCATTTAGTTCAAATTGTGTCTTTAGCAGTTGTTTGTTCTTCAATGTGTGTTTGAGTGTGTGTGTTTTTTAAATATAATTTTAGAAATTAATATCACTAACAAGCTTTTTATATCTATTAATTTATTTAAACTAGTGTTTTCTTTTCATTTTTAATTTTTATTTTTAATTTTATAATCAATTTTAAAAATACCTTTTCATGATAGCAGATTTACATTGAACTTGTTTTTCTTAATAAAATTTTCTTAATGTTTTTTTTTTTGTAAATTGTAAAATAATTCACAACTTACAACTATTTATGTAGCTCGCTGTACATTGTGGTTGGTTGGTAGTTAGAAAATCTTTAAGGAAAATTTAAAATACTGAAATTCTTTGAAATCATTTTAAAAATGATATGATTTTTTGTTTATTAATTTAATTAACTCTACAACTACTTACGAGTACATATGTATGTAGTATGTGTCACATAACTCTAGTCGTATGATATAAATTTAAATACAAATAAAAATAAAATTATAAATTGTGTAAATATTTATTTTTGTTGTTGCCAAAACTATGCCATTGTGAAAGTTTTTTATACGAGAACGGTTAGAAAAAAATTAAACTTCTGACCAAATACGAGTATACATAATAAAAAATATTTCTACTGACAACTTCGCTTGTGAGAACAGAATTTGTTATTAGTCAAAAATTCAAATTTTTTAATGGCAAATGATTAATAAATAAATCCATAAGACGCTGTTTCAAATCAGGCTGGAAGGACCATGAATCAAATACCTCTTTATTTCTAAAATTTTGTTATACTTTCCAACAATGAGAAATTTTTAATTATATTTGCCCCAGAATACAGCTAATATAATTAATGGGCTTAGATTGAGCAAGAAAAGAGATTTAGAAAAGTTAGGTTTCTTTCAGAGATGAATATGATATTAATTTTTATTTACAGGTAAAATTTTGGGAAATAAAATATCATTTTAAATTTAATTATTTATTTATTAATTCTCTTAAATTATAATTATAAATTATAAGGTAAGAGGACAAAAAGGGGGAGCAATGCCATCTTAGGCCTTCAGCTCATTAAATTTAATTAATGTAATTTTTAGGAGAAGAATACTTGATCTAGCAAAGCAAAATTAAACTCTCAGTTACAAGTCGTTTTTATTAGACCACCAAAATGGTTAATTTAAATATTTAAGTTCAATATTTTCAGATTATTTTTTAATATAAAAAAGTTAGTTTTAATTAATCATTTAATTTAAATTACTTTAATTAAAAATATGCAAAGAAAAAAACACAACTTAAGCAAGATTAAGAAGTTAAAGTAAGCAGTGATTTTGGATTTTAATGAGCTCAGAATTTTGTAATAACAATTGAAAAACATGATTAAGATTAACACGATTTTAGTATGATAAGTTGAAAAGAATTTTTTATCTCATTTCAATTTCTTTTTACCTAAGCTCTTAACTTACCATATTAAAACTATATGTCAACATGTAGCTCATAATTATTTTCAGTTGTATGGTTGTAAAGTAATGATTAAATAAAATTAACTTAATAAAGGAATTCAATAAATTTAATAAATTAATTTTTGATTATTGTCCAATTCATTTTGTATAATCACAATTTCATTTCTGACTGACTGGTTAAAAATGCAGTTCTCACAACTGAAGTTGTTTTCTCAGTGCTGATATGCATATGAATATGGCTATTAGCATGAAAAATATATCTAGGATTGATAAATTGGATGCTCATTGAGTCACTTTTCGAAAAATAAAATGTGTATTATTTGAAAGCTTTTACCTTTTATCAGGAAAAGCTTAATAGAAAGCAGCTTAAAGAATACTGGCTATTTTGGCCATCTGCTCTAAACATCCAGAGTCTAGGCAGAAACTGAACTTATTCAATTCATGTGTTGATATACTACTTACTAAAGGGCTGCACAAGCATTTTTGAAATGGCCTACAAGCACTTTTTATTATAAAATATTACACATGTTTGTAGTGATGTGTGGCTTTCAAGTATGCTTGTGCAGCCCAAGCTGAAGGTCGGATATAAATTGTTATTTCCGACCTTCAATATTGATTTTTTTTTTACTTGTCTGCTTTTGAAAAAAGTAATTTGTTTTGGTTACGAAACCTACTTTGCTATCGAAAGATTTTTACTAATCAATCATCTCAAATTAGGATACATTTTATTCGATATCGAGGACATGATACTAAAATGAAAAATTTCAATTAATTTTACTCGATATCGAATGCGGTGATATACTGTGGTCTAGTATATTTTTTGTAATTAATACACTTTAATTAATCGAAAACGCATACAAACACTCTGGAAAACTTTTCAGTGTTGAGCAGTGTAATACGAGTAGTAGAGAAATGTTAGAAGTCACAAATGAAAGTGGGCTACTTGAGTAACCGCCCTCGTATGCTTTACTAGTATTTAAAGTTTTGTATTTGTTTTTAACTCAATTAAAATAAATTATTTGTGTATTAAGCAGTTCAATCTGTAAATGTAAATATTTTTTTTTTTTTTTTGTTAAATTTAAAGTTGTATCTACAAATGTTTGTGAGTAGTGTGTGTATGCATTTAATATTAACATTTATGGTTGGGTGTTTGAATATTTATGTGTGTGAGTTTAGGTATGTATTTGTATTGAGAAAGACTAATTGTTGTGGTAAAGTTGCTTGGTCGTCAATTACAGTTTTTTTTATTTCCGTTTTTCGTTACTAATTAATTTATTTAGATAATTCTTTTTTTTTCTCGTTTAATGCAGATATTAATTTAATTTTTTTTCAAATATAAATCTTTAAAATATTTGATGTATTTTTTTTTGATAATTAATTAAATATATAGTGAATATTTGAATGCAACAGTTTTTTTTTTCTTTTATATGACACACTATAATTATGTTATCAACAAGGCAATGTCTTATTTAATTAAATTTACTGATTTTTTTTTATTAAATTAAATTTAAAAAATTAAATAGTAAGAAAATGATAAAATAAAAATATGCAATGTTGTTCTGTAATGCGAATCCGAATATTTTCTTTTTGTAGGTAAAAAAAAATTCAACATCTGAATTTTCAGATTTTTAAAAATTTGTTTTTTCTTTTCTATTTTGAATTACTGGAACAAAAAAAATCTAAAAATTTTCATTTAATAACAAGAAGAAAATGTAATTCTAAATTTTTAAGTCTGTTAGGAATTCAGAACAGACACAATTACTTCTTTAACACAAGCGGTCTAGTCTTCCAGAAAATTTTAAACAGTCGTATCTAAATAAAAGCATTAAGGCTGAAATGAGACAGCAATACCAAATTATCTTGTTTAATAAAATCCACTAAAGATAATTAAAAAATTTAATAAAAAATGCTAGATTTAACGAAAACAACTAAAATGTCAATATTTTGCAACAACAACAAAAAAATTCGTTTTGCAACCAACTTCACTGTACAAAGCGCTGTCAAAATTATGTTTTCGAACTGCTTAGCTTATAGCTTTTGTTTAGAAATGGCTATAATTTTTATACAAGATTTCTCGACGTTTTTAATGTGTTTGAGGGCTTTCAAAATTAGCACTTAAAACTTTGAAATAGTTATTTAATTGCATTAAATTTTTTTCTCTGCCACTATATAAGCTATATTTTTAAAAAGTAGTACAAGTCCACTATAAAAAAAATTAGTTAGCGGTATGACATAGACACCGTTGTAATAAAATTACCACTGACAATTTAATTTTTTTTTTTTTTTTGTAAAGTGGACTTATACCACTTTCAAAAATAACAGAACATATTACTACTATACTTTTTGCTTATAAAATTAATTTGCAAATACGTAACTCATGATCATTAAAATTTTTTTTTTGTTAAAAATTACAGAATTTTTTTTTTTTTTTTTTGTAAATTTCACTTGGATTTTATGGTGAAAACAGTCTTATTTCAATATATTTACAAATTCCGTTTAATTGATATCAAGAGTGAAATTCTTTAAAGATAAGAATATTTTAGTGGTCAGTAGAATCAGTAAACTGATGAATTCTTTCCTCCAAATTGATGTTTTAAGGTTTGGCATCTAATTATAGCATTGTGGAAAAGCGCAGACTGTTTCACAAGCTTTGGGAACAGAATAACAGTGCAAAAGCTTGCATAAATTCATAACAAATTATTTAATTAATTAATCACCAAATTGTATTATTAATTCTCTGAAGTCCCTATTACAAATTGATACATTGCTATGCTGCACAGGACGTCATTAGAGTTGACTGCAGCAAAAAAATAGAATTAAATTTTTTTCAAAAATTGTGCGATCTCAATTATGTGACATTAAAAAAATTCGAACAATTACTTCTTTCATACATTTGTATTTATAACAAACACAATATTATTTTTGTTTCTTATAAAAATGTATGCAAGAAGCTATCATTGGCATTTACAATAACATATTCTTAATTTCATTATTAAACAGGGTAGGGTATCTTTACAAATTTTAAATTTGAAAATGTATTTTAATTGATAAAATAAAAGTCTATTTTTTTTTTTTAATAATTTCATTTAAGATAAAATTTTATGTTTTATTTTTTAGTGATTTTAGAATTTTTTTTATTTGTAAAAAAAAACTTTTTGCTTTTTGTTACAATTTTTTACACAGTTTAATTTAATTTAATTTAATTTTTTTAGCTAAATTTTACTATTTTTTTCAACGGAAAATTGTGCTAAGTTTTCATGTTATCTAAATTTGAAATTAATTTTTTTCAAAAGAAAAAAAAATATTTAAAATTTTATTAAAGTTTTCTTTTCCTTGTAGATATAAGTGTAAACGTGTGATATTTTTGTTTCTTATGAATTGAATAAATAATAAAATTTAAGTTTTATTTAATTTAGAATATGATTTTTTATGTGTTTAGAATTTTTAATAAAATTTTTTCAATATTACTGAAATCTAAATATAATAATATTTTTTTTTTTGTTGTTCATCTAAGTGTGTTTTCGTTTCTCGAAAAGGGCATTGCACTTTTTAAATTTTTTTTACACAACTAGAATTTATCAATATAAATTTGTTTTAGGTCTGTTTACCAGCTTTTATATATAAACAATATAGCGTTTATTATTTTTTTTCTTTTTAGAGAACAAGGCAAAATATTTTCAGAAGTTTAATGCCCTCTTCACAGAAATAAAATGCTGTAACATTTTATTGCTTAAGTTTTTTACAAAACTAAATACTGTTGTATTTACATAAATGAAATGTACTCGTATTTTGAACTAAAATTCATAATAAACAGTTAGCTATCATAGAGTAAACACGATTTTTGAACAAAGTACTTTTCCAAAAAAAAAAAAATTTATTTTGATTGATATAATGAACTTTCTTTGTATGGAATTCCAAAAAAAGAGGCTTTAAAAGACTTGTCAGCTCCAGTAACGCTTAAAATTATAGCTAATTGGAGTAACTCAATCTGTTGAAGATGGTATTTGAACAAGGATAGATACAAGATTCCTGCATTTAGAATCCCAAAGCTGAAGAACTGATTTTTTCTGGTAATGCAAAGTACCTAACAGTAATTCTAGATGGATGGATAATAGTTCTGAAGCTGATGGCAATAAGAAAAGCAGCAGATTGGCTGTGGTACTATGGAGTCCAAAGCTCTTCTGCGGAGTGAACAACAACTTCACTCATGTCCTACTACTCAAGGAAGAAAAGACGCTGAATTTATAGGGGATAAATGATATTAAATTCTATGTTAAAATTGATGGGGTAGAGAAAGACTCTTTTCATTTTTGTCAAGAAGGATGGGAAACGTCAGAACCTAGGTAGCAAGACACAGAACGAACTGCCTAGGTGAATAGCGCTGTCAACTCCAAAAGGTGACATGCTGTCTAGCTTTGCTAAAAGTAGAAATTGGTTTCTACTCTTATTATTTTCCTACTGCTCCGTATCCGTATGCCTTCTATTCCTTTGGTATCTTTCTTAATTTTACACAGGTATCACAAAAGACCAGCCAAGTGAGCCGGTTCTATTTTTCTGTGCAACTTAACCTAACTTAACACCAGCAGCAAGTTGTTTTAGCTTTATGCTAATCATTGTCCACAAACAGGCGATATATCGCTGACTTGGGCTTCTTCTTAGTTCAAAAATTAAAGAGAGAATTGCTCGGTCATCTTTGTTTCTTTATCCCATGTACATTTCAAATGATAGTCATTCAACGCTCTTTATTGTGTATAAAATGATTGTAAGAAAAAGGTGAAGATATTTTTTCAAGAAGAATGGAAAACTAAATGAGCTGTTATTTTCAAAAGTGGAGTACGTCGACTTAAAAAAAAAGAAGTGAGCGATAACTTTAGTAAAATTTTGTCTACCAAAATTACTGCTAACAGATTTTTATGCAGTGGACTTTCAAAAATAACGGCTCAAATAAAATTCCCACAATAAAGGTTTTAAATATTTATTTTTCTACGTTTGGTTTGGACGACTTTGCATTCAGTTCATTTGTAAATTTTTAGGTCATTCAGTTAATATGAAGAGTAAACAACTGAATTGTTTGAAAGTGATATACGTACAGTTCAAGTGAGGAAATAGTACAATGGGAATGCGTCGTTCGTGTACTACCCAAAACAAGTGACATGTACTGCCTGAACTCTATGATGGCCATAGCTTGTGCAGACTAAAACAGTGATGCCAACTTAAAGATAATTATGTAACTATTTTTAAGAGAAAATCAAATTAAAAGTAGAATTGAATTTTTCTCTGCAGAATTTTAAAATAATCAGTTTTGACAGCAGTTGTTACAACTTAAATTTTGGGCCGGGCCCAAACAGTTGTAAAAAACACTATAAGGAATTTTTTGGTTATTTTGCTTTATAGTTAAAACGGAAGCTAGTCTTAAATGCTTACTTAAACTAGTTGGCATCACTGTAAATTTTGCTTTAATATTCAACATGTTTAGTTTGATGTTTGAGCTTTGGAATTTAAAATTTCTTCTGTATTTTTTAAGCAAATATTTATTTTGTTTATTTATACTCGTATGATGTGGGCCTGTCAATATTTGTGTTATAATTCTATTTCGTATTATGTTGTATGTTCACTGAGTTTAATTTTATTAACTTTAATTTAATTTTCAATTTATTATTATTAAATATTATTTGGCTTCGTTTGATTGGTATACATTTCATCGCCTGTTATGAGGTGGTACATACAAATCTTAAGGTCCTTTTCTATGGTTGTGACACTATTTCACTCAACTACATTTGTGATACGGTGATGATATCTGAAATAAAAAAAAAACAATGAAATAATTAAATTTAATAGAAACAGAATAGCAGAGTAAACTGGAATGGGTAAATGCTAAAAAATTATTAAATTCAAAATTAATAAAAATAAAATTTTCTATCAAATAAGACTTGAGTTTTATTCTTAGAAAAATGGTTTCGTTTTTAAGGACGAAAAACTAAGATTTTTTTTAAACCACTGTTTTCCGTAATTTCAACCTCAATGCGACACGTGCCAATATTATCAACTTAAACTGAAAATTTTTTCTTTTTTAAATTTAAAAAAAAAAATTTACAAGAAAAACGTTTTTAATAAATAGCAGGCCGGTCAAGGGACGGTAAATTGGCTTGTAAAAGATAGCTCAGTTCTTAATCTATCACGTGGTGAAGGTTTCATCAAATATTAATCCATTCAAAAGTTATTAAAAAAAGACAGAAAAGATAAGGGCGCACTGTGCCACTTTTTGCAGTTAATGTTTTCTGTCTTTTTTTAATAACTTTTAAATGGATTAAAATTTTTTGATGAAACCTTGATAGATTGAGAATTGGACTATATTTTACTTGCCATGCTTATCGCCTTTTACCTCGCCTACTATTTTTTTAAAACGTTTTTTTTGTACATTTTTTCCAATTTTGCCAAAAAATTGAGCTAGAAAATTCTAACTACGAAAATCGTCTTATTTTTATGTTTTTATTATGTAACATTCATTACAATTACATTAATTTTTTTTTTCAGCCACAGACTTTATTAAGTTTTACGGATTGGATAAGAGTTTGCCGCTTCCTGAGGAATGCCATACATAAATGTGAACTGAACCTAAAGATATAAACTTTTTCTATTGATTTCTTAATATGCTGTTAATGCTTCCACTAAATTAATCTAATTAATCTTTATAATATTTGCAATGAAAACTCATAAAGATTTTGTTTAACTTACAGCCGATTCACGTAGATGAGAACAATAGCTTCTTTCGTACATTTGTATAGCAAAGAAAAACAAAATACGATAATTTGTCTTATACCAAAAATCAATTAATTATTTAATAAGAAATTAATAAATAAAACAAGTTTTAAGAAAACTAAAAAAAAAAAATTATTTTAATTTCAATCAAAATGAATTGCTTGTAAGTATTTACATATACTTTGTTTATTTATTAGTTGATTTGTTGCCAATGAGTTAAGTAGCGCCAAAAATTATTTACAGCATCTTGAGTAATATTTATAAAACAGGATAACAAAAAATCCAAAGTACGAGTATGCTGTAAAAATGGATAGTGTTTTATAATTACTATTGTTAAGGGCTGAGTAGAGGATGGTAATAGTGCCTTATAGGATATAGTCCATTGACCGCTCTATCACTTAGTGAAAGTTTCCTTTAAAAATATTAATCCTTTCAAGAGATATAGCAAAGAAAAAAAGTGAAAGGAAACGTGCACCATGATGCAGAGTAAGAAAATATGTTACGACATGTCACACCTAAGTTTAACATAAAGCGTTTTAATTGAAAAAAATGCTTATGACTTTTTAAGCGTTTAAGTGACTTTAAAAAACTGTTCTAAGAATAGATCTCCCATTTTCCGCTCTATCGCCTAGTGAAAGATTCATTCAAAAATATTAATCCGTTCAAGAGATACAGCAAAGAAAAATAAAAAGACAAAAACATTATGTGTTAACTTTTGTGGCAGAGTGAGAAATGTGCTACTTTTTTTGTGAACCATTTTTTTAAAATCGTGTTAACACTAAAAATATTCATTAGCTTTTTAAATAAAGTGGGTGTTGCAGTTAGCCAATTTCCCAATCTGCCACATGGTAGAAGTTTTTTCAACAAAATAAGAAATTATAAAAGGGACAATGACGAAGTAGCGGGTTAAATGCCAGTTACGCATAAATAAATATATTTTTTGTTTTATTTTTTAATGCTAATTTAAAATTATGATTGCAAATGAAAATTTATTTTATTGAATTAAAAACACACAAATAATATTTTAATTTTTTATATAAAAAAAAAATTTTAACATATTAAATTATGTTGATTTGTAAAATGCATTATTTTCCATGATATTCTCATGGAAAATTTAAAAAAAAAATTGTTTACTTAGAACTATAATAAGTACTAAGAGGGAAACACATATCTATACAACTTTTTTTATCAGACGCTACTCTGAATCTTCAGTAAATTACTCCCAGGTCTTGTAAAATTCCTGCCCAAACATTTGAATACTTATTTCATTATACCAATCGACCAAATGAAAATTAATTAAAAATATGATATAATAGAATTAAGCACGAATAAAGATTAAATTTTATTTAAAAATAATTTAATTTTATTATTATTAAATTTGAACAAAATATTAATCTTTATTTGTGCTTAATTTCAGAAATTATGTTGGTTTTTAAATTTATTCTTTTACGCATGATATTGTGATGAGTTATTTATTCAGTATATATGGACAATTTCTCTGAATCCTCAATAGATTACTCCCAACGTTTCTTGCAAACATTAGAATTGACTAAATAAAAATTATTAATCAATAGTTACAAAGAGATTCAAATATTCAAACCAAAAACTCAGTAAGCATTGAACTGAATAAATAAATAAATTTCCCAACCAACATTTTAATATTGAAAACTATATATTCTATTTTTATTTTACTGAATAAATAACTCATGATATTATCATGGGTAAAAGAATAAATTTAAAAACCAACATAATTTCTGAAATTAAGCACAAATAAAGATTAATATTTTGTTAAACTTTTAAATTCCAAATAAAAAATTTTCTAGAAACAATAAATAGAAATTAAAAAAAATATTTATCTAAAACCATAGTTAAAAAAAAAAAAACTTATTTAATAATAAATTTATTTCAGTAATTTTAAAATCATTTAGTTTGTTATTGTTGTTGTTTGCTAATATTATTTTTCTTTAACATAAAATAAGTTTATGAAGCTGAAGTTGTTATTGTGCTACAGTGTAGTGTAGCCATTAAGCTTTTTATTAGCAATTCGTAATTTTCGCTTTGAATTTATCAATAATTTTAAATTTATTGTATGCAATTTGTAGTCATGCTATTAATTTCTATAAAAATGATTTTTTTTCTTTTTTTTTTTCATTATACTCCTAACTGTTATGGTATGCAACTGCACTCTGAAGTTAGAAAGTCAAGCGTGCCTTTCACAAGGGTGTTTTCCCTCACTCTCAGACTTTAAGCACTAAAGAAAAGAAGAGAAATAAAAAATGGTGTCAGCTTCCTTTTCAATATGGACCAGCAGCAACAACAGATCAGTCTACTTGAATATGTAAAAATTGTTGGATTTATGTGTGTGTATTTTATGAATGAACGAATGAATGCATTAGCCCTGGATGGTAAAATTCTTTCCTTTCCTTCGTGATGTATCAAATTTTACTGTATACTTTAATTTGCTGGCAAACAAGTGGGTCATGCTTATTGTTGCCTTAAGGATAAAAATAAATACAAACTTTTTTTCTAAATAAAATTAAAAAAAAAATAAAATAAAATGAAAAGAAAAGAAAGAAAAAGCCAGGATAAAAAAGTGTGTATACAAAGAGTAGCATAATGGCTGATTTCAGTTTCTTTTTCTATTAAAGTTGTAGGAAAATGTTTAAAGGAATTTGTGCTCTCCTGCTACATTTTATACATTTTTAATTTACAGAGAAACTCCAGAAGTTGTGCAATGGCCAGCACAACTAAATAGTAAAAAGTCAGGATTTAATTAATTTTATGCTTATGAATTTGTGGGTTTTATATTTTTCTTTAAATAAAAAACAAACAAACTGATAATGGAAAAGTGTTTTGTGACTGCACAAAAATTTGATTAGAGTAGCAGGAGCATGTTTTGTGATGTGTCTATGCACGCAGGCTATGAAATATTGTCCTCGGTAAACCTAAGCAAATTAAAGCCCATAATGATGAAAGGTTTAGTATAGTTTTAGCTGGGCATTGGGTACCTAAATACTCTTAATTTTAACATCACTAACATTATCCCAAAATAATAGTAAAAAAATTTAAAGAATTTATTTGTTAGTTTTATTTATTAAGCTTGAGGTCTTATTTTATAAATTTATTTTATATCTATATTTCGCTCCATTTAGTGTAGCTTCTTCAGGATATAATTATAAGTTCTTAACTCATATTATTATTATATATATTATTAAATTATATTATTTATAATTATGCCCTAAAGAAGCTACGCAAAATGGAGCGAAATATCGATATAAAATAAATTTATAAAATAAGACCTCAAATTTAAAGGATTTTAGTGGTTTTAATAGCTCACATAACAATTAATTAAATCCTTGAAAAAGCTCCCAGGTACCATCTATCATCATTAGCAGCTTTTATAACAAATAAATATTGAACTTGAAGGCGTTTAATTATAGAATTTAATTTAATTTTAATGTTTTTCCTGAAAGAATAACTTAATTTTATTTTCCTTAATTTAATTCAATTTAATATTTTTTTCTTTTAAATTAAAAAAAAAAATTTTCTTATAAATTTCTTAGTGAACATTCAGTTAAAATCCTTAAAGAAAAATTATTACATAAAATCCAATTAAATCAGATTAAATTGAATGAAAAGCGAGTAAAAAAACAAGCAGCGTAAAAAAATTAAATCTCGTTTTAATTACAAACACAAGTAAGTACAATTCAAAATGTGCTTTAAGCTTTTCACTGTTAGACAGACGGTTGTGACAAAAGCCAACTGAAAAGGATTTTATTAACAATAAAATAATTTGTAAATTTTATGTGGTTAAAAATTATAGCACTATTTAGCGCAAATAAAGAAATAAATTAATTAATTTCAGCAAAGCAATTTTGCTTTTTAAATCAAACAAAAATTTAGTCCTCACAATATCGAAATTGATTGAAATTTCCATTTAAATTGTATTAAAATTTCAAAGGCTTGTCGACTGCTGTAATTTGGGCGCAGCATTTGTGTTTGATGGTCTTGTAATTTAAAGGTTTTTTCTCAGGCTTTGAACGAGTTTACAAATTTAAGTCAAGTTTTGGCTCAGACCGCCTGAAAACTGTAACCAAATCATTTTAGAGCGCTGATTTCAAATCTCCTAAATTAAGGAGGTGACGCGACATATTGGAGTTTTGCTTAAAAATGGTGACTTCTTTTTGTTAAAAAATAAAATTCGAAATTCGGCAACAAAATTTTCTTTAAGGTGCATCTTTATTGTTTTGAAATCTGCTCAGTAGTTTTAAAAATATCGTAAGCGTTGTGACGAAAAAATTAGTTTTTTTTTATGTAAAATTAAGAAATTTTTTATTTTCTAAAAAAATTTTTAAAATTTAAGGGAGAATAAAGTTTATACATACTGATAGTCGCACTAAAGTCGGTATCTTTTCAAAAAACGACTTTACATTCATATAACTCTTATGAACAAAAGTCAGCTCTTAATAAAAGCCTACTTTTTTGTGACTATGATTATGGCCCATAGTCTCTTCAGTTCTAAACAAAACGAAGCATATTTTATTAAAATCGATAAACAACTTTAGTCAAACTATCACACAGCAGAAAACACTATTTTCTTTAAGAAACAACTCTTGCCGTATGAGTTCTTTAGGGTTTCCTTGGCGTCTGCAATTACAACGTCTAAACTAGAGCATTCAATATCTAAAGAAATTTCCATTTAAGCTCGGTTGAAGTTTCGATTGCTATCAAGAGCCCTAATTAGGCTGCAGGCAATTTTTGTTTACAATAAAGGAGCATCACTTGAGGAAATAAAATCAAAACTTGTGCATCGTTAGTTTTGCTTGAAACGCTTAAGGCCATACGTTTGGATAAGATTTTTGTCTCTTTTTTATTTCAAAAGGTTATTGATTTTGCATAAAAAAAGTATATTTCGTTTTATCTTCTGGTGAGTCAATTGAAAAAGGGAATAAAAAATTGTTTTTTACTACAAGATAATTTGTGTTACATCCCATTCTATTCTTGGCACTATATATTTTCTATGTTCGGTGTTTTCATAAATAGTTTTTCTCATTATATGACCTAATTTATTAATTAAAAATGCTGGCATGTTAAATTTTGATTTTACCAGTAATGTTTTCCACTGGCTTCCTTTAATTTAAATATTTTGTTTAAATTCTATGCATGAATATCTTTGTGGTTTTCGTTTTGTGATATTTTTTTTTTTTTATTAAAAAAAAATACCAAATTTAATTTATTTTCCAGTTTGTGGCGCTTTGAAATTTCCCAAAAATGTATGTGTGTGTGTGTGTTAATTTTGTATGAAAAAAGTATTTTTAACACACTTTTAGGGTGTCCCAGTTTATGTAAAATTCCTAATTTATGCAAAAATTATTATTTGAAATATATTTTTTTTTGCATTTAACTATTCCCCTTTATTCCATTTGGCGTTGGCAACTTGATCATCAATTTTAAAAAAAAACATTAATTTTTATGGTCGTTAACATTTTTCTTTTTGGCAACAAGCCTTTTTCGTTAAACATGTTCAGTTTGGTCTGAATCTACTTACAAGCGAATAACGCTTGCATATTACTGAGTTTTATTTCCAAAATTCATGGTCAGTTTGGGCGACTTTCAGAGGCGGCTATTCGGAATCCTTTTCTACATAATTGGACATTAAACCAGCAACACGCATACTTAGAATACAGACAGAAGAAAATATCGCAGCTGTATCAGCGTGGATGAGCGCAGCTGGAAGAGCGTGAATTATCGATTCGGCGCATTTCGCAGCGATTGGCCGTTTGATAAAAATTTTGCCAAAGGATTTGGGTGTAAAATCTTTTAGTGAAGCTCATTTCTGGTTGAATAGATACGTGAACAAGCAAATTTGCCTTGTCAGGAGCAGCCAGAACCATAGCAAGATTACGAATGCATACCGAAAAATTCACTATTTGGTGTGGATTAGGGGCCGGTGGTGTCATTGCACCATACTTTTTCAAAGACGATGAGGGCATTTGGCTGACATGTGATTTCAGCAAGACGGGCCGAATTTGGTGAACAGTTTATTTCACGTTTGGAGCCGGTCAATGAGACTCATTAACCTCTAGCGCATTGTGTAAGAGGTTGCTTTAAACCTCAGCAGAAATGATATAAAACTCTGCGTTGAGCTGCTTATAGGCCATTGTGGACTTAAATAGCACATGAGTAAAATCGGTGTGATACAAGATGACTCCCGTCGCTTTTTCTAGGTAGGATGAGAAACGTAGGAGCATGTTGTGTGCAAGCACCCAGCGGTGGCAAGATGCAGAATAGGCTGCTTAGGCAGTAGGACACTGGTCCCAAAAGACCTAAGCATGATAAGTCCTATAACAAGTATGAGACTCGCAAGGAGTTTCGGATTGTAGTTAGAAACGGTTTAAAGCTGATAGCAAATCCAACAGCATCAGCAGTCATCAATATTTGTTAATTGATAATTGTAATAGTGATTTAGCATAAACTATAAAAATTTACATCGTGTTGTGTCCATGACGCCAAATGGAATCAGTGTGATTTTCTGTGGAAATTGTTCTCAACCCAATTTTAACACCCGTAAAAGAATTTAAACATGATCTAGAATATTTTATCTCAGTCACTTGCATGCCTTAAAGGGAATAATTACTTGTATGTATGTGCTCGTGTTTATTACTTGTGGGTGGGTTGATTCTTAAAAACGTGTGTGGTCTGTACAACTTTTAATATCCGTTTTGTCTTGATTTTTTTTTTTTTTTGTGTTAAACCTTTCAAGCAAATGAGATGCTTCTTTATACAATAAAAATAGTTTACACTTTCATATTGTTCCGCAGGTTTTTTTATTATTCTTTTCGTTTCGTTATTTTTTTTCATTTGGTCAATGGTCAGGATATTATTTTTTTAAATAGAATATCTCTCGCGGTATTGTGTATCCAAATGTCCGTCCATCTGGTGGCTAAAGTTTATTTAAGATTAAATTTTTGCATTTTGTTTTGTTGGTTTTCTATGCCAGTGCTTAGGGAAAAAAATAGTTGCTCGACCACTTCAAATAAAGTAAAAAAAAAAATTTTTTCTTTTTTTTTCTTTTACAAATTTATGCAACCAATCTGGTTTGTGAAAAAAGGAATCAACTTTTTAAATTTTTTCAATTGAAAATGAATTGAATTTAAAAAATTAACAAAATTTAACGAACAATTAATAATAATTTTCAGCCCAATTATGAATAAATATTCTTCGGCAGTTTTTCCACTGTTTCTTTTTCTCTATACAATAAAAAATTTCTTCCTTTTTTATAGAATTTTTTTCCCAAAAATCCAAAATTTTCCTTGGGAAAAAATTTCTAGGAAATTTATTTCGATTGCTAATCCTTAGATAAACTAAGCAACTTAGAGGCACCAAAAGTGCAATTATTTACTCTGAGAGAATGTTAAGAATTTAAATTTGTTGGATTATCTACAATTGATTTTAGAAAAATGTTGGTTACTTTTAAAATTATTGAATTCTTTGTTTTAGGTTATTAACAGTCATCCGTTTGTCACCTGTCCTTCCCGGCTTGGAATAAAGTTCCAAAACATTTAATGAATTTTTTTTAGCAAACATTTGCTTGCACAGCTTCCAAATAAAATAAATTTACTTTCAAGAATGAAATGAAAAATCACACAAAAATTCTTTTGAAATTTCAAGAAGTTTTTAAGGCACAAAAAAGAACGAAATTCTTAATCAGGCAACTGAAACTGTAAAAACAATTTTAACAAGAGCAACAACAACAAAACTATAACGAATTGAAAACAACTAACAAAAAAAAAATGTAAACAATCGTCAGTAATTCAACAGCTTCTTTTCAATATATTTTTTTTACTATGCGAACGAAAAGCCTTAAAGTAAAAAAATATGTAAATAAATCCCTCTCTACACAAAGCAGAGGAAAGTTTATAAATATTATTAGTACTCGTATTAATGGGTCACAAAAGTCTAACTAAAACATCCTCAACTTGGCTGGAATTGATTTTAGCTAAAGTGCTGTCTACAAAATTTTTATGAAAATTGCCCAAAAATATTCAGTGTTTTCTAGCAGATTCGACATCGATAGTTAAAGTTTGCTACTTTTAAAACGACAAATATCTGTTGCTAATGTAACTTTATGTAGCAGTCAAAGGGACTCATTAAGTGCATTACGGCAGATGTTGTTTTGAACTTTAGCAGAAACGACATCAAGCTCTGCGTTAAGCCATTGTAGATTAAACTACCACATAAGTCAAATCGACTACTGTCGTTTCTGTCAAAAAGAAGAGGAAACATCGGAACATAGTCTGTGCGAGTGCCCAGCGATTTTAAGAGCTGCTTAGGCAGTGGAACACTGGCTCCAGAAGACCTAGACATGATTAATCCTATGGCAATAAACAAGATTCGTAAAGTCTCAGATTGTAGTTGGGAACTGGTGATAGTGATATTGTAACTTTTGTTTACATTTTGTTGCTTAAAATGTCAGCGAACGAGTCAGGCTATACGGTTTCAGGGGTTATTGCTCTGTTGCTTAGGTAGCTCAATTTGTATCTTTCAAAGTTGTAAAGCAATTTATTTTTCAGCTGTGGTACGCTCAGCCTGTCCAGGTTCGACCAAGATCTGTTACTTTTGTATTTCTGCCACCGCTCTTTCGACTTGCGGCTAAATATGTACGAGTAAAATATTTACATTCGATCGAGTGAAATGCTTCGGCCTCAGAATATTCACGTCTTATGTGAACAGCAGATCCAGAGTATATTTTTATGTAAAGCACAGTTCAGATGGAGGCACGACTGGATAACAATCCCAGCAGGAATTTACTAAAATGAGAGGCCACTATAGATTTAGCAACCATACGGAGAAAATAAGTTTGGCATGAAATAACTACTGCAGAAATTGTCACGATGTGTAAGAGGAGGAAACTGTTCAACACCTTCTGCTGCATTGAAGGCATCAGCTCGAGCTTTACTCACAGGAGCGTTGCCTGCAAGGCTTCTTTGCACTTTCGACAAAAAGAACGGCTTGTTGGTTTAGGTGATGGACTCCTCTTCTTTTTCTTCTCCTACTGTCTCATTATTTCTTCACATGTGGTACCTTTGTGATTCCTGCATAGATGGGACCCAAGTGAGAAACTCTTCTGGTTTTACTATGGGGCCTAACCTAACCTTGTATATGATGAAGGGCATGTACAATTCGGTACTAATATTTATTTATGCTTGCATAGTAAGACATAGACGAAACACAACAAAAAACTATTTTTTTTTGTTACAAATTTTGCATTAAAAAAATTATTTTTCAAGAAACTGTCTCATTTCAAGCTTAAATTTTCTTGTAATCTGTGAATATTCTTTGGTTTTATTTGCTTGCAGCGAATGAATTTTATTTCTTCATTCATTGTGGGCTCTTTCTACGCTTTCATAAAATCATTGTCAATTCCTTTAAGGCTGACTTACAGAAGGCGATGAATATCGTTTCGTTTCCAAGCAAAAAAACAACAAAACACATAAAACTACATCCTCCAAAGGATATAATAAAAGATGTTCATCTTGAAAGGAAAAAAAAAGAATTTTTATTATTGTAATTTTACTTACTGCAAATAGAAATTTAGTTTCAGGCAATTGTGCACGATTTTGTTTAGTTTCGTCCTCAAGTTGAATTATCATGGTCGCGTTTCTTATTCTTACAAATTAAAAATAAAAATTTCTTATTTAAGATTATTTTTAGGCATTTTATACGAATTTCTGACATGCTTGTGTCATAGTGTAGGAGTACCCTAAGCTACACAACTCTACTTGTACTATTTCTAGACCTTTTTTAAGTGCAAAACCTTTGGAAATGTGAATGTTACGAATTAATTATTAGAAAAGAATTCTTATTTAATAATCTAAATGTAACAAATGTACTATCTCCAAGTAAGAGATTTACCATCTTAAAATTTAAATTTTCCTCTCCTACTGGAGATGCAGAATTTATTATTATTGTGGGCTATAACTGCACCGCGATCTGCAAAATCTTTTGTGCAGCTTATGAGATGTAGTCTCTTCGACTGCTGTATTGGCACTTGCAATTGTTATAGATTTTGTTCTCTCCTTTCGCTCAGAAGATCTTTAGTCCAATGACACATATTATTTTTAGTCTGACAGTGGATCATTCCTTACATGCCCTTCATGCTTTGAAAGCCACCCACACACAGAAAAAACTTCGGTTGTAACAACTAAATTTGTTGCCAATCAAAAATTCAGTTCTAAAAACCGAATTTTTTTGGTTATACCAATCGAAATTCAATATCATAGTGCTAATTTTAATTCGCTCAAAAATATTTTGATCTATATAAGCGAATTTCTCTTGTTACAATCAAAAAATTTTATTATTAAAACTAAATTTTCGATTGGTAACAAATTTAGTGCTCACAACCGAAATTGTTTTCTTAGTGCAGAATACCCGAGCTCTTCTCTGCCAGAGCATCGAGAAGTCTATAACAATTTCAAACGAACTTCGATGCGAAGATTTAGTTTGCCAAAGCATTTTAAGCTTCTTGGCTAGTAATAGAATCATGACCGTCAACAAGTTAACTGGGCCGAAATCGCTATAATCGACATCGAATTACTCGTACATCAGTCGAAATTTTCGTACTTTTCTATGAAACTATTTGAAAATTTCGATTAAATTTACTTAATATCGAAATCGATGATTTGGCCTTTGGTTACTGCGACCAGAATTAAAATATTTTTACAAACACCCCGTAAATTTAATATGCATTACGAGTTCAAAGACTTCCTTAAGAGAATTTTTCACTATATCAGACGGTTATGGTATTGCTGTCCTAAGTAATTAAAATGGCTTCAATTTAGACCATAACAGTGGCACAATATATGTGTGTACTTGCTCTGCTGTGCCTTTATTTACACAACATACAGACGTCACTTCGACTGAAAGTTTTATTTGCCAAATGTTTCCATACTCTGCAATGCCCGGTAATGAATTCCGTACCAATGAGAATTTTAGTCTGAGTCAGGCTGAGTCGCTTCCAACTAATATTTTTGGGAATTTTTTCTCGAGTATTGAGCTCATGGCTATTTTAAGCCTCTTAAGTGTCTGAGAAAAAGTATATTCTGACAAGTTTTTTTTTTTGATACTTTTTTTTACCCCAGCAGGATAGAGAATATGTACGAATATGATAACGAAAATTTTATTAAATCAAAAAATTATTTTATCAAAATTATTTTACAAAAAATTTTTTATTCATAAGAACATTAAGGCTGGACCTAACATGAAAGCTGCTTTTTTAGTGAAGGTCGCCATACCACTTAGTAACTATCAAAAGAAGGCTGACACCAGATGGCTTGTTCTCGAGACGATTAAATTATGGCCTCGCTATGATGATGAACAACGGTCAGTAGGCGGGCGGCACTCATGCCAGAAAACTGTGACTCCCCTTGAACACAAACTGCCGTAGCTGCTGGCCACCTAAGTGTTAGTGGACAATTTTTCACCTACTCTGAGAGTGCCTGGCTCTTCTGGTTTCGAGAGACTAATTTCTCTGTGCGCATTTTATCGACAAACTAAATGAGAGTTAGGTGACCTGCTCAGATATGTTAACGTCACAGAATGTATCGAAGTTACTTTATTATTCTGTTGTCTTGGCGAGTAGCATTAAGCCTGAATTCATCCAATTGTTCCGAAAAAAAATTTGATCCATGCAAAATTTCTTTATTTAAAGTTGGCTGCATTGACTCACTCTAATAAAGCTTTTATTTTCACTTAATACACTCAATTTTACAAAGAGAGAGCTCAAAATGCGTATAAAAAAAATTATTGCTCGAACAAAAATTTTCTGCGCGTACGAATTAAAAACATTTTCTGGCTTTCCATGGTTAATCTATAAATATTTCAAACAAAACTTTAATTTCATAAACGCAATCGATTACATTTCACTTGGGAGACCGATTAGCTCATTCCGCCCAGTTTTATATTTAAAAAGTTTTCACAGCAACACTTGTTAAGCAAATTCATCGATTTCATATTTAAAACTTTTTCTACAGGAAACTTTTATTTGAAAACAAAAAGACAAACAGTAAACAGTAAACACATGTTTCCAATATGAATTTAAAAAATTTGAAAACTTGTCGGCAACAAAACAACAGAATTAGAAACTGAACAGAGAAACTTGTGAGTAAATAAGTTTGTATGCATGCAGCTAAATCACAAGTGGAAGGACAAAAATTTCTTTATTGGCCCCAAAATGACAAGAAGGCAACAGACAAAATATAAACACAATTTTCTTTTTAACATTTCAACATGTTCTTGCATGTGATACAAGTTGTTTAAACTTACAAACAAACAAGCAGGGACATGAAAATAGGGAGAAAATAAAATAACAAGAAATAAAAAGAAAATATTTAATACACTGGTAATGTTGCTAAACGTTTTATATCAACTTCAGGTTTCAACTATATTTTGGTTATTTTTTTTTTCCAGTCGTAGGTACTACACAAGAATGAATTTACTTTATTGGATTTCGTTTCTTTTCTTTTTCAAAATTCTACTTAGAAGTTCGTACATGATAGATTGTTATTCTTGTGCTAAAGATACTCCTCTACTCGTACTTATTGATGTCTACGTGATTGAGCAGACTAGTTGTGTGGCTGCATTCCGGAAATTGTTACAAATCTCGTCGGTTTGGTTTTATTCTCCATACAACTCAAAACACAACTCACCTTACGTCTCACCTCTACACATTTTCTATTTATTTGATTCTATTCACTTTAACAGGATGTAACCTTCTTCCTTTTGTGTATTTATGTGGATGAGTGTGTGTGTGTGTGTGTGTGTGTTTTTTTTTCTTGTACGGTCTTTATTAGTAACCAGAACATCATTCTTATTGATGACAAGAAACATTATTTTGTTTTTGTATTTCACATGTACGAGTATGTAAGCTACCCTACCCTGTCCAGCAAGCAATATTGTAATCAACTACAAAAATAACTCATTCAACTGTAAACTAAATTATGCGTCCTATACACACACACACACAGTTTTGATATCAAAAAGATTTTGATTTTCTTCAATCAATCAACAATACGGGCCAAAGGCGTAGTACTTTTGCACTAAAATTGCCTTGAACTTTAATATGAATGGGCCTATGCCTTCATATCCTAATCAGACCAACTCTACTAAATTAATTTTTTTCTTACTTCTACTGCAGGCAAATTAGGGCATTCGATATCGATCGAAATATCAATGTAATTTAAACAGAAATTTCGATCGATATCGACTGTTCTTTTTCATTAAAATAATTATCAGCGGTTGTGTTTCTTAAATTAGAAGTAGGAGTAGAAACTATGGCCAGAATAGAGCTATTGCGATACTACTTTCATGTTAGAAATTCTCTCCAAGTCTAGTATTCATTAAGAATTCAAAGAATTCCTTGGAGGATTTGTCTTGCATGTCAGAAGGTTGTAGATAGTGATACCCTAAGTAACGAAAATTTTTTCAAATTAAAGCATAGCAGTCTCTTTATCTTCATTACTGACTCTACTGAGGTTCGCATATTTGCGAATGAATCCCGTGATAATGCAAATTCAAGACCGGGTCAGGCCTGATAAGTCATTTTTTCTTTTCCGCCAACTGAATGTCAGGAATGTTTTCTCTACCCTTATACCACTTGTCTCTAAGCAATATTGTTGCGATTCTTTCTCCAGCCACTCTCTAAATCGGAGCTTAATAGAACTCCAAGACCGTTCTCAGAATGGTTCTGGGCCAATGAAGCTACTGCCGCGGGATCCTTTTGCGAGCTAGTGTGTCTTCCTTTTGGCTACATATCCCTAGTAAGTGTTATTAGATGCTCCACACCAATTTCGATCTAATCACAAAGTCACTGAGTGCCTGTAATACCACCTGCTGTCAAAGTGATTATAAATGTAACTGTTATATGAGCCTTTTTCAAGTTCTTCTCTTAGGCAGAGCTCAATATTCCGTATTGCGGCCTGAAAAACTAGTTTTCTAGCTTTGTTATCACTTTTAAATTTTTCAATTGAATAATCAGTAAAGAAAGTGTGTGAAAACTGAGTTTTATTTAACTTAAAAACAAAAGGATAAAAAAAGTCTGCAATTGCTTTGTTTTCTCTTTGGTTGCCTTTTTTTCATATTAGACAACAGAAAAGTTAAGCATCAACAACATTAACACCACGACTCATTAAATGTCAATGACACAAAGTTTTCTGTTTCACACAAACTCCCTTTCCTCCCTCTACCATTTTCCTTTTGTTATTATTTTTATGTTTAATGAAATCTAAATTCTTAAATTGCTGTTGTCACTAAATTAAATTATTTTTATTTTTTGCTAATTTAATCGCTCATTTATTTCACAACATGATTTTACTAAAGAACCATTTAGCCATTAGCTGGATTTTTATGTAAAAAATTTTTATGTGCTGTTTTTAAAACACAAACTATCAATTCGTCTGGAAATTTTATACGAAAAGTACTCAAAATATTGAGTGTTTTTTATAAAAATTTTTTAGAGGAGTTGATTGCTTGTGTTATAAAACCAGCACATTAATTAATTATGCTGAGCTTTCTTTTTAAATAATTTTTCTTTTTAATATTTTAACAAAATATGGAGCAAGTTTATTGTGAACAAAGCTTACATTATTACCTTAAAAGAGAAAAAAAAACATTTTTCCATTTATGACACTTTTGAAGTAAAAAAAAGCGAAATGATGAAAATGTTCCGTTTTCGTTTTCACTTTTATTTTATTTATTGATTCTGTGTTTAAAATTGTTTATTTTTAAAATTTAATTATCTAAACCATTTTATAAATACTGCGTGTCTCAGTAAGTGTACACTTTTTAAATTTATTGTCATTTTCTTTTTGTGCAGGTGGCAGCTCTGAAACTTGGCAGCTGTCATATATGTTTATTCCGATTGTTAAAACTGAAGAGCTTTAAGAAAGAACAACAAAATGAAGTTATTGATAATTTTTCGAAAAAGTCATCTTCTCCGATGAAGTGTATTTCAATTTGAATAGCTTAGTGAATATACAAAATTGCAAACTTGAGGCTCAGAAAATCCTCACACAATTATGAGGCAAATTCACCCACAACAAGCAACTATCTGGTGCGGATTTTGATCTGCAAAAAATTTCATGTCTGTTATCAAAACCGTGGTCGCCATCTAACTTATATTCTATTCCATATTCTAATCGCATGTCTTCTTTACAAACTAATAAAAAAAAATCCCAGCTCTTTCAAAAAAGACCACTGTCACTGAGACATTCTTTACAGATTACTGATCAATAGATCACGTTTACGTTACGTATTTAGTTAACCAGGCGCTACAAAACCGATTTAGGTTAATCCGTAAATTGTCCACCTTTTAGTCACCTAATTTTAAAAGATTTTTTGTTAAACGCTTTTAAATTAATGCAGTGTCACAATGTTAGGAAGCATGTAAAAGGTATCAAGTATCTGAATATGCTTACAAGTGGTCAGGGGCTAGTCAATTTTTTAAGAGAGGTTTATACTAGAACTGATCTTTATGCCTGTAGTAGTGTTACTTAATATGTTTCGCGTCCAACTTTTTCCATTTGCAAAATAGTTTTCTTTTTATGCTCTTCACTGTAAGTAAGATTCCGTTTGTACCACCTTGTATTTTATATATATTCTGGATCCTTATCATAAACGAAGTCGATTTTGCGATGTCCGTTCATTTACCTGTCTATGTAGTCGTTGAAATCAACTTTCTGAAATTCCTACGCAACGTAGAGAAAAGCTTAGCACACCAATATGTCAGTTATTTTTGTCTTCAGTTTGCTATTGAAATTCAGCCTAATCGGTATAGCTATAGGTTGAGCTATGAGTCAAAAGCCACGACTACATGTATTTTTGACCAGTTTTCTGAAAGAGTTTTTATGGCTAAAACACAAAACAGACGAAAAAACATAGCAGTTTTATCGGAAATAAAATCATAATGGTTGAGACAAATAGAAAATATAACCAAAATTTTAGTTTTATTTTTTTTTTTTT
Organism: Thelaira solivaga; assembly: GCA_947397855.1. Lineage (NCBI taxonomy): Eukaryota > Metazoa > Arthropoda > Insecta > Diptera > Tachinidae > Thelaira > Thelaira solivaga. Next base: position 22,274,683 of record OX377610.1, read on the forward strand.
TTAAGGAAATTTTTATCCGTGTAGAGTTGTATATCTCCCATTGAGCGCATGCCCAAAAATAGCAAAATCTTATGCAATTTGTCATCCCTGGCCCCTAGCGACCATCTGAAGCAGACACCTGCAGACCAAGATATACATAAATAGCTTAGCCTACCATTTATTGGAGACAGACATAGCTAGCTATTTCTGTCTAATTCTTTCGCAAAAAAAATTTTTCGTTTTGTATTTAACTGTCAAATTTGTCACTGTGGTTAGTACAGTTTGCCAGCACTGCCGTTGGGCTGTCGTTAATTGTGTAATATAACGCTTTATCATTTTTGAATTAAAATAATAATTACCTCTACACTCAAACCGACTTAAGCCATTGTAGCACAAAATAAAGCATTTTAAATATTTAAATAGTATTGACAAGCATAAAATGTGTGTGATGAATAACATTCAATCACTCTCTTTCAATTCAATTTTATTTCCAAGCCCACAACTTTTCTTTCAACCGAAATGAAAAACTATTTACCAGCCCAGCAGGTATTGAACAAGCTTTAAGACGGCTTCTTTGAAAAAAAAAATACAAGTGAATAAATAACAACTCATTGCCTCCTTCCATTTTTAAGCCTGCAGCAGGGCCCAACATGAAAATAACATCAAACTTAAAAGAAAAAAACAATATTTGCAGGTTTTCTTTTTTTATTTAACAACTAAACTTGCTTTGAATATAAATTCGCACTTATTGTGGTTGAAAAAAGGCCCTTAAGGCATATAGATTTGAATAAAATAAGCACAAACCGTTTTTAAAATAAATAAAAATTTTAATAAAAGAAAAAAGTAATGAAAATAAATTTCTTAGGAAAAAGAAAAATAATTTAAATAAAATTCTTTTTATAACAATTTTTAGCCATTTCAGGGACTGCGGTAATTTAAATAGTTGCAAAATGTTTATTTTTTTATTTTTTATTAGAAAAAGGTTTTCTTCAAGACAACAAGAGAAAAATCTGGTTTCCAGGGATTTTAAATGGCATAACAACTACTTATAGACTAAAACAATTTGACCCCTAAAACAAAATATTTTTTTTAATTTTCTTTGTTTACCTAAAATCTTAAAAAACAAATATGAAACCCCTGCTTTGTTACAGCGCTTAACCAGCTGCGAAATGATAAACTCATCATAAAAACTAACCGACCACCCAAGTTTAATAGACTCAAACTAATAGCAACAATTTCTTTTGTTTGTTCTTTCATTCTCCTTCTTTAATTCAAGTGACAAAGTTCATTTTGCTAATCAGTTATGCCAGGATGTGATGATACGAGCAAGACAAATAAATGGTTCGTGTAAGTTGCCATAAGTATGAGTGTGTGATGATGAGTAGACGTTAAGATGATGATGGTGTCTAGTTGATACATAATTTATTTGGATTTCAAGTGTTTAGTGTGAAAATATATTCTGTATGTGTAATTTTTATTTCATTTATTTTGTAATGCCGCTACCCCCACCCTCTCCACAAAATAAATAAATTTCTTATGGTCGTTCAAATCATACGCTTTTGTATGAATAAAATTTTAGTAACGCAGTAGTAAAATTTCATAAAGCAGTCTGCGTGTGTGTGTGTGCGTAAATGGCATTAATTTTTATTGTCTTTCTTCTATCAAAAGGTGTTTGAAGATAATAATAAGACTGATTATGAGTGGCGTTGTGGTAATGAAAACACAAATATATGGCAGCCCCGACAAATTTTTTTAATTTTACACACAAAATAATAGGCAGTACTTTTATGGCCTTTAACAATAATAATGGGATTGATTATTAGTGACTGTGATGCAATGAAAACACAGACATATGGCAACACTCACAATTTTTTTTTTTTTTGTATTTTTTACTAAGAAAATAATGTACGATGCTCTCATGTCCCCTGAGGATAATAATGACCTGTAATATTTTTTTTGTATTTTTACTAAGTAAATAATGGCCCTTGACGACAACAATAGGACTGATTAGGAGTGACTTTGGAAAAAAAACAGAGATACGGCAACCTGCGAAAATGCTTTCTCGTATTACCTTGACGCAAAATGTCTAACTGACACTTTTAATAAGACTGAATACATTGAAACTAGCAAGTACAGACTGTTATTTCGGGGAGTACTTTAAATCTGTCAATACACATTTGAAAAAAAAAATTATTTCCCAGAGAATTACTCGTACTACCCCCAAAAGCTTGATTTTCTTTCAACACATTCAAACGCTGAAAGAAATTTTTAAAGCAATGACAAAGTTTCATTAGATTAATGAGAAAATGTTATTGAAATTATTTCATTCAATGAATAAATATTTCATTAGTGTAATGAAACATGAAAAATTTCATTATATTTCAACCAATGACAACATTTCATTAGACTAATTAAATGTTTAATTAGGCTAATGATATATTGAAAAATAATGAAATGAAAAAAATTCTTTCAGGGCAGGCACCACAAAAAAAATTGAAGGGGCCTCTTATGATACCTGTAGAACAGAAAAAAGGATGAAGATGCGAGTAATAATAGTGATAGAAAGACTACAAAGAAAGAAAGTAGAAAAAAAAATCGAAAATAAAAGCAAAGAGTGCGTCTTGCTGAACCATGCAATGAAAAAACTGTTTCCAAATTACGGCATGTGGTTGAACTTTAAATAGAAATTTTTGAAATACAAAGCCGTAATTTACACTCTATATTTTCTCTATTAAAATATATATTTTTATATATTTAAGTTCAAGCATATCGCGACCCTTGATGCAAAAATAGGTATTATTTTAGCAGCGCTTTTCTAAATTATTATTTCTAACTTAGGAAAATATTTCGTATGTCTAACAGCCAGAGTTTAGTTAATAATCGAAGCTGCTACCCACAGATTGACAAGTAATTTAAGGGACAGCCTATAAACAAATTAGCTAACACCTTGGTGGTAAATGACTATAGTAAAAGGACTATTTTTTCTCACATAAAACAAAAAGTGATACTTGAGCTAAGGAACAATAAAATATTTTTTTTAAACTGACTAAAGATTTAATATAAAAATTAACAGGAGCTAATTTACTCTGTTTATGTCATTGCTCGAAATTTCTACTGAAATTGCCTTAATTTCGCTTCTGTACTTTCACTCATGTTTAATTGGATTTCCTTATAAAAAAAAAAAAACTATTGTAACTGTGATTTTAAAAATTATTTTCCTGCTAAAACAGTAACCCTTATTTTTCTATAAAATAAAAAATTCACACCCTTTGCTCGAGAGCTTTTGTTTATTTCAATAAAAAATGTCTGTGGCTAAGATACCCATCAATCTATCTTCAATATTTATTGCTTTACAAGTTTCAATACTAATTGTTTTGCTTCCACCTTTAACTGCAGAGAACCATAAGCGAAATGAAAACTTTCGAATTGTTAAATCATGTAACCCTCCTGCCAACGATAAATACTCATTGTCCCCCTGTTCGTCTACTTTATTTTTATAGATTTTGCTTTTTTTCTTCTTCTTTTATTTTGCATTATTTCACATTGTTGTTGTTCTTATTTTCTACTTGTAAAATAGTTTCTCTTCTTTTCATGTTTTATTCCTTTTGCGTTTAACCATTAAAATGTTGCTGATATTTTTATATGTGAAACGATGATGAAACGATGCTGCTGCTGGTAGTTTGAATTGCGATTAAATTTTTAGGGTAACACTTAAATTTAAATCTTTTTCTTTTTTTTTTTTAATGTTGCAATACAACAAGTTGCCAAGCAGCTATTAAAATAGATCACGGAACGGATGATAAGAGAGCAGACAGAACAAGAAGTATAGAAGATAGACGTGCGGCTAATACCATCGCTACATATCTGGATAAATAAGAGTTTTGGTGAGGTGAATTATTAACTGACTCACTTTCTATCGGGGTATGTGTATTTTCGTTCGTCCCTCCATTGAATGAGAAAGACGAGTCGTCCTGAATGTATCTATGGTGATGCAGGAGCAACATACCGGCTCAATTAAAGTTGAAAACGTTATTAAGGCAATGACGACACAAGAAGATATCTGGAATCTTGGATCCCACTACGTAGATCAAATACTGCGGAGAAAGAAGAGAGACCTTGATGCAGAACAGGCAATATTTAGAAGATATTAAAAGGATTTGGCCTAACGAATCATGTCAAGATTTAAGGGCAAGGAGGCCAAAGAAGGGGGCTAACCCGCAGTAATGCGGGATGGTAAGGAAATTTTTGTTTGGAAGTGAAGCTGTTTTCTGTTTATGCTAAGCTAAAGTTTAAGTTGAAAGCTTTGTTGCTTTGTTTTGTAAATACCATTTGTATCGTAGCCGAAGGGATCTTTTGTACAGATAAACAATTAGGGCGTAATCAGGATTCAAACCTTTAACTCTCATATTGTTACGTAGTACAACTAACTACTATCCTAGGCTTTTGTTACACAAACCTATTTTGAAATCCAATATGAAACACTGAATAGCGTCTAACAGAAAAAGAATTTAATGGCGATAAAATAAAATTCTAAGGCCCGTTGTTAAAACTTTCGATAGTTAAAGTTAAGATTTTGTGGGACAAATAGCTTGTTTTAAGCTAAAACTTTGGAATCAAATTTGGGTGGATAGTTAAGACCACATTATGCGATATTTAACGTATCGATATTTTTTAATTTAATGTCCAACCAAAAGTTTGATATTTGACTTGTAAAATTTGAATTTTTACTATCGGTAACTTGTAATAATCAGCGCTGTTCTGTGTTCCGAATCCGAATATTTTATTCTGAATTGAAAAATTCAGTACCTCATAACTACTCAGTGGTCCATTTTTAAAAATTATTGGTAGAATTAAAAAAAAAAAACAAAAGTTTTCATTTAACAAAAAGAGAAAAATTTGTTTCCACATTTTTTCAAATCCGTGTGGAATACAGAACATGCACGAATGGCTCTAAGAATGATTAATTTTGCTTAAAAACTTATTTTTTCGTCACAACTTTTACGATATCTTTGAAACTAGTGAGTAAATATGAAAATGAAGTAAACGTGATTTAAAGGAAATTTTGTTAAAGAATTTCGTATTTACTTCTTAATGAAAAATAAACAATTTTTTAATAAATCTGCCATTTTTTAATAAAGCTCCCAAATACTTTGGCAACAGTGTACAGTTCCTCTAGTTCAAAACCGTCATTACTTGGTCATCAACATCATGAACTGTTTTTCAAAGAAGAGATATAAAGTCAGGAAAGCGAACTAAAGCAACATGAAGTTGACAGTGTTTTTCTGTATTACCAGAGTTTCATTTTTGGATTACTTTTATTTTAAATTCTTGTTTGCCTTATTTTGTTATGCAAAAAATTGGTGAAATTAAAAAAAATACTTTGGAAACAGTTTTAAGTTGATCTGGTCTTAAACAGTTTATATCTGCTTGTGTTATTAGTTCTGCAGATTAAAATAATTACTGTTACTTTAAATACCACGAAGGGACCACATCAGAGAACCCAAATGATTCCAGCTTCTATTTTTTTTAATTTAAGATTCACTAAATTAAATTTAATTTAAAAAAATTTAATTAAAATTATGTTAGCTTTAGAATTTTTATTCACAAAAAAAGGAGTTCTTATGGATACCCTAAAATTCATCATAGCATTTATCCTCTTATCTGGCATTTTTTTTTCTCCATAGCTCGTTTGTATTGTCCTTCTTTACCAAGTGAAACGCTAAACAACTTCAGTGCAAGTATTTCAACTTTAGTGGACAATATCGATTATAAGCACAAACTAATATTAACTTGAATGGATGGATAAAAGGAATTTCATTTCATTTTGATTTTATTTTATTCAATATAGCACCTCTTGCTCTCATTTCATGTGTTTCTTTCTATGCGACAATTTAATATTTATGCTTCGTATTTTATCTTAAACATGTTTATCGCTTAATTCCCATCATTCTCGATTTAAATTGTCAGTTGAAGGTACGAGCATTAAAAAGTGAAGGGAATTGTAAAATACAAAAAAAGAATGTCAATTAAAAAAAAGAAAGACGGACAAGACAAGACAAGACATAAATTAAATGCTGACAATAAACAACAACCCTTAACTTGAATTGTGAAATTGTTAAGCATCAGCAGGATAACACTTTACAACAAAATTAAAAGGTTAACAAATTGATGAGTAAATTTAATAAACAGAAAACAATTAAACTGTTCAATTAAAACAATTGTCGTATTGAATACATTTTTAATTAAATTAAATGATTTCGAATTATTATTTTTACGGCCCAATTATGAATAAAAATTTCCCGACACATTTTTTTTTTTCAATTTCCATTTTTTACGACTTTTTTTATTACAGAAAATTGGATGTCCTGTAGATTGATGGGTAGTGTGCTAACCTATCAATCGGGGGTCGCGCGTTCGATTGCTGCCCATACTCTGGGAGTCGAAGGGAGAAGAAGAAGAAAAGAGAAAAAGGAGAGAGAAAAAGAAACAAAAAAGAAGAAAAAGCTGCCTAGAAACCTTCTCACAACGTATAGCTAAACGCCATTAATTCTCATTCTGTTTTTATATAAAAAAAATTTTATTATGATGATACTGACTAACTCAAAAGTATTACAAATTCGTTAAGAGCACAAAAAAGCAATCATGTCTAAAGCGCTTCCTCACTCTTTTAGAAAATCAGCAAAAACAAATCGATTTAATTGAAATTAATGAAAGAAAGCAAAATAAATGACTTAAAGACGAAAAGAAAATGTAAATGGAATGCCTTTATGAGCATAATTCCTTTCCTTGTGTTATATTGTTAAAAATAATTTTATTTTCTTATTCTACTGTGCGTTTTAATAATTTATTTAATGCATTTCTGTTAACAGAATCGTCAATTCTTCTTGCATAACATTATGACTTATAAAGTATTTAAAAAAATTTTTTTTCTTTCTTTATCGCACAGAGAAAAAACAAAAGAAAAGGCATAAAAGTTTTTTTTTTTTTTTAAATTAAAGAAGAAAAATAATACTGAAAAATGAATAACTCTTCAACAGCAGCATAAGAGCATAAAAAAGGACTGGGAAAAATTAAATACAAGAGTGTACACTCGTACATAAATAAGTAGCCAAATTTAATATTTAATGCTGACAATTTATTCAGATATTATACACAGCAAAAAAATTATTTCTTAAATATTATTTTGAGCTTTTAAAAATAAAAATAAAAATAATTTTTTTTTTAATAGCAATTTGTTGGTACAATAATTTACTGCTACAGTACTTAGGTGAACCAGAAAAATTAATAAGATTGACAAACAGAATAAGCCATTCCCATTTCAGGTCATCATAGAGAACAATGTTTAGTTAACATGCCGGAAACCTACTGTAATAAGGAGGCTTTTAACTACCGTCTCGTTATATCGCATAGTAGCATCAGAAGTGGTATTTTTGAATACTACCAAAGAAAGGGTATAGAAATATTCAAGGCTGTGCGTTACATATGCCTTCGCTATGATGATAAACGAAGCCTTCAGCTGTTGAGCAGGAATAGGAAGAATATTTCCTGACTCGTTAAGGTAACTGGTCACTGAGCGATCAGTACGCACTCCCACAGGCTGACACTCCCCTTCAACGTAAAGTATTGCCAATTACCTCGCTTGAACTGAATGAACTAGTAAGTATTTTATATTGTCATTTAGTGGTTTTTGCTCTTCATATTAAATGAAACGACCTATAGATGAATAAACGAACTAAATGGAAAAACGATCTAAAGGTTACTGAAGGCACCTCTGGATTGAAGGCACTTGATTCTTTAGGCAAATATATATGTAGAATAAATCTTTATATTTAAAACAGACTTGTGTGGAATAATTACTTTTATTTTTATCAAATATTATTTTAATGTTAGTCGCGTGTGTCAAACGTTCTCTACGAATGCCAGCTACTTCTATACTGTCTGTTGTTTAATATTATTTTTGTAGTTGTCTACTAGAGTAGACTCTGTTTCCTACTTTATGGTTGAGGCAACCATATTCAGGTATATATTAAAAATGGCTAGAATTATACAGGTTTAACCAGGGTCAGAGCCAAAAAAATATTTTTTTTTTAATTTCTTATGCAATTTTTATACATTTAATTTTTTATTTTTTACATACTCGTATACACATTTTTTATATAAATTTTTTTTTAATAAATCATTTTGCATAAATAAAAATTTTTTTTATTCTATTAATTTATATTTATTTATTACATTATACAGCAGGTTTAAATTTTTTTTTTTTTCAATTTTATTTGACTCTACCAGGATTCGAACTTTAGAATTTTTTTAAAAACCATTAACTCGCCACTCCACCACTTCAGTCACAAAGCTTAGTTTAGTTTGAGCTATAAAGTTTTTGTTTTATACTCACTTTATTTATATGATTGCGGAAGAGACAAAACCTAAAACAATATACTTTCAAACAAACTTTTTTCGTTATTATATTTATGATAATCTTATTATGTTTACTTTAAGCATATTTATGGTTTCAGTTAAAGTTTTATCAAAAATAATGTGATAAATTCAACCAGATCTATGACGGTAAACATAGTATGGTTGAAAATGCTTAGATTCTTCAAATTAATAATAATATTTTTGAGTAGAACAAACTATGTTTGCGGTGACCATATTTTTTCTTTGAGGGGACGCACACTAACTTAACTGATTTTTCCAAATAAATTTAAATAATTTACCAGAGTGTAAAATGGTCATAAATGTCAAAAAGTGAAACAGTATTAATGGTAGTTTGACAGTTAATCTTTCCAAGTTCCATCATGATTAGAATTAGAAAAAGAATATATTTATTTATCATGCTTAATAAAAGCTCTCTTTCTTTGTTGTTGAAAGTATTTATAATTTTTTTTTTGTTGGTAAATAAATGAATAGCTTTTGCACTAGTTTTTATTATAAAAAAAAAACTTTTTATGTTCCGGAAGTAAAACGAACATTTTTCAGTATTAAAAAAAAAAGTACAGAAGTATCACTGGATTTTTTTCTTTATGCTGTGTATATGCATAAAAATGCATATAACACACTCCCACGTATAAAAATAAAACTTACATTTTACAAATCTGTAAAAGTGCGAGTACATGTTGGGTGTGGGGTTTTGGGTTTTATGTTTGTCGGTCAGTTTAAATTTTTAGTAGGAAAAAAGTGAGAGAGGGAGAGAAGGCAATTGTTAGTGCCAACATACACACTACATGCATAAAATCTAATCAATATGTGTTGATTCTACAAATATCCCCAGGGATATTGATGGGAACTGCTTCATATTATATGAACTGATACTTAAATTATTCATGCCCACAGTACGTGTATGTACGAGTACATAAAAAAAGCCAAATTGTATTAAAAACAGATTCTAAATCAACAAGAAAAATATTTAAGCTCATTTGCAGAACAAAAAGTTGCATTCCTTTTTTTAAATCTAAATTGTCGTAAAGAAAATATTATTAGAAAAAAAATTATTGCTAAAGGAAATTTTTCAGAAATTTAAAAAAAAAAATTAATTAAACAGAAAACACTTTTCTTTAAATATTTTCATTTAATTTTGCTTGGTTTTTAATTAAATTTGAAAAAAATGTTTTTTTTTTAATTTTCTTTTTAATTTTAAGAAAATTTCTTTAATTTGTAGTTTTATTTGTAAATTTAATTAAAAAATTTTCAAATCAATGAAACTAGTAAAATGTGATTTTTTTAACCCAATAAATTGTTCTTCAATGTAAACTTTGTCAGCTGGCGAACATCTGAGAGTAAGGAGACAATTCTTCAGTTTTTCTGCGAGTGCCCGGCTCTTCTGACTTCCAAATTTTATGACTGACCTACTTAAAATATCTGTGATAGGGTATATTTTAAATATATCTTAGTGCCACCGGGTGTGTCTATAATACTTTATTATTTTGCTGTGTTAGCGAGTAGCTGGTTGAAAACAAAATCTTGACATTCTAATTGATAGCTGATATCACCTTGAACAATTGCCAGACAAATATCAAAATCTATTTGATATCGCTACACAAAATGTCCATGTACAACCAAATCACTGTTACAAACACTAATTGCATATGCATGCTACTGTCGTGTATGAGACGCGTAAGTTTCAACATTTATTTTTATTAATCATTCTTATCATGCACTTCATTTCATTCGAATTTTTTCGCTTTCTCTATGATATCAATCAAGAATGAATTTCATTCAAATTCTCATTATCTTAAATAGTTTTTCCTTTTTCTTCACTTTTACAGGCGAAGTAATAAGAAGCAAATACAACTATTTTTTTTTACTAAAATTTTAAAAATTAAATTTTAATATCCATGTCCATATTATGGTTCACAACTTTACTCTACTTTAGTTGAAATTTTGATGTTACTGATTACAACTCTGTGTTTGTGCAGTAGAAAAAAAACATCCAAAATTTACAACTCTTCAATAGCAGTTGTTTCAATTACAACTCAAATGAATTGAGTTGTAAACCATAAATTTCTTGTCGGGGCTAGATCAATAAATAAAATTACATTTCAGTTCAGAAAATTCAAAGCAATGGCCTGCGATTTTCTTGCAGAAACCAGAGAGTTATTCAATATTTCAAGGAACGCTTTTTCATTTAGCTTGTAAATTTGAATAAACTTAAACCAAAAGTTATTTGGAGAAAAAAATTCTATTGCATTAAGTTACTTACAGTGGATGCGCTAATTCCAAAGAATTAGAAGCATCTCGTAAGACCCGACGAATCGATCTATTCTTGGAAATGCCCGATTATTTTGAAAGAAATTAAATTATTTCCTGGCAAATTCGTTTATCCACAAAAGTTTCAATTTGAAGAAAATAAATTACAATTACTTTTTATTTTACAGAAGTTATTCTTTTACCATAATCCAAAAATTTTAGTTAACAATTTTTTTACTTTTTACTGGGTTACACTGTTCATCTCTTTAACGTTCAACTTTCTCTAAGTGTCAAAAATTTCGATGCAAGTACAGCTGCAAAATCGAAAATTTCAAGTCTGTTAGTGAAAAGTGTGAGTGTTACGTTCACTATAAATACTCTGATAACGTAAACTAAATATCACGTAAAATTTACTATAGCAAATTTCCCCCTGAGGGGAATAAAAATTTCACGAGAACAATAATTTCACTTTTAATCATAATATGAGTTGAATAATATAAAATTAGATTTTTGTCTTTTCAACCAAAGTATTTTATAATTGTTGCTGAATGAAACACCATTAATTTTGTTTTATTGGTCTCCTTATGATAACCAATTAATCCATCTTTCTTGATTAAATTTTATCATTTATTTCAATAACAAATTTTTCTTTTCTTTTCAATTTTTCTTTTGTTTTCTCATTCTCTTCTTTTGAACAATGACTATTGTCTTATTTAAACAATTGTTTGCTGTGGGCGCATTGAAGCACTTTTTTTCATTATATTCGGTTTGTGTGAGTTCAATAGAGTTTTCAATTTTTTTATTGATTCTTACACTTTGTATTCTGTTCTTGGATTGATGGTATTGTTTCACCTTCAGTGTTCGTTATTATAGTTTTTTTTTAAGCAATCTTATTAAGGCAATTGTTTTATTTCTTTTTAATTTCTGCCTTAACAAACAACTTTCTGTTACTAAAAAATGAGTAATTGAGAAATAAGAATTATTTTCGCTAGTGAGTATCTTGCATATTTCCACAAACACTTTTTGTCCCTTCACACAAAGAAACATTTTGGTTGAATATGGTCACCACAAACTTAGTTTGTTCTCCGCTTAAATGTTATTATTAATTTGAAGCAGTATTATGATCACGATAAACATAGGTTTTCATACATTTTACTACTTTAATTTTTTTAAGCAAATATGTTTAATTAAATCAGAAAAAAGTAATCAAAAAAAACAAAAATGTTTCCCTTCAAACACAACCGATTTTTTGGCTAAAGTGATTGAGTAGCGAATTAATGTTTCTTAATTACATATGCCTGAGTTCAAATACAATAAAAAAAATTTTGGTTATAAGAAAATGTATATAAAAAATTTATTTAATAATTTTTTTTATAAAAATTGTATATAAAAAATAAATATTTTTTGACGTGAGAGGGAAAAAAATGCTGTTGAAAAGCATTTTAAATCACCCCTATTCCAGTTGTCATCTTTTATTGTTGACGGCTTTAAATTAGTTATCGCAATCGTTATTTATCCATAAGTTTTTGCTTATAACTGGTGTTTTATAAGAAACTGTGACTGCGATATTTTATTGAAACGACTATGATTTTGTCGCCACCATTTTAGGTAACGACTAAAAAGTGTTAAAAAAATAATAAAAAAGAAAAATTTTAAACATTTAAAAAACAAAGGGACAAATATAAAACAATTTAAAAAGCTTGTGGAATTGTTAGAAAAGTCGTTCCATTCCATTTAATTTCAAGCCAAATTAAAAATAAATTATGATTAAAAATTTCCCTGTTTTTTTTCCTCTTATTAAAAAAAAAATTTTTTTTATCAAACAATACTCTGTGGTTTAGGCAATTGTTTTTCCCAAAAACTGAAATTTTGTTGGGAAAAAATTCTGGGGAATATTAATAATTGACCTAAGAGTTTTACCAAAATTTTTCAAATAGCTGGCCACCACAGTTCTAAATTAAAGTCATTTTTCACTTTGAGTTCATAAAATCCCTGGGCTTAAAATCTTAATGTAGCTGGCAATTTTTTTTTTATTTTTATTTTTTTTTTTTTTTTTTTTTTTTTTTTTTTTTTTTGATACATACTTTCCATTCATTCGGTAACATGAATATATCGGAGTTCTTCTAATAAGTTTCTAATACTAGATTATCTTTTTTCCTCATCACTTGAATTTATATTCAACTTACATATGAAAAAATTTTATTACAAAAATTCAAAGCGAAATAAACCAGCTGCAGGAAATACTAGAGATGTGTTTTTGTTTTATTAAAAAAAAAAACGATAAGCTATAGTCGTCGCAGTAAGACTGTTATAGTGATGACGACGACGGTAAAGAGCTAAGTTTAAATAAAAACGATGACGAAATTTGCGGCGGATGAATATGTTTGATCTAAACATATAATGTTCACTTAGATTATATTTGCCTCAACCATATTTTTTCTTTGCGTGTTGATTTTTGTAGTTCTACAACTAAACTAAGGCAGTTAACTGTACAAAATTTTCATTCTTTTTATTTTTATTTTAGGATCTTGAATAAGTTCTCGCTGTTTCTTTTACTAAATAAAAGCTTTATTTAAACTATAAAAAATAAAAACATTTCACAGTTGACTCATCTACTTGTAATGTTTTACCAAGTTCTGCTAGCCTTTGAAATTGGTCTTGATCGAGTAATTGCTTTTCGTTTTCAAATGTTCTTTATTTTCAAGTTCAAAATTATTATTTTTAAAGCGTCGATGCCCATCTCTACATGTCGTATCTGACAAAGCATTGATACCATAACTCTCATCAAGAATTATATGTGCTTCAGCTGCAGTTTTTTTTTTTTAATAAATTAGTGCAATAAAATTCAACGCAAGTACACTTTATTTGGTACAAAAGTAGACATTTTTAGAACTAAGAAAAAATTACTTTGTTTACATGTGTGTTAGCATTCTAAATTCCATGCCATCTTTGTAGAAATAGCTAGAACTTATTCAAGGTCCTAATAAAATGGTTTTGACTAAAATTATATCACGTCCACTTTTACCAATTTCAATTAATTAAAATTAAATTTAAGTGCTGTTTTTGTAACTCAGCCGATAAAATTATCTAGAAATTTTGTACTCATAAAATGTATATGCTGTTTTTATAACACAAGCGATCAACTCGTCTAGAAATTTTATATGAAAAATACTCAAGATGTTGATTGAGTTTCATACAAATGTTTTAGACGAGTTTATCGCTTGTGCTATAAAAACAGCACATTAATATCTGTGATGAAAGAAACATTTTTTTGAATATGATGAAAATTTTTTTAATTAAAATGTTAATTAGAAGATTTAATGTTTTCGTCTGTTACACATGCTTCGCTTAAATAATTCTCCTTTTTTTGCTTTATTGAATTACGCAGTCCTCTTACTTCATTTCAGTTTTATTTTCGCTTTTCATGGCTTATTTTCAATTAATAATTTCCTGCTTTAATATGACAATCCTTCTTTGGCCACTTTTTAATTATGGGATTAACGTCGTAAGTAAAAATTAATTCCAATACTTTTGTTGTCTCATTTTAATTATAATTTTTTTTTCTTTTTGTTTTTGTTATTGTAATGTAAAGGTATTTAAGTAATTTTCGTGTTGGTTTTTCAAAAACATGATTATTTTGTAATTTTTTTTTTTTTTTTACTGTTCACGGTTATTTTCATTGTGTCATCATAATTGTATCTGTTTTGTAAAGCTTTTTATGGGTTTAAAAAAGGTTACGGTTGCTGTGGCAGCTTATGTATAATACGAAAGCCTTTTGCACAATGGGGCAATGAGATATTTTGTAATAAAATCTTGAAAAAAAAAGTTTATTGAAATTTTGAAAAAGAAACTACTGGTTGTTAGAAGTTTGTTTTTGCCTGTTGCATAAATAGTATAATTTAAGTTGAATTACATTTAAATGTTGTTGAGATTTATTGCCATAAATGCTGTTACTTTATTCCAGGGTGAATTGTGTGTAATTCAATACGCAACTAAATTAATATTTTACTGCATTTAATTTCTAATGTTAATGATTTAATTACATTCTTTATATAATTATATTATTAGTAGGCAATTAAAAATTAATTAATTTTAATTATTTATTAATGAATTTATGGCTTAGCTTCATGTTACAGCACAAGCATTTTAATAAATTTGCTAAATTAGCTAGAAATCTTCAAAAGCTGTTGTTAGTTAGTCTCTTTTTACTTACAAGAGTAGTTTTTAGTGAATCACAAAATTTGTGATTCTCAGTGAATTTTTTTAACATGGAAAAACTGGTCACCTTGATGTAATGAAATACTTTTTTTAAAAAAGTTTTAGTTTAACTAATCTTAAAGATGGGCTAAGTTCTGTTCTAAAAGAAGCTGCTCTTTTGTTTAACAACATTAAAAACTATTGGCTGGGAGAGTTTAATAGAGCTTGTCAACTCAAACATAGTAGTGGTCGACCGCTAAACACCAGGCGAAAAATGCTTAAGAAAATTTATAAAATGTTACTGGGCGATTGTCGGCCGGAAGTTTATAAACTAACTGAAATGACAGACATTCCAAACATACATCCAAACATAGAATTTTAATTAAAGTTAATGGATTAAATGCGTTCTCTAAACGCTCAAAAATTAAAAAAAAAATTAAATAAAGACGCTCTTTTTGCTGTTAAATTTTTTTTGTTTTTGTGATTTCTGGCTTATTTTTCATTGTAAAAACAAACAAAAAACATGTTCTCAAAACATGTTTTCAAAAAAATAAAATCACACTGAAAAACAGAAAAGCAAAGTGATTTTAAAACCACATTAGATTTGAAATCAAGTCATTTTCAGAAGAGACCTGAAAAACAATTAGTTAACGGTATTTTTAATAAGTTAAATCAATGATTTTCATTTTATGTAAATCTTGTGCTGCACAAGCATACTTGAAATGGCTTACAAGCACTTTTTATTATAAAATATTACACATGTTTGTATTGATGAGTGTCTTATAAAAATTAAGAAAAAAAAGGTTTCTTTGCTGAGAAAACAACACTAGAGAACTCAATATTTAATGCACAGGTGCTGGGAAAACATTAAAATAAATTAAAAATATTTTGTTAAGCAAACTGGAAAAAGTAAAGTGAAGAAACCTTATTTAAAAAAATTATAATAATAAAAGATTTTTTTTGTTTACTTTTTTAAAAACAAGTGTAACTCAAAACCATTCAGGTATGCAAATACAACCCAGCCGTGAATTAAAAGGAAAGATTATGGGGCTTTTAAAATATAATTAAATTTGTTAATAGAAAACCACAATTTTAAGTATTTAAATGAGGGAGCATTACAACGTGTTGTTTTGGTAAATGAATTGCAATTTTGTGTAGGAAAAATAGCTCATTAACAGAGCGGAGAGTATGATGTGCATTATTACAAGAAGCACACAACACTAAGAGCTGTTTTACAGGAATACTATTCTATATAGGAAGTGCAATTTTTTAAGGGCAGCCTTTAAGGTATAACAAATTAAATAATTTAGTTGTTCACTGTGTTCAATATTAACCATTTTGATTCAACACGTGCTTTTTATTCTTTTTATTTTTAGTTTCAATCCTATTTTTTTTTTAATTCTCACTATTCATTAAAACCGGATTTAATAAACAGTAGATAGTAAGCATTATCATTCATTCTGCTGAATCGCTCAGATTTCTTATTTCCTTTTAAAGAATTAGGTCATGTTTTTCGTTTATCATTTCTTTCGCACACTGTACGTTTCGTTTATTTGAGATTTTATGCACCGTAACTACAACTACGAGTAATTAGTGATTTCAACCAAATGTTACTTTAAATTAACAAGAAATTTTTATAATGAGTACAATTTGGCGATTATGTTTGTGTTGTAGCAAAACTTTAGATCTAAAACATAATTTATCTTTTCTAATCCAATTTTGGATGTTTTAGTCTAGTGCAAAACGAACGTAGGAGTCAGCAAACGATTACTAAAAAAATTTAAAAAAAAAATAAAAAAATAAGCATCCGCATTGTTTAATGTACTGAATCATTTATTCGAACCTATTGAACAGAACTCTCCCGGAAAAATGATGCAATGGAGTGCAAGTGTCGCGTCTGATATGATCTCTAAAAAATGCCAATAAATCATACTTTTTTCCATATTCCAACACTAAATATATCGCTGTCCAACCAACAACAATGACATACAAAATCCATTTAATACCGCCCATTGCAGCCCGTTAGGAGTTTTCTAAAAGTACTTAGCAGCTTGAATATTCAGTAAATCAGTTAAGCTGTTTACCAATTACTTCTTTGATGCACACATTCGCATACTCGTACGTATGAGTGTTCCTTAAGCAATCCAAAGAAATTATTACACATACGTAACGTATGCAGAGTCAATAAATTTGCGAAATACTAAAGAACTGAGCAAAACATTTTAAAAGTCATATATCACTACAAATACATGTAAAATTTTATAATAAGCTATGCTTGTGCAGGAGTCTAATACACACCACATTATTATGGTGTGGGCAATCTCATGTTTCAGACATGAGTAGTGTGAGTGATTTAATCTCCTGCGCACATAAAGGTAAATTAATCAAAATGTATAAACTGAGCCGCGTTCTGTGACATGATCACAGTTGGCTTTACCAAAAAATTATTAATTTCATTACTAACTAATTTTTTTTTTTTTAAGTGGACTTATACCACTTGCAAATATAACAGCTCACACACTAGCTTATATGTAATTATTTTAATTACTATTAAAATAATCATTTTAACAGCTTTTCAAGGCATTCAAACTTACATACACACCCACACAAACACACAGTCTTTTGAACATGAGTACAATTGGAAAACAATTCACTTAACTTTTAAGAAGAAAAATTATCCTCTCATCATTAAAAAAATAATAACAACAACGTCAGACACTACAGTTACTTAAAATCTGAAAAAACCCAGGGTCAGCAAATAATGACTGTGTTTTATAAATTTTAATTAAAGAATTTTTAGGGACTGTTTAGCTGAATGCGAATGAAAGTTTCTTTCGTATAATTCTATTAGAAACAAAAACAATATACGAAAAATTTTCTTTAACCCTGCATAACCTATTCTCATTTACACCAATTTTGACTAACATGCACTTCAATTTGTATCTAAGAAACCAGGTACTTCAAAAATTACTTAAAATCAAGATCCTATAGGTTTCAATATTTATAAACTAAATTAACTTCTAGTATAATTAAAAAATCAATAAGAGATAACGAGATATAAAAGTTAACATAAAAGAAGGATGGCAGTCGAAACGACTAACATTAGTTATGCAGGGTTAAATAAGAAGAAAAATAAATAAATATAACTGCACACGATAGCACAACGTGAGCTTAAGCAAGACATTAAAATGAAAAGAAATTTGTTTTCTTTAAGCAAAAATTTACAAAAACTCTTAAATTTTCAGGCAATTTCTAAGCACAGAAATAATAAATAGCAATTTCTTTTGCAAAAGAAAATTACGATCCCTGTGTAAAACTTAAAACAGCTTGCTAAGAGCCTCGGCTCATGTGTATTACGAGTACGTGAAGGAGAATAGAAGGAAATAACAAGAGGCAAAAACACTATAATTGTTATCACACAAAAGTCCATTAATGTCATTGTTTAAATGAGAGCAGCAGTCAATAATGCACGAATTGTTGTTTAAACATGACAATAATAATAACAACAATAAAAGAGACAATAAGAACCTTTACTAAACAATGAAAAACATTCTCAAAATATTGGCAGCAGCTAAGAAAGGTGAAAAAATAAGAATTTATTAACGTGTGTGCGTATGTCTGTAAAATTCAATTATGTTTGCACAATAGCGATAATTGGTAAGTGGCAAAACTGTTTTCATTTAGAGATAAAATTAAAAGTGAAAAAAATTTTTTATCTTGAACAAATTTGTACGTGTGTTCTTTTTAATACGAGTTAGGGAAAACAGAGAAAATAAAAACTAAAGAAAAGTTTCCTTGTTTAAAAAATTATGAATTAATCTAGCAGTGAACACGAATAAGCTGCTCTATGATAAATTGCTTTTGCAATTTCACTGAGAAGATTTTTTTTTGAAGATTGATTTTTAATATTGAAAACTATATATTCTATTTTTATTCTTCTCTTCTCTTCTCATTGAGAGAATTCTTATTAATATTTTGTTAAATTTAAGAAATTTTTTTTAAATTTTTGTAAAAGGGAAAAAATTAAAAATTATCAAATAAAAACTAAATAAAAGTTTGTCATACATAAGCACAAGCAGATTTTCTATGTTGCCATATTCTTTTTCTGTTTGTTTCTGCGGTATAATAAATGTTTGCTTTTTAAAGGATTTTGCTGCATATAATCTTTATATTCTAAAGATCTTCATATACTTTTTAATAGAACAAGTTAAAAGATTTATTTAAATTACATTTTTTTTTAATTTTTATGCTTTAGATTGAAGAAAGCTACACCCATTTTTCGCCCAATTTTCAATAGAACAAGTAAAAAATTTTTTTTTTTTTAAATTATATTTTTCAAAGAATTTTTGCCTTAGAATTTATAAAATATTTAATTTAATTGCTTCATTTTTCTCTGTGTACTTAAAATCAGGCAATTGAAAAGGTAACAGTTACTGTTCATTTAAAAAAAAAAATTTGTATAATTTCCTTAATTTATCTGCTTTTGTACTTTTTATTTGCTTGATTTAGGCAATTAACTAATTGAAATTATTTTTTCTTCTTGTATTTATTTCAGAGCGAAAATAAACACAAATAAAACACAATATTTTTTTATTTTTATTTTATGTCTCTGCTAAAGACTTGATAACGAACACTTAAAACATTTCAATAAATATTTAAACAACAAATCCTTAAAGGTTTTTGTTTTATATATACAAGAAGGCAAGGAATTGGTATTGAATGAAAACGAGCACTTAAACCTATAAAAATCTATATGAAATTTAAACACACAACTTGAATTTCTTTCCTTTATTTTGCTTTTCTTTTTCGTCATTTTTATTTTTTTATTATTTTGCTAACTACACTTTTAAACAATTAATATTGTTGTCTAAAGCAAAATTTAACACAAAAACCCTCTACCACACACACATTCTCGCACATACAACAACAAACGCTGACACACTTTTATACTTTCTTAATGGGAAAACAGTAAGAACTGAAAGCATAACAATAAGATTTTCATACAAATGATGGATGAAGGGAGGATTGAACGAAAAGTTCCAGCCATTCTTATATAGAGATAAGCCAGCTCTTTCCAATAGCGACAGCTTCTAATTTATTAACTATAAATTTTCAATTTCACTCTTGGGTCTAATTAAAACTAAAAGAAAAATTGTATTTAAGTTAAACTTCAGCTCAAATAGAAGATGCTCATTGTATGTATGAGTTTAATTTTTTTTTTTTTCAAACGAAAAATCAAAGAACTTTTTTATGAAAAATACTCAAAAATATTAAAAAACAAAAAATTATGTACAGTTTTTATAACACAAGCAATCACCTAGCCTGGAAATTTTAAACGAAAAGTATATCAACATATTGAGTATTTTCCATTCAATTATTTTGCTGATCGCACATTAATGTTTTCCATATAATTTTTTAAAACAATTCGATTACTTATTTTATTTTATTGTTTATATTTTTGAGTGAAACTTCAACTACTCAAATACAAAATGCGAGTAGTTTTTATAGGGAAAATTAAGAAAAGTTTTGAAAGAGAAAACGTATCACCAACTTAATTTATTTAATCATCAGAGCTGTTGGGTAGTAAAAGTAATTTTCTTTTTGTAAATTTTGTGCGGCTGAAATTGTTTTGTTTAGTGCTTAACACATTATTTGAGCATAGAACAACAACTACATAAGAACCATATGCCAGCATCTATATGGGTGGTAAATATTGTTCATCAGTGTTCGTGTGTGCTTGAAAGCATCCATCAAGATTTCATTCTTTATGCAAAAATAGAGATACAATAAATTTAAAATGTCTCTGTGGACTGTAGTGCGGCATCAGCCTTGAATTGTCATTAAGAGAATAGACGTGTAAGCAAAAGGAAATGAATACAAGAACAGAAATTGCATGCAACAGGGTGGCATTAACAAAAATTTTAAATTGTGATAAAAAAAAATTAACAAAAATAAAATGTCGTTAAAATTATTTTATGTCTTTTTCTCTCTTTAGATGTTTAAAGTATAAATAATTTGTTAAATAAATATTTTTAAAACAAAGAAAATATTATCTCTGGCATAACTTTATAAAAATACATACAAGTGGCTTAAGTCGAGTAAAACCTTAAACACGTAGTTGTGTGGATTGGACTCAGATAGAGGAAACGCTTTAATATGCTATTACGCAGCACATCGGCCAAGCAAGCACTGGCACTGGCAGATAAAAAGTATAAGCTCAGACTCCTAACGAAATTATTTATGGCACTGTGTAAAAAAGTAAATTCAAGTTCTATCAGTTTTAGTTTTGTAAAAAAGTAAAAGACTTGGAACACGAACTTAAAGTTTGGCAGCTATTAAAAGACCGCAGATATAAACTTCAGCAAAAGACTTGGAAACTTACAGTTTCCCAGCTTTCAAAAGACTGAAGTAACAAGCTTTTTAACTTTGCTCAGAAGTAAAAAAAATTTGGAACAGGCATCTCCAGTTTTCCAGTAATCAAAAAACACTTGCAAATGCTTATGGAAAAAAAGCAATAGATTTTTAGTTTTTGTCAGAGCTAAATTGCATAAATTTGCTCACTATTATCTGATCGCGCAATTTTCTTTTTCTTTTTTTCTATAAAATTTTATGTGTGTGAAGATAAATACGTCTAGTTAAATACGTTGTTGTTTAAATATCGCATGCGATAAAAAAAATTTCCCTACATATTCTTCCCATATGTACTGAATTTAAAGGGGTTTATTGAGAGATGAAGCCAAACCTTTCTATTTCAAAGAATGGGACCTTATGGCAAACAACCACAATCGATAGGGCTATCATCTTGGGAATACAGTTTTCCCAATTGTATTTGTGAAATTTTTTAGAAAACGTTGAAAATTTCACTTAGTACAAAAATAGCGTATATGTGGTTTCTGAGGGATGAAAGCTACTGTGGCCAAGCCTTTCTATCTCAAGGAATAGGACCTAATAGTACAAATACCAGTTTAAAGGGGAGGCTGTCTAGATTTGTAATCTATTGCGCAAATACTCAGAAATTACTTTTATTATTTTAAATTTTTTTTTTAAATTTTCATTTACCTCAGCGCTGTTGCTGCGAGGGAATTTGGCAATTTCCGTTTCACATCAGAAAATAAAAACTGCGAAATGTTAAAACACTTCCAGAAACCTTAGAACTAAAGGTTAAATTCTTTTACTAGTTTTCATGTTAAAAATCGGGAATGGTACATCGGAAAAATGGGGAATCGTAAAAATCCCTCAGAGCAAGAATACTGGAGTATATGGAAATTTCAAAAAAAAAAAGTTTAAAAATAATCCAAAGTAACTTCTGAGTATTTGGGTGGCAGATTAGAAATCTAGACGACTTTTCTTTAAAATAATATGTGTCCCATCTCGTAATTTTCTCTTGTTCGTCCGAAAATTACTTTGGATTATTTTGAACCGATTATGGTTCACAATACAGAAATGTTGTGTTGTGTCGATTACAATAACATGTATGGACAGCGTTGCCACATATCTCTACTTTCGTTAGAGATGACGACACTTGTAATCAAAATAATCATAATAAAATCTTAATATTAAACTGAGTTAGACAAATTATGTGTTTTACTTACTATTTTTGTTTAGAATGAATTGTAAATTATTGCATAAACACTTACCTGAAAAGAAAAAAATACAAAAAAGTTATGAGTAAAAGAGTAGGAAAACCATTAATTGAATATGCGATTATGATTTACAACATCTAGTTGTTGTGAACTCTACTTTAGTTTTAATATTGATATTACAATCTATTTATGTTATTAGTGATTACTAAAGGGCTGCACAAGCATACTTGCAATGGTTTACAAGCACTTTTTATTAAAAAATATTACACATGTTTGTAATAATGTGTAACTTTCAAGCAGCCCTTTAATGAATACAACTCTGTGTACGAGCAGTTGAGAAACACATACAAAAACTAAAAACTCATCAATAGTAGTAGTTTCAATTACAATCCAACTGAATTGGTTTGTGAACCATAATTGGGGCATTAGTTTATTTATGCTTAAAAATACACATTTTTGTGAATTTTAAAGAAATCAAACAAAAACGAAACACTTTGCAATTTAAATATTTTGTTAAAGTGAAGTAAAATAAAAATAAAACATGGATATTAACGATAATGAGAGTACTTATGTGAAACTTAGTGCTTACATTGTATGTGGCAGTTCTATATACAATCTAAGCATAAAGTTTCAAAAATTAACAATTTAATATGTTGCTTCGTTTTTTTTTTTTTTTTTAATTTTAGTTCCGCATAAATAAGGATGGCTCTACTGGTGTAGATATTTTAAAACATCAACCTGGAGTTTGATGTTATTTTGCTGTTAGAAGCTATAAAGAAGTAGCGGCCGGCAGTGATATGATGCAGTTTCTCGCAATTCACAACACACAACTATAATAAGAAAAACAAAATTGAAAATTATTTTAAACATATTTTTTTACAAAATTTTCTTATTATCTTCTAAACAGCAGGAGTAGTAAAAAATGTATTAGAATATAATTTAAAGACTTTTTTTATTCCCGACTGTTATGTATTTTTGTTATTTTAATCGAAGATGTAACTCTCGATTTATTGCAAATTATATGACGCAACCTACTTGTTTTCTTGAGAGCTATACGTAGCACAAAAATTTTTATTAATGGAAAATAATGTGATGTTTTTATTATACAAGCGATCAGCTCTTCTATAAAATTTCCAGACCAGTTGATGGCTTGTGTTATAAAAACAACACATAAAGCTTACTACCGTATGTACTCAAATTGACTATCGAACCACACAAAAAATATGCATTTTGTTGGCCTGCGTTATTTTTATGAAAATATAGTCATTAATTAACTTACGCTTAAGGCCTCTTAATCAAAAATAAATTGTTTTTTATTTTGCAATACTTCATTTTTTAAGAAATATTGAAAAATAAAAAAATTATTTTTTTTTTTATTTATTTTATACGTAAATAATGTAATAATTACAGCAAAATATTTTTTTTATATAAATTCTCTGTGTATTTCTTAATTAAATACAAAACATAAAAAGCCATTCTGCTAAAAAAAAATGTTTCCTCTTCAATTGAGGCTTAGACTTATACTAACACACCCATACACACAGTCTAATCACATTAAAAACAACTTAGCTGGCACATCATTACGTATGATTAATATTTACATGAGCAAATGTTTGTGGACATTAAGTATACGGCCACATGCACCTATAAAATTATAATGCAACCACAACGATACGACTGTTTGTATCTACAGGGTGGGCCAAAAGAAACCAAGGGGTGTAAAAGTTTGTTTATTAATTTTTTTTTATTTTTTCTTTCAGATTATATAGACAACACTTAAAAATTTATAATGGAGAGGTTCACAACTGAACAGAGAACCAGAACAATAGAATTTTATTAGAAATCAACTTTATTGAAAATTTGATTATGAGTGATGAAGCTCATTTTCATTTGAATGGCTTTGTTAACAAGCAGAACTGTAGGTTCTGGGGTTCTCAAAATCCAAGAGCCATTCATCAACGTCAATTGCACCCCATCAGGTGTACAGTATGGTGTGGGATCACATCTGAAAATGTTATTATGCCCTACTTCTTCGAGAATGAAGATGGAAGTGCTGTAACCGTAAATGGAGAGCGGTATCGTTCTATGATAGAAAATTTTTTACGTCCTGCTCTTGAAAACAGACCTGGTATGTGGTTTCAGCAGGACGGAGCCAGTGCCCATACTGCCCGAGACACAATAGCACTGTTAAGTAAAATTTTTGGAGAGCGAATAATTTCTCGAAATTCGGAAATTATTTGGCCAGCGCCATCGCCAGATTTGACAGCACCCGACTATTTTCTTTGGGGTTTTTTGAAGGAGCGAGTGTATGTGAACAAGCTAGAGACAATCCTTGAACTCAAGGCAAACATTGTTGCAGAAATTCGAACGCTACAGCCACAAGTTTTGAAAGATGTTATGGAAAATGCTCTAAAAAGAGCCCATCAGTGCGAAGCTGAAAACGGTGGTCATTTACGAGACATCATTTTTCATACTTAGTGTAAAAAAATTTCCATTTTGTATATTATATAATCTGAAAGAAAAAATAAAAAAAAGTTAATAAACAAAAAAGTTATTAAACTTTTACACCCCTTGGTTTCTTTTGGCCCACCCTGTACTAGGTGATTTTTTAAGACCTTTGGGATTTGATAAAAAGAAAACACATAAAATTTAGAGAAATTTATGAAATCTTTATTGAGTGGATAGAAAGATCTATATAATTCAATGTTTTGTTTAGATAATTTCAAGTAAATATTGACAGCGGCTACGCTCACGAATAAATTCTTAAATTTTGGCATATGTAGACGTGAGTCTTAACATAGCTCCATAAAAAATAGTATAAAGGCGTTAAATCGCACGACAAATGATCAGCCCCAAACTGGAAATAAACCGAACTCACTTCTCAATTAAGCCATTGTTTTTTGTGCTGTGTGTCATGTGGACACATCTTGCTGAAACCACATGTCAGCCCAGTCCAGCTTGGCAAAAAAATTGTAATCATCACATGGTCGTGCTCACTATTTAGAGTAACATTCCTGCCTTTGTCGTCTTTGAAAAATAGTGGATTTTTCGGGATGCATTGATAATTCTTGCTATGCTTCTGGCTGCTCTTGACAGCAAGTACGGCAATTTTGTTTGTTCACGTATCCATTCAACCAAAAATGAGCTTCAGCGCTGAACACAATTTTCCGATAAAAAAGTGGATCTTTATCCCATTCACTAAAAGGTAGCCGTTCTGGTAAGTCATGTGGTTTAATTTCTTGCATCAGCTGTATTTTAAAGGGTTTTACACATAAATTATTTAGCAAATAACTGCGAACAGCGCCGAATCAATAATTCACGGTCATCAACAACAATGGCGGATACGGCTACGATATTTTCCTCCGCACTCAACGTATACATGTGGATGGATTAACGTCCTTATTCCGAATAGCCGCGTCTGAAGGTCGCCCAAACTGACCATAAAATGGAAGAAGTACACGATGCACTTTCTTAACAGAACATGAATTTTGAAAATAAAATTCAATAATCTGCAAGCGTTGTTCGCTTGTTAGTCGATTCATGGTTAAATTATAGGCAAAACTGAACATGTTTAACGGTAATGTTATAACTACAATCACGAAAATTACAATGCTGGGTTATTGACTTATAACTAAACGCGACTATTTACGTGCATCACTTAAGAAAAAGAAATATCATTGCTCTGGAAGCATCGTGCAAATGTATATCTATATTGATTTTTAATAATTTTTGATTATTAATTTAAAGGAAAAAGCTGAGCTGCCAGAAATAGGATTGCCAAAAAGAAAGTTACTAAAAAATCACCCTTTATTACAAAGTTATCAATTAGATTAGGGATAAACAAAAATACGACCTCGTTGCATAACATTATTTGGAAAAAGTCAATTTTATGTACAGATGATACAGAATATGTTGCAGAAACATTAATTGAAATCAAAACAGGTAATTTTACTACATATTCATGCTTATCCTGGTTAGCAACTACGTGGCGAAAGTTTGGCGTATTTAAAAAATAGCATCGTGGCTGGGAACGGTAGAACGGTATCGTCTTTGGCCTTTCAAAAACGATGAAAACTGTCGTTAAAAATATTGCTCACGACACTCATACCAAAAGTGATAAAAAAAAAACTGAAATGAATGAAAATGTTTTTAAAAGACTCTTTATTAAGTTGAGAAAGACACACCATAAGATTTTAAACGTTAATTTTCTTAAAAAAATTTTTACAAAATTTACATATCACATATTTTTTTGCTCATATTTTCCGTTCATTCAGGGATACTTCGATAGGAGAAAAAAACACACACCCATATCAGAATTTAACAAACTAAATGTACAAACAATAATCTAATAGGCTATTCAGACATACACGTTAATTGAGCAATTAAGCATTTTACGCAATTATCGCCTTTATTGAGCTCAATTTACCATACAAATTTCAATTAAATAATTGCGCAATTAAAATTTTATTGCACGTTAATGAAGTCAAAATCAAAATGCAACTCTTTGTTGTGCCCTTAAATATCAACTCAAAAGTGAGAAAAGTTGATATTTTCAGTATTAGAAAAAGAAAACGTAAATAAATTTAAAAAAAGAGTCATAAAAAGGAAATGGCAGCCGAAGTTACCGGTAAATAAATTTCATAAAATTGTTATTGAAAATAATTTTTAAATAACTAATTTCTTTTAATCAATAGTTTGTATTCAAAACATTTTTTTTTTAAATTTGACTTTCTTTTCATTTTTTATTTTATAAATACTCAAACAAAAAAATGTCACAATAATTTCTGTTAACAAATGCTTAATTGCGTAAACTTAATTGTCACACAATTTAAAACTTAATTGACTTCATTAACTTTTACGTCTGAACAGGCTATAACATTTTTTTGTTTATTTTTTGACATTTTTTTGACTGCATCATAATTATTTAATAATTTTTTACATTTAATTCAAACTTTTGCAAAATACCATTCAATTTTAAATTCGACTACAAATACGCCTGTAGTCTAAGTACACCTACGATAAAGGTGATTTAATAGATTTGGTGCTAAATACAAATATATAGTTCAGACCAGGTATTATTCAGCATGTTCTCAGTAAAAATATATCACAAAAATACTAATTTTTGTCATTTCACGAAAGCTGCTTTGATTTTTAGTGGAATACTTTTTAATTTCGTGTACAATCTTTGAGAAATTATGAAAAAAATTGAATTTTTATTTAAAAACGTTTGTTTATTCCTTTTTGTTACCTTTTAACAATTTTGCTATGACTTTTTAAAGTTAATTATGCAAAGAAAACGTATTTTATTATGAGTTAAAACACAACATTTCAGTTAACAAATTTTCTAAAAACAAACAATTTTTAATAACTTTAAAAAGCGAAAACTTAGTCAACGACACTTTCTCACAGTAAACACAATTTTTTTTTTTTATAAAAAAAAAAAAAAAAGAAAAAAATGAGGAATTGAAAAAAGAAAACTTGACAAAAACAAATTTTACACTTTAATTTTATATCATGTGTTGGTGTTGCTTTTTATGTATTTCTTGTTCTGTTTGCTAAAG
Source organism: Thelaira solivaga (assembly GCA_947397855.1). Lineage (NCBI taxonomy): Eukaryota > Metazoa > Arthropoda > Insecta > Diptera > Tachinidae > Thelaira > Thelaira solivaga. The sequence continues at coordinate 22,302,686 of OX377610.1, forward strand.
ATAACTTTAAGTACACACACACACATTTGTCACATGCGAGTAAAAGTAAAACATTTATAACAAATAGCGTATAAGAAACAGGAGTTACAAGGATGCCAGTTATAGATTTTTACAAAATTTATAAAAAATCTATTTTACTAAAAACTTCATATATGTATCTAATTGTGCTAAAGAAGAACAATATTTTCCTACACACTGAAAGAGGTTTTTCATTAATCCAATGAATTAATGACTAATAAAATTGTTCATAAAACAACTAGTGTAAACATTGTCATTGCTTGAAAAATAATGAATTATTCTTTCAGTGCATGAACTGATTTGTTGGTGAAAAGATTTATGGAAACTTATGCTGGCGAAATAAGACATTCCAACTTAGAATGTGTTTTTCTGTTTCGTTATCTTGTATATTAACGGTTTTAAAACTATGGGTCTAATTAATTTGTGTTTTACCTACATATTTAAAAAAATACTTAAAAAAATCTCTTTAATATATTACTTTTTTTAAGTCCTTGTAAATTCCTTTAATATTGACTTTCTTTTATGTGCTTTATTTTGACAACTAAGGAAAAACAAAAACAAAAGGCGTTGTGCAATAATTTTTCTTTTCGAAAACGGAATTTGCTAAAATTCTTCAGAACAAAAGCACTGGAATATATGGAAATTTAAAAAAATAAATTTTAAATAGTCCAAAGTAACTTCTGAGCAGTTGGGTGGTAGATTACAAATCAAGACGACCTCCCTTATAAAATAATATATGTTCCATTTCGCAACCTTTTATGGTTCGTCCGGAAGTTACTTTGGATTATTTTGAATTTTTTTGAAATTTGCGTATACTCCAGTCCTGTTGCTTTGAGGGATTTTAGCAACTTACGGACGAACTATAGAAGATTACGGGAAAGGACACATATCATTGTAAAAAAGAGGTCATCTAGATTTGTAATCTACCACTCAAATACTCAGAAGTTACTTTGGACTATTTTAAAAAAATTTTTTGAAATTTCCATATACCCCAGTGCTGTTGCTCTGGGGGATTACTATGAAATATTTCATTAAATGAATGAATATGTCATCAGAACAATGAACCAAATGCGGGCAGTGCAAAAAGTCACTTTGCGACACGGGTTTATTACTGATTGTAACGATTTAAGCCCTGATTTTTCAATGAACAATGATTTTATTAACAAAAATCGTGCAAAACTTAACCTTATAATTTTTTGACACTAAAATCTGGCAACTACCTGCATTTACGAATGTACTAACAACAACAAAATGCCAACAATAACATAAATAACAAAAACAAAATGTTTTGATGTAACAAAATATATGTGTCTGTACGTGTTAGAAAATAATCATGTTCTGCACACTCATGCATACGTACTCGTGCTCTGAACAGCTAAATATTGTATATTTTATTTTGCTCTGACTTTAATTCCCTTGTAAATAACCAATGCATGTGTAGGTATGAATTTTATATAAAATGAAAAAATGTTTACAGACCATAACTTATGGTTACTTTACGTTACGTGCTTAAAAAACATAAGTTTGCGTTAAAAGAAAATAAAAGAACAAACACAGAAAAAAAAGAGAAATAACGAAACAAAACAACGTCATTGTTATTTCTCTTTCGAAGAAAGTGTGTTTGCATTGAATGCATTTCAACTATTCAAAATTTCTATTGTATCTTTTATACCCAGCAGGCTTTTTGTGAGTGTGAGAGTATATGTGTATATGAGTGTGTGTATGTTAGTTTGATGTGTATCAAAACTTGGTCCTTTTAAAACTTTTAATTTGAAAAGAGACAGAAAAAAATTGTAGCAGCGAGAGAAAAAATCATGACAATTTACGTTGCATTTTTAAACAAAACAAAAGTGACGAATTTTTGGGTTTTAAGGAAATAAAAAAAAATGTGTTAAGCGACTTAGAGAATCTCCTCTGCAGCCTTTAAACACAGTACACCAGCTATAGTTTACTGATAAAGTCAAAAACTTAATTCAATAAGAACTCAGTTAACTTCCTGGGAGTTACGAGTAACAAGGTCTTTTTTTTAGTATTTATTAAATTTTCTCATTTTAAATTATAAATTAATTACAAATTGTGGGTAAAATCTTCTTTTAAATACAACAATATTAATTTTGTTCCTTATCTCGATTGGTATTTCATTATAAACTTGTAATCTTTTGTAGAATAAAGATGTTTATAGTCCTGCCTTGAAAAAGTAGTGTTCACACAAAATCTGGCCGCTTTATCAAAGCTTTTTAGAAAAAACTAATAGCAACACCTAAATTTAAAAAAAAAAAAACCTAAAAATATTTACCGTTATTTAAAAAAAATTATCAATAACAGTCTATTTGTAAGCTTAGTAAGCCATGGAAAATGAAAATAGAAAAAATATTCTGCACAAATGTTTTGAAAATCCGATATGGTCAGATGCAATACTTGAACAAAAACTGCACATTCCAAAAAAGAGAGGTTTTGAAAGGATATAAGCAAACCTTAAGTACAGATTGCAAGCAAAAAGAAAAGAAAAAAGTTGCTCAAAGTAGCCCACAGCTTACAAAATGCACAATACGCTGAATACAGCAAAATCAGGGCCTCTCTAACAATGATCATGCAAAAAATACAACACCAGTGTACCGCAAGAAGAAAAATTTATGCTGGCTACAGAAGCTATCGTCCAATCAAATAGCCAAATAGAAATGAAAAGCAGACTCTTATTGCAATTAAACGGCCAAGCATTCTTTACGATAAAGGGTTGTCAAAATTCAACAGCGGTCTCATTATGGAGAATGAAACGTATGTAAATATGGACTTAAAATAACTGCCAGGTCAAAAATTTTTTGTTGCAGCGAAGCACTACTGTAAAAAAAAAAGTAAGGATTTACGTTTTTGCAAATTTAACTCAACGAATTTAACTTCACTCACTTAGTTTTTTAAGAGTTTATGCGACCAGTTTTGTGTGAACAGTACTTTAAGCCTGAGAGTCACAAATACTCTACACTTACGCTTACTACATCAACTAACTCTAACTTCGAATTGTAGAAACATCATTTCAACTTTCTTTTTTGAAAGAAAATCTTTATTTTTAGATTTTAGACCATAAAGCAAAAAAGAAAACTTTGTGATTTTGAAACGATTTTAAGTATTTGAAATTTTTAAATGTTTAACACGTCTTGCAATATTTTTACCTTTAACATTTTGTCTTGGATTTTGCATTTCCTTTTTTCGCTTTTTTTTATTTCATTTTAGAAAACATGCATTCAATTCTGTTACAAATGTGCCCGTGTACGAGCACAATCATGTTGTAACTCCTTTTTCACATGTGCCTGTCTCCTCACATACTTAAGACTACGTTTGCATTTATGTTTACTTGTGTGTGAATACAAATTAAATACATTATACTACCATTATTACGTGTTATTCTTTTTTCTTGTTACGTTTTCTTTGTGTAGTAAATAGATTGCATTTCCGCTTCTGGTTTCTATTATTTACATTTTGAAAGGCTCTTAGAACATTTACCGATAAAATAATGCCAGCATTAGGCTGACTATTCTCAAAGAAAGATGTCTGTTTTTAAAGTGAAACTCAATTAAGTGAAAACTTAAAATAAAAATAATTTCATTCAACCATTTCAATATATCCTGCAATTCAATAGCAGGCAAAGACTTATTTTCAAACTGTTTTAATAAAAAAAATTTTCCGTTTTGAACTGTTTGGAAAATGTGTAGAAAATTTTGTTACCCACTGTTTGTTTTACTGCTGATGGCTTTTGGCACATAAAAATGATTATTTCTTTTTTAAAAAAAAACATATTTCTTTACAAGTAATCCTGCATAAATGCTGGCTAGAAAATGAATGATGGCCCGTTTTAAAGCAAGTTTGATAAGTTCGTACTTTTAAGGAATAAGGGAATATTTATTATTTTTGTAAGACAACACGGAAGTTCTCATTCTCAAGATTTAGGCAATAATAGAATCCTCAACTTTTATACAGTGAAACAAGACGAGCGGAAATTTATTGGGTCAAGGGTTAGGAAAATTTAAGCCTTTTAGTGTTAATAAGTTATCATAGGCTCTCAAAGTCATTGAAAACTAATAAGTTTATTTGCTTTTCATTTGAAGTTATCTAAGTTTTTGTAGCATTTTAATCTTAGATTTTATTTGAGAAGTTAATAGAGATGACTATAAAAGACTGCTCAATAGATACTATAATTCCCGTTGCGATTATGGACCATAATATGCAAACTCCTTCTAAATAGTCTGGATTTTTTTAAAGTACCTATTGAAAGTAATAAAAACCCTTATTGATGTTTACGACACACAGAAAACAACTTCGGTTGTGAGAACTAAATTTGTTTCCAATCAAAAATTCTATTGTGATAATCGAATTTTTCTATCTTGACAATAGAAATTCGGTGCTATAGCTCGAAATATTTTTAACAGAACTAAATTTTGGCCTGCATTATCGAATTATAATTGCTACAACTGAAAAATTAGATTATCACAAATGAATTTTTGATTGGAAACAAATTTAGTTCTAACAACCGAAGTGTTAGCAACACCCTGTGCTATTCCCTACAATCCACATACTTTATTATCTGTCAACCTGTATACTATTGTAATCTAGTTATATGAGTAAGTAAAGCTTAAATAAGATATTAATCTTTGTTTGAACGTCATATAGAAAAGTTCGTCTTTTGTCTCGTGTACTTAATTAACAATTCACTTCCAGGACACTCACACGAAGTGTTTTCTGTGTGTAGTTTAGCTGCCGTTCGGTGTTAATGGCCTCGTGAACATTTTAGCTAAAACTAGATTTTTATAAAGAACATGAACTTTTTCTTAAGGCAATATTTGGGAAACCTAATGCATTTCTTTACCTGCAGGATGTTAATTGTGAGTCCAGAAAGTCGCACTAGTTGAAGGGTTAGAAGGTTAAAAGTTTCCACAAAAATATATCTCATAATGTTTTACGCAAGTTTCGCATGGCTACCTAAGCTAATTCACAATTCAATAAAAAGAGAGAAACTTTAAGCCAAATTTTAACAAGGGCCAGATATAAATTTTCAAAATGTCGATACACGTGTAAATTTTTTGAACCCTTCCGCCATAACAGCTTGTCAGAACCTCGTTATATTTTTGTGTTGTATAGTTTTTATAAGCAAAAAAAAAAGCTCTTGAAAAATGTCTAGCTTTTTGTGATTATAACTAAGACCCCTTGACTTTTTTTCAAAACATCTTTTAGCTTGTTTATTTTATTAAAATTTCTGATAACAGTTTTTATTTTTTTGTATTCTATTTGTCTATGAAATTTTCTATTAACTCTATTCACTTGTACTCTTGCCTCTTATGCACACATAATCGTTGGAAGGTTTTTATTTAAAAATAATGTTTTGAAGAAAATAAAAAGCTTAAATATTTATTTTATTTTTAAGCATGTTTAAATTCTACAAATAATTGCTTTTGCACCTTTTTTTTTTTTTTTGTATTACGCCATCGTTATCAAAATCTTAAAATGTGTGTGTATGTGTGTGTTAGTGTACGTTTAATGTTAACGAACCTGAGTGCCATTATCTAGGATTTACATACATTTTCGTTTAGTTTGTAGAAAATGCAAAATATAAGGAAAATAAAAATAAAAATGAAGAAAGGGAAGCGGAAGAAACTCAAGTTAAATCATGTGCTGAAGTATTTAAATACTTGCACTTGTAGGTGGTGTCAAAAGATTAGACTTAATGCATTTCAAAGTGATGTAAAAAACATAATAGAAAAGAGTATGCTAAAAACTAGTTGCTATTAGCAGAAGAAAAAAAAATTGCGAAATGAGCGACTTTTTTTTTTGGAATTTTGGAATTTTTTACACAAACATTAAAGTTAAGTGATTTAAAAACACATTACTGATTAGAGGCATTGTGTAATGCTCAAGACTCATTTGTGCTATTAAATAGTGGGTAAAAAATTTTCTTTTTTAACTAGAATTTCAAGTTGTTTTCGAAACAAAAAGGAATTAAGAACAAAAAATTCAAAACAAAACTGCAGAAAATTTTTATCAATTATAGCAGAAGTACTATTTCTCTGACCAATGAATGTAACCATTTAAAACAACAAACATTGACGCAATGGTGTTAACATGTAGGGTTATTCCGTGTCTATATATTATTTTTATTATGTCATTACAGAGGACTATAATTTTAAAAGCCCTGAAAGATTTTTGGAATCTCTTACAACGATTTTTGTTCGCATCTCGATCAACATCGAATTTTGCAACAACTCAGGGTTCCCGTCGCTGCCGTTATTTCGGTTCGATTTATGTATTTTTTTGCCGCTCTAATTTATGTATTTTGTAACTAAACGGTCTCTGCAACCCAAGGTATTAAAAGATATCGCACAAGGCAGCAATAACACAAAAATAGGCAAGCGATCTGACGTACGTGATCCAGTAATCTAATTAGTAATAAAAGAAGAGAAAGAGAAAATACAAATTGAAGGGCATCTGTAAAGTGTAAAGCCACTGAGCAAGCATATGCTTTAATGAATTTTTTTACTTGTACTGAAATAAATTCGATATGCCCCATCGAATTATTGGGAGCACATAAATCTACACAGTATTAACGAATTTTAGAATTTATAGTGTTTTCAAACTGAAAGTTAAATACTGAATTTCACACTAAATGCACCAAGAGATGATTTTGCGTTCACACTGCAAATTTTTTTAATTAAGTATTTAACAATAAAAATTTGCCATAGAAATAAGTTTATTTGATGCGTTACTTTGTACAGCAGGCAGAACATGTGTGGACTTTGGTAAATACACTTACGAGACACATATTTTCTTGGTCTTTCGTTCAAAAACTTAATTTTTTTCAGCAAATGCCGTCGAAAGCATTTTCTTCAGAAAATATTTTTATTTTTTCATTTCATTCAATAACATAAGCAGCGGTTGTTACAATGACAGAACCTTTTAACTTGGCAGCACTGAACTTAACGGGCAAAAACAGTGTTGTATTTCATAAATATAACTTAAATTCAATTCCAAAATAGCATTTAAAGTGAACTTATTAAATTCAGTTTCCATGAGTTGGACTTAACGTTAAAAGCGCATTTATGATAAATCCGCTCAGCCTGAAAACAGCATTACAACTACAACACTAAATTATGTTAGCCGAGTTTTTGACTGGTATGTAGAATTAGAATTAGAATGAGGAGCGGGAACAAGTTACCTGGTCACTGCGGCCAAAATAGACTTATTGCGACACTACTCTCAAATTACAAATCATCCCAGAGTCTAGTATTCATTAAGAATTCAGAAACTTCTTTGGGTGATTTGTCCGTCATGTCTGACGGTTGTAGGTAATGTTGTCCTAAGTAAGGAAAACGGGTTAAAATTAGACCATTACAGTGACACATCTTCGTTACAGAACCTGCAGTGACTCGTTGTAACAGATTGCGTTCTCACAGCCACTTCAAGTTGCATTTACAGAATTGAAAAATTTTGTACGAAATATGTGCCAACTTTTCTAAGCAACCCTCGTATTTTGCTATTAAAAAGACACTTTTCTGTTTGAATTTTCTGCACAAACACACACAGACAGCACACACTTTCCTTATTGCTTTTAAAAGTTCTTGCGCATAAAAGAAAGAAGACATATTCGTAAATATGCCGCAACACACAAGACAGAAAAATCTTAAGTGGCAAATTTGCTCTATCGGCAAAGACTTACTTTTTTTAGAGCCGACATTTGCCTACTTTGTCTTTCTTCTTTTCATACAGAAATGCAGACACTCAAACAGAATCTTTTTTAGAAGATGCTCCATTATGCGGCATTTTAAAATTTAAATACATTTTTGCTTTAATCTCTGGTAAATGTAAATTCTGGTAATAGTAAATCAAGTGCAAAAATTATCTTAAAATGTTGCAACAAATTCAGTTTAAAATGTTACAGCTTTTTGGTTTTATTATGTTCTTTTTTTGTGGTTTTATTTGAGTTTTCTATTTGTTTATAAAATTTAGTTTTAAATTTGGCTTCAATTATTTTTTTTTTTTATTTGAATTTATGTATGTTATGGATTTACTTTCAGGGTTTACATTTTTAATTTTCAAAGGAAACCACAGCCAGCGAATTTAATTTCAATTTTAATTTATCTTTCTTTATTTATTTTTTTAATTAGTTGTTAAGTGCTGCACAAGCATACTTGAATTATAAAATTTTATAATAAAAAATGCTTGTAAGCCATTTCAATGGCACCACAGCCATTCTTTAAAATACCATTTTAAATAATATTTATTTAAACATGAGAATAATAATAATCTTGATGATGATGATGAAATTTATACTTAAATATCATTTTGAAGTTTTTCCTTTAAATAGAATTCAGTAAATTAATTTACACAAAATTTAATCAACCACAAAATTGTTTAAGTACATTGTTAAAATAATAAAATAAGTGCTAATAAATGACTTATTTTGAATATTTTGCAAATAACTTAATAAATAGCAACAACACATGAAACAAAAACAATATATAAATTGTGAGCAACTTTGCAGACACAGAAGGTTTTCTTTTCAAATCATATAATATTGAAGAAATTTAATTTAAAGTTTTAATTGTATAATTTCTTATAAGTTGTAAAAAAATACTTTTGTTTAAAAAGTTCTATAGAAAAGTACTAAAACTTTATTCTAAGTTTTGTTTTTTACAAAACACAATTTTTTTTATATAAAAAAAAAAGTGAACTTCTTCCCTAAGTATTTTGGAGCGTTTGTTTTTTAAACTGGCTCTGGTGTTTCAATAGAAAAGGTAACACCGTCTAACAGTCAATGAATGTCGTAATACAGATTTGCTAAATTTGATTTATGATTTTATGAAAGTAATGCAATGAACTTAAAATAAATATTCATTTCAATTCTTTTAAAAAAATAAAACACAAAAAAAGTAAATAAAAGGAGTACAAAAATTAATTATATCAATATAGTATCAAGCAAGAAATGATTCACTTAAACTATGGGGTGCACCCTAATTTTATTTATTGAAACCCTTTTTACGATATTCATATTTAAAAAAAATATTACGAAAATGTAATTTAACAAAATTTAATATTTATTTGTGCCTAATTCCAAATTATGTTGATGTGCAAAAAGCATTATTTTCCATGATATTCTCATGGACAATTAAAAAAAAAATTTTTTATTTAGAACTACAATAAGTACTAAGAGGCAAAGCATATCTATACAGGATTTTCATCACACGCTACTCTGAATCTTCAGTAGATTACTCTCAGGTCTTGTAAAATTCCTGTCCAAGCATTTGAATACTTATTTTATTATAAAAATCGACCAAATGAGAATTTAAGTAGTTTCAAAATGTTTAAACAAGAAAATAAAAAACTAACAAAGTAGGCATTGAACCAAATAAACAAAATTTTTCAACTAACCATTACAAAATTAAATTAAAATGTAATTTATTTAATTAATACTGTCGTCTCTGATTCATTTTGAAAATTGTTTTGTGACACAATTGTTTATCGATTTTAGATCATTTAAAAAGTGGGCGTAAAAATTATCTAATCTAAGTTGGGTTATGCTGAACTTTACAAAATAATAAAAATAAGCAAAATTGATCCAACCGTTCTCTGATTTCAGATAAACTTAAAAATCGGGTGAAAATAAACGTGGTGTATATAAAAAAAAAATTGCCAAATTGTAAAAGCCGTTCTGCAAATTTTAAATAAAATAAAAAAGTGGGCGTGGTCAATTTTTCTTTCTTCTAAAACTTAAGTTGCGTTATGCCGAACATATGAAAAAAATTAGCTTGCCGTTCTCCGATTTTAGATAAACTTAAAAATAATGGGTGTGGTCATAATAGTTATTCTACTATTCGGGTTGGAAACAAATACAACAAATCAAAAATTACGAAAACTTGTCCAGTCCTTTTCGAATTATAAGTGTTTGAACAAACACGACTTTGTTTCATAGAAGATTTTAAAGAAAATACAAAATGATAAGGTACTCGCATGAAATAAATTTTGCAAATGTATGTGTGGTTAGACATTTCTGCAGGCAAACTGTTTTTTTATCTAAAATATCTTTTTAATTATTTATCCATTTAAAGAAGAACCTTTAAAATTTTTAAACTTTGAACGCTTTTCAAAGCTCCTTTCATAGACAAAATAGCGTTTGTCTTTATTTTCTGCCATTTACATACCACATTTTTTTTGTTTTAAAATGTATTCTAAACAAAGATTATTCACAAATTAGGCAAAAAATGAACACAATCCAACACATTTCATTTCCGCTATTTTTGTTCCTTACCAAAACACTGTGTGTCACACGCTTTATTATCTCTAAATTGATTTACAAAGTTTGCAGTCAAATGTTTCCACACTTTAAACAGAAAATGACAAAATTACGTATTAAATTAAATCGCACGTAAAATGTAAAAATAATTGAAAATTTGAAAATTTACCATAAACAAGTGTGTGTAAGTGTGTGTAGATGTACGTTTAAAATACAAATGTGTTGATCATCACTCACTATATCTAAACAAAACAAACCCAAAAAAAAAACTCTGAATTTTAAATTTTCTTATGATTGTGGGATAAATTTATGTAAGAAAAAAAATGAAAATAAAAATAAAATTTGCAAACATTAACAACAGAGGACTGTAGTAGCAATTTGTTAAGAAAATGAAATTATATGACAGCAATAAATAAATGTTTATGTAAGTACGTACGTGAACGTGTGTACGTGTGCCTGAGTATGTCTGCATGTTCTTTTCATGTCTAAAAATTTACAGCAGCAACAACAAAGCAAAAAAAAAAAAAAAAATTTATTTAAATAATAAAAAAAATCTTACACATGCGTGCACATGTGTATAGTGCTGAAAGCCAACAACAACAAGTCTAAAAAAAATTTAAATGTTAAATAAAAATAAAATGCATATTTCTTACACACGTCAACAAGTTTTTATTTAAAGATGAGCAAAAGGGTAGAAATAAAAACAAAACTAAGAAAATAAAAATTTATTTAAATGAAATTTTATAAAAAAAAAAATATGTAAATTTCAGAGGCAAACAATAAAAAGATAATTGGCTTGCCCCTGACAATATGCCTGACAGCCAATTACTTCCCCACACATAAATTGAAAAGTTAAAATTTTCTACAATAAAACAGGAACGATTTCATTAATATTGTTTCATTAATTCAATGAAATGTTTCATTAATTAAATAAAGTGTCTCATTAACTAAATTAAATATTTCATTAACTAAATTCAATAAAGTATTTTATTAATTCATTTAATTTATATAATTTATAAAATATTTCATTAAATCAATGACAAAAATTTAATGAAATTATTTCATTAGATTTATGAAACGATTTTTCTTCAATAAATGAGAGGCAACCACATACACTGAAATAATTTTATTCAGTAATATAACTTTTCATAGGAGTAATGATATATTTCATTAATTCAATGAAATGAAAAAAATTCTTGGAATTAATGAAATGTTGTAATTGGTTGAAAAAATAAATTAATAACTCACTCTATACTGATGAGTTAATAACTTCATTTTGCGGCAGCAAGTGCATTTTCACCCCATAAGATTATTTACCTTTTCTGTATTTTAAGTTACAACTTAGTTAGGGCGTGCTTAACAGTAACTTGAAACAAAATCTGTTTATCTTAGCAGCCTCAAACTGTCAAAAGTACTCGTTTAGTCTCCCACAGCCCTCTCCCCCCTGCCCTTTTAGCAAGTCATGTTACAGGCAACTTGATGCCGTTGCCAAGTAGACAGATGTTTAACTACTTAAAAGTCAAAAGTAATTTTGTATTTGCCAAAACGTTATGTAAATACATTTCGCATGGTCAGTCATCTTCTGTGTATATGTGGGTGTCTACAAACTAACAAAAAAAATTTTGTCTGTCAGTTGTCAAAAAAAAACAACAAACAAACGAAAATGCATATTAAAAATGTGTAAGTGTTGACAACAAAAAAATAACAACATTTTCTTTAAATTTCTCATTTAAAAATACATAAAAAAAAGAAACTGATCTGAAACAACTTGCAATCGTAGAAAGCAGATGTTTCTTGGCAAAAAAAAAAAAAACAACTAAAAAACAAAACCTATTAGAATGAAGAGTTGTTTATTCCATAATAGAAAAAGAAAATATAAAACAAAACAAGTAGAGATGCTTGCATGAAAATTAGGGAGGATCAGTTATGAAAAAAGAATAATAAAATGAAGTGTTTCAGCGATTGTAACCATTTTAGAGGTTTGTTTGATTTGAAAACTTTTACCTTAAGTATTTTTTAATTACAAATTATAAACAGGGGGTATTGGCGATGCATATGCTCTACAGTAGTGTTAATCATCTTGTGTTATAAAACCTACTAAAAGACGATCAAAAATACAGTTAAGAAAGCTAGACTCCAAAAAAAAACTTGCTAAAATGTCATTACTGGTCAACAATAACAAAACAATAAAAAAAGCAATTGTTTTGCAGCCAACTTCTCCAACCGCTTAGCGCTGCCGTGGAGTTATTTCGATATGCTTCATACATTTTGTATAAAAACCGCTTGCCGCTCTAATTCAGATAAGGGATAAAAATATACCGAAGCACCCATTTTTAATGTATAAACTTTTTTTAGTTTGATTTTCGCTTTTTCACTTCATGAATTTTTTTTCTCAAAAATTTTTATACCAAATGTGTTTTTTATTTACAATTACTCTATTTTTTTAGTGTTGTAAAACACATACTCGTACATACATTAGCCGGATTTTTAGCACTCGATCGATTGAAGTTTTATTCGATGCGAAAACAATTTCGATTAGTTTTCTTTCTCAAAAAAAAAACTCAGAAAATAATTAAAAAAGAAAATGTTAATACTTACAATAAGATCTAAAAAAATTTTTAATAAAATAAATAACAATTTTTTATAATGCTTTTTTTAATTAAAAAAAAACCTTTTTTTTATTATAAAAAACAATTTTTTTAATAAAATAAATAAAAATTTTTTAGAATTCTTTTTTTTAATTTAAAAGAAAAAAATTTTAACAAAAAATAATTGTATTAAAATTTGTTGATTAAATTAAAAAATTTAAAAAAAAAATAATTTTTTAATATAAAAAAAAAATTTTTTTTTAATTTCTTTTTTATAATTTTTTTAACAAAAACTAATTGTTTTATTTAATAAAAAGTGTTTTTTTGAATTAAAAATATGAAAAATTTCAAAAAAAAATTATTAAAAAAAAACAGTCAATAAAAGATCAACGTAGCAGTCCAGGTGGCTAACATTTTTCTAGTACATATATTCCGTAGGCTAATAGCATACATCTTTTTTGGCCCATTTTCATTTAATTTAAAATGTTAAAAATAATCTCTATTTATTGCCCCTGAAATTTTCAAAGCCTTGAATTACAAAAACAAAAAAAAACAATTTTTTTCTTCACAAAGAACACAGAAGGCTACAGAAATTAGGCAAACTTTACTACAGCGGTAACAGCAGTCGTGTGTATTTAGCTGTGAATTCATCAAAATTATCATTTTGATATAAACGTGAGTCTTTTAACTTTGTAGATTGTAGCCTATAGCGTATACGTTTAATGGTTCAGTCTTGTCAATTTTAATTTTATTTTAGGTTAGCCCAGTTACTATTTTATGTATTGTTTGTTAATATTTGGTATAAACTACTAGGCAAAACACTCTTCTCAAACAAATTTTTTTTTTGTTACATTTAATTCCAACTGCACTGCATTACAAATAAAAAATTCTTAGTCCCATGATTGTTTAAGACCCTCAACTTTTACAAATGCTTTTTAATAAAATACATAATGAAAAAAAGAACAACCTTAATGCATATTTATTTGGATCATTCATAAATTTATATGGCCAACTGCCATCAAAGTTTATAAAGTTTGCAAAAAAAGAAATCTACACAATATGCACAGCATCGACATCAATATCAAAATGCAATCAAGCTGAAATGCAATTTTCTAGAGTTTTCGTATGAAATTCATATTTTTTCATAAGCATTTTTCATATAAATTTTCATTCAGTAAGTGTATTTATAATTTCAATATTAAAAAAAAAAAAAAATTACAAAATTAAGCCTTTAAGCTAGAAAAGAAAATGAACAACAAAATTTTCAAAACAGAAAATATTCATTTAGAAAATCATTTCGTGTATGTGGGTGGGTGTCGTTGTGTGTGTTTTAGTTCATCAATCAATTATTCGAAAAAAAATTTAAATATAATAAAATTTTTAAAAGCACTTTAAAATATTAAAAAAAAAAATTTTTATAAATAAACATGGAAGGGTGGGTACGCATTCATGGTGAAATAGTGATTAGCTGAGTTGTCAAAATCACAATCAAAATTGTATTGTGGAATTGCAGAATAAATTAAGGCCTTTTTAGTACTTTTCGCTGACGAAGACGTACTGTATGTGACAACATTCATAAGCTTAAAAAGACGAAGTATCACGTAAGACGGATTCTCTTTACCCCGGTCTTTAAAGCTTAAGGCAAGAGTTTTCATATTTCTTTATTTACGACAACCGATACAAGACGGAGTATTTTTGAAAAATCAAAATAATTTATGAATCAATCTAAGGTCTGTGTTATTCATTCCGATCGAAACTATTTTATTTTCATCAGGTAAATTGCGATCGGAATGTTGGTTTCATCTTTTGCAGATTTCGAATGTTTCAAAGGTTTATTCATCATCTCCAGCTATTCAAAAAAGTAAAATTATTTAAAATAAAAAACTAAAAGCTGAAGGGCCATTATTACAACTTTTGATAGTTAAAGTTAAGATTTTGCGAGGCAAATAGCCAGCTTTTGGCTAAAATTTAAAATCAAATTTGGGTGGATAGTTAAGGACACACTGTCCGATATATAACTTAACGATATTTTTACTTTAATGTTCAGCCAAAATCTTAACTTTAACAATCGGTAAAACCGCCCGCCCATACACATATAATTTGTGTGTGTGATTTTAGACTTGCTGGATATGTATGGAGCTGTTACCGAACATGTCAAATAAGCGAACATTCGCCATTTTTTTTCCTTTTAGTGTGCTACGAGATGTGAGTGTGTGTACTGCGGAGATGGATTGCAAACAATTTTTAATAAAATTTATTGAAATTTTTCGCTTTTTTATTTAAAGAGTGTCATATAATTAAAATATATAAAATTCGACTGTACGTGTGTTTGACATTGTACTCCTCCTAAGCGCCTGGACAGATTTACTTGAATTTCTGTGTATGACTTTGGGTTACACCTTGGAATGTTTAGCGTCACAAATCCGCCCGGCAGGTGACGCTGCAGTCAGTATCTGGCTTATTTATCTACTACCTGTTTCTACTCGGTCTTGCACTGTCCTTTACTCTATGAGTACGATTTCTTAGAGTAAGACGATTTTATATTTTCATCAAAACTCAACTACGCCTACTTAAAAAAATTTTTTTTATATGTTTAGAACAACCCAAGTTAGGTTTTAATAAAAAAAAATTACCACGCTCTTCTCTAGCCCTACTTTTAGAATTTATCTCATATTCAAGAACGGCTACACCGATTTGGCTAATTTTTTTTTTATATTTTCAGAACAACTCAATTATGTTTTTATGCCAAGATAAGAAGCAAATGCTTCTCTTTTTAATTATTTTTCAATATAAATAAAATATGAAGGAAAAACAACGTTTGCCGGGTCAGCTAGTTAAAATATATAATAAGATTTTACAGAAAAGCCATTTACAGTTTGAAATTTGTTAGCACTTTTGTGAGGAAAAATTTTAAATATTTTATTCTAAAAAGAAAACGTTAAAATATTTTCGGCCATATTCACTACAATATTTAGTAAAATATTACTTTTTAATCAAATTATTTAATTGGTGCATAATTTTTGTTCATTTTGAAATTATTAGAAACAATTACTTAAGTTTTTCATTTTATTTCATTTAATTTTAGTTTTTATTTCAACGTCTGCTCACCTAAAAGTCTGACAATCTTATTTTAAAATGACTAGATGCTGTTATGAAATTTATCCTACCGGAGTATTAATTTTTTTCTAGATAATTTTACATCTGTCTATCTAGAGGCATGACTTTACCAACCACCGCCACCAGCAAATCTAATTACCAGTAGATTGGCGACACAAGCACTTCTTTCAAACTCTTTCAATATATTTAGAATTTCGGCCTCTTTAAAAAAATTAAACGTTTATACAGTTATACAGGGGTCGGCCTTCGAAACGTTGTCCATTAAAATTTGTGATTTTTCTTCCATCATTTAAAAACATTCCACGTTTTAAGAAAGCTAAAGATTTTCGTTAGCATTAAATGGATTTAACAACACGTGTTACAGTCTCATCGTAAGGATATAAAAGTCCTTTTTTACTAATGTTTATCCAAAACAGTTAAATTTTTTTTAACTTCAAAAGCATTCATTGTTTTTTACAACACAAGAAAGTGTTGAAGTTTTAACTGTTGTAATCTCTATAGTCATTTTGATTGGAAAACTTTTATTTTGTATGTTTTCACCTGATTACCAAAATGTGTGTGCAGTAATAAAATAACCAATAAAAATACAGTTTTATTGAGAGGCGAGTAGTATCTCTAGGGTAAAATAAAACCAATTTATATGAAGCATATTCACTGATAAACTTAGAAAAACAAAATGAAAAGCATGGAAAACACAAGCACCAGCAATATGAATGGTAATTTTACTACTTTAAACTATGAAAACAGCTAACTGTAGCAGTTTGTGTAAATTTTCATTTCAATATTCTGTTTTTTACAGAAGGCATTGCAGCAACAGCAGCTGTACGAGTACTTAGGAAAAGCTGGAAAAAGGAAAGTGACTTGGTCTGCCAGCAAAAATGTATAATCTTCTTTGTGCTTTCTTTAGGTATTGTTATTTGGAAAACAAAAGAGAACAGGCTACAGCTTACATACTCAAGGGCACACTCACTTACTCATTTCTTTTATGAGTTACGAGTACTTTTTTGTAATTAATAAGGTAAACAAATAATGAATTAAAGTTTAAGGAAGACATAAGTGAGTTGAGCTTAAAATTAAAAATTGTTTCGAAAGCTTTATTTGGTGCTGTTATAGGTAGGATTAAAAATATGCCATAATCCATTAAATTTAAAATGACAGAGCTTTAATTTGCTTGATGATGATGTAAAATAATAAAATAACGTAGCACTTGATAGGTTTGCTAAACAAATGGCACTTTGAAGACAAGTGACATAGACTTTCGATACCGCCAAGGAAGAAAGTGTAGAACAACACTCACAGCTGAAAACATTATCCAGGCTATAACGACATAAGAAGACATTTGGAATTTCGTATCTCGCTAATTAGAGAAAAACTACGGAGGAAGACAGTATTTATTTAAGTTCGAATGATGGAAGAAAAAGCAGAAAGAGTGCAACATACCGGCTCACTCACAGTTGACAACATTATCTCCAGACTTTTATGACACAAGAAGACATCTGGAATTCGTATCTCACTACGTAGATGAAATACTGCGGAAAAAGAAGAGAGACCTTGATGCAGAACGGACCACCACAATATTTAGAAGATATTAAAAGGATTTGTCCTGACGACACATGGTGTCTGTTGATATTTCGCATCCCCCTAAATAGAGAAAAATTGCTGAGGAACAGAGCACTACAGAGAGCAAAGAAGATATTAAAAGAATGGGTCCTGCATTACTTCGGGAGGACCGTTCATAATTTACCAACCTCTGGGTCCGCTACACGTAATGCTGCCAAAGAATTTCTTACAACCTGGTGATATGGCTACACTGATGTCACATGCTGCTTCAAATAAAAATTTGTGTTGCTAGTTTTTCAAACTAATTTTGCTTTCTTGAGCATCTTCCACAGCTCACTATTCAGGGTGAACCCAAGCACTCAATAAAGCTCAATGCTAAGCAACCAGTAACTTATTTAATACGATTGGTATCTGAAAGAACAGTAGCACTACCTTAATATACACTGAAAACTTAAGAAGTAAACATATTTCAAACGCGGTCTCCTTATAGCGCTATTGCAAGAGTAAAGAATAAAAAACAAAAGAAAAACACAAAAATTAAAAAAAAACAACGTCAATCTTCAAAAAGCAACATAATTTTATGACGCTAAAATTGCCCAGTTGATAAATAAAAATGTTGCAGTTTCTTTTACTGCAAATGGAATCCGACAGACTATACTTTATTACCACAAGAAAATAAATTTATATATCTAATAATTTCCATATTATAAATCTATAAAAAACTAATTTTTGCTAAAAAAAACTTTAAGCAAAATTATTCTGTGAAATTCCATATAACGCGGTACGAATTCATTTAATTTTTAGTTTCTTATAACGTGATCTCCATAGAACGCGGGGGTGATTTTCATATAACGCGGTATAGATTAATCTGATTTGACTTATTTATATGTTTTTCAAAACGTGGTTTCCATAATTTATGTTTCATTAGATTAATAGTAAAATTCTAAAAACAAAATTCTCTTTCTGGTTTGACAAACACATTACACAAAGGTAACATTCATTTGGTACCTCAAAATATTTTTCAAGACGTCTCGTACTACTATTGGCTACCCCTAACAACTCTAAGTAGTCCATTAATTGTTTTATAAATTTTCTGATTACAAACTGTGATTACTCGCCAACTAATTCACCTGTCAACAATGTTTAAAATTCCATTATTTATAATTGATAATCAATTTTTGTGGTTTTATTATTATGCACGAGATTTTATATAAATTTTTTTTATAAGCATTCCCCATTAAATTTGTTTATTTTTATTCAACGTTAGTGATTGTCTAATTGATGTTTATTAATTTTTATTTATAATAACAATTTATTTTTCTCAATTCTACTGAAATAAAAAAAAAATCATAAACAGCTGAAAAAATTATTATATTTAAAAGAAAATCTATTTTAATTAAGTATAGAAATTTCAATAAAAATCATTTTTTTTTTTTAATAAATATCAAAATAAATAAATAGAAGAAGAAATAAACTAACCAAAAGCTTTTTATTTAATTAAAAATACAATAAAAAGAAAGTATTTATTTACAATTAAATAATTAAATCAAAGTTCAATTTAAGCAAAACTAAGGAAAACAAAATTTATTTAAATTGAATATTTATTCAGTTCTTCTAAATAATATTAAAACAAAATGTTTTGTTTGTTTGTTTGTTTGTTTTTTCAAAAAAGAATAAATTTATGCCTCAAGTGTTAATGCTGATACATAAGCAACGCACAAGGTAAAATATAATTAAAAGTTTTATGCTTTTGTTTCTTCTTAAAAAATAAAAAAAGTCGTAAACTTAGTTAGAGATTTGGTAAAGAGTGTGAAACTAAAAATGTTTAAAAGTACTTGAGTACTTTTATTCAGTTTCAAACTTTAATTTTTTTTTTTTTTTTTTTTTTTTGGAAACAGATAGACATAAAAATCAATAACAACAGCAGCAGCAGAATTTTTACAAAGTTAGAAAAAAGGGTGGGCCCAACTAATTAATATTTAATTACGTTAAGAAAACTTGTAACAACCCTGACACTTTAATTATAAATTATTAATATAAAAATACTTATTGGTTTCTCTTCACTTCCATCTATTATAAATACAATCTACACTACAGAAGCCAAATTCTAATAGTCAATATGAAAGAATTTGTTTCAAAATATTTTATACGAATACTAAAGGGTGGTTAAATTTTAAGGGCCGATGTTGATTTTGAATAAAACACAAATTATTTGGGAAATTATTGTCATTTCTTTTTATTATGATAATATGGTATGATTCAACTATGTATGAAATAAGATATTGGCCAAATGGCTGCCACGACCTCGGCGGCACACCTCCATCCGATGGTCAAAATTTTCGAAGACGCTGAGGCATAATTCAGGTTCTATGCCGTTAATGTGCCGAATTATCTCATCCTTTAGCTCTAGAATTGCGGCTGGCTTATCGACGTACACCTTTTCTTTCAAATAACCCCAAAGAAAGAAGTCCAACGGTATCAAATCACATGATCTGGGCGGCCAATTGACATCGCAACCACGTGAGATAACACGGCCATTGAATTTGTCGCGCAAAAGAGCCATTGTTTCGTTAGCTGTGTGGCAAGTGGCACCGTCCCATTGAAACCACATAGCGTCCACATCCATATCTTTCAATTCGGGTCATAAAAAAATCGTTATCATCTCACGATAGCGAACACCATTCACAGTAACTGCCTGACCGGCCTCATTTTGGAAAAAATACAAACAGTCACTATTTGTGGGTGAATTGGTTTTTCGACAATCACTATTCTATTCTCACATGTGCTGGGGAAGGATTTAGAATTTATTAAAATTAATTAATTTCAATATTTAATCGACTCTATGCAGACAACATGTGGAACGTACTCATATTTTTTATAACGCTTAGGGTTTGAGGTCTTTTTTCATTTAAAAGCTCAAGTTGTTTTTTATTTATTTTTTTTATTCTTGCTAGTGGTATCATTGCCCTATTGAAAAGAAAATTTACACACTCTATTAAACACATTTGAACATTTTTAACAGACAAACAGACACACAGTCACCTTATGGGAGTTTATTTTATTTATTTCTTTATTTATTTATGTGTTGGCAAATCATTAGAGAGTGTTAGGGAAAAGTAATAAAAGAAAAACCAAAGACGGTAGATTTTTTTTATAATACAGAAAAAAAAGGATACCCAAAATAATAATAAGGAAGTAGATGTGTTTTCTTCACAAGTGAGTGGACCTAGCAGCGACAATTTAATATGGTTCATTGTAAATCCCTCATCAGCTAATAAACCAACTAAATTATTTGGTTTTATTTAGTTAGAACACTCTTAATGCAAAGAATCTTGTTTCTTTTATATTTTTTTTATGTTTTTATTTGGCCTTCTTTGCCTAAGTTTATTTCAGTTACAGGTGATATTTAGCTTTGCTGGTTTTTATTATTTTTTTGTTGCTGTTTTCTGTGCTGTTTTCACTGGATGTTAGTGAGTGATGTCCTGTTGTTATTATTATTTTAATAATGCTTCTGTTAATCCTATTGCCATATATTTGGTTTGGTACTTGTACTTCTAATTCTCTTTTTACACGAATTTGATTTAACACGCTTTAATAAGAAAAAACTCTATTTTTACACGAATTTTTTTTTTTTTTTTTTTGGTTAACATGATTTTTAGGCAATTTAGAGTTGATAATTCAGAAATAATTGCACAAGATGATGAACAAAATTATTTTGGTGATGGTTTTTTCCAAATTTAATTTATTTTTTATAATATAATTAAAGAATTAAAATGTGTAAGCACTAAATAAATGAAGTGAAATCTAATCAGAATTTTTTAATAATTCTCTTTTTACACGAATTTTTTTTGGAACGTATCTATCGTGTAAAAAGAGAATTAAGTGTACTAACAAAATGTTCTCTTGACATTTTCTTTAAACAAAAAAAAAAATTGAATTAATTGTTACAACATTAAAACCAGACATTAAAAGTAGTAGAATAAAATACTACACTGAGAGAAAACCCTTTGCTGCATACTTCAGGCCTCTTTCAATTACATTAATTAGTGAAGTAACTTATTAGGTTTCATGAAAGAACTGTAGTAACAAAGATTAAGTGCTTAAGCACACACCTTTACTTTTGCGGTACTTTCCACAATACAATTATAGGCAATAGAAAAAATTACCCATAATTTACTACACGCAAAATTAGCATTAAAAACCATAACATTACGAATTTTTTGTATAAAATAGATGACACACACAAAAGAAGTGTTTTGCTATTAGTGACCAGTGTATGAACACAATTGAAACGTTTGCTGCAAAGTAATAAACTTTTCATTCTTTTTACCATCAGCAAAATCAAAACAAAAATATTTTCAGCAACAATGAGCACAAAACAAAAACAATTAGCTTTGCACTCTTCTTTTTGTTTTAATATACAATTACAATCGTACATTTAGCAACATAAGAAAAGCAGAACTGATTGAATTAATGTAAAGGGTGTTTTTTATAGACGTATAAAACTTTAAATTGCAATAAAACAACAATGGATTATTCGATTGCCATGAATTTTATTTATCCGAAAGATAAATAAATATGATTTCTGGCATATGACCACCACGGCTGGCTCGGATGTAGTCCAATCTGGACGTCCAATTTTCGATGACTTTTTAAAACATTTGTGACCGTATATCGGCAATAACACGGCGAATGTTGTCTTCCAAATGGTCAAGCGTTTGTGACTTTACATAGCCCTACAGAAAGTAGTCTAGCGGTGTTAAATCACAAGATCTTGGAGGCCAATTCACAGGTCCAAAACGTGAAATTAGGCGGTCACCAAACGTGTCTTGCAATAAATCGATTGTGGCACGAGCTGTGTGACATATTGCGCCGTCTTATTGGAACCACAGCTCCTGGACATCATGGTTGTTCAATTCAGGAATGAAAAAGTTAGTAATCATGGCTCTATACGCCAATCTCGTTTTCGAAATAAAATTGCACTATTATTTGCAAGCGTTGTTCAGGCGTGAGTCTATTCATGATGAATTGCCAAACCAAACTGAGAATAAATCACTTGACAACTGTTAAATCGGTCGCCATCTTGAACAGTAATGCCAACTTAAAGTTCTATACGTCTTGCTTGTGCAGGCCTTTAGTCGCTTAATGGTGCCAACTGTTAGTTTTGAGATACTATGTTTTGTGTACGTTTTAAATGTTGAAAATAAGCTTATTTACTTGAAAAATGGATAAGTTAGTATCACAGTTGTATACATTTTCTTAGTTTACAATTGTCACGCTTTGTACTTAGTTAAAATTTTCCGTAAATATACATTAATTATAAGAATACTTCCAAGCGTGAATTCCGCTAATAAAAAATTTTTTAAGCAAATTAAAAATAGCTTATGGAAGTCTTACTTTTAAATAAAACAAATTGATGATGATTCTTTATGCATAATTTTTGTACTTACAGCAAAAATGTTATGCAACCAAAAGGGAAGAAATATTATTTTACAAAATAAGCATTTCAATTTATTAAAATCTTTCTCGCTCAATCTTCCCACAACAACAGCAGTTAAAGATATTTTGTTGATTTAATTTACAAAAAAAAAAAAAAAAATTAAGTTGGTATTGCCTAATTAAGTGCAAAATTAAATGTTTCTAACTTATGACACTATAGCGGCAAATAAGAAATACTTATTATAGCCTCTGCTATGTTATTGTTTTAATTTATTACAGACGTCAAGGCTATTATTTATTTGATTTTGCCATTTAATGGCAGAAATTTTTATTGCTAAAGAGAATAGAAAATGAAAAATAACACAGATCGATTTATTAAATACCACAATTTCTGTTTTACATACATACTCGTACATGTACAGACAGACATGTGTATTAATGAATTTTGTATTGAAATAAGAAAATATTTGATTGACTTTTGAAGTGAGCTTTCAAGTTCAATATGAAAAATAAAATCATATTTAATGAATGTGTGGTCGTATTAAGTAAAAAAAATATATTTTTTCTCTAAATGACATAACAATCCATAAAATTTATTCGATACTTGAGATCAAAAAAATGGTCCTTACTTTATTTGTGTATATTTACATCAAACCAGGGAAGAAAAACTTTATAGGAAATAGTGTTTTTTGTTACATTAAAACGGCCATTTTTGAACTTAACGCGCTTAAAATTAAAAAATTTAATGCAATTATAAAAAAAACTAACAAAAATCAAAATTCAAATAATTGTGCACTAGCTGGTTTCACCAGGTCTTGACCCATTCCTCAGAGCAGCAGTACTTGATATGAGGAAATTAAAAAAAAAAAAATTAAATAGTTCAAAGTTATTTCTGACCATTTGGGAGGTAGATTACAAATCTAAAGAACATTCCCTTTAAAGTACTTTAATCTTCTATGGTTCGTTTGGGTATGAGGAAATTTAAAAAAAATTGTAAACAGCCCAAAGTAACTTCTGAGTATTTGGACGTTTAATTACAAATCTAAAAGACCTCCTCTTTAAAATGGTATATGTAATCTTTTATGGATCATCTGGAATTTGCAAAAAATCTTCGGAGCAACAATACTGGGGTATGAGAGAATTTAAAAAAAAATTTAAATACGCCAAAGTAATTTCTGGCCAATTGTTTAGCAGATTATAAAAATAGATGACCTCGCTCTTAAAATGGTGTGTGTCCTATTTCGTAATCTTTTATGGTTCGTCCGGAAATTGCCGAAATTTCTCAGAGCGACAGTACTAATATAAGAGTAAATTTAAAAATAAATTAAAAATAATCCAAAGTAATTTCACAGTATTTGGGCTGTAGATTACAAATCTAAAAGACCTCCTCTTTAAAATGATATGTGTCCCATTCCGTAATATTTAATGGTTCGTCTGGAAGTTGCTAAAATCTCTCAAAACAACAGCGCTGGGGTATATGGAAATTTCAAAAAAAGTTTAAAAATAATCCAAAGTAATTTCACAGTATTTGGGCTCTAGATTACAAATCTAGAAGACCTCCCCTTTAAAATGGTGTATGTTTATGGTTAGTTTGAAAATTGGTAAAATCTTTTAGAGAAATTAACGCACTTATATTTCTCCTAAATATCGTAAATGTCGTAAGTACTAAAAACATATTTAGAAATATTTAATGACGTAAGATGTATTTTATAAATATATCATAAATACTGACGAATGTTAAAAAACGTAAGGGGTTACGTTAAAACATATTTATCTCGGCAAATTTATTTTCACTTTAAATTTCTTAATATTGACGAAGTTAAAAAAAAAATAAATTTGATGAAAAAATAAAACTTATTTAAAAATTTTGTTTAAATTCCCTTCGAAACTCATTTTATTATCAATTTTTTAATATTTGAATATGAATATTTTAAAACTTTTCACTAAGCCGAATTAATTAATGTGAATCGATTACAAACATTTTCACATAAAAATTTATTACATAATTTATAACAAAATACAAAAAAGAAAATTTTTGGGGGTAAGCAGGTTTTTGTTTGATAATTTTGTCCATAAAATGTTTATGGTTTTATGGATATTAAACCGTTGCAAGAAATTGTAATTTTATTTGATTACCAGTTGATAAAAAAGTTATAAATAATTTGAAACGTTTTATGATTTGCGTCAACATTAAATTAAAGTCGAATATATTTCAGTTTATGTTGGTTAAGCTTTTTGTTTTTCTTATCCTGTCTTATACCCAAATAATACTTAATGATTATATCATAAAGTTCATTAAAAGAAATATAATAATAATGATAAGAATACAAGTAATAATAATGAACAACAAAAAAAATATTAAACCAACTACTTCAGTAAATTTTTTTAAATAAAACAAATGCCTCATCAAAATGTATTGAATTCAATAAACCAACTACTACTCGTATTTACATAAGTAGACAAGTGAACTAGTGATTAATTTTATCATTTTCTTTTTATTCTTCTCTTTCTCCCTAAATGAAATCGCTTTAACACATAAAATACTAATCAATTATTAATTTACTAGATTTTCTATAAATTCTTTTTCTGACACATGAATTTTATGCCAAAAGAAAAAGTCAGCTTGAAAATTAATTTAAAATCGAATTTTTTCAACTGAGATCAGAAGAAACAAAAAACAAATTGTTTTTAACCCTCCGATAACCAGCAATTTTTCAACTTTCAATAATCGACAGTTTATTGATTTCAGAGAAAAACTAATGTGATCAGCAGTGCGATTTAGTAACTTTTATTACAAACATTTATATCGAAAAAAAATCAAACCATAACGATATTTTATCGAATTCGGTATTCAGTAACTTTCCGACAAAAATATTCGGTTATTTGCGATGATTATTTGTGTGCTGTTATCTTTGTCGCAAAATTCCAATATTTTTATAGATTAAATTCCTTTTTGGTTTCATTAATTTGCATGGGCAAAATCGGTAGTGGTACCTCTGCAGAATGGGGAATAATAAAAATCCCTCATAATAGGGTATATGCAATTTAAAAAAGAATTTTAAATAATCGAAAGTAATTTCTGATAGATTACAAATCTGGACAGCCTCCCCTTTAGACATAAATAAATAAATATGTATCCCATCCCGTAATCTTCTTGAGAAGTCAACGTATTTATGCATATTTGTACCCATGCACTTATATTTCTCCTAAACATATTTATTTAGAAATATTTAATGACGTAAGACGTATTTGATAAATATGTCATAAATACTAAAAAACGTAACGGGTTACGTTAAAAAATATTTAACTCGTTATATTTATTTTCACTCACTTTCAGTACACTCGCAACTGTATTTGTGTACTCCCAGCAGGAACTCATTGAGAATGAGAGACACACACACGTAAACTTCCATTTACACAATGAAACAAAGAAGGAAGGAAGTGTGACCTTTAATTGATGTATCAAATACAAACTTGCTACCGCACAATACATGCTGACAAAACACACTTTCATTCATATTTATAATGCATTTTTAAAAGTTCGGTTAAACAATATTTTTAGAAAAGTTTTATTTTTTATATTCATGTCTTGTTGCTTTAGTTTTTCTTTTTTTTATATTTTTTAGTTAAACAATGAGACAAAAGTTAGATGGCCATAAACCTTTCATCATGGAAATAATCAACTCTAAAGCGGGTTTCAGACTATTGTATTTAGTATTAATACATATCAAAAATTCGTGTATTAAGTAAAAATCCAATAGTGTGGTGAAATATTTAAGTATTTTTGACAGTATTATGGTTTTTGTCATTTTTAGAATTTTTTCTAAGCTATCACATTTTATCAGGGTTGCTTTTGTACAAGCAACCAAAGAAATCAACTGTGATATTATTTGCCGCCTTTTGTATTTTATTTGAAGTGTGATGGTATTAAAACAGAAAATATTTTCCTTTAGATTTTTGGACAGTCTATTTGATTTGCATCTGATTTCGGTCTCACTCGATATTAATACTCTGTATTATAATGTGAAACCCGCTTAAATAAATATGCTGTTTTTAGTAAATATTTAAGAATGCCAACGCGCCCTGCGGTATCCCTCTCTCGGTCTGCAAACACCAAATCGAGAGCATATTTTTGCAAAGAGCACAGTATAGATGGAGAGACGAAAGGACGTGTAAGACGGCGAGAATGATCTGGCCTAACTATTATTAGCGGAGGCGCCAACTAAAGTGATAATTAAAGTATTTCAAAGTATAATTTCAGGCTTCATCTTTATGAACAGTTGTGAGTGAAACCCGTTGAAAAGTGGCCGTAAAAATACGTGTGGCTGGCCCAAAAGTATAAGGCTACCTTCATTGAATTATAGAGATTATTTGTGGCAAATTTCAGACAAATCTGTTTTAAGACAAACAAACAGAAAATTAATTTTATTTATATAAAAGTGTCCATAAATTGTATTGGCAGTTCAGTTCAATGCAGTATGTTTCCCTTCCTTTTATTTATAGAAAACTCTTTTTCACATTTCTGAGAGTAACTACAAATGCATGTGCTTGTTGGTTATAACATTTTCAAAAAAGGTAAAAGCTATCACGAGTATAAATACATCCAGCCTAAATGGCTGTTGGTTTAGTTTGTTTGATGACCTTTTTACTCAAACAAGATTGAGTTGTTATTTAACAACCGACATCACAAACGTCAGCAACAATATATCAAACATTTGATTTTAAATTTCCGCTACACACAAGACACACACGCATAAAAATGAATGAATTTCTTTTGGAATTTTTGGTATTCATAAAGGAAACATGAAAATAAAATACATGAATTAGCGTTCATGCACAGCAAACAGCAATTGAAACGTAATATGACTGACATTTGTAATAAGGGCTAATATTTCTAGTTCTTAAAGCGGGGGATAGACACATCAAATTTCAGCATTAATCAATGTATTTGTGTGCGTATCACAAATATCAAACTAGTTTTAATTTTCGTTAAATTCACACACAACGTATATATGGGGCTTCCATTAAAAAAAAACCTACACAAATGCATTGATTGATGTTGAAATTTGACATGTATATCACACACTTAAGTTACTCTTATACCTCCATTCAAGCATTAAGACTTTTCATAAATTTGTATAAAATGGCGACAAAGTGTAACCGTAAACTGTGTTGAGTAAGAGAGAAATACGGACAAACAATTTTACAAGCGGGGCCATTTTTTTTTTTTTTTTTAATATGGCACACTTTATTTTACCAGAGTAAAATATGTACATAGTGGCAACTGTGGTATGTTTATTGAAGGTAATGCAAACTACAAAAACACTTTAACATCTGCCATATTATTTGCAACTCTAATTGTTATGATTCTACTATTTATCTAATAATATAAGCGTAACAAACGATTTTTGATTTGATTTTGTTTCTTGACGAAAGAATTTCATATTTTTTTTTACATAATAAATTCAAATGCACCATAGCCAAAGTTGGCCTTCACTATTTTTAATTTCTTAAATTTCGTTTTTTTTAAGCCATAAAAAAACAACTGATGTTGGATATCAGTATGCCAAAAGTGAATAAGCCAAACACTGTTTCTATACACATTGTCTTACATAAAATAAGAACTTAAGTTTTATGAAATAAAGTGAAATATTTTACCATAAAATCATTCTATTGATTACAAACCTTGAGTGGCTTGTCTGTAAGCTCTTATAATTATCTTGCTTAATTTTTTGATGTCTCATTGTAATCTTAACAAATGCAGAAAAATGAAACAAGACGAATTAATAGAAATCTTAATGGTGGTGTTTTCTAATACGTAACACATGAATCATATTCAAAATACGCATACATAACAGTCACAAAATATAAATTTTGAGTAGGGTTCCGAGAGGTTAGATAACACAATGCAACACAAAAAAAAAACAGGGCACATACAATATTTTTTTTCGGATGCACTAACTAAGTAACTGAAAAAATCATTAGTATTTGGAATTCTTTAGATAAGTATTTTGTAGAAGAAAAAATATTTTTTGTGAAACACGAGATTTTTAATGAGGCTGTTTTACATAACCTTAAAATAATGTTACCAATTTTGCTTTAAATATATAATTTTTTCCCAAACTGAGCACTTTCACTTTAACGGTATTAAAATCGGTATTTATCCCTGGATTTTGTTGATTTATGTTTTAACTTATTTCTATTAGATGGGATTCTGAGACTGGTAGGTATTGGGAGGTTTGTTTTTTGTGAATTTTAAAAATTGAAAATTTCATAATTAAAATTACAATATAATTTAATATATTTTGATATATTGCGTAAAAAACTAGGATAACCCATTTCAAAGTTATCATAAGATGTCTAAAGCAGCCTCATCAAAATCTCATCTTTCAAAAAAAAAAAAAAAAAAATTCAAGAAAAGTGTTATCTTCCCTAGAATTTTTTATACACACTGAAGATTTTTATAGTTGGTGAGACAGTGTCAGAAATTTTTTTTATTTGTTGGTTAGTGTACTTTAAACAAGAATTGTGAATAAATATTAGAATTAATATGTTTTATTACTCAAGCAAATTTCTTTTTAATAATTTGGGAAAAGTAAGTCCATGGGTTGTACAACTGACTAGTGATGGACACACACACACATGTACACAAAAGGATGTAAAAGAAAATCTGAATTTTTGAATTCATTCAATTGGCATAAAAAGAAAGCAAACAGTAAATGATTTGCTGTATTAATTTCTGTGTATTGTGTGCATGTGTATGGGTACGTGTGTGTCTTTATAAATCACAATAATAGAATTAAAATTTATTTTGCTTAAATCACAAATCAAAAAGAAACAAGGCAGAAGTAGAAGAATAGGCCCATACAAAACGAGTTTGCAATTGGAAAAATTTTTATTTGCATTTAATTTAATTCTTTAAACAAATTGTGTGTAAAAACGTATATAAACTTTTAATGGCTTAAAGCAAATGTACAAGAAAAACACATTTACTGTTCAGACGAACTGTTGTTGGAGTTTTTACAAGCGACTTGAAATAAAATTTATTTTTTAAAAGTAGGTACCTTAACTTTAACAGGCATAAAATCAGTATTAATTTAGCTATTTATGATGAATTACAGTGTATTTTATTCCTCTTTTAAACTTTGACTTTGAAAATTATAAAGGTAACCGATAAGTATTAAGAGTTTTTTATTTTTGTGAATTTTTATACTACAAAAATTTTTATATTTTAAAGAAAAAATATTCATTTTGCAACACTTTTCTCTATAACTTACAAAATAATGGTGATACTAAAAAATGCATTGAGAACAAATTAAAATTAATTAATTAAAAAATTTTTTTTTGTATTGCGTCACAAAATCGGTTAATCAGCCTATTTAAAATTCTTATATTTTAAAATACCAAAAATCTGAACAACAACTTATAAACAGAATATGAAATGCTGATTAACTGATTAGGTAGTGTATTTTACACGTGTAAGCACTACTGAGACAGTAGGCAAGGACTTTTAAAAATCAAAACTTTTTTGTATTTATTTTCAGTGATAACAAATAAAATTGTGCTATATGTTACGATGGGAGCAAACAGCAGGTGCATACACTAGGTATGTAGCACCACGCCCCTATAAAGTTACTCTTTGTTATGAAAGAATTCTGTTCCTATGTATATCCTTTTAATTTTTTTGTTAAATTCATTATTTTTCAAGCAATAAGCAAATAAATAAAACATTTCATTAAATCTGCCCAATATTCACCAGCCTTACAAATTCTTCTTCTTTTTTATATAAATAAAAATGAATCGCTTAATGTGTTGCTAAGCGCAAAGCTCGAGAACGGTTTTGACAATTCGAATAATTTTTGTTGTTATATTTCTGTTAAGGAAAAAGAATGATTCTTATGAAGAAAAAACAATATATAAAGATATTATTTTTCATTAATTTAATTAAATAATAATCATACCTACACAATTATTTATGATTTGGCAGAAATTGCACATCTTCTACATAAAAAATCGCTAGCAGAAATTGAATATCTTCTATATAAAAAAAAAAAAAATCACACACTTAAGG
The DNA here is from genome assembly GCA_947397855.1 of Thelaira solivaga. Taxonomy (NCBI): domain Eukaryota; kingdom Metazoa; phylum Arthropoda; class Insecta; order Diptera; family Tachinidae; genus Thelaira; species Thelaira solivaga. Next base: position 22,333,752 of record OX377610.1, read on the forward strand.
TTGGTTTACGTGGCGGCCTAAACGACCTTCAATTGAAGTCGCAAGACTCCGTTTTGAACTCTTGCACTGTCATACAAGCATTAAAATTTGTCACAAATTTTTATAAAACAGCGAAAATAAAATAGTGTAACCGTAAAATGTTACAAAGGATTTTTTTGAAGTTTAATACATCCAGTAGTGAGCCACGCCTACATTTCCATAACACAAGTAATATGAGTTTTTACTGATTAAAATCATATTTTTCAATTTTTAATTAAATTATTAAAAAAGAAACAAAATAAAATTTGTAAACCTCAACCCAAATCGTTACATTCGTTATCGCATGAATTAATATTTTTGTACAAAAAAAATTTTTAAATTTAGATTACGAGTATTTGATTTCAGTATTTCAATTTCTTTCATCCATTTCTCGCAATCAAGTGTATTTTAAAAAAGACAAAAAATCAACTGAACTAGATTCTGTTTAAATTTTGATTAAGGAAGAGCACTAATTCAAATAAAGTTGAATTGAATTGACGAAAAATTAAAAATATAACTTCGTATCTTAACAACTAAGAAAACTCTTAAATATCTGTTTGAGTAATTAATTTAATAAGAAGTTAACAACTGCCATTATTTATCAATTAAATTATTTTATACAAAAATTTCTCACATAAAATTTTGTTATTCTGTAAACAAGTTGCTATTACGTTTATGCAATAAAGAATTGTTTTTTCAACCTGCCTTTAAACTTATTGTGCGTATATAAATGTAGTCTGTACTCGTATAAAAGATAATTTTAAAAATTCATACACATTAATAAGCACAATCTCTTCAGGCCATAAAAAACAGATTACTAGGCGCAAGGAACGAAAGCACAAGCCGAAAATTTTAATACCTTTAAATTTTAAATTAAAAGTCTTGATCTCCTTTTTGTATGTGAGCTTAATAAAACTTTAAAAGGCATTTAAGCATGAATGATTGAAACAACAAAGCAAAATTATTAAAATTTATTTTTAAGAAATTATGATTCTGAGGAGCTTAATAATGCTCATCGTGAGTAAATAAAAGGTTTTTCACTATTTATTTATTTATTAATTTTTTTTTTTTTTTGTATTTTTCCAAAAAATGCTTTCTAAATAAACTGAATTATTATTTTAGAATTAATATTACGATAAAAATTGAAACAAAATGTTATGTGTTATACCCAAGTGTTCTTTTTTACTTTCTTAGAAAAATGCGAGTACGTGTTTTTGTACCAAAATTTTTCGAAAAGCCTCTCACTGGAACTGCCAAAATATCCCACATTTCAAAATGTATGAGAGAAGAGTGAAAAAGTAATGACAAAATGAAAATTAATAAATTTAAATCATTTAAATTAATAAATTATATAAAATAAATTTATTGCAATTTTATATGAATATTTTGATAATAATTTTTTTGTGGGGCATTTTTATTTACATTTTGTCCTAAAAAATTTCATACGAATTTCATTCTTATGTAAATCTATTGCATATGACATTTGATTGATTTGAAAATTCACATTCAACTACAGAAACAATTTTTACTCAAAAATCGAGAAACTGTAAAATTAATTATTTCACCCTTTTCGATGTGAGAAGTTCTCGCTAGAGAAACTTGTAACAGATTTCAATACTAATTCAATACAAATTCATCACCTTTTGGCTGGCCGGTCTAGGCCACCTAATTTAATCTCAGATTTATTTAGTTTCCTGTTTACAAAAAGCAAACAGCAACAATGTGAAGAAAATGAACAAGATGTTTAAGGTATACAAAAGTAGTTATAATGACTTAAACAAATTTAGAGTAAAAGTTTTGACTACCCTTTAATGGTCCCAACTAATTGAATTTCAAAAATTTGACTTTAAAGCATTTTCTGCAAAACTTAAAATCATATTCAGAGTAAATTGTATTAAAAATACAAAAATTATTTTTAGGATAAGGAACATCGGATTTTTTATTTTAAATTCCAAATCTTTACAATCCTGCGACACTCTATCAAATATTTTTTTTGTAAATGAACATGGGAGTTTAAAAAAAGGAATAAATGAAAAAATAAAGGGAAAGAAAATACAGCAAAAAGAAAAATAAATATAAAAAAAAAATTATTGATATGCAACATTTGCCATTGACAAGTATTTTACTTTATGCCCAATATTTATTTCTCTTATTTTTTTCATTTGCTTTTCTCCTTTTTTTTACAGGAAAATCACAATAATTTATGTGCACACTCGTAAAGCTCTCATACACACAACCACACTCACATAAAATGTGTGGGCTTATTTAAAGGAATGCAAGAAATTTAGGGTTTGCTTGACAATAAAAAGAAAAATTCCCTCTTTACGAGATGAAAACCGGAAAAAGGCAACAACCATTCCACGCATTTAAATTAAAATTAAATTACCTTAAAATCTAGAGAGGAAACAGATCATTTGACTTTTGGTACTTACAATAAATATCCATTGAAAACTATGTGCTTGGTGAGTCTCCCTCTCCTATTGGTGATGATATATTGCTATCTGAAGTTGAGAGTGGTCTACAGATGCCTAGTTTGGTAATGCCTAGGGGCATACCTTTTAGAATGGCCACTGCCTCATCAAGATCAAGACCCTGCAGTGAATGTTCACCTACACTAACCAAACGATCGCCTGGAAATATTTCATTGGTGGTCTCGGCCGAACCTCCCCGTATTAGACCTCGTATTACTATAACACTGCCCTCAGGATCTAAGGGATCTTGATAGTCTAGTATCGAGAAACCAAAACCCTGTTCGGTCTTTTCAATTTCGATAATGGTTACATCAGAACTCCAAAGAGCCAGGCCAGATACATTTTCTAATGACTTCGAACGTTGTTGATCCGTTAGAGTGGCAGTGCTAGAGGTATACAAAGAACTTTCCGACTGCGCTTTGGTCATCAAGTTTTGTAAACTTTGATGGCCGCCAGGCAGAAGACTTCTCGTTTCAAAGGCCTCGGGATTTTGGGAAGTATTTATAATAGATGGCGCTTTTGCGCCACGCACACATACCAGTTTAACATGGGAAGGCAGTTCTTTAAGAATTTTTACTACTTCGGTGTGTCTGAGACCCTGCAGTTTGTATTCATTGACCTGTAATAGCTCGTCGCCCGGTTTTAAGATGCCCTGACGTCCAACCGGCCCATCTTCCAGTATGGATCGTATATAATGATGGGGTCGCTTCTCGATGCCACGCTCTACATCTACAGTGCCTTCTAGGCTGATTCCTAGACCTGAAAGTTTATTTATTTCGGCTACTAAAATTTCACTCTCGGGAAACTCACTTTTCCAGGCGACCTTCAAAGCCTCCACACTGGGATAGGAATGTTCGGCCGATGTACTGCTTTGGGCAGCAGAATTCCCCATCAAGTCATTGCTTATATTCAGCGGTCCTACCGGTATCAACTCGGTATACTGTTTGCCTAGCAAATCGGTGAAATTATCTAAAGTGGGCGTTTTTGAACTCAGCGAGCCATTAACTGGCTTGTCATTACTTGCCACCGCTTCACTGATGTACTTGGCATGACAGGCATTCCCATTGGCCAATGTGGCCGCCGCTGTGGCGTCATCTGGAGTAGTGGTGGGAGTTTTTAAAGTCTTGGAAGCCATGCTAGTTTCTACTGGCGGAACGCTACTATGATCGCTTTTATCCAGCACATAAGACATTTGTGAATCAACCGTTTCTCTTGAAGGCAATTCTGCAAAATCCATGATAACAGCGCCACCATCAGTAGCAATAGAATCGCCGTCAGACCTTGGTGGCAGCCATGATAACGTGGCTATTGACGGTGAGGGTGGTAGTGAAACCTGTGATTGTGAGTCTACGGCTATTTTCAATTCCGTTAAGGCTACTTGCAAGTGCTCATATTTACGTCCTCGCAGGAAACGTTCTAATGTAAGTAGCACTTCAATGTCGGTATTGCGTAAAATCTCTACGGCCTGATGATTCGTTACGCCGCTTAAGGTTTTCCCATCCACTTTTACAATACGATCATTTATTTGTATCTGGCCACTCATTTCAGCGGCACTACCCTCTATAATACTTTTCACAAATATCCCCGACAAATCTTCCTCTTCACACACATACCCCGCCACCGTTATACCCAAGCCATACACATTTTTTCGTAGTTTAACTTCGTATGTTTCAGTTTCAGGTGAGTCCAAATAGTTGGAGGAGTTTATAGAACAACAATCCTCATTGTCGTCATTCGAAAAGGTGCCAGTAGTGGGAGTAGTAGTAGGAATACCAGCTATCACAGTTTCTATATGGTCCATTTGATGGGGTGTACTAACGCTAGTTTTCATTGTTGCCGCCGTTGGAGGAGGTTGAGGCAAAGGCGGTGATACTATGGAAAATGGTACTATATCCAAATCTTTTGGATAGTTGCGTTGCGTAGCCGCTGATGCGGTCAGTTCTTTTGGTATTGGAGGTAGTGGCAAGTCTGCCAATTCAGTATCGGGTGTGGGAGGAAAATTTAAATTTAACATTAGAGTTGGATGCTGTAAAGAGTCATGACTAGATGACTGTTTATGGCTAAAAGAGGAATAATTTGTAGTTAGCCCACTACCTGCTCCACCACCAAAATCACTGCCGGTACAAATACCAGCTGCCGCTGTCGCCGCCGCCGTTACCTCTGCTGGATTACTTTGATGAAATAGATGACGCGTCAATTCTTCTGGGTCGGAGAGGAGCTTAGTTGGAATAATTGGCGCATGACAAGCTAATTGATGTTGAAAATCGGTGGCTGTGGTCTCCACCGGTCTTGCTACAATCAAACGAACCTGAGCTCCAGTCTGACGAAGAACCGTGGCCACCTGTTCGGAACTAAAACCACGCAAATTTACCTCACCAATTTGCAGCACATGATCGCCACACTGCAAGCGCCCATCACGCTCTGCCACGCCACCGGGCGTTAGTGCTTTAATAACAACACCGGTACTGCGACCACCAACCAATATGAAACCCAAACCATTGCCATCATTTATCAAATCAATAACTTCTACCTGAGACCATTCGGTACTTAAGACCATATTGGCATACAGCGGTTCAGGTGCAGGTGCAGGTTCAGATTCAGTTTCGAAATCGAATTCGGTTTCAGCTTCAATTCTATGTTGGTTGGAACGATCAAGAGAATAATTTTTTCGTTGTTTTTGGTGTTGTGCTTGTTGTTGCTGTTGTTTGGAATGATAAAGATGATGATGCTGTTTTTGATAATGTTGAGTTTGCTGTTTTTTAGTATGCTGAGGGCATGTAGTAACATGACGTGCACAAACCAGGGAACTTGTTGTTTCAAATGTTGGAAATGTTTTTGTTAAATTTTTTGTAATTAAACTTTTTGTAGTTTGTTTAAATTTATAATCCTGATAACGATAATATTGATGTTGTTGATGTGTTTGATGGAATTGATGTTGATGTTGTTCTTGTTGCTGTTGTTTTATTGTACGTCATATACTTGCTGGCCTAGCTGCTTGAACTTCTTTATCGGCTGTATTTGCTGTTACTGAGTTTTCCACAACTTTGATTTGTTGGTTTTCCGCTTCTTTACGATTCTTACAATTGTGTATGCTTTTGCTGTTACTGTTAGTTTTGCTACTACTACTGCTACTGTTGTTATTGTTGTTGTTGTTGCTGTTATTGTTATTAGTTATATCTGTTGTTGTGTGTGTTGCTGCTACTGCTGGCAGATATTCAACAGACATAATAATAGTATTTTTTTGTTTTCTTATTAGTACGTTTCGTGTTCTTTTTACGTTTTTACTACCGATTACAATTTGGTTCGCTTTAAAGTCGCGCTTTTCTGACACGCCCTTTGAGACATAAAATCATTGACGTTTACCGTTAATACCGCTGGTTGTTGGTTTTTTTTTTTCTTTTTGATTAAATTTTGCGTTTTTCTAAAAACACTTTTTTTTTTAATTTCTTTACATTTTTAAAGGCATTTAAGAAAGCTTTAAACATTTTTCTTTTTTGCTTTTTTATTACAGCTTTACACAATTTTTTTTTTTTTGTTCTTGCATTAAAACATTTTTACCAAAAATCACGTTTTTCTTTCTCAGGTTTAAAAAAAAAAAAAATAACGAAAATGTGTAACAAATTTAGGGGGTTTTTGTTGTGTATGATTTTGCGGTTAAATTTCCTCTTTCATAATTTCACAGTTGTTGTTGCTTTTGTTGTTATTGTCTTAACATTTGTATTGCATGGTTGACACCAATATTAACTTTACCGTTAAACATCCTGTGACATAGACACCAACTTACATACACGAAAACCTTCTTCTTCCCCCTCCTTTCACTTTTTACTCATTGTTTTCTTTCACACTCTCTGGGTGACTCTCTTTAGATTTAACTCTCTTTTTGCATTAAGCCAGTTAGTTAGCCGTTGCATATGTGTAAGGAATGGTTTAATACGTGTTTCCTATTGTTCACTTAGTTGAGAGCGTCTATGTGTGTGTGTCAGTCACGCTTAATGTACAAATGGAAATGTGTTTCAAACATTAATTAGTTTTGTGGCATAATTAAATACTTAATTTTTTTTGCATTCCTTTTCACCATTTGTTTTTTTTTTTTCTTCTTTTAGCCAACAACAATGGCGGCGCGGCTTATTTGTACGTTTATGTGTCATTGACATCCATTTGTATGAAGGTCTGAGATTTAACGTGTTTCTATTTTATAGCAAATTTATTTTGACAAACAGCTATGACAATTACGCCTTTAAAACAGTATCCTGGTGTTTGCTGGGCTGGGTATAAGCAAACTTTAGTTTTTACGAAGAATAAAGTTAATTTTATGGTTGTCATTGTTTGGATGATAACATAGTGTTGTTGATAATGATGGCATTAATGTTGTGCATTTTAACTGAGAATTTTCTATTAAAATAAATTTCTTTTTGTTTCTCTGTCAGATGATGTTTGTGTGTGTGACAAACTCTAGGTCTAATGCTGGGCCCTTTTCGGTCTCCCTTCAAGATAACTTTATTAATATGATGAACATGTTTTACCAATTTTATTTGTTTTGCTCTCTTATTTCCTTTGCTTTTTGTTATCAATTTTTTTTTCAAATTTTTTTTCTAGGTTTCCATTCAGATTATTAGATTAATACACACACACCTACATATTTAATAATGTATGTATGTATATATGAGTGTGTATGTATAAACTTTTGCCACACATTTTTTTTGTCTACACATTATACCAGTGTAAGCAATAACAATCATTCATACATACAACGGTAAAACTGGCTGTTGTATGTTTTTAATATTATGGCTCGTAAAATTTGCTTTTATACAAAAAATAGAAACTGATAAGGGTGGTACTTTCAGGGCATAACTAATTACAAATAGATTGTTAAATGATTTTTTGGCAAGTCTAGTTTATTAATCTTCATTTCAAGTTGATCAAAAATAACAAGATGGAAAAAACAAGGTCATTTTTAAAACGTAAGTAAATATAAAATATTTACCTTTGACCTCATAAAAATATATACATTTAACACACTCGTACATACAAACAAGCAAATGAATGTTTGTATAACAAAAAGAAACCATAAGATTTAAAAGGGTGTATGTTGTGTGTGTAAAGCTTTCTTTTAGACTTTAATTAAAAAAATTTAATTTTACCAGCATTCGGTTTTAAATTTATTGATTTAACACTTTAAATTTTGTTTAAACGTTTTATTTTCGTTTTAATTTAAACAAAAAAAAAATATTTTCTTTCATTCATTATTTTAATTTAATAAATTTTTAAATAAACACACACTTGAATATTTTTGTGAATATTTTTTATTTTTAAATTAAATTACGCGCGCTTTAAATTGTATATTTTTCAAATTACAATATTTTAAGTAAGTGGCTAATGGATGATAGGTATATTTTCTTTAAAACAATTTAAAATAGCCCCGAATATTGCCGTTAACGATAGCGTAAAAATTCCGACACCCTCACGTTACAAAGTCTCTTAACCGTTTAAATTGCTGGTTGGTTGTTTTGTCTAAATTTTTCTATTTGGTCGTGTCAAAATCCCATAAATGTAACGGTATTTCCTTAATTTACATGCTCTCATCAATTGCTTTATGTTTTTCACTCTCTTTTGAATTTGTGTGTGTTTGAGTTTTTATGTGATTGTTTTTATAACTCTGTTGCTTTTCGTTTTATTGTTAATGCGCAAGATCCTGCAGTGTCATACTTTGTTTTCTGGAAAATTTATTTATTTTTTTGTTTTTCTACGGTTTATTTACTCATGAAGTTGGCTGCAGTACTTTTATTAATACATTTTTCACATTGATGATAATAGTAAAAGTTCCTTTTAAGAAAAAGCTTTTAATAGTAAAAGCTTTAGGAACACATGTAATAATTGTTTTAATAAAACAATCAAAATTGGCTATGTATACCCAGCAAACATAAATAGCACAAGTACTCGTAAATATATAGCACGAATTTGGTTGCTGTGTCTCTGCTTTTCAAGTATTTTTGAGGGCTGATTTCTAATCTACACTTGTTTTTTTTCACAATGGCTCTGATATCAGAGATACAGCTTTATCTCCTAAATTCAAAAGTTGACATGGTATATGTGAGATTTACTTAAAAACTATCTATTTTATTATCTATACATATAAATGAATAACGTTATTGACTGACTGACTGATTTATTATCATCGCCTTGCCCAAACGGCTAAAGCAACAGGCTTGAAATTCGGTGAGCAGGTTCCAGTCCCAATGTGTAGCACGAATAAGAAGGTATTTTTGGAAATTCCAAAATTAAGGGGGTAAAAAACGGGTAAAATAGATACTTTTACATCTACGGAACTACTACAGATAGAGCCAAAGTTCGAACTACAAAATATTCTACTAAAAAAATAAGCGGATGGGTATTTGGTACTTCTTCGATATTTGTACATTTGCGGGATAAAACTAATGTTGGTACGTTTTTTAACCCCATTTATGTATGTTTCAAAGTAACAATCATAGCAACAAAAACTAGATTGCATTCTTATCTTCTAAAAAAAAGGTCTTAAATATATATTGGAACTTTTTTAAAATTCAAGCAAATAAGGGTTGAAATATGTGCCCCTTTTTACTACTATTTCTAAATACGAGTATGTACTTTTATGTAAATTGTTGCAGCATATGAACATTCTATTATTAATTTGTAAAACCCAATAAAACTATATTTAAAAAATAAATTTCAAGGGAGAAAAAAGTACTAAAAGGGGGAAATAAGATTGGGCTATTTATTTTTAATTAATTTTAGTGTTACTTTTTATGTTATGTGCAAGCCTCGAATTGTGATAGTAGAATTAAACGATACTGAACTATATAAGAAATCATTAATTAAGGGACAAAATAGTATTTTTTTAATTTTATGGTACTCTTCGATCTTGCAATATAAACGAATGTAGAAGTATTTATAAGGTTGGGCTCAAACGATCCTGAACAGAGTAAAAAATTTTACTTTTTATTTATTTTTTTTTTTTTTGGTACTTTTTTAATATATTATTATTTACAAAAATAGAAGTGCGAGATTGCCAGATGGAACATATGTATATCATTTTAAAGGGGAGGTCATCTAGATTCTCAGAAGTTACTTTGGACTATTTTTAAAAAATTTTTGAAATTTCCATATACGCTTCCGTATACTTCGCTTCTAAGCTTAAACCACTCTTTTATGGGGAAACAGATATACCATTTTACACACAAAATAATGTTTGGTTTTTTCATTTAATAAAAAAAAAACAAATTAAAAAAAATTTAGGTAAACAAGCAAGTCAGTAAAATTAAAAAAACATTAACGAGCTGAATTAAGAGTTTAAAATATTTATTTTTTTTCATTTGCTCTTTATTTGTAAAAAAAAAATAAGAGCATCAAACTACGACATTTTGCTTGTATCAGTCTATTTATGGTGCTTTTACATTGAAGATCAAATAAATGCATACACGCACGTACATGCTTATGCATGCAAGCACATATACACACAAATAGTCACATATTCACACAATAAATTTTTATGGCAGTCTGCGGTTCAATAAGAGGCTCAATGGTCTAGGGGTATGATTCTCGCTTTGGGTGCGAGAGGTCCCGGGTTCAAATCCCGGTTGAGCCCGAAAGTTTTTTAATATTTCGTACGCATTTTTCAATATTTTTTGCAGTCATGGAAACAAACCTGCATACATGAATCTACTTTCGTGGGAAAGGTTTCTTTTATATTATTTGAAGTCGATGAATAAGAAGCTTTAAATTAGCTTTTGTAGATAAATTGGAAACCCAATACAGTTGAGCTTAAACACTAGCCAATTGTGATTTTTCAATATCAAGAAAGATAACACCAGTACTCTTGAGGATTCTTTTATTTTGCTCAATAAAATTAACTACTCTCTTTCAGTTGATGAATAGTAAAGTGTTCTTTACGGAACCCAAACTCTTGACTGTCAATAATGTTATGATTCATAGAAAAATTTTAGATCCTCTTGAGAACAATTTTTTCACAAATTTTATCTAATAAATTTAAAATACTGATTGGTCTATGCCTGGAGGATAAGTTAGGATTTTTTCCAGACTTTACAATAGGAATAACTTTAGTTTTTTTTTAAAATACAATAGGAAACTGTCCATTCTTTAGGTAAAAATTAAAAATTTTAGTTAACATTGAAAAAAAAATAATCAGGCATATAATTAATAATTATTTAATTTATACCGTTCAATCCGGGGTCTTTATTATTTTGTTATTAAAAGAAGAACTACTTATTTAACTACATCAATATTTGCCAGTGCAACGAATGAATCTATAAAATTACTATTTATACAATTAGCGTAAAAAGAAACACTAGTGTCCAAAGGAGAAGGATTATAAATAGCAATATTAGGGTTGCCTTTTGATCACTAGTTTTCCAAATAACATCACCTTCGTGAATATTGCATTTTATAGCTTTTTAATTGTGCATTTTATTCAGAGCAAGGTTTTCAAAACAACTTTCTTCCAATGGCATGCCAATGTTAAGTTCATTGTGTTATTTTTCCTCACTTTTTTTGTCAACTTTGCGAAAATAAATGACATTTTTCAGTTAATGTTGGTCATGGCTAGAAGAAGGCAATATATCGAAAACACTCATTACACTTCTATTAATCTCTCAGTAAATTGTTTTCTTTTTTTCTTTTTAATGTGAATTAACTTAATTACGATAAACAATTTTTAATTCTTCCAATTAAATATTAAAATTAAATAAATTTTAATAGCTGCCTTTAACCCGTTACTAGGGTAATAGCAACAGCAACAACAGAGAGTAAGAACTATACAAACGAACTCGTTCACTATATAGAGAGAGTAGGTGTTGGGGTAATTTAAAAAATGGTTACACGTCTCAGCCCAATTTAGTGTTTGCAAACTCTTCAAATGTACAACAATGTCCTTGTCAGAAAAAGTTACCGCGAAATATGCTAAACTTAAAGCTTAAATACAACAACAAGTATACAATAAAAAATTTTATTAAAATAAATACTTCTTTTGCTGTTGCTGTTGTTGCTGTTGTTGTATTTTTATTTACTTATTGAAATTTATTTTAACACCTGCGTTGCTATAGAAGCCTAAAGTCTCTGATAAGCCTTAAAGGTTTGGTTCCCCCACAAAGCAAAGTATAAAAAAAAATTTTAACATTTTTAAAAGTTTTGTCAAAAAAATTATTTCAGAAAACAAAAACAGACTGACTGACAAATTAAATACAAATTGTGAGTTAAAATAATAATAATCAAAAAAAAAGAAACAAAAAAGACTTACCATAAATATGACGGACACCGAGAATTCGGATGATGAGCGCTATGCAAATGAATCTTTTGAAAATGAATCGGATACTGAAGTGCCGGAAATACCGGAATTTGAAAGTGAATCAACTCAAAACAGTGAAGAGGATGGAGAAGATGAAGATCTGCCTTCAGTCAAAATTAACACTGTAAGTTATGCCTGAAAATAAAAATAGAATTTAGAAAAATGGTTAATATGGAGCTCCTGTCATATTCCTTTACGCAAGCACTTTAAAATAATTTATTTTGATTATAAGTTTAAAAGTTACAGGCCTGAAAGGAGACCTTAGGGCGATTTTAAATATATATAGACACCATCTTACTAAAATCTAAAATGGGTTTATACTACTTGCCAAAATAACAACTCATTTTGTTAGTCACGCAAACAATAAATATTTTACTCATCCGCAGATATTTAAGGATTCATAAATTCTTGGTTTTACAGGCTCCCATCGAAAGAATTAGTTACTCCAACACATTCACCAGTTTGAACCAAACCGATGCAATACCATTTGCTTCATCTTCCGATGAAGAAGATGATGTAATTGTTGGACAAACTATGGCTGAAATAAATACACCATCGATGATTTTTGAAGATGAGCTACCAGTACCAGCTAAACGTTATCTAAAACCGGTTCAACGGGAAACAAGTGCTGCTGCTGTAGAAGAAACAGCAGAAAGTTCGGAAGAAATTAGTGAAGAAGAGAATGACGAGGAAGAAGAGCTTAACAAAATTAAAGATATAGAGGAAAAATATTTGCAACAGATGATGGCCACTACACCGAAACAAAATAATATTGAGGAGAGTCACGAAAGTCTGCGGGAAGAACAACAGGAAATCAGTGAATATGAAACAGAAAGTGAAAACGAAAACGAAAATGAAGATGAAGATGAAACAGAAGGAACTCACCGTGAAAATGAAACCACTTTAACTCCTGAAAAAGGACTTGACAGAGATGTATTTGCCAACGAACAGGCAGTGTGTAGCATTAACAACAGTACGAACAGTAATGAAGTGGAAAATAATACTATAGAAACAATAGATCAAACCCATTTTATACAACTTGTTCAAAACTATTTAAAAAATTTAAAAATTGTTGCAACAAATGACAATGAAAACGATAAAATTTTGCAAATGTGTCAGGCTCCTTTATTACACGAAATAAATGCACAAAATTTAAATACCACGAACATAATAAATCCCGAACAAATTGCTTTGGCTGTGGTAAATGCACTCAAAAGTGCAGGTGTAGCGAATTTATTAGCCAATAGCAAACAAGAAGCAAAAGTGCAAAATCAGCCTCTAATTAACAATTTCAATGAAACCAGTAAAGATGCTGAGAAATCAGCAAATGATGTTACAGGGGAGGAGGTAAAGGAGATTGAGGTGTTCGAAACTCAAGCGGATAATAGTAATAATGAAGATGAACATAATATTTATTATAATGCCCATTTTGAGTATAACATAACAAGCAAAACTCCTACCAGTTTCAACTCAGATGATTATGTTTTTCATACCAATTTTATAAAACGAACAAATTCTAATGATACATTAAGGTAATAATAAATATTTTGGAAAAAAGTTTTAAATCAGATAAAAAACCAACATTTTAAAAAATAAAAAATTTTTTTTTAATTGGTTCACAAATGACCCATAAAAAGATGCGTTTACTAAATAAATCTGTTTTGGCCTTGCATTAATGAAAAATGTATTTATAAACTCCATACCTGGTCTAAATATTTACATGGAAACACTCCATTTTTTAATACATTTCACATAAAATATTTAGACGAGTTGATCGTCACAACACATCAGTTTATCAAAATAATGTCTGCTCAAAACCAACACACAACGTATAATCCAAAATATCAAATATTGTAATATCACATAATAATAATTATATTTTTTTATTTGTTTTCAGAGTAAGACCTCATCCTCGTAAAAGCATGAGTTTCTCTAATGAACGTATGCGTGAAATTGAAAGACACAATCAAATACTTTTACGTAAAATTCTAACACAAAAGCCTACATACACACATAAAAACAAATCTTCACAATATTCTATGCAAAAGGTAATTTTATTATAAAAAAAATTAACCCTTTTTTATCAACTTTTTTACAAAATTTCAGTTACCTTCTGAAACTAATATACGTCTTACTACCTCAGCAGTCAATCGCAAGAAACAACGTCGACAAATTGATTTGGATAATCAAGTTTTAAAGCGTAAACTCGAAGCTATTGCACTACGCAAGCGTCCATTTGTATCATAGAGAAAGCAAAGCTTATAACGTATAGTCCAATAGTTGAAACTGAACCAAAAAAATTCAATTGTTACAAGTCCACATTTTTTATGGCAATAAAAATATATTTTATTTTTCTTTTAGTAAAAACTTTATTAATAAATTATGTTTTCTCTTTTTGGTAGAGTTTCATGTATAAAAAAAATTTTTTTTGCATAATGTATGGCTTATTTAATTATATTTTTAATTCAAATGGCAACTTCAGTGCCTTTTTCGGTAGTGAAATTTTCACCCAAAGCCTTGACTGCCTTATAAGCAGCTTCACCATTTTTCTCTATAAACGCCGTCTCATTAACTTCTTTTATTTTGGCTCGTTTCTCCAATTCTCGGTAAATAAGCTGACCGATCTGTAATTAAAATTTATACATTACGTAACAAGAATTAGAAAATATGTGATAAAGAGACTCACATATACATCTATGGCAGCATACATAAGTTGATCCTGATCCAAAGGTATAACATGCCATTTGCTCATGCGCACTTTTTTATTTTTGTCTATGGCTTTTTTCGTCTAAATTTGTTAGTGTATGTAGAATGATCATCTAGAAGTAGTAATTAAATATAGAGAGAATATTATTAAACTTACCATATAGTTGGACAAACGATCCAAGCTCCAACGTCCACCAGTCTCACAAACTTCATTGCACCATACACCCAAATCTATACAATTAACAATCAAATCGTCCGAGTTTACTTCAGGAAAATCACGGCCCAATTTACGAAAATCGCTAAGCCATGTACACAATAAACAAAATTTAACAATTTAATATGTACATTTGTATAAGAAAAAAATTAATTACAACATTGAACCAGGGGGGTTACTTTCTATTGCAACGCGAAAGAAAAACCATTCGCATCTGTATGATTTTTACATTGAGTTGCGATGCGTTTTCTTTCGCATCGCAATAGAGAGTAGCCCCCCAGACAAAAAATTTTAGTTTTTAAATTAAAAAAATAGGAGCGACAATTTTATATTGCAAAAATTTTTTCTGGATTATGTAGTATCTATAGTGGGATCGCTTTAGTATAAATGAACTAAAAGTATATAAATTCGAGTCACAAAAATAGAAAACATCAACTTACTTTTTTACATTAACTCCATGCAAGCGCACACGTTTGTGCTTAAGTAAAGCCACAAGCGCAGCTGGTAGCTTTTTAACATTAGTCAATTGAAATATATAACAAGTTTCTTCCTCGGCACAAAGTTGCATAACCGCAGATTTACCGGGGCCAGTTTGAAATGAAAACGGCCATTCCATATCAAAGGAGATAGGCACTAAGCCATCACCAGGTTGTTTTTCAACCCACTGTCTACAAATAAAACAGTTACGTTACAACCCATAAAAGACCATAGGCATTTTCTCTTTTCATTAAATAATTTATAAAACCTACATTAAATTGTCAGCAGTTTCAGCAATTTCATTTCCTTCTGTATAGTACTTGATTGCACCGCCATATTTAACAAAGGGTAGAGTTTTTTGCGCCTCCTTTTCAGGAGAAGGCGCTTGACCACCATCTTCAGCCATTGAACGAGTGCAGCGCGTTAGTCTAGTACTGCGTCTTTTTGGAGGGTTTTCCGTATTTTCTTTTTCTTGCTGGGACTAAGATTAGAATAAGCAGAGACCCATCATACCAACTGAATAACATAAATATGTGTAGACGAACCTTTTCTGCAACGTCATCGTCTGTTTTTGAATTTTTTACTAGAGTTCGTTTACCTGCCATTAATTCCAATAATTTTAATTAATTCAAAACTAATAAATTAAAATAATAAAATTTTTATATGCTGTACGTAGTCTAAAGTATTTACTTATATGTTTAAGCGCCAAATAACAACAACTAGTGCTGCCCACCAGTTTTTGTTAAAGCGTTTTTACATAGTAATTGAACATTTCTTCCAATTGTATAAAAATATACATTGTCACATTATAAATTAAAAAAACCTTATTTTTTATTAATGAAAATCTATTTATTAGTAATATTATGCAAAGTATTTTTTCATATGTTTATAAATATATTTCCACAAATTCTGCAAAATAAAACTCTTTATTATTATAAAGTTTTATTTTCTGGTAACTTTATGTAATTTCGTTTCAGTTGGCAGTGCATATTGAAGCAGCTGTGGCAAAAATACCGCTTTTTTTAATCAGGACATAACCTTAAATAAACAAAAATTAAATCGCAGAAAAAGAAGTAAAATATAAATAATTTAAATACAATTTATGAAAAATAACAAAATGTGTGATACAAGTGTGAATACATTTTTCATATCAGAGAAAATCTCCAGAGTTCGTTGGGTGCCAGAGGAGTTAAAGGAGAGTGAACGATTTTTGACTGGCTGCTGGGACATGTCAAAAAACTTTGTAAGAATTTGGCGTTTGCAAAAAAATCAATATGAAGATGAGTACAATGAGTATGTTCCAAAATGCAATGATAAGTTCTCCATGCTTGGAGATGTAACTGGTTTAGAATTCATCAATGATGAGTCAGCCATAGTGAGTTGTAGTGATGGTAAGTATTGTTAAAAATTAAGTCCGATACATGAAATATTAATATTAAACGGATATATTTACTTTTAGGCCGACTTACATTACTGAAAATAAAAAAGGCTGTTGATGAAGATAATTTGCAAGAAGAAGGCAAAAGTGAAGTTTTACATTACTTTGATGCAACTGGTGGTGCAGTTGCTTGTACCGCTATTTCTGTTTATGGTAATGATGTGGCTACGGTAGGTGAAGATGGTCGTTTAAATATTATTGACACTCAAGCTCATTTGGCTGTCAGACGTTCCCTGGAGGCGGATAGCTTATCTTTACTATCAGTTTTATATGTGAATCCCCAAGAGGTGCTTGTGGCCAATCGTATGGGTATTATACGAATGTTTGATATACGTTCTGCTGAATCAAATGCTACTGTTGCTTTTATGACTTCTTGCGAAGATGAGAAGAGTTCGAATTATGTATCCTGTTTAACTTCGCATCCCACACAACCACATATAGTTTTAGCTGGATCAGAAGAAGGTTCTATTACGGTTTGGGATCTACGGAATCCAGGCTTTCCCGCATCTTATCTTGCGGCACACAGTAGTCCAATAACTGAAATTGGTTTTCATCGCTCTGATCCCTCTAAATTGTTTACTGCTGCCGAAAGCGGAGAATTGTGGATTTGGTCTCAGCATTCCTCTTTATGTGTTGCCAGTGCTATTGAACCTTCTAATACAGACAATGTGAACCCTTGGCTTAGTGGCGAACGTACCAAAAGTCGTATTAGTGTTACATCATTAATATCAAATCTGCGTAAAGCAATAAATACTTTTGATTCGCACGGTTCGAAAGTTATATGTGGCAGTGACTGTGAGGCGTTATATATAGTTAATAACATATTTTAAGAAAAAGAATTTGGAGTACTAGATTTTAAAAAAGGTACAATATTGATTAATCCTAAGGGCGTATTTGTTTCTCTGAAAGAGCTTTGTACTTGGCTAATCTTTAAAAATATATATATATATATATATATATATATATATATTTGATTATTAATTTTGTGAATTTGTTTAGTAGAGAAAGAGAAAGTAGTACAACGCCTTTTTGTAGAAACCAAATCGCCATGAGTTTGTAGAACATTTATGTTTAAGTTTGGCTGTTTTGTTTTATTAAACCTTACTTTTTTATATAGAAATTTTTGAATGACGAAATAATTCAAGAATCAGTAACAAAATCAAAGTGAAATTCAAGATTTTAAGGAATTTTTATTTGAACTTACATAAAATCAAAATCAAAAGAGGAATGCAGTCGACTTTTTAATTTAGAAAAAGAAAGAAAAAAAAATATCAACAAATACCAAACGAAATGCTGATTTCATAAAGGTAAGGGTTTATAATTTTATTTTACATTTTTCTTTTGTATGACATGTTTACAGTGGGAAGATTAATAATTGGACATTCTATAAAGTGTTTTTGAATATTAGTGTTTTGGGATAATTTTTTGTATTTGCTCTCTGAAGTCGCTAGCTTTAGCCGTTTCGGCTGGGCAAATAATAAAGGGATGCACAAGCATACTTGAAAGTCACATCACTACAAACATGTGTAATATTTTATAATGGAAAGTGCTTGTAAGTCATTTCAAGTATGCTTGTGCGCAGCACTTTAGTAAATAAGCAACAAAATTCTGTTTTTTTTTATTATTCTCTGTGTGAATGGCTAGCTTTAAATTTGTAGGCAGCTGATCATAAACAAACCTATTTGATTCCAATAAGTTGCATTTGTATTGCCTGGCTGTTTATATGGGAAATCAAAGGGTTTCTTAAGGGCGCTTAGTTTCTGAGATAATGAATTTAAAGTTTTCTACAAAAACGACAAATTTGACCCGAAGTTGAAAATGTGGATAGTGATGATAGCTTTATCTATATTTTCTCTATGGAACGAGTAGTTGTTTTTAGAAAGTTTCGAATTTAAAATTTTATCAGCTGTTTAAATTAAGCTAAGGGCGCTACGAAATCCTATCTATATTCAATACAACTTTATAGAAAAATATTGTTCAACATCCGCTACAAAATGGCTTTACTGCTGGCGTAAATTAAATTCAATTGTATTGCTATGGCACATTTGATTGAATATTTCAATCTTATGACATTTAATGCTCAGCCTACACACTCTTAAGTATTTTCTTAACTCTTAATTAAACAAAACGTACCAAATACTAAAAATTTTTAGATAAAAATCATTTTTGTTTATATATTTTGAATTAATTATTTAATTTGAAATATGTATATTTTTATGTATTTTTCTTATTATGTATTTATGTATATGAATTGAATTGAAAAATAAAAATACAGTTTTTATTATTATACACAACGTACATGTTGTATGTGGAGAATTATTAAGCTTAAAGATTGACTAGAGTTTTTAAATTCTAGCTTTTTCGTTATGATTATTATTTATTTGTTTTTGTTGTAGTTGTTTTTATATAAATATATTTAAAAACAATTTATAGAAGCAAATTTCGAAATTCATTTGAAGCACCCTGACTTACAGCTAGAATGGTTTATGTTTCTTTGTTGTTTTCTCTTAATTTTTTTAAATTATTATTTTGCAAGAAAAATAAATTACAAAAATAAAACATTTCTTTTGTATTTTTGCTTTTGTTATTATGCGTGTTTTTTTTGTTTTTCTTTAAAATTTAAATTCGTTTTTAAAACTTAAAAACAACAATTACAAGTAATTCAATTAATATAAACTGATAATATAATGAAATTAAAAAAAAAACTTAAACTTAAATACTGGGAATTCGTTAAAAAAAAACAGAAAATCTACTAATTACAAAACTACTTCAACTAATTGTTATAGATGCATATTTACACATTTATTGATTTTTATAATTAAATACGTTGTATAATTAATGTTGGTTTTTGTTAGACATTGTTTTTCATTAGTTTTATATCAATTTGAGCATAAATGCTAAAAAAAATATGGAGACAATTATCATTTATTTAAATATTTTAATTAGAATTGTGTTTTTGTTTACGTTTTCGTTGAATTTGTTTTAGATATTCCTATTTTATACTGTTTAAGTAGTTTGTTGTTTATTTGTTCTTAATAAAATCTCTCCAATTTGGGTTTATTTAATGCTGCACAAAAGTAATACCCTGAATAGTTTTGTGAACCGGGTGTAGCATAATCGCCGATGCCATGGGTATGTGCATGATGCGTATGATGTGAATGCAAATGGGTATGTGGATGTGTATGATGATTAACATAATCGCCATAATTACTGGCATTAAAGGAATGTGTTGGATGTACAGCGGCAACTGCTGCTGCAGCAGCGGCCGCATGATGATGATGGTGTGCATAGGCATGTGTGTGCGTGTGATTGTGGGGATGATAATGCTGAAAGCCACCTCCACTGCGTTGTTTTTGTCACGTCAATAGATTGCTGCCATTATTGTTGGCCGAATGTACGCGCATGTGTCGATTTAAATTACCCGACTGAGAAAATCTGCAAAATTAAATAAATTTAAATGCTTTAAAATTTCTTAGTTCGTATCAACAAAATGTTTATATTAAATCAATTGACTTTGAATGCCAGTTTAAAAAAATTTTAAATTTGGAATTTTCCCTTTATTTAATTGAATTTCAAAATGCTACTTGTCCATCACATATTTTATTTTTATTTCTTATTAACCGATTGTCTGTGATCAACAGGAAATTTTACTTTAATTTTAGAAAAAATCAAATATATAGCTTTATGTATATTACGACGTTTTAAAATAATAAAAAAAAATATATTAATATCTAGATGGCTTTGCCCAGTTCGGTTCTTCATTACGTGAGTTGATTGGTGTATAGAGAGCGTATGTTCCAATTTTTAAAGAAATGCGTTTACAAATAGAATTTTAATTGTTAAAAAACTACTTTAAAAAGTGGCGCATATTAGCAGAAGCGTCAGCACACTTCTGTAGTGAATGAAGTTCGTTGAAATGTGGGCGTGGCTGGTCCGGCGTTCTGCCTGGGAGTACAGAGACTATATGTATTAAATTTCAGACAAATCGGTTGAAAAACAAAAATTTGTGTAGCGAACAAACAAACAGAAAATTAATTTTGTTTATATAGAAAGTATACAGCCCAATTATGAATAAAAATTCCCCGGGAGTTTTTTTTTTTTTCAATTTTCTCTTTCCTCTTATTATAAACAAAATTTCTCCCTTTTTTAACATGGCAAGTTATTTGATTTAGGGAATTTTTTTCCCAAAAACCAAAATTCTACCAGGGAAAAATCCTTGGGAATATTCATAATTGGCATGATACATTTTCTTACTAACCCAAGGCTAGGTTAGTTTAGGCTGCACAGAGCGCCCCAATAACAAAAAACCTCCGATGTGATCCCTTTGTGATACATTATAAAGGAAAAATAAAGAAAGCAGAAGAAAAAAAGTAGAGAAATAGTAAATAAGAGAAGAAACTAAACCAAAACCTCAAAAGAATTTAATTTTTATTATTTGGAAATTTTTTTTATTTATTTGACGCAGCTGGTTTTATTAATTTAGTACCTTAATGTCTCTCTCAATCTCTATTTTCGTCGCTCTCTTTTAAAAATCAAAGTTATTGCAAAAAGAAAAAAATACACTTGCTGTAAATATAAATCTCACATTTCATTATTTTTATATTTCATGTACAATAATTATTGGATTAAACACTAGATTATAATTTACACTGATTATGATTGCATTGATTCTAGAATTCGTTGTTTGAGAGTTATTTAATATTAAAATTTTTACTCGATTACTTAGGTGTATTAATTTTTGTCAAATGATATTATGAATCAACATATTAGCTGTTGTTTTAAAAGTGATATAAGTCCACTTAAAAAAAAAATTATAAGGTGGTAATTTTGGTATTATGGAATTCATACGAGGGCTGTTTGATAACTCGGTGACCGTTTGAAGTACCTTTTAAATACAGTACTGCTGGCGTCAACCACCATCTTTTAACAAACTACTGTCAAATTTTGAGCAAGCTGCGTAATTTAGTTTTTGTTCGGCTGCCAATTAAAGCAGACAAGCTCGTGAATATAAACAAAAAATTAATGTTCCTTCTAGACAATGCACGAGTTGGGCTACAAACTGCTATTCCATTACCAAAACAAACGCCAAACCTATTATTTGGAGGGAATAAAAAATTAAAAAAAAAAACGAGTTATCAAACAACTCTCGTATCTTACTAAAATTACCTTTAACTAATTTTTACTCATACCACTTTCAAAACTAATGGCCCATAAGCAAGTTTGTATTTGTTTTGCTTAGTAAAGGACGTACAAACCTTCGAATACATTTTTTTTAATTAACTCACCTCAATAAACACAATTTACATTGATAAGGCTTTTCACCGCTATGAATTCTTAAGTGTTTCGTTAACGTTGAACTATCGGAAAATGATTTTTTGCACGCTGAACAACGATATGGACGCTCACCCGAATGGGTTCTCATGTGCGTAGTGACACTAGAGCTTTGTGAGAAACGTCTATCACAAATTGGACAACGGAACGGCTTCTGACCAGTGTGTGTGCGTACATGAGCTGTTAAATTGGCGGCCTGTGAAAAACTTTTATTGCAGTCGGGACAACGGTATGGTCGCTCTCCTGAATGAGTTCGCAAATGGGTCTTAAGCGTACTGGGTCTGGCGTATGTTTTGCCACAAAGACGACAAAGATTCGGTTTGCTATCCGAACCCTCCTCGTTGCTATCCTCGTCTTCGTAGCCACTGGCAACGCCGGAATTTGATGGGGGTCCAGTTATTTGAAATGGTTTTGTGTCACGCATTTGTGTATATAAAGTTGGACTTTTAGTGGGTGGTGAATAACTTTGACCCATTTGTGTGCTTGCATAGAAACTTTTTGGTGTTACTGCATCCATGAGTGGTGCTGGCGGTGGTGTGGTGTCTTTCTCAAGAGCCTCGGCAAGTGAGGGAAGTAGGGCTGAGGGATTTTGATTTGATTGCAAGGACGGACCACGAAAATCGGCTGTAAACGAGTAGGTGGCAGCAGCTGGATAATGTGAGGGACTAAGTAATGGCGGGTATAAAACATTTACCGCTGAGGAGGAGTTTGTGGGAGTCCATTGCATCTGAAAAAATCCAAGTGTTAGTATTAACAACAAAATAAATTTTAAATTTGTCATAGATAATTTAACAAGAAAACAATAAATAATGAAATAAAAAAGAGGCTCACTTGTGAACATTGCATGGGCATTGTAGCATCAGCAGCCCCATAACCATGCATTGTCATGTTCATACTAACATTAACACTCATACTGGGATACATGGCGGCTGTGGCACCAGCTCCAGTTGTTGAGGCACTCATGTGCTGTGAACTGCATGAATTGCCCGTAACATTTCCCGTCACCGATGAGGATGTATTGATGGGATCAAAATAACACGACTGCGATGCCACGCTACTCAACGCACCACTATGCGATAACGATTGCTGGCCTCCAACTATTGACGATGACAAAGGAGTCGCCGACGTTGGTGATGAGTTTGTTACTTGATGCTGGTGCTGATGTTGCTGCTGATGTTGATGCTGTTGCTGATGTTGGTGGGTATTGGGTGATACTAACATTTGATGTGGGTGTACAGTGTACGAGAGTGAAGCTTGATGGGGATTTGTTGAGAAATTATATGATGCACCACACGGTGAAAAAGGGAAGAGACTGGGTAGGGGATCAATGTCTAATGGTGGCAAGCCTGGAAATGTTGACGCCATTTCATCGGTGGACCAATAATTTGATACACAAGTATTGCCTCCACTGCCACTATTGACAGTATTATTGTGTATAACTTGTGAATTATTTTGTGCAGATCCGCCGAGATCGCCGACAATAATTGGATCGAAACAGGAACCACAATCAAAATCGTTGTTCGGCAATGAGGATAGCGGTAATACTGTATTGCCCTGACACGACAAACAACCAATACAAGACGCTGCAGCACACTCTTGCTGTAAATAAAAAAAAAGAAAAAAAAAATGAAGAGGAACTAAAATAAAACTCTTTGTTTATTTACAATTAAAATTACAAATTTTTATTTTAAATCAAATCTCCAACGCGGTTGTATAATTTCTAGGGACCATAAATAACAGTTATCGAAAAAAATTTAACTCAAAAATTCTCTGTTACAATCAACGGAGATCTCTATTGTCATATACCAATAGAATCGTATTGACGAGCTCTTCAGAATCTATGGTGATATTAAAAAAAAAAGCTCAGATGAAACTTCTAAAAATAAAGTTTTACTTTCCAGTCAGAAAATATAACTGATTTCCTTAATTTTCTTTTGAGGAGTTATTTTTTCTGTAAAAATTGTTGTTTTTTATTTCTTAGTCAGTCACAATAAGATTTTATTTAGCTGGTTAAACAAAAATATAAAAAATAAAATAACAGTTTAATAATTCGAATCAAATAATAACACATTAAAAACCCACATGTTTTTATTTTAAGACAATTTATTCAATAAGTGAGTGAAGATAAATATGCCGAGTTAAATATTTTTTAACGTAACTCCTAAATTTTTTAATATCTGTAAATATCTATTCAGTATTTGTCATATTTACCAAATACGTCTTATGCCATTAAATATTTTCAAATATGTTTTTAGTATTTATGACATACTAGCATTTAACTCGCTACTTCGTCAGCATAGTGTTGCTACTATAATATAATTTAAGTGAGTGAAGATAAATCTGCCGAGTTAAGTATGTTTTAACGTAACCCGTTACGTTTTTTAGTATTTGGAAATATCTTTTTTGTATTTATGGCATATTTATATTTATAAATATATTTAAGAGAAATATAAGTGCATAGGGCAAATATGCATAAATACGTAGACTTCTCACAATGATTACGGGATGGGACACATATTATTTTAAGACTAGGTCATCTAGATTTATAATCTACCACCCAAATACTTAGAAATTACTTTGGACTATTTTGAAATTTTTTTTGAAATTTCCATATACTGTTGTTCTCAAGGATTTTGGCAGTTTCCGTTTTACATCATAAAATAAAAACTAAAAAAATTTTTGAAAATGTTAAAACACTTCCAGAAAGCTTACAACAGACAGATTAAACTCCTTTTTGATTTTGGTAATTTTCGTAGACCGAATCGGGAATGGTACCTCGGCAAAGTAGAGAATGATAAAAATCCCTCAGAGCAACAGCACTGGGGTATATGGAAATTTAAAAAAAAATTCAAAATATTCCAAAGTAACTAATGATTATTTGGGTGGTAGATTACAAATCTAGACGACCTCCCTTTTAAAATGATATGTGTCCCATCCCGTAATCATCTATGGTTCGTCCTGAAGTCACTAAAATCCCTTAAAACAACAACATTGAAGTATATGGAAATTTAAAAAAAAAATTTTAAATAGTCAAAAGTAACTGTTATTATTTAATTTAGATAATTTAACACTCATACGCTCCCACATCAAAGTAATTGATAGAAGAGGTATTATTTTCTTTGTAGTTTTTATGTTTTTTTCTTTATAAGAACCTTCCAAAAATAATAGAAAACAAGATTATGCCTTCAGTAAGATATTTCTTCATTTACAAAACTCGGCTGACTAGATACGCGTTACATCTAGACCAAGAACAATAGAAAGAATTTTTGCTTATTCATACATATGTAGGTTTAGATGTAACGTGTATGTAGACAGCCGAGTTTTGTAAATAGAAATAAGTTGCTTGTTTTTTACTACTCACAAGAACCTTCCTAATGGCTTAACGCATATATAAACACAAAAATTAGACGAATTGTGGAAGACGTTGCCGAGTTTTGCGCTTAGCAACACATTAGGTGATTCATTTTTATTTATAACTATTTTTAGTAACGCAAACATTTTTTTAAATGGAGAACTTGATTTTTTTGCAAAGAAGTTGTCCTTGCAAGCAAATTATTTTATGTCATGATAAAATATTTTGAAAAATGATTACGTAATTTGATAGATTTTCACCAACCTTTATTTAAATGAAAA
Source organism: Thelaira solivaga (assembly GCA_947397855.1). Lineage (NCBI taxonomy): Eukaryota > Metazoa > Arthropoda > Insecta > Diptera > Tachinidae > Thelaira > Thelaira solivaga. The sequence goes on from OX377610.1 coordinate 22,359,377, forward strand.
TTTTCGAGTTGTCGCTAATTCTTTTATTTTTTTTTCTATTTTAGTATTTTGAGTTTTTAATTAATATTTTGATTTTCCATTTTTTTAAATCACTTTCTTTGTTTGAAAAAACAATTTTTTTTATCTTTTTTTTTTTTATATAAAAAAACAAACGGCCACAAAAAGAAACTATTTTGCAATTGATATCAAACAGAATCTTGTAAACGTTTATTAATCAAGTAAGTTTGCGATTTACCTGCGGACTATCCAACGCCAAACCGAATAATGGATTATTGGGAACATATCCCGTTTCAGGTTCCACAGGACCTCCATTTGAGACATCGCACGATATGTACATAGCTCCACCCTCTTGATCTTCCAGGGAATCTGCGTAATAAATAAAGCACAATTTAAAAATAAAATGAAAAAAAAGAAAGAAATTCCAGTTGTATTGAATTCATATTTAATGAATGGGTTGTTTGCATCTTAAACAAGTGTAACGTAAAAGCATCCCCAAGCAAATTCTGATTTTACGAGAAAATACTCATTCATCTTTTAACTTTTGTTCACCTGAGAAATGTTTTCCAAATTCAAATTTTCTATGCGTTTGCGCCAATAATTCTTCAAAAGAGTTTTTTTTATCTTCAAATTAATTTAACCTAAAAGTAGTTTTTTTAAGAAACTAAATTTTAATAAATAAATCTTCTTTAAAATGCCTACTGTAGTCCTAAAAAAAATCACTAAAAGGAAGTGCTTTATTGTGCCATAAAAGTGTGGCATTTAAAATAATAAAAAAAATATTACAAAAAACTAATTCTTCCAATATTGGAAAGCTTAGAGAAAATATTTTCATGAAAATGTCATTGTTACCCTGCTTCAGTAATTAACAGGAGGGAAAAAGTAAAAAGGTTTTAATATTAAAATTAGTGTCCTCAAAAACAAAACCGAAAAGTCGCTTTTATACAAAATATTAAAACTATCATTGGCTCCTTAAGAAACAGGGAACTTGTTCTATGCGTACTGCGTGTGACGGAGGTATTTTCAAGTGAATTTATAGAAACAATTATGACCTGTTCATCACTCTCAAACGTTAGTGTTGGATTTTATTTTATATTTACAACAATAAAAAAAAAACTAAAACAAAAAAGGCACTAACTGGAAAATTTTTCGTGCAGGAAATGTGAGAAAGCACTAAACCCGGGGCTAAGAGCACTAAGTTGACAACACTGAAATGGTTCTAATGTACATAAGGCTTTATAGATAATAATGAGTTGCGTTTCTCTGCTTGCAAATTGTTGAATTTATTGGAACACACAATCGTACGATTTTAGAGCAAACTAATCTGATAGAATTTCATTCTACCTTAAAAAATCGCTTGAAAATAGTTACGCATTATTGCTTTTTTCTCATCAACCATAAAAAATCAACTCTAATAGCACATAAAACTATTATTTTATGAAATTTTCCATAAAATATGAAAATCGTACAGATCTTTCAAAAATTTATTACAGATATTTGCAATATCACTATTCTGTTTGTTGAGTGCACATGTTATTTTTGACAGTTCGAACGACTAAACAAAATAGTGAAATACGGCCTTAAAGGAGATAATTCAGTTAACAGTTAACTTAAAACGCTAGAGGCCCAATAATGCATACCGAATAGGCTATAGTTGTTGTCGGAAGTAGCAGTGAAATCAATTTATCAAGCTGACTGACGTCATTTTCAACATAATTTTATATAAATATTGGTGCTCACAAGATTCAATTTGTGTAAGAAATAATAAAGCCAGCCAAACATTACTTGCACCATCTGTTAACTGTCTTACGAGATGAAATTTATATTTCATGCAAAAATAATTTAAGAAATATTTAGCATATAAACTACTCTGCTAGACGTTTATAATGACTTTAAAGTTTATAATCTTTTACCAGCGGAGTTAATTTTTATTTTAATAAAAATTTCAATCATTTCAAAAATGAGTCTACACAGTTTTAACTTCAATTTAAAGTTTAAAGTCTCAAGAAAAATGTGCTTGTATATGCCAAACAAAAAAAAAATTAAATTTATTTTAAAAAAATATTTATTTTGAAAGAAACTTTAGATTGGTCTGTCAACTGTTTTGCTTTTTAGGATTTTTTTTTGTCTTGTAATCGGTTGTTATGTCGCGTTAATGTTATTTGTGAATTCCTCTAGTGATCTATTGCAAGTATTTGATTTTTTAATAAATTTGAATCAATGCACTGAAAGAAAAATGTTTCATAAATCCAACGAAACGTTTTCATTGCAATTATTTCATAGATTAATAAAGATATTTCATTAAATATATGAAATTATTTGATTATATTAATGAAATTATTGCTTTATATTAATGAATATTTCATAGGATTAATGGAATATTTTATTGAAATAATTTCATTAATTGGAAAAAAATTAATTTTTCATCAAATTAATGACACAATTCAGAAGATATATCAACAAAATTCTTTCAGTGTATTTAAATAAATAGTTAAATTTTAAGGGATTATTTAAAAAAAAATCTTTATTTAATTTTAATTAAATCAATTAATTATTTAAGTGCAAGTTACTTGTGCAAGAAATTGTTATTCGAAAGAAAGTGTCAAAAAAGCGGTATTGGAAGTTGTAGTAAATCATAGAGTAAAGGGTTACAAGAAGACATACTGAAGTATTAAGGCTGTCACAATTCTTAAAAACATAAAGTCTGTAGCATAGAACTGCAAAAATCGTACTTTTAGTTGATTGTGCATTATTATACAATTAAACCACATAAATGAACAGTTTGCGTAAAAATAGTGCACAACATTTGTCGAAATCATGTTCAAGGCATGATTAGAAATTGATGATTTTTTATGCTGTGCAACAATACAAAGCCGTATTTCAATACAAATACACATAAACAATTTACTAGGCAGTAGTTTACTCAAACATGTGTGATCGTTGATTTAATGACTTTGTGCATATTTGTGTTTTTGAAAGTATTTGCAATTTGCTTTTTAAATTCTAACGTGTCGAACAGTAAAAAAAAACAATCAGTTTTTAATCGTGCCTCGAACATAATTTAATCAAATCAAACCTAAATAGTCACTTACGAGTAAAGTTGTTACAAAACAAATAATATTCAATTTATAAAATTTAAATAATTTTTTTCTAACGGAATTACCTAAATTCCACGATGAAATAGAAATTTTTTTTAGTGTTTTTTTTTTCAAATGTTTATTTACAACGAAGTTTTCTCTTTTTAAATTTCATCATTTATGGCCAATGCAAACGCTTATCATTTGCAAAATAAAGAGTGATTTTTTTGCTATTATCTTTTTGGCAACACTAGTTTTGACAGCTCACGCACGTTTTGTATCTTGTGTCACTGTCAAACATCTTCAGTTTGGTCTATAATTTAATCATGAATCGTCTTACAAACGAACAACGCTTGCAAATTATTGAATTTTATTACCAAAATGCGTGCTCTGTTAAGAAAGTTCATCGCGCGCTTCTTCCATTTTATGGTCAGTTTAATCGACCTATTGAGGCTTCTATTCGGGCTATTGTAACAAAATTTCGCACCAAATTTACATTGTTGGACATTAAACCACCAACACGCTTACGTAGAGTGCGAACTGAAGAAAATATCGCAGCCGTATCGGCCAGTGTTGGTGATGACCGTGAATTATCGATTCGGCGCCGTTCGCAGCAATTGGGCCTCTGTTACTCCACTACGTGGAAAATTTTGCGGAAGGATTTGGGTGTGAAGCCTTATAAGATACAACTGGTGCAAGAATTGAAGCCAAACGACCTACCACAACGCCAAATTTTTGGTGAATGGGCTCTTGAAAAGTTAGATGAAGATCCACTTTTTTATCGAAGAATTGTGTTCAGCGACGAGGCTTATTTCTGGTTGAATGGATACGTGAACAAGCAAAACTGCCGTATTTGGAGTGAAGAGCAGCCAGAAGCATTGCAAGAGCTACCAATGCATCCACAAAAAACAACCGTTTGGTGCGGATTATGGGCTGGCGGCATCATTGGGCCGTATTTCTTCAAAGATGATGCGAATCACAACGTTACTGTGAATGGTGAGCGCTACCGTGCGATGATAACAAACTTTTTTTTGACCAAAATGGAAGAGCTTGACTTGCATGACATGTGGTTTCAACAAGACGGTGCCACATGCCACACAGCACGCGAAACAATGGACCAATTGAGAGGCGAGTTCGGTGAACAGTTTATTTCACGCTTGGGACCAGTCAATTGGCCGCCCAGATCGTGCGATTTAACGCCTCTAGACTATTTTTTGTGGGGCTATGTTAAGGCTAATGTCTATAGGGACAAGCCCGCTTCGATTGACGCACTGGAAGCCAACATTGCCAACATTATTCGTGAGATACCGGACGAAATGTTGGAAAGAGTATGCCAAAATTGGACTAAGCGGATGGACCATTTGAGGCGCAGCCGCGGCCAACATTTGCATGAAATAATCTTCAAACATTAAATTATATCGACCCAACTATCGATCCAAATAAATATTTCATGCATTTTTCTGAATTTTATGTGTTTTTTTTTTTAAATTTCCGATAGTTCTTATAAAATCACCTTTTATTAATTTTAAAATGCTTTGACTCCACTGTACTTGCACAACAGCTAAACTCCGCCCATTTCTTTATAAAAAACCAACATCCATCATTTAGCTTGTGTGTGTTTTTATATTTTTTTGTTGCTATTATTGTTGCTAGATTTTCATTGATAAATAAGGGAAAAAATATGATTACCTACACACCAACAAAAATCTCTCTCTCTCTTCTCTGCGTAAAAATTTTAACTCAGGGATGCTTTACACTTTGCACTACCAAATACAGCCAACATTTATTTGCATTCCAAAAATCAATTCTACATTCTTACGTTCACATTTTGTTCTGTTTTTAAACAATAACTGGAATTTTTTATTTAGGTTTTTTGGAATTTATGCAGAAAAACATATTTTTTTTGTTAAATTTATTATGATTTTAAGGAAAAAAAAATGTTTTTAACTTACCCAGAATTATTTTCAAGAGTTTGGAACTTTTATATAGCAATCCCATGACATGACTCCTTTAGCAGGTTGCTTTCGTTTTTGTTGCTTTTGTTTTTTTATATACAAAGTGATTTTTTCTACGTTTCATAGTTTGTTATTTGTGTGTTACTAAAAGCAAATCAAATATATTTTAAACGTTAAAAACTACGAGCAATTTAAGTGCTTGCGGGAAAAAAGAATTTAATTAAAGTTAAAAAACAGAAAGAAAACTGCTTTTCGTTAGACCTTAAATTCAAAGATATCGAGAAGTGTTTTAAAGTTTTATCCCACACTGTAATACTGAGCAACACGACTTGTCAAAAACCAAATCAATTGAGAAAGTATGACAGTGTGAAAACAATATGTTAAAAAATACAGTTAGAAATTTGACAGTCGTACAGCTGCCATCTGTTTTAGAAAATTTTCTAAACGTTTATATTTTTCATTGTGTGATATCAACAAAAAAAAATTACAAAAACAGCTGACAAAATCCAATGAAAATATTAACACTTATATTACAGTCTAAAATAACAATAAGATTTTTCGCAAAGTCGTATCAAATTTCATTCGATTCTGGTATATTAAAATCTCATGAAAATCCTAAGACTTGTATTACATTGTTTTTTTTTGACACACAAATTTTAACGAATTTCTTTACTATTCTGAGGATTACTTCACTCCTAAAAAAATACCTTGCCAATGGCGTTTTAACTAGGTGAGACCTTACTCTTGACAAGACATAGGCAGTAATTTAAGGTCATGATTTCAGTATTGCAAGCAATTCCCTCGTTTTGAGGTATTTTATTTATGTTATAAAGCGACTAATACTGATTTCTTGTTAAGGGCACAGAGCAAGTTTTTGAAATTTAGGCAGTGTCCATGTACTAGCAATTAAAACGCCCTATAGCCCACATACTACAATCATCTCGCATACTTTGCAAAGGTTTTACCATTAAATATTGCAGCAGCGAATATTATTCCTTAAATCAATAGAGTCAGAACAAAGAAAAAATTGTTTGAACAACTATAACAGCTGAACCCTGGATATCAAAAGTTATCATTCGCTTAAATATTAAACTACAAAATGCAATTTAAAGCTGCAGTAACCACAAATATTTGAGCTGCTATTTTACATGGAAAGAGCGATAAAACTACTTCTATTGCAGCTTTTGATTGAATTTTCGTGTTTAAAGTTAAAGTGAACTATAATGTGCGATATCGTGAACACCGCTATTTTTTATAAGAATAATCGATCAACAAGTTTCAATGCTGCCATGAAATCAAATTAAAAAAATGTAAAATCACACTTTCACTTTTTAAATGCTTTTATAGTTCTGAAAGTGAGGGAACGCTTCGAAAAAAAAACTTAGGTTTTTGTTGAAGTCACGTGAAGTGGAATAAGTAGTGACACGGAGTCGTTTTTTCAGATGCAAAAAAAAAGTTTAATTTATAAATCTCTGAGGCCTTCAATTATTATTTTAACAATCTCCGAAAAAAGAAGCATCAACTGGATCGTTTGCGTAGCAGAGTAGAAGGTGTAATAGATGTGAGGAGCCATATCCTATAATGATAACTGTGAGCTGAAATATTTGTGTAGTACCAATAACGTTAATAGCTCTATTGGAGTGCTACAAGAAACGTTTCTCCACTTTTAAAACATTTTTTGAAGCTTGCAGTGGACATTCCAGCATGACAACGTAAAAAATTCATACTGCCTGGGTGGTAAAAAGTCATGGCTACGTCATAGAAATGTTAATGTGCTCGATTGGTCCCCTTATTATTGCAAATGTTTTGTAGATGGCTACCTCGTAAAGTGTATGCTTCTGGAAAGCAGTATACTTTCAAATAAGAACTTATTGAAGGCATAAAATTGACTTGGTCGACCATTTCGCTCGAGTACGTTAAATTATTGAATGATTTTCTACCTAATCGAATTTACGGAACAATTTGTAAAAATGGAGGCTTTTAAAAAATGTAAATAAAATAAAAATTTTTTATTAAAAACTATAAATAAACAGTTTATGTTATAGAAGGGTCTTATTAATTTGACGCAAATTTTCAAGTAATTTTTTTAACATTTTGTACATAACTTTTTATAAAAAGAAAACCGTGTTCAATAACAACTAAATTACCTTTAAATAGAAATAAAAATTAAGTTTGTAGCAAATTCTTTTAGCAGCTATAACCTTTAAAAAAATGTGGCAGGGAATGTGTAGATTCGATTTAGTATTCCCTAACATAAAGTTTAAAAAAAAATTTTATGAATCAAGTGAAATAAAAAAAATCGTAATAAACAAAAGAACATGGGTTTTAAAACTTTCCAATTTTGTTTTTTCTTTCACGGCCAGGCCTCACAAATGCTCAAAGCCGTCAATGTCAACAAACAGTTTTAACAAAATATAATTAGTGTCGACAGTCATAAGTCCATTTTTTTAAGGAAATTAAATATAAAGTGGACTTATATCACTTTAAAAAAAATAAAAGCTCAAATGTTTGTCTATATTGAGAACTCTAATAACGATTTAGCAAAATCAAAAAAGGTTTGGAGTCGATAGCGCCAAGCAGAATAAGAGTCAATCAGCCCAATCATGAATATTCCCTATTAATTTTTTCCCAAGGAAAATTTTGATTTTTGGGAAAACATCAATTTTTCTTTGTTAAAAAAGGGAGAAATTTTTTTTTCAAATAAGGAAAAGTGAAAAAACTCCCGAAGAATTTCTATTCATAATTGGGGTGAATATAAAACAATAGCGAACAGCAAATTTCATAATTTGGTCTATTTTATATCCTAAAGAAGTGAAATATCTATATAAAAATAAAAAAATTATAATGCGTCCGACCGTAACCTTAAAAAAGTAGCGGTGTATTTTATTTACACAAATCTGAGAACGTGGGGAGGGAAAAGGAGGTGAGGTTTTCAAAACTTTTCAGTTTGAAGAAATCATATTCTTAAATAGGATTTTCAAAAATATTTAAAAAAATGTATTATAGCAGGACAATATGATTATATATCACGATAATTGTACAAAAAAATTCTCTGGGTGAACTTTTATAGGTTCCAATACTGATAATAATACGGCCCAATAATGAATATACTCTGAGTATTTTGCTTAGGAAAAATTTTATTTTTGGGACAAAACAAGTCACAGAATTTGCTTCATATCTAATAAGTGAAGAGAAAAATATTCTCGCCTAATTTTTTTCTCATAATTGGTCTGATAATCAAGAGTACTAGAATTAGTTAAAGCAGTACTTCTAGTGTTTGTTTGTTTTGGTGAGAATCTAAACTCCTACTTCTACTGTTACTTTTTCTAATTTTTTCCATATCGTTTTAAGCTTTTTTTTTTTTATTATTTTTAAATACATGAATTATTTATAACAGAGGCCAAACTAGACAAGTTTGAGCCCACATCCATTGTTTTTTTTTTTTTTTTTTTTTTTTTTTTTTTTTTTTTTTTTTTTTTTAAGCATAAACTTTTAGTTTAATCAAGTTAGTTTTCAAATTTTACTTAAAGTTGAGTTTAATGTATTTGCTAAATTTTAATGTTTAGAAAATATTTTTTTTTTTTTTTAATTTCTATTTAATTTTTGTTACTACTGCACCTTATTGATAAACTGTATTCCATAATTATTAGATTTTATTTTTATAGCCCCTTTTCGAATTGATTTTTTTTTTTATTTTATTATTTAATTTAAAAATATTTTGTGCTTTCAGTTGACTTTACATTTAATTATTCACTTTCTATAAAAATTTTTAATGTGATTAGATTTATTAAAAAAAATTTTTTTCACGTTTAAGAAACCGTTACGCGTTTTTATTTAAGACACGTTAAATTTTTGTTTTAGTTTTGTATCTAAAGGAACAACTTGCAACGACGAACTAAAGACAGCAACTAATTTAAAATATCAGATCAATTCAGAAAAACTATCGTTCGAAAATTGTATTGATGGATGGGTTTCGTTCAAAGAAATAAAAACTGACAAAAAGAAAAAAAAACTACAACAACCTTAAGAGACAACCACAATTAAAAAAAATTAACTAAAACTCATACCATCAAACTTACAGCAATAGCAAGCAGTACTTAATTACACCAATACAAAGAACATACAGAAAACAATCACAAAGCAGAATATCGCCCTTAAATACACAAACACACGCTTAATCGAACACCACTCATAAGCAGCTAATAATGAGAGAGTGGTTGAATCAGCTCAATATTATAAGCCATCAGCAGAAATCCCTCCTCCTTCTCCCCTATAGTTCAGCACACACATTGAAATATTTACTCACATACAAAGTGTCATGCAAATCAGTTTTCTGTTTGTTTGTTTGTTGTTTTATTGTTTTATTGTTTTTAACTTTGCTACCCCTGGTCCCATAGTGCTTTTTAGTTACATACAAAGACAATTTTTTCCTCGTTTTTGGTTTAAATTTTTTTTTTTAGTTTGGTCATTCAATATCACTCGTTATTGGACGGTATCAGATACCGGCAGTAAGGGAACTGGTGTTGAGAAAAAAAGTGGTAAAAAGACAAATGAATGAAAATGCTTATGAAGTCATGTTGGACAGACAGACATACAGACTGACCATCCATCACCAACTGAGGTGAAAAAAAAAAAAAATTAACTGACTACTACTGATCATCTTCTTGGTCGTTTGGCGGCAACACTGTCAAAACCAACACATTGAAACTTCTGTAAAAAAAATTTTAGTCAGAAAAAAAAATTTAAAAAAAAATAAAAAAATTTACACGCTGCTGCTTCCTTGTTTGTTAATCCCTCAGCTGAGTTGAATACATACATTTAAGGGAGCATTTAAAAGGAGATAACTGTTATCAGAAGTTCTTATTTTGGGTCATCTCTCGAATGCCAAAGAATTATTGGCCGATTTCTGTCTCTTAGCTAACATCTTTTGCCAATCAAAGTACTAGTAGTGATCAAGCATTGTCTGTCTAACAAACTTCATTCAAAAATGTTGTCAAGAAATGAAAGTATTAGTCCTAAAAACACTGCAGCTCCGCAGAAAGTGGAACAACTCTCTTAAGTATAGATGCATGTATTCTCAGCATAAAATATGTTGTTAAAAGAACCAATTTTATAACCAACTAGATATTTTGCCAGGTCTCGCCCGGTCTAGTTCTTAATTATGTGAGCCCGTATCCTTATAAATCGTATGTACTAATTTTTAGAGAAATCCTTTAACAAATAGAATTTTAATTATTAAATCAAGTTTTTGCCAGCATTATTATCAGAGGCGATATCTAAAGTGTTAAATAAAATATTTCAAACCGCACTTTCAGGCTTAAATTAAATACGAGTTTACAGTTTTTTGAACATTGGCAAATGAAAATCATTTAAAAGTGTGCGTAAAAGTCAGCGTGTTCGGTCCAAAAGTAGAAAAAACAGAAAATATTTTTATTTATATAGAAGAACCTACAAAATTCGGTAGTATATCTCAGTTACTATAAAGTTTTTTTAAACAACCAAAAGAAATTTTTATTAAAACAGCTTTATTCTTGCCTACACTGTAAGAAATTTGGTCATTAACTCATTATAAATATGCATTATTTTTCAAACAATTACAAAGTGAGTCCCAAGCAATATTCAATCATTTAATAGAACATATCTTTAATTCAATGAAATGTCATTAGCCAATGAAAAGTTGTCATTGGTTGAAAAATAATTAATTATTCTTTCAGAGTAAATTTCCAAATATCTCTTTCTTCTTTCTCTACCATTAATACAATTAAATTTTTTACTGGCAAGAAATTTCATTATCAGAGTCAAAATTAGTTTCTGTGTGTTATTTTTTAGACTTGGGTTTAGCTCATTTCAAACGATTTCAAACTCGGTCTCAAACACATTGATAGGAATCCAATTTTAAAATTAATTAGAATCATGTGGTGGGGAACAAAGCGTTTTTTTGCCCCTTTTATGCAACAAATTAACCTTTTAACCAAAACTTAATAGTTCAAAATAAAACATCTTTTAAATCTTTCTCAAATTCAAAATTTTACTTTATTTTATTAAGTTCAACCGTTAATTAGTAATGCTTAAAAGCAAGTGTCTTTCATTTATACAGAAAATGTTCAAAAAAGGTAAAATGTTTTTTTATAAGATTTGGTACACAAAATACAATTTTTTATAAGTAGATTTTAAATGGTTGTCGCGATTAGCGGTACTGTTTTATTACTTTATTTGTTTGCTATAAGAACAAAAAATGTAACACATTTACATGTATCTACCAAAGTTGTGTGTAGTGAACAACGTAAACAGGGTCAGTAGTAAATTTATTAATTGAAATACTTAACATCATGATCATCTCGTTTGTGCTTGATGAAGCACAGCCTGGATGTTATATTTTGGGCTTTTTGTTACATCGGCGATATTCTCTTTAGCACTCAATTTCCAATGACTTGTTGCTATTGTGTGATATGAAATCTAACTACATCTTGACAGAATAATGAACAATGGACAATTACTTCTATCATAAAAATCACATAATCATTTATAATATTAGAGGTGTCCCAGTAAAAGTGCACTTTTTGAATTTGTGGCTGGGCTGCACAAAACCGAACGACAACTTTGTTCGTACATTTGTATTGAAAACAAAAACAATATACGAAAATTTTGCGCATACTCGAACGCTAGCATATGCGGGGCCTGGCCGTTAGTCTTTTTGTTGTGCAAGTGGTAACTCTGAAACTTGGCAAATGTCACCTATGTTGAATTCGATTATTAAAAATGGATGGCTTTACGAATGAATAACGCGCTATAATTGTGATGGAGCAAAGTGAAGTCAATGGCAATTTTTTGAAAAATGTTATCTTCTACGATGAAGTGCATTTTTTTCTTGGTCTCAACTGGATGTCATGGACCTGTATGACATATGGTTTTAGCAAAACGGTGCCAGCTGTCACACAGCGTGTGGCATAATTGATGTATTGCAGTATGAAACAAAAAAGTGCACTCTTACTGAGGTGCCATTTAATTTGCAGGATTTTGATGACTAATTTTCATAAAATATCTGCAGTTTACTAGAGTCGATCAAGTGTTAATCTACTTGTGATAATTTCCAAGGTATACTGATTTTAAATGTCAAAAAATTGCCGCAGTACAACAATTTGTATTAACGATTTTGAATCAGAGCAATTGAAAACTTTTTCCAAATCTGCATTTTGTTTTTATTAAATTGGCACTAATCTGCGAGATGTTATCTTTTAAATTCAAGAGGTAACATGTCATGTGTGAGATTTAATTAAAAACGGTTTATTATATTTGATTGTAAAGAAAATTCGAAATTCTGCAATAAAATTTGCTTCAAGTAGTTTTTAAATCTGTTCAGTAGTTTTAGAAATATTGGCCTATAATCATAGTCACACTAAGGTCGGTATCTTTTTAAAAACGATTTTAAATTCATAAAATTCTTATGAACAAAAGTCAGCTCTTAATATTAGCCTACTTTTTTGTGACTATGATTTTGGCCCCTTGTAAACGTTGAGACGAAAAAAAAATACTTTTTATGAAAATGACAAAATTTTTAATAAAAAAAAAAATTATGTAAAATAAAGCAAGATAAAAATCGTATAGCCTTATGAGTTCCAAACAAAAAAAAAAAACAAATTTTATTAAAATCGATGCACAACTTCGGATTTTATTCACAATTAACTGTTATTGTGAAAAAAATTGTCAAATGACTACAAACACCAGCAAACACGCCAAAGAAACACTAACGAATTTATATGGCAGCATTTGTTTCAAACAAAATAATAGGTCTGATTATGAGTGTCGTTGTCGTGATAAAAACAGTGATATGTGGCAACGCCGACCATATATTTTACTTTAGCTTATCGTAAATTCGACTACTACAGCTACACTGGTAATTAGGTCTAATAACTTTTACTGCGATAGATTTACAATTTTCATAAAATATGGGACGTTTTGTTTGAAACTCATGAGGCTAAAGGCTTGGATAAGAAAACGGTAAATATTTGTCTCCTTCTTTTTTAAATTAAAATTTTTTAAATTTTTGCAAAAAAAAATGTTGTTTATCACAATTTTTATTATATTTTTAAAACCACTAAGCAGATTTAAAAACAATACTTGAAGTAAATTTTGTTGCGGAATTTTAAATTTTCTTTTTTGTTAAATAAAATAAATCATTTTCAGCTAGTGCTCATAAATATATGTTTTGTCCCCTATCGAATTAAGGAACTAACTTTATATCCCGGAAACTGGAGCCAATTTGGAACAATCGAAATCCAGGTTTGAAATTAGCGCTTCAAAATGCTTTGGATATAAGTTTTAGTTACTCTGGCCTAAAAGTTGACCTGAATTTATACACTTGTAAGTTATAGTGGGCTTAAAAAATAGCCTTAATTTAATATATAAACTAGTGGGTGGGTTTTAAAAAAATTAATGAAATAATTTGTAATTGTGCTTGTACACAATAATAGCAGAACTATAGTCGAGTTTAAATTATAAATTTCGAGGTTATAGGCATTAAGCGTGCTAATGGGCTGAATTTTAAGGGGGTTTTAAAGATGTACGTTCGTATAACCTTAATCCTTTCAAAACCATAAGCATACTGGATACAAAACGGTCATTTTAGTTAGGAATCTAATAAAATTAAAATTAAGAAAAAACTAAAAAACAAATTATGTGTTAAAAATAAAATTTTAGACAGATGTGTTACCATGGACACATATAAATGCTGAGGAACAGTTAAATAGTTATAAACACACCAGTTTGTTCAATATAAAAATAAAAAACTTATACAATTTAAGTTTTATCAAATTTTTGATTTGGCTTGCCTTATGGTTCTTAAAAGGTTAAAGAGGGCACCTTCTGTTACATGAAAAATTTGAAACGGTTTTTTTTTTTTTACTTATTTGCTTAGAAGTTACAGCTTTATTTTCCATTTTTTCAAATTCTCTCACTCTGTGTGTTCTCTTAAAGGGTTAATAATTAAAGCAATAGCAACAATGTTTCGTTTTTTTCAAGTTTTTAGTTACAAACAGTGGACTTTATTATTAGTATTTGCATGTCCATACGTTGTGTATATAAAATTGTCTACCCTGCATTTAAAAGTTCAAAGCATTTGTTTACCAGAGTCTACTAAATACTGTAACTATTTGTGCACTAGTCATATCTCACTTGCAAGCGCAAAACAAATTGCTGGGCCCATTAATGGGCACATTTTCCAATACAAAAATGGTGACAATCTTTTGACTTAAAAAAGCTTACTAAGCCTCATAGCATGTACAAATGTATGTGTGCACTCGTCTTGTCGTTGTATTTATTCATACAAAATGAAATTTTTCTTAACCAATGAATGCCGTGTCGTCGTCTACTATTTCATTTCGAACGCTTCTTGCATGTAATGAATGTGTGTTGTGTTTAATGGATGGATGGATGGTTGGTTGGATAGATGTGTCGCTTTATTTGTTTGTTTGTTTTTTTTTCGCTCCTGTTAATTTCATTTTTTTTTTTGCCTGTTTGTCTTTTCAATGAACTCTTCCACTTCCATTATAACTAATTGTAGTGCCACTCCACCATTCGTTTGTTCGTTCATTTTGTGAAATAAGAAAAGAAAAAAATTAAATGTTTCTCGTAGCAAGCAGCCAATGTGCTCATTCAATTGTAATCAGCCACAAAAATTATAAATCTCTGCCGTTTTTTTTTTTTTGCTTTCTTGTTTCAATAGTTGTGTGTGTGTGTGTATGAATTTTTTGTTATTTGATATTGTATTTGTGGTGGAATTGGTTAAAATTATGAAATATTTTTAATAAAAAAAAGTGGTAGTAGATTTGACTACCACTCACATAAACACACACATAAGCTTGCAAGCAATATTGCAGTCAGAAAGCCAGACAATACAATTGATTGGTAATTTTTCTGAACTGTAAAGTAGCTACATACAGAAGAGTAGAAAAAAAAATCGGGAGCGGCAACTAATCATCTGGTCACTGAGGCCAGAATAGACCTATTGTGACCCTACTCTCAAATAGAAAATTCTCTCTAAGTCTAGTATTCATTAAGAATTCAAATACTTTTTGGGTGATTTGCTTGCCATGTAAGACGGTTGTAGGTAGTAATGAAAACGTTTCCAAAATGGACTTTCACAGTAACACAAGACATGTTCTACTGTCTCTTATATTTGCCAAGCGTGACAATGCCGAGTAAGGCCTATTAAGTGGTTTATTCTCTTGCGAAAATGGAAGTGCCTGAATGTTTTCGCTATCCTGGTATCCCTTGTCCCCAATCAATATTGTTGTGTTTCCTTTTCCAGGCACTCCCTAAATCTGAGCTTCAAGACAGTGCCTAGAATGATTCCATTCTACAAAAATTCAAAGTCAATTTATAATAGTTTTTACTCAGATTATGGGTATCGTTGTAGGGACGAATGACAGTAATATGTTACATAGGCTTGTTGAAAATTCGACTAAGATAACGATACGATAAAATATTAGTCCTTCTTTTAGCAAGTTGGTATGAGTAACACATTTTATACACAGTCGGCAAGAACCACACACCTTTGTGTGACAAGGCATCAAATTTGACAGTTAATTGAAAAATAATCAAGTTTTTTATGTAACAAAAAACACTTTTTTTTTGTTACTTTTGTTCATGGAAGAATGCAATTCCTGTCTTTTTCTGTCTCTGTGTAATACTGTTATGGGAACTTGTGACGATTTTCAAAACTCGTCAGCTTTTTGTTTAAGTCGCCCTTACAAAAATTTATTTAAAGTTAGTTGAATTGCCTGCACGGTGCTTGCATATATGTGTGTGTGTGTGTAAATTTAATATTGAAGAAAAAACATAAATTTTTTTTTTAGTTTGCTTACATGCCTTGTTAGTTTAGAATCTCAAGTATTTCGTTTATTTATGTTAGTTTGGTTTTGTTTAGTACAAGAAACATGTTAAAATAGAAATTCTTGACAGTACTTGTACCGAAAGGTTAAAAGATTAGTTTACAGTACGAATGAATATTGAAACCAGTTGTCATACTTCCATTTTTTATTGTCAGTTATTGACAAAGAATCTCACACTTTTATTCTGATGTCAGATATCAAAAATGAGTGTTCTGTAATTCAGGGTTTTTTTTATTTATTTAAAACCAGCTGTTTTTACCCGGTCTCGTACGGCATTCTAATTTATTATTTTTATTTATTATTTAATATTAGAAATTAATTCTAAGATAAAATATTTTGATGAGCATGGGTGACTTTGACCATTTGCTCCCAAGGTCTAGGTAGGAATAGAACCTACGACTCCCAGATTAATACGTTAGCGCGCTACCTACAAATCCACAAGCCACCCAAAATCTAATTTATTATTTAGAATTTTTTTAAATTTCAGCGAAATCCATAGCAAAATGTAATTGTTCATTCAAAATATAATTTCAATTATTTAGTTAAAGAGTGTGCGCGGTATAGGCTTGAAAAGATATTTAAAGAAACCCGCGAAAAAATATGAATTGTAATCAATAAAAACCTCATCTAATTTGTTCTATTAAAAATGTGAATGTGAAAATATGAATTGGCAAAATCAAAGTAAATTTTATAAAGTTTAAACTTTTTTCTAATTTTTGTTTAAATAAAAAGAAAACAAATTTATTTTGAATTGTGTAAATTTTTTTTTTCTATTTAATTTTTAGTTTGCGCAAAATTTATCATAAAGTTCCGAATTTCAGACAAATTAGTTGAAAAGCAAATATGAAATTGAATTTTATTTAGACAGAAAATGTTCCTTTTGTGCCAAGATATAAAAAAAAAAAATCATAATTAATACGGCAGATATCTCTGGCATATGATTGTTATTTAATCTAAATTATAAAACAGTCGTAGGTTCCCATATGATTACTGGATAGCGTATTAACCTATCAGTCTGGGAGTCGCAAGTTGTATTGCTTGGATTTATCTGCAGATAAGCTAAGAAGCTACGCGGAGTTGTGTCAAAATAGACTAATTGTGACACTACCTTAAGTTACAAATTCTCCCTGAGTTTAATATTTAAAAAAAATAAAAACAAGTTTTTATTCTGCGCAAGTTTTACTCCATAAAAACCTTTTTTAGGCCTTAGCGAAAATATGAAAATAAAAACTTATGCAATTAGTGAAACCATTCACGAGTTTAGCGCTTAGCAACACATTTGGCGATTTTAAAGTTTCTTTCATTGATTGATTATTATTAAAGTTTTTATGCACATTTACAACGACAGAATTATTTTAGTAGTGACAACGTAAAACAAGGTCAAGCGTTAGCTGCAAGAATGTATTATGTCAAGCACTCTATTTACTTAAGGTTAAATTTACATTTTTAATTCGGAAATTTATATATATATTTTTTTTTTTTTTTAAAGCTTGGAAAGTCATTTACAAAGGTTTCTAAATTTATTATCATCATGATAAGATATATTACGCTGGTACAAAGGTTTATTAACTATTTTTTTTATTTCCAACTTTTAAAATCATGTTTCCCTACATCATTCAGTATAGAAACAAAAATTTCCCGTTTTGAAATTTATTTAATTTTTACAGTTTTTTAACCTTTTATTTAACAGCTCATTAATAACCGAATAAAGAGTCATTCCTTCCAAAGTATTACGAAATTATCACGCACATGAAATCAATCTTGCTTTCTTTTTTCCCAATTCTTTGGACGAACTGTAACTAAAAAATAAATGCCTCACTTTGTGGCACACCCACTTAAAAAACGTAAGAACGTATTTAGTATTTCGTAATGGTTTATTATTAATAAATGGCATACAAATACAGGTGCAAGATTTTTTTTAAAACTCTTGCAATTCACCTGAGCAAATATATAAAAATTCAGTCGAAGCTGCTATGGTTACAAATTAATTGCTGTAAATTATTTCATAGAATTTATTTACAATTAAATAAAAAACCACAGATTGAGTGAACCCTTACAACACAAATCATTTATCTCTCTGTTTAAGAATATTTTTGTTATGTTTTTCTAATTTTGCTTTAACAATGGGATACTTTTAGCAGTAAAAGAAACCACCAACCAGCCCTTATAATTTTAAAGTCTTCTTACTTAAGAATTTATGTAAACAAGCGGGTAAGCACCAACACAGACAAACACAATATTGAAACTTTCAAGTGTTTAAGGGTGGTGGGATGTACATTAAACTCGTTACTTTATTAATTGTTCTTTCAATTATCATCAGTTTCAGTTTTACTGATGCCTTCTTTATTAGTTTTAATTTTTAGTTGCCTGGTAATTTGACTTTTCTAAAATTGTTTGTCAAAATCATCAACTAGAAAATCCTTATTTCTCCTCTCTTCTCTTTAAGCTGTTAAATAAACATTTTTTACTCTTAACACTGTTTCTTTTTGCAAGCTTTTATTTGTAAAAAAAAAAATATTTCAAATCGTGTTTATTTAATCACACGTGTTACAAAATAATTTGATTTTGATCTAAGGAATGTGATTAAAATGAATTGTTTTTTTAATAATTCAAAGTTGTAAAGAATAGTTAAGAGTATTCAAATTTCCCAGCACTATTAGAGTCGAAGACTCCCAAATGTAAATAAATCCACGTTTGTAAATGTTGAGATCTATACTGAGAGAATTTTCTTCATTAATTCTCTGAGTTTTGTCAAAAAAAAATTTTTTTTTAATGACACATTTTAATCAAGTTAATGAAACATTTATTTTATTCAATGAAATATTCATTCATTAAACTAAATAATTTAATTGAAAATATTTCTTTAATTCACATAATTTGTGGAATGTTTACTGAAAATTCAATATCCTTTTGTCATTAATCCCCTGAAAAATTAATTATTTTCCAATCACATATATTTTGTCTAATCAGATATGTCATTAATTCAATTAAACATTCATGAATTTAATGAAATATTTGTATTTAAAATATTTCATTCACATAATTTGAGAAATTTTTCATTGAGTCAATGAATAATTTTAATGAAATCGTTTAATTGGATTTATGTAATTCTAGCATTTAAATCGCTACTTCGTCAGCGAAGCACCATATTGTCGCTAATATAATTTAAGTGAATGAGTTTTAACGTAACCCGTTACGTTTTTTAGTATTTGTAAATATCTTTTTAATATTTACGACATATTTATAAATATGCTTAGGAGAAACATAAGTGCATGCTCACAGAATTTCAAACCCGTAGCTTTAGCCGTTTGGGCTGGGCGATGATGATAAGTCAGTAACGATTTCGCTGAGTATTTAGCGAGTGCAGATTCTTTGAATCCATATCGTCGATATCCAGCAACTTTTATTGAAATTTTAAAATTTTTTCATAGAAAAAGATTAAAATTTCGATCGCTATCATTCAATATCTAATTTAGGTCTTATTTTGTGGTTGTTAGGCTTTGAGGTCTAATAGGCTATTTTATTAAGCTTGAGGTCTTATTTTATAAATGTATTTTTATATTTTATAAAGGGCGGTTAAATTTTAAGGGCCGATGTTGATTTTAAATAAGCACAAATTATTTAGGAAATTATTGCATTTCTTTTTATAATGATAATATGGTATGGTTCAATTATGTATGGAACAAAATATAGGCCAAATGGCCGCCGCGACGTCGGCGGCACACTTCCATCCGATGGTCCAAATTTTCGATGACGCTGAGGCATAATTGAGGTTCTAGGCCGTTAATGTGAAGAATTATCTCATCTTTTAGCTCTTGAATTCTTGCTGGCTTATCTTTAAAATAACCCCAAAGAAAGAAGTCCAACTGTGTCAAATCACATGATCTTGGCGGCCAATTGATATCGCCACCACGTGAGATAACATGGCCATTGAATTTGTCGCGCAAAAGAGCCATTGTTTCGTTAGCTGTGTGGCAAGTCCCACCGCCCTGTTGAAACCACATATCGTCCACATCCATATCTTCCAATTCATCTCACGATTGCGAACAGCAGCAATATTTTCTGCAATACGAGCTGTACGAGCATGCACTGGTATTTTCACATCTCCTGAAATTGAGAAATGTCAGATGAAATGCAGAAAAAAACTTGACGTTTAGGTGTGGTTCACATTCAACATCGGCCCTTAAAATTTAACCACCCTTTAGATATAAAAATAAATTTATAAAATAAGACCTCAAGCTTAATAAAATAGCCATATTAATTAAAAAGAAAAAGATCAAATAAAACTAACAAAACAAAAAAAGCCAAGATTTTTATGAGAATTTTTGTTGATTCCCAGCAATTTGGGCCCTGATTTATTGCAATTGCTGAAGTGGCGACAAAAACAAATAAATTTAACAAAGCTGAGTGCAAAAGAATTTTAGCTAATAACTTTGAATAGGGTCTTTTATTATGCAAAAATGAGCAAAATTACTGTAACTGTTGGGGAATTTTTCAATTAAATTTTTTATGTAAAATTATCGAAAAGTCTTTTGAAAATATTAGAAAAAAGCTTTGCCCTAAAACATTTATTTTTGCAATGTTTTCCATTCTTGTCAGCCTATGTGATCTCAGACCAAGTGAATAATTTTTTGATCTAAATTAACAGACATTTAAATTAATTATGCAACATGAATAAAAATTATTTAGTAAACTGTTCGTTCGTTTCCAATTTAATGAATTTTAAAGATAAAATAACTTTCCACTACAATTTGCAAATGCCCTTTTTCTTTCACTTTGTTGTTGTACTTCTATGAAAATACAAAAAAAAATCATTTATTAGCTTTTTTTGTACTTGCATGGCCACAAACAACCGTTTCTTAACAAAACTGGCCTTTCCAGCTAAATAGAAATGGATTTTTTTTGCCTTTGCTTTGCTTTTTCTAATACATAAATAGACGCCATCCATGTAAGAAACATAAAAGCAAACAAGGAAGCCCCAAGAGTGCACTCTAACGCCAAGAAAAAGTATTTCATTGATTTTTGAAACCAAAGAAATTTTTTATTTATTTTGGAAAATATATGTGTGTGTGTGCTATTTTTTGCATGTTAAATTGTAAACATGTTAGAAAAAGGCGTAAAAAAATTTAAATCAAATTGGCAAGTATGTGAGTTAGAGATTTGTAATGTAAAGGCGATCAAATTAACTAATTTTTTTTAGTTAAAGGGATTTTTTACAAAACGATCACACTCGAACAAATCAGTGTCTTGCATAAATTAAGGAAGAGTTTTAAAGCAAAACTTGACTTTTTCCTCAATTGTAATTTAATTTATAGACTGATTTAAATTGTATTATAAGTCACGTAAATAAAATATTTTAAATCAAAAATTTGTAAAACTTAAATTTTTAAAAATATTGGGTGGCTCACAAACTACGTAACAAAAAGAAGAAAAAACATTTTTGAAATTTTCTGTTCAAATCGATACAACATGATTAGTATTTATGAGAAACGTAATTTGATTTATTTTCATTTGCCCATTCAAAATTATTTTCCTTAATACTCGCAATTTGACAAGACAAAAATTTCTCTTTACTTTTGCTGTGGTAGACATACAATCAACGTTCCCATCACATTTCATATTTTTTTCTCTCTTTGTATTTTAATTCATTTTGACAATCAGAAGCAAAATTTTTTTGTTTACATTTTTTTTGCTGCAAATTATAATATTTTTTTTTTACTTGACTTTGTCAACACTATGTGTAATTTATACCCTGATTAATGTATCGACTAAAGTTTATTTGAAACTGGTTCAAGCTACGTTTCAATCTCAGTTAAAATGTCGTCGCCTCTTTGTTGCATTTTCAATACGTTGTCACACACGTTGTTGTTCATTTGTTCTGTTCATAACGCTCTGAGAGTGAGTGTGTAGAGAGTGATGAGACAGTAGAAAGAATTCCCACCATGTAATGTGATACAAGTCGAGTGTGATCTTCATCATCGAATGCCTTTACACTTGACTACATTTTTAGAAAACTATCATTAATACGAAAACTGTTTTTTTCTTGTATGTATTTCGTTGTTGATTAAAAAAATTTTATATATATATATTTTTTTTAATATTGTGTGGGAATTATAGAAATCCAAAAATTATTCAGGTGCAAAAAAAATGTTAATAATGAAATTCCTCATTAAGAAAAAGCAAATTTCTAAAATTAACAGCCAGGCTTTCTATGTAGAAAATTATCGTTCGTTTTTACTTTAAACAACAAAAAGCTGATTTGCGACTCACTAAAATAATTTTACATAACAAAGTCTAATTATAAGAAAAAATACGTAAGAGTTTCAGTACGAAATTGCAAGCCATTATGAAGTATTTTTCTCTCTTTATTGTCATTAGATTATTTTTTTTTAAGTAGACATTCAATTTATGAAACAGTTATTGTGTCATCATGGTGTATTGAGATGGCTTACGTTAAAAAACGTAAGGATAAGTGAACGATAAGTCAAAAAAAGAGTGAACCGATTTTTCAATCAAAAATGTGTTTTTGTTTTCTTTTGCTGGCGTTTGGGATATAAAAGTTAAATTTAAAATTTTGTTTACAAAAAAATTTAAACAAATTCCAAAATCTCTTTTTGCAACAAAACATCAGGATTTTTAGTAAGTTGTGACGTTGTCAGTGTTTTTTTTTTCACTATAGGTGGGCTTTATGTATGATATCTTATTGGTTTGGTTTGTTTAATATGGCAGCGACCAAAGGCAAGATTTCGTTTTCAATCACATGATGAATTAATCTAAACCTACTCCTACGGAGTAGCTGAACTGCTGACAGCACATTGTAGACTCAATAACCTCATAAATAAAATGGGTGTGTTTCTGTCGAGAAGCACACACAGGATACTTCGGAATTCTGTGCCTTTGCCCACAGTGTTGGTAAGACTCAGAGTGGGATACTGGCCTCTTGCCATACAATTTTCTTAACAAGTGCTTTTTTGTTATTTTAGAGCACAATAAATGAATACTTCTTAGAAAAATTGTATTGAAAACAAAAACAAATTTTTGTATACGGTTTTTAATTTCAATACAATTAAAGTATAAAAAATTTTATGTTGGAGGGTTTTAAATGCTATCACTAAATTGTAAATAAATTTAAAACTTATAAATTGATTTTTATGAAATATAGTTTATTTTACTTGTGTCATATGCAGGTATCAATATTAAAAACAAAATTTAAGATTTTGTTTATTTAAGATTTTTAATGAATTTTTTTAAGAAAAAAACTGAAATTTTCTAGAAAAAATTTCTTTTTTTTTTACAAAACTTTAAGAATATCTCAGAAATTGCAAGTCTGCTAAAAAATATATAATAAAAACATTTTATTCCCGATCATTACGTGTATTTGTAAATTTACTCAGGCAACTGGTTACCGAGTTATTGTAAATTATATGGTATAACCTGCTCTTTTTTTATATAACGAGAACTACAAGTATGAAAAAAAAAGTAGGTACACAATTTGAATCAGCATATTGAATATACTAAAAATTAGTTTTAGTGTGGCATCAACTAAAAAAATTTCTTGTAGTCCTCTTTCACTGACATTCTGATTTTTTTTTTAATTTTTTGGATGTTTTGATGGTTTATTTTGAAACACTGGAGCTGAATTTCCGCCCTAGCAAAAGTGTATGAAAATTTTCAATTTATTTTATTCAAAAAAATTTTAATTAAAAAAAAGCATTAATTTGCGAATGCGACAATTTAGTTCCTTTTTTATGAAGAAGTTTATTTTGCCGAAAGTTTTGTTTCAGGAAATCTGGTTTTAAAAAAATACAACAAATGGGTAAATTTTTATTTTGAATAAACACAATTTTTATGCTATGGTCGCCTAACTGCAAAATCATCAGTATTTTAAATTCAATTTTTTTTTTTAAATAAGGGATTTTTTATTATGGATTTTTTGATTTTTAAAAATTCACAAAAATAAAAACCGGTGTTCAAGCTAGTTGAACAATAATATTTTTTTTAAATTATTATTATTATTGAATTATTACTGTGAGGGAAAATTTATTTGTAAAATTTCCCATCTTTTTTATCTTACTACAAATCTACAATTTATGAATAATGTTGTTGTTAAGTTGGTCAAATCAAAATACATTGTAATTTTTAAAAGTACTTTTTCCTCATCCTTTAAACCTAAAGGTTTAATTAATTCTTACCAAATTGTATATTGAAGTTCAAATTTATATTGAAGTAAATAAATATTGTTATATCAACGCAACTTTAATTCATCAACTGCATCTATAAAATTTATAATATTTTACCCCAAAATATTCAACCGGTTTTATTTTTTAATCTTAAAATCACTACATAGTATAAAGTAAAGTCGCTTCCCGCGTCTGTCCCTATGTCTGTATGTATGCTTAGATCTTTAAAACTACACAACGGATTTTAATGCAGTTTTTTTTTTAAAGATAGAGTGATTCAAGAGGAAGGTTTATATGTATAATCTTCTAAGGTTTAACGTCACAAATCCGCTCGACAGGTGGCGCTATAGTCGGTATCTGGCTTATTTGCCTACTATTACACAAATTAATATTTTTTTTTGTACCTATTAGTAAATATTATTCAATAATAAATTTCCCTGAAGAAGACCTTCAAATAAAAGTCGAAATATTGGAAAATTAAAACCAAAATAATTTTCATTGCTATCTGAAGTTTGATTAATATTTACTAATAATAAATTTATAAGATCGAATAATTTACTAAAATTATTATTTTTTGTAACTTTTTTCTTAATAATTAAAAAAAAACTGCATTAAAAAAATAATGTAAAAAAAATAAAGCCAATATAGTTTAGAATATTTTGAGATAATTTGTAACAAAGTCGGTTACCTAGCTTCTAAGTTCCAATATTTTACAACAACAAAAAAATCCTCAGTAAGCAATTTATGCATAGAATTTGATATACTGATTTTTACCTTCAGAAATGTTCAATTTTTTTTTTGTGAGAACTCAACAATTAATAGGAGGGGAGCATCTATGAAAAATGCTCCAAAAAGGGGAAAAATAAGCCTCTAGTTTTTAATCATTTAACGATTGAAATGAATTTTAATCTCCAACTCATAGATGATTGAAAAAATCATAGCACATCAGAAGGGAAACAGTGGTGTTCCCAGTATAATTTTTTTTTGCTGTTGCATGACATTTTGAAACAACAGGAAGTACTTATTACATTTATTATTTTTATACAATTTTAATTTTACAATTAAATAAAGTTTTAATTGTTTCAAATTAAAAACCAAAGAAACTCTAAGCCCTTCACAGTCTTTTGAGCTACAGTATGTCTACTTTTTGTTTCTATTAATTTTTTTTTTTAATTTCAATTGAGGCGAGTTGGCAAAAAGAAAAAAAGAAATTTAAAAATTTAACCAACTGTCCTTCAAAAGCTTGTTTTTTTATTTCCTTAAAGACCTTATGACATTTCCGAGTTGCTTAAAAGCAAAGTATCAATGTCTGAGTATTGCAACTGTCAATACAGCAAAGCAAGTACAAGCACAATATGTTATAGTGCGAGCGAATTCTAACACCAAAAATGACAGGCATTCCAAAAGTAAATTTGTAGGTGACAGCTGGTCTACGAGAACTTAATTTGTTTCCCCCTTTTATCCACCAGTACTCGTAATTAAAACAGACCATACGTACTTGAATAAGGAAATAAAATTAAATTAAAAGAAAAATATTTGTTGTTTTTATTAATAAAAATATTTTCTTTATTGAATTTTGGCCCTGTTATAACAGTTGAGTGAGTGACTGTCAGCAAAAAAAAAAAAAAAAAAAAATGTGTTAAATAAAATACAGTGGCTAATAAAAAACACAACAGTAACATGGGATCATTGTGTTCATTAAAAGTATTAAATTTCTTTATAAAGTCTTCATAAATGTGACGCATTTTTTTTTTTTTGATTTTGTGACCAACCAATTCAAGTACACTTGAGTAGAGCGCGCCAAACATTTTTTGTTTTTTGTTGTTAATTTGGAAATATGACACTTTGAAGGAGGGGTTGTTATGCCAAAAAAAAAAAAATAACCGGCAATAAATAATTTTAAATTTCATTTAAACAAAAATTTAAAAACATTCAAGTACTTGTAGGTTATTTTTATTATTAAAATTTAATTGTGTATTTTTACAACTAAAATTAAATTCCTTAAAATTGAATTTAGAGTCCTTAGCAAACTATCTATGATTTTAGATATCAAATACAAGTTAGTGTTTATTGAGATGTCAAAGAGTCTATTTTCATTAAATTTTTCCCTTCAATTTTCTTTTTTAAAGGCATATGTAAAGCAAGTATCAACAAGGCAACAGCAAAATACCCAGAGACCCCCAGATAGTAAGGCCACTACATTACCTACTAAGCAGCTGTATATTCTTTTAATTTCATTAATTACAAGTGATACATTCTATTTCAGCCGATAGTAGAGGTTTTCTGTTCGGTGTTGTGTGATAGTACACTGAAAGCAAAATATTTCACAAATCCAGATTTGTTTAAAAAATTGTTATTTTCCTTCCTATTCTCTACACTCTACAGTCTGCCAAGTTTTTCCTATACCCTATCATTTGCCACAACGACTTCGTAAGCAAAAGTATTCTTGTTTAGGGAAATGATTGCAAAGCTTTTACTTGTAAATTATTTTCTTTTCCCAAAATTAGATGAGCTTAAATGATTTAGCAATCATCATACTTATTAATTTGTGGAAAATAAAAATAAAAAAAATCAGAACTCTAATTGCTCAATTCATAGCCGTCATTGCACTGAAGAACCCAATATGTTTGCTGAATTACATATTTAGTAATTCTTACTTGTCGTTCGCTTTGAAATACCGCTGCTGCTGCTCGTATTAAAAAAAAGTATTTTTAACAAATTTAAAAATATTAATTTTCCAAAGAGTTTGTTTTAACAATGAAAATATTTATTTAAAATTAAAAAAAAATTCTCACAATTTAAAGATAATCCAAATTGCATTTATTTGTACAATTTCTTAAAACAAAAACATGTGTGTGTGTGTGTGTGTGTGTCATGCAGTACTTAGTTACATCCTGCAAACTACATCCTTCCTGCCAGTTAATTTCTTCTTTATCTCTTTATCTTATTGCAATTTCATAACTGATAGACTGCTAGTAAACTGTTAACTTTAATCTTTTAAAAAAATATTAAATTTCAATTATGGTCATTAAGTAAATTAATTATATGCACATACATGCGAGTAGTTTGTATATTTGCGCAAGTATTTGTAACTATTGTGTTAATAAAATTACCATTATTTAATGATGATCATTATCGAATGCGTAAAAAGCCTCTGACACGTGTCATATCGTACAACGCTCTTATTACTGGTCTTTTTTAAGTATTTGTACTCTTATTCCTATTGGCACATAGGATATACTCTCTGCCTATGTCTCTCTTGCTTTCTCCTAGCAGTTTATTAACTGTTCACATGGCAAAAACAAGTACAAAGAAAGACTTTTTTTTTATTAAATACACAGACCAAATTAATGGGGGTAATTTTAAGTACCTTATTTAACAATACATACACAATTTATGTACAGTAATTTCCCAAAAATATACTTTTCAACTAATTGATTACCCAAGCTTGCAAATTTAAATCAACTTTTGTACCATAGCAACTGCAAATTGTTTCCAAAGTAGTAGCGCTGATTTCAAATCTGCCCTTAACTTTTTCAATAGGTGACTTTGAAATTGGCTTGTTAACTACCATTTAGATTGCGCGCCATCTTAGTTATGTGACGTTTAGTATGGATAAATATACCATACAAGAACGAGCAGAAATAGTGACAATATTTATTGAAAATAATCGTTCCAAATTGCGTCAAAAATATGCTAATTTTCTCATGCCTCATAAAACCACACTTTATCGTTTTCGGCAGTACGGTACGACAGCAGACAGGCCTTGTTCTCGTAACGCTGAAAATGTGGCTCTGAGTCACACTGAGTCTAGTGTTGCAGAGTCACCAGAAACACCAATTTGGAGACGTGGTTCCCAGTTACACATTTCTGCACACAGTTAAAGGTGAATTTCGGAGAGTGATTTGAAAGTGTTCCCATACAAAATTCAATTAGTCAAAAAATTGCTACCGATCAACGAGTTAAGTACAGTAATGCAATCGCTAAGGCTGCCTGGTGAAATTTAAGATTTCTCATCTGAATTAATAATGAGGGAGAAGCCCAGTGGTCACGTCAATGAACAGAACAGTCGGTTTTGGGAAACACAGAATCCTCAATAAACCATGAAACATGAAACAACTATATGGTGTGGTATTCATGCTGGAAACATTATTGGTCCCTTAAAAGAAACGAAAGTTGCATATCGAATCGCGGTCACCATTTAGCTGATATAATTTTGCAATCATAACGAAAAAAATGTAAAGACGAAGTAAACTTTTTATGAAAACCAAACTTACTTATCTTTTCTTTTGCCCCACCCATTAGTTAATTATAATAAAAATCTCAAACTCCACAACTGCATTGTTTTTAAATCTCCTCAATAGTTTTAAAAATATCGTAAAAGTTGATTTTTTTTCTACGCAATTTGAAGTGTGTATGGAAAATGGTACCAATCCAAAACCTGGCTGATTCAAAAATGAATAGACGTAAGTGCCTAAAAAGAAAAGTCTAAATTTATGATTGAAATATAATAAAAATTAATGAAAGTGATTCGGTTCGAAGTGTGTCTTAATCACGTCAAAAGAAGCGGTATAGCTTAGGCTCTCATGTAGTATCCGATTGTAAATCAAAACCTTTTCTTCAACAATTTCATTATTATTTTAGCACCACAATTATTCAAAATTAAATAAAATTTTAATAAAAATGTCAGTGAAAAGTTAAAAAAAAAACAACTTGCTTCCAAAGACACGCCAATATTAAATTTTTACACTTATTTTTGCTCACTTTTTTTTTTTTTTTGCTGGATAGACTTAAGTAGAGTTTTAAAATAAACAAAACGAAACGTTTGCATTCGTTTCGTTTTGTAGTTTTCAATAAATGAAACAAATAAAAAGCAATACAAACATTAGCGTTGGTGTATTTTGTATTTGTTTCTGTTTATGTAAATAAGCAGAACGATTCGTTTAAACGTGTGTAGCCAGGACAGAAAAGAATGAGAACAAAAAATAACTACGCAGTAAATAATTCTTTGCACGAAGCATTATGGTGTGCTCTTGCTAGTAAACTAACAATGAACGATTCATTCACTAAAAAAATGTGTTTCTTCTTTTGGTTTCTAGGCAAATGTGCTATTGTTGCTTAAAACGTTTTATTTTTTCATGCAAAAAACAATTTAAGAATTTTGAAAAATTTGTGACTGCAGCAATAGTTTTAGAAACATTTAATACCCTGGATTAAGGTTATGTAAATTTAAGATTTTATTTACGTAAATATACCATTTTTGTATTCGTTTATTTATTATTTTTCCCACAACGTTCATCACTTACTCTTTGATACTCTCTGCAATTATGTAGTCAGTGTGCATGTAGTGTAAAAAAGGGGTGTCTAATTTTGGCTTATTGCACACATACTCACCATATCATCACCATTATTAATACAAACTCTTACTCACTTAGTACGTAATTGTGGGCAATTTTATTATCTGTTAATCTACCTCTCAACATTTAATTTTCATTTTGTTCATATCCTGTTGTCCTTTGGGAATCTCATCGCTAGATGTTTTGTGCATTTTGTTGGCAGATCTACTTTTGATATTATACGTTCATACGTTTGCGGTTACATTTTCAGGGGCATAAACAGCAGCAGCAACAACAACAGGTAATTTGGTGAGACTGTTTATAGTTGTTAATGTCACTGTTTTTGTGTTCGAGTGAGTGTGGGAACTTTATCTTTTGGTAAATATAAAATTTGTGGCTTAAAATACTTATGGATATGAGTGCCTGTATGTGTGTATGTGTGTCATTGAAGGATATCATGCATTGATATCCTTTTTTGAGTTGATTTTTATTAAATTTTGTTAACATCCATACAAACTACTTGCATCTTTTACATAAACCAGTTTATTTGATTTTTGGCTTAAAAACAAAAAAACTTGTAAAACGTAATTCGTGTAGTTGAACTCTTTGTAGTTGTTGTTACTTGTTGTTTGTTAAAGTAGTTGATTTTTAATTGAAAATATCGAATTTCTTAAAATCCGTTGTGAATTGTTGGTTCATCAAGTTCTCAGAAAAATTTTAATTTTAAAATTGTTTTTCACTTGATTTCGTATCATAAAAAAAAAATTTTTTTATTATTTTATTGTTAATTTAAATTCAATAAATTTCTTGGAGCTAAAATTAACAAAACCCTTAAATGGATGGACAACGTATGTGGCTTACAAACGCTTTACCACTGTAGTTTGAAGCAAATTTCAGACCATTTTCGATTTATAACTGTTTATTTCACGAACTTTCATTTGGTATTTTTATTGAGAGACGAGAGTTGTTGTGAGTTTAAATTATTTTATAATTAAAAAAATTTATTATTTAAAAAGCTTTATTTATTTAAACAAAAAAAAGAAATAAAAAAAATATATAAAAAATTTAAACTTAAAATAAATTTGTTCAATTCGTAATCTCTTGTATGAGTTGTATGTTGTTTAAGGGTTGTTGCTAGACTTGGATACAACTTTTTCAGCCAACCTCAAACTAGGGCTGATGCAATTTTAAAGTTTAAAATATTAAAAACTTTCAACTTTTTGATTGAATTTTTCTTAATTGTGTTAAAATAACAAAAACTTACGATTCAAACAAAATTGTGATAAAATTATAAAGAAATGTGCAATAAAAGATTTTTTAATATGCTTGAAACCGATTTTTAGATAGACTAAACGAATTGGACTCAAGAGTCTAGTTGTTGGTTAGAAGAATTTTAAATACAATTCCTTCATGCTGTCAAACTATTTATTTGTCCAACTAGTTTTCAAACTTAACAAAATAGTAGCAAACATATTGAAAATAACTATGGTAACATTCAGTATCTGATGAAAGTAATTTTTGAATGTTTGCAAGTGCTAAATTGTGTATTTTTCTAATAACAAAATAATTTGCACCTACCACTTTCGCAAGCTTATTTGCATTAAATACTGAATACTGCTATGATTTTGTTTGTACTAGAAAAGAAAAACTATTTCATTTTCAATTGTGCTAAAACCACAACAGAAACAACAAGTTACACTGTAAGAATTTTGTTAATTTTTTTTATTAATTCAAAGAAACATTCATTAGTTTTCAACCCATGAAGCGTTTCGTTAAATTAATGATATATTTTACTTATACATATAATGAAAAAATTTCATTAATTCCATGAAGTATTCACTCATTTAATGAATTGATTTCATCAATTTAATTGATTCAATGAATTATTAGTTCATTTAATGAAATAATTTCATTGATTCCATAAAGTATTCATTTATTTAATGATTTGTTTTCAGTAATTCTGTGAAATATTCATTTATTTAATGCAATATTGGAAGTACATATTTCATTAATTTACATAATTTTTGAAACATTTCATTAAATAAATGAAAATTGTCTATTCGGAAACAAATTTAAGAGCATGAAGGTAAAGTTTAAAATCCAAATCAATCAATCATTGTCGTGACGAATTGCTTTGAAATGTTATAACGTCGACCATATTTTGGCTTGTATCAAATTCGACTACCAGAGAAACACTCTTAATAAGACCCGACTTCTTAAACAAACGAAACGAAATGAATGCAAACATTTTGTTTTATGGTTTTTCAAACGTTTGCATTTGTTTCGTTTCGTTTTTTTTTTTTTTTTTTTTTTTTTGCAAAATATTCCTACCAACATATAAAACCTAAAATAATTTGTTTAAAGTCTGCAGATACAACCGATTACAATAAAACAGTAAACATTAATTTAAGCAAAAATAAAAAAGGTAAAAATTGTGTTCTTAGATTTTTGGATCCTGAGGAGTTAGTTTTACAAGTTTCACAGATTCTTCCCAGACTTTCTTCCCCTTTTCCTCATCCATAGCAGCAGCATTTAAAGTAGCCTCTTTACAATCCATAAAATATTTACCATGAACATTGGCCACTTCATCGGATGTAGCCAAATAAATGGTAGTCTGGGCACCTGCCTTAGTTGTTTTAAAAAAACCCTTCGTAATGGCCATCATAGGCAAATTTAAGGGGAAAGGTACATTGCGCCAAATGCCAGAATCAATCATACCAGGATGTAGAAAATTAACGGTGATGCCAGAGCCCTCCAAACGCTTTGCCAATTCACGAGCAAAATAAATATTGGCAAACTTGGAAACATAATACAAATACGCTGCCGGAAATGTGCCAATTGGATTCAATTTGTTAACATTGACCGAGGCCAAACGATACAATTCGGAAGCTACAATAACAATACGAGCAGGTGTACTTTTTCTTAACACATCAATTAGCAAATGGGTCAATAGGAAGGGGCCATAATGATTGGTGGCCATGGTCAGTTCAATACCATCTTCACTAGTTTGTCCGCGAAAAGCTAAAGCCATACCAGCGTTGTGTATAAGAACATCAATTTTCTTCTCGTTCTTTACAATGTCCTCAGCAAATTCGCGCACCGACTTAAAACTGCCCAAATCTAATTTCTTCACAATTAATTTATCATTGCCGGTTTCTTTGACAATTTCATCTGTGGGAAAAACAAAAATTTAATTTTATAATTTCATTAATTTGTATGAATGTTCTTTGTTTAATGATACCTTTAGCAGCATTAGCAGTTTCCAAATTGCGACAAGCCATTATAATACGAGCACCACGTTTCGCCAAGTCCCGAGCAGTTTCTTTACCAATTCCACTGTTGGCTCCAGTTATAATAACAGTTTTGCCTTCCATATTTGTCTAGAATTTGTGAACCATAAAAAAAAAATTTTGAGAAATTAAAATTAATAAACTAGACGGGATATACTCGTGGATGCATTAATGTTTTACAGAATATTAAGCGAGTGTGTGTGAGTAATTATAATTTTGGTATCAGATAAATAAGAAAAAGGAGATAAAGTTAATTTTCCCCCATAACAATTTTCAGTTTTTGCGACTTTGTTTACCACACAATGTAGAGAATAAAGGGCTGCACAAGCATACTTGAAATGCCTTACAAGCACTCTCAAGTATAAAATATTACAAATGTTTTTATGATGTGTTTTTTTCAAATATGCTTATGCATTGGTTTAGTAAAGAACTGGATGTTAAAACTCTAGGGACACATTGCAAACATGAATTATGACTGACTGCTGGAATTTGCCGCCTGCAGAATCATTCCTTTAACAATTCCATACTTTTCTTTTGTTACATTAAAAATTTTGAATAAAATAGATTTTCAATATGATTTATTTTTTAAATTCATATAAATTAATCCCATAAAAAAATTGGGCCATAATTATAGTCACAAAAAAGTAGGCTTTTATTAAGAGCTGACTGACTTTTGTTCATAAGAATTATATGAACTTAAAGTCGTTTTTAAAAAGATACCAACTTTACTGTGACTATGATTATGGCCCATTATAATAAAACTTTAACTAGTTTGCCAAGTTGCTATTATATTAATTAAAAATTAAATGTTTCCATTATAAATAAATTTATGAATCATTTGACATCTCATAAATTACTCGCATTTCGTTTTGCCACAGAAACGTTAACTATTTATTAAATACGAGTAATTATAGTTTACAATAATAACACAATATGTGAGAAATATTGTTAATGTACGAGTACGTCATGTAAAGATTTTATTATTTTATTTGCTTAAGTACAGTTTACGTTTGTGTTGCTGTAAGAAACTGTAACGACAAAACAGAAATTATGACTTTGCGTTAAATATTCATTTACACAGAAAAACAATAATAAAAAATTTTTTTTACTAAATTAATTCGCTTAAAAATCTATAACAAAATGATACTCTTCGAAGTGTATTTAAATCTTTAAAAAAAAAAAGCCATTAACATAGTTTAGGTTTCAGCACCTACTCGTAGTAGTAATTTTGAATCTCATAAATAGCATGCGATCTTAAAGCACTACCTTTTCTTCCAGAATTACATTATGTCTGTCTGTCTGTCTGTCTGTCTGTCTGTCTCGCTTTCACGCCAAAACTACTGAAACGATTTAAATGAAATTTAGTACACAGATAGTTTAAAGTCTGAGAAAGTATATAGGCTACATTTTAATTGAAAAAAAGTGTTATAAAGGGGGATGAAACGTTATATGAAAGTATTATCATTTCCAGACTAGAAGCATAAAACTTATATTTTAGGCTGTTGATTAATTATAAATATATTGTAAAAACGTTACCCTTAAGGGTGTAAAATAAACATAAGGGATAACACATTTAAAGCTAACACGTTAAGAAACTCGTCAAGCCCACTTTGGTCGGCGCTTCCACTCCAATAATAAGGCTACCAAAAATATGAAACACTTTATAAAGTGGTGAATGGCTATATTATTTGGGCTAAAAATTAAAATTCTATTTGTAAACGGATTTCTATAAAAATTGACACATATGATTTCTAGGGATACCTACTCATCTAATAAAAGGTCAGTTCGGGCGAGATCGGGCAAAAACATCTAGTTAAATATAAACTATAGAATGTTAAAAAAACGTCAACCGGTATTGCATTTTATACCTCTTTAGTGAAAATTTTGCATAAGCTTACTTGAAAGCCCTTTAGGTTTTTCCTCAGGAGTGGCAGCGCTTATTTCAATATATTATCATGTATTTATTAAACATTTAAATAAAAATCTATAACACAAGCGATCAACTTATATTCTGCATAAATATCAAAAAAATATTTTAAGGCTTTTCTTTTCAGCATAGCATACTCGCATATAAAATTTTTCCCATAAAAGTGCTAAAAAATTGCAAAATTTAAATAGCTCTCTCGTATGATCATGTTTTCTGACTTATGAGCGATATAGGTATATACTCGTATTTACGAAATTGTTTATATGGCTTATATACATACTTGAACATGATTTTAAGAGAACCATAATTTCCTTTTTTATATTTTTACAGAATATTACTCTATAAGCAAAGTTAGCTTAATTCAAAATAAAAATAAAAACAGTTTCTATTAGCGATATTAAGCTTGAAAAATATTTATTATGCACTATTGAAGTCAATGAGCGATATGATTTAAAATTTTTTTAATTATGGCATTATACATAGAAGTCAATGAGCGATATTTAAAAAAAAATATTTTTTTTAATTATGGCACTATGGAAGTCAAAAATTATTATTATTAAAAACAATGAACGATATGATTTAAAAAAACACTTTTTGAGTTACAGCACTATTGAAGTCAATGAACGATATGATTTAAAAAAACACTTTTTGAGTTATAACACTATTGAACTCAATGAGCGATATGATTTCGAAAAAAAACCTCTTTTTGAGTTATGACACTCTTGAAGTAAATGAGCTATATGTTAATTTTGCCATTTTTGCATGTTTCTGCTACATATACCAGTATTAGTTTTTTTATTATTTTTTTTTCAACATTGTTTATTAGCTTTTGAGAAACTTGCTTTTAAATTTCTTTTTATAAATTTTTTATTCTTTTTTTTTTTTTGTTTGCTCAAAATTAATTTGAAGAACAAATAAAATTTCTGATTTTAAATTATAAAAATGATCTGTTATTTTTGAAAGTGGTATATGTCCCAATGCTTAACAAAAAGTCAGCAGTAATTTTGGTAAAATGGTATCTATATCTTACTTAAATTACCGCTAACTAATATTTTTAAATAAAATAAAAATAACAATTCATATACTCGTGTATGTACTAAAGGGCTGCACAAGCATACTTGAAAAGTCTTCAAAGCAGTTTTTATTATAAAATATTACACATGCTTGTAGTGATATGTAGCTTTCAAGTATGCTTGTGCAGCCTTTTAATAAGTACTTTTAGAATAAATGCCTCCTAACCTACATATCAATGTGGGGGTAGCGATTAGATTAGACCTTGAGTGTATTCTGCAGACAAGCTTCACAGATTTGTGTTGTTATATAAAAAAAAAGTGTGTATGTATGTATCTTTTATGCCAGTCTGCAGATTTATATTATTCACATAATTAGTACTTTTTATGTATGTGTGTGTATTAATTTATAATCAAGCGGGAGGATTTGCTTCAAAGAAAAAGTAAAGCTTATGTGAGAGGAAATTGGAAATTTTATTTAATAAGCCATTATTTATAACTTAATGTGTCATTTATTTTTAAGTTTCCAAAAAAAATATTGTTTTCTTATATAAACTAACCCTGGCCGTTTCATGTTAAAAAAAAAAAAAGCAAAAATTACCTCCGTAAAACATCTACCAGCTGTGATGCGTAAATAGAAGCGTAAACTTAAAAGTGTGGCTACAACAGCTGATATGAAAGCAATTATACAAATATCGCGGAGAATAAAATCGCTTGGCAATAAACCCAGCATAACACCCATCCTATAAAATATTTGCATTTTTATATATTTTTATTATAATTATAAAAAAAATATATAAAAACAAACGAATTAAATATATTTTTATATGATTTTAAAAAAAGCCCTATAAATTAAAATTAAACTTTTTAAAACTTTTACTTCTACAGTTGAAAATAACATTCTTAAGCGGCTGATAGACGCAACTATGCATTTGTGTTGGTGCAAATATTGAAGCTTGTGACACACGCTATGAATTTAATCCATCAAACTCATTTTTATTGTGTAAAGATTTACAATTTGCCGTTTTCAAAATACATATACCATTAATACTGAAAATATATATTTAGAAATTCTAAAAAACTTCAGGGGTTAAGTTAAAACATATTGAACTCTTCCACTCACTTAATTTTTTGTACGTTTTTTATATTTTAGAAGAATGTGGAAAATGAAAAATAATAATATTTTGTTAACATAGTATAGGGTAAAGAAGACTCAGCACAGCCGAATTTAACTTGTTTTAAATTCAGTTCACCTTTTATGAATTCGCCTTGGTTTGCATTGACATGATTTTTAAAAATTATTTTGTAAAACAAAATTTCTTGCTTATTTTTTAAAATATTTCACATGCTCAATTTAACTTGTCACTATTTTTATTTCATTTTTTTTTTTTTTATAACGACGCGTACTTAAGGGGTTAAATATTTTTTATTTTTATTTTTGTAATTCGATATTCATATTTATGACACAACATAAATATTTTTATGCAAGAAGTCCATTAAAACACTTTCACTAATCCAAAAATAAAATAAATGAAAAGGCCATTCACCAAAAAAAACTTTAAATTAAATAATAATTAAACAAAAATTTTCATTTCTGCTCCCTCCTCCCTTTGCAAGCCTGTCTTTATTTTTGTAGGTAAATATGAAGTTTATTTAAGTTCAATGTCGAAGTAACAAAAGAAAAATAGTGACAACAACAAACTGAAAGAAGTAACAACTGACAACTTAACAAATTCAAAAATACAAATACAAAAAATATATATAAGAAAAATCTGAGGAAATAAGTACTTGTAAATAATAAAGCAAAGAAAAAAAAATATTAAGTAAAACTTCCACGTCATTGAAAAATATGAAAAATAAAGAGTTTTAGCTTTACCCGTTCTGGAAGCAAGAAAAAAAAACAGCAAATTTATTTCCAACAAGACTGTTGAAAGTTTTTAGCTTTAATTTTTTTTAATAAATACTACTCATAAGGTCGGCATCTTAAATATTTATTTTTTTTTAATTTGCTGTTTTATTTCTTTCAAATTTTCTTAAATTTTTCTCTTACACCGTTTGTTAACTTACCTTTTTTGTTTTCTTGTTTTAAAGCAAAATAAATTTTTTAACTTTTTTTTTCAGGCGGGTTCTATTAAAAACTTCTTCACAACCTTCGCCTTGAATGTTTTTTATAAGACTGGCTCAATAGTTATGAATTAAAGCGCGTCTCTATACAAAACCCAGTTAATGACAGCAGCAAAAATAACAACAACACCAACGAATTTAACAACTACAAATAAACTAATAAAAAGCCACGTCTTTTCGCTATTGTATTCTTAAGGTTTTTTTTTTTCCAAGACAACCTGTTGAGTTGTTGTTGGTGACGATCTACAAATATGCTCAGGTTGCTTGGCAAACACCCAGAGAAAAAACTATTGCCAGAGTGAGTAAAATTAATATTATTATTTTTTTTTTTAATTTTCTTTTTATTTCTTATCTTGTTGATTTTCACAAGTTTATTTATTTGGCCTCTTTGTTTTCTGTTTGTTTTTATGAAGAAAATTTATTTAGTATTTTTTTTTTTATATTATTTGTAAGTTATATTTCAATGAAAAACTGTTTATTTTGTTTTTGTTTGCTGAGATAAATTATTTTTGCTTGCGTTAACACAACAACTTTTATATATGCGTGAGCAAGTTTCTTGCCTAAGTCATTTGTTTTGCTTGCATTTCAAATTGAAAGAGAATAAGACATTTTAAATTCGCTCATATTTTTTATTTTCGTCAGAGATGCAAACATCTATACTATTGCAGGCTTATTTGTAAACAACTATTTTTTAATATTAGTGTTTTCTTAATCCAAAAAAGAAAAAATTAAATAGAATGTGAGAAGTATAACCAACTACGTATGTAAAATATATTTAACAATTTTCTGACTGTAAACCGATTGCTACTTTAATTTTGCAACTCGAAGTTAGCTACAAAAAAACGTCAAGTCATGATTTTTAATAATGAGCTAATGAGTATCAAACTTAGAGTAATAATTTTAACTGATAGATAATATCTAAAATATTGTGATCCTTTAAGATTGTTTTCAATATAATTCAACTTTTAAGCAACTTTTGGCATATTTGTCTGTTATGTAATACATCTCGGTGATATTTTTCAAAAACTAAAAAAACTAAAACTTTTGTGTTTGCTAACCTTACATTTGCTTAACGGATATTATTCGTGGTCATACATTTTTGTACTTGCCACGCCTACTTTTTAACTAAGTAATTAAAATTAATATTTTTACGTTTTTGAGTCTACTTTACTCTACTTTGCTCTTAAATTTTATACATACAACAGGTGTGATCCCTTACTGTACTGTTCAGGCATACAAAATTTGGACAAGCAGGAGGGAACTTGAGAAAATAGTAGTATTCTTCTTGTAGCGAACTCACTATTTTCCTGTATGCTTTGGGCTCATTCTAAAACAATCAGCTGTTTGCAAAAAATAAACAAATAGAAAATAAACAAGCAAGTTTTGCATTGATTTTAACTATAAATGGAAGTACATGATTTTATTTTATATTTATATACTCCTATATGTGTATGTATGATATGAATTGTAAATCCTGGTTTGAGCTAAGAATTTATTTTTTTGTGTACCCGTACTATTGTCTTTAATCTTATTTTATCTAAATTTATACTACTACTTCCTTCAGCAAGATGGTGACTAGATATTTTTTGAAGATTTTTCTATTAGTAACAGGTTTGTTTTTCGAATTAGCTTTCTCTCTAACGAAATTTAATGATCAACTAACTTATCCCTATTTAATTCAAGAATCAATGTCATCTATAAGCGAACAATTAGTATTTAGCTATACGACTAAATAAAAATTTTCCTATGTTTCTGGTCTTGACGGAGTCCCAAGCTGCATCCTGAAATACTATGCAGACTTGTTATATATTTCTTTATCTTTTATATTTAATTTATGAATCCAACAAAGTTATTTTCCATCTATTTGGAAAGATCACTTATCAAACCTCGGTTCAAATCTGGATCTAAGAATAATATTTCTAACTCAGCTAAGCTTAGTGTGATTCAAAAAAATTATATTTGACTCAATGTTATAACAAATATCCATCCATACCAAGTTCAAAACAGCATGGTGTTCGAAGTTCTCAGTCAATCGTTACAAATCTACTCAAATTAACAACTAGAGTTAATGAAGCATTTGTAAAAAGAAACCAGACGGATGTAAAATACACTTTAAAGCCTTTGATAAGAAAAATCTAAACTTTATCGGTATTCCAGCAATAAAACACATTTTCATACTTAAATAACAAAATTAAAATTTACTTTCTAACAGCTTCAATTTAATTTTGTTTAAAACATTCCCCAAAAATAAAAAATAAAATTTTTTTAAATAAAAACTATATAATAAGACTGTAAATACATCTTAACAAGACATTAATAAATTAAATTTAAAGATTATTAATAATGCTAACAGCTAGAATTAGTTTATCATGGACTCTCGTAATAATATTTTTTATGCTATCTGGTTCCCTTCAGTAGTCGTTTCTTCGAGAGCATCATCCAATTGTTTGGCAATAATATTATACCATGCATTGGCATGATGAGTGATTATATCTACCAATTTTATAACTTGATCCTTAAAAGTTGTAATAATTCCTTTGCCATTGTCACTGTCAATATCATTTTCATTTTCACTGTGATTGTTTGTGGTGGTGCGTACCACCTCGTCTACTTTATGCTCAAAACGACGTAAACGTGCAGGTGACAGTTCATTGGCTGCAGTTATGGGATCATCATATTTTGAAATCATATTATTGCGCCAAGAATTAATCGAATGGTGTCGGTTCAGAGAACGTTTTGTACGTTTCGATGATAAATCCCACCATGGTATTTCATTAGCTTTGCCATTTGATGAGAATTTGTCATTTTGCAACGTTTTGTCTTCAGTTGCAACACCCTCGGTAGTAGAATCACCAAAATAATTTAAATCATCCGCAGCTAAAAAGTTCTTATTACCCGATTTGCTATCTTCTTGGGCTGTATTTAATAAAATTTCAACATCTCTTCCTTTGGCTTTATCATCCTCCGCTGGTTTATTACTCGAAACACTGTGTGCGATATCAATCTGAGTATTTACAACTTCGTCATCATAATTTTTGTCTGCCTCAGCATGCAAATCTTTATCAGTTTCATCGTCTTTGAAATGTACATCAATATTTGTCTTACCGTAAGAGTCTGAGTACAACAAAGAGTTAAGAGCTGAGCCAATGTTAGTATTAGACTGCACGTTGTGGACAGGTTTGGGCGACATAGTTTCAAAAAACTCTGTAGGTAATAAACGTAAAGGTTTCATTTCGTTAACAATTTCCTTTTTCGTTACTCGTGGCTTGTGTGAACTCTTTGTTTCAATTGTTAATTCCTCCCCATCGGCATCCACTGAAGCTATATTGCTTAGAAATATATCACCTTCGGGTACGCGCACATACTCAGGTTCCGGTTGGTCTGCCACGTTTTGGAAAAACTTTTCTTCATCAAACTCCTGATCATCTTGGAGAAATTTTTTAATTTTCTTTTCAGGTTTTTTTATTTCAGTAATTTTTTTAGTGAAAGTCGTTCTCTTACCATCTGGTGTCATAAAGAAAGGACCTTTTTGTGCATCTGACTGCCGGGCATTTCTATTTAAGGGGGGCATATTCAAATTTAAAGGTTCTTTAAAAATATTACCCAACCACTCTAAGGCAGCTATTCTTCGTTCCGGTGAAAATAGATTCTTTTTAAGTGGGGACTTTATTTCTTGTACAAAGTTTTCAGCAAAGTTCGTCACAGGCTTAACCTCGTCCTTACTGTCTTCTAAAAGAAACCTTTTAAAACGGTGCTCTTCAGGCAACGATCTACGATGTCTTCTCATAAGACTGTCCAATGGAGAGAAAACAGGTTTGGTAGATTCTTTAATTAATTCCTTTAACAACCGATCACTGGAAGTGTAACGTTTTGTTTTATGTTTGTTTTCGTCAGCAGATCCAACAGTTGTCTCGACCTCTGTAAAGTGACAGTGCTCTAAATTAGCGTTAGGCAACACCCAAAAGCTGACCGATAGTCCTGGTGTCTTTAAAAGCAGCATTGAATTTGCATTTTTATTTTTGATCTCCGGTATTAAGGAGGAGTTTATAAATAATGCATTATTGTTTAACATAACCTGACCATCTTGCATGGTAAGCGCATACTGCCACACTTCCATGTCCTGAAATCTATTTATGGATCTAACAGCAATCTGTAAAGGTTGTTCTTGCTTATTGACTACCATAAATGCTAAGCCACCCGATGCCATATTAGCACAGTGAGTGTACAATTTGTGACCACCAAACAAACCTAAAGGTCTGGCGGGATATACTCTTGAACCCATAATTTTTTTGAATAA
Source organism: Thelaira solivaga (assembly GCA_947397855.1). Taxonomy (NCBI): domain Eukaryota; kingdom Metazoa; phylum Arthropoda; class Insecta; order Diptera; family Tachinidae; genus Thelaira; species Thelaira solivaga. The sequence continues at coordinate 22,401,459 of OX377610.1, forward strand.
AGCGGTTATATAGAAACCATAATTAGGTTTTTCCATATCTTCTAAAGTCAGTGGCTTAAATATGGAGTCAAAGCCGACATTAGCAGCTTCCCCCATAGTTTGGGCCCAATTAAATCCCTCAGCAACCTCATCAGGCATGTACAGTGACATTGTTTGCCTTTTGAGAAGTGTCAACCATACAGGAACTTTTGATTTGAAAAGCACCTTGAGAGCCGGATCTAGATCGTTTAATGATGAACTCAAACTATTACTCGAAAACATGTCTTGGGATCTTAAAGACAATTGTTAAGCAAAAATTATATGAAATATTAAAAGGAGGAATACTCACTGTATCCAACCATAGGCTGCATTTAAATCTCTTGACATCTCTACATAACGACGAGTCTCTTCCGGACTACTGCCAGCCGATATGTCAGCACCCATTGTTTGCCAATTGACAAAAGTGTGCTTAAATGAATCCACCATTAAGTTTAAAGTCTTCAATTCACTAACATAGTCAGCTGTACGAGATGTACCAAAATCTGCAATTTGAATAGACAAATACGTTTTAGGGGTTTTTTAGCTTTTACGCTTAAACAAAATAGGATGTAAACCTGTGCCCAATTGCCAAATGGCCTCATCAATATCCATCATCTGAGAAGTATTTAAAATTTTCAAAGTGTCCATAGGATCCCAATTGTCAGGTTTATAAGGTACCGGTATAATCATGGACCAATTAACAGCTCTAGAAACCGGATGTTGAGACAAAAATTATAAGATTCGTAGTGCAGAGCAGGAATGTAGTTTAAACGTTTTAAATAATTTAAAGTTGTTTATGCTATAGAAAATGTTGTGTGAGTATTTTGTACTTACTTGGTCCATTTATTAAATCCTTTCCAAACAATTTTTGTGGGATTTCTCAAACGTATGCCTGCATTTTTAGCCGCAAAATAATAATCACCCACAAACTTCACATGAGAGGGGCTCAGCATAGAAGCCATGCGTGTTATAGTTTTCCTTAAAATGCACCACACATAAAAGTGAATTTTAATTTTATTTACAACAAATACAAGAACACCCAACACCCACCTATTTGAACTATCCAAAGCTTTGTACAAATCTTCTGGCTTTATAGCAAAACTTATGAATTTATCACTGACATCGTTAATGGGGCGATTTATATTTAAGTGTATCATAACATCAGCCTCTACAATGTGGGCCAATAACAAACACAAACTATTTAAAATTAAGTTTTTTATACACAACATTTTAGAAGCCCTTTTTTTCAACACTTTCTTTGAAACTAATTTTCACTTTTTTTTTATTTTATTTTAAATTTTAGCGCTTAAATTTGTTTTATTTGTTTGAGTTCGAGAATAAAAATTTTTATTTAGTTTTTACGATTTAATTTTTTTTTTTTATTTTGTTTATTTTGCATTTTATAATAATTTTTCTAGTTTAATAAAACTGCAAGTAAATGCTGGTGGTTTATATAGAAATTTATTTATTCATCGTCATTATAGCATTTGAATTTCGCTTATTCAGCATAAATCTTAAATAAAACGAAAGACAAGTTCAAGTTTATTAAAGTTTACGTGCACTTTTATAAGAAGTGAAACCCCAAAACGTGTTGAAAGAAAATTAAAGTTTAAAATTAATTTCACGATCTGTTTTTGAGGGTTATTTTAGAAAAAAAAAATATTTTCAAATGAATACAAAAAGAATGCCTAAATGAAGCCTATATTTGAAAAGCTACACTGACAAAACCACTTTAGTTGTGAGCATCGTATTTGTTACTGATGACACAAGTAAACACGATTTTAGACCAGAACCATTGAAAATTGTTTCCTTTTTTCCTAAATCCAAGAAGTTACATGACATATGTGAGATGTACTTAAAATAAATCCTAAATAAAATTGTGCATCAAGTCCAGCGTTGCCAAGATCTAGAAAAAATAAGCTAAATTTTTCTTAAAAAAAAAGCAAGAAAAAGCTAAATCACTCACAAAAAAGCTATGAAAAATTTAAAAAACTATCGCTTAAAAATCAAAATAATAATTAAGATTTTTATAAAAAATCAAGAAGAGAACATACAATGACAACAACTAAAGAAAACAAGGTCGTTTTAAGCATGCTTCCCTTTTTAGTCCTAACTTGCTTTTTGTTGCGGATACTGCGAAAAAAAAAAATTTTCGCCAAAAATTATTATGAACTGTCCCCTTTGCTTTTTTTTTTAAAAAAATTAAAAAAAAATGTTCGCTTTATCTACAAAAAAAACTATTTAATTTTATTTTGAAAATGAAAAAAGACTAGGAAAAAAGCAAGAGGCTAAATCATAAATTGCAAGGCTAAATGCATACATAGATACAAATGTGCATAAATACGTTGATATTCTAAGATTTTTACTAATTTGCGTGTGCAAAATCGGTAGTGGTACTTCTACAAAATGGGGAATGGTAAAAATCCCTAATAGCAAGAGTATATGGTATATGAATATTTAAAAAAAAAATTTTTTTTAATAGTCGAAAGTAACTTTTGAGTATTTGGGCGATAGATTACAAATCTAGACGTTAGAAAAATAATTTTATATTTGAGAAAGACACACGAAGGCGTGTCGAAATATTGGAAACTAATTTAATAATAAATAAAAATATACTCGTATATAAAAAGACCTAAAAGCATAAAAAAAATATTTTTTTATTTACTTTCAGATAAAAAGGTCAAATAATCAAGATTTATATATAAATAATTTTGTTAAAATTAACAATTTCCTAACTTTGCTTAAAAATCATAGTTTTAAAATAGCGGAATTCTTGCTTCAGTATAAAGTCCCTTGTAGCCCTTGTAATATTGCAAAAATAAAAAACATTTTACACACAACCACAAAATGCATTATCCTACTATTTCCTACAACATTTCAGAAATACATTATGAAAACCCAAAGGGTATACATTTTACAATTGAGAAAGTGTGTTTTGTTTGCAAGTATGAAAACAGCTGTCGCTTAATGGTGCCAACTTTTAGTTTTGAGATATAAAGTGCTGTGTACACTTGAAAAATAGATAAGTTAGCACCACAGCTGTGTAAACTTTTTTAGTTTACAATTATCAGAAAAAAGTCGATCACGCTTTGTACATCCACTATTTACTTTCAACCACCGAGTAACCAGAGGTGTCACAGTGCAGATATATGTGGTATGCATTTTATTTCTGTCTTTTTTCCACAAACCTCGAATTATTTATATTGTTTTGCTCGGTTAGTTGTAAAAAAATAAATTTTTCTTTATTTTATCCACATGAATTTTAAAACGTGCAAATTGGTGTTTATTACTTAGGTCTCTAGTTACTCGGTGCTTTCGGCATCACCACCAGCCCAGGAAGTCTTTGAATTTTTAATGAATTTGTAACGTGAGAGTAGTGTCACAAGGGTTATATTCTGGCCCGCTCCTAATTCTAATCTAAAAGGAGCCACTTTGCAAGAGACCCCTCTAGAGCAAATTTTTGTAGATAAATTTAAACAAACATTTTCAAATATAAACAATTGGAGCTTTATTTAATTAAGGAATCAAAAAACAGTTTTCATAATTATTGGCTTCTGCCCTGGATTTTGTGCTCTTTTATTATTCTTGTCTTTTATTTGCTTCCCTAACGAAGTTAACCTTCATTTTCAGCCTCTAAAATGATTTTAAAGCTGAAAGGCTGAAAAATATAACCGCCGCCTTCGTAAAATTTACTCATGAATTCAACCCTGAAAACAGACAATAAATTTAAATCGTTTCTCCCACTCTCTCTCTCTCTCTCTCTTTCTCTGTCTTAAACTTACCAATGCAAACGTAAAGTATGTAAAAACGCTGACAAACCTTCCATAAGCACCATAATAGCCATCGTAAAGAAAACCCAAATGGCAAATATAAAGAAAAGTGCAATAGCTCCAACAAAACCGTTGAATTTTAAAGCTAATGATAACACCATGCTCCACAATACCTCAGAAAGTTCTAATACATTAAGAAAGCAAATTCAGATGATATTTTGTAAAGAAAAACAGAATAAAACGCCTACCGGCATGAGCCAAAGACAAAGCCCACAAACGCAAATAAGAAGCTGTATGAGAAATGGTACTAAGCACATATTCAATTGTGTGTATAGCTTGATGTATCCAAATTTCACTCATGGGCTCGTCATCAGGATCATGAATCGAATCTTTATTAGAAGTTGCACTAAGTTCCACGGCCACAGATGTATCGCTTTGTATCATTTCTAAAGTATCGGTGGATGTGAAATCATTCGCATGCTTTTAAAATAAATTAAAAAAAAAAATTAAATTAAAAAAAGAACATTAAAGTTTCAATTTACCATTGGCTTATCTTTACGGGTGTACTTTATGTATAAAGGTTTACCAATCAACATCCATGGTATACACAAAAGCGCCACTACAACAAAAATCATTTCAATTTTCGACTGATTGGAATACATAAACTCATTACAACCCGGCAATGGAGGAGTGTTTTCAAACAGCATCATATCTATAAACATTATTAGCACAGATGGTGCACAGCCAGGACTATCCGCTTCAACGGTTGTGGTGGATGAGTAATTTATCCATTTGTAGATCATCATGAAGACCATATAGCCAAACAGCAGTAGTAGTAAAATTATTTGTGGTAAAAATTCCATAAAAATGCTGGCGTAACGTTTGAAATTAACAAAATTCACCACCGACATGCACACACCGAATACCATATGCAGGACACCAAAAATTATTGACAATTTCATTTTGAAACTGTTTAGGAAAATAATTTTGTTATCAGCCAATTGCCAAATCGGATCCATACCCCAGACATAAGTGCCAGTTGTAGCATAAGTGGGATCTAGTGTAAGTCCTTGGCGGTTTGAAAGTACAGTGGATGTGTTGTAGCGTATGCGCCAAGCCGAGCCAAATACATTGATGGACTTTGAAAATAAATCATTGTAAGTGAAACCGGTGTAAATAGAGAAAAGACCCATTAGCATGATAATGTAACGTCCACTAAAGAAAATATCCCAAATTTCTCCAGCTTTCTTACGGCTCAAAGACTTTTCGCACGTGACCATCCACACACCAAAAAGAAATAAAATAAAACCATGACCCATGTCGCCAAACATAACCGCAAATAGGAAAGGAAAAGTGATGCATGTGTAAAGAGCTGGATTGGCTTCACGGTAACTAGCAACGCCATAAGCATCAATTAGATTTTGGAAACCTTTAGTGAACTTGTTGGTGCGATTGTAGGTGGGTGGACGATCGCTTGTCTCTACCACATTCAGAAATGAAGGCACTGTACTGCCTACAGCTTTTGAACCCTGTGCCAAGCAGGCTTGAACTGTAGGCAAATCACATGTTGGTACCCAGCATTCACCCAATAAACACTTGCTGCTAACATCTTGACTGAACATGTTTAATGTGTGATACACAGATTTCATTTTCTTAACCATAACATCCCAAATGGCCAACTGCTTGGTAACGCCTACCAAAACACAATTTCTTTGATCTTCAGTTTGTTTTAATACCACATTTAGATCCATAATTCTGAGACGTAAACCTTCAATCATTTCCTGGCGTTCATGCAACTCTTGGGGGCAATGATAAATTGAGGCATGAAAACCGGTACATATTTTTTTAACTCTGCTGCGCAATTGCTCTCCTAGAAAGAAAACCACAAACACTGTTTTACGCATATCGAAGCCAGTTTTTGGATCCTTTAATGGCACTTCCAAAATAGATCTTTTGAGATAACTATTACCCCGTGTGACACGCCATAACATGCGTTCAAAAGCAAACTCTCGTTCACGATCAATAATACCGGCCACAAAACCCAAATGACCAGCTCCCTCATTATGATGCATTAAATCGTTTTGTTTCTTCAATTCCAAATTGATTACTTCCTGCTCAGCAAAGAATTCTTGAGTCTTCTCTAAAACCCTTAGCATTTCAGTTAATTCTAAAAAGTTTAATTTCAACTTGATATCATTTTGGGCCAATTCAATTATCTCCTTTTCACACTTTTCCAATTGAGCTTCAAGATCAAACATGTCTCTGGGTCTAGGGGCTGACGGTACAATTTCTATTTCTGGCATTATCAGATCATCTTTTTTAATTTCACTTTCTATAAAATTTATTTTACGTTGCAATTCATCACAGCGCCTTACTTCAGAAACGTATTTACGATTGTACAGTGTAGTATCTCCATTCAGCTGGAAAAGAAGTACGAAAAAAAAAAGTTTGAATAAAAAATGTTAAAAAAAAGAAGCGATTTGAGTTTATGTAGAAGGGCCCATATGCAACCACAGCATACATGCGGCATCAAGTGTTTTGATCCGCGTTGTGGTCGGGTATAAGCATTTTTTGTAATTGTACTCTATGCTGTAACGACATGAAACATATTTCGATGTTTTACTAATGACGTAAACTTGCTGGTATTGTGTATGGCGCAATTGGCTCAATTGAAGAAAATTTTCAAAGAGTAAACATCCGGTGCCCTTTAATTGATTGAAAATAAAGCCATGTAAAACACGCTTTTTTCTTTAAATTTTTTCTCATTTTCTATTTTCTTTATTTGTTAGTATTTTAAACACCTTTAGAACTCCTAGTAAAAATTTGGCGATGCTTCCAGTAAAATTTTTTTTAATGAAATGATATGTAGTGCGAGCTTATTAGTTCAATCACTTGATTGCGCATGCATACTGTTCTCAGCCAATCACGACCAATAGTCACCAATTGCCACTATCTCCAGTTACATAATGAGTTAAGAGTTGTAATTCTTTAGAAAGTTTCTGCCGTCAAAACACTAAAACACAAGTTGTCAAGACGAGACAACGAGAAGGAGAGATTGTAGAGTAGTTTCCCTTTGAACTCTTGAATTGTTTCTATCACTAGCCTTTCTTTATTCTATTTATTCCTCTTGTACAGGTGTAGCAAAAAGATCCATCTTTCTTTGGGGGCGATTAGCTCTGTTCAATTTAATATAGCCCACCTTATAAATTTTTTACTTACATCACGCAATTGGGCACAACCACTCTCTCCAAGCTGGGCTACAGACGCATAAGCAGCTTCTGGTTGTAGGAAGATTTGACACAAAGACATTTGTTCACTACGAAACATGTCCCCCATGCTGAAGCCTTTTAAATAATCTAACAAAAAATTATTATATTAAAGAAAATCATTCATATTCAGTTAGCCTTATTCAAAATTCACCTTAATTCTCATAAAAAAAGCTCCTTTAAAAAGCAACACCTTTACGTTAAACTTAAACAAATCAACTGATTTTTCAATCATGTTAAATGTATCCATCATAACTTAAATTTTTGTAAAAAAAAATAAAACCATTCCTCGTTATCATTTTTAACAACGTCAGCATATTTGTGGACTTTTATATTATTTAATTTAATTATTTTATTATTAAATTTATCGTTAATGAGAAAATAATTCAAAGCAAATCGCTTAGAAATCAATCAAATTGTTGATCTCTCTTCTTTAATGTTAATGATATGACTGACCAATAACAAATTAAAGGTGTTTTTTCTGGTGTACACATATTTACAAGTATCAAATACTCCTCCGCTTATTTTTTTTTTTAAGGAAAACTTTTTGTATTTTTTCAATTTTAGCTCAATCTGTATTAATTCCGGTTTTACCCTTTTTTTACACCCTTTTGGGGTTTTTACACTAGAGCACATTTAACATCTTCTATCTAATCGCCGAGATGACAACATCTTCTCTTATAAAATGTATGTAAAAAATCAATCTCTTTTTTTTCATTCAACATTTTTCGATAAAAATTGTGCCATGACAAAAAAAAAATTACAATATTTTATATTTTAGTGGCATCATGTATAAAATTTTATGTATAAAAATTAAAATCAAAATTTTCAAGCCAAATGGGCTCATCTTGCAAAGCAACACTTAGTCCAATAATGAATGATTTTCCAAATTCATTTTTACATATTTTTTGTTTGCAAAAATGATACGTCTTCTTTTTCTTTTACTTTACCACGTCAGAGGACCCAAGTGAGCCCAGCTCTGTTTTACTTCTTTCGGGGGACCTGTTAACCTACTTTGATGGTAAATGTTAGATGCTTTTTTTATTTTCAACATCTTCCATGTACTCGTATTCCCCTAAGATGTGCTCTAGTGTAAAAAGTCTATTAGTATTCGCAATTTCAAAAAATTCCTTCTCTTACCCACCGAATTTCAAGTGATCTTAAAAAAGTTTACGGAATCAGCAAAAATCTCTTTAATTCAAAAGATTAAACAAAATTTTTTTCAGTTTAAGAAGGTTTATTTTAATTGTTCGATCGAAAAATTGTGCTCACACCACATTATGTAAATCGATACGGTGCATCATATTTAATCAATCCAAAAGTCGAATTAAATTTTGCTTTCTTCAATTAGATATTTGGATAGTTCCACATTATCAGTATCATTTTTGAAATCGTAAAAAGCAATTATACTAATGAAATTACTTTCCTTAATTGTGAATCTTTAAAAATTACCCTTTACAAAAAATTATTTATTCCAAGCTACTTGTTGCTTTTAGCGGCCTTTTAAGATTTTTGATTTTAATAATAATTTATTTAAGTGGAAACCAGTGACAAAAGAAGTTTTCAGTGAATTTGTTGGACAATGTTTTTTTTTTTTTTTTGGCTTGTAAATAATTAAATAAAAAAAATTTAAAAAAAATTTGAAATTTGTTAAAAAAGTCTTTACTAAATGAAAGTTTGACAAAGAAATAGATTTTAAAAGTGAAAATGTTTGAATTTTCCAATATTTCAATTTGTAATTAAGTTGCTGGGACGTTAATGTAAAATTAAAAAGAGACAAATAAAATTAAAATATTTTTGTTTAATATTAAAACGTTTGTGAGGAAATTGATCTAGTCATTTCAATGCCCAGCATTCCTATAGTTTTTTGTTTAAATAGTAAAAACTTTTATCAGGCATGTTTTGAAAATCACTTTTTCTCAAAGTGATTTTAAATCACGAAAAAGGTGTTCAGCGCTCAAAAGCATTTGAAATCTTGTGATTTAAAACCGGCCAGCTAACTGCCTTATGATACAAATCACTTGGAGCATTTTAAGCATTTTGCTTACAATTCGTTAACAAAATAATTAAATACACTTAATTTTAATTGTTTTTTATTAGTTTTTGTCAAAAAATTAATTATTTTACACAACGTAACGTTTTTGTAAACAATTTTTTTCTCTTGTTTATGTTTTTCGTGATTTTCATTTCTTATTTTTCATTTTCTGAGCAAAATTTTATTGCAAATAAAGTATTTCAGAACAGTAAAAATCACTACTAAAAGCTAAAAATCTCGTGAATACCAGAACATTAAAAAATCACTCACGTGATTTTAAAATCGTTTGTGGTTTAAAATCACCGTGATTTCAAAACATGCCTGTATATTGGCTTTAATTTGTTTTGAAATTATTTTTAGTGCAACTAATGTAAATTATATGGGCGGTGTTGCCACATATCACTGTTTTTGTCACGACAACGACTTTCATAACTAGACCCATGTTTTGGTCCCAGGACTAGTTTAAGAAGTGAAGTCTTTAAGGCTTTTTCTAAATTTACTTATAAGCTTGGCGAATTGCAAGATTTCATTTTGCTTATAGCACTTCTGAAACTTGTTTTTATTTTAAGAATTAAATTCGCCATTTTCATCATGTCAAGTGACCTAAATTTGATTAATTCAAATTCTTAGAACCACGTTATTAAACAATCAAAATTCGTCCTGCTCGTGTGAATACACCCCCTGTTTTACTTCTGCTGGGATATTGCAACATGTTGAAAAAAAAAATCTCTAGTTAAATGTAGGCCCGATATTCATTTATTAAACACACCTCGTACGTGTGTACACATTTTCTTGTTGTTACATTTTTAATTGTGCAAATTTAAAAACAAATTAACTTTTTTTTATGCTTTTTCTCTTCTTTGATGATTTTATTAAAATTAAGATTACATTATACATACATATAGATATATTTATATATTGCTTTTTCCTTTAATTATAACATCAATAAACATTAACAATTATTTAACAATGAGAAAATGGAAAAAAGAAAAACGTTTAACAAAGAAAAGAATTACACAGATATTTTAACTAGGTTCACATTAAGAGCCGTGTGTCAAAAAAAAATTCTACACCAAATTAATTTGCCTTCTTAGTTACAACTCAGAAGTGAATTGATTAATGTTCGCCATAAAAAAGCAGTGCCTACTGATTTCTTTTTGAACTGCTCAGACTATAAAACTTTTTCATTTAAACTTGAAAGAATATGAAAAAGCGATTTATATATTTCTTCGTTAATATTCTACACATAACACAGGGGAACAAAATTAAAATTTTTTTATGTTGCCTAGAATTTTATAGTCAATTTAAATACACCTAAGTAGTTAATAGAGATAAAATCTTAATATATAAAATTCGACTGTACGTGTGCTTGACATTGTACTCCTTCTAAACGGCTGGACCGATTTAATATAATTTCTATGTATGCTTTTGGGCTACGCCTTGGAAGACTTAGTGGCACAAATCCGCCCGGCAGGTGGCTCTCCAGTCGGTACTTGTTTTTACCCGGTCTTGCACGGTCCTTTACTCTTTGAGTACGATTTCTTAGAGTAACAAGATCGAATATATACAACTTTTAAATAAAACAACGATTGCCGGGTCAGCTAGTAAAGGTATAAAATATTTTACATTCAAATTAAAAAAAAAAAACCAATATTAAGAAAATTGTATGGCGCAGGGTCTTAGGTGCTAACATTAACTTATGAAAAAATTCAGAGTGCATTTTAATGATATCTGGCTCATTTTGTTTGTAATTAAAATTAAGAAAAAAAATTTAAGATTTTGTTAATTTGTTTTTAAGAAAAACAATTTTAAAATAAAAAATTTTTTGAATACTTTCGAAATTACAAAACTTGTTAAAAATTTCTAAGAATATAATTTAAAGGTTATTTTATTCCCAATATTTACGTGTTTTTTGTTAAATAATCGGCCAGCCAGTTTTCGTGTTGTTGTAAATTATTTGGCGCAAGCTTTTCTTTTTTGCTATATTACGGCGAATCCAAGGACCAGAGTCAATTAGAAATATGTGTTTGCAAACTGACTATAAAATCTTAGACCTTAAAATTCGGGCTCCTCTGTGTAATTTGCTAAAGAAGCCAAATTAAAAATTCACTTCCAAACTGAATTTATTGCTAAAACTGTGTTAAAGCTGTTGGCATAATTAATGAAATAAAGAAAAACAAAAATAAAATTAATAATAATAGTTAAAACGGCGGGAAGAGTGCCACCAATACTGGAATATGGAAATAAGTTAAGAGTGTTTAAAGTAAAACTTAAGCTTTTTCCTCTTCTTCGCTATCTAAAATGAGTTTAAAACTGAAGGGTTGGAAGGGATAACCTAAGCCTTCATAGAATTTGCTCATGAACTCAACCCTATTGAAAAGAATTAAAAAAAAAATTTCTAAATAAAAAAAAAAAATAATAATTTGTTTTATTTACCAGTGCAAACGTAAAGTGTGCAAGAAAGCAGATAAACCCTCCATCATAACTAAAATGGCCAATGTAAACAGACACCAAGCAGCAAAAATTACAAATATAAATCCGGAACCTTTAAAGCCAGACTGTTTAAGTGCCAATGACAACACCATATTCCATAATACTTCAGATAATTCTAAAAAAAATAATACACACATTAAACAAAATTACAATTTTTATGCCGACAGAAATTCAAAAGCTACTTACGGGCATGAGCCAACGACAAGGCCCACAAACGTAAATAAGAAGCTGTATGCGAAATGGTACTGAGCACATATTCAATTGTGTGTATAGCCTGATGAATATAAATTTCACTCATGGGCTCATCATCGTGGTCATGGCCGCCGCCACCGCCTTCATGACTCTCTGCTGGAGGTGGCAATTGAGTTTCTCCTTCATTCAATTCTATATTGCCAGTCAATTCACCATTATGTTTAGACTAGAAAACATTATGCACAAACAAATACTTAATAAACAAAAATATATCAAAAGCACTCTTTAATCTTCTCTTACATGTTCCTTATTTTTGCGCGTGAATTTAATATACAATGGTTTACCCAACAACATCCAAGGAATGCAGATTAAAGCAATGCACAAAAAAACTCGTTGAACGTCTTGTTGGCTCTCGAACATGTATTTGTTGCAGCCATCGACAGATAGTGGGTTCTTAAACAGCATCATATTGATAAACATAATTAGCACTGAGGGTGCGCAACCAGGTGTGTGCGGTTGGAAATCAGTTTTGGCATTGTATGTTATCCATTTAAAGAACATCATGAACACCATGTAACCGAATAACAAGACCAAGAAAAGTATTTGTGGTATAAACTCCAAGAATATGCTTGGCAAACGCTTGAAATGCACAAAGTTCACAACAGACATGCAAACACCAAATATCATGTGAATAACTCCAGCAATAATAGACAATTTCATTTTGTATGTGTTAAGGAAAATAATCTTATTGTCGGCCAACTGCCAGACAGGATCTAAACCGATGGGATATACGCCTTCAACGTGATAGTCAGGAGCTAATTGAATTGAGGGATTTGTCAAAACGGTTGAAGTATTGAAACGAACCTTCCATGTGGAACCAAAAATATTCATTGATTTGGAAAAAACATCATTATAGATGAGACCAGTATAACAGGAGAAAATACCCATGAGCAAAATAATGTAACGGCCGCCAAAGAATATATTCCAGATTTCATTGCTCTTGTAGCGACTTAAGCCCTTTTCAAATATGCACATCCAAGCAGCGAATAATGTCAAAATGAAGCCATGACCTAAATCGCCAAACATGACAGCGAACAAGAAGGGGAATGTAATGCAAGTGTACAGGGCGGGATTACACTCACGGTAAGAGGCAATACCGTAGGAATCGATTAAGTTTTGGAAACCGCGAGTAAATTTATTGGTCCGATTAAATGTTGGCGGCTGCTCATTGGTGTCAATTACATTCAAGAATGAAGGAATGGTGCTGCCCACAGCAGCGGAACCATCTGATAAAGCCTTTTGTACAACTGGCAAATCCTTAGTGGGTACCCAACACTCGCCAATTAAACATTTTTTTGTTACGTCCATATTGAACAAGTTCAAAGTGTGATAAATGGCCTTCATTTTCTTAACCATAATAGACCAGGATGGTAAGTTTTTAGAAACCGTAGCCAAAACACGACTACGATGATCCTCTGTTTGACTTAAAACCAATTTTAAATCCTCCAAACGTGTGCGTACTCCCTTGACCATTTCCTGGCGTTCGCTGTGGGAGCTGGGGCATGGATACATGGACGCATGAAAACCAGTGCATACTTTTTTAATGCGATTCTTTAACTGTTCACCCTGAAAGAATGCCACAAACACTGTTTTGTAGATGGGATGGCCAGTGCTGGGATCATTTAAGGGTTCATTCAAATCGGAGCGTTTAAGAAAAACATTACCGCGAGAAATACGCCATAGCATACGTTCAAAGGCAAAAACGCGCTCACGATTAATAACACCAGCAACAAAGCCTAAACGGCCACGACTTTGAGTAACAGCAGCATCATCTGTGGGCACACCAGCAGCAACACCACGATTGCTCGAATCTAAATTGAGTACTTCCTGATCGGAAAAGAAACCCTGGGTATTCTCCAAGACCTTACGTAATTCGGTCAATTCCAAATAATTCGATTTTAAATTCACTTCGTTTTGAGCCAATTCTAAAATTTCATTTTCGGTTTTTTCTAAATGAGCCTCCAAGTCAATAATTTCTCTTGGATTGGGAGCCTTTGGAATATCATCCACAATTTCAGGTAAATTAATGCCATCCTTCTTAATCTCGGCTTCAATGTAACGAATTTTTCGTTCCAATTCATCGCAGCGACGTACCTCAGTAACGAATTTTCGTTGAAATACATTTACGCCGCTGTTCAGCTATTTAGGAAAACAGATTTTTTGTTGATTTTATTGAAGTGTAAAAAATTAAAGAAATCTTGAAAACTTACATCACGAAATTGTACACAACCGGTTTCACCCAGTTCGGAAACCGAAGTGTACGCTGCTTCTGGTTGTATAAACATTTGGCATAATGCCATTTCCTCACTGCGGAACATGTCCCCCATGATGAAACACTTAACTCAAGCAGTTCCCTAGAAGAAAGATAGTTTATTTTGTTAGTGAAGCATTTAAAATAAAAAAAAAATCAAATTTTATCTGTTATCTGACCGTTTTTGAAATTTAAGAATTTCTAGATTTTGATTCAAACCTAATGAAAGCAGAATTTGCTTCCTCTTTTTCCTCTACAAAAATTAAGAACAAAACAATTCCCATTACATTCCATTACATAAACGGTTGGCTAATTAAAGCTTAAATGTAAAATAATTAAGAGACTGAGAGAGTTTTTTTTAATGTATCAGACATGGAAAATTGCGAATTTTTGTGATGGTTTATCAATTATTTCCACTCCAAACACCAAATTTCTGTTTATTGATGTTCCTATTGAACAAAAATTTGTTAACTCCCAAGATCAAGTTTTAACCACCTGCTTCTAATTAGTCAACGATAGGGATTGCTTAAGAAGGGGCACTTTGGTTTGGTTTTGGGATTGCCATACACTCCTCGATGCTCTAGCAGAGAGAAACTCACTTTCTCTGAAATGGATACTCTAGGATGACAGGCAGGTGGGCAATGAAATAGCGGACTATCTGACTAAAAAGTGCACTAATATATTTTTCTAAGATCCAGAGTGTGGGGCACAATAACTTTATTTGTGCCTTACTACTCCAGGATTAGACACGATTTCCCCAAGAATGCTAGAGAGCCAAAGTAGTCGAGAAGACTCATTAATACCGAACGCATTAGGGCAGAAGTTGTTTGAGGAGAAATAACATCAATCTACGTTGAGCTGCTGACAGTCCATTGTAGAATCTACTTCTACATGAGTAAAATCGGCGTGGTTCAGAACGATTCCTGATGTTTCATTGAAGAAACGTCGGAACGTATTCTGTGCAATTACCAACAGTGACAGGGAGCACTGGCTCCAGAACACCTAGGTATGGTAAATCCTACAAGCAGTCTTAGATTGCAGTTGGGCATTGGCTACACAATAGATCTTAAAAGTCGCTGTACGATTTAGTGCTTTTTAACATTATCTAACCGAAAAATTTTCGAGTCAGTCCTTTCTAAGTTTTAGTGCTTTCTTTGGTCCTTTATTTTACCAGTCAGTTATTTACATTAAAATTAAAAAAATGTTTAAATGGTAAAAAAATATTTATCCCAAACGAATTATAGAATTTTTTAACTAATTTTACGCTATAATTTATGTCACAACTGTAAGTGTATGTTATTTACCTCAGTCATACTACGGTTGTCTTTATGGTTGTATTATTTCACTTGTTGGCCATTCGACAGCACATTTTAGCCAAAATAAAAATTAAAAAAAAAAACAACAAACAGAAATTTTTTTTATGTTTTTATGGTTATTTTTGTGATTTAAATGTTTTATTTTTTTCTTATTGTTATTTTTCTGTTTTTTTTTTTTTTTTTTTTTTTTGCTGCTTATTTTTGTTTTTATGTGTCTGTCTGTATTTGGGCTGTCTGTTAGTCTAGCATTTGAATGTTCACAACAAATTGTCGTCTATTTTAGTTGATTGTTCAACAAAGCAGAGTGTTCATGACCGACCTTTCTTTATTTATTTTTCTTTTCTTTTGCTTTTTTTTTGTGTTAGAAAAATTTTTCAAAAATTTTCAAATTAAAAATTTTGTTACAGCTTGTGTAGCAAATTTAAAGAAAAAAATTTAGTAAATGCATGGATACATATGTAGGTAGTAAAGAGCTGCACAAGCATATTTGAAATGGCTTACAAGCACTTTTTATTATAAAATATTACACATGCTTGTAGTGATGAGTGGCTTTCAACTATGCTTATGCAGCCCTTTAGTATGTATGTCTTAAGTTGTAATAACATTAAAAAAATAAATAATATTTTAGTAACATTTTAGTGAGTACCAAAAAATTCAATTTGAATAAATTTGAATTTGTTTTCTAATTTAGTTTTCTGTTCTTCATGCTTGTAAGTATGAAATTTTCGAGACGAATAAAAAGAAAATCATTTAGATTTTTTTTTATTTATTTATTTTAATAATTCTTTTTTGCTTATAAAACTTGCAACGTTTTCTAAAAATTATATTTTTATTATGCAAACGACAATATATTTAAAACCTTCCTGGTGACAAATAATTTCATAGAATTTTTTTTCTACAAAATATTTTTTATTGCCCTTATCTGAAGCTTAAAAGTAATTATATTAACTTTAATGCCCTTACCTGTTATCTATCTATCTACATACATAAAATTCATTTTCTGCTTGCATGTTTATTCGCTATACAAATTTTTGTCCTTGAACCGATTTGTCTGAAAAATTAGACACATATGAAGTAGTGCATGATGGCTTTATTTATTTGGATGGATTTTAATTATTAAAATTCTATTTGTTAACTAATTTCTTAAAAAATTAATACAAACACTCTCTATACTCTAAGGATAGCAACTCACTTAATAAACCAGTCAAAAACACTTATTACTAAAATATTAACGTCCAAATTCATAAAAAATACATTATTTTCTATTGGAAATTTGTCTAATAAGTTATTATTAATCAAAAATCTTTCTTATGAATTTGGTTGTAATATAAATATTATAGTCGTTTATTATATGAGTCTTTTTTTTATATCCTTGTTTTAGGACGCCCTACTCAACTGAAAATATATGTTAATAGAGATGAGATGATAGGATTCCCTCAATAGAAATTTGGGTTTTACTCATAAATAAACATATAATGAAAATAAATTAAAAAATTTTTCGGTTTCCTTATAAAATACTGTGTAAAAACATCTTAAAACTTGAAAAGTGGTAAAAAAAATGTTTTTAGTGTAAAAATGCACTCAGATTTCTGAAATTTACTTAAACGGCCTCAATATTTCCTTTCCAAATCCTCTCAGAAATTGAAAATCGGTTGATATTCAACTAAGTTACTGATTTGTAAGTGCATGAATGTACGAAAAACCGGTATTTTACCCATAACTCAAGATTTTGAGGGTGTTTGGCAAATTCCAAAAACAGATTCTTGTTGTACACGACAGCACCTACCAGAAAAAGAATATCACTTCACAGATATTTGTACCTAATTCTTTTTTGTCGCACTGTGTTATTTATTAGAGCGATTAACATTTTCGTTGATATATTTGGAACTAAAACGAAAACATCTTATCAAAATTAGTTCAAATGGTGTACGACATCTGCATACATACGAGTACAGATAAAAAGTCAGCTAAAGTAAAGTTTTCAAAATTTGATAACAGCGGCAGCAACATCCAGTATTGTCAACTCAGTTTTTTTTTTAAGTTTTCGTCTAGGTTATTTTTGCAATTAAAAGGTTTTTAAATTTATCTGTAAGTAACATATTTTACCGATAGTTAAAGTTAAGATTTTATAAGTCAAATATCAAGCTAAATATCGGATAGTGTGTCTTTAACTATTCGCCGAAATTTTGTTTCAAAATTCCAGCTTTAACTGTCGAAAGTTGTGGTAGCGGAGCTTAGTGTTTTTTTAATACTCGTACTCTTTTTTTTTTTTTTGGTTTTAGTAGTTTGGTTTAAAAAAAAAAGTATTCGTTTGCGTTTTATTCTCATAAATATTTGTTATGGGTAAACTTTCTTTGGACAAAACTTTTGTTGGGAGTTGGGAACAAGTGGGTGCAGAGTTAGGTTACACAAGGCGCCCTAACAAGAAAAACAGAAGGGGTCTCACTGTGGTCCTCTGATGTGATCCCTTTGTGACACCTGTATAAGAGGAAAAATACATTCAGCTTTACATATAGCTAAATTTTTAATGCAATTATATTTGATGGTGAGAAGTATTTATAAATCAGAAAAATAATATTCACAAATACAAAATAAATAATTTTTGAATTATTTAAAGAGAGCACACGAAAATGTATTCTGCATATAATTACTTAAGGTCGTGGTTCACTATCGAAATCATGCACAACATTTGATTAAATCATGTGCTGGGCACGATTGTTTTTTTTATGCTTTTCGACACGATTGAATTTAAAAAAGGTAAATTCAAAAATTAAAACACACAATCACACACATTTGAGTAAACTAGTGCATCGAGGTGGCTTTTTTTTTTGTGTATTTGTATTGAACTACGTCTTTGTATTATTGAATGTTGTAATCAAGGCATATACATGCTAATGCTTGTGCTAGAATTTTGCTTTTCAAGAATCAATCATGTCGAACAGAATAAAAAAGCCATCAAATTCTAATCAATGCTTTAATCAAATGTTGTGCTCTGCTCTTACGCAAAGTGTTCATTTGTGTGATTTGATTGATAATACATAAAAACAATTTTAATTATACAATCAACTAAAAATAAAATTTTTTTTCTGTAAACATGGATTTTTTTGAAACTTTTTGAACAGGTCTGTACAATTTTCTCTCTCTATGAAAAGTTGAGTTGCTGAGAAAAAAAAACCATTAGTGAGGTATTTTGCTTTCCTTTCGCATATAGTTTGGCATATACGAGTACGCAGCCATTTTAAAGCGATTTCTTATATTGAAAAAAGAATCTGCAGAGAATTCTACAATTGTGTAGTACAGCGAATCAACGATCTTGCTCATGCTCATGGTGCAATATAACCAGCTGACTGCAAAAATACAAAATAACATTATTACTAAAAGCCCACATATTTTATTATTGCTTTTGATGTCTCTCCTGTCAAAAGATATTTCCTGTGGTTTAAATCAAGAAGTGTGCTAGAGCGAAACGCAAAATTTTTATCTCTTTGACACATTGATCTCTCTTAACTTTTGACAGAGGGGCCTCAACGGCTAGCGTCAGTTGGCTCCACTCATGAACGATTATGTAATTGAGACTAGGTCTCACACTTATAGAAGTATTTGTAAAACATTCAAGAAAAATTGCTTTTCCTTATTGAAACAAAAAAATTATTTCAATTTCTTAATAGAAAAACCTTTTAAGTCATATAAATTCCAATTACTTAACCTATTGTCTGTAAAACTAGACCTCATATTTACTTAAAAAGGAATTCTCCATTATCTTCTTGACTGCTCATAATATTCTTTAATTAACTTATCATTTATATTGTTGATTTAAAATTATAAAATTAAAAAAAAAAGAATAATTTATGGGATACAAAAAACAAGAATAAACAAGAAAAAATCAACTCAAATTGCGTAAGTACAATTGTGTAATTAAACCAAAAAGCTAAAAAAAAAGCCCACAAGACTGAAGTAAATATTTTTTTATTTACAAGTCAGTTTATCTAAGACTAGCAGAATGATCATGTGTATGTCTCTATACAGTTGCTAAATCGACATGGATCGACATGGCTACATACAAGTTTGCAAAAATTATGCCATACACTGAGGGGTATATGAATATGGTTACCCATTTAAAAATGATAAAAACTGGTTTCATAATACATAACTGTTTTTGCAACTTCGGTTGTGAGAACTAAATTTATTACCAATCAAAAATTCAATTGTGTTCAAGAAGATTATTTTTAGGAGCACTAAATTTTGATTTATATTATCGAATTCTGGTTATTAGAACTAAAAAAACTGTGGGGTTACTCTCTATTTCGATGTGAAAGAAAATGCATCGCAATCATACAGATGCGAATGGTTTTTCCTTCGCATCGCAATAGAGAGTAACCCCCCTGATTTTTTGATGAATAGTAAATTTTGTTCTCACCACCACCCTGTGAGTTTAAAAGGTTATAACATGTTGTGTTTTATTTTCCTTCTTCATTTTTTAAAAGCTGCACTGAGCAAACAACTTTAGAAGTGCGCTCTGAATTTGTTGGAATTCAAAAATTCAGTTGTGATAACAGAATTTTTTTTAGTTATTATTATAATAACTTGTTGTTGATATACCAAAAAATAATATTTAAAAAATTACATATTAAATAGTTTCGATCGGTTTCACTAAAAAATTCGACTGAAGTTAATATCAGAGTGGCAAACTAATTTAATGAAAGCAAAAAATAAAACAAATTAAAAGCAATATGTAAAAGAACGCTATGATCTTGTTGAGGAACACTAACTACACTTAACCCTATTTGCCCTTTGGTTCTACTTGTTTTTGTTTTGTATTACAAACATATCCATAGAATGTTGTCATTAATTCAATGAAATATGCTTGTGTTTAATGTAATAAGTTAATTAACTTAATGAAATAATTGCATTAATACCATGAAATTATTTCATTAATTCACATAATTTTTTAAATATTTTATTGAATTAATTAAACAATTTTTATGAAATCTTTTCATTGGATTTATGAAAAAAAATTTTTTTTTATGTTTAAATTGTTGAAAAAGCAAATCGCATTAACTGAAATTTTGTAAGTGAGCTTAGGGTTGACATTAAGTCAATTTAAATTTCTTGTATTAATTAATTTGCACAATAGCGAGTGGTGGTAAGATCCTATAAATATTTAGTCATTAAAAAAGAAAATGTCTTCCTAAGCCAAGTCATTAAGTATTTGATTTCAATTCGAGTTACTTTACAAACAAAGATTTTTGATTTGTAATCAGATGACCCACACTAGCCGCCGCTTGGAATATCTGCTGCAAAAGTTTGACAGCTGTGATACTGCAATCAGCTGTTATCAAATGTCTTTTCCTAAATTTTAAAGAAATTAATTTCTTACATTTTCAAAAGAACGCCAGTGTTTACACATTAATTAGAGGTTAAGTGTCAATAACTGAAAAATTGTAGCAATAATTTAAAATAAAAACACACATGTGTGCTAATTTTGTCACTTCAATTTGAGCATGAGATTAAATCATGTTTATCATTTGCCATCATCACATTTACATTGTTTTTGTTATTGGTATCGAATATGTTTTAAAAAAAATATTATAAAGCAACTTGTTCCCAACCTTCAAATTAATTTACTAGTCAATAATTTCAATACAAATAATTTTTTTACTACTCACAAGCACAGAATATTTAACAAGAAAATTAAATAAATAAAACATTTATTGGAAACATAAATAAGTACATACAGAAATACTTATAAAAAGCATAATTAAGTGCGTTCATATTTAATTGACCTTCAGGGGGTGATTTTAGTGTGGCGGCGTGCTATTCGACAACAAGAATTTATTTGACAAATTTCAACAGCACAGCAGAAAAAAATTATTTGTACATAAAAATAGACATTAGCTGTGTACGAAATTATTTTGAGTGATGTTTGCACAAAAATAAAAGCCTTTTTTATTTTAATTTTCTTTTTGGAATGAACTTTTTATTAATTAATTTGAAATACATGGACATACGTTTTTGCAACAAGAAAAATTTTAATCATTTTTAATGCATTTCGCCTTTATATCTGCAAATCTCTAACCGTGTCTGTTCATCTCGGTGTGCGTGTTATATAGCATGATGATAATTTTCTTTCTCAATCACATAATCGTGCATAAGTCTTAATAAAAATAAGAAAGTAATGCCTAAAAGCGCTAGTGTCTCAGTGAACGCCTTTTTTAGCTCAAAGTCGAAATGCAAAGCTAAATTTCAAACGACTTCCTTTCTTTTTACTTTACTTTAATACAAGTATAACAGAATCCCTAAGTCAACTTTATTTAAAGTTAAGTTAAATTGCAGTAGCACGATCGAAATGTTTCTGAATTAATTTGGAAACTCAATGTTTATTTTTTAAATTATTGTCCTCAAAAAATAAAAATAGTTTTTCGCATTTAGAGTTACTTTATTTTGTGTCAATATTTTTTTAAGCTTTACGACAACTTTCAAAACACAGGCCTACAAAATGAATCTTTTTTATGTCAATTTTAATAAAAATGGCAGTAAGCTCCAATCATTATAAATTACGTTTTTAATCCTGCGTGTAGTTCCCGAGACACACCGTTATATAGAAAAAAGATTAGGATACGGCAATTATTCGAGAACTAGCTCTCTGATTAAACTTATAAAAATACCTAAAGATCGGGAATAAAATAGCCTTTAAATTATTGCCATTATACAACGTTTTATAAAAAAAAAATTTAAGAAAAAAAAAATTTTTTTTAATGCGTTAAAAATTTTGAAATTTTCATATATTAAAAATCAAATGAGCCATATTTCAAAAAAATTAATTTATATGTTCGAAATATATTCACAATTTACTGGTAGCCCCATACAATTTCAAACTTGCTAGCAAACCCGCCAAGAAAACACGAGTGAACGCATATGGCAACATTTGTTTCTAACAAAATAGCAGCTTTTAATGGCTGATAGATTGACTTAATTGTGAATAAAATCAAAAGTTTGTTAACGATTTTAATAAAATGTGGCACGTTTTGTTTGAAACATATGAGGCTATATGCTTGAATTAAAAAACGGTGGATTTTGGCCTCCTTCTATTTTATAAAATTTTTTTAAGACCAAAAATTTCTTAATTTTACATTAAAAACTTATTTTTTGTCATAACTTTTACGATATTTTTAAAACTACTGAACAGATTTAAAAATAATATAGGTAAGATTTGAAGGAAATTTCAGTGCTGAATTTCGGATTTGACAGCAAAGCCAATTTTAAAAATACTTTGTCAACATTTTTCAATTGCTCTGATCCAAAATTTACACTTATGTAGTGGGCAAATATCATGAATTTAAGTTGTTAGATAGTTATAGTTATCTTTAATTATAATGAACGATAAAGTGACCTTTAACTTTTATTGTTTTATTTGTTTTGTGACAACTAGACTTGTGCTCCGTAGTCCATTTTAGTGAGCGGTCTTCTTAGTTCAAAAATTAAAAAAGAAAAGTTTGTTCATTTAGTTCACTTGATCACTTATACTTTTGATTGACATTGAACACTCTTTTTTTTATGTAAAATGATATCGAATAGGGGCTTAAAGAATTTTTTATGAAAGTAGAAAGAAAACAACAAAACAAAACTCAAAAAGTTTTTAAATTTAATTTTAATAATTTAATTCAAAAAGAATAATACTTTAGTACTCGTAACTATGGCTAAAAAAAAACTTGAGGTTTAATTTTAAAATAGCTTAAAATTGAGTTTTTTTAGAATGTATAATACATTTTCTCTCTTTTTTATAGTTTATTTATGTAAAAGAAAACAATTGGCAACTTTCGTTCCTTTCTGTTTGTTTTTGTTTTTGTTTCAGTTTAGTTCGTTCGTTCATTTAAACTAAAGAGCAAGCAAATGAAATATAGGAATTCAAAACACGGATTAGTTCGTTCAGTACAAATAAGTGAATAGTACAATGGGAATAGTTCGTTCGTGTACTACCCAAGACTAGTGACAACGACTCCTTTGAATACAGTGTATGATAACCAAAAAAAGGCTATGAATACCGTGTATAACACCAGGACCACACAGAACAAGTTTAGTTGGGCAATTCTTGATTTTGTAGGAGGAAAGGGGTACAAACTTGCTCGTACTCGGCAATTCCTTTTTGTTCTTTCTTCGTATCTTTTATAAAGATGTAAAAAAAGAAGACAGGTAGCTTGAGGCTCAATGAATGACTCAATAAGAATGCTAAAATTCTTAGCATTCAAAATTGTTGTGTGTAGGCACAGCGGCAATTTCAAAAGAGAACTGAGAAAGAATTGCCAAAATAAATTTGCTATGTGTGGTCCTAGTCTAACAGTCAAAAAATAAAATAAAAAATTAAGAATACCGTGCACAACAACCAGAAAGATAATATAAACCACATACAACAAAACTCTTAATTCATATTTTAAAAGTTAACTGTGAGACAAACTAGCTTATCGAACACTTTTGGCAAAAATCTATTTGTATTAATCAAAATCTTTTAGCTGTCCGATAACATCCTGCCGTTAGTTATTGTTTAGTTGCAATAATGACCCTTAATTTTATTTAAATATTTTTTTAATTCTATATTTCTATTGCATTGAAAATTGAAAACAAACTAAAATTGTTCTAATATTCCTTTTTAAAACATAATTTTTTCTAAAAATCTAATTTTGTCACTGGTTGCTCAACATAAAAACTAAAACTATAAAATTTTTTTTTGTAAAATAAAATAAAAAGAAAAAAAGTGTTATAAAAATAAATTTACTACAGAATATTTCCGGTAATTTGTATTTGTATGCTTCATATGAAATATGAGTTCAATTAACTTCCTATATATGTTTACATACATATACACATATACATAGATATGTACTATATTTAAATTATTATTATTTACGAATACTAAAATTGTTTATTGAATTGTTTTTGTGTTTGTTTTTGTTTTACTACTATATTTAGAACAAGGTATGCATTTGTACATGTTGTCATCAAAACATTAAGTTTTTATTATAAAATCTATATAAATTTTCTTTGTAGGTTTTTTTTTATAATTCCTTACACCATTTGACTGTTTTAAAACACGTTTAAAATAAAATTTTGGAACAAGCTTTTGAGTAAATAATAATCTTGATAACAAGAAAACGTATGTATGCATATGTATATATCGGTATATAAATATGTGTATATTTTTCATATTGACATTGGATCTTAACAATTGTTTCTAAATAAAAAAAAATATTTTAAACAGCCTAGCACAAACAAAAAAGAAATTTAAAAATTCAAAAAAGCTGTAAACTAACACATAAATAAACGAAAAATAATTTCATCAAAAAATTATTATCTTAAAACTCGTTCGCTCAGTGTAAGCAGCTTTACATGTTTCACTCTAAACCGGTTGCTAACAAGTTAAGAGAAATGTGAAGAATATTACCAGATTGATTAAAAAAATTTTAGTTTTATTTTCTTGTTTAATAATAATTTTTCCCTCGTAATTTTTTCCCATTTCACATGAATAACTCCCACGAAAAATTCATTTTTTAAGTAATTCAACTGGGAACATGTAAAAATGTTTACTTTAAAAAAATTTCCCGTAATTATAAATAATTTTTCCCATGCAATTTTTCACTTCAGTTTTGCTAGAGAATTTTATTCCTTTTAGGCTACAATATGGATGTGGATACCATTAATACATCCCACAACAGCAGGTATTCCAAATTTACAAACAACCGAATCATGAAAATTTTGGTTTTTGAGAAAAATCAGAGAAAGAGGCAAAAATTTTATTAAAAAAGTGAAAAAACTCCCAGCGAATTTTTATTCAAAATTGGTTTGAATAAGTCTTGGGATGTAGGTCTACCTTATTTTTCGCACGGATAAGTTATCCATTGGTGACAAAGAATTTCATCTAAAACATTCAATATTTGTGAAAACATTTCACAATATGTTGACTGTGCCATACCTACTCCTTTTTGTATTCTTCCTCTGCAACAAATCTCAAGCTATCGTTGGAATACCAAATAAAAAAGAAAACGCTTTATAATGTTGTTTAAATCTAATACAAAAATTTATTCAAAAGCAAACTTTATTTAATAACTTTGTCACTTACAGAGAAAAAAAGTGAAAATAGTTGGAAATAAGAATAAATTTATTAGTGTTAAAATTTATGTGTATGAGTATAATATTTTTTATGTGTGTGTACTGCTTTTACAAATCATTTTGGTATCACGGCACTCGATATATTTTATAAATTCGCCTTGAGCATAACCCCCATCACCTACATACTCGTAACTTCTTAATATATAAAATTCGACTGTACGTCTGTTTGATATTGTACTCCTCCTAAGTGCCTGAAGGCTTAGCGTCACAAATCCGCCCGGCAGGTTGCGCTGCAGTCGGTAGCTGGCTTATTTATCTACTAACTGTTTTTACCCGGTCTTACACAGCCCTCTACTCTATGAGTACGAGTAAGAAGATCGAATATACAAAAATTTTAAGCAAAACAATGTTTGCCGGGTCAGCTAGTACGTTTATATATTAATTTATTTTTTTATTAAAATACAACATACTTGCATTATTATAGAATTTTAATTAATTTTATGCTATACAAGTCATATTAGACTATAAAAATATTTGCCAAAAAGTAGTGATTACGCTTACTTCGACAAATATTGGTTTAATGTGACCGTAGCTTTGTAGTTTTCTTTTTTTGTATATTGCAAGCAGATCAAAATATATACAGTCGAATCTTGATGATAAATATATACTCGTAATTGATTTGAATTCTGCGATTATGGAAACTATTTCACAGTTCTCTTGAATTTCAAATTATTTACAATCGACTGTAGCGTATTCGTAATTTCATATTCTAATTTCTTTTTTTAAGCCTCAAAAATTTATTTTAATTCGAAATATTAAATTGTAAAATTTTTTTAATATTTTTTTAGGTTTTTGTGGCAACACAATTATTATGTAACAAAATACAATTTAGTTTTTTTTTTTTTAATTTCTGTTCATAAAACCAAAAAAGAAGAGAGTGACTGAGAGATATAGTGAGTAGTGTAGTTGCTCAAATACTCCAAGTTTATATAAAGAAACAAACACATCTTTATTATAAATAAAAAATTGATTACTATCCAATACAACAAAAACAATTTTTTAATTAATTAAATTGAGAAGCAAATACCTATAAATAAAAAGTTCTTTATTGTTATCCGATGACATACACAAAAGCGGTTGTTAAAACAATGTGGTCTAAATTAGGAAATAATAAGCGTAGCTAGACCATTACAAAGGGGGTCATTCTCTAAAGCAAGAAAATTATAACATAAACTAAGGGCCTGTTCAGCTAAATACGAACGAAAGGTTCGTTCGCATATTGTATTAAAAACAAAAACAGTGCACGAAAATTTGTTGTTGTTTTCAATACAATTATGCGAACAAAACTTTCGTTCGCATTTAGCTGAAGAAACCCTAAATGAAAAGTAGCAAAATCTGAGGTTGCCTCTCGAAATCTAAAAAAGACGTTTTCTAATTTTTTTTTTATTTTTTTTTTGAAAAGTGCGTAATTTTTAAATTTGCATATTTAACTTGTGGAATACAGGACTGATAAATACATTTTTATGATAACATCAGATTGCTTCTTTTTGGGTTGAATATTAGAATATTACCTATTTTATCTTGTTTAATTTTTTAATTAATTTAAAAACAAAGTCGATAAGCTCATCTTTCTAACTGCCATACTATTTAAAGAAAAATAATTTACTTAAAACTAAAGAATTTAATCATTACAACACATTTATTTATTTAAAACTGTACTATAGGGCTGCACAAGCATACTTGAAAGTTTTGACAAGCACTTTCAAGTACATATAAAATATTACACATATTTGTAATAGTGTGTGTTTTTCAAGTATGCTTGTGCTTGCTTTAGTCTGTACGTTACTATGTACTTCTGGTCTTTTTTATCTTGCGGCCCAAAAACATGTTAAATACTCTTAAGTGAATTTAAAAAATTTAAGTAATTAAGTCAGTTTCTAATGCCAATAATTCTCAGAGTAAACGAAAATATAGACAAATTAGAACTTTTAACAAAAACAGAAGGTGCCCCTCTAGATTAGTAGGTGGCGTACTAGCCTACCAATGTGGTGGTCGCAGGTTCGATTCCTGACTAGACCCTGGGTGTCTTCTGCAGACAAGGCAAAGAAGCTTCACAGATTTGTGTTGTTTAAAAAAAATGGACTTATACCACTTTCAGAAATAACAGCTCAATTTATTCTTCTTTACTTACTGTATTTTATTAATTTTTTGTCAAGTCTATCAGTAATTATACCTTTTTCTTAATCTTATACATGTTTACTGCGATATCCAATACATATACAGGCACACATCGACATACTTTATTTAATTTAAAAATACTTACAGCCAAATTTATAAAAAAAAACATTTTTGTTTAATAAGCGCTTAATAAACAAAGTTCCAGTCTAAAATTTACTTTATTAAACAAAATTGTTTTTATGTATTTTCCCTTTAAAATTTTATTTAAAAAAAACTTAAACTAAAAATTTTTAAGTCAGTAGTGTTTATTAAAAGTTTGAAATAGATTTGATAAGACTATTAAATAAATATAATTAATTCCCAATCTTTCATTTAAACCTACTAGTGAAGATTTTAATACATATATTTTTTGTGCTATTTGGAAATGGAAAACAAAACTAATTTTTCCTTCTTGAAAAAGCTTATTTCTAATCCCAAATTTTAATTTGAGAATTTCGGTTACAAGTTCTTGCTGGGTGTTCTTTTTGTGGTTGAGAATGTTTTAATTTTGTTTTAAAACTCTATGCACGTAATAGAAAGTAAAGACGTAAGCAAAAATGCTTGACGATATTTATTTCTATTTCTATAATTTTATATGCAAGAATAACTTTTTCAAAAAAAAAAAATTTTATTTAACAACTTCAACTCAAATATGAGTATATACGATAAATGCTTATCGCCCACTAACTTCAATAGCATCATAACTCAAAAAAATTATTTTATTGTAAAATTAAAAAACAAGTTAAATTCGGCTGTGTCAGCAAAATATTAGTATTTTTCACTTTCCACAGCCTTCTAAAATATCAAAAATATACAAAAAAAAAAATTAAGGGAGTGAAGATAAATATGCCGAGTTAAATATGTTTTAACATAACCCATGAAGTTTTTTAGTATTTGTAAATATGTTTTCAGTATTAATGGTCGTCTTACGTCACTAAATACTTCTATATAAATTTTTAGCAGTAGTGTAGCGGAGGTCGTCTAACTTTGTAATCTACTACCCAAATACTCAGAAATTACTTTGGATTATTTAAAAAAAATTTTTTTAATTTCCATATACTCCAGTACTGTTGCTCTGAAGGATTTTTGCTGTTTCCGTTTTGCATCATAAAATAAAAACTACGAAATTTCTCGTAAATATTAAAACACTTTCAGAAAGCGTAGAACTTACAAATTTCATTCCAGTGTGGTTTTATAATAGTAATTTCCTGTTGCAAGATCGGGAATGGTACCTTGCCAAAATGGGGAATGATAAAAACCCCTCATAGCAAGAGTACTGGGGTGTGAGGGAATTTCAAAAATTTGTTTTAAATAATCCAAAGTAATTTCTGAGCACTTGGGCGATAGATTACAAATCTAGACGACCTCTTCTTTAAAATGATATGTTTCCCATACCGTTCGGAAGTTACTTTGGATTATTTTGAAATTTCCATATACCCCAGTGCTATTGCTCTAAGTGATTTTAGCAACTTCTCAACGAACCTATAAAGATTATGTGATGAGACATAAATCATTTTAAAGGGGAGACTATCTAGATTTGTAATCTACCGCCCAAATACTCAGAAGTTACTTTCGACTGCTTTTAAAAAAAATTTTAAATTTCCATATACATACTAGTCGTAGCTACCTCGCTAGTAGTAACTATCACTATCTTGGAATGTAAACACTTATTCTCCTATCCCAAAAAATTAACGTAGACTTTAAAGTAAACGTTATCGAAATTTTTTATAAAGTTTACCTTAAAGTCTACGTTAATTTTTTTTGGATAAGAGCGTTAAATGATAGAAAATATTGAGCGTCTTAGTAAGAGTGCACTTTTTAAATATAGGGTAATTTATTTTGTTCAAGTGACCTCTTTGAAGTTTGGTAGCTGTCACATATATTTATTCGGACTATTAAAAATTAACTGCTTTACGAAAGAACAAGTGAAGTCAATGCGAATTTTTCGAAAAAGTTATCTTCTCCGATGAAGCGTATTTCCAGTTTAAAGACTTTTGTAAATACACAAAATTGTCGAATTTGAGGCTCAGAAAATTCTAATGCAATCCATGAAAAACAAATTTACCCACAACGAACAATTATCTGGTGCGGATTTTGGTCAGGCCTTTTTTTTTTTTTTTGAAGATGAGGCCGAAATTGTAGTAACAACGGCATTCGTTACAAGAGCATGATAACGGAGTTCTTGTGTCCTCAACTGGATAGCATGGATATGGATGATATGTGGTTTTAGCAAAACAGCCTCACCTGCCACACAGCGCTATAATAGTTTTATTACAGCATAAAATTAAAAAATGCACTCTTACTGGTACATCCTTTATAATCGCTTCAATCAATTACTAAAAACTGCTAAACAAAGTCTATTTTATTTAAAAAAATATTTGTTTTCCTAATTTAAAAGTTATAAAATATTATGTGGATTTACTTACACCGGCAGTAGGACTACAATTAGGTTCTTGTGTTTGCAATGAAACGATTATTTTAGAAGTCATCAAGACAAGGAGGAGGACATCTTCTCTACCTGTGTCCTGCCCTGGAGGAGCGACTCGAGCTCCACTTTAGAGAGCGCTACCTGCAGGGTCCCACTGCGCTGTCGACTGTAAGGATCGACATGCTATATGGCTTCGTTAGGAGTAGCAATTGGCTTAAGTGACGGACTTATCTTCTTCTCTCTGTCTTCTTATTTATTTCCTTTCACTTTTCTATATCTAGTGTTGTCCTTCTTCACTTCCCTCTTATACAAATATCACAAAGGCACCACCTCATAATATCCAAGTGAGCCCAGCTTCTGATTTTCTTATTTGGGCACCCTGTGTAAGCTAATCTAACCTAACCTACATACTTCGTTCTTAGGTAATAAAATGTACAGCTAACTGTATAATACACTTACCTACATACATACA
Source organism: Thelaira solivaga (assembly GCA_947397855.1). Lineage (NCBI taxonomy): Eukaryota > Metazoa > Arthropoda > Insecta > Diptera > Tachinidae > Thelaira > Thelaira solivaga. The sequence continues at coordinate 22,432,078 of OX377610.1, forward strand.
TATCTGTCGAATATCTATTATTAAAATTAAAAGGAGAGCTTAAATCAAATTTATGTGGGCTGTACTTGCGTGAAAAAAATTTCGAATCATCCTGAAATGTTTGTGAGCAGTATTAGTTTGTCTGATTGGATCTATTTTAAATTAAATGCTTGTAATTGCTATAGGTGCCTATAATATAATACTTTGATTGTATTTCTATGTACCTATGTATGTACCTTTGTATGTATGCATGCATTAAGATATTATATGTAGATAGAAAATCAGAATAGGTAGTATATGTACTAAAGGGCTTCATAAGCATACTTGAAAGCCAGACATCACTACAAACATGTGTAATATTTTACATTAAAAAGTGCTTGTAAGACATTTCAAGTATGCTTGTGGAGCCCTTTAATATGTACATGCACACGTAGATATATTAAACAAAGTCACATGGTTCCATGAATGAATGAATGCATGTATGAACTTGTATGTATGTATGTAAATGTATATGGCTCTGAGTAGATATGTACGTATTAAGTATTAAGTATCGGTATGTGTGCGTATTTACATCGTAAAATTTGCCATAAAAATTTTTAACAGTCATCATGTGGTTTAAAGTTTAATAATTTTATAATTTATTTTAACAATTACATACTAATTTTTAATTAAAAAAAAATTAATGCTACAAACGAATCACGAGACTTGCTTCAACGGAAACAAACACCAACACAGCAAATTTTAATAATTCTCTCTTTAGAACTTTTAAACACATACCTACATGCATGTGTACATACGTATGTACACACATATGAAAATTTAAAAAAAAATATATTTTTTAATAATAATTTTTATTCGAATAAAAGTACTTGATTATCCACATTAATTAAAATGTTAATACTAAAAATTAAATTCAATTAATTTGTATTTTTCAAAAAACCAGTTTGTTTTCTTAAAATTCGTTAAACAATAAAAAAAATTTTTTTAGTATTTCCATACATCACATGATCACCTCTCATAGAATTAAAAAAAAAAAAAAAAACAACTTTTGCTTAAGTCCCCTCACATATACCAACGCACTAGTAGCGCACTGTGCGTGTTGAGAGGAGCCTAAATTAACGAGGTAATACTCAAACCCCAAAACAAAAATTCACAAACACACCCAAAACACTAATTCAAAACAGAGATGATAAATTTATTCGAGTTTCAGCTACTCTTTTCCGCAAAAGTCTAATTACAAAAAGTACGGATGTATTTCAGGGAATGAAATCAATAATTATGTTGCCTTAGAAAGTATGTCTGATTCTTTAAGTAATAAAATAAGTTTTTATATTAAAAATTACAGGACTTGGCTTTTTCTTTCTTCAGTCGAAGTCACGATTACAGCAATATAAAAAAATAACGAACACTGGCAAGTAGTTAGTCACAACCACAATACTTGTAATAAATCTAATTCATATTCACTCGATGGCAGAAAATATCACGGTACTTATGTGATATCGTGAAAACAATAAATCAGCCAACTATTAATAGATTTTTCTACACACTTTCTTTGATTTATACATAAAAAGAAATGAGTATGAAATTATGGGCTTTAATAAAAAATTATGTGGTTGATTTTCATAGTTATTAATAGTTTTGTTTCATGTTTAAACGTACAAAATTGTAAGAAAATAAAAAGTACAATTTAATAATCAGACAGTACAATTTTGATATCAACCCTGATTCAACGTACAGTAAGAATTTAAAATTCTTTGTTGCTGTTTTTAGGTTTCAGTATAGAATTTGCTAATGTCATACAAAAATACAACAACAAAAAATTTAGAATGAAGTAAGGAGTTGACAAAACTGATACTGGGTGTGGAGTTAATGTGATATGTTAAAAGCAGAAGGGTTAGTAGTAATTTGGTTAGTTGCTTTTGTGTTTTACAAGCAACAATAACAACTCACACAGGTATTATTTGTTAAAGAAAACAAAAACTCAGACTTTGGGACTTATCTCTGTTTTATCACTTTTGTAAATAATCGTTATAAAAAAATTAGCTTGGCATTGTTTGAATAATCTGATATCATTTTGGAAAATTATTATTGCAAAAATATTTAAAAACGACTGTTTATTGTCAGCAAATCACGTGTAATTGGCATACAGCTTTATAAAATACTCTAGTTTTTTAAATAACTTCTTACATTACAGTAAGATTTTAAATTTAAATTAAGATTTTCTAATTTTTTTAGGAGCTTCTTAATTTTTCACTAGAACATTAAGCATTTTAATATAAAATCAGTTAAATTAAAAAACGTTCATAACATTTTTTAAGTTCTTGGCACATTTTATTGATTTTTTGTTTCTTATTAAAATGTTATTTACTCAACTTTTTGCTCTAGATCTAATTTTAAAAAATTCTTTAATGTTTGATATTTTTTTTAAATATTTAATTTTTAAAACGTCAAATAGGTATGTATGTACTGATTTTTTAAGCATTTGACAATCACCTTGATTTGATTGCTATTGCTTACGTTTAATTGTTCATTTTAAACAATCTTAATTTGTACAAAACCAAACAAACAAGCAATCGAACAAAATTAATAATGCATTAATAAAAACACTTGTTATACGTTTCTCTTTTACTCTCACTTCACTCCACCTCTTACACAATTTTTTTTTTTTTTTGTATTTAAGAAAACTGAATTTTTATTTTACTTACGTTGCCACAAACTACACAATTTCGTTAAATATATATAAAAATATTAGCCGACGTTTTATTTTTATAATTTTTTATTCTACCTTTAACTTTCAGAACCTGCCTCGTCGGTAGAAAGCACTCGTCTGTTTTTAGTCAAATTCATTTAACTTTTAGCAAGTCTTATCTATCGTCAGTGACTTTACACATACACTAGTATACAATTTTAGGGATGCCAGCTGTTTAGTTGAAAAAAAAATCGTCAAACTGATTAAAGAAATCGAAGAGAAAAATTGTAATGTATTAATGAATATATGTATATTGACAATTTTAAGAGCAATAATTCTAACTTAAAAAATATCCTGTTAATTTATGGATACTCAAATGTCAAATTTTTCAGAGCAAAATTTTATTCTCAAAATTAAAATACCCTACAGTTTTTGCAACGTTGGTATAAATTAACACGATCAATGCTGCCAACAGTGGGTAGAGAAAATTATTTTATAAATTGCTGTTTATAAGAAAAATTTTTAAAAGATTAAAAACAAATTCTTTAAAGTTATTTTATAACTAGCTGTTTTTACCCGTACTCGCGGGTCAACTGACCCGCGTACGAATGAGCGTAACCGCTCCTAGAATATATAATGACCATTTTTTTTAAATATATTGATTTTATGTACCAAATTAAAAAAAAAATCCGCTTGAAAATAGGATTTGAATTGATAAATCATTGAATAAAATTAATTCTAATAATATTATATTTGATCTTTGTAGGGCAAAAAAGTTTTCTATAATGTTATTTATACCTATTCTTTATTACTATTGCACAAATTATTTATAAATAACGTGTATAAAAAATACATATATTAAAAGTAAAATGACAAAATTGTTTCCTTAAATCAAACTTGTTAAAACTAGTCAAGCAATTAATAAGTTGGCAGCCTTAAAAGTGGTAATAATTAAGTTGATTATACTCTCACGAGAGTATTTCATGTCATTATTTGTTACTTCGTTTACCCTGTTGGAAATTTTGACCTAAATATGAAAATGTATTTAAAAAATAAATCAATCATCTTCAATATTTTCTAAAATACTTACTATGTACTATATAATTGTAGTGGCATATGCCATACACAAAATTTCTTTTAACTCATTTAATTGATAAATACAAAATAGTTTATTTACTTTACTGCCTTAAAAATTGTATTTTAAGAAGCAAAATCTGAAGACTATTTGATACCTACATACATACAGTTGCAACCATACCGGAATCTGAAAGCGTTCAAAGGAGCAGAATTCAAAAAAAATATTCTTGAAAACCGCGGCTGGTATAAGTGGCTGCACTCAGCGCCCCGGAAAATAGTGGATATCCGAAGAGACGTAGGACCTGATCAAATCTCGAAAAGCTATGAAGGCTGTAGTCAACCCGGCAAATCTGAGATCAAGCGGCAGCACAATGCCCTAGACCGCCTTGTGAAAAAAGTACAAGTCAGGACAAGCGCAACTGGAAAAAAGAAGTTGCATTGGGAGCTCAAATTGCTGCGGACACCCACAGATCTAGTGATAGATCCGTTAGAAAACTATGACGGAGCTATTACACCACTGAAAAATTACAATGGTGACCTTGTAACATCTGTAAGCGAACAAATGGTTCTTTGGGAAGAATTTTACTCAAAAATGCTGGCGAGGAGGAGTTTCAATGCATAGTACTAACCCTTATACTGTAATCGCATTTCCTTTTATGCAATAAAATCGGTCATGAGCAACAAAGCTTAAGTGAAATTTTATCCATATATTAGTGCACAGATATCCTGCCCCTTATAACAGACTTTTAGACTACTGAATCTCTACGAATTCCGAAAAAAAACGACGTTACGGATCAAAATAATTGGCGAGATATTATACTTCTTAGCATGATTTATAAAATAATTGCTCACATCATCACCAAAAGAATTTCAGACGTAGTTACTTCTGCACTGAGGAACAATCAAGTCCTGCATTGACCATGTCAACAGTTTAAAGATCATTGCTGAGCAGTCGGTCAAATGGCGATCATCAGTATATCTCTGCTTTGTTGACTTTAAAAATTTATTCGACACGTTAAACCACAATGTCATATGGAGTGCTCTAACATTTCTCAACGATTTAACTACATATTAAAATTAAATTTTTTACAGATTTCTTTAAAATTTTATATACCTATACGAACTTCTTACTCTTAGGGCTAGAAGTCGTAAAGGATCAGCCGAGACCGGTTAAAAAAAAAGCTATTAATACAATAAAATTAAAATGTTTCCATTACCTACTCTAATTTTTTTTAAACCTATGTATTTATAATATACAAACATACACACAGAAATAACTAATAATTGAGCCCCAATTCTTTTTAGTTCTCGAAAATGTCACAAAGAAGTAGACTTTTATTGAGGGCTTTCTTTTTTTTATAAGAATTTTATGAATTATGATTTAAAATTTTATTAAAATTCATTAGAATATATTGTATGCAAATAGATAAGGCTTTGAAAATGCTATAAATTTCATTGGAAGCCCATGAAATATATCGATTCTTCTCTATTAGCATTTTTATTAATTACCAAATATTCGATTACCCGATGGTTACGAAAATAAGTATGTATGTATTGCGAAAGTCATGTATAAAATGCTGCTAAAACATTGTGCTTTAAAAATGTGTGTTTTTTGAAAACAACATTACTTAACCAGCAGCACTTTTCTTTCTGCCCCAAATAAAAAAAAAACATGTTTTTTATTTACGTTTTTTTTATTATTATTTATTTTAATATCCATTTAATATTTTTGATATTTAAAGTATTTTTAATTAAATTTTTTATTTAAGATGTTCATATGGTATTTGTATGTTGTTTTATTATGTTTCATGCATTGTTTATTTATTTTCTTTTTGCTGATATTTTAGTTAAATTTCTTAAGGTTTTTTTGGGGGGTTTTTTGTTTTAAAAATAACTTTTATTGAAAATGTTTAAACTAATATCACAAAAAAAATTCGAAAAATCTTTTTTTTTTTTTTGTTAATGTGGTTTCAGAGTATGTTTTACAACAAAACTTGTTAAAAATATTAAAATATAAAACTGTATTTTGTATGTATATATATACAAAATGTGTAAAAACATGTATGTAAAAGCTAAACAATTAGCTTATTTTCAAAAATTCTTTAAATTTGGTAATTTATATAATTAAAACAGAAATTATACAGACTTTTAATTAAAATATTGAATTGAATATACATACTTATTAAATAAAACTTAAAAATGGCTGCTCCAAAATGAATTACAAAACATGATTATATCTTATTACAACAAATCAGTTCTCAAATACTGTTGCATAAAAGTTTTCAAATTTAAAATTGTTCTTAGAAAGTTATTTTTTTTTTAATTCGGAGATACAGTATTTTTCATTTTGTATTTTAAAAAATAATTTAGGTGAAAATTTGCACTAACTTTGAACAAAATGGATTTTCATCGACTTTGTGGAAGCTTTTTTCCTTTGTTCTACCAGGACCAAAGTACAGAAATTTAACATTTAACTTTGGTTAAGCTTTATATTGCTGTATTTATTGTAATTTACATGAAAATTATGTTAGTGCAGATTTAGTTTATTAGTGTTACCAAAGAGTTATTTTTAATAATCCCATTGAAGTAATAAACATAATTTCATTGCTTTACTTTATTGCATTTTTAGAAGCTTTTATACTTGAAGTAAATAGCACACTAAGTAATTTTTATTGATTTAAAACTTCTAAACGTAGAATATTTTTTTGCTTGATAAATAATCTACTCAATTATCAGATTCGAAATAAAACATTAACTCCATTTTCTGAATTTTTTTAAATTTTCATATCAAAACACTTAAGTAGCTCTTAACTGAGTAGTTTTTCTCTAATAATAAAGTATTAACTAACACCATTAAATGACAACATTTTTTAGCCATTGAATAATAAGTAAGTTATTTATATACTATTTTATCATTTTTTTCCACATCTTGTTTTAGGGAGTTAATCGATATGGTAAGTAAGGCATCCATTTAACTGATTGTAAATAGTTATTAAAAAATGTTGATAAAAAGTAATTTTATTACCAACGTTTTGCCAGAATCAATTTCAATCATTTTAAAATTTAATGAGAATCATAATATGAACACAAAAGTATATGAAAACATGTGATTTAAATAGCCAGCTTAATTACTACGGATTTGCAATCATTTGCCTACAAGGAAGATGATTATGTATTCAATAATAAACTTCTGAAATTAGTTTAAGAAACTTTCCTTAAAAAACATATCAAGAATATTCTCCAGGAATTTTATTCATAATTTTTACAAATATAGAATTTTTAGATAGGAAATTTTTTCCCAAAAACCAAAATTTTAAATGAGAAAATATTCCTATTGAACATTCATGCCTGGGCTGTATATGTCAAATCGAATTTAAAAGCTACAACACGTTCGCAAGAAGTTAAATAAAATATATCAAGGTTTTGTTATCCATTGGGCGTGATAAATTTTTAAAAGTAGAAACCATGACTTTAGTATTTAAAAGCTGTTATAGGATATTTTAGTTTTCCAAGCAATTTGCGTAAAAGTGTGTAAATGTTTATCTCCTAAAATCTCTTATAAATATTTGGTAACACTAATAAATATTTAAAAAAAAATTGATGCAATAATCTATTAACGAACAAATTAATTTTTAACATAAAAAAATAAGTAAATAAATAAATATGTATTACAGTGTAATTGTTGTGTTGTGTTAGGTAAGTGTATGTAGTTAGTCAGAGTATAAAGTGGTTGACGTAGTGAGTGGTGTGGTGGCAAGTTTAATGCACTTTCTTTTGCTTGTTTTGTATTCTTCATATTTGATTTTATTTTTGAGTGTTTCCATAGGAATTTTAAATTTCACTGAAGCATTTTTTTTTTCAATTGTGTTTGCTGAGAATTTGTTTATATTAGAATGAATATTATTTTTAACTATAAGCACCATTATTAGTTTAATTTTTAGCTGTTGTTTTTTTTTCTTTTCAATTTGTTTAAATTAACATATTTACCATCACCAAAGTTTTTTTTATTCTTTTTAAATTATATTAAAATTATATTTTTACTTGCACATTGTTTTGGCCTATTTAAAAAAAAAAACAAAATGTTTAATTTTTTTTTCTTGACTAGGACTAGAGTTTGTGTTTATAATATTTCTAGTAAAATAAATTTTGAATGTTACTTTCTTTCTTCAAAGGTTTTACTTGAAATTTCAATTATGTATATGTAATATAATTGATTTATATTATTGATGGCATTTGTTTTTCTTTTTGTTTTAGAAAATTTACTTGACTTTAAAAACGATTTCAGAAATCGTTTGCTTACAAAAAATAACTTAATTTCTTTAAACTCTTTATAAGAAAATGTATTTTTTTCTTTTTTATTTTAATTAAAAAAATATACAGTAGTAATAAATATGTATGTATGTATGTCTGTTTTAGAAAAAATAATCTTAAATAAAAACTTAAAAAATAGTTAAATTTGTTTTTCTTTGATATAATTATTACAGATTCATAAGTCTATTTGAGCTCCCGTTTCATTTTAAAATCCAGCTCGTGTGTGTCTGAATTTTTGTATATTTCATCATCACAATTATGTAGTAACTACTAACAAATTTTGTAAAAGAAAGTGTCTAATTATAACAAAATTTGTACAAAACGTTTGCAAAATATATAATTTTTTTTGTATGAAAACTTTTTAATTTGGAATTTTTTCCCATACAAAAACATACTTTCTTTATTTTGTGTTTTACAAAATAAAGAAGGTTAAAATATAAAACTGTTATATTTATGAAAACGTGTTTGTTTATTAAACTAATTTTCTATGGGAAATTTGTTTAACAAATCTTTATTAAACAAAAATGGTTTTCATAAATATGGCCGAAACAATTCAACGAAGGTATAAAATAGATTTTAAAAAGTAATATATAAAATATAAACAGGGCAAAATTCATTAATTTGATGCTTTAATTACACTTTTTTTATCATTCATACTTAGAAACAAGAGATAAACACAATCTGTAACAGAAAAATATATTTCATATAAATTTTATCGAAAAGTAAGAATGAATTACAATGGATTTGAATGTCTATCTCTTTGTTGCTGTTCCATCAATCTTATGTTTGCCAAGAATCTATGGGAGTAACCTATTGAAGATCGAAGAAATTTCACCGATTATGCTAACCCCTCAGTACTTGCTTTTCGAAACAAATACATACATATTCAATTTTGCATGAGCATTAGCACTAAAAAAATTTAGTTTCTAATTCGAAATACAATAGTATTTAATATCACCTAAAACTGAAACGTCAAATCTGTTTAAAGGTTGTAAACTGATGTCACTAACTTTATTGAAAAAATTTTGCTCAAATATTTTGAGCCTTTCATTAAAAATTATGTAACGTTTTTTCACACCATACATTTCAGGGCAATCGAATTATTTAAAATGGCTAGGCTTTCTATTTATTTATTACTTTATTCCTAACATAAACAAACGGCTTTTAACTTGTGGTAATTGTTATCGGCATTTACTTTGTTGCCTGTTTTTTTCTTTTCTTTTCCTTTTTCCATACTTTAAAAATTAAAATTCCATTTGTGCTTAAATTCTTTTTTTTTCAACTTATCTTTGTTAGCAATTTTATTATGCAATTAAAGATATTGGCTGCCTTTTTGATAAGTGTTAACTTTTTTCGAAGAAACTGCAACAGTTTTATGGGCTCAGAAATATTGAAATTTTGCAAAAATTTCAAACACACACTGACAATATGTCATAATTTTCTATTAAACAAAACAAAGGGATAGTTGTAAAATCAACTAATAATAATTGATATTAATATAACTCATAAAAAGTTTGAAATTGCAAAGTTAAAACTTTTCCAACGACAAATTATTATGAAAAATGCATTTGAAGTAAAATTTTGTAGAAACATTTTAATAAAATGTTTAAATTGGAGTAATGATAGTGACGAATATGTTTTTAAAGTCTTTATAGTTAAAAATGTAATAAATATATTTAAAATAAGAAATAAATAGTTAAAAAAAATAATTAACAAATCAATTATACTAAACATAATGATCACAAACTTTAAAAATATACCTGTGCTCAACAGCATGACAACAAGATTGTTAAAATCTTGTTTAGTCGTAAATGAAATTTGTAAAAACTTTGGTAAAGGTTTATTGGCTACTAATAATGGTGGCAACAATGTTAATAAATGTTGTGATGTTGTATTAATAGTGATGGGCTTGTTAGTGGTGGCAAATGGAAGCTTTATATCTTCTAAAATTCTTAGTTGGTTATTGCAAATTTCATCATTTGCAATTGTGTTCATCAAAAGTGCATTTGTATTGTGTATATTGCATAACATTTTTACAATGTTATTACAAGACGTACGTGTTGTGTATGGTGTTTTTAGTAATATTTTTAATATCATCTGTGCTTTATAAATATTACGAATATTATTTAAATTGGTAGTAGTTGTGGTAGTTAGAGTGGTATTAGTATTATTAGAGTTAGTAGTTGATGTATAAGTTGTGTTAAAAATGGATGAGGATACACAAAATTGTTGTAGTTCCTTTGTTATAATAATACTTTTAAAGTTACTTAAATCTAAATGATATTCTATCATTATATCTTTTATATTTACTGCTTTTTTTGCAATATCCTTCTCATTAGTTTCATTATTTTCTTCTACTCGGCCAAATTCATTCCCTTCATAATGTGCTGCCATTAAATTGTTGTTCAAATATATAATTTGATTATTATTATTATTAAAATTTTTCTTAATTATGTTGAGCTTCAACTTTTTAATAAAATATTTGTAGTACATTTTCTTCAACTTTAGTTACGGTTGAATTGGCTTTTTGGGTTTTTTTAACTCAGCTTCTTCGTCGCGTTTTACTTCTGTATAACGTTCGCCTTTAAGAGAGACAATTTTATTGTCTCTATAGCGCACAAGTTTTTTGGGTTCAACTTTTGGTACCATCGGCTTATATTCCTTTTTATTAGCATCCTTATCAACATAGGAATACCTAAATAATCATTATTAAAATTAAAATATTACCATAGAAATTTAAGATTAATGTTAGTGATCTCCATAATCTAAATGAATGGCAATTAATTCAAATCAGAAAGAAAAAGTTTATGAAAATGCATTCTTTTTCTTTTTAATCAAAAAATTTTTGCAAATAAAAAAATTATGTTAATATACTTATACATTTTGTAAATGCATATCTTTTAATATTTCGTCAAAATTTACAATATGAGTCGATTGCTTATAAGATTTTTGCTTTTGTAACAATTTCATAGGGTTTTATGTTTAACTATTTAACTGGTATTTTGCATCCTCTTTTTACTTCTGAATTTGTCAATTGAATTATTTATGCACTAATAAATTCATATGAATAAGTAATTGAACAGAGGCCAAATCCAAATCGCCGCATAAGAATCTGAAAAACTTTATTAGTACTCGTATGTTCAAAGTGGTTCTCTCCTCGACGTGGGAAGAAAATTAAATTAACTATTTTTTGATTTACTATTCAACGTTACTTAACAACTTCTTAAAGTACGATCCATAATTAAAAAAAAAATATGACAAGCAAGTTAAATTCGGCTGTGCCGATTCGTCTTTACACTGTAGTAGCCAAGTATTCGTATTTTTCAATTCCACATTCTTCGTATATATTAAAAAATAATAATAATGTAAAAAATAAATGGCAAATAATGATTAAAATATTTCTTTTAATGTATATTTTGTTTTTAATTCTAAAATAAATACTCGTACATGATTAATTTCAGTTCAAGAAATTCAAGTTAACGAGATCTAAGAAAAAATCTATTCTGCAATCCTTATTTTTAAGAGCAATCAAATGTTTGTAGGTAATGAGCTTTTTAAATAAAAAAAAAACAATTTTAGGAAAGGTATCCAAAAAGAATGTGAACTAAATTCAATTTAAAATGTTTGCTGAAACCAAACATACACATATAAATAAGTATGTATTAAATTGCTGCACAAGCACACTTGAAATGGCTTACAAGCACTTTTAAGGATAAAGTATTACACATGTTTGTAATAATGTGTGTTTTTCAATTGTGCATTGCATATTAAATTTCAAATAAAGAATTTGAAATATCTAATAACCTCTCATTTCTATTGCAATAAGATTTTTGTATATATAGTTCTTTTACACACAAGGCACTTAAAGTACACACGACATATACACGTTTGTAAAAGACCGATTAACTGGTTTCGTTTTTGTGGGCACAAACATTACTCACATGTATAGCTTAAATATTTTTATAAAAAAAAAAGAAAAAATTAATAAAAATCTAAAATATCGGTTTTATTTTTTTTTCTCTGCCATTTTTTGACCGATTGTTTTGATTTTTTACAGACATTAATAATTGTCATTTCTGATAAAACTTCGTTGTACTTTTTTGTCAGTTTTGTATTTTATACAAAATAGGCAAAAAACGCACTCAGAAATTAAAAAAAAAATTGAGGTAATTGCTTTTCAGAGCTCATATCTCAGCCATTTATGAACGAATTGGGCTGAATTTCAATAGCAAACAAATTGGCATACTAAACTTTTCTGTAGGTCTTCTAGGGATTTCAGGAAGTTGATTTCAACATCCTGATTTCAACAGACGAACAGACAGACGAATCTTTTCACTTTTTGTAAAGTGTATAAAAGTAGAAATACACATAAAATGTTTTGTTTTATTATAAATAAAACGTGCATAAATACTGAGATATCATATAATAGGTTTTGCAACTAAATTTTACCTTGCTATGATGCGATTTTTAAGTTCTGTATCGTTTACAACGACATTTTTGCGACCAGCAATTCCATTATTAGGTTTTTCAGACAAGCTTTGACCGGTTTCTTGGCGATGCAACAAAGTTTGAGTAGCAGTGTCGATGTCACCTTTTGCTATGGCTACGCAATATTTAATCTAAATACATTTTAATTGTAAAAAAAAATTAATAATAAAGAAATTAAAATCAGCAATTTAATAACTATAACAATCTTTAGAATTTCGAAAATAAAAAACATGAAAAATATACGCATTTTGAATTACGTACTTGGTTTTACTCGGTTAATGCGATTATTAATCAAGAATGAGATTACCAAGAAAATAAATTAAGCAACGTGCACTTTAACTTTCACTTTCGCAACGCTAATTATAAAAGAGAATTAAACATAAGCTAAGCAACTAAAATTATTTTTGCGATAAATGAACAGAAAATAATTAATTTATTCATTACTAGCTGTTTTACCCGATATATTCTTAAACTAAGCAGATTGTATAAATGAAATCTTGTTTTTGATTAGCTGGTTTTAGCCGATCTCACGTCACCAATACAAATAGGCAACCTTTTAACTGACCGGCGTAAAAGTGAGTGTGGCCGATCTTAGAATATATTGCTTTTATGTACCAAATTTTTAAAAATTTCATTGGAACATAGAATTTTAATTGTTAAATCATTGAATAATGGATATATAGCCTATGTTACTCGCTGATAATGTAGCTTTCTATTGGTGAAAGAATTTTTAAAATCGGTTCGCTAGTTTTAGAGTTTATCTATTACAAACAAAAAAACTTAATGCAACAATACAAAAAATTTTCCTCTATAATATTGATATCAAGGCATAAATGAATATCCTTGATTAGTATAGATTTCAAATTACTCAATTAATAATACATGTAGCTATGTACATTGAAAAAATTAAAGAGGAAAATTTAATTGGTTATTCGACAAATAATTTAATTAATTTTTGAGCATACATATTAAATACAATAGAAAGAATATTAACATAAACAAATTATGTATCTGCTATATGTTACACTTACTTCAACGGATGGGGAGTCGGGAAACATTTCTTGTAAAATTTTCGCCTCCTGACTATAAATTAAATCCAAGTTATAGCCATTATTTGTCATGTAACTGTCATTTTCATTTAAGGGAAATTCATCCTTTTCCGAAGAGGAGGATGAATTACGAGCACGTAATTTGGACTCGGGTATAATATCCGATAAAGATAGTGAACTAAAAGAGATAACCAAAGAGACAAAACATTAAAAGCTACATTCGTATATATGTATGTATATATGTACATAGATACATACATATGTACTTATATCGAATATACACACTATCTAGGGTAATTACACAAAACAAACAAAAATACTAGAAAATTAAAAGCAAATGGATACATACTTTAATGAGAGATTAGCTGCCTGATGATGATTATCTTGATTCTTTTGCAGCTCAATTAATTCGTTGGCCAGTATATAAATCCAATCGCAAATGACACCCTGGTCAATTGACGAAAAATCCTCAAAATATGCACTCATCATTTCTACAAAGCCCTCGACATCAAAGCAGGGATCTTGTGAGGCTTCTTCCAAAATCGATATTAAGTAGGAAAGTACGATTTCGTCAATGACACTAAAATCTGCACCCGGTATATGGGCACTTACAAATTCCACTAAACTTTTCTTCACCAACTCATGTTGTTTTTCCAAATTGGTCATCTTGTTTTAGCTGACTTTGTTAAACACAACGAAAAAACTTTTTAAGTAATTAAATAGTAATTTAGAAATAAAAGTATTTGTGAATAAAGAAAGTTTATTTTCAATAAAAGTTCTATTTAATTTAGATAAATTTTAATAAGTCTCCCGTTCAATCGTTGCTGTATGATTGAAATGTATCGTATGTCCCTAGAAAAATTATTTTCTCTCTATACCAGTGAAAACGAAACAAAAAGGATTTGATTTTATTACCACCAACAACGCCCCTCCAAGTCCTTTGTCTCCTTGTTTGCCTTACATACATACAAACATATGTAAGTACATCCATGCATAGAAAGGTTGTCAGTTTTTGTTTATTCGTCATATAATATGTACGTACCTAACTATTTTTATGCATTTATTCATTCCTTTACCATTATTTGTGGCTGACTGCATGTTTCCCCAACTAAAAATTTATTGTGCATTGTTTCACTTGATTGGGAGGAATTTCTAGCCCTCTATACTACTTGATACTTACCGATAGTAATACAAAAACAATATATTATAAAATGCACTAACAATTTGATAAACTAACTTTTTGTTATAAACGAGCCCCCACCCCCTTTTTATCTATTTAGTGTTTTTATACTTGTATTGTATCTTTTTGAGGGGTTAATATTGAATATTATTTATCTGGTGTTTGTTTGTCTCTTCTATTTTTTTTACAACTTCCCTAATTTTGTGTATTTCTCTTACAATATTATTATATACAATAAATAAATAACATTACTTTTAATTTTTAATTTCAAAATCGTAAGAGTTTTATATTTATATTTTCCTTTCTTGTTTTTGCGACCAACAATAATATTCTGTTTCTCCTATGGTTTATAGGTACCTTGTGGATTTTAAAGAGAGAAAATGGCATGCACTTTTAAAAAGATGCCATACTATCAATATTTATTAATAAGAAGTTAATTATTAATTTAAAATAAAAAATATGCATATTGTTAAAGTTCTTGTAAAATTTTTATATGTAAAATTTAGGCCCTATGCTCCTTGTAGGCATAAAAAGAAGTTTCTCTTGTATTATTGCTTTTTGTAATCTTGTTTTCGTTATATTACATAGATCACATGGATTAGCACACCACGATAGAATGATTAAAAAATAATTCCTCCTTCATTTTTAAACCGGTGTAGTCACATCATTCTTTTTCTATTATCTGGCATCCTGAAGGAAATCAATAATTATCGGCTTTTTATTTACTTTTATGTTCTCTGTTTTTTCTATTATGCTTTGATTTTTAAATCCACTTAGAACAGAGGAGTACAAAGCGGCAATAAAACAAACGGCGTTAGTTCCTTGTATCCGTTGCACCTGAGTTTTTATATAGACCTGGCAGTTGCAAAAAAGAATACCTTAGCTTTAAAAGAGCTTTTTAAAGAAATCGAGACCCCAAATTAAGTTTAATAATTCGAACTTATACATACACACAAATAATACATTTTGTAAGCTACTTGCCTGTAGATATAATGTGGCAGCTTAGTAACGGCTTTATGCAACCATTCACTCTGAGGTTATGTACAGCTGTTTTATTGTTTTTATTCATGTGGAATAATAGAATAAATTTAAATTAAGTGATTTTAATAGCATCCTAAGAAGTCAGATAAAATGTTAGCGAAATTTATTGGTAAGTAATTAAATAAAATATTATATACTTCGAATTAAAGCGCATGAACTTAATTCAGGAAATTCGTAAATAATTAAATGTGTTTAATCACACGAACGTATATCTTTCAAATGTATAAAATAGTCAGTCAAAAAAGTAAGCATATAGGATTTTTCTTTTAATTATCAAAATTACGAATAACAATATTCCGGGAGTTCTTTCACTTCCCCCTTTTTAATTATGAATGGAAGTTTTTTTTAAAAAATATATATATTTATATATATATTTTTTTAAAAAAATAGGATTTTATAATCAAGGTCCATTGATACCCTATAATTCATAATTAGGATGGATAAATGCAATTTAATTGATTACTTTGTAAAACTATATAATATATGGCTATGAGATGTAAGGTTTGTAACTATATTTTACAATTTTACGATATCAAATATTTTTAATGAATTTCATTAAAGTGTTCATTTATTTGTGTTTAATTAGTCTTGTTTTTCTTTGTCTGATTTGTTTCACAAGTTGTACAATTATTTAACATTAATTTGCTCTATTTTAAAAACTTTATAAATATATATGTCCATTTAGAACGGAACTAGTATTTTGTAGACAAAAAATAAATAAATTGACAGTATACATATGCAACAAAATGGCAACTCTAATATGTATCATAACATTTCCCGCCTTTTTCATTACAGTTTTAACTCGTAGATCGTACATTCATTTCACTAAGGAGTAAAATTTTTGTTTTATATTGTGCATAAGAACTACTTAACTATTTCTTTTAAAAAAAAGTTTCAGTAAATAAATATAAAAAAATTATTACTTGTGTCAAAAACATCAATATACATATGAATAAAAAGCAAATGATTGACAAAGCTACTAATAAAAATTATTGGTTTTAATAGATATCTCTCCATAAACATTAAAACACTGAAGAAAAACTGTACATACATGTTTAAATACATATTTGTAGTTAAACAAATATTAAGAGTTTTTCTTTACAGGACGCTTAATTAAAGCAGCTGCCATGTCGGGTAATAACAGCTCTAACTCAAAACTTCAAAAGTTTGCTGCCAGTAGCCAACCCTTTACAGTGTTAATTGAGGGTAATATTGGTAGTGGAAAAACTACGTTTCTTAATCATTTTCAACAATTCCAAGACAAGATTTGCCTCATCACTGAACCTGTAGAAAAGTGGCGCAATGTTGGAGGTGTAAACTTGTTGGTAAGTATAACATTTGCTTATCCCTATGTACGAGTGTTTATTAATAGGGGGCAAAAACAAAGATTCAGTCCGTTTTGTTTTAAAATTTTTAAAGGAACTGATGTATAAAGAACCGGAACGCTGGGCCATGCCATTTCAAACGTATGTTACATTGACCATGTTACAAAGCCACACATTGCAGACTCAGAAACCGGTGAAACTAATGGAGCGTTCAATATTTAGTTCAAGGTAAATTCGAAACACTAATATACTCTTCATAAAACATATTCAAGTCAAGTTGTTAATTTATTAATAATTAACCAACTAAAAGGCTTTAAACAACTGTAGCAAAAACATTATTTTAAGAATTATATCACCACATAATAATATTTTTATTTAAAAACTTAAAAAGGCTAAAAAATTATTTTTTTACATGAATTAATATTTTAGATACTGCTTTGTAGAGAATATGTATAAAAATAAAATTATAGATCCTGGAATGTATCATATATTACAAGAGTGGTACAAATTCATTGACGATTCAATACACGTGCAAGCCGATTTGATAGGTAATTATTGAATTTTCACCTTTTTGTATTAATATAAAATAAAAGTAATAAAAAATACTAGTTTACCTACGCACTTCACCTGAGGTGGTCTACGAACGTATGCGTAAGCGGGCGCGTTCTGAGGAAAGTTGTGTGCCTTTAAAATATTTAGAAGAGTTGCATACATTACATGAGGAATGGTTAATAAAAAATCGAGGCTATCATACAAATGTAAGTGCTGACAACAATTTGTCTAAAAATTTGTATTGAAGCTCAAATTTCGCTAACGTGTTTCTATATATATTTCTCTAGGTTGTTGTTCTAAATGCCGATTTAGATTTAGAACATATTGGCTCAGAATACAAACGATATGAAAATCACATCATTAATCCCTCTTATACTCAACAGTCTCAGGCGGTCTTAGTATCGCCTAGTAAGCGTCCACTTATGGAATAATGTTAGTTTATGGTAAACAATTCCTCCCATCATTTAGATTAACTTCAAAATTATTTATGGAAAATTTAGAAAATTATTTAACCTCCGTGCAAATAACTTTTGACTACATACTTACATTATAAATAGTTTTATAGTTTAAGCCCGGCTCTAAAATGAGGTATTTTGCTTTTAAATATTCCAAACGCATTTTTAAAAATTTTTTAAGAAAGCATTTAAAAATACAAGAGCATGATTTTTGAAACAAAAAGTTCAATTAGAAAAAGGTGAGAAACTTTTTGTAATCTAAACTCATACTCGAAAATATGCCGTTTTTAAACAATTAATATTAAGCTAGTATTATAAAAAATAAATTGACATAAAATATGGAAATTAACTTTTTTTTATACATAAAAAATGTTTAATATCTGCAAACAGGCTACTAGCTAAAGAGAATATATCGTTCCTAGAAAATATAAATTGTTATTATAATATTTAATTCATGAGAGAAGATACAAATGTTCTTACAACATTGCAAAATTTAAAATGAAATAAAAGAAGCTACAATATTTTTCGCTTTGCACTTTTACAAAAGGATTTGCATTAAACTCTGAATACATCTTTAATTTAATTTTCATATTTTGAATTATTTGCAGACATTATATAAAGTACAACTGGCCTTTAGCCTTTGTATTGTAAATAAAAATAAATTTGAAAAAATTACTTATTTACAGACGTGCCATTTGATATCGAAGAACTTCCATCGTAAGTTTTAAATTTTTTCTTACAAATAAATTACTAAATTTTCACTAGTTTTCAATCGATATCGAATTCGATGATTTGACCCGACTAAATTTCTTAATTTGTTATTGTTTTGTTAATAGTTGAAATTAATTTATTGAAGATTATTTAAAAATGCACTTGGTTTTGAATTTGGGTACAATTTACCCTATATTCCCATTGAGTTTTATATCCAACAATTTTTACAATCTATTATTTGCGAAATTAAATCTCCCCGTAGAACCAATTGCTACACCGGAAGAGCTTAAATAAGTTGATCATTAAATTGCTTAAAAGCGGTGAAAAAGTGAAAAACTTTTGTTTTCTTTTATAATTTATTTAAGATATAAAATTGTATATTTATTAAATCGACAGATTGTATTTGATATAATTTTTAAAATGATTAAAAATAACTGTTGCAAAATACTTAGTTTTACGAACCACAAGACATACAGGCTTCTTTGTTTTCTAGAGAACATAACATATCCGCCATTCTCTTTTCACGCTCCGAATCATTACGTCGCTTATCCACAGTAAATTGTATAGCATTAGCAGCCGGTTTGGTTCTTAAATAATACATGCCTGTTTTTAATCCTGATTTCCATGCATAGAAATGAATTGAGGTCAATTTACCGTAGTTGGGTTCAGCCACATGAATGTTGAACGATTGGCTTTGATCTATGAAAGCACCACGATCTGCAGCCATTTTGATAGTTGTCTTGACGGAAATTTCCCAAACTGTCTTATAGAGGTCACGAATATTTTTCGGAATTTTTTCTATAGATTGAATGGAGCCGCGATTAGATATAATTTCATTCTTCATTTCGTCATTCCATAAGTCAAGTTCGGTTAGGTCTTTCAATAAATGATCATTAACAACGTTGAACTCACCAGACAAAACCCTCCTTGTATAAATATTTGATGTGTAAGGTTCGAAAGATTCATTATTGCCTAAAATCTGTGCTGTAGAAGCTGTGGGCATTGGCGCTACAAGCAAAGAGTTTCGTACACCATGTTCCTTAATTCTCTCTTTCAATTCAGACCAATTCCACAGATTGGTTGGTGTTTTATCCCACATGTCATATTGAAGTATACCCTTGCTAACCGGGCTACCGGGATAAGTTTCATAAGCACCTACTTTTTCAGCTAACTCACAACTCGCTTCCAAGGCTCCATAATAAATTGTTTCAAAAATTTGTTGATTTAACATAGAAGCTTCGTCACTTTCATACGGAAAACGCATAAGCATCAAAGCATCTGCAAAACCTTGGACTCCAATACCAATAGGACGATGGCGTAAATTTGATTTCTTAGCCTCTGGCAATGGATAATAGTTGATATCTATAATTTTGTTTAGATTTTTGGTTACAACTTTAGTAACATATTTTAGTTTATTAAAATCAAACGTTTTTTCAGGTGTTACAAACATATTAAGTGCTATGGAAGCTAAGTTGCACACGGCTATCTCATCAGGAGCTGAATATTCAACAATTTCTGTACACAAGTTGCTGCACTTGATGGTTCCAATATTTTGTTGGTTACTTTTGCGATTACAGGCATCTTTATACAACATATAAGGTGTGCCCGTTTCTACCTGGGCTTCAATTATGGAAAACCACAAGTCTTGGGCCTTGACGGTACGGCTAGCTCTTCCTTCGTTTTCGTAAGAAGTGTACAATTTTTCAAATTCTTCGCCCCAAACATCCTGGAGACCTGGACACTCATGAGGACACATTAGGGACCAATCCCCATTTTCTTCAACTCTTTTCATAAATAAGTCGGGTATCCACAGAGCATAAAATAGATCTCTAGCTCTAAGCTCTTCTTTGCCAGTATTTTTCTTTAAGTCCAAAAATTCAAATATGTCTGAATGCCACGGTTCTAAATAAATAGCGAAAGCACCAGGCCGTTTACCACCGCCTTGGTCTACATAACGTGCAACATTATTAAACACTCTTAGCATTGGTACAAGGCCATTTGAAATGCCGTTTGTACCATCGATAGCGGTGCCTTTTCCTCGTATGCAATGAACATTTATACCAATACCTCCTGCAGACTTAGATATTAACGCACATTGTTCCACTGACTTAAATATACCTTCGATAGAGTCTCCTACCATGGTCAGCAGGAAACATGAAGATAACTGCGGTCTTTTTGTAGCAGCAGCAAACAAAGTTGGAGATGCGTGTGTAAAATAACGTTCAGACAATAGATTATATGTTTCTATTACTGAATCAATGTCATCTCCATGTATACCCACAGAAACTCTCATCAACATATGCTGTGGCCTTTCTGCAATTTTACCATCAATTTTCAGCAGATAAGACCTTTCCAGTGTTTTAAACCCAAAGTAGTTATAACCAAAATCACGGTCATATATAATGGATGAATTTAATCGTTCTGCATTCTTCTGTACAACCATATAATGGAAGTCTGAAATGAGTGGTGCTGCTTTTTTTGTTTTTGGGTTGACATAGTGGAAAAGATCGCTTATAACTTCCGAAAATACTTTTTTAGTTTCTTTATGAAGATTGGAGACAGCAATACGAGCAGCAAGTACGGCATAATCACCATGCTGAGTTGTTAAAGTTGCTGCAGTTTCCGCAGCCAAATTATCCAGTTCCTGGGTAGTTACACCGCAATACAAACCATTAATTACATTTAGTGTAATGGACACTGGATCGACAAAATCCATATTTAAGCCATAACACAGTTTTTGTATGCGCGAAGTGATTTTATCGAAATGTACTTCTTCTTTGCGGCCATCTCTTTTCAGTACAAATAATTTACTAGATTTCATATTTAATGTTCTACAATTGTATTTTATACGATTAATTTTCTTGATTGAACAGCCACTTTCTTGATCGGTCCTGCAAAATTTCACAATTATTGCGCCAAAACACGCTTTTTTGACAGAAATGCATACACAAGTTTGTAAACGACCAGACTGATTTCCAACATAATGATATGAAAAGATTACCACTTAAAAATATATAATTCAAGGAATTAATGGGAAAATGTATTACAAATTTTTATTTGCTTTATTTCATATATGAACTGTTATTTTTGAAAGAGGTAAAAATCGACTTTTTAAAAAAAGAATTAATAATAATTTTTATAAGATATAGGGCCTCTTCAGCTAAATGCGAACGAAAGCTTCGTTCGAATAATTGTATTGAAAACAAAAACACTACACGAAAATTTGTTTTTGTTTTCAATACAAATATTCGAACGAACTTTTCGTTCGCATTTACCTGAACAGGCTTATAGACACTATTTAAAGGAGTACGATTTTTCCATAAAGTAAACAAACGAATTTCTTTATAAAATATTACCGCAAAAATATATATTTTGGAAGTGGAATAAGTCCATTCCTTAAATCTAATTAGATTTAAAACAACTTTTGTATTGCAATTATTATGACTTCAGTATGCACTTCGTTTGAACAGATGTTGCTTAGCTGGTGCTGGTATTTTAAAAGGAACATGTTTGCAAGATTACTAATACATATCGAAGAAAATGCTCCACTTAAAATAATGTTTTTGTTTGGAAAACAAAGAAGACAAAAAATCACTATCAGCCCTCTTCTCGAAGCCGAATTTGGAAAAACATTCCGTTTTAAAGTGACTTTACTTTTTTGGTGTTCTCTAAGTCAAATTTACATAATTTTATTTTTTTTACAGCCGAATAAACAATCTTGTTGAAAGTAAATGGAATAAGTTAATAGTAGAATTTATTATTACCATGTGCTATAATTGCACCACAATTTTTGAGATCTATTGTTGAGATTAGTAAAAATATTTGCTGTTTAATTAAATTAAAAAGAAACTCGTTTAAAAACACACTGGAAATGCTTCTAATTTTCACTGCATATATGAAAAAGATTAATTTGATGAAAGAAATCAACTTTTTGGCCAAATTTTTATATTTATCACAACAAGAACCACATTGCTCCAATAGCCAACAATGTCTGTTAATTTAAATAAAAATTCGAACCTTTTTTGTGCAGAACACCAAAATCATTTGTTCGGTTTTGAAAATTTGTCGTTTTCAAAACAATTCGATTTTCAGCACAAAGCCGTTGTGACTATGCTAACTGTAAGGAAGAAATAAGTTTAAAATATATTTTTTTGTAAGTAATTTACATTTTGGACTATTTAATATAACTAAAATTTTAATTACTATTTGAGTAAAGCGAATGTCAGTAAAAATATGGATATTATATTATAATAATAATAATAATATATAATAATATAATACCCTGTAACCCTGTAAAAGCTACACAAATTTAGAAATAAATATCGATATTAAAATAAATATTTATAATAAATACCACCTCAAGCTTAATAAACTAGCCATTTCAATCGTATTTTTCTATTATTTATTTACGATATAAAATTGTATATTTATTAAATCGACAGATTGTATTTGATATAATTTTTAAAATGATTAAAAATAACTGTTGCAAAATACTTAGTTTTACGAACCACAAGACATACAGGCTTCTTTGTTTTCTAGAGAACATAACATATCCGCCATTCTCTTTTCACGCTCCGAATCATTACGTCGCTTATCCACAGTAAATTGTATAGCATTAGCAGCCGGTTTGGTTCTTAAATAATACATGCCTGTTTTTAATCCTGATTTCCATGCATAGAAATGAATTGAGGTCAATTTACCGTAGTTGGGTTCAGCCACATGAATGTTGAACGATTGGCTTTGATCTATGAAAGCACCACGATCTGCAGCCATTTTGATAGTTGTCTTGACGGAAATTTCCCAAACTGTCTTATAGAGGTCACGAATATTTTTCGGAATTTTTTCTATAGATTGAATGGAGCCGCGATTAGATATAATTTCATTCTTCATTTCGTCATTCCATAAGTCAAGTTCGGTTAGGTCTTTCAATAAATGATCATTAACAACGTTGAACTCACCAGACAAAACCCTCCTTGTATAAATATTTGATGTGTAAGGTTCGAAAGATTCATTATTGCCTAAAATCTGTGCTGTAGACGCTGTGGGCATTGGCGCTACAAGCAAAGAGTTTCGTACACCATGTTCCTTAATTCTCTCTTTCAATTCAGACCAATTCCACAGATTGGTTGGTGTTTTATCCCACATGTCATATTGAAGTATACCCTTGCTAACCGGGCTACCGGGATAAGTTTCATAAGCACCTACTTTTTCAGCTAACTCACAACTCGCTTCCAAGGCTCCATAATAAATTGTTTCAAAAATTTGTTGATTTAACATAGAAGCTTCGTCACTTTCATACGGAAAACGCATAAGCATCAAAGCATCTGCAAAACCTTGGACTCCAATACCAATAGGACGATGGCGTAAATTTGATTTCTTAGCCTCTGGCAATGGATAATAGTTGATATCTATAATTTTGTTTAGATTTTTGGTTACAACTTTAGTAACATATTTTAGTTTATTAAAATCAAACGTTTTTTCAGGTGTTACAAACATATTAAGTGCTATGGAAGCTAAGTTGCACACGGCTATCTCATCAGGAGCTGAATATTCAACAATTTCTGTACACAAGTTGCTGCACTTGATGGTTCCAATATTTTGTTGGTTACTTTTGCGATTACAGGCATCTTTATACAACATATAAGGTGTGCCCGTTTCTACCTGGGCTTCAATTATGGAAAACCACAAGTCTTGGGCCTTGACGGTACGGCTAGCTCTTCCTTCGTTTTCGTAAGAAGTGTACAATTTTTCAAATTCTTCGCCCCAAACATCCTGGAGACCTGGACACTCATGAGGACACATTAGGGACCAATCCCCATTTTCTTCAACTCTTTTCATAAATAAGTCGGGTATCCACAGAGCATAAAATAGATCTCTAGCTCTAAGCTCTTCTTTGCCAGTATTTTTCTTTAAGTCCAAAAATTCAAATATGTCTGAATGCCAGGGTTCTAAATAAATAGCAAAAGCACCAGGCCGTTTACCTCCTGCTTGTCCTACATAACGTGCAACATTATTAAATATTCTTAGCATTGGTACAAGACCATTTGAAATACCGTTTATACCATTGATGGCGGTGCCTTTTCCCCGCACGCAATGAATATTTATACCAATACCTCCTGCAGACTTAGATATTAAAGCACATTGTTCCACTGACTTAAATATACCTTCGATAGAGTCTTCTATCATGGTCAGCAGGAAACATGACGATAACTGCGGTATTTTTGTAGCAGCAGCAAACAAAGTTGGAGATGCGTGTGTAAAATAACGTTCAGACAATAGATTATATGTTTCTATTACTGAATCAATGTCATCTCCATGTATACCCACAGAAACTCTCATCAACATATGCTGTGGCCTTTCTGCAATTTTACCATCAATTTTCAGCAGATAAGACCTTTCCAGAGTTTTAAACCCAAAGTAGTTATAACCAAAATCACGGTCATATATAATGGATGAATTTAATCGTTCTGCATTCTTCTGTACAACCCCATAATGGAAGTCTGAAATGAGTGGTGCTGCTTTTTTTGTTTTTGGGTTGACATAGTGGAAAAGATCGCTTATAACTTCCGAAAATACTTTTGTAGTTTCTTTATGAAGATTGGAGACAGCAATACGACCAGCTAGTAAGGCATAGTCTCCATGATGAGTTGTTAACGTTGCTGCAGTTTCTGCAATCAAATTACCCAGCTCCCAGGTACTCACACCACAATACAAACCATTGATTACATTTAGAGCAATAGCCTCTGGATCGACAAAATCCATATTTAAGCCATAACACAGTTTTTGTATGCGCGAAGTGATTTTATCGAAATGTACTTCTTCTTTGCGGCCATCTCTTTTCAGTACAAATAATTTACTAAATTCCATAACTAATGTTCTATAACTGTATCAAATAAGATTAAAGTTCTTGCTTGAATAGCTGCTCCTTTTTTTGTTGTCTTCGAAAATTTCAAAATATTTGCGTCAGAAAGCACGCTTTTGACAGGAATTCAATACACAATTTTTTAAGTCTGTCGGCATAATCATCTACAGATAATGCAATAAAAAAGGTTTACCACTTTATAAATTTAATTTTGGAATGCAACGTACATTTAATTTTTGAAATTATCGGAGTGTGTTGTTTGTGGCAACACTAAAGGAAGTTTCTGGCCAACTTGTTCCTTTCAAACATGGCGTAAATATTCGATAGACGTTCGTTAATAAAACTGTTTTATTGTATTATATACTATTATTGCCGTACAAAGCAAATTTAACATTTATTTTTATAATTTTTGTTTTTATATTTTAGTCCTTAAATACAAGATTCTTTTAAAAATTTTAATATTAAGTTAAAGAAATATAATATGTGTGTACTATATATATGAAAATATATAGAGTCGAACTTAACATCACAACTAAAAAACGTGCAAGTATTTGTTAAATTTAGCGATTCAATATAATATGATGTCCAAAAAAAAAGTTTGTTAATAAACGAATTATACTGCTTTGATTAATTATTTATATACATATGTATGTACTTTTACTTTTAAAATCATTTGTTTTATGATGTAATTTCTCTAGTATTCTTTAATTGAAAATCACATGGTTTTCAAAATATGTATGTCTATTGAATAAACAAATA
The DNA here is from genome assembly GCA_947397855.1 of Thelaira solivaga. Lineage (NCBI taxonomy): Eukaryota > Metazoa > Arthropoda > Insecta > Diptera > Tachinidae > Thelaira > Thelaira solivaga. Next base: position 22,458,556 of record OX377610.1, read on the forward strand.
AATAAAATTTGTTCAAGTACGTTTCATATATTCTAATCATCGTCGGTTAATTCCAAGAATTGAGTACAAACGTCACGACTACATTCACCTTTGCTATTGAAAAGAAATTTGTAGTAATGCCCATCAGCACATATCGCTACCAACAAAACAAATAAAAATTTACTTATAAATTATGTTTACGAATTTTATTAATCATGCACTTACCTATAACGGAGTTAGGATCTGAACCAAATGCACAAATGCATGGTGGTTCTTTAGGTATGGAGAATTTGACAAAACTCCATTGACTTGAAAAATATTTTGGTACTATTGGTAGAGATGATTCTTTGGATTTATTATCGTCCAAATTAAATACATGTATAGTACCATGATCTGACGAAACCACAAGCATAGTAGATGCATGGTTGAAATTTATACAATATATTGTTGCCTGGTTGCTGCCACGTCTAAGTTCGTTTACTTTTTTACCTGTCTCAGTATCAAAAATTCTAATTAAAGTACCTTTTTCACTAGCTGTAGCTAACCGAGTGCCTTGTAGATTGAACGCAATACAACATATATTGGCTTCATGTGCTACTACCTCCAAAGGTGCTCGTTCAGTGTTTCCTAAATCGACTATCTATAATGAAGAGAAAAATATATTACCAAATTTATCCTGATAAATGCTGAATGAATTTTCTGCGCAAAATTTTACATAAATTTCACATATATATTACGAAATTCAATAAGCGTACATTTATACAATATTTCCTAACATGCTTTAATTCAGACAATTTTGTCAGCCATTAGTTGCATAAAATTAACTTTTTCTTTTCAGCTTTACATTAAAATGTAAGAAAAAACTGTGAATTTATTGATATTACTTTTTTCTAAGCTTAACGATTTTTGTTGGGCGTTTAGTGAAGCAAGACGATTATATTGCAAGTTAAGCGAGTGATTCATTTTTAATGTTGCAAAAAAAGAAACAATTGCTTACCTGTACATGACCAGTACGACGCGCTGGGAATGCCAATAAACTTTTATTGCTGTGAGGACACAGAACACATAAGCCATGTGGGTTAGCATTGGTTTCAAAAACGTGCAATTGTCTTGGCTGTTGTGTAAAGGTAAATACCTTTATGAACCCTGCAGAAACGACAACGATGCGATCACGTCTCAGGCGTACCGACTTAACAGGTTGATTAAAATCCAAAGAAATGGCCGGAGCTTTCTTTAAATCATCCCATATTATAAGTTTATTTGGAGGATATAATGGCCGAATACCGCCACCAACAACGGCCAAATAGTTGCATCGAAATAGCATTTCCACATAACTTAAGCCACCTTCAGGATAATATTGACGTTCTTTTTCTTTCAAAGGGTCACTATTGAAAACACGAAACCCAGAATCAGTAGCACATGCAAAGCATCCTAAATTAAAAGGTAACAAAAAACAATATCCCGGAAATTCTTACAAAATAACAAAAACCAACCTTGATCTTGATTGAAGCCTACATATAACAACCCATTGCCATACGGATTATGATCCACCAAATTCATGGTGTTTTTTTATTGTATCTTCAGCGTGTTTTTTATATTCTCTTTTTACGTGACTATTATTCTGTTTGGATAGTTTATTTGTTTATCGATTATGAGGGCAAATCTACAAATTTTAATGAATTAATAACCAATTGTGCTTTTTTTAATATAAATTTGAACTAAATAAGTAAAAAAAACTTACGCATTTTACTGCTGATAGTTATAATTTTTCAGTTTTTGAGATTATTACTTATGTTGAGACAAAAACTTAAACAAAAATACCGAGTAACACAAAAACACAATTTATGCCATTTGAAGAAAAATGTATATTTATTTTTTTCTTTCTTTTGTTCTTTTTGTTATGCTATAATACCGAGCTACCTGACTCCGATCTTTTACAGTCTGACATATTTTAACTTGCAAGTTAGTGCTGCCGTACTAAATAATTTTTTTCTTGAATTTTAAAATTAGTAAATATATACTTTTAATTGTGGATTTTTGTATTAAAATGTGATCATCACCAAGTTATTATCATTAAGTTTCATATAGCAATTTATGAATTAAATATATATATTTATCATGTATTTGAAAATTAGTAAAAATTTTTTCGAAATACACATTTAGTAGATGACTTCCCCCTATAATAATCTCATGTTTTTCTATATATAAGATGTAGGAAACTTTTAAACATACACAAACAAGCCGAGAAAATGAGTGTAAGTACAAGTGTTGGAGGTAACACGAACGATGAGAACAGTGGTCCTGACGAAAGTATATCAAATGCGGATAGTACAACTAATGAAAGGCCATCATGCAACTTTGGAAGGCAATGTTTTCGGTATGAGAATCTAAAAAAGCATACTTCTATACATATGTCCATGTATAACTAATTTTAAAAAATTTGTAGGAAAAATCCGAGACATAAACTAGATATGGCTCATCCGGGTGATATAGATTACATTATTCCAGATATGCCCGAACCTAATGCAGATGCAGTCAAATGTAAATATGGTAGAAAGTGTTATAGACTTAATCCGGAGCATTTTAAAACCTTTACGCATCCACGTAATAGTAATTAAAAATTGTGAAATACAAATAATAGCGGCATAATATGTTTTACTTAATTTTTTTCTAATTACAGTTAACTTACAACAAAACTACAGAAAACATGTTCTAAAGATCCAGAACAGAAGAAATAGCAATAGTAGTTTCGATTATAATGTCAGTGACGATGATCCTTTTGGAGGAGATTCGGAAGGTTCAGATTATAACCCAAGTGACGATGAATAAAGAATATTTTTATTTAATAATATCCTTCATCGATGTCCTCTGAAGGTTTGTTATCAAAAACGGCTCCCCATTTTGCAGCTTCGCCTCCACGGACTTTAAGATTGTAGCAAACATGTTCGCCTTTTAATACACTTTGACGCATGGTATATATTTTACGCGATAACTCGCGACATCTATGAACATTTAGGCTTGTGTACCTGTAAATAATATAACTATGTATTTCACTGCACTAGAAAAAATAAAGAAATATGTACCCTGTATAACATTGTCGCAGTACTTTACATGTTGATAAACAGGCCTCAGTTTCTCCACTTCCTAAGGAATTAATACAGCGACGCATTAACTCACCGGTGAGGTCGGAGACTCCCAATATATATTCGGTGGGGTCAACGAAAAATCGAAAATGAATTTCAGAATTTTGTTCTTCCTTATTTTCTGTACTTTTCTCCAATTCCTTATAGTTCATTTGGTTTTGCAAATCTTTCCAATCAGATATTGATTTTTCAACGCTTATGTCACAATTGTTGATATGGTCAGCATATCTCATATATTCCATAAAAGTATAGGCTTCTATGAATTCTTGCAGGCCAGGAGAGTAGGCACCGCGATAGTGAAATGGGTCCTCATTTTGTAATTCTTTAGCCACCGCTCTAAAATTTACATCAATTAGTTTATTTAAGCGTAGTTGAGAGTCCTCAAGCACCTTTATCTTGTTTCCTTTGCGTGAATCAATGGAATGTAATAGAAATATTATACGCTTTGATTCAATAGTAATATCACGACTAAGTTTAATTATACGTTCGTAACGATCGTGTTTTGTATCTAATTCAAGTGCATACGATGTGAATGCTATCAATACAGGATTGTTTTCATCAATAGACGGCTTTTCTTTTTGCTTTTGTTGCTTTCGGTTCTTCTGATTATGATAGTTGGGCATTTTGTTCCTCAAAAATGTAATCCTTTAACTAATAAATAAATTTTTATTGCTAATTTTCTGGAAATGCAATTACAATGAAAATCCGGCAAAAGCCAGGGTTGCAAGTATTTGTTTATTCGTCAGTCTAATTTCATCGTGAAAACTCCCAATATAACCATGTTACTTGTACGTAAATCAATTTGTACTGGAACAAAGCTTATATATGGATATATTCAAACGAAGATGGCGCAGGTATCCTGTTATGACGGGTAAAGATCATAGTATAATTATATAATTACACTATGGTAAAGATCTTGTTTAAAAACACTGTATAGCTTTCTCATGTTGTCACCTGTTGTGAAGAAGTGTCAAGTTCTGCTACAAATATAATACATATGCATCTAAAAAGAAAGTGCTAGTGGTAGCCCTCAGATATCAAAATAATAATAAACGTAGTATATACAAAATGCCAAGTGGCTAATAGAACTTTTTCTCCCTATTTTTATTATTTTAGTAAAACATAAAGTTAACTAAAAAATGAACAATAGCAACTCCTTGGATTCAAAAGGAGAGAAATTATGTTTTGATAAAAATGAATTTCTTAAGGTAATACAAATATAAATTTGATAAGAATGTAATCAAGAAGAATAAAATCATTTAATATTTAGGAAAATTTTTCTGTCGATGAGTTTTTACACAAGAATGGGAATGTTTCAAGTCTGGAGCTATTAAGAGACAACTTGGGGTTATATCTAAAAAGCTTAAGAGCTTCTATGATCGACCTCATAAATGAAGACTATGAAGATTTTGTTAACCTCTCGGCCAACCTTGTGGGCTTAGATCAATCCATTGACGCAATACAGAATCCATTGGAAAAATTCCGCAACGAAGTAGAAGGTATACAAGTCGTTATTGACGAAAATATTGCTGAAATCAATAATAAATTAGAGAGTAAACGTCGATTGAGAGAGCTGAAAAGAAATTTACAAAGTTTAAAAAAAGTATATGAAGCTATTAAAAAGTTGGAAGATTTGTTAGCAAAACATTTAAGTGGCAGTTATGTAAAATCTGTAGATATAGAGAGAGCTGCCTTAGAATTAGTGCAACTGAAGTTCAACGAAAAATTTTGTATAGATTATGTGAATGAAGAACAATTAAATACCATAGCGAATTTAGAAAGTACTCTTCATGAGAAAATGCGTTTGCTTTTTAACGAAGCATTAAGAACATCAAAATCAACCTCCACAGAACCACTGGAGCGCTGTCTTCGGATTTATATAACACTAGATGCTTGCTCTGTTGCCGAAACCGTATTTAAAGAAGATTTTGTGGCTCCGTACATGACAGATATAATTTGCGAATATAGCTTACAACAAACTCCTCAAGGATTAGCTGGAATCTATAGTAAAGTTTTAAATTTTATTTCTTTACATATGACCGATTTGTTGCGATTAACACAATACACGGACAAATTGCGAGGATTTAATTTTTTGATTCATAGCTTTTGGTCCGATGTTGAAATGCGTTTGGAAACAAATATGTCATCTATATTTGCTCCTGGTAATTCAGAAATATTCTATGCAAAATATAAATGCACACGTGATTTTTTAAGCAAAATTGAAGAAATATTGATGGATGAAGAAGCAGTCAATGCTTTTAGACAACATAAACAAACAAAAAGTTTTCAAGCCAGATGGAATTTGCCGGTATATTTCCAAATTTGCTTTCAAGTAAGTTAAAGCATGTACACACATACATATATAATATATGGATATTATATATTAAAAAATACTTTAAATTATGACCGAAATATTAACACATTGAGTAAGGAAATTATAAGTTTTACTTTTAAACATCATGAAACAAATGAGTTGAGCCTAAAGTCCGGTCAAATTGATTTTACTTTCTATAGATTCTGGTCTATACTATCAATCATTACTTGAATATTTTAAAACTTCCAAACGTGTATTCTATATATACAGGTGAAACATATGTATGATCATATCGAGCCATGGCCGTCAAAAAACCAAACCAACATCACATTAGATTTTGTTTTTATTTTTTCAAATCAAAAACAATTTTAGCTTAGTTTGCCTGTTTAGATTTTTGAGTGGTACTAGAAACGGTTACTTTTTGTGTGTTAAGGTCATGGTGAGAAAAGAGGCTGTAATGAAATTTTGACAAAATCGAAATAGACCTATATTTGCTACTTTAACTCGCTGCATTGAAACTGAGTCATTAACCAGCAATCGAACTGTTTGGGCACCAAGTGAATGACATACGAGTACAATAATATATAACTCATGAACCAATCCAAAAAATTACGAATGTATAGATATGAGCTACATATTATGATTTTCAAAATTGGAAAAAATTTTCACAGGCGATGTTTCCTAACTCAATAAAAATTTCTTTTATGAGTATACGTTCTGCAGTATTTGAAAAAAATAGTTCAGCTATAACTCTTAAATATTGTAGTTAGGAAAACTCTGCAATAGTTTCTCTTTATTTAAATTTAATGCCGGGATTCAAGCGAAACACTGAAATTGTCGCCAGTCGGCCAGTTCATATCTATAGCACAAATATTTGCAGACGCTTTACGAAAATAAAACTGTACCTACCAAATCTTATAGTAAATTTTAAATTTACTATATGACAAGGTTGTAAAAAATTCGTTATGTTAAACTGACCAAGTAGACAATAATTAAAAAAATGTGACAGTTTTAGTATATAAAGCTGATGAAAACACTTTATAATTGGGTTAATTTTTTATGAATTCATTCATATGCAATTCAATATTAAAACAAAATATATAATTTGACAATTCCCAAGCCATATTATTTTATTATAGTTTAAAAAAAGTTTGGTTGAGTTTCAAAGAAAAACAGATTAGGATTTGTTTTTTGCTTAAAACCAAACTAATTATTTTTAACTATCATAAAATAATATGACAATAGGACGATATTATACCCATATGAATCAATCTTATGCATATACAAACTTATTTTTTTTTAAACATTTTTAGCTTAACCGCATATAATGGTCAAAATAGAACTTAAGTACTAAATTTCAAGGTAACAACTGCCATAAAAGCAAAGGTATTTAAAAAACACCTGTAAAATTTTATAATTGTTAGTTAAGCTTTTTTGGCGGTTATGGCTCGATATGTACACAATAGAGAATTGATACCAAAAATGCGATTTTTGCGGTTCTCTAGTACACACATATATATGTACAAATTTGCATTTTAGACGTCGCATTCCTTGTTGTACAAACCCAATAATTTTTTTATATATTAAAAATATGTACATATTTACTAAAAAATATACACAATTGTGGAAGTGTTAAAACATAATTTTTAAATTTATTTACGTATGGATAAAAAATCATACTATGCTCTCAATATTATAAATCTTTTTTATTACAGGAAATCGCAGGACAATTTGAATCTGTTTTGGACCCAATTCTTGAAGATGAAATTTCAAATAATTCCTCGGCCCACTATGAACTTAAACCATTTACTCGTGCAGATGAAGCCATAATAAGATGTTGGTCTGAGGGAGTATATTTGCCTGAAGTGTTTCCTAAATTCTATAAATTACACATTCAAATAATATTAAGATTATCACACTGGATTAAAGATGCATTGAATGTAGTTAACACCAAAAATGGATTTAATTCTACCCAAAGCAAGAAAACTATTTTATTAGTATGCCTGCATTCTGATATTAACAAATTAATTTCTGCCTTGCCTCAGCAACAGGAGATTGTATTTAAAAGTTTACATCAACCTTCTGTCGGACACGGAGTGCAACAACTAGATATTGTCAGTGATACGGTTTTGAAATCTTTTGTTGATTTAAACGAAACTTTGAAAAGTCATTTACTTGAAATACAGAAGTCATTAATAGACAATTTGATATTAAGTTGTGGTCCAGAACATGTGAAACAAGTCAATGACTTACCACGTTTATACCGTAAAACTAATCGTGACGTACCAACGCGTTGTTCGTCATATGTTGAGCAAATGCTTAAACCTTTAAAATTCTTTTGCGAGGAATATGAAACACAACTTACCAAGAAGGTTGTTAAGAATGTGATTAAAAACGTCTTAAATAAAATCACTAAAGAGTAAATTAATTGTTATTTAACAACAAAGATTTTGAAGCTAATTTACCCATTTTCTTTTTATTAAAGTTATCTACTTGCCGTCAGTGAAGTACTGACATCTGTACAAAAAACCGAAGAGTCCTTAAGACGCTTACGCAACCTTAAAGGCGGTACGTCTGCTTCCTTAACAAGTCAAACTAATTCAAGTGGTGCCATGTCAGATGACGATAAAATACGTTTACAATTACATGTTGATGTCTCAGCCTGGACAAATGAATTGTCAAAACTTGATTTCATGCCTAGCGATGTGGATAATTTACTGGAATTGAATTCCATAGTTGAGGAAAGCATTAAAATCAAGTAAAATAAGATTTAACAATAAGTATAATATCTAAATATATGCAATATGTATGTTTTTTTATTTAAATACAACAAGATTGTACAATCTAATATTCATTTTACATTTTATTTGTGTTTATTGGAAATTTGTGGTAAGACATTTTTCAGTTCAGATGAAAAAAAAAGCAGTAACAATTGTTAAATGAGAGAAAAACAATTCGTATTTTCACACTATTGAAAAATGTGTTTCTAGTAATTATGTTGATTTTGTTGCCAATAAATTATGGAGTTTACGATTTGTTATGAATTGCAATGTATGTTTAAATTCTAATTAACATTATCTGATTGAAAACAAATATAAGCCGAGCTAATAAAAAATGTTGGTGTTAATTGAAATAATACTTGAGATTATAGTTTACACATATTTTTTTTATTAATAAGGCACATATAAAAATATATCGATAACGTATATTTAAAATATTAGCACTTCTTTTTCTTAAAAGTACATAATAGTATAAAACAACCGAGCTTTGTTTTCAAAAAAGACAAAATTATTTACAGCATTAGATACATTATGTGAAAATAAACTGTAATTGTAAATGCGAAATATCTTGGTACAAATGGTACAAATGTTTACTTGTTATTGTTTTCAACTCTAAATGTATTTTATTGCTTCAGCATAATTTTGTTCCTTACTTGGCCCTGTGGAGAGAAAAAATTTTAAATAAAATAATCAAATTTGTGACTTGTATTCTCTAACAAATAACAAGTTCAAAGACAACACAAAATTAATAAAAGCCACATAACTTAGACACAAAAATTCAAATGAAATAGTTAAAAATAAAATTGATACAAGTCTAACAATTAGCTTGTAATGCTTATACGATTGTAAGTAATTAAAAAAACGTTTCTACATGCAAAGAAACATGCAATTAATTTACAATTTCAATTCTTCTGTGTCCGGCAATTTATCAAAGAAAGATTGTATGCGTTCTTCTGTTACGGCTTCTAATGTTTTAGGGTTCCATTTCGGCTTTTGATCTTTGTCAATGAGTAGTGCACGCACCCCTTCTTTAAAGTCACTATTTTCTAAATGGCGAACAACCATACGGTATTCCATATTTAAACACTGTGGTAGAGATAGCTTAGCGCCCAATTCCAATTGACGAAAGGTTACTTTTAATGATGTGGGTGACATTTTTCTCAAAACCTGTAAATTAAAATAAAAACTTCAATTTTTTTAACAAAAATAGTGCAATTGCTAAAACTAGGTTATTCAACAACCTGGATTTATTTACGCAAAAATGTTATCTGTGAAAACGAAACGGTTTAAAGAAATCTTGCGATTAGCATTAACTTATGAACGAACCCAAATGATTTTATTACTTAATGTTTCAAGTGCATTTTATGCATATAAGCTATTAATGGCAAGTTATTTTATTTTAATTTATTACAATTATTCCCAGTGGTGTAAGAGAATCGAAAGATGTATAGAAGTGTATTGCAAAATAAGATGTGCAGAAGAGGTAAACTATTTAATTAAATTAACATATTTTTCGATTTGTATGTGTTCCAAAGCATATTTATTTTTGCCTTGGTATGTTCCTTATTAGAGTGATTTGATTGTTCCTTGATATCTATACTAATATTATAAAAAGGAAAAAAAAAATTTTTGTTGTTTGTAATTGATAAACTCTAAAAAATTTAACCGACTTTAAAAATTCTTTCAACAACAAAAAGCTCAACTATCAGTCAGTAACATGGGCTATTATTCAACGATTTAACAATTAAAGTTATATTTTCCAACGAATTTTTTAAATTTGGTATATACAATCAATATATTCTAAGAATGTATTTTAGGATCAGTTACGTTTAAGCGGTTCGGTTAGAAGTCTTGAGACCGGGTAAAAACATTGAATCAAAATCTAAGAATTCCTATAAAAGGGGTAATAGTAATAATTAAAAAACAACTGTTAAGGATGATGAAAAGTAAAATACATACATAACGTATTTGATTATTTGAAATAATTTAACGATTTCTGTATGCACGTATAGAGGTAGTAGATATCTATATTATTAAATTTTAGGTAATTATCATTGTTAATAAGAATAAAAAAAGAATTATTAGCGACACCATTAAACTTGCCTATGGTTTTGTGAGCATAGTTTTCTAACGGGAACAGGAATACATACATACAATATGTATACCAACAGGAAATAAGTGCAAACTTTTACAGGTACAAAGTACAATTTCATTATTTATATTCTTCTTAATTGAAATCTTTGAAGACTCTGAATATCACAATGCCATTCATATACGTATGTACATACATATGGGGTACACATATTGTAATTACTGATAGTTTGTAAACAATTGCATATGTGTATGTATATCTACTACATCGTATAATATTGATGTGTTGAATGGAAAATTATCTACATACATACATAGCTTTTGTGCTATAAATAAATATTAATATAAACTTGAAAGAGCAATCCATGACTTCTTTAAACAACTTACCTCTGCAGTTTTTGTTGCCCATTCACTACCATCACTATTCAGATTTTCTATGATTTCTTCTACGCTTTCAACGGCAAAACATTGGTTTATCTGATCCATATGGGGTTCCAAGACGAATGGTTTAGATGACGGGTTATTAAATTTGTTCAAAATTTCGGGAACATCATCAGCATCAGGACAATTGAGTAAAGTTTGTTCTAATTCACTAATCTTTGAACTTTCACAATAATGTGTAGCAATACCAGCCTTAAAGACATCTTCACCTTTAAGGCGTACGCCAGTCAGACCTAAATAAAGTCCGAGCTTCCCTTGCAAACGTGGCAAAAAGTAGGAACCACCGACATCTGGAAATAATCCTATAGCTGTTTCGGGCATTGCAAATAGAGTACGTTCGGTGGCAATACGATATTTACCATGCACTGACAAACCAACACCTCCCCCCATAGTAATGCCATCAATAAGTGCAATGTAAGGTATTGTATAGTTGCCTATAAGTGCATTTGTTGTGTATTCTTCACGAAAAAAACTTTTTGACTCTTCGCTGGCGCCAGACTCGACTACAGCACGTACGTCACCACCAGCGCAGAAAGCTTTTTCACCAGTTCCTTTTATTATCACTAATGATTTTGTCTTTTCACACTTTTTCAAATGTTTATAAATTTTCCGCACCATGTCCAAATTAATTGCATTTAAAGCCTTGGGGCGGTTTAGAATAATCAAGCCTATTAATAAATTCAAAGTGTTTTTCATATAAGAAAAACATATTTAAAAAACATGTAGTTCAGTGAAAAAATCATATAAAAAATCTATTACTCAGTTTTTCATATTAGCATAAAAATATATTTTATCACACCTTTATCAGACGATTCTGTAGCTAAAACAGATCCAGACATCCTGCGTATAGCTTGTGCGTTAGTAGAATTGGCTAACAAAGGCAAGGTGCGATGACCAAAAGCATAAATGATTCGTTGAATAGGGTCAATAATCTATGATAAAGGAGATATATTTATGTAAATAAAAAACCAAAATCATTTCATAAACATATTTGTTTGCACTAACCCTAACATACATATCTCCGTATTTCATTCAATTAAAAGCATTGAATATTTATTTATTCTAAAGTATTTTAGAAGCTTGTTGTTTTATACTTGTTTACTTACCATGTTGCACGTCCAAAACAAAAATTAGTTCCCAAGTGCGATGAAGTTGCGCAATCAAATTTTCCTGTGAAACTGATGAGCACAAAATTATTTTGCTTTACACCATTTCATAAGAACATTAAGTAGAGTCTTCAATACAACCTACAAAAAACATTGAGATACGAAACAACAAAGGTTTTTTATTTCGTAGATGTCAAATACAAGGCGAATTCATACAAGATGATATCAAGAAAGCAGCTGTGCGTTGTCAAATTTGGTACATTTATATCATGACAGAACTAACACGGTAAGGCATTTAGTACAGTGAACACTTATTACAAAAACAACCTTATCGTATGTGTCAAATAAAAAGAAGGAATATCAAAGTTTGATATTCCTTGTATAATGAATTTAAAATAGTATAATTATAGTATGTTCAGACGAGACAAGGTTCGCTCTCTTTCGAGGGTTCACATCCCAATCTCGAATGAAACAGGAAGATTCGCCATACAAAATTAAGTGAGCGAATCTGCAGGTTTCATTTTGAAACTCTTGCCGAAACCATGAAAATTTAGTATCATCCCTAGTTTCTATCGCTAGTTTATCTTAACTAGCTGTCCAACAAAACAAATTGTAAACAAAGAAATATTATTGTTTTGCAAGCATTTCAATGTATTAGTAAGAAACAAAGGAAAGAGTGTTAAATTGCTTAAATATAAAAATAAACATAATAAATAACACAACATATTAAATTATTTGAAATAATAAATAAATTTTTTATAAATTATTATTTTTTCTAAAAATACATATATTTATATATTAAAATTTACCTTTTTTATCCATTTCAAAACTAAAAAACAAACGCGGGCAAATGCGAAACAACAAAAAACAAAACAAAGCAACTGTCAAATGAAACTCATTATGTGTCGTCTGAACGCAAATTTTCACAATCGAGGTTCAGACAGCGAAACCAGCATTGAAACTCGTCGTGTGAACATGCTATTACACTATGAAAGCTACTATGAAATTCTTCAGTTGATCTGATAAGTTTATCATGCAAATAGTCAAAAAATGTCTCAAAGTTTGATATTTTCGTACTCTTTATTATATTTCTGGCAGAAATTATATAAATATTTATATTATATATATGGGTATGTACATACATATGTAAAAAGGTAGATCAATAAACCAAAATAAATAAGAAATAATAAAATTGTCGCAACATATTTTGCATGGAAAAAATTCTTTTAATTGATTGTCTTAATTAATTGCCAATCACTATTAAGCGGAACTTAAAGTGTGATATATTCATTTCCTTTTGTGATAATTGATTCTCATCCAACCCTTTTCTTTGTACCAATATTTAAAAAGTGTATGAATTAGTTTATTTTTTTTGTTTAGAAGGCCGGTTGTTCAAATGTTTCACAAATTTCACTATATACGTTCAATTCTTTATTTTATAATGTAAGAAAATTATAAGAAATGTATATATATTATTAACATTAACTTTTATGTGTACATAATAATGTATTTAAATAATTAATAAAAATATAATATGAATCCGATATTAATTTTTCCTCAATTTTAATCTTCGTGTTGTTTGCTATTTACTGGTGCAGTTTTTTTCAAAGCGATATTGACGGTATCCACCGTATTGTCGTATTCATTAAGTTTCTTTGCTAAAAAGTAAATTTCTGCCAACGCAATAATTAAAGCACACATAATACCCAATAATAAACGTAAACCAAATTCTATGTTTCCAACAATTAGGTTTATGCCAAGAAAACCAAAAGCAAACCCTGCTGCAACCGAGAAAATAAACTGCAGTACTGCAATAAGTTGGCTATTAATGGCTTTGACTGAAATAATATAACTAAATTATTATACCTACATATGCATGAGCATGTTTGTATATATGCTTCTAAATACTCGATTCAAGTATACATACTCTGATAGGCTACTGTATCTTCCGGATAGTTTTTGAGAACCGCATCAACATCTTTCGTCATTTTACGATACTCTAAATTTTGTTGTTCTTCACGTAGTTTTTGGCAGCGTGCCTCCAATTGAGGATTTCTTTTTATAATGTCGTTCTGAGGTAATTCCAACTGGCAGGTTTCTAAAATATCGTTTAGGTAAATATCGACAACATGATCGTTACGTAGTTTGGCCAAAAAATTACTTAACCAACGTAAATCATTTAAATACAAATCCACATGTACACTTGTTTCTGTTGGCTTTCTTTCTTCTGACAATTTTTCATTTTCTTTGTCTTCACGTAACATTTCGGAAATATTTATTTGTTGGAGTTGCCTTAAAAGTTGTATATCTATAATTTGGCTTTTATTTAGGGTATTTTCTGAAACTAAAGTTTCCACTCCTGACGGAATTTTAGTCGATTGGTTTTGCAAAATTTTCAATAGATTTTCTGGAACTTCTTTTATATAAGTTTTATGTTTTTCTAATAAATCTATAAGTTCTTTACGCGCCTTTACTTTAATACGGGTGTCTTTAATTGTTGTTATGGAATCCATTTTTTACTTTTTATGCTGTAATATTTAGTTTTAATTGTAAATCTGAATATAAATCTGAAATTTCCTCTTCTTTTACAGTAAATGAGTTTTCAAGTCGTCGATAGTTATGTTCTATTTGATTATCAATATCCTTCTTACGTAGGGTTCTATTTATTCTTGCTTCTTTTAATTTATCACTGGACTGTAAGTGAAAAAGTTTTTAGGTTGTTATACTCTATTAGTAAATGAGCGAAGCACATAATGAAATTTTCTATATTACCTCATAAGGTTTTTGGAACTCAGCAACTAAATTTTCAACTTCACCAAGTAAACTTTTTATTTCTATTGTAATATCATTCAAGTTAGCGGCTCCGAGTTTAATGCATCTCTCAGATATCTCGTATTTCAGTGCACCCACAATCTCTGTTATATTAAAGAGTGATTCTACTTCAGAATCGTTACGTTGTGTTTCAAAATTATTCAGAAAAGTTTCAATTTCTCCATTAACAACTACTCTATGATCTAAAACACGATATTGGGCTTTGTAAATATCTGCAAAATTAAAAATGAAAATAATATTTTTTACAATTTGTACCATTATTTACCTTTTCCGAGCTGGGCAATCATTTTCTTTTCGTTTTTACGAAAGCATCACATGATATTCTATAAGTGCTGCCAACCCTACTATTAAAAAGAAAATGAAATAGAAAATGGTCATACAATTTTCATGAAAATTATTTCAATTAAAATAGGGTTTATAAAGTAATTTTTACTGGAAATTTGCTTAAAAATAATTTAAATTACCATTTTGGTATTTAAAAGTGAAAAAACAATAATATTAAGGCTTTTTCCTCATAAATATTTTATAATATTAGATCAATTAAAACACCAATTTGGCATCATTGAGTATTGCCAACCAATTTGGTGTATGTACTTTGTAACACACATTTTGACAGAACGTACGTGCAATTTTCAAAACGCACTGAAAAAAGGCATCTGGTTAAAGAAACATCGGGAAGTATTAATTATAGTTTCCATAGGCAGTTAATCTTATTTAATTTGCACATTAATAAACTAATATAATATGGGCGAAGAATTCAAGTTGCCAAAGCGTTCTCGAAAACGTACACGTGAAGTGAAGCGTAAAGCAAGACCAGAGTTGGACAAAGAAGGGTGGACGGCCTTGCGTTATGCTGAGCGCTTTGAGCCATTTTGTGAAGTTAAAGATAATGTGGAGCGTATCAGTGAGCTCGAGGTTAGCTGTGAAGAATTTATAAAACGTTTTGAGAAACCCTATAAGCCAGTGGTTATTGAAGAGTGTCAAACGGGTTGGCAAGCGTTAGATAAATGGTCTCTACCACGTTTAGCCAAAAAATATCGAAATCAGAAATTTAAATGTGGAGAAGATAATGAGGGATATAGTGTTAAAATGAAAATGAAGTACTACGTAGAGTACATGCAGATGTCGAAAGATGACAGTCCTTTGTATATATTTGACAGTAGTTTTGGGGAGCATCATCGTCGCCGAAAACTATTGGAAGATTATGTAGTTCCGCAGTATTTCCGTGATGATTTATTTAAGTATTGTGGCGAAGAGCGTCGTCCACCATATCGTTGGTTTGTAATGGGCCCAGCCAGATCGGGCACTGGCATACATATCGATCCATTAGGAACAAGTGCTTGGAACGCACTAATCAGCGGTCACAAACGTTGGTGTCTATTTCCGACTCAAACACCAAAAGAATTACTAAAAGTGCCTTCCAATTTGGGAGGGAAACAAAGAGATGAAGCCATAACCTGGTTCAGCACTGTCTATCCTAGAACAAAGCAATTAGATTGGCCAAAAGAATATGCTCCTCTTGAGATCCTGCAAAAGCCTGGAGAAACAGTCTTCGTTCCAGGTGGCTGGTGGCATGTGGTACTGAATCTGGACGATACTATTGCAATAACTCAAAACTTTTGTAGTCGCACTAATTTTCCTATTGTGTGGCATAAAACAGTTCGAGGTAGGCCAAAGTTATCGCGCAAGTGGTTGCGTGTATTACGTGACAAAGAGCCTGAGCTGGCAAAGATTGCTGAAAGTATTAATATAGATCAAAGCACAGGTTTTGCGTCGGATAGTTCAAGCAATTCCAGTTCATCCTCATCAAGCTCATCGTCTTCAGCCAGTGATACTGAAGCTGAAGGTAACAAAAGCGATGACGACTCTTGTTCTTCAAACACCGACAGTGGTCAAGAGAGCTTAACTGCCAAAAAGAAAAAGAAGCGTCGGATGGGTGGAAACATGTCTTCAAATTCATGATGGCCGTCACACTGGTGGAGATGTAGTAGATGTAATGGATATAATGATAAAAGTAATGAATATTCAATTTCAAAAAATCTAGATAATCAATCACAAACTGAAACTGTAATGGTGCAAGTTGATGAGGTGCAGGAGCCAGAACAGGGCAACAATTGTATGATGAAATATCTAAATTGTCGTCTTCTTCACTTAGCGCTTATAGAAAAGAGTTAACATTTTAAAAATATCTTTCGTATTAGTGCAACATTTAGCAGTTGTTAATAATAACAAACAACATAAATTACATACTTGTTTAGAAACCTTCAAACTGGCATCGATGTCAACTGATTACGTAGAAAGTATTTTAGACTTAAAATGAGTTATGAGTTTAATTTAAAAGTATTTTAGGAACGAAAGTTTTTCTTGACTTTATTCTGTTCTAACTGTCCCTCCTTATTTGAATTTTTTCCATTCTTGAACAAAACTGACTAAACTTGATTTGATTCTCATTTATATACATTGATCAGTAATATTAACAATAAATTAAATTAATTTAAGTCTTGTGTTTTAATTTGTTGATCACACATTTTAAGTAGAAGTTGGCAGATCGAAATATATTGCATACAAATCTGTGCATTCACAAATAACAGTTGTTAGTGTGTATTAAATCATATATTCTTAAAAATCAGCAGTAATAAATTTGTAATGTTTTAATTTGACCCAGGTCAATTCTGTATATATATCAACTCTTAACATTTTTATTTTTTACCCAAATGTCTACTTCATTTTCCATATATAAAAGTAATATAAGTATGTATTTAAATTTCTGGCTTTAAATACATACCTGGGGTACAAACTGTGCACACAAACAAAAACTATAAGACGTAATATCATTTTTATCTTATATACATACATATTTTCTTTCACGTTATAAGTAAAATGAAATATTTTTGATTTTATTTTAAGTGTATATTTTTTCTGCACAGAATTTATTTTACAAAACCAAAAATTTATGCTAAATTATAATAACTTAAAACTGAAAGAGAAATAAATCAGCATTTAATATACAGGACATATATTATAAAATAAAATGGAACCTATAAATTTTGCAAAAAAAAAACTAGTTATAGATAATTTTATTGGGGTGCTAACTTTCTACACATCACGAGCATTAATTTGTAGTCTATGGAATTAACGATGGATGCATAAATTTTTTTTAAAATAAATGATCCTAATTAAAAACAAATTTATAATTACTATGTCTCACTTGATTTCCAGCGAGTACATTTTATTTTGCTTATTTAACTTTATTTTTTATATAAAAATTGCGCCTAGTCCCCAATAAAATTTTTTCAATTTTGTAGAATTTTATTTTAATTTTTTATTTTTATTATTTGTTATTATCCTTATGATTTTTGTATTTTATTGTTGGTTGTTTTCTTCTTGTGATTGGTTGTTTTGTAAATTTTATGAATAGTGTGTAACATTTGACTTCTGTGTGTAAATGTGTTGTTTTGTTTGTATGATTGAGAAAAGAAATAGGAAAATAATGGCTGCTGCTGTTACAAATATTGTATAATGCTTCTTAATTGTTGTAAAAATTATTAGAAATTTTGTTTGTATATTGTTTTGCCATCACAATAATATTTTTAAAACAAACAAATGTACACAACTTAATCAATATACTGCGCTAACCAGCGGAATCCTTCACCGTATCCTTGCCTTTTCAGTACCGAACACATGAATAGTTCCAAAGGACGACCGGGTAAATCACTACGTGCTACTTTACCCTATTTTAAGATAACAGAACAATAATTATATCATCAAATGCAAAAATATAGCATTTTAAATGTTGGTACCTTGCCGGTGGTTAATTGATAGAGGCCAAAAACATTTCTTAACTCATCTTCGCTGGCAGCACCGGGCTTATCAATTTTATTTCCTAAAATCAATACGGGACAATTTGACAAGGCCTCATCTGTGAGAAGGGAATCTAACTCATTTTTACTTTCTTGGAAACGTCCACGATCCCAGGCGTCTATTAAGAAAACAATAGAATCTACTGCTGGGAAGTAATCTTTCCACACGCGACGCGCTGAAATATATTAAAAAGAAAAACACTAAATTACACACTATATTTTACTTTCACACAATTGATTCAGCTAATAGTTAAATCAAACACCACCTTGAAATATTTTTTTAGTTTCCTGATTACATTATTTGCATACGGTTTGCTTATCTATTTATATACAAATTTATTTTCAGCACTTGAATTAATTGTTGATATACAAGAATGTGTCTGTTTTGTACTGTACTCGTACACCGATACTTCAATCATGCAAAGTCATTTTATAAAAATTATATATTTTTAAATGCACTCAACGCAATAAGAGCAGCAGTTTTTATTTATTGTTTTTTGTTTTTTGTCTAACATAAAAACAAATAGTAAAACGTAAAATGTGTAATTATTACAAAAAACTCACCTTGAGTGTGACCGCCCAAATCGAATGTGGTAAAACGCATGTTACCAATGGATAATTCTTCCGATGCTAAGTAAAGTACACAACAAATTATTAATTTGAATTTACTTGTTATGCAAATTTAAAATATGAACTTACTGGGATGCAAAGTTGGTACATGTTGGGCTAATTTATCATCTTTGAGCATGTGCAACAATGTTGTTTTACCCGCATTATCCAAACCAAGAAAGAGTAATTTGCCGGACTTTTTCCAAAGACCTGTTAGTAATAAAAATTAGTATTCAAATCACACAACTGCAAAATAAAATGTGTTTAAGAATTGTGAAAGTTAAAATGTTTATCCTATTCAGAATTCTTAATCTGTTAAGAATATAACTTAATCCTACATGTAGCAGAAAGAAAATTACACGGATCCTGTTTCCTTAAATATTGTTTAGTTTAAAATTGCGTTATACAGAACAGAAAACATCACGAAAAAGATTAATTCTCAAATTTATATCATTTAAAGAACACATTCCCATTTTCTCACTAAATTAAATTAAAAAAATTTTGAGCTCACATATCCACACACATATATGTTTGTATAGCTAAAAAAATTTATTTATTTATTTGTTTAGTCTAACAGAATTAAATTCAAAGACTAAACTATTAACGAGCGCTGACAGCTTATGATCATCACCTCAAAAAAAATCCTATATTTATAAATATATTTACCTAAACTATTTAACTACCACTTAGTCAAGATTGGATTTTATCTCTTTATAGGTCTTTGACTTCTTTAATTTATTTATAGCCATTGTCAAAATGTTAATACTAGTGAAAAAATAATATACGAGGTGAGGATTCGAATGTAAATATATTTTTAACAAGCTACGACATAGACATACAAAGTTTTAGTTTTAATATTTTATTTCCTGCTTTGTTGGCAACCGTCATATAATCAATGCATAATTAAAATAAGAATTTACCGATTATGATTATATTTTTATACATACTATGGCTGGGATCTTTCACTTACCTAAATATCCCAGAACACCAGTGAACCAATCCCATATGAACATTTTGTATGTTGTGGTTTTATGTATTTTATTTGTACAATGGAAACGGGAATGGGAAAGTAGACCTAGTAGATTTTATAGGTAACGAATAATTAAGTGCGGCAGCGGCGTTGGCTGTTATTTTTGCTGCTTACTAAGCTAAAAAAGGCGAAAAATATAAAAAAAGAAGTGAAAAAGAGAAATTCGGCATAATCGCATTTCAAAGACAATTTCATAAAATGATAAGAAAAGAAAAAAAGAAAACATTACAAAATTTTTATAAGAATTAACAACTGTTTATATTAATTATAAGTAGACAAAAAATAATCAAATAATTAATTAATGACTAGAAAAAAATGTAAAAAGTTTGTTCGTAAGGTTACAAAAAACTCGAACAATTACACTTAAACAAAACCTTGACACAATTACTTTGGACTAGTTTCATGTACACTAAATTCAATTGACAAAAGAAACGGACTTGCACTTTAGACTTTATTTCCTCTCTCCAAAGAATATTTATTAAACAATTCTGAACAATTATTTAAACAAAAAATATACCCATTAGTGCCCATAGTGACCTTGAGGGCATTTCACTTTAAAACATTTTTTGTCTTTCTTATTGCTGACCAATTATTCACATATTAATCACACCACGATCTATATTGTCTACTTGTCTGCCAACAAACTACCAGCCATCCAGTCAGTGTACGCGTTTCTTTCTTCTTACAATTTGTATAATTATAGATATTGTTTATTGTGAACAGATTTATAACATGAAGCATGTCTTACCTAATATTAACAAATTAAAAATAAAATTTTTCGCTATACGTAGAAAATGTATAATTTGTAAAAGTATTTTCGATTTATTAATTTTTCAATAAATGCTCCCGTATTTTTTTCATTTAACCACGAATATTGAAAAGAAGACACGACAGCAGCAGCTGGTATCAGTTGCAAAAAAGAGTAGCTATGAAAAAAAGTATGATATGAGTATGTTCAGTGAACATACTTCTTTTATATTCAAAGAATGCGAAAAAAATACGATGCAAAACTTATAAAAAAGGAAATGAAAATTAAATTTTTTTTTTATTTCTAAAAAGTGTGTGTGAGTGCATTTTTTATAATTAAAAAAAAGCAAATGAAATCGAGAGGAATTTTGCAAATTCACCACAAATTATTTTTGTTTTATTATAAATTTTAATATTTGGTTTTAACCACAACTACCACAACAATCCGTGACAACTACCTTTTAATTTTTGCAATACCCTGGCCTAATTTAAAATTCATACTTCGCGAAACACGAATTTAAGTATCGTGTATCATCAGTATAATAGCATTACGAATATAAACATCTTTAAGAAAGAGAATTTTTTTTTTGATTTTTGTCGTTAATTAAATATTTAAAGATATATTCCTATTTAATATCTTTCTTAGAAATTCTTTTTTATTAATTCAAAAATTGAGTGCCTGCAGAAATTTTATTGTTTTTAAAAAAGAGATTCTCAAAAAGGATTGTTTCTCGTTAATTTTAGTTTTATGAACTGAAATTTATTATTTATTTACAATTAATAAAAAAATAGGTAATCAAAGAAATTTTTTTTTTTAATATTTTTCATTCTATTTTTTATTTTTAAATTATTCTTTATCTGTGAGTTTATTTGAACTTTTCTTATTCAAACGGCTAGTTTGTTAAGATTGAGGTCATATTATAAAAATGATTTTATATCGATATTTCGTTAAAATAATAAATAAATCTTTATAATGCGACCTCAAGCTTAAGAAACTAGCTGTTTCAATTATATAATTTTTTGTATTTTTTTTTGATATTTAAGAAGAATGTGGAAAGTCCGAAAAATATGAATATTTGGCTAACACAGTGAAAGGTATATAAAACTTGGCATAGCCGAATTTAACTTGTTTTACTCTCAAACTTTATTTGTAAGATTAAATGAGAAATACATAAATAAATTCAATTTTCAAATTTATGGCGTTCAACAATAAATCTGTAGCAATATGGAAAACCCGCGTATGTCTTGTTAACCTTTTATCATTTACCATAAAAAACAGGTGCATTCCAAAAATGTTATATTGTCTGAAAGGATTTTCTCAGTAACTTAAAATCGATTCTGATCAAGTACTATTCCGAATTCGACAATTTGTTGAAAAGTGGCATCATTTTGTTATAAATGCATATTTTTTGTGAATAATTTGTATTCATTTTTATATTTTTAATATTCTAAAGTACAATATAAAAAACACAAGGTTTTTAAAATGTTATTTTTTTACATTTGCAATAAAGCAACGTTAAATATATTTAAGTTTTTTGCATATAGTTTTTCCATTTTCTGGTACACATGTTGGAGTATTTTAATAACATCTCATGGCCTGCAATGTTATATCTTCTACTTGAACATGACTGGGAGTCTCCAGAGTATAATAAACAGCTTGAGCAATATCTTCAGCATTTAGTTTGGGGAGATCGGCCACCGAGTCCGCATAAACATTTAGAAAATCTGTATCAACAAGCCCAGGATTAATGCTCTAAAAAAGCAAATAAAATATATTTTACAAAAGTAATGTATATAAAATTATAAAACACACGTAAAAATACTTTATGAAATACAATTGAGAGGATATAGTGAAGCGAAGTATAGGATTATATACTTATTACATTTTGTTTTCCCGCAAATTTTATTTTTAACTTAGAGGAAAATTTTAAGTGAGTAAACTTTATTTAATTATTATTTTTTAAATCATTAAAACGAAATCATAATTTAAGAAAGAAAAATATATCGTAAATTAAACATTTTTCTTTTCAATTCAATTAAGGGTTGACAAATTTGTTGGCAGAACTTCAAATGAATTAATATTGAAGGAGAAAAATGTGTTTACGAATGAAAATTTTCTTCTTTAATTAATCAGATATATGTATGTGTGTGTGTATATGTAGCCATTTAAATAATATTTATAATGGCAGGTATAATGGACTATGTATGCATGTGTGTATTTAGTAGAGGTTTGTATAAACAGAGTTCTTTAAAAAATGCTGTTATTTAATAGAAAACCTACACCCAGAGAAAAAATGACACCATCCGTGTCAGTAGAATATGGACTACGTTTGTGATAACTTTTGACAACGCATTGTGTCATTTTAACAACGCATTATTGACAACATAGCATTGCAAAATGCACAACGTATGGCGTTAAATTGATACCATACTGGGTCAAAATGACACCATATTGGGTCAAAATGACACCATACTGGTGTCAAAATGATATCATACTGGTATCGAATTGACGTTTGTTAGAAAAATGACAACATGCGTTGTCAATTTGACAACGGTTGTTACCAATTTATTTATTTATTTATTGTAGTCTATGGAAATGGATTCCTTACAGACTATAAACTAATATAAATAATTGACAAAATATTGGGTTTAAATCATAAATTATGTTAAATACCTAATTAGGAAATTAACAAATTAATTTAAATTATAAAGAAGAAAATTCTTAAAGTGCGTTTTTGATACATTAAATTCTATTAATTGATGCTCATTTATAGCATTAAGATATGTTAAAGATCTAGTCAATGGACTATTAGCTGCATAACTTCTACGGCTTAATGGAATATAAAACTTGTTTCTATACCGAAGTGATAGTCTACTAGGTACACAAAATGGGATAGTATTTAAAAGTTCTGTACAGTCCATATTTCCATTTAGTAAATCATATATAAACAGCATTGATTGAATTTTACGTCTCTTTTCAAGTGTGATCATGCCTAAGTGTACACATCGTGACTCATAAGAGGGTGGCGGTTCGAGAAAACTCAAGTGAGGTAAGGCATAACAAATGAAACGTCTTTGAATTTTTTCAATATGTATTTTATGAATGTCACAATGTGGGCTCCAAATTATAGCCCCATTTTCCAGCTTAGATCTAACGTAAGAAGAGTACAGCATTTTTAAAGTGTAGGGATCTTTTAACTCCTTACAGCTTCTTTTTATAAAAGCTAAGATTGAATATGCTTTTAAAATGATTTTGTCTAAATGGGGGAGAAAAGTTAACTTGGAATCGAAAAGAATACCTAAGTCTTTAATAGCCTGATCCTGTTTTATAATATCATAATTTATATGGTATAATGTAGTTAGCGGGTTTCGAAGCCTGGTGTAAGAGATATGTACACATTTACCTAAATTAAATTTGAGATGATTAAAGAGACATCAATCACCTAATTTATCTAAGTCAGATTGTAATTTATTAGCGTCAACTAAGCTATCAATTTTAGAATAGATCTTGAGATCGTCAGCGTACAAAAGAAAGTGTGAATAAGTACAGCAGCTAGACATATCATTAATAAAAAGATTAAAAAGTAAAGGTCCTAGCACCCTACCTTGTGGAACACCAGAGGTTTGAATGTATGGTGTAGATTTATGTGATCCTATTTGAGCTATGCAAACTCTACCCAATAAATAAGAAGCCAGCCATTTGTGCAAGTTCGAATGTATCCCTAAGTCCGACAGTTTCTTTAAGAGTAAGCAATGAGATATTTTGTCGAAAGCTTTGGAGAAGTCAGTGTATATTACATCGACTTGCGAGCTAAGTACCATTTGTGAAAAACGGAAATCAGTAAACTCCGTAAGGTTAGAAATTGTAGATTTATTATTCCGAAAGATTTTGTGTGAAAATATAGTATATCCAAGACAACATACTCAAAAACTTTTTAGATTACTGTTAACTTAGAAATGGACCTATAGTTACAAATATTACTACCCGGATTTAAGAATAGGATTTATAAATGTCTGTTTCCAGTAATCGATAAATTCGCCTAAAAGGAGAGATTTGTTGAAAATAAATACGAGTGGAGTAACAAATGAGACCGCACAATTTTTAATTAAATAAGCGCTTAAACCATCAGCGTCTGTCCCAAAAGAGTTTTTAATTTGACAACGTGTGTTGTCAAAAAACTAAAACCGTTGTCGATTTGTACACGCTTGTTAAAAAATTTAAAATACTCGTTGTCAACTAAATTGACAACGGGATGGTGTCAAAAATACCACATACGTTGTTGATACTGCAACGCGATTTTTGGCTCATTGTAATTATAAACTCACTGTAAATACTATTTATGTTACATCATGCAGTAATATAAAATTCACAAACTACAAATGACTGCATGCCATTTAAAAAGGAGAAGCTATAAATGATTTTACTTATTTATTCTTAAGTTATTATTTTTGTTTTTAATTTGTCAGTGAACGAGAACATAATTAGAAAATTTTTAAATTTTTAAAGATTGTCAAAACGAAAATTATTTATTCCGAATTTAAGTATGTCTATTTTGGTCGCAGTGACCAGGTGATTTGTTCCCGCTTCTCATTTTAATCTTAAGTTTCAGTAATTTTTTAATGCTAGTTTTCTGAAAAAATTGAGGTTTGCTCTGAAGTTTGGTTAATGAACAAATTACTTGTCTGCGAAAATTCTAGCTTTTGATTACTTTGTGCTGGCCTTCTGGATAGCTTAAGTGATAAAAGTGGTGTTCGTTTAACTTGTTTTAAAATACTATTTTTTCTCTCGCTCTCTCTCTCTCTCTTAAAAATACTTATTTAATAACACTTTGCTTGGTGGTTTACTCTATTTAAATAGACACATTCATTCATTCATTCATAAATGGCTTTTTATTTTGTCACTATCAGCGTTATTCTTAAATAGCCATAGTTTTCAATATTCCATTAAACTGTTAGCAGTGCTGTTGTCTTGCCCACGTTTTTGTTTTTGTTTTAAACATAAAAAATTTATTTTTTGTATGAATGATTCCTCTCTCCCCTCTTGTTATTGCTGGGTTGTTGTTGTGTCCTTCATTTTTTAATATTTTTATGAATCCAATATAAACGTCAGTTAAATTACATTTTAATTGCAAATTACGGAATATAAAAGAACTATATATTTTGTTTCATGACGATAGTGATGATGAGTATAACGATAAACTCATACCCACCATGGATGATGATGGTGATGACGGCTATTTGCCATAACTATTCCGAATAAGCACATTCATATTCTTACACATCAGCTTACTACATATACATATCTATACACACACACACACACACACACACACACATGTATATAAATATGCATAAATAGTCGTACTGGTAATGTTGATGATGTGATGTACGTAAGTGTCCTAGAGAGTAAAAGCAACAAGCAATTTTTTACTTGTTTCCCATTTAATTACCCGCAGGCACTTACTACTCCACATAGAGACATTAACGTACACACTAATATACATATGTTTAAACTCATGCAACAACAACAGCAATTGTGTTTCTATAGCAGAAATAGTTTTTGCTACGCTCATGCATAAAAAATATTTCTAAAAGGGTAATTTTTTAAGCGTTTGGCTTATAGAAAAATTATATTTCTGAAACGATATACGTCTTTATGTCATTTTAGAAGACTACAGCCTTTAAAAGAATTAAAAGTTTTTTTTTTATAAAATTATTTCGCTACTAGCAAACGCTATTATTTTCATTGCCATCTCGCTGATTGTCGAACTTATTCGCCTGCCATCTCTGAACCACAATAATAAAGTTATTGACTTAATAAAGTTATTGACTTAATATTTTCTTAAGTCGATTTATTGATTTATTTCTTGTTCGCAGTGAAGAAGATAAAGAATTTATTGCTTTTGCTAAGCCACAGAAATCAAATTTGTACACAGGATTTGTGATTTTAAAAAACTAACTTTTTTTAATGAACCAATTCTTCTAATTCAGATTGGAAATTGAAATAAATTTCAACAATTTGGCATATAACTGCTGCTGAGCGAATTCTGTAATTCGAGCATCTTGTATAAATTCGTTTTGCTTTGGGCAGTGCCAGTGTCCTTCGGCTATTTCAGATACCCAACTCCTGTATTACTAAATGAAATCTAATGGAAGTTTTTTTCTAAACGTGCCTGTAAACCTGTGGTTGTACCAATTTTAACCCAACCACAATCGAACAATAAAAAAGTTACCCTTTCACTTGAATTTGACTGTGTCCAAGAGAGGCTATGTAGTCTTTGAAATGTGAAGTCAAATTCTTCATCACTAAAAATTTTCATTTTTCATTTTATAATCTCACATTTGTTGCTGCTGCTATTTGTGTTGTTGTTGTTAGGAGTTACTGTGCCTGTGCTTGTTTGTGAATTTCCATTTTTATGATTATCAAGCGTTGAAAAGCATTAAATAGCAACAGAATATAGTCATTTCAGATATGGATGTAAAAATTTTAAATTCTACATAAGAGCAAGAAGCTTAAGCAAAAAAAGAAAAAAAAACTGTAAAACCTTCTTAAGAGCAAATTAACTAGTCACATAACATGTTGGGAACTAGATCTTAAGGTATAAAAACCGGTTTTTATTTCAATGTTTTTTCATTTAAAAGGCCAGAGGCTTTAAAATTAAGCCGAGAGCAACTTTTTTTATATATCCTTTGAATTTTGTGATGAATCTAAAAAAAATTTATTATTTTAAAGCCAATGACAAGTTTCATTAGACTAATGCAACATTTCATTAATTTAATGTATTAATTTCATTAATTAAATGAATATATTAAATTAATTTACATAAACTAACGAAACAATTTTAAAGAAATCGTTTCACTGGATTTATGCCAAATTCTTATTTCAGTGTATAATCCCTAAGGAGAGTCATAAAGAAAAGACCGGGAAAAGCAGTTAGTAAATACTAAATGGTTGCACAAGCATACTTGAAAGCGGCACATCAGTACAAATATTATAAAAAGTGCTTGTAAGCCATTTCAAGTATGCTTTTGCAGTCCTTTAGTTAATTCATTTGCCAACTAAGAATTGTGTATTAGTTTTATGAGGATATGGAGATCTTCTTATGAGATCTATGAGATTTTTTAATTTGAAAAGCTATCCTTCACGGAAGTGCAATAAAAATATAACAAAGCAAAAATCTACTACAAAAGTCATAACGAGACTTACTTCTTTATATGGTTTTTCAATACTAAACCAAAGTCCAAAACCCCAAAAATCGCTTAAAATATTAAAAATTTTTGCAATATAGGAGAAATCAGCCTAAGCGAGTGTGAATTAAGATTCAGTGGCTTTAAAAAAAGTGCTCGTAGATGTGCAGCAACATATTGATGATTTTAAGTGCACACCTGCTCGAAGCAGGCGAAGTTCATTCCATAGACATGGGCACTAAATGTGTCATAAATGAACATCCTATTTTACGTCAATTCAAATTAGAACAGACCAACTTCCTGCTTCTATTTTTTTCATCATCACTGGTTGTAAATATTTATAACTGCGTTTGACTGATTTTGCGTTACTCATGCAACTCAACATTTAGCTTATTTTTGCTACTCACCCTCTATTTTTTTTTTAATTTAAATTTTTTACAACTTTTTCTTGTTGTTGTTCTGTTGTTGAATGGTCAATGTTGCTGGATATGTCAACAACATGAAAACAAAAAGGAAATTAAAAAAAAAAGAAAACAACAACAAACAATACACCAAATAAAAATAAAAGTTTGTTTGATTGTTCGGTTTAACATGTGTGATATTTTGTTGGCCAGATTATGAAGTGGAAAAGACTGTCGCTGATGAGGATAACAGCCATGACATTGGTGTGTAGCTATGTTGCGGTATATACGTGCAGATAAAATAATAAAATACAAGTAAATGTGCAATGGGCATAAAGTGGATTGTGCTAAAAACTGATTGTTATTGTTGTTGTTACTGATTCAGTTTTGCTTACTCTTTATGTTTAAAGAATTGATTGAAATTCAAACATTACTTAAGCAAAAAGCAATAATAAAATGTAAAATATTTAATAAAAATAAAAGGAAAAAGGAAAAAAAACTTTTGTAAAGCAATTGTAAAGTTTCTTGTAATAAATAACAATAACAACAGCAGCATATTAATTTACCCAAATTAAGTACTTTACTTGTTGGTCTACTTAACTAACAAAAGAAAGAGCAAAAAGAAAGGAAGCAAAGCACCTTTAAAAGTTTTGGACTATCATGTCTTACAGGCGTGTCGAGTTAAAGTCCTTAATAAATGTGTGGGTACTATAACAGCACCATGCACATGCAGCAGAAGATTGTGATGAGTGAACAACTGTTTGTTGGGCCTGCTTGTGTTTTCATTTGGTGTTGCTTGCTTATTTTACATGACACAATATTTACTTACTGTTAATTTTATATTTAATTTGAGAAAATGTATTTCCTGACGCACGGTTTGACACAGTCCTGTAATTGCATGCTTTGTTGCTGGATAAACATTGAACAGAGGCACGGGTACGTCTGGTATACGATGACCCAGGATGCTACAGTGCAATTTGAATGTTTTTTTGCGACAACAAAAGAGAGAGAGAGAGAGAGAAGAAAGGAAATATTTATATAAAATAAATAAAATGACAAATAATAATAGTGCAGGGAGTAATTTTTTTTTTGAAAATTTTTATGTTGTAAATATCGTTTTAAAAAAATAAAAATAAAAAGGAAATACTTTCTGGTGTAATTAAAATAAACGGATGTTTACCATAACTATACTTAAGGGTATGTCACACGCACAGACATACACTTGTAATCTCTTATGCTTATTTATAGTATTTTTTTTTTTTTTTTTGTTAAAAGCATGTGATAAAAAGTTCACTGTGTTTGTTTACCAGACCGAGTGTTCGCTTACGTACTCAAATAAATGCATGTGTCAAGTGTGTGTGTGTGTGTGTGTGTGTGTGTCTATGAGAGATTGTGTATTTTTTGTGACATTATGAAAATAAACAAAAAATAAATGCATGACAGTTTAATGAAATTGAACCATCAAAAGTGATTAAAATTTGCTGTAACAGTATTTCTTTCAAAAATGGTTTTAATCAATAAAATGCTTTAAAGAATTCGCACATGCACACACACGCCCCCCTTTAAACGTACTTATAGGGCCAATAGACCCTCAATTTCAATACAAGTTAAATTTAAATTTCTAAAGAGTCAATTACATATTGCGTTTTTATTGTTGGTGTAAGAGCCACGCACAAACATGCTTACAAGCAATCAATGTCATTCTATAGCATATCAAAACAAATACTTCAGTATGTTCGGGAACACACAGAACAATTTTAGTTCTGTCACTTTCAATTCTCTTTTGAAATTGTCGTTGTGTCGACACACAAACATTTTGTTTCAGCAATTTTAGTATTCAGGCCTGATTTTTTTTGAACAAACCAAATCTCCCCAGCTTCCTGGCTTGTCTAAAGAAATTACCTATTTAGGCAAGAATTGAACCTGGCACCGCCAGATTGATATGTAAGTTAGTACACTGCACATTAATGGTGCACCGCACATGAACGAACCAATTCGGTTACTGTTTGAAAATAAATTTCTGAAATTCTTTCATAAACTTTAATTTATTTGTTGGCAAATTTTTGAAGAATTAAGAAAAAAATTTAATTATTTTTCTTTAAGCTAAATTTTTTAAAACTTTTTCTTCTCGTATACGAGTAATAATAGAAAAAGTAAATGTAAATTGCAACCACAATTTAAAATTCGAATACCAAAATTTTTTGTTGCTTTAAGGAGGTCAATTAAATTGAAAAATAACAATCATGATGGCTGTAATAATTCCAGCCAATATGCAGTAGATCTATAGAAGATAACTTTAAATTAATTGCACTCATACACCCCCAAAAGAATTAAATATTTTTACAAGAGTGATTTTTCTTTGCTTTTTGCTTTTCTTCCTGTTAATAATTTGTTAAAACAAAAAAAAAAAAAAAAAAAAAAAAAATTAATGAATAAAAATTGTTATACAATTTGATATTAAATTTATATTAAACATGAGTGACTCATAAAAAAAATATACAAACAACCAGAAAACAGCAGAAAAGGCTTGAAAGAAAAAACACTGAATATTCGCTTATCATTGTTTGTTTAATACAGTTTGCATTAAAACACACAAGCAACATTAAAAGTTTATGTGTGTGTATGTGCAATTGCAAGAGAGCTGCCAATGTGTGTTCTCGTTTATTGATGTGTGCATGCATGAAATGACATTATGCATTATATCTCGTAAATACTTAATTGTGTTTAATAATTGAGTTATTTTGCGTTTTATTTGTATTTAATGCACACATATGCCAAAATAAAATTAAATACACTCGCAAGCATACGTACGTATACACATTCAACCACCCACAAGCAACATTTGGTATTCAAGAGGTAAAAATTAATAAAAAGGCATTTGCTTAACAGGCCTTCATAAAGACCAGGACCACACACAACAATTTTAGTTGGGCAATTCTTGATTATGTAGGAGAGAGAGAGGAAAGAAGATTGCTCATGCTCAGCAATTCCTTTTTGTAGAAGACAGGTAGCTTAAAGGCTGAATGAATGAATGAATAAGAATGCTAAAATAGCCGAAACAAAAAATTTGTGTGTGGACAAAACAACAATTTTAAAAGAGAATTGAGAAAGAATTGACCAACTAAACTTTTCGTATGTGGTCGTAGTCAAAACGTCAATTAAAACTCATACTTAGTTTAAAATTCGATTAGAAAATTAAATTAAAAATTGA
The DNA here is from genome assembly GCA_947397855.1 of Thelaira solivaga. NCBI lineage: Eukaryota > Metazoa > Arthropoda > Insecta > Diptera > Tachinidae > Thelaira > Thelaira solivaga. Next base: position 22,490,288 of record OX377610.1, read on the forward strand.
TTTCTAGAATAATATTAAGCATGACATTCACCTAAACAGTTATAAGCAGCACTCTAATGAGCAAGAGGCGACAACGGTACTATTTTTTAGTTTTTAAAGAAAATGTAAGTAATTAACGCTCAATATTATGCAATCAGCTTTTCGAAGCATGTAATGTTTTTTATGTTTAAAGAGATAAGGTTAAACAGGAAGCTCCTAAAGACAAGAAGAGAGAAGAGAAGAGATGTAAAACAATTACTGCTTCTCATGAAGCTATACATCCCGCCAACTCTTACAGCCCGCAGTTCAAAAACTCCTCTACACTGCTTAGTTTAGTTTTAGCCTATTAAAAAGGCCCTTTTAAAAGGTTTTCTTATTTCCCTTTTTTATATATGTTTCCTTCGGGATATCAAGCGATACAGCTTCATTTTGAATTCATGTAGATCCAGTCTTTACATAAAATATTCAAGCTAAAATACAAAGTCCCACACAAATACAAATGCAATCATTCATGCAAGTGGTACTGCTACAATAACAAAACAATTAAATGTTTGTTTATACAGACAAAATTTAATAACATCAATGATGACAAAAGACAAGTCAAAATGATGGCTATAACTATTTAGAATATCGGCATTACAATTTTTATGTAAGAAAAGTAACTTTAGACATGCAAAAAATTCTCCATGTAAAATTTCTTTAATGAAATGCATATAAAACAACAGCCCTTTTTAGTCATTCAAAAATATTTGTTATAGAATTTTGTGTATTATAGGTGAGTGCTTAACGCACATGTGATTCATATTTAAAATATTCTTAAGTTTTACGATTTTTCCCAATGTATCTGAGCTTATTGTATTATACGAATTATTGTATTATACGAATTACGTTAAGTAATTCCCATACTGCCTGCATACTTGATAAAAGTTAAAAGTTAATTTTAAGCATCCAGCAGTTTTAAAAATTTTTTAATTTGCCTTCTCAATGTTGCTGTTTTGCTTGGTTAATTTCAACTCAAACTTTTTTTTTAATTATTTGACACTCATGTAGAATAGATTACCAAATGAGTTCTATGTACATAAGAGCGCGACATTCATGATAATCCAGTGAGTGGACTAACTACTCGAAATTGGTGGATAAGTTTTTGAAGGCATTTTAAAATAATTTAAAATTTCATTAGATTTTCCAACAAAATTGGTCTGTTGTTGGTTTGTTAGCAAATCATTTTTGCCAAAGCTTGAGTGTGTGTGTGTGTGTGTGTGTGAGTGCTTGTATTTGCCATGAGTTTAGTCAAAAGAAAGTAATTGTAAAGTGCATAAAATGCATTGTGGCAAACATCAATGCCATGTTTGGGGCAACCGGTGGCCTTTTGTTTGCTGTTTTATATTGTGTGACAGTGTTTCAGTTGTGTTTCCGTGCCACACGTTGAGACCATTAGCATCAATGCCATGTATTTAATCAAATTTTATCAACCACTATAGGCAAAAGCATTTGAGTGTTTTTTTTTTAAATCAGTTGAATTTTTGTTTTGACTGCTCAGACACACACACATTCACACAAATCTACATCTCCCCAATTTTATATTGTTGCTGCAGGACTTAACACTCAGCTGCATAAGACTTTACTCAAAAAAAAAAAAAAAAAAATGTCCTTGCTGTGGCTCATAAAATATTCTTCGATTTCATTAAAAGCAAAAGTAGCTTAAGTTGCATTTTAATTAGGCGTAGCGTAAGTGTATTTAAGCAGACATGTTTATATGTATAATTTTGTTTTTGTTTTTTTAATTTACGTAAGTAAGTTTTTGTTGTTTTTTACTTTTAATTTTAAGAAAATTACATATCCTTAAATAAAACGGCGGCTTACCGTTTTGTGGTTAAGATTTACATGTGTTTGTGCATTTGTGTGATTTAATATCCTACCTTACATTTCAGTACACAAATTTATTAATACAATTTATATTTTATTATTAGGGGTATTCTCGCACATGAAATAAAATTGCAATTGTTCTTTAAAAGTGAATAAATTAGATTAATTTAGGGTGCACTCGCTGCCTCAAACAGCAAGCTGGAGGGGCAGACTTGAGAAAAATAATTTCAAAGTCATTATAAGTCGTGGATGCCATACGGCACTAAAATTAGCCTCATGTTCAACATGTTTAAAAAAAAGATGAATAAATTTTTTTATAGTATTTAATGTACCGTTATAAATGAATTTCTTTAGGATGATTTAATATGCTTCGCGAATCATTAGTTTAAAACACACATTTTAAAACACACAGTTTATTGTAGGCTGTTTGCTTTTTTTTATGCCACTTACGACCAGTAATAGTTTAATTTTGAAAATAAGACTTTAGCTTTAGTTATTTATTTAAATGTTACCAAAAATTTTTAACAGCTTGTAAAATTACTTTATAAAAGTTCAGGAATGAATTTAATTTCATTCAGTACAAGAACAGGCTCCTTGATGTCCTTCAACTATGATGCTAAAATAAGGGAAAATACTTTTAGAATTAAAATCTAAAGCTGGCAACATTTTTTGAAAACACTGCGAAAAGAATTTGCTACAACTTTAGTCATATTCCATTTGATTTATTACTACAACCTGTTGGATGTTTGGATTTGCTTCTGCAGTTTAAAGTGCATAATTATTTTGAATGTCCTTAATTTTATGGTCAATAATTTAATGAACATTTAATGCAAAGAAAAATGCACACATCTGCCAGTACATTCTCGTCTAGGTCAACCATAAAAGATTTTAATTTACTTATACGTACGAGTATGTAAGTGTGAGTACGTATGACTCTTATCAACATCTTCTGTCATGTGTGTGCATGTGTGTATGGACGCGTAAGCTTAATTCATATTTATGCACACCTATTTGTACATGTAAGTGTGCGTAAAATGCTTTTAAGTTCACTTAATGTGTTAATAAGGTGGTAAATTATTCAACGCAATTTTCATTATGCCTGAAATTGTTTTTCGACAGCATTAAGGAAAATATGATAAAATTGAAAGGCATAAATGTGTATCTTTCTGCTCTCATATATGGCTGCTTCTTGGCCAATGATTTTATTGGAATATGTAATAGTACAAGAAATACACATACAGATTCCTGAATGTCTACAAATAAACGTTTATGCTTTTTCACATTATTAGAAGTAAAATTTTAATTGTAGGATTGTGCTTAAACTTTTATGTTAAAAAGAAAGTAACAGCAGAAAGCTGAAGTGGATTCGGAAATACTGGCCTAAAAGCGTAAAATATAAAAAAATCATTGAATAAAATGCAATACTATTCCTTGAAATATTATTCCTTTTTGATTTTTGTGGCGTACGAATACTGAAATTTGTTTGAAACAAATAAAAATGACAGCATTAATTTCAAGCGTTATACACGTTCCCTTTTAATTTTAAACTTTCTATTTCTACTTAATTGTTATTCAATTTTAAAATAAAGAGTGATTTTTTTGCTATTATCTTTTTGGCAACACTAGTTTTGACAGCTCACACACGTTTTGTATCTTGTGTCACTGTCAAACATCTTCAGTTTGGTCTATAATTTAATCATGAATCGTCTTACAAACGAACAACGCTTGCAAATTATTGAATTTTATTACCAAAATGCGTGCTCTGTTAAGAAAGTTCATCGCGCGCTTCTTCCATTTTATGGTCAGTTTAATCGACCTACTGAGGCTTCTATTCGGGCTATTGTAACAAAATTTCGCACCAAATTTACATTGTTGGACATTAAACCACCAACACGCTTACGTAGAGTGCGAACTGAAGAAAATATCGCAGCCGTATCGGCCAGTGTTGGTGATGACCGTGAATTATCGATTCGGCGCCGTTCGCAGCAATTGGGCCTCTGTTACTCCACTACGTGGAAAATTTTGCGGAAGGATTTGGGTGTGAAGCCTTATAAGATACAACTGGTGCAAGAATTGAAGCCAAACGACCTACCACAACGCCAAATTTTTGGTGAATGGGCTCTTGAAAAGTTAGATGAAGATCCACTTTTTTATCGAAGAATTGTGTTCAGCGACGAGGCTCATTTCTGGTTGAATGGATACGTGAACAAGCAAAACTGCCGTATTTGGAGTGAAGAGCAGCCAGAAGCATTGCAAGAGCTACCAATGCATCCACAAAAAACAACCGTTTGGTGCGGATTATGGGCTGGCGGCATCATTGGGCCGTATTTCTTCAAAGATGATGCGAATCACAACGTTACTGTGAATGGTGAGCGCTACCGTGCGATGATAACAAACTTTTTTTTGCCCAAAATGGAAGAGCTTGACTTGCATGACATGTGGTTTCAACAAGACGGTGCCACATGCCACACAGCACGCGAAACAATGGACCAATTGAGAGGCGAGTTCGGTGAACAGTTTATTTCACGCTTGGGACCAGTCAATTGGCCGCCCAGATCGTGCGATTTAACGCCTCTAGACTATTTTTTGTGGGGCTATGTTAAGGCTAATGTCTATAGGGACAAGCCCGCTTCGATTGACGCACTGGAAGCCAACATTGCCAACATTATTCGTGAGATACCGGCCGAAATGTTGGAAAGAGTATGCCAAAATTGGACTAAGCGGATGGACCATTTGAGGCGCAGCCGCGGCCAACATTTGCATGAAATAATCTTCAAACATTAAATTATATCGACCCAACTATCGATCCAAATAAATATTTCATGCATTTTTCTGAATTTTATGTGTTTTTTTTTTAAATTTCCGATAGTTCTTATAAAATCACCTTTTACTGGAAAGGAAATTTTGTCACATATTTAAAAAATATTTCATTAGTGTCTTCTGTTTGTCTCATTTATTTAAACTTAACGAACTTTCTTAAAAACATATTTATATATTTTAAAAGCTCTGCAGTTATTAACGAAAAAGTTTCAAAAATAACACTAGCAATATGAAGAATACGAATGTCTATTGCAAGCAGTTGTGCATAGCAAACGAAGAATCACTAACATTTAATTTTTTTCTGCGTTGCTACATATTTTATATCTGTCTGTACAAATATTTACTTACCTATTCATTACAATAATATGACCCTCTGATATTGCTGTTGCACGCATCAGTTTTAATCCCTCACGTAAACAAATTGTGGTGGCATACACATTCAAGTCATATAATTCCTTCAGATCATCTGAAGTTGACTCTATATAAAAAACATTAGTTTGTGTTACTTACTTTTGTAGCAATTTAATTAAAATGACACTATTATTTACATACCAGTTAAAAAGTTGGCCTTAATGATACCAGCATTACAAATTAGTATACTGATGGCTCCATAAGTGCTGCGTATGAAATTAAAGGCTTCTAAAATGCTGTCCTCATTCTTCAAATCGCAATGTTGAGAGTAAATTTTGCCTTCTCCTTCAATAAGTTGGTTTAAATCCTAAAAGTTTTTTTTTTTTTAAAAAATAATTATATTTTTTCTGTTTTGTATTTCTTTTTGGTTAAATTTTTTTTTTCGATTGATGAGATTAAAGCTCACACGCTCACCAGAAATATAGCAGTTATGACTTGTGTGGAATACATTATTTTTAAACGTTCCTTTTTGAAATTAAATTTTTTTTGTTTGATTCTTTTCACTTACATCTACTAATTTTGTACGTCGTGCCAAGCCCACAACAATAACACCAGCATTTGCTAATTTTAAAGCAATTTTTGCTCCAATACCACTTGAAGCTCCTGTTAGAACAGCTACTTTTGTTTGCCAATACTGAGACATATTTTTTTTTTTAAATTGCACTTTGATTTTTTGTTAATCAATCTAAAATTACAAGCGACAATTACTTGCTTTGACAGTAAATTGTCAACTATGAGCAGCATTACTGCTCATGAGGCTCTAATATAAATTTGAAATTCATGATCTGTGATCAGAAATAATAAAAAGTTAAATTTACTCTCACAAAAAAATAAATTTTGCTTGTGTCTGCTAAATAAAACCATACAAAACCAATTGAAGTATTAAGTTCCCTTAAATTTGTATGCCAATTAAAGTATTTCCGTATAAAGATTTTATAAGAGTTCATGAGTTTGTAGTTTTGCAATTTAAGTTTTGTTATTTTTTTTTTTTTACTTTCTGATTATATCGTGTCACTTTTATCATAACAAAACCGCTGTATTTCATTTAACTCTCTCTCTTTCTATTTATTTACCTTCTCTTCCTATTCTCTTCAATAATACTAGATATGTGTGCATTATTGGGTGGGTGTATTTACAAATCAATTTTCAATTGAAATAAAGTTTTAAATGCCCTACAGTTTTATTTAAAATAAAAGCATTTTTCAAAATTTTTTGTCACTTTATGACAATTTCAAAAAAGCTAAAAAATCTGAAACTAGAAAAATACATGGGTTTGACTGACTGAATGCTTTGTGGTGGAAAAATTGTATTTTAAAGTTGGTAAACAAACACTATTTACCATCGCAGCTTAAGGATGTACTTTTCTGTGTATTGAACTAAATAAAAAATTAAAAACAATTTATAAAATACAAGAACAAAAAATGTTTTTAATCAAAAAAGTGAAATTTTGAACGCTTTCATTAGACAACTAATACGACGATTCGATTGCCAATATTATATCATTATCATGCTGGTCAGGTGAGTATGACATGCGGCCAATAACTCACCGGATAATGTGTATCTGCATTAATACATTTATTTATGCAAAAATTAGTTACATCGTTTCAAAAAAAAAAAAGTTTTATTTTCTCTATTTTTAATCTAAAATATTGCATTTATAACTTAGTTCTGATTCATGAAAATCATGTTGCATTGCAACTTCCGTACATGTTGTTTACAGCTTTCCAGCATGTTGCAGCTAGTATAGAGTTTTCTACAGAATTTTAGTTAGCCAATTAAACAAAACTTTTGTTTTAATAAATTGAATAAATTCAAATTAACATTAAATTACTCGCCTGTCCTTTCAATCGTATAGAGTGCTCATGTTACACATTGTATTCACAATTAAATAATTCTTGGTTTTTCAATTCTCTGTTAAATGCAACCATTTCAATTCGCTCACTAATCGGTTTTAATTAATAGCAATTTGCAAAGAATTTGCATAATAACATTACAAACACACTGAAAAAGCAAATACGGACACACAGATACTACTACTGCAACTTTAGTTTCCCACTTGACCTGTAGAATGCCGAAGAATAAACAAACAATCACTGGAGAGACTTTAAATGAATAAAAAAATTAAAATTAAAATAAAGTGTGACGAGTCATCAACGTTTTTTTACAGAAAAAGTAAAAGGCACAATAAAATTAATTAAGTAAATTATAAGCTTATAAGCTTGTTACCTTATGGCTATTAAATTGAAACAAGTATTCCAATAAATTAATTAAGCAAAAGAGAAATTAATTAAAAAAGATATTAATCAAAAAAATTTTTTTCAGCTAACCCAACATCGAAAATTTGGAAATAAAATTTTGTATTGCTAGGTAGACTTGTGCCATATATATTTTTAACGACATGTTTTTTTCAATTGAATAATATTTTAAACAATTTTTATTACAAAACTATAACTCCTTTCCTAAGCATGTTTGTACAACACCATCATTTGTTCCATTCTCCAAACTTTGACATTAGCGGTCATGCCTAAAGTCATAAGTTTATAAACTGAGTCAAAACAAACTGATTTTTAATTAGCTTTGCAGCCCTCCAAAATCATTTTGAGATACCTTAAGGAGGTTCAGAGCGATACAGTATTTGCTTATGCGAGTGTATATTTGTTTGAATACTATTGATTTTTAAATATTATTTTTGTACCCTTCACTTAAGTAAGTTTTTAAATAATTTTTTAAAAATGAAAAAATTCCACATTTTGCATAGATAATATTTTTTTTCTACAATATTCTTAAAATATTATATTTCTATTAATATTCTATGAAAATATTGTCCTTGGTTAAGCAAAATTTAAATTTCATATAGAAGTAAAAGACTTAGAATACGACTCTTCAGTTTAGCAGCTGTAAAAAGACTTAAGGCACAAACTTCAGTTTTGTAAAAAAAAAGTAAAACACATCAATCAATGCTTCTAGAAAAAAGGGATATGTAAGAAGTTTGTGATCCCGTTTGTAATTTCTACAGTGTACATTTGTTAGTTGTTGTCCATATCGGTCCATAAATGGGATAGCTATAAGTAAAAAAACCGCGACTACCTTTTTTTAATATTTTCCTGATCAGGTTTTTCTTTAGTATTTCATCTTGTAAATAATCCATTGAAGATTAGAGTAGTTTCTTTCCATATGAATTAGTATAGTATTAAGTACAACAGTTTTCCATGAGAATATCGTCGAAAATAAGGAATTTAGTAAACAAACATAATTGGAATTCAGCACCAAAATAATATATTAATATTTTGATAATTTTTTTTTATTTACATGTTTTTTATGAAATTGCGAATTTCAGTCAGATGGGTTATTACACTGCATTAGAATAAAAATTTTTTTCCTCTTTTGTTTTAAGTGTGTGGCATTAGTTTGTGTGTATGTGCAAAAAAGTGAATGTGCGTGTAAGTGGTGTGTGGTTGCTTTTAAATAAAAAAAATCTTTTAGAACATAATTGATTGCGTGAATAAATTTCTATGTACGAATGTGTGGAGAACTTTTGCGAGTACTTGTATTTCTGATGAATACATGTATATATGGATTTCTATTTGAATATAGTCTATTTTGATTTATGAGTTCGTTTGACTGTGTGTGCACTCGTTTAAGTGAATTGGATTTGTACTCTTTTTTTCTATAAAAAAGTTTTGAATTCTTTATTAGTTTTTAATTATTTGTTTACTTTTTCTTTGCTATTTTATTGTTTACGTTGATGTTATTGTTGTTGCCGTTTTGTATCGCTATTTGTAATAAACCAATCGACCACTGGTTGATTAAACATTAATTTCGCTGTTCACGTTTCACGTTTTACCATTGCATTGGATTATAAAGTTTAAAAATATTAAAAAATCAGGCCTCTCACATATTTTGCATTTGTGTGTTTATTGATTTTATTTTTATGGAAAGTAGTTAATATAACTTTTTGTTTTTTATAAAACGTGTACAACAAAAATTCTGATTTATAAAAAATCTAATTAATAACTCATGTGTAAGTGTGTTATGTATGTGTATGGGTATGTATATATAGCTCATTCCACATAGTCTACATGGTCTATAATTTATAAAAATATGTGTAGATGTATGGTTTATTCCGCATAGGCTAATGAACTACATGTTACGAACTATATGTAATGTAAGTGTAATGTAAATGTAAAGTAAATGTAAAGTAAATGTAATGTAAATTTAATGGAAATGTTATGTAAATGTAATGCAAATGTAATGTAAATGTAATGTAAGTGTAATGTAAGTGTAATGTAAATGTAATGTAAATGTAATGTAAGTGTAATGTAAATGTAATGTAAATGTAATGTAAATTTAATGTAAATGTAATGTAAATGTAATGTAAATTTAATGTAAATGTTATGTAAATGTAATGTAAATGTAATGTAAATGTGTGACCCGCTTAATTTTCCAGCTGAGGTACGCTCAGTCTGTCCAGGATCAACAAAGGTCTGCTTTCTTTGTATTGATGCCACCACAGTCATGTAGTTCTTCCTCGGCTCTTTTATGAAGATATACGAATGAAATACTCCGTCGAGTTAAATGCTTCTGCATCGACTAACTAACTACCATTTCTTAAAACTAAAGTTATACAATTAGATCTGAACGGGATAAATGATTTTGTCCCCGAGCGCTAATTAATATAATATAAAATAATACCAGTAAAATACTCCGTTGAGTTAAATGATTCAACCTCGACTAACTAACTACAGTATAAAATAATACTAATGACTACGATGATAACATCTACCGGAGCAAAGTTCGTGTGAAAATAAAAACTCCCCGACATGCTATCAAACTTGATATATTCTTTACTTTATATTCAATGAGAAATATAAATGATACTCTGGTATCATACAAGGTGTACGCTACATATTTCTGTTTGGCCTGTTAAGTTAACTTAAGTTTATAACGTCACATTGCAATTCCCCCTGTTGATTTAGGAAAACAAATTGAAAAAAAAAGATTTTTTTCAGATGAAAAAAAATTACCCGCTTATAAATATTAAAGTTTACGAATGTAAATATAATATACAATAATTGTATTATAAGGGTTTTGAAGGATTTTTTAAAATTTTTTTTATTCGTTTACAAATCGGTTGAATCAACTAATATCAGACTTGCTTGAACCGCCTTTTGTTTATAAACATAATTTTATGGCTACAAATTATTTGATAAATGGGTAAAAATTCAGCTGATCTCAAACGATCTCAAACTCGGTCTGAAACATACTAAGGGTGATGGAACTTTAAAATTGAAAATATTAAAAAAGAGCTACATAACAAAAACGTGGTTTTTAAATAAAATTGTGATAAAATCATTAAAGAAAAATATGCAATGAAGGATATAGAGTCATTTAAATTTTAAGTTTGCATCACCATTACTACGTTTGAGACCGAGTTTGACATCAGCTGAACTATTTGGACACAAACCTAATAAAAATACAATTATTATGATAAAATATTAGTTTAAATAGTTCATAGCTTGTGATTGTGACCGATTTTCAACGAAAATGTTTTCTGTGTGAATTTATTACAACACAATATAATTGCTTACCTAATTGACACACCCTCTATTTGAATTGGATTTGAGTGAATATTATATTTTGTTTTGTTCATATATAAGGTGTCTCAGCACTTTTTCATTTCACGCTGAAATAAATTGATTATTTCGCGGTGCCATCTTGCCAAAATCATATGATGTCCAGACTCGTGATGTCCTGTAACAAATACCATTAACAGTCAGCCTTATCTTCAAAAAAGTAAGGCCTGACCAAAACCTGCAGCAGATAGTTGCTTATTGTGGGTTTATTTGTTTCTCAGGGATTACACTTGAGGATTTTCTGAGCTGCAAGTTCGACAAATGGTATTGCGCTTCATCGTAGAAAATGACTTTTTTTTTTGAAAAATTTATATTGACTTTGCTTTACTCCATTGCGATTCAACGAATTGGCGGCAAAAGATATTTTACTCCACACTTAGTCGGAATATATCTTCTCTACAATCCAACATAAAAAAATCAAAATACGTGTTTTTATTTTAAAAATGAGATACCCTATAGCACGTAGTTATTATAAAAATTTAAAATTTTTTACACTTTGTTGGTTTTTAAATTTACTTGTGAAAACTTTTATGGCTTTTATATGGTTTTAAGTGATAATACACACACGTACAAAAACAAAAACCGAACAGTTGAATTTATAAATAATATTCATGAATGATATGCATCTGTTTGTAATTTAATATTTATTTGTTTTTTTTTTTTTTGTTAATTTTTATATGAACTGCAGCAAGTAGTCTTGTTGGTAGTGAGCTGGCTGAATTTTGGCTAGAAAGTGAATTAGTGTGAATACAAAAGGGAAGTAAAAAGAATTAATTTACATTGAATAAGTATGTGTAGCTGTGTGTGTAATTTCAATAACACATATTTGAATATACACATAAAAGTATGTATGACCAACTGCTGCTGTTCGTAACAATAAATTTCTAAAATTATATTTCATAGCAAGTGAATTGTGAATGGCCCTTTTAACAAGTGTCATAACATTAGCTACGGTCTTAGCACTTAATCCCCAATATAAATCATAATACTTTCAATAATTTATAAGCTTTAAATAATTTCTTGTTTTTGTTATAAAATTTTTATCTCTTTTACATAAAAAATCCTCTTAAAAAAGGCACTAGAATATTCAAAAGAAAAAAAAAAATTATGAGTGATTTGGAAATTTTTCTTTATATTTTATAGTCAACAATTTAAAATGTGCTTAACAAAATCTGCTCAATGTCCTGGTGGATTAGATGGTTGTCTTTTCGTATTTTGAATAAATATTTTCATATTCATAAACTTAAGTAGTTGTAAAAAACAACTAGATGCCTTTTTTTCTTTCTTTTCCTCGCAAATGCTTTTCTATTTCTTTTTTATCAAAAGACAGCACTTATAATCACATTCAATGGAATATAAAATATTTAAAAAAAAGCATCAAATTTGTGTCTTGATGATTATAGTCAAGTAAAATATCTTGAGAATTTCTAATGTACTCGTATAGCAACAACAATAACCGAGATACTTAGATTTATGCATGACTCTTTCTCTCGCTCCCTTTCACTTCTTTCTTTGATTTTATCTCTAGCTTTATCTTTTTGTATTTGGAATTGATTAAAGCGAAAAGTATGGTAAACTAAACATTTCCATCTCCTTTTTTTCAGTTTTTGGCTTTTTTTGCCAAACCAATTGAAATTTTACAACTGTCACACAAAAAGCTAGAGAGTTGCAATGTGACTGTTATAACTGTGTAAGTAGAAAATAAACTTTAAGCTTTTTTGTTCTATTGCAACACCGTACAGAAATAGTGATGGCATTTAAATTAATCAGCTACAGATAGGCAAATAGATTAAGGTTTTCGTTTTTAGTAGTTGATCATATCAGCAATATTTGGAACAGGAGTATTTTGTTACTTCAATCTAAAGGTGTGTTTTGAAAAGCAAACTTGCTTTCTTAACGTTTCGACCCTATAGAAGTTACTGATTTTAAAAGACATGGAACTTTTTAAATTGATTCTGGTTAATCAATGAATGTCCTATTCTTTGTACTGTAGCCATTTGATATTGATGCCATATAAATGAGGTTTTGCAATGTAAATGATTTTTTAAAATTTTTCTCAACAACTTATTTGTAAGAAGTGTATTTCGTGATGGGCTTCATCTGTCTTGAATTTCTTGCATTTTATTTGTTGCCAGCAATCTATTGGGTGTGTACGAGTGCTTAATTCCAAAGAGAATTCAAGAATACTAACAAATTTTTGAAAATTTTTAAACAAAACTTTTACAACTCATGAATAATAATCGACCAGTGATGAATGGATTTTAATGAACAAAATGAATGATAATCATTCGCTCATATTTTTTTATTCTTATTTTTTTTCTTATCTCATCAAGTGTTTTAGTTTTTGCTTAATGAAGAGTTAGTTTTAGAGCAACTAAAAATTTATAACTTTAAGTTGAATTTATCAAAAGAAATTTAATAATTAAAAAAATTATTTAATTAATAAAAAAATTTTTTTTTCATTAGGTTTAGTGTAAAAATAAACTTTTGGTTTTATTATAATTTCAAGGAATTACTAATAAGAAAAGTATTAATAAAGAATGCCCTAGATTCAGTTTGTTGTTAAACCCTGAGCAGCACTAAAGCTAAGGCAAAGCACTTTATAATACTGACTAGACTAAACTGAACAAAAAAAAAAAAAACTGCACAATAAATCTTAAAGATCGCGGTGCGACTATAGCCCATAGTAAAAACTGAACAAAAATGTAGCAAAAATCTAATAAAACGATTTCATTAGAATTCATTTATTGATTCAATGAAATATTTCATAATTAATATAAATTAATGTAATAGATTTATTTAATTAACGAAATTATTACATTAAATTAATGAATATTTAATTTAATTAATGACATATTTCATTAATCTAATTTATTTTTTATATTATATTTATTTTTATTTTAAACAACACAAATCCGCGAAGCTTCTTGGATTGTCTGCAGAAAACACCCAAGGTCTAGTCAGGGATCGAATCTGCGACCCCCAGGTGGATAGGTTAGTACTCTACCTACTAGTCTACGGGGGCACCCTGTATTTATATTCGTTCCTCATTTTGTTTACGGCCTTGCTTGCATATAAATTCTTTTGGTTGAATCAACTGCCACAACAATTCAAAAGCTCCATATCTCAAGCCCAAATTTACAATTACAGCGGCTTACGAAAGAATAGAGCATAATAATTATAAGGGAGCAAAGTGAAGAAACTTCTGAAATGAAGTGAATGGCTTCGAAAATACACAAAACTGTAGTATTTGAAGTATATGAGGCTGCTTTTTTTGAAGATTCTTTACAGGAACATATAACGGCATTACCTGCTCCAACAAGCGATTTATACTGGGACAATCTCTAGTTTAGCCAGTGTTAAAATTGTTTAAGCACTGAGCAAAAAATATATAATAGCTTAAATAAAACGAAACGCTATCATTAAAATTTTCCTTTAATTCAATGAAATATTTCATAAATCATGTGAATTATGAAAGTATGTTTAATGTATCAATGGAATAATTGCATAATTAATAAAATTATTATAATTAAATTAATAAATATTGTGTCATTTGTTGAAATATAATGAATTTTTCAATGGATTAATGACGGAATCGCCGGATATATGAATGAATAGAAGTTAGTGACTTTCCGGTAAACCGTGAATTTCGATCTTAATGGTCAAGAATTTGTGGTCAATCACCATATTCGATATCGAGTAAAATTAATCGAAATTTTTCATTTCAATGCATCGTACCTTAAAATGGTAGATTCGATTGTAATCAAAATACATAACTTTTTCTAAAGAGCACGGTCAACAAAAAGTTTTGAAAAATTATAGTTTTTTATTTACATACATACATACACAAATATATGACTAAATAAAATATTATGTTTCTTCTTATTGGGTTTTTCACTCTACAAAAATTCTTCGAGTACATTTGCTGCCTAAATTTATGCTATACTTTTTATTTTTTTTGCATTTGCCAAATATTTGTGTATAAATCGATTACACTACGATTTGATAAATATCGTATGAGATGATTTGTTTGCTCGACACTTGTCGAAATATTACTCGATACGATAGTCTACTCGCTATTGAATGCGGTAATTAGACCCTTGCTCATTTACGGGATAAGTCATAAAACACATCGCTGTTTAAAAAGGACTTGTTAAAAAATTTTCTATGGTTCATTTACGTAATAAACCATTGTTAATAGGCTATTCATACATACACGTTAATAGAGCAATTAAGAATTTTACGCAATTATCGCCTTTATTGAGCTCAATTTACCATACAAATTTCCATTCAATAATTGCGCAATTAAAAATTGATTGCACGTTAATGTGGGAACGGGGTAATAAGAAGTATTGAAAGTTATTAATTAGACTAAGCTTGAATTCATTAAATTAAATATAATAAAACTCTTTTAAAACCTACATTAATGAAGTCAAAATCAAAATGCAATTCTTTGTTGTGCCCTTAAATATCAACTCAAAAGTGAGAAAAGTTGATATTTTCAGTATTAGAAAAAGAAAACGTAAATAAATTTAAAAATAAATGTCATAAAAAGGAAATGGCAGCCCAAGTTAACGCTAAATAAATTTCATAAAATTGTTATTGAAAATAATTTTTCAATAACTAATTTCTTTTAATCAATAGATTGCCTTCAAAACTGGATTGCACTGGTTGGAGTAGTTCAATATTTTTAGTATAAGCTACCAACAATTTTTTTTTAAATTTGACTTTCTTTTCATTTTTTATTTTATAAATACTCAAACATATTTAAAAAAAAAATATCACAATATTTTCAGTTGTCAAATGCTTAATTGCGTAAACTTAATTGAATATGTGTGAACACCCAAATCAGTCACACAATTTAAAACTTAATTGACTTCATTAACTTTTACGTCTGAACAGGCTATAAACAAAAACTTATTTTATAAATTTGGCAGTTAGGCTTTAAAGCAGTTACTACAACTTATAATTTAGAATTTTTTTTATAAGACAAATTTCCATTTAAATTATTTAAAATTTTTTCTGTTTTGTTGCAGGTAAATGGCACAAATTGAAAATCATCAGTTCTTTTAAAATAAGGTACGCTATTTAATGCTTGGCAGTTACTTTTAACAACTACAAGTAAATTGAAATGCTTGTTTTTTTATTTTTAATCAAGATTTGCCAGCGTCTGCTCTTCTACAATCTATTAAAAGTTCCAAATAAAAAAAATTTTTCTGTCATTCAATAGTTTCCATTAAAAGTGTCTATTTGAACAAATTTACATGTTTATTAACACTTAACAAACAGCCAGAGAACTAAGTAAAAAAAAAGATAAAATAAAATAAAACAAAAAATCTGAAGATATCAAAAAGCAGGCAAAATAATGCAAAAGATTTTTGTACAGTGATAAATATTTTATTTTCATTTTTAAGCCCTCATCTTCATTTTTAAGCCCTCATATAAGCAGTTCCAGCAGGCAATTAACTAGTATTTTGTAGCATATGCTTAATGGCATCAGTCTTTCCTTTTGTTCCTCCCCTTTTTTGTGTTTTTTCTTGTTTGTTTTTTTTGTTAGAAAATTTTTCTTTATGTGTACATTGTGTGTGTTTAAGGGACATTTTGTTTTTACTTGGGGTTAAACTTGTTGTATTCAAATGTCAAATACAAAAATCAAGATATTAAAGAGATTTTTTCTTTCGTTTTCATTTTCATTTGCGTTTTATTCTCTTTCATATTCTTTAACGAATTTAGCTTTTGGAACAACTTAAGTCATTACACTTTCGTATCAACTTGATAAAATAAATGAAAAACAAAAACAAAAACATAAGCAAATAAAAGCATATCAAACAAGCCACGTTAGAGAAAGAGAAAAACTGAAGAAAAGACAATATCCCAGCATTGTAATGAAAAAAAAAAAAAAAAAAATAATTTAAATAAAGTAAAGCAAAACAAAACGATTATTCAGATCTGGTAAAAGCAACAACTAATGTCTTAATAGCCTTTTCTGCCAGGGCTCAGTTTATATACGGGAATACTAAATACATTTGCTCGTGCTGGTTTTAAATTTTTACTTTTGTTTTTTTTTTTGTGCTAAGTACAGATATTTAAGATTAATCCCTAAATATTGGTGGGTTTCTTAAATATTCATTCATGTTGTTACTGTTGTTGCCATGGCTTATTCCCTTATGTTTCCGTAATACAGCCAGCCAGCTGTCATACACAAGCACAAAAATTTCAACACAAACAATTCAAGATAAGAAATCATCCTTTGGCCTTAAATTTTGCCCTAAACAAAATAAAATACTCAAACTCCTATTAAAGCTTTAACAACAAACCATAATGCAAACAAACATATTGACAATTTCAAGAGTTTAATTGTTTTTTTGTTGTTAATGTTGCTATTGCTGTGTGTTAGGTTGAGTTTGTAATTTTTCTTTTAATGCTTAAATAGGAATAGTTTAAGCAGTTGTTGCTAGTGGCCATGCCATTAAATTTAATTTAAATAACAGTAGTGGACAAAATTATCAATCAATTCTTACTTAGCTTGGTGTACAAAACGTGGGAACAAAGTTACTAGCTGGAGTGAAATTTAAGAGAAAAAAAAAATTAATTTAAAATTTTGCCAGCTATGGAACGCAAATTGTACTTTCACATGCCTACAATTCAAAACATTTCCAACAATGTCACATGTAAAACAAAAAACTTCAAGATGAATCGTGCGCTCTTTACTGTTGATTGATATAAGAAGCTTATGGATTAGTCACTTGTATCAAGAGTTGCCAGAACTTTAAAAAAATTAAGCTATATTTCCCTAAAAAAGCGCTAGAAAAGAATAAATAACGTCGAAAAAAAAGCTAGAAAAAAGTTAAAAAGCTACAGCTTAAAATTAAAATTTTTGTAATTCTTTATTGTATTAGGAATCTTAATTATTATTTAAAAAAAATATCAAATATCAAAATCAAAAAGGAATTTAATCTGTAGTTTCTAAACTTTCTGAAAGTATTTTAATATTTTCTGAAAAATTCGTAATTTTTATTTTACGATGCAAAACGAAAACTGCCAAAATCCTTGAGAACAACAGTACTGGGGTATATGGAAATTTCAAAAAAATTAAAAAAATTGTCTAAAATAATTTCTGAGTACTTGCTTGCGATATTACTTCACCTATTTTTCTCACTTTATTTCTTCAAAAATGCAATAAAATGAATTGTAGATAATGAATGTTATTTTTTCTAAAAAAATTGTTTTTAATCTACCAAAAATTAGAAAGAAGATTTTAAAATTACGTAGGGGTGTAAATATTTAATCTATGAAAATGTAAAACCATTGCAAACATTTTCAAAAGCCTGGTAATGCATTGTGAAGTGTTACAATAAACACTTTTCTTTTGCACTGTACTTTTACATGTACGAGTATGAGTATCTTTATTACTTGCATGAGTATGCAATATTTTCAATATCAAAAAAAATAAGCAACACTAATCAAAGCGCAAAAAAATAAGACAATATTACAACAGTCTAATCAATTGAAGACTTAATTTACAATCATTTATTCTGTTTCCCCACTGCTCTCTCATTGTATCTCATTCACTCTCTTATACTTACTCTTTTTTATTTAATATTTTATTATAACACAAGCATGACATCACGTTCCCTAGTGCATGTCAATATATTTCTTTATCCTTGGCATTGTTAAAGTTTGCAAACATTCAATGTAAATATGTCTGTGTCTCTGCCTGTGCTTGTGTGTGTATTTTTGTATTTTATTATTGCAAATACTTAGACATTTATTTTTGTATTATTTCCTCTTCCTCTGCCATACAACTTATGCTGGTTGCTGTGGTTATTGTTTAAATATGTCTGTTTTCTTTTCAGTTTTTGTTTGCTACACATAAAATTTGACACCACAAATTACTAAATACTGTAAAAATTCTTTTTGTTTTAGTTTTATTCCAACAATTTTTTTTCATTGTATTTTACAACTACAAATACTCCTACAACAACAAAATCCATTTTAATAAATAACAACAAAATAAGATAAAAATATTAGCACAAACATGATACAAAACAAAAACAAATTACTGAAAATAGAAACCTAAAGCAGCTTAACTAAAGCCTAATGACAAGCAAAAAAAAAAAAAGAAAGAAATAAATAAAGAAAAAAATTAAGAATACAAGTAGACGGACAAATAAAATTTAGGCCATATTAAATTACTTTACAAAACATAAAAGTAAAACCACAAAGTAAATGTCTCAACCAAGTTGGAGCGTTTTTCTTAAATTCTTTAAGGAAAACCACAAAATATTTTTTTTTTTTAAGAAAATTAAGTTTTAAATTTTATTTATGTTTTTTATTTAAGTATTTTTTTAACTGTATAGCAGCTCACAATATAACGTGTTTTGTATAATTAGTTTTTGTGTCCAAAATTAAAACGAAATCTTAAAAAATTTCATTTTACAAAATTTTTGAAAATTTAATTAAAAACTTTAATACTTTTATATATTTATACTTTAATATATTTTTTTTGTAATTTTATATTTTTATACTTTTATAATTTTATAATATATTTAAATTTTTTTTTATATTTTTATATATTTATATTTTTATACTTTTATACTTTTAAACTTTTAAACTTTTATAATTTTGTATTTTTATATTTTTATACTTTTATATTTTTATACTTTTAAACTTTTATAATTTTATAATATATTTTTATATTTTTATAATTTTATAATATATTTTAATTTTTTTTTATATTTTTTTATTTTTATACTTTTATAATTTTATAATATATTTTAATTTTTGTTAGGCATTGGTAAATATTAAATAAATGTCTTTAATATTTGGGTATTTTTTTATTAATATTCTATCACAAAAGCTTATGCCCATGTATGAGTTTACTTTTGCTTCGTAGACTGATTAACGTAATATTGGATTTTTATTAACAAGAACACTGATATTTACATTTTTATCTAAAGCATGCAGAAATTTTTAAGTATTAAATTTATATGAAGGTTGTGAAAAAAATGACAAGAATTTTGCTATATTCGATGCTTAAAAAAATATTATTTTAAAGTTGCTTTCCTACAGTATAAAACAATGAAAATAATCACTATTTGCTAAACATGCAGATAGTCATTGCTGGTACTTATGGAAAACAGACTAATTATTTGACAAATTCTCTGTGTGCCTTGTAGTGTAAAGTATTGTTTATTTAAAGTAATAAAGATAAGTGGAAAAAGGTATTAAATAAATTACTTGTGAAAAGCTGATAACCAAATCATCTGTTCTCTTTTCTTTGCACACCTCGCATGTAATTGTAAAAATAATAATTTTCAAATTTACTTAGATTATTAGAACCTCATGTGTGATTTTGATATTAATGAAGTAAAAAATATAATAAATTTTTATTTTTATTACAATCCTTTAATGTGCACACGTAAACATAAACATAAAATAATATTGATCTCGTTTAATATTTACGAAGCGAATCTTAACAACATTTTAAAGGGATTAAAAAAATTTTTTTTTTGTTAAATTGCAGTACATTTTAATAGCATAATATGACGTTAATAATAATATGTAATTTGCTAATGCTAATGCAAAATGGTAAATTATAATTTTGTTATACAAGTTTTAATAGTAAAACAGAATATTTATTTGAAAATTAAAATTTTATGACTGAATGAGTAGAGAGGAAACCATTATTCTGCTAGAAATTAAGCGAAGCATAGTATAGATAAAATTAAAATCGACTTTTGAGTTACGTGAAATGCCAATTGAAACATTTTTAGGCAATTCAAGACAGAAGCTGTTTACTAGCTTCTTGTGTTTTAGCAAATATTACAATTTATATATTTAGAGTGTTTTTACCAGAGCATAGAAACTTTTTTTGAGAAAAATTAATATATTAATTTGCAGTTTCCATTATATGTATTTACAAGCGATCAACTTTATCAAAAAGGTTTACTTTTATTATTCTATTAAAACTAGAGTTAAGTTGAGTTTTAAATGCTCAACAGTTTCTGGAACTGAATCGATGTATCACTGAAGGAAGTATTCATGAACTGTTTACTCCAAAATTCTTTGAGCTGACAGCAAATATAATTTTCTGAAGTGAGATAAAATCACAATTTAATTATAATATTAATATTATCTTTACTGTAAAGGGTCCATACCAGAGGACCCACGCGATACTCTTGCCATTTTATTCTTTGAATGACCTATTCAACCTAAACTAATATATTTGTCTTACTATTGCTTTGTTGTTGTTGTACTATTTCAGATTTCACTTAAAATTTAAAAAAGTATAGAACCTTTAGGCATGTTTGTAGAAAGCAGACAGCATCTAAACGTGAGTTAAACTTACCATTGGACTTAAAAATTTCTATAAATCTAGGAAAAATAGTGAGCTGATATCTTCACATTTCTCTTTTCTATTTAAAAGCTATATGGTAGCTTAGAAATACATAACAGCAATTTCATTTATTAAAAAAAAAAAAAAGTGGGTATATAAATGAATGAAAAGAATCATTTTCAACGCATTAAAATTGATACTCTTTTTTTTATTTTTTTTTGTTAAAATAGCGTCATAATGCAATAAACCACTTGTACTGACCACCGTAAGAAATTTTCTTAATCTCTTTTAATTTAGTTTTTAGCCATCAAATTCTTAACGTCAGCTGCTGTCAAAGTAAATATTTTATACACAAGCAAGACACTCAAGCATTATTTAATTCAAACAGCAGCATTTGAACTATTATTAAAGAGAAGAAAAAAAGGAACTAAAAGTGTTTAATTTAAATTAAACTGACACTTACAACAGAAACATAAAATTTGCACTTGTGTATTCATCAGGTTATTTGTTATTTATTTCTTACGTCTTACAAATAAACAACTTTTGAAATTTTTCTTTCTTGCCACCTTCGTATATACGAATATTTACAAACAGTTTTTTTTGGCCAATATAATCTTTAAAAAAACATTTTATATCATGCTTTTTTTGTGACACACACATACACTCACAGTGTGTCTTTTACGTCTTTATTATATTGTTGGCCTTGTTATTGTTAGTTGGTGGTAGGCAACAACAGATGTCGTCAACCTGCAGTTGAAAACCACAAAATGACATTAACTTTTTCGTTGTGTTGTTTCATTGTTGCTTTTGCTTTCCTTTTTTTTTTATTCTTGTTGCTGTTGTTGTCTGTTTTGATTTTTATTTTTTTTTGGGGATAAGAATGTGTGGAAAGTACTGAGGCGGATATACTCGCACATTAGTTTTGTTGTCTGACTGAATTTCTGTTTTTTTGTTCATTGCTCAGCATCAAAGTAATTTTATAGGATTTTTTTGCACTATGGAAAACTAAAGCAAATTTTTTTTTTCTAAAATCTAAGTCAAGTTTGGGTAATTTATTGAAAAAAAAACCATTTATTTAAATATTATTATCAATTTAAATTTAACTAAATCGTATTCTCTGGTGTTATGAAATTCATCGGTTTTATGTTCGAATTAGAAAATTGTCGGTTTTAGGTGTCACTGAAAGCAATATTGTTGGAAATATATTAAGGTGCCTTAGAACTAGCTTCTAGATGTGGTGTTGTTGCAATACTTATTCCTATAATTTGCTCATAATAAATTTAATTTTACTGCGCTCGTCAAATGCTAAAATACATAGTTTTTAGAGAGATCTCTCAAAATTATTCTTCGCTAATACTTTATTTTATACCCTGGATAGTTTATTGGGTATTCCCAATTATGTGTACACATAAAACTTTACTTCTGTCTAACTTTATATACGTAAATTTAACGTATATTCCTTTTAAAGTTGATTTTGAAAATTTTTGTTTAAAGTACAAACAATTAATTTTGTTTATTTAGCTGTTTAATGTAAAAAATTTAATACTTTCACTGATATACGTTAAATTAACTTCAGCAGAGCTGTTGATGGTACACTGAGAAAACAACTTCTGTTGTGAGAATTTAATTTGTTTCCAATCAAAAATTCAATTGTGACTGTCGAATTTTTTAATCGTGACAATAGAAAATCAGTCTTACAGCTTAAAATATTTTTGAGAGAACTGAATTTCGATCTATATTATGGAATTCTGGTTACCGCAACTAAAAAATTTAATTATCACAAATGAATTTTTGATTGGAAACAAATTTAGTGGGCACAACCGTAATTGTTTCCTGTGTGTACTCCTGAAAAATGTCTACAATAACTACTCGAAAGCTAAACAATAATTAATTGACGATAGTTGAGTTATATTTTGCAAGTCGTATAAGCTTACATTTCTTCAAGTTGGGTGCTATTAAACGGGTATTACTCCGTACTTAAAATGAACTCAGCTCAATTTTAAAGCACGGTGTATGTTTTTGTTTTGTTAAACATAAAGTTGAGTTAACAAAGGAATCTGAGTCATTAGTTTAGAAAGAATGGCTGCATGAACAATTTCAATTGAATCTACGAGTCTGTGTGAAGTCAATCAAGCAATTATTGTTAGTGGTTCTTATACAAAATTAATTTTAGTAAAAAAATATTTTTTAAACGAATTAATTTTAACAAAAATTAACTTTTTTGGTGCTTAATTGCAAATATTTTTGTTTCATTATAGTTAAATGCCTTTTAACAAAAAAAAAATTTTTTTTTTCTCATGGAAAATTGAAAATACTCGTATTTATCTTTTACGTTTTTCGGTTTAAAACAACATAAACAATTGGGATTAAGCCATTAAAAAAATTTTAAATTTTGTTAAACATTTTGATTCCAAATGATTTTATTATGTCATCATGTTACGTTATCATATTCATAAGAAAAAATAGTAGCAGATTTTAAAAATTGCAAATAAGTTTCATTTTTTTATTTTATTTAATATTTATTTATTCATAATACAAAGCCAATGAGGCCAAAAAATAAATATTACCAGGTAGACTTGAATATAACAATTAATTTCATAGTCATACAATAATTTCTTTAATATTCATCGTAGTTAACATTTGAAAGAAAATTTACTCAAAAGAGAGAATTAATACAGAGCATTACTTTTTTTCAAAGTGTTTTTAAACACGAAAAAGGTGTTCTACACAAAATCATTTGACATCTCGTGATTTAAGACCGGCCATATAATTGCCTTACGATATGAAATCACTTTCAGTATTTTAAGCATTTTGCTTTGAATTCGTTAACAAAATAATTACTTTTTCTTAATTTTTAAAAAAAAGAAAATAATTATTTTGCACAACGGATATTTAAAATTTACTATTTAAAAAATAATATTAATTTTTTGTTAACCTTTTTTTTCGTTTGTTTATATTTTTTTTTTTAAGCAAAATTTTATTGAAAACAAAGCAAAACAGCTTTAAGTTCGTGATTCAGAACAGTAAAAATCACAACTCAAAGTAAAAATCACACTAAAAAATCTCTTACCGTAATTTCTGAACACATCTGATAAAGTTTTTTTTTTAAAACCTTGTGACGTATGAGTGCTTTATAATACAAACACGTATACGTATGATAGCCCACAGTGTCATGCCATAATGATTGTATTGAATTAAAATATCTAGCGTTGCGATATGCTTTTTAAGCTTTTTTTTTATAAATTTATTTTTAAATCATAAATTTTGTTTTGCAAAATAAGTGTGCAAACTGTATAAAGTTTATTTCTTGGCAATTTGCAAGTAATTTTTTATTACTTTCATAAAAAACATTTTTTTAAATAAGTGCTTTTTAAGCAAATTTCTATGGAATGTAAATATTTAAAATTTTTATAATTTCACAATTTGCACTTACTCATATCATAGTGCAGTAGTATTGTCATATAAAATGTCAAATATGCATGTATTACGGAGTAGGAGTTAAGTCTGTTATCAAACAGCCATTAACAGTGTAAGGCCAAGGCACATAATTAGCCATTAAAACAATTTTAAGAATGCCGGGCTTTCAGAGACTAGATGGGATGGCAATTAAACACCCATCAGGAACCTGATTGTACTTCTACTGTTAGTATAAATCCAAAGTAGCACAGGCAGTCTACTGCTTTTCAGAATAAAATAAATTTTTTTTTTTTCAAAAGAGTACCTGCGAATTGCAAACTTTAAATGTCTCTCATGTAAAATGATGTTTTCGAATCATGATATTGCAAATTTCTTAAATCTGTAAATATTACACTATAGTTATATTGTACGTATTGGATTAGTGACAAAATATTTGCTTAAATTAATTTTTAGATCCTAATTGTAACATTGGTGGCTATAATCTTTCGTCGCTAATTAGTTGGATCTTTGAAATTAAGCAGACAATTTTTACTTTAAATTTCTGTACAACTTTTAAAAAAATTTGCAAATGTTGTGAAAAAACTTTAAAAAATTTTCAATTACAGAAAGCGAACAATCCAATGGGTTACAAAGTTTGAATGAAAAACACTTAATTTTCAATATATTTTTGAGGGTTTTTCATAAAAATTTCTTTGTATGATTCGTCGGTTGTTCGTTCCCTATAAACATTGTTTTAATTTCCTTTAAGGATTTTTTTTAGAAACACAAAGTTGAAGCTAAATATTGATAGGAAAAGCAGAAAAAATTATGCTCGCTAGCACTTGTAGTACTTACGAGCACAAAATAATACTTTTGATCGGAATTATAAAAATAAAACTCACGATCAGAATAATAAAATTCTCAAGCAGAAATAAAACTCCTTTTTACTCATAATAGAACACTCTGACTACCTTAAACTTAAATAAAAATGACTTTATTGCAAAGCAAGTGTTTTGTAAGGCTGTTGATAATTTTTTTTCCAAAACACCTAAACCTCTTCTTTGTCGTATAAAATTACATTATTAAAAGCTCTTCAATATCAATTTTGTAGAAGGTATTCTGTACTCTACAATGACCATTTCTTCGTGGCAAAGGGACCACACAAAATCTTCTTTAAACTGGCTGTTCAATTAATCTTTACCAATTGTAATTTAATCTCAAGTTAATAATTTTTTTTTTTTGCTTTACTTAATCACTCTTATTTATATTATAAAATGGCCCTTATGGAGGGCCTTTTTTTAAGTATTTTCCTCTTTTTTTTTTTTGTTCAAAATTTAAACATACAAATAAATAACTTTGTTGTTACTATACAAAACGTGAGTTGATTTTTTAAATTTGTGTAGAGATGATTGCATTTTAGTTGTTGAATAAGATGAATTTACAAAAACGTCAAAAAAAGAACAACAACAATAACAACACAAACACAGCAATAAATGATAAAAGAAAAAATGAATGAATGTATGTACGTACATATAAATGGATGGATGGATGGATAGAGGATAAATGAAAAGTGTATGAATGAATTCGTTTTTATATTGTATGAAAGCAGCTAAGTATGTGGTTAAATTGAAAGTGATGACACTAAAAAAGTCAATAACGTTTAATGTAAACACACACATACAATATACATAAAAGCAAAATACATAAACAGCCACATACACTGGCACTTACTTACATGCCTTAAATTACAAAAACATTTACGACAGGTTGGAGCAGTGGAGCAGCATCCCAGCAAATAATAACAAATGTTTTCCAATCATATAAAATGAATACTTAAGCGGATATTTTAGACTTAAAAAAATGACACCATGTTATCATAATTACCGTTGAGTCATTTTTAAAAAAAGTGTACTTATACCACTCTTAAAAATAACAGCTAACATACTGTATTTTTATAAAGCAGGGGCCAAATCGTTACATTCGAGTTAATTTTTTTGAAGCAAATAATTTTAAAATGTCATGATTTGGCTGCTGATTTCAAATGGGTTAAATTATTTATTTTAACCCTGCATAACCAATGTTAGTCGTTTCAACTTACAAAGTTTACTTTTTTGTCGTTGTGTCTATACAAATGAAAGTAGCTGATTTAGTTTAGAAGCTAATGCTGCTGAAGGCGGATGCCTTCTGTGCTTTAGTTAATTGGCATAATAGTTAGGTAGTCGAAACGACTAACATTTTATGCACCTTAAATTTATTGTTTTTTTTTGATTTTTATACTTTTACATACGATTCATGACCTAAGCATAGATATATATCAAAATCAAGAGAGATAACCTGTTTCAAAGTTATATTTTTTAGCAAAAAAGGATGCATAATTAGTACACTTTTACCAATGTTAGTCATTTCGACTACCCATATTCTCTTCTTTTATGGTAACTTTTATATCTCGTTATCTTATAGGTTTTTTTCTTTTTAATTATAAAAGAAGTTAATTAAGCTTAAAAATATCAAAACCTGTAGCATTTTGATTTTAAGTAATTTTTGAAGTACTTGGTCCACTCCCGATTTCTTAGATGCAAAATAAAGTGCATCTTAGTCGAAATGACTGACATTGGTATGTATCGTAAACGTATTAAATACAATAGGTTATTCAAAGTTAAATGCTTCAACCAATTTTAATTTGTTAAGAAAATGACAATTAAAATTTTTACTTACGCATCCAAAGCGAATATCTACAAGCTGACCGCATTAGCGAATTCGCTAATCAGCTGTTATAATATATTCCAAAATGTCAAAATTGACTTAAATTAAAAATTAAATTGTTTTTTTAATTAAATTAAATTTTTTTAAAAAATAACTTTTTAAGGATCACAGATTTTATTAAAAATAAATAAAAAATATATAAAAAAATTGCCTTAAAAACTTTGACAATTTGAATGAAAACGAATTCGCTTTTGTTATAATTTTCGTAATACATATAAATCGTAAACATTTGCCTCCTTCAAATTTATTTATTGTTTCTGCCTAACTTTATTAATGTGTTACTGGGTTATTTTGTAATTTTAAGACCACAAATAAATAAAAACAAAACTTAAACAAAAATTAAATGCAATAAAAAATATTTTTGGTAAAAATAAAAAGAGATGATTGAAAGGCGAAACTGTGAATTCTCGTTAATGGAAATGTAAATAAAAATCAAATTTATGCTTGCTGTTTCCAAATAAGTAAAAAGAAAATTTTATAAATGTTTCTAAAGGATTCTTTTTTAAATTTAAATATATACAAAAATGTACAAAAAATATGCAAATCTTAAGGACTTCTTTTTTTTTTAATAAAAAAAAATATTTTCTTTAAAACCTTAAATACAAGCAAGATTTACTATTTTATGTGCAAATTGTTTATGAAAGAATTTATTGACTAATAATTTACAGCTAAATAAGGCAGAGAGAGAGAGAGAGAGAGATAAATGTATTATTTTTTTCTTCAAACGGTGTACAATCATCTACATCATCTAACCGAAAATTATGCACATGGCGTAATCTTCTCTTTCTATTATTCTTGATATATCCTATGAATTTTGTCATTATTAGCATGAAAAAGGTATTAATTTTTTGACCAATGAAATTTTTCATTGAACTAATAAAATATTTCATTATTTCAATGTAATAGTCAATAATTTAAATAATAACTTATGAACATATTTATTGAATCAATGCAATGTTTCACTATTTTAATGAAACCAGAAAGGGGATTTTTAATTAACGACAAACCGTACGTAACCTTTCAAGTAAAATATTATATACTGTTTCCCGTTTTAAAACTCCACAAAAACGTTTTTATTTTCTTTGTAAATTCTGTTAAATTCCCGTAACATTTTAAGGTAATATTTTTGATTCATTTCATTTTAATGGCAACAATGGTGACTGCCTTGCTCGCACAGTATTCTTAACAAGTTAAGCAAGCAATTACGGTACGAAAAGCTTTTGTATCGTTTGTATTTTATTGTGCTGCTAGGAAATGTTAAGTGTCTGATATCTTTATTAATTTGGCGCTTAAAATTTAGCATGAACAATGTAAATAAGTTGTAGTATGCAAAATGAAAACAAAATATACAAAAAAAATTTAGAATTGAAATTACAACTAGGAGCGGGAACAAGTTACCTACTGTGACACTATTCCCAAATTACAAATTCTTTTCCTTTATTCATTAAGAACTTAAAAAGTTATGGCAAAAAAGTTTTAGCACTAAAATATTTTTAAGCCTGGACCAGATGAAAGCTATCGCAATTTTATTGTTTTTGTATGCAAAAATTTAAAAATTAAGCTAGTTTTCATTTCATATTGAATGCGGTGATTTAGGTCCAAATTTTTGTTTTATTTTTTAAATTTAATATAATTTTTTCTATCAATAAAAAATATTTGCTTTTCATTAAAAAAAAAAAAGATAACCCCCTTGAGCTTTTAGGTTTTACACAAACTAGAAGTCATAATTCTTGTGTTTTTATTATTCCTTTCTTTTGTTTGTTTTTGTTTGTGCACCACAATAAATCCTTGATTTATTTTAAGATTCAATGAATATAATTTTCTTTACTTTAGAGTTATTTTTGTTTTCCTTTTTATAAAGAAAGAAAAAAGAAAAAGGGAAGTAAAATGAATAGAATAAAATACAAAAAAATAATGTCATAATTTGTTAATGGTGGGTATTTATTTGTTGATTACGGCTTAAGCAAAAATAATTTTCTATTCTTTTTTTGTTGTGTTGTGTTTGACTTTGACTCTTTTTTTCTCCATCGTTTTCATTGTCATCATGATTGTGAATGGTAAAGTTACAAAAAATAAATAAAAAGGGTTTTAATGTAAATTTGTTTAGACATAAATTTTTTAGAAATATTTTTTGGTTTATTTTCCATTAACATTTAATCAACATGCAAATGCGTTTAAAATCTTTGCTAAAAATACAAATGAATTGACCGTGATTTATTTTCAATAAAAATATTTATATTTAACGTAGCTGGTTTTTTCTTAAGGATTTAAGTATAAATAATTATAATTATTACCAAAGCTTAATCTTGATTTGTATTTATTTAAAAATTGTGTTGGGCTTATTTAAATTTATAGTTCTGATCATGATATTCTAATGGGCTATTTATTCAATACAATAAGTACCGAAGGCGATATCATATCTACATTCACCATTTCATCGGATGCTACTCTGAATTCTCAATTTCTTGGTAAGCATTAGAACCTTTACAAAATAGTTTACTCTAAGTAAAAGAAATTTACAAAAGTATTTTTGAGAAATTATTTTTCCGATTATTTATATACCTTAATTTAAATTTTTAATAAATATTTCTTAAAAATATGCGATAAGAAAAATAAAGATTTTTTTTATTTTCCATATGTATTTGTATTTTTAAGTGCGTGTTTTATGTGCATACTCGTATTTTCGTTTTTTAAGTGCATAAATTTTCTTACCGCATTGTTAACTAATATTTTTTTTTGTTAATTATGTTGTAACACTTGACTACACTTTATTGCAACGTATGAAAGATATTGAAAATATAAATAAAAATATTTTTCAAGGTTAAGATCGTAATAAAAATTGCTTTTGTTTTAATGTTCCTTCCTTTAGATGTCTTTTTCAGGGAAATTAAAGAAAAGTCCAAATATTGGAAAATTAAAATAAAAACAATTTTTATTAAGATCTTAAGCTTGAAAAATATTTATTTGTTATTAAATTTATTACATCGAATAATTTAATATATAATAATAGTTAGAAGAAAAAATAAAGCAATTAAGAAACTAAACCAAGAGGAAGAAAATTATATTTAGGATATTCACACAGTGTGCGTAAAGTCGTTATAGGAAGAGTACTGGGGTATAAGAGAATTTAAAAAATTTTTTAAAAATAATCCAAAGATTTTTCTGACTACTTATGCGATAGATTAAAAGTCTGGACGACCTCCCATTTAGAATGATATGTGTGCCTACTCGCAATCTTCTATGGATTATTTTGAAATTTCCTTATACCCCAGTGCTGTTGCTCTAAGTGATTTTAGTAACTTCCCAACGAACATATAAAGATTGTGGGATGGGATACATGTCATTTTAGAAAGGAGACTTTCTAGATTTGTAATCTTTGGACTATTTTTAATTTTTTTTGGAAATTTCCATATACCCCAGAAAACTACGAACTTATGTGAAAATGTGCAAACATTTTCAAAAAGTGTAGAGCCTACAGATTAAATTCTTTTTGATTTTGTTAATTTTCATGGGCAAAATCAGGAATAAAACCTCGGCAAAATAGAGAATGGTAAAAGTGAGCACCTGCCGCTAGGGCCTTATCTCACCGTGGTCAAACCACGAGTGGTATTCATGCCTACCACTATAGCCCCTGTGACCAACTAAGGACACAGGTAGCAAATTATGTGTGTTTCTGCCATGTCACACACACCACCCTTGTTAAGGGAGTTGAGCCTATCCAAAACCCGTGTCAAGTGACATCTGTTTCTATGAAACAGCACATCGAAGAACATGCCACCCTGCCAAAGGTAACATGAACTCCGTTTCCACCGTACCTTTTGCTTTCAACCACAGCCACCACGTGAACCCCCGAAGGGGACCTCACCAATAACCGGTCACAGATTCCGCTCTCCGAGCATTTGGATGTGCACGAAGTCCACAGACCGAACAACGAACCAGAGATGTTGTCCCCAGAACATCATCAATTAAACCCCGTGGGGTTGGAACGAAGTTCGGTCCACAGACTCCGAGCACTCATTGTTCAACCATTCGTGAGTATCAGCTTTTAACCCATTGCTCGGACATTATGGGGGCTACCGCCTCCCATGGTACCAGTGTTGAGAGTCACTGGTCGGACCCCGAAGGTATCCTTTAGGTAAACCCTCAGGTTTCCTTCTGCCAGATTCAAACCCATGGCAGTTCCAGGTGCTGGCGCACCTATATTCCCCGGTAGTGATACATCAAGGTGGAATTTCACCGAGAAGACACACCCCGGGGGTGAGCATTAGGGTATATGGAATTTAAAAAAAAATTTTTAGAAATAGTCCAAAGCAACTTCTGAGTATTTTGGTTGCAGATTACCAATCTGGACATCCTCCGCTAAACTACTACTAAAAATATATATAGAAGAATTTAGTAACGTAAGACGTATTTGATAAATACTGAGAACCTATTTACAAATACTAAAAAACTCGGCATATTTTTCTTCACTCACTTGATTTTTTGTATGTTTTTTATATTTTAAAAGAATGAGGAAATTGAAAAATCTTAATATTACGCTAAGGGTGTATAAGACTCGGCACAGTCTTGTTTTTAATAACTCTTTGTTTATGTTTTTTGTAAAAGTTTTGTTTTTATTGTTTCAACAACATCACTTTAATTGTTTTGTCGGTCAACCTTTTTTTTGTTTTGCTTTTAAATAAAATCAAATTTATTTAAATAAATTTTACTCTAGTTAACATCTAAACTAAATAACTTGATGTTTTCCGGAAAAATATCGTTAACTATGAAACATGTTTGAGGTTTTTAACAATAAAAATGAAACCATTACAACAACTACAACTACAACCGAAAAATAAATACTATTTTACAGTTTATAGGTTTTTTTGTTGTTATTTGCCACAAAAAAACTCCAGTAAAATTACAATAAAAAAGAGGGAGAGAAAGAGAGAAAAAAGGAAAATTAAATTCAATTCATAACACATTTTAAAATAGTGACAACACAGTCTGGCCAAGCTCATTTCAATCATTTTTAGGGGTTTTATGGGCCCAAAAGTAAAAGGAATTTATGTTGAGAACAAAATTGATGATAAATAGACATCAATTCTACTATGTAACACTACTCAGCAGTTTTGTTTGTTTGCTTTTTTAATATTTTTTTTTGTTCATATGAAAATAATTTGACATTTGAATCCTCTTAGAAATGTAACTGTAACAATAAAGAAAAAAATAATATAAAAATATTACCCAGCATACCAAAGCCACATACGAGTACATCGTATAGTTGGAGGAAGGAAGGCATCTTGTTGTTCTGAATATAATGTTGGAATAACATGATGTTAAAATAGGATTTCAATTACTCCTGCCACAACAAAATGAATAGCATACATACATACTAACACACTTAGCAATACATTGTTAAACACATTGGCAGTTAGTGTAGTGTAATAAATACTGAAAAAATATCTTTTACTTTTTTAGGAATTTTATATCTTCTTTTCTTTGAAATCTTGAAAGCAACATGAGGAATATGAGAACATATTGTCTTTGCAATTGTTGGTAATAATTTTTGTGCAAATGTCGTTATATGTCAAAATATTATTACAACTACTACACTATACAACACAACCAACATACAACTGAATTTTATTTTTTGTTTTTCATTTTTTGCTTAATTGGTTTTACATTAGAATTTCTATGCTTTCATTTTGTCTACATCTGCTGATGAATAATTACAAGAATTTTTTTTAGTAAAACAAAAACTATGACTGTAATATGACCTCAAATTGTTTTGTTGTATCAATAATTTTTATTATTTTCTTTTATTCATTTATATGTGTAAATATGTGGGCATAAATAAATAAATCTTGACAACTGAAACAGCAACAATAAACACATTTAGAGACAATTTTCACATATAAAATAAAAAAATTTTCTAAATAAAAAAAGTATATTAAATCAGTTAAATTTGTTTTGTGTTGTATGAGAAATGCAATAAAAGTGAAATAAATAAAACATTTTCCAGCGCACTTCACTTTATGCTGCAATAAATTGACCTGCGTGTAACATGTCGTTCAGATCCATGTTCACATCAACCAATAATTAACTTATCATTGTTTTAAGTTGTTTGTCTGCAAAGCCTACAAAATTTCGTAATCATTTATTGAAAACTAATACATTTGAAGGTCTGAATACAGTTTTTCTATGTGGTAAAATAGCAGAGATGCTTTTCACAGTTACATTTTCAAAGAAATAAACAAAAACACAAACAGAAAAATATTTACATAAAGATCCAGCTTTTTATACGAGTACATACTAATGTAGGCACACAAAAGAAATAAAATTTTAAATAAAATTTCTTTAGTTTCTTTATTAAAATGTCTAGTAAAAAATTTATTGGTTGAGGGTAATAAGAATTAGTTTCACACACTTATTGGTGTTATATGTTGAAACAAGCTAAAGCCATAAGTAAAAGATTTGGGCGCCTGTACATCCCAAATAAATATTTATTTTTTACTTTACAAAATTAAATTTATTAAATTTTAATTGAGTTTTTAAGCAATTCTGACAATAAGATTTTCTCTCCCACACACCAATTTGCAAACAAAAAAAAAAAAAAAAAAAAACCAAAAACTAATAATAAAAATAAATCAGTCTCTTGAGTAGAGTCAGGTTGTGGAAAATTGTTGCAATTAAAGAAACCACAATTTGTACAACAACTACCTTTTGCAAATACAATAAACTAGATTTCAATAACAACAACAAAGAA
This sequence comes from Thelaira solivaga, assembly GCA_947397855.1. Classification (NCBI taxonomy): domain Eukaryota; kingdom Metazoa; phylum Arthropoda; class Insecta; order Diptera; family Tachinidae; genus Thelaira; species Thelaira solivaga. The sequence continues at coordinate 22,524,243 of OX377610.1, forward strand.
ACATCTAACAAATTTTATCAAGTCAGCCAGTATATAAAATATTTAATGTTAAGGTTGGTAAGTAATAAAGGGCTGCACAAGCATACTTGAGATCCACACATCACTACAAACAAGTGTAATATTATAAAAAGTGCTTGTAAGCTATTTCAAATATGCTTGTCCAGCGCTTTAGCAAGTAAGTTGATTGGTGGGCAAGTAGGAGGGTCGTTTGGTCAATAAAAATATTTTTAAAGTAAATAATTGGGTGTGTGTGTGTGTATACATGAGAGTAGTTATAAGAACTTGTAAAGTATCTACTTAAAAAACAATCACTAGAAATACTTTTTCGAGAAATAAATTTAAATACATACTCACACACACATGTAGTTTTAAGGCGTACATGCTAACTAATGTTGCAAATTTATTTAAAGTAAGCACACACACAGAGTTATTAAATGTCATATCAGTAACTTAAATTAAAATTTTGCAATTTTTCCCAGAGTAGGAAAACAAATTAATAAATAAAAAGAAATTTAAATAAACAAAGCAGTTGGTTTGTTATTTATTTAGAGTAGAAAAACTGCCATCAAATAATAATATTATTAATAATATTTACTAAACATTTTCGTAAATATTAAATAAAAAATTTGCTGCAGTTTTCATATTTCACTTGTAGTATTGTTTTTAAATAATTTACAATTTTGGAAACTTATAGTGCCGTCCCTGGCAATAGTAGTACCTCTACTACTATTATATACAATATTGTAAGAACTGTAACAATAATACCCTGTTCAATTAAATTTTAAATTGTGTGACTGATTTGGGTGTTCACACATATTCAATTAAGTTTACGCAATTAAGCATTTGACAACTGAAAATATTGTGACATTTTTTTTAAGTATGTTTGAGTATTTATAAAATAAAAAATGAAAAGAAAGTCAAATTTAAAAAAAAAAAAAATGTTTTGAAGGCAAACTATTGATTAAAAGAAATTAGTTATTTAAAAATTATTTTCAATAACAATTTTATAAAATTTATTTAGCGTTAACTTGGGCTGCCATTTCCTTTTTATGACATTTATTTTTAGATTTATTTACATTTTCTTTCTCTAATACTAAAAATATCAACTTTTCTCACTTTTGAGTTGATATTTAAGGGCACAACAAAGAGTTGCATTTTGATTTTGACTTCATTAACGTGCAATCAATTTTTAATTGCACAATTATTGAATGGAAATTTGTATGGTAAATTGAGCTCAATAAAGGCGATAATTGCGTAAAATGCTTAATTGCTCAATTAACGTGTATGTCTGAACAGGGTATAAGATGAAGATTGATAAATAAAGCAGTGAGTATGCAACAGTGAAAGAAATGAAACGTGTCTTTGAATTAAGAAAGCACTAAGTACGAGTACGGGTAAGTCGCTACTGGCTCAACAAAGGCATTGTAGATGCTCAATAAACTAGAAATTTTGTTTAGAAAATAATTATAAACGACTTAAATATTTTTTTTTGTTTAAAATAATTGTCATATTGATTAAATTTTGAATGAAAGTAATTAAATATTTAATTTACATGATCATGTTTTTTGTTTAATTAAAATAATTGCTTATTTAAAATGATTTGAAATTTGTTAATTAAAATGATAATTGGTTTATAATATTTTTGTGTGCATTGCGCAGGCATACTTGAAAGCCACACATCACTACAAACTTGTGTAATATATTGTAAGAAAAAGTGCTTGTAAGCCCTTTCAAATATGCTTGTGCATTACTCTAGTTTACAATACAGCTTTTGAAAGTTGCTGACTGAATAACAATTTTGCGACTCGTTCTACCACCGTTTAAAATACGCCAGTTCTAATGACATTTCTTATTATTATTGAGTAAACTCTTTATTAAATAAAGCTTCTATTGAAACTATAAGTCTTTCTTCAGAATTAAGCAGCTGTAAATTTTTTTATTGGACGTCCAGATAGGACTACATCCGAGCCAGCCGTGGCGGTCATATGCCAGAAATCATATTTAAAATGTAATGCCACAAGATTATCTTTCGGATAAATAAAATTCATGTCAATCGAATAATCCATTCTTGTTTTATTGCAATTTAAAGTTCTATACGTCTATAAAAAACACCCTTTATAATAATAGTTAGAAGAAAAATTAAAGCAATTAAGAAACTAAACCAAGAGGAAGAAAATTATATTTAAAATATTTACTCAGTGTGCGTAAAGTCGTCATAGGAAGAGTACTTTCTTCAGAATTAAGCAGCTGTAAATTTTTTTGCTCTGCATCGTTTTGCCTGCAAAGCTGTCAAAATTTGTTTACATTCTCTGCCCGCCATTATTCTTGTGCTCAAAATACATAAAGTGTGTGTGATTATATAACCTGATCTGCTCGTCCTTTTTATTTGACATATACTAAATATAAGGTTGTTTTTACTAAATGATTAACCTTGTTAATTCTGTCATGATAAGTCTCTGCTTTTTCGGATTGAGAACTTAACTTCAATGCCTGTTTAAAATCATGCAAAAGTTAAGTTGTGAGAATCAAATTTATTAACAAAAAGTTCGTTTCTGACTACCAAAATTGTTTTCCGTGAGTATCCAATTAAAGAGAGATAAATTGCCACTGATGCGTAATTTAATAATTTTTTTAACAAAAAATACTTGATACTAGAAGGCACTTTAAAAAGAGTTCCTACACGTACATCTGTAATACAATTTAGTATGAAAAACACTCTGATTTTTATTACACCGAAAATAAAACCAGTTTAATAAAATATTTTAGTAATATTTTCATATTTACTTGTTATCGTTTAAAAACTGACTTCTTTCCTTTAGTAAAACTATAACAAAAAAAATTTTAAGCTTAAAAATAAAAACTCATTTTAACAAATAGAAAAAAACTTTTATTCGTATGAACAAATACTCGTATCACTAAGTTGGCCAACCGTAAAGACTACACATTTGCCAAATATATTTAGTTTTGTTTTATTTTTTTTTAATAATATTATTCCCTTTACTAGAAATATTTATATAAAAATAAAAGTACCTAGAAAGTATTAAAAGTTCATGTTTGATGAGAGAACATTTTTACACAAAACCTAAGCATTTACACTACAAGCGATTGCAATGGACTTAAAATTTTTGTAAATAAATAAAATATTAATGAACATTTATTTAATTTATAATCAAAAGTATTTAAAACTGCTGAGCGAGAGATGGTTTTCGAAGATGCGGAATTGGTTACTATAAACAAATAAAAGCTGTTTTAAGAATGTGATGAAAAGTTGGTAACTGTAATCTCTCTAATGTATGTTTTACACTGTAATACTGAGTGGAACGACTTGTCAAAAAATTAAACAAAATGAGAAAGTATTTATGATAGTGTAAAAATAATAGATAAAAAAATACAGATAGAAATTAACAGGCCAGGAAAATTTTCAAAATGTTTACACTTTTCATTGTATCAGGGCGGTACTGCATCATTCAAAATGGGGGCTTAAAAACTTGTAATAAAATTCTCTTTAGCTGTATTTATTCTAAGCAAAATTCATTTCTGTTGAAATTATTTTTAGTAAAGGGTATATAAGATATTTTTCTTATTTATTTTAGTAGCTACACAGCACTTAATGCTACACCCTGATGTATTATTTCATAAATTTTTATTCTTTTGCATGTCAGTATTTCTAAAATTGTTGTAGTTTTTTTGTTTTTGATTCTGCAACAAATATGTGTGTGCATGTTTTTTTAAGAATTTTTTTGTAAACTTATTTTCTTTAAAGTGATTCTAAATAAAACTTTGTTAAGTAAGTACAGTGTACGAGGTGTGTTAATAAAGTGAAAATAAATTTTAAAAATAATTTGTCCAGTTTCTGTTTACTTTTAAAATTATTTTTTTAAGCTGAGAAAAACTCAGGAAGCAGATGAAAGGAGATGTTGGAGCTAAAACTAATCACAGATTTTAAAGTGTTATACTGGGCCCAATTTGTGTCATCCGATATTAAATGAAATCGATCGAAATTTGAGTATTTTGATATGAAATGATCTTAAAATTTTAATAAGAGTTAAATACTTGATATCGTATGTGGTGATTTAGGTTTAAAATAAATTTATTTAAAATGTGGATGTAATTAGGTTGCCCAGAGCTCCCAAAATAAGAGAAAACGGAAGGATTTGAATGGGCTCTGATATGGCACCTGTAAAAGAGGGAAGTAAAGAGGGTTATCAATAGAAATAGAATGGTGAAAGGAAGTAGAGATAGAAAAAAAAAAAAAAAAAATGCCGACCCTTGTAGTCGACAGTACGGTGAGACCCCGCGCTTCCGAAAATAGAGCTGCCATCGTTTCCACAAGACAATTCTAAGGCAGAGGAGGAGTTCCAAAGTTTCATCTTCTTTAGGTTACTCTGTAAGAAACAGTTTCATAAGGGTTTAACACCCTTGTGGTTAAGCATATATGCATAAGACAACAAGTTAGTGTCAACATAGAAAAGGCTGGCGCGGTGTCTAGATGCCTTGAAAGCTTAACGACAGTGATGTTGTGTAGATTCTTTATTTGTGTGTAAAAGAAGTATCTAATGTAATCTCAAGTCAGTTTTAATGACTACTGTAGAAGTTGTCAGGACGAGGAGGAGGAGGAAACTGTGGAGCACCTTCTCTGCCTGTGTCCGGCCCTGGAAGAGCGGTGCATGATCCTCTTCGGTGAGCGACGTCTGCAGGGTCTCACTGCTCTGTCGAATGCAAGTGTCGACACGCTTTATGGCTTCCTTAGAAGCAGTGGTTGGTTTGTGTGACGGACTCACTCACTTCTTTCTTTCTTTCTTTCTCTATCTTCTTTCCTCCCCTTTACTCTGCTATCACTATCTCTATACAGGTATCACAAAGGGACCACGTCAGAGGACCCAAGTGAGCCCAGCTCTGTTTTATTTCTTTTGGGCGACTTGTTAACCTAACCTAACCTAACCTAAGTCCCTTTTTGCATATTAGGCGTTGAAAGAAAGACAAGCGAAGTTTGCAGACGAGAGTTTGCTTTTGTGTACTCTTCGTATTTTCGTGCTTTTCTACTATCGGTTCACATTATAGTTCTCAGCTCAACATGAAAATGAATAAGAAAAAGTATAAAAAAATATATTTTTCTGTTTATCAATGTCCAATATGTAAAAGCTTTGGGTCAAAGCGAATTTACACAAGCATCTCTGTGTTTAAAATATTCCTGATTTGTCAAAAAAGACAGAGACGCTTTATCTACTCCGACCATATAAATGTACACAGCTTTGAAAAATCAAGAAAAAACTTGTAAAGAACACATGCTTTCTTGATATCACCTTGTATGAATTCGCCTTGCTTCGAATAAGACGAAAGGAAGATTGAAAAAAATTGCTGCGTTCAATGTCTTAGACCAGGACCAGACACAGCAATTTTAGTTGCGAAATTCTTGATTTCGTAGAAGAGGGAGGAAAGAAGAATGATCGTACTAAAGCAGTAAAAGAAAAAAGACAAGTGGCTTGAATGAATGAATAAGAAATCTAAAATTGCTGTGGCAATTTTAAAAAAGATCCTGTTCCTGATCTTAGAAAGAGAAATTCTGGTCGTAACACTTTATTACCACACATCGTATATTTAAGCCGTTATTATCTCTGACTATTTGTTGTTACATTCGTCTAGCATTTTCTTTGGGTATTTGCTCTCTCTTGTCTGTCTGACTTTGTGTCAGTTTCTGTATCTGCCTGACTGTGTGTGTGTGTGTGAGTGTTTTTAAATAGTTAAATAAACATTTTTAATTAAATTATGCAACCACAAATGACTGCAAAATATTTGTTCACTCACACATGCCATCATGAATACTGATTTTATTTTATTTCTATTTAAAACCTCATAAAAAGACACAACTACCACTTGTTCTATGGCTATCGAACAGCAGCAAAATTGAAAATATTAAAATAGAAAATAATTTTAAACAAACTATAAATATAGAGCTTGTACTGCAAGCAAATGTATCAAATATTGCGCTCGTATATCAGTCATGTATTCGATTCATACCTAGTCCTTGGAAGTTTTCTGCCGATAAGCTAAGAAGCTTGGGCGAATTTTTCTCGAACTAAAGGAAAAACAATTATTTTTTATTAAAATAAAAAATTTTTTGATTTTATGAATTTTAATTTTTTTTTTGAAAAATTTAGAAAAAAGTTAAAAAAAATGTTTTTACCACTCTTTGTGTAAACACGTGTAGGGTTTCACTTGCATTTGTGTTTGTTTTATGATTTAATTGATACAAGCATTGCATATTTAATAATCATAATTTTTAAAAATAGAAACATGATTCAAAAATTTATTTTTCTAAAATCAATTAAATAATTTTTTTTTTGCTAGTGCTGATGCCAATATTGCTGATGCTCCTACAGTTGTTGTTGCTATTGCTATTTTATGACCATAAAACTATAATTAAATTGCTTTTGTTGTTGTTTGTTCTTTTATTTAATTTGTGTGTTTGAAAACACTTTTATTATTTTTTTTGCTTAATTGATAAAATTTCAAACAAAAACCAAAACTAGGAAAACAAGAAACTTTTAAAGGATTTTCTTGTCTACATTTATTTAAAAATAAATGAACTTAAGTGTGTTTGTGTGTTTTTTCAGTGTTATTAAACAAAATATAATTAAAAACAATAAGAAAAAATAAAAAAGAAAAAACGAATTTCGTTATTGACTTGACTAAAAAATAAAAAATAAAGAAAATAAACTTTTTGTGACAAGTAAAGCACAAGAAAAAAGTGTGGAGAAAATCTTCGTATTTTGCTTAAATTGTTTATATATTAAACTGTGCGAAAAAAAATACCCGGGAAGGCATATTATTTTTCTAGTAGGTGCTGTCGAGTACAACAAGAATCTGTTTTTGAAATTTGCCAAACACCCAAAACCTTGAGTTACGGGTAAAAAGCCAGTTTTTCTTACCTTTACGCACTTTTAAACCAGTTGAATATAAACCGATTTTAAAATTCTCAGTGGATTTAGAAAAATGGGTATATATATTATTTAAGTAGACTTGAAAAATCTGTGCATTTTTCTTCACCTAAAAAATTGTTTCTTTTTCTAATTTTTTAAACATTTTTCAACTTTGGAGACGTTTTTACACGGTATTTTATAAAGGAAGCGTACAATTTTTACATTTATTTTCAAAATATGTTTATTTATAGGTAAATTTTTTTTTTAAATCCGTTAAAAATTTGCTTTTTATTAAAAACAAAATTTTTCCAGAAATGCCTGCACTATATTTTTCATACTTTTATGCGCTTTCTGTTTAGTGAAGCTTCTACAAAAGTGTATCAAAAACTAAAAGGTGATTTTATAAGAACTATCGGAAATTTAAAAAAAAAACACATAAAATTCAGAAAAATGCCTGAAATATTTATTTGGATCGATAGTTGGGTCGATATAATTTAATGTTTGAAGATTATTTCATGCAAATGTTGGCCGCGGCTGCGCCTCAAATGGTCCATTCGCTTAGTCCAATTTTGGCATACTCTTTCCAACATTTCGGCCGGTATCTCACGAATAATGTTGGCAATGTTGGCTTCCAGTGCGTCAATCGAAGCGGGCTTGTCCCTATAGACATTAGCCTTAACATAGCCCCACAAAAAATAGTCTAGAGGCGTTAAATCGCACGATCTGGGCGGCCAATTGACTGGTCCCAAGCGTGAAATAAACTGTTCACCGAACTCGCCTCTCAATTGGTCCATTGTTTCGCGTGCTGTGTGGCATGTGGCACCGTCTTGTTGAAACCACATGTCATGCAAGTCAAGCTCTTCCATTTTGGGCAAAAAAAAGTTTGTTATCATCGCACGGTAGCGCTCACCATTCACAGTAACGTTGTGATTCGCATCATCTTTGAAGAAATACGGCCCAATGATGCCGCCAGCCCATAATCCGCACCAAACGGTTGTTTTTTGTGGATGCATTGGTAGCTCTTGCAATGCTTCTGGCTGCTCTTCACTCCAAATACGGCAGTTTTGCTTGTTCACGTATCCATTCAACCAGAAATGAGCCTCGTCGCTGAACACAATTCTTCGATAAAAAAGTGGATCTTCATCTAACTTTTCAAGAGCCCATTCACCAAAAATTTGGCGTTGTGGTAGGTCGTTTGGCTTCAATTCTTGCACCAGTTGTATCTTATAAGGCTTCACACCCAAATCCTTCCGCAAAATTTTCCACGTAGTAGAGTAACAGAGGCCCAATTGCTGCGAACGGCGCCGAATCGATAATTCACGGTCATCACCAACACTGGCCGATACGGCTGCGATATTTTCTTCAGTTCGCACTCTACGTAAGCGTGTTGGTGGTTTAATGTCCAACAATGTAAATTTGGTGCGAAATTTTGTTACAATAGCCCGAATAGAAGCCTCAGTAGGTCGATTAAACTGACCATAAAATGGAAGAAGCGCGCGATGAACTTTCTTAACAGAGCACGCATTTTGGTAATAAAATTCAATAATTTGCAAGCGTTGTTCGTTTGTAAGACGATTCATGATTAAATTATAGACCAAACTGAAGATGTTTGACAGTGACACAAGATACAAAACGTGCGTGAGCTGTCAAAACTAGTGTTGCCAAAAAGATAATAGCAAAAAAATCACTCTTTATATTGCTTTTTGTTAAAAAAATAAATCTTTGCAAATTAGAACTACGCCAGGAACAAAGTGGTTCTAATTTACGAGCGTCTACTGTTGATGGAAATAGAGATAGAAAAGAAGAAGAAAATTAGTTCGTCACTTAAACTAATTGCTGATTCTAATGAAGCCATACAGCATGCCCACCCTTATAATCGACAGTGCGGTGTTTTTTTTTTTTAAATTTCCGATAGTTCTTATAAAATCACCTTTTAAAATGGATCTTTGTCAATCTTTTCCAATATCTTTACTATAGTGGTTAATGGCAGAGTATTCTTTTTGTTCTTATGTGGCATTTTATAAAAAAGAACACGTTTCAAACTTCTTATGAAAATTGCCTCGTAGATGAGTAGCTGGTGTCGTAGATTAGATTTCTGCGTAGACCCTGGTGTTTTCTCAAGACAAGCCAAGAAGCTTCCCAGATTTCTGTTATTAACCAAAAATGCACTGACAATGAAAATTATATAAGTAACACTAGCCGTATTTACCCTGTCTCGCCCAGTCCTTTTATGTGTGTGTGGAAATTATTAGCCTAAGGAAATTATATATATAAAAATCAGAACATTCTATTTTAAATAATAAATTTTAGAACAAGCAATATAGGATTCAAATTTAAAAGAGTTCTAATTTATCAGTTTCTACAGAACTTTCTTTCATCCTTCTATCTCTATTGCTGTTCTTCTTGACTTGCCTCTTATGCAGGTGTCGCAAAGGGAACCCAGGTGGGCACTCTTTCTGTTTTTCTTGTTGGAGCACTCTGTGCAACCTAACCTAACCTAAACTAATCTAATCTAAGCTTAAACAGAAATATCGCCGTAAGAGCGAGGGAATTTGTAAAAGCTTTCATTAAAATTGTTTCATTGATTTAATGAAATATTTCAAAAAAATATATAAATTAATGATTTATTTACATTTAATTATGTAAATTATTTAACTAAATTCATTAATATTTCATTCAACTAATGATATATTTCATTAATCTAATGAAAGGTGTCATTGGTTGAAAAGTAATGAATTTTTAATTTAAATTAATAAGTAACTTCAGGGTATATGTGACTGAAATTCCATCAGAGATGGTGCCATAAATAAAAAATTTTTTAAACATTTCTGCTGTCTCGTTCTCTGTTTTCTCTGAGAAGAAACTAAATATTCTGGGCATTATGGATATGCTGATACTTAAAAACAAATCAATTTGTTTGTCAAAGACTTAGAGCTAATGTAAAACCAAGTAACGTTGTATGAGAACCTTACAAAACTCCTTAGGAAACCGCCAAGGAATTTAATTCAAGTCTTATCCAACAACTGCAAATTAAATTACATAGAAAGATTTGGAATTTTTTTGGAATACAGACTTATCATTTGCAAAACGAAATGTACATGATTATACTCTTGTTTTCATAACAAAAAGCAAGAAGAGAAAAGAAATATGAAAAAATTAGCCAAAACTTAAAAATGATTTTAAACTAAAGTAAAAGAAAAAACAGAAAAACAAAAACAAATCACAAAGAAACACATAAAACAATAAATGAAATCCATGGGTTGCTTGAGAAAAAAAAACTGGCATTCATAGTCGTAGATTAATGTCCAGGCAACTAAATAAACTAATGTAGCACATTGTTGTAAGTACCTTAAGATGTTGGAATATCTGCAACAACAAACAACAACAACAACATAAAACAACGGCAACTCAAATAAATTCCCCTGGTCCACAAAGAACTAGAAAAACCTTAAGAAAAGAGCACACGCATACACTTAGATGCCGAAAAAAAAGCCAAAAAACTTTTCTACTACTTCAGCAACAAATGCACACACACACACACATCAAATAATAGCAAGTTTTTCTATGAACCGAAAAGAAAAGAAAAGTTTATCAGCTTAAAAACTCCATAACTAAAGGTAGAGGTAAAAAAATATCGTATTATTTTGGGAATAAAAAATAGAAAAACTAAAAATTTTTTAGAATGTGGTCGAATTAGAACATTAAAGTAAATTAAGCTTGTGCAGAAAAAGAACGCTCTAAAGGGCACTACAGGCATACCTTCTTTAAAGCTACCTCTTTTAGTGAGGTTTTCCTTTAGTGCTCTCTTGTATTTTTGAAAAAAATTACACATTTTTGGGTTCTCCGTATTAAAATTATTTTTGATATTTTTTCTTTGCAAAAACAATGATTCTAAGAACTGTTATTTAAGGAAAAGAAAATCTTTTTTAAAATATTTTAATATTTTTTAATACAACAATTGCTTAAATACATGCCTCACTGTTATGGAATTATGGATCCAAAATGGAAGATGGCAGCGCTGGTGTAGGAATAGCAAGACCATGTTCGCAATGGGGAAAACTTCAATTTTTCAGGCATAGGTCCACGCCCTAGATCTATGTGATAGGGAATGTCTACGAAAGAGCACTTGTGGTACTGGAATACATTTTCTTAGACAGTCAAGCAATTTTATGTGCATTGGGAAGGTATTTCCTTCGATTAAGATTGCTTTGGAATTGCTACAAGTGTCTCAATGCTATGGCAGAGAAGAGCACGGTAACCTTTTGGTCATGAAGTGTATCTATGCAACGAAATGGGGATTATTTTGCTAAAAAGGCCGCGTATACCCCCTTAATATGTTCTGTGCCTTTATGCGGAGTGACTAACAACAAGACTGCTACAGGTCCGAAGCGGGCATGTGCTGGTCAAGGAGACTTTTTTACCCTCGAGCGCTTTAGGCCAGAGGTTTTTTTAAACTTCAGCGGAAATGACATAAAACCCTACGCCGAGCTACTTACGGGTCATTGTAGACTCAAATATCCCATTAGTTAAATCGGTGTACAGGAAACGTCAGAGAATGTTTAATGCGAGTACCCAGGGGTGGCTGCTTAGGCAGTGAAACACTGGTTCCAGGAGACCTAAGCATGATTAGTGCTACAATAATTGTGAGTTAAGAACTGTGCTGCTGGTTTGCTTACTGAATATAAAATTTATAATTTCTTGCAGTGATTATAGGGCAACGAATTAAAAGAAAGAAAACTTGGTAAACTGCAATTGCAGATGGCTACACTTCTACTGCCGTATCCTTTTGGTACAATGTTTGTGCTGATTACAGCGCAAATAGCTTTTGATTTTACAAATCAAAACTTTTGTGCGAGAACGTGATTTATGTGAATGCATAAAAAAAAAGAAAAGAGAAAAATTTCTAAAAAATAAAATATACAAGCAGAAGGATTCCCCAAGAAATGGACGCAGAGAATACTGCCAAACAAACACCCAAACATATTTCTACTGTTAAAATAATTCAAACAACCAGCTACAAAATAAACTGAATTATATTGTTAGTGTATGGGTTTTCTCTCTATCTCTCTCTTACTTGAATTGAAAGTTTCTAAAAAAAATTTTTTTTTTAATTTAAGAATACTCTTACATGCGAGTATTTGCAACGACTGACTAGTTTAGGCATCATCAACAGTAAAAAATATGCTGTTGCCTGTGATTGTAAAGCATTATGAGAAAAGAAGTTGAAAAAAAATAACATTTCCTTCTAACAGTTTTTATTTTCTTATATTCTTTTTATTAACAATTCTTGGTAAACTAAGGATATCACTCACAAAATTTTGCTATTCCTGAGTAACAAAAAAAAAAAAAAAAAAATTATGAAAAAATTATATATAAAGTAGTAGCAGCAACACACAGGCAGCCACATTTACATTTTACAAGGGTCATGCACGAACGCACGCATTTCAAACTAAGAAAAAGAAAACGCTTTAAACAACCAGCGCAAGCAGCAATAAAATTCAACAAAGTTGCTTTTGCAAAACTTTAAAGAAAAATAAGTAAATTTTGAAGAAATCATGCCAGATGTAGGGGGGAGAAGTAGGTACTTGTTTGAATTTTACAAAATAGGAATCTGGTGCTGGCCTTCCACCCTGCCACCTAGATCTTTTTAAATTCTCTTTTATACAAAAAATATTTTGCAATTTTTCCAAATGTGTTTTGTTGTTGTTATATTTAAAGTGTTAACTATTGTCGTCAATTTATTCTGAAATAAATATTAGAGCCAACAAAACAGTAAAAAAATTAAAGGCATTTTCTTTATCTAATTTTCAGCAAATTTTTGTGTTTGGTTGTACAAGTGTGCATTAAAATAATGCACGATTGTTTTTACTATCATTTAGCGATTGTCTTGCAGAATTTATTTGATTTTGACTTTTGCTTCCAAAAATTAAATTTACTTTTGTGCGTAAAGAAGAATATCAAAGACTTGATATTCGTTCAATTTCGAATGCCCAAATTGATGTGATTGATTATATGAAAAGTACTAAAATTTTTTAGACGAATTGACAGCACTTTAATTATCTAGATTCTTGACTTGCTACCAGCAATCATTAAAAGGTTTTTTTTTGCTATAGAATTGCCGACTGTTAACATAAAATATCAAGTTTAACAGCAAGTCGGGAAACAAGCAATGTTTGGTAACGAAGTTGTACGTCTTTTTTTTATTTACTCATCGTGTTTATTTCAACAAGAGCTGCTTAATACTAGTGAGCGCTCTTCTTAGTTCAAAAATTAAAAAGGAATAGTTCGTTCATTAAGTTTATTTGATCACTTATACTTTTGATTGTCATTGAACGTTCTTTATTATGTAAAATGATATCGTATAGGGGTTGAAAGGAATTTTTTACTAAAAGCGAAAGTAAAACAACAAAACAAAATTAAAAAAATTTTTTAATTTAGTTTTTGATTTCGTTTTTAATAAAATACTTTAGTCACTATGGCTAAAAAAATCTAACTTAGCTTAAAATTTAGTTTTTTTTTAGCATGTGTAATATATTTTCTATTTTCCAGTTTATTTGTTTTAAACTTTTTGTCAGTGGCAGCATATCTTACGTATTAAAATCGCTATATTTTTAAAAAAAAAATCTGGCTGCTTGAAATTTTATGATATCCTCAACCAAAGTGTTTTACGCTATATTCTTGAGAATTATTGGCATTGGACAACTAAAGACATATATCTGGCCACTTTTCAATTTTTGCCCCCTATGTCAGTAGTGGATATACCCGGGTATATAAAGCTGAACGAACTCTAATATATTGATATAAACACGCATAAAACAACTTCGGTTATGAGAACTAAATTTGTTTCCAATCAAAAATTCATTTGTGATAATCAAATTTTTTAGTTGTAGCAACTAAAATTTGATAATACAAGGCAAAAATAAGTTCTGTTAAAAATATTTCAAGCTGTAACCCTGAGTTTCTATTATCAAGATTAAAAAATTCGATTATCACAACTGAATTTTTGATTGGAAACAAATTTAGTTCTCACAACCTAAGTTGCTTTCTGTGTGAAGAAGCCAAAACATAATATTTTCTCCCAGTTTTACACAATAACAATAATTTAACAAAAAAAATATATAAGATACTAAAAGTTATTATTATGCAATAAGCATACATTTATTACATTGCAGCAAATCTGTAGAATGTGCTTCAGACATCAGTCTTTAGCATAATGTCCAATACTTTCTTGTTGGTCAAAATTTTGTACTTATATAGCAATTATATTTATTCGGACAGTATCATCAAGGGATTTCACGCCTTCTGCCGTAGTATACACTACATTCAAAAGGCCATCGCAGAAAGGGTTCAGTTGTTCATCAGAAAGGGTACAGCTTGGCCATTGCCATCTAGTTATATGTCTTCTGAAATTGTATGTAAAGCTTTAAAAAAATATCACTTTTTGCTGTAGTTTCATCAGTTTATTTACGATGCTACCGTGCGTTATTGAAACGTATGAAGAGATTTATTCCTCAACATCATTCTATACTCAGTAAGTAAATTTTATAGGTTTTGCTGTTGTTTTAAACAAAAATTTAATATGAGTGTACTACAACACAGTGGATAACCCTTCAGTCCTCGCTAGTGAAGAGTTGACAACTATAATATTTACTAGAGTTGTCTAGAAGCAATCTAAAACTTTTTGGTAGTCTAATGGATGAAATTGCTTCATGTCTGCCACTGAGATAAGTATAATTTTTCTGCTACTGACACAAGGGTTAAATACCATTTTAGTAAAAGAAAATAATTGGCAACTTTCTTTCTTTTGTCTTTCTTTTTGTTTAGTTCATTCGTTCATTTAAAATGAATAGCAACTAAATGAACTATAGGAGTTAAAATAAGTGAATTGTAATATACAATAAGAATAGTTCGTTCGTGTGCTACCCATGACTACCAAAAATTTGTATACCAAGAAATTTATACAAATCTCTGCAGTCTATACCAATTTTCAATATCTTACAGTATTGCTCCATTTTCTTTTCCAAAGGATTTTTTAGTGAGCCGTAAATATTTAAGTTGTTTGTCGCCTGCAGTAGAAATTTTCTACATAGGAAGCCTGGCTGTTATATTTAAAACAAACACAAAAAAAAAGAGAAAAAAAAATAAAATTTTTTTAAACAAAAATTTTGCAATAGACAGACTTAAAAGAAAAAAAAGAACACAAACAGAAAAAAACAATTATATTGAATTTAAGAGCCAAATACTCTCTTCTTCATGATTTAATATCAAATAAACAAAAGGATAAATAAAATAATAAAATCTACTAACGAACGTTGTGTGTAGAGCTGAGCTAAGTTTTTGGTTAGTGTTGGGAAAAGTCACTGACAGCTAAAAAAATTAATAAAGAAAATGCACATTCACACGTGTAGATATGATTGCATATAAAATTTGTTAAAAAAAGTAAATGTTAGAAAGAAAGCACTGTAAACACAAAAATACATACAAATAAATTGAAAGTAAAATTGAAATGAAAACTTTTTAAATAAACATTTTTATATGTTACACTGTGTTTTTTATTTTTTTGATTTCTTTCTATCAACTTATAGCAATTTCCTCTTTTTTTTGAGTGCATAGAAAAACTACAGCCATTTGCATGAAAAATGAATGTGTGTGTAGGTGTGTGTGTGTGTAAAAGTAGGATATTCATACATACAAGAATTTAGGTTGGTGGGCGTGAGTGTATGCTTGCACATGGATTTGTGCAGAGGACAAGAAGTACATGTTATTATCAGATACAGAAATTGTAAGCATTTAAACAAAAAATCGGACTTGTCTTAAATCAAAGCTTATATTTACAAACAAAACACTTCACACAACTTTGGCTTCTTTCTAAAATTACATTTACACACAAACAGAAAAAAAAATATGGCAGAGACAAACATAATCTAGGGGGAACCATAAAATATTAGGATCAAACATTATGTCTCTTACAAAAAAAAAAAATTTACATAAACTTTAAAGTAAAATTAATGAAAAAAGAATATTAAAAATTTTTAATTAAAATTTTTTACAAAATAAATTTTTCTACTTCTTGGCATTTATTTATTACATTATACAGGGGGTTGGAATTTTTTTTAATTGTACTTGACTCTACCTGAATTCCAACTAAGCCATATGCAGTTAAAAAGCATTACCTAACCACTCAACCACTTCAGACACAAAGCTCAATTCAATTTTGAGCGACTAAATGTTTGTTTCATAAAATTGAAAACAATTTACTTTCAATCATATTTTTCTCAATTAATTAAGCGTATTGGGCCATAATTATAGTCACACTAAAGTCGGTATTTTTTTTAAAAACGACTTTAAGTTCATATAATTCTTATGAACAAAAGTTAGCTCTTAATAAAAGCCTACTTTTTTCTGAATATGATTATGGTCCATTATGTTTATGGTAATCATAATATGTTTGCTATCAATCTATTTATGGTTTCAGTTAAAATTTTATAAAAATAAAAATAGTTTGGTTAAAAATAACTACCGTGGTCGCAATAATGTTTAGATGCTTCAAATTAAAAAAAAAAAAAAAAATTTATGTGGCGAACAAACTATGCTTACGATGACCATATTAAACAATTTTTTGTCTTTGAGTGCTTGTAAAGTGAATAACAAACCCTGCAAAAGTGGTGTCTAATCAACGCATTCGATGTCGAGTAAAATTGATAAAAAAAAACTTTTCTCGATATCGAGTAAAATGTATCGTACTTTATAATAATAGCCATTTTTCGAGCCAGTATAATCTTACAGCATGTTCACATGATGAGTTTCATGAACCTCGATTTTGCAACTTATCGTTCAGACGACATATGATGAGTTTCAGCTGAAAGTTATTTTTTTTATACATACTCATACACATTTGCAATATTTTTTTTTCATCATGCTGCTGCGAACCAATATTGGCTTGCTTCCAAGGAAATCACCCCTATCATGAATAATTTTTCCTCGTAATTTTTTTCCCATTTCACATATTTGCAATCATGGATAACTGCCATAAAAATTAAATTTTTTAAGTATAATAATTTAATTGAGGATGATAACATGAAAAAAATGTTTACTTAAATTTTTTAGCATGAAATTTTTGCCTTTGGGGTTACAATATTGATGTGGTTACTTTCAATACATTCCACAGCAGCAAGTATTCCAAATTTATTTATTTTTTCCCAAGAAAAATTTTGATTTTTGGGAAAAAATTCCCTAAGTCAGAGAACTTTCTATGATAAAAATGACAAAACTTTTAATAAGAGGAAAGAGAAAAGTAAAAAAACTCTCGGCAGAAGAAGTCTTGAGTTGTAACTATGCGTTCCCCTAGTTAAAAAAAATGATGATTCTTTAGGAGACATCGTATTTAATAAATAAGAAAACACTTTTTTATTAACTCTATAATGTTGTTTAAAACTCATACAAAAATTGATTCAAAGCAACTTTATTTATTCAATTTGTCACTTACACGGGCTAGATGAATCTCACAAACGTCGGCACCTATTTTCTTGCTCCCGTAATAGCAATGTTGCTGTAATTCCAAATATTATTTTACTCAATTTGTTTGTTTTGATTTTTAACCATTTTTTCACGTTCAGCTTGTTCTTCTTGTTTATAACAATCAATATGAGCTGACAGCTTATATAGCATTTTTCACTTCCAGAGAAATAAAAATTTCATGGGGAAAAATATTTCACATGTTTCATATTTTTGTCGGAAAGTTACTGCTTTTTTGATACGAATGTTCATAATAAAAGTCACAGAATCGCTCTACTAATCGTAAATTGTAAGAAAAGCTGACAGAATGTTCTACTATTTATTAAAAAAAATTTATAAAAAATTGTATTAAATAAAAACAAACTTTGATTCCACAGAAAATATTGTACTTTGTAAAAAAAAATGGCTTATAAAAAAATAATTTAATAATTGCATAAATTTCCTTAACCTGGCTAGCATATATTTGTTTAAAAGTATTCTATTTGTTACAGTGGACAATTACAAAATTATGTCACTAGAAAAATATGTTTAAAAAAGTTGCCACAACAAATGGAAATATGTTAAGTAAAAAAACTTTTTATAGAGAAACAACAGCTAACTTTAAGCTTAACGGTTCTCTTATTTATCCTTGTGATATTTGTTAGTTATTAGTAGACGAATTCCATTTGACATGTATATAATGTGTTTCTTTTCATGTTTAAGATTTTTTCACATTTATTAAAAAAATATTAAAATAAAAATGTGAGACTACAAGACAACAATTAACGGTTTTTTTTTGTAAATTATGAATTTTAAAGTTGCTGTTTGCTTTGTAAGCGACTTGTGTTAGGTTAGGTTGGATAGAGCTCCCCAATTAGAAAAACAGAAGGTTAGGTCTTCTAATGTAAATCAGTTAAGACTGAACCTTAAATTTTCTTTGCATGGGTGCATGGGGCACTTATGTAGACACACAAGTTCAAAGTAGTTTATGGCGCAAAAATAAGTATTTATTTGTTTTTGTGGTTGCATCAATTTATTGAAGTAAATACGAGTATGTATAAGTTATATTTTGACATTTGCTTAAATTTTTCATGATGCCGGACTTAAGCAAATCTTGGGCCTAAAGTCGGTTAACAGATACGGTAATTTTAGTTGATAAGCTCTCAAGAGTTTATAGCATGGAGAGGAAAGAAAATGTGAAAGGGTGCAACTTCCTTCCGTTTGTGTTCTCCATCTAACACAAAGACCCAAATTTCAATAAGGAACTTCAAATTAGTTGTCTGTTGAATATCACAAGTCTCTTTTTTTGCGAATTTTAGCTTTGTTTTTTGTTACTTCTAATACCAGGATTCAAACTAATGTTTTCAATATTTTTTTGAAATGTTAATTTAGATTCTATATAGAATTCGATCCATAAAGAGTGCCGTTAGTGTTTAGCTGGGAAAGCTCTGCCTTAACAAATATTTTGTCACTCACACCCACCGTTTGAAATTTATTTGTTCGTGTGTGAGTACTTGTGTGTGTATGTATGTGTATTTGTATTTTCTTGAATGCATATTTGTTGAATAAAAAAGTGAAAGAAAAAAATTAAAATTTTTTTCTCAACTTGGCACCATCTGCTTTTTATATTATTTTAATTTTTATTGCATTTCAAAAGTTTTTTGTCCTTTCATTTATTTAGCTCTCTCACTTTGTTTATTTTATTTGGTTGTTGCTGTATTTTTGTAAACGTGTGTGTATGCGTCTTCATTGTATTAACAAGTGTGTGTGTGACAGACTATGTAAATAGGTATGTGTGTGTTTTCATTGTACTTTTGTTTAAAAACTTTGTAATTTAATTTACCACATAAAAGTAGGTGGTGTATCTCTAACAAGTTTTGAAGCACGTTTTAACTGATTGATAGACTTGTTGATCACACGCGAGTTGTTGTTGCTACTTTTGTTTTTTTTTTTTTTTTTTGAAATCCTTTTTTTGTGTTGCTCATATAATCAGCTTCAATAACAAATAAAAAAAGAACAAAAACCACATCACTACTTGGCAAAAGCTTAGGACTATCAAAATCATCATCATCCGAACGAAAATCAACAGTCAGTCATTTAATTTTGGGTGAGTGTAAATTGTTACAACAAAAACAAAGCATTTGAATTTTAGTTTATTAAAAACTTTTTTTTTTGTTAATTTATTTATTTTATAAAACAAAATAAATTTAGTTTATAACACTTTGTTGCATATTATATGTTGTAAATAGGTATTTTCAAGTGCTTTTATTATTTGTTTTTTTGTGGAAATACTTAAGCACTCAAGTGCTACATAATTTTATGCGTTCAAGGGAAGGTCAAGTAGCGTTTGATTTAAAATTTAAAATTATTTAAAAATAAAAAACATGTAAACAAAGAAAAGTTGTTATTTAACAATAAGACCACTTACAGCTTAAATTTTTTTTTTAAAGTTTAAATAATTGAATGTTACATGTTGTATTAGCAAAGAGGTCAATTTAGAGGATGTAGAGAAATACAAAACTATGGAACTATATGTACCCTGAACCAAAAGATCTTTTATATAGGCAACAGGGTGAAAAACTCAGGTCGAACCTGCGACCCCCAATAACGATATCCACAAATGGAAAATGTTAGAGACTTGCTAGTGTTTTGCAATTCTTTTTTCTTTACTATACGCCCCCTAGAACAGTCAAGTTTCTCAGTGTGAACATGCTAAAAAATTTTAAAAGCCAATTTAGAAAGTAAGTAAAATTGACTTGTTCTTTCTTAGTCTAACTGTAAAAAAATAAAAAAAAAAAGTTAAAAACAAGTGTTAGTCAAATATTAATATTTTGCACTTTCCACATTCTTCTTAATGCGCTGTTTTTATAACACAAGCGCTCTACTCGTCTAAAAAAATTTTAAGAAAAAGAATCAATATTTTGAGTACTTTTACTGTGTAGTGTCATATCTACACACAGAATGCACATATTTTGGTTCTTTAATTCAAAGATGATTTCTTCTTCTGAGATACCACGAATACTTCCACTTCTCTTCCGCATATAAATACTATCAATGGCCTTCTTTATTGACGAAGGAGACACATTGGCAAGTGTGTTTTCTTTGCTAATATTTGCACTACTGTCTGTATTGATATCTATTTTCTTTTATTATGTTATCAAATACTTTGGGCCGTCAGAGAAAAATGTTAGCTTCTTTGTCCTGTCGTAAATGATGTTGGCAACTGGTCCCACATCTGGAGGATCCTTCATTTCAGTTACCAAGAAAAATTATAATTAAACAGATATAAGTTAAACTAAGAGCAAAGCAAAAATATATCTGTATTTATACTCGTATAAAAGACCTGTAGTTCAATTGCTTTTAAGATGATACATTTTTAATCACTGAAGCGCATGATATTATAATTTTTGTTCAACATCGATTTAGCTTTTTTGTAAAATTTTTAAAATTTTAATTTTATTTTATTTTAATAAAAATTATTTTAAAATTTTTGACATGTTGGCCGATGAAAGTGAAAACTACGAATGAAAAAGAAAATAAAATTTCCACATAAAAAACTGTTCTTTGTTTTTAATAACTTTAAGTGTGGTCTCCTACTTAATCCCCTACTTAGGGCCTGTTCAGCTAAATGCGAACGAAGCTTTCCGTCGCATTTAGCTGAACAGGCTCTTATTTTTTTACTTAAAGTTTTTTCTTTTTAAGTCTTCTACTTACAGTTTTTTCTTATATGTTTTTTATTTATTATTTTTTTTTTTGCTCTATTACAGGGTATTCGTATTGCACTCGCATTTAATATGTTTGCACCTCAAGCTAAATGTGCGTTTATGTACTCATATCGTTTGAAGTGTACAAGCAAGCACTTCTCGGAATTGAATATTATAAAGGGTGTTTTTTATAGACGTATAGAACATTAATTTGGCATTACTGTTCAAGATGGCGACCGATTTAACAGCTGTCAAATGATTTATTCTCAGTTTGGTTTGGAAATTCATCATGAATAACGCTTGCAAATGGGCACAAAACGAGATTGCCGTTGCTCCCGATTTTCATAAGCGAATTTTTTTTAGCGATGAAGCGCACTTCTGGTTGAATGGCTACGTCAACAAACAAAACTGCCGCATTTGGAGTGAAGCTAATCCTCAAGTGCATGTCGAAACATCGTTACATCCAGAAAAACTGACTGTTTGGTGCGCTTTATGGGCTGGTGGAATCATTGGTCCGTACTTCTTCAAAAACGATGATGGCCAGAACGTTACAGTCAATGGTGATCGGTATAGAGCCATGATTACTAACTTTTTCATTCCTGAATTGAATAACCATGATGTCCAGGAGCTGCGGTTCCAACAAGACGGCGCAAAATGTCACACAGCTCGTGCCACAATCGATTTATTGAAAGACACGTTTGGTGACCGCCTAATTTCACGTTTTGGACCTGTGAATTGGCCTCCAAGATCTTGTGATTTAACACCGCTAGACTACTTTCTGTGGTTCTATGTAAAGTCATTGGTCTATGCGGATAAGCCACAAACGCTTGACCATATGGAAGACAACATTCGCCGTGTTATTGCCGATATACGGCCAGATTGGACTACATCCGAGCCAGCCGTGGCGTCATATGCCAGAAATCATATTTAAAATGTAATGCCACAAGATTATCTTTCGGATAAATAAAATTCATGTCAATCGAATAATCCATTGTTGTTTTATTGCAATTTAAAGTTCTATACGTCTATAAAAAACACCCTTTATCTTCTAAATTTTCTTCTATTGATGTCTTTCAGCCAGTGTCATACTCGTATTAAAAAATCTTTGTCCCTCAGGGTAGAGTGTGCGTGGTTTTTAAAGCAGCTCTATATACATGCAAGTATATATGTATATGTGTGTCTGCGAGTAATCATATATTTGTATTGAGTTATTGTGTTTGTTTGCCAGTATAGTCACAATTGCTAAATGATGTTTAACTAGTTTTATATTGCAATCTTTGCAAGAGATCCACTCTTCTTGACGCTGCTCAGGAATAGCAAATAGTTCAACATACACACACAAACTATTACATAAAAATGATATATTGTTTACTATGTATTAAAATATAATCTATCTATCAGCAGTGTGTACGTGTGCTTTGCCATCTTTAATTGAACAAGAACAAAAAATCAAACTTTAAAACTAAAATGTCTTTGCTGAAAGTCTCGCAAAAAATTCCTTCTTTTACAAAAAGCAATGAAAATGCGTTTATACTTGAATCGGCAAAAAAATGGTGTCATAAAATCTTTAAAATTTTAGTATTCGTATCAAACTGCCAATTCATTATTAAAAAATAAGGAGCAAAAAAAAGCAGTGCTGCAAATTCAATTAGTTTTATGAATGTTGTTTTAGATTTTCAAAAATCTTTTTATCAACTTTATAAAAACTCCACGACTACTTCGCTCTTACAACTGACTGACAAAGGTGTGGTGAAGTTTACAGGCTTAACCGGCCTAAAGGCTTCACATATATGCGGGTGTTCAGTAAAAATGTTTTATATAAAAAGTTGTAATTTACTATTTCAATACATATTAAAAATTTTGTATAAATTGGCCACCGTCACAATTGAATTAAACAAGAAATTAACGGCAAAGAAAAAACGATCAAGAACCAAGCTTTAGAAAACCTTTCACCTACATAAACAACAAAAATAATTTGTCATATTAGATTAGATTTTCACAATGCAATTGGATCTCTTAGGCCCATTATTACAACTAAACGATAACTAAAAGTAGGATGTTATCAAATAGATAAATGCTTCTTAGTTATAACAAACATACTTTAAGTAAAAAGTACATATATGATAAACTAAATATAGGTTTGTGTCGCTCATAACTTTTAACGTGAACTTCAAGCATTTAAAGTTGTCATATTTTCGATTTTAGATATGTCAACCTCAGCATCCATAGACATTGAATAATTTTTTTATTAATACACAAAAATAAATCAAAACAATTACACAATAAAATAGTAAATATTAAAATAAAATTTTAAAAGTAAATAATTTCTTAGTAATTTGAAAAATAATCGTCAGAAAAAGGCATGTCTTTGCCATTATGTATTTATAACAACGAAAAGTAATCGGTATTCTCAGCAGTGGAGCCACATATCAAATATTATAATATTTATCTTATTGAGAACGGAAAAAAATTATTGATAATTTTATCAGTTACTTTAACTAAACTTAATTATAGCTATCTGAGACCTTATAAGCAAGTTGTAATAATGGCAATTGAGATTCTTATTTCGTTCAGTACCGTTTAATTCTACTGTCATAATTCGAGGTTGGGACATAACATAAAAAGTACCACTAAAATTAATTAAATATAAAGTCCAATCTTATTTCCCCTTTTTGATACTTTTTTCCATGGAATTTTATATTTTAAGTTTTATTGTGTTTTACAAATCAATTTACATAACAGTACATATTTAGAAAGGAGTAGTAAAAAGGGATAAATATTTTACACTTTATTTGCTCGAATTTTAGAAAAGCGCTAATACACATTTTAGAAGAGAATAATACTATTTAGTTTTTGTTGCTGTGACTGTTACTTTGAAAGATAAATGGGGTTAAAAAAACGTACCAATATTAGTTTTTGCACTTTTTATCCCGCAAATGTACAAATATCGAAAAAGTACCAAATACCCATCCGCTTATTTTCTTATTAAAATATTTTGTGGTTTAAGCTTTGGCTCTATCTGTAGTAGTTCCGGAGATATAAGAATTTCTTTTTTACCCTCTTAATATTCGAATTTCCAAAAACCCCTTGTTATTCGTCCGTAACTTTAGACGTTTGGGCTGGCCAATGATGATAAGTTAGTCAGTCAGTCAGTCAGTCAGTAACGTTATTCTTTTATATGTATAGATTGATGGACACTCTAGACCTTTAATGTTTCAAGTAACTTGTCACGAACTATTGAACTAAAACAACATGTCCTTCATTTGCATCATATATCCTGAATTTTCTCCCCAAAAATATTGTTAATAAAAAAATAATTTAGAAGGCGTTATTGAAAACACTTTCAAGTGTACAAATTTTCATAAAATATAAATAAAATTAATTATTTTTTTGAGAAAACTATACATAAACCTGTTTTCATAGTAGTTTTCTATTCAAGTGACGTAAATTTCGAAAGCATTTTTTGACTTGGTTTACAAATTTTGTTTATAAAAACAACCCATTTTTATAGTGCTTAATAACAACTAAATTATCTTTAAATAGAAATAAAAATTAATTTTGTACAATTTTTTTTATATAGAAACCTTTAACCTTTTGAAAAAATTTCATTAATGAGTCCTATTCATGTGCCACCAACTTAATAAGCCTTCCTAAATTTAAATTACTAAAATTTAATTCTATTTGTACGAGCTCCAATTTATATATTTTGTAGTTTAGAAAAGAAAGATGAATTCTACACAGCAATTCATTTTACAGCCCACTCTAATCTCACTGTACTCGTAAGTCCATTTTTTTCATATAAATAATTGTTGAAAAAAGTAAGTGTATGCGGTTGCCAGTAAATATATTTTATTTAAAAATTAGTTGTAATTTAATATTTAAATACAAGTTAAAAATTTTTTTATAAATTTTATAAAACAAGAAATTAAAGAAAAAAATTGACCAAAAACCAAACTTTAGAGAACCCTTCACCTACAAAAACAATAAAAATAATTTGCTTAAATTGTCATATTAACAAATAATTTACTTTGATCCGCTCGCTCGCTGCATTGCCTCTCTGCGATATTCTGTAACCCATGGCAAGACCTGTTCAACATATTTCTTTGCAGCTTTTAAACTCTCGCTAATTTTGTTTTTTACGTCTATTTCCAGAGTTGGTGTAACATGTTTACTATCTTTTACTTTATTCACAAAAGCCAATAATTGATTCTCTTGATCTTTATCGAATGTATATGATGCCATGTTCAAAATTAGCTGATTTAGAGGATTAGAGTCTTCAGTATCAGTTTTTAAATTACCGTAAGCATTCCAATTTTCATTCAAAAACTCCATACAAGCTGAAAACGTCATATGGGTAACAAGACAAGTACTCTCCAGTATTAAGTAACGTTCGTTATTCTCCAAACGGTTTGACTTATCAATGGAGCTCCTAAGTAATTTCCTAATCATATTTATATTTCTATGGCAAGATAGAGCATTTATTAAAAGATCCTTTGAAATTTTGTTTTCACTATAATCAATAAGTTTCTGATAAAGAGTATTAAATAACTCGTCATTAGACATTTTGATAGCATTACAATTTAATTCTTCGATTGTTAGAGTTTTGTTTTCTTTGAGATGATCTATCAATCTATTGTAATCATCTTCCATAGATTTATTTACATCGCTATTGCTGACCATTGCATTTATAAAAAAGCGAATCTGGCTTCGATAAGAATTGTCACTTGATTCATCCAACAATCTAAATTTCTCATAAATGTGACTAAGCTGCTCAGCAAAGAAGAATTTGAAATCGTCGTAATTCTTATTTGTCATCAAGTAGAGATTCGTTTTAATAAAAAGCGAATAAAGGCCAAACCAACATACGTAGTTGTCTTCATTCTTCAAATAAGTAAATAATTTAAAGAGTACAGAAACATCTAAACGATTAGAGTTCCATAATGCAATTGCATCACTTAAGAGTCGAATACGATTATGACTATGTATTACAGAAGGGTTTTCAATTAAAGATTGGATGATTAAATTCCAATTCTTTGTATCATAATTGACATAATAGTAACCAATTGACTGTTTATTTAATATTAACCAGTCATTGTTTGAGATTTTAACATCGGTGATATTCGTTTCAGTAACGTTTCGTAAAAAATGTGAAACTTTTGTGTCACTAAAATTTGGATTTGAGGCAACGGCATAGTTGATGGGTACATACCAAGTTTTTGTATCTTTTTTGGTTTCATTATAGTAGAATGTCTCCTGTTTAATGGTAAAAGTACCATCGGTATAGTTACGTGAAACGGTTAGTATTGGAACACCTCTTTGGTTAGTCCAAGTGCTAATCATTTCATTGATTGTGGCAGGTACTGTACCTTTTTGCTCTTTAACCTCATCTTGAAGGGCACTAAACAGTTCTTCTTCCCCTATTGCCTTGTATTTGCTATAAAGTAATTAGAGGTTTTACATTAATCGTTATCTATTACTAAATATTTAATAAAGATTTTGAGATCTTACTATTTTTTAAGAATGTTACGTAAAGCTTTCTGAAATACTTTGTCGGTGAGTGCATTGCTCCACATACGAATAATTGAACTGCCTTTTACATGAACTGCATACATACTGCTTTCAAGTTCTGTTGGAGTTTGTGCGTGGTTAGTGAGTAAAATAAAGGGTTCATCTCTTTCCATATGCAAAGCAGTTTCGAAGGTGAACATTTGGTATAAATCCCATGCCTTCGATTCAGGATACATCTATAAACATTTTTTACGACTTATTAAAAGTCATCCTAAGAAAGCTTTTTAAAATATACTTACATGGTTCAATATTTTGAATGAATAAAATGAGCTTAAGCCTTGTTTTAGCCAAAAGTATGCCCATGATGAAATTGTCACATAATCACCAAGCCACTGATGGACAATTGCTTGAGCCATATATGCCACATTTTCGAAATCAAAAGACAAATCAGAAGTGGTGAAGTTAGATAGAAGTTTATTTTCTCTATAAGTAATCAGACCCCAGTTCTCCATATTAAAAAATTTGAAATCGGGTAAAGCAATATGATCCATTTTCGGAAGCATATATTCAACATCAAAATAATCAGACAGATAATTCGCAATCTGCGAGATTATGGGAAGAAAACCTCTATGCATGCTCTTCGTATTGGGACGAGAATAGATACGTTGAGGCAAGTTATTATCTATGGCTTCGGTGTATTCAAAGTCACATACAATAAATGCTACAATATACGTTGACATAGGAGGTGTTGTTAAGAACACGGTTCGATTAGCACTAAATGAGAAATCAATTATTTAAATAGATTTTACAGTTATTTCTAATAATTAACTTTACCTTGACAATTCAACGTTGACAGGCATATTTGAAATTGCGACGAAAGTGGGACTGTGATTAACGGTTATTGTAAAATTGGCACGTATATTTGGCTCATCGTAGCAAGGAAATGCGTGGCGAGCATAAATAGTTTCGAAATGTGTGGAAGCAATGTAACTAAAATGAATGTAAAAGAAAAAAATATGATTTACTTGATTGTAATCTAAACTGAAAATTTCGCAAATTAACTTTTCATTTTGGATAAAACTTCAAATTTTTTCTTCATTTCTAATTCTAATTCATAATCATAATAGAAGCGAGCAATTAAACTCATTTGTACTATAAAGACATCTCGCTTCATTTGTGTGTTTAAACGAAAATGTTGCAAAAACAATTAATTTTTTGTACTCACTGATCATTGCCATCATCATGCTTGTATTTAGATAAATAGAAACCAACATTGTCATCGCTCAATTCACCACTATAAGTAATAGTTAATTTCCATTTCGTTTGAGCGGCAAACTGTACACCGCTTCTACGTGTTAGTGTTAAAAATTCACGTTTTAACTCGTATTCAACTGACAGATCTTCCGATTCACCAGTGAAAGGACTTGCAATAGTTGCTTTGGAAATCTCTAATTCACTAGCATGCAAAACAATTTTGTTCGTTGGACTTACAACCACAATGTCTATTGTGACTTCACCTTTAAATGCCTTTTCCCCTGAATGAACGTTTGTAGTCAGTTCGATGTTATAGTGCTCCGGGTATGTCGCGTTTGGCAAACGATAGTTGGTATCATCAACATCAATATGCGAAGTTGACTTTACTGCCTCGGTGAAAAGAACAATGGCCAAGGCCCACCAACAAATTACTGAAAGACTTTTCATGCTACTAAGTTTTTGATAACTGAGTACCGGTTGATTTCAAAACCTGCTTTTATACGCTTTTTCAGCTACGAAAAGAAGACATTTTAAGCTAAAACAAACAACATTTTGGGTATACGTGTTATCTGGTTAAATAAATTTTTTTATACTTTTTATCTTTATGATTTTTATAATAGTTAGTTTCTTCTAAATACAAAAAAAAAAAAAAAAAAATAATAAAATTATGTTATTTATTTGCTTACCTTTTATTAACGTTTTATTAAAAAAAAAAAAAGGTAATTAGGCTGTGCGTGTGTCTTTTATACTCTTCACTGCATACGCAAAGAAAAACTATGGTTGAATATGGTCACCACAAACATAGTTTGTTCTCCACAAAAATATTATTGTTAATTTGAAGCATCTAAGCATTATTATGATCACGATAAACATATTTCTAGTTATTTTTAATCATACTATGTTTAGCGCCATGATCAACCACATCAATATCACATCATTTTTTATAACATTTTCACTGAAACCATAACTAAAAAATATGATTGAAAGTAAATGGTTTTTTGTTTTGTTTCTTCCGGAACCATATAAATAAAGTGAGTATAAAACAAAAACTTTATCTTTGAAACTCAGCTGAGCTTTATGGCTGAAGTGGGTGAGTGGCCAGTTAATGCTTCTTAACTAAATGTTCCTGGTAAAGTCAAATAAAATTTGAAAAAAAAAAATTCAAGCCCCCTGTATAATACGATATTGTTACGAAAAATCTGTTGAATCACTGTGTTTAATTATTCATAAGAAATTTATTTAGAATTTAATAGTGTAAAGCTTGTGTGTAAGTAATATGTATAGTATTTACATCTTGATTAGTGTATAAGTTTCATATTATAGTGTTTTTACACTAGAGCACATTTAACAACTACCATCTATTCGGCGAGATGACAACATCTTCCCACATTTTGTTTCACTCAACATCTTTCGATAATTATCGTGCCATCACTAGTATAATGGCAATATTTTCGATTTTAGCCAGATTTAGATATCAGAAATATGTATACATTTAACCAAATAAAAAATCAAATTTTTAAGTCAAATGAATTTGTTCTTGCAAAGCAACTCTTAGTCCAATAACGAATGATTTTTCTAAATTTATTTTTATATATTTTTTTGTTTTCAAAAATTAAGCGTCTTTTTTTCTTTTATTTTTCGAGAGTTTAGTTGATGGTGGATGTTAGATGCTGTGAGTGTAAACAACTTTTTTTTCATTTTCAACATCTTCCATCTTCTAAGATGTACTGTAGTGTAAAAACACTATTAGTTTTAAGTGTATAAGAATTTTCTTTAACTTGGTACACCTAGAAGTATGCAGTAATATCTAGCTGTTTCTAGACTAAGGTGTGAAATGACCGTTACAGTGAATCATCGTTGCTACACGAATCTAGATGCTGAGACTGCCAGACGAGTTCAGTTTTCTAGATGAGACATAAAATTGTAAACAAGGTGTGTCAAAAACCATAAAGTATCGTTGTGACGGTTATAAATAAAGTGTGTTTCTACAACAAGTGTTGTGAAACGAGAACTAATTGTGTTTTTATTTTAAAATAAAGAACCTTAATAAGCTAAACGTTTTTATAGTAGTGCAAAAATGTAACAATATAATAAGTTAATTATATATAAATAGAATAAAAAAATTTTATTTATACAAAAAAATTTATAATTTATAAAAATTCCATAGAAATTAAAAAAAAGATATTTTTTTGACCTGACCGAGTGTTGAACCGCAACATCTCTAGTTGAAAGGTATTTTTAATATATTTGGCTTAACAACACATATGGTTAGATTCAATTATAAATGTAACCATTATATGTTGCCCCAACCATATGTTTTCTTTGCGTATAGAATTAAATTTCTATTTTTTGTAACATTTTATTTGTAGCATTTTTTGTAATTCCGTATGTTATTTCGTTTGTAATTTCTACATAGTCTATGTACACTCTATAAAGTATATATATTATGAGTGCTTATGACTAGCAGAATTAATTCAGCGATGTCCGTTTATTTGTCTGTCCGTCCTGTCGTGGAAATCAACCTTCTGAAGGCCATAGACAACGTACAGAAAATTATAGCATACCAATCTGTCAGTGTTTCTTTTTTTCCGTTGCTTTTTAAATTCAGCCCGATCGGTCTATAAATGGCTGAGATATTTGTCTAAAATATAAAACGTGTTATGCAGTTTTGTTTCAAATATCAGTCAAAATATCTGTTTAAAAAACGAGAGCAATCGGTTAACAAATGGTCGAGAAATATCAAAATTGCAACCGAAATTGCAGATTTTCATTAAATTTTGTTTTGTTTTTGCTTTTGTTTTCAATATAAATTTTTAGGCTGTGCAATGGGTAATGTTGTGCACACAAACACAAAACCAGGAAGTCGGTCTTATACAAATGTGTGTATGTATGTGTGTATCTTGTGTGCAGTTATGACACTATACAGTCACAGAAGGCACTACAGTGTAACAAGACTACGAATACAGAAATCTTATTTGAGAAGATAATTTTGATTTTTGCCATTAATTTGAAATTCTTTATTTGATATAATATATTTGGCTTGAAAGGTGTTTATAACAATTTTAATTAAATTAAATTTATTTTGCATTCCTATTGGACTAGAATTTTTTTTATTAATTAAAAAATTGACTGAGCTTTTTTTGACTTTGCCAATAAAATCGGCATTTGCTCCTAGGGTCATAAAATATCTTCACGAATATGTAAGCGTACACAGGGCTTTTTAAAGCTTGCTTCAGTTTGTGGATAGCAGGCGTGGGATATCTGAATATGCAGTCTAAAGACAAAATAGGCTAAATTTGAAATCGTACTGGTGCTACAATATTTAGAAATTTGAATCAAATTTACTATCATAATCATACGCATAAAGGCTACTTTTAAAATAATATAAAACTTGCATATGTTCCTCAAGAAAATTTTTTGTTATTAAAAAAAAGAAGAAAGGTGCTTTTTGGGGAAAAGTACACAAAAATTTTTAATATTTTTTAAATCTTCAAATTGAAAAGAGATTTTAGTCCAAAACTTTTTGTGTGTACTTAATAACTTTTTTGACTAGCTAACAAAAAATTTTTAAGAAATTTCCATAAAAAATGTGCCCAGTACTTAAAAAAAACTGAATCAGGGTCTTGGAATATTTACAGTTCTAAATTTTTAAGCCCGTATAACTCGTTAACTATAAGTGATAATTTATAGATGCAAGTATCTTTTTATAGATCTTCACCAGATCTTTAAGACAGTAAGTGTAAATTCCAATGAAAAAAATATGGTTAGCGTTTTTAAAAAATTACATGTTCGTGTATTCATTTCCGACCAATTTTTTTATTCTGCCCCACTATGCTGTTTGGCTAAATTGTACTTCTCGTTTTAATTTTAATCTTTAATATAAATAAAAATCATTTTCTGTTTGCTTGTACGCTATTCACATTTTTTTTAAAGGGAAATTCATAAAAAATAATTTTACCAAGGGAAATTTGTTTAATAAACGCTTATTGAACAAAAACATTTTTTATGAAGACAACCATGTACTTTTGAACCGGCTACAACCACTGTTTAAAAACATGTGTGCCTGTACTTAATTTAAATCTGAAATTATGCTTTGATATATTTTATTTAACACTTTGGTTGTTATAATAACTTTACGATATAAAGATACGAGCCACTTTATAAAGTAGTAGATATTTGGAACGATTTTTTAAGAATTAAAATTCTATTTGTAAACAGATTTCTCTAAAAATTGGTAGACACATACGCCAATTTTACTGTCGTAAATCGTAAAATGAAATCAATAATTTTGTGCCTTTATGCAAGTGAAAATTAAAAAATTACACACGTACACACTATTAGAAAAATGCAAAAGGCGCAATAAAAAGAAAAAATAACAAAGACAATAAAATATTATTGTTGTGTTATATAAGTTTTACTATACCAACCCCCAGTTATTTTTGTTGTCATTAACATTGGCTAGGTGATATAATAAATTAACAAAAAATTTTTTTTAAATTAAATAGGTCTGTGTTAGCCGCAGTGACCAGGTGACTTGTTCCCGCTCCTCATTCTAAGTCTAACTGTCAAATTCATAAGTCCGTATTAAACAAAAATATTTTTTATGAATTTGAGCGTAATTCTATAAAACAACAGCAAAATTTTCTTTGTAAATGTTTCGCATCTAAATGAAAAAAAAAAATTAAAAGGAGCCCAAATGCTTGGTGTGGTTTTAAATTTTCTTTAACTTTCGATTATTTTTTAAGATATTGGTGCAGATCATGTATTTAAAGTGTGAGCTTTTAATTAATTTTTTTGTTCAGAGGAAACTACTTGTTTTCCCACCGAATTCTTAATGTGTTGCTATTGTTTTGTTAAAAAGTATGCCAAGACTACTACACTTAAATTGCACATTGTTGCTCTTTGACTGAATATTGTGTTTATTACGACATTATCACACACACACACACACACACACACACACACTTGCACTTATACTTACATAATTTTTTAGTTACTAAAACAACTTGCACTTAGTATAGAAAATATTATAAATATTGTAGCTGGTGTGTTTCGTTTGTGTGCAATTTTAAATGGTTGGGGCATAAATGATAGTGCTTAAGTGTAATTGTAATATTTATTTATAAATGTAAAAGAACGTGTGTGAGTATAACGTTTATGGCCACAAAAAGTAATTTTAAGGATTTATTTCATAAAATTTTCGTAATGAAAAGATGTGAGCTTATTTTTTTCTCTCTACTAGTTTAATTTTTTTTTTATTTTATTGTTGTTGCTTTATCTTTTTGAAAAGCCATTTATGTGTGTTGCTATTTATTATAAAAAAATATAAATAAAAAAAGTAAAAAAAAATATCCAAAGGGTAGTTAAAATTTTATTTTATTGCTTAGATTAAGGCCATTATTTACCCAAAAACTTTTTAAACATATTAAACAAGCACAGACTCACACATGCACTTAATATTTTAAATATACATACGTATGTTTGAGTGTGCACGCGGGTATATGATCATGTTTTTCTGTTTAAAGGTGTAGAATTGCATGTGTTGAAGGAAATTAATAATAGTTGTTATAAATTTATTATAAATAGTTAAACTAGCTTGTGATTTTATTTACAAAATATATTTTTTAACATTTATTTTTGTTATTCTATAATAGTTGTAAATTAGACCCATTTGATGCAATAATGTACTAACTGATAATAGTAGTCAGTAGGTAGGCAGGAACATTTTTTAAATCGACTTTAATTAAAATATCTTTCAGAGATTTCTGCTCTCAAATAAATTTCATAAAGCACTAAAAGTTGAACGAACACGAATCCAGATTTTATGGCCTGTTCAGCGATGTCACAAGAAAACCTAAGCGAACGGAAACAAAAATAAATTTTCGTTCATTGTTTTTATTTTTAATACAAGTGAGCTTTGCTTTAGTTCGCTTTGGTTTTCTTGTGACATGGCTGAACAGGCCATTCATTTTTTCTTAACTCTTTATTTTATTATTTACGATATATGTAACTAAAAGGTGTTGCAGTAAATTATTATTATCATCATAAGCTATAAACGCAGCGCGATTTTTTGAAACTGTTGTGCAGCTCAGTACGTAACTACAATCCAAGCTCTTCTAGATTTTGAGTCGTGGCATCGTTAAACACTCGCACAGAACATGTTCCGATGTTGCCCGTTCTTCTCGACAGAAATTACATTAACTAAATTGAACTTCAATTATTTCTTAGAGACATTGAAAATATGGACCATCGGATAGAGGTATACCAGCGAAGTTGTGGCTAGCATTTGGCCGATATTTTGTTTCACACATAAATAAAATAGATTCTTCTACTATATAATACGAAATATTAAAATAATTTTTTGAAAATTTTTTGTTTTATTAACAATTCACATCTCAGAATAATTAAAAGTTTCAAATGCATAAAAAAGTCAACAAAGAAAGCATTAGAACGAAAAAGGCACAACTCCAAAAAATATTTCAAAAAGCACTAAAAACAGTACTAAGATCACTAAGTTGACAGCACTGTTTGTAGCTCTCTCGTATAACATCTCCCTCTCCCTTTTTTTCTTTGTCGTTTCTTCCTTTCAAAAAGTTTTCGCTTTAGAACAAACTAATTTCCATTTTGCATTTGCTATTTAAATGCTTATATACAGCTGCCATGAATACTTTAGTTTCATTTTTCAATTATTAATATTATTTTAATTACATTTGCGCATTCCTTAACAGTTTATGTATATTTTTTTCCAGAGGATTAAATCAGCTTATATTTTGAAATTGTATTTTTAAAATTAACCAACCACAAGATACTTTTTGAAAATAACATTTACATTTAAAATAAAATTAAGGAAAATTATATTTTCCTTAGCAAGAAAGACTTAAAAAACTTGTGCAATTATTTTGTGTTTTTTCTACTTAAAATAGGAATTAAAAAAACCTATTTTTTCTGCTAAAACTGCTAGCAATCTTATGCCACTGTTATTATTATTATTTTTTTTTTTTTTTGTTATTTTCTTTCGTACATAAGGGAAAACAAAAATAATAAAACACCAGAGAAAAATTTAATTTATACTAGAAAAATGAAATAAAAAATAGAGTAATAAGATAGAAAATTTGCTAACAAAGTTATAATTCATGGCTTTAAAGAAACACACTCTGAAAAAGTAGCTGCTGCTGCTACACCATGGGGCAGGCCATAGCGGTTCCTTAAGTGGCGCAAGGAAACTATGATAGCAAGAACATATAGAAGTTGCTGTGCCAACAATTACTAGTATTCTAGTTTAGAACAGCAGTAATAAAACAAGCATACAAGTGGAATGGCACATGTGCCACAAGTAAAATTTTTCCCAAGAACATAAACTTTATTCACTTGGTTCACAAAGAAACGAAAAAAGTAAAGAGACCCAAATAAAATGCAACCAAAACACAAAAACCAAAAAAATAAAAAATAAGAAAAAATTTTGTTTAAATAAACTGAATTTTTTAAGAACTAAAAGTAGAATACATAATTTCATTTAAACATATTTTTTAAGGATTAAAGTTTCAAAACAAAAAGAAACTACAAAAAAATAAAATTATAACAATAATACGAGTAATAATAAAATTAAACTTAAAAACTTTTTATTGTAGGACTAGGAAGGTGTCAATTTGTTTAAAAAATAGGATAATATGAAAAAAGAAGAAGGATATGTAATGAAATATCAAAATAACGAATCAGATGATAACACTGTAATAGCCAACATGTTTTCTAACTTTTTTTCTACTACTTATTCTGATGCTAAATATGATAATACCAATAGTTACCCTATCAAAATTGATTCAAACCTGCAGTTAAACTTTCCTTTAATTGATTGTGCTGAGGTCAAAACTGAACTGATGAAATTAAAATCAACTTTTAGCTATGGACCTGATGGGGTACCGAATTGTTTATTGAAGCACTGTGCAGTTAGCTTATCTAAACAACTTTGTGATATTTTTAACTTATCTATCAAACACGGATATTTCCCTACTCAATGGAAGAGCTCCTATATAATACCTTTATTTAAATCTGGCAGCAAGTATAACATAAAAAATTACAGAGGCATTGCAAAACTTAGTTCAATTCCTAAGTTGTTTGAAAAGTTCATTACTAGATATATAAGTCATAATGTATCACATCTTCTATCCCAGCATCAACATGGTTTTAAAAAAGGATGCTCCACTGTTACTAACATTTTACAACTAACTACTATAGTTAATAAAGGATTTGCTAAAAATCAGCAAACTGATGCTATATATACCGATTTTAGTAAAGCTTTCGATAAAGTCAACCATGACCTGCTACTTTCTAAATTATATATGATGGGGTTTTCTCCAATTAGTCTGTCTTGGATCAAGTCTTATCTAAACGATAGAAAACAATGTGTACTTTTTAAAAACTGCGTATCTACTCCTATAAATGTTTTATCTGGAGTACCACAAGGGAGCCATCTTGGGCCGGTCCTGTTCTCATTATTTATAAATGATCTGCCTTCTGTCCTGAACTATTGTAATATATTAATGTTTGCTGACGACGTTAAAATTTTTTTGACCTATGATGGGATCTTTGATCATTCCTGCTTACAACGGGACATTGACAATTTGTATACATGGTGCAATATAAACCTAATGGAACTGAACACTAAAAAGTGCAAGCATATGAGATTTTATAGATGCACTTTTGTTAATATAATCTTCTATCTGGGTGGACAACCGTTGGATCAAGTAACCTCTTTCCTTGATCTGGGTATCTTGCTTGATGCTAAATTAAGTTTTATTCCTCATATTAATATGACAGTTAATAAAGCTAGAGGAGTTTTAGCCTTCATTAAAAGATGGGCAAAAGAATTCACAGATTCCTATGTTACAAGATTATTATATACATCCTTAGTTAGACCCATACTTGAATATGGTTCGATTGTTTGGGACCCTATATATAATATACATATCGACCACATTGAGTTTGTTCAAAAACAATTTCTTTTATTTTGCTTGCGAAGCTTGAATTGGAACTCAGCAACAAATCTGCCTCCATACCATCAAAGATTGGCGCTTATAAAACTGCCTACACTAAAAAGTAGAAGAACGATGTTAAATGTATCATTTGTGTTTAATGTTATTAAAGGAAATGTGCAATCAGAGTTCCTTTTACGCCATATTACATTCAGTGTGCCAGTTCGTCCAACACGTCATTTTCAATTGCTCTCGATCAAAACTTTTCGTACCAACTATGCCAATGCTGATCCTTTGAGAAGAATCTGTGCCAGCTTTAATACCTTTTATCAATTTATTGATTTGTCTTTAAGTTTGGAAACTATTAAACGAAATATAATTTTATATTTAAATCGCTAATTGTTTTTGAAAAATTTTTATAATTTTTGTAATTTTAAATCATTCATATATAGTCTGTAATTTAATGTAGACTTATTATTCAAATAAATAAATAAATAAAATATTGAGGTAGTTTAAAAAAGGAGAGTGAGAAAGGGAGCAACAAACGAGTAGTCTGTAGAAAGTTCTTAAGAAACTAAATTATACCAGCAGCAACAATTTTTTTTATTTTATTTTAAATTAGTTCATATGCATGGCAGCCAAGAGGATCTTTTGTGAAACCCATACGTTCACTACTTAAGACTTAGCCTTCATATGAAGCCAATTATTATCTTGTGCAGTAAAGTACCCAGCAAGACCGCGTAAAAACAGCTAGTGAGTAAAAATAAAGGTAGTCGAACCAAAACGCATGGTGTGAATTTTAAATAAAACAAAAGGTTTTCAGAGAATTATCTTAATTTTTTTATTATGATAAATAGAAACATCTATGACAAATATGTATATATATCGCTACGACATGAGATAACATGGCCATTTAATAATGTGGCTTAAAAGGGTCATTGTTTTATTGGCTGTGTGGAGTCCCATATCGTCCAAATAAATATCTAGGTACTTTAAGTTCATTATCATACTGCTTGTTTTAATTAGAACAAACTGGGTAAGCATGCACAGGTGCTTTCGCATTTTCTACAGACCCGATTTGCTGAAACTTGAACAAAATTCTCAAGATGGTGGATTCATTTGGTCAATTATGCTAACCAAAAAAATTACCAAGTGCAGAAAATGCATTTTCATTTGAAAGCCCATTTTCTTTAACTTTAATTTTGTTCGAATTTATCAAACATTGAAACAAAAAAAATGTCAAATTAAGTTGAGCGAAAAGCTTGAAGTTAAGGCGTGACTTCTAATTAACATCATGCTTTATGGTTGAACCACTCTTTATAAAAAAACCAGAAGTAAGAACTGTTAATTTTCTAATATTAATATTTTATCAATCAACATAAAATTTTCTTTTTAATGAAAAAATAAAATTTTAAGATTTTTCATTATAAGTAAGAAGGGTAAATATAGTTTTGTATTTCCGTTTGTAATTTCTACACCGTACATGGGAGACCCTATAAACTATATATGCATGTCGGATTCTTATGAATAGCGGAGTCGATTTAGCGAAGTCCGTCTGTGTGTCTGTCTGTCCCCTAAGTCGTTGAATACAACTTTCTGAAATCCCTAGGCAACTAACAAAAAAGCTTAGTACACCAATCTATAAGTTGCTTCTGTCAGATTATTGCTATTGCAATTCAGCCAGATCGGTTCATAAATAGCGGACCTATAAATCAAAAATCGCAACAATCTCTATTTTTCACCATGTGACGTATACGGACAAAAAAATGTGGTACGCAATTTTGTTTCAATTGACAGACATAATATTTGTGCATAAAATGACAGCAATAAGTCCACAAATGCCCGAGGAATATAAAAAATATAACCGAAATTTTAGATTTTCATCCATTTCTGTTTTGTTTTTTGCGTATTTTATCCAAACTAAAAAAAAAGTAGTACACAGATTTTTCTGACATCATATAAATAGTATCTGGACCAAAACTCAGCTAAGTCGGTCCAGAATATAGATAATTTTTAGGGTGTCCTTTTCATAATTTAACATATTCTAGAACACTTACAGCTATTATAAAGCTTATACACTAACACAGATATAGATAATACACACAAGCATTACGCTAACAAATTCTACGCACTAACATAAATACTGAATTGCTATATTTACACATCCATAAATACCATATCTTATGACTAAAAAAAACACAGTGATTCGACATAGTGATTTTTCATAACAATATTTTAAAATAGTTTTTACGTGCGTTTCATACAGCACTTTCCGAACAACATTTAAAGAAGTGTTTGTTTTAGCTTTCTCAGACATATTTCCAACAAATTACTATAAGGTCCTCCACAGTCACTTATAAAAGCCATGCAACTCACAATGGATCAACGGAGCCATCCGCAAACTTTATGAAACTTTGCAGGATTGAATAGGCACCTCATTACAGGAACGTGCAATAAACGAACCAACTAAAAAAGATTTTAATTCACCTCCCAAAAGTATACCTACACCGGGCCTTCATTACATGCACTGCACTCGAAAATAATTTGTCAAGCAATAAAATTATTTTCCACAATGTTTAAAAAAATTTGCGGCACATAATCAACTCGTTTCTTATAAGCAATTTTCTTATTATCGCATTTAAATAAGAATATAAGAATTTAAAAAGATTATTCACGAATTTTGTATAAGAATTAATAAATAAAATTTTTTTTACAATTCAAAACCATTTTTCAATAAAATTTTTATTACAAAGTTTCACAATTTATTTACTTCACATGTTATACAAGGTTTAACAAAAATATTATTTCATAAACAAACAAAGCAAAATTAAAATTTTTTTGATATTCAAGTCTAACAAAACATAAATGTAAACAAAAAACACATGTAGCCTTGCTTCCACTTGATATAATTACACTACGAGTACATATGATCGTGTAAATAGTAGCAAAATAACTAAAAGAAATAAAATTCCATCTTTTTATGTTTTTTTTGCAGTTTCATTACTAGTTACCTGGTTTTCTTATGCCATGCCTTCGAAAAAATATGCGAATGGGTTTTTTTTTGATTAAAAAAAAAATTATTTAGAAAACGTTATTTCAAAAGCTTTCAAATGCAAAAATGTTCATAATTTTATAGAAATAAAATAATTTTTTTTTGGAAAACTATACATAAATTGTTCTTTATAGTAGTTTCTTATTCAAGTGACGCAAATTTCGAAAGCTTTTTTGACTTGGCTTACAAATTTTTTTTAAAATACAACCCATTTTTATAGTGTTTAATAACAACTAAATTATCTTTAATTAGAAATAAAAATTAGTTTTGTACAACTTTTTTTACATAGAAACTTTAACCTTTTGAAAAAATTGTGTTATCTTCCAACCGGGGTCGTTGTCACCAACTTAATAAGCCTTCCTAAATTTAAATTACTTAAATTTGATTTTATTTGTTCGAGCTCCGATTTGTATATTTTGTATTATATAAAATCATATAAATGGTTTGAGAAAAGAAAGATGAATTCCACACATCACTTAATTTTACAGCCCACTCTAATCTCACTGTAAGTCCATTTTCTTCATATAAATAACTATTGAAAAAAGTAAGTGTATGCGGTTGCCAGTAAATATATTTTATTTAAAAATTAGTTGTAATTTAATATTTAAATACAAGTTAAAAATTTTTTTATAAATTTTATAAAACAAGAAATTAAAGAAAAAAATTGACCAAAAACCAAACTTTAGAGAACCCTTCACCTACAAAAACAATAAAAATAATTTGCTTAAATTGTCATATTAACAAATAATTTACTTTGATGCGCTCGCTCGCAGCAATGCCTCTCTACGATATTCTGTAACCCATGGCAAGACCTGTTCAACATATTTCTTTGCAGCTTTTAAACTCTCGCTAATTTTGTTTTTTACGTCTATTTCCAGAGTTGGTGTAACATGTTTACTATCTTTTACTTTATTCACAAAAGCCAATAATTGATCCTCTTGATCTCTATCGAATGTATATGATGCCATGTTCAAAATTAGCTGATTTAGAGGATTAGAGTCTTCAGTATCAGTTTTTAAATTACCGTAAGCATTCCAATTTTCATTCAAAAACTCCATACAAGCTGAAAACGTCATATGGGTAAAAATACAAGTACTTTCCAGTATTGCGTAACGGTCGTTGTTCTCCAAATGATTAGACTTATCGATGGAGCTCCTGAGTAATTTCTTAATCATATTTACATTTCTATGGCAAGATAGAGCATTTATTAAAAGATCCTTTGAAATTTTGTTTTCACTATAATCAATAAGTTTCTGATAAAGAGTATTAAATAACTCGTCATTAGACATTTTGATAGCATTACAATTTAATTCTTCCCTTGTTAGAGTTTTGTTTTCTTTGAGATGATCTATCAATCTGTTGTAATCATCTTCCATAATTTTATTTACGTCGCTATATTTTGCCATTCTATTGAAAAGGTAGCGATGCTGGCTTTGATAAAGATTGTCACGGGATTCAGAGACCAATCTAATTTTTCCATAAGTGGGACTAAGCTGCTCAGCAAAGAAGAATTTGAAATCGTCGTATTTCTTATTTGTCATCAAGTAGAAATTTGCGTCATTAAAATATTTAAAAACCTCATACCAACATAAGTAGTCATCTTCATTCTTCAAATAAGTAAATAATTTAAGGAGTACAGAAGCATCTAAACGATTAGATTTCCACAATGCAATTGCGTCTCTTAATAGTTGAGCACGATTATGACTATGTATTACAGAAGGGTTTTCAATTAAAGATCGGATGATTAAATTCCAATTCTTTGTATCATAATTGACATAATAGTAACCAATTGACTGTTTATTTAATATTAACCAGTCATTGTTTGAGATTTTCACATCGGTGATATTCGTTTCAGTAACGTTTCGTAAAAAAAGTGAAACTTTTGTGTCACTAAAATTTGGATTTGAGGCAACGGCATAGTTGATGGGTACATACCAAGTTTTTGTATCTTTTTTGTTTTCATTATAGTAGAATGTCTCCTGTTTAATGGTAAAAGTACCATCGGTATAGTTACGTGAAACGGTTAGTATTGGAACACCTCTTTGGTTAGTCCAAGTGCTAATCATTTCATTGATTGTGGCAGGTACTTTACCTTTTTCCTCTTTAACCTCATCTTGAAGGGCACTAAACAGTTCTTCTTCCCCAATTGCCTTGTATTTGCTATTAAGTAATTAGAGGTTTTACATTAATCGTTATCTATTACTAAATACTTAATAAAGATTTTGAGATCTTACTATTTTTTAAGAATGTTACGTAAAGCTTTCTGAAATACTTTGTCCGTGAGTGCATTGCTCCACATACGAATAATTGAACTGCCTTTTACATGAACTGCATACATACTGCTTTGAAGTTCTGTTGGAGTTTGTGCGTGGTTAGTGAGTAAAATAAAGGGTTCATCTCTTTCCATATTCAAAGCAACATCGAAGGTAAGTATTTGGTATAAGTCCCATGCCTTCGATTCAGGATACATCTATAAACATTTTTGACGACTTATTAAAAGTCATCCTAAGAAAGCTTTTTAAAATATACTTACATGGTTCAATATTTTGAATGAATAAAATGAGCTTAAACTTTGCTTTAGCCAAAAGTATGCCCATGTTGAAATTGTGACATAATCACCAAGCCACTGATGGACAATTGCTTGAGCCATATATGCCACATTTTCGAAATCAAAAGACAAATCAGAAGTGGTGAAGTTAGATAGAAGTTTATTTTCTCTATAAGTAATCAGACCCCAGTTCTCCATATTAAAAAATTTGAAATCGGGTAAAGCAACATGATCCATTTTCGGAAGCATATATTCAACATCAAAATAATCAGACAGATAATTCGCAATCTGCGAGATTATGGGAAGAAAACCTCTATGCATGCTCTTCGTATTGGGACGAGAATAGATACGTTGAGGCAAGTTATTATCTATGGCTTCGGTGTATTCAAAGTCACATACAATAAATGCTACAATATACGTTGACATAGGAGGTGTTGTTAAGAACACGGTTCGATTAGCACTAAATGAGAAATCAATTATTTAAATAGATTTTACAGTTATTTCTAATAATTAACTTTACCTTGACAATTCAACGTTGACAGGCATATTTGAAATTGCGACGAAAGTGGGACTGTGATTAACGGTTATTGTAAAATTGGCACGTATATTTGGCTCATCGTAGCAAGGAAATGCGTGGCGAGCATAAATAGTTTCGAAATGTGTGGAAGCAATGTAACTAAAATGAATATAAAAGAAAAAATATGATTTACTTGATTGTAATCTAAACTGAAAATTTCGCAAATTAACTTTTCATTTTGGATAAAACTTCAAATTTTTTCTTCATTTCTAATTCTAATTCATAATCATAATAGAAGCGAGCAATTAAACTCATTTGTACTATAAAGACATCTCGCTTCATTTGTGTGTTTAAACGCAAATGTTGCAAAAACAATTAATTTTTTGTACTCACTGATCATTGCCATCATCATGCTTGTATTTAGATAAATAGAAACCAACATTGTCATCGCGCAATTCACCACTATAAGTAACAGTTAATTTCCATTTCGTTTGAGCGGCAAACTGTACACCGCTTCTACGTGTTAGTGTTAAAAATTCACGTTTTAACTCGTATTCAACTGACAGATCTTCCGATTCACCAGTGAAAGGACTTGCAATAGTTGCTTTGGAAATCTCTAATTCACTAGCATGCAAAACAATTTTGTTCGTTGGACTTACAACCACAATGTCTATTGTGACTTCACCTTTAAATGCCTTTTCCCCTGAATGAACGTTTGTAGTCAGTTCGATGTTATAGTGCTCCGGGTATGTTGCGTTTGGCAAACGATAGTTGGTATCATCAACATCAATATGCGAAGTTGAATTTACTGACTCGGTGAAAAAAACAATGGCCAAGGCCCACCAACAAATTACTGAAAGACTTTT
Source organism: Thelaira solivaga (assembly GCA_947397855.1). Taxonomy (NCBI): domain Eukaryota; kingdom Metazoa; phylum Arthropoda; class Insecta; order Diptera; family Tachinidae; genus Thelaira; species Thelaira solivaga. The sequence goes on from OX377610.1 coordinate 22,568,075, forward strand.
CATGCTACTAAGTTTTTGATAACTGAGTACCGGTTGATTTCAAAACCTGCTTTTATACGCTTTTTCAGCTACGAAAAGAAGACATTTTAAGCTAAAACAAACAACATTTTGGGTATACGTGTTATTTGGTTAAATAAATTTTTGTTTATTTTTTATCTTTATGATTTTTATAATAGTTAGTTTCTTCTAAATATAAAAAAAAAAATAATAATAAAATTATGTTATTTATTTGCTTACCTTTTATTAACGTTTTATTAAAAAAAAAGGTAATTAGGTTGTGCTTGTGTCTTTTATACTCTTCACTGCATACGCAAAGAAAAACTATGGTTGAATATGGTCACCGCAAACATAGTTTGTTTTCCGCAAAAATATTATTGTTAATTTGAAGCATCTAAGCAAAGACTATATAAAGATGTTCTACGTAGAAGAAAATCTAAAAGCAAAAATGAATAGCTGAAACAGATGAGGGGGGAAGTAACAAAGGAATATTTGAGCATGCGCATTTCAAATAAAAGTTTCTCTTATTTAGCTACTGAGATAAACAGAGAATAAAACAAATAAACACATACTCAACAACATATAAATGCGCATGTATGTATGTATTTATAAACCAAGCATTTAAAACTTAAAATGAATTTGATTTCTTTAATATGTTTTTTGTGAGTTTTATGAAATTTTTCATCGAAAATGTTATTGAAATCTTAGGAGCAAATATATTTGAATAGAACGAATATGACTAGTTACGTTATTGTAGGGTAGAATATCTTGTTTATGGTTGTAAAAATAAAATATATCCTAGTTCGCAACGAATTTGTGATTCATTAATTTGAACCTTTATTAAACTCTTATTATAGATTTGTAGATAATATTTTTATAATGAGAAGTAGTCCTGTTGTATATGCTTTTTAAAAGGATCTATAAGAGTTTTAAAACTCACAGACTGTTAATAATAAATAACAAAGAAATTGATTTTATGTCATGAACAAAATTTATTTATAATAAAAATCTAATTATTTGGAAAGCATATGTAAATCATAATAAGACATTTTTATGCCTTATTCCCATTTTTTGTTTCGTGATATTGTCACAAAACAATTTACTTATTTATAAAAAAAAATTACTTTTAAATGCTCTACCAATTATAGCTATCTATATAAGGATTTCATTGCTGCTAGGCATATCATCAGTAGACATCATATAAATAGTATCTGGACCAAAACTCAGCTAAGTCGGTCCAGAATATAGATAATTTTTAGGGTGTCCTTTTCATAATTTAACATATTCTAGAACACTTACAGCTATTATAAAGCTTATACACTAACACAGATATAGATAATACACACAAGCATTACGCTAACAAATTCTACGCACTAACATAAATACTGAATTGCTATATTTACACATCCATAAATACCATATCTTATGACTAAAAAAAACACAGTGATTCGACATAGTGATTTTTCATAACAATATTTTAAAATAGTTTTTACGTGCGTTTCATACAGCACTTTCCGAACAACATTTAAAGAAGTGTTTGTTTTAGCTTTCTCAGACATATTTCCAACAAATTACTATAAGGTCCTCCACAGTCACTTATAAAAGCCATGCAACTCACAATGGATCAACGGAGCCATCCGCAAACTTTATGAAACTTTGCAGGATTGAATAGGCACCTCATTACAGGAACGTGCAATAAACGAACCAACTAAAAAAGATTTTAATTCACCTCCCAAAAGTATACCTACACCGGGCCTTCATTACATGCACTGCACTCGAAAATAATTTGTCAAGCAATAAAATTATTTTCCACAATGTTTAAAAAAATTTGCGGCACATAATCAACTCGTTTCTTATAAGCAATTTTCTTATTATCGCATTTAAATAAGAATATAAGAATTTAAAAAGATTATTCACGAATTTTGTATAAGAATTAATAAATAAAATTTTTTTTACAATTCAAAACCATTTTTCAATAAAATTTTTATTACAAAGTTTCACAATTTATTTACTTCACATGTTATACAAGGTTTAACAAAAATATTATTTCATAAACAAACAAAGCAAAATTAAAATTTTTTTGATATTCAAGTCTAACAAAACATAAATGTAAACAAAAAACACATGTAGCCTTGCTTCCACTTGATATAATTACACTACGAGTACATATGATCGTGTAAATAGTAGCAAAATAACTAAAAGAAATAAAATTCCATCTTTTTATGTTTTTTTTGCAGTTTCATTACTAGTTACCTGGTTTTCTTATGCCATGCCTTCGAAAAAATATGCGAATGGGTTTTTTTTTGATTAAAAAAAAAAATTATTTAGAAAACGTTATTTCAAAAGCTTTCAAATGCAAAAATGTTCATAATTTTATAGAAATAAAATAATTTTTTTTTGGAAAACTATACATAAATTGTTCTTTATAGTAGTTTCTTATTCAAGTGACGCAAATTTCGAAAGCTTTTTTGACTTGGCTTACAAATTTTTTTTAAAATACAACCCATTTTTATAGTGTTTAATAACAACTAAATTATCTTTAATTAGAAATAAAAATTAGTTTTGTACAACTTTTTTTACATAGAAACTTTAACCTTTTGAAAAAATTGTGTTATCTTCCAACCGGGGTCGTTGTCACCAACTTAATAAGCCTTCCTAAATTTAAATTACTTAAATTTGATTTTATTTGTTCGAGCTCCGATTTGTATATTTTGTATTATATAAAATCATATAAATGGTTTGAGAAAAGAAAGATGAATTCCACACATCACTTAATTTTACAGCCCACTCTAATCTCACTGTAAGTCCATTTTCTTCATATAAATAACTATTGAAAAAAGTAAGTGTATGCGGTTGCCAGTAAATATATTTTATTTAAAAATTAGTTGTAATTTAATATTTAAATACAAGTTAAAAATTTTTTTATAAATTTTATAAAACAAGAAATTAAAGAAAAAAATTGACCAAAAACCAAACTTTAGAGAACCCTTCACCTACAAAAACAATAAAAATAATTTGCTTAAATTGTCATATTAACAAATAATTTACTTTGATGCGCTCGCTCGCAGCAATGCCTCTCTACGATATTCTGTAACCCATGGCAAGACCTGTTCAACATATTTCTTTGCAGCTTTTAAACTCTCGCTAATTTTGTTTTTTACGTCTATTTCCAGAGTTGGTGTAACATGTTTACTATCTTTTACTTTATTCACAAAAGCCAATAATTGATCCTCTTGATCTCTATCGAATGTATATGATGCCATGTTCAAAATTAGCTGATTTAGAGGATTAGAGTCTTCAGTATCACTTTTCAAATTACCGTAAGCATTCCAATTTTCATTCAAAAACTCCATACAAGCTGAAAACGTCATATGGGTAAAAATACAAGTACTTTCCAGTATTGCGTAACGATCGTTGTTCTCCAAATGATTAGACTTATCGATGGAGCTCCTGAGTAATTTCTTAATCATATTTACATTTCTATGGCAAGATAGAGCTTTTATTAAAAGAGTCTTTGAAATTTTGTTTTCACTATCATCAATAAGTTTCTGATAAAGAGTATTAAATAACTCGTCATTAGACATTTTGATAGCATTACAATTTAATTCTTCCCTTGTTAGAGTTTTGTTTTCTTTGAGATGATCTATCAATCTGTTGTAATCATCTTCCATAATTTTATTTACGTCGCTATATTTTGCCATTCTATTGAAAAGGTAGCGATGCTGGCTTTGATAAAGATTGTCACGGGATTCAGAGACCAATCTAATTTTTCCATAAGTGGGACTAAGCTGCTCAGCAAAGAAGAATTTGAAATCGTCGTATTTCTTATTTGTCATCAAGTAGAAATTTGCGTCATTAAAATATTTAAAAACCTCATACCAACATAAGTAGTCATCTTCATTCTTCAAATAAGTAAATAATTTAAGGAGTACAGAAGCATCTAAACGATTAGATTTCCACAATGCAATTGCGTCTCTTAATAGTTGAGCACGATTATGACTATGTATTACAGAAGGGTTTTCAATTAAAGATCGGATGATTAAATTCCAATTCTTTGTATCATAATTGACATAATAGTAACCAATTGACTGTTTATTTAATATTAACCAGTCATTGTTTGAGATTTTCACATCGGTGATATTCGTTTCAGTAACGTTTCGTAAAAAATGTGAAACTTTTGTGTCACTAAAATTTGGATTTGAGGCAACGGCATAGTTGATGGGTACATACCAAGTTTTTGTATCTTTTTTGGTTTCATTATAGTAGAATGTCTCCTGTTTAATGGTAAAAGTACCATCGGTATAGTTACGTGAAACGGTTAGTATTGGAACACCTCTTTGGTTAGTCCAAGTGCTAATCATTTCATTGATTGTGGCAGGTACTTTACCTTTTTCCTCTTTAACCTCATCTTGAAGGGCACTAAACAGTTCTTCTTCCCCAATTGCCTTGTATTTGCTATTAAGTAATTAGAGGTTTTACATTAATCGTTATCTATTACTAAATACTTAATAAAGATTTTGAGATCTTACTATTTTTTAAGAATGTTACGTAAAGCTTTCTGAAATACTTTGTCCGTGAGTGCATTGCTCCACATACGAATAATTGAACTGCCTTTTACATGAACTGCATACATACTGCTTTGAAGTTCTGTTGGAGTTTGTGCGTGGTTAGTGAGTAAAATAAAGGGTTCATCTCTTTCCATATTCAAAGCAACATCGAAGGTAAGTATTTGGTATAAGTCCCATGCCTTCGATTCAGGATACATCTATAAACATTTTTGACGACTTATTAAAAGTTATCCTAAGAAAGCTCTTCAAAATATACTTACATTGTTCAATATTTTGTATGCATAAAATGAGCTTAAACTTTGCTTTAGCCAAAAGTATGCCCATGTTGAAATTGTGACATAATCACCAAGCCACTGATGGACAATTGCTTGAGCCATATATGCCACATTTTCGAAATCAAAAGACAAATCAGAAGTGGTGAAGTTAGATAGAAGTTTATTTTCTCTATAAGTAATCAGACCCCAGTTCTCCATATTAAAAAATTTGAAATCGGGTAAAGCAATATGATCAATTTTCGGAAGCATATATTTAACATCAAAATAATCAGACAAATAACGCGTAATCTGCGAGATTATGGGAAGAAGACCTCTATGCATGCTCTTCGTATTGGGACGAGAATAGATACGTTGAGGCAAGTTATTATCTATGGCTTCGGTGTATTCAAAGTCACATACAATAAATGCTACAATATACGTTGACATAGGAGGTGTTGTTAAGAACACGGTTCGATTAGCACTAAATGAGAAATCAATTATTTAAATAGATTTTACAGTTATTTCTAATAATTAACTTTACCTTGACAATTCAACGTTGACAGGCATATTTGAAATTGCGACGTAAGTGGGACTATGATTAATGGTTATTGTAAAGTTGGCACGTTTATTTGGCTCATCGTAGCAAGGAAATGCGTGGCGAGCATTAATAGTTTCGAAATATGTGGAAGCAATGTAACTAAAATGAATGTAAAAGAAAAAAATATGATTTACTTGATTGTAATCTAAACTGAAAATTTCGCAAATTAACTTATCATTTTGGATAAAACTTCAAATTTTTTCTTCATTTCTAATTCTAATTCATAATCATAATAGAAGCGAGCAATTAAACTCATTTGTACTATAAAGACATCTCGCTTCATTTGTGTGTTTAAACGCAAATGTTGCAAAAACAATTAATTTTTTGTACTCACTGATCATTGCCATCATCATGCTTGTATTTAGATAAATAGAAACCAACATTGTCATCGCGCAATTCACCACTATAAGTAACAGTTAATTTCCATTTCGTTTGAGCGGCAAACTGTACACCGCTTCTACGTGTTAGTGTTAAAAATTCACGTTTTAACTCGTATTCAACTGACAGATCTTCCGATTCACCAGTGAAAGGACTTGCAATAGTTGCTTTGGAAATCTCTAATTCACTAGCATGCAAAACAATTTTGTTCGTTGGACTTACAACCACAATGTCTATTGTGACTTCACCTTTAAATGCCTTTTCCCCTGAATGAACGTTTGTAGTCAGTTCGATGTTATAGTGCTCCGGGTATGTTGCGTTTGGCAAACGATAGTTGGTATCATCAACATCAATATGCGAAGTTGAATTTACTGACTCGGTGAAAAAAACAATGGCCAAGGCCCACCAACAAATTACTGAAAGACTTTTCATGCTACTAAGTTTTTGATAACTGAGTACCGGTTGATTTCAAAACCTGCTTTTATACGCTTTTTCAGCTACGAAAAGAAGACATTTTAAGCTAAAACAAACAACATTTTGGGTATACGTGTTATTTGGTTAAATAAATTTTTGTTTATTTTTTATCTTTATGATTTTTATAATAGTTAGTTTCTTCTAAATATAAAAAAAAAAATAATAATAAAATTATGTTATTTATTTGCTTACCTTTTATTAACGTTTTATTAAAAAAAAAGGTAATTAGGTTGTGCTTGTGTCTTTTATACTCTTCACTGCATACGCAAAGAAAAACTATGGTTGAATATGGTCACCGCAAACATAGTTTGTTTTCCGCAAAAATATTATTGTTAATTTGAAGCATCTAAGCAAAGACTATATAAAGATGTTCTACGTAGAAGAAAATCTAAAAGCAAAAATGAATAGCTGAAACAGATGAGGGGGGAAGTAACAAAGGAATATTTGAGCATGCGCATTTCAAATAAAAGTTTCTCTTATTTAGCTACTGAGATAAACAGAGAATAAAACAAATAAACACATACTCAACAACATATAAATGCGCATGTATGTATGTATTTATAAACCAAGCATTTAAAACTTAAAATGAATTTGATTTCTTTAATATGTTTTTTGTGAGTTTTATGAAATTTTTCATCGAAAATGTTATTGAAATCTTAGGAGCAAATATATTTGAATAGAACGAATATGACTAGTTACGTTATTGTAGGGTAGAATATCTTGTTTATGGTTGTAAAAATAAAATATATCCTAGTTCGCAACGAATTTGTGATTTATTAATTTGAACCTTTATTAAACTCTTATTATAGATTTGTAGATAATATTTTTATAATGAGAAGTAGTCCTGTTGTATATGCTTTTTAAAAGGATCTATAAGAGTTTTAAAACTCACAGACTGTTAATAATAAATAACAAAGAAATTGATTTTATGTCATGAACAAAATTTATTTATAATAAAAATCTAATTATTTGGAAAGCATATGTAAATCATAATAAGACATTTTTATGCCTTATTCCCATTTTTTGTTTCGTGATATTGTCACAAAACAATTTACTTATTTATAAAAAAAAATTGTTTTTAAATGCTCTACCAATTATAGCTATCTATATAAGGATTTCATTGCTGCTAGGCATATCATCAGTAGACTCTACAATACTTTTCATAAAAAGTCTTGTGCTTATACGTTTAATACATATCAAATCAAATGAGAATTTCAATTTGGCTAAAAAGTAAAAAGTTTTAAAAATTAAAACTTTTTTATAAACTTAGTGAGCATTTAAAAATATTTTCTTTTTCTTCAATAGAGATTCCAGTTCGGAAACATAAGCTAATGTGTAAGAAAAATATTCAAAATACAAAAATAAAAATAATAAAAATCCAATACGTATTTACAGTAAAATGTAAAATAAATATTAAGTCGTAAGCAATATAAATATTAATCAATTAAAACATTTTTATTATTATTCCTATTTTTTGTATCTCATTAACATAAAACACTGAAGATGGCAAATTGCCGAAACCGGCCTGTGAAAGAACCAAATTTGACGCGGGATGATGTAAACTCGTAACTGTTTTCCTTTAATAAAATAAATATAAAGTTAAAAAAAAAACTCAATGGTTAATGTATAAGATAAAAGTAGACAATATTAATAATATTTAAGTACACTTAAATTGCTTTGCTTAATTTTTCTTACGAAACATTTTTACATTTCGAAAAAATTTTAAATTACTGTTATGATAATGCACATGATAGTTTTTTAAGCTTAAGATAAATAACAATTTTAAAATTTTATTTTGATCATTATTTCGTTAATTCACTGCTTAGCTTCTTCAATATATTTATTTTTAAAATTATTTCAAAATAGTTAAGAAGTTAAGCAACTAATTAACGAAATATTGATCAAAATAAAATATTAAAATGTAATTCCATTGCGGCCAGTAACGAAATTCAAATTCGGTGTGAATTCATATACTATATATATTACAACAATAAAATGCATGTATTTACCTACATTAAGAAAAACGGTAATGTTCGTAGAGCTATAAGAAGAAAACAACTTTTTCATAAAAATTTGGTACACATGCATATACAGTTTGTATATGGATGTACTAAAAAGTGAAGTTGTGTAAATCCTTCAATTGAATATTATTCTCTTGCATGTTATATTACTCTCTTACAGTCTTTTAAATTCTCGCGCTCTCGTGGATATTACTAGCAATATCCATCAACAAATTTAGCACCAGAAAAAATTGACACTACGTAGAACATCTTCTTAGTTTTGTTAAATTATTACTAGTTTATACTTTGCAATACAATACTTTGTTTGTTTAATCATTTTTCCAATCTAGTTAGTTTTAATGTTTTATACGTCAAATGTAACAAAAATGAAAAAATACGCCAAACATTAAAATACTTTCTTTAAGAAATCTACATATAAAATATTGTGTACATTTATTATATTTTTGGCTATACCGAAGGGCACAGAACTCACAACAAGTTTAATAGGCTTTGGTCTAAGCATTATTATGATCATGATAAACATATTTCTAGTTATTTTTAATCATACTATGTTTAGCGCCATGATCAACCACATCAATATCACATCATTTTTTATAACATTTTCACTGAAACCATAAATAAAAAATATGATTGAAAGTAAATGGTTTTTTATTTTGTTTCTTCCGGAACCATATAAATAAAGTGAGTATAAAACAAAAACTTTATCTTTGAAACTCAGCTGAGCTTTATGGCTGAAGTGGGTGAGTGGCCAGTTAATGCTTCTTAACTAAATGTTCCTGGTAAAGTCAAAAAAAATTTGAAAAAAAAAAAAATTCAAGCCCCCTGTATAATACGATATTGTTACGAAAAATCTGTTGAATCACTGTGTTTAATTATTCATAAGAAATTTATTTAGAATTTAATAGTGTAAAGCTTGTGTGTAAGTAATATGTATAGTATTTACATCTTGATTAGTGTATAAGTTTCATATTATAGTGTTTTTACACTAGAGCACATTTAACAACTACCATCTATTCGGCGAGATGACATCTTCCCACATTTTGTTTCACTCAACATCTTTCGATAATTATCGTGCCATCACTAGTATAATGGCAATATTTTCGATTTTAGCCAGATTTAGATATCAGAAATATGTATACATTAAAGCAAAAAAAAAATCAAATTTTTAGGTCAAATGAATTTGTTCTTGCAAAGCAACTCTTAGTCCAATAACGAATGATTTTTCTAAATTTATTTTTATATATTTTTTTTGTTTTCAAAAATTAAGCGTCTTTTTTTTTTCTTTTATTTTTCGAGAGTTTAGTTGATGGTGGATGTTAGATGCTGTGAGTGTAAACAACTTTTTTTTCATTTTCAACATCTTCCATCTTCTAAGATGTACTGTAGTGTAAAAACACTATTAGTTTTAAGTGTATAAGAATTTTCTTTAACTTGGTACACCTAGAAGTATGCATAAATATCTAGCTGTTTCTAGACTAAGGTGTGAAATGACCGTTACAGTGAATCATCGTTGCTACACGAATCTAGATGCTGAGACTGCCAGACGAGTTCAGTTTTCTAGATGAGACATAAAATTGTAAACAAGGTGTGTCAAAAACCATAAAGTATCGTTGTGACGGTTATAAATAAAGTGCGTTTCTACAACAAGTGTTGTGAAACGAGAACTAATTGTGTTTTTATTTTAAAATAAAGAACCTTAATAAGCTAAACGTTTTTATAGTAGTGCAAAAACGTAACAATATAATAAGTTAATTAAATATAAATGGAATAAAAAAATTTTATTTATACAAAAAAATTTATAATTTATAAAAATTCCATAGAAATTAAAAAAAAGATATTTTTTTGACCTGACCGAGTGTTGAACCGCAACATCTCTAGTTGAAAGGTATTTTTAATATATTTGGCTTAACAATACATATGGTTAGATTCAATTATAAATGTAACCATACTATGTTTCCAGCAGGATATGGTTGCCCCAACCATATGTTTTCTTTGCGTATAGAATTAAATTTCTATTTTTTGTAACATTTTATTTGTAGCATTTTTTGTAATTCCGTATGTTATTTCGTTTGTAATTTCTACATAGTCTATGTACACTCTATAAAGTATATATATTATGAGTGCTTATGACTAGCAGAATTAATTCAGCGATGTCCGTTTATTTGTCTGTCCGTCCTGTCGTGGAAATCAACCTTCTGAAGGCCATAGACAACGTACAGAAAATTATAGCATACCAATCTGTTAGTGTTTTCTTTTTTTCCGTTGCTTTTTAAATTCAGCCGGATCGGTCTATAAATGGCTGAGATATTTGTCTAAAATATAAAACGTGTTATGCAGTTTTGTTTCAAATATCAGTCAAAATATCTGTTTAAAAAACGAGAGCAATCGGTTAACAAATGGCCGAGAAATATCAAAATTACAACCGAAATTGCAGATTTTCATTAAATTTTGTTTTGTTTTTGCTTTTGTTTTCAATATAAATTTTTAGGCTGTGCAATGGGTAATGTTGTGCACACAAACACAAAACCAGGAAGTCGGTCTTATACAAATGTGTGTATGTATGTGTGTATCTTGTGTGCAGTTATGACACTATACAGTCACAGAAGGCACTACAGTGTAACAAGACTACGAATACAGAAATCTTATTTGAAAAGATAATTTTGATTTTTGCCATTAATTTGAAATTCTTTATTTGATATAATATATTTGGCTTGAAAGGTGTTTATAACAATTTTAATTAAATTAAATTTATTTTGCATTCCTATTGAACTAGAATTTTTTTGTTAATTTAAAAATTGAGTGCCCATTAGCATATGTAAATATTATTGCTTTTAAGAAAAAGGTTCTCAAAAAATGTTTTTTATTAAAATTCTTAAATTTTAGTATTTTTAACTGATATTAATTTTAGGATTAAAAAAAATATACAATAAAAATTATTTTTATCAATGTTTGTAATTTTTTTTATATATCTTTTATTTGTAAGTTTCTTTGACCTTTTTTATTCAAACGTGTAGTTCATTAAGCTTGAGGTTATATTATAAAAATTTATTTTAAGATCGAGATTTTTTTTACAACAATAAATAATAAAATTTTTATAAAAAACTAGCTAGCCGTTTCAATTATACGATTTTTTTTGATATGCCAGAAGTTGAAAAGTGAAAAATATGAATATTTACGCGAGACCGCTCAAAAAAATTTAGTTATATATATATAAATATGAAAGCGGAATTCATGCTTCAGTGTAAAGTCCTTTGTAGTGAGTGTAAAAATTTAAAAATATGATAAATTAAACATTTTTTTTACACACAATAGTCAAATGTATTTTCCTACTATTTTGTACTACACATGAGAAATGCAATATTTGTGTAAGTGCTAAATGGTATCAATTTTTCTTTTTGAAATAAAATCTGTTGTTCTAAGCACAACTTAGCAACTGTAAGGATACCTTCTAGAAGAATCGCCATGTAAGGATATGTTGCCTATAACCCTTGTGTTTATTTTAAACAGCTGAAAGGGTTCCAGTTAATTTGTAGGCGTTCAAAGGAACTTCTAAAAGTCTTAAAAGAAATAAAAAGGCATGAGTTGCCGAATTGGTTATTCTAGTATCATAAGTCTGTCTTTATTTTACATTCCTTATATACTCATTTTACAATTTATAATTATTTCATAAATGCAAATTATTAAGGTTAGTGATTGCCAATCACAACATTACTAGATTTACACACAATTGAATGTGTAACATTCAAAGGGTACCACTCCAATAATTGTCTCATCATAGAACAAATAGTAATAGATACCAGATTGAATGTTTGTTCTATGTACTGTGTATGCAGTAAAAATATTTAAAAGCGTGAATTCCGCTTATGTGTTTACTAAAGCTTTGCACAAGCATACTTGAAAGCCTTACATCGTATAAGCATGTGTAATGTTTTAGTATAAAAACTGCTTGTATTCCATTTAAAATATGCTTGTGCAACCCTTTAGTATTTACTATAAAAATAGGTCTGGTTACATATCATTATTACATATAAAAATTATATGTTTGAAGGGAAATATTTTTATTATTACTGTTGTACTCGACAACACCTACCAAAAAACTTCCCAGTAACATGCACTTCATTCTTTTTTGTATCACTGTGAAATTAATAGAAATGTTATATTTTTTTATTTATCTGAAATTTACTTAAAATTTTTTTAAATTAATAGAACTGCTACTATATAATATGCAACAGAATATTTGTTCTTGAAGATATTGAAATTGAATTTGTTGTGTATGTGAATTTACACAATTGGAATCCTGAAATTCCCAAAACTGCAATTTTTTAGATTTTTGCCTATAAAGTCGGCATTTGCTCCTAGGGTCATAAAATATCTTCACGAATATGTAAGTGTACATAGGGCTTTTTAAAGCTTGCTTCAGTTTGTGAATAGAAGTCTAAAGACAAAAAAGGGTAAATTGAAAAGTGTCCAGGAATTTGCATTCCTCAAGAAAATTTTTTGTTATTAAAAAAAGAATAAAGGTGCTAAATAACATAGGTCCCACCATAACACACGATGTGAATTGCAAATAAAACAAAAAGTTTTCAGAGAATTATCTTAATTTTTTTATTATTAGGTGTACTACTTTGTTTCCGCCTTTTTTTTCCGAAATTCGAGGTTTTATTGTAATAAATTGGTTATGCATTTCTGATTCAAAGTATTGTTCATCGCTGGCCACTACTTTGAAAAAACTGGTCATTCTTTGAAGCGATCCACGCAACGATCCAATTTTTTACTTCTTCATAAGACAGGAAGTGCTGGTCAGCCAGGCCGTGTGTCATTGATCGAAACAAGTGATAGTCCGAGAGAGCGGGTCGGGTAGGACTTCCCATTTCAACCCATGAACCCATTTTTCGTCCCCAGTCACAATGCAGAAATCGCCGTTCAACATCTCTCGGCTTCAACTCGTACGGCACCCAATTTCTTTGTTTCTGAATCATTCCCATGTCTTTCAGGCATTTTGAAATGGTTTGTTGCGTCACTCCCAATGATCCTGCCAATTCTTGTTGCATTTGATACGAGTCTTGATCAAGTATAGCCTCCAATTCTGTATCTCCGAAAACCTTCTCTCTTCCATCGCCATGCCAGTTTTCGACATCAAAATCACTGTTCTTGAAGCGTTGAAACCACTCTCGGCATGTTTTTTCACTAATAACGGCCTCACCATAGGTATTTGAGAGCATTCAATGAGCCTCAGCCACAGATTTTTTCATATTAAATCAGAAAATTAAAACCTCCCGCAAATGACGAGAATTTGGCTCATAAGGCAAATAATAACTTTATGATGCAGACACAAATCGATTATTACATTTTCGGGTATTACATTATGTGAAGCGTTAAGGGCTTGAACGCCTTAGAAACATTACAGTATAGAATTAAATATTTTAATTATAAATGAGGTGGCATCGTCAATCACTTGCCCAATTGAAATCGTTAATTATATTGTATTGTATTTTTATTATAAAAGAGTAACATTACTGACTGACTGACTGTTTTATCATCATTTACCAGCTCAAACTGCTAAAGCTTCTTGTCAAAATGTGTAGTACTTTAATATTAATAAAATAAATGAAAATTCTGTGAAACCCTTGACTTGCTTAATATTTCTTTAATCTCTATTTAAGCTAAAAAGCTTTCTTCCCTCTTTAGCTTTTACTTCCTTCTACATCAACCCACACACAGAAGCACATTTCCAGTAAAACTGAATATGAACATTAATTTTTAGACAAATTAAGTTTAATTTTTAGTTTATAAAAATCTTTGATTCGTTTTTATTTTTATTTTTTAATTTTTTTTTTTTGAAAGTAACTTTTTTTATCGTTGACAAACAGTAGCAGGCAGCAGCACAGCAACATGGAAATTTAAGCAGTTGCAAGAAAAAAAATTTATAAAAGAAAATTGTATGCAGGATTTGTGTTATTGTTAGCGTTCTCGTGTTAAGTTGCTTAAATAGATTATTTTGTTTTTTTGTTGTTAAGTTTTTCAAGATTTTCATTTTTATAAGTTTTCCTCTTGTTTTATTTTTTTTTTCTTTACTGACTTTCTTGTTGGCTTTTATTCCATATACTGGATGTCATTTATTTAGTTTTCGTTTCCGTATTTTTATCAAGAGCAAACAGCAGCAAATGTTGTAACAACAGCGGGGCAAGGATAAACAACAAGCTAACAAGCTGTATTTATATTGCACACAATCAACTGTTTTGTTAAGCAACCAAACAATTGAGAAAAATCTCTTAGTAGTGGGCCAACTAACCAACCAACCGACCATTTAAGCCCTTTAAGCGGCTAGCAAAATAAGTTTGTAGCTGGCACCCATATTATTTTACTTTTATATTTTTTTCTGAGCAGCTAAAAATTTTTTCTAACTCAGATATGCCTGATTCCTTCATTAGTAGACACCATAAATAGCAAGTATTAGTATAAATGAATGTGTGAGCAGTGTGTTAGGACACTCAGTTTCTTGCAAAACCGGCAATGGAAGCTGTGACACAGTTGCCTTTCTTGTCTCTAACAGACAAATGGACAACGGAAATTGTTGTGGACTGGAAGTACTTTTGGGATAATTTTAACATTTTCATAGCCAACATATCTCTCACTCTTTCTCTCTTCACATTCTTGTCAAATAGCCATTTAAATAGATATTTGTTTGTCTCTTTATATTCATCCTGCTGAGTGAGGCTTATGTCGGCCAGATAAAATTAAACGAAACTAAACTAAACTTTTGGGAAATAGGAAAACGAATGTTAGCAACACTTAATAACTAAAAAAAAAAAAAAACAACAGCAAAACCAACTGCAGCCAACAAGCAAAATTTCAATCTAAAACTAAATAAAAAGAAAAGAAAATAAATGAACCAGAGCGCAAAAAATGAAGTGAAATGAAATGAGTTAACAACAGCCAGTAGAAAGAAAAACAGCACATTAATTGTTGCGAAAAAAAAGTTTTGCAAATTAAAAGATTTTTTTTGGTTAGATTTAATGATGCACTACATATTTTGTTCCTGTTTAATTTTTTTTTTTGCAAAATTTTATTTATAAAATAAAAACTTTCATGATACAAGCGACAAATTTAACAAAATTTAGTTAAAAATACATTTTTTTATTATAACGGCCTAAAACTTGGTTTTAAATATGATAAAATATTATCTAAATAAATTGAAAGCAGTGCATGAAAACAAAGGAAACGTTTCATAAGCATTTGCTGTAAAGTAATAAACTTTTCAAAACTCTTATATCGTTTTGTACATGAGCGAAACGAAAACAAAAACATTTTCAGCAACATTTACCAACAAAACTAAAGCAGAAACTTATATCTTTTAGCATTTGAATTAGTTTTTTTAAAGAAATTTTTAATGCTGCACATGAATGCATTTAATCATTAAATATCTGTTCGCTTTAACTGTCATAAAAAGTAGTTAATCCAACACTTTGCACATGTGTGTAATGTTTGTGTATATTTATTTGATCATATTTAATTTGATTTTGTTTTCATTATTTATTTTTTCTGGCTGCATAAGTTTAAACTAAAAGTACAGTTTGTTCTTCAGAGCAAACCATATACAAAAATCATCAGCACACTTTTTTGTTTTTATTGCTTTTTTTTACTTTTAGTCGTTTTGTTTATTTTCCTGCTCTGGTTTAAAATATGCGAACCATACATGACAGTGACAAATTTCCAATAAATTGTTAAATGATTTTTTTAGAAACCATTTTCAAATTAAATAAGTTGGTTTTTTATTTTTGTGTTCATCCTTTTTTCGTAACAGTTTATGTATGTATTTTCATTTAGAATTAATTATTTTAAAAAGCAAAATCAAATTTAAGTTGTTTAGCAAACATTGATACCCTGGGGGCAATCAAGTTAAAATAAATTAAATGAATCCTATTATTGTTTTCAATAAACTTGCTGGAAAGCTTTTGTTGAAAAAAAAAATAAAATTTTATTTAATTTTGAAATGTGGCTTCGATAATTATGAATTTCTCTTTATATATTTATATAGACTGTACGCAAAGAAAAAATATGGTTAAGGCAACCATATGCTGGTGGATACATAGAAAATTTCGATTTATGATTGCTTCTAACCATATATATTTTTAAATCAAAGATACCTTTCAACCGCAGATGTTGCGATTCAGCCCCCGGTCAGGGCAAAAAAATTTTTTTTTAAATTTTTTTGTAAATACATAGATATTTAATATAAACATTTTTAAAAAAAATTTAATATGAATTTAAAAAAAACTTTATTTAAATTATTTGTACGAATAAATTTTTTTTCTATTAATTTGTATTTATTTATTACTCGTACATAATACAGCGGGTTAAAATTTATTTTTTAAAATTTTAGTTGACTCTACCAGGGCTCGAACTTGTAAACACTTAGTTAAGAAGCATTAACTCCCACTCAACCACTTCGGCTACAAAGCTCAGTTGAGTTTGAACGATTAAGTTTTTATTTTTATATGGTTGCGGAAGAGACAAAATAGAAAGCAATTTACAATCAACCATATTTTTATCATTATTATGTTTGCTATGAACATATTTATGATTTCAAGTAAAATTTTATCAAAAATAATATGATAATTATATGGTTGATCTAAGACGCTAAACATAATATGGTTAAAAATAACTAGAAAATGTTTATCGTGATCATAATAATGTTTATATGCTTCAAATGAATAATAATATTTTTGTGAAGAATGGGAAATCTATATGAAAATATAAATTTTTCTATTGTAAAAATCATTTAATACTCAGTTACAAATAAGACTTTATTCTTTGCTTTAAAAAAAGAATCTTCCATCGCCGTTATAATTTAACTCTATATGATGTATTTCTTTCTCTGTTAAGCCAATAATTTGTGCAATATTTTTGGAGGAGAAATATTTCTTCCCTTTTGCCCCCTAGATAAGGTCTTATAGCGTAACCACTAACCACTAAAAATGCTTAATTTTGTGGCTTTTGTGGCATTTGTGGTAAAAACAAAACCCGGTTGCCAAATTTTAAATTAAAAATAAACAAAAAAATACAAGTAATATACTAAAACAAGCTCAATTAAAAAACAAAACTGATTTATAATATTTTAGAATCTAATCTGATATGCACTCATTAATTTAATTTTCTTTATGATTGTCAATGTTTTGCTCTGACATTAGGTAAATAAAATCTTTGTTCCCTATACTATACTTCTTTCCGTAGTGGCCATGCCCACTTATATTGCTTTAAAATTTTATACGTACATTCTCTTGGTGTCCTTACAATATGCTTCCGCTATTTGAAAATTTAGCATCTTCATTTTGTGTAGGGTAATTTCTTTTAGATAAATAAACTTAATTTATATTTTGTTTTATTACTTGGGTCATATTTTTTAGCAATTGTGCTTTGGTTTCCATTTTCTGTCTCCTTTTGGCCACTTTAAATAAACGCATTTTTTGTCTTCTTTTCGTCACTTTATTTCCAGCGGTCGGCCTACTTATCTTGACGTTTTTCCTTAAGGGAATTGCTTTTTATTATTTTGTTTTACTTTTTATTGTCCAAGCCTGCCAGGAGTTGGTTGGCCCTTTCATTTTTTTCTTTTACGTTTTGTTTTAAATTAAGCTTAAAGTTTAAATGTTGCAAAATATTTAAAGAAGATTTAAAGCATTACAAAGCTTTTGTTAGAAACTATAACCAAGTGATTAAGATAACAAGTCCTAGAAAAAAGACTATAAAGAACAACGAATGAAAAGTAAGAAAATCTCAAAAGTTACTAAACGAAATTGTCAAAAAGTTTTTTTTCTCTTTTACAATCTGTTAAAGAAAACGACGTTTCCAAAAATTGTTTAAATAAAATTAGGTGTCTTAAAGTTTCCAGGGGCAATCTATTATACAAGGAATGAAAAGAAATTGATAAGAAAAATGATAAGAATAAAACATATTTTGAATGCAAATATGATGTACTAGAAATTAAAAAAAAAAAAAAAAAAAAAAAAATAGGGAAAACTGATGCAATTTCGCAAGAAAGCAAGATTTTTGAAATTTGCTTTGAGGAATTAGTTTGATGAGTGAAAATGATTTTGCTGTTTTAATTGGCCTAAAAGTTATTGCGAAAATAAAGTTCAGAAATGCATAAATAAAAAGAAACAAAAAGAAATTTTAATATAGAAAAATTGCTTAAAAAGCAACTTAATTGCATTTAAATGCAAATAAAAATTTCTGACAAACCCCATCTTACAAAACTGTATAAAAATAATTTTACATTAAGTGAATTCTTTTCAAGGTAGAAATAATGTGGACAGTAGTCATGCAGAGCTAAGCGTGAATTGCGAAGAAAGTAGGCGTGTAGTTTAGCATTTTCTGGTGGGCACATTTAAAGAAAAACTTTATTTAA
The DNA here is from genome assembly GCA_947397855.1 of Thelaira solivaga. Lineage (NCBI taxonomy): Eukaryota > Metazoa > Arthropoda > Insecta > Diptera > Tachinidae > Thelaira > Thelaira solivaga. Next base: position 22,586,770 of record OX377610.1, read on the forward strand.
TGAATACAAAATTTGAACACATATTTTCAGCATTCTGGAAGGGAAATTTTTACTTTTAACTACCCCCTTAAATCCACTAACTACTCCCTAGATCTCAATGCATCCACCTATAATTTCAATTAAAGGATATGACCACTCACTCAATTTGACTATGTTGACTGCCAAAGAAACCTCTATGTAAGTAATGAAGTTTAAAAATTTTTTCCACTTCTAAGGCTTGAGAAAAATTAAGTAAAAGGATTGATTTATATTAAAGGGCTACACAAGCATAATTGACATACATCACTACAAAAAAATATTATATTTTATAAAAAAATACTTGTATGCTTGTGCAGCTAGTGTAAAGAGTGTCTTGGCAACATTGTACTTTTTCAGGTGGCAGGTGTAACCATCTTGCTAAAATCACTTGTCGGAAGGATCCTTGGCGTCCAGTTGAGACCACGAGAACTGCGTTGTCACTAAGCCATTAAGATAGAAAAGCGCTTCAGCTTTTTTTTTCCAGAAATTGGCATTCTTTCGTAAAGTAATCCATATTTAAAAGTCAGAATAAACATACATATATGCCATCTATCAAGTTTCAGAGTTGCCACTTGCACGAAAATAAAAATAACACTCTTACTGAGACCTCCATTACTTCAAGGCTTCAGTGTGGTTGCTATTTTTTCAAAATCATACTTATGGGATAAGAGAATTGATAATGACGAAGGGCTCTGGCCATTGTAGAAGGTGGGGTAAAAGAAATCACCCTATTGGAAGATGCTCTTATTTTTGCAAATGGCGGCCAATGTCTAATCTGTTTTGACATTTGTCAACTAGACAGATGTAGAATACAAGTGAACAAGCCATGGAGCGATACACTCCCCAAGAACGCGGAATAATCGAAGTGGACTATTTTTCAACCAAAATCATAATGAGCGACGAGGCTCATTTTCACCTCAGCCGGTACGTGAACAAGCAAAGCTATCGCTTTTGGCATACCGAGAATCTACGAGTGATGTACGAGGAGCCATTACACCTGCTGAAAGTGACTGCATGGTGCGCTGTTCACGCTGGAGGAGTCATCGGGCTGGTCAAACAACTACAGTGGACGGTGCGCGCTCGGCCATGTTAACCGAGTTTTTTTTTTTTTTTTGCCGCAATTGAACGAATTAGGACTGGAGGACATGTAGTTCCAACAGGACGGAGCAACGGCACACATTTCATTTTCACTTAGAAAAAAAACGAAAGGCAAGCAACATCGGATGAGTACCTTTGGCCCACCTTGTATTATATATGCCACTATTTAGTTAGAGCTTTTACGAAAAGGTTAGTTTGAATTATGCGGGCCATATACAATCAAGTTTAATACAATTTAATACAAACGAAAGAGAGAGAGAGAGAGAAAGAGAGAGTAAGGCAGGGTTGCGTTTGTGTAGTGTATGTATATGTTTATATTAATTGATCAATTAATGAAAGAAAATCTAAATAATTTTGACATTTGCTTTAAATTTTCATTAGTGTGTTTGGGCCGCATTAGGTACCAAGCAGTCATATTTCTTAACTGAAAGTCAAGCATTTCTGAAAAGCCTTTAATTATCTTGATCGGCTGCTGTTTATTCACTAAATGCCTGTCTGCAAGCAAATTGGTTGTTCACCACGGCCCCACTACTGTACCAAAGAGCCAAGTTGTGCGTTGCATATATTTGTACATGTGTGAATTTGTATGTGTTTATCAAGGACTACCTTCCAACCAGTGAACTTGACTCTAGGATCTATATGTTTGTGTCTGAAAAATAAGTTTTATGTTTAAAGGCCGTTGCACGTTATACTTTGACTTTAAAAGTTTTCCTACTTTAGTACCGTTGCATTGACGGAGACGTATTGTGTGGGATAAGCTGATATTGCAACGGCAAACGGCGAAGAATAACGTACAGTGTTATTTAAATGACTCGGCCTTACATGATAATAAACTCTATTTGTTGTCTTTATTTAAATAATTTCAGATCAATTTGTTTATTTGTAACAGCTTTTTTCAGCATTTAAATTTGTGTCATCTCACAAATACAACAAATAAGTGAGAAATTGCATGCAATTAATTATTTATAAATTTTTTCATGTTTAGAAAGTCATTAGTTTTGTCACACTTTTCTCTTTCACTTTGTGTACGAGTATGTGTTTCAAATATTATGTTTAATTGGATAGAAAAAAAAATCATACTTTATTGTTGTAAAATCTTTTTATTTTATTTAATGCTCAGCGTACCGATACAAACAGCAATTCTATCGTATTTATTTTACCTGATAAAACAATTGGACAAAAACACAAAAAAAAAAGTAGAGAATTTCACATCCTGCACACCATTTGGTGTAAATTGTTGGTGGCTTTTTAAATGTTTTGCTTAAATCACAGTTATTTTACAAGATAAATTAATGGCAGCAGGTATTTTATTTACATTTTTTTGTGTGTGGTGGCATGTGTACGTGCGAATGCGCTGGTGTGCAGAAAATATTTCCAATGGCTGCAGGAAACAATAGAAATTACAACAAAAGAGTGACGCCGACAATGATAAAACGAAAACATCACCAGTTGACACTAAAAGTGTAAATAATTTATTATTTGTTCGCACATTTATTTCATTTTTTTCTGCTCTCCCTTTTGGTTTCTTTGTCTCGCTATTTATTATTGTTATTATTTTTTTTTGATGTTTTACAAAATTGCCATTTAATTTGGTTCAAACTTTTGTGATAATTAAGACAATTAATAGTTTTTGCTGTGAAAAATTTATAAATTAAGTTTAATTTTTTTTGCGGCTCATTTAAAAGGAAGAATATATTCATTCTATGAATATGATGACTATTGACTGTATGTTGCTTTGGTAGATCGATCTAAGTTCTTGTTTATGGTCTGGCCAGTGAATTAAAATTATTTTGTGACAAAATTCGCCATAAGCTGCATTTTTAGATGAATAGTTTTGTTATCCCCATAGATATAGTAGATAACGTACTAACATACCAATCTGAGGATTGCAGGTTCGATTCATATCTAGACCCTGGGTGTTTTCAAAAAAGAAACAAATATAATTGAGTTGCCTTCTACGAAAAGTTAATTCTTGGCTTCATATTTTTAGCCTGAAGAATTATCAAGAAAACAACTTATTTTTTCCTGCTGAACAATTTGACTGATACTATTTTATTGCTATTAATTTCACCATAATGGGTCGTATTTTGATTCCGCATGGAAAGGAAAATTTTACCGGAAATAAATATCGATCGATATGCAAATTGTTATTACTCATACCTGCGGAACTATCTAATTATTTGGAATTGGTTCATTTAATTGTGAATTAAAAAGTTATCTATTGTGATTCAATTGTGTTAAGAAAAAACTTGAATTTTTTAACATCAAAATATATTTTAAATAAACAAAACGAAAATTAGCTATGGAGACTCAGCCAGATCGGTTCATAGCCGGCTGAGCTCATAGCTCAATAACCGCGACAAAAAATTTTTTTTTTTTTAATTTTCTGCGTGAGTTTTTTGAGTATTTTGTTTAAGCTACAAATTTTACACAAAAGCCTGATACGCAATTTTGTCAGAAATAACAGTCATAATACCTGTGCAAAAAATAAATCAAACAATCGGTCCACAATAGGCTGAGAAAAATCAAAAATATGCCCGACAATTTTTTTTTGCTTGTATTCCTTTGTTTGGAAATTGTTGCGCAATTTGTGTTCGCACACACACGTACACGTATGTATGTGTATCTGTCAATTAGCTTACATATGTGTAATATTTATAATTATTTTATAGCAAGAAGAATGAGAGAGAGGAATTTTTCGGTACTTTTTTTTAATATAATTGGAAATTCCTTATATGAAAATGAATAACTATTCATCATAATTTTTGCTTTAAAAAAATATTTGTTATAATATTAAATGAAATTAAATTTAGTTCACTTAGCCTTCTTATTTCTAGAACTTTTTTCTTTTAAATTGAGTACTTAAAGACATTTTATTGCTTTTTCTAGATATCGCGTTAATTTGAAATTCTCCAACTGAAATTTATTTTTTATTTTATTATTAACAAATAACAGAAAAAAAGAGTTATTAAAGAAAATCATAGTCACACTAAAGTTGGTATTTTAGGTTAATTAAATTAAATTTTTAATAAAAGCCTACATTTTTGTGACTATGATTATGGCCTAATTATTTTAGACAATATTTTCTATTTTATTAAAATTCTTCAAATTGGTTTTCTTTTTTAATAAATTTTTAAGAAGAATGCCAAATTAATAATATGAATACTTTGCTACGGCAATGTAGGGTATTAAAGACCCGTTGCAGCCAAACTTAACTTGTTTATTTAATTGTTCTTAATTTATTTGTTTAAAATGTTCATTTGCGTAAGCAAATTAATTGCTCCGATTATTGTATATCTTTTGTTTATTCAGTTTGTGATAAAATTAAAAACATTTCTGTTTATTTCGTTATCATAAAATATCATCCAGAACAAGTTTTATATAATCTCATAAATTATTCCTTAAATATCAGCCTTACCTATTTTTAAAGAAACATAAAAGTTTTGTTTTTATTTTTTGTACTAATTGCTTCTCTTTTTTGTGCTGTTGATAACACAATTTAAAGTCAACTTTTACACCAGAGCAACTGAAAACTGTTCCCCAAATATTTTCGAGCTCTGATTTTAAATTTGAATTTAGTTTCTTTTTTTTCAAATCGGTTCGGGTGTCCGAATTATACTGTTACCTCATAAAGGGGCTTTACACTGTAAAAAAAAAATATAAGTATTTTGTAACTACAGTGAAGGGTGCATAAGGCCCGTTACAACCGTATTTAACTTGTTTATTTAATTATACCCTTCACTGTAAGTAAGAAGGGTATATATAACTTTGTGATTCCGTTTGTAATTGCTACACCGTACATGGGACACCCTATAAAGTATAGATATTCTGGATCCTTATGAATAGCGGAGTCGATTTGTCGATAAACGTCTGTCTGTCTCTCCGTCAAGTCGTTGAAATCAACCTTCTGAAGTTTCTAGACAACATAAAGAAAAGTTTATTACACCAATCTGTCAGTTGTTTCTGTCAGATTATTATTATTCAAATTCAGCCAGATTGGTTTGAGTCAAACACCGCAACTACCTCTATTTTTGCACATTTTTGAGTGAGTTTTTTTTGCGTATTTTGTCTAAACAACGAAACGGACAAAAAACCGTGGTACGCAGTTTTGTTTGAAATGACAGTCATAATATCTGTGCAGAAAATCACAGCAAAGGTCCACAAATGGATGAGGAATATCAAAAATATAACCCAAATTTTAGATTTTCATTCATTTCTGCTCTGCTTTTTGCATATTTTATCTAAACTAAAAAAGTAGTACACAGATTTTTCTGACATCATTTTAATAGTATCTGGATCAAAACTTAGTTAGATCGGTTTATAAATGGCGGAGCTATTAGTCAAAACTCGCGACTACCTAAATTATTTAACCATTTTTGGTGGGTTTTTTGCACAAAAAAACGTGGAACCCGGTGTTATATGAAATAACAATGTGTAAAAAGTCAAAAAGTCTACAAATAGACCAGAAAAATCAAAAATACAACCGAAATTTTAGATTTTCATTAAGTTTTGCTTTGTGTTTTTGTCTAAACTACAATACAGTCAAAAAAAATTTATTAACAGTCTTAACAGAAATGTCTCCGCAAAAATGAAGAGCAAATAGAAAAAAAAAAAAAAACATCAAAAATACGACCGAATTTCATATTTTCATTAATTTTTGTTTTATCATGGAAATTTTTAAGCCGTCATGTGCGTATTTCTTTGTACACACAAACACAAAACCTAAAAAATTTTATGGGTTGGTGTGTAGTTTTTAAGGCCTTGAGTGTAATAGCATTACCAACACAGTCATCTTTAAGAAAGATATTTTTTGGATTTTTGTTGTTAATTAAATACTTTGTTTGGCTTAAAAAATTTTTTACAAATGTTCCTAAATTAAATTATCTTTCTTAGAATTTCTTTTTTTATTTTTAAAAATTAAGGGAATACAGACATTTTATTGCTTTAAAAAATTAAGTTCTCAGAAAGGATTTATCCTTAGAACTCGTTAATTTTAGTTTCTTGAACTAAAATTAATTATTTATTTGGGATTAATAAAAAATAGGTATTCAAAGAAAATTATTTTTATCAATGTTTGTCATTTTTTTTTCACAACTTGATAAATTGACGTCATATTAAAAAATCTCCAATAATAAATAAATAAATTTTTATATTTAATGTGACCTTAAGCTTAATAAATTAAGCGTTTCAATTACATAATTTTTTGTAGTGAGTGAGGATAAATATTGTGAGTTAAATAAATTTTAACGTAACTCCTTACGATTCTTAAAAGTAGTATTTATTAATCTTTTCAGTATTTATGACATACTTATAAATATTTTTAAGAGAAATATAAGTACATACATAGAGACAAATGTGAATAAATACGTTAATTTCTCTAAGAGATTTTAACAAATTGCAAACGAGCCATAGAAGGTTACAGGATAGGACACATATCATTTTAAAGAAGAGGTCGTCTAGATGTGTAATCTACCGTCCAAATACTCAGAATTTATTTTGGACTGTTCGAGTATACGGAAATTTAAGATATGTGTCTCATCCCGAAATATTTCATGGTTCGTCCGAAAGCTGCTAAAATACCTCAGAAAAATTTAAAAATAATCCAATTACTAAAAATATATTTAGAAATATTTAATGACGTAAGACGTATTTTATAAATATGCCATTAATACTGAAAATGTATTTACAAATTTTAAGACCGTAAGTTTACGCTAAAACATATTTAAATCGGCATATTTATCTTCACTCACTTAATTTTTTGTATGGTTTTGATATTTTAGAAGAATGTGGACAGTGAAAAATATTAATATTTCGCTAACACAGTGAAGGTTTTATAAGAAATTTTTTTCTTGCCGATAGTGCAAGAAAATTTTTTTATAATTTTAAAAAAAAAAAAAGCAAAGGGGGTAGTCCATGTTTTTTTTTAGCGAAAAAAATTGTTTTTGCACTATCTGCAAGAACAAAATTTGAATTAAAGCCATTTTGGTTCTCTATCCAACGCAATAGAAATCAAGTCGATATCTAGAAAAGTAAGCAAGTTATGACCAAAAAAATAACCAGTTCTACTACTGCCTCTTCCCGGTAACTTTTTAGTTGGTCATAACTTGATAAGTTTGTAATATATCGACTTAATTTCTTATACGTTGGATAGCTTAACGTATTGGCCTTAATCAGAAATTTTTTCTGGTGAATAGACAATTTTTTTTTATCATTTTTCATTTATCATCGGCACAGCCGAATTTAAATTGTTTTATAATCAATTGTGTAACATATCAAAGACATTGATACCAAATCGTTTGTACGATTACGGTAACAGACATCCATTGGGATGATTTTGCCAAGATTTGGCTGAATCAGACCAATAGCATTAAGCACAAAACCAAGCCTTTTATGCTTTTCTAGTTGAAATGATACGAGTATTTTATTATTATACAAAATTATATCTAAATAATATTTTATGATAACGATCTAAAGATAAGTTGAACGATAAGAAAATGATTTTAAATTTGTCATACACTGACTAAACAAAATTAATTTGCTTACGCAAATCCAAATTATATATAAACAATTAAATAAAAAATTTAGTAAACAAGTTAAATTCCCTGTAGTAGCAAAATATTCATTTCTTTTATACCCTTCCCATTACGTGAGTAATTTCTACACCGTACATGTGCTACCTTGTAATGTATACGAGTATATATTCTGGATATTTATAAATAGCAGAATCGATTTAGTGATGTCTGTGTCGATGTTTCAATAAACTTTCTGAACTCCCTAGAAGATGTACAGAAATATTTAGTAGGGTAATTTATTGAAAGTTCCTGTGCTTAATTTGCTACTGAAATTTAACCCAATCGGTCCATAAATAATTGAGCTTTGAGCTCCAAAGTGTACTTACCTCGAATTTAACTTGTTTTTTTTTTTAATTTTATGCTGCACCAAGCTAATGTGCCGTTAGTGCTTATTCACAATATGTTTGGGTGTGCGTTTTCCATTATGTAGTTAACAAATACCAGTATACAGGTGTACAAAGTATGAATTTGTAAATTTATACGTGTGTTATTGTTGTTTTGTAAACATATTTGTTTGTATGCATTTCGATTTGTATGTGCAAGTATTACTTGCATCCATATTGTGCTGCATTGTTTGCCAGTTGACGCGATAAAATTTCAATTAAATAGAGTTATACATTTCAAACTCTGCACCACATCATTTTATTTTTATTAAAAATTTTTTTTATTACTTTTGTAATTTTTTTATATTTACTTGGTTTTGTTTATTTACTTGTCATTGTTTTCTGTAGGACAGGACTATGTTTGTTTGAGCATGTGTGTGTGTGTGTGTGACCATTTGTCTAGTAAATTAATGCTGAACAAAAACAAAAAGTTACATTTGAAATTTGAAAACTGAACAACAATAGAAAAGGGCTTATAAGTTTTTGTGCTTTTTTAGACATTTTAATTTGCCTACACTAACTTTTATGAATTGCATTTGTTTGAAAGTGTGTCAATTGGTTTTATGATTTGACAAAAACAATGATGTTTACTTCCGCTTATTTAATACTCATGTTATGTAGCACAACGGGTTTTACTTTTTTTTTAAATTGAGATAAGAGTGTGTAAATAAAAAAGGAAAATTTCATAAATATCAGCCAAGAGATGCTGCTTTTTTTCAAAAACTTGCTTTAAAAGGAAATTTTAAGTAAAATTTTCTTCAGTATAAAAAAATTGCTTTTGTAACTACTGCTAAGATCAGGACCACACACATCTATTTTAGTTGGCCATTAATTTTGTTTCGGCAATTTTTGAATTCTTATTAATTCGTTAATTCAGCTTTTAAGTTTTCTTTTTTTACAGCTTTAAAAGATATAAAAGAGAACAAAAGGGAGTTACGGGGTATGAGCAGCTTTCCATTCTTCTTTCCTCCCTCTCCTGCAAAATCAAATTACATAAATAAAACTGCTGTGTGTGGTTCTGGTCTTACAAGCAATAAACTGCATTATTTATTAGCTAAATATATTGCTTCTCAGTGGCTCATACTGAATACAAATCTTGCCTTATTAAAACGCTGTTGTAAGCAATTGTGTTTTGTGATATCTTTAAATTCTTTCTTGGAATAATTTTTTCTCTAAAATCATATTTTGTTTTCTTGATCTTAAAGGCAATTAAGACCTTTGAAATTTTTTGGCTTGTGCAAAGTAAATTCTAAAGCTCACAGTTCAAAAATCGTACTAAATAAACTCCTTCACTATCGTGCTATAAGGAGTGATTTTTAATAAATCGAAGTAACTGTGATAATCAAAAGTGTAAAAACTTATTTTTTCTTCTGTGTTATTCAGAAGTAAGTGTCCAATTCTAATTAAGTTATAAAATATATTTTTTTATAACAACAAAAAATTTAGATACTTTTGCTGTTAATGCTGTTAGCTTCATTAATGCAAGTTGTTTATTGTTAAAGTTAAAATTTTGAAGATCATCTGCCTACTGTTGAGATGATCTATCCTTGGTTTATTTCTAAATTTTTCAATTAAATCAAAAATACCCAAAAACTTTTTTTCAATAAGATTTCTGTATTCGTAGTTCTATTAAACACTAGGCATTTAATACACACATATTCTTACATACATTTGTAAAAACCGATTGCCCGGTATCGTACATTAGACGCATGTACAGTTTTATATTTCCATAAAAAAACAAATCAGAAATTAGTGAAAATCTCAAATTTCGGCCATTTGTGTAGTGATTATTTTTTTGCACAGAAATTATGAGTGATAAAACTGCATACTCCGTTTTTATGTTTTTTATATTTCAGACAAAATACACAAAAAACGCATTCAGAAAAATAGTAAAAAAGTAGAAGTAGATGCACTTCAGAGCTTATAGCTCAAGGAGTTATGGATCAATTGAGCTGAATTTAAATAGCAACAAATTAGCCAGATTAACGTTATTAATCGATTCCGCTTTTTATAAAAATACAGGCATAACTACCCACGAGTACAGCCATCTGATATGGCGAATAATTCACTCAAAAATGTTTTTGAAATTTTAATGAATACGAAACCTAGAGAATATTTATATTATGAGAGTAGTGTCACAATAGGTTTATGATGACTACAGTACCTGCCAGATATACCAGCACCTGTAAGATCTATCGTGTAGTCCAAAGAAAATACTAAGCTAATCAAGAATTTTGTAATCTTTGTAGGCTGAATTTTGTGAAACTTTTTACTAAAGTACCACTTAGGTGTTGGACCTCTCCTTTGACTATTAATTAATTTTTTTTTGCCATTAATTAATTAAATCCAATTAATTGCAGCCAAAGTCACGTCACTAGCGTATGGCACTTTTTTTTCAAAGAGTATTGCTGGCTAGCTTCTAGTACTTCTAGATTTTTTAGTTAAGCTGCTGCTTGTCTTTTTTTTGCAGCTGTCACTGATGAAACATTACAATCGTTGTGTAAATTTTAGTTTATCATATTTTTAATTTGTTGCTATATGACAAAAAATCACTGAATTGCTCTTAACGTAGCGTGTAGTTTAAAGTTTAATTAATGATTGTATTCCAAGAAAATTAAAGTAGACTCGAAATCGATATTATGACAAATTTGTATGAAAAATTTGTCATAATTTATACTTGAAGTCGTTATTAGTCTCTTTGAATACCAGCCTAAGAAAATAAAATATCTTGTCCTGCCTAAAAAATAATCGCGTATAGGCTGTGGCTGATGTAATAAATTTTTGTTTCGTGGCCTTAAATAAAGTTTTTAATCTTCCACCCTCTATGACTTGCAAAAAGTATTATAATTTTCCTTAAAAATTAAAATTTTTTTGTTTTTTTTCTTTCTAAATTGTTGCTGCGTTAATTGCAATCATAATTTCCATTTAATTTTTCACATAATTTTGCTTTAGTTACGCTTCTTAAAACTTTAATCTTTAGCAAGAAGCAGAGATATTGTTGTAACACTCGTAACTGCAAGTAACCCAGTTTCATTTTTCCTCTTAAAATGCTGATTTAGCTGAGCAATTAAGTTGTGTTTTCCTTTTAATTTTTTTTCTCGTTTGCTGTTTTTTGTTTAGTTTTAGTTTGTCATGCGAGTATTTTAAATTTATTCATTTTATATTATTTTTTTTTCTTTTTTTTTTGGTGTTTTCAAAATTATTGTTATTTCCCTCAAGAAAAATAACTGAAAATGTGAAATGTGAAAACATGGATTTTTAAATTGTTTCCTAAAAAACCTGTATAGCTCAATGGTTTCGTTTCTAGTTAGAAACTTATTGTTATAGATACGCGCAGATATACGCGCAGGGAATAATTGATAACCTCAATCCAATACTGTTGTTGTAACTCACAAACACACATGCACGCACGATGTGTGTGTTACACATACGCATAATTTAGTGTAATCAAAAACACACAAAACAAAAAGGGTAGACGAGGGAAAATATTTCCTAAAAAGAACTCAAATGGCAGAAAACAAATGCCAGACACTAAATTGTCAGCACACCGCAAATACCACTTCAACAAAACCTAAATTCACCCAACTCAACGTAACCACGTTATGCCATGTAACTCTTACTTTTTTTTATTTCATTTTAATGTTATCCCTACAACAACAAGAACAATGATACAACAAGCATCAGCGCAACAAAAACAGCGATTTTACTACTTTTGTTAACATTGTTAAGGTGTAGGCGTATGTGTGTGTGTGTTTTTTTTTTGGTCACTGTAAATTTTTGTTTTTCGACTTTTCACTGCAAGGATTAGGGATTATAAGGCACACATTTTTACATACAGTCTCGCACGCCAACATTTGTACTCATGCAGACATGCTTCAGCATAACAACGCACTCAAATTGTGGATTTGCCATGGCCATACGTAACACCGTAGGTGAATGATGAAATTTGTTTAAATGTATGGATATGTGTGTAAGTGCTAGTAAATACTCTGTACCCACCACAATCTGATGTATTATTAAAACGAGGTTCCAAAAAAAAATGTCTTTATTATTGTGCGGTTGAAAAACAAGGGGATAGAAGCTGACATCAGGGGTCAAATTACGGTACGAAATTTCCATTTAAATAATATAGAAATTTCGAACGCTATCGAATGCTGAATTCACTATCTTTAGTTTATTATTCATAATAAAATAAGCCAAAACTGAGCAGTTAGTTAATTAAAGATGATTAAATTGAAAATTAAAAAAAATATTTTGAATGAAAATGGAGGAAATGTTGGCAAATTGTGCTGGGGAAAATGCTACAATATAAAATTATATTACTCGGTAGTACAGGCTGCAACATTTTATGATTTATTTTCAAGATAAATTAAATGCACGACAGGTATGAAGACAATGTCATGTAATTTGTCGTGCTTAAAATAAAATCTTTTTTAAAATAAAGTAAAATAAGCCATCATAAAATTTATGGTAGTTTAAGGCACATTTGATTGATTCAGTCGTAAACAGTAGCGAACAGGTATTTTTCAAAACTTTCTTTCATGTTCTAGTAGTGCAGTTAATTCACTTGGGAAAAATACTTACCGATAATTACGTTTGTAGCTACAAAAACCAAAGTATTTTCCTAAGATTTTGTGGGAAAAATAAATTTTTGCAGGTCTAACATAGCAGTGAAACTGGTTACAAATAACTTTGCTTTTTAATGAAAAAACTTCTAAGGGACACCTTCGTATACTGCGTTTTGTTTCATTATAATATTTTTTAAAAGTTTTCTGTTTTTTTACAGCCCTACGCCATATTGGTAGCTGCCATTGTCTGCGGTCGCTTGTCACTTTATTCAGGCGGAAGTGTAACATTTGCTTGTTGTTTAATTAAAATAAATTTTTTTAGCCAAAATCCTATACTCCTAAACCTCGTCTCCACTTTATTTTATCAACTAATTAAAAAAAATATATTCTAGTTTAAGTATGTAAAAAGGATGGCAGTAATTTTGGTTAATATTGTTTGACGGTATTTGTTTCACTTATTCACTCATAGAGGTAAAACACAAAGTCAAATATATGAACCCTGAGGATTTTTTTAAATGAAAAACTTTTTTTAATTAAAGAGAGTGTTGAAAAAAAAAAATGAAAATAAATTTTTTTTTTTAATTTTACTCTCAAAATAAATTATTTAGTGTTTTTGTTTAAACTTTAGTCGGCAGAAAAGTGTCGCAAATTCTCATTCAGTTAAAAAAAGCTTAAATATATTGAATAAAAAGATTCCTAATAGGAAATTGAGGATGTTAAGTCAAACAAACACTGCTGCAAAACAATCCTCCTTTTTACAAAGCAGCTCGTGCTTGGCAAGCTTAACCCAAAAAGACCGTTCACGTTCACAAGTGATGGAAAATATTTTCAATTGCAGAAATTTTCAATCTGAAATGCCAAGATTGTGAACAGAGCTATTATTGTTACTTCAAAAATATTATACAAAATTTCTTTTATTCAACAAATTTAATTAAATTGCAAGAGTCATAAGTAGAGGTAAAATTGTATAATTTTTTAGCAGAAAATATCATCGTAATGACTTTCATGTTGTTTTGTTTTTGTTTTTAATTAAAACATGAAAATCACTTAAATTTGCTGGCATAATCAAATACAATCACAAATACTTTCATATCTACTCATAGATGTAGACTGACATACAGTCGCTTTAACAAGTAGAGAGTCATTTTTTATGAAAAAATAGTTATAGCAGAGCTTTTGGCAAGGTTTTTTTTTAGTGATTTTATATTTTTCATTTTTTTTCGCTTTTGTCTTCGTTAATGTTATTAAGTTTGTATGACGGTTGTTTTTGTTTACAACTCTTCTTTTAGTTTTTCTCTTTTCCTAGCGGTTTCATTGCTTTTTAAAGCTTACAAGTTGACAACACTGTGTCACATTGTTGCCAAATAGTAATTTCTATTTGTGCTTGCTTAAGTTGTAGCCCAGTCACCATTTAAAATAATTTTTCTCAATATTTTTATCACGCAAGCGATCAATTCGTCTCATTGAGTGTTATTTCATATAAATTTTTTAGATGAGTTGATCGCTTGTGTTATAAAATTAATCTGATGCCAAGTAGTAAAATCTAATGTGACTCATCAGTGTACTTAAAAAAAAAATAAAATTAAAACCAACTTTTTTCAAAAGCAAAAAGAAAAAGGTAAATCACTCACATTATTAATTCAGCTCCTGGAAGTGTCACTATTTTAAGCTTTACTACAGACACATGAGTCACAGCTTAGTGTTCTAATTGCTTCCAACAAAACGATCATTTGTGGCAAAATTTTTGTTGTAAATTAGATCATCTGCAAAATCGCCACAATGATAATTTGTACAGTCAAATATTCAGGGTATATACAGGAACTTGAGATTGTTAGATTAAAGATACCCTCACTAAGGATTATTTTAGTCTCTTACAAAAGCCTCAGAAGATTTTAAAGTGATTTATAATCTAATAGAATACTGTCTGAGATGTGCTGGTATTCTTGTGTTTGTATGTATTTCTGCTTAAAATTAGCTTATTTTATCTTTATTTAGATTTTAATGTTGTAGCATGCATCATCATACCTTTCTTTACACACACATACTCGTACACAGACACAAACTGTTTCTGTTTGAAACTCGTGCAAGTTTTTATGCGTGTGTGTGTGTTTTTTTAAGCATTTACGTCAATGTTCTTTTTAGCTTTAAATTGTTAAAAAAAAAATTCAAAATCTGTGCTTTCATAATATTCATTTTGCAAAAAGAAAAAAAAGAGAAAAATAAAATGCAAATGAAACGTCCTAAAAGAAATCAAATGTGGCAAAATTAAATTTACGAAATCATAATCAAAATTAATGTCACAGTGGCACAGATATCAATTTTTAATAATAAAATATTTTTATTTTAAATTTAAAATTAAAACGAAATAAATTTATTTAAAGAAATCAAAAAAAAAATTTTATTCTGTGCCATTAAGACATTATGAAATTTCCATTTAAATTGCATTGAAATAGAAAACAAAAACTAAATTTCTTTTTTAATAATTTTTTTTTTACAAATTTTCTAGACGATTTTATCAACCGGTTGCTTTGATTCAGTTTGTACAGTAATTGATTGTCATTTACAAATAAAATATAGCGACCTCTACAGATGCTATAACGAAGACGCAATTTTCTGATATGGCGCACAAATTGCTCAAAAAAGCCTTTGAGTTCTTAATGAATACTAGATTTACTGAGTATTTGTCAAATGAGACTGGTGTCACAATAAGTGTATTCTGGACACTGTGATCAGGTGACTTGTTCTCGCTGCTAGTTCTAATTCTTCTCAAGAATCAGTTAGGATGATTCTCATGTAAATATCATTACTTACGGCTGGATTACATTATCATATCTGGGTGGAAGGTTTAACTAATTTTTTTATGTTTTCAAACGTTTTTTGCTATATATTCCAGCTGAGTTTTTAGAGGTTTTTTATTTTCGTAATAAAATCTATTGCGCAGTCTAGTTCTCAGCTCATGATTGTTTTAAGACTGATTACACATACCTTCGTCTCCTGGGGCCAAAGCTCCACCTTTCAGGTTGATCATCCTGTGTCTTTTGAGTGCTTGGCCGTCACACACAATATTTTCCGACATTTGTTGTTCTTCTTTCCCTAAATGACTGGAGTCGTTCTGCCTCACAACAATTTTACCTTTTTTTTTTTTAAGTAAAACAAGTGTTTTTGCATTTTGCTTATGTGATAGTGTAGTCAAAGAGAATACTTTTTGTTGAATTTTAATTCAAGTAGGATGTGAAATAATCAAAGATTTTTATGTGACAAAATGTACCATAGGCTAATGTGATTTTAAAATGAAAATAATAAAGACTTGCTGGTCAAGGCAAAGACTTGGCGAAGTTAATTCTACAAGGTTGTGGTTCGAAATCTAAGATTTTGTTATAGATTAGGTTCTTAGGTTCTACACATTGAGAACAACTTCGGTTGTGAGAGCTAAAATCGCTGCCAATCAAAACTTCCGTTGTAATACCTGAATATTTTAGTTGTATCAACACACAACAAAATACTATTGTCGAGTTTTTATTATTGCAACTACAGAATTCGATTACCACAACTGAATTTTTGACTGGGGACAAATTCATTTCTCACAACCGAAGGAGAAGGAAGAGGCTATGCTATCTGTAGAAGAAGGAAGAAGATAGAGAAAGAAAAGAAAATAGCGGAGCAGGAAATAGATAAATTTAAAGAGAAGAAGAAGGAGTAGAAGGAGAGAAAAAAGAAGAAGTAGAAAAGTTTATCACTAAATAAACCGGTTGCTCTTTCTGCAGAAAGACCTCGGAGCTAGCAATTACCAAGATGGAGCTAACACTAATTCTCTAGTGTTAGACAGTGATAGAAAAGCTGTTATACAAACTGTTGCTAGTCCTAATTCGGAAATGTTTATTAAAAGCCTTTTGGTAGCAGATACATTCTCTCAAAATACTTGCCAAAATTTCAGTGGCCCGATATCGCTGCCATTAACAACAAATGTACTATATAAAAACTGTTTCTCCCGCTAGATAATAAATGTCATTAGAAGTGATTAAGAAAAGTTTATTTAATTATACAAAATAGACACACAAATAGTAACACAGTTTTAAATTTATTATTTTATACATTTTTCACTCTCAAATACTTTTATAAAATTTTATATCCATTTAATACTTTAATATAAACAAACACACGTTCATAAAATTTGTATTCATACAAATGAGTTGAAGCATTCATTTTCGTTAGTTTCATTTAAAATATAATTATTCTAGTGGATTTAGTGATTTTAATCTTAATCTGTTTAATTTGCCATATATGAGCATTTTTAAGCTTGGCTGAATTTAAAATAAATGTCTGCTTTCCTGCTAAATTCTGTGAGTTTATGTGTTTTTTCCAAACAACTAGACTACAACGAGTAATACTCTATAAAGTCTTCAACAATTTTCTACAATTTCTACTACTTCAATACAAACATAAAATACACATGTGCTCAAACATATAAAGTTATATGCTATTGTGTTTGTGTGTGTGATAAACAAGAATGACATCTAAGCCCAGTAAGTTTAATATTTTCATGAAAAAAAATTGAGTAGATGAATAAACTGCAGAATGTTTTAAACAAAATTTATTTAGAAGAACTTGATGAGGAAAATATTTTGATCTGTAGGACAAAATGCAGGACAATGTCTTACAATGCGTCGTGCATTAGGCAATTTTGTAACAATGTTGACAATTTTATTGCACTCTGCACTCTATGTAACTATAACTATGACCCATAGTGTTGGAGATTTATTAGGCAGCAGAGCTTGACATCATTTGTTATAATAGAAACGTCATGGTTCCAGCCAGCATCAGTGATTAAATATTTTTTAAATTTATTTTTCATAGGAAAAATCGGGAATGGTATCTCTGTAATGTGGGGAATGGTAAAAATCCCTCAAAGCAACAACTCTAGGGTAACTTTTGAGTATTTTAGCAACAGATTATAAAACTAGACGGCCTTCCCTTGAAAATGGTATATGTCTTATTTCTTAATCTTCTATGGTTCGTCCGGAAGTTACTATGGATAATTTAAAATTTTTTAAAAATTTGCGTATACTCCAGTAGTGTTGATTTAAAGGATTTTAGCAACTTATAAACGAACTATAGAAGATTACAGGACGGGACTCCTTTCATTTTAAAGCTGAGGTTGTCTTAATTTATAATCTACTACCCAAGTACTCACAAGTTACTTTGATCTCAAAGATTTTGGCAGTTTTCGCTTAACATCATAAAATAAAAACTATGAAATTATTCGAAAATGTTAAAACACTTTCAGAAAGTTTACAACCTACAGATTAAATTCCTTTTTGATTTTGTTAATTTTCAAGCCATATGGAAAACGACAATATTTTCTTTAGTTTTTTGTGTGTATGTCGTTTTTTTTTTCCTATTTTTTTATAAAAATTATAATTAAGATTCTTAATGTAATAAATAATCAAGAAAGTTTTTAATTTTAAGTTGTAGCTTTTTACATTTTTTCTCGTGATTTTTTTCGGCGTGATTTAGCCTTTTCTAGCGTTTTTTTTTGGAAATAAAGCTTAATTTTTTCTAGCTCCTGGCAACGCTGGTTGCCAGCCTGGTCTCGGTTTATACGCTGTTTTTTTAATTTGGCGGCGACGTGTGGCTTATGGTTTCAATCTCTTATATTTTTATTTTTTTTTTTTTAAACAACAGTGGGTTGTCACCCCTAAAGCAGGATCGATTTTAAGAAAGAGTTGAATATGTTCAATTCTGGATATTAAACAGGATCTCGATATTGGATTAAGTAAGCCAAATGAGTGCTTTTCATGCTTAGTTTTGTTTCTTGTGCCATCAGCAGGCCTTAAAATTTTAGTACACACAAAGTAGAAACTTCTTCAAGCTCCTGGACACTTGTGGTGTATGACCCTCTTAGTGATATTATTGATTCAATTAGCTTTAGTTTTTTCGTCAGATTAGTTTTTACACCTGACCCGAAATCGTTATATTCGATATCGAATAAAGTTGATTGAAATTTTATTAATGTAAAAATTTCAATTGTAGTTGCTCGTTATTGAAATTTATGATTTGGTTATTGTTTTAACTGCTTCTTTGTGTTTATGGTTTACGTGGCGGCCTAATGGCTCTCAATTAGAATCGCAAGACTCTGTTTTAAACCACCTGGATTTTTGCTTGCATGTCGCTTAGCTGTGACATATTCAAAGATCTTCTTGTTTCCTGTTAAACTTTCAAGTTAGTCCCCAATACTGCTATGCTGCTCTAACGACTAAGCTAAGGAGTCACACTGTTCATCCGGTCCTTTAACACTTCAGCACTAACCAACCGTCGTTAAAAATATGATAGTTTCTTTCAAAATCACTAAATATTACCTTGTTTGAGTGTGAAAGGGTATCCAAAATATGTTGCAGATCTTTTTGGCCACTTGACTGTTATTGTGTGCTTGGGAATGATTTTCTTAACTGCCTTTTTGTGCTTGTGTTTGAAAAACATATCCTGCTGGGTAAGCTTTTATTTGTAACGTTTCTGTATTTTTGTGTCTTTGAGTGTATCTATTAATGCTGAATTTTTTATTTTTATTTTATTTAGTTAGGAAAATTTTTATTTTATTATTCAGCAGAAAATCTTTTACAGACAGAAACATTTTGTTCTTTCATTTCTGTCTGGATATTAAAGCATGTCAAGAGAGTATTGCTTTTTCAAGTCGAATATTTAAGGAGCTATTTGAATCATAACAAAGACATGTGTGTTTACAAAAAATAACGTCAAGTATTTTAAAGTTTAAGCAAAAAAAAAAAAAGGAAATTTCTATAAAAAAACATTTGTTGTGTGAAGAATTAAATCCTATAATTTATACTTGATTTTTTAATTATTTTTTAGTGTAATTAAAACATTTTTTTTTAAAAAAATAAAAGTATATACGTATAGTACGAGTATATTGTTAAGTTAAGATAATACGTTTGGTTTATTCTTGCTTTTGGTAAAGTTTCCTTTGGCTTTTTGAAATAAATTTGTCAAATCACTCAAAGCTACAGTTGCACTTACAAGTATATTTTGCCATTAAGGTTTTCCAATAGAAATACGTTTTTGAAAATTGCTTAGGTAAACCTTGAAGAAATAAATTTTCTTTGTCTCTAAAAACAATTCTTGAATGTTACAAATCTGCCATACTTTCTTTAAAAAGAAATTTGTCTTAAGAACTTTAGTAGAACTTCATTTAATGGACTTCTTTTTATCTTATGCCAGTCATTGTTGTTTGTGTTTTATTGCCAACAATAATATAAATAGAAATTTACTCATATGCCAGCCAGCCAGCCAGCATGTGCACAGCAATTTGTAGCAAATAAAATCAACATCAAAAGTGGCAACAGCATAAGTGATGGCACCAACATCAAAAAATAAAATGAAATAAAAATAAGAACAAATGTATTAGCAAAGAAAGGAAACAGCAGCAAAAACAACAATAGCTTTAAAAAAATTTATATAAAAAAATTTTTTTTTTCTAAAAACAGAATCCTCTTAAATGCTCGTTAATCTTAAAGCTTTGGTTAGTAAGTAGATACAAAAAAAAATGTAGAAAAACATTCAGCAAAGCTTATGCGCATACAAAAAGACTATGAAAGCTAGTAAGGACAGGCAGGGCAACCATTTTGTCACAAGAGTTGTGTCGTTTTGTTTGTCATTGTTGTAAGAGAGTCATGAATATCAGAAAAGACTTAAAGCATTTTGCCTCATTTGCATTTTCAAAACAAAAGTCATCATCATCATGATGCTAGTACACATTGTCCGCATGTTGCTGCTTTACGATAGTCGTTTGCTTGTTGTTTGGTATTTGTAGCGTTTGTCATGGTGGCTGAACGATAGAAATTTTTTGAACATGTCCTTTTTTCTTACGTTTCATTCCTTTTGCAGTTTTCACTATGATCCACTTTTAAGTTTACATCTTGGTTGATATATTCATTTGAAGCATTAAGCACATAGACCACAGTAGAGCTACCGACTACACAGCTATATGGCGGTTACACGCCCAGCTAAGCCTCTATAGTCCCATGTTGACTAAATATTTTATATCTTCATAAAAATTAATAAATAAATGGATTTTTTTAGTTTTTACATCAGAAATTGTCCACAAAAAAAATTCTATATATTATAAATAAAATAAGTTTATTGTTTTCCAACGGATTTGTCTGAAATTTGTCCCATATAATCTCTATACTGCAAGGAAGATATACTTTGATGAGCCACTTTATGCAGTAGTGAATAGCTGTATTTATTTAGATGGATTTCTCTAAAAATTGGTATAAAAGCTCTCTCTTTTCAAGTAAAAAAGGATTAGGCCAGGCGAGACCAGGCAGAAACATGTAATAAAAATTAGGATTTTTCAAATACTTTGATTTGATTTTATATTTTTTGTTCGTAAATTAATTTTTGGAATAGTTAAATATATAAAGTTTGCAGCACTGAAATTATAAACGTCTCTAATAAACAGCTGTTTTTGACAAATAGCTGTAGTTTTTTTAATATTTAAGTAGCTGACAAAAGGATAACAAATGCAGCCAACGTCGTTTGTAATCGTGCAGTCTGTGGCTTGCTGTATTGTTTGTATTTAATTCTTAAGTTGGCTGGTTGCTTGCTTGTGTAGACAAACAAAATGATGCACCCAACACACACATCAAAGGTTTGCTTAAATATTGTTCTTTGAAAGAAATTCAGGAAATATCAAATGCTAGAATTTAATTTTTTATTATATTTTTTTTTTTTTTTGGCAACAGTTAAATTTCTGTTTGCTGGGACAAGTTAAAAGTTTATAAATGTGCGTGTGTATCTGTGTGTTTGAGTGTTTGTTTGAACGTGTTTTAGAATATGCAGCAGTTGAGATGTTAACGTCTGCATCCGGCAGTTGTTGTTGCCGCTGCTGGTATAATTTTGGTGGCATAATTGGACCATCAATTGTGGCAAATTCATGGCTGTCATGAGTTTAAAAATAGAAAAAAAAAGAAAGAAAAATTATCTGTCAGGCCACAGAGTACTAAGACTTTTTAGAGCAAACTACAAAAAAAAAAATTATTTTAGAGCGTTATAAAGAGGTCAAATGTTTTTGGAAAGCTTTTGCTGGCTTTTCTAGTCACCCTCGCACTAGCACATGATCTATTACGTACTACAACGCACAATACAAATATTTGCCTACGACTAAGACAAAAAGTGAAGAGTTTGAATGCATAAACGAATGAATGAATAAATGATTGAATAATTTTAGTTTTCATTTGCAATTTTTGCTATGTTGGTGTGCTTTGTGCTATTGGCAAAGAATTATTTAAGTGCTGAATGTTGCGTGCTATCGATGCTGTTCTGGTGTTTGCTGATGCTGGTTTCTGGGACCAAATGCTTTTGTTTGTATATGTGTGTGTGTGTTTGTGTTTTAAACATAACTATAACTTAAGCCATTAGTATCGTATTCATCCATAATAAACAACAGCAACCAAAAACTGTAGAAGAACAAAAAAGTTACATGAAAAGAGAATATCGTGAAACAAAATCAAATAGATTATAGCTGCTGTAGCCTGCTTCTTCAAGTCATAAATTTATGGACATCTACATTATCAATGGCACTTTTGCAAGCAACCGCAAACAGCCACGGTAAATGGAAGACATACAGGAATTTAAGGGAAAATTAGAAACTGAAATCAAAAGTTGAATGGGCGTTGAAGGAAGGCGGACAGAGTAACACATTTGGTGTAGTGTTTTTTCTTCTTTTTTAAATTGAGTTGAATGAGTGCTAAAGCTTCACTTTACAACTCATAAATATTCCAAACATATCGTTTGTCAGTTTCTAAGCTCGTATTCCGGCCTGTTGTCACTATTGCTGGCTGAAGCATTTACTGTAAAATATTAGAACACAAAAATTTAAATACTCCTTCATAATATTTTGATGTATGAATATGTGAGCGTGTGTGTGTGTGTGTGGGTTACACCAACAACAAAGAGTTTTATAGTCAAAAAAAGGAACGTATTAAAGTGTTGATATTAAGGATTTTCCAACAGTCACACACACAGTTGAAGTGGTATTTAACTCTGAGTGCACTGCTACATGGCATATGAAAGCCCTCTTTCCTTTGTTCCCCCACTCTATATTTTATAAAGCTAAAATTTGTAAATACTCCCACTATTTGTTCTAGACTAGATGAAAATATTTGCAGGACTTATTTGGCTAATATTTGTGCTTAAAGTTTTAGAAAAAAAAAAATATTTAAGTATGAGACATAATGGACTGGATATTTACTATTTTATTGGACATTTTTTAGAAAATAAATTTTTTTTTTTAATTTAAAGTGACTAAATTGGAATATGCAACGAATGTAAATTTCGGTTTGCATTGTTTTCTTACGTTGGAAACTGAGAGAAAATATCAATTATAAGATGCAGAATTAGAATGTCTGCCAATAGTGATAGTTAATAAATTACAGCAACCAATACTATCAAAATAATGATTCATTAGCCCTAAAACACTTTCTTAAATACACTAAGTACTTTCTTCAACCCATCGACGAAGCCCATCTATAATCCGCCCCTTATCCAACAAAATATAAGAAAATAATATTTTTTTTTAACATCAATTTCAATTCATTTTTCATGTAACGTGAAAACTTAATACTAAATTTTAATTTAATACTAAAATTTAATTTAGGAAAACTATTTATGTTCGTGCCTGCAGCGTAAATAAATAGTATTTTAGTAAGAGTGCACTTTTTCATTTTAAAACGAAAACACGTATTTTTTAGAAATTAGTAATTTTTTTATTGGAAGACATTTTGCGATCAAGCAAAGTTCTAATGAAACATCATTTCACAGAGATTTGAATGGATTTCTGATTTGAGGTGAGGAAATGTTTGTGGTTTATTCGCATAAAAACAAAATTTCACAACTGCACGTCGTTAAATTGCATGATCTTCGTGGCCAGTTGACATCAGAAATTCTTGACATAATTTGTTTTATAAATCATTGCTGTAATAATTGATGTTTTCGAGCTTTCGGCGACACTCTCGTTCACAGAAGCAATGTTTTCAAGAAACCGCACAAGAGTCTTACTGTCCATAATCTATCCAGTTTCTTTAAGGTTTCCTTTTCATTCTTGGAATGGTTGACGCATTGGGTGCGCTCTCTCGATTGAAAATTGTTTGAAGTTTGTGAGTGGTCTCAGTATAACTTTCTAATTTTATGTAATCAGTTTTCGCAATTGTAATACTTTACTCTTTCGTAAAGTGCTCTATTTTTAGTAATCGGAAGAAACATATGTGACAGCTGACAAATTTAAGAGTTGCCACTTGTACTCAAAAATATATGACACTAATTTTAAAAAGTTCTTTCTTACTGAGACACAAATCATTTAATTAGCTTGATTAAAAAAGAAGAATTTCTCATTATTCGTAAGTGGAACAGTTGAACCTGGATCTAAAAAGGTACAGCAAATTTCCAGAGTGGGATGGTGATATTATTAGGCTTAACAGTAAACACTAAATGCAACACGCTCATTTATGAAAGCCAACTCTAGCAATCTACTATGAGAATTCAAAACGTTATTTATTAAAAAAAAAAAAGACATAAGTCCATAATATGATTGGAAAGGCCATTAAAGATTAAAGGAATAAGTTGGTAATTTAGAGTTTATTCTCAATTTGCAGAATTTATCCTTAACAATTAACAGATTTCTAATAAATGTATGTGATAAATAGATACATCGGAAGAAGGAGAAATGTAAGAGCAGCTTATATCTTTCTTTCAACTTGATTTTCAAAGCAATAAAATCAATTAAAATAATTCAGAAAAAAGAACATTACCCACTGTCTCTTCTGTCTAGTCAGTAATTGTTAGACAGTATCATCAGAAAAAAACAAAGGTCACAAATTCCATTGCCACGGGAATAATGACTAGACCCTGGCGATTATAAGGATCAGTCAAAATAATCTTTGCAGGCTATGTAACGAAGATGAAGAGACAGCAGAACACATGTTTTGTGACGGTAATGATATAATTTTGACCCGTTTTTGATACTTAGACCATCATTACTTACAACCGTCAGACATGGTACACAAGTCATTCAAAGAAGTCTTTGAATTCTTAATGAATTAAAGACTTAAGGAGGATTTGTAAGCTTAGAATAGTGTCACAATAGGTTTTTTTTTTAGCCGCCGTGACCAGATGACTTGTTTGCGCTTCTCATTCTCTTTGAACCAAGTGTCGGTAAAAACAAGACAATGAGAGTTTAATACAAAACTATTAATAAATAGTGGAAATAAATTATATATTCAGGCTCTGAACATTTTGATATCAGTAGAAGTTGAACAAGATTAATGGCACTAGTCCTAATTCTTATTGTACTCGAAGAAGTGTATTGTTTGGAAAAAAGTTAGCATCAGCAATTTTATTAAAAGCCAGGGCCAAAGAAAAAAAGTTTGTATGTTCAGTAGCTTAAATTTTGTAGCTAAGCTGAGCCAAAAGCAGCTATTCTAATGAATTTCCTAATTAAACAAAATTCTATACTGAGCTCAGATGTTAAAGAAAGAAAATAATATTATCCCAGACTGACTTCAATTATGAGCCACAGCATCAGTTTCAAACGTAGAAAAACATTTTAAATTATCTGAATCAATTTTCGAATGATTCCTAAGAAGTTAAATTTGTCTTCTTAGTTTTCAAATTATTTTATAACTTTCTCAACTTGAATAACTTTTGTTCTCACTATTCGTTAACATTTTCTTTTCATTTAATTTTCAGGTATGTACGTGTGTGTGGATGTGAGTTAAATCCTTTTAATGTTAATAAGATTGAAACATGCAACTGATAAAGCATTGTGCTTGCTCGTTAATTCATACTTACGAGTATTTTGGATAAGAAACTGATTTAATTCATAATTACAAAAACGTTTGAAAGAAAAAAAAAAAAAAAAAGGAAAAAGAGAAAACATTTAAAGTTAAAACTCAAATCCCTGCAAGCTATGAATGTGTAGTTCTTCTTATACAACTGGTTTTGTGAAGGGATTAAATTTAATGAGGAGAAAAGAAAAAACAATTTTTTTTTCACAAACTTTATGACCTGTTAAATTTGAAGGAAAAGGATTTAATGGATTTAAGTATGTGTGTAACATATGTAACGGTAGTAGGAGTTTTAATTCACATATTTTTTTTATAATTTTTGCAACAGAACATTAAGTGGAAAATTGTATGTTTCTGCTCATAAAAATATGAATGAAACATTTAAAATAGTAAAAACAAACAGACACTTGTACTCATTCTTACATAGAACGAACAGGTTTAAGTTTCTGAATGTGTAAGTTAACGTTAAAGTGAAACCTTATACACACACACACACATACCCCAAATAAAATTTACACATATGGCCAAACAAGTTGTTTTTCCAAAATAATAAATGTCTGTATAATTTGAACCAGCAACCGGCTCCATTCATACATTAATGGCCATTCGTTTTCTGGATTCATCTGTTGTTTGTGTTACAGTATGCTTTAAATCTCTCCTCTCTCTCTCTCTCTCTCTCTCTTTGTTTGTGTGAATAAATGTGCATATGCTATGAATGAATCTCCTCTAGAATTAAACGGTTTTTGTTTTGTTGTTTCTTAAAAATAAACGTTACTTTACGATTTACTTTATTTGCTTGTGCGATGTGTTTTATTTTTGGCTTAAAAAGTCTTTGTATGCTTCCACAATATAGGGTTATTCAGAATTTTTAAAAGATTTAAATTTTCTGTCCAGAAAAATTTCAAAATATGTAAGATATAAAAGATATTTAGAAAAAAATGGGGGAAAAATGTTTTTAGTTAGTGTTAGTTTTATAGAGATTTTTTTTATTTCAATATTTATGTTTTGCCTGGTCTCGCAAAGCTCAGTCCTTTATTACATGAGTCGGTATACTAAGTGTATAAAGAGCGGCATATAGAATTTCAATGAATACTTATTAAAGTGAAAATCTTTGAAAAGTGGGCGTAAAAATAGGCGTGCTTAACCGGTTTAAAAGTATATGTATGTCTATTTTCTTTGCAGTATAGAGACTATATGTACCAAATTATTTTATAATTGACCACCAAAGGACATTAACATTTATTCGTATTAAAAATTTTTCAAAACTAAATTTTAAATTAATTAAAGAATTTTTAATATTTTTTTTAAATATTTTTGTCCCCCCCTTTAGCTATAATACTTTAATTTAACATCTGCTGTTTGAATTTCTTTCAGTTTTTTTTGTTCACTTCACAAACGTATTGTTCTTGTATTCTTATGCTATTTTTTGGAAAGGAAAATGCTATTTTAGTTGCTGTTTTTTTTATTGTTGCTGCAATAGCGCAATAGTTCTTTTTGCTTTTCTATTTCAGCAGCTTTATTCAGTTGAATCTAGCATTTGCACAAAAAACAAAATATAGTTCATGCTATTAATGCGGTGAAAAAGCATTAAATTTTCCTAAATTTTTGAAAATTTATATGAAATGAAAAAAATAAAAAATAATTTTGATTTTCATATATTCGTTATTACATAAGAAAGGACAGAATGTTTAGAAGAAGCATCACTTTTCTATTGATATCGAAGCGTATAAGTATTAAATTAATTAAATTGAATAATAGTTATACGTCACATACTTCGTCTGATTGAGTGACTGATTGCCTTATCGTCATTGCCCAGCCCAAATGGCTAAAGCCATGAACTTGAAATTTTTTATGTAGGTTCCTCTCACAATATATAGAACATATTTCAAAGATTAAGGGGATAAAAAATATTTTAAAAATGGTTAAAATAGGATTTTCTTATATCTCCGAAACTACTACAGATAGAGACAAAATTTGTGGGAAAAAAGAGTAAAACTGTAATGTTGGTGTGTAATGGCCTCTGGTTTTTAGATTAAAAAAAATTATATAGAGGAGACTCAAACGTATTAGGAGAGGGGTTATTCTAAACCTCAGCAGAAATGCCATTTACCAATACAAACAACTGCTTACAGGACATGAACAAAATTGTTGTGGTACAGAACGACTCTTGTCGTTTCTATCAAGTATGACAAGAAACTTTGGTACACATGCTGTGCGGTTGTCCAGCGTTTAGAAATAAATAGGTATAATCAGTCCTACAAAAATTACGAGATTTAACTACGCTGCACAATAGATCTTAAACCTTTAAGGACTATTTGGTCACCCGTGACTCAAGCCAAAAATGTGATAAAACTTAAAGTTTTTACGAATTTTTGAATTGTAAGTTTTTATATTCAATTAACGTAATTATAAGTTCTTCAGCACCGATTTGTGTCCAAGGGGTGTCAAAAATTTTAATTTTAGAACAAATTTTTTTTTGATTTTTCTTAAATTTTCTTTTAGACTCCTAATTTTGCTTTATATAAAATAAAATTAACTGTTTTGTATCCAGTATTTTGTATTTATATGGTCCTCTATGATGATAGTAATAATTTATTGAGTTCTGGAAGGGAATTTTTCGCGCCCGTATCTAATATTTAAAGTGTGAAATTTGAATTGTGTGCCTGAATGTAGATCAACTCTCGTTTTACCACAATGATGAAAACTATGCAAAAAATACTCGTATGCAATTGTTTATATTTATTTATGTATATGGAAGCTCGTATGTAGTATGTGTGGTAAGAAATGTTAAACGTACTGGATGTGTGCATTTGAGCGTAAGTGTGTTGTGAACAAAAGCGTATAAAACTAAAGTCGAATATTTTATTTGGTAAAATAAATTACATGCTAAACGAGCAAATTTTACTAAAACTAATACATACACACACACACACGCATACAAATAATAAATTCTCACTTGTAGTTGTAGTTGCACACATAGAAACTTACAAGCACTTTGTGCTTAACAATGTGTGCAAGTAAATGAATTTCTATGAATGCATTGCAAACTAAGAATGAATATTTTCAAATGAATACATACTTTTCGTTAGTTTTAGTTTTTATTTTTATTTTTATTTTTATTTATATTTTTCTTTCTGTTGTTCTTTTTGCTCTGTTCTTTGCTTTTTAGAAATTCTAAATATACAGTTCATGTGTGTGGAGCAATTTTGTATTTTTTTTTTGCTGGCAAATGAACACTAAGCATTTTTGTAGCATTAGATTTCTGTGGCCGTGTGTGGCAGAATATGCTTGTTTAATAACAACAACATACAAGTCTAGCTTTGCTTAACTTGTGATTGTAGTTGCCGGTAATAAAGTTGAATTCGCTCTTCCGGTGCATATCTTAGAGGCGTGTGCCACATTCATATGCTTTTTATACATTTCATTTCCGCAGCTAGTTGCAGACTACTATATGCAAAAAAAAAAAAAAAAAAAAATAAAAGCAAAAAGAAAAATAAATAAATGAGGAGCTGTTTCTTTAGCTATTTTTTTTATTTTCTGTAAAAATATCATTTTTAATTTTGTCACTACACTTGCAACAAATATTTATTTTATCATGTAAAACGGAAATTGCCAAAATATTGGGGTTTATAGAAATTTCAAAAAAACTTTCAAAAATAGTCAAAAGTAATTTCTGAGTATTTGATATGTGTTTCATTCCGTACTCTGCGGAAGATGCTAAAATCCCTCAGAGCAACAGCACTGGAATATATAGGAATTTCAAAAAAAATGTTAATATAATCCAAAGTATTTGGCGGATAGATTACAAATCTAGAGGGCCTCTTCTTTAAAATGATGTGTGTCCCATGCCGTAATCTCCTGTGGTTCTCTTAGAGAAATCAATGTATTTACCTATCCGCGTACAATTCTACTACATACATAGAAATATTTAATGACGTAAGACGTATTTGATAAATATGCCATAAATACTGAAAAGATATTTACAAATACTAAAAAACGTAACGGATTAATTTAAAACATATTTAACAATTACGAGACACATATTTTCTCTATTTTTCGTTGAAAAATGTCGTTTTCTTTGAACTTCTTTCAAAAATATTTGAAATAGTTTTCTTTTTTGTACTCGCTCGGCCCGGCTGCGAGAAATCCGCTTAGAAATAAAATTTTAATTGCTATAAAATCCATTCTAATAAATACAGCCATTCACTGCTTCATATTTTTGCTAGCATTATTATCAGAGACTTTAACCAAATAAAAGCATATTTTCAGTGTTGTATTTCAATTCCAAAATATCACTTAAGGTACTGACTCACTATCCTACACGATCGTACGATTATGTCAAAATAATGTGTGACAGAATTCTGTCCTACTTGAAGAAATCGCTTTAAAATGGCGAACTTTATGCCACACTATTATACAAAAAAAGATGCAAAAACATATGTTTACTCAGCTTAATACTTTTAAAAGTATTTATTTTCTTCTTTGCCGCAAAAATTTTTTTTACAATGAAAAATAACCTAAAAGTTTGTATAAATAAAACACAAGCTTGGTATTGTTGCTATTTTTCTGCCTTGAACATAGAAAATGCAACTCTGATCGCACAGATAAAATTTATTTTATGAAAATTTTTATAACATTAAAAAATCGGACAGACCTGTCAAAAAGTCTGCTTGTTCAATACACACTATCATATTTTTTTAGCACACATGCGTTTTTAGACAGATCGTACGACTAAGTAGGATAGTGAGTCAGTACCTTAAAAGTGAATTTATGAAAGCAATTTTGTGTGGTAAATACAGAATTTATTTGTTGGATTTAACATTAAAACCGAACTTATGTTAAGTCCACTCAATTGATAATGCTGATATTTTGTAACACACTTTTCTTGTTCCCATTCTTCTTAGCCTCTGTTCTGTAACTAAGTCTTCGTTAAAAAGAGGTAACATTGAAGCCCTCACTGAGCGCTAGCCTATTGGACTTTAAAATTCCAAAATAGCATCATGATGTTAAGCCCTAAACACATTTTCCTATTTTTAATACAATAAATACTTTCTTAGTCGCATCGACCAAACCCATTTTTAATCCGCCCCAGATACAACAGAATACAAGAAAATAAATTGTTTATTTTTTAGATATAAATTTAATTTAATGTAACGTAAATTTTAATTTTATTAAAAAAAAGTCTTTTTTTTGGCAACGATGTTCGCCGTGCTCGTGCAAAAAAGCTAAAGCGCGATTAAAATAATAAAATTCAAAATAAAAATATTTTTCTCTTTTCAAATTTTTTAAAAACTTTGCAAAAATTTCTTTAAGTGCACTAATGCTTATTGTATTATAGCTTTATATATAGTAATAATAATGTTATTTATAAACACATATGCAGATACAAGTATGTATCTGTTTGCATTCAGTTTTTCCTCTAAAGTGCATAAATGTGAGTGCATACAAGTATTTGTTATGTGTCTTGCTGTTGTGAGTATTTTGTATCAGCATTTTTCAGCTCCTTTTTTTATTTGTTGCATGTGTGTTGCTGTGAAAATGCTGGAGCAACTAATTTAAATTAGAAGCTTAATAATAATAATAGAAAATGAAACAAAAATAACAAAAAAAAAAAAAACTTGCTAAATATGTTTGTGTAAAATTCTTTTAGTTTTATTATTATTTGGTGGTTTATTTTTTCTTTTTTTTTATTCGAATAAAAACATTTTATTTTCCTGTATTTTTGTGTTTACGCTTAGAGTGCCGTTGTTAGTCTTTTTGCTTGTTCTGTGATGCTTCAGACGGTTTTAAACAAATTTTAATTATTAATAAGATTGTGGCTGTGAAATATGCAAACATTGTTGTTACACACACACACACACACACACACACACACACATAGTTTTAGGCAGTCGGTCCTTGGAATAAATTAATGAAAATTTTTATTTTATGAAATATGTAAAGGGTTTAGTATTTATTTATTCATACTTCATTCATTATTTTAACTTTAGTTTTAAAAAGCTTTTTCCTTTTGTTGTTTCTCTGATATGTTAGCGCTACCTGTTTAAAAAGTAAATAAAAAGGGGAATTACTTTGTGGTCTAAAAGTTGTATGTTTTGCAATTTAAATAAATTCTGCTCTTTGTATTAAATATAGTTTGTATTACTTTA
This sequence comes from Thelaira solivaga, assembly GCA_947397855.1. Classification (NCBI taxonomy): domain Eukaryota; kingdom Metazoa; phylum Arthropoda; class Insecta; order Diptera; family Tachinidae; genus Thelaira; species Thelaira solivaga. The sequence continues at coordinate 22,618,412 of OX377610.1, forward strand.
AAATAACTTAATACACACGCTCACCTCAAGTACGGTTAGCTTGAGCTGCTACACAAATACTAGAGTGATTTTTTAAATAGTCACAGCAAAATAAATCAAAACTTTTTAAATATCATTTCATATAAGCTTTTCAATTTCCATATTTAAATTATGATTCGTCCATTATTTTGCATTAAATTCTTTATTAAAAGTGCGGAACTTTATGAATTTCAGCTAAAATATTTGCGTAGACTGTTTCATTAATTCCCTTATGATGACCAATCATTTATATCTTAAAGTCGCCTTCAAATCATTTATCGGGCATAATAAGTGAAAAATATAGCTTTTGAAGAATTTGAATTAAATATTTGCTGAAAAAAAAATTTAAATGTTTTAAAAGACATATTGTCGAATTGAGAAAACAACTTTGGTTGTGTGAACTAAATTTCTATTAGCAATAATAAACTCAGTTGCGACAATGACATTTTTTAATTTTGACAATAGAAAATCCATGTTACAGCTTGATATATTTTTAAGTAAACTCAATTTTTGACTCTATTATAGCTTTCTGGTCACTTCAATTAAAAAAATATAATTAGTTACAACATGCGATCTCGAACGAAATTTATTTATAGTTTAAATTGAAATTTTGCTCCCTATCGAATGTCTTAATTTCCTCCCAGAATTCTGGGGGATTCAATTCGAATCGAAATGGCCCCCTGATTTGAAATTTGTTAGAAAAATAAAAAACTTTAACTCAATTTATTTTTTAACTGCGTGGCTTCGAACAACTATCACTTATTTTATATTTGTTTTTAACTAAATTTTCCTTAAAACCTCTTCAAAATAATTTCCACAAAAAATTTTTTTTTTTAAATTTCAAAAGCCGTCAGTAGAGTTTTTCTATTTAATTTAATTTTTTTTTTTGATTGTAAAAAATCTAGAAATTTCTTTAAAAATGTTTTTGCAAAACCCAGCCCCAACCTCAATTTATTTTTGGCTAATCTTTTTACAGCGTCTACTGGCAGCTTTTAGCAAATGTATAATAATATTTAGGATTAACTGTAAGCACACACATACTCGTACACATATAAAGAGCCAAGTATCTACACACTGCTTTACTAAGATAAACAGTTTAGACAGTGTTGGGCATGTGTAATTGGTTGGTGAATATTTTTTTTTTGGTAAATTAGGACTAGCAAAAGAGGCAAAAAGTTCATAACACTGAAGTTTGATAATATCACTCAAACGAAGATTCTAAAGATTGTGCAAACAAAGACAAAATATGATTGACTACGATGACCGTAAAATATAGTTTGTTCTCCTCAACAATATTATTGTTAGTTTGAGCATCTAAATGTTAGTTGAAACCGTAAATATGTTTCCAGCTAAAATTTAATTTTTGAGAAAAATATCATAGAAAATGATTTGTTTTCTATCTTATCTCTTCCATAACCATTTTCATAAAGTAAGTAAATAGAAAAAAATTAATCGTTCAAATTCAAATGAACTTTGTGGTTGAAATGGTTGAACGACTTTCTGTCTATTTTATATTTTAAACAAAATGTGGAAAAAATCCACTCAGAAAAATGAGCAAAAATATAGGTAGTTGCAGCTTTTGTCTCATAGATTCACCATTTATGTGCCTATCCGACTGAATTTCAATTGCAACTGCACGACAGAATCAACTGACAGATTCGTATGACAAGCTCTTGTATACTTTGCCTAGAACTTCAGAAATTTCATTTCAACAGCTGCACAGACAGGCAGACAGACATCGCTTATTCGACTTATTTATAAATATCCCGAATTACATTTTGAATTGTGCGTAAATTAATAGTTGACATGAACAATTCATAGCATACCAAAGTTGGGGACACAGATGGTGCTGATGAAGAGAAAGGGATTTCTGAGAAAGTGACCCCTTCACCAAAATAACAATATTAAATTAAAAATGTAATAAAAAAAATAAAAAATTACTTTATACCTTTAATAATATGGAATTGTACGAAATGTATGTAGTTGATAAGTACAGGCAAAAATGATAGAAATACAAGTTTACGCCATGACGTCAAGCAATGTGTTCCTATTGGCTAATAATTTACAGCTAAATAAGTTAGACAGAAAGAGATATATATTTTTTCTTTAAATAGTGGAAAATCTACTTACAGAAGATGCCGATTTTGCCAAAAATCATCTTTCCAGATGAAACTCATTTTGATATTTGGCGGGTATGTAAACAAGCAAAATTGTCGCATTTGGGGCACATAAAACCCGCACACATACATTGAAAAGCCGACGCACCCAAAACGAGTCACTGTTTGGTTCGGATTTTGGTCCAGAGGCATAATTGGGCCATTTTTCTTCGAAAATGAGCAAGCAGTGGCGATCGTTATCGGGCCATGTTGAACGAATTTTTGTTCACAAAAATTAAAGAGGAGGATATTTGCAACATTTCGTTTCAACAGGACGGCGTTACGTGCCACACAGCCGAAGCTACACTCGATGTTTTTATAGCATTTAAAAAAAAAAAGTTATTTGGTGGACCCTATACATACATAAAAATATGAAAAAATATAATTAATATGCTATTAAACGCATAAAAAGTAAATAAAATAAAAAAGGGTATTAGACTTAAAAGTCTATTTTTTAGTACAAACCAAAGCAGCTGGTTATTATAAAAATCATAAAGATAAAAAATATACAAAAATTTATTTAACCAGATAACACGTATACCCAAAATGTTGTTTGTTTTAGCTTAAAATGTCTTCTTTTCGTAGCTGAAAAAGCGTATAAAAGCAGGTTTTTAAATCAACCGGTACTCAGTTATCAAAAACTTAGTAAAATGAAAAGTCTTTCAGTAATTTGTTGGTGGGCCTTGGCCATTGTTTTTTTTACCGAGTCAGTAAATTCAACCTCGCATATTGATATTGATGTTATTAATTATCATTTGCCAAACGAAACATACCCGGAGCACTATAACATCGAACTGACTACAAACGTTCATTCAGGGGAAAAGGCATTTAAAGGTGAAGTCACAATCGACATTGTGGTTGTAAGTCCAACGAACAAAATTGTTTTACATGCTAGTGAATTAGAGATTTCCAAAGCAACTATTGCAAGTCCTTTCACTGGTCAATCGGAAGATCTGTCAGTTGAATACGAGTTAAATCGTGAATTTTTAACACTGACACTTAGAAGCGGTGTACCGTTTGCCGCTCAAACGAAATGGAAATTAACTATTACTTATAGTGGTGAATTGAGAGATGACAATGTTGGTTTCTATTTATCTAAATACAAGCATGATGATGGCAATTATCAGTGAGTAAAAAAAATTAATTGTTTTTGCAACATTTGCGTTTGAAAACAAAAATGAAGCGAGGTTGTCTTTATATTACAAATGAGTTTAAGTGCTCGCCTCCATTATGATTATGCGATCTCTTATCTTAAAAATACTATCAGAATTAAAAACTAAGAAAAAATTTTAAATTTTATCCAAAATGAAAAGTTAATTTGCGAGATTTTCAGTTTAGATTACAATCAAGTAAATCATATTTTTTCTTTTATATTCATTTTAGTTACATTGCTTCCACACATTTCGAAACTATTTATGCTCGCCACGCATTTCCTTGCTACGATGAGCCAAATAAACGTGCCAACTTTACAATAACCATTAATCATAGTCCCACTTACGTCGCAATTTCAAATATGCCTGTCAACGTTGAATTGTCAAGGTAAAGTTAATTATTAGAAATAACTGTAAAACCTGTTTAAATAATTGATTTCTCATTTAGTGCTAATCGAACCGTGTTCTTAACAACACCTTCTATGTCAACGTATATTGTAGCATTTATTGTATGTGACTTTGAATACACCGAAGCCATAGATAATAACTTGCCTCAACGTATCTATTCTCGTCCCAATACAAAGAGCATGCATAGAGGTCATCTTCCCATAATCTCGCAGATTACGCGTTATTTGTCTGATTATTTTGATGTTGAATATATGCTTCCGAAAATGGATCATGTTGCTTTACCCGATTTCATTTTTGCAACTATGGAGAACTGGGGTCTGATTACTTATAGAGAAAATAGACTTTTATCTAACTTCACCACTTCTGATTTGTCTTTTGATTTTGAAAATGTGGTATATATATCTCAAGCAATTGTCCATCAGTGGCTTGGTGATTATGTCACAATTTCATCATGGGCATACTTTTGGCTAAAGCAAGGTTTATCCTCATTTTATGCATACAAAATATTGAACCATGTAAGTATATTTTGAAGAGCTTTCTTAGGATAACTTTTAATAAGTCGTAAAAAATGTTTATAGATGTATCCTGAATCGAATGCATGGGACTTATACCAAATATTCACTTTCGAAACTGCTTTGCATTTGGAAAGAAATGAACCCTTTCTTTTACTCACTAACCACGCACAAAGTCCAATAGAACTTGAAAGCAGTATGTATGCAGCTTCCAAAAAAGGCTCTTGTATAATACGTATGTGGAACAATGCACTTACCGACAAAGTTTTCCAGAAAGCTTTACGTAACATTCTTAAAAGATAGTAAGATCTCAAAATCTTTATTAAGTATTTTGTAATAGATAACGATTAATGTAAAACCTCTAATTACTTAATAGCAAATACAAGGCAATTGGGGAAGAAGAACTGTTTAGTGCCCTTCAAGATGAGGTTAAAGAGGAAAAAGGTAAAGTACCTGCCACAATCAATGAAATGATTAGCACTTGGACTAACCAAAGAGGTGTTCCAATACTAACCGTTTCACGTAACTATACCGATGGTACTTTTACCATTAAACAGGAGACATTCTACTATAATGAAACCAAAAAAGATACAAAAACTTGGTATGTACCCATCAACTATGCCGTTGCCTCAAATCCAAATTTTAGTGACACAAAAGTTTCACATTTTTTACGAAACGTTACTGAAACGAATATCACCGATGTGAAAATCTCAAACAATGACTGGTTAATATTAAATAAACAGTCAATTGGTTACTATTATGTCAATTATGATACAAAGAATTGGAATTTAATCATCCGATCTTTAATTGAAAACCCTTCTGTAATACATAGTCATAATCGTGCTCAACTATTAAGAGACGCAATTGCATTGTGGAAATCTAATCGTTTAGATGTTTCTGTACTCCTTAAATTATTTACTTATTTGAAGAATGAAGATGACTACTTATGTTGGTATGAGGTTTTTAAATATTTTAATGACGCAAATTTCTACTTGATGACAAATAAGAAATACGACGATTTCAAATTCTTCTTTGCTGAGCAGCTTAGTCCCACTTATGGAAAAATTAGATTGGCCTATAAATTCCGTGACAATAACTATCAAAGCCAGCATCGCTACCTTTTCAATAGAATGGCAAAATATAGCGACGTAAATAAAATTATGGAAGATGATTACAACAGATTGATAGATCATCTCAAAGAAAACAAAACTCTAACAATCGAAGAATTAAATTGTAATGCTATCAAAATGTCTAATGACGAGTTATTTAATACTCTTTATCAGAAACTTATTGATGATAGTGAAAACAAAATTTCAAAGGATCTTTTAATAAGTGCTCTATCTTGCCATAGAAATGTAAATATGATTAAGAAATTACTCAGGAGCTCCATCGACAAGTCAAATCATTTGGAGAACAACGACCGTTACGCAATACTGGAAAGTACTTGTATTTTTACCCATATGACGTTTTCAGCTTGTATGGAGTTTTTGAATGAAAATTGGAATGCTTACGGTAATTTGAAAAGTGATACTGAAGACTCTAATCCTCTAAATCAGCTAATTTTGAACATGGCATCATATACATTCGATAGAGATCAAGAGGATCAATTATTGGCTTTTGTGAATAAAGTAAAAGATAGTAAACATGTTACACCAACTCTGGAAATAGACGTAAAAAACAATATTAGCAAGAATTTGGAAGTGTCAAAGAAATATGTTGAACAGGTCTTGCCATGGGTTACAGAATATCGTAGAGAGGCATTGCAGCGAGCGAGCGGATCAAAGTAAATTATTTGTTAATATGACAATTTAAGCAAATTATTTTTATTGTTTTTGTAGGTGAAGGGTTCTCTAAAGTTTGGTTTTTGGTCATTTTTTTTCTTTAATTTCTTGTTTATAAAATTTATAAAAAAATTTTTAACTTGTATTTAAATATTAAATTACAACTAATTTTTAAATAAAATATATTTACTGGCAACCGCATACACTTACTTTTTTCAATAGTTATTTATATGAAGAAAATGGACTTACAGTGAGATTAGAGTGGGCTGTAAAATTAAGTGATGTGTGGAATTCATCTTTCTTTTCTCAAACCATTTATATGATTTTATAAACTACAAAATATAGAAATTGGAGCTCGTACAAATAGAATTAAATTTTAGTAATTTAAATTTAGAAAGGCTTATTAAGTTGGTGGCACATGAATAGGACTCATTAATAAAATTTTTTCAAAAGGTTAAAGGTTTCTATATAAACAAAATTGTACAAAATTAATTTTTATTTCTTTAAATAAGTTAAAGTGAAATAAAATATAATTCCTGATTTCCAAAATTTTATTTATTTGTTTGGCAACTTCTTCCTTGTGAATTTCAGGAAAACGAAATTTTTGTGAATACTACAGGGGATACATCCTCTGTATTTAACTACAGAGGATAAATTTTTACCTCCCATGTAAAATACATTCTTAAATTCTTTAATCAATTTTGTCAATTGAATAATCTCTTAACTATTTAAATTTTTTACTTTTAATGTTTCTTTTAAATATTCTATTTTAGGTTCATTAAAATGTATGTCTTCCACAACTGATTCTAAGTAAAATTTCTCACTTAACCCTTCGTCAGGCACATATTTTGAGCCCTTAGTTCTGGCACATGGTGTCTGGCCAGACCCCTATACATTTACATGCATTTGTATGGAAATAAGGGCTGTTTGCCGTTAATGTTTAGTAAGATAGGAAAATATTTGTTATATTTTGTGTTTCTATTTCTTTTTACTATGTTATTAGCTACCTGAGGAAGAAAAAAAAGACCTGAAAAAATCTTTGGAATGAAAAGGGCAACAATTTTTTTGTTCTATATATATTTCTCTTTATTATGGGTAAAGTAATAAATGTTTATGACAAAATAAAAAATTATTTTGAAGAATACATTGATTTTTTTATTCAGAATTTTGCGGAAGGCAACAAAAACATAAATAATCTACTTTGAATGTTGCTGACAAACAAGATTGTTGCATTTGCAGCAAAAAAAGCGTGTCTTACGGCGTATTTTGTCACCATGCTACAGGCAAATTCTGCATTCTTTTTTGGCAGCTAATGTGTCTGGACCACTGCGTGAAGCCACATTAAGGTTTGCTATATTGAGAGGTCTCCCAAAAAACGCTTCAAATGCTATACGAGTTGTTGGTTGAGCCACAATGTGTGGATTATTGATGCGATTTTCAACGTTGGTCAGTACCAATTGCTTTGCAAGTTTATATAAAAATATGCGTCTTCTTTCTTTTCTTGTATTTTCATCATTTAGCTTACATATAATGTAACTTGGCAATGCCATCACATCAATCATGTTGCAGAAAAACGCGTATGTCCAGCGTCTGGTTGGCCGTTTTGTTGTGTAATGAGTTAGCATTTGATCCATCGTATCGACTCCGGCTTTAGTTGAATTATAAAATAAAATTGCCTCCGGTTTCATGGCTACGCCTTCAACATGTTTCGTGTAATGCACGGTTGAAAGTAAATTGACTGCCTTATTTTTTTTGGGCACGTAGCTGCAAAGTGCAACAAGATTTTCATGAAAACCAAACACACTTGAAAGAATTGGTCGTCTGGTGCTCTTCATAACTTCCTTAGGAAGACATCTTTTGTTTGCTCGAATGGTGCCAACAAATGCCAGTCCCATAGCAGCAAGTCGTTTAGCGCCGTTCAATGAGGTGAAAAAATTATCAGAAATAATTGTTCTGCCGCTGTTTGCGTAACAATTTGCGAAATACATTAGAACGTTTTCACCTTGATTTTTTATCTCCCGATTGTCTCCTTCCTTTCCAGTGTATAGTTTTCCTTTCAATGGAAATTTAGTCTTAGCATCGCATGCCCACCAAACTTTGATCCCATACCTTTCAGGTTTTGATCGGATATATTGGGTGAACTTTGTGCGCCCACGATACGGAAACAACTGCTCATCGATGGTGATATTTTCATAAGGTTCATAATAATTTTGCAGATTTTCATTGAGAAAATTCCAAAGGTCCCGGATAGGAGCTGCTTTATCTGTTTGCTGTCGGAATGCCCACGTACGACTATTATCGAAACGAATATATCTGGACAGAGTAATGAATCGTTTGTGCGACATAGCCGCACGAAATATGGGCAGTGAATCAGAACGCCACAATATACTGGAGTCTTGCATATTATTATGGCTGAGACCAGAAGCCAACAAAATCCCAATGAATGCATCTAGCTCAGAGTTTGTCAAATCAATCCATTTTCTTTGGGTAGACTCTGGATGTTCTTCATTCCATTTTCTAATTGATTCTCGCCCATGCCGATTTGTTTCACTAATGATGACGAACGTAATATTGGTTGAGAAAAATAGCTTGAATACCTCAACTGGATTGGTGAGCCTTGTTTTTGTTCCAGATTGAAAACGCATGATATTATGCTGGCGCAAACGAGATGCAGAGGGTTCAGTTTCGTTCCATTTAGTACCGTCTTTACCATAAAAACAGCCTGAGTCGACTTCATTTGCTGCTTCAGCATCATTTCTACTTTCTTCTTCTTCATCTACGTCTTCATCACTATCATAAAGTTCGTTAGGTTCAATTTCCAAATCATTTTCTATGTCTGATGCATCATCTTCTGGCACATAATCAGCAGTGTCGTCACCATCGTTTTCAAAAACATCATCATTTTCATCAGCTTCTACCTGACTTTGAAAATCACGCACTAATGCCTCTGACAATTGGGGTTGCAAATAAATTCCAGTTCATCAGCCATAATATACTAACAACGCAACAAACCTACCTGCGTAAAATTATTCACAAGTTCAAAATTACCGCACAAAAACTAGATTACTTCTTCACTGTTCAACGTTCAGTGAATAACTAACTCACAAACAAAATCAGAAGAAAGAAAGAAGCATAAAAGAATAAAGTAAATACAAATTCCCAACTCGTGCCATGTGCTTTGCCTATGCGTTCATACAAAATGCATAGGGGTCTGGCCAGACACCATGTACCAAAAGTAAGGTGAAGATTTTTTATTTGGCTTTTTTGTCCTGTTCCAAGGACTTTTTTTCAATTATTAATTTACACATCGAAAGCCAACAATATTTTGGGAGATTACCTAAAATTACAGCCATGTACCTAAAATAGAAGTATGCTAAATTGAAGCATGAAAATGAAATATGTCTGGCCAGAACCATGTGCTACTTCGAGGGTTAATTCCATTGGAGACGTATTGAATATTAAAGGAATTTTAGCATTAACATATTTTTAAAAAAATCAATAATTGCTTTTAATGGACTGAAGATATTACATTCTAAAATACCATCAAAATTAGAATTTGACAAATGTTAGAATTTGATAAATTAAATTCTTTAAAGAAAGGTATCATTATTTTTGATGTTGTAGTAATCTTAGAGGAAATATTGATTAAAATTATCACTGTTTTAAAAAAAAACTATGAAATAAACCTTGGTTTATAAGTGTAGTAGCAGAACCTGTATCAATCAATAAGTTAGCTAGAATTTTTTTTTTTACAATTATAAGGGGACCTTTAGTCTTCGGCCTGTACTTCGAAATTTGCAACTTGAATAAATATTATCTAATTCCATCTGATTTGAATTATTTTCACTACTCTGAGAAACGCAATTTTTTGTCTTAAAATTTCCTGAACTTTTTTTATTACAACGAATAAAATTTCTCGAACACTTTCAGTTTTATTTTGTGCATTATGAAAATTTCCAACAATTTTTCTTTTATATTGGTTTACGTATATATTAGGATTATTATAATTATTTTGAAGAAAATTATTTTGATTACTACCATTATTATAATTATCATTATGTAGATATGTATTAAAATTCTTATTTCATGATTGTATCTATTAATATCTCTTTTGCTTTTTATAATGAAAAAGGATTTCTTGAATTTAAGACCAATTACGGTTCACTAGACAACTTAGAATTAAAAATTTTTAACACCATATTGTCATTATTTCTACAACTATACCACTATTCTTTTAAGCTACTCGTATATAAACTAGTCTTTAAATTTAATTTGGTTAACAGTCCTATCATATATTACTAAAAATCACTAATGTCACTTATAATTTCTGCAATTTTAATTCTATTAATAACAGATTCTATACTATCTATTACACTAAAATTTATTCTTAATATTACCTTAATTTCATTCCATTTTACAGGATTATTATTGTTGATCATATAATTTGAATCCGTATTCTTCAGTCAAATAATCTATGTAGCTCTACAGTTGCCAGTTTTTGGATTTCTTCCATATGTTTTATAAATATATTTAATTCCTCAACTTTTCCATCAAATTCTGGCACGATTTCCAATAAATTGAACGCATCAAATATATTTCTTCAGTTTTTTGATTTTTCTTAAAACTTGATTTTCAAACTTTCTCAAAATTCAGTTTAATTTGCAGTCACCTTAACTTTATTTCACTTTAACTTGCCTTGATTGAAGAGTACTTTCAAATATCACCAACTTTTTATTTTCTGCTTTCACATAAAAAGTTTTCTATTTTAAATGGACCTTAAGCACCGACTGTGCCAGTTAAATAATGTTATATATTATAAAAAAAATATTTAACGTCTTTTATGTTTAAAGAAAAACAATTTAAAAAAATTTTCTTTTCAAAATTTTTATTTGTAATAATAAAATTAAAATACAAAAATATATATTTGTTGTATGTTTTTCAAAGACAATTAACTATTTTTTATAATTGAAATATTACGAAACAAACAAATATTATTATAAAAAGAAAATATTAAATTGTTATGGATAAAATGTATTATGGAGTCTTATCTAATACATAACTCATAGTATTATGTGTTATAACTTATTTCAGTAGAAATTGTATTAACGTTCCCAACCTAAAAGGGTGTTTGTTGAACTCAGATAAAAAAAAATTAGAAGTCGCTAATGACTTTAATTATTATTTTAAAGATCGTTTGCATAGCAGAGTGAGAGGGGTTGTGGTGTGAGTTAGTTATTCATTGAACGTTGAACAGTGAAGAAGTAATCTAGTTTTTGTGCGGTAATTTTGAACTTGTGAATAATATTTATATAACAAATATTTTCCTATCTTACTAAACATTAACGGCAAAGAGCCCTTATTTCCATTCAAATGCATGTAAATGTATAGGGGTCTGGCCAGACACCATGTGCCAGAACTAAGGGCTCAAAATATGTGCCTGACGAAGGGTTAAGTGAGAAATTTTACTTAGAATCAGTTGTGGAAGACATACATTTTAATGAACCTAAAATAGAATATTTAAAAGAAACATTAAAAGTAAAAAATTTAAATAGTTAAGAGATTATTCAATTGACAAAATTGATTAAAGAATTTAAGAATGTATTTTACATGGGAGGTGAAAATGTATCCTCTGTAGTTAAATACAGAGGATGTATCCCCTGTAGTATTCACAAAAATTTCGTTTTCCTGAAATTCACAAGGAAGAAGTTGCCAAACAAATAAATAAAATTTTGGAAATCAGGAATTATAACAAAATCATGCAGTCCATATAATGCTCCAATTTGAATCGTACCTAAAAAAATTATAATAATAATTCTGGAGAACAAAAACTGACTATAGAAAACTTAATGATGTTACCATAGAAGATAAATTTCCAATATCGAATTTAAAAGATCTTTTTTCAAAATTAGGAAATTCTCAATATTATAGTTCTTTTGACTTAGCTAAAGGTTTTCACCAAATTCCAATTTTTCTGTATACTTCAACTGGACGTTACGAATACACTAGAATGCCGTTTGGACTAAAAAGTGCACCAGCATCATTTCAGAGAATGATGAATGAAGTTTTGCAATGATTATATTAATAATATTTGTGTTGTGTACTGTGTTGAATCACTGTGTTTTATTATTCATAAGAAATGTTATTGATGTATGTGTAAATATAGCAAAACTTGTGTATGAGTTATAAAGTAAAATATGTTTTACAGCGTTGACAGGAGCTAAAAAAAATAAGCTATATTTCCTTAAAAAAAACGCTAGAAAAGGCTAAATCACGCCGAAAAAATAAGCTAGAAAAAAGTTAAAAAGCCACAGCTTAAGAATCTTAATTATAATTTTTATAAAAAAAACAAAAAAAACCAAAAAAAAAAAAACATGAAATATTTAAAACTAAAGAAAATAATGTCGTTTTCCACATGGCTTTAAATATTTATAAGCGAATTTAATTATTTTTCAACTTCAATGTTAAAAAATAATATTTGAAACTCCTTTAAATATTAATTTATTTTTTGATTTTTAATGCGATTTCTATTCTGATATTTCGCTTGCTTTACCGTACTCAAAAATGAGCAGCCTCAGTAGTACTCGATAACTAAATACTAAATGGAACAATTAATTAATTAAGAATAAAGGGCATTTTCATTTTACAAGTTAGAAGCCAAATACTTTTCTTCACCTTCGTTCGACCAATTTATCAATTTACATATCAAAGTTTTATCGAAAATATTACTTTAGCTAATTTGGTTTCAGTCTCACTTTGTTTATGTATAATTTGTTTTCATTTTTCCAAAAAAGGCTATTTAAGGCTATTTTGAAAAACAGAGAAGGCTAAAAAAAAAGCTGGAGGCTAATCATAAATTTTGAAGCTAAATCTAGCATACTTTTAGGTGTATCAAGTATAGCACAAAAATGATAAATGAAAATTCTTAATCTAGCAAATTGTAGAACATTTAAGCTTATGCACGAACACAGATATAAATAACACATATCTTACACACATGCAATACACTATCAAATTCTACGTATTAACTTAAATACTGAATTGCTATATTTACACATACATCAATAACATTTCTTATGAATAATAAAACACAGTGATTCAACATAGTGATTTCTCGTAACAATATTTTCAATATCTTTGGAACAACATTGTTATCATTGAAGAAAATTTTTAAAAAATTATCTGAATACAAACTAAAAGTTTAAGTAGATAAATGTTATTTTTTTAAAATTGGAATACTTAGGTCATATTATAACTCCTGACGGAATTAAACCAAGCCCTAATAAAATTGCTGTAATGCAAAAAATTTCATTACGAAAAACAATAAAGGAAATAAGATAATTTCTTGGTATATAACTGGATTAGTCGTATAGCGATACCAATGATTACATATTTGAAAAAGGGTCGAGTATAAAAATGATACTTATAGGGAAGCATTTAAAAAACTTAAACCAATTTTATGTACTACTCCAGTTTTGGCATCCGAGACTTGATAGAATATTTGTTTTAACAACTGATGCAACTCATGAAGCTTTAGGTGCAGTTTTGTCTCAAAATGGACATCCAATTGCTTATTCATCGAGAACTTTAAATACACATGGACGTAACTACAGTACTATAGAAAAAAAATTATTAGCAAATAGTTTGGGCACCAAAATATTTTATACCAAACTTATTTGGTAGGAAATTTAAAATTCAAACTGACCATAGACCACTTTTATGGCTTAATTCATTGAAAGAGCCAAACATGAAATTACAAAGATGAAAACTGCAAGTGAATGAATATGACTTTGACATTGAATAATTAAAGGAAAGACAATTGTAGTTTCTGATAATCTTTTAGAAATAATGGAAAAGTATCATAATGATAAAAGCCCTAGAGGAATAGAGGGAACTTCTCTAGAATTAAAAAATAATATATATTACCCTAATATGAAAATAGAAATGCAAAAATTCATAAATAATTGTAACATGTACAAATCTGATAGACAAATTTTGTGTTACAGAAACTCTTTTACAGTTCAACGAAGTAATAAATACATGTTGATATTTAATTTATGAACAAAAATATAATTTTTCTGACTTGCATCGATAAACTTTCAAAACAAGTTTCAGGGCATTACTTAATTTATAAAAATTCTCTAAATATAGTTGAGAAATTTAAGCAAATCAACTTTTTGATTTCTAAAGAAATAAATTTTCATTTTACGTTACCAAATACGCATAGAATTAAATATACTGATATAGAAATATTTCACTTAAATTTAAATTAATATATAAGACTTTTTAAGGTAAAACAGAAATATAATGATGTTGATGATAAAACACCAGCGTTGCCAGGATTTAGAAAAAAAAAAGAAGTTATTTTTCCCTATAAAAAATGCTAGAAAAGGCTAAATCACGCCGAAAAAAATAAGCTAGAAAAAGTTTAAAGAGCTACAGCTTAAAATTCAAAATTTTCTTAATTTTTTATTACATTAAGAATATAAATTATAATTTTTATAAGAAAAAACAAAAAAAAAAGCACAAATAAAGATTAAATTTTGTTAAACTTTATTATTCCAAATAATTTAACGTGTTGTAAAATTGTTTTCTTTGAACATAAAACAAGTTATATATTTTTTGTAAATATGTAACATTATTTAATTCATAGTATAAGTAAACAAGGTGATACTGAGACGACGACCGAATGCTGCATGATTGAAGCCCCTGCTGTCAAAAGTTTAGAGACATCAATGTGTTAAAGAGAGATCAAAAACAGCAAACTTATTGATATCAACCACCGGTAATAACTTTTGACAGGAGGAGCCTCCAAAATATGTGAATTTTTTTATCATATTGTTATTTTATATTGTTGAAGTCACCTTGTTTTATTACACAATGCTTTGATTTTTACTGAACTGAATAGAATAATTATAAACCATAAATTTTTTTATAAATGTTTTGTATAAATAGCCACTTTGTATTCTATTGAATTGGAATAGAGCATATGCATCTAAAAAGCACTACCCCGCCACTCAACCACTTCAGACACAAAACTCAATTGAATTGGAATGATTAAGTTTTTTGTGTCATACTTACTTTATATATATGGTTGCAGAAGACAAAAAATTTAAAACAATTCAGTTTCATTATAATGTTTACTATAAACATATTTATGCTTTCAGTAAAAAATTTTCAAAAATAATATAATAATGACGGTAAACATAGTACGATTAAAAATATCTAGAAATATGTTTATCGTGATCGTAATAATGCTTAGATGCTTCAAATTAACAATAATATTTTTGTGGAGAACAAAACATGTTTGCGGTGACCATATTCAAGCATAGTTTTTCTTTGCGTGCACGGTGAAACGTATAAAAGGTACAGGCATAGCCAATTAACTTGTTTTTGAACAAAAAGTAAACAAAAATGTAAAAATTATTTATAGTTATTTTTCAAAAAAAAAAAAAATCAAAAAGATAACAATATTAAAACAATTTAATTACGCACGTGTACCCAACATGTTTGTTTAAGCTTAAAATATTTTCTTTTCGTAGCTGAAAAAGCGTATAAAAGCAATTTTTTAAATCAAACGGTACTCAGTTATCAAAAACTTAGTAGCATGAAAAGTCTTTCAGTAATTTGTTGGTGGGCCTTGGCCATTGTTTTTTTCACCGACTCAGTAAATTCAACTTTGCATATTGATGTTGATGATACTAACTATAGTTTGCCCAGCGAAACATACCCGGAGCACTATAACATCGAACTGACTACCAACGTTCATTTAGGGGAAAAGGCATTTAAAGGTGAAGTCACAATCGACATTGTGGTTGTAAGTCCAACGAACAAAATTGTTTTGCATGCTAGTGAATTACAGATTTCCAAAGCAACTATTGCAAGTCCTTTGAATGGTCAATCGGAAGATCTGTCAGTTGAATACGAGTTAAATCGTGAATTTTTAACACTGAAACTTAGAAGCGGTGTATATTTTGCCGCTCAAACGAAATGGAAATTAACTGTTACTTATAGTGGTGAATTGCGCGATAACAATGTTGGTTTCTATTTATCTAAATACAAGCATGATGATGGCAATGATCAGTGAGTTCAAAAAAAAAATTAATTGTTTTTGCAACATTTGCGTTTAAACACACAAATGAAGCGAGATGATTATGTGATTTCTTATCTTTGAAATGAAAAAAATTTTAAATTTAATTCAAAATGATCAGTTATTTTGTGAGATTTTCAGTTTAGATTACAATCAAGTAAATCATATTTTTTATTTTATATTCATTTTAGTTACTTTGCTTCCACACGATTCGCAAATATTTATGCTCGCCACGCATTTCCTTGCTACGATGAGCCAAATAAACGTGCCAACTTTACAATAACCATTAATCATAGTCCAACTTTCGTCGCAATTTCAAATATGCCTGTCAACGTTGAATTGTCAAGGTAAAGTTAATTATTAGAAATAACTGTAAAACCTGTTTAAATAATTGATTTCTCATTTAGTGCTAATCGAACCGTGTTCTTAACAACACCTCCTATGTCAACGTATATTGTAGCATTTATTGTATGTGACTTTGAATACACCGAAGCCATAGATAATAACTTGCCTCAACGTATCTATTCTCGTCCCAATACGAAGAGCATGCATAAAGGTCTTCTTCCCATAATCTCGAAGATTTCGAATTATCTGTCTGATTATTTTGATGGTGAATATATGCTTCTGAAAATGGATCATGTTGCGGTACCCAATTTGCCTTTTGCATATATGGAGAACTGGGGTCTGATTACTTATAGAGAAAATAAACTTCTATCTAACTTCACCACTTCTGATTTGTCTTTTGATTTTGAAAATGTGGCTTATATGGCTCAAGCAATTGTCCATCAGTGGCTTGGTAATTATGTCACAATTTCATCATGGGCATACTTTTGGCTAACACAAGGCTTATCCTCATTTTATGCACACAAAATATTGAACAATGTAAGTATATTTTGAAAAGCTTTGTTAGGATAACTTTTAATAAGTCGTAAAAAATGTTTATAGATGTATCCTGAATCGAATGCATTTGACTTATACCAAATGTTAACTTTCGATGCTGCTTTGTATTTGGAAATAAATGATCCCTTTATTTTAGTAATTGAAAACAGTATATCTGCAGGTTATGAAAAAGGCAGTTGTATTATGCGTATGTGGAACAATGCACTTACCGACAAAGTTTTCCAGAAAGCTTTACGTAATATTCTTAAAAGATAGTAAGATCTCAAAATCTTTATTAAATATTTAGTAATAGATAACGATTAATGTAAAACCTCTAATTACTTAATAGCAAATACAAGGCAATAGGGGAAGAAGACCTGTTTAGTGCCCTTCAAGATGAGGTTAAAGAGCAAAAAGGTAAAGTACCTGCCACAATCAATGAAATGATCAGCACTTGGACTAACCAAAAAGGTTTTCCAATACTAACTGTTTCACGTAACTATACGGATGGTACTTTTACCATTAAACAGGAGACATTCTACTATAATGAAACCAAAAAAGATACAAAAACTTGGTACGTTCCCATCAACTATGCCGTTGCCTCAAATCCGAATTTCAGTGACACAAAAGTTACACATTTTTTACGAAACGTTACTGAAACGAATATCACCGATGTTAAAATCTCAAACAATGACTGGTTAATATTAAATAAACAGTCAATTGGTTTTTATTGTGTCAATTATGATACAAAGAATTGGAATTTAATCATCCAATCTTTAATTGAAAACCCTTCTGTAATACATAGTCATAATCGTGCTCAACTATTAAGAGACGCAATTGCATTGTGGAAATCTAATCGTTTAGATGTTTCTGTACTCCTTAAATTATTTACTTATTTGAAGAATGAAAACGACTACTTATGTTGGTTTGAAGTTTTTGTGTATTTTAATAACGCAAATTTATACTTGAGGACAAATAAGAATTACGACGATTTCAAATTCTTCTTTGCTGAGCAGCTTACTCCCATTTATGAGAAACTTAGATTGGTCTCTGAATCCCGTGACAATCTTTATCAAAGCCAGTTTCGCTCTCTTTTAAATAAAATGTCAAAATATAGCGACGTAAATAAAATTATGGAAGATGATTACAACAGATTGATAGATCATCTCAAAGAAAACAAAACTCTAACAAGGGAAGAATTAAATTGTAATGCTATCAAAATGTCTAATGACGAGTTATTTAATACTCTTTATCAGAAACTAATTGATGATAGTGAAAACAAAATTTCAAAGGATCTTTTAATAAATGCTCTATCTTGCCATAGAAATGTAAATATGATTAAGAAATTACTCAGGAGCTCCATCGATAAATCAAATCATTTGAAGAATAACGAACGTTACAGAATACTGGAGAGTACTTGTGTTTTTACGCGTTCAGCTTGTATGGAGTTTTTAAATGAAAATTGGAATGCTTACGGTAATTTGAAAACTGATAATAAAAAGTTTAAGCCTCTAAATCGGCTAATACGGAACATGGCATCAAAAACATACGATAAAGATCAAGAGGATCAATTATTGGCTTTTGTGAATAAAGTAAAAGAGAGTAAACATGTTACACCAACTCTGGAAATGAAAGTAAAAAAAAAAATTAGCAAGAACTTGGAAGTGTCAAAGAAATATGTTGAACAGGTCTTGCCATGGGTTACAGAATATCGCAGAGAGGCAATGCAGAGAGCGAGCAGATCAAAGTAAATTATTTGTTAATACGACAATTTAAGTATATTGGCCCATAATCATAGTCAAACTAAAATTGGTATCTTTTTGAAAACTATTTTAAATTCATGAAATTCTTATGAACAAAAGTCAACTCTTAATAAAAGCCTACTTTTTTTGACTATGACTTTGCCTCTTTATTTTTATTGTTTATGTAGGTGAAGGGTTCCCTTAAGTTTGTTTCTTGATCAATTTTCTTTTGTCGTTAAAAAAATTTTAACTTTTATTGAAATAAATATTAAATTACAACTAATTATAAATAAACGTGTTTATTGGCACCCGCATACACTTACTTTTTTCAAAAATTATTTGAAGAAAATGGACTTACCACATAGCAATTACGGTGAGATTAGAGTGGACTGCACCGTACTCAGAACACAGTAAATTCTGTACATAATTATACGGCATATTGAAGGTATGAAATATTTTTTTACATTTATTTATTAAATTTTTAATAATGGATAGTAGTTTTTGAAAAGCAGAAAATTGATATTAGCCCCAGACATTAGATTGGTGAAGGCAATTTGTGCTCTTCACCACCACAATCTGTGTCATCAACTTTGGTGTGCTATGAATTGTTCATGTCAGGTATTAATTTATGTGCAATTCGGAATTAAATTCGGGAATTATTTATCTTAATCCACAATTCATTGCTTATATTAATGCCACTTGGATTTTTCTTCTATCAAATAAATCTATTTTCCATTAGTTTTCCAATTGGCTGTATAACTTTTTTGTAAAATTATAAATATATTCTGAAGAAGCTACGCAAAATTGAAGAGAAATATTGATATAAAAATATTTTTTTTTAATACGACCTCAAGCCTTATAAACTTGCCCTTTGTATAAAATAAATAAATTATAAAAAATTTGGTTCTGAACGAGATTTGAACCTGGACACCTTCAGTTTTTAATATGTTTGATTTAGAAATATTATATTTCCTTTAGATTAAATATTGTGAGAACATACTTCTGAATAGAATGTCGTGCAGGTGCACGAAGAGGCGTGTAGCTTAACGTGGGCCTAAACTGAATCCCAGTCACACTTATGGTGTATAAAGTTTCAATTAAGGAATGTGATTACAGCGATTACAAGACTATCACAAGTCTGCCATCTGACTATACACAGAAAAATATTTTGGTTGTGGGAGCAAAATTTCTTAGCAGTCAAAAATCAAATTGTAGTCATTAAAAATTTGTATTTGTAACAACCGAAATTCAATAATTCAGTCTAAAGTTTCTCATTTTTTCCCATATTTTTTTTCTAGATAACCGAATTTCTGTCATCAAAACTATAAAATTCATATATCTTAACAGAATTTTATAGCTTGTAATAAATTCGATTCTTACAACGGAAGTTGTTTTCTTAGTGTATAGAAGTTGTCGGCAGGAGAATTAGCACAAACTCTTTTGCGTTAACGGCTGAGTGAAAAATAGAATTTGTTCTGGATAGTAACAGACTATTCTTCTTGTTTTTCACTTTTTTAAATTCTCTCTAATGTTTTTATATCGCTATCCTTAATTGCTTGTTATTTTCGTTGCTACAGCTTTCACATAGGAACTACATTAGTTGACCTACGTAAGCCACTCCCTGCTTCTTCCTTGCAACCAACAATCCAACTTTCTAAAAATATTTGTATGAAAACACTCAAAAGTACTTAAAAAATCTCAGGGTTTTCTTTAAAATTGTTTTAGACGATTGAATTGTACGCTTGCTGTAAACGGCTTATTAATTTTCTTGATCTCATGCTGTTTTCAAAGTGATCTTTCATTCACCTCTATAAATAATATTTTTCAGTAACTTTTTCTTCTTCACTGTAATTTCTTTTATTCCAGCATTAACTTTTATGCTCATGCATGAATGTTGTTTGACTTCTATGAGTATTAAATATATTGTGGCATTAAATCTTTATATGCAGCACACACGTACGCTTGTCGGTCGTTACGTGTTTCATGTGTGCGTTAGTGTTTGTGTTTTACATAATTTATATGCATGTATTTATTTATGCATATGTTTGTGTGTAAATCTACTATTAATTATCCTTGTAATAAAAATGTGGTTTTCAACTTAGCGCAAAGTTAATGTCCTTTCTATTACTCTATACATTTTGCCCTCCAAATACAGAAGAAGTAATAATATTTTATTTTTGTTCTGTTGCCATTTGCCACATACATACTCGTACTCTCGTACGACAGAGTCGTATGTAACAAAAACGAACGAAAGTTAAATTTTTAATATTCATTTTGTATGTTTATTTGATTTCGTAAGTGCCACTTTGACCTATATGACCTTTATAGGACTTTACCTACTTAAATGTAAACGAATATTTATTATTTATTTAGTAAAAAAAAAAAAAAGCAAGGAGAGAGTGTGTTTTCAGTAATGGAATAATTGCAAAGATGTTTTGCTCTGAATTAAATTTTTTTTGTTTCACATTTTATGCCTCACGCCTTTAATTATGTGATTCATATGTTGATGCCGATTATTATGTTAAGTTGTTGTTGTTGTTAATTTTAAATTATGCATTATTTTGTGTGGCTGTCTGTTTGCCTGTGTGCATGTGTGCGTGTTTATGAGTGTATGTGCATCATACATTTTAGGCAGAAACATTTTTTTAATGGGCAACTGGTGCATTTTTTTTCTTTGTGCTCATTTACGAGGGTTTTTATTGCATTAGATTTCAGTCATTGGGTATGTAATAATTTTTACTTTTCAGAATTAAGAAGAAAATGCATTTTTGAAATATTATGCGTCCAAGTTAGAGCAATTGTTTCACATGAACATGTGAAGTGATTGTTAGTGATTTCAAAACTCTACTTTTTTGTGTTGGAAATAATTGGGTGACATGATGGATGAATCACCAAAACAAGTCTTTGAACTTTTAATGAATAGTAACATAGTTCGCATTCAGAGAGGTGTCAGAATTGGCCTATTCTGGCTGCAGTGAGCAAGCGACTTGTTACCCATCCTGATTATAATTCTTCAGGCAGTAATCATTTATAAGTCAAACTCTGTTAATTACTTTAAAAAAGTTTTAATTGAATTTTCTATTTCTATTTCAGTTTCAAATTCAAGCTTTTGTTGAATAACAATTTAATGTTCATCATCATGTTGCTGACGGCTTGGCCAATTTGCCAAAATATTTTAGCTCATTTAAAAAACATTATTTGGAATAAAAGAATAAACATTTTAATCGCAATAATTTTATTCTTCTGAAAATACTCAACACACATTTGAATTGTCTGTGTTTTAAAAGAGTTTAATTATGAAAAGGTACTTTTTATCGCATCATCCAAATGGAAATTGTGTTTCATTATAAGTAAGCAGCCCACAAAAGGTTTTCTCTTTTGTTAGATGTACTCATAGTCATACTGTTATTTATACGCTGCTACTATTGGAGGTGGCGTCATGAGAAATCTTCTTGTCGCTTTGATGTAACAGTCGTGTGTTTGCAGATAGTTTTACCAAATTTAATAAATTTAGTCTAAAATAATTTTTAAAATGTCTACAGAACTGATATGTACTTACAAAATGGGCAAAGTTAACAAAATCAGATTTGGTGAGGCTGGTGTGAATATGGCCTAGACTGATGAACTACTTGCTAGATTTTGTCCGTGATAATTCAAAATCTTTTATTTCATATTTTTTTTTTTCATGGAATAATTTTTGGTTTTACATAGAATTTGCGATTTGGCTGTTGTTCTACACGCTTTACAGATCTGCATGGTCTTTTAAAAAAATTAATCTCGTATAATCAGTGCAAATCTCTAGTCACTCTCATTAACTGTGATAAGTATGTTGGCTTGTGCGTGTGCATGTGTGCGTGTTGTTGTGAATGAATAAATGAATTGTTTTCGCTGATGATGTTGAAATGTTGACAAACTATGTATTTCCATTCGCAATTAGTTCGATATGTTTTTGTTGTTTGTTGGTCTAGATTTGGTTTGTTTTATTATTGTCTATAGCTGATTGCCATCAACGTCTACTGTGTTGTTGTGTATTGTTGCTTGTGTCAACAGTTTGATGTTCAATTCTAACGTTTTCACCACATTTGCCAATTTGAAAAGTTGCTGTGACGACAGCTGTTGCTCGCTCTACTCCCATTTCCCTGTTTGGCTTCAGTTTCTGTTGTTGTTGTTTGATATTTGTTGTTTGCTATCGTTAGTATTGTTTTGTTCTTGCCTGATTGACTGTTAAAATCTGCGTGTAAACTAAATTTGTGCGTCGCTATTGATCTTGATGATTTTGTGGCTGATTTATATCGTTTGCTTGGTGTTAGTTTCTCTGTGCTGAGACAACAAAAGTTTGTCATAGAGCTATTTTTTCACCTTTTTTTTCCCTTGTCAACATGTTGTGCATAAACTTGATGATTTTTATGGAATTAAAATTCTTGTTAAAGTTTTTCCAGCTGTTTTTGTTGCCAACCAACCAATAAAACGTTGCTTTTCTATCAGCAACTTGTAGTTAAAATTTTTTTTTTTAGTAAAAGAGCCGAAGAATACAAATTTATGTTTGGGTTTGTGTGAGCTTTGTGTGTGTGCGTGTATGTTGGTTTGTTTGTGCTGCTACTTTTGTTACTTTACTTTTCTTGTTGATTTATGGGTCTTGGTTGAACTTGTTGTCTTGTTGCCTGCATAGAACACAATTCGAGCACATGATTACCCAGTCTTTGTGAGTGTATTATCGATGATTTACAGCCGTTTATTTTAAATTAACTGGCATTTGTTCTTGTTTAGACAAGTAACTAACACTAACTTAGTACAAACCAAATTTCATTTCTTCCTAATTTGTTTTTTTTTTTTTTTTTTTTTTTTTTTTTTTTTTTTTGTTTTTTTTATATTAACTGCTTGTCTAGCAAATTAATAAATATTTTATAAAGCAGATAATTGATTTGAATCTTAGAAAAAAGGCATAGAGAGACAAACAGTTTTATCGTTAGACTGTGAATAAACCAAGTGTGGTAGTGGGGTATTTATTTTTTAAAGATTAAAATTCACACTGATTTTAAATTCATGAGATTGATGAAAGCAAACGTTCCTTGATATGCTATTACAGTAGTAGGAGCTGCTGCTGTTGCTATTGGAGTAGCAGTTTTGTTATTAATGTGATTGGTTTCTTCTCCTATTGTAGTGTTGTTGCCTATTGTGTTGTTTTTTTATTTGTCTGTTTCATTTACAATTGTCTGGCTGACTGATTGTAGAAATATTGCATGAACAATTAGTTCAATATTGCAGTTTGCCTACTCTGTTTCTCAGTTTGAATTTGTAATAAAAAACCAGGCTAGTGATTCTCTTGTTTTTAATGCTGTTGCCATTGTCATTGCCATTGCTGTAGTTATTATTATTATTACTGCTGTTCACAGCGGGTGTCTGTCGCTTACCAGTAATTCCATGATTCACCGCATTTAACAATTTGCAAAAATAGAAGTGAGACAGCTGTTGCTTCATTTCAAGTTGATTGACTATTAAATGCTGCTGATTTCAATGATGATGTAATTCATTTGCAGCATTTTCTATTAACAAACGGTATTGCCTCCACATCATCTTTAAGTTGTTGCTGCTGGTATTAGCATTTCTTGTGTCCCGGTTTCCAACATAAATTTCCTGTAGTTGGTTTTAAGCTGTTGACAACAGCACTGATTTGTTCTTTATTTTCTTCTGCTACGTGCTTCAGCCATATGTTGTTGGGCTAGTGAGCGTGTGTGTGCGTCTGATGGTGGTTTATTCGACCACCAACAGTTTTTTATTTTTGTCAATGCAGTTATACGAATATGTTTCATTTTGTGGCTTGTCATCAACACTATGTTGTGGCTGACATATTTAAGTTTAAGTTGAAATTTGTTTTTTTTTCTGGGGTTGAATTCTGTTATGTAACGGAAGTTCGTTTTCTGAAACAGCAAGGAAAGCTTTATAACAACCATAATAAGCCTTATTTTTTGTTGATACAAATTAATCAAAAATTTTTATATTTTTACAAACAAAGGTAAGATAACTCACAAGGACTCATGGGGGATTCTCTATATAATCCCTGTATAAGATGCAAAGAAAGTAGAAAATGGAGTATCACTTTTCTTAAAAGTAAGGAAAACAAAAACAGAGCAGTTAACGCACTCATACACACATATAGCCTAATGCTGATTTTTACAAAGGCATAAAGTCTTGATTTCTCCAGTCTACAGAATATAGAAGTCGCTCGCTTTAGGTAATTTTGCTACTAATATTGTAGAAAAGGTCTAAATCATCATCTTCATAGCCTCTACAGTATTCATTCAATAACACACTCAAGTTCAAAAGCTTAAAAAAAACACAAATTTTTTTTAAGAAAAATTTTTAATTAAAGAAAAATAGCACTTAAAGGAAAAATCTACAAAAAAAAATATTGTTTATTGCTTTTTCAAAAAATAATAAAAAAATTAATTACAATTCATTTCTTCTTATGAATTTCCGCGGTTTTGCTGGCATACATTTCCCATTAACTGCTGCATAATATTTTGATCTGCCAGAGCTGCAAAATTTGTTCAAAACTTTTAACATATTTTTGTCGTCAAGAAAAATAGAACCACTTTTCTTAAAAAAAAAGAACGCCCTCGGCAGGGACCTGTTACAGTTCGAGGGACACAGGAGGTTTAAGAGAAGTGGTACCTTGCGCCTAGTGAGAAAAGACATATAACTTTTTATGTAAATTATTACATTGGTAATAATTATTTAAGTTTTTTATATTTTTTTACAGTTAAGATTTAGATACTTATTGTAATTTTCTTATAGAAAGATTCAATAATAATAATAAAAAAACTTTTCTTTAATGTGGCTTTAATAATAGCCCAGCAGTTTTCAATTTGCGAAAACTGCGTGATAACAATAATAAATGTTTTTGCCGCTATATGCTCTATGTCTGCTGTCTTTGATATCACTCCACTCTATATCAGGCCAAAATTTTACTGGATAGTGATGGCGTTCACTTAGAGGCAGCAATCGTTTCTGCAGGCAGTTCTTTAATTTAAATGTGAATATAAAAATAACGGTGAATTGAATATTTTTAGAATTTTTTTAATGAAGTGTTGCCATTTGATTCGGTTGTTCACTTAAAAAAAAAATAAGTTTCATAGATCCAATAAAATGAGTTCATTAAAATTGTTCATTGATTCCATGAAATATTTCAAATATTGTATTAATTAATAATATATTTTAATTATATTAATGAAATTATTTAATTAAATGAATTAATGCATGAATATTTCATTAAATTAGTGAAATATTTAAAAAATTTAATATAATATTATCGGTGGAAAAATACTGTAATTTCTCCCTTTCATTGATAACAAAATTCGGAAAAAAAAATCTCTCAGTGCACAGCAAAACAAAAGTAACATTCAAAATAATTTTTTTTTTTTTCGAATTCAGGCGAAAAAGTAAATTCGTTCAAAACCTTCTTTAAATCGTTTATGACTTCAACACTGAAAATGATTAAGGATCTTTGAGAGTTTTAATGCAATTGTACCATCAAAATATTGCATTTGCAACAAAGGAGATTTGTTCACTGAAAGATTTTTTTTGACAAGATTGTCGTTTGATTCTTTGATTTTTTTTTTTTTTCAAATAAAAAGTTTTTCCTAAATCTAATTAACGCATTTTCTTTTGTTTAAGAAATCTCTTTAAGAATTAAGTTTATATGGAAAATATTAAACATTGTGAATGTGGTTATGTAAGTCAAGCCACTCAACTTGTTTTCCCAACCTACAGCTGGCCAATATTTAGAAATCATGAATTTATTAATGAGCTTGTTGGTTCATTTGTACGGCCTCGCATTCATTTCTAATTCAGACTGGGGGTCATCATTATTATTTTTGGGAGGCTTAATGCAAATATTAAACTAACTTCATTTAATGTACGTATGTGAATGTGTTTGTGTATTTTGTTTGTGCATATAAATTTAGAGGCCACTAATGTTGCTTTAGCATTGATTGTAATTTATTAGCATGACTAATGCCACCAAAAGCCATAAACAAATACAAATTAACTACAACAAACTAATACAAGTACATATTTCAACTACATATGTATTATACAAGTGCTCGTACAAATAAAAACGAATAAACACATACACACCAGAGTTCGCCCCCCAAAAAATAGTGAACAAAGAAATGCTTAGCAAAACTTGCTTAAATGAAGGAGTAAATAGTTGGGTGTATAGATGTGTGTGTGTGTATTTATTATCTTTTCATTATGTAAATATGATTGAGAAATTCAAACATGTGTTCAGAATAAACAAGTGTTTACTAGTTCGATGAAAGAATTTTTAAGCAATTTATAGCCCAGCAAATATTTGCTTTTGCAGATCGTACTTAAATTGCTAAAATGTTACGCTTTATTTATTGCTTTATTTTGCGAGGAGGCAATTAAAGTTTAGAAAATGTTCACTCTTTTTCTCTTTTAAAATTGTTTTGTAAAATTTTGTTTAATAAACAAACACACTCATGCCCTGCTGTGCTGTGCTTTTGTTATTACCCTCAACAACCGGCATCGTCACACCATTTAATTTGTGGCAGAAAAATATTTTCATGAGCTGAAAACTCTTTTCTTCATTAATCATGTTACAGCATGCCCGCTGTCATTAGACATAGAAAAATAGAAATTAGACAAAAATCAAGTTTCTTTATTTATTTACTTTTCGACTAATTACAAATGCCAATCAGTAACAAAAAATCTACACGTACTTACAAGCAATTCATACTCATGCATTTGGATTGGTTTATTAAAAAAATACAAACACATACATACACCATAGATTCTGCATCCCCTTAAACTACTCCTTCACACAAGCACTACTGAGAATGGCACAGAGAACAGTTAACAGAGAAGCCAAAATAACTACTGCAAGAACGACAACGAACTCTTAAAAAGTTTGGAAACAAAAATAAATAAAATCAGCAATAATAACAATAACAACACCAACAATAACAATGACTGTTACAAAATTAAAAAAAAATAAAGAGAAAAAGAAAAGAAATAAATTTATACTAGTACAATGTGTAAATGGATACAATTTGAAAGTGGTTTATATAGAAGACTTTTTATGTGCGCGTGTGTGTTTTCTTTTGAGAAAAAGCGAGAAGAATTCTCGACCTCAATAATTCAAAGGTATTTTCCTTAATATAATTTTTTGGAATTAAAGCCGCCTTTATCAGTTTAGCAGTTTGCTTAGACAAGATATCTTAGTCAGACCAGACAAAAAAATATTTTCTTTCTATTTAAATTCATAAATTTTTCATTGAATTAGTGACAGAAAATTATAGGATATGTTATCAAAATTTCTTCAAAATTGAATATAAAAGAACATTCAATTGATTTAATTACAATTTAATTGCTTTAAAGAGAAAAATTTAATTGGTTCTCTTAATTGATTCTCCAAAATCATTTAATTCATTCAATTAAATCATTTAATTGATTGAATTAAACATTTTATTAATTCAATTAAAAATTTAATTGATTTAATTACAAATTTAATTAAATGTACTAGAGCACTCAATTGAATTAATTACAAATTTAATTGATTTAAGTGAAAAAATTAATTAATTTAATTAAATCATTTGATTGATTTCATTAAAAATTTAAATGATTCAATAACAAATTTAATTGATTGAATTAAACATAAAATTAATTCAATTACATGTCACACAATTGATTTAATTACAAATTATTTGCTTTAAGGAGAAAAATTTAATTGATTATATCAATCATTTATTTGATTAAATTAAATTATTTAATTTATCAAATGAAATCATATAATTAACTCAACTAATATTTTATAATAATTGACTCAATAAAATGATTTAATTGATCAATTAAAATTGTAACTGACTTAATTGAATTCAATAGAATATTAAATTGGAATTAATTACAATCAATCATTTATTTGATTCAATTAAATCATTTGATTTATTCAATTAAATCATTAATTGATTCAATTAAAATTTTAATTGACTCAATAATTTAATTGAATTCAATAGAACATTAAATTGGATTTAATTAAAAAATTAATTGATTTAAGGGGAAAATTTTAATTTAGTTTGAATTGATTAAATAAAAATTTTATTGACTCAAATAAAATATTCAATTGAAGACTTAATTAAAAATTTAATGAATAAAATTAAATCATTTAACTGATTCAATTAAAGATATAATTGTTTGGATAATACAACATTTAATCAATGTTTAATTGGTGCATAATATTTTTTATGTAATAAACTGCTTAAGGAAGATCAACGTTTTAGCTCAGCAAAAATAAAATGAAATAAAAAAGCTATTTAATTATTATAAAATTTTGGTCAAATGCCATTAATTCTTGTTTATTGAAAATTTAACAAAAAACAATTAATTTTCTACAAATTCAACAGAGATCCTTCCCTCCTTAAGTAAACGTTATGGTGTGTGAATGTCTATTTGGCTGCACTCTAGTGGGTGTTTCATTTATTTTGTGTGTCACTGGTTTTTATTAGGAAACAATAGGGAGTCAGTAGACGCAAACAAAGTATTACAAGCACAGCAGCAGCAAAATAAACGTAAATAATGGAATTAGAAAAGTAACCAGTGGATGCACGACTGAGTTATTTAAACTTTAAAACTTGTTTTACATACTCATGCACACACACATGTACACATGCACACTCTATTATTTTAACACAAAATACAAATTACTAGAGTAGCTGCAGCACAAACAACAATAAATAAAACTGGTGCAGCTAACAAACAG
Source organism: Thelaira solivaga (assembly GCA_947397855.1). NCBI lineage: Eukaryota > Metazoa > Arthropoda > Insecta > Diptera > Tachinidae > Thelaira > Thelaira solivaga. The sequence goes on from OX377610.1 coordinate 22,647,926, forward strand.
CAATCAAGTCGTTGTCATCGCTTTTATAAAAAAAAAATCTTAAAAATTCACAAATTCACATGCATGTGCACTAACCATTCAACAATGTCTAGCGTAGAGATGGTAGCGTGCATGGTGGATGACATTTCAGTCACGGTTAACAATCTGCCAAGTCATGAGTGCAAAGTCACAATGTGTCACTGCTGTAGCAAATTAGAGAAATTATATTTTAAGGTGAGCCTTAAGCCAATGAACAGGTCTTCTTGGCAGCCTTTGCTAACCTTGTTGTTTTGATATCAGATTAGATACGTGAAACAGTGTAGTGAGCTAAAGGTCTGTATTTGTAAGAAGAATAATTCTTATAATTATCCGTGACCAAAAGAAGAGATTGCTCTGTGCGTATCACTTTTCTACCTGAAATTGAGCTGCTTGTCACCGATTACTGCTCACGGCTGCCTTAAAAATTTTTCTAAGAATTTTATTTTCACTATGAAAACAGAAAGTGCTCTGAAGTACACTTTAAAATATAAATATTTTAGAGAACTATATTTTATCGTTAAGAAAAAGAAAATAATGTGGTGTCCATTTACTTATAAAAAGACTCGTTCATCACTCTGCAACGTTGTCTTGACAAGTAATGTTTTCTCAAAACTTAATCTTGCTTTTATATTTGATGGTTTTTTGTAACTATATAAACCAATCAACCTTTCCCGATATTGTTCTGGGAATGTATTATTTTAAAGATCCTCTCAGTTGGAATAGGTTTCAACACTGACTTTAAAAAAGCTGAAAGCTAAAAAAATAGCTTTTTGATGCTGTTTAGCTAATTGACACAAAAATTGCAAATTAGGTTAGATTAAGAACAAAGGAGGGGCTTTTCAAATTGGTTTATTTTTAAGTACCCGTGGGAGTGGAAAGGCGTAGCGACAGAAAGACACCAAAAAACGAAAACAAATGGGTAGAATAAAAAATGGAAAATGAAGAAAAAAAAAAACAAAAATGAAAACGAAGGGGAATCGGCAGATTTGTTTAAGAATTTCTAAGTAAAAGGTAAGCAGCTGACGACAAGAGCATAAAGTCTTGATTTCTAAAGTCTACAAAATATAAAGGTCTCTCAGATAGCATTCGTTTAGGTAATTTTGCTACTAATGCTCTAGAACGTAATGAACGTGAATATTCGATTGACATTGGTAAGTCTCATTCCATGGTGTAGGATTTAAAGTTTGATATTCACTTGAACATCCTCCATCTGCTGACTGTGGCCCAGCCTTTAACAAAGACAAGACACTTTTCTTCTCCTGTGTGTGATTGCGGCTACTGCGTTAACAAGCGCAAAAGTTTCTCAAAGCACTGCATTAAAATAATTTAGTCTAACAAAGACAGTTATGATTAATTTCGAATACAGAAAGTCTTTTTAGTTACCCTAGAGGGTTCTAAATTTTTTTCATAATAAGATAATGCAAGAGCATGTGCTGCTTCAGTTAATTTAAACAAAATTTTTGAAAAATAAAATAAAAAAATGAAAATAAATGCGTCTAATGAAACCAGGCTAGCAATATAAGTGAAATTGCTTTTTTTACTCACACACATACAGCGATACACACACCCACACAAACACACGCATGTGCATACATACAGAGCAAAGTAAATTTGTTCACTTAACAAATAAATAGCGAATAGAAAGAAGCACTTTAAATAAACGCACTGGCTTTTGCAAAGCTAAAAAGTAACACCCCTCCCCCCTATATGAGTGACAATAAGTGAAATAAGAAAGCAACGACCAGTAGAACGTGCCCAGAAACAAATGAACAAATTGTTGGTGTAAAAAAACTGACTAAATGTTTGATTATACCCACTAGTAGCACTATTGGTATAGAATGCTTTTAAATTTATTGCCTGCTTTGCTTTGCGACACAAACTATTATTTTTAATTTTTTCGCTGTTCGACTTTTTTTTTCGTTTCATATCGTTTGTGTGACATTCGGAATATTTGATGCACTTACTAATCGCACAAAATGCTGTATAAATGCAGTTTTAAAAGAGTTACAAGTTTGTATGTGGCCTCTTAAACAGTGGAACTAAAGCAGTTAACAAGTTAAATTTTTAGGAGAGTAAAAGTAAATAAAAAGGCACTCAAGAAGGTCTTGCCCTCATATTACTTTAAAAATTATTTTTAAGAAAAATTTCTGGCCCACTATACCGAACTTTGTTGTTTAATTAATTAAATTTTAATGAAGGAACTAATTAAAAGCAACAAAAACAAGAGATATTTATTGTTTTATATTTAAATGAAGTTCATAAAATTAGAAAGAATTTTTTTCTAAATTATAAATTTCTATTCAATAATTTTTTTTTGCTGCTTAAGTGAAAAAAAAAAGAAATATTAAATTCAACCAGTCAGTTTGAAATGCTTTTGCACAATTTTTCGAGAAATTTGTCTTGTATTCGAAACATTCAAAAACAACATCAATTTTTAAATTTTTTACACTTAAAAGCACATTCATGAATTTACCAATAACCTGTAGATTAAAAAGACTTAAAAAAACAAGCAAATAAGAAAATTTATTGTACAGACAGGATCATTTTGCTTATTTATTCACTTATTACCACTGTAGAATGTGTAGCATTTTTGGATGAATATCTAAGTAATTGTGTGTGTGCTTAAGTGCTTGATTGTTTTGTGAATTTAATTAGGTTGCTGGGTTGCTTTCAATTTTCATCAGAATTGAAATTGAATTAAGTCAGCACACACAAACACAACAATTCAAACACACACACATACTCGTAGAAAATATAGCAAAATGTTAAGAGTGAGTATGTAAGCCCATCAAACATGCTGGAGCTAAAATTAAAGAAAAAAAACCATCAACAAAATTTGATTAGAAAAATATTGTGATTTTCAGCAGAAAAATTTTATTATAAATTTAAGCGTTTCAAAAAAAATTTAAAAAATAAATTTATCAAATCAAATTTAAAATAAAATTTTTAGTGTTTTAGTTGCGCTAAACTAACTAAACTAGAGAAAGAAAGAATTGCGATAGAAAGACATCAAACAATGAAAGACAACAAACAAGATGAGATAGAAAAGAAATAAGAGGAAAGAAGAAGCAGAAGAAGAAGAAGAAGAAGAAGAAACTACAACGTAGAAGAAGAAATGACCTAAGCCACTGGTCCTGTCGATAGTATAGAAAGTTACCGTCAGTAGCACTCCGTTATCGCTGTAACTTTTTTCCTTAATCAAGCTCTATAGATTATTGCTCAGTACTTCATATCTTTCCTTGTCTTTATTAAGAAAAATAAAATAGTCGGGAAAAACCATATTTTTGTTAAATAATAGCTGGAAATACCGTTTTTGGTAGAACTGTCTTGCTATAGCCACACTTAATTCACAATTGTCCAAACAAAAAACCTTTCACTTAAATAAAAGTTCAACTGTAATTGCAAGATCGGTTTGTTATGTTGGTGATAGTTGATACAGTCATAGATGGAAATTCAACTTATGAATTTAATTTATAAGCACAAGCACAAGAATTGAGAAACTTGTTTCTGTCTGTTCGCTGGGAATTTCTATGTTGCCAGGCTAGGTGTTGTAACGATAAGGGCATTCACTTTAAAGTGTAGGCTCAACAAAGCATTGTATTTCCCATTATGACCCAAGCAGTTGCACACAAAAATACACACAGATACACTCTTTTTGTGCAAGCAAGCTGAGCCAAATTGTAACGTAGAAATTTCTCAGACAGACATTCCTTGTGTGGAGTGGTAAACAAATCAAGCGTGTATACTTTTAAGTGTGTTAAAATTAAAAGGACGAACACTAACAAAATGTTCCTTCATCAACACAATTTCTTTTTAAGCAAAAATTTTTCCTTTTTTTCCTTAACATTTTTCTTAACTCAACGTTTGAAGCTAAAAAAAAAGAGGAAAACAAAAAATTTAAATAAAAAAATAATGGCAAGATGAAAACAAAGTCATTTGCATGTGGAAAAGACAACAACAACAACTGGTTTTTCTTTTATTTTGGTAAAAACACAAAAGGAGTTGTTAAAGCACATACACTGACTACATACTTGTTGAAAGATGAAAGATATTAACTAAGATTGAAAGCGACAGAAGCAGCGAACTCATAGAGTGAATGAACACAAAGAAAACAATTTGAAGAAAACGAAAAAAGTGATAGAAAGAAATTGTATACAAGACACAAAAAAAAACTCTTTTATATTTAGTTTTTTAATTGAGAAATAGCAGAAATTATTTTTGCTTTATTTTTTATTTTATTTGACTTTTTCTGATGTTGCTGCTGCCACTATCCATGAAAGTCTGTGTTGGTTTCTTGTTTTAAAGCGAAGGTGGGTAAATTGTTAATTCATTTAATATTTATAAGCTTTTTTTTTTTGTTAATAAAAATAAAACTCGTATATATATGCATATAACAATGTATACGTATGTATGTATATGTAATTATATACCAAAATCAAAAAGGAATTTAATAAGTAGGTTCTAAACATTTTGGAAGTGTTTTAACATTTTCTGAAAGATTCGTAGTTTTTATTTCATGATGCAAAACGGAAACTGCCAAAATCCTTAAGAACAACACTCTCCACTCCCCACTTTGCCGAATTATCATTCATGATTTTGCCCACGAAAATTACCAAAATCAAAAAAGGAATTCAATCTGTAGGTTCTAAACTTTTTGGAAGTGTTTTAACTACAATCGCATATACTCGTATTTGCTATTATAATTTTTTTTTTTAATTTAAAGACCTTTCAATAATAAGCGAATGTAATATCTGTCTATTTTATTTTTTTTTGATTTTATTTTATTTATTTTATTTTATTTTATTTTATTTTATTTTATTTTATTTTATTTTATTTTATTTTATTTTATTTTATTTTATTTTATTTTATTTTATTTTATTTTATTTTATTTTATTTTATTTTATTTTATTTTATTTTATTTTATTTTATTTTATTTTATTTTATTTTATTTTATTTTATTTTATTTTATTTTATTTTATTTTATTTTATTTTATTTTATTTTATTTTATTTTATTTTATTTTATTTTATTTTATTTTATTTTATTTTATTTTATTTTATTTTACTTCATAAAATGCCAAATTATATCTCGTGGTATGAGAAACATCAACACATCCATACATACCTTCCCTAAATCATCATGCAGTTATACTTGTACTCACTTTCATGTTAACAATGCAGAAGTATGTTTTTATGGAACATAAATTTAATGACTGGCTGACTACCTTTCATCAGTTTCATTCTTATCTTTAACGTCCTCAACATAAACACTCACTCACTCTTTCACTGATTGTATCAGTCAGTCTACTCTTCTACAGTAGTTGTGGCTGTGTCTATTATTATTAAGACTATGTTCGTTAAGTCAGTGAGCGGGTTTATGGAAATTAATGAAAAAAAAAAAAAAATTAAAACCTGGAAATAAGTTAAACAAAGTCACTTCATTTCTTCATAAATTTTACTTGTTTTGTTTTCTCTCTCTCTCTATCCAAGAAACAAATAAAATAAAAAAGGAAAGAAATTCATGCTAAAATATTTTGCCACCAATTTAACATTAACAGGGAGTAGGGGGAGCCCAAGGTAGCTAGAAAACATATTCCACATATTGCATTATAACTGGAATGAATATCTTTTGAACACAAATTTTTTTTTGTAATTTTTTATTTTATTTTCACAACACAATTCTGTCGCTTGTAGTGGGAGATATGAATGAGTACGAGTGCATGTGCCGCCACATAGATACAACATACTCGCACTTGTATGAACTGAAAGACAAAAATAAAAACAAAAACTCTCTTTGTTGCAAGTTTGTTAAATGTAAAATTTGTTCCATAATATTTATTTTTATTTATTTTAACACTCAACACCACATTCAAATGCATATACGAGTAAGTGTTATAGGGATAAAACAAGAGTTGTGAGTAGATGATGCAAAATGTTGCATACATACATACATCCAATGAGTGAATATGCAAGTGAAATATTGTTTAAAGTATGAAAATTATTATTTTCATTTCAACAACTACTTGTATCTTAAATATCTAAAAGTAATACAATGAAATCTTTTAAAAAATGTATGCATGTGTGTGTGAGTGTAATGGTAGTTTCCTTAGAGGACATCCACTAAATGTGTATTTGTGAGTTTATAAGAAAAAAATTTAAAGCATCATACGGCAAAGATGGAATAATTTTCTAACAAATAAAAGAGTAGCTAAGCTGTATAAGAAGCCAATATTACAAAGCAGTTGAGAAACCAAAAATCTTTTCAGTAATTGCACATGGTTGGTTTGTTGGTGGGTTATGGTTGTCATGTCATCTGCATATGCCCCTTTAGCTGATAGATAAGACATCGTTTTTAGCTGCAGCATCATATACCTCTCACACATACGTCAAAGAATTCACAAAAGTTTTTGCTTTTGTAAGTGGATGTGTGAGTTTATGATAGTGCAGGGACTTTATGGAACATAAATATTGCTAACTACTGCTGACTGTGCTGTTTGTTACCTTAGCGATGCAGTCCACCAAAGAGGGTATATATAGTTTCAAGCGAGACCTCTTAAAAAAGTAAATTTTTATCTTTTTTTATATGATTATAACGCCCTAGTTTGGGCTGCACCAGAGTCTTTTTATGTGTTATGTTTTTACACAGATCATGTCACATTTACATCCAAATTTAAGCCGTTAGTTCAAAGTATCTGTGGCAACCAGGAACAAGCGTTTAATTCGATTTAAGAATACTTTTGCTTGTCACAGTTAACTCAATAACTTTATTAGAAGAAGAAAAAGTTTTATATGAAAAAGTTTAAGGGCTTTTAAAGTTGCAAGTTTTCTAAAATAACCAGTCCCTTCAAGATAATGGAATTGAAGCATAAAATAAACTGAGGTACCTCGTGATATATCACTTAAATAATATTAAATATCAATTGATTTCAATTCTATTGTGTTTTCTAAACACAACGCACTGTACTTTAAAAAGAAATGAAAAGAGGAAAACCTTGGAAAAAAGTTTTTGTTTTATTTGGTTCTGGAGTCAAGACTCACTTTTATTAAAACTAAAATTGATATTTAATATCATAAGTTGGCTTTGATTTAACTAACGTCTAGTTGCTTTGAGTTTGTCACAAGAGGTTTACTTTGTTGCCGCTACCTTGAGTCTTACTTCTTTTTTCAAAAAATTAAAAATTCTCTAACCAACTTAAACCTACTAAAATGCGTTGCTTAATAATAAAAAAAATATTCTTTTTTATTTTAAAATGTTTCTTAAAAATCTCGTTTATTTTAATCGCAAAATTTCTTGGGGCAATTATAATTCATACAAGACGCTTACAACAATATCACTTTGATTTTTCAAAATTATCGCACACCTTTAACAACCAAAAGCGATGTCAAAATCCAGCTACAGCAAAAACACAAAAAAAAATTAAAGAAAAAACAGCATGTTAAAACCTGCCACAACACAACTATTTGCAAGAAATAATTTTCCATATTTTATTGCAATTATATTTTGTACAAGTAAAAGCCAAACACTCATCCACACACACACAAGCACACCTACACAATCTCATAGTAAAATACTTAAATGACAATTTCTTCATTTTCATCTTCATTTTTAACTGAGATTGGTTTGGCAAATTGTTTGTGCAGTACAACCTCTGCTCGTTCTTTGGCTTGTGCCAGCGTGTACGTTATGGTTTAGTTAGAAATGATCTGATTATAATTCATCAGCAGCATGCAACGTGCTTCTGTTGAACCGCAAAATTTTCCACAAGTAACAACTATGTAAACTGCAAAAATAAAAAGAGTTAAATTTTATCTTTTATTTAATGTGATGCAGAGATGGAGTTGCAGATATAACTGAAATACCTTGAGTTGAAAAAAAACCTTAAAGAAGTTTGTTTACTTATAAGGAAAAAATGCATGTGTGTGTTTGTGTGTTATTAGTTACAAAGACATACATCCGTGTGAATGATGAGAGGAATAAATTACAAAAAGCTTGTTTTTCTTCAATTTTTGTAAAATAACCTCAAATAGTATTCGATATGATATTCTCGTAATACCACCTTAAAATTTGCGAGTAGACTTAAGAAGTTTTCTTTGATAGTACGTGCGATAACGACCATATATTGAATATTTGAATTACAAGTACTCGTATGAGATTTTGTCTTCTATCTTTTTTTTTTTACACAGTTCATTTTGCTGCTGCTCTTGGCAGCATGATGGAGCTGTCACTACGACCTCTAAAGAGGTCGATGCTAGAGCCATGTTGGCAGCTCTCAAATGGTATTGGTGGTTTTGCTTACTGTTACTTACTCTTTTCTGTTCTAATGTAAATTTATATATTTTATTATGAAATTTGCTACATGTTCATTGACATGCAAGAAGGAGTTTTATTTTTGAATTATAAAGCAAAGAGGCCAGACTGCTTTTTGTGTTGCAGTAAGTACAAAACAAAATATTCAGAAAAATTGGAATATAAATAGTAACATAAACATGAATATGAGCGTTTCAAATAATATAAAACTGAACATAAAAGTGAGCATGAATATGAGTAGTATAGATTTACATGCAGAAAACCTTTTAGTTTCACAAAAGTAAACATTTAGATGGAAAGTAAAACTAACATGAAAATGTACATAAACACGAACATTAACATGAACATAAACGTTATTGTGAATACGCATATTACCATGAATATGAAAATTAACAAGAACACTGATATTAACATGAACACATACAATTACACGAACATTAACATGAACATAAACATAAGAATTGGCATATGCGAGACCAATAAGACACAACAGTCAGAATAAACATTAATATTAATATGAAAGCTGATATGAACACCAACATAAATGCGGCTATTAACATTGACATTAATGAAGATGAACTTTAATATGAACATGAACACGAAAATTAGCAGGAATACGGATATCTGACATGAGCATGATTGTTGACATGATTATGGGTATTAAAATGAAAATAAACACGAATATTAATGCAAGCATTAACGTGTGAGCCGAGTTTTTCTTTTCTAAAATCATAAGTATTTTTTTAATATGTCAAATATAAGAAAATCTGGTTACTCTGTTTGTTGTAATCCTCTCGGCTTCTAAATTTATGTATTCCTAAAAGGAACACAAAAATTTAATTTTCTGCAAATAAAATTTACTTTTAGTTAAATAGATTTCCTATATTTTTTTCAATACAGTTGACAAACTACATTTCACATACAATATTAACACACATACATTTCAAGAACACAGTTATGGCACACATACTTTTACAAATAAATAAGAAAATGGTAACAAATGAAAACTACTAAAATCATGCATGCACACGCACGTGTGGCCACTTGTGGCAAAAATGGTCAAACAGTAATCAATTTAAAATACCAATTTAATTGTCTATCTCCTCTGCAACTTTTTCTCTCTCTCTCTCTCTCTCTCTCTCACTCTTCACACAGTCTGCATTACTTTCTCTTGCGGCCTTTTTCGTCATCAGTTTTTTTTTTATGATTTCATTAGGACCTCAAATTTAAAAGTACAAAAACTTGTATTCATATGCCGTTGGTATAGTGGCAGCACAAGGAATGGTCGTTGGGTTGTACAGATTTAAAATAGCAAGTTTACAAATCTACATAAGTGCCAACAATAACAGCAACACTAAATAAACACCCACATAAAAATAATCATACAAACAATTGTAGCAAAAAAGCCAGTAAATATATTCAATTTAAAATTGTCTTGCATACGTGTGTGTGTGTGTGTGTTTGTGTTTAAAATTTAACACTCACATTACCAAACAAATAAACAAACATATGTTTTTATATCCGATTCCTTTTCCGCTCTATCCACATCCCCATCTCCAGCTCCATTCCCACTTCCCACTTCCATTCATATTGGCTGGATTCATACAAACACATACACACTCATTCTCTCCCTTTTTTCTTTTTTTGTAAACGTTTTGTTTAAGTTCAGTTGTGAAGTTTTAATTGTGTCATTGCGGCCAGTTTGATTTAAATTTTGTGTGTAAAATTTTAAATCGTATTGTTGTTTTTCATTGCTGTTGTTGTTTATTTTATTGCAGTTGTTAAGTAAATTGTTGCATAATTGGATTACCAATAATGTTTAATTGTGTTTAAAATAAAAAATTAAAAAAAACTAGGCAAACGCTTATGGCCACTATATTTATAGCCACACATAAACTCATGCATATGCATATGGAGGATGCATTTACGATGGGTATAATAATAATTTTTCACCCATAAAATTAATAAAATTTAACTATTGGAGTAAATTTACAGTTCCATATTAGTAAGCTGAATACTAAATAGTAATCAACGAATAGAAAATGCTCTACGATTTTTTCTACATACTCGTAAAACAAGAGTAAAATTGCTAAAATACAAATAATAAAATGTTTTTGAAAACTATTCAAATGGGAAGATCTTTTGAGAGAAATACTGAAGAACTCTGGTACTCGATGTGGATGATTCCATATAAAAGTTCAAGTTAAGTTAGTTTTATATAAGAAATAAAACTGTTTTAAAGTGTTTCTCAGTAAGAGTGCACTTTTTCGTTTTAAGATAAAAATAGTTATTTTTGGAGAGAGTTTTGATTTGTTTATTTCATTGTAAGAAAGGCAAGCTAAGCGGTTTTAGCGAACACCTTCCCAGTAAACAAAATGTGTTAAAAAAAAAAAATATATTTCGTACATTTTTTCACTTTATAAAACCTCAAAAAATCATTCTAGACCGATGAATGCGTTTGTAAAAACGTTCAGTTAAGGATTCTTTATTTAAAAATTACAATAAATTTTACTCAGTGTTGTACATAAAAGAACGACAGGCTAAAAGAATAAACAATTACGGTAGTACGGAAATATACGATGTTTCACCCCACGACGAGATAGGTATCGTATGACGTGGGACTTAATCTCTTAACTATGAAATAAATTATCTGTGGCAAGGCAATTCGTTCAATCAAGCAAAAAAAAAAAAAAAAATAAAAAAAGCTTCTCATATTTGTTTTGCTTAAAAAAAATGTATTTATTATATTTAAAAGTTACTTTTCATATTTTTTTTAACAAAAATTAAAATTTTTTTAACAGCTTAGAAATCTTTAAAAACTTTTCTAAATTTAAGAGTTTATTGCTGTGAATCTTGTTTCTCTTCAATTTCTTTTTTTTTAAATCACTTTCATTCTCTTTGGTTTTTCCAAAATTTATTATCAGTTGCTTAACATACTCGTGTTTAAAATATAAAATTTGGTTTTTGTTTTTGTAAATCCATTTTGTATCAACACTTAAATGCCCATTTTAAATAATTATTCAATTACAGTCCACATTTAGGGTGTGTAGGTGTTTGTGTTTACACACAATTATTTAATTTCTGTTGAAATATCCCCTCTTATTTAAAACGAAATTAATTTTTGAATAATTTATTAGGAAATCCTACTCCTTTAAATAATTATTGTTAAATAATTTTTATTTTAAATTTTATTTTGTTAGAAAGTTTTATTTTATTTTTATTTATTTATTTTTTATGTGATGAAATGTTTATAATTATACTGGTATTATTGCTGTTGTATATACTGTTGACTAAATTGACATTAAATCATGAAAAATATTTATTAAAAAGCCATAGACCATATGGCTGGTAATGTGTGATATTTAAAAAAATAAAAAATAATAAATAAGATGAGCAAAAAAAGCACACACTTTATTGTAAATAGTGAAAGAATAAAGTTTATAAAATAATTAAACAAATTTTAATTAAAAAATATAAATTGCACTGTCCAACAAATGTCCGTTCACTTCATAAAATTTTCAAAATCACGTTTAATTTTGCAAGTTTTCAAACTTTTTGCACTAAAGATGAGAAACACTTCCAGAAAGAACTTAAAATTTTTTATATCTGTTAATTAATTAAAAAAAAAATCATAAATGTTGTGCCCAAAAATATGTGTGACTTTAATGTGGAATTTAAAAATTTTTAGTATTAAAAAAAAAAAAAATTTATTTAAAATAGAAAAAATTAAAGATTTATAGCGTTTTTATCCCAGCATTTAGCCTTATAAGTTTCAAACAAAACGCGTTATATTTGCCTAAAATCGGTTCACAATTTTTGATTTTATTTTCACTTAAGTGAGGCTTAATTCATTGTGAAAAAATTGCTTCAAGCGTACAACTTAATTTTGCATAAAAAACGTATTTTTACGACATTTTTAAGATTACTGAACAGATGTAAGAACGATGTAGGTAAAACTTAAAGAAAACTTTTTCCGAGTTTTCGAATTTTCTTGTTTAACCAATAGAACCAATCATAATACTCACATATGTAGAGCCACCTTCTTCACAGAGAAAACTTTTTAAAAAGCCCATGTATTTATATGATCTTTTGTAGAGCCAAACACGTAGAATTTAGATAGGAATCGAATGCATTTTGGTATTCAGCTGATTTTTTAACTTGTGTTTCTTAAGGACTTACTATCCTACACGATCGTACGATTATGTCAAAATAATGTGTGACAGAATTTTGTCCTACTTGAAGAAATCGCTTTAAAATGGCGAACTTTATGCCACACTATTATACAAAAAAAGATGCAAAAAAATGGTAGATTCACTTTAATATTTTTATAAGTATTCTTTTTTTTCTCTGCCACAAAATATCTTTTTTACAAATATGTACAATGAAAAATAACTTAAATGTTTGTATAAACAACACACAAGCTTGGTATTGATGTTTTTTTTTCTGCCTTGAACATAGAAAATGCAAATCTGATCGCACAGATAAAATTTATTTTATGAAAATTTTCATAACATTAAAAAATCAAACAGACCTGTCAAAAATTCTGTCATACACATGCTATCATACTTTTTTAGCACACATGCAATTTTAGACAGATCGTACAACTAAGTAGGATAGTCAGTCAGTACCTTTACAAATTTAATTAATATGAGAAGTTTTTTAATTGGAAATAATTTTAAATAATTGGTTTTAAAAATTTTTTTATGCACATTTAAAAAAAATATGTTTAATTGCAATTATAGCCGAATTATGTATAACTGCAACAATAATAATTGAAAGGGCATATTACAACTGACCTTGAGTAAGATGAACATTTTCAACCAGCCATCATTATCTTTAACATAGTTAATGTTGTTGTTGTTGTAATTTTTATTGTATGATGTTGCATTTATCAGTAGCATCACTACCAGCAGGTAATTTGTAAATAATATTAATTAATAATAAAAAAGTATGTATTAAAAATTCCCATAGTTACACACGCTCGTTTGCAGTTTTAAATTAAAAAAAAAAATCACAGACAACACATGCACACGCATACGCACCGCACAGATTTCTGAGTTCCAAAAACCATCAATTAATGATTGATATTCTGATTAATCAAGGCAACCGCAACAAAAGTCAATATTAACATCACTTTTTTATGTATGTGAGTGAGTCACTCACTGCAGCATGCTTAATTCAAAAAATAAAAATTATTAATTAATTAGCATCCCAACAGCATTAAGTTTTGTTTTTTTTTTCTTTTTTGCTACAGGAAAAATAATATTCAATCTAGTTGAAGCAAATTTTATTTCATTAAATTGAATGCTGTTGTTGTTAAAGAGCAAGATGGACAAACTGTTGTAATTAAATCCGAAAAGGTTTGTAAAATGTTGGTGAACAGGTTTTTTTTAATGTTTATTTGATGTTATAAGCATTTTTGTGCATTTAATATATGTTTGTTATTGTAAGAACTTAATTTGGAATTTTACTCCTGTCGCCATATTTAAAGAAATTAAAATATTTTTAATTAAATTAATTAGTTATTTATAACCTCATTTTATAGTAAATAATTTTAAATTTTATTTAATAATTATTTAGACTTTTATTTTTATATATAATTTTCTTGACGAAGCTTTCCACAGGAAAGAGAAATCACTAATTATAAATAAATAATTTTTTTTTTTAAATGTTATCACATACATAAGCCATAATTAAATTCAATTCCAAAAAATAAAAAGATACAAAAATATTTATAAGGTTTTTTTAACAGCTCCAATCAGTGCAACATGAAATTTTTATTAACTAATAGGAAAAATGATTCAAGCGAGAGGTCTTTTGCTGTCATATAAGAGACAGAATATATTTTACAAAAGAAATTAATTAATGCATCATCTGCCTAAAAAAATAGTTTTTCTTTTTTCTTTTTGCCACAGCAATATAATTTTATTAAAACTTTTCTCTAAATATTTTAGAATTAGTAACGATAGAGTCAAAGCATTTTTCTACAACTTTGAAGTTGCCTGTGATACAAAGCGTTTTACAATTTGTGTACAAATAAATGATACTTTTTTCATTTGTCATATGCCTCAAATTCTTTTTCACTGCCTCATAAAATGTATTAAAAATTTTAGTGTAGTTTTTTTTTCGTTTAGTTTTTTGTCTAGTTGAAAACGAGTACGAATTCATAATATTTTGTACAAGAAAAAAATTTTGAAATTCCTACCAGCTCCAAATAAAAAAAAATGTTTTTTTACTTTTCTTTAAAATTATCTCTGTCATGTTTTGTACACATTTTTGTTGTAGAACAAATACAACCAGTAACTAAACATAAATTTGTAATTTTAGTTTTGTCAAAGGCCATTAAAAATAATATGCTTTCTGATGATATTAGGGTAACCTACATGATGTTATGGCTTTCAGTGGCTTTAAAAAAAATTAGAAAGAAAAATAAATAAATTAAAAAAATATATGAATAAAATCTAAAGCTTTACAATAATTTTAATGAGAAAATACTGATTTTATTTCAAGCAAAGAGAAACTGTTGATTTTGCAGATTCAAATTTAGTGACGTAAATCTTTAAAAATATTAAAAAGGCAAGATTTTCAAATTCAAGTTTCGATTATAATTATTTATTTCATTATCGATCGCATCTGTGCCAGTTGTCGTCCTATATTTCAACGCCGTTTTTGTTTTAACTTCGCTTTATATCGTTGTCGTCATCACTTCGACACTGGCTTAGTGCTTAGTAAGGTCCTGTTTTATTTGTCTTTAAGTGCCATTTAAATATGAATATTTGTTACTACAGAGTTAAATAATACCTTTTGTCGTACTTAAATAAGAACAATAAGTTGCGAACTAAAGAAACTAAAACTGGTCACAATAGTGCATTTTTTAAATTTTGTGAAATTTTTGTTGCACAAGTGGCAGCTGTCACATATGCTTATTCCAATTATGAAAAATGGAACGCTTTATGAAAGAACAACACGTATAGTTGTCAAGTCCTTTTATGCTGAAAATGCTCACAAGCTTTGACTCGAGAAAGCACATCCAATGTGTCTATTTGAAAAATATTAAAAAAATTAATAAAAAAAAATAGATAGATGGTAGACAGTAAGACACCTGAGCGTCTATGTACCGGTCGGCCTCCCAAAAACTAGAAAACATCAAGCCATAATCATACCGTGACCTGTTCCTAACTACAATCCGACACTCCTTACGAATCTCGTATTTGCTGTGGGATAAACATGCCTTGATGTTCTTTACGAAGATACTACGCAGCAAATTTTGACAAAAGATCTTCATTTGCATGAGTACAAAATTCAGCTTACTGAGTAGCTCAAACCAGCTGACAATGAAAATCGCTTGTAATTTGTTCTAAAATGAAAAGCATTTCGATCTGTATGGCTTTATAAGTACACGAAATTCTACAATATGGGGCTCAGATAATCCTCTTCCAATACTTGAGAAACAAATGCAGCCACAACGAGGGCAAATTTGTTTCAGGTTTTACTTTTGTTAAATGAGGCCAAAATTGCAATGACTGTCAATGGCATAACAGAGCTCTGTAGTGTCAACTGAACAGTATAGATCTGGATGACAGATGGTTCCAGTAAGACGGCGCCAGCTGCCTCAATCGATTTATTGCAGCAACGATTTCCAAAACGAATTAACTCAAGAAATTCTGATGTCAGCTGGCCACCCAGTTTTTCTATGGGTTTTCTGAAATTTCTTAACTATGCGAATAAACCACAAACAATTTCTCAGCTCAAATCGCTGGGTCATCACTGAGCTACATCCTCATATCTAAGAAAAAGTTATTGAAAATTTCCTGAAAAGAGTAATGGCCTGTCATTAAACACATGGTAGCCATTTGAATGATAACATGTCTTCCAATAAAAAATTCAAAATCTCTCAATAGTTAATAGTTTTTTTTTTTTTTTTTTTTTTTTAAATAAATAATTTGTTTAAAATAGATTCAAGTGATGAAGAAAGAAAAGAAAACTTCTCAGGAAGACTTTCAATCGATAAAATTTTTTAATAAAATTGGATCTATAGAGCATTATTTTTTCAGTGTAGTTGTTTGGAAAAGTTACTTTTTAAAATCTAAAATTTTCTTCTAAAGCCCCGCTTTGTGTTTTAAATTAAAATGTTGCATATGGTGGACATCAAGTAAATGTTTTACAGAAAAGAAATACTAGAATTTTATTTCAAATGAAAAATGCGATTCAGGCAATTTAGTTTTATTTTTTTAAATATTTTTAAATACATTTTTTTAAATGATTAAAGGATTCTTTTATACATTTTTTTAAAACAGCTTCTAAAGAACTCTTGATGTTAGAAACACAAATTTATACAAGTCGTCTGCAAGCGCTCCCTTTCCCTCTTTCTCTGAATTTCCCCTTTCATTTTTTCGTAGCTTTTATTTTCACATTTACTTTTTGCCTGGATTCACTATGCAATTCCTAATAATTTCTCATATGAAATGAAGGCTATAAAAACTAATACCCACCTAAATAAACAACAATATTGTTGTTGTTAATTTTGATTAAAACTTTAATGTTTGCCCGGTTACTAATCAAGTGATGCTTTTAAATATTCCAAATATTTTTCCAGACAGATTTATTTTTTTATTCTATTTTTGTTTTGCATAAATCGCTGTGTGCTCGTGTGCCTTTGGATCAAAAGCATTTTTTTCTCATGAAATATTTTTTTTCAGCCTTTTTTTTTTTAACTTTCATAAAGGAACAGCACATTTGCCGTTTTCTATTGTTTTTTAAGTTTTTTGTTGTTGTTATTTTTGGCATTTTAAATATGTTTTATCGCTTTTGATGCTTTTTCAGGCGCTATTGTTATTAATAAGGATGTGATTAACATTCCTTTTTTTTAATATTTTTTTTTTTTTAATAAAATTAAAATTTTTTTTTGCTTGCTAGCAAGTGAAAAATAAAATCTCGTTAAATATTTGTGTCTTCGCCTTTGATCATATTAATGTTTAATGTAATTTTTAAAGCTTAAACATTTTTTTAACAGTAAGTCTGTTAGTTTCTTTTGGAAAAATATTTCCAAAAGAGTTTTCATAATCTGTTTTTTTTTGTAACCCAACCTATCTAATTATTTAGAAATTTTGTGTAAATATTAGATACTTAAGACAATAAGTGTTTTTAATAAAAATTTTTTTTGGAAGATTTATGTGCTGTTACAGTAACACAATCGTTGAACTTTAAAAAAAAAATTACTAAAAACAATTCATTACAAGATATTTAATACGTTAAATTTTCTTAAGAAGTTAATAAGGGTTAATTGTGGAATATATCGACCCCTCATCAATGAATCACACTATTGTGACATAAAGTTACAGTTTAACCTAAATTGGAGAGGAAAAGGTAACGTTTTTTAGTGCTCTCAATTTATTTCAAAGCGTCATATCTAAATAAAAGCTCTACAGTACGTATCCTTTACAGAAGTGTTTATGATCTTTTTTTAATAATACCCATTGAAGACAAACAAAAATAAAGTTAAAAGCGCTAGATAAAAAAAAATAGCTAAAATGCCCTTACTGGTCAACAATATCCAAACGAAATTAGAAATACGTTTATTTTGCGGGCAACCTCACTACAAAACGAGCTGTCGAAATTATATTTTAAACTGCTCAACGCTGCTGTCAAGTTATTTTTGAATGCTTCATATATGCTTCATTGTATGGGCATGAGAATTTTTTATAGATAAAAAACGCTTGCAGCGCCAATTTACGTATGACTGTTAAAAGTACTGAGTCACTGTCCGACTTAGTCGTACGATCTGTATAAAAACCCATGTGTGCTAAAAAACTATGATAGTGTGTATTGAACAAGCAGACTTTTTGACAGGTCTGTCCGATTTTTTAATGTTATGAAAATTTTCATAAAATAAATTTTATCTGTGCGATCAGATTTGCATTTTCTATGTTCAAGGCAGAAAAAAAAACAACAATACCAAGCTTGTGTTTTGTTTATACAAACATTTAAGTTATTTTTCATTGTACATATTTGTAAAAAAGATATTTTGTGGCAAAGAAAAAAATGAATACTTATAAAAGTATTAAGGTGAATAAACATTTTTTTTGCATCTTTTTTTTATAATAGTGTGGCATAAAGTTCACCATTTTAAAGCGATTTCTTCAAGTAGGACAGAAATCTGTCACACATTATTTTGACATAATCGTACGATCGTGCAGGATAGTCAGTCAGTACCTTAAGCGATATATCCTTATTACCGCAGATTTAGGGGATGGAAGTTTTTTAACTGAGTATTTATAAAAAAAAGACATTTTTTAATAGCGGTTGTGTCACTTTTATGGCTTTAAAAATTTAATTCCTTTATTTCCTGGTTGCAGTGCTTTTTAAAATTCTAAATTTGATAACTTTAAAGTTTTGTTTTTTTTAAAAAGAAACTTCACTTTACTTCACTTTCTTCATAAATCGATGACATTATAGAAGCCCCTTCCTTTGTGGCCTTCTATTGTATTGGCTATTCCTATTAAGAATAAGTACTGGCAGTTCCAGCCTTCTGGCGTGTTTGCCGATCGTTCAGTAAGCAGTTATCACAGATACTACTGGAGCAAAGCGTTTACCATCATATCGGAGCCATAATTGACCCGTAACCTTACACGTTTTCAGACTTCACCATCTGGTATCCGACCTTCCCTCTTACTAATCAAAAATACCACTCATGATACTACTGCGATACCGAGACCGTCAGAACTGTCAGCACATACTTTTGTACAATACACGCCCATTTTTACACTCACTGTTCAACGATTTTCACTGATCAAAGTTCATAAAGCTGTATGCTTGTAATTAATTTAAGCCTGAAATTATGCTTCGAAACATTTTATTTACCACTTTAATTGACGCCTTTACTAACAATGCAAAATATCAAAATATTGATGTTTCATATCGCTACAGCACAGCGCACAGTCACACAAAATGCCCGTACATGATCAAATTGCTAGCACAAACACTTGACTGGGCGTATGTGCTATCATCCTATATGGACTGTGTTTACATGAATTCTTTTTGCTCTTTAACCTTTAATTAAATTTTCAAAATTGCACAAATTGTTTAATCATCAATTTAAAGCCATTTATCATTTTTACAAAATTTTTTTCATGTCAAATAGTTTTATTGTGTCATACTTTTGCTTTTCTCTAAATTTAATGAAGTTGAAACCACTATTTAGCCCATTTATTATAAATCTTTTTATAATGGCCATAATCTATTGTTGTTGTTGTTGTTCTTTTTATAATTCTATTATTAATTATGTCATTATGCAAATATCTACATGTTTTATGCGTTAAAGAATGCAAGCAAATGCACAACAAAAGGAAGAGAAAATTGAAAGACAAAAAAAGTAAAACATTTCATTGGTTTTTATAATGAAATAAATTTAAAATTAAAAACGCATGAATGGACATTAATTATTTAACTTAGCATGTTGCAACAACAAATAAAAAAACAATTAAAAAAGGAAAACCGATAATCTGTTAATATTGTCAATTTATGATTCTTAATTGGTCGTATATAAAAATGACAATTATTATGAATTCAATAAGCTGCGAAATTAAAAAAAAAAATATGATTAATTACACAGTACAGCAGTAATACAAAAACTAAAAAAAGGTGTGGGCAAGGAGGAGGCAAAATGTTAGCAGTGAGAAACTCAATAAATTGCATTGTAGAAGAATACACTTACAAACGAGTAATAAACAGTTTAACAAACGGTTTACAAAATGCATAAGAAATAAAAAATCATTATAATTTCAATAAAGAATTTTTATATCAGTTAATAATGACTTAAAGCGTTTGTAATATATAAAATGAGTCAAGGAAAGCGGTCAATTTTTCTTAATAGTTTTTAATAATATATCCTAGTAACTATGAATATAATATTTCTTTCTACACGCAAAGAAAAAAGATGGTTGAATATGGTCACCGCAAACATAGTTTGTTCTTCACAAAAATATTATTTTAAGCATGTTTCTAGTTATTTTTAACCATACTAAATATGTTTACCGTTATAGATCAACCATATCCTTATCATATTATTTTTAATAATATTTTAGACAAAACCATAATATGTTTATAGTGAACATAACAATAAGAAAAATATGGTTGAAACTAAATTGTTTTCTATTTTGTTTCTTTCGCAACCATATAAGTAAAGTGAGTATAAAACAAGAACTTAATCGTCCAAACTCAACTGAGCTTTGTGACTGAAGTAGTAAGTGGCAAATTAATGCTTCTTAACTAAATATTCCAAAGTTCGAATCTTGGTAGAGTCAAATAAAATTGAAAAAAAAATACAAATAAAAATTAATAGAAACCAAAAAGTCATTGGAATAAAGAAAATTTATTTATACTCGTACAAAAAATTTATATTAATTTTTTTTTTAATTCAAATTAAAATTTTTTAAAATATGTATATAAGGGGTGGCCCAAATGAGACCTAGTGAGCATATTGTGGTCGTTGTTGGGGATCTTGCGGTAGAAGCTGTTGCACAATTTGAACTTTGTATGGATACATCTTAAGATCCAGCTTTAAAATTCTCTGTAATGTTGTTCTGGGTATACTCAATTGGCCGGAATACCGACGAGTTAAGACAGACGGATCATTTGCAAGACTCTGCTGCACAGCTTCCACGTTGTCTTCAGTACGAATATTTAGATGAACACCTCTTCCTGGACGGTCGGCAACTAAACCCAGTTCCTCAAAACGGCGAACTAAACTTGTAATCATGGAAGATGTGGGCGCTGATCTTACGTTAAAAAAAAAACGGCGATAATTTCGCTGCGTCAGAACAATTGATCGTTGAGAAGAATAATAAAAATCGATAATTTTA
Source organism: Thelaira solivaga (assembly GCA_947397855.1). Lineage (NCBI taxonomy): Eukaryota > Metazoa > Arthropoda > Insecta > Diptera > Tachinidae > Thelaira > Thelaira solivaga. The sequence continues at coordinate 22,669,110 of OX377610.1, forward strand.
ATGCGTTCAGTTCAGTTATAATCTGCAAAAAGAAAAAATAAATTATGTTAAAAAATAAAAAAGTTATTTGTGTTTCACATCAGCTGGTCTTATTTGGGCCACCCTGTACATTGTAAAAAAATAATAAAAAATTAAAAAAAATTTTTGGCCTGAGGGGTTGAACCGCAACGTCTGCTGTTGAAAGTTATTTTTAATATGTTTGGCTTAACAATAAATATGGTTAGATGCAATCATAAATGTAACCATAGTATGTGTCCACCAATATAAGGTTGCCTCAAATATATTTTTTTTGCGGGTATCAGTGTATGAAGACAAATGAAACTTTTCATAAACGTTTGCTACAAAGTCATAAAATTTTCAAAACAAAAAAAAAAAAAAAGGATTTCAGCTTCAATGACACAAACAAAAACAATTGGTTTTATTGCACTCATTTCCTTGTTTTAGTATACTGTTACAATCGTACATCTGTCAACTAAACAAAAGCAGAAATTTCTTTCTTTGAGTGATTGAAAATGTTGAGTTACAAAAAAGTCTTTAACTTGAGATACATATTCAGAGGGAAATAAAATAGACTAAAAGCATATATTGTGATAAATTTTCCATGAAAAAATTATATTAACTTGTATTTGAAATCTTCATTAATCTTTTACTTAAAATTTAATCTTTAATTTTTTTTTTTTTGGTTTTATTTTATATTTTGTTTGAGTTGAAACGCAATTACAAAAAAATATTTAGACATATGAATCAAGAATCTAAGTCATTCATTAAAGAAACGAAATCATATTATTATACAGAAATTTTTATTTAAAAAAAATAACCGAAATGTTCCAAAAGCTATTAACTTTATTTAAAATTTTAAATAAAAATTCAAGCTTTTTTAAATTTTAAAAAATAAGAAAAAATTTGTAATATAATGAAGACAATTTGTTAAATTTTTTTTTATTGACTTGTTTGCATCAGTAAAAAAAGAATTTGAATTTAATTTTTACCGGCTAATTTAAAGTTCACAGTCATAATAAATATTGTCGTGCGCCTAAAAATATTAATTTGTACGGCTTGGCTTAAACAAGCAGTCAAGGCTTGCTTGTTTTTTTGTGTATAGGTTTTGATAATTTTAGCCCGATTTTCATCTTTATTGTTGGGAGTAATCTTCTGAGGATTCAGAGAGCGTCTGATGAAATGGTCCATATAGATATGCCATCCCCTTCGGTACTTATTGTACTGAATAAATAATTCATAAGAATATCATGAGTAAAAGAATAAATTTAAAGTAACCCAACACAATTTCTGGAATTAACCACAATCTTTAACCCCCTTATCCAAAAAAATTAACGTAGACGTTAAAGTCAACGTTATTGAAATTTTTCAAATATTTTTTTCATAAATTTTACTTTAAAGTCTACGTCAAATTTTTTTGGATAAGAGCATAATATTTTGTTAATCTTTTAAATTCCAAATAAAATTATTATATATTTTATTTTAGTTTTTGTCAACTTTTTTAATATCACTGAAATTAATTCTTAATAATAAATTAATAAATTCTGAACTAGAATTAAAACATTTACATGCATTAATTAAAAATATTTCAATTTTAGTTATTTTTTACATTAAAAATTCATTTGAGTAAAGTTATTGTCTTTAAAAATTTTTACTTAAATTAAGTCATACATATTAAGCTTGAGACCGAATTGTATAAATTTATTTTTATATCGCTCCAACTTGAGTAGTGTATTCAGGATAATAAAATTATAAAATAGCCATTTTAATTAAAAAGAAAAAAGTCAAATAAATAATGAGATATATTTAGTATGTCATTAGAGCTTAAAAATAGCAATTTCATTTAAATGGCTTACAAATAGTGTATGAATCTAGAAACACCTCCTCACATTAAGATATCTAAGATGGTTACTTAATCTAGTGCCTCACAATCTGATTCTTAAATGTGCCTGAAAAGTCTGTGTTTGCATATGGTTTGTTAATTGTTAAAAAAAAAAAAAATTATATCTACCAGGAATTCTATAAAATTTCTCTTTTGTTTAATTCAATAAATTTCATGCTAAATTTTGTAATTAAATTATTTGCTTAAAAAAATTACTTTTGTTACGAATACCAACTTTTTTTCAACTTTTCTAACATTTTTTTGTTTTCGTTTTTTGCTTGTAACAACAATAAAAGCATTTGCTAGCTAAAGGGAAAATAAAACTATTTTTTCAAACTTAATAAGGGAATTCACTACGCTATTAGAGCAAATTTGAACTTGGTCGTGAGTATCGGTATTTAATTACTTAAATTTTTGCTTGCACTATCAGATCACAAAGCCCTCCAAAAACATTATCTATCAATTTTATATGTGTTTGTTGTTTTCGGCTTATTTACATTTTAGCAAATATGCACAGGTATTTTTAGCAAATAGCGAAAAATTAACATTTTGTTGTTGTGTTGAGCAAAACAAAGCATTTCTGCATCATTTGCACTGTTTTTAAATCACTGTCGTGAATGCCCCTAATGCAACGGTTTATTGAGGTCTACGCATTCATTAGAAAACAAACAGAAAAACTTCTAACCATTAAAGTTTTACTTTGTAATAGGGTTTTTTACAATTAATCAAATAACAAAGGCCCTTTTTGTTAAATAATTCCTACGGTTCCAGAAGTTTGTTTCTATAATTTTTTAAGCTCATTAATAATCATTTTTTCATTGATTGTTAATTGTTTCAGAATTAATTTTTGTTTGTTTTTTACTTCTTGTTTTTTTTTTTATTGTTGTTATTTGAAATGTTTTCTTTCCTTGTTTTGTTAGACTGAGTGGAGAAAAAAAAAGACCATTTGAATAAGAAAAAAAAAAAAATTCAAACTGTGCAAACTGTGCAAACGTAGGCCATTGACTTGTGATTTGTTTTACTTAGGGAAAGTGAAATGCATAAAAACGTGAAAGATTTTTATATTGTAATTAATTATGATTTAAAAAAATAAATAAATATTTTTGTGTCTTTTTTTTTTTGTTATGAAAATCAAATAATTAATTCATTTTATCTTAAAAAAAATTAATAATGTGTTTCTTTTTTTCTCTGTTGCTTTTGTTGTCATCATTATTGTTTTGTGTCAAATTTATACAGTAATTAAAAAAAATAAAAACTGGTTACAAATACTTTACACTGGTCACCAAGAAAAAAGACAGCAATTTTATCGTGTTTGGGTTCAAAATACACGCAAGTAATTGCTTGGCAGTTGCACAAAAGTGGTGGAAAATCATGGAATAAATGAAGTGTTACCGCATTGTTTATATTGTGAATAAGTTTAATTTCTCGATGTTTTTTTTTAATATTCTTAATATCAATTACTAACGTAACTCTAATTTTGTTAAAGACTTTAAAGTCTAAGTCAATTTTTTTTTTTCTTCGATAAGAGCAAAATAAATTTTATGAAAATTCATATTCGGTAACACTCTCGGTAACTCATTTGTCAAATATTTACTGGCAACAGAAAAGCGTTGGGAGCTAAGATTGATGTCCAGTGTAAATAAAAATTTTTATACACAAAACTTTGTTATTGTCATGTGAACTTAAATGAAAAGTTCAGTGTACAGAATTCTAAATTTCAGGTACTTGTTTTTCAAAGCTGACAAAAATAAGATTTCCAAAAAAAAATTAAAAAAGATTTTGAAAAATTACTTTAAGTACTTCCATGAAAATTTACATATTTTGCGTAAAATAAGTTGCTTTTTTATTTTACAAACGTGAAAAAATTCCCACCAGCATACTGGTTTTGCTGACAATGCAAAGCAATATCTTAGCAATTGCTGTTAGTGTAGGAATTTTGACCTGAGCTAAATATGTTTGATAAAATTTATATAAAAATCATTGCATTTAGAAGATTTAATCACTTTCAGTTAAAAAAATTATTTAAACAGTAAGAAATTAACGGATAAATGGTAACCAAAATGACACTTGATTTCAATAAAAAAGTAAAAAATTTTGAATAAAAAAATAGAATTGAATTAAAAAAAAAACTTTTTTTTCTGTTTAGAGTCTGTTAATGTTAATGCTTGTGGGCATGACACTAAGTTGGGCATATCCTGCCCCTGAATCAGATGATGGCATGGTGCATAATGATAACTATGACATGATAATGATGGATGAAGCTGCTTCTCCCGATTCAATGCATATGCAAAATTTCGATGAATTTTATAAAGCAGAAGACAATGATGCCATGGATGCCATGGAAATGGCTGAAAGTCGTACTTATATGGTTCGTGCACCTTTACCGTTGAGTGCTAAAGAAAATTTCGAGGACTTAGATGTGCAACGTGAAAGACGTGTTCAAAGATCATTGGCCAAAGGTGCAGCTATGCCTCGCACCAATGCAAATGATTGGGAAAAATTCGACTACGAAATGCTGTTGAACAATCAACACTAAAAGGAAATTATTTAGGTTTTTCTTCTAATTTTCTTATTGTAATAAATTGGGGGTTTGCTCTTCTCTTTTCTTCTCTTTTTTTTTTTTTTTTTTTTGCTTTTATAGGTTCATTAAATAAAATAAGAATTTATTTATTACACAACTAGTAAACTTATATTGTGTTATTTTTTTAATTAAACAAGTTTTCCATTTAAGTTTGGTTTGAAGCCTAGTGCTATGTGAGTGCATCACACTCTGATTTTTAACGTGAAAAATTTCAGCAAATATTTAAAAAATTTTTCCAATTACTTGATTAACCAACAAAAACAGATACAAACGCTACAGTGTATATAAGGCTTACTATGGCGGCTGTTTGGTGGTTTCCCTCACAGTAACCTTAATGCAACACTGTTCGCGTAAACTACCATCTTTTAATATATCACTGTTAAATTTTCAGCAAACTGCGTTATTTAGTTTGGGTTTGGCAGATAAAACTGTAAGCACATCCAGCACATTTAACCTCCTGGGCCTCAAACCTGATTAAATGACTGGGTGGTAAGAGATTTGAGTCATTACCGAAAAAAAGCACTTATATTGAGGTCTTTGCGAAAACCTAATATTTGGAAAGATTAAAAAAATTGCAAAACTGCCAGACTAAATGCATTGATGTAAAAAGAGTTTATGCTGAAAACTAAAACGTTTATTTGAGCGAAAAAAATTTTTGTTATTCAAAAAAGTGATTTTGACTTTAGCTTAGAAAAGCTAAACTAAAACAGTTTTTATCTAAGAAATTTTCAAATTAAACTATTTTGAAATTTTAACTCGACATCGGACTTTGTTCGTATGTGATTTGGCACCTTCAATTTTTATTTAGCTTAATTTTTGCAGATGTTTTTACTTCTTTTTATTTGCAAAAGTACGTAATATGAAAGCCTCTCTTTAAATGGTGATTTAAAATTTATATTTTTTTCTGAGTTTTTAGTTGCAGATGATAAGGTGCTCAATAATTGATTTAAACTTAATTGAATCGCTTTTGTTATTGTCACTGAATTTTTTATTTCTCTTTTCTTTTGTTGATGTGGCTGGATTTTTATTTGATTTTGTATTTAAATTTGTTTCCTTTAATGCTGCGGGGCTTATCACAGTGATTTTTTTCAATTTCCATTTTCTTTATTTTATGTGATTTTTCTTGGTGTTGCTGGCTGGTGTTCAACTGTCTCTGTCGGCTATCTCTGTGTACTATGACGCTGTGAATGCCATTCACATTGTAGTTGTTTTTGTTAGCTGTTGCACTATTTAGTTTGTATATCGTGGCATTTATTTTTTTTACTTGCCATTTTTATTGTTGGTGTTGGCTTATTGTCAACATTTTTTTTTTTTTTTGGCATCTCTCATTTTTGTAAATGTTGGTTATTCAAATGCGGTTGGTGATGTTGACGTTCTCTTAGAAGCGGGATTAACATTGGTGAACAGAAGGGGATGACACAGCTGCGGGTATATTGTGGTCATTTGTATAGAAAAATGTTATTTATTAAGAGGTTTCATTGGCAACCTTTTGCTTTGTTTGTTGGTTTTAAGAATTTTTTATGAAACATTTAATAGTCGTTGTTAATTATGCTTTTAATTATGATAATTTAAAATCTCTTAAGGCAATGGCTTAAATTATTATTTATAAATCTATAGGGTGTCTCAATATAAAATAAAAAATATAAAGTAAAAATTTTTATTCCAACAAATTTGTCAAATTAATTTCTTTTGTCTTTATACTAAGCAATTTTTGTTGTTGCAATTTTACCATTTCTGTAATCCATATTTTAGCCGATTGTAGAGTCTCCTGAATTTATATTATCACACACTGTATACAATCTATGCACACATTCAGCAGGTAGCACTGAATTAGCTATCACAGAGCTCAAGGCATTTCCACTAGAACCATGTTAGTCAACCTGTTGGTCAGTTTATTAATATCTAAGTAACTGGAAAGTGTAGCCAACAATTATTTTATTAAGAACTCTTTAATGTAGCGCCATAAGCTTAAAGAAAATTCAGAAATAAAACTGCACTCTATGAAGACGATAGTATATACGTGCTTTTATATACGAAGCCAAGAGTTCTTTTGATTGTGGAATATTTAATACCAGCATTATTTTTTTGAGTATGTTTGTCATGAATAAACTCAAAATCTACTGTGTTCAAAATAAATTCAAATGAATTGGAAATGAATTGCAATTCATTTTACCAATTCATATGAATTAAAAATGAATTGCAATTCATTTTTGCAAAATTTATGTGAATTGATTCAAATTTCATTCAATTCTTTTTTTTTTTGGTGAAAAGAATTAATTCAAAATATAGCTATTTAGTAATGAATTGAAAACAAAAAAGAATGATTCATTTACAACTCTGCTGTGACTATGGGCCATTGTCCCATAATTTAAACATTTTTTTTTGTTAATATGCACTCCCAAAAATATTTCTTTTTGACAGAACAAAAATATATTTTGATTGTTGTTGCCAGTTTTTTTTTATGTATAAGTTAGCCACCCTATAAAGTAGAATATAACAACACACACACACTCTTTCTGTCTTATTAACACATAATCTGTAGACAAATATTTTCAAATAAGCCTATTCAAATGTAAAAGTGTAAGTGTGTGTGTGCCCTAAAACTATATAAATAAGTTATAGCAACAAAAGTTGGCAAATAAATACACACACACAAACATAAATAATTTAATTATGTGCCCAGTACCAAATTCAGCCTCTCTCAACCAATTTCCTTGGCATAATTTTAGGATTATTTTTAAATAACTCAAAACAGTGCCAGCAAAATAATTGAAATCTTTTCTAATAATTTTTTTTTTATTTCAACTAAATGAATAGGCTTGTAAAATATTACTTATGAGGATATTGAGGTATTACAACCTCACTGTAGGCAAATAATCTGCGGTCTTTAAGATCGCTGCCCTGATATATCGGTATACCTCTCAGTGCTTTGGCTGCATTTCCTGTTAAGGCATTTCCTGCATATTGATAATTGTATTTTTGATTTATAAATTTATCATCATTTGACTGAATTTGTGCTTTTGATAATTTCAAAATTTGTTGATGTAGAAAATCAGTGACACAACCTGTAGCACAATCGTTGCCATTGTAATTCTTTTGAACACAAACACCAAACACATCACACTTGGTGATGATGCGTGTAAATGGCCGGGAATTACCATTTGCCTCCCTCAATTGTGAAGATTCTTGTTCTGAAATGAATTTTGGTTTATTGACTGAATTGTGTAACAGACTACCATTGAAGGATGGTGTTGTGGGATAATAATAATAATACCCAGGTTGTTTTTGTATATTTTGTTCACGATGTTGTTGTTCTTGTTGTGCAGATAAACTAAGTTGTTGGCTTTGCTGTGAACGCTGTTGTTGTTGTTGCTGACAATTATCATTTTGTACAAATTGTTGGTAATAATTTTGTGTATGTTGATCAGGATTGTGTTCATTTGCATTGAAATTTGCCTGTTGCCGTGATGTTTGTTGCAATAGTTTTTGATTCATGTAATTCTGTGGTGGTTCAAATGCTTTAAATATCCCTTTAACAGCCGAAGCTCTAATTTCGAAGTTTCTGTTATGAAAATCATCATATGCTGGACTTTGCAGTGGAAGGCACAGTATTGAAATCTATTTTTTTTTTGTGTATATCAAAAAAACAAAACAATTTTTTTTTTGTTTAAAAAAAATGTTTAAGAAAAAATGTGTGTTTTTTTTTTTTAATTTTATAACACTTTATTTATTTTCTTACCATCATTAATAAATCTATCATTTTAGAAATATTTATTGCACTAATGCGCTTATTTGGTTTATATACTTTCGTTGTCAAAGTTGAAATGCCCTGTTTGCTTTTGGGTGGCTTGTAGGCAGACGCAACTCATCTCAGCGATGAGTTTAAGTTGTGTCGCATATTTGGAAGTTGTTGGGTAAGTAAAAGCTGATTTCTAATAATATAAAACCAACCCATAGCGCAGATGTAAAATACAAAGCCGGTTTATATTTAAATTGAATAATTAAATTTTAATATTCAGAAAAATTGTGTTATTATGTGTTACGTAAGCTATAGCAATACAAGAAATTTCCGGGCCCATGTTTATATAATTTTGTGGCTGTAATTTGCTAATATGATGCGAGATAAAATATGAACTAAAGGTTTTTCTTAAGTAAAAATGTTCTGCGCTTAAAGTTTTTATGTGAAGAGTATTTACTTTGATGCTTTCTTTTCCAAAAATAAAATAACAACTAAATTCATCTGTTTATCAGTTTGTTATTCCTTTTAAAATTAACGACTGCTTACTTTATTAAATCAATTTAAATATTACTCTGCTTTTGTATGAAATAACTTGAAAATTTAGATAAAAATTTGCTCTCTGATTTGTTTGTTCTCTCCATACCTGCTTTCATCTGTAAGCTAGATACATAAATTGATGTTCAAGCTCTTGAGTCGCATTACCTAGATTTAATCACACGTTTTATGTTAATATTTTTCTCAATAGAAATTTATATCGAAAAATTTAAAGAATAATAGAAAACGGAGTGATGCCTTCAGTAAAATAAAATTCAACTATATCAAGAATAATAGAAAGAATTTTTGCAAGCAGCTTAATCACCTGTACAAAAGGTTAGATGTGACGTTTATCTGGACAGCTGAATTTTGTAAACAGAGCAATAATTTGCTGCAAGTGTCATCTCATTTTCTATTATTCTCGAGTAAAGAATGTCTTGAGTGCAAAAAACTACCGGTAATCTTTCAAAACTGTCGAGCTCTCAAAAAAAAAAAATATTCGGACCTCTGGTTATGATTGATGGAGCCAAAAAACGGTGTTTTAAAGCTTTATCTCTGACGCTTTATCAAAGTGGGGTTTAAAGTTGACCTCTTTTTTTTAACTTTAATTGCGGATAGGCAAATCATCCGTTTTAACTGTAAATATGTGAAATATTTTTGAGCCAACTCTAAATACGAATTAACTTATTGCTGGTATTGAAATTTAGTTTCTCAAGACTAGTGTGTTTGGCGATTTAAAGCAGAGCTTTATGGGAAATATAAATAAAAATTTAGAGAATTTTTAATGTATCTAAGTCTTCAACTAAAGAGGCTTTTTTGATGATTAGGAATCAAAAAAGTCCCACAATTTGAAAAGATGTAGGGTTAAATGGTTTAAAAAATTTTTTCTTATAGTGTTTTACATAAGTTTTAATGAATATTTCGCGTGATTAAAATTAAAAACCTAATTTGGCATAGGGGCAGATGTAAACTTTCAGAACGCTGATACTCTTTTGTTTCCTTTATCTCAATCAGTGGCCACTGGGCCACACATTGTTGTACCGTAAAATTAGTATTTTGATTTTACTCTCTGTGAATAACGAGTTGTGGGGATGTGATTGTGTCCTTTTTTTAAGGTTTGCCAAAATTGGTTGCTAAGCTTTTTCGATACATGTGATTCAGAAACTTTAGCTTTAAAAAGGCTTTGAAGTATAAAAGATTTAGCTGAGATTATTTTGTTTTTAAATTAAAAAATTTTCTGTTGATGTTTGTATCATTCAAATGTCTAAACTGGCAACTGCTAATTTCTTTCTATTACATAAAATTTATTAAATTACATGTGAAATACAAATAAATTTAAATAACATAAAAAAAAAACGTATTATCTGCTCTTAATCATCATAATCTTCTTCATCGATAGTATCAGATGGTGTGTTGTTGCTGTTAGTGTTGCTATTCGAATTGTTTGATTTGTGTGAGGGATTTACATTAAAATTTTTAGAACTGGCCTTGAAAGAACCTTTGTAACCGGTTTCTTTTGAGGTGACATTTGGTTTTAAAGCAAATTTAGGCACCGATTTGGGTACACTACTGCTGTCTCTGCTATTTATTGTATTATATTTGGTATTGCCTGTGCCTCTGCTTTCAGTGCGTTCCTTTTTAGGTGGTGGTGCCACCACTTCGTTGTGTACATGATGCTCATAATGGGCTCCGCAGAAATCATTGCATTCTTCTATGGTTTTGAAATTGTTGTCATTACCAGCACAGCCGCCCCAAAAGAACATGTTGCATTTCATGCGTCTAATATCAAAATAATAACGTTGAACTTTGGCCCGACAATAGCCGAAATCCATGGGCATTAAGCAGATTTCAGGAAGACCTCAAAATTACATAAGAAAAATTACATAAGAAAAGTCAAGGTCACCAGTATGGCTTACTTACCTTCATATCTATCTGGACCATATAAGCCCACAGCAGCTTCCACTTGTGCTTCGTTTGTTGCTCCCATAGCAAATATTACAAAAACTTGCATTAATGTTGCTCTAAAAATCTTCATGTTTCTTTTATTTTGTTGCTATTGATCAACACTCGTTTGTATCACCAATTCAAATGACTGGCGTTTTGTTAAAAATTTTTAGTGAAACCTTTGCTTTTCACTTGTTGCGTGGTCAGCGTGGCAGAGTGGTGGCAAACTGAAGAGACTTTTAAATAATCTGTATTTATTTTTCTATTTCGAAGGCACTCAAGTAGAACTCTTTGCTTCAAAATTTAATAATGAAGATGAAAATTAATGCAAAATTATTGTGTGCCTGCAAACAAAGCAATTTTTGGTTTGCAATTTTTAATTGTTTCGTTTAAGTCCAAAAACACACATGAAACAAACTCAAATCATTAAATGAATGAATTTAAGCTAAACAGTGTATAGCAAAGCAAAAGACTTTTAAAGTAGCAAACTAAGTATTTATTGAATTGCTTTTTTTTTCAGATGCTGCTACTGCTGCTGTTGTTGCTAGTGATTTTTAACGTTTCTTTAGATTTATCTTTTTAAATAGAGTATTTAGCGAGTTGCACTTGTGATCAGTTGAAGTATTCAGAATAAACTAACTCCGGTATTTGGTTTGGAATCTGTATTGTAAACAACAAAAAAAAAATTTTAAAAACACCAACAAAAATCTCTTTATAAAATGAATTGCGTCTACAAAAATTTTATTCTGTTGTACATGGATTTTTTTCTTATTTAATTTTACAAAAAAAAAAGTATATAAACGACTGAAATCTACAAAGTGCTGGTTTGGCATAATGGCAACAGAATTTGGTTTGTAACGTTTTATTATAAATTAAAAATAAATAAAATTGATTTTGACAATTTGAAAGACGCGGCTTGTAAATCGTAAGGCCCTGGCCAAATTGACTTATTCTATATAGAATAAAAGTGCTAGGAATTTTAGTTTTTTGGCGGGGTGATTTTTAGCCTAGTTGCAACTTTACAATTCTTAGGCTCGTTATTACATTTTTTTATAGCTAAAATTAGGATTTTGGGGGGGCAAATGATCGGTTTCTGGCTAAAACTTTGAAACCAAATTTGAGTCGATACTTAAGGACACAATATCCGATATTTGACTTATAAAATCTTAACTTTAACTATCGGTAACTTTAGAATTTAATAGGTTTTAGCATTTAATAGGTCCAAGCTAGCATGTTTGTTGTTTAAATTTCAAAAAAAATTTGGAATTGCATGCTATAGCAACAACAAAAAATAGAATTTAAAATTATATTCCAAAAAGAAAGATAAAAAATAGAATTCAAAAAATACATAAAATTAGAAATATTAATAATTATCAGTGTTTGCCAGGAGCTAGAAAAAAAATCTTAATAAAAACTTTTTGTGATCAGAAATTGAGGATATAGACCTGGATGATATGTGGTTCCAACAGAATGATGTCACTTGCCACACAGCCAACAAGATAATGGTCTTATTAAGCCAGAAATGGCCGTGCTATTTCATGTCGTGGCGATGTTAATTTGCCAAAACGATCATTTTTAAACAAAAATGATGCTAAACAAATGTTAGCGAAATATAAAAAAAAAAAAAAAAAAAAAAAATCAAAAAAATTATTATAAAAAAATATGTATTTTCGTGCAAGCGCTGTACCCTCTTGTCAACTTTCAAGTTGTTTGCTGTAAGGTGTTTGAATATTCACTATGATAGTCTCACACAACACTCGTATCACTTTAAAATGTTTCAACTGAAAAAAATATTTTTTTTAAAAATTTTTTTTAACGCTTAACACACTGTCTTATTGCAGCTATTGTTGATCGTTCTTGATCATTCTACAACAAGTGCGGCGTATATAAAACCAGTCCTCTTTGAGTTTTCTCAGCAAGTGAAGCTGGTGGTGTGCTCTCACCTTCATTGAGCAGATAAAAGACAAAATTTTGTAAATACGTGTTTTATGTTAGAGCAGAAAAAAAATCAAAACATGACTATTTAAGCGTCAACGCACTTATAAACGCAGACGCGTATTGGCCGGTGGTATTCTGGCCAGCAGTGTGTGGTATGAAGTAATAAAATAGTAAAAGTTTATTTTTTCAACTAAAAGTATATAAAAACATAATAAACTAGATCTTTTTTTTTAAATTTTAAGAAGTATTTGTTAATTTTTTTTGTATCAGCAAAAATATAAGTTGTGATTTAGTTATCTTTGAAGTGAGTGCACCACATGTGCACTTGAATAAAATACTTTCATGATAATAACGTCTAGCAAATGATGTCAGATATTTGCAATTGAATGTGAATGTTTGTATATAAAAGTAAATATTTAAATTAATTCATTTTTTGTTTAAGTTTGAGAGAAGGTTACTTGCCAGTGCCGGTATTGAAACAAAAATTGTTGTTTAATTAATTTAATAACTCAACTATTTAGCTTAGAGTTGATTTCAAAACATTGCGTGGTTTATCTATGAGTAATTTCTCAATCACACCCGGTTATCAACTTGAATTTTTACAAACACTTTTTTATATGAAGGCTGCGCATGCGTGTTCGTTGTTGGTTGATTTTTTTTCTATTAAAAATTAAATTTTTGTACAGCAATGCAGGGAAAATAATAATTTAAGCTGATAAAAGTTGAAATTTTTGAACAGAAAGAGAAACAGACATTTGACGTGTTTATTTATCTGTTTATTTGGCTAGGGCACCGTGGTCTTGAAGCATTTAAATAACAAATATCTCAATCTCATTTGATTATTTAAGCTTAACACAAAAAAAAAATTATGAGCCAATTGAACATTCAAGTGAGTCAATTAAATTTCTCATTGAATCAATTAAATATCAACGAAATCTTTAATTGAGTCAATTACACTTGTAATTGAATTAAGTAAATTTTTAATTTAATTAATTGAATATTTATTGAGAATATTCTTCATTTATTCTGTAAAGTTTTTCATTCAACTAATTTTTTTTTAATTTTACATAGAAAATGTAGTTTTTTGTAACAAGTTTATATTTTTAAAACTACTGAACTTAAAGAAAATTTTGTTGCGTAATTTCGGATTTTTTTTACCAAAGGAAATCAATCATTTTCAATTAATTCTCACATACTTAATTTGCGTCATCTCCTTCATTAACGAGTGCCTGCATAGATTATTAGGTAGCGTACTAATCTACCAATCTGGGAGTCGTAATTTCGATTTCTGTCTAGACCATGGGTGTTTTCTGCAGACAAGCCCAGAAGGTTCACGGATTTATGTTGTTAAAAAAAAGGATATACAGGTTTGAAATCAGAGCTCTAAAATACCCGAAAATTTTTAGTTATTCTGGTCCGAAACTTGACTTCCATTTGTAAATTTGTATGTTATCATAGAGATTAGACTAAAAATTTTTCATAATTTTTTTTTTTTAATTTAATTAATTAATTTTTATAACTATTTTTCCTGTGCGGTAAACAAATTTCTTTTAAAGAACTTAGTTTTGTACGTACTCTTGTTTTAACATAAACCACTTGTTAGTTTTAAAAATCATTTCAAAGTAAAAGTAAACATGACTAACACACTGTGCAGCAGTTACAAAAAATCGAGCTACAACTCTTATAGAGTTTTTATTAAACAACTTTTAATCAAAAACAAAACAACCTTTTTTGTGTTAATGAAACAAAAAGTAAAATAAAAAGGTTTGCGTCCACCGTTTATTTGAAACGTCTGTACTCATCGGACAGCACGTGAAAACCTGTTTAAAAATTAAATAAAACAAAAGGAATTAAAATTTTTGTTTAGTTTGTTAAGGTGGCTTTGCTTTTATATTTATTTTTTAATAACCTTTTATTTTAATTGGTATTCAAAAAATAAAAGAAAAAAATATTTTCTTGCCATACAGCTGCAGACAAGATCAATTTAACAGCGATCTTTTATATAAATAAAATTTATTTTCTTTTTGTTTGTTTGTTTGCTATACAGATTTGTGTTTTCCAATGGATTGTATTGAAATTTTGTACCAATGACCTCTACACTCCACGAAAGGTCAACATATATTTTAAGCTAGCCATACCTGCTTTTGATTTAAAATATAAAATAAGTTTTTTGTTAATTACAATTATAATTTCTAATTGATTTCTCTAATATATTTTACATGTGCTTGCTATACCTCTCTGGACTGACCATGCATATCAACTTTATTATTTAAATTGATAATTTTTTATAGATTTTATAAAGATTTTAATCTCTAAGAAATCCCACTCATAGTGTAAAAGACCGGAGAAGACCGGGAAGAAACAGCTAGTATGATGTTTTGTGTATAAGTAGTTTCTTTGGTTTACTAATTATAATTTTATTTAACAACAAATGAAAGTTTCATTCTTTAACATTTTAATTATCTTAAACATGAACATAAACAAGAAGATGATGTAAAATACTTTTAAATCATTTTTCATTCATTTTAGCTAAAATTAATTTCCGTGTTGTTATTTTGAAAGTAATCACACGGAATGCAAATGGTTACACAGCGTTTTATATTATATATATAAAAAAAAAACTTTTTATAAATTTGGCTATCATGGATAAGAAGATGTCGAAATAAGCTTAAGGAGGAAGATAACAAAACTCTAATGCACATACTCCCATCAAAAAATAAAAAAAAATTTTTGACTTGGAAGCAATAGCAACGAATGAAAGCAGCTTATAGCAATGAAGCCAATTTGTTTCAATACGAAAGATTGTTATTTAGTTTGCACTCCTTATGATAATAAATACTACATAAATATAGTTTTTAATTATTAGCGAAATTTTTTAAATGTATGAAATTCTAGCAAAAGAACAAATTAATTTTAAATTAAAAATTCTTGCTTCCGAGAAGCAGAAATACTGCGTTCTTTGTATCTAAGATATCATTGTTTTGCTCTGCCCATTTCAAGAAAAATTTAAGTCATTAACTTGATCATCATCAATATATTGTTCTCTATTCAAAGCTGTAGTATCTGCAGTTTTAAAGAGTGATTTGCTATAATTTTTTTATATCCTGAAACAAAGTCTTAATACCCTGAACATTAGAAGCTTCCTAAGGTAGCAGTAAATGAAGACCACAAATAAATAAATATTAAGCTCATAAATACACATAACTACATAACAATGCACACTTGCTGTCGCTGCATGTTCTATAAACAAGGAACAGTCAAGTGGTATTTATACTGTGTTGTTGTTTTAATGCACTTGCCGATCTGTACGTAGAGCTAACACTTTTAGCATAAACAAAGTATTTAAAGGTAGATCATATTTCTTAATTTGTTCTCGTAACATTAAATATATAGGAATAGATGCGAGTGAATGTGATTTATTAAAGCCACTCAATTTTGAATTAACGAATCTTCCTAAATTCATGATTACCTGGTAAAATACAATTTATTTATTATATATGTAAATATAGTTAAGTATACAATTTAGGGAAACTGAGTGTAACTGTAAAAGTCACTCAGTTTGAGTAGTTTAATTAGTATATATAAGCTGACTAATTTTGTAATTAATTTTAATCTTGAAAAATCATAATTGAAGGTTGGAGCTCTATAGCCAGCTCAACCTACATTTTAATAAATAGAAAATAATAAAAGAAATTTATTAAATATAAAAGATAAAACCTTTCATTATTGCATTCAGATGATTGTTTAAAAAATTTTTGAAACCGAGTGTTTCATACTACGATGGGACTTTCCCAAACTTTATTTCATTCCAAACTTGAAGGATATAAAAAAATATGCACTTAGAAACGCATCTAAAAAACATGTTGCAAAGTTTCGAGGTGCTGCTAATCCAAAGGATTAAAAAAAACTTAAAACAAAATTTTGACAATTTTTTTTTATAAAAAATAGGTTCCTTCGAGTACTTTCTTAGTAAAGTTTAGTAACTGAGTAAATGCTGAGTGAAATTTAAAAAAAATTTTCTCTCTCGATAAAGCTTTTATACAAAAAAGTACCCCAGCGGAAAATTAGTAAAATTTAGTATTTAATCAGATTGAAAATAAAAATATAGCATTGTGACACCCAATATTCGAAAACTGACACTAGTGAAGATAATGGAAAATATAAAAAGAAAATTAGATGTAATACACTTAAAACACAATAATAATTATTCTTGTCTTTTTTTACTTTCAGTTTTTATATTTTTAAAGAATTTTTCAAGTGTCATTGGTTGTTTAAATTTTTAATCATATGATTTTTCATCTTACTAAATTTTACTAACAAAAATTTCCTCAGTACAAATAAAGAAATACTCAGTCATAGAACTGTCAGTTTGCTCTCTCAAAAAATGTTTTTATTTGCCAAAGTTTGTGTAAACGAACGTGATTAAGTAAAGCTTAGTAAAAATTATTATTAATAATTGGGTTATCGAACGAACCTAATGTGTTAATATATATTTCAAACTTACTTTAATTTAGACTCTTTAAAATTTAAATTTTTCTTAAATAATTTTATGCCAAACAAAACAGAAATATTTTTTGTGTCTGTGGCTAAATTTTATTTGCAAAGTGAATCTTATTTTACCTCTATTAAAAGTAGAAAAAATATGATTTGAAATGATATTAAATTTCCTTCTTCAAACGTATAGAATATCAAATTATCCCTTTAGTGAGATAAAATTAAGCTGTCAATGATGCGTTTTACACAACTTCCGTTTGTAGAAGAAACTTAACAAGAGTAGAAAACAATTAAAAGGATACTCAGTAAATAAGA
This sequence comes from Thelaira solivaga, assembly GCA_947397855.1. Classification (NCBI taxonomy): domain Eukaryota; kingdom Metazoa; phylum Arthropoda; class Insecta; order Diptera; family Tachinidae; genus Thelaira; species Thelaira solivaga. The sequence goes on from OX377610.1 coordinate 22,686,534, forward strand.
GTGGGAGGATTAAAAATAAAAACTTAATTTGCACATGCACTTGTGGGTATTAAAATTGGCCTTAAATAAAAATAAAAAATAAAAGTCTTTATAAAATAAAAAAGAAGAAGAAAACATGAGAAATTAAGAATGAAAAATCAGTCAAATGACATGATTTTCTTGACACTTTCTTAGCAGAGTTTACGTTTATGACACGCACAAATGCATGTTAAGCTTAACATACACACACACAGTTACTTAATAAAGACAAAAGCACACAAATACTTGCAAACAAACATATTTGTAAAAGTCACACACATGCTGGTTGATGCACAAAATTACACAGATGAATGAGCAATAATAATGAAGACATAAACAAAACATAACATGCGTGTGAGTTTTTGTATCATTATGACTTGAATAAGTAAAAGCCGTGCCATGTGACAGAAGAAAAATGCAGTTAAAAAATAAGAAAATAAATAAAAACAAGTGGTCTTTTTATGACTTCAGATTGTATTTATAAATCCTGTATAATCTTAGATGAATGTCTGCAAGTAATTGTAATTGTTGTTGTTGTTACTGCAATTGCTCTTGTTAGAAAAATAACAATAGAAATGCAAAGCTGTGCAAGTGCGTTTGCTTGCTGCCAAAATAAAAAAAAAGTAAGGAAAAGCAAAGGCAAGAGGAAAAACTCTTTTACACACTCGCTATGCGTGAAAATTATAAAATATTCACAAATAAAATGTACACACTCATGCACACACACTCGTAATAATAACTGTAATAATAATATACCTACTTGTAAGAGTCTCTTCTCTCCATGCAAGTGTGTACTTGAGTCGTAATAATACCAAAAGTGGCTATATTGCGTATACGCAATACTGTATGCAAAATGGTTAATGTAACTTGACACATTCACGTTTGAGCGTACACATGCTTATGCACTTACACACCGACGCAAGCATGTGCATACACATATATGTACTTGCTACTTAGGGTATAGCAGAAACGTTGTAGACAATAATTTCCAGCAAACATCCAGAAATAAAATGAAAAAAGATTAGATGTTGACTTTAATCTTGAATGGGAAGTACGCCTAAGGAAATTACACAAATATACACGATTTTTAATTAGAGAAATTTAAAACTGTTTCTAAGGTAGTTTGTAGCTCTGGTTTCGAACCTGCATTTGTTCTTTTTTTTTTTGTAGAGTTTTCTCTGGTGTTGGAAGAGCGGGCGTTGAGGGAGTGACTTTTACAGGAACCTGAGTTACATTTTAATATAATAAAAAAAATAAAGACAGTAAAGTGTAGAGCATATTAAAACAATCTTGACATAAAATTCGCCGAGTACACTGCAGGCTAAAATACAGGAAAAGAAAATAAATAAATTTTCCTTTTTAAAAAAGGGCAAAAAGCATTTTATTCTTTTGTGCATTTTTCATACATTATTTCCAAAAAAAAGCCTTCAATTAAAAAATTGTCATATTGATTAATTTTTTTTAATTAAAACGATTAAGCATTTAATAAAAATTAAAATTTTTAAATTTAACTAAAAAGTTAAATATATAATTTTTTTATTTAATTTTATTCCATTAAATTTTTAATTGATTTAAATAAGTATTTCAATTTAATGCATTCAATTAAATGTTTCATAGTTCATTTTATTGTTTAATTAATATGTAATTTAATTCAATTAAATGTTTAATTGATTTAAGTTAAAAAATCATTTCATTCAACTAAACGTTTAATTGACTAAATTAAATTATTAATGGATTCAATTAAGTTATTAATTGATTTATTTAATTAAGTTCTTAATTGATTTAATTAAGTTATTAATTATTTAAGTTATTAATTGATTGAATTAAGTTATTAATTGATTCAATTATATTATTTATTAATTAATTTAAATGTTTAATTGAATTAATTAGTTTAATCGAGTAAGATGAATAAATTAATTGGTTGGATTAAAATTGATACAATTACACATTTCTTCAATATGACTTTTTTAATTGAACAAATTTTTGCATAATTTTTTTCCTATGCAAACTGAAGTAGGAAGTAAATAATCACAATAAGTAATTTAATTTAAATGTCAAAAAGATTTTATTAAAAAAATAAGTTTCATTTAATTTAAATTAAAAGCAAAGAAAGTAATTTTACTCACTCGATTTGGCGTGATCCAAATAAGTGGCAACAAAATTGATTTATAATTCTATAAGTCACGCCTGTTTTACACATAATTATGCCCATTATATCGTTCGTTCCATTTTCATTAATTATATGAATTAAAAAAAAAATGCTACAGTTATATAGCTCTCTGCTTTTAATTATAAAAATCCTGTTACCTATCGGTCCTTCTCTATTTCATGCATTTATTCGTGTCACCATCTGTGACACGTTTTTTTTGTTCTTTTTTCTTAAACACATATTTTTCCTCAGTTTAATTTTCAGAATTTGACTTCGTTTCTTTTCCTCATTTTTGCATGTTGTTGTTTTTTGTTGCTTTTTAATTTGTATTTCCAGCTTCTATGATGCATTCAGGGTTACATTAAAGTGCACTTGTTAACGTCTGCGAGCTTGAACAAAAATATTTGTTTGGCATTTTAATGTGTGTGTGTGTGTATGTAAACGCACAGGTTTGTGTAAATTAAACTTTGTAATTGTGTAAGAAATTGTGTTTGCGAGTATGTGTGTTTGTGTGAAATGAATACTAAAATGCAACTGTTTAATCACGTGAGGCAGACGTCATCAAATATGCACGCATTTGTGTACGTGTACACTCAAACTTACACACTTATTTACTTGTAGAAATGTAAATTTGTAAGTCAGAGTGGTGGTTGGTTGCTTGGTACTTTATTGGTAGAACGTAGACTGGCTTGTTGTGTGTACGAGTATATTCTTCTTGCTGACAAGACTTATTGTGGTGTTGTCGTCATCGTTGTAGTTGTCGTTGTATCCTGAGATTTTTTTCCTTGGTTCTGTCGTTTCATTTTGCTTGCTTGCTTTTTTGGTTATTTGTTAGTTTGTGTATGAGTATGTATCTTGGTTTTTGTGCTTGTTTGTGTGTTGCGTTGTGTGCGTTTTTGTTTGCGTTTAAATAAATACGTCTGTCCATGTGTCAGTCAATGGGTGTCTTTACTATTCAGCACTGTTCAGAATTTTGTGCTGTTTGCTTAAAAAGGTAACAGGCATTTTGTTGGATGGATATCACGTGACACTTTAGACACCTTTTCATTTTAATGAGTTGATGGTGCGTCACTTCAAGTGGCAACAGAAACCAAGAAAAAAAAAAAAAAAATTAAAAGAATGATTATAGTTTTCTTTATGTTTTTCCTTTGTTTTAAGGCAGTTTGCTGTGCTGTAACAAAACTCAAGTACGAGCAAAAGCAAGGAAAGCTGAAAGTAAAGACGACCAGTGAACGTGAGAGGGTGAGGGAGAGACAGAGCAAGGTAATATATTTTAAATGCCTTTAGCTTACAGCAGACGGGTGTTGCAAGTTAATTAAGTACGTTGCCGCACAATATAGGTTTGAGGTAAATAATTTTTTTTTTCGCTTGTGCAAATTTTCTTAAAAGCGGTAAAAGGAATTAAATAACAACAGCAGCGAAAACCAGCTGAATTTTTATTTTTTCAGCTCTATATGGGGTTAAATAGGGTTATATGTACGAGTACATACACACATACGCTTAGAAAATATTGACATTTTACATGAACGTAGCTAAGTGTATGAGTGTTTACAAGAGAGTGTTTGATTGTGCTACATGCAGCAAAAAGTTTAATGACATTTCACAGCTTAAAATCTGAAGAACAAAAACAAAACAAACAAACACACAAAAAATCATCATCATTTACATGAAAACGGAAACACACACACACAGATACCAACAACCGTGTTGAAGAGTCAAAAAAAAAAACATCAACGACAATAACAACTACAGCAACAACAACAAAACTACACATATTCCATGTAGACAAGCACCAGCAACAACAACAATAACAAAAGGTATTTGTTACACCAACAACAAATAAAAAAAATGAATTACAACAAATTTGTAATAAAAAAAAAGTGCAAAAGTAGTAGAAAGAAAGAAGAAAGAAAAAAATTAAACAAAACACACAGACAAAAAAAAAAAGAATTTCAATTGCATAATGGCGCATGTGTTGCTGCTGCTACTGCAGCAATCGAATATGCTTTGTTTTATTTTGTTTTTTGGCTAACAAAATATCATTGAGGGTATTCATGACATGAAAACTAATGTAACAAAAATACTAAAATTTCTACCAGACAGGAAAAACTAATAAATAAATTGTAAAAAAATAAAAAATAAAAAAATGCAGTTCAATATAAATCAAAAAAAATCTTATGGTCTGTATATATTTTGGAATTTTTTTTTTTTTTTTTTTGTAATGTGACGTTACTAACTTCAGTTAACTTAACACACCAACCCGAAATATGTAGCGCACAACTCGTATGATAACACAATCATACAAAAGTACTAATTGAGCTGTTGTAGTTGAAAGTGGTCAGCCTTAATTATAAATAGTTAGATGGTGTCTTTATCTTATACAAATCACTGCTAACTTTTTATTTTTCTAAGTTGACTTATACTGCTTGCATATTTAATAGTTCAATTATAATTCTCATTAAGTATAAAGTGGAGAATGCATAAAGCGTCAAGCTTAACAACAAGTCGGGGAGCAGAGTTTTTGTTTTAAAATATTTTATACTGTAGTTAATTAGTCGAGGCCGAAGGATGTAGCTCAATGGAGTTTTTTCTTCATATTATTTTAATTATCGTTCGGGAGTCGAAGCATTCACCCTCGTACAGATCTAATTGTTTAACTTTAGTTTGAAGGAATGGTAGTTATTTAGTCGAGGCTGAATCATTTAACTCGATTGAGTATTTTATTGGTATATCTTCATCCAAGTAAGCAGACCTTTGTCGACCCTAGACAGACCGAGCATATCTCAGCTGGAAAACAAACTGCGTTAAAACGTCTGTATGAACGTGTGATCGTCACCGCGCATATGGAAATAAAGCCCCTTTTTCCCCTCAGAATTATTTTCCACCCCGAGACCGCTTTCTCATTACTTTGGGGTTTATTCCGTCTAGCATATCCATGCCATCATATTTTATCTGTCTGCCCTCTGCTTGTTCGGAATTTATCACTACATCCAAGTCAGCTTTTTTCCATTCCATATCCCTTAGTCGCAGTTCTCTGCACTCAGAAAGAAGTGTGCTCTACATCGTCCACGATTTCATCTTTTTCATACATACAACATTTGCCCATCTTGTGTAATTACTTCCGGAAATAGCCATGTCCAGCGCGGCATTTGCGTTAGGCAGTAGTTTTGGCTTTCCTTTTGACCCATTTCTCTAAGTTCGGGATCAGTTTTAAGGTCCACCTTATGCTTTTCTCGTTTGTCTATCGTGTCTGCCATTTTTTTTTTTTTTTTTTTGATATTAATGCCATGAAAAATTTGTTATTATTGAAAAAATAATACGTTCTATCAGACTAATAAAATAATTTCTTTAATACCTTAAAAATAATTCATTAATTCAATAAAATATTCATTCAATAATTAATTGTGAAATATTTCATTCAATTAATAAAAAAGGGTTAATGAAACCGTTTCACTGTATTTACGACACATTTTTTAGTCTAATAGTGTTTTTACACTACAGCACATCTTAGAGGAATGCGTGGAAGATGTTGAAAATGAAAAAAAGTTGTTTACACTATCAACATCTAACATCTACCATCAACTAAACTGTCGAAAAATAAAAGAAAAGAAGACGCATAATTTTCGAAAACAAAAAATATCTTAAAATAAATTTAGAAAAATCATTCATTTTGTTGCTTTGCAAGATCAAATCCATTAAGCTTCAAAATTTGAATTTTTATTTTGTTTAATATGTGTACATACTTATGTTATGTATGTATAAATAAATGTTACTGTATAAGTGATGCCACTAAAATCGAAAATATTGCCATTTTTCTAGTGATGGCACGAAAATTATCGAAAGATGTTGAGTGAAACAAAATGAGATAAGAACATCTTGTAAAGATGTTGGAAGATATTGATTTTTTCTACATGCATTTTATATGGGAAGATGTTGTCATCTCGCCAAATAGATGGTAGATGTTAAATGTGCTCTAGTGTAAAAACACTATAAGTCACAAGGATGATAACTAAAATCAAATTACAAGCAGCAGCTGTTTTATTGATGGTTTTAGCTTGTGGCGGCAACTACCCTAATTGAATTCAGCAACAGATTAATAACAAATTATTAAAAAAAATTTTTTATCAAGGATTTAAAAAGACACAGAAAGGAAGAAATGTGTCCTTCTTTGCAATTCAAATAGTCTCTCGGAAATTTATTGCCCTGAGTGCAAAAATATAATTTAACAAAATTAAGCAAATTTCATTTTAAATATTTTATATCCATTTTTGGCTGAGTAAGAGATTACCGTTATATCACATTGCATTGATAATAATTCTTTTACTGTGAATATCCCTTATCAATTTCAAGTTGGTTAACATACAATCAGCCAGACATATCACTCGTACATCATTCTAAGAACAAAAAAATTTTAATGTGTGTACAAGAGTGAGCTTGTATGTTTCTATTGTGTGTGTGTGTGTTTGCTTGTTGTAAAACAAAAAGTCTTTTGGATTCTTCTAACATAAAAGTGTAGCCGTTTTTATTTTCTTCTGCTTGTTTTTTCAACTTTATTTGTATTTTCTTTGCGTTTTCTACTTTGTAGTCTTTAAAAGCTTTTGTTAACAGCTTACAGAGGAAGCCATTTAAGTGGAGCTTCTTGAGAATATATATTCCAGACAGCTTTCCCTCACTTTCCCAAGCATAATTACACTAACACATGTGTAGGTATGTTATAATTGCTTTCATCATACGAGTATGGGCACACACTCACTGCTGCCTGTATTTGTTTTAGACTTGTAAAACACACACAAACACACACACACGTACGCACACATTCAGACACAACAAAATGAAGCATACTTTTATATTCATTCTATTAGTATTCTTGATAATATGGTTCTTGTTTGTTGAGAGAATATTTACAATTTTCTCTCTATTAACTACAACTAACCAAGCGTCTGCCCACTTGCGACCTATAGTCGGCTAATCAAATTTGTTTAGCAGTTGTTAACAGCAATCCTGTAAATCAGTCAGTTTTCTGTTGCTACCAATAACAATAACAACAATAATAATAAAGATAAATTTGATTATGAGACGAGCCTGATGAAAAAGTGACCCAGATAAGACACGTTCACATTGTATGTGATGATAAGTAGTCAAGAACTATACGAGTGAGTATGTAAATTTAATTACAATACAATATGGGTATGCATATATGAGAATGTGTTTGTAGTTATACAGACCATTTGCATTTATTAATATTAAAACTTATAGCTATTGTTTTTGTTGTTGTTACTATTGTTTTTGTAAGCAAACACCTACAAATAATCATATTATTTATTAGATTAGTGAGCTAAAGAAAATTGGTATTTTTACTTGTGCTTTTGAATGCTGTTTCTAAACACCAGGAAAAGTATTTATAAGACTGTGCGATAAAAAAAAAATAAATAATACTTTTCTGATAGCTGCTGTCGAGTACAACAAGAACCTGTTTTTGGAATTTGCCAAACACGGGTTAAAAACGGTTTTTCATATCAGTAACTTAATTGAATATCAACCGATTTTAAGTTTCTTAGCGGATTTGGAAAGAAAACATTGAGGCCGCTTGAATCGTTTTTATATCATTTAAGTAAACTTGAGAAATCTGTGTGTATTTCTCAACCAAACACATTTTATTTTCTTGTTTTTTTGCCATTTTTAAAATTTGGAGACGTTATGGATATTCCGAGCCAAATAATTCCTTAAAGGGGTCCCCTTTCAGTTTTTGTTTAAGGGGTAATTTAAAGATAAAAAAAAAAAAAAAAAAAAAAAAAAAAAATAGCAAACCAATTTAATTTTTTCTAAATCCATTAAATATTAAACTTTTTATGAAAAAAATTTTTTTTTCAGAAATAAAATTTTTAATTACTTCACTCAAAAATGTTTGCTTGGCAGTTTTTTTTTTAACTCAACATCATGAGTGAACTGACCAAAAATATTCTAAAATCATTTTTGTTTTATTGTTGCTACCATTTCCTTGGTAAAAGCGTTCAGCGCTGAACTGGTCCAGGTTGTCTGCGAAGAGGTCCAAATATGACTGCAGGAAATGGATTTTTATGGGCATATTGTAGCCCATTCTACCATAAGCACTTAAAAATTCATTAGCATGTTATCTTTGTGAATGGGATAGTAGTGCACCAAATCACTATGATGGCCATCTCGTGAGTCGCATCAAATGGGCGGGAAAAAACATTCAGTGCTGTTCTGTATTCCGAATCCGAATATTTTATTCAGAATTGAAAAAATCAGCACTTCATAACTACTCTGTGGTCCATTTTAAGATTTTTATTTCTAAGAATAAAAAAATTTAAAAGTTTTTGTTTAATAAGAAGAAAAAAAATTAATTCGAAATTTTTTTCAAATCCGTGTGGAATACAGAACATGCACGATTATATTAAGCGTACGTATGACAAAATGGGCTGCAATATGTTCATAAAAATTCATTTCCTGCAGTCACATTAGGATGGCTGTTAGCTTTTAGTGTATTTACATTATGCTGGCTCTAACAACAAATAAAATATTGAGATTTCTTAACTAAAATAAGAGTTGGGTTGGATACCCAACTTTACAACTTTATTTGCATAGAAATCGTGAGTGAAAAGAAATTATTTTGCAATTCGTGTTTACAGGATTATTGGATTGTAATCCATGCTTAATTTATCATTTTTGAACATAAATTCTTTTACGACTGAAAGACTTGGTTTCTTTTATTTTATTAAAAAAAAAAGAATCGTTGTCTATTGGTATTGCACTGCCATAAAAACACTCTTGAATTGCGCAAAAATCACTCACAAGCTTAGATCTTCTTGTGGTCTAAGCAAACGTGGGAACCAATTGCATTTAGTATTAATCGTTTTTGAAAGTCTTGGAGGAAAAATGTTCAAGTCATTTTGCCAGTTTTCAGCTAATAAATTGAACAGCCCTCGTGTGTTCTTATACTTTTTCTACCTCCACTTAAATAAGTGAATGTGTGTGTTTGAAAGATTTATCTGAAACCCTTTTTCCTAGTTTTTGTTTCTGCAGCAGTTCCTTTTAGCACAAACTACTCATTTTGTTTTCTTGTTTTTGTCATTAATTGTTTTCCTGTTTACCCAAGGGCAAGAGTGGGAGTTTCAAGTAAAACTTTTTCAGTTAAAAATTTTCCATTAATACTTGTATTACACAGAGTCTTGTGGCACATATTATGCTTATGTCTGCTACTAAATAGTACAGATTTATGCACACATACAAGGGTCTATTTGTATGTGTAAAAGTAAACATTGTGTTGTTTAATTTGGTTAACATACAGGGTGTGGCATCATGTTGAAAGTTTTTAATTAAGAATTGGGTTTTTAAGTTTCTTGAATTCATGATTGCAGCTTTAAATGCAACATCCTGTTGGGTTGCTTGAAAAGTATTCAAATTTGATGGCATACAAACGTATGTGTATGTGTGTGAATGTGAGTGCGTTCGTATGCATGTGCATGATTGTGCTTGTATGTGAATTTATCTATCAAACATATATTTTTGTGGTCTTGTTTAATCTGAATTCTTGTGCATGTTGTGTAATTTGAAACCAATTCGGTTTTGATTGACTTGCTTACATGCATGCGAATGTGTATGTAGGTTTTTTTTTTGTATTTGTACTTCTAGTCTGTTAATATTCATTTTCTTGCAAACATTTAGTTTTTTTATTGTCTCCTTATATTGTTGTAGTTGTAGGATTTCTTTATTGGCAAACCATTAGGCAAATTATGTGTTACAGTGCCTTTACACATGAAAGTACTCTCTTGGAAGTTGTGTATACGTCTCGCCGAAAATGTCAAAGAAACATGTTGCTGCCTTGCAAGTTGCACGAATGCTTACACATGAAAGTAAAACTTGTTGAAGACAGAAGTTCATATAAAAATTGTGGCACTTAATTTTGACCATTTTATTTGCTTTATATTTTTATGGAAAAAGTTGTCATTAACAATATTTATTACTTTTTTAATTATATTTGTAAATTAAAACGATATAATTAGTCTTTCATATGTATTTGAGGAAAATAAATTACAATTACGTTTTATTGTACAGAAAAAGATATTTTAATATTTAAGAATCCAAAAATTTTTTTTTTATAATTTTTTACTGGGTAACACTGTTCATCTCATTGACGTTCAACTTGGAAGCGTATTCCGTTCCAAGTGAATTTTTTGCACTTGTACTTGCATGTGTAAACGCTGAGTTATTAAGTATGTGTGCGTGTTTCTTTATCTGTTTTTTCCTTTTCATTTCTTTCGTTTGTTTGTTGGTTTGATTAACAAAATTTATCATAAAACATTCATGTGGTTTAATGTCATCCATGTGAAGTAATCGTATGTGCTCAATTTTATAATTAATTTTAGTCTTGTTTATTTAGTTGTTGTTGTTGTTAACGTACCACTTTAAGATTCAACTAATTTGGCAATAAAACTAGCTTTCATTAAGGTATAAATTCACAGTCTTTAATTAACGTTTGATTGTAGTTTAAGTCAGGGTGTGAAATAAAAATATAAAATTTTTATAAACGTTTGCTGCAAACGTTTGTTACAAGTTCTTCCAAATTCCCTACAACAAACACTAAATTACAAAAACCAAAGCTTTCGTTTTGGAGGAAATTTATAGCAGATACGGTTATGCACTTAAATTTCTCTATGCATTTTGAGCACAGGAAGTAAACAGCTATCGAAGCCAAAACGAGGAGAGCAAAAAATTTACATTCGTTTACCTGGTGAATTTCTATCAGGCTAAATGTAAAATTCATATCATGATAGAAAATCACCAGGTATAGACTCTATTTATTAGTGTTACTGTAGCTTTATGATAGAAAAGCATGCTATGCCTCTTGCTATTTCTATCTTGATATCAAAATGTCATTTTAGTTATTAATTTGATTTGAAAGTTGGTTTACTTAAATTCTTTTTTTTAAATGGACTTCTTTCTTTGGGGTTATTTGAAAGAAAAGGTGTACATCAATAAGCCAGCAACAATTCAAGAGCTAAAGGATGAGATAATTCGGCACATTAACGGCATAGAAACTCAATTATGCCTCAGCGTTATCGAAAATTTGGACCATCGGATGCAGGTGTGGCGCTGAGGTCGCGCCGGCCATTTGGCCGATATTTTCTTCCATACATAATTGAACTATAACATATTATCATAATAAAAACAAATGACAATAATTTCCTTAATACTTTGTGTTTTATTCAAAATCAACTCTTTATGTGAATAAAACTTATCATACTTATACAAAAAATTTATTTTTTAAGTTTTAAATGATATAAAATAAAAATATATGTATTTCATTGGAATATATTTCCATTAACGTTTTCTCTTATGTACTGCTATTAATATAAAATTGACATTTGCTCTGCCGGTGTTATGTTATATCTCCTGTTAAGATAGTGTTAATCAAAAATAAAAAATCTTAAAAATAAAATACGATTTTAAGTGACTATGTGTATGGCTGTGTGTTTTAGCTATCATTTGATTTTAATCTTATAAAATTAATGTTTTACGCAGCATTATCAGGAGCAGGAAAAAATAAACTGAATTTGCCTAAAAAAGGCTAGAGAAAGCTAAATAACTCACAAAAAAAAAGTAGAAAAAAGTTAAAAAACTATCGCTTAAAACTAAAAATAATAATTATGATTAAAACATTATTAGATAATAATTATGATTTTTATAAAAAATCAAAAAGAGAACATCCAATGACAAACACTAAATAAAATAAGGTTGTTTTAGACATGTTTTCTTTTTTGGTCATAGGAATAACTTGCTGTTTTTTGAAAAAAAAATTATCTATCCAACGCAAATAAAAATCAAGTCGACATCTTGAAAGCTGAGCAAGTTATGAACAAAAACAAAACTAGTTCTACTAAAAAGTTGCCAAAAAGAGGCAGTAGTAGAACTGGTTACCTTTTTGATCATAACTTGTTTAATTTTCAAGATATCGACTTGATTTTCATTGCGTTGAATATATAAAGGTATTGGCTTTAATTCAAAATTTTTTTTGCGGATAGTGCGAAAAAAAATTTTTTTTCCAAAAATTAACATGAACTACCCTCTTTGCTTTTTTTGAAAAAATTATATAAAAATTTTTTTGGTACTATTCGGCAAAAAAAATTTTTTTAAAATGAAAAAAGGCTAGAAAATCATAAATTTCAAGACTAAATGCTAGAAAAAAAGGCTAAATCCAGCCTCAAAAAGCCTAAAATGGCAACGCTGGTTTTACACAAAAAAAATTTTGCATAAATTCAGTAAAACAACTTTCATTAAAATGTTTTCATAGATTTAATGAATTTCCTAATTAATGAAATATTTAGTAATGAAATCATTTTATTAAATTTATGAATTTATGCATTTAATTAATGAAATATTTCATTAGTCCAATGAAACGTGTCACTGAATTTTTAGGTAGATTAATTACAAAATTCAAAGTGCATATGAATAAAATTCTCTAAGTGTAACAGCTTTAGTTCCAGATTCACGATTTTTAGTTAATTCACGAATGTGACTTAATCTTTGTTATACTCATTACTTAAATCACAGTCGGATTGAAAGCTTTGGTTCTGTTTTTTTTAAGATTTAGCTGTCAAGCAAACGATTTTTGAAAGCATAAATATATTCCTAAGGCCTTAGATTCTGTTAGAGCCAGACTTCAGGGAGATTTTTTATTGACTACCAGATACATAAAAGAATTCTGGCTAGAGGTACATAAAGCTGAATTTACAATAATACCTGCCCTTCTAAGCTTTAGTTGTTGATAAACACAACTGTGCAAACTTTGACAAAGTATGCCATTATTAATTTTATAAACTATATTGAAAAAATAAAGTCAAATTTTGCATAATTTAAAATAACAATTCAATAATTGATAATGCATTTGATTTTTAATCCTGCAAAGTGATTACTGCTTTATTAAATGCTGCTTAAAAAGGCTACCAATAATAATAATAAAATACCAAAGCTTTTACAGTTGAGTTAGGGAACAATGTGAGTGATATTTTTTGTGTATCAATGTTAAAGGCAGACAAGCGGATGGTTAATTTCTCTAACAACCCCTAAATTGTTGCTTAATATGGGAGTCTAATTCAAGCGCAGCGCTTTTAGCAAAGAAAATTTAAATACTGATTGGAAGATAGCCCTGCACATTTTTATAAATTTTTTACAAACAAAAAGGCCATAGCTTAGAGAAAGTTTAAACTAGACAATCTGAGAATGATACAGTCTTTCTAACTTTATGATATCGTTGACAGAATGCTATCAGTTACTGCAAGTTTACAGAGATAACTTGGATTTAAGCTTTAAATAATAATCGAGTCGTCAGTGATCTATATAAATAAAATTAATTTTCTGTTTGTTTTCTAACGGATTTGACTATAATATGGTACGTATAGTCTGTATACTCCAAGGAAAGTCGCCATTTCTTTTTTGAGGCACCACGCTTATTTTTATGCCCACTTGTCAATGATTTTCACTAGGCACTGTTTAAAAAGATGTGTGTCCGTACTTTAACTAAATTCTGAAGTTATGCTTTGATATATTTTATTTACCACTTTGATTGTGATACTAAACCTGATCCACTTTATAAAGTATTAAATGGCTGTATTTCTTTGGAAGGGTTTCTAACAATTAAAATTCTATTTGTAAAGAGATTTCTCTGACAATTGGTATACACGCTCTCTAAGGATGCTGATTGGACCGGGCCGGGCGAGGCAGGGCAAAAATATCCTCTTGTATATAAATGTTCTCTATTAGAATCATTTACGTCAAATAAGAGCTTGAAATATAGCAAGTGGATTCTGAGTTTTTTATTTTTTTATTTATTTAAGTCTATGGATCAAAGACTGAAAATAAAACAAACATGTGCTAACTCTAGTTACAAGTATTTAGCATAAAATAATATTACGTTTAAGACAAAAATATTTACAGAAAAATCAATAAAATCGTATTGATCATTATAATTTTTACATAAGCTTCTTAATCGATCAGCTTCGCATAATTGGCTTAAAGACATCTGAAATGAAGCGGTGTAAAATTTTGGGTTGTATTTAATGACGCGGTAAAGTCTATTTGATAGAGCAGGAATTCGCAGCATACAGACCCATTTATCAAATTTACCATAAAACTCATATTAAGCATCAATCTTCTGCTTTCCAGCGTCGGCAATTTAATTGTAGCCAGTCCAACGAATGTTAAAATTCCAGGTTAAATTTCCCAAACAGACTAAAAGAAACGGTTTTTAAACAGATTCAATAGTATAAGAATTATAAATTTTAGACATATATTCCAGAATAGACGAAACTAAAGATGTGTAAAGATCAGTAAATTCCTTCGCCCAACGGGTTATTAATGCAAGCATACCACGAGCTTTGTTTACGATCATGGTGATGCGATTATTGAAATTAAGTTTAGGGCTAAATCCAGGAACTCTGTTACTAATTCAAAGTGATATCCACCCAAAATATAAAAATCATCAACATTCCAGTTTCTAGAAAAGCGCATATGCTTGCATTTTTCAGGATATTATTACACCATTCTTGCTGAAAAAGGTTTCTATCAGGAACATTGTTGTAGGTTAGAATACTTTGAACGTCATCTGCATACTTGAAAACTTTACTAGATTGTATTAATTGCGGCAAATCATTTATGAATAAAATTGGACCCGGATGACTTCTTTGAGGTAGACCAGATTTCACATCAATATGCTTAGAAATGGTATCGTAGAAAATACCTCTCTGCATTAGTATATTTAGATACCACAGGTGTGCATCTAGTACTTAATATTTTTAATGATTCTAATGAGAACATTTTTGTATAGATTTTTTTTGCTTGATTAGTTTTCAATTCACAAAAATCTAGTTACTAATCGCTATGCATCTGCTTTAAATTTTTAAGCCCTTCTAGATTGAGAAAACATATTATTTCAGCATAAGTTTTTACTTTTTAAATGAAGTTAAAAAAAAAAACGTAAAAAATAAAATGTCCGTTTTTTGTAGCACATGTTTTATGAATCAGTGACCAGTCAAAATTGCACACAACATCACCTTGACCTCTTCAATTCAATTGAAAATATAAAAACTTAAATTGCAAGTGACAGAAAATCATTCAAATGTGTTTTTAAACGAGATGGAGATTTATGTTGAACAAAATGTTTTTACAAAATTTATCCTGAAAATTTTACACAGCCATTCAAGTACAAAATCTAACACACATGCAAGTACAAACACACACTCTCTTTTAAAATTTGTTTCTATTTTTTGCTAATTTTTTTTTTTTTGATTCTGGGGAAACAGGCTCTTATATGTACTCGACGTATGAACACCGATGTTACAAACACGGGGCTTATGGTTTTGACTTTTATTTGTGGTCTCATTGCATACGTGTTTCATATGCGTTTTTTCTAGTTTCATTTTTCATTCTAGGGAGTCTTATGCCCACATGTTTGTGTCTAGTTAGTAGAGCAAACAAAAAAATAAAAAAAAAGTCACAACAAGCTAAAAGAGAAAAAAAAAACGAAATCCTTTAAAAAAACATCTTCATGTATATTTTTAATATTTTTGTTTTGTTAACTTGGATTTCGTATGCAATCATCTACCAAATCCTGGCTGAGTTGTCTAAGTTGGTGTGTTGCTGTTGTTGTATTGTATTTATATTTATAGAGCCTAAAAATAATTTCACTTTATTTTTTTTATTGCTCTGCAGTCTGCTTCGAACATAAAACTCCAAGTCCCAGTCGCATGGACTTAACTGCACGTCAAATGCAAATAGAATATAAAAAAAAAAGAAAATTATCCCCGTGTTGCACACACAGTGTTGGATTTGCTTAGTGAGCATCCACAGCAACAGCAATAACAACGAACGGTAAAAGCGGCAACGTGTGCATTTACACAACATTGGAAAAAAGTTTTTATTTTCTTAAAAAAAAAAAAAAGAAAAACAAAACCAAAAATGAAATCAGAAAAATAAAAATTTAAATGAATGAATGGAGTGTATTCATCTTTCAGTGTTCATTTGTTTATATTTCCACTGAAATGTGCTATGATGCTTCTGTGTAGGTGAGACAAATGCAGAAGCAGCAGAATTGCATATTTTTTAAAAGTAAAAAAAAAAAAATAACAAAAACAAAAACAATTAAATAGAAACAAATATAAAAAGCTGACTGCAGACGTTATTTAAGGATGTTGCATACTCAAAATATCTGCTGCATATTATAATAAAAACAACAACAACAGAAAAAACCCTTTAAGCACAGATGACGATGCTGATGATGATGGCGTTGTTTATGATCATAATGATGATGCTGATGAGAACGGCTATGCTGGTATATTTTAATTTTTTTTTTTCGTTTTCATGTTGTGTTAATGTTTTAATATTTTTAATCGTTGTTTTTAGTCTGCTTTTTTAGTTGTTGTTGTTGTTGTTGTATTGTGAAACATTATCCTGGTTTGTTTGTATTCGAATATGTGTAGGTTCCTGTGCATGATTATGTACACCGCTAGAAATATTTTTAATCTCTTTCGTTAAATATGTTTGGGCGAACTTATTCTAATGCACTTTCAGTTTTGCTAAATATGCACAGAGAGAGAGAGAGAAATATTTCATTGATGCAACGCAATATTTAATAAATTATTTTTATTAATGAAATATTTTCATTAAATAAATGTATACTGCCAGGCACCTTATTACAATGGGAAGTGACAGCGACAGAGAGAAAACCAGTCACTTATTTTCAACTAAAAACGGGGCTTGCTAACTTTTGTCTTATCGTTCGTTGGGCCTTAGGTTTTTTAGCGTAAGCCATATTATCATAATAGCAGTTTCATAAAATAAATGCCAGTTTCAAAGAAATATCACTGTACACTTTAAATTTACTTCAAAAACAATCACATGATACACTAAATGCTTAAACTCTTAACGAAAGGAGCAGAAAGAAAAATATAAAACACATACACACATTCAGAATTTTAATCACAGCATTCGATTTCGAGTAAAATTTACTGAAATTTTTCGTTTTGATATCATATGGCACTGAATATCGTATAAAATATTCATTTTAGGAAATAATTTTATTAATAGCTACGAATTATGGGGCACCAGTTTTTAGTTTTTTATTGCATTTAAAAAGTTATTTTATTTAAATTTATTTGCTATCGTTTATGCTAACTTTATAATTATTTTCCGCACTGTGTATTCAGTTCAAAAAGAAAAAATATATAAAAATAATGATGAGTACTTCATTTGCTTGAACTTTTTTTAAACTTCTCTTTACCTTTTTCCCTTCTCTCTACGCTTATATTTTTTCTTGGGTTATTTGCCACTATAGTTGATCCTAAAAAACCAGTTGTGTGGCATAACTGACTGGTTGATTGCAAAAAAAAAAAAGTAAAGCAAATGCAAAAAAACATGTCATTGGCAGTGCCTTGTGAAGGTGAATACATATGAATGTGTGTTGTTTAGTTTGTCTATCATATTTTTGTAAGGATTCCCAAAATGTCTGTCTGTTCTTGTTAGAAAAGGAGAAACAATTTTTTTCTTTAAATAAAATTCTTCTTCTCTTACTCAGCCACTGGTGGTGCTCACTGTTGGCAACTGGGTTTGAAATGTGGCATCATGTACCAGAGTGTAAGTGAGTGAGTGAGTGCATAACTTTGTATGTTGTTAGGTAGGCATGTAAGTCTTCGTCTATTTCTTTTTTTTTTTTTTAATTTTTTTAAGAAAAAGTTTGCTTTGTAATATCTAAAATACTTAGACATTTTTATTTTGAGTATGTGGCTTATGTGATTTGCTTAGGCTTATGTGCGAGTAGACATTTATTCGTGCTCGTACTCATTATGTTGGTGAGTAGTGAATCTTCATGTTGCTGTTGGTGTTGTTGACGATAACGTGTATTCTTTTATTTTTATAGCATGTAGTTGTTGCTGTTGCTGTTGCAATTCCTCTTTTTTTTTGTTCTATATGCCTATATAGTCCGTTTGTTGTAAGCCTTGTGGTATCATTTACACTTGCAGTTAGCTGCGTCGTAGTCATTACTATACACCACCACCACCACCACCACCGCAATTAAAATGAATGCATTAATGTTGTAGTAAAGTGTGTCCACGAAATAATATTTTATTATTATTTTTTTTTTAATTAAATAGGAGTGGAGTGTATTTTTTGCTAAAATTGTGTTAAATTTGGACAATTAAAATTGAAAAAAGTGTCAAATTTTTATTCAAAAATAATCATAGTCACAAAAAAGTAGGCTTTTATTAAGAGCTGACTTTTGTTAATGAAAATTTCATGCATTTAAAATAGTTTTGAAAAAAAAAATACCGATGTTAGTGTAACTAGGATTTCGGGCCAATGTGTTTAAAAAAATATTGAAAACTTAAGGTCAACTTAAATTTAAAAATGGAAAACAGGCTTGGATCCAAGAGGCTTAGTACTAATAAAGTACATATCCCTAGAAAAAATATATACGAAAAATTATTCTTTGTATTTGTAATTTTTTCTCAAGGCAGCGATCTACTCTGTCTAGTTAAAGCTTAGCCCTCTTATCCAAATAAATTTACGTAGACTTTTAAGTGAACGTTTCTTATAAATATTGCGTAAATTTGTTAGGATAAGAGCCACTATCACGATATCGCACATTAAAGCTTCAATCTTAAAACAAATTGCAAGCGGTAATCTATATCAGAGGCATCTATATTCTTCTGAATTTACCGGTATTGCAAACTCAAAACTATCCATAGTCAAAGTTAGACTTATACCACTTTCATAAATAACAGCTCATATGTTGTTTTATGTTATATACTCGTATGCAGAAGCATTAAATCTAATTTAATATTTGATATTGCTGTCTCGGCTGTGAGTTTCACACAAATAAATTTTTAAGGAGATTTGGTTGTCGGTAATAAAAAAAATGTACTTTAATCTTCACTAGCTTCTTCACCACATTCGTATAATGATATTTTATCGAATTCGGTGTTTAGTAATTTTC
This sequence comes from Thelaira solivaga, assembly GCA_947397855.1. NCBI lineage: Eukaryota > Metazoa > Arthropoda > Insecta > Diptera > Tachinidae > Thelaira > Thelaira solivaga. Next base: position 22,705,709 of record OX377610.1, read on the forward strand.
GGACGAAAATATTCGGTATCTCCGATGATTATTTATGTACTATTAACTTTGTTGCAAACTGTATTGTGTATCGAAAATGAATTTTGAGTTTAAGCACTTTATTTACCAAGCCAAAAAAAATAAAATATTAACACAAATTCGTCTGTTAATTTTTTTTATTTTGGGCACAGCACTGCCCACAATCACACATTCGATACTACACCCGAATAAATTTGTGGCTACATTATTCGAATATTCGCAACGTCAACATTTTTTGGATTGCACTACAGACATAGAAATTTTGAAAAAAAAATTTATTATTAAAACAAAATATCTCTTCTATTGATTTTTTAACAATTATTTTTTTTTGTGACGTAGCCTACACTTACTCGCATATTCCTTTCCAAGTAAAGTAATTACTTCTTGGCTGTGTCTGCTAAATAAAATTCTTAAAAATCCTTTACTTAATTAGAGTAAAAGTAATTTTTTCGTGCTCAGTCTATTTGCACGTCGTATTTGGAGTAGCCCTATAGAAAAGAGCTATAAGTGAAGTTTATGACTGTATGAGTGATGATGTATAATGTTTATGTATGACTGTGTGGGTTTGTGTGGATATATTTCTTTTTTTTTTTAATTTTTTTTTGTACTTCTCCTTAGCATTTTATGCATTTACACCAGTAGGTTCGAGCTGGTGTTTGTCAGCCTGCTGCACAGTTTGCTGGCGTGCATTGCATACTTTGGTTGGGTTTTTTGATTTGTGCGGAAAGTATTAACAATTCGTGTTCCAAGTTGTTCTTCTTGTTTGCTGTGTTTCATTTTTTCTTTTTTAAGTTTGCTTCTTGCTAAATAAACGTGCCAAAAAAAAAAAGTTTCGCAATAAAAAAAAAATAATAAAAAAGGCTTTTAAACGTAAACGCATAGAAAAAAAAGCTTCAATAAAAACACAATAACAACAAAAATCCAGTGAAGAGAAAAAAGTTTTCAATAGAATAGAAAGATGGTTTTGTTTTTAAGTTAACGTTTTTCTTTTTTGTTGTTGTTGTTACTAAAGTGTGTGTACACGTAAATTTTGAAAAAAAAAAGGATAACAAGCGTATAGCCGTGCGACCAGGTTAACCGGCCTGTCTTACTCGTGCCGTGACGTGCCTTATAACATCTCTATTGCCTGGCCGTTAGCTAGGCTATGCAATCAAGCTTAAATTTGTCTTTGGAAAGAGTTTTACAATATTTGTGGAGTCAGTGGTCGTGTGATTGCAGGTGAAACGGTTCGTTTGTTTACCCACTTGTGGCCTAACATTTGTGTTCCAATTTTCGTTTGTTTTTTTTTTCTTTTCTTTTTTTTTGTTTCTTGGTATTAAACGTTTAGTTGTTTGAACGTTGTTTGTGCTCATTCGTTTTGTTAGCAAAAGTGAGTGTACTTGTGTGTGTGTGTAGGCATGTGGGCTTGAATTGATATGGTAAAATTGTGTTCAAACATTAAACAACCGGCCGTTTAGTTTTCAAAAAAAAAAAATCTATTAAGTTCTAGTTTTTTTTTCTTTTGTTAAATGTTCGTTGCTCGCTTGTTTGCAAACTGCTTAGTTTTTCTAACACAAACGGCTGTTATTGTAATCCTGCAAACAAACTAAAGAGAAAATAACAAAACCTTTGCATTTAATTGAAAAAATAAATTCGAATTAGAAGCAAAAAACTAAAAGTTCATTTTAAACGTGAATTAAAATTTTTTTGGCCCGTTATGTTGCACTTCCTTTTACATCAAAAACTATTTACGGGCGTAAAAGCAGTAATCCATCAATTTTAACGCTAATTACCACCTGTATGTGAGTTTTCAATAAATGTAAAATATTCACCACGTGTGTTGCACTTTTGAAAATAATTATGATAATGCTGTTGTTTTGTATTGGTTGCTATTTAAATGCGTGCAAAATTTATAAATCACAAGGATTATTATGCCAAATGATTTTGGATACTCACACATATTTTTGTTACCCTTAAGGGGGATTTTTAGTAATGCCACATGTACTGCCATTTTATTTAATGAGCATTTTTTTTCTCTAAAATTGCATGGCTTACTTTCTGTTTCTATAATGTCTACTGCCTTTTATTGTGTTACCCTTATTACCTTTTTCCTCTTGTTCTCGAATTATTTTTCCTAACAACAAATGAGTTTTCAACCTTTTATTCTTCATTAATATTATTTGTTCCTTAAAAAAAAAACACATAAAAATCAGCTTTACTACTTGAAAGTTTTTATTAGTTGGTATTTGTTGTTCCTATGAATTTGTGCTGGTTATTTGACTTTATAAGCATGTTTTATATGTTAAGCAAACTGTGAAAAAAATACCTTAACAATATCAGCATAAACAGTAGTAGCAGCATCAGCATCAACATCAATAACTAACTAATAGAAATAGTTACACAGCATTCAGCGATAGTCGTAACTAATAAACTATAAACTCGTATGATGGTTTAACAACTCATATATGATTACATACGTGGCGTAATTGAAAAGGTAGTATTGTCTCATGTAGTGAGAGCTCTGGGTGGTTGTTATGTATTTCGATTCGAATCGAAAAGGCTTTCGAAACTAATTATGTAGAACATTCGAAAAAAAAAATATTAAAGTTTTTAAAATTACCCTCAAATTGTTATCAAACTCTGCTGGATTTTTTAAAAATCTACATTTTAGATTTTTCTTTCAAATTAAAATTCCTTTCGAAAGCCATTTCGAAAATAAAACGGCCACACATTCTTTACAATTCAACAACTGCCTTAATATGGACAATGAAACTTATATAAAAATGGACTTAAAACAGCTGTTTGTTGCAGAAAAATGTGTAGATGCTGATTCAAAATCCAAATACACAAAAATGGATCAATTTGTTAAAAAGATCTTATTTGGCAATCAGTTTGCAGTTGTGGTCTAAACAGCACGCCATATAGGGTCTCTTCAAATATTACATGCAAAAATTCCCTGCAGAAACGTTTGCTATTTCTAATTAAACGCCATCATTGGCCTGACTTAGCGTCTTATCATTATCAAGGATATCAGCTCGATATAGTGGCAAAAAACATGAACCCTCTTAATTGTTCGCTGCTTCGGCCAATTGAACAATACTGGCCTATAGTCTAAGAAAAATTAAATAAAAGTAGTACAATTGTTCTTGATGCCAAAAATATATACAAAAAAAAAAAAATTGAAATAATTATGCAGCGCAGAGAAATCAAAATGTTGTTTAGCCAACAGTAAATGGGATCCATAAAAGAAAAAATGCGAAAATTCATGACAGAAAATGAATTTTAATTTATTTGTTAATAGATTTTTAAAAAGCTACAAATAGCTATGGATTTATGCATACTAGTTTTTTAAAAGCTTTTTTCTTTAAGTTTATAATAAATGGTTTTTTCGGCTACATTTGGTCTCCACAATGTTTAACATATTTATGTTGCTAATTTCTTTACAAAAAAACTATTATACAAGAGATAGAAGCTCACAATGTATGTGCGTTTAGAGTTTTGGTGTCTAGTCGTAGTTTATGATTCTTTTAATGAATACAGGCATTTCTCGATAGAACCTGTTTCGCCTATATCGCTACAGCGCACTTTTGAATTTTTGAAAACAAAAAAATTATAATTGAGTAATAGATTTTTCTATATGATTCTTTCATTGAACTATTTGTTTTTTTATTATGTTTTTTCTATATATTATTACTCGCGCTTTTTAGTTCAGTATATATAATAGGGAATTATATAATAATATATAGAAAAAACATAATAAAAAAATTATTTTAACTTTAAAATATTTTTAAAAGGGTTTCTTTTTATAATTTCATATTAAAGTTGATAAAACTTAATTTACAGTTCTTGGAATTCTCCTTTTTGGAAAGAAAAAAATCGAAAATAATTTTAATTTGAGGAAATTCTTAAGTTGCTAAGCAATCTAAAAAAGCTTGACGTTGCAGAAGAAAATGAATATTTTTAGGCGAATTCAGAACGATGCACGACAATCCGAAGTGTTCGTAACCCCATATTTTAGTGTAAATAGCACATCTCTTAACGCTCAATTTTAAGGAATGCAATATGAGCTCTAAACGAGATATGTCTGTACATGAAAATACAATTTTTGTCATCAGATATAAAAGACGAAAAAAATGCTGGTAACGTACAAAAACTAATGAAGAATTTTTATAAATTCTTTTTGGTACTGCATAGTTTTTCGGATGCAAACTATATCTTAGACGTTTTGCGATATATACGATGATGTACAGATATGCTTATGTTGAGAAATATGAGAAAATATCTTATATTTTATTATATCATTATAAAAGACTATAATTTTGAAAGTTCTAAACGTTTTCTTATATATAAAATTATGATAATTCTAGCAGACAACTGTTGTTAACCGTTCAACCTAAATGGAAGCGAAATATTTTTTATCGCCCTCTATGTATATTAAAGCGTCATCGCTAAATAAAAGAGCTGGCCAGGCGTATTCTCTATAGTAATATTAATCATCTTGTTAAATAAAATCCCCTAAAGACAAGCAAAAATAGAGTGAGAAACGCTAAATTAAAAAAACTAGCTAACATGTCATCTCTGCTCAAAAGTAACAAAACAAAAATTAAAAAAATAAATTGTTTTGCAGCCAACTTCACTGTTAAAATTAAATTAAAAAAATTTTCAGCGTTTTTTTTATGTATGGCTATGAGATTAAAAAAACTCTTCCCAATTTAGGTGGAATACACCTTCCTCCAGAGTGTTTTTTACAGTAACACCAGTTTATATTTAATATCAATGTAACATTGAATTCCTCGCTCAAGAGAGTCATTGTTTCGTTTGCTGTATGGCAAGTGACACCATCGTTGTTTTATTTGGGATCGTGCTACCACCATACTTGAGCTACAATTATTGAGTTAGTTGCTACACCTTGTCCGGTTTTAGTATCTCGTGGTGTAATACTTCTCAGAGGCTTCTTGTTAATGTAAAGAGAAATAGCAGGCTTCTTACTGAAAAAAGTAAGGTGCTGGGTATGAGGCCTAGATCTGAAATAAGCAACTACTTACAAACGATTTTGTGCATCGCAAAAAAAAAATCGATAATCTCTCAAAATAAATTGTGAACATAAAAAGAGAAGTAAGTGATTGCTGGTCGTTCGAACAGAACAGACGTGAAACTGATTTTGAGAATAGACAGATAAACAAAATTACTTTAAGTATTCATATAAACTAAAACTATTTGATATTAATAAATGAATTATTGATTGTAATTTTAAACCAGTAACATGTATTGAAAAATCAGCCGAATAATGAATAAAAAATATCTCCCTTTTTATACTCGTATAAGGAAATTAACTCATTTACATAATTATATCCATAAAATAAAATTTTCAGAGATTAATAATTATCCTTGGACTGAACAGAAAAAAAAAGGAAATTCGAAATTCCGCAAAAATAGTAAAATTAAGCCTTCAATATAATATTTTTTCACACTTCCACCACTATTAAGTTATAACATTTATTAACCAATTTTCAAAAATCATATATTGCTTGAAAGATAAAATCAGATCCTTGAAACAGAAGAACAAATTAAAATGTTATGATTGAAAACTGTTACAGACCCGTTTTTCACTACATTTACGCTTATAAAATCACTTAACGAAGTGATCTAAAAAACTAAAGAAAGATATCTTAGTTCTCTATAGACCCCAATAAAAAGAAAATTGGTACATTAGAACCAACTTCTGTACATTCATTTAGATTGCCAGGCCAAGCCACCAACTAGGCAGCCAGCCAGCCATCTATATCGATCGATAAAGTTATTGCTAATATTGTGAAAAATACATAAATTTGCACAAACAAGCACAAGCACACTATTGAGCAGATTTAGAAGGAATTTAAAAATGGGTACATGAGAACCAATTTATAATGTTGGTGCAGCTTCCGGTTGTTTTTTTTTGAGCTACAATTACAAATTTACTTATCAATTAGCCCATTATATTTGCACTTAAATATTTAATAATAATGAAGAACAAGAAAAAAATAAATAAATAAATCAAAAACAATATAAACGAACTGTTATTTTATAATAGCTTGTGTATGAAAACACACACACACACACAAACTGAAACCATTTTATTCATGTTCATTTACCTACACATACTAATTCGTGCACTAATAGACTTGCATTATATATGCTTTCTCTCTCTCTCTCTCTCTCTCTCTCTCTCTTTTATACTTGCTCACTTCTTTTACAAATCGCATTAGTTGTAATTAATACTGTATGTTATTTGTTGTTCTTCTCATTTGTTATTAGAGTGTTTCAATAATTTATACAATAATTTACGCATGCCATCGCATACTATAACGGATTACGACCAAAAGGATTGTCTACCAAACGGATTAAAACACAAATTACCATTTTATACGGTACGTATACCATGACCATGTCCAACTGTATACATAATTTTATTTGTAGTGTAAGTAGGTATGGCTAAATGTAAGTGTATGTGTTTGTATCCTTAATAGATGCTATGTGTATTAGTGTTCTGTGTGTGTGTGCTCCACTTTTTTTTTTTAAATATTTTGATGTTTATTTTATAGAAAGTTATGTTTGAGTTGTTATTTGTAGACATGTGTTTTTAACTCTTTCATGTTGTTGTTGTAATTTTTTGCTGGCTTTGTATGACCATTGTTGCTGTTATTGATTTTATTTAGGTTTGGGTAATTGTGTTTGTTTGGGAGATTTTGGGTGCTTTTGTTTGTTTGCTTGCTTTGTTTTTATTTTTTATTCAAACACTTATAACGACATTGTAAATTTTCAATATACAAACTCAATTATTTACTACAACATTTATTACTGGTGATGTTGTTGTTGTTATTGTTATACTTATTTACATATTTTGACCTCCAACTTAGATTAAAAAGTTTTTATTTATTTTTTTGTTTTGAAATTGATTGATTTTTTTATTATAATTTGGAAACAGTTATAGAAATTTTTTTTTGCTGTTATTTTTTAAGTTAATATTTATTTTAAATAAATTTTAACTTACACAGAACAGCAAAACTAAAACAAAAAAAGACAAAGTTATTCATTGAGATTTAAATTTTAGTTTTAAATTAAACAAATTGTATATATATGGCTATGGTTTGCGGTTTTGAAAAATATGAAAACAAAAAAATACTCATCATAAATTCAATCGCGATTTAAAAAAAAAAAGTTTTCTATGAATAAATAATGAAATTTAACTCTTTAAAGGACTTTAATTTAACAGTTGATACAACTTTTTTTCGGAATTTTCTACTAGAAAACAAATTTACTATCGAACTGATTTTGTAAAAAAAAAAAAAAACTTTAATCAACTGCACTTGATAACATCATTAACAGTAATTAATAACGAGCTTGAGCTTAAGTCGTCAGAACAAGGTTTGAGTGAATGTGTTAAAGTTACGAAGTAGGCCAGTGTATCATTCATAGGAAAACTAATTTCTTCTGAATACTTCTAAGCATGAAGCCAAATCTTAATAACAATTGTTAGATGCATTTACTTATTAAAGAGCGGAATGGCTTACAAACAAAATGTGTGATGTGTGTTTTTCAAAATGTTTTTGCTGCCCTTTAATGTCTTCTTATTATTCATTCTTATTACGAATGTCATTCTCGTAGCCAAGTTGGTGACAAGCTAATAAATAGTAATTTTTTATCAACTTACTTTTTGGCAATACTGTTTTCCTCAACTCAGCTATTTTCGTGTAACATTTTACCATTAAACAGGTTCAGTTTGGTCTATAATTTAACCATGAATAGCTTTAGAAACGTAAAACGCTTGCAGATTATTGAATTTAATTATGAAAATGCATGCTCTATTAAGAAAGTGCACTGTGCACTTCTTCCATTTTATTTTCAATTTAGTTTCTGGTTGAATGGATACGTGAACAAGCAAAATTGACGTATTTGGTGTGAACACAAGACAGAACAATTGCAAGAGCTGCCAATGCATTATGACAAATGCACTGTGTGGTCTGGATTATGAGCCAGTGACATCATTGACAGACACTTTTTCAAAGACCACGAAGGGAAGAACGTTTCTGTGAATAACAAGCTCTACCGTGCGATTATTACAAATTTTATTTGTCAAAAATGCAAAAGCTGGACCTTGCTGATATGTGATTTTAGCAAGACCATAATGATCCAATTGAGAATCGTATTTATTTCACGTTTGAGGCTGGTCAATTGGCGATTTAGCCGAGTTTTTGCGCAGATAAGTTAAGGCCCATGCCTATTAGAATAACCCTGTAATGGTTAATTAATATGCTAAATCTAGTCGTGGTCAACATATAGATAAAATCATCTTTAACCATTTTTAAATCATATAGATCATTCTCTCGACTCAAATAAAGTTTTCATACATTTCCCTAAATTTTTTGTGTTTGTTCTAAATCAAATTCCACAGTTTTTAAAAAATCACCCAGTATAAAACATATGTCCGGCTTTGCCACATTTTACAGCTTTAGCCGTGACAACGGCAGTCGTAATAGGGCCAAGAAAATTAAATTTTTTGTAAAGCCTTAGGCCTCATGATCAATTTGAATACATACGACAGCAAGCTCCAATCGCTATTAATTATCTTTTTAGTCCAGATTAACCTTAATATAGAAAACAAAGGAAATTGAGCGAAATAATTTGCATTAACTTAGGAACTTGTTATCTCATTAAATTAAAAGAAAACACTTAATAATTTGAAATAAAATAACCTTTAAATTGTGGTATTATCTATTTTTTTAACAGTCTTAAGATTTCTGAAATATTCACAAAGTTTAAAAAAGAAGAAAAAATTTTACTTTGGCCAAAAAATCAAAAATTATTTTTCGTAAACTTATTAAACTTCTTTTATGAAATTATTAATTTATAAGCATGCAACTGGAAATAATTATAAGCTACATATCGAGAGTTTAACGACAGAATTTTTTCTCAACTTCTCATCTTAATCTTAAGCTTCACTCTTACTGTTTTTCTTAACTTCTTAGTGCTTGCTTGCTTACTTCTTTTTTTATTAAAATTTTATTGAAACTTGTTAATATTCTAATTTTAGTTGTATTTAAATAAAAAAAATAAAAAAAACGTTATATATTGACTATATTAATTAAATTTAAATTTCAACCGCTGAGAAGTTGAAATTAGTCTAATTGTGAATGCCATATTGGGAGACGGAGGAAAATATTGGGTTAAATTGTTAATAAGATTTGTCATATTCCATATACTTATCCTTACGCATGCCTATTTAAATTGAACCCCTGTAAGTATTCAATAAATAAATTTCCAACCTTATCTCTGTGGTTCTAAAACCCATCTTTCTTCTCCTGCTCCCATTAATGATATTTGCTGTATTCTGGAGCAAATATTATTAATAGTTTCTTTGCTGGAAAGCAAATTTTAAAAGTAAACTAAATATTTGTTAGGAAAATTGTATGGCATAGGGTAATAGTAATAACTAAAATAAGTTAAAAGTAAAAAGCTTTTTTCTCTTCCATTTAATTCCTTTTACAACAAATTTGCTTTAAGAAACTTTTCAGAGGCTAAATCAATTTTTAAATAAAAAAATTAACTTTTTAATTTCATTTACGAGTAGTTTGTTTGTTATTTTAAAATGAAATAGTCTTAAAAATCAAAATGAAATAGTAAGAGAAAATCGTTTCTAGCGAGAAATTGCAAAAAAACGTGTCCCAGCAAAACTTAATACTTTAAATGAAATCTTCCATGATATTTTTAAATACGATGCAATTGAAAATAAATAAATAAGTTTTTAATAATTTTTTCTTTTTTAGTTTTTTCAATTACAAGAACAAGGCAAATTTGCAATTATATTCTGAAAAAGCTACACAAAGTAGAAAAGATACATCGATATAAACTTGACAATTAAAAAGCTGCACATAGTATGTAGATTTAGCATTTTTTTCTCATTTAGCCTCGAATCCTCAGTAGGTTACTCCCAACATAATATTTTGTTAAACTTTTAAATTCCAAATAGAAATTATTACATATACAATTATTTTTAATAAAAAACTATTTACTTCACAGGAGACTGTATTTTTATACATTTAGCTGGGCCACGATGGCCATCGGGTGATTTTTAAATACAAATCTTATTAATGTGCTACATAAACATTTTTCAATGAGAATATCATGGAAAATAATGCATTTTGTAAATCTAACATAATTGAAATAAAGTACCAGAAAATATTAATATATTTTTAAATATCTTATTAATAAACATCCATTAAATTGTAGAATTTGAATTAAAATCAGCAACTGCAAATAGTCACCTGATCATTGCATGGGTAATAGACTTATTGTTACACAACTCTCAAGTTAAAAATTTTTCCTAAGACACCATTTACACAGGGAAAGTTTACTTTGACAAATTTTGTTGAATTCTCTTTTAAACTTTCTTTGGTGTTTATACAGGGAAAGTTTTGTTTCTCAAATTTTGTTTTGTTTTCAAATAAAAAGTTGCAGCTAACTTCAGTTATATAAACTACGAACAAAGAACAAAACGAATTTGCGAGTACAAGAAAGTCTGTACTGCCTCCCGTTCTCTTCACCCCTATCTCCTATAAACTCAAGACTTTGCAAAGTAAACTTTCCCTGTGTAAATGGTGTCTAAGTCTAGTATTCATAAAGAATTTAAAGACTACATATCAGACGGTTGTAAGTAGTGGTGTAACAAAAAACTGAGGGGTCTCAACACATACTGTTGATATTTTGATCAAATAGCAAAATTTCGTGATATCCAGTATCATACACGTGATCTGAAATTTTGTGTTGGTCTGTTCTGTACCCAATTAATCATTTTAATAAATTGTTGTGAAATGTTAACATCTTTATCCAAAAAAATTAACGTAGGCTTTAAAGTCAACGTTATCGAAATTTTTCATATAAATTTTCATAAATTTTACTTTAAAGTCTAAGTCAACTTTTTTTTGGATAAGAGCATTAGTCTCTAATTTTGTTAGCCCTTTTTTCTTTTCAAAATAAACAAACTAGGACTGAAGAAAATTGCTAAAAAATTTTTTTATTAGACAATTTAATTTATTTTGTTGTAGCTTCTGGCAATGCCACACATCACTACAGACATGTGTAATATTTTATAATAAAAAGTACTTTAAAAACAATTACAGCATTTTTCTTTTCATATCAGAACGTATGAGTGTTACATAAATTAAATTAAATAATAAATCATAAGTCAACGATAATTGAATTTATTTATATCCCTGGCAGAAAAAAAAATATCTTAATTTTCTCTTTACCTGTTCACTATAAAAGGTTTTTTAATAGGTTTTTATTGAAATTTATAATTTTTATCCATCTATTTTTTAAAAAGCCACGCCCACTTTGAAATAGAAAGAGTTCAACTTTTTTTATTCTATTTTCCAAAAGATTTTGTATGCTATAAAGTAAAGAAAGCCTAAGTATTCCAACTCAACAATAACAATCATACGCTTCAATTTATATATATTTTTTTCTTTTTAAGATAAAAATGTCTATAATGTAGCCAAGGTTTTTTAACAAAATTGTTTCTGAGAAAAAAAATTTCCGATTAATATCATGTTTGAAATGCATTTTTCGTTGGGTAATAATGCACACTCTTGTAAGACTTTATGAAAGAGAAATATTAAAAAAAAACACACAAAACTTTTTATGTGACAAATTAACAATGCAGTCACTTAGTTTCCTCTTCAATTTTTCTTTTTATAAAAAGAAAAAAAAAATGCATAAAATTAGACTAATTTTGCTAAAAACAAAATGATATTTCTTTTCATCATCACTATTTCGTTTTATTTTAATTAATTTTTAACATCAAAAAGCTTTTTGCCGCAATGTTTTTTTTTTTCATTTTAAAACATGAAACAATTACTTAATGATGAATTAAATAATTCTCCATGTTTCTGTTATTTTTTTATTTTCATGCTTGCAATTAAAAACTCTATTAATTTTGATGCAACTGTGTGAAGGATAGAAACTTTAAAATGAATGGCAGTACACTAGGCAAACAAACTAACAAGCAGGCAGACAGAAACACAGACAAGCAAGCAGACAGCCAGGCAACCTTGGCCCAAAGCAATGTTTGTAATATTGTGGGTGCATCTGTAAGGAGTAAAGATTTGAATAGGAAAAGTTGCACACGTGAATGTGTGCGTTTGCATGTGTTGGTTAAATGTCTCAACAAGTATGCTGAAGAGCTTTGTATATGTTTTTATTGTTAATGTTGTTGTTTTTGCTAGTATTTGCAATTGTAACGGTAATGACGTTATAAAAGCAATTCACGTTGACGATGTCGGCATTGGAAATGCGTGCCACCGGCAAGTCTTCATAATTATAAGAACTTGTCAAAACACAAACACACACACACACAATCAAAAGTAAACAGGCTTAGACACTAACAGCAGCTTTCTAAATGTTCTACAGACAGTTTGTTGATGATAAAATTCTCTTTCAAGTCACTGGTGCAAAGTACACTTGAATACAACAAACAACATGTTAAGAATATGTTAATCGTGTTTTTATTCTGCTGCGTAAAAAGGATATAATTTTTTTTTCATTAATAACAATTTTTTTATTGCAAATTATAATATCCACTTATACCTCTTTGGCGAAAAGTGTCTTAAATGTGTTAATTGAATTTTTAAATAGAATTAAAGTAATGGAACTCATATAGCTTCTTATCGGTAAGACTTTGGCTGAATTCGCAAATTTTTTTCGAGCAAAATTTTGTTCGAACAAAATATTTGTCCGCACAAATTTTTTTTTATATATTTTAAATATATATATATATATATATATATATATATTTTAAATAAGTACTCACAAAAAATTTTCATTGCAAAAAGTAGGTGAATTTAACTTAACACACTTGTTCCGACCAAAATTTTTTTTATTGAGGGTATATACATTTTCAACTATCTTCTAAAAAAAATCTAAAAAAATATTTTACGGTCAAAATTTTTTTTCGGAACAAAAGCGTGAATCCACTTTTCCTGAATACATTATATTATAAGCATATTGCTTAATGTTATTTCTGCTGAGGTTGAGAATAATATTTTTTTGGCTGGGTCCACCACAAATCCTAGAAGAAAAAAATTATGGGTCAAGTAAACAATTTAAAAAAATATTTGTTTCATTTAATAAATTTTACTCAATTAAATATATTATTTTTTGCTCGTTTTTTCCCTTTCCCTTCCCGTTAGGCAATTGAGAAACTTTCAAACTAATTCACAAATTACCCTTCAATTTGTGTATATTTTTTTTTAAATAAATATTTTCAAACAGCTTTTGAAAAGTTACAAAAATATTTACACAGGATATTTTACTCCTTTAAAGAAGCTTAACACTAAATAAAAGAAAATCAACAGAAAATTAAATGGTATCTACCAAAATTTAAGTTCAATTCCCTTCAACACCACCCACACTAGCCAGCCAACATTTATGCTTATGAGCTCAATACCCTTTGGAATATTCAACACGGAGCTAAAAAAATCTTTTTAAATTGTATGAGTGTATCAGTTTTATATTTAACCAGAATATATTCTTCATAATTTTTAATTATTTTTTTTTTTAGAATTCAAACGGTCTTGTTTCCTTTTCTTTTTTTCATTTAATACTGAAAAACCTTCAACAAATTTGTTGTTGTGAATGTGCATTGTTTTCTTTTTATTTTTTTGAGTACGAAAAACAAAATATTTACTACAGAATACTCTCGTTCTCTCTGTTTCTGCGGGTTTGCATTTATTGTGTGCATATAAAGTGCATTTGCATTAAACCAAACCAGAAGGCAAACTGACATACAGACAGGCAAATAGCTTGTAGGAGCAGGCAACAAGCAACAAAAGCCCGGTAATTCGCAACATACTAAAATCATCTTTGTTTTTCATTTTTATGATAATGATGATGATGAAAGCATGAAGGATATACATACTCCTGTCTTTGGTATTCCCTCTTTCTACAACTACTCCTCTTCTTCGATTATAAATACTCATACATATACACACACTAACATAATTTCTTGTTCTTGTTTAATGATACTCTTTGTGTTGTTTTTGTATGTATATTATGACGACATAATGCCTGCAAAGCTTTCCTTCTGTCTCAGCCACCAACCATGTGCAATTGTAACGTTTGTTATTTATGCATTACATGTACCTACAACTACAGTCAAGCGTCAATATGTGTAATCTGCTATAAGTCTTTTTTTCTGCAGACGAAAAAGTAAAAAAAAGCAAAATATCGGAAAATACTAGTAAATCAAATTTTTGACATGTGATGAGAAAACAATTTTTAATTTGCCAGTATTTACTTGCGCCTACCGATGACATTCAAAGCAAAAAATTTGGTTTTTCCTGTTGTGATTGCATGTTGTTATTTATGTGGTTCCTATTTGCAAACTAAATAAGAGTGTTGATTTTGGTAGGATATTTAAGTGACAACAATTGTTTTTGCAAGTACGTAGTCACATCAAAAATACATAAAAAAAAAACTATTTTTCATTGAAAAGCTTTACCCTAAATTGTAATTGTATTAGTTATTTAGTGAATATAAATTATGTTTTTAAGATGATAAATGGTTCGCTCAGCTGTTGAGAAAGGTATAGAAAGGATATTTGGCACTTGGTGGCCGTGATGACTGGTTATCGGGCCATCAACAGCCAGGCTTACAAGCTGAGACTGCCCTTTAACATAAACTGTCGTAGCTATCAGAAACCGGATAGTAATTAGTAGTAGTTCTTCGGCTTTTTTGCGAGTACATTTTATGAACAGCCTGCTTAAGATATGGGGGATAGGAATAGGGTATCTTTTTAGATACAATAGTGCCACAAGATCACATCACTTCATTATTCCTTTATTTTGCTGTCACGAAAACGAATCAAACAATGTACCACAAGTCACAGAATTTTTTGTTTAGCTCATAAAATCAACGTTCCAGATGGATGTTTTTAATTAAGTGAAAGTTCACTTAATTTGACTGATACAGAAGTAGTATTTGTTTACACAATTTTAAGCAATCGATCTCACTGTGCATTTATTTTCTGTTAGTTTGTTCGCTATACAAATTTTAGTTTTCATACGGACTTGTCTGAAATATGACACATATAATTTCTATACTTCAAGGAAGATCGCCACGCCCATTTCAAAAATTTTCACTCCCCACTCTTCAAAAAATATGTGTCCGTACTTAATGTAGGATTGAAATTATGCTTTGAACAATTTTATTTACCACTTTAGTTGGCGTCTCTGATAATAATGCTACCAAAAACATGAGCCACTTTATAAAGTAGTTAATGCCTTTATTTTTTGGATGGGTTTTTTAAGATTTAAAATTCTATTTCAAAACGGATTTCTTTAAATTTTGATACATATGCTCTCTATACTCTTAGGATACCGACTGACGTGATATATGACCGGAACGGGGGATACTAGGCAAAAACATCGAGTAAACTATAAAAATAACTCCTGATGGATTTAAATTTTTAATAATTTTTTAATATTTAAAAATAGTTGGAAGCTAATTTATTAAGCTAAAGATTAAAGACAGTTGAAATGAGGAAAACAGCTTAAATTTTTCAGGTAAAATTCCAAGTCTTAGAGGTATATGCTTCAGCATGTTTGAAGAGAAGCATTTGTGGTACAACAATATCACAAGATTCGTAAGAAGTCTCTAGTTGTAGTTGGGAGCTGGGCTGCGCAATAGATCTTAAAGGTCGCGGTGCCATTATGGCTCACAATAACAATAAAAGACAGCTTTCAAGCAATAAAGTAACACAAATCTAAAATAAACTTTGAAATTTTCTTCCATTTAAATATTTAGTTAAAATATGATTAGATCCGCTTAAGCTAAATGGTACCGAGTCATAAGCTGCTGTCTATTTAGACTGCTTTGCTTGCTAGGAAATTGCAATTTGTATGATAGTGCCTCTAACAAAACATTTTTGTTTAAATTGCCTTACAACTCTACAAGTGGCTCTAAATACCAGAACCCATTAAGCGACCGACAGATTCGTTCGTACATTTATATTGAAAACAAACAGAAATTTTCGTATATTGTTTTCGTTTTCAATACAAACACACGAAATAAGTTGTCGATCGAAGTCTGTCCCTAGTTTTCTAGTTGAAGAAAGGCAATTATTACGACTAAATACTGTGTGGGTCTGATAAAATTATTTTACTGTCTACATACAACAGTCTTTTGGCCTGACTTGTGATTGGTGAAACATGATCACTATTTCATATTAAAAGGCTTTACTGTTTTTGTTTTTATTTTCCAAATTTATTCTTTATTTACATCAATGTGCTGTGTTTGAAACATGTCTTATGTCTTACGTCTTATGTCTTATGTCTTATGTCTTATGTCTTATGTCTTATGTCTTATGTCTTATGTCTTATGTCTTATGTCTTATGTCTTATGTCTTATGTCTTATGTCTTATGTCTTATGTCTTATGTCTTATGTCTTATGTCTTATGTCTTATGTCTTATGTCTTATGTCTTATGTCTTATGTCTTATGTCTTATGTCTTATGTCTTATGTCTTATGTCTTATGTCTTATGTCTTATGTCTTATGTCTTATGTCTCATGTCTTATGTCTTATGTCTTATGTCTTATGTCTTATTTCTTATGTCTTTTGTCTTATGTCTTATGTGTTATGTCTTATTCTTTATATCGTATGTCTTATGTCTTATGTGTTATGTTTTTTTTTTATACGGAGCGTACTATGTAACCTAGTTTAAGAGAAAATGTTTTATTACGTTTAATATATACAAAAAATTTTACAATAATTTCTATTTCCTTATTAGTTAGTTTTATTTGACCTTTTTCTTTTTAATTAAAATGGCTATTTTGTTAAGCTTGAGGTCTTATTTTTCAAAAATTTATTTTTATATCGATATTTCGCTCCAATTTTTGTAGCTTCTTCAGGATTATAAATTAATCAAATTATTAAAAATACATATTTCAAAATTTTTGAAATATCGATATAAAAATAAATTTTTGAAAAATAAGACCACAAGCTTAACAAAATAGCCATTTTAATTTCTATTTCCATTAAAAAAAATTGTCATATTGATTAGAAATTAAATGGATTTGTTAAAAATATGATAAAACTTTTAATAAAAATTTTTAATTGCGAATACGGTTTTCATTGTATGTGTTATGCAAGTATTATTTCATTTATTAAAGGTTTCACTGTTAATGTGCCGTAAAAAGGGTTGTTTCGGTGCACTTGGGTTTCAATGCCATTTATGAAATACAAAAACAATCAAAAAATGGTACCACCAACATTAACAACAACTATTATAACTCCTCTACCACCCCTAACAACAACAATAAAAACCAGATGCAACAAACATGGTCGCCTAAAAATACAAAGTTAATTGGAAATACTAAATTTTTCATGTCTAGACAGAAAATTATATGACAATTGTTGTTGTTTAAAAAAAAATCAAATTTTTTGTCATAATTTTTTTTTATATAATTAATTACTCACTTTGTTATTTCTGTTGTTGTGTCTGTTTTAAAATGAGTTTTATATTTTTTTAGTTTCTTTTTTAATTTTATTTAAAATTAATTAACTCTAATAGAGTTAATCTTTGTATGCGGTTGCGAGATTAAAAAACAAACAAACAGGACAACAAAAATTTAAAAAAAAAGTGAGCAATTGTTTTTTTGTTTTTCGCATTTAATGTTTGTTTTTGCATTACGCGTTATCGTGTGATAATAAATACTCATGCTCTCACTATCGCAGATGTACTCGTGTGTACTTGCAAAGATTTTTATACAAACACAACACTAGAGCTTATCAAATTCCAGCGGCAAACGAAAGTATTTACTATACAAATTTAATTATTATTGTTATAATGAGTTTACAAATCACATACTACTCACATACACAGTCGTAAGCTTTAAATGCATAAAAATATCTGCAAAAGAAACATTTATTTAAAATACTTTTTTTATTTTATTTGTTGTATTTAGTAGTTTCCAACCTTACAAGAACAGTTTTTTTTTTTCTAATTTGTTTTTTAGTTGTATTTTTATTTATTTTTAATCAAGAATACTATTTTTTATAGTATCTTCATAGTTACTATGCAACATGTAAAAAAATATTGGAGAAAGAATATTTTTTGCTCATCCACTGTGGTTTAAGTAGCTGTAAAAATTATCAATATTTCATGTTCTATAGGTAAATTTAAAAAATAAATTTTTCTTTTTTTGTAAAATATAAAAAGATTGCCTCACTCATCTTAGCTTATTTTTGAAAGGAATAATCTGATTTTGTTACAAAATATGGTGGTTTACGTGGCGGCATACAGTCAATTACAGTCGCAAGACTCCCTTTTGAACTGCAAAATATGTATATTAAACAATTTTTTTTATCAAATATTTGTAATGACAAATTTTTTGTTAAATAAGATTTTTATTAAAACTGTAATTTAATGTTTGCAAAATTAAATTAAATTATATATAGTTTGTATGCTTATTGGACATATTTCTTAGAATTTCTATTTTTATCAAGTTAAAAATTGAGTGCCTGCAGACATTTTATTACATTTAAAAATAAGGTTCTCAGAAAGGATTTTTTCTTAGAACTCGTTAGTTTTATTTTCTTGACCTGAAATTAATTATTTATTTACCATTAATAACAAAATTGAAAGAACATTATTTTTATCAATATTCGCCATTTATTTTTTATTTTTTTATAATTTTTCAATCGTAAATTTTTAAGATTTTTTTATTGAAATTCCAGTTTTTTAAGTTCAGGTCGTATTATTAAAAATTATTATTTTTATCGATATATCGCTTCAATAATAAATAAATTTTAATATTTAATATGGCCTTAAGCTTAATAAACTAGCCATTTCCATTATATAATTTTTTTTATATTTATGTGCATGAATTTATAACACAAGCAATCAAGTCGTCTCGAAATTTTATAGTAAAAAGTACTCAAAATATTGAGCCTTTTTATTTCCAATAACAGCTCATTAAGAAGAATATGGAAGTGAAAAATATGAATATTTCGCTAACACACTGAAGGGTATATAAGACTCGGCACAGCCGAATTTAAATTCTTTTTATTTAAAAATTTTATTGTAAGTACCTATTTCTATCTTAAAATTTTATCATAATTTTTAATTGCATACAAATAAATATAATTGGACACAAGTGGAAAAATATACAAAAACACTATACAATTTGTTTTTTTTGTAATGAAAGGAAATTTTTGCATGATTTAGTTGTTTTTTTTTTGTGTGTTTGTTCCAACTCATTTGCTTGCAGGAGATCTTTTTCTCTTTCTATGTTATATATAAATTATATTAGTGTCTTCTCTCTCCCTCTTTAGCTTTAGTATACTAAAAAGCAGTTTATTTACTTATAGAGCTATAACTCATGCCTATTGGTAGATTTTTTCTGTTGTTTTGTTATATTCTGAAATAGAGAGACATTTTTGGGAGTTTTTTTGTTTTTTTTTTTTTGATACATTATTAGTGTGTTTAA
Organism: Thelaira solivaga; assembly: GCA_947397855.1. Lineage (NCBI taxonomy): Eukaryota > Metazoa > Arthropoda > Insecta > Diptera > Tachinidae > Thelaira > Thelaira solivaga. Next base: position 22,725,227 of record OX377610.1, read on the forward strand.
TAAAGTAAAAGAATAAATTTTAAAACCAACTAAATTTCTGGAATTAAGCACAAATAATTTTTAATTTTTTTTATGTGTTACATAGTGTTGTAATAAGAGGAGCCAATCTACGGGTAATCCCACAAAAAAAAAAACAAAAATATTTATACTATAAATAGAAAAAAATTAATTAAATAAAAATATTTATGAATTGGAAATTCAAACTGGTGGTGATTTAGTTTAATGCTGTTGTTTTCATGTTAATGTTTAAGTTTTAGGACAACTAATTAAGCCTACCAGTCTTTCCCTGATTTTAGCATGTAGCTTAAAGTAACATTAGCACTTCCATTTAAAAAATGCTTTTAAAATAAATTAAATTAAAAATAAACAAAGTCATCTTTTAATAAACACTGAACTGAATCCATTTAAACTCAAACAACTTGTGTGAATTGTTTACTTATTTCTGCACTGGTCGGGAAATTTCTTTTAAAATTAAAAAAAAAAAAAAAAAAAAACTATGGACTTTAAAAGAAATTGAAAAAGCAAAGAAATAAATATGTTGGCCTAGAAAAAACATTGTTAGAAACTTTACAAAAGGCGCCGGAATATAATAAAATGAACAAAATATGTACTTGTGCTAGAAACGAAATGAGGCCAAATAAAAAAAAAACAGAAAAATAAGCAATAGACTGCCAAAAAAACATCACCCATCATTTCGAAGAAAGCTAGAGACATACATAAAATAAAAAAATATACGAGCATTTAAAAAACATGTTGCTTAGGGAAACTAAAATATTCCAAAGCAAGAAGAAAAAAATATGTAACAAAGCAAAAATTTAAAAAATAAGAATTTTTAAATAAAAAGCACAGAAAAGAAAGTAAAAGAATTTAATTGCACAAATTGTCATATAGATTAATTACACTGTGAAAAAAAATATACTTGTGTGGAATACAACAGGAATCTGTTTTTGGAATTTGCAACATCCCCCACAGTTTTTCATAACTTTATGTGCTTATAAACCAGTTATTTAATTTAATATCAACCGATTTCAATTTTTCAGTATATTTAGCAAAGTAAACTTCAGAAATCTGTGCGTATTTCTCCACCAAACAAATTTTTTAATTTTTTGCCATTTTTCAACTTTGGAGACGTACAATTTTTGAATTAATTTTCAAAATATGTTTATTAATGAATAAAACTATTTTTTTTTTAAATCCGCAAAATAGCATTTCACTCACTACTTCGTCAGCGAAGTACCATACTGTCGCTATTATTTATAATTTAATTTAATTGAGTGAAGAAAAATCTCCCGAATTAAATATGTTTTAAAGTAACCTGTTACGTTTTTTAGTATTTGTAAATATATTTTCAGTATTTATGACATATTTATAAATATGTTTAGAAGGAACATAAGTGCATGGGTAAAAATATGCATAAATACGTTAACTTCTCACAAAGATTACGAGATGGGACACATATCATTTTAAAGGGTTGGTCGTCTAGATTTGTAATCTACCACTCAAATACTCTGAAGTTACTTTGGGCTATTTTTAAAAATGTTTTGAAATTTCCATATTAAAAAACTTTTTTTTTTTTCATTCAAAAATATTTGCTTGGCAGTTTTTTTTTTTAACTCTGCATCATCGGCGAAGTAACCAAAAATTTTAATTTTATTTTTGCAATCATTTCGTAGTGTAAATGATCGCCTTGTTCAGTGCTGAACTGGCCCAGATTGTCTTTGAAGAAGTTCAAATGTGACTGTAGGAAATTAATTTTTATGTAATTATTTAACTGAGTCAAATAAAAATTTGGAATTGAGTCAATTTCGAATTGAATTTGAATAAATTTTCAAACAAAATGGCCCTTAATCATAGTCATACTAAAGTCAGTATCTTTTTAAAAATGATTTTAAGTTTATAAAATTCTTATAAACAAAAGTCAGCTCTTAACAAAAGCTTACTTTTTCTTTGACTATGATTATGAGTTAATGTTTTTTTTTTTCGTACAATTAAAATTTTTTCATACTGATTAACCGTTTTGTTCATAACTAACTGTTTTTTTACTTTTTCTCATCTCCTCCTTTTACCTATGAGTTGGAATTCTTAGGCTAAAAAATAGTTATATAAAATGTCAGAACAATCTTTTTAAAATCTGGTTTTTTATTATCTTTTCTTACTCGATTTCGGGTGGTCAGTACTTAGTGACCTTCCAATTAACCCACCTAAAAGTGGGTGTAGCGAATGCAAGAGTATATGGTGATTATTTTTGGAATATTGTGATTTTATGTACCAATTAAAAAAAAAAAGAACTGTTGAAAATAATGTAACTCTGATTCAATCCAAATGTAAACAACTGATAATACTGGGTAATTTTTTGTCCCTATGTATTATGTATGTATATTTTGGCATTCCATTTATTACACTTGAATTGGACACATATTTTTGAATTAAACATATATTTTTGAATTGAAGACACCGTGTTTCACTTTTATAATTCAGGCTAAAGCAATCTTTCACTGCAGCAGAAAGGTTTTCTCCCAACAAGAACTTTGAGATATTTGATTTTTATTGTTAATATTTCAACAATGTACGTGAAATTTGACAACTTTTTAATTATCACATAAATTTTAGGGAAATTTAAAAATTAAAATAATTTTTTCTTCTTATTATTTTTGTCATTATTAAAATTTATTATTTAAATATACAAATTAAATACACTTGACGTCTCTAAATGATTAACCCTCTTATCCCAAAAAGATTATCGTAGATTTTAAATAAAATTTAAGAAAAATTTTGATAATGTTGACTTTAAAGTCTACGTTAAGTTTTTTGGTTAAAAATGAAAAAAAATTTTAATTCAAACTAAAATTAATATTAAAATATTAATCTTTATTTGTGCTTAATTACAGAAATTGTGTTGGTTTTAAAATTTATTCTTTTACTCATGATATTCTCATGAGTTATTTATTCAGTACATTAAAAATGTTGGTTGGGAAATTTATTTGTTTATTCAGTTCAATGCTTACTGAGTTTTTTGTTTGAATATTTGAATCTTTTTGTGACTTTTGATTAATAATTCTTATTTAGTCAATTGCTTTTACAATATAAAGGTTCTAATGTTTGCAAGAAACGTTGGGAGTAACCTACTGAGGATTCGGAGTAGCGTCTGATGAAATGGTCCATATAGGTATGCTCTCCCCTTCAGTACTTATTGTACTGAATAAATAACTCATGAGAATATCATGAGTAAAAGAATAAATTTTAAAACCAACACAATTTCTGGAATTAAGCACAAATAAAGATTAATATTTTGTTAAACTTTTAAATTCCAAATAGAAATTATTACATATAAAATTAATATTTTTTAAAATGCTTTAGTTTGATCATAAATCATTAAAATATTCTCGGCTAAAAGTATTATAAATTAAAAATGGAAATAAAAGCAAACACACAATCCCTTGTTACTTTTATCATTCACAAATCTGAAAAATTCAAATTAGTTAGTAAACTCTGCCTAATGTGGCATAAAAACCTCAAAAAATGGCATTTAGGTTTTAATGTATGTAACTGCACTCTATGTGAGTACAAGTACATAAACATTTCTATATAAATTCCCTCATACATATTTAAATAAATAAATAAATTTACATGAATACAACAAATAGCAACACAACATTAATACAACATTTACTTACATGTGTTTTATATAGTCAAAGGCAAAAGACCTACAACAGCTACGAGTACTAGCAATAAATTAAATTCTGCGTTTAGTGAAGCGCACCTTATTTCTTAGATAAGTTCATTACGATTTCTAAATTAATTTTTTTTTTTTTTATAGTTAAAATCAGTATATAAAAAAAGGAGACATTTTTCTTAAGCGCTTGCTGCCAAGTAAAAAACTTTTCACAACTTTTAAATCGCTTAATTGGACTTGAGAAAAAATTTAACTTAATAATTTTATTATTGTGATTCGGGGATATATTGCACCACATATACCGCAATTAAATAGATGGTCATGCATTATCATTTTCTAGAATCAAAATAATTTTATAAGAGAAACTTTTTTAAATAAAAAATGTGTTTTTAGACAAACAGTTCAGTTCTTACTCTCTTCTGCCCTGCTCTAAGTTTTATAGTTGCGCTTGTTGTAAGTCCTTATTAGATTTATGTGCTGCTCGTAGGCAATGTAAAATTTAATCGTCTTAAAAATTTGTATGGAATTTACTAAATGTTTAAAATATTTTTGAGTGTTTGTCATAAAAATGTTTTAGGCAATTGGATTGTTCGTTTCCTATAAGCAGTATAAAAACATCTTCTAATAGTTCGTTACGTCTGTGGCTTATGTTTGCTGGTTTTTACAGAAGTACATTTTTAAAAGACGCTACATAATGTGGAACAAATGTCTCCCTCTCAGGTGCTTCTATCAACAGATTCCTATTTAAGTCCAGTCCAATTGGTCTACAGCCGCTAGAGAAGATCCAAGACCAAATTAGACTTTATCTTGCTACTGAGAAGTCACGAATATCCTTGAAAACATTATAAAATTAATAAAAAATTTGCCTGTGTATGTTTACTTTCTACTCACACTGTTAACTTCTAATATGTGATGGTATGTTTGTTGTTATTTAATGTCTATTAACCGAATATGCAATACAAGAGGCTAAAAAACAAATGTTTTAGTGAAATTTACATAATATTTCAAAACCTTAAATACGTACTAAATCTTTTATAATGTTTACAAGCTAAAATTGTTTACCTCTTAACTATGTACACACACACACTTGCAAATATATATATATATATATATGTAATTACAACAAATTGAGTTCATTTACATAAAAATACCAAAGATCAGCACAAGCATACTTGAAAGCCTCATATCACTACAAACCTGTGTAAAATTTTATAATAAAAAATGCTTATAAGGCATTTCAAGTATGCTTGTGCAGCCCTTTAGTAAATACAAGCACACACGTACACACATTTATTATTTGTATGTTTGGTTTAAGTGACAAGTTGCTTTTCTCTCATGCCATAATTTAATCTAAAAAGTAATTTTAGTTTGTTTTTTGTTCGTTTTGCTCTTGTGTTTGTTTATAATTTTATGTCCTAAAAGTGTTAAAGAATTTCTGTGACCGCAGTAAGTCAATTTTAGTTACATTTTTGGTACACACACACACATAAAAAGCACAAATTAAGTAAATATGAGTGTCTGTTGAAATTTAAATGTAATTTTAGTTAAGCACACAAACATTAATTTATGTAAATCCATTTAAACAAGTATGCGTGTTAGCACATAAAGAGTTGTGGGTATTAGCGTTTAAATTTTATTGCTTTTAAGAGGGTCATACAAGTAGAGGAGACATTTTTGTGTATTTCACACAACCTTTGACAGACTCTTTCAATAATTCAATAAAATATTCATTTATTTAATGAAATATTTCATTGAATCAATAAAATATTGTCATTAAAGTAATGACTTCTCGTTTTAGTACAGATAAAATATGGTTTTAGGGAAAAAATTTCTCTAAATTAGAAAATTTTCCATGACAACAAAAGCAGAAATTTTGTGAATAAATTGTAATACTAAGTAAAACGAGTTGTCAAAAATTAAAATCAAATAAAAAGTGTAAGAGTGGGAAAACAAAATGTCAAAAAATAAAGATAGTCGTATAGCTCTTACCATTTTGAGAAAATTTTCTAAATGTATTTTATTTTTATTGATCACAGCTGCATCTTTGCATACAAAGAGATAACAAATCCAATGAAAATTTTAAGACTTGTATGATTTTTTGACAGTCGTATCAAATTTAATTTGATTTTATCTTTAAAAATCCTATGAAAATCCTATCACTTGCATTATAAAGTGTGTTTTTTATAGACGTATAGAGCTTTAGGTTGGCATTACTATTCAAGATGGCGACCGATTTAATAGCTGTCAAGTGATTTATACTCAGTTTGGCTTGGCAGTTCATCATGAATAGACTCACGCCTGAACAACGCTTGCAAATAGTGCAATTTTATTTCGAAAACGAGATTGCCGTTATTCCTGATTTTCATAAGCGAATTTTGTTTAGCGATGAAGCGCACTTCTGGTTGAATAGCTACATCAACAAACAAAACTGCTGCATTTGGAGTGAAGCTAATCCTCAAGTTTATGCCGAAACACCGTTGCATCCAGAAAAACTGACTGTTTAGTGCGCTTTATGGGCTGGTGGAATCATTGGTCCGTACTTCTTCAAAAACAATGATGGCCAGAACGTTACAGTCAATGGTGATCGGTATAGAGCCATGATTACTAACTTTTTCATTCCTGAATTGAACAACCTTGATGTCCAGGAGCTGTGGTTCCAAGAAGACGGCGCAACATGTGACCCAGCTCGTGCCACAATCGATTTATTGAGAGACAAGTTTGGTGACCGTCTAATTTCACGTTTTAGACCTGTGAATTGGCCTCCAAGATCTTGTGATTTAACACCGCTAGACTACTTTCTGTGGGTCTATGTAAAGTCATTGGTCTATGCGGATAAGCCACAAGCACTTGACCATTTGGAAGACAATATTCGCCGTGTTATTGCCGATATACGGCCACAAATGTTGTAAAAAGTCATCGAAAATAGGACGTCGAGATTGGAATACATCCGAGATAGCCGTGGCGGTCATATGCCAGAAATTATATTTAAAATGTAATGCCACAAGATTATCTCTCGGATAAATAAAATTCATGTCAATCGAATAATCCATCGTTGTTTTATTGCAATTTAAAGTTCTATATGTCTATAAAAAACACCCTTTAGTAGAAGAAGGAATTTTTTTTCAAAATTGGCCTGTATGTGCTAAAAACTACTTTATTTTTACAGTAAACATAATCTCGCTTATCCAAAAAAAATTAACGCAGACTTTAAAGTCAACGTTATCGAAATTTTTCATATAATTTTTTCATAAATTTTACTTTAAAGTCTACGTCAACTTTTTTTTGGATAAGAGCAAATAAATTTAAATGTGAGTCAATAAAACTGTTTTTTTTTTGCTGAAAATATCTTTCGAATTAGTGAAACTAGTAAAAAAAAAAATTATAATCAAAACTTTTAAAACTCAAATTGTAATTAAATGTTTTTTAAACAAAATATAAAAAATGTATTTGTTAATTTAGTTGGCCTTTTTATATTTTATTATGAATTATAAATATAATTATATCCTGAAGAAGCTATGCAAGTTTTAGCGAAATTTACAAAATATGAGCTCAAGCTTAATAAAATAGTTATTTTAATTAAACAAAAAAAGAAATTAATTCCCAATTTGAATTTGCTTGTGGCTCTTACTTTTAAAATAACAAAACCAATTTAAAATAATCTTTAAACAAAAAGAAATATTGTGTCTGGCTACGACTTGAGATTCCTTAGCAGCTTACCCTCACTTACTCTCTCATAGTTTGACTTAAATGACCACAAAAATGTTAATAAAATGTTGTTCACACACAGAAATACGAGTACAAGACATGACACTTTGTAGAGAAGTAAATTGGTATTGTTTGCCTTTGTATGAATAAGAAAGTCCTAGCAAATACTAATACAAAATATATACACACTCACACTGAGCCAGAACATGTGTGTTTTGCAAGACGATTTAACAGCTTACACTATCTTATCCATAAAGGAATTTTACAATGTTTGATGATGTATGTGTGTTAATATCTGTGCGTTTGTCTACCGGCCTGTTAGTTAGCTAAACAGTCAGCAATGTCTGCCCTTTTGAACATTATTTATACAAGTCCAACTATTAAGTTGAGATTTTGGGTCTGGCATGCATCTCATCATAATACAAATACACATTATTTTCTATACTATGATGTTGCTGTTGTTGTTTTTGTATTAGATACATACATGTTTTCTGGTTTGACCCAAAGTACATCTGTCACTTAAAGTGGTCATTTGTTTTGGGTTATTGTTTTGCTTGTTGTACCAAGCATACAGACATGGAACGTATTAAAATACAGTGGGTTAATTGTTAAAATTAAGAAGGAAATACTAAAAAAAAGGATATGATCTGTTAAGTTGGTCATAAATAATAAACATTTGGCCAAAAGGTTAAACGTATGAAAGTAAAATAAAATAATTAAAGAAAAAGTGCAGAAAGAATATGGGTTGAAGCAAAGCAGTTTATTGATTTATTCCACTTTTTATTGCATGAATTAATAAAAATGCACAAGGTTTACAAAATTCCAAACCACTTTTTTTTGTGCTTTTAATACATAAAATTTTAATTCACAGCACAGAAATTAAATTAAATTTTCTACCAATTAAAAATTTAGTTATAATAATCGAAGTTAATAGTTGTAGTAAACAAAATTCTATTATATAGACCAAAATTTAGTTTTCTTAAAAATATTTTGAGCTGTAATGCCGATTGTCTCTTGCCGCAATTAAAAAATTAGATTTTCACAACTGGATTTTTGATTGAGAAAAAATTTAGTTCGCACAATCAAAGTTGTTTCCTCAGTATGCTAAACTGAAAATATTATTAGTTAAGCCAACTAACTAAAGTTAATAAAAACGAACGTATTCTCTTTATTAGCACTAACTTTGCATTCGGGATAAATTAAACTTTTCTGCTTTTTAGGCGAGGATGCAAATTTCGCTTAGCTGTGGCTTAGTCCATATTTTATTGTTCTTTTTCCAACCTTACGTTTTCTTAGTTATTTTTTCTAAGCCAACATGAACCTACAAGGTAGTTTATATTGGTTTCAGCAACCACTTAGAGCCTTAACGGAAATGAAAAAAAAAAAAATACACCCACAACGAGCAACTATGTACTGGGTGATTTTTGAAAAACTTTTGGATTTGATTAAAATAAAAACAACTATATATGAAATCTAAATCTAAGTCGATAAAACGATCTACGAGTATATAATTCAATGTTTAAAAATGATTTCATGTAAATGTTGAAGGAGGCTGAGCCTCAAATAGCTCATATGCTGGGTTCAATTTAGACATAGATTTTACAACATATCGGCCGGTATCTCAAAAATAAATAATTCAATATAGGATTCCAGTGCGTCAACCGTCGCGGTCTTGTATTTATAAACATGAGCCTTAACTTATCTCCACAAAAAATAGTCTAAAGGCGTTAAATCGTACAAGCTAGGCGGCCAATTGACCGGCCCCAAACATGAAATAAGCTGTTCACCGAACTCGCTTCTCAATTGTGCCATTGTTTCTTATTCTGTGTGGCATGTGGTCCCGTCTTGCTGAAACCACATGTCAGCCAAATCCAGCTCTTCTATTTTTGGCAAACTAAATTTGTAATGATCGGACGGTAGAGCTCGCCATTCACAGTAACTTTTCTGACTTCGACGTCTTTGAAAAAGTACGGGTCAATGGTGTTACCGGCCCATAATCCACACCAAAATGTGCAATTGTAAAAATGCATTGGCAGTGCTTCTGGCTGCTAAATGCATCAATTTTGCTTGTTCATTCAACCAGAAACCAAAATTAATATAAAATGGAAGAAGTGCACTGTGCACTTTCTTAATAGAGCAGGAATTTTCATAATTCAATTCAATAATCTGCAAGCGTTGCATGTTTCTAAAGCGATTCATGGTTAAATGGTAACATGTTACACTAAAATAGATCAGTTGCCAATACAGTATTGCCAAAAAAAGTTGCTAAAAAATCACCCTTTAATGCAGATTTTGCTCAGGCCAACTGTGATGACTGTTAATGGCATTCGTTACAGAAATATGATAATGCAGTGTTTGTGCTCTCAGCTATACGACTTGGATCTGGACGAGATGTGGTGTCAGCAAGACGGCACTTGAAATGAAAAAGTGCACTCTTACATACACCCTTTAATTTCTAACCGGCCTAAAATTATTTACTTTTATCATATAACATTTTTAAGCAAAATTAAAAATTAAATTATTTTCAAGATTTCTTACTTATCAAATTTTGTAATTCTCAGCATAATTAGGCCTATTGCTGACAGCTGTAAATAACCTTTAAGCCATTATATTACAAAGATCTTATTTTACTTATTTCATTTGCTCTTACTTGTTGTGCCAGTAGCCAACCAACTCCTGCTGCAAGAATGCTGTAGAAAATATTACACATTCTTAAGCAGATGTTTGTAATTGAGATTTTTACTGAGGAAAGAACAAAAAAAAAAAACGAATACTTAAATTAGACAATTACAAATGCGATTATAACTTACTTAACATATTGACTTTATAAAATTTCCTTCAACATAAATAAATACATGCTGTAACAGAAGCATGGCAAAAATGTATTAATAATTCTAATTGTGACTTGAATGTGTGTGAGTGTGTTTAAGTGTTTTGTGTGTTTTCTTTTTTTTTTTTTTTTTTTTGTTTCTACATTAATAAGTTCATTGTCATGTTTGTTACATAATTTTGTCTAATTCATTCATTCATTTTTGAAAGTTTAAGTGCGTTGTGGTTGAAACATGCACGTTCAAATTGAAAGCTGCAAAGAGTATCCTAATCTGTATGGTCAGAATAGACTTATAGCATGAAAATATACATTTTTTAATTTGATTTGGATAAAATTTGGCCAACCCGTTGAGAATATCATATTCAATGATTGTACAAAATTTCATGTTTTCGTACTTTTGTGGCATTTTTAAATTACAGAATATAAGAAAAGGTTACGAAATTTTGTTCTGAAACTTTTAAAAGTTTGTATTTGATAATGTTTTATCAACCTGAATATAAGTGCGAAATTTCAACTCTTTACTCCTTCTATATATGGCCTCTCGTTATATGAAATTCCTACACTATGCATCGTCATTGCGTCATGTGGTGTTTCCTCTAAGACACTCCCTTCTCCGTTTCTGGAAGAGATCCTTTCTGGCACGATTTTCTGTATTACTTTGGGAATGACCATTCGTAATATGGGTCCGCCATACTTATAGTCATTTTAATGATGCTATTTCTTCTTAAGAAGTTCCTGCCGTGTCTTGTTGCAAATCTTAGAGATGAGGCACCAGAAACAATAGCTGTAGAGCAAGTAAATTTGTTTTAATATTGAATTTCTCTCAGCGTGTAGTGCTAAACTGTATTATATTACAAATGTTTGTTTGGTTGCTTTGTTTTTTATTCAAATGTTTGGCTCGGTGTGCTTGTATAAGACCAGTAAGTAATCCATCCATGAGCGATATGTTTGGGTATGGTGTGTGTGTGTGGGTGTGTGTGTGTGTGTGTGTGTGTGTGTGTGTGTGTGTGTGTGTGTACTTAGACCATCCTCAGGATATACTTGATTTTAATATTAAATAAATGATGAAGGTACTCTCACATCATTTGTCTGCATACAGTTTCATAAATATTTAAATTGTGATCTTAAATTGATTTCCTTTGCCTTCTCAATTATTTCCCAAACATATTTATTCATATACAAACGCACACAAGCTTATACTGGCATTCATACAAATGTCAGTTCAAATGTATAGCATAAGTTGCAGGCATGTATGAATGTTACGGAGGTATTTATTTTCAAACTGATTGTATCTTAAAGACTTTGAAAATATTACTTAAGGATATTATTTATCAAAATTAAATACGTTTGTTGTATTTTAAATGTCTTGAAATAATTTTTTATACTTACACATACTCATACAAGCAAACAAATAAACTGTATGCCAATTGGCCATGCTGTTATGATTATGTTAAGCAGCTTGTAGGAAAATTTGGCTACGAATTTTTCAATTATAATATAAAATATTTTTTAAGCCTATTGAAATATTTGAACTGTTAATTTTTTTTTAATTAATAACAAAAAAAAACAATTTCATTATTATTATAATTGTCAGTTATTAATGTTCATGTCTATCTGTTGGCTATGCCAGTTTGGCCAATTGGTTTTAGTCAAGAAATAAATCATTTTAATATTTTTTTATAATACTTTGTGTTTTCAAGAAATTTAATAATTAAATTCACATTTATTTAAAAGGTGAAGGAAAATATATTTAAAGCCAAAGGCTGCTTTCGTTTAGGCTATTAGCAAAATTATTAAATTATTTACTTGACAGCATATGCCTGAGCAGTATTTAAAATAATTTTTTTTTTTAGAGAAACAATAACTTAAAATGCAATACTGATGGTATCAACCACCATTTTTTAGTCAACTACCATAAAATTTGGAGCAAGTTGCGTTTTTTAGTTTGTGTTTGGCAATCACTAAAAAGCAGACAGCCTCGTGAATTTTAACAAAAATGAAAAAAGTGAATTTCGTGCATTGATTAAGTCTTAAATTCTTTAGATTTAACTTCCTGCAACTATTTTCTTTTAACAACCCTGAAGAAATTGCTGGATTGTAAGATATTTGGGTCTTATGAAGAAGTCATTACTGAAACAAACGTTTATTTTGAGAGCTTTGAGAAAACCTATTATTTTAAGAGAATATAGAGATAAAAAACAGCTGGATTAAATGTGTTGATCTAAAAGAAAAGCGCTTATTTTCCGAAAAACATATTTTTAAGCAAAAAGTCACGGAGCTATCAACCAGCTGTCGTTCTTAATTTCAAAACATTGCCTTGTTAATATTTTTCTATACACTCACACTTCATATTCTAAATAATTTTTAGACAATTTTAAATACTTTTTTTTGGTTTAAAATAGTTTTTTTTTTTTAAATAGAATTAACAAACGAAATATTTTGCTTTTTTTGTAGTTAAAACGCAAACATTATTAAAGACTCTGTTATACCATGTTGCTTACAATTTTTCCTCATTTTTCATTTTTTAAACATACACGCAACTTAAAATTATCTAAGAAATTTTATTTTTATTATTTTTTTCATTGACCTTTTGTTGTTTTCTTCTTGTTGCAGTCATTTAACATTTTTCAATTACCACCTAAAACGAACCATCAATAATAGATGCTATGAAGGCAACAAATTGTCCAACAGCTCAAGTGGCCCATTCAACAGCAAATGCTACGCCACTCATAAGCAACATTTCGGTTGCAGCATCAGCATCAATCAGTGTTGCAACGCCCACAAATTCAACTGCCTCATCATCGACTTCATCATCAGCTAACACAACCAGTACGAAATTGAAATCAGCTCTTAAAGTGCCAAAAGTTAGTTTTGCTCCGCTTGATTTTACACCGCCTCCTCACATCACGTGATACGAGAATATGCCACATAACAATATCGTTTGTGAGTGGTTAAGAGCTTTAGGTTTGCAACAATATGGAGAAAGTTTTATGGAGAATGGCTACGATGAATTGGAGATTTGTAAACAAATCGGTGAAATTGATTTGGATGCGATTGGTGTTGATAATGCCCAACATCGCAGTAAACTATTAAAAAGTGTGCGAACGTTGCGCGAAAAAGGTGCTGCTCTTGTCTATGTCATGATTAATGATCCCAAAGCATTGAATAGTAGTAATGAAATTTTAGCGGCCGAATGTGATACGCCAACCACAATGAAAGAATTAGAATCTGTGATCAAAAGACATTTAGAGGCGGATGGCATACGTTTGACGGCACATCCCTATTCAACGCCGGTGAGTACAAAAAATATTTACTTAATAAAAATTCTGTTAAGTACAGTAAAACGATGCCATAAATTAACAAGATCTCAGCATTCTTTAGCAACATTCTTTAGATCGGCATAGAGCTTTAGAAAAAATTGTTGTCATCAATTTAGCAATACAAAATTACACCAGAGAAAACTTTTAGCTGTGAACTAGATCTAGTTTTTTGTTTAGCAAATATTTTTTAGCCAAAAACAAAAAAACATACGTTAGCTGTCGATTGTACCTGCTGGTCACACAACAATAAATTCTCTTCTCTTTTCCTTAAATCAAATGAAATAAAAACAAATAAATAAAAAACATGATTGCAGCACAATGCTAAAAAGAAACTAAAAAATATTTACAAACTTTAGTTAACAAAAAGTTGACTTTAGTGCTTAAAAGCTAAAGATGACTTACAAAGTTGTCCACAATTAAAAAGGATCTCCTGAGTGTATTACAACGTGACCAGAAATGAAACCCAATGAATAGTAAAGGAGAAAAGAAAAGGAAAATATAATAGATAAACTAAGTTTAAAGTTAAATGTTTTGTGTCCAGCAGCAGTAGTCGTAATATTATTATTTTCGTTTCATGTCTATGCTTAATCTTTTTTCGTTGACTTAGTTAATAATCATGCAATAAATTTTCACTTAAACCCCTCTTGGCATACAAAGTTTCGATTTATTTTTTTTGCCTTTTGTCTTTCGCTTTTTTCATTTAATTTTTTTTTTCATGTGACAACGTGATCGTGCCATGTGACGCTTCCTCTATAAATTCCCGGTAGATTATTTTTGTTATACTCGTATGTTCAATCTAGTTATTTCCACTTGCAATTTTTCCAAATTTTTTGGTCCACATTTTAATATTTTCTTTCCTTCTTTTTAATATTTTTTACTCCTTTTTTATGGTTTAGCTTTGAGTGTGATAAATTTATTGCGCTGTGTATGCCAAGTGACCAATAGCAACAAACCATTCAACCAAACAGCCAACACACACTAGCATTTACCAAAAGGTACCCAGGAGTACATCACTAGTTAGTTTCACTTCCATTATATTCAGCTGTACGTTTTAATTTTGGTTTGTTACAAAATTTATTTAAGTTTGAATATCTGCGTATGTACTTTATTTTACTTACTTCAGGGTAATGGGGCTGCAAAAGTGTAAACGATAATCTTTTCCGATAGTTTACAGATATGAGGCAAGTAGATAGAGAGTGAGAGATAGGGTGATTGAAAGATTTTTAAGGAAAAAAATATCCTTTAATGTGCTTCCAAAGTTTATGTTGCAAGTTGTGCACATTGAAAAATTTACTAAAATACTGGCCGTAAATGTGTTTATGGACTTTGCATTGTAAAATTATGTCAATACTCGTTGGGATTTGTGGTAAAAATACGTGCAAACACACACTTACTCACTTGTATGCTTATGTGTTTATTGGTTTACTTACCCATACACACACATTCAAGCACATTTAATATACACAGAAAATTATATGAGATTTTTTACAGTGAGTAAAAATTAATGTTACCAGCAACGAATTAAGATAACATTTAAATATAAAAAAAATAACCAAACATTTTAATTAAATTTGTCAACTTGATTAAGCTTTTAACTACATCAATTAAATATTTAATTTAATCACTTACATTTGTAACTGTGTTAGCCAAATATTCATATATTTAATTTTGCAAATTTTTCCTAAATATTTAAAAAAAATTAATAAAATGTCAAATACTGATTTAAATAATTTTTTTTAACACTAATTTTTTGTTAATCCTAAAATAAATAATTCAATTCCTTTCACTTTAGGAAAAAAATGCTCAATTTTTAAATAAAAAAACAGGAAAATTTTAAGAAAAATATTTAATAAGAATGCAAAACAAATTAAATTACATTTAATATAAAATGTTTTTAAACTAAATTTATTTCATTAAATATTTAATGTTAAATAAAGAAAATCAAAAAATCTATTTCATTAAAAGATACACATAAATTCACACGTTTGTGGAAGACCGATTGCTTGGTTTAAAGCTGGTTTATGCACATGAAAAGCTAAAAATTAACAAAGAAATTAATGAAAATCAAAATTACGGTTGTACTTATTTTTGATATTTCTAAGCCAATTATGAACCGATTGCTCTCTGTTTTGGCATATATATTATGACTGTCATATCTGACAAAAATTGCTTACCACATTTTTTTCCACTTTGTAGTTTAGATAAAATGAAATATAAACAGAAATTAATGAAAATTTAAATTTCGGTTGTATTTTTGATATACATATCTCGTCCATTTGTGACAAAACTACGTACTAGGTTTTCTTCTTCGTTTTGTGGTTTAGACAAAATACGCAAAAAAAAACCCACTCAAAAATTGATAAAAAATAGAGGTAGTCCTACTTTTAACCTTATAGCTGAGTCATTTATAAATTGATTTCACTGCATTTCAATAGCAACTGAAAGACAGAAGCGGCTGACAAATTGGTATGCTAAACTTATCTCTATGTTGTCTATGGACTTTAGAAAGTTGATTTCAACGACTACACAGGCAGACAGAGAGACAGATATCGCTAAATAGACTCTGCTATTTGTATACTTTATAGGGTAAACTGACAGCACCTTAAATTGGTAACGAAAACAAATTTTTTTTTTCAATTTGTCTGTTTTCTAGCCCACTGTTTATTAATGCATTCGAATATACACACAAATAAAAGTTCAATTTTTTATAATGTGCAAGATAAAAGTATATGAACGCATGCAAGCGAGTGTACTTAACTACAAAGTTGCATTAATGTTGTTACCCTATTACACAGGGCAACGCACACACACATATATATATATATGTTTTCTGTGTGTGTATGTAGGTTTTGGTGCGTAAATGTGATTATTGCAACAGTATTTTTTTTTATAAGTTCATTACAAATTCATGGCAACAGCAGCGTATTTTCATGTGACTACAATTTTGTAAAATTGATAAATTTTTTTGTATCCTGATTTTTTTTTTTCTTTCTTTTATAATAATAGTATTCAAATTTATGTTTATGTTACAATAAAATTGTGACTGCACGAGTATATTTTTAATAAAAATAAAAAAGCACATGCAATAAATTGCATCCTTAGTAGACTCTAATCCAATTTTATGGTTGATTTCTTTAATAAATTGTAACGAACACTTTTATAAAGTGTTGTTGGAGAAGATTCTTTTTTTTGTTTAGTTAAACAAAAAAAAAATTTTTTTTTTTTGCTAACCGGAATTTAGGAGATGTACTTACCAGTTCAATCTTAGATTTCTGACTAGTCCGGTAATTGTTGTGGGCTTTATTTTACAGCTGCAGTAAACGGATTTCCTTTTTTATTTATTTTAGCTGTGTTTACTTGTCGATACAATCTTTAGACAATAATTACAATAGGTATAAAGACTGTCTATGATAAATAGGTAAAAAAAAAATTGTCAAATTTATTGGCTTAAGGGAAATAAATAGTTTACTAAATACGGTTAACAGTCAAAATTTTAACGGTAAAGAAAATATCACTAAACTGAACAAAATTCTAAATTTCTAATATAAAAATTTATTATTTATGGCATCATATTGTCACATAGTCTTCGGTGGCAATAAGGGCAGCGTAGCGCTACGGCTTTGTTTTAGTCGGGGCTAAGCGGTTTTATGAACCGTTTCATATGGTAAAGGTTCCGAAGTCTTTTGTCTCTTGTAAAACTGCACAAGCCGCCGTATCAAAAGACGCAAGTGAGTGTTAACTTTTTTTTGCAGTCCTGTACAATCTAAAATCGACATCATAATGACCGCACGCAACGTTTGTGTCTCTTATGACAAAGTCAACAATAAAGACAAATATTGAAGGCCACACCAATGTTGTGGTAATTGCCTCTACAATACCCTACAGGCAGTTCAGTGTAAAGTTTAATGCCATTTCTGTTGAGTAGCCTCTGGTATTAATTCTGTAAGTGGTGATCAAAATTGTTTACGTAAAAAATTGCAATAGTGCGAGATTTGCTGAAAACAAAATGAATGTAGTAATAAAAAGAATAATTATTACATGAGTGAAATAGTTGTGGTACAGAAAAATTTCTGCCGAGAAGAACAGAAAACGTCTGAACATATTTTCTGCGAGTGCCCAGCAGTGGCAAGATGCAAAAGAAGTCTCGGAGTGTAGTCAACAACGAAGCTGCACAATAGATCTTAAAGGTTGCGGTGTGATTATAGCCCTTGATAATAATAATAATGAAAAGAACGTAAGCGTTTATCTTTTATAACACTGAAAAGAATATGTGTGATTGTGAACAAACAAATTTAACAACAAAACAAATTATTAAGAAAAAAATGTATGAAGTGAAAAGTTTACACATTAAAAATGGGGGCTTTATTATTTTTTTTAATCATCCTTTTTTCAGTCGGATGAATATGTAAACTGTAACATTTGGAAAAAAATAAGAATTACCGATAAAACAAAAAAATGTTAGAAATAGAATTAGATACCTTCAACTTTTCTTTTCTTAATTTAAAAAAGTAAGTAAGTTTTCATTCACTTGTTTATGCAGAAAAACCTTAATGTTTTTCTGCTTTTATAATTAGAAATTTGGACAAAAAATCTCAAATATTGAAAAACTTTAAATTTCAAGTAAGATTTCACTTGTATGCGACTGACAGAATTAGCACTCATTTCCTTCTCATTGACTTAATATTCACTATGACCTGGCACCCATATTAAGTGAACCCCGTTATTAGATGCTACTCTTTTTAAAAGTATTAGGAAATCAGAGAGCAGTTTTGATTTGATCTCAAATACACTGAGTGTAAGTAATGCCGCTCTACTAACCGAGTGAATATAGATGTGTTTGTTATTTGTGTCACTTTCTAGTTTCTTTCTAACTCAGAGCTCTATGGCATGTATTTTAGCCTCAAAAATTGAGTTCTCTTGCCATATACTGACAAGTAACTTTCTTCTGATTTTATTACCAACTAAACCCTTTTCCAACATCCTCAATCTTTTCCAGCCATTTGTGTGTACCATAAATGTGAAGCGGCAGTAGGTTTGGGTATTTTCTCTTTACAATTAACTCTAAAGGCGGCTAATAAATTCATTGGTTTAGAACCATTCTGCAGACTGTCTTGAAGTTTAGTTTTAGGTAGTGGCTAGAAAGAGAACCGCAGCAATGCTTAATGAAAACAAAAGATATCAGAGTAGGGAAAACATTCATGCCATTCCGATCTCGGAAGAGAATGAATGAATTACTTAGCCTGACCCGGGATTGATGACTGGACCTTGCATCTTGGCCAGTTGTGCCCAATATGAGGATCAGTTAAAATAACCTCTGTAGATTAAGTAACGAAGATTAAGAGACAGCAGAATGTGATGGTGTAATTTAGACTCATTTTTGCTGCTTATTGCATCATTGCCTACAATAAACGGGCATGGCAGACAAAACACCCTACAAGGTCTTTGAATACTAGAATACTAGACTCAGGGAGAATTTATAACTTGAAAGTAGTAACAAAATAGGTATATTTTGGCCGCATTGAGTAGGTAACTTCTTCCCACTACTTTTTCTAATTCTAATTCTAGCACTCAATTTATTTTTGTCTACCATGTACCTGTTTGAACTATTCAGTTATCCTGTGGACTTAATTTTTCTCCTGCTCGTTGTAAGGTTATTAGGGTATGGTCGTCTATATGTTTTATATTAGCTTTTCACAAATTCGACTACAAAAACGACACTGGTACAGGCCAATCCAAGGAATATTTTTATATTTCTTAGCGAGATGGTTAAAATGCCTTTGTTGTATATTGTGTGTCTCATACTTTACCTGTATTGGACTTATAACAACTCAACTTTCATTAGCAGGGGTTCAATAATATGAAAGTTAAAACTTCAAGTTTTCAAGAATTGAGTTCCATTTAAGCTAAATATATTAAAAAAATAAATAAAAAAAGAATTTTAATGCTCTTTTATTTGAAGCTTCTTCTAGTTTCAGTAGCAGAAATTTGAAATAATTGTGAATTTTTTTTTAATTCTTAAAAGTTACAAAAGTAATTAAAACGCAAATATCAAGCATGTTAAACTTTTTTTAGAGTTCATTTAAAACCCATTTGCATTAAAAAATTTAGCGGCCTGTCAAGTGATTTAAATAAATAAAAAAAAAGCAAAATCTCCTGCGGTTACATAAAAATTTTAAATAAAATTGAAGGTCTGTGTCTTTGTATCATATCTGACTGCCCTTTTCATTGTTGCTTTGAGTTTAGAATACAAATAAAGAAATAAACAACAAACAGAGCATTTCAATAAATTATAAATTTGAATAAAGAAATTAATAAAACATGAAGAAACATTAAACGCCACAGGGTGGACTCTTGTTAAATTATATAATACGAAATGACAATGTTAATCCAGTTGTTGATGTTAAATACTTGAGTTTTGTATTTTGCTAGATGGTTTTACCCGGTTTCGCCTGTCCCAGTCTGGTTCTTTATTACATGAGTCAGCAATCTTAGAGTATAGAGAGCGTATATACAGTTATTTACCACTTTATACAATGACTCTTGCTTGCCTAACCTTAGTAGAGTCGCTAACTAAACAAGTAAATGAAATATTTTAAAACATAATTTCAGGCTTACATTAAGTACGCCCACACATTTTTTAAAAGTGGGCATGGCTAGACCAAGTATATGGCGACCTTGCTTACAGTATTTCACACAAATCAATGGGAAACCAAAAATTTGTGTAGCGAACAAACAAACAAACAGATAATGCATTTTATTTATTTAGAAGATAACTTGTGCTTTGCTCTTAACCTGCTTCTTTCATTGTGTTTAACTGCTACTAATCCAGTTTATTGAAGGATTAGTTAATGAATATTAAAAGTAGAAGTGGTAGTGGGATAGAAAAATCTATCATATAATTGGCCTGCTAACAAGTATTATTATCTCAGCATCACTCAATTCATCTTGTTGTTATACTAATATCCAGGAAACTTGAAGTATCTGATGATTTGGGTTAGACGAATATTTTTTACAAAACAAAGCAAATAAACTAGTTAAAGAAAATAATTCTTGCTTTAACCAAGTACTTACATGCTGACATGACAAGTGTGTCAATGACCGTTATGGATTGTGCTCGTAATGAGCAGATTATCTTTACAAATATACTTCAGCATAAATTATTTTCTGCTCTCTTACCATTTGTGTTGGTGAAAGAACTTTTTTCTTTTTGCTTAACAAACTGTAATCCTTTACTTACTTATGCTGTGAGAAAGAACGTGTTTGTGCATACAAGTTTAGAAAAATTTTATTAGTGTCTGTGTGATAAATGTTGTTCTGTAACATAAGCAAATTTTGTTTTTTTTTTTTTTTTTTGTATAAATTCTCTGTTTAATTTTTTATTTTTACATTTTAAGAATGTGTGTTAAGTAGATTGAATTAAGATGTGTTTGTTGGTTTTTAGGGTTTAAAAATAAAATAAATTTGTATGCAAATTTACTGTTAAAAAAATAACTGGGAAATTTCTTGCAATAAATCAGGCTTAAAGATTTTTATTTTAAGTCTAGCAGCTGATAAAACAAATTATGTAAAGCGATCAAAAAGCTCTTTTGTACCTCCTACTTTTAAGCCAGTCGTCATTCTATAAACCTTATTAAGTGAAAGCTTTGTTATTTCTCGGTAACTAAATACATAAAACTCTAGAAAAGCTAAACCAAAAATTTTAATAATTTTACAATGAATTACTGCATTTGAATTGAACCGTTAGTACTCCTAACAGTGATTGTTAACAAATTCCTTCCTGCATTTAATTATATCCTGTGTGTTTTTGCCAATAACATAAAGCAGCCATTTAAGCCAAACGAAAGTTTTATATTATTTTAAACAAACTGTGAGAAGCGTAAGGAAACAATCTAATTATTTTTCAAGTTGTCGAACGTGCATGATTATCTCTTATATGCGCGTTTATTTTTAGCTTTATTTCCATTTATTTTTTGTCTGTCTGTCTGTCTGTCTAGCAGCTAAAATAAATATTTATGGCAGTGTTTGCATGTATCACAGAAAGTTTTCAATTTTGTGTGAGAGCGTTGGGTTTTCTTCGTAAGATGTTCTTAAGTCAGCTAAAACAATATTTACAAAAGACAAAAGTTTAAAGTGCATTATGGCATAAATGGGTGAGTGTGTGTGTTTTGCAGCAACTCGTTGGTATACAAAAACAACAAAAAAAAAATATGAACTAAATTGGCGGTAACGCATCTTATACACCCTTCACTGTAGTAGCCTAATTTTCTTACTATTTAAAAAAATTATTTTCAAAGAAACAACAAAATAATAGGGTGTACACCAATTAACATGAGATAACACGGAATTTCTCCCTCAAAAGAGATAATATTTCGTTGGCTGTATAGCAAATGACACCATCCTGTTGGAATCAAATATCGGCCAGATCCATATGCTCTACTTTTGGCCAAAAGATGTTCGTTATCATCTCACGGTAGTAAACACCATTTACGGTAACAACGATTATATGTTGACAGAATATGAGAACATGCACAGTTGTTTCCATATTTCCTACAGACCCGGTTTGCTGAAATTTGTGCACAATTCTTGCGATTGTGAACTCATTTGATTGATTATGATGACCAATAAAATCACGAAAGGCACGAAATGTATTCTAATTGTGAAATTCTGTTCAATTGTGTATCTCACGATGGCTGAATTTGTCAAACACTGAAACAAAGAAATGTCAAATTAAATTGGCCAAAAAAACTGGACGTTAAGATGTGACTTACAATTAACATCGTGCATTATGGTTGAACTACCTCTTACGCGTGTTTGTTGTTTTTAATTTATTTAAATTGGAGTTCAGGGATTTTTTAGGAGTTAAATGAAGTGAAAAGCAAATGTGAGCTGTGTTTAGCAAAACGAAGCAATTTTTTAATAAATTTTTTTTATCGCGCTTTCTAGCTCAATAGCAATTCCATAGAAAAATGGAAACCAAAAAATCGTCATTAGCTTACGAGTTCCAGTGAACTGAAAACTAAAGTACTTCACTCACTCAGATGGTTTTTTTCATAATGGCTGGGGTTTCCAACCATCCAAATGAAGACAGCGTGCTGACCTATATGAGCAGCATTATCTTAAAAAAGTTTGTTCTGTGTGATTAAGAAGAAAATCTGAAATTTCTTATTTTAAGGCTTTTGTTCACGTTGTGTCAGAGAAATTCCAAAAAAAAAATTCTACTCGTACACACAAAATGATGAATGCCATTTATAAGCAACCAAAATATAAATATTTTATAGGGTGTTATAGAAATTACAAACGCAATCATAAACTTATTTATACTTTTCTCACTTACAGTAAAGGATATAGAAAGAGTAAGAAAGAAATAAAACAAACTTTTTCCAAACTAAGAAATTAATAATAAAATATTTCTTAAAGGAATTTTGTGGCTTCAACAAGATGAAGAAGATAAAGAGATAATGTAAAGAAAAGTAACAATTTCTGTTAAAAAACAAAATTTGCTTCATGTTTTCATTTTGTTGTTGCATGTTAAAATATTATGAAAAAACAAAAAATTGCGATTTACATAAAGCAGATTTTACTGATGTTAAAATAATGAAAAAGTACACAAAATATGCGGTAAGACTTTCATGTCATGTGCTGCCAGCACAGCTTGTCTATTCTTTTTCTAAATGACCTCAACTTACTTAAGAGAAAAGAAGTTGCAAAAAAATGCTTTATTTTTTGGCAGCTGGTAAATTAAATTTATTTTTTATTTATTAATTAATTAAATGTTTAATTAAAAATAAGATTATATTCGTTTAGTTACTTTAATAACTTCATGTTTTTACTCAAAAGCCAATTAAAGCTTATGCAAGTTCTTAGTAGTTTTATCATAAAATTACTTTCACGTCCTGGGCAGCCTAGCATTTTTATGATAAAAATTGTGCTCAAATAAATTATTCTGAAAAATAAAAAGTTTGAAATATTTTTTAATGACAAATTTCATTAATCTAATAAAGCGTATCACTGGCTGAAAAATAATGAAATTCTTTCATTTTAATGATAATCAGAGAATGTCATTACTCTGAGACCCACCTAAACTTAATATCTTTATGAATCAAAATATTTTCAGTAAAATTAGTTAGTGCATATTTTAACATAAATGCTTGTTTTTTGTATATTTTGACTTAAATGCATGTTTTTCGTTATATAGGGTCCGCCAAATAACAAAAACGTTCAATGGCGGACCCTGTATATCATATAATTAAAAAAAAAAATCATATCTTAATTTTTTACTTAGAAACAGCGTTACGATTTTAGCCTTTTTTAGTCTAGATTTAGCCTTGAAATTTATGATTTAGCCTACAGCTTTTTTCTTAGCCTTTTTTCAGTTTAAAAATAGCCCTAAATAGCCTTTTTTCTTTTTCGCATGTTTTTTTTGGGGATAGTGCGAAAAAATTTTTTTATCACTTTTTCAAAAAAAAAAAAGCAGGGGGTAGGTAATTTTTGGCAAAAAATTTTTTTCTCACTATCCGCAAAAAAAATTTTAAATTAAAGCCAATGCGTTTATCTATCCAGTGCAATAAAAATCAAGTCGATATCTAGAAAACTAAGCAAGTTATAACGAAAAAGGTAACTAGTTTTACTACTGTCTTTTTCCGGCCACTTTTTTAGTAGATCTGGTTACCTATTGGGTCATAACTTGCTAAGTTTTCAATATATCGACTTGATTTCTTTTGCGTTGGATAGCTAAACGTATTGGCTTTAACTAAAAATTTTTATTTTTATAATTTTGAACTCTAAGCGATAGTTTTTTAACTTTTTTCTGTCTTTACTTTCTGTGTGATTTAGTTTTTTTAGCCTTAGGCTAATTTAGCGTATTTTTTCTAGCTTGTGGCACCACTGTTTATATAAATAAGTCTTCTCTACCATTTCTTTTTCAATTATTTTTTAGCACTGAATTGCTTTTATAAATGTTTTTTCGTTAAGTTTTTACCTTTTTAGGAATTAATAAATTTTAAATGAATTTTTTTTTTAATTTCATTTTTGCATAATCTGCGATTTTTAGAGCATGTTTTATGCGCATATTGTGGGATTTTAAGTGCATCAGTGGCCCTGATAATAATAAATGAGCCACGATTAACTAATCGCTCAACCATTGCCAACGATGTTTAAATTGAATAAATATAAAATGGTAACGAAACTCATAATACTGGATGTGGCAGTGCTTCAAGAATTTTTTTTTTTTTTTTTATTAAAAACAAACTCTTTTATTAAAATAGTAAATCTGATTCACATTCATAGTTTTGTATGCTTTAGCGTTTTTTATTGCTTTTTTTTATGCTTCTTCCATGTTTCTAGTGCAACAAAACTTACTTTCATCTATTTGTTAATTTTCTGTTTAATAAATATTCATAAAGTAATGACTTCTGGCATCAAATTTCAACTTTAATAATCTTAATACACACATTAAGAATGTTGGTAGGTAATTGTGATTACATGTTGATGATGAATATGGCGATGACAATTATATGTCCCTGAACTAGTGACATATTTTATATTCAGAAAAACAAAATGTACATTCATTCGTACATAGATTTGAGTACAACACAAACATGATGAATGAAAAGTAGCGAAACTGCACAAACGTAAAATAAATAAAAAGATTTCAAAAAAAATTATAAAAATTTACTTACACACACTTACAAGTAAACAAATGCCAATACACACTAATTTATGTATGCACTTCAACACTACATATGTAAAATGTAAATGCACATACAAACATTCATTGCTGTAAAGCTATTTTGGCATAAATGAAAGTTTTTGTGAGCATATATGTGTGTGTGTTAAATAATCTTTTTCAACTCAGACTTAAAACAACAGCAAAAGCAACTTCCCTTACTCCTTTTAGTTATGCACTCACTCATTCATTCATTCATTCATGCATGTCAATTTGATGGTAAATTTAAATCTGTGTTCATACGCCAAAGAAATTTTTTGCATTATGTGCTACATTCCATTCACTATCAGAGTCACCATTTTACAAAATAAAAAGTAAATGAATTTTAATATCCATTTACATCAACATCATCATCTTAAGTGATTGCGTTTGTTTTTTCAATTTTCAATTTAAAGGATACAGGTTTCTGTGCTTCACAAAAAAAAATATTTTTCTAAAATTAGAAAACAGTTTTTTTCTATTTATTTGTTCTTAAAGGTTTTAAATAGTTTCACTTTTGAAATGAGTTTTTTTTTACGTTTACTTGGTTCGTCAACAGTTTTAGGGATTCTTTTATTCTTTTTCCATGTCATTGTTAGTATTTTTTAAATTAAATTTTAGAGTTCTTTGGGAACAAGATTGCAAAAACTATCCAGGCGGCACCCCGAAAAGGTATCTGTCTGTTTGAGATATAAAAATAGTAAACCAAAGTAGGATAATATACCCCTTGCTTGGCTTTTATATACTCACCAGCCCTTGAATTGAGCTTAAGCAATTAAAAAAGGAAAAATTCTTCGATTTTTATGCAGACTGTTGTCTGATTTCTAATTTTCAAAGATGACTTTATTTTCTTAGCAAGAAACTTTTCTTAGCAAGAAATGCTACTTAAATAATATTCTTAAAATTAATAACTTTATACTATTGCTACATAAAAAAATTATTACTAATACTGCAATTCATATATTTTAGTAACAGTAGGCTTTTTTATACTCTTCACTATAAGTAAGAAGGGTATTTATAAGTTTGTGATTCCGTTAAAGTCAGTTTTTTATAAAATTATTTATTATATTCTATATTTCGTTTTCCTGTAGAAGTAATAAATATTGGTAAATAATAATAAATATTAATTACATATACAAATAAAAGTCTAAACAAATATTTACATAAAAATATTCTGAGTCTTTATAAAAAGCGAAGTCGATTAAGTGATCATCTGTCTAACTACAACAGTTAATGTAAACTTTCTGAAGTACCAAGACATTAGAATTTAGCATCAATCTGCCAGTTATTTCCATCTTTTAGTTACTAAATCAATTCAGCTGAGTAATTAGTCAAAAACTCCAACAATCTCTACTTTTGGCCATTTTCTGAGTAAATTTCTTTTGCCTAAATTACAAAACGGACAAAAAAAGTGATATGAATTATTGTTAAGAATTGCAGTTATACTATCTGCACAAAAAATATCAAAACAATTGGTGCACAAATGGCCGAGACAAATCAAAAATACAATTTAAAATTTTAAATTTTTATTAACTTCTGTTTTCATATTGTTTTTTGTAAATTTATTTGTGCACACGAACACGAAACCAGACAATCGGTCTTATACAAACGTCTGTATGGGAGTGTGTGTAATATAACTATGAAAGAAGATTTTTGATTTTTGCCTTTAATTTTAAATTCTTTATTTGCTATTAAATATTTAATTATATGTAATTAGATAAAAATATGTTTATAAACATTTTAATTTAATTAAATTTATTTTGCATTCTCATGGGCTGTTTAAATTAAACGAAACTTCTGATCGTCTAGAAAAATTTTATATATATTTGGGTAGTGAGCCATAAACCTGTCTTATTGCAAAATTTTTGGAGTTGCGATTGTAAATATTCTATATGTACACACAGAAAAATCAGCAGTTGTAGTAATTAATATAATTAGCAATAGGACTTGCAAAAGTAATAACAGTCCTGGAAAAAATCATTCTTAGACACTGTAGTACATAACATGTTTGGGAAATCAGGAAACTGACTAAAATTGGAAATATTTATACAAGAGATGCTTTGAAAGAAATTATAACACAATATGGGTTTTTATAATAATGAAACAAAATAGTTAATAGATTTAGACAGCAATTCAAACTTTAATTTATTAACTCAAAGGGTGTTCTAAGCTTATACGAATCACAGCCAATTTTATACATTCACAAATATGTCTTACAAATGTGTATGTACAAGAATTTTAGCCACCAGCTTACTTACCTGAAATTCTAATTCCAAAAATTTTTTTAGCATTTATTCCTTCGTGCAGATACCTATCTAAGCTTCTGACACACAAGCACTCACACATATACATAATTTTAGTCGTATTAAAAATGTATGCGCTATAAAATCATCAACAAATTTTACGCCATAGAGGTACTCATAAATAAAACAAATACCTATCAAACATTAAATTATTTCATTTTAAATTTATATTTTCTGAGGTGGTGTGCTGCTTTTGTGTGTGTGTGTGTAGGAATATTTGTATTTACTTTACTTTTATTTCGTTTCAATTTTGTTTTATCATACGTTGTAGCGTTTTCCTTTTGTTGTTGTTTTATTTTCATTTTCAACTTTTAGCCTACATATTTACTCAGAGGGAAAAAGTACACACAAGTAATTTGACTGTTTGAATGTGTGTTAATCTTTGCATTGAACACACATATATTTACTAAGTCGAATACAATGAGTGTCGAATGTCTGTGCGTGGGATGGTAAAAGATCAGAGGAGCATTTTAAAAAAATTTTAAATACCAGGATGTAATGCCACATACACGGGTATAATAAGGAGGATATTTGGCTGTTGCACAAAAAAAAAAAAAAAAAGGAATTGTACCAGCAAAACGTATGTTTCTTTTATATTTAGCATTGAGGTTTTCGGTGCCCTCGAAAACGAAAAGGAAATAAAAAAAATGTGTAAACTGAAGTCCAAAAATGTATAAGAACAACACAGAGACACAGAGCATCAGAAAAGAATCATATACGCAGGATTAAACATACCCATTTATGTATTGGCATACAAGCACTTTTGAAAACGTGGGCGTGCATGAATGTGTGTAGAGAGTAAGACACAAACCACAACCACAATCTCAAAATGTATGTGACTGGAATACATGAAGACAACCTCTCGACAAAGTACACATGAGGGCAAAAATGACAAATAGGTTTACGGTATTTTCTACTCATTCACACACTTATGTTTACAACGAGCACATTCCCAATTTTCTAATTAAATTTTTATATTTATTTTCGTTTTAAAAAGTTTTTATGTCAACATATCGAGACCTTATAATAAAAGGGTTCCAACTAACATTTTATAAAAATATTTTCAACTACGTTGTATTACAATTTTCGCTAACAAGCAGTTCAATAATATCTAAAACGAAATTACCACTAAAAAAATGTGGCTCAAACTCAGAGATTTCGTTAATCTGTTGATTTAAAAAGTTCTAATTGATAGTCAGAACTTTGTTTTACGAATTTAAATATATTAAATAAATTCCATCTGTTTAAATGCAGCGTTGCCATTTTAGCCTTTTAAAGGCTAGATTTAGCCTTTTTCTCGCATTTATCCTCACAATTTATGATAAAAAAACTGAAACCTAATTAGCTAAAAGTAATATTTTCGATTAAACTTTGATATGTAAATTGATAAATTGGTCGAACGAAGGTAATTTCATAAGTAAAGAAAAGTGTTTGGCTTCTAACTTGTAAAATGAAAATGCACTTTATTTCTAATTGATTAATTAATTGTTCCATTTAATACAAGGTGGGCTAAAAGAAGTCATTCGATGTTGTTTGGCTCTCATATTTTTTTGTAAATGAAAATGAAATGTGTGTCGTTGCTCCGTTCTGTTGGAACCACATGTCCTCCAGTCCTAATTCGTTCAATTGCGGCAGCAAAAACGAGGTTAACATGGCCCTATAGCGCGCACCGTCCACTGTTGTCGTCCTCCAGCGTACCATGCCGTCACTTTGAGCGGGTGTAATGGCTCCCTGTGCTCCTCGTGGGCTTTCGATGCCCCAGAAGCGAAAGTCTTGCTTGTTCACTTACCCGCTGAGGTGGAAATGAGTCTCGTCGTTCATTCTGATTTTGGTCGAAAAATCGTCCACTTCAAGTATTCCGCGTTCTTGGGGAGTGTATCGCTCCATGGCTTGTTCACTTTTATTCTACATCTGTCTAGTTCGAAAACATCAAAACAGATTTGACATTGGCTGGTATTTGCAAAAATAAGAGCATCTTCCAATAGGGTGATTTCTTTTAGCCCACCTTGTAAAGGTTGTCCCAACAAGAACGCAAGATTTAAATTTTAAATAAATGACTGATACAGCAATTGAATTCTTTCTCTGGCTGTATGACATGTGGCGCCGTCTTGTTGAAGCCACAAGCCCTCCACATTCATTTCTTCAATTCTAGGCAAGAAAAACTGGTTATCATTTCACGATACCGAACACCATTGACTGTTTGCGCTTGACCTGCCTCATTTTCATAAAAAAAAGGTCAAACGATTCCTCCAGCCCAAAAACCACACCACACAGTGACACGTTGAGGACGCATTTGCTTCTCGTGAATCACTCGAGGATTTTCCTCACCCCAAATGCGACAATTCTGCCTATTGACGAAGCCGTCAAGATGGAAATGGGCCTCGTCACTGAAGATGATTTTATCGGCAAAATCAACATTTTCATGTTGTCTCTCCAATACCCAATTAACAAACTCCCTTCGCTGTCCATGGTCATTTTTTTACTAACCTCGTACCTTCTACTAGCAAACAATAACCATTGTTCAAATGTCAAACAATGACACTTCGAATGGTGCCAAATTTAAATCTTGCGTTCTTGTTCGGACACCCTTTATTTAGTTATCGAGTACTACCATTTCAAGCATACTTGAAAGGACTTACAAGAACGCTTAATTATAAAATGTTACACAGGTTTGTAGTAATGAGTGTTTATCAAACATGCTTGTGCAGCCCTTTAGTGAGTATGTTTGTTTTTATATGATGAGTCTATACACGCTCAAGGCAACTTTATTTTAATCATCATTATCTTCTTCTTGCTTTGATTTAAAAACCTTTTTTAATAAAACATTAGCAGCTTTTAAGTTTCTTGGTTTTTTCCTTCTTCTTGCAATTTACTTTTAAATATCCACAATTTTAATCCATAAATATCGGCAAACATTTAAATATTTATTTGTGAATGGCATATAAGAGAAAGAAAATTAATTTATTTTATTTTTTATACCTTTTTTTTGCCGACAGCATTCATTTGTTTATATTTACTTAAGGTTTAATACAAAAAGAGATTAAAATTTGTGGCATGCATTTATTGTTTGTTGGTGTGTGTGTTTTTAATAGAGCAATTTCTTTTTATTTAATTAAGGGAAGTCCCCATAAACATGAAAATATGAATTTAAGAGTTTTCTTTTTTAAAAAATTCTGTTACATTCTCTGCCCCTCCACCAGTACTAGTACTACCCATAGTATAAATCTTGTTTTGAATTTGACTTTATATAAATTGAAAGAATACAAAAAAAAACCAGAATCTGGCTCCTAGTTTAGACCTAGTCAATAAACAAATCTTTTATCTATCAAAAAAAAAAAAAAAAAATTCCGTAATTTTGGCATCTCATCTTATAAAAAAAATTTTACTCATACCATCTACAAGAATTACATTTAATCGTACTAGTGGAAAAGATTTATTATAGTATTTTTAATGTTGAGGGTTTATAGCATCCCTTACATCGTGACGAAAAAATACGCTTTTTATACAAAATTATATAAGAAAAAATTTTTTTTTTTTAATTTATTTAAAATAGGAAGAGACCGTGTTTTTTCACACAACATGAATTAAATTTAATTTTGATTTCATTTTATTCAAAATGAAGTCAATTTATCATACAGGAGAAACAAATCTTGCCATAAAATAAGGCTTATTTTGCGTAGAACTCACTAGGCTATATGCTTGTATAAAAAAAGCAGTTAGTTTTTGCATTGACTTATTCCACATAAAAAATAATTTCATGCAGTCACATTTTGACTTCTTCTCAGACAACCTGGGTCAGTTCAGCATTAAACAAGGCGAACATTTTTACCAAGAAATGGTTGCAAAAATAAAATAAAAATAATTTCAGAATATTTTTCGTCAATTCACTGATGATGCTGAGTTAAAAAAAAATAAAAATGCCAAGCAAACACTTTTTAATGAAATGGTTAAATTTTTTTTAAATAAAAAGTTTAATAACTTATAAAATTTTAAATGGAGTTAGAGATTATTTTATTCATTAATAAATATATTTTGAAAATTAATTTAAAAAAAATTACGGTACTTTTATAAAATACTGGGTAAAAACGTTGAAAAATTTCTAAAAAAAATTTGTTTGGTTAAGAAATACGCACTGATTTCTTAATTTTACTTAAATTAAATATATACCATTCAAACGGCCTTAATGTTTTCTTTTTAAATCCACTGAGAAATTTAAAATCAATTCATATGCAACTAAGTTACTGGCTTATAAGTGCATGAAAAAAGGGTTTTTTACTTGTAACCCAAGATTTTGGGGGTGTTTGGCGAATTCCAAAAACAGATTCTTGTTGTAGTACCAGGTATTTTTTTTTTGTCGCATAGTGTAATGCTTAAAACTGCCACAAGTTCTATCGTACCTTTTGTACGAGTGCACCAATTGGTAGAAAATTTTGTTGCACAGTTTTGTATTTTCTTTAAAATCGAATAAAACGAACAGTTTCAAAGTAAATTGCACATATGCCATTTCACTTTTTGAATTTGAGAGCTGAATGTACATCTCGAAGATTACAGCCAATTAAAAAAACAAAATGCATTTTTAAAATTAGCGCTTAAAAAACTTTAATTTATTTTAATTTTTATCACATTTTCCATAATTATCAGTTAGATGAGAATAAAGTAAAACAGGAAATATTTTTAAATTTTAAATTTTCATTTTTATTTCTTTATATCTTTTTTAGCTAAGAAAAATCGTGTGCTAATCTTTAAGCATTCAGTATGGATATACGGCAACGGCAAAAACCGTCTGACACCTTACAAGTGATTCCCTTCTCAACATCAGATTTGCACCGAATCGCTATTTCATCTAATTCAGAATTCGTATAAGGCTTTGCCAAGATTTGGTTGAGGCAAACCAATAGCACAAAGAACAAAAACAAAATTTTCATGTTTTTACTTTAAAATTAATTCACTTGATAGTCAGTAATTCAGAAAATAAAAATTTAAACTGTGGTCTAAACACTGTTAGTTAGGCTATTTATACAAAATGATGAGATGTTTTATAATGACTTAAGCTGTAGAAATGTTTTTGAATTTTTCATAAACAAAGTAATTAAGAAACTTTCGTTTTATATGGGGCTCATAATTTTTGCTTAGATAACACAAAAGCAATGAACTTGCTAACACGCACAGAAAAAATATGGTTGAGGCAGCCATAATTTTTTTAAGTCAAACATATTAAAAGTGCTCTTCACTTTCAAAAAAAAAAAAATTTTTTTAAATAATTTTTTTTTGAAATTAAAAAAAAAATATATATTTTTAATGCGCATTTTTTGTTTAATAAAATTCCCATAATTAATTTATATCAATAATGTAATTTGCTTTACTTTAATTTAAATTGTTTTGCTTTTTTTTTTTATTATATTTTCAGGAAGGTAAGCGCGGCTACTTGGAAGGTTTGGCTGCTCACTATAGCAAAGAAGTTAATATGCCTTATGAAGATGTCTTAGATGCTATTGAATTTGCGCGCAGTGCAAAGTGGAGAGAACGTCATATGAGAATGGCTACCAGTGGTAGTGGAAATACGGGTACATTAAGAAGAGGCAACAGCAGTGGTGCAAGCGGCAGTTTTGGTATGGGTGTTAGTGCCATGATAACTGGCAATATAGCCAGTCAAGCCATACTGCCCTCTAGTCATAGTCAACCATTGTATGTGCCCGGAAAATATTCGGTAAGAACTAATTTTTTTTAATAAATGAAAATCTATTTTTTCAATTTTTGTTTTCTCTTGCTGATTTTAATAGCCCTCAAGTTGCTTATCAAATCGTGAAGAAAATGAAATCTATAGTTATGCTCAAAATGAGCTAGTCAATCGTATGGCGCGCAGTGTTATCGACTCTAAATCATCAGTTAACCTAAGCAGTGGTATGCAGCATAGTTATCCAGGAGTACGGTCTAATTTCTTTTATGAATTTGCAGCAACAGGTAAAATTTATAAAACACACAAATGGCCTGGCCTTATAATTATTATTTTTATAATTTAATTCTATTAAATTAATTTTTAGCAAAAAAAAAACTCGCAGCTTCAATTTGTTAATGTTGTTTTTATCTTACAGAAGGCCGTAACAAACACAAAAGACGCACTGTATTTGCTCGTTTTATTAATGGTTTACGACAAACTGGCGATGAACTTAATCCAACAGAAGGCATGCAACTAAAGGTAAGATAACCAACTAAAAAGAAACCCCACAAATCAAAATGTTTATGGCCAACAACCATGTTGTTTTATTTAATATACACAGTGTTAGTTAAAGGATAATATTCTCTAAACATTTTACATTTTATTTTTGTATCAAAAGCAGAAAAAAACATAGATTTAAAAGGGTTAATTTTAGGATTACACTAAGCATTCACTTAACTCGCTAACAGCCCAGCCCATCAGTACTTAGTAGCACAAATAAGCATTAAATGTTTTAAGTGAGTAGAGCAAGTAGTGTGTTTGTTTGTAGTATGAGCGTGTTAGCAGATAAAATGAATGTAACTTAAAGGTAAATAAATTGTATTTTTAAATTGTCTTACTTAAGAGGCACGAAAGGGCTTATGAGCAAATGAGTGTGTGTAGGGTTTCCTGTTGTTAAAATATACACCTAATTCTCTTTTTACATAAGTTCCAAAAAATTCGTGTAAAAAGAAAATTATTAAAAAGCCTGGTGGGTAGCATGCTAATCTATAAAATTTTCGCGGGTTTGTGTTGTTAAAAAATTAATTTATTTATTAATTTTATTATAAAAAATAAATTATATTTGGAAAAAATTAATATCCGCGCCTTTACCAGAATAATTTGGTTCATCTTCTTGTGAAATTATTTCTGAAACAATTCGAATTTGGTTTTTCTTTTTAACTCGTGTTAAATCAAATTCGTGTAAACAGAGAATGAGGTGTAATTGTAATTGGGTTTTATTTCATACAGTTTATTTTCAAATATAAAAGTCTAAACACGATTTTAAATAGCTTAATTGTTACATTTACTTTATTAAGCTGTTTCTTTCCTTAAAAAAATAGAAAAAATATTATTTTTACACTGGCCACCAGCGTTGCCATTTTAGCCTTTTTAAGGCTATATTTAGCCTTTTTTTTCTCGCATTTAGCCCCAAATTATTTGATTTAGACTCTAACTTTTTTCCTAGCCTTTTTGGTTTTCAAAATAGCCTTAAGTAGCCTTTTTTGGAAAAATTCAAACAAATCATACATAAACAAACTGAGACTGAAACTAAATTAGCTAAAGTAATATTTTTGATAAAACTTTGATACGTAAACTGATCGAACGACGGCAATTTCATAAGTAAAGAAAAGTATTTGGCCTCTAACTTGTAAAATAGAAATTTACTTTATCCGTAATTATTTAATTAATTGTTAAATTTAGTATTTAGTTATCTAGTACTTCCGTACTTTTGAGTACGATAAAGCAAGCGTAATATCAGAATAAAAGTCGCATTAAAAATCTAAAATAAATTATTACTTAAAGGAATTTTAAATAATATTTTTTAGCATTGAAGTTGAGAAATAATTGAATTCGCTTATAAGTATTTAAAGCCATGTGGAAAATGACCTTTTTTTTGGGGTTTTTTTTTATAAAAATTTTAATTAAGATTAATGTATCAAAGAATTAAGAAAACTTTTAATTTTAAGCTTTAGCTTTTTAACTTTTTTCTAGCTTATATTTTTTCGGCGTGTTTTAGCCTTTTGCAGCGTTTTTTTTAAAGTGAAATATAGCTTCTGGCAACGCTGCTGGCCACTGCTATACATGTGTCGGTGCTTAGAGCTCGCTTACATCTATGCAAAAATAGGGCTTAAAGTTTTATAAAGGGTGTCCGAACAAGAACGCAAGATTTAAATTTGGCACCATTCGAAGTGTCATTGTTTGACATTTGAACAATGGTTATTGTTTGCTAGTAGAAGGTACGAGGTTAGAAAAAAATGACCATGGACAGCGCACGGAGTTCGTTAATTGGGTATTGGAGAGACATCATTAAAATGTTGATTTTGCCGATAAAATCATTTTCAGTGACGATGCCCATTTCCATCTTGACGGCTTCGTCAATAGGCAGAATTGTCACATTTGGGGTGAGGAAAATCCTCGAGTGATTCACGAGAAGCAAATGCATCCTCAACGTATCACTGTGGTGTGGTTTTTGGGCTGGAGGAATCATTGGACCTTTTTTTATGAAAATGAGGCAGGTCAAGCGCAAACAGTCAATGGTGTTCCGTATCGTGAAATGATAACCAGTTTTTTTCTTGCCTAGAATTGAAGAAATGAATGTGGAGGGCTTGTGGTTTCAACAAGACGGCGCCACATGTCATACAGCCAGAGAAACAATTCAATTACTGCATCAGTCATTTATTTAAAATTTAAATCTTGTGTTCTTGTTGGGACAACCTTTATAATATTTTTTTTTTTCAAATTTTTGTAGTGAATCAGCGTAAGTAACTAACCATTTTAGTTTTATGAAATGTTTAGCAAAATTTGTGCAAGGCCATTATAACAAGTTACCGTTAACTAAAGTTTAGATTTTATAAGTCACTTAGATTTACTTAAAAATTTTTAGCCAAAAGTGTAGTATTTGTCCCACAAAACCCTAACTTTAACTATCGAACGTTGAGCCTATAAAGAATAATTTTGTCTAACCCTCTAACTCTTCTATTAAAAGACATATAAGTCAAAGATTTAAAGAGTAAGGTGAACACCCCAATGATGAAAGTTTAATTTAAACGTCAGAAATAAGTCAAAATCTAAAATATGTTTAATATGTTAATTTGTTCTTACTTAAATATGAGGTAAACACGTTAGACAACTTAAATGTTTTACAAAAAAATATTCCTCTTAGTGTTTAACACAAGTTTGCTAAATATTTCTAGTATGTTAAATGGAAAATAATAAAATTTGAAAAAATTTAAAAGTTTTAAACCTTTATTTAACATACAGCCATTAATGCGATTTATTATTACAAGCATTTGAATTGAAAAACCAAATAAATATAACGATATTTTATAGAATTCGCTATTTCCGCCAAAAATATTCGGCACGATAGAAATCGTTATTTTGCGATGATTATTTATGAGCTATTAACTTGGTGGCAAGCTTTATTGTGTGTCAAAAATTAATTTTGAGCTTTTAGCCTTTTTTTAACAAGAGAAAAACAAACAAAAATTAAGAATTTTATAAAAACAAATATTTACACAAAAAGTTCGTTTACAGCACAAATTCTTTTGTTTTTTTTCTATTATTTTTGTGCTTTTCGTTGATGTTAAAATAATAGCTTAAGTGAATAGAAAGAAAAAACAGCTGTGTACTATATCGATATTTGTATCAGAATCACACTATCGGTACTGCAATATATTTCAAATATTCGCATCGTTAAAAGTTACTGAATCGCACTGCAGATGTAAACTTTTAAAAACGACGATACAAGTACATATAGCTTTTTTACAAGTCCCCTTGATACTTTATACCTGAAAAAAAATTAATTTTGTTACACAGTGTTATTATTATTATTATTTTTTTGTGTTCAATTGCAATATAATTTCTAGAGTACAATTATTAAATTAAGAAGGAATAAGAAAGAAAACTTTGTTGGGCATGTAGACACGTGTTTACCATTATGAGTTTATGCCTTCACGTACATATTCACGTGCTTAAAAGTTGAAAGTGAAATAGAATTAAAAACTTTTTTTTTTTTTTTTTTTTTTTGTAAATCAATTGAATTTTACGGGCTTTAGTTTGTTTGTGTTAAAGCAAATGTTTTATTAAAACTTTTTATAGCAAGAATGGGAATTTAATAAACTTAATTAGTATTATTATGTGAAGGTAATTTATGGCAAGAAATGCTTAACTTAAACATACTTTGGTTATGCATCGTATTAAATAATCAAGTTGCCACTAAACTGAATGAGATTTAAAAGTCAGCTTAAAGCAGATTGGAATGATTTTCAGAATTTTGTTTGTTTGTATCTGTGGCAGTATGAAAAAACCGCTTTTGTCTTATTAATACGACTTTAAAAGCCTTAAAAGTTTTTTTTTTTTTATAAAATAATTTCGATTCTTCATTTTCATTTTGATCTACTTGTTGATTGTGGAATATATTCCTGAATCACAATTGAGTTAATTGCGCCTACACATTAATTTTGTTTTAAATCCACAATTAAAAATTTTACATAAGCTCTTTGTTTTTTTAAATTAGCTTTGACTTCAGAGTATCTATTGTACCATTATTTCTTAATTAAGGGAAGTGAAACTAAGTATGCTCGTACATCCATACATATAATTAAAACTTTCAAACAGTTTTATATGACTAAAAAAAATGCAAAATCCTGCATTAAAGTTTTGTATAAGACGTTCTCACATAATTCTTAAATTTTCAAAATTAATATCTAAAATATCATGAAATTTGTGGCGTAACAAATAATTTTTTTAATGCAAAACTTAAAAATATTATTTACTATTTATTCACATTTAAATATAAAGCTTCATCAGCTAAAAAAAAAACTATAATGCAAAACTTTTGACTTTCTTAGCAACTAGCTGTTCTTTCTGAATTTTTGTTTTGTCACATTGATATTTCATACTTTCACAGTTGATTGGATTTTTTGCTATTATTAATAGCAGAAGAGAAGCAAACGCAAGTAACCAACTGAACAAAACTTTAATTATAAAATCGTAGATTTTTTGGCTTAAGAGTATTCAGATAGTGGTATTTGCCCTCCTTCGCTTTATACAACTTACACATGCTGATTTAAAATTTTTTATCATTTAGTTTTTAGCTATTTTTTGGAATTTTTATTTTATAAAGAGATAAAATATGATAAGATGAAATTTGCCCCAAAAAATAAAAATTTTTATTTGCGTTTCATTAATTTTTTTATTATTTGAAAATTTTAAGCGTGTTTCAAATCGTTTGTATGTATGATTCTATTTTTCTGAAATAACGATATGAAGAACATTAATTTTCTGTTTGTTTGTTTTCAAAAGAATTTTACTGTTGTTTAGCACCAATGATTTTTATATTCTAAAGAAGGTCACCTTATAATTTTAAAACAAACAACGGAAAATTTTACAAGCACTTTTTAATCAACAAAGTAACATGGGTCTTTTAACAACTAATATTTAATTTTTCAATGCATTTCTCACTCTCTCTCTGTCAAAATACTTCAAAAAAGCTTGGTATATGCTCATAGGCAGATCATGCCTACTTTTACGCCTATTTTTGAATAAAATAATTGGAATGGATTTTTAAATGATTAAAAACAAACTAACGGGTGGCCCAAATGAGACCTAGTGAGCGTATTGTAGTCGCTGTTGGGGGTCTTGCGGTAGAAGCTGTTGCACAATTTGAGCTTTGTATGGATACATCTTAAGATCCAGCTTTATAATTCTCTGTAATGTTGTTCTGGGTATACCCAATTGGCCGGAACGGCGACGAGTTGAGACAGATGGATCATTTGCAACACTCTGCTACACAGCTTCCATGTTGTCTTCAGTACGAATATTTAGATGAACACCTCTTCCTGGACGGTCGGCAACTGAACCCAGTTCCTCAAAACGGCGAACTAAACTTGTAATCAGGGAAGATGTGGGCGCTGATCTTACGTTAAAAAAAAACGGCGATAATTTCGCTGCGTCAGAACAATTGATCGTTGAGAAGAATAATAAAAATCGATAATTTTAATGCGTTGTTGTGGACTGTACGTATTCATTTTAAATTTCCAAGAGTTCAG
This sequence comes from Thelaira solivaga, assembly GCA_947397855.1. Classification (NCBI taxonomy): domain Eukaryota; kingdom Metazoa; phylum Arthropoda; class Insecta; order Diptera; family Tachinidae; genus Thelaira; species Thelaira solivaga. Next base: position 22,764,510 of record OX377610.1, read on the forward strand.
CTATAATCTGCAAAAAGAAAAACTAAATTATGTTAAAAAATAAAAAAGTTATTTGTGTTTCACATCAGCTGGTCTTATTTTCGTCAAATTCACACACAACGTATATGGGCGTCTTTTAAAAACATGAAGATACCTTCATGATTGATGTTGGATGATTGATTGTCTGGCAGACACTTAACGCTCTTAACTGAATGACTCCTTATTTTTGTCAAGGACAAGTTACCCTACCAGAAATATGTGAGAAAAAATGTATTCCCCCAATTTGAACAGAACTTCCTTTGTAGTTTGTTGTATTTATATTGAATACTTCACCTTTCACTTGTACTTGCAGGCAAGTCCACACAGCAAGTTTTCTTTTTATTTCTATTTATTTATTTTTTATTTTGTAAAAAATAAATTTTTGGAAAGAAATTTGATGAAATAAGCTATCTGTCGCTGGATAATAGACCGCCTATACGGAAATAAGCCCATCATGTAATTTTAATGAAACTAAATTTGTGATTAAAAATAAAAATAAGCCAAAAGCAAAATCAAAATTTTTTTATTCATAAAAAATTTAAAACAAAATGTGATCGACAAGATCAAGCACATTGACTTGAATTTATGCATGGTTGCGTGTTTCCATTTAATTTTTTTTTTTAGAAAATTAAAATTCTCTAATCATTTGATTGCTAGCCACTTAAAATTTGGTAACTATTTAAGGGAACTTTTACGTCTGCACTCCTGCAACAAGACTCTAGAGCAAAAAGCATTAATTACAAAGGTATGTAGTCCGTTTTCTGAAAACATTAATGCAACATGGATGGACAGACAGCCACACGCACGCACATAAACAACAAGAAAGACAGACAATTGCAAAACTAACATTTTAATGTAGTCCGTGTACCTTCTTGTACTTGTATGAGTTCGTACATTCAACGTTTTGTTGTTTTGTTTTGTACAAACATGTGCACATGAAGATGTGTGTGAGTGTGCATTATAAAGAATAGATGCGCGTTAAATTAACCCAATCAAATACATGCAGAACCACACATGTTTATTAATAAAACACTGTTGTCCATAAACAAAAAAAAAAACATGAACTAAAAAGGAGAGGAAAGAAAAGAAAAGAACGACAAAAATAAGAAAGCAAAACTCAAAACAAAATACAGATTCAACATACAAAAAAGAAACACTTGTGTACTTGAGTAGCAGCAAATGTTTCCTGTATAATATCCTGTATGTAACAGGACTTAAAGCACACTTACACACTAAATTGCTGGTCAGTAAAGCACATCAGCATTATCATCATCAGTAAAATCCAACACCTTCGACAATGTGAATGCTCCACAAAAGTTTGAAAGTAACGAGAATTTAAAATAAAAATAAATAATCGTTTTTTGGTATTTTTACCTGTTTTCTTTGCTTTAATTTTTTTTTCTACATTTGTTGGTTTCATTTTTGGTTTTATGTTCATAAAACCAGAAAAATTGAGGTAAGAAAAAAGCAGAAACAGAAAAAATATAAATTACAAATTTATACAAAAAATTAAAAAAGGAAAGGATACAGGTGATGATCATAAAATACTCGTCAAGTAAGTCATCAACAAAATGAACAACAACAAACACACAAACCAAAATAACAAAAACAACATAAATAAAATGATGAAATAAAATGTATTCATTTAAAAAAGATTCTTCTAAGTCGCACTCTTTCACTTTTGTTATGGTTTGTGGGTTATTATTTCAGTTTTGCCCATTAAGGCTTGAAACTTAAAAAAAAAAAGAAAATTTAAAAATTGAAATAAAATAAAATGAAAGAACTAAAAATGTCTGGCAATTGTCATAAAATTATTTAGCCCTTTAAATGAATTGTTAAGTGTTAGAAAATGCACTTTAGTTGACAAAGATTACAAGCATAACGAGTCATTTTTATTCCCGGCATTAAAATCATGCCTGCGGTAATTTCACATCAATCGGCGGATGAGTCTCGTAGACACTATAAGTGACACTATAAGATTATTTAATCATGTCTTAATCCTTTTTTTTTACAATAGGTAAAACGTAAAAGTCATCCTTAATTTAAATGCTGAGGAAATTGAGACGAACTTTTATTTGGCTTGTGCTGTAAACAGTTTTTTGCTTTAAACATGCAGCATCAATGCAATTGCGTGTTTCAGAGGATTACCCAGAGTCGTTGTAAGGAGTTTGAATTAATTTCAATTTAATTATCTACAGATTTCTTACAGTTTTAAGGAAATAATTGTGATTAGCAAAGTTGACCGAGTATTAAGAGAATTACACTGAAGCAAAAATATACAATTAATTATAATTTTTATAATTAATTCGAAGTTTTTTCCCGGTCTCGCCCATTATTTCTTAGTACAAAATTTCCAATTTAAAATAATAAAGTGAATATGCAAATTATTTGGCGAGACAGGCTGTATTTCGAAATAGATTTCAAATACAATGTTTAGAATTGAAAATTTTTATTTATGCTAGAGCCTTTGAATATGCAACATTTTAGGATTTTCTTTGTTGCATATACTAAAAGACAGACTCCCAATACCGGAGTAGGCGACACATAAACAACTATCCCTTAGATAATTAATAAATGCTACTTGATAAGAATATCCTTGTGCTCTATTAATTGTCAAAGCAAAGCATATGGAAGACGTACTGGCAATATTGTAGTGTTTTAAAATCAAGCATATCAATTGAAATCAAAAATATCTTTGATAGAAAAACATTTTCCATCGTTTTTTATAGACGTATAGAAATTTAAATTGCAATAAAACAACAATGGATTATTCGATTGACATGAATTTTATTTATACGAAAGATCATCTTGTGGCATTACATTTTAAATATGATTTCTGGCATATGACCGCCACGGCTGGCTCGGATGTAGTATAATCATTGCAAAGTATTTCTTAAGGTAGAATCAAAATATCCTAGCAAATACCACAATGTCTACCTATTATTTTTTATTATGCAAATTATCAGCGAACTTTGTTGCAAAATTTGGGGCCGATTTGACAATTTTAATTATAAATTAAATGGAATTTTTTTTAATTATTAAATTAAAAGAAAAATAGTATTTTTTTTAATGGATTTTGAAAAAGAAAAAAGCCTTAGTCCTTCTTGTGCCGATTTTTATAATATGCGAAACAGTATGACCACCCACATGTGATAAAAAAATGTTTGTTTTTTTTTTTTTGATAAGGGAGAGTTACCTCTTTGTGTCCTTAACGATTTTTCACCTTGACCTGTTCGATATGTCTAAGTTCGTTAACCACAGTTTATCGAGATCATATTTCAGATTAACAAAAATATTGTTGTTTGCTGTGACCATGTTGAAAAATATTTCTTTTACATCAACGCATGACAGGTGCTTATTTAAGTGATCAACTCCTTGTAGAATATTAAAAATACTATCAATTTGTTTAACTTTTTAAGACTGCATCAAGTTTGGCTGTTATTTTTTCGCCGATTGAACTTCTACTTTTCATTAGCGAGTTTAACCGGCTAAAAACAAATAATTTGAATGCATAAATTCTAATCAAGCCTTTATGTTAGCCAAATATAAAAATATTGGGCCAAAATAATTCTCAAAAAAGAAGAAAAAAAAATTGGCTTTTATTAAGAGCTGACTTTTGTTCATAAAAATCGTTTTTAAACTAATACTGACTTTACTGTAACTAGGATTTAGGGCGAATTTATTTTAAAATGCAGGTAATTCTATACCAAACAACATAATGTTGTTGCTTTTGCTCCTTCCAAATGTAACAGTAAGCATGTTGACTGTTTGACAGATTCAGGGCTCAAACAACTATAACTAGCTGATCCACTGACAGCATTTCATAATAAATTCGCATTGAACAGAAAAATTAAGAAAAAAGCATACTTTTTTATAAATATTACGAAATATGGCGAAAAATATGCAAAAACAGCCTTAAATAGGCCAAATGTACACTAAAAAATTTGTGCCAGTTTTCTGAGTCTCAGAGTAACGACAACAAACATGCATTTGCCCTGCTCATGAGAATATCACGAAGAAAACTATTATTTGCACATCTCATCAATGAACTGAGAAATTAACTGTTATTTTTTAAAGTGGTATGAGTTCACTTTAAATAAATAATGAGTTAGCGATAACTTTAGTAATTAGACTGAATGCTGACTCAATTTAAAAAAAAATGGTCTTATACCATTTTCAAATTTTACAGCTCAAATATTGATTAAATTTTTTTTTTTTTTGATATTTTTCTAAAAAATAACACACAATCCTGAAATAATTAGTTAATTTCAGATAACTAAAGTCAAATTAATGACATAATGACAATAATATGTTTGTAGGCCTTCATGCATCGATTTAAATAAAGATTTTAAGACAAACATTCTGTGGCAATTATTTCTGTGGCAGCCCCGTGAATACCTAAATGCTAAATAAGTAAAATTTCTTTTCATTTCAAGTACCAGTTATTTTTTATACAATTCCTCTTACTACAACTTTAAACTAAATATGCACCTGGCCTTATTATGTTTAAGCAGTTTAATGGTTTTCGTAAAGAAAAAAGTCTTGTATTCAGCAATCAATTGAAACGAAACAAAGCAAATTGTTTAGTCAAACTTAAGCCTTTAAATCATTAACAAGTAATTATTTTAGTAATGCCTAGCACCTATCAACTGCAATCAGTAAGTGTGTGTGTGTGTGTATGTATGCGTTTTTGTAAATGTAAAAGCCCAGTGTTAATTAAACAAATAACATGTAACCGCAACTAAAGAAACAATTAAGTTCGTACAAACTTTTGTAAACTTTTCAATATCACACGCATGCATGTGTAGGCAACAAAGATTTGCTGATGAAACATTTTCTATAGCAAATGAATGATTAATTATTAAAACAATTGCCATAGAAAATGAAAATAATGATGACTTTAAAATTGCACACTTCAAATTTGACAGTAAACCTGTGAAAATTAGAAATGAAAATTGAAAATGCCAAATGAGATGCCACTGATTGCTGGTGTTAAATTGTGTTCACATTATTAAGACAATCAAATAAAATAAAATTGAAATCAAAGTAAAACAAAAGAAAACATATTGGACACATAAAGCTTATGCAGCCTACTACGTATGATTAATTATTAATTTAAAACGAATTAAAATGACTCATACTGCATAGGGTTTTACACTGCAATACATACTTAATAAAACGACTTCGACTTGTCAAAGAATTAAGAAAGTACAATGTGTAGTTGATAGTCATGCGTTTTCCAAACGTTTATGCTCTTCAATGTATCAAAATAAATTTTATTGAACATTGTTTTTGCTTTTAATTCAAATGTGACAAAATATAATGAAAATCTCAACACATGTATTGCAGTGTAAAACCCCCTTAAAATAAAGAAAATTTAACACACACACACACTTAAACAACTATTGCATAGTTTTTTTTTTTTTTTTTAATTAATCTGTAGATAATTGACAACCATTAATTTAAAGTAATTTTTAGTTAATTTTTTTATAATTTTTTTCTTTCCATTACAGACTTCAGAAAAACTTAAAAACTGTGGCACAATAAAACGTGTGGAGCCTCATCAAAATTTTGAAGAAACAATACAACGGGTAAATATACAAAATAAATTAAATTAATTTTGGAAAAACAAAATTTCAATGGAAATTTCGTTTCATATCGAAGGCTTAAGTTATGTTCTGTGATTTTTATTTCTACTTGCATTAATCTAATTCTATATAAACATTTTTATTTTATCTATGATTTATACAGCTAAAAAATCAAAAGGCTAGAAAAAAGATACAGCATGATAAAGGCATACATGACCGCAACAAGGATATTACATCGCATGTAGTGACAACAAATGACATGTCCTTAAATAACTATACAAAACATCCATAGCAACAAGTAAATTAAACAGGATGAAAAAAAACTATAATAATAAAAATGCAATCAATTTCTCCCACACAAAACGGATATGAAAACTTAAAGTGTAATAATAGGATTTGCCACAATTTAAAGACCTTGACTAGTTTTACACTGTGTCTACTAGTATACATGAGTCATGAGTGTGTGTGTATATGTGTGTGGGTATTCATTTATTGCATGTATGCGTGCATGACATCAGACAGATTTTGACAGCATGAGTGCAACATGAATCAGAATATTAAAGTGCTTTACAATTTTTGTTGTTGCTGTATGACATGCAGTAAGTAAACAGCATAAAATGAAAATATTTTTTGTTTTTATTTTAAATGCACAAATACAACAAAATCTAGCACACACTCACACATTTTTAATAACACTTGGAAATATGCAGCAATAAATATGCAGTCTGAGAATTAAACGTTTATTTACAAACAACCATCCTCATCAATATCAGTATTATCAATAACAACATGCATAGCAGGACCTACAGTTAAAGCACAAAACGCCAATACCAACAACAGCAAAATAATCATCATCAGCAACAGCCTCAAAGTAAGTGAAACGCATTCACAACACACTTTATGCTGCTACCAGCTGCATTTCACATCCATAACACGCATCTTCATTATCAACAAGCAAAAATATTTTCGTGTGTATGTGTTTGTTTGTGCAAATTTTTGTTTGTTTTACAGCATTAGCATTAATTTTATCAATCGAGATAGATTGGTTGGCTGCTTGCTTACTTGGGTTTGCTGTCAGAATAAATGTGCAGACGGCTGGATGCACTGACGATTATTTTTATTTTTTTTTTTTCAGAGTTTTTAATTTATACAGCGTGCAAGAACAAACACTGTGTTTGTTTACAAATGTATTCCTCGACTTTTATCAGAATATCCTTTATAGTTTTGCAGCATATATGATCATTCACCTCACACATGTACTTGCACGCAAGTCCATGCAACAAGTTTTTCTTTTCTTTTTTGTACACTCATTAATCCGTACAACCATGTTTGTGACTAGTTTACATACAGTATTTTTGCACAGTGATTTCAAGGTCAAAATGAAATAAAATTTACTGACGAGCATTTGAAAGACTTTTGAAATTTATTCAAATACATTTTCAATGAAAAACAAAATGCCTAGAGTTATTATTAAAAGTGAAGCAGGATTCAAGTTCAATAAAGGAATATCCGCACCAAATCTTTCACACGACATGTAGGTATCGTGTTATCGAACTATTTTTCGACAAAGAATTGCACAGTTTTTAAAATTCTTTAATGAGCTTTGATTGGAAAAAGATAGCTGCGAGGCTTTAGCACAGCAACTTTAAATGCAACACTCCTGATGTCAATCATCATCTTTACGTTTGTGTTTGGCAGATATTAAAAATAGACAAGCTCTTGTATTGCTGTTTCATCAAGACAATACACGAGTGCACGTATATAGTCGCTCTGTCAAAAATTCATAAATTGTACAGATTTAGGCCTCTGCGACTATTTTCTTTTTATAAATCTGAAGAAATGTCTGGTTGCTAAGAGATTTGGGTCCAATGAAAAGGTCATCACCAAAACAAGGCATAGTTTGCGGGCTTTGAGAAAAACAGTTATTTATAATTAATAAAAAAAACTATGTAAATTTCGGCTAATTTCCAAACAAAAAAATATTCATGAAGTCATGGAGTTATCAAACAGACTTCTTATACTCTGATACCATGTTTGGTGCTCATATAAAGGGTGTTTTTTATACACGTATAGGACATTAAATTGCAATATAACAACGACGGATTATTCGATTGACATGAATTTTATTTACATTTTAAATATGATTTCTGGCATATGACCGCCACGGCTGGCTCGGATGTATTCCAATCTGGACGTCCAATTTTCGATGACTTCTTCCAACATTTGTGGCCGTATATCGGCAATAACACGGCGAATGTTGTCTTCCAAATGGTCAAGTGTTTGTGGCTTATCCGCATAGACCAATGACTTTACATAGACCCACAGAAAGTAGTCTAGCGGTGTTAAATCACAAGATCTTGGAGGCCAATTCACAGGTCCAAAACGTGAAATTAGGCGGTCACCAAACTTGTCTTTCAATAAATCGATTGCGGCACGAGCTGGGTCACATGTTGCGCCGTCTTGCTGGAACCACAGCTCCTGGACATCATGGTTGTTCAATTCAGGAATGAAAAAGTTAGTAATCATGGCTCTATACCGATCACCATTGACTGTAACGTTCTGGTCATCATCGTTTTTGAAGAAGTACGGACCAATGATTCCACCAGCCCATAAAGCGCACCAAACAGTCAGTTTTTCTGGATGTAACGGTGTTTCGACATACACTTGAGGATTAGCTTCACTCCAAATGCGGCAGTTTTGTTGACGTAGCCATTCAACCAGAAGTGCGCTTCATCGCTAAACTAAATTCGCTTATGAAAATCGGGAACAACGGCAATCTCGTTTTGTGCCCATTTGCAAGCGTTGTTCAGGCGTGAGTCTATTCATGATGAATTGCCAAACCAAACTGAGAATAAATCACTTGACAGCTGTTAAATCGGTCGGCATCTCGAACAGCAATGCCAACTTAAAGTTCTATACGTCTATAAAAAACACCCTTTAGATTTCAGCATACATATATTGTGCAACTGTAAAGTATGTACTCTTGAAAATTTAAATTTATTACAATACCGTTTCTTCAAGTTTAAAATTCGATAAGGATAAATCGGATGGTCTTTATTCACGACACTCAAAATGCAGAGCTATTAAATTAAATCTAATGTTTTTACCATACATATCCCATATCAAAGATTCACTTTTTTCAACATTTTGATATTCTCAGCAGTGGATTGATCGATTTTGTACTGAAAAACCTACATAAACATGCTACTAATAAATATATGTCCTGCATTCTTATAAATATTGGAGTTGATTTAGCGATTTCCGACTGTCACAATTAAGTCAAACTGCCACACAACAAAACACACTGTTTTGTCAGAAACAAATGTCACCAAAGACCAAATTATTGCATTCGATATGGCTCAATATTTTCATATAAAATCTGTTGAAATTTCGATTGCTATCAGGTGTCATAGTTAGACACCCTCTTATGGTACGGCAATACACTTAAGACAATTTTTCTTCACAATCAAGTAGCCCCAATTAAATGGAACTTAAATCAAAATTTAATTTTTGTAACTTATGAGGCTATAAGCTCGGATAAAAAAATTATTGAGTTTTTTTTTTTAAAAAAAGCTTTTTTATATTTTAATTTTTGCACATTTTGCTTAAAAGAACAACTTCAAAAATTGTTATTTTAATATTTTTCTCAAGTGATTTGGTTTGAGCGCTTGAAAATACTTTGGTAATAATTTTCACTTGCTTTGCTTCAAAGCCGTGGCTACTAAAGTGTAGGGTATATAAGATTCGCCCCTGCCGAATTTCACTTGTTTATTTTATTTTCTTATCTTCTTATTATTCAATCATTTATTTATTTTTCGCATTTGCGTAAGCAAGTTCATCAAAATATTTATCAAATGTTTTGTTTATTCAGTTTATGATAAATTCAAAATCTTATCTCTCTATTTAGATCTTCGCTATTATAAAATATCATCCAGCAGAGTATTTAAATAACAGTTTCATTTCTAATTTTCTAAACTACTGAATATTAAGCAAATTAAAATAAACATGAAATTTTTGCTCGTTACTTTTGTACTTTTGGTTTACCTCAACCAAATCCTTGCAAAACCTTATACCGAATCTGAAACTCCTGAAAACCAATTGGATGACTGTTACATTGAGCCTGAAAAAGTGCCAAAACACTTTAAAAAACTTAAAATTACGTGTGACGCGGGAGAGGTGGGAAAAGAAACCATTTGTCATTGCATTTACTCATAAATTGGCCTTAAAAAAAAATTTAAATCTAAAAAATGCTTGAACAAAGAAGTCAATTTTTATTTGTTTGGTATTTAACTACATACAGTGATTTTTGTAAACACTACAACTAACTTCCTTAAACTATATCATTTTTGGATTTATCTACTTCATAGCAATAAAAAATTTCACATACAAAAAAATTAACAAATTAAAAAAATGTTTTTTCGTTAATAAGTGATTTAATCAATTCTTTTAAATGAAAATGTCTATCATATTATATCATATTAATTGAAAGGCTTAATTTCTTTAATTAAAAATTTTATCAATTTAATCATTTTTTGTTAGTGAAATTAAATTTTTCTATTTTTGTGCTTAAGTAGTGAATATTTTAAATTGAATAAATATTTTTTTAATTAAAAATAAATTGAAGATTTCCTTTGGGGGCTTCCATTAAATATTTAATGAAATTTTTCTTGTAAACAATTTAATGTGTGCAAACATAATAACACAAGTGTCAATGACTGACTGTATGTTTTTGTTTTTTTGCATCATATTTGCATAAAAAAAAATTGTAACAGCAAGTAAGCACGAGTGTGCATAATAATTTCATGTTCATATGAGAAAATTTAATTTCTATGTTTGGTATTTATCGACTTATTTGTCTGTTTATGAATGTATTTTATAATGTTTCAATTGTATGTTGCTACAAGTAAATATAAATTGTATTTGTATGTGTGCTTATTAGTGTGGTGGTAGCAAAATCTTGCATTTGTTCTTCGTAACTCCCTTGTAGGTATAAAATATTCCATGATAAACCTCATAAATGTAATGAAATGATTGCAAGATAAATGAATGAAAGCATGTATGTAAATGCAGCACACACACACATGCACATACGTCAGTTGCTCTAAGTGCTTTTGCAAATGCATAAGTAAGTATTTCACTACGAACAGTTTCAACAACATTGAATGAGTATACATGAGGTTAATATTACCAAAATGTAGACCAAATCGTTGCCACAGCTATTTTATCTATGTTTTTGGGTTTTACTTTTTTAATGTTGTTGCACCCAAAAATTGCTTAATGTCTGTATGAGCTTTGTGAGTGTGGCTAAGTGTGTGCAATTCTTTGCCAAATGTGTATGTTAATTTCGTTTATGTGGCTGTTTTACGTAATCGTATTTAAACTTATACCAACATGCAATATGCAACCAATACCAACACACAGGCAAGGGTGGCTGTGTGTTAGAAAGCAGTATAGCAAAATAATGTGGCAAACACCACATACAAACGTGTCACTACTGGCAATAGCAACAGTGGTAGTAACAAGAACAACAACAGCAGCAATATTAACATTAGGAATTGTATCTAAAACTAAGCTAAACTATGCCAGTTTAGTTTTGCAACTTTAATTGCATCATTGTGTGCTTGTATTCGTGTCTATATGCATGCAAGCAAATACACTTATAATGCAAAATAATGTACTCCAGATGTGTTTGTGTGTAAATGTTGCTGCTAGTCTAGTAGTTGTGTCTACAAGATGCATTTAGAGATTAAAACATTAGCACAATAATGTTGTATCTCTGTGAGAGTGGGCTAGTGAGTTAGCGTGTGTGTGTTGTGTCTGTGTGTCTATTTTATACCATCGTTTTCCTAATTCAAAATGTTTGCATCCAGTTAACGACAGTCTTTTTGTGAAATAATTAACTTTATTACAAATAGATTAAATGATTGTTCAATCTAATTTCAATATTATGTGTTATTGGTACAATTTTCTGCAAAAAAAAAAAAAAAAAAAAAAAATTGCAAAATATTTCTTAAATATTTTTTGGCGTTGGTGTAAGAAAAAAAATTATATATTTCATTCATCTTTGGCCCAAAAGTACTAATATGACAAAAAGTTTAAAAGCTTAACGGGGTGGCATCTACAGGGTGGGCCAAAAGAAACCAAGGGGTGTAAAAGTTTAATAACTTTTTTGTTTATTAATTTTTTTTTATTTTTTCTTTCAGATTATATAGACAACACTTGGAGAATTTATAATGGAGAGGTTCACAACTGAAAAAAGAACCAGAACAATAGAATTTCATTAGAAATCAACTTTATTGAAAATTTGATTATGAGTGATGAAGCTCATTTTCATTTGAATTGCTTTGTTAACAAGCAGAACTGTAGGTTCTGGGGTTCTCAAAATCCAAGAGCCATTCATCAACGCCAATTGCACCCCATCAGGTGTACAGTATGGTGTGGGATCACATCTGAAAATGTCATTGGGCCCTACTTCTTCAAGAATGAAGATGGAAGTGCTGTAACCGTAAATGGAGAGCGGTATCGTTTTATGATAGAAAATTTTTTACGTCCTGCTCTTGAAAACAGACCTGGTATGTGGTTTCAGCAGGACGGAGCCACTGCCCATACTGCCCGAGACACAATGGCACTTTTAAGTCAAATTTTTGGAGAGCGAATAATTTCTCGAAATTCGGAAATTATTTGGCCAGCGCGATCGCCAGATTTGACAGCATCCGACTATTTTCTTTGGGGTTTTTTGAAGGAGCGAGTGTATGTGAACAAGCTAGAGACAATCCTTGAACTCAAGGCAAACATTGTTGCAGAAATTCGAACGCTACAGCCACAAGTTTTGAAAGATGTTATGGAAAATGCTCTAAAAAGAGACATCATTTTTCATACTTAGTGTAAAAAAATTTCCATTTTGTATATTATATAATCTGAAAGAAAAAATAAAAAGAAGTTAATAAAACAAAAAGTTATTAAACTTTTACACCCCTTGGTTTCTTTTGGCCCACCCTGTACTAAGCGATTTAATTAAAAACTTATTAACAAAATATTTTAATGTTACAGTCGAAAATACACTTAGACAACTTGGCATCTTTTAGGATTTTTATACTATCATTTGCTATAAAAAATTTATTGTAAATATACAAGTTTTTGAAATTAAAATATAAAACAAGCTAAATTCGGTTGTGCTGAGTTCTATAAACCCTTCACTGTGTGTGTGTGTGCGCGCTATAGCTTATATATTCCAAACGAAACAAAAATAATAAAAGTTATAAATAAAATTTTTAATGAAATCGTAACTATTGATTAAAATAATAAAATAAATAATAAATAATTAATTTCAGTTAAAAAATTAAAAATAACGATGTTCAAGTTACATTTTTGGATCCAAGAAATTTTGATATGCTATTTACAAGAAATGAACAATTTTTAAAAAATTTTAAAATGTTTTTCAAAAACCATTTTTAGACGATTGGAAACCTCTAATCGTATAAACAGCAGATAGATTTAATTTTATTTAAAAATTTTATAAGCATTTTATAAAGCAAACTTAAGGCCTGTTCAGCTAAACGCTACAAAAAAATTTGTTTTTGTTTTCAATACAATTATTTAAACGAAGCTTTCGTTCGCATTTAGCTGAACAGGCCTTTAATTTCAAATTATGTTAAAGCAAAAATACACAAAAACTATCATTTAAGAAAATTTCTGTATTCATTGTTCTATGACACAAAAGGCATTTAAAAGATACACGTTTGTATAAAATCGACTGCCTGGTTTTGGGTTTCTTTGCACAAACATTACACACATGTACAGCTTAAAAATTTGCATATAAACCAAACCAAAAATAAAGCAGAAATTAATGATAATCTAAAATTTCAGTTTAATTTTTGATATAACCCGGTTATTTTTAGAGTGATGGCTCTCCCTTTAGAACAGATGTTATGACTGTCATGTCTGACAAAACTGGGTATCACGTTTTTTGTCCACTGTATAGTTTAGACAAAATAAAACAAAAAGCCACTCAGAAAAATTAAAAAAAAAATGGAAATAGTAGTGCTTTTTTGACTCCTAACTCCGCTATTTATGGACCTATCCAGCTGAATTTAAGTACCAACTGAAACACAGAACAACTTGTAGATTGGTGTGCTGTACTTTTCTGTACGTTGTATATGGAAATTTCAAAATAATCCAAAGTAACTTCCCAACGAACCATTCAAGATTGTGGGATCGGACACATTTCATTTTAAAAAGGAGACTGTCTAGATTAGTAATCTACCACCCAAATACTCAGAATTTTTTTTGGACTATTTAAATTTTTTTTTTTTTAATTTCATACACCCCAGTACTGTTGTTCTCAAGAATTTTGGCAGTTTCCGTTTTGTATCATAAAATAAAAACTACGAAGTTTGCCGAAAATGTTAAAACACTTTCAGAAAGTTTAGAGCCTACAGATTAAATTCTTTTTTGATTTTGGTAATTTTCCTGGATAAAATCGGGAATAATACCTCGGCAAAATGGCGAATGGTAAAAATCCCTTAAAGCAACAGTACTGGGTTATATGGAAGCTTAAAAAATTTTATAAAAATAGTTCAAATTAACCTATGAGTATTTGGCCAATAGATTACAAATCTAGACGACCTCATCTTTAAAATGATATCTGTTTCTCTTTGTTATAAAATTAAAAATGTACTTAATGCATCTTATAAAAAGTCAATTTAAGTAAAATTAAAAATAATTTTGATTTTCAGTTACATACTTATAACTTAAACAAACGAGTCAGAGGCTGCCGTGCTTTTGATCTAAAATTACATTGAAAATGTGTGATTTGGACTTAAGAAAATTTATGGTTTAATTGTGCAATTTCCTAATGAAATTTAATAACACAAAAACTTCTACTTTAAGTCAAATTAATATCCTTTTCATTATTATATCCATTTAGCTTTATTCTTACAAGTCACCAATAGCTAAAGTTACAATTTTATTTTGATTTAAATTTAAATATAATACGAGTTGCTGATTTGTCCTTAGCTAAGCACTAAATTTTGATTTTAAAATTCAGCCCAACACCTGTTATTCGTTCTACAAAATTCTAATTTTCATTTTTAGTGACTTGTAAGAATGCGCCTTAATGTTTTTTTTAATATATATTTTTTGTTACTAATGCAATGGTAAAACGTTAAATTTTAAGTTTTTTTTTAATTTTTATTATTTTATTTTAATTTATTTGTAAGCTTTGGCTTATTTTTATTTCTCTCTAAAACTTGTTTTATTTTAACCAAATTCACATATTAATCTTCCACATATGTCCGTTTGCATTGTGGTTACATTTTGGTTACATTTCTCATACGGAAATCGTATAAAACTGTTAGCAGATCAAGAGAGAGGAAGGGAGAGAGAGAGAGAGAGAAAGGTAAAGGAAAAATGGGTACGAGTACGTTAAGCAAATTTCCCATAGAAAATTTGTTTAATAGGCCCTTGTTAAACAAATATGTTTTTTAAAAATTTGACAGAGTTTATTTTAAAATTGAGCACAAACTGTAACTTAAATTCCAAAACCTGCCTGCCCTTCATTTTGTTCTTGTAAGTAATTGTTGAAATAAAGTTTTGTAAAATGTATGTGTAATTCGTATGCTGTAAATGTTTGCAAATCAAGCAGATTTTAACCGCCACACGCACACACATTTATTCACACAAGCAATAAAAAAAATATTCTAAACAGCAATTAGTGAATAAATGTAACGCAAATACCACAACTCTGCAGTTTTGTTTCGTTTAAATTTCCAACAAATAAAAAAATTATTTAGAAAACGGCGACATTTACTAATAAATGTAAAACAAATGCCCATTTAAAATGGTTTTAAATAATAATACAATGCGTTTCTATAACAAATTATTTATATTTTAAGTAAACACATGCAGCAAACAAAACCTTATAAATGCAGCATAAAAGCTGGTCTGCGTATGGGTTACAAGGGAATGCATGCAAGTGTATAAGTGTATGTGTCTGTGCATGTGTGTGCTTGTGCAAGAAGTATTTGCAATTTATTTTTAAATGTTTGTATTTCATTCGTAAAGCGTTAGCTATTGCTTATGTTTGTATGGATGTGAGTGTATTTGCATTTACATGATTATAAATTTATAAAGTTTTTTATTACTCTCCTCCCTCTCTCATGCTCTCGTCTTTCTCATTCTTTTTGAATGTGTACTATTTTCAGCGTTGTCAACTTAAAACTTTTAGCACCGTTTATGGCGTTTTTTTTAATATATTATATGAGCTAAATCTTATAGTTATTGCCTTTTAAAATTCGATGTGTTTTTGGTTCTTCGGGGGTTTGGGGGGCTTTCGAAAATAATTTTCAATTTGCAAGCCAAATCTAAATCCAGCAGATTTGTATTAATAATTTTGAGGTTAATTTTAAAAATGTTAATTTATTTTGCGATTGTTTAACTTAATTAATTTTTTTTCCAAATTGAAAATTCTTTTCGAAAGCCTTTTCGATACGCATCGAAATACATGTTTCTTTGTGAGTGCCAATAAATTTGTCTGTAATTTGCGTAATAAGCAAAACATTTTTAAGTGGAAATTATAAATTGTAAATAATATACCTGAAGGTATTTGTAATTTGCTTAAAATATGTCGTTTGGAAATTTTTTAACTGACTATTTTAATTCTAGTTAAAAATCTGTATAAAAAATTAATTTTCTGTTTGTTTATTTGTCGCCTGAAATTTGGTATTTATAATCTCTATACTCCACTGGTCACGCCCATTTTTACGCACACTTTTCATTGCTTAAAAAGATGTGTGCCAGTACTTTATTTAAGACTGAAATTATACTTTTTAAAAATTTGCCACTTTAATTGGCCTCTCTGATAATAATACTAGAAAAAGCATGAGCCAATTCAAAAAATTGTGAATGATTCTATTTATTTTTCCGGATTTTTTACCAATTAAAATTCTATTTGTTAACAGATTTCTCTAAAAATTTATACATACGCTCTCTCAGAATATCAACTCATGTAACAAAGTAAATTTTAAAATAAAGGCTGGTAAAGCATTTAAATTTCGCATTCGTGTTTGTTAAAAATTTAGTGTTTTTTTTTTTTAATATTTTAGTTGTAAGTGCTTTTTATATTTCAAAAGTTGACAACGATGGCTACTTTGCTGTTTATTTATTAAAAAAAAAAGTTTGTATTTATGTGTTTTTGTGTGGTTAACCGAGTTTTAACACTCATTGTAATGGAACCATATTGTTGTCTTCAACATTACTTTTGCCACAAGTAAAAATAATTAAAGAATAATTCGAAAAATAAAATATCAAACAAGAATAATGTGCTAGCTCGGAATAATTACTGCGAAAATTAAAAATAAAATTAAAATGAATTTTAAATATTTAAGCAATTTTCATAATATTATTTTTAGTTTACATTTATTTTAGGTAACAGGAAATTAAAGAAAATTTTATTTTAAAATTTTGCTTTTTTGTGTTTCCAGAAGTTGTTGATCAAGGTTGAGCTCTTATGCGCAGCAATTCTAAAAAAAAAACTATATCTGTTTCCTGCTGTTTTCTCTCCCCTAAATCTGAGTCTAATAAATAAATGACTGTTATGTTTCCCTGGCACACAGTTTAAAGCTATGCACTTGAAAAACAGAAGCTGTTTTCCTTATTCCAATAGCATCCTGCCGAATTGTATTATTTTTTTATATTGAAATTAATTATATTTTTGTTGTAAAACAAATAATTTTAATACAAAAGAATTAAACAGATTCAGCAAAAAAAAATAAATTTTTGGCAATTAGCCCATATTTACTTTAAAAAAAATATTTTTTGTGAGTGTGTTTTACTTGGACTAGGCCTATGAAGTCAATTACTTTATTCAGTCAAAGGTTTTTTTTTTAATATAAAAAGAAAGTTAAGGAAAATGATCTATAGCATTTGTTAAGCTTCCGGTCTAAGCCTGCTTTTAGAGGACACTTACAATACCTTCTTTTAACTTTG
Source organism: Thelaira solivaga (assembly GCA_947397855.1). Lineage (NCBI taxonomy): Eukaryota > Metazoa > Arthropoda > Insecta > Diptera > Tachinidae > Thelaira > Thelaira solivaga. The sequence goes on from OX377610.1 coordinate 22,782,101, forward strand.
GCAGCCAAAAGAAATTTTTCAGAAGTCTTTCAGTTCTTTCTTTATTTAAATAAAAAATAAATAATAAGAAAAAAATATTTGTGTTGGTTTTTCTGCATATTATTCGTAGACATTTTGCTTGTCTGACAAATAGTTACTGACTAATACATTCAATAGTATAAACAATAAAAAGTGTTGTTAAAAAAACAATATGTTGAAACGTTAAAAGTTATTAAATCGCACTTAAAACGTCTACAAAGCACATTCTGCACAGTTTTGTCAAACTAACTATAAAGCTTACATGGGCTGATTTTACTATTTTCTATTTTACACTGGTGATATCTCTGGCCATAGCGCCCGTTAAAATACTTCATTGAAAGTCTGATGTTACGGAATCTACTCCGTCAATACGTACTAAAACGACTTTAGTTTCTAAATGCTCAACGTTTGGACATTCTTGATAAAAACCAGTAATAATTTTTCTCTTTAATCAGTATATTTTGAGAATATTTCAAAAGAAGATTCTGATCTTATAAACATGTTTGTAAAAGTTCATGCAGACTTGCCAGGCGGGCCACGATAATGACTGATCTTAGCTCATGGCAGGGCAGCTGAATTGTTCAACACCTTGCTTTTCTCCTCACGCATTTCTAAAATTCGAAAGTTGGACTATACGAGTACCCTTGTAATAAACCACAGCTTCAAACTAAATTTTAAATTGACATTTAACCAATTTAACTTGACTAAAAATTAAATACAATTTTTCAAAAATAAAATTTACGAATATAAAATAAAAAAATTTATTTACTGATATGTTATTGATTTAATCAAAAAGCTGTTTGTAAAAAAGATTAAACAGCAAATCTCAAACCGGAATTGTGAAAATGATTTAATTAAAAACAAATTAATTTGAATTTCATAAGTAAATCAAGTAAATAATTAACAATTAAACACATTTTTGTTTTAAATGGAAAATCAGCAGCAACACGTTTTATGAAAAAAAGGAAAATAAATCACAAAAACAGAAATCAGTTTGCATAAAAAAAAATAAAAAACATTTTGCTGCAGTCGTTGCTTAATGTTTTTCATTTTTTTATTATTCAGTAAGAGTAAAACAATTTAAATAAAAAAAAATAACTTGTTTAATATTTATAAGTAAATTACCACCACATATAAACAAAATTTGCAGTCATTTACGAATTTAATATAAAATTTTTTTCGACTTAAAAACTTCAAATTATTTTTAAGGCTCTAGGCCCTGAACTATTAAAGGAGAAGTAACTATTACAGCCAAATTCATAAAAAACCGGTTATTAAGCTTTTAATAAATAAATTTTTTTTATGAATTTGGACGTTAATGTGCTATTGCAATAACACAAGCGATGAATTAGTCTAAAAATTTTATATAAACAATACAGAAACAATTTAATGTTTTTGAAATAAATTTTTTAAGACCTGTTTGAAAGCTTTAATATGACTTTATAATGATTTAAAATCATCTTTATAGGCTATTCAGACATACACGTTAATTGAGCAATTAAGCATTTTACGCAATTATCGCCTTTATTGAGCTCAATTTAACATACAAATTTCCATTAAATAATTGCGCAATTAAAAATTGATTGCACGTTAATGAAGTCAAAATCAAAATGCAACTCTTTGTTGTACCCTTAAATATCAACTCAAAAGTGAGAAAAGTTGATATTTTCAGTATTAAAAAAAGAGAACGTAAATAAATTTAAAAATAAATGTCATAAAAAGGAAATGGCAGCCGAAATTACCGGTAAATACATTTTATAAAATTGTTGTTGAAAATAATTTTTAAATAACTAATTTCTTTTAATCAATAGCTTGACTTCAAAACATATTTTTTTTAAATTTGACTTTCTCTTCATTTTTTATTTTATAAATACTCAAACATATTTAAAAAAAATGTCACAATATTTTCAGTTGTCAAATTCTTAATTGCGTAAACTTAATTGAATATGTGTGAACACCCAAATCAGTCACACAATTTAAAACTTAATTAACTTCATTAACTTTTACGTCTGAACATGCTATTATACTGCTAAATATTTAGCAGTGTACTGGAAAAAAAATTATTTTATTGAAGCACTTAATCAGAAAAATAGAAGTTTCTAAAGACATTTGTATGTCCCAAAGCCTTGTAAATATTGTAATGAAACATTATTATATTGAATTAAAAAATTTAGCGTCTCATCAATATTCTGTGGTTCTTTATTTTGCTTTTTTTTTTTTTGGGTGGGAAACTATTGGTGGCTTTAAAAACGCATTAACATTTTTATTTAATAAAAAAAAAATTAATTTCATATATGAACTGTTATTTTTGAAAGTGATAAAGGGTGTCCCAACAAGAACGCAAGATTTAAATTTTAAATAAATGACTGATACAGCAATTGAATTCTTTCTCTGGCTGTATGACATGTGGCGCCGTCTTGTTGAAGCCACAAGCCCTCCACATTCATTTCTTCAATTCTAGGCAAGAAAAAACTGGTTATCATTTCACGATACCGAACACCATTGACTGTTTGCGCTTGACCTGCCTCATTTTCATAAAAAAAAGTCCAATGATTCCTCCAGCCCAAAAACCACACCACAGTGACACGTTGAGGATGCATTTGCTTCTCGTGAATCACTCGAGGATTTTCCTCACCCCAAATGCGACAATTCTGCCTATTGACGAAGCCATCAAGATGGAAATGGGCCTCGTCACTGAAGATGATTTTATCGGCAAAATCATCATTTTTATGTTGTCTCTCCAATACCCAATTAACGAACTCCCTTCGCTGTCCATGGTAATTTTTTACTAACCTCATACCTTCTACTAGCAAACAATAACAATTGTTCAAATGTCAAACAATGACACTTCGAATGGCGCCAAATTTAAATCTTGCGTTCTTGGTCGGACACCCTTTATAAGTAGATTTTTTTTCAAAAAAAGGAGGTAGCGATAATTCAAGATACATTAGCTTAGTAAAAAACAAGATTTTTTTAAAGTGTTTCTGTATTACAAAAAAAAAAAAAAAAAAAATAATAGCAAATATCATACTTGATTGAATTACTATGGGACTCATATAATGTACTTTAGAGCTTTGAAAGAGGTTTTAAATATTGTAAATTATTTTTGATGCTGGTATTTTTTTTAAAAGACTAAAGTAAATATGATATTTTGATTAAATTATAATTTTTTTTTTCTAATAAAGCACACACTACGCAATCATTTACATATATTTTTTCAAAAAATTTATTTATGTTACTTTAAGGGCAGCACAAAAATTGGAAAACAAGTAACCAACACAGCTCCAGATTAAAACATTTCTTTTTATCATTTTTAAATTCAAGGAATTTAAATTGCAAGCAATTACAATTTTGCTACAGCATCATAATAAAGCAATAATATCAATAAATAATAAAAAGCAATAACAATAACAATATTGAATAAATTCCAAAAATTTATATGCATGTAAATGGGCCTGCAATATTGATTGGCTGGGGAAAATTGTAATTTCAAACGTTATTTAAATATTATTGCAATCGTAAAGGGAAAACTGTGTAAATAAGTTGAAACACATTTTGTATAAAATTGGTGAAAGTGAATAACCCGCAGTTGATAAACAATGGCAAGCGAACAAATTTTAAGATAATTTGCTGTTGATAGGTAAAGTGTGCTTCACAATATAATTGAGTTAAAGCAAATGAACAACTCAATAGATTATACAATTTTTATCACAAAAATAAAATTTTTTTTAATAATTTTAATTGTGCTATGGAAACCTTATTTTAAGAAAATTTACTTTAAATAAATTCTCCCATTTTAAGCAAATTTAAATTAAGTTATCGTTTCAACAAAAACTTTTTATATTTCAAACAGATAATTGTTATGGATATCAAATTATAATAGTAGTAAAAATAATGTTGTGGATATTAATTCTTCAAATGTTTTAAATACAACTTTTATTATACAGTAGCCAATCGATTTTTTATGTTTTTTTTTTTTTTTTCATATACTCTCTACATGCAGTTAAAAGCTGTTTTATAAAAGTTAATGCACACACACTAAAGGGCTGCACTAGCATACTTGAAAGCCACATATAATTTTTTTATTATAAAAATTGCTTTTAAGCCATTTCAATTATGATTGTGCAGCCCTTTAATACACACATGCTGTTTCATTTAAATTAACTCATACAATTTATAAATAGCTGTGTGTGTGTTGTGTTTGTTTGTTTGGGTTGAAAAGTACAAAATAAAAATAAATGAAATAACAATAATCATTACAACTGTAAAATTGTCATTATCATGCAGATGCATTAAATACTATAATACAAGTACATGTTCACTGTTTTATACTCACAAACACTTTAATATACTAATACTCTCGTCAAGCAGTTTACAATATAGAGGCATACTATCAGGCGCATACATGTAAAAACTAATGTACGAGTAGTTTGACAAGCATTTTTAACAAACCCAATCATAGGCAGACACACACACACACAAATATATACTCTCTTGCACTTGGTATTTATGTACTATTTAATACAGAAAATATCTTTTTATGGCTGACAACAAATAATTTAACAAAAACAACAACAATATTTATTTGAAATATGCCAGGCCTACAGAAAAAAAAATAAATGAACTATTTAATTGTTTGAAATTTAATAGAATTTATAGCTCTTTATATAATAAATGTACAATATTTATTTATATTATACAACAAAAAACATATATTTACAACCATAATATTTGTTACTCCACCATCAAAAAAAAAAAAAAAAAAAAAAAAAAAAAAAAAAAAAAAAAACAAATTTATATGAAATGAAATTTATAAAACAAAAAATTAAATTGTGTTCGTCAAAAAAAGCAATAATATTAATGGAAAAAAAAAAAAAGGATAAACATCACAGGCGTTAAAATTAAATGAATTTCAACACATACCACACATTGCTAAGCACCCTGCAGAAATCATGGCTACTGCCTGTAATCAAGTAAAGTAAGAATCTTTGCTCAGCATAAGACAGAGGCTAGTGCCAAAGCAAAGTTTTATACTTTTAATATTTAATGTTATTAAAATTTTGTAGAAACTTTTGTTAATTTTTAATTTCAAAAATATTTTTTTTTATTAAAAAAAAATATTTTTTTGATATGAAAAATATTTTAATTCAGAAGTAATTTACATAATTAGCCAAAGGAAAAGCTAAAACCTTTTTATTCACTAATTTGAGTACGAGTCTACTTCGCATGACAATAAATGCTCTCACTGACTGTCACATTCGCCACTTTATTTTTATAGTCTGCACCGTAATTGTCCTATTCGGAAGCCTTATAAATGGCTGAGTCAATTTAGTGATGTTCGTCTGTTCGTCCGTCTGTCTGTTCTAAAGTAGCTACACTGAAATAATTTGCTTCACTAATTCAATGAAAAAATTTAATTATTTTTCAAGCTAATAACAACATTTGTTTAGACCAATAAAATATTGCATTAACTCTTGGTATTTAAATAATATAAAATAAAACAATTTTATGTATGTGATGTTAGTATTTAATCACTAATATGACTTTATTATAAAACTTAAATTTTTAACTTTAAAAAAATGTTTCTTTAAAAAAAGGAGCCATTGTTGGCTGTTTAGCTTTACGATTATGAATAAGATTAATAATAAATTTAACTATGGATTTAAATATATTGGAGAAATGTTATCAGACAACTCCACATTTTTTAAATTGTGTGTATAACTCTCTCTCTCTCTTTTGTTAATTACAAAAATGTAAGCAACGAAACATTTATTTAAAGTACAATCCAACTGGAAATTTTCTGTAAATTGGCGTTTTTGTCCAATTTAAATTGGATGCATTGAAATATTTATTCATTAAGTCAAATTGAATCGATGAAATGTTGTCATTAGTCTAATAGAACTTTACCATTGGTTGCAAAGTATTGAATTATTGAGAAGTTTAGTATCAGTTGTTGCTGTCTTCAGGCTGCCATTGCAACTCAGCTCATTCAGCTTATAAATAGTGTAGCTAAGAGTCAAAAACAGCGTCAAATTAACTTATTAGATGCGCACTGTATTCAGTGACAAAAAACAACTTCTTTCCAGCGGCAAATGTGAAATTCATTTATTTTTTTTCTCCGAGCTACAAGTACTTCTAGTTCGCAGTTGTAGTAATTCTTTCACTACTTTTTTCTCTTTATTTTCTGCTGGCTACATCTGCTTAATGCGTGCAGGCACTCATGGTTATATATGCTCGTAAATCTTTTAAATGAGGCAAAAATAAAATACGAGTATAACTTTGCTCAAAGAAAAGATAAGTAATTTTGATTTTCATAAAAAAGTTTATTTGGTTAGGAATCAGTATGAGCTTGAAGACATGTCATGATAATGGTGTAATTTGAGCCAGTTTTCAATACTTAGGACATCACTTTTTACAACTGTCTGACATGGCAGAAAATCACTCAAGGAAGTCTTTATATACTTAATAAATACTACACTTAGAGAGGATTTGTAATAAGAGCTCTTAATTTTAATAAAATTTTACTTGATTCAAATTTAATTTTTTATATTTAACCTATTGCTTTTAAAAATAATAATGCCAGAAAGGATATTTTCGTGAATGTCGTTAATTTTTATTTATATCATTTATATATGACATTTCATTGAAAAAAAATTTTTTAAATGTGCAAATTTGAATGGTATTTAAGACATGACACTGTCGAATTTAACTTATTTTTAATTAAAACCAGATACCACACAAATTTCTGCAGGATGCTTACCCTACACATAAACTTTAAAAAAAAATTTTTTTTTTGTCCCTCAAACGAACAATTAAAAAAATAAAATTTATGTCGTTTATATATTTAAAAAAATATTTTAATAATAAACATAAATTAATTATAAATATAAATGAACAAATTAAGAACTAAACCAAAAACAAAAAATTAAAAGAAAAACAAAAATATAACAACAAATTTAGCATTAAATAAAATAAAATAAGTTATTGAATATATTTAATATTTATTACCTAAAATAAAAACAAACAAAAAATAATGAAAATTGAATGAGATTTTTTAACAGCCAATTTTTGTTAAGCCAGGAGTTTTTTGTTTTATCTCCACTTAAACTAAAACACTCACACATACATATACATACATACAAGTTTTAATTAATAATTAAAAAAAGAGAGAAGATGTAACAGAATAATAAATATAGACTCAATTATTTACTAAATATTTATATACAAAACATAATAATAATTTGAAATAAAATTAGTTTAAACAATTGTACAATCATCATGATATTAAATGAAAAAAAAAAGAAAAAAAGAAATTAAAAAACAAAAAATAAAAACATACAAAAGTAACAGAAGATTTTATAGAATTTAAAACTTGTTGCCCTTATTAATATTAATAAAAAATAAAATAAAAATAACAGTTTAAATAATAAAATTTACAAAGCAAATAAGAATTAGAGAATTTAAATTGAATTTGCATTTTCAATTATGTGTGTTTTATAATATATACCCGCACATTAACTCATTTAAAAATATTTTAGTTTAAACCGAACACAATGTGGCTTAAAATGGTTGAAAAAAAATATTTTAAAATCAAAAACTTTGCATTTACGAACTACACAGTCCAATCATAAATATTTCTTAGGAATTTTTGCCTAAGGAAAATTTTGGTTTTTGGGATAAAATTCTTTAAATCAGAGAACTTTTTAGGTTTAAAGAGGAAGAAATTTTCTTTTATAATAAGAGGAACTGAATTTTTATTCATTGTAATTTTTATTGATATTGGTGGTGGCACATACCATAGCAAGACTCTTGAAGTTTAATCTCCATACAATATAAGAGTTTGTTTTGAAGGTTTATAAATAATACAAAACGTTAGTACATGTTAAGATTTTACAAATCAAATAAATATAATGACCCCAAGAGCGTTAATTTTTAGAGTTCTATGTAGTTTGGTGGATAGTGTACTAAGTTATCAATTTTAGGGTTGAACTTTCGATTTTTGTCTACAGCAGAAGTAAAATACAGGTGGTAAACATGTTATAAAAAAGGTGAAGTAAATTTAAATTTTGACAGGAAGCTTTTGTAACTTTTTTGAATATAGTAAAACAACAGTGTAATAAAGAAATATTTTAACCACAGCTTGTTTTATAGTGGTAAGTCAAATTAACATGTTTACAATATTTCTTTACTCAGCTGAATAATTTTATGTCCACAAAACAAAATTCAACAAATAAATCTGTGGAAATAAAGGAAGCTGGCTACTTTTTAACTATGCCATTGCAGAGAACTGCAACATTAAAAACTGTAATAATTTTTCTTTATTTAGATACAATGAAATAGCATTGTGTTTGTTGGAATACCATCCCTGAGCCGCAAAAATTAATTTATTGAACTAAATGCGATAGCAGTAAGTGGACTTAGTGGGCTAACTGGCCCACTGTGTTGTATGGCATACTTTAAATGTCTCTTTTTATCATGTTGGGTATATTTCATTTCAAAATTTATTACTAAAAGCCACTTAATAATTCCAATTATGTATGGATGAATGGGATGTTCGTTTAAGTTTTTAGGCCACTACTTTTGTTAGTTTTGCGGTCATGTGTGTGTTTATGTACTTTTTTTCTCTATCTCTCTCTCTCTCTCTCTCTCTAATAGTTTAAATGTAGCAAAATTTACACAGACAAAACAAAAACTCACCATTTAATCCACAATGTGTTACATTTTATGTATATTTAATATCACTAGAGAAAAATATTTAATAAAAAAAACGAAAATAATTTATAAGTTTTACACAACAATCATTTTATTGTGTATATATTTTATATTGAACAATATTTAATTCTTGACAAAAAAAAAATGGGAATAAAAGCAATTACAGTGACGTTAACAACAAATGCTCTCTATTGTTTTTTTTTAATGGAGCTGCAAACAATGATGGTTCAGTCATCATTGAGTAAAGTAACGAATTAATATTGAATTCATTTTATTAAATCAACTGCATATAATTAATTAACTCACAAAAAAAAAATCAAAAAATTATATTTATAAAGAAATAAATAAACACAGAACGTAAGAAAAATTAATAAATGTGATTCCCTTTTTTTAAAAATAAAAAGGATGTAACCAAAAAATAAAAAAAATAAAATAAAAATATTTCTTTTCTGTTGCTTTCGCTTTCTTTATGTGCTGTTTTTATAACACAAACGATTAACTTGTCTAAAAAATTTGTATGAAAAATACATAATATTTTGAATAATGTTCATATAAAATTTTGTGTTACAAAAACAGCACATTAGTCTGTCTCTTTCTCTACCTCTCCCAATCCCTGTTATTGTTTTTTTTCTTTTCAATATTCAATAATGTATTATAAACTCTATTGTACTTAGTTAAGTATGAAATATTATAAAATAAATAAATAAATACTTAAAAAAAATTAATAAAATATTTTAATATATATTATTCAAGTTAATAAAAATCGTCCTGTTGATGATGATGAAATAAAGTGAGTACGTACAGCTAGACAAACAGCGAACTTAATCCATGTAAAGTAATTTTTTTAGTGTTTGGCTTTTTTTATTTATTACTTTAATTAAAATATAATAATTGATTAGTAAACCAAATTATAATTTTATCCTTTCCTAAAGTTCTATTATTTAAAGCTATTTAATTCTTAAGAAAATTAACTAAATTAAAAATTTGCCTCAAAGCCAAAAATTTTTTTACTAATACGCTATGGTTGCTTAACTAACATTTTCAGAAATTATTTTAGAAAAAATTTATCAAATACGCCTTACGTATTTGATTCAGTAGTAGTTTAGCGGAGGTCAGCTACTGCTAAAATACTCAAAAGTTACTTTGGATTGTTTTAACTCAAGTCGAAGTTGACGGATCATTAAATTTCTCTTTTAACTACTGCAATATTTCTTGATCAACATTATTGATTCGGAAGACTATTTTATTAGACTAAATACGATTTATTACCAGTAATGTTTATCAGGTAAATTTTATACGAATCCATCTATTTACTTCTTATGAATATAAAGGAAACAGAGTTTTGTTAAGACCCTGAGTTCATTGAGTCATAACCCGGTTGTTAAAACAAGCTGCGTTACTAATATACATAATTAATTTCTTTTTTGTATTGATAATAATTGTTAACAACAATTATTTTAACGAAATATTAATCTATATTTGTGCTTAATTGCAGAAATTGTGTTGGTTTTAAAATTTATTCTTTTACTCATGATATTCTCATGAGTTATTTATTCAGTACAATAAGTACTGAAGGGGATAGCATACCTATATGGACCATTTCATCAGACGCTACTCTGAATCCTCAGTAGGTTCCTCCCAACTTAATATTTTGTTAAACTTTTAAATTCCAAAAAACTATTTACTTCACAGGAGACTGTATTTTTATACATTTAGCTGGGCCACGATGCCCATCGGGTGATTTTTAAATACAAATCTTATTAATGTGCTACATAAACATTTTTCAATGAGAATATCATGGAAAATAATGCATTTTGTAAATCTAACATAATTGAAATAAAGTACCAGAAAATATTAATATATTTTTAAATATCTTATTAATAAACATCCATTAAATTGTAGAATTTGAATTAAAATCAGCAACTGCAAATAGTCACCTGATCATTACATGGGTAATAGACTTATTGTTACACAACTCTCAAGGTAAAAATTTTTCCTAAGTCTAGTATTCATAAAGAATTCAAAGACTACATATCAGACGGTTGTAAGTAGTGGTGTAACAAAAAACTGAGGGGTCTCAACACATACTGCTGATATTTTGATCAAATAGCAAATTTTCGTGCCTTCTGGATATCATACACGTGATCTGAAATTTTGTTTTGGTCTGTTCTGTACCCAATTAATCATTTTAATAAATTGTTGTGAAATGTTAACACCTTTATTCAAAAAAATTAAAGTAGACTTTAAAGTAAACTTTATCGAAACTTTTCTTATATTTTTTTTTTTTTTAATTTGAGTAGCTTCTTCAGGATATAATTAATTATATTGATTAATTTATAATTATATCCTGAAAAAGCTACACAAATTGGAGCGAAATATCAATATAAATATAAATTTTTTTAAAAATAAGACCTCAAGCTTAATAAAGTCATATTATTTAAAAGAAAAAGGTCAAATAAAACTAACAAATAAATTTTTTTTTAATCTTCCTATCAAAACTCTAATTGTTAAGTTGAAACGTTGCAAAATTATATAAAAAAAAAAAAAATACTCCAACGAAATTTATGAGTTGAGAAAATAAATTTAAATAATTAATCAGCGTGACTTCAAGCATGTTAAACTGTGGCATGTGCCACGAACTATCTATTTCAGAAAAGCCCAAACAATAAAATAAGTCACCCCAATAAGTCAATATTGAATTCATAACTCCGCCAAATATGCGGCTAAATAAATATTTAGTAACAACTTGATGGGTATAATACGAGTATTTAAAAAGGATGTGGATGAGTTTTGGATACACTTTTATATCATCATGTGTATGTGTGTGTGTACTTGTGTTCGTTTTATTTGTATTCATTTATGCATCAAACAAATATTTTTATAGTTTTTTATTTTTATATTTTATTGCTGTCTTAACTTCATTGTTGTGTTTGTTTTTTTTTTATTTCATTTATCAATAATAATCAATTAATATGAAAACGTCTTTCTTCTAATATTTGTTTCCGATTTATTGTTGACTTTAATAATTTGAGGATTTTTAACGATTTTATTTGCCATAAAATATTATTACTTTTACTAAAGTTAACAAATTCGCCAATAGCCCCACACAGAAGTAAGGCAGTTTGTAAAGGAATTTAGTGATTGAACAAATGCATGTGAAAAGAAAACAAAAAAACATATTATTGGAAATTTGATAGTGCTTATAAACAAAAAATAAATGTAGACAAAAAAATTTATTCACAAATAATTTTTTTTTCTTTTTGTAATTAAATTGGTTGCTTAAATTTAATTCTTAATTTTTGTTAAGAACTAAAAACTATTTTGCTGAGTGGCTAAAGTAAAGTTCAAAGACCTTTAATTAGAATACCAAGATGTTGTTTTGAAATATATACAGTGGAAATGGTGAATGTATGGTGTATCTAATAAGGTGTGCCAAGCTATTCACAGAATGTACATCTACTATGTCTCAAAGCAAAAAAAATAAAATATGTATTCTTCTTATCGGGTGCTCGAAAACTATTGTAATATATGTTAAAAGGCAGTTTGTGAATCAAGGTTTGAGTTACCCTTAATCGCAGTCATTAGCCAAAAAATATTCTTTCCTGAGTAACAATACAAATAAGCTTCTTCCGTATGTATTATTACTAAGCCATATGTATTGCAATTCCATGCCTTCACCTTATACAGAAAGAGCTTTTGTACCTTTTTCAGCACCAACATAAAGTCTCTCAGAAGTCTTCCTTTGCGAAACCCTAAAACCGAACAATCACAAATTACATCTTGTAAGGTTTCGTCAAGTAAAATATAAAACCTGTATTAGCCGGTGCCAATACTTTCTATCTTATACTGGTGTTATCTAAAACCACAATGGCTTCTAAAAACCTTCCTGTTAGGAGTCTGAGGTGACAGCATCTCCTTTCATAATAGCGATGCCCTATTATATGGCTGAAATAGCCCATTCCTGAGCCTCTGCCGTCTATATGTACTATCGAAAGCTATTGCATTTGACAGAACTAAGCTATAGCAGGGCCTAGGTACCTTTGGTACGTTAAGGTTAATCAAAAATAATAATAAATAGAAATGTTTAAAGCAGCTTCAGAAAATATTTTTACACCCTTAGGTGAAGGCCATATCGTAAAATTCGATATCGAGCAAGTTTTTACTTAATTTTTAATTGGGTGTCCCCGTATTTTAGTGAGTAGAGCACTTACCTACCAATCAAGGATGTTTTCTTCAGACAAGCCTAACAGCTTAGTGAATTTGTGTTATGAAAAAAAAATTTTATTTTTAATGGAATTCATTCATCTACTGCAAAAATCTGGGCCCTACTCTAGGGCATGTAAACTTTACTCCTTAACTCCTTGTGTGCCATTTTAACTGAATTATGTTTTAATTCTTAAGCTGGCATGTTGTTTTGTAAATGCTTCTTTTTCAAAAAAATCTTTTCAAACAGAGTTTATATAAAATGAGAACTAACAAAAAATAATAAAATAATAAACGAGTAGAGTAGTATGATGTGATATTTCATGTGCTATGCACGAGCGAGTGGAACGTATGTGAACCTTCAATGACCGCCAAAATATTTGCTGAACCATGAAATTCAAAAAATAAAAGCAAAGAATTTTTTAATTTTCCTCAACACATAAACACAGGCTCATATGGATGTGTGCTAGCAAACACACTCATCGTTTGTATTTAAACAAAAAAAAAGCAATTTTTTTTTATAAATTTTTTAAATATCCTGCTCCAACATGAAATTTTAGCTTTAGCAACCAACTGCCACTGATGCTGGCTGCTGTTAGTGATGCTAAAGCTGATGCTGCCGGTTTTAAGTTCAAGTGCAAAAGTATGGCAAACATCAACAATATGGTTGTCGCTCTGGCATGAACAAAAGCTAACACCTCATGAAAAATTCATTCTTTTTTATGTTTTATGGTTTGTTGAATCTGTTGCCGTATAACTATTAAACACCAAAAATAACTGAAAAAAAAACCATAAAAAAACTACAAAAATAAAAAAAAAATATTTCAACCAAAAACAATAAAAATCATAAAAAAAACAGAATGGAAAATATTTTTGTAAAAACAATAAAAACTGAAACAAAAAAAAAACATAAAAAACAAAATAATTTTTAAAGAAGCCTAAGAACTTTGCTGAGGACATTAAGCATAAAAGTTGTTAGGGGAGTGAATAAGGAAACGATTTTTTTTGTGGAATAAATTTATAAATTTAATTTAAGATGCGTTCAGGTAAGAAAAATGTTTTTTGTTTTAGTCCAACTTTTTTTTAGGTTTAAGTTTCATGCAGCCATCACTCGAAATTAGTTGTTTTTTTTTTAATATTTCTGTATCACTTTTGGAAATCTCCTAAATAAATTGAAATGTTGTTGATTGGAAAAATAATAAAAACAATTTTAAGCAGATAAAGAAATTCTCTCAAAACTGTATCATAATATTTTTTATTTATTAATATAAAAGATTTTAGGGCAGTTACTCTATAATTTATATTAAAATGTTTAAAATTATTGCTTGTAAAATAATTTAAAAAAATACGAAGAATTTTCTTCACTTTCGAATGGGTTATTTTGATATTTTCAAATATGATGTATGTAAAGGAAAAGCAAGAAAATAAAAATGTTGTTGATTAAAAAACACTGGCCCTCTCATTAAAAAAAAATTTATCACACTTTAATCTAAAATTTATGAAAAAAAAATATATATTTTATGAAAAACTTTATCGACGTTTACTTAATTTTTTTTTTTTTTTTTGAGAAAACAAGCAAAAAATGTACAATTTGCCAGCTTAATCACACGTCTATCTTGGATATCAAAGCTTAGCTAAAACCTTATGAACCAGAAGTATGTTTACCAATAATTTTTGTGGTTTTAGACGATGGATGAAAATGAGTGATAAATCATGGACTAAATTAAACATTTTAAAACTGAAAATCACTCTCAGTAATAGCTTAATTTTTTATATTTTAATATTATCATCATAATAAAATAATACATATGTTTTTAAACAGAGTGTTTTTTTTTTCAATATCACAGAACTTACACTGAGAAAACAACTATTGTGCTCAGATTTAAATTTCTTATCAATCGAAATATAGAAATTCGAAATATTTTTAACAGAACTAAATTTTGTTTTGTTTCATCGAATTATGGTTGCAATAACTAAAATATTTTATTATCGGAACCGAATTTTTAATTGGAAAGCAATTCATTGCTCACAAACTAAGAGAGCAGAACTTATACTAAATCTAGCGCATTGCTGCATACAATTGTCTGCAATGGCGTACAATTCACCCAAAAAAGGAAGACTTTGTAACATGAAGTTTGAGTCGCTATAGGTTTATTCTGAAATTCTAATCATAGAAAAAAATTAGGTGGAATAAAATTATTTTATTTATTTGAGTGGGCTATTTCCGGTCAACTATTTGTTTCCAAATGTAAATTAAACAAAATTCATTTAATTTATATTTTTCTCCCAACGTTTCGTTTGTTTGTTTCAAACTTTTTCAGGGGATAGTATATTTAAAAAAAGTTAATTTTGTTTAGATTTGGTTAAGTTTAAACATTATAAAATTGAATTAAAACCAATTAAATAAATAAGTCAAATGGGTTTTCCAACTTTTGAAATGTAACAGTCATGCATGATTAAAAAGTAAATTTTTAGTATAAAACTTGAAAATAGTTTTTATGCAGTTTTGCACTCAATTTGCAGTTTTTTTTTAAGCAACATGTGCTACTGGGCTGTTAACTTCAAGTACTTAAAACAATAAAAAAAATATTTAAATAATCTAGGAAAAACAACATTTACTGCAAACAAATTATTTTTTCTTTACCTCATTTTAAGATATTTTTACAGCCGCTAAAAATAAATTAATTTTTATTGTTCTTTTCTTTTACTTTTATTTTATTTATTTTTGGAAATTTCATAACAAACAGCAAATTATAAAAAAAAAATAATATGAATACAGAAACTGATTACGTGTAAGGCTTAATCCTCTTAGTTTCCCTTGGAATTTAAAAAAAAATTCTGCACGGAATTGAACATGGTGTGTGGAAAAATCAATTTAAATATAAGTCATGCCACATATTCATACTGTATTGATGATAATGAGAAACGTTATAGGCAAGAATATTTGTAATACTTCTAATACTTAAGTTAGTGTAACAACAAAATACCTTTTCCCATAAGCACTTGCATTAATGAATGTAATGCTTAAGAACCATAAGGGAATAAACAAGAGTCTGGTTAGATTTTACAAAATGTTCGTCTGCAGAGGAATTTGAGAATTAAGCTTAAGTTAAAAAAAAATATTTTGTTACATTGATTGGCATAACCCATTTTTAGTAAAATAAGGTTTTCTTTTTTTCTCTCTTTAAAGCTACAAAGGATATTCAACTTTTTGTGTAATTGAATCAAAGTTTGGATGTAATCATTTTAAAAATATTTTTTTGTTAAGACTTAATGCTACGAAAACTATTGCTAATATTATTTAATAATTTTATAAAATATAATTAATTATTTTTATTAAAAAAGTTATTATTATAAATTATAAAATGATATCGTTGTCAATTTGACAATGTTTGTTAATAACTTTAAGTGTTATCAATTCCACAAAGTCGCACATTAACGTTGCCGAAAAGTAAAATCATAGCTTTTTTTTTTTAAATTGACAACCAGACGTTGTCGATTTGTAAACGCTTGTTAAAAAATTGAAAACAGTTGTTGTTAATACTGCAAGTCTTTGTTAATACATTCTGTTGTCGATACTGCAATGCAACCTTTAGCTCAGTGTATTGCAAATTTTAAGGCTTCACCTACTATTTTTTTATAGCATGGAATCTCTAGAACTATACTTAGCATTAAAAAAAATAGTCATACAAATTGAATCAGGGTATCAAATAAGCTTAAAATCAATTTTAGTTTTGGTGGAAACAAATTTAATACCTAAATTTTTTTTAAGTGAACGTTAAAGATTAATTGACTGAATTACTTCTAAGCTTAAATCAATTTAAGACTGCCTTATTATGGTAATAACAAAATCTAGGGACACCCTTAACAGCCAGTCACTTTACTGAATTATTGTGCACTTGCATAATAGACATTAAATACATTAAAAATGCATGTTGGTTTCAAAAGTTTAATTACAAAAATTTAAAACCAAAATTAAAATAAAATTCAAACCAACAAATTAAACATTGGCCAAATCAAATAAGAATTATTTTACTAAATAAATACTTTTGCAAGAGTAACACATACACAGACTCATGAATGCCCACATTTTAATATTTCATAGAGCCCTGCTGCTGCAAAGAGTTAGAGGCGAATGAATCAAGGCTACAAAATTGCTTTATTACTTGGAGAAAAATAAATTAAATAATTCAAGTAGAGTATTCTGTTGGAGTTGCTGGTTAAAACACAAGTACAAAAGATTTTATACAATAAAATAGACTTGAGCATCATTATTTTTCCTTTCTTTCTTTCTTTTTTTTTTTTTTTCTTCTCTTCTAATTTTATAACAACACAAAACTTAAGAAAATAGCAAATGGCAAAGAAAAACTTTACTTACAATTAGTTGTGTTTATATTTCTTTTTATTCCAAAAAAAAAAAAAAAAGTATTAACAAAAAAATTGTGTCTGTCTGAAAATAGACTTTTATACTTTTGGGGGCCAAAAATAAAAAAATTAAAAGACGAACTAGAGGAAAGTGCTATTTTATGGTTTTCACTGGTTGTTTCATTTGTTATATTTATTTTGTGTGTGTATTTGTATGTGTGCTTTCATCTTTTGTTTGTTCTTTATTTCTTTCGTTTATGCCATTTTTGTTTGCTTGGTTGGTTGTGTGGTTACTTAAAAATAACTAAATTTTTCATGTTCATAGCGAACCAATTTTACGCTCTTCAAATCCTATTATTCAATCCCCAAGTGGAATGTGAAGCCCAACACAAAAAACCAAATAATTTTTTTTTTTAAAGAAAGTAAAGCACTTACAGCAACATTTTCTTCATTTCTTGCCATTGTTACCACTTTTTTTTTTTAATGCTTAAAGCTTTTATTGTTGGTATAAAGCTAATTTTACTTTTGTTGCATTGTTTGATAATAGAGAATGTAACACTGATAGTAAAGTCGAAAATTATTTGTAATAAAAACTGCTTGTGTATGACAGATTTTGCAGCACAACTGTTTACAACAGAGAAGCAATTGTGCTGACAACATTTTGAATAACTTATTTTGGAAATTTCAAATAAATTTTTATATAGAAACAACAAAATTTCTTTTGATTTTATTAGATTTCCAATGCAACAAGCGAAAAAAATTTTAATAAATAATGTTTTTTTTAACGCACTATGAGTTAAGTAACTGCAAAAATTATCAATATTTCAAGTTTCAATGGGTAAGTTTTTTTTTAGTTTTTTTCAAAAATATCAGATTTTTTACAACAATGCCGGAAATCATATTTAAAATATGATTCCCTTGCATTTATCTACCAAAAAAAAATCATTCTGAAAATATTTCTGTCATGCAGTTTAAAAAATTTTTTTTTTTAAATGTTTAAAATTTTAAATAGAAGCCAAATCGACGCTGTTACATGATATTTAAAAATTCCGATCAATCTCATGCGATATCGAATGTGTTTTATTCGCTAATAAGTACGAATGCATTTATTAGGTTCTTACTTTTCCTACACAACTATTATTTCTTATGTGGCTTCAATTTTCATAATTTTAGTTTAAGTTCTGCTGGTTTCTGACTTACAAGTAACTTACTTCTTACTTGTATTAGTGTGTGTTAGTTTATTGCAGTGATAAAATTTTTGAACTTGGAGTTGTAGAACCCTTTGTTTCATTTTCCATTAAATCAAATCAACTATAAATCAAGTGCATATTGTTGTTGTTTATAATAAAAATTTAAACATGGGCGCCTTCTAAAGTATATTTGTTTTTAAATTTAAAAAAAGGCAGAAGTCTATTACAATTCCTAATATGTTTTTTTAATTTTGTTTTAATAATTATTTATGTCAAGTTTTATGGGGCAATAAAATGGTACTCATAAGAAAAAAAGTTATTTTTTCGAGAATCCCTGTGTTTGGGATTAATTTGAATTTTTTAATAAAAAAAATTTTTGATTGATTACTTTCATGTTTAATTAAAATTTTATTGAGCCGCCCCACGCTATTTTCAAATTTTCAACTTTTTCTACGATTTTGTTTAAAATGTTCCTTTAATTTTTTTTGTTTTTTATCTGTGGCTGTTTGGAAGAAATAATTGAAGTTTGCAACGTTCAATAAAGTGCACATAAGAGTGTGTGTGTGTGTACGTCTGGTTGCCTGTTGTTATTTTATACATTTCAGAGGTCAGCTTCAACTACAGTAACATTGATTACCGTAAAAAGTTGTTTGGCTTAAGTTTGGGTTTTTCCCCCGAAAATCAGAATAGAAAACTGTGAAAATGAAATGTTTTGCTTCGATTTATTATTGTTTTCACGACATAAACTCATGTTCAACATGTATTTATTCAATGCACTCCATAACACACACTCGCAACATTTAAACTTTTAAAGTGTGTGTGTGTTAAGTGTGTGCCTGCATGTAACCCATAAGAATGTACTAGTCGTTCATAGTATTTTCTAAAAGCCTTTGGGATGTTTATCAATATTTGTTGGAAGATTATGTGAAAATGAGCAGGAAGTTATTTTCATTTTCAGCTTTTGTGTTTATTAAAGCCCTTGTTGTATTTGTTTTTATTTTCTTATTTTTCTTTTATTTTTTTTTTCAACTAGATAATAAAACAACTTTCATTTTATCTATTGGTTTTTTTTTTTTTTGTTTTTAATGCCCTACACTTTTAAATTGCTGCTCTACCTTCAGTGTGTAGTTAAATCAAATAAAATTATAAAAAAAAATTATTATTCTAAAGTTGGTTAGTTGATTAGTTTTAATTCAGCGTTTTTGTTGCTCAGAAAAACGCTGTGACGGTAAATGGCTGCATCAGTGTCCACATTAACTGGCCAAAGAATCTTACAACTTATTTTCCTTAAATAGAAAATAAAAGTAAACCACCAAAACTATTAATTTAAATGACTCTTTGGTAATCATACGCTTAAGGATTTATTTTGTTAGCAATAGTTAAAGTTACGATTTTATAAGTCAAATATAAAACTTTGGGTTGGACATATAAATAAAAATATGGATAAATTAAAAAAATTTAGTTCCAAGTTTTTAATCAAAAGTCAGTTATTTGCTATACAAAATCCTAACTGTTACTAGGAAAGTTGTAATGACGGGCCTTAGAACCATTGTAAAATTTTACTTATTGCTTAACTTAAATTTTCGTCATTGGTGTTTTCAGAGGAATATTTTTGTAGAACATTTTAACCTTCCAACTCTTCAACTTGTGGGTCGTTTTTTAAATAATAAACAAAAAAGTTAATTTAATTGAAGAGTTAGAGAGTTAAAATATTCCACAAAAATGTTGGTCATAATGTTTTACACATTTTGTTTTCGTCACATTTTGTACAATTATAGACATACACGTGTACGTTTTTCTGTTTCGCGCTACCAAACTTGTTATTTTTTTTTTTGTGTACTACAGTGTAATCAGAACCCAAAATTTTAGAATTCGGTATACAATGAAATCAATAGAAATTTTGATTTCTTCTAATAAAATATTTTATGTGTATTTAATCTTTTTCTATTTAATTAAAACAGCTGGTTTATTAAGCTTGAAGTTGTACTATAAAAATTTATTTTTATGTCGAGATTTCCCTATATAATTATAAATTTATTAAATTTATATAATTATTATTTAAGACTTTTTATTGATATACAATTAATTAATTTGAGCTTAGTCTTGATATTTAAAAATGTTTTTTGCTTTATTATTTATTATTTTCAATATTTCGCTTTCCTGTGGAAAGCTTCTTCAGGAAAATTATAAATATTAATAACAAAAATAATAAAATTTTATTTGATATGAAATGAAAATATTTTCTTTTTCATTCATACATATTTTGAAAATATGAAAATATTTTCAATGAAAATACTTTTTTTTTTTTTTTTTTTTTTACAAAATTTTTAAAAAGAAAAATATTTTCTTCTCTATCTAACATATGTACAACTATATAATTTACAATTCAACCAATAAAAATTAAGTAATACATATAACAAACATTGTTACAAACAATATATAAAAATCAATTTTAATAACAAAATAATTAAATATTATATTATATTAATATATCTTTATTTTTTATGTATTAAATATTTATAACTCTGAGCTATACTATCTATATCTGCTTTATAATTTATTCTTTTAGATGATGGTGTGCGAATTATCTGTAACATTTCTAACATGAACCTCTTTTTATAATTATTTTCTTTATTTAAAATTTTTGTATCTACAAAAGGATTATGATTGTGTTCAAAACAATGTAAAGTCAATGCAGTTTTTTGTGATGAAATATGTCTATATTTTTTGTCTGATTTATGTCCTGCTAATCTTGTTTTAAGTTTATTTTTAATATAATATAATATAATATTTAATTATTTTGTTATTAAAATTGATTTTTATATATTGTTTGTAACAATGTTTGTTATATGTATTACTTAATTTTTATTGGTTGAATTGTAAATTATATAGTTGTATATATGTTAGATAGAGAAGAAAATATTTTTCTTTTTAAAAATTTTGTAAAAAAAAAAAAGAAAAGTATTTTCATTGAAAATATTTTCATATTTTCAAAATATGTATGAATGAAAAAGAAAATATTTTCATTTCATGTCAAATAAAATTTTGTTATTTTTGTTATTAATATTTATAATTTTCCTGAAGAAGCTTTCCACAGGAAAGCGAAATATTGAAAATAATAAATAATAAAGCAAAAAACATTTTTAAATATCAAGACTAAGCTCAAATTAATTAATTGTATATTATAAATTTATTATAATATATAATACGACCTCAAGTTAAACTAGATTTTTTAATTAATAAAATGGTGGACTAGGGCCCAACTCGCTTGGGACAGTGCTGTAGGGTGTCATGAAAAGCGATTTTATTACCAGCATAAGTTCTGATTTTATTGTTGGTAAATGTACTAGATTTTGTGGAAAAACCAATTTAATACTCAAGGATTGTTTATAACGATTGTTTGCTTGAGAGTGTTTGCTTACACGGTGTGAGTTTAAGTGTACATATGTGTGTGTGTGCGTTTGCCTGATTTAGTTCATACGACTGAATGATTTTTCTAATCTTCACATCAATGTTGCTGTTGCAAACAAACATAATAATAAAGCAAGATTTGTTAGTTTCATAAGCACTTCTTTACAAAGTGCGAGTTGAAGAAACAAATAACGATGATAACATTTTATTTATGATCTTTTCCAAACAATGAATAAATTATGAACTCATCATCTTTAAGAAGATATTGTGTAAAGATTTTTCTCTTTTGGGGCATTTTTCACTTTTTATTTTTATTAGTAATTTTTTTTTTTTTTTTTTTTTTGTTAGTTTCAGCCAGCCCTTTCGTTTAGCTTGAATGTGTGTGCGTGTGTGTATGGTATCATTATTTGGTGGCAAGTAAAAGTGAAATATTTTTAAAGAATTTATAGCTGTGCAGCAAATGAGCAAATAAATCCTGCCAAAGTTATCAATCTGTGTCGAATTATCATCTTTATTTTTATCACCAGCATCATAAATTCATTCACATACATTTATTTTCATACCTTTTGCTTGTGTATAGAAATGCTTGAGCTCATCAAGCAGTTTTATTTTCCTTTCTTGGTTGGTTATTTTTTTTTTTTTTTTTTTTTCATACTCTTATAGTAAATAATTTTGATTTAAGCCAGTCAAACTATAGGGAAAATAAAATAATGTTTATATTGCAAACCGAAAACATACACACACACATACACCCTCCGTCATACATTTACAGTGGAAAAGTTAAACCTTCAGGGAAACGGATTTGTTCAGGTTAAACAAGATGGGTGGGTGTGCTGCAATTTTTGAACAGAGTGTTTTACGTGTTGTTACTGTTGTTATGATGCTTTAAGGATTTCTTATTATTCTAAAAATGAGCGGATAAACAATTTACTTAATGTCTCTTCTCGTGTCACTAAAGGCGAAATAAAATGTGAAAATTTCCTTTTCATTCATTTAAGAAAAAACATGGAGAAAAAAATTTTTATAAATAAAATATGCACAATACTAAGTAAGCACTCATTTATATATTTTTTCCTTTTCTTCAGTTTTGTTGTTGTTGTATTTACGAACTTTTCTTCCTTCCTTCGAAAGGAAAGCTGAACAAAAAAAAAACCTTTCATTTAGCAAACACACAGAACAAGGGAAAATCTGAAAAAATTATGCCAAATAAATCATAATAAAAATAAACTTTTTCTCATTTCCACGTAAACCAGTGAATGCAACAAAGAAAAAAAAAATAAAAATAAAAAAGTAACAACAAACTAACCACACAAATAACATTCTAACAAAAATTCCAAAAATAAATATTTATGCATTAAAATGTACAAAAATAAAAAATATATGCTGTACGTTAGTGTAAATGAGCATACATGAGCGTACCCACATACATACATGCAAATACACATACGTGCTTACCAGCACAAACACTTAACATACAAGTACTAGTTACTTATGATTACTCTTATGATTACAGTTAATCTGTAAAATAATGCGATCTTAAACTTACCTAAAGTGAATGCTCTGCTTGGAAAAGCGGTGCAATATAGTTGGAGCGGGGCCGGCCAATGCTGGTGCGAAAATTATAAGGTTACGCTTACGATAGGCGGTTGCAATGGGAAAATCAATTTCCATATTTCACGCTTTAGAGCTCTGCACTTAGAAACTTATACATTCTCTCAGTTAACCCCACAACTTTAAATACCTTAGCAAACTATTCTTTCCAAAAGCGGTTGGTTTAGAATTGCCATACGCCTCTCGATGCTCTCGCAGAGAGGAAATCTGCTACTCTGGCATGGATACCAGGACATGAAGGGTCTTTATATAATATATGTGTTTCTAAGTAAATATTTTTTTATTTTCAATTAAATTCATTTACAAAATTATACATGATTTTCATATCCAGACTACAATTGGGGAATAGAATTGTTTTTTAGTCACATTGTCACCCATAGGTGGCGGTGGTGAAACTCCGTTAAATAAATAAAGTGATGGATCTGGCATTGGAAAACCAACTTGTGAACCCAGAGCTCGATATAGATTTGGTAGTGGAAGTGGTAAAATTTTTGATTCCAATTTGAAGGAAAATTGTAAAAAGAATTTCTTTGTGTCACGATTATAATGTGTTCAAAATCTTCGCCCTAGAGGGAACTTTCAACCCAATTGTCTCGCAAGTCTTAGCAGCAAATATCAAGTACTGCCCTTTATCGTCTGGTGGTGCAATTTTTTGTTCATGGTGCGGTATAATACTTTCTATAATTTCCGCATAATGCAGATATTGTTGGCTATTATTAGAATCACGTTGTTTTGTAATCCTATAACCAGGACGAACAATTTTAACAAATTTAATAGGTTCTACACGAGGTTTTTCGGTTGCCATCATAGACTACATATCCATTATGAGCTGACATAAATACAGTCTGCCCAGTTTTGATCTTATTACGAAAGCACTGAGTGCCTGTAATGCTGTCAGATTAAATAAAGATGTGACTGTTATTAGTGTCTCTTTGAAATTCTGCTCTCTATTGGGCCGCGTACTGTATTTTACACTCTAAAAGCTGTGGTTTTAAAGTAATAGAAATGGGCTTAAGATTCTTAAGTTAAGTAAAAAAAATTGCTAATTGTTATTGCTGTGGTACTAAAGAATTTATTATTTTAAGCTCCTGCAAATGCACACACCCCTCCTACCAGGTAAATACAAGTCAGTATAAAAGTGTAAAAGAAATGAAAGTTATGTGTGCATAAGTATTACCACAAAGTTGTAAGTTTTTGGTATTTTTTTCACACTGTTTTTTCACTTGGTGTTGTTTTTGTTAATTTTCTTAGGTTTTTATTTAAATAGTGAAACAGTAAATGTGTATTTTGTGCAAGAAATATTTTAATGCACTTTTATTCGAATTTATTTATTTATTTGCTTTTATTTTTTTTTTCTCTTGCTAACTGTTTGTGGGTGTGAAGTCCCTTCAACTGAATAAGAAAAAAAATAAATAAAAATGAAACAAACTTTATTTGCTAAAAGAGTTTTGAAAAGCATTTTCTTATCGTTTCTTATAAAAAAAAAAAATCTTTCTTTTGGTTTTGTGAACACGTTTATAATTTGTGTGCATGAGCTGCTCAGCTGCTGTTTTTCTTTTAATTTCAATTTTATTTTAAGGGTGTGAATTTATTATTAAACATAAAACACAAAATATTAAATGAATCTTGTGAGATTTGTTTAGGTTCAACACATTTTGTTTTGTTTTATTTTATGGTTGGCATCCAAGTAAATAAATGAAAATATTGTTTAGTACCTTTCGTATTAAGTTCTTTTTCTAATCAACAATCAGAGTTTTAAGTATTTGATATTAATTTGAAAATTCTTTAAAAGTTGTCTCTTTTGTTTAGCTTTTACTGTACGTTGTAATTGAAGGTTGTATTGCGTTGCATAAAATGCTGTTTTTTTCTTCCTCCCTGCAACACACAATTAATTGCAAAGTGTCTGCTAAAATAATTAAATTTGTTTTTGTTTGAACATTCAGCAATATTGATAAAGTTTTTTTTTACCAGTTTTATAGTCCACTAAAAGTAAAGTAAATAAAAAGTTTTTTAGCACTTGTGGCTCACTAAAATCAAGACGTTTTAGTCTATCATTTGTTTTCTTTATTTTTTACATGTGGGACAACGATTATTGGTGAGCATTTGAAACATTAATGGTGATATTACTTCTCAACAAAGTTTGGTGCACTTGTTGCCTTTTTTGCAATATTCCTTAAAAATATAGGTTGGTCCAACCACAGCACACGATAAGAATTGTAAATGAAACAAAAACTTTTCAAAGAATTGTCTCAATAGTTTTTATTATAATAGAAGGATTTATGACAATTACAATAAGTAAAACAAAATATCGGCCACTATACGATGGTTCGTATTTTTAATGACTGGGAGACATAATTGAGTTGCAATGTCGTTAATGTGCCGAGTTATCCTTTTCTTTAGCTTTAACATTATTATTGGGTTATTGCCGCACATCTTTTCTTTTAAGTATCTCCAAAGAAAGAAGTCCAACGGTGTCAAATCACATGATGGTGGCGGTCAATTATCATCGCCATGACATGAAATAATACGGCCATTGAATTTCTTACTCAAAAGGGAAATTGTTCCGTTGGCTGTATGGCAAGTCTCCCATATTAAGGTGTGACTCCAAATTAACATTGTGCATTATAGTTAAACTCCCTTTATATAAGCTTTGATTGATTAACAGGTCTAAAAATTAAAAATGAAGCTTATATTTTTTCAAAAGAATACTATTACTATTGAAATTCAGCCAGATGGGTCTATAAATGGCGGAGCTATGAGTCAAAAACCGCAACTACCTCTATTTTTTATCATTTTTGGTGTGTTGTTTGCGTAGGATCTATATTTTTTTGGAAGTGTTTTAACATTTTCGGAAACATTCGTAGTTTTTATTTTATGATTCAAAACGGAAACTGACAAAATCTTTGAGAACAACAGTACTGGGGTGTATTTAATTTAAAAAAAAAAAAATTTAAATATTCCAAAGTAACTTCTGAGTATTTGGGCAGTATATTACCATTCTAGATAGTCTCCTCTTTAAAATGATATATGTTTCATACCAAAATCTCCAATGGTTCCTCAGCTAGTTGCTAAAATCACTTAGAGCAACATCACTGGGGTATATGGAAATTTCAAAATAATCCAAAATAACTTCCGAACGAACCATAGAAGATTACGGGATGGGACGTATATCATCTAAAATGTTTGCACTATTTAACATTTTCCTATTTTTATTCCATTAAAGGTTTTTCTTAATCATTTTCGTATAAAAATATCGTTGACTTATAACACTAAAAAATTAATTTTTTCTGCGTTTTCTTGTTTTTTAATGAACCAAAGCCAGCAAGTAGTCTGAAAATCTTGTTCACAAAAAAGTTTACCTCAAGCTTTAATTAAATAAAATGTTTAAAAAAAATTTTTATTACAAATATATTTTTTTGAAGCTACATTTTACCCTTGCCTGCTGCCTTAATGCAAAATGTAACAGAATTTTTATAATTAAATTTATGGTTTTCCCTAAATTAAACAAAACTTTTCATCTGCTTTGTTTGCACACAAAAATTTCAAATTTGTTAACTTACAATTTTTATGGGTTTCATTAACAACCAGATATATTTTTTTTATAAAATATTGACTTTTACGCGCTGCTCGTTAAATACGTTAAAAAAAATTTAAAAATGAAAAATACCTTAAAATGTGGTTTATCATAGACCCTGTCAAAAGTAACAAATTGATTTAGTGAGTGTAGCTTTTAAATCTGCTTTAAAAAAAAAGAGAAAATAATAAAAGAACAAACAAAACAAACTTTTGATAGTGAGAATTTAAGGTATTTGTGTGTGTAGAAAGTATTTGCTTTGTGTGTGTAATTTACCTGAGTAATGCTTTTTTACTGTCAGCAGTAATGGGGTTAATTTGAAAAAAAAAAGGTAAAATTATTATAAATTACACACACTTCCTTATGATACTCGTACACACCAACCAATACTTTTGCAAGGCTGGCTGTAACATCACAATGAAATAGACATCAACACAAATAACCACAAAAATTTAATAATTTTTTCTCTCCTTTTTTAAAGGTTTCTAAGCCAGCCTTTGTAACATACAACTTTATAACGCTTGTGTGGTATAGCTCTTTATATGCGTTTTTGTGTTGGTGCTTGTACAATACAAAATTCAAGCTTTTAAATATTTTATAAAACATAAAATTATGTATTTCATTTGTTTTTATGAAAACGAAATATCGCTTGCGGAAAAGAAAAATCATGCAACATATAAAAGTTAAGAATTATAGAAGTTGAATATGTGTGTTGCAAATTGTCTAATTGTTTAAAACTACGGTCACACTACGCAAATATTTGTCGAATTAAGCATAACTACTTTGTCGTCTACATATACGTTTATATATTTGGATAAAATATTCGCTAAGATTGATAAATTTTTTATTAAAATACAACACCAAAAAGGTAACCAGTTCTAATACTGCCTCTTTCCGTCCACTTTTTAGCACAACTGGTTACCTTTTGGGTCATAACTTGCTTAGTTTTCAAAATATCGACTTGATTTCTTTTGTGTTGGATATATAAATATATTGGTTTTTTGTTGTGAATAGTGGGAAAAAAATTTTTCGCCAAAAATTAACATGAACTACCCTTTTTGCTTTTATTGACAAAAATTATAAAAAATTTTTTCGCACTATCCGCAAAAAAAAATGCGAAAAAGAAAAAAGGCTATTTAAGCCTATTTTGAAAGTGAAAAAAGGCTAGGAAAAAAGCCAGAGGCTAAATTATAAATTATAAATCTAGCCTAAAAAATGCAAAAATGGCGACGCTGCTGAATACATAAGCTTTGTTAAATTTCATAAGTCACAATTTTCTTAGTTTAATCTAACGATATGCTTGTGTGGAAAGGTGAGTATCTAAATGCTCATTTATCTGTAGGTGTATGCATACTAGCATATTCCTTTATTCAGTAGCACGTACTTTTTAGCTTGTTTGTATGTATACGCATGTTAAAATTTAGTGTTTGCTGCTGATAAATTTTGAACAAAACTTTCTAGTTGCTCTTGATTTATGTGATGTTGTGAATCAATTTTATCGCGCTTATGCAACAGACGAAATATAAAACTGAAAAAAAAAATAAAATAAAATAAAAAATAGCACAGAACGAAATACAGCATAAAAAGCAGCAACAGCAGATGCAAACGACGTTAAAACATAAACTATTTAAACATTTTGTTTCTTTTTGTTTTTGGTTTTCCTTTCCAAAATTAGTTGCTACAAAGAAATGTTTCTTATAAAGAGATGACAAGGGACTCTTTAGACGTTTTAAATTATGCAATTTTAAAATAAATAAATAAAATGTTTGCACTTTTTCCTCTTGGTGTATATGTGTATGTGTGCTTGGGTTAGTGTGTGAGTTTCATATGAATGTCTAACAAAAGTTTGTTTAAACTTTGAAAAAAGGGAAAATAATTTGTTTCTTTCTTTCCGATGAGTTTGTTAATGTGTGTGTTGGAATCTGTGTGTGTGTGTGTGTGTTTATGAAGTTTAATTTCTTTTTGCAAAGTTTATAATAAACTTGCTACATAAATTTAATAATTTTAAACGTTTCTTAAACGAACACTAAGAAATTTAAATTTTAAATATTTTCCATATTTCTTAGCAGGGAGCTCGTTTGCTATTTTTTTTTGTTTGTTTTTGGATTCATATTTTTTGTTTAAAATAGGGAAAAATTTAGAAAAATAAGCAACTCGCTGTACGACAAAATCGATTTTTTTCAAAATACTAAAGCTTATGGAAAGGAAACCAAAAACGGTTAAATGTTTTAACACCTTACATGTCACCCTATGCCAAAATGGGGTTGAGAGTATTCCCCTTTTTCCAGTATAAGTAACCACCCGAAACATATGTAAAACACTACGAAGAATATTTTTGTGAATTATTGTAACTCTCTAACTCTTCTATTATTAGGACTTTTTTTTTGACTAATATTTAAAAAGAGATCAGGAACACCCTAAGTTGAAAAATTAGATCCTTAAAATATAAAAAAAATAATGGTCGTAAAATTCTATTACAAATGTCAATGAGGAACACTCTAACCCTCTAACTCTTAAAAATATTGAAACTTTTTGAAATCTTACTTAAAAAAAACTTATACTAAGTTTGAGAGTTAGACGGTTAAAATGTTTTATAAAAATATTCTTTATGAAATTCTGAACATATTTTTAGGAATCATCATGTTGTAGTCCCACTGTTATAATTTTTCATAAGAAACTGTATTTATGTATATGCACAGCCATTTGTTGTTTACACGAATACGTAGAATGTGTGTATGTAATACTTGTGTGTGACTTATAAAGTAAAATGTGTAGCATTTATATCTGGATTAGTGTCTAGGTTTCATGTTATTTAGCTAGATTTAAAATGACCGTTACAGCTTGGTTCTATTACTTGATAATTGCAGAAGGTTCTATGCTTTGCTAAGTGCTGACATTGCCAGAGATTATCAGTTTTTGTTGAGACGTTAAACAGTAAGCAAGGTGTCTTTAAAGCGGTTATAATCAATATATAAGAAGTGCTGAAAAGTGTGCTACTTGTGTTTTATTTTACAATACCGAACCATAATAAACTAAACGTCTTTATTACGAAAAGGAAAAAACTTAACAAAATCAATAATACAAAATTTAGTTTAAATGCCAGAAATAATACACAAATACGTTTAAGGGTTAATTCGTTGTTATTTAAAGCCAGCAAAAGTGTGCCATAAAACAAAATTTCAGGTGATTGCTTACTTAAAATTAAAAAAAGTTTTAGATTATATTCACTATAAAGTAGACCTTCAAGGACCAAGGACACCGTTGGTTCAAGCCAAAAAATTTGATAAATCATAATTTGTGTATATTTTTTTTTGGATTTATGGTAATGAAAGGAATAAAATGAATGCTTTTGTGTCTTTTTTCAAAACACAAAGTTTTCTTTTCTTCAAGATTTCTGTGAAATTTGGTGGTGTATTGTCTCTATACACCCAGATATCTTACTTTTGTACTAGCCAAGCCCGCTTTGTTAGATAAAAATATATATATTTTTTTATTAGAAAAACACTCTTTATACTTCTGTTGTCCAGTTTAAATTTTTCTTTCATTATAATTTTTTCAGTCCAAATTTTAATATAAATATTTTTCGAAAAGTTTTTTCTAGGTAGAATGTTATTTTTCGGGGAATTAAAAAAGAAAAAGAAAAGGAAACAAAAACTAAAGGGGATTTTCTATTCATAATTTGGCTTCATAATTTTATTCCACCGCTTGATGTTAAAGTTTTATTTGCGTAATAATTTTTTCTGAATAAAATTTAAAAATATTCTTGAAATGTAATTTTATGTGATACCTGGCACTGTTGCTTGTAAGAATTAAAAATATCAAAGCGTTTCGTTCCTTTCATTCTCATTTTGTTCATAAACGCATGAGTATTTATGAGTTGCATTGGAGCTGTCAGTGAGTCGTCTTAGCTTGAAGTCTTTTGTAATCAAGTTAACCAGCTTTACACAATTTTTTTCAAATTTATTAATCTTTAAACAAAAATAACAAAAACAAAAATTTTTTTCAAATCAAAAAATTAAGGTTTTTTAGGGCGCAAATTGAGACTGGTTTAGTTTTTCCATGGCACTGCTGTCATTTACTTTAATGGAGCCTGTCACGTGGGGTGCTTTCGGGATGCTAAAGAATTTCTGAGTACAAAAGAGAAAAAAAGCATGTGATTTTTGATATTTGGAAACTTAAGGTCGGTCGTATTATAATTATTTTTGCAGTTTCTGCAAAATAAATTAATTACACTACGAAAGACCTTTTCTATTAAATTGTTTGTTTATTGTTTTTACTTACATCATTTAATCCAAATTGACGTGCTTCTTCCATGGTATCTGGTAGTTTTTTGTGCAATGTTTCCGGTACAAACAGAGACAAAACTGTGCCCAATATAAATAAAATACTTAAAATATAATAAGGACAACGTATATCAATGGTGGTGCCTATATAGACGAGATAGGGTGACAAAACACTGGCGCAAGTGCCTAAAATAGTGCCAAGAGCAATACCAGTCTGACGCATACATGTGGGATAAAACTCCATGCCCTGTAGGCTGGTAATAAAATATGTAAGTGCATTTAATAGTTTAATAAAGGCAGCCAAAACAGCAATAACAAGTGCATATTTTTCATCTGCAACATACAAATATTAAGAAAAAATTTTACATAAAAAAGAACATTTAAATTCACTTTGGTGCCATAATTTAAAAATATTAATTAATTAAGTGAATGGTAGTCAGTGACAAATCGTAGCTTCCGATATCGAATGAAATAAGTGGAAATTGTAGTCTTCTTATATAAAATAATTCAAAAGAACTTGCTCGATACCGAGAAAAAAATAATCACTCGATAGTGTTCTAAATTTCAATTAAATTTAAATTAAAATTTTGATCGATATCGTTTTGACCTCTGAAAAACTGAAAAAAAAATTTAAAAAGCACAGAGAGTGTCTCTTTTTTATTTATTTTTTATATCAACTCACCAGTTGAAAAAATTATTATCGGTATGCAGGCTAAAAGCGATACGAACAGTGAAACGCTACTGGTAAAACGGCGTCCAAATTTGTCACCTAAAAGAAAAAATACGATAGCTAGAAATTACTTAAAATAAAAGTATTTTTTGTTAATATTCCAGAAAAGGAAGCATGCTAAAAAGCACCGAAATTGAGTAAACCTTTTAACTGCCACGTATTTATTATTTATTTATAACTACAATTGAAATAATCAGTTAAAAATCAGTTAAGGTTAGCTTCATGTATTGTATTGACAGTCTATCAATTCCATCTAAAATAGTTTTGACTAGACAAATAAAGAATTCATAAGCTTATTTTTCTTACAACAACCTTTTTAGTTTGTGCTAATTACACACAAAATTTAGTATCATTGAAGAGTAAAAAATATTACCAAAGAAAGCACTGAAACTAAAAAGTCACAAACTCTAAAATTTTCAATAAAAACATGTACTAAAAGCTGTAAAAATGTTGACAACACTGGAAAGTACTCCTCCAACCAAATTCATGGTGTGGATTATTTTAAGGTAATTAAAAGCTTTTTTCAATAGATTTTGTGAAGAGAGTTACTCACTCTATCAAAAAAATTAACTTAGAGGTTAAAGTAAATTTTAAAGAAATTTTTCATAGGGCCATTATTAAAAGTTACCAAAATCGATTATGTGCCACTTAAAATCCTAACTCTAACTATCGAGTGTTATATATAATAACAGGTCTTAAAGTTTACTTTAAAGTGTATGTTAAGTATTATTTAAAATAGTTTTTTTTTTTGATGTTTATAATTTACTCAACTTACCAAAATATTTGCCCATAAAATAGGCCGGTATTTCTGCCAAACTTTGTAGAAAAAATATGAAAAAAGGATTTCCACTCATAGATGAGCCAAACAAAACGATGGTAAAATAAGAAATGCCCACAACGCATCTACAAAGCGTTTAAAAAAAAAGAAAAGAAATCAAAACCAGCAATAAATCTGTGCTAAATATTAAAAATCACTTAAGTCGACTTAGTTAAAAATTGACTTGTTGTAGCAAATAACCTCTGTAACTTTATTATTATGCTAAAGGAACAATTAATGAGATGCCAATCAAAATAATACCGTTTGTCAGAATAAAAATACTTTTAAAAATTTTAAAGTTGTAGTCTTCCAAACAACTTAATAAGACATAAGCGGTTTTTCTATATTGGCCCAGAAATCCCAACAATAATATAATAAATAATTTAATATATAAATGAATAAATTAAACATTTTTATAGAAATTAATATCATTTTGTGTATATTTTTAATTTAATTGTGTTGTTTTTATAACACAAGCGATCAACTCGTCTAAAATTTTTTTATGAAAACTACTTAATACTCAAAGTACTTTTCATACAAAATTTTCAGACGAGTTGATCGATTATGTTAGAATAACAGCACATAAATATTTAATTGATATCTTCATTATCTCTATTTCAAAAAATAAAAAAAATTGTTGCACTAACTAATTGTTTAATCGATTGAATTAATGTAATCAGTGATATTTCTTTTTCAAACAAAATTTTTAATTACAAAAAAATATTTTTTGAATTAATTAAAATGGCTATTTTGTTAAGCTTGAGGTCTTATTTTTCAAAAATTTATTTTTATATCGATATTTCGCTCCAATTTTTGTAGCTTTTTTTTTGTAGGCATTAACTTCTCATTGTTTTAAATTAAATCATTTTCCTAATTTTGAAAATGTTTCAGTTTTAAATATAGAAAATAATTATAAAAGAAGGTACACATTAGAAATATTACAAATAATTAATACACCTACAACACATAGAATAAATTTTAAGTCTGATACAGAAAATATAGCTCAAAATTATAGACACTTAATAAACAAATATAAATTTTGTTAAATATTTTTGTTAATATGCACATATTATTTATATACAAATAAGTGTGTCCATGTACAAATATATAATTTTATATATTTATTTGAGCATATTAACAAAATTATGTTATTATTTAATATTTTTATAAAAAAAAATATGTTAATTGTTACTTGTTACATACATACATAATTCATTTAACACATACATTTTTATAATAATTGTTTTATATATACATTTTTAACATATTACTTTTAAATATTTTTCAAATTTTGTTTGGGATACCTTATTATTGAACACCCTAATTTAATTTTGTCAAGAAAATTTTTGAAATATGTATTTTTAATAATTTGATTAATTTATAATTATATCCTGAAGAAGCTACAACAATTGGAGCGAAATATCGATATAAAAATAAATTTTTGAAAAATAAGACCTCAAGCTTAACAAAATAGCCATTTTAATTAAAAAGAAAAAGGTCAAATAAAACTAATTAATAAATTTTTTGAATTAATTAGAAGAAGTTGAAACTAAACTTTTCTAAAGAACAAAAAATTTCAATACACAACACAACCGGTTTGTAAAAAAAAAATATGCTCTCACCTTATGAAACCCAGTATAGAAGTGATTTTAGTTAAGCGCCATCCATCAAATAAAGAAGCAATGCCATACGTGGTCTCCTGTCTAATGCTGGAGTATATTTTAGCCAACTGCTCTTTTGTTATGTTACACGGCCGACCATTGATTTTAGCAATTTTTTTAAATTGCACTATGGCATCATCATAACGCATTTTACTAATCAGCCAACGTGGTGATTCAATAAAGTAACTATTTGAGTGGAAATTAAAATCACTTTAAAATCTAAAGTTCGAATGAATAATTTATTTTTATTATATTCTTCTACACCCTACATAGGACACCCTATAAATTATTTATATTCTGGATCCTTATAAGTAGCGGAGTCGATTTAGCGATGTCCGTCTGTTTTACATTTTCATTAATTTTTGCTTTGTTTTTTTTTTTTGGGTATTTTATCTAAACTAAAATATACAGTTTTTTCAAGCATCACATTCACGGGTTTTCATAGTATCTGGGCCAAAATTCAGTTTCATAGCTCCTTAGATAACGGAGCTATGAATCAAAAATCACTCACGCGATTCGTAGGGAATCTCGGTAGCGTTGCAATTGTGGCCAATAGCGATATTCCTTATTAGTATTGTAAAAAGCAAAAACAAATTTTTTTTTGACTTTTTTCTTTGTAATGGATAAATTCTAAAACTACTGCACCGATTTTAAAAATTTTTTCACCAAGCTAAAACTACATTATCAGCAAAAGTCAAAAAATTATTAATATTGAATCAACTGGATCCTGGCTAATTTAATGAAACAAACAGCATGCAATATAACCAAAAACAGCCACTTACTTTGAAAATAACAGAATCAATGCTGGTGGCACCGATGAAATCCACATCAGTGACTCCCAATCTCGTACCCACCAAAATAATAAACTTACAACTGTTATACCAATTGACCAACCAAAACTGTGATACATGACAATTGTACTACGATCTTGCCTGCAATAAAATTACAAAAATACAAACAGACGATTAATATTTCATTTGAAGGGCAACAATGTTAGTGCTTCCAAAAAAACGAAAAATTTTTTTGTGTTGTATTACTCACTCTGTTGAAATTTCCATGCCAATAACAAGAGGTGCTTGAAATACCGTGTTTATAGCAAAGTAGGCCAGGCCAGAAAACATAATAAACCAAACATAACTGGAGGTGGTAACAATCGATAAAATTCTCCCCATAGCTGCAGAAATTACACTGGTGTAATAAATAAAACGACGGCCAAAACTACAAAGTTAAAATAACATTTTTATTTATTGCATTTTTCTGTCACATATTGAATTAATAAATTAAAAAAAAAAATAAGTCAAAATTTTCTTAAAATTGGGTTTTTTTTAATCATTAACTTGATTTGTTGAGCTCACATGAGTCAGGTGTAGGACTGTTAAGTGATCATGCACTTAAAAATCAAAAACATTTACATAAAATATGCATTTAAAAATACAAAATATTCATTAAAATATGCCCTAATGCCCTTACGAAAAATAACAAAAAAAATATTTTATTTTTCTTTTCATATTCATTTCTTCAGCCTTTTTATTAGAAGTTTAAATTCAAGTATATAAATAATCGGAAAATTACTTTTCCAGAAATAATTTTATAATTTTTTTTAGATCAAGTAAACGATTCAAGCGTTAAACTCTTACATTTACAATATCATCAATTAATTATTCCGTAAAATAAACAAAATTCATATTTTCATTTTAGAAATGGTCAATTTGTCTAAATAAATTATATTGAAATAAATAAGAAGCTAGTGCTTTTCAAAAAAAAATTCTAGATGGTTTGATCGCTTTCAACATACTAATTATGCACGACACAAATGCATTTATAACAAAATATGCAAAAATATGCATTTATAACACAATGATGCCATTTTGTAATAAATTCTCGAAATCAGAAAAGTACTTGATCAGCATCGATTATAAGTTACTGAGTAAAAATTCTTGCCTTTGTTATAACAGTTTTATTTTATAATTTTATTTCCATTAACTTACATATCGCCCATTTGTCCCAGCACGAAAGAGCCGGCCACTTCTGCTATACGACAAAAAACAAAAACATTTGTCACATACAAGTCTTTTGAGCAAACCCAATCCTCTTTTGTTGCTATTGTGCTAATAAACCAAGTGTTATCATAACTCCAGCCATGTCTACAAGCTACTCGTACAAATAAATAATAAAAAAATTATTAAAAAGTTTTTCTTAATAAAACTGATAAGAGTTAATAAAGCAAATGACATTCTAAAGTATTTAAAAAAAATTGCATAGCTTTACAGCAATAAAATACAAGTGAAAATTAATGGTCTTAATATTTACACTTTCTCTAGATAATTTGCATCAAACAATGAGTTGTAGTGTGAACAGTCTGCCAGCATAACGAGTACCTATACAAGGACAGCAATAAATTTGTCTTAATTGGTAATACATTTTAAGCACCCTTGTAGAAGTGTCAAATAGCGAAGCATATTTTAATGACAAAAATTAACAAAACAAACACCGTAAGTGCAACGCATACACGCATGTGTTTGCATTGTACAGGCCGTAAAAGACACGGATCATTAGCAGATCTTAATAAAATAGTGTGGAAGCTAAAGATTTTTATTATAAGAAAGCCAAAGCAGGCATTTGGCAGTCAAAGAGTTTCTGAGCATATTAGACCAGAAGTTACTTTGAAATTCTTTAAAAATTACTCATAGTAGGCTCATGGCGACTCTTAATGTTTCTGTTAAGGAGGACGAAAGTGTATTCGTTCGTTTGTTTAGAAGTGGGGAGAGGACCTTAGATGATATAGTTGTAGTTAAATTGAATATGCCTTAACAACTACGACATACGTGAGGAATCTTGGCTTGTTTTAGTTGGGAGTTGGGCAGATCAAACAGATTGCGATGCAATTATGCAAATTAGTTAATTATGAAATTCAATAATTTTGTCTTAAACAAAAATAAGCTGTGCTGCTATTTTTTAAAGTGGAAAAATTCATTTTTTTAAATGAGTCGGCAATAATTTTAGTTAAATTGTGTCTATATCTCTTACTTAAATTACCGCTAACTAATTTTCTTAAAAAGTAAACTTATAACACTTTCAAAATAACAGCTCAAATATTGAAAAAAAGAATACAAATATTTGTTCCTAATTTCTTGAAAGGCAGTGCTGCTAGTCTCAAGCGTACTGGAAAAGCAATTTGGCAAAAAAATAGAACAGGATCATCCAAGAGTGTAGAGAAAGGGTTAAAGTAGATACAGTAATAATAAAAGATAATGTAGACAAGACATTAATGCAACAGGCTGATAAGAAGACTATTTGAAAAACTCTGAATAATAAAAAAAAACACATTAAAAATTATATTTCAAGTTAAAGGTCTCTTCTTCAATAAGAAAAAAATATTTATAAATAAAAAATTAATAAAATTTAATCTTTTTTCGTGCTTAATTCCAGTTTATGTTGGTGTGCAAAATGGATTATTTTCCATGATATACTTATGGAAAATCTCAAAAAATTTGTTTATTTAGAACAATAAGTACTAAGAGGGAAAGCTGCTTCATCAGACGCTACTCTGAATCTTCAGTAGATTACTCCCAAGTCTTGTTAAATTCCTGCCCAAACATTATTAAAAGTCACATACTTTAATAAATTATTGAAAATAAATAAAATTTTTTTTTATAAATTTGAAGCCGTATGCATTAAATACATAGAACACAACAGCCGTTGGCTGCATTCGTTATTAAATATTCGAACGCCAATTTACATACTTCACATTTGTGATTATACTACCAGTAGTATATCTGTTAATTGTTGCTTATGATGACCGGTAACGGTAGTCGTGTAACTACCATGCAGAGTATGAAAAGAAACAAAATGAAATGTTTGCATTCGTTCCGTTTCGTAGTTTTTCAGAGTAAAAAACAATTACAAATAAAAGCTACTAAAAATATTTACTCTGATTTATTTTGTATTTGTTTCTGAACATATAAAAAATACTATACGATTCATTGAAGCGTAGGCAGAGAGAAAATAAACAAATGAGAATAAAAACAAGTTAAATTCAACAATGCCGAGACACTCATATGCATAAGCACGACTGTCTGGTTACAAATGTGCTTATCATTTTCGAAATAACTGCGCAGTAAATAGTTGTGGTATGCTCTTGCTGATAAATAAACAAAGAATAATTCATTCATTCAAAAAATACATTTCGTCTTTTGTTTTGCAATCCAAAAGTATGATTGTGTTGGTCGTTTTATTTGTGACATTTTTGTATAAGTCGTTTTGTATTTTGTTTTATACAATGTACGGAAAGGTTAAAACTTTTTTAAATATTTGTGACTTTCCAGGAAAAATTGATAAAATGTTTCGTTACTTTTCGAACTCTGGTGCCATTGCAGGTGTGAAATCATGAAAATAATAATTTTCATATAAACACAGCTGTTTTATGTCATATGATGCTATTCAAAGAGAAATAAAGACTATAAATTTTAATTAATACCAAAACTCTACCTGTAATATTTACAGAATCCAATTCCAGATTTCTATAATCCAATGCTTCCGTATAATTCACATCAAACATGTGACATTTGCTATATTTTTTCATGCCCAGATTGTCTACAGTTCTAGTTGGA
This sequence comes from Thelaira solivaga, assembly GCA_947397855.1. NCBI lineage: Eukaryota > Metazoa > Arthropoda > Insecta > Diptera > Tachinidae > Thelaira > Thelaira solivaga. The sequence goes on from OX377610.1 coordinate 22,821,286, forward strand.
GAATAAAAATTTTTTTTTTTAATCTGTTACTACTTTTATTTTTAGCCAAGAATAAAAAATACTTACGTTGGTAAAGTCAGTTTTCTCCACTCATCTAACGTTAAATTTGTATATTCTCTACCGGGCACTGTACACCAATGATCTGGTACACTTAAAGCTAAAATTATATTCATATAAACCATGCCAAAAGCGATTGATAAAGTGGTAAGGAAAGTTATTTTGTAAATTGTTTGAAAGCGGCCATGACTGCCTATTGTTTCTATGATGTGCTCAAACTCATCAATGTTGGCACTAGACTCGTGATTTCCCACATCTAAGGATTTTTTTAACGCTTTGCTGTCTTTCATATTTTCTACTGAAAATAATTTTTTTTTAAATTAGATATAATAAATACCAAAAAAATTATTAATTTTTTATTACCCACTCCAAACCTTACTGACTTTAATATTGTCGTAACTCTAAAATGTGTTGTTAAGAATTAATTTACTCTCGAGATGCTATAAAAATTAAAAAAAAAATTTATTTGAAATGCTCTTTTTAGAATAAAATTTTGAATTATGACAATTTTGAAGTAAATTAGCGATATGTTGTTTATGCATAAATATTATCTTTACTTTTCTACAGAAATAACCAGTATTAAAATTTAATACTTTGAGTTTCTAAAAGCAAATCTGGATACCCTCATATCTGCTGCAGTTTCTTTAGTGTTTTCATTGAAAAATCTTTAAAATTTTAAATAAAATATATTTTAATATAGAAATTAATTTGTTTTGCTGTTTAAGATTTTATTTCTTATAAGATGTGCAAAATGAACCTTATGGCTGGAAGTATATAGATCTAAGAGAAAATATAAGCTTTTTATTTCAAAAAACTTAAAGAAGCTATACAAAACAAAAAACTTAAAATTATTATTATTTTTATATTGCTTTTTAACGTTCAGGAATTTTCTTTATAAATAAAATTCATTTTCTGTTTACTTGTTTGTTTGTTTGCTATAAAATTTTTTGTTTTCCAACGTATATGTTTGAAATTAGGTACATATAATCTCAAAGCAAAGGTCGCCATATATTCTTGCACCAGCCAGGCCCATTTTTTTACTCAAAACTTTTAAAAAAGACGTGTGCTCGTACCTTAATTCAGCCTGAAATTATGCTTTTTGGCTCGAGCCTCTTATAATAATGGTAGCAAACACTTGAGCCAATTAATAAAGTAGTGAATGGCGTATTTATTTATAAATTTATATTTGTGAAAGGGTAAAAGCATCTTGTTATTTATAAATTAATAACCATATGACCGAAATTAATGTCATATGAAGCTGACTTTTTTTTCTTTTTGTAATATGTGATAAGTTACCATTCCGAAAGAGTTTGTAGGTTGTAATTTTCTGCTACCTTTTTCAGTTCATACAATTGCTGCCTACAGTTTTGCTTATAAGCGAAATAGCTAAATTTTAATTTTTATTACTAAAAAAATTATTAATAAGTGCGTTCATAACACGTAACTGTTGAGCTCAAGCGCTACACAACTGTTGGCAACTGTTGAGCACAACAGTTACATCTTAGAAACGGGTTGAAGAGTATACTACTATATGAATAGTTTATACAGGTAAATAAATGAAAAAGATAGGAAAAAATTACAAAATAAATGGGTGAGTTCATAAGATATAATTGTTGGGCAACTGTTAAGTGTCCGTCTTAAGTAATTCCGCTCAATTCAACAGTTGTGTTTTTGCTGCCATTTTTTCCATCCTAAAATGTATTAGCTACCTAAAGTCAACATTTTTTCTGTTGTCTCAACTAAACTTAAAACAGCTCCTTCAATAAGAAAAAATCTATGGAATATTCTGTATGATTAATGAAATTGGTTTAGTTGTTTTAAATCATTTTATTATTATTTATTTTGTCATTTTTTTTTTTCCTTTTTTCAATTGTTTCCATGTAGAATTCTCATCAAACTGTTTTTAAGACGTAACTGTTTTGCTCAACAGTTGTGTAGAAGTTGAGCTTCACAGTTACGTCTTATGAACGCTTCCAGTGATGAATAATTTTTTTTTAGTTTTTTATCCCTAGCCCAGTGTTTGTAAATATTTTTTCTATGGGTATGAGCTTTCACTCTCTGTCTCTCTTTTTTCCTTCTCACTTTTGCTTTCTCTGTTGATTTTCAATAATCCTTATAGGGGTTTTACACTGTAATATAAGTGTTAAGATTTTAATTCGATTTTGTTTGTATGAGTGCTTAAAAATTTTCTAAAAATGATGAGAGTCGTACGGTTTCAAATTTCTATTCGTGTTTTTTGTTGCCACTTTGTTTCCCTACTTTCTCATTTTACTCAATATTACAGTGTATTGAATGCTATTCATGACAAATTAGTTCATATTTCTTTCTTAAGAAATTCATTCACTTTAACATTATTATTTGAAATACAAAAGAACTTTAGTTAATCATGGACAGCATTGGCTTGGTGGAGCAATCAATCACTTTTGTTATTTAAAATTATTAATGCAGCCAATTTAATGAAACTTTTTTTTTACTTGTTTGATTTCGTATTAAACTTTATTATTTTGCTCTTTTTATTTTAATTTTAGTTATATAATTTCATAAATTTTTAATGATTTATTTGGATTTTTCTAAAAATTTATTTTGATTTAAGTTGTTTAAATAAATTATTTAACTTTCAATTTAAATTAATTATACTTTTCGTTAAATTTAGTAGTTGTTTTCTTTTTTTTTATATTTTCTTTTCTCATACTAAACTAAGATACTCGTATGACTTAAATCATACTCGCTTGAATCTAAGTAAAATTTGTTTTCATACTTTTTTCTCTAACTTTTTAAATTATTGAAAATAATTTCATTTTACTAAGAAGTTTTAAATTTAAAATTAAAATTTTCTTTTAGATAGACCAGACCGTCTAGTTCAGCTACTCAATCTTATCTGCCAGTAATGAATGGAAATTTTTTTTCTACGCTCAGCATTGTGACCGTTACCTTCAATAAAAATTATTAAAATAATAAAACACATTTAACATTTTAAATAAAAATCTATTTGCACACAGTTGCCATATTTTTCTAAATTAATGCTTTACGAAAAAATTTTAATTAATTTATTCAAATTTAATAAATAAAATAATAATATATTAAGTGTTAAATATTTGATTAATTTAACTTAGTCTCGTTATTACAATTCAATAGTTAAAGTTAATATTTTGTGGGGGGCAAATAACCGGCTGTTGGCTTAAACCAAATTTGAGTGGATAGTTCAGCACACACTATCCAATAATTAACTTATTTTTAATTTAATGTGCTACCTAAAGCTTAATATAAAATCCTGAACAAGTTGAATAAAGCTAAATAAAGATGTAAAAATAAATAATTGTTTATTAAAGCCGTGTTAATTTTTTATCTAAATATTTTTAATATCTGTATGCATGATGAAATAAAACATCCTAAATATGGATATTAATCATTCAGTTCAAAATTAAGCCTTAAAGATAAATCCGCTTCATATTTTAATTCATTTAAAGTCTTTAGTTTTTTTTATTTTCAAAAAGCTTTTGTTGTACCCAAATTTTTAAATGAGCTGGTATTTGTGATAGTGGTATTAGTCGACGGTAATTTCAGTTAAAAAAAAAAACGGTGTCTTATATCTTACTAAAATTACCCTTAACTATTTTTTTTTCAAAGTGATTTTGTTTTTATTAATAAGTTTTGTACTTCAAACAAAATTATTTAAATGATATCCCCATTTTCTCCTTTTACCTAGTTCATATGGAAACTTTTATAAAGTTAATTCCTTCTAAAAATAAAATAAGTCAGCGCTGTACGTTTAAATAAAAACTGCCAAAAATATATGATACGAGTAAATAATAAATAAAACTGAGAGCAATTGCATCGTTAGTGGAATGATTTTTATCATGAGTTTAAATGAGATTATATTTTGATATGATAAAGAAACAAAGAAAAAATAATAAAAAAAAAACCAGAGACCATAATTATAATAAGTTTTCGTTATAAAAATAAACTTCTTGTTAAAAATAAAATACATATTTTTATATATTCTTAAGAAAAAACCAAAAACGAAAGACTAAATTTATGCAAACAAAAGTAAGTGCAGTTACAGGTTGTCCAGAGAGTAAAACATGCGATTTTTATAAATTTACTAAATGTGTTTTCCTAATGCCGCCCGATCTAGTACTTTGTTATGTAAATTAGTGTCATTAGAGTCTGTATCCTTAGAGTACGTATGCACCAATTAGAAAAATCCGTTTACATAAAAAAACAATCTACTATTGTTGTCAGATTTAGAGCAACAAAAAGCACCTTTTCTTCTTTTGCCCTGAGGATCAGCTTTACTTAGGGAAGCGCTACTCACAAGGTCGGCCTGAAGTAGCAATTGTTTTAGATGACTCGTCTTTTTCTTCTTCTCTTACTTTTTTCCCGCTAACCTTTGCTGTATCACCTTACTTCCTATTTCTTTGACACCTTTCTATAGCTATAGTTCTTCCTTCTTTCTTCTTCCACAGATACCGCAAAAGGACTACATCTTAATATGGTGCCTAAGGTACAGCTCTAAAAATTATGCAAAGTTTAATAAAAATAACTATGAGCCGAGCTTAGGCTTTGATGAACTAAGAACCACTATTACAACTTGTCAATAAAGTGTCAGGTTGTAATGCATGATAAGCCGACCTTTAACTTTTTTTCATGATAAGAACTTCTCATTAAAAAAAATATTATTTTGTTCCTTCACAGCCAACAAAAAAGGCTACATAAAACACAGACGACAACGAAACGTTTATAGTACACATTAAAACATGTAATAGACAAAAACTATTTATCTGCTGATATCGCTCTGACGTTAATTATCGCTTAGTTGTAAAAATGGCCTTACACGTTTTAATCATTATTTTTATTAACCTTAAAAAGATTTACAAGAAATTATTTGAAAAATGCTTAAAATTATCTTGGTAAATCATACAAAAATTAATTAGTTTTGGTTACAGACTAAAAAAAATTATTTTCTTTTCAGAGAGGAAGTCCCAAAAAGTTTCGTTTATGGTTGCTTTCAAACAGTAAAATATCTTCTAAAAACCTGATATCTTAAAATTTCCAAAAGTCTTAATTCTTTATCCAAATGTCTTAAGGCTTGTTTAGCTGAACGTTGTTAAAAACGTCCGTCAACGCCCGTTGACGTGTCATATGCTTTTCACATAAGAAAAAAAAAAATTTTTTTTTACAAAAAACTGTATCACACTTTTTGTTGTATTGTTTAATTATTAAATATTGTTGTTTTTAGTTGATTTTTGTTATTTTTAAAAAGTTTTAAGAACTTTAATTATTTAAATTTTAAAAGCTTTACTTTTTTTTCAATAAAAAACTACTACGTCCCGTAAAAACGTTGCTAACTTCTATTTTATACAAATCTTGCCGTACCGTCAACGTGACATTTGTTTTCGATAAGCACTTACATTGCTTTTCATATAACAAAACGGATCAGCTGGTAACAAGATCTTACGAGACGTTCGGTTAATTCTAGCTTTAATATTGTTCACAAGCTTAAAGCAAAAAATATGTCAATTGCTTGAAATTTAGAGCTAAATTTAAAAAAAAAGTTTTTCCCACTCTTCACATGAAGTGAAGCCTTTCTGAAATTGTTTTTATCTTTTTTTTTTTCATTCTTATTAATTTTCGAAGTATCCTTTAATTTAATTTAGTACACAAGAAATGAACTACAAAATGTGACACAAAAAATTATATTAGATATGTGAATTGTGTAAATTTTTTTAATTAACGTTTAAACTGTTATGGTAAGGATATTTTGTTCTAATAATCTCTTTAAAAATGTTTTGCTTGGTACCAAAAGTGATGAAAAGAAAATCACTTTTAGTACCAGCGATGCACGCTTTTGAAAGGCAGATACGCTAATCATGATATCGTTCTAACGACTAGTCAGTAACAGATTTTAAAATCTGTCGTATTTGCAGCCCTTTGACATTTAGAAACGCTTTAATTTTGAAACAAAAACGTTAAGCATGATTACAGTGAATATTCACATCACTCTAAAATTTTAATTTCCACTTAGCCTACTTTTTATATACTTCGTGGTGTGATATTGAGCTCAATATAGATCAACATATCTAGTAAATATTGAATCCCAATTAAATTACCTGCAATTGATGCTGAGAAACTACTGCTCGACTAGTACTATGTGAACTACGCGTAGTATAGTCAGAAAAAATTTACTAAAATTATTTTTCCGAAACTACTACAAAAAATTTTTTTTAAGTAAAAAAAAATTTTTAAAACACGAGAAACTTTTAGGTTGACAATCAAGTATATGAAATTTAATACAAGTGGCAACACTTGCTTTGAAAATTATAAAATTTATTTAAAATTTCTATTTTTCATTCTCCAAAAAAGAAAAGCCATTTTGTACAAGTGGCCAAATTAAAATACTTTAACACACCAAACAAATGTTAATTTAAGTTCGGCATAAAGTACGATTAAATAATAAAAAAAATTAACTCTACACTGAGGTAAAAATCAACAACATGTGTGGTCATTTTGACACCATCACGTTGTCTATTTTATTGACAATAATGCGTTGTTAAAATGACACCGTTGATACACTGTTGACACCGTTTGTAGACATTTTGAAAACGGATGGTGTCATTTTTTTCTCTGGGTCTAGGCAACATGAAATGAAAGAATTTTTTCTGTCATTAAAAATATTATTTCAAAAAATCCATTACATCACGTTTAAAAATTGAAATTTTATTTAGTAAATGCCATAGGAGACACTATACTCGTACATATAAATATTATCTGTAAACTGTTTGTTCAAATTAATTTAAGGAAAATCTCAAATTGCTCCACAAAATTTTCTTTAAATCGTACCTACTTTGTTTTTAATTTCGCTCAGTGCTTTCATAAAAACTTGATTTTGTCGGCTGGTGTAATTTTACCCAAATAATCATGTCAAGCATTTTGTTTTGTCTGAAACTCCAAAAAAAACCCCCAAAAGTAAATGCGTCAGTCACGATCTTAAATAATACCGCATTCATGCACTTTGTTTATTTTCAGTCTCCAGGAATAAAACTAAATTAAGTGGTTCATTCTATTTTTGTTTCATCTTTTTCAAAAAAACACATTTTTATTTCACTTTTTCTTTTTGTTTTGTCTATTCGCCTGTACTCGTATGTAGATTTTTTTTTATAAATAAAACTAATTTAACATTATTATGCATTTAGGTAATAAAAACTTAAGAAAATGACTTGAAGTACATCACACATTGTATGGAATAACAACAACAAGGACCCTTTTTTTCTACTCCTTTGGCTGGTGCGTGTTCTGCTCCTGCTTTGTTTGTTATTTATGCTCGTATGCAACGTAAAAAGCATGACAAACAGCCAACAAACTAAGAAAAAACATCTTAGACATTAATTAGTAGGAACGACGACGGCGATGGCAAAGAAACAAAAAAAAAAACTCAATACTGAATTGCTTAATCATGCTTGCGAAAATAAAATCTGGATGATGACGATGACGATGTTGTTTAGAACAACAACAACAATAACAATTAAAACTACCATTAGATAATATAAAATTTAATTTATAAAGTTTAGGGCGCATATTGAGCCTGATTCAGCTTTTCCATTGCAGCAGCATCAGCCGCCTGTCTTGTGGCTGTTGAATTGGCGTTTGTTGGTGGCGCCTTCGGTAGACTAAAGAATTTCTATGGAAAGCAAAACAAAACAAAAAACAAAATTGTTGGTGGATTTAATAGAAAACATAAAATAAATTTAGCAACTAAACGACGTTTTAGCACAAGCACACACACATACGATACATATAGTGAAACAAACAAGCATGCAGTCATTCACTTAAAACGTAGACGAATAGTTTTCCCATTCAATATATAACTTTTTTTTTTTAGATTTTCATTGTTTGCTCAGTCATATGAATGAGATTTTAGTTCTTTTTTTTTTTTTTTTTTTTTTTGGAAAACTTACATCTTTTATGCCAAATTGACGAGCCTCCTCCATAGTGTCGGGCAGTTTTTTGTGCAGCGTTTCGGGTAAGAAGAGAGCAGCAACGGCGCCAATAAAAAATAATGTACCCAAAATATAATAGGGACTGCGTATGTCGACGGTGGTGCCTAAATAGACAAGATACGGTGCCAAAATACCGATAGCATTCGCCAAAATGGTGCCAAGAGCAATGCCAGTCTGGCGCATACACGTGGGATAAATTTCCATGCCCTGTAAACTTGCCGTAAAGAATGTAACCGCATTTAAGAACTTAATAAATGCCGCCAAGCCCACAACAACAATTTCATACTTTTCATCTGCAAACCAAAAAATGTTATAGAAAATTTAATTTATGAGCAAAATGCAACAAAACAAAAATACTTGCCGGTTGCCAAAATTATAACCGGTAAACAAATAAGAAATGAGACAAAAAATGATAGACTATTAGTAAAACGGCGTCCAAATTTATCACCTGTAGCGTTAATTAGAACAAAAGAAAAAAAAGGCAAAATAAAATGAGACAATTAAAATAATGGCTGGAAATAGCAAACGTTGAGTGTCTGATGCTAAACGTAAAATAAGTGGCTGATAAATTAAAATAAAATAAAAAAAAATCATTAAATGCTTTTGCTCACCCAAATATTTTCCCACCAAATAGGCGGGTATTTCCACAATGCTTTGCAGCAAAAAATTTAAAAATGGATTGCCGCTCATGCGAGAGCTAAACAAAACTAAAGTAAAATAGGAAACGGCTACTACGCACCTATAAAAAAGAAATGGGAGAAAATTTATGTTTAAACTGTGTTTCGAATAGAAAAAATGTTATTTAAAAAAACCTTTCCTGCACAGGAATATGTTAATATTATATTAATTAAATTTAATTTGTAATGCAGCTTATAATTCAGCTGAATTTCTGCTTCCTTTGTATTTATGTCACAACAATGATCTAACGACTTCGATCAGTTACAGTTATATTTTAATTGGCGCAGTAAGCGTTTTTTATCCGTCAAAAATATATAAAATGTATGGAGCATACCAAAATAACTCAACGGCAGGGCAGAGTAGATGGAAATACGAATTTTTGTACTAAAGTTGGCTGCTAAACAATTAATTTTTCTTATTTATGTTTTGTTATTGTTGATCAGTAATGACATTATAGAAAGTGTTTTTAATCTAGCGTTTTTAACTATTTTTTGTTTGTTTGATTTTTGTCTTTAGTAGGTCTTATTAAACGAGATGATTAACACTTTTGTATAATAGAAAATACGCACAGCCAGCGCTTTTATTTAGATATGACGCTTTAATATAAATAGGTAGTCTAATTTAAGTAGTCGAGGGTAAATCATTTATCTCGATCAAGTATTTATCCATATTTTTTTAATATTCCATTCTATTACATTTTCAGAGTGCTGATGGATTACTTTCCTTTCCTCTGCCAAAATTTCTTCTTCAAGAGATTCTAGTAAACTTTTTGAGGATACTAGCTGTTGCTTGCTTTAGATTAATTCACTCAGAGCAAGTTAAAGCCGTTTAACAGTTAACCCTTCAATAAAAATATAATTTTGTTAACATATTTTACCTAGATTGATTCTGCGAAACAAGTAAATCCATTGCCGAGAGAAGGATATGCCGACTAAACTATTTTAGTAGTTGTCGTGTGGAACTCTAAAGCTCTTGTTGATAGTTTGGTCTAATGTATTTCCACTTTAGGCGGGATTGGAGTTAGATATCTGCTTAGAACTCATTAATAACGCAGTTTACTTTTTAGCTGAGATTCACTTAGTCGTCTATTCGGGGTCGAGAGGAATCTGCTTTTTTTGTATTTATAAAATAACAGCTGTCTAACAATTTTTCGATTCTCGCCTAAATGAAAACCGTACAAGAGTAATGAATTGGACCTCAGTTCGAGTGAATACTCTTTCAAGATAGATAGTACGCTCTTGACTAGCCAGTTACTTTGACGTATAATAAAGTTTAATAATTAATTCCGACCGATAATGTATGAAATATTGCATTGAGATAAATTCTTCTCTTTTCGACTTTAGTAAAGTCCTTCTAATTCTAATTCTTGCTGTTTATAGAAACAAAATATGTACAAGACTGTTATTTCAACTTTCGTTAGTTAAAATTAGGATTTTGTAGGGGAAATAACCGGTGTTTGGCTAAAACTTTGAAACTAAATTAGGACATGCTATCAGATATTTAATTTATCGATATACTTAATTTGATATTCAACCAAAAGCTTAATATTTGATTTAAAAAATCTTAACTTTAACTATCGATAACTTGTAATAACAGGCCTAAATCTTGCTCCCCGACTTGTTGTTAGTCTTGAGACTTTGTGTAGTTTTTAGTTTGTACTGAAAGAGATATAACTGAGACTTTCATGCTAAGCTAACGCAATCTTGTCACCATATGTAACGTTGACTGCACACATATTCTTTCAATATTGGGTACCTGCGGTAAATTGAGAATAAAATCCGCATTTGTTAATAGATTTTCATGATTTATATCTTATTTTATTTTTGAGGTATTTATCTCTTAGAAAAATTTGCAAAATATAAATTAATTGCTTATTCTTTTTTTTATTTCATTTTTAAACTGAAAAAATAACGAATTTTGCAAGAAAAAAAATTTTTCCCCTCTTACATTTTTGAATAATTCCAAAAAGATAAAAAATATAGAAGAAAATTATAAATTATAACTAAATTAAGTATAATATTGTGTTGCGCATCTTTTGGTCTCTTGTTTATGAAAACCGGATAAGTTGTTCTCGAATTAGGCTGAAATATGCCTTCGTGCCTGACTAATTTAGTGGAAAAAAATTGCCACTCTCATAAAAAAAATCCCTACCTGATGGAGAAAACCCGAAAACGGATTTGAGCTTAGCACATCAAAAACCATATAGTCTACATAGTTTTATTTAAAGGAGAGCCAAAAAGTAATTTTTTGCAGAGCAGTGTAATTAATTGATTTAAATAAAATTTAATTAGTACAAGAATTTTTTTTAATCAACATGGAAAGTTTTTTTAATTAAAATTTTAAATTGATGCATACGCTTTTTAAAAGTTCTCTTTTAAAATTAAAAGTTTAGCCGTTGTAAGACATGGATGGCCGCATAATTCAAAACAGCATATATTTTCTTTCTTTTTTTTACAGCCAATCAACTTACCAACTGAAACCCATTATTGTTGTATTTCTTGCCAAACGCCAGCCACTAAACAATGAGGCAATCCCATAGGTAACTTCTTGTTTGGTGGTGGAATAAATTTGTGCCAACTCTTTTTCCGTCATATCAAACTGGCGACCATTTAATTTGGCAATTTTCTTAAATTGTCTAATCGCATCAGCAAAGCGCTTCTTGCTAATCAACCAGCGTGGTGATTCAATGAAGTATCTTTTCATTTAACACACAAGAAATACAAACAAATAAACAAACAAAAAATTAAAAAAAAAAAGAAAGAAATGAAAAAAAAAACATGGAAATAAAAAATTTATAAAAAAACAAACAAAAAAATAAGGAAATTCAATTGAAACAAAGTAACTGTTGAAATATTCAAAGAAAAATAGAAAGAGATAAAAAAGCAGCCAACTAAAAAATGCTACGGATACTACTAGCAGATAAAACACATACTCTTACTGCCGCCATGCATCATGCAACAGCAATGATGATGATACCAATACATTGTTTTGCTTATACTCAAACAAAAAAAAAAAAAAAACATTTGTTAGCATGAGTAGGGATATAAAGAAGCAAGTAAGCAAGCAAAGTATGTATTAGTTGGTACGGTCGTAACGTGTGTACTACAATTCGACCATAAAACAAAACATTGTGTAAAAAGGTTCCGGCTTCTATTTTCTTTTATTATTTTTTTATTCGATTCCTTTTTTCAAGTATTTTTTTATCGAAAGAAATTGAAAACAATCGAATGAATTTGATTGGATTTCAAATGAATTGAACATTTGGACACAAAATGGTTGTACGTAGTACATACACGTTGTACATGTTCTCACAGACAAACTCATGCCAAAAGCATAAACACTCATACAAACACTTTAGTTTGTAGGTAATACTCGTCATTTAATATGGGGAATAGCAGAAAAAAAAAAAAAAAGCAAGAAAATAAAACAGATACAAGGCAAATATACAAGACATCGTACAATTGCGTTATGCTTCAATAGACTGATAGAGATTCACGCATATACTCAAATAAAAAGTATGTGTGTGTGTGTGTGTGTACGAAGCAATCTTGTATGCATTTACTGTTCATATGTTTAATGCACGAGTATGAGCACGAGTAAGCGCGTGTATGCTTGTTCTTGTGAGGGTTTAAGAACCCGACTACAGCTAAATGGGTAACAAACAAACAATATACCGGATATTTTTTCTTCTGCAGCTTTATTTTTAACTCTTTTTTTCTGATTTTTTTTTCATTTAATTTTTTTTAAGCTTAAAGTTTTATAGTCATCCTTTTTTTTCAATTTAGTTTTTTTTATGTCTAACGATTTTCTTTTTCTTCTTTTGCTTAATGCCGGTTCGTAGTGAAAATGGAAAAGTGCTGTGGTAACAATAAATTTATGCTTGAAAAGTATTGCAGGTACTTACGCTGAGAAAATTAAAATTAAAGCGGTTGGCAATGTTGTTATCCACATAAATGATTCCCAATCCCGTAGATACCAAAAGAGTAAAGGCATCAATGTTGTACCAAATGACCAACCAAAACTTTGATAAATCGCTATGGTACTGCGATCTTCTCTGAAATTTTAGAAAAACGTATGAGTTTTCTCAATTATTTAAGTGTATTTCAAGACTTGGGCATTTCCACACAAAATAGTTGACAAGCCAAAAAAAAAAACTTTATGAAAATGAAATAGGAAATTAAAAAACTTAATTAATCCCTCTTGATCACATTGTCTAAGAATTCCGTAAGAAAACTACGAGGGCTGCTGAATAATTCCCTGAGTTTTTGAATTTTCTTGGTAGTGACTTTAAATGCAACATCAACCACAATCCTTTAATAAATTACTCTCAAGTTTTGAGCAAAATTTCGTGTGTTGATTAATTAATGTGGCAAAAATCCATAAACTGAGTTGCAAATTACCTATTCAGTATGGTTAGTTGGTTGGTTTGCGTGGCGGCCTGACGGTCTTCAATTAGAATCGCAAGATTCTACTTGCCATTTTGAGCCTTCTACTTGCCAAGACAAGGTATTAATAAAGCCATCTAGATCCACTCTCTGATACTAAAATATATGAGAAGGTCCTTTAACCCTATTCCCAATATCTCAGGTAGTTCGTAAATTAAATGTGTAACGTAAAAATTTGTGACTCAAATTTATAGGAGCCGGACACTTGCAGAGGAGGTGAAAGACGGTCTCCGTACTCTTAGGTACCCGATAGCTGCGGCAGTTTTTGTTGAAAAAGCAATTCCAACCTGCTAGCGCGCATGTCTAGCGACCAGTAACTAGTTAGGACAGCTACCAGTCTAGCAATATCCTTCCTTTTCCTGCTCACCAGCTGAGCAGAGGGCTTATCACCATAGCGAGGCCATAATTGACCCATAACTTTATATGTTTCTGCCTTTCGACAGGAGTAATTAAGAATGCCGCTTATATTGCGGTACAGCGACTATCGCTGACATAGAAGACTCTATGTTAAAGCCAGCCTTAGCCACTTCATCTGCCTGCTCATTACCAAAAAGTCCTTGTGTACAAGATACATCAGCTTGAAGTCAAAGATTGGATAACATTGCCTTAATATTCGATTGAAGTGCCAAGAGAGCCGCTTCGCTATCTACGAAGATGCCTATAATTCCCTTTATCATACAAAGACTCGCATGTCTCCCTGATGGTGAATATCTTATCCTGGATCTGTCTGGGACTCGAAATGAAAGTCGTATGCCAAGTTTTCTGCAACATACTCCAGAGCCTACACCATCAGTAAACCCCTTAGTGTCATACCTGTTTATATGCGTGCCCGCTGTCTACCTTAAAAAGCTTATCAAAATAGCTGGTTGACTACGTATCTCTTCTCAGTAGCGATCCATCATATCAAAGATCTGTACGCAAGAAGTATACTTTAAGCACACTCCCAATGACTATTTTCTTTTTACAAACTTGAAAAACTGACTATTTAATAAGATATTTGCGTCGAATGAAGAGGTCATTAACAAAACAAATAAATATTTTGAGGGGTTTTAAAGAACCTATTATTTGGAGAGTTTAAAAAATTGCAACACGTCTGCACTAAAATAAGAATCTGTTTTGAAAAATAAAATCGAATGTTTTTCTAGACGAGTTGTGTTACAGAATAATTGAAGTTCTTTATATAAGACATCACAAACTACAACCGTCTGATATGTCAGACAAATTACCGAAGAGAATCTGTGAATTCTTAATGAATTCTAACTACACATAGATAGTTTAGTAGCATGAGAGTAGGTCTCAATAGTTGTATGCTGGCCGCAGTGACTTCTAATTCTAATTCTAAGTCTAATTCTATACAAAAAGTTAAAATTTTTATAAAAGATTTCATGCGATCTTGCATACAATTTTGTATTTGTAATAATAAATAATTATTTGAGTCTTGAATTGGATTTACTTAAAAAGTCAAATATTAAATGAAAATAATTTAGTTTTCTTACTTATTATAAATTCAATTAAAAGAAACCTGCATGGAGAAAATTAAATGAATCAATAAAGAAACCACCCCCCACACAATTAATATTTAGTGTTAAGGTGAACTCAGTTGTACTCCCCAAAGATTAAGTAATCAAAAAATACAAGCAAACTATTAAAAACTCCCTATTCTTTTTAAAAGTTAAAAGAAATAAAAGTATTTCACACCAAGTTTTTGAAATCTTATCAGATCAATTGGTAACAAAAAAAAAAAAAAAATTTTATTTATTACGTTGCTCTATTGTGCTGGCAACAGCAAGAAACAATATTATGATTTGTTGATTATGAAAATAATGCAACAGCTCACATAAAAGTTCCAAACAAAAGGCAACAACAGCAACAAGAAATAAATCAAATTTTATCATTATTTTCGATTTAACTTGGCCAATAGAAATTTATCATGATAATGCTGTCGATGATGATGAAACCTGCTTGGCTGGTCTCCCTGTTTTAAACAAAATAAAAATGCGTAAATTTTGTTTTTCTTTTCCTCTGTCTTAACAGTTCTTTTCTTTGCCTTGCTTTGTTTTGTTTTGTTTTCTCTTTTATTTTATTAAATGTTAAAGTTAAACAATTGAATCCAGTTTTAATACTCACTCCCTAGATATTTCCATGCCAATAATTTGAGGTGATTGAAATAAACTGTTGATGGTCAATGATGTCAAGCCGGAAAATATAAGAAACCAAGTGTAATAAGATGTTGTTACAATGGAGGAAAGTCTGCCAATGGAGCAGAATATAACGCTGATGTAATAAACAAAACGGCGTCCAAAGCTTTAAAGTAAACAAAAAAAAAATAAAAAAAAAACAAACAAAAGTAAGTATAAAACAATACTTAATGAATAAAGTAAGTATTAAAAGGAAAGTTTTAAAAAAAATCTTTTTTCATTAAATATTTTTTTATGTTTCTGTATTTTAAATACAAAAATTTAATGTTTTAAATGCCATGTAAAATGAAATGTGCAATAAAAGGAACAAAAAAAAATATATCAAATTGAATTTATTTTACAATTTCAATATGGTAGTCTTAAGTAAGCAGAAATAAAGTTTATTTAATTCTTTTTGTTTCTTTTTGCTGCAGAAAAGCTTTTAGTTTTTTTCTTTTTTTACTGGACTTACATGTCACCCATTTGTCCCAGCAAAAATGAACCCGCAACTTCTGTCACGCGTCCAACAACGAAGACATTTGTCACATATAAATCTTTTGAGCAGACCCAATTCTCTCGCGTTGGTATTGTGTTTTCATACCAAGTTTGGTCATAACTCCAGCCATTCTTGCAAACTGAAACAAAAATAGAAAGACAATACGAAAAAAAAAATTTAATGGAATAAAAACTCTAAGAAAAAAAATTAAATCAAACAAATAACAAAAATGAAGCAACGAAAAACAATTGAAATAAAAAAAATTAAAAAAAAAAAACTAACAGAAACTTTAAGATTGTGGGTTTGTTTAAATATCGGAAGTCATGGCATGTAGTCGCTATTGTGGTATTTATTATGGTTTGAGTGTGCGTGTGTGTGTGTGTGTGTGGGAGTTTGCATAACAAAATGTAAATTCTATTAGAAGCATTTTCATGAATTTCACTATATCCTTGCAAACTCTGCAGCAGGAAAAATAAAAATTTCCTCTCTCTAAGAAGTGCCAGTAGAGCGGGTCGACTCTTTTTTAATTGTAAAATATTATTTGTTTTAAAGTTTTTTCGACAAAATCCTAAATTTTAACCAGGCCCATAGCCGAATCCAGACATTCGTTATTGAACAAAATTTTTATTTGGATGGTGTTGAAATTTTAGCCGTTTGTGTAAATAATCCATTAACTCCCAACAGATTCGGGAGAATTTTATGTTATTTTCAAACATATTAAAAAGTCAATATCCTTTGGCATTATAATGAACCAGGATCTAAATTACCGCATTCGATATGGAACGAAATTTGCATTTAAATTGAATTGAAATTTCGTACAATATTGAATGCCGTAATTTGCTACACACACAATCAATTTCAACACGAGTTATAAATGCTAAGTCCAGCAAGAAAAAAAAAATAAAGTAATAAGGAAGTGATTTTGATTTTCTCACTTAACAAGACGAATTCATACAAGGTGTTATCCATAAATCCTGATTTTTCAATTTTGTCTTTTTTGACAAATCACAACATGTTCGGTTCAACACGTTTGTGAAGTTGACTTGAGACATACACTACACAAAAGGTTCAAAGGCTGCCGTACTGTTGCCTTGAAGTTGCCTTGAACTTGAGCTTGTCTGGCCTGCATTAAAGATGTAGCCAGATGTTTTATATTATACTAAATTGGCAAATTAAAGTTAGTCATTGAAAGCTATTAGCAATCAGCTGGTTAGGAAAGCAATATATGTGACTTGGCTATGAAAAGGTGGCTTATGACTCAAAAAAGAAATTGGGAGAAACAGCTGTTAAAGATAAACAATGCATTTCGTCAAATTTTAGTAGTTTTTCTTTTGCATTATGAACAGTCATGCCCAAAAGGCAACCAAAAAAGGCAAAAGATCACAAATGAGATAAGTTCGTGTGTGTATATAAAGAGCGATCCTGTTTTTAAATTTTTCAATTCCATTTATTATCTTGATTCTGGATTTTCAATAAAATTCTGTTTTTCTTTCATTTGTGCTCTTCTCTACATTCTCTACATTTTTAGTACACTTCTAAGCAAGTTAGGACTTTCTAGTTTTCACCACGTGAAAGAGCGTCTCAAAAACTATCGAAACCAAAAAAAAAAGTGGAAAATTTTTTTTTTGAGTCATGAGCCACCTTTTCATAGCCAAGGTCACATATATTTTTTATCATCTTCCATTGCATACAAAAATTTTAAATTAAAATACTACAAATAAATATTAAAAAATTTAGGCCATACACTGAAAGAAAAATGTTTTATAAAATCTATTGTTAAGTTTTTATAAAAAAAATGTTCATTCATTCAATGAAATATTTTATAAATGATGTAAATTACTGACACACTTTCAATGTAATAATGAAATTATTTAATTAAATAAATGAACATTTTATTAAATGAATGAATATATCATTAATCTAATCCAATCTAATCTAATGAAATGTTTCAGTGGTTTAATAACGAAGTGAACAAAATTCTCTCAGCGTACTTTAGTTTCTAATAAAGACCTTCTATTCTATTCTTATTAACTAAAAACAAATTGAAAGGTACTGTAAGAATTTTGTTTATTAAGCAAAGAATTCAAAGAAATATTCGTTTAATCATCAATTTAATGAGGCTTCCGTTATTCAAAATTGCAGTGAATGCAACCTCGTGTGGAGATCAAATGGAATGTACACTCAAACATCAATTCAATGAAATATTTATTTAAGAAAATATTTTATGCAATCAATGAAATGTTGTCATTAGTCTAATGAAACGTTGTCATAATGAACTAAGCTTTCAATGTTGTTATTAAAGATGATAAAAAATATACGTTAGAATGGCCTTAAGATTCCAGTGTACTTAGAATTCTCTTACCTTTGATTTTTTTTTGAATCTCTCCAGATTTTAAATCTATTCCAGTCAACAAATATCTCACTTAATTTAATTCTTAATTAATTTTATAGACTCAATATAAAGAGAGATAATTAAAAAAAAGAGAGATTAAATAATTTTTTTTTCTTCTTATTGACTTAACTTTTTGTTCTTCTTCCCATCCAAAATAAAGGAAAAGGAATTTTTTTTAAATCCACAAATTTAACACAGATTTATTATGAGGGCCTGAAGTTTTCACTTCATAATATTTAATATATTGTGATGCGCAACACAGAATAGTACTGATAAATTTGTTGAACAAAGAAATTATTATCACTATCCCGGGTTCGTATCATCGCATACGACAACGAGTTAAATTTGAGAAGATAGTATTCGAAAGCGAGTCTGCGATCGAATATAATTGTAGTAAATATCATTCGATAGCAAACTAGTTATCGTAACCAAAACAAATTACTTTTATAAAGAGCAAGATCATTAAAAAGTTTAAAAAATTGAAGATTTATTTAGTTTTAGGTAAAAACAATTAGTTATTGCCATTTTTAATAAATTTTTGTCTTTTGAATATGAAGAAAAAAATCTTTTAGCATAATTTTTGTGTAAGCTCGTGCTACAGTTCTTTTTCATTTACTTGGGTGTAAATGAAGAAAATTACGATTCGAAAGATATCGTAGGCAATGATTTACTTACTCGACACATATCGAAGTATTATTCGATTATCTTATCTAATTGCTTAGATCCCAGACTTAAGGTTTTTAAAGTGAATAGCAATAATTTTCATTCAATATATTTTTAACTTTATTTTCCTTGAGAAAGACACAAGAAGGAGTGTCGAAAATTGGAATTAAATTTATTAATTATTTAAATATATGAAAAACAGACCTAAAAACTTAAACAAAAAAAATTTTTTTTTCAAATGAAAAAAGGTCAAATAATCAAGATTAAAATTCAAGCTTTTGATATTAAAAGCATCTCTAGTTATTCCATCACTCTCTTAGAAAATCAGAGTTTATTTCAGTGATTTCTATTTGACCTGGTAGAACAAGTTTTTGCTTTAGTGCTTCTAATAAAATGTTCCTGATTGTAAAATAGAAATAAAGAATTACCCAAGTAAAGTTAAATAAAATGAAACTCGAAATAAAAAACAAAAAGGGAGTACAAAAAATTTGTTAGACGAGTTAGTTAAAGTGAAACGCATTAAAGTGCAAAGTTGTAAAAAGTAATGTTAAGCAAATGGAAAAAGTTAATTTTTTCCAAATGAAGATTTCTATTGCTTAAACAGTGTGCGGCTGTGTGTAATTTTTATTTTCATTGTGTATTTTTGGTAGCAAATTATTGCTTTTTACTTTATAATTGAAAGTTATTGAATAACTTTAAATGTCTCTCGCTTGTTGTTTAAGTCTGCCTGTGCGTGTACATGTGAATGGCTTAATAGCTTTCTTTCATTTTCATATTCTTTTCATTTTGACGATAATAATACCAAGAAAATATGAATAAAATGCTTGAATTTAATATTCTATTAAAAAGCTTTTTTCCAAAAGATTTAGATTTGCTGTCACATTTGCAAAATAATAATAATAAAAATAAAAATAATTTGTAATAATAAAAAAGCCAACCATAATTTACATTTGTTGCGTGTGTGGTAAATGTGTGTCTGTGTGTGTGTATGTGTACAATTTATGTTTGGTAATTTGGCCAAATACTATAAAATTCTTTGTAAAAATTTGTAATAAAAGTTGACAGGAAATGTAATGCCAGCGCTAGTATGAAATTTAATTTTGAAAATTATTTCTTATATAATTTTTATTAAATTTAATTTAATATATTGTTTTTATTAATTTTTCTTTCATTCACTTTTTACATATTTTGTGCCTACCAGAAATGTGTGATAAAAACTATACAAGAGAGATACTAAATCACATGTACACAAAGTTTCTATCACATTATTCACAATGCTCTTCTTCTACACTGCGATATATATTTCTATCACCAATGTCAGTGACATGATAGATCAATTGAGTGTCACTGTTCTTATAGGGAAGAGATAAAATTTTTATGACTCAAAAAATTAACAAAAAATTTTGGGCCAAATCGTCACATTCGATATTGCAAGAAAACGAGGGAAAATTTAGTTTTTTTTTTTTGTATGAAAATATTTTAAAATTTTCAAAAAAGTTACTCGATATTGATTTGATCTTGGATTTTATAATAAAAAAAATTTAAATAAAAAACCAAAAAAAAATTTTTGTTACTTATTTGACCTTTTTTTTTGGCGTTTTAAGAAAAAAATAAAAAATTCAAACAATAAAAATGCTCTTAAAATAAAAATATAAAATTAAATATAAAGTTAATGCGTTATATTATTGATTCCGCACGGAAAATTTTGCGGAAAGACATATCGAACGATATGCAAATTGATATTATTGTCTTATTATTTTGAATTCTTTCATATAATTGCGAATTAAAAAATTGTCTATTAATTGTGTTAATTTGGGGGTAAGAAAAAATGTAGATTTTTTAACATCAAAATGCATTTTAAATAAACAATAAATAAAAATAAATTATTTTCAAAAAATAAAACAAATTAATTTCTGCGAAATTTTGTATTTTTTCTTGCATTTTTGATTTTTTCGTTTGATTTCCATTATAAAATTTAACCGTAAGCAAAATTAAGAAATTTATCTATATTGCTTTATCAATAATGTGACAATACCGCAACTGCGGAAGAAACTGCATTAACTTCATAAGTACTTTTGCAAATTTTTCTTAGGCACAAAAAATTATTTTTTTCAGAGAACAGATTGAATAATTAGATCCAATATGTCAAATTATGTATTCCGTATAGCCATATACGGGCCACGCCTAATTTCAAGCACACTTTTCAACGATTTTAACTAGAAATTGTTCAAACAGATGTGTGAATGTATTTTTAATTTTAATTTAAGCCTTAAATTACGCTTTAAAAAATTTTATTTGATACTTCGGATGACGCCACTGATAATAAGAAGCAACTTTTTTAATTAAGTAGCAAATGGCAAATGGATTTCTGTAAAAATTAGTATATACGATTTTCAAGGATACCGACTCTAAAATACTGACTCACGTAATAAAGACTCGGGTCGGGTGAGACCGCCAAAAATATTTATCATTGAAATAAGACAGCGATAGTCAACAAACGAGCTTTTATTAAGAAAAAAAAAACATTTTTAGAGCTGTTGATTCTAAAACCAGTATAATTTTGCTTTAAAATATATAATTTATTGCTAAATTTATTTAGATATAGAAAAGAGTTTAATAAAATAACTACTCACTCATTTTTTGCTTAAGGGGACTTATACCGCTTTCAAAAATAACAGCTAAAATATTAATTATTTTTTTTGTAAACAAAAAAAATGTTTTGCCAAAATTTCTGTACGCAAGTTCTAAAACACAACAAAAAAAATTTAAACAAATAAATAAAATTCGATTGTAATCAATAAAAGTTAAAACAAACAGCTTAACAAAAAATTAAATTAAATTAACTTAAAAAACTTTGCTTTGACTTGCAGCGATTTAAAAACAAATTATAATTTTAATTAACATTTCTGTGTGGGTTGAAATCAGCAAGTAACATAAAACTTTTTATTGTGGGATGAAATGTTGAGAAAATTGTGCTGCTGATGTTTAGATATTTTAGGAAAATGGAAACAATTTATTTTTATTTATTTAAAACCCTAAGCACTTGAAGAACTAAGTTATTTATGTGAAATATATATATCTTGTTCACAATTTGATAGTGTAATTTAAATAGACAACCAAATTTAAAAGTTTTTCTCTACAGATATGTACTCGTAAAGTAATTATGTAATATTAATTTCAGCAAGCAAAACAAACAACAGAGAGTAAAATTGGCTTACGATTTGTTAAAGAACTTTTCAGCCCATAATTTCATAATCAAAAGTCATAAGCGTTTGTGTGTAGCAAAAATATTTTTATATTGAAAACAACCCTTTAGGTTACTTATTTTCTTGCTTTCTAGTAGCTCATCAGTAAATTTTATCATTTATTACTGGAATATTTATTTATTTAAGAAAAAAAAAAACAAATATTTAATAATAACCACAGCTTTGCTGTTCACTGTTTGTGCCGAATATTTATTTAAAATTGCAATACCATAAGTATTTCCTGCCTGAATATACATATATTCGTTTGTATGACAAGCAAATAAGAGATGTTTTTTTTTGTGTGTTGCAAATGGTTAATAGAACAGTGGGTTAATTGATATTTTACTTTTTAGTATGTCATGTTAAAAAACTAAAAATCGCTCAGAACAAACTGCTAAAAATTATTTACAACTCACCCAATTGCCAACGTTGCACTTGTCAAACCTGGAATCCAGCGGCTCACAACAGATTTTTAACAGTAGATGTTTTCATTCCCGTCTCACTTACATTATTGAACTTGTATCATCTTAAGTTTTATATTAAATTAAAATATTCATAAGATTTTTTGAAAAATTTTCCCTTTACAGATTAATAACAAAAAACCTACTACCAACCATAAATTATAAAATCAATAAGTAGAAGAGGGATTTACTCCTCTACTACAAAGAGAAACCTGAATAAATAAAATTGTCAATTCTAAATATGGTATGTGAAATCTATTTAGAAATACAGTTTCTGCACTCAAAGAAAGGTCCACGTATACTTTTTTGTCGAACATATCTACTTTGCAATAAATTAATGTAAATTGTAAATATTTTACTCATTAAAAACATCTCAGAAATTCCATTTATAAAGTATAAGACCAGCTTGTATTCTCTAAAAGATTTTCTTAATTTTTAAGCTTTAAAGCTTGATTCAGTATTTCAAGTTTTGTCAGTTAATATTTTAGATTAAAAAAAAAAATTCTTTATATTGAAAAATTTCCGTGTTTAAAATGAATTTATACTTGAAGAGACAGAAAACAACTTCCGTTGTGAGAACTAAAAATTCAATTGTGAAAATATTTTAATATGTAAAACTGATTTTTTATTGTCACGATTAAAAACTTTGATGGTCACAACTACACATTTGACTGGAAGCAAATGTAGTTCTCACAACAGAAGCTGTTTTCTCAGTGTACTTATTTAAGAAATCTTTCCTAAAAAGCAGATATAAGTAATAGTTAATAACAATTGTTGCAAACTTAATTTTTCATATGAATTGTTCTTCCTTCTTGTATTATATTCAGAAAATAAAATAATTTGCTTACAAGATTGTTTAGATATAAAAATATTTACGGCAATTACGAGTAGGTACGCTAAATAAAACATGTCAGTAATCAAAAAGCAGTTTATGTTCAATAAATTTTATTAAGCTGCTTCAAACTGTTTTCCTAAGTTTCATTCAATCACTAAGAAGTCTCTTTCGCTTTTAAAGTAAAAACTTTAATGGTCAAAATTATACAATTTCTAAATATAAACGAATGTTATTAGTTTTGCTAACAAGTAACAATCAAGATGCTGCAACTAGTGCGAAACAATTATAATTAACTGTCTGTAGTTGCTGGCAATCAATCAATTTAAACAAGAAGAATTTTTATTAAACTCTCACAGGTTTTAAAACTTTCCATTAGTTATGAGAAAACAAGTCATATGGATCACTGTGTATTGGCTGCACACTCGTAGATGAGTTTTTAATAAATCAATTCTATCAAACTACAAAAAGCACTAACTAAAGTATAAAATAAAACACAAAAAACAATTAAAATAGAGAAAAATATATGAAAAAGGAAGTAAAAATAATAACACAGTCAAAAATATTACTCTTCCACTGGCACGGGCACAATCACACATGCACATACGCAAGCTAAAGGGATAATTCTTTCTACAAAAGCCAAATTTCATATTCATAAATGTAAAAGTTGGAAAATATAAAACAAAAAAAAATATTAAGAGAAAAAACTGCACACATGACGGCCGCATGAACTGAATTACATAAGGATTTCGTATATGCTTTACTTTAGTTGTATTTTGTATTTAATCAAATTCTATTTGTATGTATGTGTGTGTAAGCAATTTGTATATATAAAAATAAAAACTAACCTGTTACATTTGCTGATGTTGAATTCCAATTCTCCCAATCATCAATTTCTGTAAAATTCGCATCATACATTTGACAGCTGCTATATTTTTCTGCACCTCGATTGTCCGTGGTTCTGCGAGTAAATAAATGAAAGGATACAGTAACATCAAAAACATAAAGAAGAAGAAAATTTTGCTTACCAATATGTATGACATAGAGAGTAAGAGAAATGAGTAGAATATTTACATTCTAGTACACACATACACACGTGTATCTTGATACAATTACAGAGAGTTGTATGATGATGACATTTATATGAAATGCAAATTTGAAAAATGAAATTTTAAACACCATACTTGACAATTTATTACAACACAACTGTGTCATTTACATGAGTGGGTGAGTATGTGTACGTATCCTTATACATATGAGTGTGTGTATATGTATTTTATTGATAAATGAAATATTCATGTAATTTAAGTTGAGATTAACAAAATAGCACACATACGTTGGATAAATATCAGCAAAAATGTTAAAAATTAATTAATAATTTGTGTAGCTGAAATAAAATAATTAAATTTATTTTGCCACATAATCTACTAACTAGATAGTGGGTTTATTTCGTTAGCAGATTAATATCACTTAGCGAGATTTGTTCTCAGATTTATTAGTTTTGAACTATTGAATTCAGTACCAGTGAAACAAAATTTTTTTTTATAATATTTTACTCTCTCAATAGCGTTTTAGTTTCGCTGCTTAGCTTTTTTGTTTGCTAATATTAAAATAAAAAATAAAAAAAAAGCACCATGAATATTATAAAAAAAGTCTCCAATTTATATTTCAAACTAACTAGATGTTTTTTCATGGCTCGAAGTTTGGTGGACTTAATTCAAAATGAGCTGAACTAGTAAGAAATGATTTTTGAAATTTCTTAATTCAGAGAGTGAAAAATTGTAAAATTGGTTTATTAAATAACACATCCGGTAGTAATACAGCTGTAACTAAAATAAAAAAAAAAATATTCTCTTAAAAAAAGATATATTGTTGGTACTTTTTTTTTATATATTTTACACTTATGGGGTAAAACAGATACATATTTTGTTACTCTGTTTTTAACTCTTTTATCAGTCAGTAATAAAAATTTTAATTTCTAAATTTTTTTCTCTAAAAAAATGTCCTATAAATTTTGATACCTTGTTTAAAATACACAGGGAATAAAGTCTGTACCCCATTTTCCTACTTTTTCATAATGTACTTTTAAATATATTGCTACAGCATATGAATATTGTCTTATCATTTTAATGCTAAACAATTTTTCAAGGGGGTAGAAAAAAAGTACCACGAAAAAAGAAAAACGGTTAGTAGTTTTATATATTAACATTTTTACTTGGTACTTGGTATTTTTATTTATTTTATTGATGATGCTTTTTTATAATATTAAAGACCTTACCATTGTAGAAAGACTGAACTAATATTCATTTTAATTAAAATTAATTGTAAGTGCTATTTATGTTGGCACAACTGTAAATAATTGTACTGGTAATAGCGTAAAATGTCAAACATTTTATCGACAAAAAAAAATCATAAAACATGGAACAACGTATCAAATATTTATCATTCATATTGCGTTAACAAACTTGCGTACATACAAATCCACCTGGTATATACGAGTATAGAATGGCTCCAACAAACGAGGGCTGTTTATTTATTCCATGACTTTTTGCATAATTTTTTTTTTTAATTTGGCAAATAATAGTTTAATTTTAATTTCCTTTTAGATCAATATATTTAGTTCAGCGGTTTTCGAATATTTTTATTCCTAAAAAATTACGGGTTTTCTCAAAGCCCCAAATCTCTTACTCACCCAGCCATTTCTTCAGGTTAGACAAAAAGTAAATAGTTGCAGGGGGCTAAATCTAGAGAATATGCCCAATTAATATCTTTTTGTTTTACCAATTATACAAATGGGCTCTCGGCCACTGTCTTGAAAGAACAGCATTTTTTTAATTGCTTTTAATGGCTGTCAAAATTTGACAGTAGTGTCAGCAGTGTTGCATATAAAGCTACTGCTAGGGAAATTCAAAAATTCACGTAGTTATCAAACCGAACTCGTAAAATGGTTTTTAGACTAAAAAGACCAGTCAACATATCAAATCTATTAATAAATTTAATTAAAAGAATACATTTCTTGGCCCTTAACCAATATCAAAATTATAATCTGGCCTATAGCAATCGCAGCGGAGATTTTCTGGGACTCCAGAGAGCCTAGTTGAGAAATGTGCTGGCAGACTACTGTAGTTTTGGCATACATGCTGGGAGAATGAGTTTGCCATCAAACGACTACTGTAGAACTTGCGCAGAGAAGGAAGAAGAGGAAACTGTAGAACACCTTCTCTGCCAGTGTTCTGCTCGGGAAGAAAGTCGCAAGCTCTTCCTTGGTCTCTTGGGTTGCCGTTTATAACCGTCATCAAGCTATATCGCTTCGTTAGGAGTATAAATTGGTTTAGGTGACGGACTCATCTTATTCTATATGTTTCTTATATATTTCCTTTCACTTTCACTTTCTATCTTCACTTCCTCTTATACAAGTATCACAAAGACACCACATCAGAAAAGCCAAGTGAGCCCGTCTGCTCTTTTTTTATTTGGGCAACCTGTGTAACTTGGCCCAGGTAATACCACAATCTATGCCAGCTGCGCATATAATACAAAATTTTATTTTAATTTCCTGCCACATATTTGAGGCTCCATCTTGCTAAAAAAAAAAGCTAAAGATTCACTGTTTGAAACAATTTTTCTAGCCGCAAATAATTTAAAATCATGTTATTGATTCTTTCCTGTTCTGGAAATCACGAGATTTTTAATCCTTGATTTTAACTGCTTTAAATCATTAGCGTAAGGCTTTGTTTGCAAATAAATTGTACTTTTTTAATAAAACGATATATCCAAAAAAAAGCTTTAAAAATATTTTTTAATTGTCAAACAGCCCTAGTACCTACAAACATACATACAAACACAATCCACAACCTTAAATTATACACATATTCATTCAATGCAAAGTGTTTGCACTTCATCTGCAAGCCATCTATCTATCTCTTTGAATGTTTGAGCCAGTTAATGAATGGAAATCTGTGTAGGTGTTACAAATTCTTATGGAAATTTTATGTTACATATCAACTTACGTGGGCAATGTTAATTTTCGCCATTCATCTAACGATACATTTGTATTTTCTCTACCCCTCACCGTACACCAATGATCTGGTATATTTAAGGCTAAAATAATATTCATGTAACACATGGCACCAGCCATTGATAAGCACATTACAAAAATTACATTGTAAATCAATTGAAAGCGTCCATGGTTGCCGGCTTTTTCAATGATGTGCTGAAAGGGATCATCACACGTGCTAGAATCGATCATTTCCGTATCAACCGTACCATTTTTGTTGCTTAATTTTCTATCAATTTTCATTTTATTTATTTGATTTTTAATTATTTGTTATTGATATTTTAAGTAATTGTTTTTTATTATCTAAAAATAAATAAGTAAAAAGTTGCTTAACTTATACAAGTTTATGGCATAATAACACGTGTTTTCTATTTTTTTTTAATTGCTCTTCAATTAAAATTTATTTAATTTTTATTTTTTATTATACACAAAAATGTTTTGTAATAAATAATTTTTTTTATTGGATAGTAAGATATTTTAGGAACTGTTAATTAGCTGCCAGAGCTGTAACGGAATTAAAGGGAAATGAGAAAGTGTGCTGGAGTTTTTCTAAAATTTTATTTCAATTTATATATTTTTTTTTAGTCAAATAAATAGAATTTATTGCAAGACATAATCTTTTTTTTATTATTGCTGTATGACTTTATGCTACGTACAGACTATGCAACATGTTTACTCAACGCGTTTTTCGTTCTGGTTCCATATTTTAATACAAACACTGCAACCAACAATTAAACTGCAAAAACCACCAGAAAATATAAAAATATTTACTTATTTTTGAAACCTCGAAACACAATAATTAAACATACTTGATTGTACAAGCAGGCTGCAAGATTTGAACCTAACAATACTTAAAATACTCCCCACAAAAAAATTAAAATTTTTTTTTAATTTGCTCGCATGTTTTTCAAAAAATTTAATTTATAAAATTAAATTTTTATTTCACTTTGTGTTTCTTAAATAATTTTTTTACTGGCTGGTGGTACTGGGAATAATTATATTAAACATTTAATTTTTTTTTTATTTAATTGATAATGTAAAGAAGAAGAATTCTCTGGGATTTTTTTTATTTGATAATTTAAACAAAACGCCTTCAAGGATTTTTCTTCAGGTTAGAAGCGGTTGCTTGTTTTTGTGATTCGCAATAAATAAAATTTTTACAACTTGTTTTTACTCCAAAAATACCACTTACATGCTGCGTTGCTTAAACAGTTGCTAAAATCTTTCACAATAATTTTTTTTATTAATTTTTACTATTTCTATTTGTTTACTAAGGCTTTTGCAATGCGAGTACTAAAGCTTAAGTAATCATTAGTAATTTTATTAACCGTAAAAAATATTGTTTCCTTTTTTTAAAAACTAAAAAAAACTTTTCGCGATTTCCGTATACTTATAGTGTCGAGACCTTTATTTTGTTGAAACAATTTTTTGAAAGTGTTTAACGTTCACTTCAACACTTTTTTCTAATCTGCCAGTAGTCTCCTCAATTTCAAATAACATTTCAACATTCTGAGACAATATATATATATAAAAAAGGTGAAGGAGGGAGAGAGTGAATGAGTGATTGTAGGAAATAAATTTAATATATACCACAGTAACAATAATTATGAATAGACTAAAACTGTATTAGGAAAAGCCTCTAATTCACAAGTATACATACACTCATATGCCAACAGAGATAAGAAATTTGTTTTATTTATTTATATTTTTTTTATTCATTTTAACATTTTATTTATAAAAAAAAAAATTTTTTTTCATTTATAATTAAACGCATAAGCTGTTGAATATCATGAAGATGTATTCAACAATTACTCGAATAGTTGTTAAATGTAAACAAAAGAAAATGTGGAAAATATTTGTTTGTTAACTGCACATGATATTTGCAACGACCATCACTCAAACACATTTATGTTAAATATTTTATAAATTTTATTCATTTGTGTGCAATAGAAAGTCCTTTTAAGTGTATAAAAGAAAGCTTTTCATAGTTTTTTGCACAACAAATATTTATAAAAAACAACAACAACAGAAATAAAGTAAATACACTCACAAAAATCAAAAGGAAATGCATTTCTGTCATAAGTTTAATTTTTTAAAGGCACAGTGTAGTAGCTGTAGACGTCATTAGTATGGGTTACGCCTTCCAGATGTTTTGTTGCTACATGTAAAAGATTACGCCATCCCGCACATAAAATTGGAATTTTCTGCGCATGTAGAATAAAAGACGTCACTTAATGTGTTCCTCGCTAATAAAGAGTGATTTTTTTGTTATTATCTTTTTGGCAACACTAGTTTTGACAGCTCACGCACGTTTTGTATCTTGTGTCACTGTCAAACATCTTCAGTTTGGTCTATAATTTAATCATGAATCGTCTTACAAACGAACAACGCTTGCAAATTATTGAATTTTATTACCAAAATGCGTGCTCTGTTAAGAAAGTTCATCGCGCGCTTCTTCCATTTTATGGTCAGTTTAATCGACCTACTGAGGCTTCTATTCGGGCTATTGTAACAAAATTTCGCACCAAATTTACATTGTTGGACATTAAACCACCAACACGCTTACGTAGAGTGCGAACTGAAGAAAATATCGCAGCCGTATCGGCCAGTGTTGGTGATGACCGTGAATTATCGATTCGGCGCCGTTCGCAGCAATTGGGCCTCTGTTACTCCACTACGTGGAAAATTTTGCGGAAGGATTTGGGTTTCACACCTAAGATACAACTGGTGCAAGAATTGAAGCCAAACGACCTACCACAACGCCAAATTTTTGGTGAATGGGCTCTTGAAAAGTTAGATGAAGATCCACTTTTTTATCGAAGAATTGTGTTCAGCGACGAGGCTCATTTCTGGTTGAATGGATACGTGAACAAGCAAAACTGCCGTATTTGGAGGGAAGAGCAGCCAGAAGCATTGCAAGAGCTACCAATGCATCCACAAAAAACAACCGTTTGGTGCGGATTATGGGCTGGCGGCATCATTGGGCCGTATTTCTTCAAAGATGATGCGAATCACAACGTTACTGTGAATGGTGAGCGCTACCGTGCGATGATAACAAACTTTTTTTTGCCCAAAATGGAAGAGCTTGACTTGCATGACATGTGGTTTCAACAAGACGGTGCCACATGCCACACAGCACGCGAAACAATGGACCAATTGAGAGGCGAGTTCGGTGAACAGTTTATTTCACGCTTGGGACCAGTCAATTGGCCGCCCAGATCGTGCGATTTAACGCCTCTAGACTATTTTTTGTGGGGCTATGTTAAGGCTAATGTCTATAGGGACAAGCCCGCTTCGATTGACGCACTGGAAGCCAACATTGCCAACATTATTCGTGAGATACCGGCCGAAATGTTGGAAAGAGTATGCCAAAATTGGACTAAGCGGATGGACCATTTGAGGCGCAGCCGCGGCCAACATTTGCATGAAATAATCTTCAAACATTAAATTATATCGACCCAACTATCGATCCAAATAAATATTTCATGCATTTTTCTGAATTTTATGTGTTTTTTTTTTTTTTAATTTCCGATAGTTCTTCTAAAATCACCTTTTATTTTAGAGCTTAATAAGAGAAGGAGAGAGAGAGAGAGAGAGAGAGAGAGAGAGAAATAAATTTTTTTTGAACAATCTACGTCATCTAACGGGAAATAATGCGCAAGGCGTAATCTTGTATTTATGTCATTGTTGCTTAGAAAAAACTCTTCAAAAAACTTCATGGAGCACAAAAAATAAATTCTAGCCGCATGCCATTTATGAAAAATATTTTACATTAATTAAACTGTTGTTGCCACCTCTTAAGTCCAGTTAAGTATTCCGTCTAACTAACATTTTGAAATTTTATCCAGCTACAAATATATTGCTTGGTCTCACAAGCTACAGTTTTTTAAAGCTTAATTACATTGAGAGTCATCTTGACCCCAACGAGTGTTTTCAAGTTTTCAAAAAACTTGTACAAATCGTCAACGGTTGGTTGTCAACTTAGAAAAAAGCTTTGATTTATCATTTTTAACAACTCACGTTGTCAATTTGTTAACGCGCGTTGTTGCATTGACAACAATATATTGTCAAATTTTAAACTTATTAACATATGTTGCCAAATTTATAAGGTATGTTGCTATTAGTGTCATTTCGACACTAAATGGCTTCATTTTGACACTAGATAGTGTCGACTTGTCACCGGTATGTTCGTTGTCAATTCTGCAGCCTCATGTTACCAATAATGCGTTGCTAAAATAACATCATGCGTTGTCAAAGTGAGCACAAACGTGTTTTATAGACTATTGACACTGTTGGTAATTTTTGGTGCTGCCAAAACTAACACTGGTTTTTAGTATACTAGATGCTGTGATTCAAACTGTATACTGAATTTTGTAATACTATTTTTAGTTCAAGAGATATACCGTTTATAGAAAAAAGTAGGTTACTCTATATAATTTGTAATAAATCGAAAACTGCTTTGTAATTTTACTTCACCTTAAACTTTTTATTCGACTTTAATTTCTTTAATATTAAAATTTTTTTTATTAAATTTTCAGAATCTTTTGAGATGTTTTTCGTACATTTTCTAATATTTTTGTTAAGTATGAAGCGTTAGAGCATCAAAAGCGAAATGGAATATTTTTAGTTACACTTTTCTAAAAATAGTTCAAGTATTTTTATTTTATATAGAAAAAATTAATACAAAATCTAAATGTAATCTTAAAAGAAAATGCAACAAAGTACTCTTGAATACTTTTAGTGCTGCCATCTCCCATCTATAAAAATGTAACGCAGCAATGCAAGTAGATTTGCATTAGATCAGTTTTATAAGGAAATTTCATTATGAAAGCAAATTTAGAAAAGGGGAGCAGAGCAGAATGCTTAAGCCTTTAAACTGATTTGATATAAACAAAAATAATATAAACAAAAGCATGTGAACTTTAAAAACTTAAAATTTTTATTAATTTCTACTCTGTTAGGATTTAACGTTTGATTTATTTATTTCTTAAATGACCTTCAAGTAAACTATTTTTAAATTTAAAGAGCTTCCAAATTCAGGTCAACGTTTGCAACAGAGTATCATTAAGTATTTTCGAACATTGATTTCAAATCTGTATTTCGTATTTGCAAATTAATTCTGGTTTCCGAGTTATAACGTTAATTCGTAAATGAATCAAGTAAAGGGACATTATGAGCATTACTAAAAAACGGTGAATTTTAAAGGATGTCCCAGTAATCAATTGTTTTAAGCGCTGTGTGGCATATGCCATCCAGTTACGGCCATACTAAATAAAAATTTTATATCTTCTTTTTTTTCGCTTGTCCCTTTTCTCATCCTTTGATCATTAAAAAAAATTTTCGGCTGAAGGTAATTTTATTAAAAAAAAATTACGAAAAATATTCATAGTCTGAGCGAGTGCTTATAAAGAGTATAAGGCTTCAACAAAATCTTTCCATCTGGATCTGTTCATTCTATTTGGTTTGCATATTTGACGCTTCGATTTCAATTTGTATGAGCTGGTCGACCTCTTCTTTGGCTGTCTTTAGGTTTCCACTCTATCGCTGTTCTGGAAATATCTGTGAGCGGTTATCGTATGTTGTTGCCGATTACGTTCCATTTTCTCCTTTGTATTTCAATAGTTGTGATGGACTGATTCGTTTCATACTATAATCTGTTGTTTTATACGGGTATATAAAGGATGAGGCAAAAGTCTCACTACCATTTTGCTTGCCTATAATTTTGCTCAAAGAAGAGATAAGTAAGTTTAGTTTTCATATAAAGTTTATTTGGTCTGTCATTTTATTTTCATTATGATTGGCAAATTATATCGGTTTAATAATGACCGAGATTCGCTATGCAACTTTTGGCTCTGTTTAAGGCATTTTCCATGGCATCCTGCATCGTCTCAGGCTGAATTTCTTCAATTTCGTGAAGAATATTGTCTTTAAGATGTTGAATCGTTTAGAGAAGCAAATGGAAGAAGCAAGATAGGGTCACAGCCCACACAGCTCGTTCAATTATTAAATAACGTTGTTCACAAAAACTAATTTCGAGAAGTCTTGATTTAGTATGGGCAGCTAGATCTTCGGATCTAACAGCACCAGACTTTTTCTTATATGGCTTTTAAAATTAATAAGCCCAAAACGTTTCAACATCTTAAACACAAAATTCGTCAAGAAATTTAAGAAATTCAGCCTGAGATGTTGGAGGATGCTATGAAAAATGCCTTAAAAAGAGCTGAAAGTTGCATTGCAAATCGCGGTCATTATTAAGTCGATATAATTTTCCAATCATAACGAAAAAAATGCAAAGACCAAATAGACTTATTACTTATCTTTTCTTACAGCAAAGTTATAGCAACTCAAAATGGTAGCGGGACTTTTGCCACATTTTGTACTTTGGCAAAAAAACTAAAGTTTTTGTTTACAAAAATTTGCTGGGCATGCATATCTCGAGGGGCCGCATTATATCTTTCACATCTTTATAATAATGTAGATCGTACACTGAGGTTGATTATATTTTGTTTAACACGGCGGGACAAAATTGAGGAGTTTCATATGTTATTAAGTTCGCCTGAACCTGAACCGACTGATGTTGTGATAACAACTCCGAGGTAGCAAAACAAATTAACCTCCTCCAGAGCACATTATGAACTGTAAAGATGTTTGCATTTTCTGTGTTTATTCGCATCACTTTAGTTTTGCCAATATTAATCTAAAGACCAGCGTTCTTAAGTAGCTGCGTAAGACGTTGTAGACAGATGCCCTTATTATTTGTTTAAGTTATTTTTGTTATTGAAATGATTTCTAAGTTTTTCCCTTGTAAATGATTTCTTTTTTTTTTTTAACAAAATATTTGCAAATTAAAAAAAAATCTTTCTATTTATTTCATTTCGTTTCATGTATTAAGTGGTGTATCAAGTGGTCAAGTGTTTGTGCAAGTTGATATCAGTTCTTATTGCAAGTGAAATTTAATTGTACGTAAATTGATAAAACTAAATAATTATAGTTTAATAAATATTTTCTTTTTTAAGAGAGAAAAAATGTGATGAGCAAAGATAAATTTAAACTGATTATTAAACAAAAACAAATAATTAAGCGCCATGACAATTTTTTAAACGATTCAAAATGTGTGGGTTTTTTTATTATTACCGCTCATTTACTTATTTAGATGAACATAATTAATTCCCAAAAAAAAAAAAAAAATTATTATAAAGATAAAACACAATTTTTTTGTATAATTAAATCTTGTTAGTTAAAAGAAAATTAACACTTTTTTTTTATTAAAAACAAACAAAATTATGGAATATTTTTGTATATTTTTATTATTATTTTTTTATGACTTTTTTAGGCTCATTTTAATGTATTAATGGTTTGATTAGAATGAAATTATTCGTTTTATTTTTCAACTAAATATCGCACTCACTAATGCTTGTATTTATTAACGAAATCAAACTACTTGACTAGAAGAAAATGAAATAAAAATTTCATCACTTGATCGTGGAGATAGTATAAGAGAGAACGAAAGAGAGAAAATATAATTTAAGTAAATAGTTTTTATCATAATGATGGTGCAATAATATTTATTTATTTTACAGCAACATGTAGGGGTCATTTTATATCCAATAGCATCTTAATGTAAATAAGGTGATGCAAAAGGTATTTGTTTATCAGTCATGTTCGTTTACTAAGTCACTTTTTCTTCAAGTGATGTCAAATTACGGAAAATGTGTTGTGCACACAAAAACGCTTGAAATCTTGTGATTAAAAAGTCGTCAGCTAACTGTATTACGATATCAAATCACTCAGCATTTTTTTGCTTTTTTTTTCGCTAACAACACTGAATTTGAATTGTTTTTAATTTTTTTTTTATCAGCAGATACTGTTTTTTAAATTTAAAAAATTTATAACTTTTTTTAGTTTTTTGAAAAAATCATATTATTAAAAAAGCACAATTTAATTGCAAACAAAGTATAAGACTTAGAGCAGTTTATATCACTGTTAACAATTAAAAATCACTCACATGATTCTAAATCGTTGGTGGTTACAAATCATGATGCTGCTTAAAAATTTTAAACAGTGAATATTAAGCCTTGTTTTTAGCAAGACGGAGCAGATGCCCGTTGTCAGGTATGTGGTTTAAAATTTTCAGATAGTTTTATATGTGAAGCAGGCATAGTATTGTTTAAGGCCCAAACAATTTTTTTTAATTGAGTTTATTAATGGATTTGATATGTTGATATATCTTTTTAATCAAAAAATAATTTTTTGAATTCTTTTTGATAATTCAATGACTTTTTGAATTTTGCCTAGCAGTAGCTTCATATGCAACATTTCTGGTGTCAGCCACTGTTCTTTAGTAAACTACTGTTAAATTTTGAGCAAGTCTTTTACTTATGTTAAGCAGTCATTAAAAGCAGACCGCCTAGTGAATCTTGATTAAAAAAAAGACAATGTAAGAGAGACCATAATTATGCAGCATATTCTCTAGCATTCGCCCCCTGTGACTATTTTCTTTTTCCAAACCTGTAGGTCATTACCAAAGCAAGCGACTATTTTAAATAAAAATATTGGAAAACCGCTAGAGATTTAATAGGAAATTATGTTAAAAAAAAAACATTTATTTGCCAAACAAAAAAATAATTAAACAAAAAGTCACGGAGCTATTAAAAAACTCTCTTCACGATAGCTTAATACGAAATTATATACGAAAATTAGTTCACCGCGTATGCCGAAGTTTTTTGTACGTATCGTTTCTGGCATTAAACATACGAAATGCCATTATTACAAGTTACCGATAGTTAAAGTTTAGATTTTATAAGTCAAATATCAAGCTTTTGGTTGGTTATTAAATTAAAATTTTTGATAGTTTGATGGTTTTAACCAAAACTCGATTATTTGCCCCACAAAATCCTAAGTTGTAATAACGGATTAAATTATTTGAAATCAAAAACTCTCACAAAAATTAATCTTTTTTTTTTTTGGTTTAGGTAAATTAGTTATACTAGTGTGCCAAATGCATTATTTTTCTTGATATTCTCCTAAAAAAATGAAAATTGCTTATTTAGTTCTATATGTATTAACATGTTAAAAAAATTAAAAATTTTATTATTTTTTTTTATATACAAAAAAAAATCATTGCAAATTTTAATCCTAATTCACTATTAGAACTCAAGGTGATTTTTAAGCTCACTTTTGCATAAAAAATTATGCTCAATGCCCTTACCTGTAAAAGCTTTAGATCAAATTTCCCATTCCATATGAAATGATCCCTTAGAAATGAAAATATCTACTCGTTTAATCTTCTCTCCGCTAAGTACATAAACACTTCAAAGAAATAATATAAAATTAAGACAATGAGCAGAGGCAATTTATCAATTTAAAATTTCAGCTCACATTTAAATGTCTCTACTCATAAAACTGACTGACAGGCAGAGACAGAGCCAGAGACAAACTGAAATTGTATCACAACTAAACAGACCTGCAAAAATTATTGTAGATTTTTACTTTATTAATTTATTTTAAAACACTTATTAAGTTAAAGTCTTAAAAAGTAAATATATAAAATGTCAGAGCTGTAAAAGAATCATTTACAATAGTATTGATTGAAATAACAATTTCTTTCATAGAAAAATATTTGAATTTATCTTAATATGTGGCTTTAAAAGCCTTAAAAGTTCATATACTTTTATATTCTATATCAATGGCGCAGCCATTTTTTCATTAGAAGTGAAGCCGTTGCCGATATTTTAAAAATGAACTTGCACTATTCTGTGTAGACAATCATACAATTTGCAAGACTTTCGACTATTTTTTCGGCTTTTCCGTAGTTAATACGTATACTCAACTTGCAAGCAATTACTTGCATGTGGAAACGGGGGGTTAGTTCAGTGATTTTTTTTCTTACCTGAAAAAAATCTTTTTCATAAATCTCATGAAATTCCTTCATTGATCTAATGAAATCTTTAACAAATTTTAATGAAATTATAAATTATTTTCATTAAAAAATTAAATTATTTCATTAATGACATTTAATAAATGCAAGATTTTCTTTAAAATTTTTTACAAAATTTCAATTCCTTGATTTTGCTTAATTAGAATAAAAAAATTCAAAGATACATTTGCTTAATGAAGAAATCATATTTCTCACGAAAGACGTTTCATATAATTTATAATAGTTTTCATTACTTTTAATAAACTTTATGGCATTAATCTTATGTCTAAATAAAAAATAAAGATATTTTTGCTTTGGATTACTGACAACATTCAGAGACTTAAAATGTTTTAATTTATTAACGATAAAAATATAAGTTTCGTATAAGAAGAATTAATCAATTTAGAGGAGTCATTAATTGCAGCATCAAGTATTAGCTGACAAAGCAAAGTAACCAGCTTTCAGTCCTGAGAAATTATAAAAAAAAAAAACAAACACATATAAAAAAACGCAAAAAATTAACGATTCTTTTATAGACCTGATAAGATTTGCTATAGTTCGTGTAAATAAAAGTAAAACAAATTGCATACACTATTTATCATTTATAACGATGTATAATATGAAAAGATAAGATTATGTTTAATTGTTTTAGATTTTTTTTTTTTTTTTTTTTTTTTTTATAAAGTAAAATACAATACATAATTGTGCAAATAGTATACGCAGCGGCGTACTATCTGTCTCTATAGACAGTGCGATGTGGAATTAATGATTTAACAAATGTTGAATAAATAAGATTCTTAAAGATAACATTTTCTAGCTGTGATTTTATGTTTCAAAATTGTCATGGTGTAGCCCAATAAAACGATTATTTGATAAATTTTAGTTTAATTGTATTTTCTGAGAATAAATTATTTAACCCATTATCTACCGCTACAAAAAATTAAAAAATAATATGGTAAGTTTATGTTTAACTTTCGCATACCCGAAACCCACCCTGCTTCGATTTTAAATTTTCAGTCAGGGATAGCTTAGACAATTTTTGCAAAAGCAAAAATATTCTTTCGACTTCATGATTAATTTTTCTCTTTTAACGAAAACTGTTATCTAATTAATTTTACTAAATTATTTTTTAGAATTTTTTTCAACATTTTAATTTTTTATGTGGAAACAACACCCACCTGAGTGTATAAGTTTGTACATTTTAATTGTTAGACAAATAAAAAATTATTATTTCAGTAGTGCGATTCAGTTTCTTTTATTACGAACATTCGTATCGAAAAAATAAGAATAACTATATATTATCGAATTCGGTATTCGAAAGTTACTTTGGATTATTTTGAAATTTCCATATACCCCAGTGCTGTTGCTCTAAGTGATTTTAGCAACTAGCCAACGAACCATTAAAGATTGTGAGATGGAACATATGTCATTTTGAAGAGGAGACTGTCTAGATTTGTAATATATCGTCAAAATAATCAGAAATTACTTTGGACTAATTTTAAATTTTTTTTTTAAATTTCCATACACCCCAGTACTGTTGTTCTCAAGGATTTTGGCAGTTTCCGTTTTGCATCATAAAATAAAAACTACGAATGTTTCCGACAATGTCAAAACACTTCCAGAAAGCTTAGAACCTACAGATTAGATTCGTTTTTAATGGACAAAAGTGGGGAATGGTAAAAATCCTTCAACAGAAGAGTACTGGGGTATGAGGGAATTTCAAAAAAATTTTTTAAATAATCCAAAGATATTTCTGAGTGCTTATGCAATAGATTACAAATCTGG
The DNA here is from genome assembly GCA_947397855.1 of Thelaira solivaga. NCBI lineage: Eukaryota > Metazoa > Arthropoda > Insecta > Diptera > Tachinidae > Thelaira > Thelaira solivaga. The sequence goes on from OX377610.1 coordinate 22,860,487, forward strand.
ACGATCTCCCCTTTTAAATGATATACGTCCCATCCCATAATCTTCTATGGTTCGTTCGAAAGTTACTTTAGATTATTTTGAAACTTCCATCCACACCAGTACTGTTATTCTCAGGGTTTTGGCCGTTTCCGTTTTGAATCATAAAATAAAAACTACGAATGTAAACCAAAGTTTTTTCGAAAGCGTCGCTCCAGCAAACCAGTGTCTGGGAATAATTTTAATTTTTCTTATTTAATGAAAAGAATAAAAAAGAATCTTAAACAGGAATAGAAATTAATTTCTATATTAATAATTATAAGAGATTCAGCAATACAAAAATAAGTAACGGAAAAAATATTGAATCAGTTTAATGACAAGTAAATATTTATAGTTTGCAGAATAATGAATTACATTTCAAAATTAATTATTACTTAAAATTTTTTTTATTTAAAGCCACTCAGTGGCTTTAGTGTAAAGACTTAATATTTCTTGAGTTTAAAATAAAAAACTTTAAGGAAAAAAAAGAGAAAGAAAAAGTGGTTGCTATAAATTTGATTACATTGTTTGTTTTATTAATTAACAAATATTTACTCGGCAGCATAAACTTACAACAAATCATGCTTAAACAATAGATTTTCTATTTTTTAATACTTTAACAACTCTCCGGTGGTTTTTACTAGGAACTTGCAGTGAAAGCACTCATCAGAATCTGATTTGTAGTTCTGTGTCTGAAAGTGTATGTATGTATGTGAGAGTGTGTATTAATACATTTATACACTTAAATAACCAATCTGCAACAATTTCGTTATAAATATTCTAGTAAAAGTAAAGTTCTTTGAAAGTTTGTTTGTACATTTCTTTGTTGGTGCATGAATAAAGTTTATTGTTATAACTTTTCCTTCATTAATACATTTAGTGGATAAGTAAACACAACATCCAACACACACACACACACACACACACACACACTATCACACCAAATCATTCAGGGGGGCTGGTGGCAGCAGGTTTCTCCCAACTTTAACTTAGATATTAGATGCCAAAATATTGTAAAGAGATAATTTAATGAGAAAATTAATAGCGAGCGGGCGGGCGTTACATAAAATGTGTTAAATTTTATACAGTTTTTAACCCTAATCAAGTTGCTTCCTTCTTTTTTATGTTTGAATAATCTGTGTTATATGAGTTTGGTTATTTTCCTAAAGGATTTCTTTTTCTTTTTTTCTAATTTTTTTTTTTTTGTGTTTCTTGTTTTTTTATTGGCATAGTTAAAAAAGAAAGTTTTTAACTAAAAAAATATATAAATAAATTTAATAATAACGATGAGTTTTATTATGTCTCAGGGGCTGGTATGTAATTCTGTAAATGTTCATCTTTATGCTGGTAAATGTGGTTGTGTGTTAGGAAATGTGTGTTCTACACCGCAGTACGTGCTTAAACGTGTATTAGAGTAGAGCTACAGTTATCTCTTTTTTTTTTTTTTGTTTTGGCATAATTTATTACGTTATAAAGATTTAATAGATTAAAGATATTAAGTAACCGAAATTAAAACAACATTTAAACATATGACAGGATAGAAATAAGTTCTTAAAACTTAAAAAAAAACCAAACAGTTTACTGCCTATTTTCAGGGTCTGCATAAAGTTTGTGTAATTTTTAGTACACCTTGCAAGCAATGTTGCCATTTTAGCCTTTTTCCTCGCATTCAGCCTCGACATTTATGCTGTGGCTTTATTTCTAGCCTTTTCTGTCTTCAAAATAGCTAAAATTATTTATTTATGTGTAATGCTTTTCTTTTAGTTGTTGTTTATACATAAACTAAGGCTGAAGAATATTTTTCTGCCAACACAATTATTTTACTCTTCAAGTTTCTCTTTTAAACAGAATCAAATGAGTTTGTTTTGTAAACTGCAAAACTTGAATTCGATTATACGAGTATTTATAATTTGCCTTGCGTTGCTACTACTCTAAAATTTTTGCATCTGCTTTAGATGGCAAAATATTGCCGAAATTACCTAAATTTTTAAATGTAAATTGATGAGTTGGCTAGAGTAAAGTTAATTTCAGGAATGAAAAAAAAGTAGTTGGCTGTTATTTATAAAATAAATGTGCTTTATTTTTTAACATGTAATTCATGCCGTAGCATTATTTTTCATTGCTGCCGAAAACTGTCATTAAAATTTTTTTTGAAACAAGAAATTTATTCTAGAGACAGTTGTTGATTTCATAAATTTAGTATTAAATTTCCTGGTGTTCCACGATTTTAATTACAATAAAGTGAGTTAAAGATTCTCTAAGCCAAAAAAAAAAAAAATTCTCTTTCTTTAATGCTGCAAATAACGTTGATATCTTGGATCTCTATTAATCTCAAGATTAGGAAATGTCTGAGATGGGAATAATAACAATATTAGTTTGAGAAAAGAAATATCATGTCATTCCATTCTCGAAAGAAAGAAAAAGATTTACTGGACGAGAGCGTTAACTGGAAATATGCATAGTATTGAAATATTTGACAAATACGAATATGAGCATCAGGCATAATGACCTCTACAGTTTATGTATCTAAGACAAAGAACGTATTGAGCCTCTGTAATTGACATCACTACTCACAACCGTTTGATATAGAGGCAAATCACCGAAGGAAGCTTTTGAATTCTTAACAGCGTTGCTATTTTAGCCTTTTTTAGGCTTTATTTAGCCTTTTTCTCTCGAATTTAGCCTTGGAATTTGTGATTTAGCCTTTTTTTCATTTTCAAAATAGCTCTAAATAGCATTTTTTTCTTTTTCCCAATTTTTTTTGCGGATAGTGTCAAAAATTTTTTTTATAATTTTTTTTTAAAAAAAGCAAAGGGGGTAGTTCATGGCAATTTTTGGCGGAAAATTTTTTTTTTTTGCAATATCCGCAAAAAAAATTTTGAATTAAAGTCAATACGTTTATCTATCCAACGCAATAAAAATCAATTCGATATCTAGAAAACTAAGCAAGTTATGACCAAAAAGGTGACCAATTCTACTGCTGTTTCTTTCCGGCCACTTTTTAGTAGAACTGGGTTACCTTTTTGGGCATAACTTGCTTAGTTTTCAAGATATCAACTTGATTTCTATTGAGTTGGACAGATAAACGTATTGGCTTTGATTCGAATTTTTTTTTGCGGATAGTGCGAAAAATTTTATAACCAAAGAGGAAAGCATTTTTAAAACGACCTTATTTTCTTTATTTTTTGTCAGTGTATGTTCTCTTCTTGATTTTTTATATTATAAAAATTATAATTATTATTTTGAATTTTAAGCGATAGTTTTTAAACTTTTTCATAGCTTTTTTGGTGAGTGATTTAAACTTTTTATTCTAGCTCCTGGCAACGCTGATTCTTATTAAATCCTAAATTTAACTCTCTGAGACACGGAATTTTAGAAAATAAAAGTAGCCATAATGCACAGAAATTTTATACAGTTAAAAAGTTTTAAAAAAATGGGGGTATTTTTTAAAATAATTATTTGCAATGATAGAAAAACATAAAAAAAAATATAAATAATTCAATTCTGTTATTTGGTATATTGTTGAACTCAAAAAAACCCAACGTGAGACATGGGATTATTTGAATGGGTTTGAAAAACGATGAAGCCAATAAGGTCCCCAGTTGTAAATTAGCAGATCATGTCATAAGGTGCTGGATTTGGCAGGTCTGTAATATATTGAGTCGACCCAAAATTTCAAGAAAATGTTTTCAATATAATTTTGTTTCCGTTATGAATCTATTTTGAAGAGTTTTCGCCAAAGGCTTTCTTACGGTGTATTCCTTCTATGTCACTACGATTATGATTAGATAGATATCGAAATGCTTTTCAATATGATAGTCTACTTGCTATAGAATGCGGTGCTTAGATCCCAGGTGGTCAGAATCGTAATTTTAGTCAAATTGCAATAGAGTTTTACACCATCGTTTGTTGAATGCAAATAAATAAGAAAAACTGTAGCATGAATTTAGGCAACAATTGTGCAAAAATAATTTTTGATAATAAGGATGAATAATTGCTTATTTTGATATCTTTTTCTTCAAATTCAGAAAATGAAAATTTATTAGGTTAACAAAAACTAAATAATAATTAAATATTTTTCTTAGTTTTTTGTTGACAGTGCTCGTTAAAAAATATTTCGTTTTGGTTATGAAAGCTAGTTTGCTATGGTATGATGTTTACTAAATTTACATTCGAAGACTCGCATTCAAATGACCTCAAATTATTTTTGCACAATATATTTTAAAGGTCGAGGTGCGATTATAGCCCTTGATAATAAAATATGATATATTTTACTCGATATGGAGTTCTATGATGCCAAAATTAAAATTTTCTATAAATTTTACTCGTTATCAAATGCGGGAATTATATCCCATGTTGGTTTTGTCGGGAGGACGGGTCCAGCGGTGACAAGATGCTGAAAAAACTGGATAGATTTTAGAACATTGTTCCCAAGAGACCTAAGCATGATTATTCCTACAAAAATTACCAGATTCGTAAGTAGTCTAGGATTGTAGTTAGTAGTTGGGCTGCACAGTAGATGTTAAAGGTCGCTCTTAGTTCTTAAATATTCTAATTTTACCTTTTGAAAAGAATTTAACAAAGTTTAACTCACTCACACACCATTTGGTGCTGAGTTCATCAACTTTAGTTAACTACTGACTATAATTTAAGGATTTTGAATTCGGACACTAATATTTTTGAAATTGTTTAGAAATTGTTTTCATTTAAAATGTATAAGCAAAACAACTTACCATTCTGTGTAATAAGATGATATCTGTTCGAATTTTTTCTTTTTATTACGTTTTTGTTAACACCAAATTCTTTAGTTAACTAACAGCCAACCAACTGTTAGTTAAGCAACCACTAGACATTAAGTAACCTTCATCTTATATTTATTTGTGTTCGGGCCTTAAAATTCTTATTAAGCGAATAAGTAGAAAAAAATTTTTTTTTATTTTCATGAGACATTTTCTTTTTTATTTTTACTTTTATTTATATTCTTTTTTAATATTTTTTCTTTTCTGGTTTTGTGTTCATTAAAAATTAAATTTCTTATTTTTGTTTTAATTTTTCATAATTTTATTTTATTTAGTTCATTTTTATTAAATTAAATTTTCTTTTTTTTCCCTCTCTTTTATTTGACAAATAATATGTTTTTTAAATTTATTTTAGTTTATTTTAATAATAGTTAATAATAATAATAATAGATAATAATAATAATAATAATGCAACATGCATAAAGAGTTAAAAAGTATTTTTGTTTTGTTTTATCAATTAATTAAGTTATTGATTTAATTATTATTTTTATAAATAAATGGTGTTTTTGTTGTTGCAGTATTTTTTTTTTTTTTTTATCATACTCTATATTTTTTGTTTGCCTTCATTTTCATTGTTTGCTGGCAATTATTTCATGCATAAATTTTAATTTAATTTTTTGTTTTTCATACACTTTTATTTAGTTTTCATTTCTAAAATTTTATTTATTTAGTTTTTTTTTTTCTCATTTCATTTAATTTATTTTACTTTTTATATTTATTTATTTATTTGTGTTTTCATGAAACTCTGTAAATTTTAATTTGTGTCTTTTTTTCTAAATCAAGTTTTATTTGGGGATATTTTGAATAATTTAAATTTTTATAAATTTTTTTTTGTTTAAATTAATCAAAAATCTTATAAATTTAAAAATGATAAAAGTATGGAAAGGTTTTCAAAATTTTATATTTTTTTTAGAATAATCTGGCGCAAACAAAAATTAAAATTTTTTTCTATTTAGTGTACAGTTTTCTATATTTGTTTTTAGTTTTTTTTTTCATTTGATATCTAAATATTTATTTGTTTTATAAAAAAAAGTTGTTGAAAAAATCAGTTTATTTTTTCTTATTAAATTGTGATAATTTTTTTAACGAAAGAAACGAAAAACAAAATCATTCAGCCGTTGACATGAATTATAATTAGCACGAGGGGCATCAAGTAAACTGGTCTCGTTTCTATAACTCTCGCATGGATAATTTTTTTTACAAGAAACAATAGAATTCAACAATAAACAATAAGTGTTGAAATTAAATTTCATTTATACGACTTTTACACTACAATAATGAGTAAAACGACTTGTCAAAATTTAATTAAAGTAAAAAAGTATAATAGTGTGAAAATAATACTTCAAAACATACGGATAAAAATTTGACAGTCGTATGGCTCTCCCCGTTTTTAGAAAATCTTCTAAACGTTTAAACTTTTCATTGTATCAGGGCTGCATTTTTGCATTTAAAGTCCCTATTTAGACGAGGAAACATTTGGAAGAAAAGCATCTTGAATTCTCTTTTGCTTTTTCTTTCGCGGTCACACAGACGAACATGTTGCCGGCAACATTTCATTATTATTGTTATTATTTGCACACAAAACAATGAAAGAAAAGAAAATTAAAGCAAATATCAACAAAGAATATGTGAACAAAGCGTATCGCCGAGGACCGAACACAAAACTGATTCTCTCTACTCCACCCGTAATTTGCCTACAAACGAAATGTTTCCCTTCTAAATGTTTATTCGTCTAAATAGGGACAAACAAAGAAATAACAAAAACAGCTGACAAAATCCAATGAAAATCTTAAAGCTTGTATTACAGTGTAAAATACGCATTATTACCCACAAGCAAAAACATTAGTAATTAATAAAAAAAAGGAAATACTTCATGGACTTTGACAAATCAGGAAAAAACTTGAAACACACACATGCTTTTGTGATATTACCTTGTATGAATTTGCCTTGCCTGCACACAAGTGTTTCTGTAAATTTTGTTTGTGAAGATTAACTGTCATTTTAGTGATTTTGACGTACAGGGTGGGCCAAAAGAAACCAAGGGGTGTAAAAGTTTAATAACTTTTTTGTTTATTAATTTTTTTTTATTTTTTCTTTCAGATTATATAGACAACACTTGGAGAATTTATAATGGAGAGGTTCACAACTGAAAAAAGAACCAGAACAATAGAATTTTATTAGAAATCAACTTTATTGAAAATTTGATTATGAGTGATGAAGCTCATTTTCATTTGAATGGCTTTGTTAACAAGCAGAACTGTAGGTTCTGGGGTTCTCAAAATCCAAGAGCCATTCATCAACGCCAATTGCACCCCATCAGGTGTACAGTATGGTGTGGGATCACATCTGAAAATGTCATTGGGCCCTACTTCTTCGAGAATGAAGATGGAAGTGCTGTAACCGTAAATGGAGAGAGAGCGGTATCGTTTTATGATAGAAAATTTTTTACGTCCTCCTCTTGAAAACAGACCTGGTATGTGGTTTCAGCAGGACGAAGCCACTGCCCATACTGCCCGAGACACAATGGCACTTTGGAGAGCGAATAATTTCTCGAAATTCGGAAATTATTTGGCCAGCGCGATCGCCAGATTTGACAGCACCCGACTATTTTCTTTGGGGTTTTTTGAAGGAGCGAGTGTATGTGAACAAGCCAGAGACAATCCTTGAACTCAAGGCAAACATTGTTGCAGAAATTCGAACGCTACAGCCACAAGTTTTGAAAGATGTTATGGAAAATGCTCTAAAAAGAGCCCATCAGTGCGAAGCTGAAAACGGTGGTCTTTTAAGAGACATCATTTTTCATACTTAGTGTAAAAAAATTTCCATTTTGTATATTATATAATCTGAAAGAAAAAATAAAAAAAAGTTAATAAACAAAAAAGTTATTAAACTTTTACACCCCTTGGTTTCTTTTTGCGAAAAACGTGTCACTATAACTGTCGAAATGTCTTACATTTCAAAATGTTTAAGAGAAGCGTGAAAAAGTAATGACAAAATGAAAATTACTACATTTAAATTTTTTAAATTACATAAAATAAATGTATTTCAATAATTTTCGATAGTTAAATGTTGTTATTTTTTTTTATTTACCAAAAAATTTTTTGTGGGGCATAAAAAATTATTATTGGGTGCGTTCATAAGACACAGCTGTTGTGTAATTCCACTTAACTCAGTAAAAGCGTATTTTAGCTGCCATTTTTTCATCTATCATTTTATCTATCTAAAGTCAACATGTTGTGTGTTGTGTAAATTAAAAAAAAAAAAAAAACTTCTTCAAGATGTGTAAATAAAGAATCCATTAAAAATTCTGTATTATCCATACTTTTGGTTAAATAAATTGTTTTAGTTGATTTAAATATTTATTTTATCACGGTTACATGTAGTCAAATGTTGTCAACAATTACAGTTAAGTCTTATACACATTTTGTACTAATAAAATTGTCATAAAGTGATACATTCATCTTGTATAAATTGCTTTTGCATTTGACATTTGAATTCCAATAAAGACGAAAAAGCTTTGCATTTTCTTACATTCAACTACAGAAACACTTTTTTGTCACAAATCAAGAAACTGTGGAATTTTTTGTTTCACATTTTTTCACATATAATTACAGCAAATTAGCCACACTATAGACTAACTGTCACACTAATCTTCTGTTAAAATACGCCCAACTTACAGCATTCGTTATGATTTCAAAGAGTTCTTTGGGTGAATTGAGCGCCTTATCAGATGGTTGCTGACATGATATAGTAATATATTTTTCTACACAAAAAAAAAGAGTACTTTGGTTATAAGAAACGTATTCAAAAATTTATATCAAATAATTAAATTTTTGATTGTTTCAATAGAAATTGGTTGACCAAAGGTATCATTAAGCAAACTTAAACTCTTATTGCAATCAATTTTTAAAATTATTATGTTGAAAAAACAACTTCGGTTGTGAGTATCAAAGATGGTGCCCAGTGAATAATTTATTTCACATAACAGAATTTTGAAGGCTAAGAAAAAGCTACGAAACTTCAAAATTGTATCATAACAACTGAATTTTTGACTTTAAACAAATTCCGTTCTTACAACCGAAATTCTTTTCTGTGTGTACTAACAAAATACTGACAGCTATGTTATGCTGTTTTTTTTTCTAATTGTAATAAATTTTTATGATTTAAAAGGTTTATTATCAAATATTTTTAATCTAAAGAAAAAACATCTCTAGATCGGTGCCAGGCTGAAAATAACTTAAAAAAAATATTTTTGTATAAAACATTTTTCACTAATTATTTTTTTTTTAAATCAGATTTTTTCAACAACTTTTTTTTTAGGAAAAAATGTGTTCGTTTTCATCCAATTGCTAAGAAATTCTTTATACACAAAAATATTTACTACATTTTTCTTATTATTTTATATATTTATAAAAAGAAGCGTTTTGATTGTTCATATATTTTTTTTAAATTATTTTAATTGCTAAAAAGTGCTTAATTTAAATCTTGCTTTTGTTATTTATATTCCCTAATTGCTTTTTAAATTCATAATCATTTAAAAATACAAAAATAATGATTAAATGTAACAATTGTTTTTTTCTTTTTGCATGTTCTTTAACGCAAACAAAATATATTAAACGATTTTTATTTATAAATTTATGATTAATTTTTAATGCAGTTATATTGGCTGCTTAGTCAAATTTTTAATAGTTATAAAGATTTACATAACTTTTACTGGCTTCCAGGAAAACTTTTAAGAATTTGTTCTAATGAAATGTTATTAATCAAAATTAAATTCTAAGCTAAAAGTTCGATAAAATTGTGTTACAAAAGTTTACATTAAGAAAATGTATCAAACGTGTGAAGGCTTTTATAAATTCAAGACGTTTGAAAAACATAGTTTGAAAGCAAACCTATTAAGCGGAAAATTTAGGACAGCAGCATTCATGAGCAATGAAGTGTTTGAACACCACATAACATTTCATTTCATTAAAAAAAAATCTTTTGTTTATAAAAAAAACTAAAAAATTAAAAAAAACTTGCATAATTAGCATAATAACAGTATATATCGCTGCCGCATAGCGTACAGCATGCCTTCACATGACCAAACCAACCACTGACACACCACTTGATTGCGCTTGTCGTGTATAAGCCGCTTTTGGAATACAGTTAAGCTAATTATTTGCTTTAGATAAGCTACTGCTAAGAACGTCTTAACAACTTTGTCCTAGTTATTTTCTGGGGCTACATTAAGAACTTGATATTTTAAATTTTTTTCAAGTACAGGCTTATCGAAACAGCACCAAAGTTTCGCTCTGGCGGCCTTTTAAATTTTTGAAAAAAAAATTGTTTTAACTCTAAAATATTTTTTAAAAGGTTTTCTTTTCCTGATTTCATATGAAAACTGATAAAACTTAATTTTTACTTCTTGGAATCCTTGCTTTTGAAAAAAAAAATATCAAAAATTAATTTTATTCGCCGAATAGCAAAATGTTAAATTTTGTATTAAATTGTTCATTCAAAATAATAATATCGTTTGATAGAGATCTCAATCATTTTTATTAAATAAATTAAATTCAATAAATACAAAAATCAATTGAACTACAGACACATGTTGCTAAGCAATCTTTACAAAGCTTGATGTTGGAGATGAAAATGAATGAATTGAGAACGGTGAACGACAGGTTAGTTAGAAACTTAACTCGATATTTTAGTGTAAATACCACCTCTTTTAACGCTGTTTCCATTAACGCTAAATTTATAGGTAAGCAACGAGGTATGCCTGTACTGACATTTTTCTTTTTGTATCTTTTTGTAGGAAAGTTATAGCAGTATTTATGTGTTTCACCATAGATAATTGATTTTTTATTATAAAGTGAATTTTAAAAAACAATTTACTTTATTTTTTTTTTTAATGAAGTTAATCATCACATATGGCTGGGTTAGTTTAAAGTACCTTCAATAATCAACTCTGGTAAAATATCAAGTCTGTAATTTTATGAAATTAGAAAAAAAAATTAAAATTTCTATCATCTTATCAAATTGCTCGTCCATATTTCTCTCTCCCATAACATAGTTTGCGGTTGCCTTTAGTGGTATTGGCTTCTATTAAAGCCAGCTAGATCAGATTAGCTTTTAGTTTTTATTGCTCGCACATACTTCTTTTTAATTTTTTTTTTAATTCAATTAGCTTGATTGAAAACTAATTTAAATTTTTAAAATTGTCTCTCTCACTTGACACAGTTTACGCTTATACTATGTTATTTTTGCCATTTTATACAAATACGCATGTGTAAGGGTGGGACAAAAGTCAAGCAGTCGTGTAAAAATTTCATAAATTTTTTTGGTTGTTAATATTTTTCAGATTTTATTCTTTGAATCATAAATATTGATTTGAACGCCCACTTTCATAATAAGCCTGAATAACATTAATGCTTTGCTCGATTATATATCTTTCCATGGTTCAAATTGAGTTAGTCTGAAATTGAGAAATGTCAAATGAAATGCAGAAAAAACTTGACGTTTAGTTGTGGTTTACATTCAACCATGATTTATAAATAATAAATTTGACGACAGAGCAATTAAAATTAAACAAAAAAGTTATTCAAGTTTTACACGCATGAGTGATCGATGTTTTAATAAACGTAACATTTGTTCAAGTCACCCACATAAATATCGTAAACACGAAATTTAAATTAAAAGCTGAACTCAGTGATCAGAGTTTAACCTTAAAAGGTTTCATATGCAGTACAAAACATGACTGCTGACTGCTAAACGTTTGCCAGCAGCTGCGAAACTAGTAAAAAATCTGTTGAATTTATATTTTGTTTTAGAACTTGCATAAAACTTTCCTGGAATTTAATATTTTTTTACACGTAATTTCCTTTTGTATAATTTTATTTAAATATTTATACAAATTACTTTATTTTATTTTTAAGTAAGCGTTTGTTTCTTTTGCTTTTTTTTTTCTTTTTCTTTTTCTTTGTTTTCAAATATTTAAAAAGAAGATGAGATTTGTTGCTTAAATATTAAACTGTTTTAATCTAAGATATTTTGATTATATTTTTTTCTCCTTCTTTTTTGTATTGCTAACTTTGTTTCTTAAGTAAATATTATTTACTCAATGATTGTATTGATGTCTGTTGTGTGTCCTTTTAAAAGTTGAGTTTTACTTTGTATTTAATAATACTTAATTTGACAATTTCTTATTTATTTACAAAATAATTTTCTTGTTGTCTTAATGATTTGCTTTATTTAGTTTAAAAGTTTTTTTTTTTAATATTTTTACTAAGTACTTACATAATTTGTTGTTTTTTTTTTATCTACAATAATTTCTTTAATTATTTATAAGTAAACTTTCATTTTTGATTTAATTTTTAAACCCATAAAATATTGCTTTTCGTACTTGGTTTTCTATTTTATTAAAGTTTTGCTTTTTCCTTTTTGTAAAATAAAAAAAAAAGAAATAATAAAGATTTGCTTAAAAAATAATAGTTTACCAGTAGAAAAACCAAATGCTTTGAAAAAAAAATCTGGCAGCTTGTTACATTTTAACCCAAAAATAAAATAAAAAAAATATTCAGAAAATCAACTAATAAAAACAAGAAACAATGGCTACATTTCATTAGTTGGTCGGTCTATTGTTTGTTTGTTGGCTTTTTTAATTTCTTTTTTTCTATGCGTGAGTAGATTCTACTGTAGATAATTGCAATTTGTGAAATATTCATATCAATATTTAGGAATCATATGTTTTCGCTAGAATTGTTAGAAAAACTAAGTTTTTCTAAACAATCGTATTGGTCTATGGGTTTTTATTTGAGAGTGTGTGTGTCTGTGTGTTTAAACAGTTTTAAATAGGTATTGTGATTTTAGTACAAATACAGCGTCAGCAAAAATTTGTCTCCTTTTTTGAAAACTTTTCTAAGCCAGAAAAAAAAATACATTGAAGGCGGATTGTTTTTTAGAGTTAAATAACACTTATCTGCTTAATAAGAAAAGAGAGCAGTGAAAAGAAACTCAGAAGATTTTTTGTTTAATACAAGATTAAGGCTTCAAGTAAAGCCAATTATCCTGTTCACTAACAGCCAGCGTTGCCATTTTAGCCTTTTTAAGGCTAGATTTAGCCTTTTTTTCGCATTTACCCTTGAAATTTATGATTTAGCTTCTAGCTTTTTTCCTAGTCTTTTGTCATTTTTAGAATAGCCTTAAATAGCCTTTTTAATTTTCACAAAATTTTTTTTTGCGAATACTGTGAAACTATTTTTTTATAATTTTTTCAAAAAAAAAAAAAGCAAAATTTTTTAACGGAAAATTTTTTTTTCGCAATAGATATCCGCAAAAAAAAAAATCCAAATTAAAGCAATAAAAATCAAGTCGATATCTAGAAAACTAAGCAAGTTATGATCAAAAAGGTAACCAATTCTACTACTGCCACTTTCCGGCCAATAAAACAATAGCTCTTTCGGGCGAGAAACTCAATGGCCTTGTTATCTATTATCATGATCATCATATGATTTGACACCGTTGGACTTTTTTCTTTAGAGATATTTAAAAGAAAAAGTGTGCGTTAATAAGTCGACAATAATTTAAAAGTTAAAGAATAAGACAATTCGGCTCATTAACGACACTGAAGCTCAATTATGCTTAAGAGTCATTGAAAATATTTACCATCGCAGCCGTGGCGAGCATTTGTTTCGCACATATTGGTCATAGATTCTTCTATCACAATAACAAATTTTATGATAATTATCTGAAAACTTCGTGTTTTATTTGCAATTCACATCGTGCGTTTTGATTGGCCCACTCTTTAGATTACTTCCGTTATTTATCGTGACTGAGCAACAGATAGCTGGCGGTTTCAGTGACTCTTGTCTTCTTTATATCCCAGAAGAGGGAATCATTCGTTAGTAGACATTAAACATCTCTTGTTGTGGGTACCACTCTGCTGCTCTTGTGGTACCAATTAAATATAAGTTTCATTAAAGCTATCAAACCTCATATATAGTCTTCCTCAAACTGCTCTAAGCTTAGCAAACATTTTTATAGATTCTAATTTTAATAACACTGCAACTACTGAAACTTTTGTTTAAAAAAGTTTATAAATGAAATATATTTTTTACCCGCACTGTATTCACAATATTTTAAAACGCAAAACCTAGAGAAATAATTTTACAGCAAAATAATTATAAATAAAAACTTAATGACAAAAGAACATTTATTTTTTTTAAACTTAATTTAAGACAAATAAATAAAATAAAAGAAAAAATAAAAATTTTTAGCGTAATTTTTCCTAGAAAACATTCAATTTAAATGATGCAAGTGGCATCTGCTTCAGATCACATACCATTTTGTTTTTATTGCTTTTTTATAGAGAGAGAGGGAGCAAAACAAAAATTGCAGCACATTAAATTACATGTTGCTGCAGATGGCTTAATAAAAAAAAAAAACAAAAAAAAAACAATCTATGGACAAAAACTAACTGGACGTATTTATACAAGAGGTTTTGGTTGTATTTTTTTACATTAACTCTCACTCTTTATCGTCGTTGACAGCAAGAACTTTTGTTTTCATTTGCTCTCTGACTTTGTCAGCATAATTGTTGTTAAGGGAAAAATTAATATTATTTCGCACTTTAACGTTCACTTAAATATTAAACAAGAAAATACAAGCAACTGCTACACAACAAGGACCAAATCGCCGCGTTTGATATCAAGCAAATTCAAATTCTTTCATACAAAAAGGCTAAAATCAATTAAGAATGATACAATTTGGGCCCAGATCTGCTTGTTATTTGCCTTCGAAATTGTGGGCTCGGCTGTTAATTCTAACAAAAAAGTTTTAAAAAACTACATTTAAAAAACCATTTAAAAGAACCAAATTAATTAAATTAACTGCTCTGGTAAAATTAGCAATTTACACATTGCAAGTTCTTTGCATCATTTTCAGCTTTGAAATTTTAGCCTTCTTTAGGCTAGATTTAGCCTTTTATGCCGTTTTTTCTCGCATTTAACCTCTGGCTTTTTTCCTAGCCTTTTTTCATTTTTAGAATAGCCTTTTTTCCTTTCGCTAATTTTTTTTTGCGGATAGTACCAAAAAAAGTTTTTTTATAATTTTTTCAAAAAAACCAAAGGGAGTAAATCATGATAATTTTTGGCGAAAAAATTTTTTTTCGAACTATCCGCAACAAAAAAATTCGAATTAAAGTCAATACGTTTAGCTATTCAACGTAAAGGAAATCAATTCTATATCTGGAAAACTAAGCAAGTTATGACCAAAAAGATAACTAATTCTACTACTGGCTCTTCCCGGTAACTTTTTAGTAGAATTGGTTACCTTTTTGGTCATAACTTGTTTAGTTTTCAAGATATCTACTTGATTTCTATTGCGTTGAGTAGATAAACGTATTGGCTTTGATTCGAATTTTTTTTTTTTTTTTGTTTTTTTGTGCATAGTTCGAGCAATTTTATGACCATAAAAGAAAGCATGTTTAAAACGACCTTATTTTCTTTAATTTTTGTCATTGTATGTTCTCTTCTTGATTTTTAATAAAAATCATAATTAGTATTTTAAATTGTAAGCGATAGTTTTTCAACTTTTTCCTAGCTTTTTTTTTGTGATTGATTTAGCTTTTTCTAGCCTTTTTTTTAGGCAAATTTATAGTAGCTTAATTTTTTTTCCAAGCTCCTGGCAACGCTGATCTTTTTAGGCGGCAAATTGCGGTATTAGATATCGACTGAAATTTCCATTTAAAACGTATTGAAATATTTATTGCTAGCGACTGCCGCAATTTGGTCACCAATTTCTTTTTTAAGAGAATAAAATCTGAGCTAAAATGAAAGCTATTCCAATTTTAAAATTTTTTCTTACAAAAACACTAAAAATGCAATAGTTTTCATTCGATATCGAATGCCCTGATAAAACAAACGAAAGCATAAATTTCATTAAAATATTTTTTAAATAATTTTTTCTTACAAAAACACTAAAAATGCAATAGTTTTCATTCGATATCGAATGCCCTGATAAAACAAACGAAAGCATAAATTTCATTAAAATATTTTTTTTTAAATAAAAAAAAAAAAAAAAAAAAAAAAAAAACCATTTAGAAAAATACGATAAGACTTTCAAAATGCTGTTATATAAAATACGCAAAAGTAGACTAAAATCAGGCGTCAAGCTAGGGCATTCGATATCGTTTGACATTTCAGTATAATCTAAATGCTGTTATTTCAAACTTTCATTTAGCGCTTTAACGATCTAAAGTTACTATTACTAACGTAATGCCCTAAAGATCTTTTGTGCAGATCTAAAGTTAACTTTTGACTGTATTTAAGCCAGTGTTTTATTATAAATTTAAATATTGATCATTCAAATTATTAGCGCTTTTAGCGTTGTTCTAAATATTGCTATAATTCAATATTAATTCAGAATACTTTAATTCTTTTACTAATTTCCAAATTTACTAATTGGCCACAAATTATTTTTTATTTAATAGTACAGCTTTTTCACTCATAATTATATTGGATGTGGAAAACTCATTTTAAATTACGTTAATTTGAAGAGACGATTTAAAATATTTCTTATCTTGAAATTTCTTATCAGATTTTTTCAATTTTATTTTTAGCTTTTTTAAATACTCGTTTTATATTGAAACTTGTTTAATATTAAAACAAATCAGCTCTCTACATTTAACAGGAGCCACAAAAATTCTTCAAAGAGCCACATAAAGCTCGCGTGTAGCAGATTGTTCACCTTTGTAGTGCGATTCAATAGTTTTTATTACGAACATTCGTATCGTAATAGCCTTTTCAACTGCTTGTATAAACAGTACTTTAGCTATAATTTGAAATGCTGATGATTTTGGTACAGCGCAACAGAAAATTTTAAAAACTGTTTTGCTGCATAGTGAGATTAAACCAAAGGGCCCTGCATTTACTTAAGTCAAAATAGATATTGAAATTTCTTTCATGCTATTCATTTTGAAAGTCTTACGATTTGTTTTCGGCTAAAATAAATTATTGAAATTAAAAAAAAAAAAAAAAATAATTTGCTGTGGGATTTAAACAACAAATTTTTTATATTTTTTTAAAATATAAAAGAGCGAGTGAGGAATTGTTATTCTTTTTTTTTTTTAGTTGGGAGTGTGTATTTGTTTCATTTTCATTTTGTTTTGTTTACATTTTTTCCTATTTAAAACATTATTTTTATTTGTTATTTAAATGTGTTAAACTTTCATACGATACATAAATGCCATCACCTGAGAAAAGTATAATTTAATATAAAATACTTTAAAAATGTTGCTATTGTATTTATTTTATTGTTTATTTTTTTCACTTTTTTTCTAATTTAATGTCGGTTTTTACACTGTACATTTGAACTGAATGACGAAACTTTATACAAAAATTTTTCTGTTATTATTATTATTTTTTTTAAAAGTAATTAATTTTTCTTTTTTATTTTATTTTTTGTTTCTATTTAAAGAATCACAGCATTTTTTTTTAATTTTACTTATAATCAAAATTAAGTCTTAAGAAGAAAATTAGAAACTAAAAGTACTTAAACAAAAAAAAAATAAAAACATTCAAATTCATTTTTAATTTCCATAATTTGTTTCTTTCTTATTTTTTTTATACTTCGTTGATTGCAAGTAAATTTAGCTTTTATAAAAGCTTAGACATTTTACTATTGTTATTAAGTGTATTTGTTTGTGTGTGTGTGTGTGTGTGATTCAATTAGTTTAAGCTTAAGGATTAAAATAAAAATAGAAAATAAAATTTAATTTAAAAAAATAATTCTCATTTAGAATCAGACTTAAAATGCATAAATTTTATTTTAAAATTTTTAATTTGAATTTTTAATTGTAAATACTGATTGTTGTTCTTGTTGTTGCATAATTAATAAATAAATTTAATAAATACATACGTGCTTATCAGGCAGCAGCTGCAGTTTTTTAGTAATTTTGTGGTATTGCAGGGCTATTGCTCGTTAGTAGACTCCCTACTAACAATTGCGGTGCTGCTGTTGGTGTTATCAAATGCAGCTGCATTACTCACGGCTGCTGCCGCTGTATTATTAGTGTTTTTACGTAAATGATTACGCAGCATTACAAGATTACGATTCAGTTGTATGTTATTTGTTAAGCCTGTACCAGTAGTAGAATTATTTAATTGGCCCATGGCCACATTGGCACTTGTTACATGGGGCAAAGTATTGCAGGTATTTTCATCGCTGGCCAGAGATCTTAAGTAGTTGGCTGTTGCTGTACTACAGCCTGGTATAACAGCTGAGGCCACCGAGGTTGTGGGTGATATAGCGCCGCATAAAGTTTCTCCACTACTAGACATGGGCACGCCCAACAATAGTTCATGGGCGAGTATAGTGGGCAAATGTTAAGTGCTATTTTTCATGGGCCCCGATGACAACGAACTGCTGCTTACACCTGAATCACTAGACTTCTCACTGAGGCCACCACCACGTGTAAGTGTGTCATCTGATAGTAGGCCTGTAGCCAGTAGACCCTTTTTGCCCACTCGAGCAGGCAAGGCAGTACTAGTTTTAAAAGGATTGTCTTTCATTCTGCGTGCACTTTCTACTCTTTTCATAATTTCACTTGAACATTTTGTAACGACATCATCTAAACTATTAGAGTCATCAGTGGATACTAAGGTTTGTGTGGGTGTTTGAGAGGTGGGTACCGGTGATCCCTCATAGCAGCCAGAGTCACGAGGAAAATGTCTTCTACCAAAAGGTGAAGCTCCATGTTTCTTATTAATATTGTTCAAACGAGCCTCATCATTTTCTGAGCTGGAGCCAGCAATATCAACATCTGAACCGGTTTGTGGAAAGCTAGAAGCTAAAACAATTCAACAAAACAAGAAATTTGAATTATTTAAATTTAATTTAAAATAAATTCACTTAAATAAAAAAAAAATTATCTAAAGCGCTTAAGAGAAATACTATTTAAAAGAGTTATTTCTCTGCTTGTAAAATTTACAGTTCACATTTAGGCTTAGCAATTTTTATTATACTTAATGATTTGTGTAAACAGGGAAATAAATATTTAATTTGCTGCAAGCGTTATCTCTTTTCTATTATTTTTTCTCTACACTCATTCAATTAAACACTTTAAAAGGTCTCGTTACAGCTTTAAGTTCAGTTATTGCAAAAATGATCATATAACTTTAATACTCGCAGCTACAATAAAAAAAAACCTTCACTAGCTCTCCTTTTGATTATTTATTAGAATTGAAAATACAATAAAAAGGAAAACTAAATGAAAAAAAAAAAAAAGAAAATTAATAAGAACTTACTGCAATCCATGTCATGTAAAAGTTGCACAGCTGTTAGCAATTTAGCACGATGGTCTGGATTAACTATACCCAAATAATCTAAATCGGCAGGCTCCAGCTCTTTAAAAAGTTCCAGGTCTTCGTAGCTGTAAATGAAATAAATTTAAAAAAAAGGAAAAAGAAACAAAAAGAATCCAAAACAAAATAAGATTAATGAATATAACCATTAACAAAAAAAAAAAAAAACAAATTGCAAAAGGGATGATTTGCTTTTTGCTCATTACAAATTGCTATTAAATCAATATGAGCAAAACAAGCATGTGGACATTGTAATTTTACTCTAGAGTGCAAAAAACTCATTAACTTACCCATTTAAAACAAATACGGATGTGTATTCCTTTAAGCCAATACGCATTAATAAATCCTCAACAGAATGAGGGCCATTATTATGATTGAGATGACGTCCACCGGTGGTATGGGCACCCGTTATATTTTTGCTAGCCAGTCCAGTTAAATTTTTACTGTGCGAATGTTTTAAACGTTGATCTGGCAGTACTTCAACATTGATAAACTTAAAATGACCTAAACGGCCATGACAACGACCCTTCCAAATGCCAGAAGCGTTCATTGACAACACGTCGATTATGTCACCTTTCTGTAAAGAATAAAATGACAAAAAAAAAGAAAAGAAAAACAGATAAAAAACCAACAATTTATACAAGTAAAAAAAAAGGCAAAGAAAGTTAGTAAAATAAATAGAGGTAACAAGCAAGCAAGCCAGCAAACGTAAAAAAAGTAATTGCTGATGCTGCTTTAGCTGCTGCTGCCTGCTGATGTTGCTGAATACGTTTATAAATAAAATAACAAGGAAACACTGTTACTGTATGGGTCTGTGTACACAAAATGCTTTAGCTTTGGAGAGGAAAATTGTTATGCCACACACATACATTTAAAAAAAATATGTGCAATATTTTGCCAATATTTAGCATGAAAATGTGAGGGTGTGAGTGTGTAATACTTCTTATGGCATCATTATCAATGAATTGAAAAGCTGTACACACACACACACAAACACACAAACACCTTGTTTTCTCATATTTCCTAAGTGCGGAAAGAACATCCATCATAAAGTCAATGAAGTATGATGCCATAAAAGACAGTGAAAAAAAAAACACACAAAATAAAAATAAAAATAAAAAATATCCATTTAAGTGGGATTTTCATAAGATGTATTATATTCTGTGTGCTGTGTGTGTATGTCTATGATTATTGCACACACATACAGTAGAAAAAAGCTTAAATAAATATAATAGCATTTAAGGATTAGTTTACTTTTATATTAAAGCCTTAATGCCAAGCGTTTCGATGGTCAGCTACGATAAGAAAATAATATCAGTTTTGAAGTTTAAACTTTTAAAAATTTATTTTACCAAAATAAGCAGGTTGTAAGTGAACTCTTATTATGAATTAATTTTATAAGCTACAGGAAAAGATAAAATAAAACATTATGAGATTTGTTCAAATGCAGAGTTCAGTTTTTATGGCTTTCCAGTTAAGGGAAGGAGCTTAAATTGAAGGCATGAATTTCTTGCAAAAGCTCTGACTACCGTAAACGGCTTTAGTTTTGAGTTTTGTATACTGAAAGATTTTTTAAGCCAATTAAAAAAAATTAATTAGTATTCAACCAATCATAACGTTTCTTTTGACTAAAGCAATTTTTTAAATGAAATTAAAGATTATGAACTATTCTTTCAGGGTTCTTCTTATCGTATTGTATTAGTGGCCTTTCAACTACTTTTGCACTTTAGTAAGGTATGTCAAATGCAAGTAAATAAAAAAACTGTAGCTTCTTCTGACATCTTTTTCTTTAAATTCATAAAATGAAAATTTATTAAAAATTTCTACAACTAATTGTTTTAGCTTAAAACTAAATAAAAAAGTAATTTGTTTTGGTGGCGTTAGCTCGCTTGCTATCGAATGATATTTAACTAAGATTATACTCGATGGCCGACTTGCTTTAGAGAACCATCTTCTCAAAGTACAATAAATTCTACTCGATATCTAGAGCTATGATATCAAAATGAAATGATCGAAATCGATTGAACCCAAGCGAAAGTGCATGAAATCATTTGAAATTCTTAAAATTTTTATGTGAAATAATTTGGATAATTTGTCATGACCCGGAGATAAAGCACGGAATGCTAACGATCGATATTTGCATTAAGCTTAAATTGAAATTCCTAGCGCTAATGTATCACGTAATTTGCCTTTCGATTATCAAATTGCTTTGTTTTTTATTTAGCATTCAAATCAAAACAATAGTTTAGAAAGTTTTTATTAAATAAAAATTTTTTTTAAAGAAACGCGGCCAAATAACGTTGCTGGATACCCATCGAAATTTCAAGGCATTTTAAGTGGAAATTCTGATCAATATCGAATACCCTGGTTTATTATTTATTATTTAAAATTCAGGGCAAAACACTAATACTTTCCAAAAAAAAAAAAAAAAAATTAAAGAAAAGCAGCTGGAAAACTGTGGCTCAATTACGGTAACCAATAGAGATCGAAACTTTGACGTATTTTAAATAGAAAATTTTTACAAATACCGAAAGCCGTAATTTGTCCCTTGAATGTTTTTTTCTTTTTTATTTAAAAAATAATCTACTATCTAAAGTATAAAAATTAAATTAATTTAAAAAGTAACAAAATAAAAATTTAAAATTAAAATATAATTTTTCAAAATGTTAAATTATTTGGAATTATAAAGTTTAACAAAATTTAATCTTTATTCTTGCGTAATTCTAATTTATTTTCCATGATATTCTAATGGAAAGTTTTGGAAAAAATTTTTTACTTAGTACAATAAGTACTAAGAAGTAAATCATATCCATAGGCTACTTTGGATCTTCAGTGGATTATACTTAAGTCTTGTTAAATTCCTGCCCAAACATTTGAATACTTATTTCGTTATAGCAATCGACCAAATGAGAATTTAAGTCAATAAGCAAACAAAAAGTTTCAAAAAAATTAAATAAGAAATGAAAGAACTAACAGAGTAGTTATTACAAAAGAATAGAAATATTCTATTTTCTGATGAAACAGCTGTATGGTTATGTTTTCCTTCTTAGTATTTATTATAGTGTTTCTAAAAATTTTCGTGAGAACTACAGGGAAAATAGTGAATTTTGCATATCAATATAAATTGCAATTAAGCACGAATAAAAATTTTTCTTTAAATGTTGAAGGTAAATTAAATAAGTAACAAAAATAATTTGATACAAAGAAAATCATTTATTAGCTGTTTAATTTTTAAGCTACCATTTTTTAATTAAATTTAGAAAACGAAAAAAAAAATTAAATAAAACTTTTAAAGCAAAACTTCTAAAATTAAACCAACTTCTTTGGTGTGTAAACTTTATTAAAAAAAATTACTAGATGATGGCTTGTCTACTGCTTTAAAGAAGTAATATTTTTTTTTTTTGTTTTTGCTTTATCATAAAGCTTTCAAATTGCAAAAGAAAAAAATTATTTACTGGCACTTTGTCGCATTTCCAAAAAACAAAAACAAAAAAACTTTGTGTAAGTCTTTTGATGGTTTCGTTTTTTTTTTTAATTTTTGATACTCACCTTAAATTTAAGTGCATCCTTATCATAAGGATTTACCATACTGTCGACAAGTGCTTTTGCTTTGCATATTGATGGTGCTAACGAGGTACGATCATCTGTGGATATGGAACTTTGTGGACTGCCTGGACGTACTAAAGCTTGAGTGCCTGTGTTTGAAATGTTGTTGTATTAAAAAAAAATAAATAAAAAAATACCAGGATAAAGTTTTATTAAAGAAAAACAATTTAAAGTATTTTTAATTAATTTTTGCTTTTCGTTTTACAAAAAAAAGAGCATTTTGCTTGTTGCGTCTTATAGGTTGGTTTGAAAAAACTACAGAAATTTACATAAAATAAATTTTCATTAAATTTTCAAAGCTTAATCGACATACATACGTTCTCTTTATACTTCTATAATTTCAAACTTAAGTATATAAATACGAGTTTATACATAAAACAAATTTTGTTTTCTTTCTTGTATTTTTTTTTTTTATTTGCTTGCTGTGTCGCAAACATTTTGAAAATGTTTTGCTTTTCGGGTTTACTTGCCTTTTATGTTGCCGTAGTTGTTTTTATAGGATTACTCAAAGAAACTACTTGAGAAGGAATAAAGTTCCTTTTTTTCTCCTTTTTATTATTCATTAATAGAGTTTATATTTTACGCTTAAAACATATAAAGCCCAAGCATATCAAATTTCTAACTTGTTACAACCCACACCACCATTCCAGGCCAACCACCCACAATATCAGCTCTTGGCAATTTTATCAAAACATAAAATTGCCAAAACAAAACATTCAAATAAAAAGTCAGGGAGCACAGAACATGAATCTCCTTTTGAAAAATCTGAGGAGACATACGCACGCAAGTAGATAGTTGTGCATTAGCTAACACAGCAAGAAACACACACACACTCGTAAAATAAAATACTAAACAGTAAAATAAAAAAATGTGAGCGTGTTTTTGTAGCTACACGTACATGTTTAGATTACTTTTTTTTCTAGCAGCTTTTTAATGGTTTTATGCTTGTTGCTTTTGAAGTGAGACTGTATGCGAAAGAGTGGGAGCGAGAGGGAGTACCAGAGAGAACGTGAGTTGAGTGTTTTAGTATGCATGCACTACACGAAGGCTTAAAACATTCCGGAAGCATATTAAAAATTCATTAAGTTAGCAAAAATTTCCACAGTTTTAACCAAAAAACCACTTAAACCCAACTAAAAAAAAAAAAAAGAAATGCAAATAAGCAACAAGCGTATTGTAAATAAACAACTACAAAATAATGGCAACATTTTGAAGCAGCAAAACAGAAGGGCTTATTACGCCAAACCCAACACTTTCCCACCCTTCGAATAACTCATTCATCTATCTATCTATCTATTACTTACAATTCTTAAGAGACAGAAAAATATAAAATAAAAAAAGTTTAAAAAACTAAACTACTTACTTGAACCGGAAGCACTGGGTAAACTTTCTACAGAGCTGGCTGAACAGGCAAAAGCCTGATCGCTCATACTTCCTCGATCTGTATTATCTTGTGAATTGCTAAAGTCTCTGGAAGTATCCTTTGTGGCAACAAAGTTACGCACGCCGTTCTCATTAAATGTGCCAATTTCCTTTGGTGAGTTTCGCATTTCATTAGTCTAAGTTTACAACAGCAACCAAACAAACATCATCATCATCATCATCATCGTCAGCATAACAGCGGCAAACAAGCACAAGTTTCAAAAGTATCATGGCATAAGCAAGTAAATATTGCACAAGTCAAAGTTTTACAAAAATTGTGGTGTGGAGTTTAAAGTTGTTTTATTAAAAGTTTTCAATTCATACCCTCCCACCATCACCATCAAAATACGCACACCACACAAAGATTTGCCAGGCCAGTCAGCAACATTGTTTGGTGCAGTCATGCAGCCACATATTCGATTCAATCATCGGCATTACCATTCCCATAACCATACCCATTCCCAGTCATTTGTTCATTCGTTCATGTTTAAGGCGACCCAGACAAAGTTGACGTACACAGTCAATTATTGTACAAATGAAAGTTTATTTTTTTTTTTGAGTGGTACCAAGGGCGCATAAAAAGATTATTCGACAAAAAATAAAAGTAAAAGGGAATATAGAAAAAAGAAATATAAATTTTATATTAGTCTTGGCTGATTGTTTTTATACTTTAGTTTAGTTCGTCTCTTGTTTTTCTGCAATTTTTTATTATTATTTATTTTTTTTTTTTTTTTTTTGATATTTAAATCATCATTAGAAAGTTCAAAAACCAATATACGCATCGTTGGTTAATCTAAACAAACAAACCACTAGCAAACAAACAATAATTAATAATAAATGGTTTTTTAAAGTTTAATATTGCTTTTTACGTGCAGGGAGTTTAAAATGTTTTATAAATGCCGGATGTTGCTTTCTTTAATAAAAAAAAAATAAAATTTATTTGACAGGAAATGGCTGTATTATTTGCCAAAAATAAGTTTTAAAGCAAATGAATTATTAAGCAAGAAAATTTTACTCACAACTAGAAAGAGTGTTTCAAAGAGAGCGAGCTGAGGCTGAAAACTGTGACCAAATTACTGATTTGATTTCGTTCGATATCGAATGCTTTAATAATCTGACCCCCCCCCCCCCCCCCCAAAAAAAAATTTGTTAATTAAAAAGGAGATTAAATATTTTTGAATTTTTCAGCTAAAAACCTTTGTTTTTCATAACAACATTTTTAACAAAAAAATTAATTAGATTTTTAAAAACAAGATTTCATTTTCAATGTAATTGTTAACAGTTACACCTCAACGCCAAGTTTCTTGCCGAACTTAATATGACATATCTTTGATTCAGTGTTTGACAAATTCAACCAAGGAGAAGTACACAATTGAGCAGCCCTTTGCGATAAATGTTTCCAACAATGGCTCTTTAGCGGGATGTTAATTAGCCGCCACCATCATATGATTTGACATCGTTGGACTTCTTTCTTTGCAGAACAATTCAAAAGCTAAAGAATGAGATAATTCGGCACACTAACAACATTGAACTTCAATTATGTCTTAGAGTCATTGAAAATATTGACCATTTGATAGAGATATGCCGTGGCGAATATTTTGCCGATATTTTGTTGCACACAATATTGTCATAAGTCTTTCTATGATAAATTAAAAAAATATATTAAAATTATCTGAAAACATTTTGTTTTATTAGCCAATTTCGGTTATGAGATTTGAATTTGTGCCCAGTCGAAAACTAACTTTTTTTAGTTGTCACAATAGAAATTCGGTAATACGAATTTCATAAAAAAAATTCTAGTATCACTGATGTAGTTTTGACTACGACCTCACTTCTAACATTCAGAGTTGTTTTCTTTTCGCAATAAAAAATTATTCGTACAGTTAAAAATAGTTCTTGTTACAATAACAGAAAAAAATTATTATCCCAACAAAACTTTTGATTAGGAATAAATTAAGTTCTCACAACCGAAGTTTTCTCTTCACATATGAGAAGAAAAACCTTAATCAAATGAATGCATACTTTATGAAATCTACATTGCATTAAATTAATGAATATTTTATAGAAAAATATTTCATTAGTGTAATGAAACGTGTTATTGGCTGAAAAATAATTAATTTTAAATTAGATTATTGGCGAAACACAAAACTCTCTCATTGTGCTAAAAACTTTAAACACTTTAAGTGTTTTTCATAAAGGGACCACATCAGCGGAACCAAGTGAGCCTAGCTTCTGTTCTCTTATTTGGGGGCCTGTGTAACCTAACCTAAATTAAACAGTTTTTTCTATAACGGCAAATTAATAAGTTTTACGCTAAACAATTACTTGAGTCAAAAATTTTAAGGTTTTCTATTTATGAATTAAAAAAAGAAAAAAAAAATTAAAGCAAAGTTTTTATTTAAGCATGTGTTTGTGTGTAAGTAAGTGTCAGTAACTTAAAAACATTAAAGTAAAATTTTCTTTTATTAAAGAAAGCAAAACCAAAACATTTTTAAAATTCTTATTTGCGTTTGGTTTTGTTTTTTTATTTTTAATTTCTGTTTGTATCTTTGGAATTGTTAAAGCATCGATTAACTTACATGATGAACTGTGGCTTTTTGACTCATGGTATTTGATTTTGTTGCTACAGCTCCATTCTTTTTAACCTTGGCCGCCAGACTTGGTGGTAATGCTCTTGTGGCTCCAATATCCTCATAGTCAGATGAAGGGCTGGGTGAAAGAGATGGTGATTCTCCAATGCCACCACTTAAAGTACGATAACGTGCCGTGCAATTGTTGGTTGCAATCTAAAAATACAAAACAAATAAAAGAAACAAGAAGAATAATTACTAATGCATTTGCTTGAAAGTAGAGTTTGATTGAGGACCAACATGCTACTTAACTTAAATCAAAGTAAAACTAATCAATGAATTTGTTAGACAGACATTTGTTTCTTGTTTCAAAACTTATTTAAAATGTCTGAGAGTTCAGCTCTCTTATTATTCACAGCAATACAAATAACCAGCAGCTTAACTTACGAGTAGTTTTATTTACAAGTAGTTTCAATGAACCACAAAGAAAAAAGCTGTTTAGTTAATCAGACAGTAACTGTCTGAAATAAAGTGTAGGTATAAAATAGTCATAATTTTTAACTTTACCGTAAATTAAAAACCAAGGAGTCTATTCGATATAGAGTAAAATTAATCGAAATTTTTCATTTTGGTTGTTAAACGATATCGAGTAAAATGCATGGTATTTAAGATAACTTTCGAAAGCGAGTCTTCGATCGAGTGTAATCTTAGTACTCGTAAATATGATTTTAAAAGCAAGCTGGCTATAGTAAGAAAAACAAATTACTTTTTTAAAGCAGCACGTTCAACAAAGAGTTTTGAGAAATTCAAGTTTTATTTATTTTTAGGTTTATAAGTTTATATTTACACACATACATGCATACACCACATATATCACTAGATAAAATTTTATTAAATTAATTCTTATTGTACAAAAAATTCATGCTATGCTTTTTATTTTTTGCATTTGGAAAACTTTTATGTATAAATCTATTACGATACGATTCGACAGATATCGTATAAGATGATTTGCTTACTCTACGCGCATCGCAATATTATTCGATACGATAGTCTGCTCGCTATCAAATTCATTAATTTTAAAAAAATTTTCATTAATTCAATTAAATGTTTCATTAAAAAATTAATATTTTAGTTAATTAATGAAATACTTCATTAGTGAAATACTCTATAGTGTAATCCGCACCTTTTAGTTTTTTTGGCAGCTAATTCCAACACTTTGGAAAATGTTGCAGTGTAATTTTTAAAAATTTCAAACATGGAGCACAGAGTTATTATATTTACTTCAATAAGGAACACAGAACAGCATTGATATACTTTGCTTTTCACTTTAAGAGCTTCTTAATTAAACTGACTTTAAAAATCATAGTCATAACTGGAATATAGTTATTTGAAAATTAATTTTGTTTTACCCACCAACAAGTGTTTAATTTAGCAGAAAAGTTTTTATATATATTTTTTTTTTAAGGTAAAAGAATTTAAACAAATTGCTTTCAACAAATGGCTACAATCACTACTTTCTATTGTGCAATGAATCGAAACAAAACAATTGAATGAACAGAGGAGCTCAAAATTTCGAATTTCTTTTTTATTTCTTGCAATTGTCTACACACACATCTGGAAAGAGGGGTGGCTGGTGTGTGTTAATTTTTGTACCCTGCACAACTTGTATATATTATCCATTTTAACATTCTGTTTGTAATTGCCTTAATATATTTTTGCCTTGATTAAATGAATTTAATAGATTTATTTAAGCTTATTTCTTTAGAGGAGCAGTCTCGTATTATAGCTAGAAACTGAGCTTAAAGCCCAAAATGATTACTGTTTAAATAATATGATTAATTAGAGAATAGAAATTCTTCGAATTCTGCAGTCAATTTTTTTTTGGAAAAATTTGAAGGGTGTTGTACACAGAGAAATGTTTAATAAATTTTTTTTACTCTGTCATAAATTTAATAAAAGGATTAAATTTTAGTAATCAGGCCAATTATGAATAGAAATTCTCACTTTCCTCCTTTTTCTATTTGTAAGTATTTTTTTTAAAACAAAATATTTTGTTTTTACAAATTTTTTCTTTAAAAAAATTCCTTGGAAAAAAATCGACCGGTGAATAGTCATATTTAATTATACAAATTTATATAAAATTTTTTTTTTTTCAAATATTGGATACATGTTTCATGGGATATATGGATATTTTTCATGTGATTAAAGAGTTTAATTCACATACTAGATATACTTGAATGGTCACCCTCGGCGCCGTATTTTATAACGTAAGTTGGTATCCTTCGAAAGCGTATATATTAATTTTTAGAGAAAACCATTTACAAATAGAATTTTAATTGTTAAAAACCCCATAAAAATTAAAACGATCATTCACTACTTTATAAAATAGCTTATGTTTTTGCTAACTTTATTATCAGAGGCACCGACCAAATTGGTAAATAAAATATTTCATAGCATAATTTTAGGCTTAAATTAAGTATTATTAAACATATTTTTGAACAGTGGCGAGTGATAGTCGATGAAAAGTGGGTGTAAAAATGAGCGTAGAAACCTGCCCTGGATTATAGATATCATATGGTTCTTTCAGACAAATCTTTTGAGAAACAAAAATTTTTATACAAGCAAAAATACAAACAAAAAATTAATTTTATTTATATAGATTCTTTGAATACTTTTTATTCCTATAACAAACAATTTCATTGAAACTAGGCTAATGCAACTGTTCAGTAAATTAATGATATTCCTTTCATGGAAAAAAATTCAATATTTTCATAAATTTAATGAAATAAATATTTACTTAAATGTACTGAAAAGATTTTGTTCAATAATAACATGAAAAATTTCATTAGTTTTCAATCAATAACAATAACAACAATGAAACTAAAGAAATATGTATGTAAAAAAGTAAGTTGTGTATTATTATTATTTAATTTAAAAATTCAATTTTATTTTTTTTTTTTTTTTATGAAAATTAATATTACAAATATAGTTTTAAAAAATAGGGGATAGTAAGGAAATTTAGTTAAATTTAATTTAGTAAATTTTATAAAAAAAATTTAATTAAATGAATTAATGAAAACTTCATTTTATTACCTCAAGGAATTGATTGAATTTTCTAATCACTTGAAAGCAACCATTAAAATGAGACTTTTTTTTTTAGAAATTGTACTTGAGAGATTGGATTAGCTGTCAAACTTAAAGGTCTGGGACAATTTTAGAAAACGCTACTGAAATTAAAATTATGCAAATATTTTAAAATTTTTATAAGTAAAACTTTTTCAACTGATTTTACTTTTCATTGAAGAGTTTTTGAAATTCAGAGCTGCTGACTTAACTTTCACACGTTCCTTTTGCCACACTTCTATGTGAGAAGTTGCGGAGATTAAAATAAAGAAGCAAAATATGGCTGCAATAATAAAACTTTTTTTTTGCTCAACTGCAGTTTATCAATTTGGTACAAAGTGTATGCGAAAGCTTTAGTTCTCATCTCAGCCGTGTGATAAAATTGATGGCCATCCACGTTTACCATTTTTTCGGTTTTCTGTTTTGTTAAATTTTCTATAATAGTTAAAGCAAAATGCTTTGTTGAGGCAGCACTAACAGACCAGGCCACCCGTCTAACAATAACAGCAGACATGGACTTTTCAGATTATTTGCACTTGTGACTTTTTGTGAGTTTACTGCAGCCATGAAACAAAAACGAAAAATATGTGCAACTGAAACATTAACACTTCAATTTAAAACTAATTCACAAATAAATTGTCTTTAATATTTTCCTTTTCTTAAAAAAAATAAGAAAAAAAATCTACTCCAGCAACAAAAAGCGCAAAACTTACAAAAAAGTTTTAGAAAAATAAATAAATAAATTTCTTGCTCACAGGTGTTTGGAAATGATTTTATTTTTTTTTTTAAGTTTGTTTATGAACTTTGTTTTTAGTTTAAAATTGAAAAACAAAATATTTAAGCGCAGTTTAAAGTTGAACTGCAAATCTACTTAGTTCATATGAACTAGAAAAGTGGCAAAAGTTTTGAAAGTTCAAGTTGAAAGTAGCCATAACATGCCTATCAAATCACCCAAGCAAGTCTTTGAATATTTAATAAATACTAGACTTAGAGAGTATTTATAACATGGAGGCAGACAACCTGCTCTCGCTCAAATTCTAACTCTAAAGTAGAAATTTATTCAAGTTTGAGGTGAAAATTTCAAATTGTAAATCTAAATGGGTGACTCTAATCATTATGGGAAATTTTCTAAAATTTTCTAAAAATTTTTGTCAAAAATTTCCTTAATTAAAAAAGCTACAAAAAAATAAATATTTTGAACGGCATGATTTTTAGTTTGTTTACTAGCACATACGACGGAATTAGACGTTTTAAGACCGTGATATGATTTATTATCCTACACAATCGTATGATCCTACAGATTTTTTTTTTCTTAAACCTATATAATTATAAGTGCACTTGTTTTTTTTAAGAGTTTTGATTTTTTTTATTGAATTGTAGAAAAAACATAAATATATCTGAGCCGGAAATTCATTCAATTGGCTTCAGTGCAGTTAAATTGGCATTAAAAAAAATTATCTTCTGTGATTAATTATATTTCCCTCTGAATGGCTTCGTGAATACACAAAGTTGTCTAATTTGGAGCTCAGAGTGTCCTCATGCAATTCAAAAGAAACAAATTTGCGATTTTCTGGAGCGGATTTTTGTAAGGCCTAATTTTTTTTGCAAATGTGAACGGTATTCGTTCCAGGAATATGATAACACAGTTCTTCTAGTATTAACTAGATCGCATGCATCTGGACAACATGTGGTTTTAGCATAACGGCACCACCTATCACACAGCACGAGAAACAGTCGATTTATTGCAGCATGAAATGAAAAAATGCTCTCTTGCTGGATATAAATTAACACATTTGGGTATGTTCTGAAAACCGAGTGATTTCAAATGAAGTGCTTTCAAATCAAATTTACAAAGCATTGTTGTTAAAAATAAATATTTATAAAATCAATGCCTTGTAAATTTATTTGAAATCACTTCCTTTGAAATCACTCGGTTTTCAGAACATATATGATTGTTGGCTTTATCCCATCAACCATCAAAGCAACTCTGATTTGACAGATCGAACGATTAAATAGGATAGTTAATCATGGATGGCTCTTAGGTTATGCGGAATTCAGTTAGAACATCTTGGCACTTACTAATATTTGTTTCATAAGCTTAATATAAAACAAAAATAACACTTTATGAATTTAATTCTTGAGCTTGATTTTTTTACAGGAAAAAAAATTTGCAAATAATTAAAAAAAAATTTTTTTTAACATCTCAACAAAAATAATATATTTTACTTTGAAAATGCTTTAGATTAAGAATATAATTAAAATTACTTACCGATACTGTACTAAGGCGGGATGTAACACTTTGTAAATCTGATATAGAGCCAGCATAGTCCCCACTCTCTCTATCATGAGATCTAAAAATTTAATAATAAAAAATAAATTAAATAAATAAAAAAGAAATAAATTCTTAAAAATAAATTGTTTTTCTGGCATTTTGAATAAATTTTCTGCTTAACTTGAACTTGAAGCCATAAAACAAAAACAAAAATTGACCACTTAAGTATCTTAATAATGACAATCATTTGACTTTCTTTAAATTGCTGTCAGTTTAGCAAATAAAATAAATGTCAAAGGCACACACACATAAAAGATTTTTTCTGTTCTATTCTATTTTATTTTGTACGTGTGCAGCACACAAACACACAAAAGTAAATTAATAAAGAACCAAACTGGCTTGTAAGAGGTTAGAAAGCAACAAAACACAAAGTATGAACATTTATTTGTATTCTACCAACACTTAAACAATTTAGACCAAAATGACATGGCAAGAACAGTAATACAAACAAAAGAAACTGACATGAAGAATTTTATTTATTTAAGAAGACCACAACAACAACAAAATTACATTTAATAATAAATAAGAAAAGAAAATATTACTTGGGTTAAGTGGTAAAAAAAGGTTAGATGAGAAAAAAAAGTGCTGGCAGAGATATTAAGAGATTAAGCAGGTTTCAATAATCCAGAAATAAATTACCTCACAATGTGAAACTACAAAATAAAAAACAAAACCTTCATTTAAACAAATATTTTATAAGAGAATCGTCTCATACTCAGGTAGGGCCAAATGTCTTTAGGAAAAACCATAATTCTCACAGTTACAGAGAAAAGTCCATTAAAGTCCTTAAATTCTAATCAACAAAAGTAAAAGCTTTTAATCAAAATCTACTTTTTTGCGACTATAATTAGGGGCCATAATTAAAAGTTCACAATTTTTGTTTAAAACAAGTTGCCACTGCAAAATGTTTGCATTGTTTTTGGCTTAAAATTTTGCACACTATTTGAATATTCGATTTTGTTTAAGTTTAGATTTTGAATGTAGTAAAACTGTGTTTTTAAACGGGCTGTAATTAAAAAAAAATAACATAAGAGATGGTTTAAAAAGTACAAATACTTTGAACTGCTCATATAAAGGTTAAAAAAAACCGAAACATCTTAGCAAAATGCATTGTACTAAAATAATAATTAATAATTTTTAGCACTCTTATATGACAAAAACCCATTATAACTCTTGTTGTTTTTTTTCAATGCACGACAAAGTCTACCAACTTGTCATCAGTAAAATGATTCTTTTAGAAAATTAAAAAAATAAGTACAGAAATTAAAAAATTTAAACTTAAAAACATTAAAAATGAAATTAATTGTAAAATTTTCATAAAGTTGACTAATGATAACATTTCATTCTCTCAATAAAAAATATCCTGAAATTAATAATATTTCAATGTAGTAATGAAATAATGAAACGTTGTCATTAATTGAGAAATAAGTAATTAAATTTTTCATTAAATTAATGAAGAAAATTCTTTCAGTGTATAATAATATAAATAATTTTATTTTTGATATTTGTAAATACTAATGTGTCATTTTTATTTTTTTTTTTTTACTTCATCAAAAAAAATATTTTGTAGACGACAAATTGCAAGACAATGCCCTCCACTTTGTCATGCATAAAATAAATAAATTAAAAAAAAAAAAACAATAGCTATTTGAAAAAGCCTTGCCAAATACCACTTCACCCAATGCATAAAATTCTTTTAGTGTATAAATTAAATTCCAATGTGTCATGTTTATTTATTTATGTTATAAAAAAAAATATTTTGTAAAAGACAAGTTGTAAGACAATGTCTTACACTTTGTCTTGCATAAAACATATAAAAAAACCATTTGAAAAAGTCTTGTCACGCACCACTTCTACGAAGAAAGAAAATTCTTTAAGTGTACAAGCCGTCAACTTTTAAGAAATTTCACCGAATTCTGGCCTGCTGATTATTAAGAATTTTAAAAAATCTTGCAAAAGAAAAAGCTAAACAATATTTAGCATGTCTTAACATGTAACTGCATGCACATATTGGAGTGTGTAGGTAAGTAGAAGTGTGAAGAAGGTAGTTTTATTATTTGTTATCTTTATAAAACAGATATTTTCTTATTTGCAAAAGCTTCTTTAGCCAAGTGTTTGATTTTCGGTAGGTATTTTCAAATGAATTGTATTTGTAAATGTCCTTTTTTTTGCTATTTTCGTTTTGCTTTTATTTGTTGCTTCGGTTTTCTTTGTGCTGTGGGTCAGTAATAATATCAAGAGTCAACATTTACAAGAAACAATCTAGAAAGGCAAACCAAAACCATAAAAAGAAAACAACAATAATAATCAAAAGCATTCAAAGTCATCAATTTCAAATTGAGAATTTCTAAACAAACACACAAAACATGTGTGTGTATGC
This sequence comes from Thelaira solivaga, assembly GCA_947397855.1. Lineage (NCBI taxonomy): Eukaryota > Metazoa > Arthropoda > Insecta > Diptera > Tachinidae > Thelaira > Thelaira solivaga. The sequence goes on from OX377610.1 coordinate 22,895,076, forward strand.
AGGCATGAAGATACAAAAAGTGTGTGCATGTGCAGGTGTGTGTACTGTTTTCTGTAACATATAAATGTAGCCATCTCTTGCAAACTCACGCCCTTACACATGAATACCTCACTTTTGTTAAAATCTATTCAAGTCCTTAGACACATGCACACGTTGATATTCTTCTTTCTTTCTTACGCCTTTTTTACTTTTCCCCAATCAAACGATTTTTATCTTTTTGCAAACATCAAACTCAAACCCACACACACATAATCCTTTTATAGAGAAAAAATTTAATATCTAGTTAGAAATTGTTTGAAAAAAGTCCGAATAAAGAAAGTGTTAGCAGAGTAGCAAAAACTTGTGTTAATAAGTATAATAATAAAAGAAGAAAGCGAACAACCCCTGGGAATAAGCAATAAAAATTTTATGGCATTAGTTAAGCCCTTTAAGCCCTTTAAAAATGGCCATACTTTAAGCTTTAATTAGGAGAATATCATGAGTTTCTTTGCTGCTTACTGTATATGGTATTGCAACATTGCAAATGCTTTCGTTTATGAATGTTTTGTGCTAATAATTAAAATATTTTTAGTTTTTGTCAGCTTTCAGTTCATAGAAACTTAAGCGATTTACTTATTGAACCACTTTAAAAAATTTTAAATAGCCTGTATAGGCGAAAATCGGTTAAAAATCATTCATTTTTACCGAAATTTTGTGTGTTTTATAGATTAACAACATTTTCAATTCATTTCACTGGGATCACACTTAAAACTGAACTTAAAAAAGTTCTAACAGACAAATCTCAATTGGAGCGGCATTCGTAACGTTTTTTGGCGCCCTGCATTTATTTATGTTAAAGCCTCATAACTAAATAAGAGCGCTGACGGTGCATCACCTTTTTTAATTTAACTTATTAAAGACAAACAAAAATAGAGTTAACTTAGCCATTTATAAAACGATTTTCAAAAAGCAAAACTTGTTTGAAAAATAAAATCAGATGCTTTTATAAGAAATCCTTAAAACGACAATGAGATTGTGGTATGGGACACATATCATTTTAAAGGAGAGATCGTCTAGATTTGTAATCTACCGCCCTAATACTCAGAAATTACTTTGGACTATTTTTAAAAAATTTTTGAAATTTCCATAAAAAACTTAGACAGAAAAAAAATAGTTTTGGCAATCAGAAATGATAAAAGAAAATTTAAAATTGTGTTTTTTATTTTGGAAAGTAAGCGGTTTTTTAAGAAATAATTTTTTTTTAACTCTTTTGAGTTCGTATCAGATTGAGAAACTTTTGTTGCTACAAAATATTTTCTAGAAATTCTGGAGAACATATTTAATTAAGCAAAGGCAAAGGGATAAAAGCTGAGAGCAAAAAAAAAATAAATAATTGGAGAAAGAAGATGCTTTGGACTAGACATTCTTCTTACTGCCCTTTTATACTTACACACATTTTATAGTCACACTCATAACAATAAAATTGTATCAATATTGAACGTAATCAACCAACCACATGTGTATTTTGTAGGTGAAGAAGTTGTTTCTCCCTTCATTATTTCTAAAGTGTATGAAACTTTTGCAGAATACAAACATAAATATTTTTTATGTGTGTGTGTGTCTAAATTGAATGTTTAGGAACGTGCACCATTTAAATAAGAGTGTGTGTGTGGAGGTCTGTAAATGTTTAAGTTTACATTTGATTGCATTACTTTTTCTTTGTCTTTTTGTTTGTTTTTTTTTCTTTTTTGTATTTCAGCACGTACGCATACAAACTAAAATTTCTACAAGCACACATGCATGCGAGGGTCAGTAAAATTTTAAATAATTAATGGGACTGCAAGATAAATAAATTTAAGCATTTTTAAAATTTGTCTTAGTAACATTAACGCCATAATGAATTCGGTAGAAAAGTTGAATGAGTCGTGTAGAGCAGAATTATCACAAAAAGGATTCATGTAAGAGAACATACATTATCGGCTTATAGTATAAACTTGCGAAGTCACTTTTAGAAAATTTTACAAGGCAGACAAAAAACTTGTTATTTTTGTATTTGCAGCTAAAATAAAACTAAATTATTATAATATATTTTTACTTGTAGATTATTAAAAATTAAATCAATTATATAGTAATTCCACTGTGTTTGCTAATAACAATTTTATTTCTATAACTACAGGATTTAATATTTTATTAAATTTTTTCACTAAAAATAGATTATAATTTTTAATTGTCCAACAAATAACACGAGAAGTAATACTTATGCCTTGTAATTTTTTAAAGTGATGTGTATTTAATCCTTTATAAAATATAAAAAATGACCCTCGTAAATTTACAAAGAAAACTTTGTAAAGATACACGTACATAAACACGTACACATTAGAAGGAATGGATAAATGAATATAAAATATAGAAATGGACACAGTACAGAACACCTTTTTCATTGTATTCTTATTTTAGATACACACGACCATCAACATTATCAAAAAAAAAGAGGATATAAGTTTTATACACTCGTATACTCTAACATATATTTCCACAACGCAAAATCATATATAAATATTTAAAAATGCTTTTATTTTGTTTTTATTTGTTTTATATAAAACTGTTTCAGCGATGGAAAGAAGTTAAGTTTAGTTGTGGATAATGCCTGCCCATCCATTTCTATGTAAAAGATGTGGAAAACTATAACAATACCCGAGCTCCCTATTAAGCAAGCATAGAAAAAAATAGAAATTATTTTAAAATTCAAGCACTTTCTATCTCTCTGATTCTCTCTATAGCTTTTACAAAATAGCTAAGCTTTCAAAAGATTAATTAAATTGGACAACAAAAACCTGAAAACGTACAACAAACATCAAATGAAATTAAAATGAAAGAAACACAAAAAGCCAAGAAAAAAAACTACAAATCATAAACGTGAATAAGCAGAAGGCCTTCAAAAAGTAGGAGCCTTAAAAGGGATTCTGAAATATTTTTTTTGCTTTTCTATGAAAAACTTATAGAAAATTTTTTCCTCGTGTCACTAAGATGCCAAGTAATAGGAAAATAAAAGAAAAAATGTTAAAGAGGAGACATAAATATTACACCAAAAATATTTACAAACTTAAGTTAATCCCTTAATGATTAGAAGAATAAGAAGAATTACTCAACAGATTTAACAGTTTAGAGAGCTGCTGTGGCTCATGTTTTTCATAATATTTAAAGACATGTGTAAACCGATAGGGGCTATTCAAACAAAAACTACTTCGGTTATGAGGAGGATAAAGGACTTCAAGCAAATTAATGTTTGTTGTCGTTACTCTGAGACTTATCTAAAGTTAATATCTTTGCGAATCTCAATATTTCCAGTAAACTGACATACATTTTTTAGTGCATATTTTGCCTTAAGTGCATGTTTTTGCATATTTCGCCTTAAATACATGTTTTTACATATTTTGTTATAAATGCATATTTTTCGTAATATTTCGTATTGTTTTTTTTTTTGCATATTTTGTAATAAGTGCAAATTTTTTGTCAGATTTCGTAATATTTATAAAAAAAAATTTCTTTTCTCTTATTTTTTTTTTTTTTTAGAAATAACTTTCTGTTCAATCGAATTTATTATAGTTTTTAGTCAGTGAATCAGCTGATTGTAGTAGCTTGAGTCCTGAAGCTAACAAACAGTCAAAATAGTATGTGATAATCTACTAACTTTGGCATTTTAAAGGATCAAAAGCAACAGTTTGGTGTTTGACATAGAATTACCATAAATTTATAACAATTTTGCCTTTTTCTTTAAATTTGCTAATTTTATGAAATTTTATTTTATAGTCAACATTTAGTAATTGGACTAAAACAGGCCAACACCCAAAACAAATATAGAAACGTTAAAATGGCTTTTTAACCCTTATAGAAGGCCTTACAATAAGCCCTTTGATTCCTTTCCCCTTTAATGCTGACCTTAGATATCTCGTTGTTCAAGCATTTGTACGTTTACACACAAACTATTAATTTTAAAGTTTTTTATTTTTATTTTATTTTTGTTTGTATTTTTATTTCTGCAGAAACGGTGCACATGCAAGAGTTTTATTTGTGTTTTGCATTTAAGCAGATTAGTATTTTAAAAAGTTTTGTTGGAGTCTGATTGGGTGTTTGTTTTAGGGATTTCTACTATTTAAATTCAATTTTCTGATGGTAATTTGCTATTGCGGTAGCTTGAAGCTTTTAATTTACACAAAATTAAACAACAACATACGAAAACGCTAACAAATTAAATTGTAAAAATAAAAACAAAATAGAGATTTGAAAAGAATTTTATTATTTTAACTGAAATTTTCACATGAGCTTGAATAAAAGATAAAGAGAATCACCTTTATTTTCTAGCGTGCCACTAGTGGTTTGGGTAGTGATTTAAATGAAATTGGTTAAGATTATACAGATTGCAGTTCAGCTACAGGTTGGCAAAGATTACGACCTACAAGCACTTGAACAAATAAACTTAGACACCCTTAACACACAACAATATAAACCACATAAAAGAAAAGAAAAAACTCTCATGGTTTTCTTTAGTATTCTTTCCTAAACTCGCATTTGCTACAAGAAAGATTTTTACTCTTAAAACACAAGACTGTTAAAATTTATTACACAAATTTAAGGGTAGCAAAGCATCCAAAAATAAAAAAACGAACAAGTACTCTACTTTTGTAACTAAATAGCTGTAATATCGTGTAACTAAAAAATATTGCATGTCAAACCACATTAAGTGCCAAAATTGTACGAGTATGAGTAGGAATCTCCTTTGATCATTAGGAAATCTATTTTTTTGTTTTACTTAATTTAAAGTACACTTTTAACATTAACAAGGGTTTTTTCCTGGATTTTTAAAAATTCTTAAGAGGAGTTTAAGGCAAGTTTTTTCAACAAAGAAAATATTTCAAAGACAAATGTTAAGCGAATATTTGACACAATTAAATATGTTTTTAAGTATTTAATAGAAGAAAACTGCTAGTGATAGACAAGTATAAAAAAGAAGGTGATGGACTGTCATCATCATCATTCCATGGGCTTTAATAGCACCGCAACCTTTTAAATCTATGATGCAGTCTTGTTGCCAACTCCAATCTGAAACTCTTTACGAATATCGTAATTGCTTAGGTCTTTTGATACCAATATCTAACTGTTTAAGCAGCTCATTCTGTGTCTTTTCACACACACATGTTCCCACGTTGCCCCTTTTCCTCGACAGAAATGACAAGGATTGTTTTGTACTACACTAATTTTACTTATGTAATAGTTAAGTCTACAATATCCCGCAAGGAGCTCAATGTAGAGTCTTATGTCATTTCTGCTGAGGTTTAAGGTCTCTTTGACTGCCACTTGCCATGCACGCTTTGACCCTCCAGCAATCTTGTAGACTTCGTTTCTCCTCTTAGTGTAGTAGTTATTGGTCACTTTTCAAAAAGGCACTGAGCCTTTAAATTTTTTAAAGGCGATTAACTACAAAGTTCTTTGCTCAAACCTCACATTTTAAAACTTTAAAAATCGGTTTGTGTCATTAAAAAATAGGCCAGGGGAGTAAATAGTTTAGGGGTTTTAACTCCTCCAACTGCCCTGATGATTTAAATCATCACTTCGTCCAAAATTGTTCAACACTTAGCAACTTTTTAAAAGCCAATGTACAACAACTCAAACGATCTTTTGTGCAGCCAGACACGCACAGTATTCTAAGCAAAAAAACCGTTATGATTGTGAGAAATAAATTTGTTACCAATCAAAAATTCAGTCGTGATAATCAAATTTTTTAGTTGTAGCAACCCGAATTCAATACTGTAGTTTCAAATTTAGTTCTATTGAAAAAAATTTTTATTGTCATAATTAAAATACTTAACTACGAGTATCACAACGGAATTTTTGATTGGAAACAAATTTAGTTCTCACAACCGAAGATGTTTCTTCAGTGTACCCTCATTATAAGGCTGCAATTAGCTAATTTTATATGAATTAGTTTGAAATTGTCAATGCGGTAAATTGCAAAATGCAGCATTATGGTTCCAAATTTTGATTTTGTTAATTAAGGCGGCTGCTATTTCATTTTCAATTAATTTTTTTTTTTGTTACTTTAAATGACGTTATAACTGCTGGCTATTCCAAAAATATTTTTTTTTACTTGGAAAATAAACACTTACCTTGCATGGGTTAAAGGAATTATTGTCGGTGGATTTGGTGGTTGCTGAGGTACTATAAGACCTCTTCTCGGTGGTCCTCTCTGTGGCAGTGATATATCACCGGCGGATCTTAATGAAATGACTCCAGTACTCTCACGATTCGATGTAAAACGTACACGTCCTCCCTAAAAATACATAAAATATATTTATTTTCGTTATTCAGTTGTAAATGAAATTTTTTAATAGGAAAAAACATATTTTTTTATAAAAAAAACTGTGATTTTCATTCACTTTGCAGAGCGCTACTGCACTGCCGCCTATAAGAGCCGACATACTATATGACTTCGTTAGCAGTAACAATTGGTTTAGGTAACCAACTCTTCTTCTATTTATTTCATTTCACTTTTCTATCTCTTCACTTTCTCTTATACAGGTGAGCCCAGCTTCTGTTTCCTTATTTGTGCCTCTTGTGTAACCTAACCTAAGCTAAGCCAATTTTAATTATTTTTAAGTTTTAATTATACAAAATAAAATTTTCTTAAAAGTTTGTTGAAAGACTAATGTTCTTATCCAAAATAATTTTATGTAGACTTTAAAGTAAATTTTATGAAAAATTGCGATAACGCTGACTTTAAAGCTTACGTTAATTTCTATGGATAAAAAAGTTGTGAATTGCATTGGCTGTACATTAATTTTTTTTTTTTTAATTTCTAAGGGCTTATAGTGTTGGTTCAACTTCATGTGCAACCGATAAATTCATAAAATAAAAATTTTTTTCGAAAGCCATTTCAATTCGAATCGAAATGGATAATAATCACCTTGATATAAGTAAAAAAATAAACTATAAATTTAATACTTCATTCTGGCCGCTTAGTTTAACTAGCTTAGGCATACACAATTATTTACACCTACCCTTACACTTACACAACTACATGAGCATATATTTGCTATTATAATTTTTTGTTTTTAATTTAAAGACCTTTCAATAATAAGCGAATGTAATATCTGTCATGACCATCTAAACTGGCATATAAAATATGATAGAAGTAAAAGGAAAGAAAAAATTTTTATTTTCTTCAAAAGATATTTTACTCGCTTTCACTATTTTATTTTATTTTTTCTACTTCCTTTTTTTGAATTTAATGTAAGAAATAAATTGTACAAAATATGTACTTCGAATGAATGCACAAGTACAACGAAATATTTTTATTTAAAAAAAAAAAGGAAAACAAATAAATGCTTTTACAACAACTTTCAACAACTAAACAAGATTCCTTTGCCATTCAGAAAAATAAAATTTTATGAAAAATCATTAAGCAAAATATAACTATTTTATATAAAAACCAATACAGGGGATTGACGGTTTAAATTTGCCAAGCATTCAATAGCTCAGTATTGGGTTTAGCAAAACGATCAAAAAACCAGTTTTTCATTATTGTTTTTAAGAAAAAAAGAAAAATTTATTGTTAAAAAGCATTAAAACCATAATTGAATCATTAGGTAAATGTGTAATTAAGAAACTAAAATTAAAAAAAAAAACCAGACATTTTCATTATAAACTATATTGAATTCTTTATATTATACTTCAGAAAATGGTAAATTAAAAAAAAAAAATTCATTTTAAATCTTATTCTAATTTTAAGCAACTGACAATGCAAAGCTACAAATTTATCAAGCCTTTCAAAATTATCACTCCATCAACCACAAGTTTTTACTTTTAGAAATCTGAAAAATAAAAATAATTTGTCAAGATCTGTTGGCAACACCCTCTATAAAAGTCAGTTGCAGTGTAAGTGCTCATCTACATACAAGCATGCCTGTGCTCTGTTGCACATAAAAGTATTATTTTTATGTTGCACACATGTAATGCTTAGATGATCTTACTTTATTTGTTAAAAAAAAATGTTGTTTTTTGCAGCAAAACTTTTTCAGGGGCTGCAGCATATTCTCTTCTCTCTTCGTTTTTTTTTTTTTATACAACTTGTCAAAACATTTATATACAGAATATGTTTATTTTTATACATATGTATGTGTGAATGAGTGGAATAAGAATTTCTTTAGTTTATATCCTAGTAGTACGTACATGTGTAGCCGTCAATATTGTTGGGAGGTAAGAAAACTAGAAAAAATAAATATAGAATACTAGATATTTTTGCCCGGTCTTGCCCGGCCGTGCACTTTATCACTAGAGAGCGTATGTACCACTTTTTAGAGAAATTTTAATTGTTAAAAAATTTACTCAAATAAATACAGCCAACCAAATTGGTAAACTAAATATTTCAAAGCATAATTCTGGCTTTACTTAAGTACGGATGCACATCTTTTTGACCAGTGGCTAGTTAAAATAATTGAAAAGTAGGCGTGTTCGGTTCAAAAGTATATGACGACCTTTCTTGGTGTATAAAAACTCTATCTACAAAATTTCAGACAAATCCGTGGGAAATCAAAAAGTTTTATAGCGAAGAAACAAACAAACAAAAAAACAAAAAAAGAATTTTATTTATATAGAAGATTTAGAAAGAAACAACTGCATAGCTATAGTTCAATTGGTTTTATTTGTTAAATTATATATTGTTGCATACTTACAAGATACAAACAAGCACACACACACACACACTCACACAATAGTGAACGTCTATTTTAGGGAAAGAAACACGATTGACTAGTCATGTGTAGTTGTGTGAAAAATTTGTTTCACATAAAGTTTCAGTTTTTGTTTGCTTTTCATACACATTCATACATTCAAAAATTTTTTTACTTTTTATAAACTATAAAAATTTCTCTTTTAATGCAATAAGAAAACGAAAACGAAAATGTTGAATACAAATTTTGAAATGTTCAATTTATTGTTCTTTATGGCATTTGCAAACAATTGAATGTGTTTTTTTCACCTCATTGATAATGATAAACTGAAATAATAAATTTTGTTTTCATTTCTATTGCTTTATTTATTTGTGTGTGTGTTTTATAAATCTTTTTAAAATAACTTTATGTGAGTTGTAAGTATAAAAATTTAGTGTGAGAATTATAAATTACAGTCTTCATGCCAAATCGCGGTAAAATTAAATAAATTCATTTGCAAAGAAACAAATTCCTACTTATTTGATTAAATTTGACTTCCTTTTAAAGGTAAAACCAACATAACTCTAAAATTATTACTGCACACAAAAAAAATTTTACTTTTGAATAGATCTACTTTTTTTATCATTTTTTCGATACCTTGAATCCTTTTTACTCCATCAGTTTTGACTTGCGAGTAAATTGTGAAAAGCATTTTATTTTTTAAAATTTTTTTTGCAATTTAATATAAATTTTTGCAAGAATATCAGCAAAACCTACTACCACTTCGGATTCCAAGGGGTCTGCTAAATGTATTTCTTTGTATGTGACGGTAAGCAAGTTTCTTGATTTAGTTATTAATTATAATTAATGTCTCACATTGCAATATAATAGCCCCCAAATTCATAAAAAATATTATGTGCTTATTAAGGGCTTATTTGACAGACTTCTATGCAGTATTTGTCAAATAACTCCTTATTAAGCACATAATATTTTTTATGAATTTGGGGGTAAATAAATTAATAACGAAGGCTGATTGACAGCTTTACGCAGCGTTGCCAGTTTAGCCTTTTTTTTATAAACGCTTCTGTTTAAAAAATTTCCTTCCAAGAAATTTTTTGTAGGAAGAAACATTTTTTTTTGCTTAACCAAAATTGAAAAAAATTGCTTTGACAAAAAATAGAAAACTTTTAGACTCAAACACAAATGGCATTAGATAGAAGCAATTATATACTAAAGAATTCAAATTATCAATTAAGAAAGAAAACACTGAGGCCGCTTGAGTGGCCTCAATATTATTTAAGTGTACTTGAGAAATCTTTGCGTATTTCTCCACCACACAAATTTTCTTTAAAATTTTTTGCCATATTTCAACTTTGGAAACGTTTTTGAACAGTATTTTAAATATACAATTTGTGAATTTATTTATTTTCAAATTTTTTTAAAAAAATTTTTTTTTTCCAGAAATACAATTTTTTTCTTGGTCGTTTTTTTTACTCACATCCTGTTGAAGTGAGCAAGAATATTCTGAAATCAGTTTTATTTTATTTTTACAACCATTTCTTGATGAATATGTTCAGCTTGCTCATCGCTGAACTGACATATTGCAGCCCGCTTCTGTGATTAACAAAAAAATCACAGTAACGATGACTATGTCGCGGATGTTACGCATTACTCGTATATTCTGTTGTGACCTGCACAGGTCACTGTGACTTAATTCTCAATTCAATACTCTGGAGCGAGCTGTTCAAGTCAGACGCAGTAAGGCCTGAAAGGCATGCATGTTTGTGCAATCTTAATATTCTTCGTTTCCAACCAATATTGGTATGATTCCGCCTTCAATCATTCTCTATTTTTGGTTGCTTAATAGGCAAACATTTTTATATGTCAAAAATTCTGATTTCCATATAAAATATATGAAGCAACCCTGAGCAATTAAAAAATCCAACTTTGATAGCGCGTTTTGTAGTGAAAATTTTTTTTTTTTAATTTTTGTTTTGTTATTTTTAACCATTAATGCCATTTTAGTTGGATTTTTTTTGTCAATTTAGCATTGTTTACTCTAGTTTTGTTTGTTTTTAGTGGGTTTTATTAAGCGAGATGATTAGCACTGCCGTAAGGAATACGGTTCGCCAGCGTTCTTATTTGGTGTACAAAAAACACTATGCTTATTGCTCCATTTTAGGTTGAACTGTAACTTATACTTGAAAACTTTGCTTAATTACTAAAAGTACTTGCGTTTATAGGCAAGTTTATTTAAACGTTTTTTAATATTGAAAAAAATTCTTTAATTTTTTTTTCTCTAAACCATAAGGGCGGCTTATAATTATTTATTTAATTATAAGATGCCTTTTTTTAACTTGAATAAAATTATTACAATTAATTACAACAATTACCTTTTAATTCAATTTATTGAAATAAAAACTAAAAAATAAAACTGATTTTATTTCTAAAACCAATTTGAAATTTACCTGTATTGTTGCTGCAGGCCCACAATTAATGCCCGACATAAGAAAATCATCGGGATCACTTTCATATGGTGGTTCATCGTACCAGTGTCCTTGCGGATGAATGCCACTAACAGCATAATGGGGACCACGCAATGCATCATCATACATATAAGTGTCATCTTGAACATTAAATAAAACATTTATCAAAAATAAATTCATAGAATGTTGAAAAAATGTGCATTAAAAAAATGCAATTTAAAGTACATGACAAAAATGCAATAAATTTCAAAGAAAATGATTCATAGAAAAAAAAGAAGCAAATAAACAAAAAATAAAAATAATAAAATAAATATTTAAATGGAGAAGCAAAGAAGGGAGAAAATGTTAAAAAAAAACTAAATAAATGAAGGAGTTATGCAGTGAGTGAGTGCATTTACAAACTTACCAATTTTGCCCTCTCTGCTCATTTGCAATAAGCCTTGTCGTATGTCACGCAGGATCTGCAATAAAATAAAATTCAAAATTAAATTGAAATAAAATAAAAGTTTGCTTTAAAGTGCAAAGCACAATAATGTACTAAATGCACAGGAAAACTGTTTAAAAATATATGAGAAAAACCGCTGAAAATTAAAAAAAAATAAAACTAAAAATGATTGTTGGTTTTAGCATTTGAATATTTTAATGTTCGTTCCCCCTATAAGAACAAGGCACATGCCTTCATTTAAATGCAAAATAAAAATAAATAAAACAAAAATGATGTTGTAAACGTTTTATACAGCAGAAAGAAATTTATAACCAAAAAAACACCAGCTACCAACTTAACTGTTAAATACAATTATTACTAGATGTTGTGGTCGTACCAGCAGCAGCAAATTGTTTTTGTTGTTGTTGGCGTTTTTGTTTTTTTTTTTTTTCAAATTAAATTGCAAAATTTAATGCACCATCATAGTGCTTGCAGGTTTTAATGAGCTGCTGTAAATGTGTGAGTAGTGAGAATTTTGTAATTTGCTTAAGTGTTGGTAATGCTTAAGAGGTATGTGTATGTGGGTGTGTATAAATAAAAATAGAAATCAATGGTGTACAAGCATAATAAAATAATAAAATTGATGGTAAATTTATTGCTTACTTGATACGTGTTTGTGTGTGTGTGTGTGTGTGTGTGTGTGTGTGTAGGTGTATGTTAGTGGCATAAAAGATTTTTACAAATCTTTCTTTTTATTCTATAGTTTTTACATTTACTTCACAATTTTGTATTATTTTTTTATTTATTTACTTTGACTGCATTTATTAGTACATAAAATTCAATTTAATTAGAATTCACTATGGGCAAAAATTTCAAACTGGCTAAATATAAGAACCTATAGAAGTCAACTATATTTTGCTATGGAAAAATTTTTATCTGTAGTATCTAGTAAGCAGTTCAACTGCCCCATAAAATAAGCCAACATTCCTAACAAATGTAGTCTAGAGCTGCTGGGGCTGGTTTTTTAATTGACTAAGCAATTCATTCTCCGTCTTATCATCATAAGCAAAGGCTTAAAATAGGTTTCGCTGTGTCTTGTCCTTTTTTAAAGAAGCGGCAGTAGTCGTCATGTATCGAGGGAATTTTATTCATGTTGTAATTAAGTCTACAGTCACCTGTCAACAGTTTCTGCTTAAGTTCAGCACATAACCTCTGACCTAATTGATTGAGTTATTAATACTGTAACTTATTATGTGTAGCTTAAGGAAAAAGCTTTGAATGGAGGCTAGATTCAAATTCAAGTCGTTCACTTAAACTCTAAAGAACAATGAAAAATGTGAATAAAGAAATAAGAAAGCACAAAGCCGAGTCTTACAATTTTCAGTGACTGCAGGTGGCAAATTACGACACTCGATATCGATCGAAATCTCCCTCTAAAATAAACTGATATTTTGTAATTTGCCACCAGTTTAGCTTAAAAAAAGTTAAAGCACGGACACAAAATTGCGACTTCAAAAGACTTTAGATTTCGTTATATTAAGTTGCTACTTGAAAAGTCTCATGGACATGTGTATTTCATTTCATGTTTGGCAATTTTTTTCTGTGAGTCTCAGATTAAGAATTCAAAGACTTTTTTGTATTAGATGGGTGTAGCTAATGATGGCCTAAATAAAGAAAACGTACTCGTATCTAAATTAAAGCATTACAGTGACACAATATTTGTTCTCTAGTACCTGACTGAGTCTGACGGCACAGGAAGATCAGCTGTGCAGTGTCATTAAATTAATGAAATATCCTTTCATTCAAATACTATTATTAAAATACTTCATTGCATAATAGACTCAATGAAACAATTTAGAAATGAAATCATTTCATAGGATTTATGAAACATTTTTCGTTTAGAGAAACGATTGTGCTAAAACTTTAACAAAGAAAGTTTTTTTTTTACAATTTAAAAATGTGTTACCGACACACACTCATACACACACAGTTTTATTTATATCGCTACCAGCCCATAGTGTCATCATCAACGTGTAAGTATAAGTAAAATTTTCCCTTGTTATGCAACTACAATTTCTTTGAGAAATCAGCACGCTTTTGCATTGAAGCGTTTTTATTTTCCATTTCTAGTTTGTTCGTGTCCTCTGCTTCTTTTTAACCATTTACAACAGCAATAAAAACAGCAACAACAACATCATCATATCAACAACAACTTGAACATAACGAACTGGTAAGTAAAAAAAATATTAACACAACTGCAACAGCAACAAACAAATTTTATATTTAACTAGCAACACCGTGTAAAAGCAACAACAACAGCAACTGCTACCAATACTACTACAAAATTTACGAAAAGTACCTAACTACAGTGTGTGGCAATCTTTTTAGATAAAAATTAGCTAAAAGCTTTCTCACGTGCTGCTGTACACTGCAGCAGGAGGGTATTAAACGTCTATAAAACAAAATGAAGGAAAAAAAAAAAGAGAAGAAATTGAAATAATAAAAAAAAAGAAAACACATCAAATTGCTGCCAAAGGAGTGCAATTTAAATGCAAGTCACTACATTCATTTGTACGACGAAGACTTTTTACTCCACCAGCTAAAAAATTAAAAAAAAAAAAAAAAAGAAATCAAACAAAAAAGCCAGGCAACTCTATTTCAGTTTCTACTACTTTCACATTGTTTTTCAGTATTTTTTTTTATAACAAAAAACTACTGCAGCAAATTGCAGCTACTAAAAGATTTTTTTTCAGAGAAGGGGTAGCCCCCGCCCTCTATTTCTTAAAGCATCATCATTATTTTATTTGTTGCAAAGTATTTAATGGTATGATTTGAGGTGGCGAATTTAATTTTTAATGTTTTAAATTGATTTTTTTTAGTAAGACTGTTAAAATACATTTTAAATAGTTTGCAGTTGCCGCTGACTCTAACCAGGTTTTTGTTTTTATTTTGCTGGTGGTAGTGGCTGCAGTAATTCAAGTTGTTGTGACTTTTACAATCATTATTTTTTTTCCTTTTTGTTGTATTTGTTACATATGCATTTCTGGTTCTATAAAACATTCAGGGACTTATTTTTTTCCATTTCCTTTGGCATTTGTTGGTTTTTTTTTAATATTTTGGCTGCTCTTAATTTAAAGATTTTTTTGACGGTTCTTTTATTTGTTCTTTCTTTTCTCTTTCCTCTTCTTGGTACAATAGTGTAAGAGCCGCAGTAAAAATAATACACACACATACAAACGTGAACCCTTGCACTTTTGCTGGTGCTTTAGTTTTTGTGAGTAGCGAGCCTCGACTTTTTTTTTCATTTAACTTGGTAAGAGTACAATAACCTCTGGTAATAGTGATGACAACTCTTGGCTATAAACTAAAGAAATATTTTTGTTGCTGGTGGCTGCTTTTTTTAAATTTATTTTTTGAACTCAAAAGTAAATTAGATGTAAGCAAAAAGTAATTAAAAAGTGCACAACAACAACTTCCTTACTTACTTATGACAAACTTATTTATTACTGCTAATATTTTATCATTTCCATAATCTGTTTACAATTTTCTAACATCAAATAAATGAAAACAGAAAGGGATAGAAGTGATGCAAAAACTTGATTTTAAGTAAAGAAAGCATGACTTTTAAATAGTCTTACACTTGAACTATACGAACTGGTCCAAATTTTACATTTCCATAGTTCATTCCCATTCTTCATATTAAGTGAAGGAACGAAGGTTTGCTGATGTTGGCAGTAAATTTCTTTCACAAATTTATTCAAGGGCTGAACGAGCATAATTGAAATGATTGACAAGCACTGTCAACTATAAAATATTACACATGTTTGTAATGATAAGTGTTTTTCAAGTATGCTTGCGCTACTCTTTAATATTTACTAAAAGGCTATTTCGGCTTGATTTCAATTTTTAATTAATTTTTTTCAAAAAAAAAAAAAAAAAAACAGAAAAGTTAATTTTAATTTTTTTAATTTTTATGAAGTTATTATTTTGTTTTCTAAATAGTTTTCTAAAAAAAATCCCTTCATCCGTTTCTCATAACCAATAAAAAGTAATGCATGTAGGATACAAAAACAAAATTCAAGTGAACTACATGAATGAAATATTCTCTGTTTAATTTTTGAACAAACAAAAGCGCTCTTTAAAGTAAACTATGCAGCACAAGGCTGATTGGTTGGGTAATTGGCTTACGTCGCGGCCTCACGGCCTTCGATTAGAATCGCAAAATTCCTTTTTGAACCATCTACTAGCCAAGAGTAGAAGTGACCTAGATCCACCCTAAGACATTAAGATATTTGAGAAGGTTCCCTAATTTTACTCCTGATATCTCAGGTAGTCTGTCCATTAGATGTGCACCGCGAAATTTGTGTCTCGAAGCTGTAAGAGCCAGGCAGTCGCAGAGAAGGTGAAAAACTGTCTCCTTACTCTCAGGTGCCTAGCAGCCTGCTGGCATGCGTGTCTATTGTCCAGTGACCAGTTATCACAGCCACTAGTTCATGTGCACTAACTGAGCAGAGAAGTTGCCATAACAGAGAGACCATGACTCTGAACTCTGGTATCCGTCTTTCGATGGTAGTAATCAAGAATACTACTCTTGATGCTACTAAGCGGTACAGCGACTGTCACTGACATACAGGGTAGGCCAAAAGAAACCAAGGGGTGTAAAAGTTCAATAACTTTTTTTTATTTTTTCTTTCAGATTATATAATATACAAAATGGAAATTTTTTTACACTAAGTATGAAAAATGATGTCTCTTAAATGACCACCGGTTTCAGCTTCGCACTGATGGGCTCTTTTTAGAGCATTTTCCATAACATCTTTCAAAATTTGTGGCTGTAGCGTTCGAATTTCTGCAACAATGTTTGCCTTGAGTTCAAGCATTGTCTCTGGCTTGTTCACATACACTCGCTCCTTCAAAAAACCCCAAAGAAAATAGTCCGGTGCTGTCAAGTCTGGCGATCGCGCTGGCCAAATAATTTCCGAATTTCGAGAAATTATTCGCTCTCCAAAAATTTGACTTAAAAGTGCCATTGTGTCTCGGGCAGTATGGGCAGTGGCTCCGTCCTGCTGAAACCACATACCAGGTCTGTTTTCAAGAGCAGGACGTAAAAAATTTTCTATCATAAAACGATACCGCTCTCCATTTACGGTTACAGCACTTCCATCTTCATTCTTGAAGAAGTAGGACCCAATGACATTTTCAGATGTGATCCCACACCATACTGTACACCTGATGGGGTGCAATTGGCGTTGATGAATGGCTCTTGGATTTTGAGAACCCCAGAACCTACAGTTCTGCTTGTTAACAAAGCCATTCAAATGAAAATGAGCTTTAAAATAATTGATCTCTGGTTTAAATAATAAAATTCTATTGTTCTGGTTCTCTGTTCAGTTGTAAACCTCTCCATTATAAATTCTCCAAGTGTTGTCTATATAATCTGAAAGAAAAAATAAAAAAAAAATTAATAAACAAAAAAGTTATTAAACTTTTGCACCCCTTGGTTTCTTTTGGCCCACCCTGTAGAAGACTCCATGTTAGAGCCAGTCTTAGCCAATTCATATGTCTGCTCATTGCAAATAAAGCAGCTGTGTGCAAGCATCCGTAGCAAAAGTACGTCAACCTGAAGTTAAAAATTAAATAACATAGGACATACTAGAGCTGAGCTTATAATATTCGATTGTATCGTCAGAACAGCCGCTTGGCTATATATGAAGAAGACTATAGTTTGTCTGATCCCCCCTATTGTACAAAGATCTGCATGCCTCCCTGATAGAACCTGTGTGGGAAACTCAATAAAAGTCGTATGTCAAGTTCTTTGCAAATAGACCCCAAAGCCTACACCGTAGATCAGTGTAGATCCATCAGTAAACACTCCAGTATCATACCTGTTCTTGCTTTGAGGGGAAAAACAACTTGAAAAAAGTCCATATGAGGAACCATGTAGTCGGTAAAGACCATAAGATCTGATGCAGAATCCTAACATGCCCATACAGCCTGATGCAGACAATCTAGCCGCTCTGCTTTCCAATATAGCTATCAGATACAAATCTTTGGGAATAAGGTGTAGTACACTATTCAAAGCCTCTGAATACGCACACACCCGGTAACTTCCATGCCAGCGGATCTTTCAACCCTGTTCAAGAGTCGAGTACAAGTCTACTTTCTCAACAATAGACTATAAAAAAATGTCTTAAAGAAGTGTTCAAATATGAAAGGAACATTTCGACCAGCGCTTATAAGGAATTCAGTAAAAAAATATTGCTGTTTGAGTTTATTTAAAGGCTTAGTTGATCTTTTCTTTACTAGTTTAAGCTAAAGGACGCATTGCTATTATATTTTTTAATCTATGCCAATTATTATCCAAACAGTTTATTTTCCAGCTGAGGTATGTTTTGTCTGTCTAGGGCCGACAAAGATCTATTTTCTTTTTGCTTATGCCAACACAGTTTCCCTACAGCACTGAATATTGATCCCTGACTTGTTGTTAAGCTTGTTACTTTGTGGAGTTTTTAGTTTATAATCAGAATTGACTCTTCTTAAGGTCCTGTGAAGAGTTTGCAAGTTGTGATAGGTTTGTACACTATACTTGAGCAATGCACAAGCATACTTCAAATGGCTTAAAAGCACTTTTTATTAGTAAAAATGATGTGTGGCTTTCAAGTATTGCTCTGGTGCATTGCTCTGGTACACTATCCACCAATTTAAAGGACAAGCTATTTTTTATATTTTTAGTTACGTTTACAAAAAGCCTTTCAATCTTATTCCATATTTTTACTATGATTTTACTTCTAAAAATATGCTCACGATTTTTACAACACTAAAATCATTTTTCCCTGCTTTTGCATAATTACCAGAACAATTTCTGAGCAAATAGAGATGGAATAAACAGAAAAAAAAAATTAAAGAAGAAAAGGCACAAGTCTACGGAAGACTTTAACTGTATAACCTCACGCTGTCATTGACACAATAGCAACAATGAAACCAGCTCATAAGCAACATACACACACACATGTACTCATTTGATCAAAGTAGTTGCAAAAAAAAAAAAAAAACAACACATATGCACTCACATCAACGGTGCATAATAAAAAATAAGTCAGTCAGAATTGAAGTTGGAAATGAAGCTTTTTCTCTATTACTTCACTTACTTTATTGCGGCTGCCTTATATTTTTTCAAAGTTTTTGTGCTGCTTTTGTAAGTGTAATTGTCATTCCAGTTAGAAGATAAATATTTTATGAGCACAGTGTAACGACAGTGTTCAGCTACATTTAAAGAAAACTATGACACAAGCAATTTAAGCTGAAAATTCGCTAGAAAAATTAAGCAAACAAAAATTTTTTTTTAGATATAAATTCTAATAAATAGATTTGATGTATTAAAAAACTATTTTTTTTTTAACCAAAAAAATTTTTGCCCATAATTTTTGTCACTCTAAAGTCGGTATCTTTTTGAAAACGATTTTAAAATCATAAAATTCTTATAAACAAAAGTCGGCTCTTTTCTTTAACTATAATTATGGCCCATTGTTTTAAAAATTAAAAAAAATTAAATATTCTACAATAGACACTGGAAAGTGATTACATTTGCCAGCCAATTATGAAACTAAACTCCTTTCTGGAATAAAAAAAAATTATTTAAAAACTTGCAGTCACAGCAGAGGCCAAAATGTATTTTTGTAATGCATTTAAACTAAAAACAAAACTAAAATTTAATTCAGTAGCTATTTTTTTCTAGCAATTAACCCTTTAAACAAAAGTAAAAAAGAAAAAAGAAAATAATCGGGGCACTGTACTTTTAAAGTCATAAAGCTTATATGAAAGTAAAAAAAATTGTATCCTTAAATGTTTATATGAACATGGTTGTATGTACATAGGTGTATATGTAAATGTGTGTACTTTTGCCAAACAATAAGAAATATCTCTTTATAAATTTATGCATTCTATTTTAGTTTTATTTTTTTGTTTTGTTTTCTGTTTCATCTTTAATTTTTGCTCCATTTTTTTTCATTACATTGTCTCTGCTAACAATAGAGTTGAAGCTTAAAAATAGTACAACAAGTACAAAAAGTAGTAAAGAAACCCTTGCATTTATACATGTGAGTGAGTGAACACACATTTTTGCAAACGAATGTGTTCATTAATGGAACCTAAGAGACAACAAACCTACAAAATATACCAGCAGCTAAAAATCTTAAATGAAATAGGTACGTACACTCGCATACAAGTTACAAATACAGATGCATGAACAAACAAAATCAAGCAGCAAAAAAAAAAAAAAAAAACAAAACTGTAACATTGCAAACAATAAAATAATGCATAAGAAACCAAACACACACACACACACATGCACTCTCATATGCAAAAATTTATGTATTCGAACAGGTTTGCATGATTTCATATTTGTTTGTGTAAGCTAGAGTAAGTGTTATTGTGCCCATAGAGAAACAAAGCAATTGTAACTTGTGTTGGTATGAGTTTCAAAATAAAATAAAAAAATTGTTAACTTGCCAAAGACGTTACTCTAATTGTACATTCCAAAACAAAAGAGGAAACAAAACAATTTATTTATTTGTAGAAAATTCAAATCAACGGGTGCTTACTTTAAGAGCTTACAAAAATAAAATATTATTTGTTTAAGTTCCTGTAAAAGTCATTAGCATGTCATTGCACAGTAGGCCAGAGGCTACAAATACTTACTTTTATATAAAAATGATTATATGCCGGCTACAAGACAATAGTGGGCGTAGAGAACAAGTTAAATTAATTTTTCTCTGCAGCAGCGCCAATAAACAAATATGCTGTTGTCGGTAAACAGCGCTGCCAGGACTTAAAAAAATAAGCTATATTTCCCTAAAACACGCTAGAAAAAAGCTTAATATTCAAAATTTTTTTTATTCTTTATAACATTACGAATCTTAGTTATAAATTTTTTTTTAAAAAAATATGAAAATAATGTCGTTTTCCACATGGCTAATTATTACCAAAAAAGGTTCTAATCTTTCTGGAAGTGTTTTAACATTTTCGTAGTTTTTATTTTATGATGCAAAACGGAACTGCCAAAATATGTGAGAACAACAGTATTGGGGTATATGGAAATTTAAAAAAATTTTTTTTAAATAGTTCAAAGTAACTTCGGAGTATTTGGGTGTTAGATTGGAAATCTAGATGACCTCCCCTTTGAAATGGTAGTGTCCTATCTCGTAATCTTCTATAGTTCATCCGTAAGTTGGTATCTATTGCTCAAATACACAGAAGTGACTTTGGACTATTTTTAAGAAATTTTTGGAATATCCATATACCCTTAGTGCTGTTGCTTTGAGGGATTTTTACCATTCCCTATTTTGCCCATAAAAATTACCATAATAAAAAAGTATTTTAATCTGTAGGTTCTGAATATTTGGTATTGGTTTTTGCTCATTTAAACAAACAATATGATTCATTTAAACGTAAGCAGCCAGAAGGAGCGCAAAGCGTAATTTAATTGTTATGAAATTGTTGCTTAACCCCCTTATCCAAAAAAATTAACGTAGACTTTAAAGTCATAAATTTCATAAATTTTACTTTTTTTGGATAAGACCGTAAATATTTAATTTTTTGTTTTAAAAAAGTATGTAAAAAGTTATTTAAGAATTTTTAAAGATTTGCATAAAAATTAGTTATAAAAAAAAAAATAATTAAAAATTAATTTATTTTATTATTATTAAATGCTGCCTTGAAAAAAACACACCCATTCGTGTCTATAAATGTATGATAAAATACTGCTTGCACACACTACACTATGAAAATAGAATGCAGCAATAAAACAGCAACAATAGAAATAAAAACAACAAAATAAAAACAAAAAAAATTAGATAAATTATAAAGCACATGGTTATTGTAATTGCAAGCCATACAAGCAAGCATACACATACACACACGCACACACACACACCAATAAACACTTGTTTGCCAAAACAAATGTTAACAATTAAATAATACAAGAAGAAGACTAAATTTCTATTCAAAACAGCACAGAGTAACTAAAGTGTTTTAATGTGAGTGTGTATGTATGCATTTGCGTGTGTGTTAAGTTAATGTGTTTGTGTGATTTATATTGTTTTAAAGTATAAATGACAAAAGTTGTAAGCAATAAATTATTAAATATTAAATATGATGCATGGCCAAGATAAAGTTACTCCCAAAATATTGTCAAATTAACACACACTTACATGCTAAATAAATTTATAAAAATAAATAACACCAAACATACACACACACACACACACAAATCTATTCTTATCACTTACATACTTACTTTAGTTGTAATAAAAAGAAAAGATATATGAACTCATAAGCTTAAAAATCAAGAAATAAATAATTAGTTGTAGTTGTAAGTGAATGAGAAAATATTATTTTTTTTGCCAACACAAAAATACAATACTTTCCTACACACAAACACCATAACACATTCGTTTTTGTTTTTTTTGCAATTAAAATAAATTTAGAAAATTTTGTATTTCTGCTAGTGCCTGGAGTATGTGTATGTGTGAGTAGTCAAATAAATAAATAAATATTTCATAAATTTTGTTTATGAACTGAAGTGACAACAAAAGAAAAAAAAACCAAACAGATTCAAAACAACATTCAATCTCAACACTTCATAATGGACTGTGGCCAAGCAACCCACCAGCAACAATAACAGTCTTCTGAAAATTAATGTTGCACTCATAAATTATAAACTCCTACAGTTCTATTTCTTGATTTTTCTTTTAGTGCAATTTTGTTTTCTGTACTTCCTTTTAGCTTCCTTAAGATGAATTGTTTTTAATGCTTCTTAAAAAAAAAATTAATGACAACTTTTGTTTGGCAACAAACATGAAAAACATGCAGATAAAAATCTTTTTAATAAATTTTAAGAAAATTGCCAAGACAATCATACAAGCAAACAAACAACAGACTGCATGAATTTTGAACTTTTAAAGAAACAGGGGTGCGTATACTTAATTTACGATTGTTGAACAACAATTAAAATAAAATTCATCATTCGTAGCAGTATGTACTCGTATGCATAAATCTGTTGTTTGCTTTTAATTTATTATCCGGTTATTAAATGCTATTTAAATTTTCTTTTTACAATTTTTATTTAATAATAAAAATGGTAAAAGCTTGCAGCTTCTTAATAAATTGTTTTTTTTTTTTAAATCAAAATAAAATTTTTAAATAGTTTTCGGGCAATATAATTGAGTCTACAATGTCTTGTTAGTAGTTCAGTCTAAAGTTTAATGTCATTTCTCAAGAGTCTCTTAAAGTGCCGTATGTTTGTTTTAGCTCTACAGCAATCTTCTAGAGTTTAATAAAGAACCGATCAAGCTATGCAAGCAGTGTAGGTGCCTTTTTTAGCTATTAGTCTGTCATTTCATTATCTACATGTTTTTCATATGACGGTAACTGTACCAGAGTAATCGAGTTCTACAGCATTTATTTTTACACTGTGTAAAATCTGGGTTGTAACAGGGTTATTACAAAAAATTATTTTAACTTATAAAAATGGGTTTTATTCAATTATTTTACCTTACAAGTAATACAAATGCTATCTTGTTAAGAGTCTAAGTAAAAATAAATAGTAAATTCCATTTCGGTGTCGTGTTGTGGTCCTTTTTCTAGGGGTACAGTTGTCCTCAGTGGGGGTTATAATCACCTAGCTTTTCTAATTGATGTCTCTTGAAAATCACTTAGGAGTACAAAAAAGGGGCCTAAATAAGTCTCCGATGTTGTTTGGCTCTCATTTTTTTTTTTTTTTTGGAAATGAAAATGAAATGTGTGCCGTTGCTCCTTCCTGTTGGAACAACATGTCCCCCAGTCCTAGTTCGTTCAATTGAGGCAGAAAAAATTCGGGTAACATGGCCCTATAGCGCGCACTGTCCACTGTTATCGTGGACTCCTCCAACGTGAACAGCGCACCATGCAGTCACTTTGAGCGGGTGTAATGGCTCCTCGTGCATTACTAGTAGATTTTTGGTGCCCCAGAAACGATAGTTTAGCTGAGGTGGAAATAAGCCTTCTCGCTCATTATGATTTTGGTCTAAAAATCGTCCACTTCGATTCTTGGGGGGAGTGTATCGCTCCATGGCTTGTTCACTTGTATTCTACATCTGTCGAGTTCCCAAATTTCAAAACAGCCTTGACATTGGCCGCCATTTGCAAAAATAAGAGCAGCTTCCAGAAGGATGATTTTTTTTTAGCCCACCTTGTATTATCTATCGTTAATCGTGAGTAGAAAATCTTAATTTCTCTACTATATATGTAAGTTACACGCGTGACTAGTGAGTCACTTATGTGAGTTAGTGACTATAAGTGCTGTCGTGACTAGGAAATCACTAAACACTTCTGCTGAGCTATAATGTATTATATTCAACCCACGTAACTAGTGAATCCTTCAGGTGAATTACTAAGACCATCATGACTGGGAAATCACTAAGTTCATTCTTATAATTACTATATGGGTAGAGCTAGGAGTACCTTCGGGACTAGAGAATAACTAAGACTGTCTTGACTAGAAACTCCCTAAGCAAGTTTAGAAATACTAACTTATAGGAGCACCTTTGTGACTATAGAGTTACCAGCTCACGCTTAATAAAAATGTTACCTCTATATTTGTGACTAGGAAACCACTTAGGGGAATTAGTGTACAAATATAAATTTATCTGTTTTATTTCTTCCAGTTCTCTAAGTTAATCTACATGTGTTACTTACGCCTACCGTCCCAAGAAGGAATTTCTTAAGATAATGCATCGCCTTTTATATAAATTTACGCTAATAATTGTTGTTGGTAATATAGCGATTTTCACCTCTTTATTTTAACTTATCTTTATAAATTAAATAATTGTGTTGTTGCAGTGCGTACTGCGTAGTTACAATTTCTGTGATCAATAAGAAATGTGTGTGTTAATAATTAGTGAGTGACAAAGAAGCTATGTTCTATTAAATATTAATATTATTGTTTTAAATATAGAGTTACGAATTTAAACAATAACAGGGTGTGGCATTAGTTTTTGTGTATCACAAATTGATCGTCACAAATATCATAATTAAAAAAATAATTTTACAGGAGGGCAAGTTAAAGTTAGAAAACTTTAAATTATTTTATTCTGAAAAAAAAAGTGTTAAAACATTTTGCTTTTGTTAAAACATTAACTTGTTAATTACAAAAAATTATTATGACACTATTGACGTAAATAAGCGATATAAAAAACGCCTACGTATTATTTACTTATTTTAGACTACTTAAACTTTAAAAATCCCAGAAGATTTTCTTATGAAATTATTGCATTTCCAGCAAACACTATTGTATTTTAATTGTGAAATAAATCGCTCCACCATCGCTAAACCACCATAATAAAGTTATTGAGTCAGTTGCGATAACTAATCACCTTAAGCTCTATTTCCTAATTAGCACATCAGTCTGGATTATAGAGTCTTGTACAAGTCAGTGTGTAGTATACTAAATTATAAATATTGGAGTTGTGACTTAGATTTCTGGCTTGATTCTGGGTGTTTTCTGCAAACAAGCCAAGCATCTTAGCTTGTTTTTTTTTATAAAAAAATGCCTTGAATATTATACTTCGCAATTAGTTTTATTTGATGACAATTCTTTTTCATCATTTACAGTATTTTAATTCAACTTTAATTTACTTAAATTTTTTTTTTTGTTTTTGTTCTTTTAATTTACACTTTTCCACCCTTTTTTCAATTTTGTCTTAAACCATTTTGTTTTCCTTTTTTTGTAGCCAATTTTTTTTCACTTAACATTTTACAAGCATAACAAATTTGTACTCATTAGCGTAATATTTCATTTGAAATCAGGTTAACAAAAAAAGAAAATGTTAAGATTTTATAAGTGAAATACTACAAATCGTATAATTGCTGCATTCAAAAACGATTATTAAAAAAAAAGGAAAAGCAGTTTGCAAAATCATTTAAATGTACGACAAGATTTGGAACACATACAACTATTTACTTAAATGAAGCTGCTTACAACACCAGGTGCTCATTCGTATGCTTATTTGCAATTATTTAATTGAAATATAGTTTTAAAATAATTATTCAACTATTATGTTATCAGTGCGTGCTTGTATGGGTATGTGTGTGTGTGCGTTAGTTTATGGGTGTGCTGTTCTGGGTACTAAAATATATAATTTTTTAGGTTGCCTTCTTTAAGCTTAAATTTAAATTTGAGTGCCCAGCGTAACCACGAGCTTAAAACAGCAATTTCAAACATGGAGGAATAATGAGTTACTAAATATAGTCTTACAAAAAAATAATTAATATTTTGTAGCAAAAAAAAAAATTGTATAAAAGAGTAAAAGTGAAAATTTCTTGATTTCTTTTTAATGTGAATGTTTGATTTAAAAAAAAAAATATATTTTTAATGAAAAATATAATAACAAATCACTACTTTTGTATATAAAATATCTAAAAATAAAAAGTCTATTTTTCAAAATGCATTTTACTTTTATTTTACTATTTTTTTTGAATAATGTTGGATTATATGAAAAAGGAAAAGTACAATTTTGTATCAATTTTTGTACAACAGTTGTATACTTTGGTACAACATAGCTGACAGTTTGCAAGACACTGTCGCTTATATTGCTGGACTTCATAATTTTACATAAATTGTTGCCAACCGTGTCATAGAAAATTTTATTAAAAATTAATGAATCTTCCTTAACCAGAAAAATTAACGTAGACTTTAAAGTAAAATGTTTGATATAATTTTTTTTTCATAAGATTTTAGCACTGCTGGGCATAGACAAAAATTTCTAGAAGATTGCGTAATTTAAATTTAATATAATTTATGCCAGATGCGTATTAAAATATATGCGAAAGGTAAAATGAAGCAGTTAAATTTTCATACCAAAAAAAGTTCAATATTTTACTATACACACAAACACTCTTTAATATATACCCATACACATTCACGCATACACACATGTAGTCCCATGCTGCAAATAAAGTTTCATTTTAATGCAAAAGTTTCATTGACAAGAACAACAATTTCAGCAGAAACGAAACACAATACCAGCACAAACTTATAAATTTAAATTATGCATTAATATCTTTATTATAAAACAAACATACACACTCACACACCCAAAACACTTTCCAGCATGTCATGGCATACAGACAAACTTACTTGTTTGCTGGTTGTTACCCACTCATACATACATATTTAAATGTTATGCATACACACACATATAAACACAAACACATGTCGTTTTCACATATCCACACACAGAATTATGAATTCTAAATAAAACTCTTCTTAATGTATAAAATCATTTTCTTATTTTGTATGTCTCTTCTTACCTCTTCATGCTCCCTTTGAAATTTTTCCTTTTTACGCATGGCTTCCTGTACTTTTAACTGTAAATACAATTTCAAATATAAAAGAAAAAGAAAAACAAGAAAAATCTGTATGAGTAGGAATATGAGCAAAAGCATCGAAACTCTAAGAATAATAATAATAATAATAATAATAAGTAATGATAAATAATATACGAGTATTTTAGAAAGAAATGACAAAAATTCAATTATAAACTCTTATGACACTTGCTGTTATTTTGAGCATTAAAAAAATGCAGGGTCTTAAAATAAATAATTAACAAAATAGATTTGCTTTATGTAATGAATCTACAATACAAGAAAAACGTCAAGCTTTGAAACTCAACGTTTGTAGAAATTTATTTTATAAAAAGAAATATTTTTCAAGCTTAAGAACTTAATAATTTTTATTTAAGTTTTTCAATACTTTGACTTTCCTCTGGATGTCTTCTTTAGAGAAATTAATTATTAATTATTTTTTCTTTGTTATTAAGACGATATGTGAGCACTACATTCGATATCTAGCAACTTGTATTGAAGTTTAAAAATTTTTTTAGTCCAAAACCAATACAATTGCGATAGTTTTTTCTTTCGGTATAGAATACGGTGATATAAGCTCTGAACTAGTTTGACATGTCACGTATTGTTACCCTATGGAAGTTATGCAAGATTCCGAAATTAATAATCTTAGTTGTTTAGTTGATATGGCGGTGTGAGGGCCAGCGAAAACCTATTCCGTAGTGTAGGTGTATAGGTGATTAAAAGTATAATTTTATTATTTAAGAAAAAATAAAGCTGCACTCACATTAGCCAAATATTTGTCGAAATAAGCAAGATAACCATGTCAGTTTCTTTTTTCCATACGAGTATTTTGAAGAACTTTTAATGCAGAATAGTTTAATCTTTTATTAAAATTTATTATCATATTATTGAAATTAATTTTATATAATACGAGTCATTTTAGGCTATAAAATTATTTGCCAAAAATCAGTGCTTCGTTTATTTTAACAAATATTTGTTCGTAGTGTTACTTTTTCACACATTTTATTTGTTTGATTAATTCTCAATTTCATATTTTATTTATTTTTTTATTATTTTAAAATAATATTTTTATTTTATTTCTTTTAAATTAAATTTGGTTATTCATTGTTATAACGTTTCCATAACGCAAACGGTCAACTTTAGCAATCTAGCAATTTTTGTATGGAAAACAACAAGCAGCAGTGGAGTTATACACAAATTAATGACTTAATTTAATTTATTTTCGTATGTGCTGCTCTTTTTGCTACCGAAAATAATGAAAAAATTTTAAATAAAAAAATTCTAAAGCTTGAGGTCGTAACACAAAATTCTTAGACTTCTTAGACCTCACACTACTCACATTAAGTACAAATTATTTTATTTATTTCATTTTTAATTATAATTCTATAATATTTTATTTTATTCTTTCACAACTCTGCAGAAATGTATGCAAATGTTCAGCTATAAATTTCTATTAAAATTAATGTTTGGAAAAAAAGAAAACGCATCTTAAAAAAATTAAAATTAAAATGAAAAGTATACAAAATTTTTAAATCACTTGAGTGCCATTAGAACTACAACACTCGCACTCGGAAAATAAAAACTAAAAAGAGAAAACAAGAAACAAAAATTTATACTTAATTAAAATAAAGTTTTCTTAAAAGAAAAGTGTAAAAAAAATAGAAACAATAAAGAAAAATTAAAAACACTAGAATAGAAAAAATTAAATACAAGAAAAAGAAACATTTTTGCCAAGTGTGGTTTTCTTAACACCAAAATGCATAACGAAGTCTTAGGAATTCTTTTGCTTTTATGAATATTTTCTGTTGTTTGTTGGGCAAAACGCTTAACTGTTTTTTTTTTCCTTTTCTAATTGCAAAACTAAATGTTGCTTGTTTTTTTTTTTATTTTTTTTAGGTTAACTTGTAACACAAACGCTGTTGCTATTGCTGTTGTACTCGTATATTTTTGTAATAGAGCTTAGTGTTGCAGCAGCATCAACAACAACAGGAGATGATGATGACGATGATGATATGCAAGAAAAGTAGTCACAAAGTAGTATAAGTATACTTATAGTTTGGTTATTGCATTTAAATGATAAGGCATTTTTAAACAACATTACACACACACACACACACACACAGACTCCTACAGCACAGCAATAATGACAACGACACTCGCTCTAGTGTAAAACAATTTACAAAATGCGGTTCATAAAGTCTGAATACACAAAAATTACATAGAAACTCAGATACTTTGAGTAGTCGAACATGTTAAACAAAAATATAAAAGAAACACAAAAATAACGACGAAAAAGAAAACAGGACGAGGCATAGAGATTCAAGTCCTAAAAATTTCAGCCACAAACAAAATTACACTTAAACATTCTACTTTAGAACGACAGACAGGAAACTATTCTAAATATAAACAAGAGCATATTTTTGTACATACTTTTGAGAGCGCCTAGTGGAAAAACAGGGCAATTTAAGAGCCATGTACAATACAGCACTAGACAACTACACACACACGCACTTAAAATCATAATAGCTTCAAAAGGAAAAAAAACAAAACTAAACAAACTAAAGAAACTTCAACACAAACCCAACAATACCAACATTGAAGTTGTTAAAAAAAATAGAAAAAACTTAAAAAATTGGGAACAACAAGAAAAGTGTCAAAAACTTTTAACAAACATTTACATATAAGACGTGCAACATCACGAGCCACTACAAAAACAACAGCAACATGAAGCAGCAATCAAGTAATAGCGGCAGATGTGACAAAAACATACAAAATTTGTAACGAACACAACATCTTAAATAAACCGGGCATGCAATTGCTATTTAAAAAATGTTAAGGAAATTTCACATAAAAAACAAATTGTTTTCGTTTGTTTTTTAGTTCAAAACAAACATGAATGCATGAACCAAAAAGAAAGAAATCAACTCTTCTTAAAAGCAGACCTGACAGTTATAAAGTTGGTTGGTTAAAAAAGATCACAAACTAGTGACAGCTTAATTCAACAACAATGATTAATATTTATAAAACACGTATTTGAAATGATGCTGGCAGGCATTTTGGCGTCAGAGATTCCTTACAAATTGTCAAGCAAAAATGCCTTCAAAATATTATTTGCGAAATAGATTTTTCTAAATAAAACTTCTTGATTGGTTGTTTTCTATGTCCTGTAAGACCAGAGAGCTGAAGCCGGTGTGTGTGATTTATTCAACATATAAAATATTTTTATAATCAAAAATCGGTTGAGCAGCTCAATGCTTACTTAAAACAATCCTAGACTTCTTATAAAACTCATAATGCTGCGGACTTAATTTTATTTAGGTTTTCTGTTACCTGTATTCCACTGCCTAAGTAGCTGCTCATGTTGGGCAGATGCTTAAAACGTATTTCAAGCTTTTTAATCATGCCCTGCCACAGCAATTTTACTTATGTGGTTAGTAAGTCAATGTGACTAATTAGGGCAATAGTGTAGAGTTAAAAAAAAATTAAATAAATTAAATGATGATGCTTGTAGAAACTGAAAGTCTTTAAAGTTTTTTTTTTTTTTTTCTTAAGCTTTCCAGAGATTTTGAATCAAATAATTATTTTCATTTCTAAAATTTTTTTCTTATAAACAAGAATTCCTTGAAATAAATAAATTCAATTGTTTCAATATGCTTTATCATGTTGACCATTTAAATAAATTTTTAAGTTATTAAATTTTATAAAAATTAAATTATATAACAAATTCTTTTTTCATTAAATTAAAAAAAAGGAAAAAAATAAGAAATAAAAAAAATTCTTTGAAAAAATAATATTTATCTAGAAATTATCCCTGAAAGTAATTTTTTATCTTGTAATAAACATTGTAAAGCAACAAAAATCACTTGAATATAAAACCAGACACAAAAACCTAACAAACCAAAAACAATAATTAAAAAAAAAAATGGTATTTAACCAAGACATAAGTAAACCAACATATAAACTTTTTTGTTTCTTTCTGTTTTAATAAAGAAACAAAAGAAATTAATTTTTGAAGTTTAAGAGCTGAGCTGAGTTTTCTTTTTTTTTTTTTGCTCTGCCATCGAACAAGCAAGTGACATTGCAACCATCTGAAACACATATGGACAGACATAAAATAGACACACTTAAAGATACACATCATATAGCATAACATTTAAAACGCTGTCTTAAATACACATGAGCACATTGGAGACATTAAGCAAATAAACAAACAAACAAACGAAACACTTACACAAGTAAGTAACAGCAAAGATGACAAAGTAAGAAAGAGAAAGAGAAGAAAAAAAACTCCTGGCTGCACTAACAAGAAAATATTTACATTGAATTTACCAAACAACAGCAACAATAGTACTGATGATGATGTTGCTGATGCTGGCAGAGGAAGGTTCTAAAGAACAACAAAAATTTTTTTTATCATTTTCCTAATAACACAATGTCTTAAGGGGTTTTCCAATTTGGGAGAATTGTTTTTAAAACGAGCAGGAATTGCAAGCCATCTCCTATACAAAAGGCAACAAAGTGCCCACAGCTTAAGCAAAAACAAAAAAATTCTAAAATTGTAAAAAAGAATTAAGCCTTCTTCTTAAATTGTTTTTTTTTTTTTCTTTTATTTAAGTGTATGTGCAAGATGACTTAAAACAAAAGTAAATAACTTTATTTATTTTGAAAAAGATTGTTTGAATTTTATTTAAAGTCCTGGCCGCAAATGAACATCTTCTGTTTGTGCATTTGTGGCCAGTTTAAATTTCTACTTTCAGAAATTTGGTACGTATGAGCTCTGTTTCCAAGAAGGGTCTTTTAAAGCAGCCATGCCTTCTTTCAAGCTCACCTTTTTTTAGAGAATAAGAGTTTTTTAATGATAAAGATTTTAAATATTTTTTATTGGCTTTTCTGAAATTTAAAACATAAGAGGATCGCGCGAGATCGGGTAAAATAGCTAAATATTGTTTAAAAAAATCTGTGCAGATAATTGGATATTTCAATAAATTTAATTCAAAACAAAGACCTTTAAATTTCGTTATTTTCTTGTCATTTATTACTGACTTATGACGCTTATAAAATAATAAATTCAAATATTTTTTTTGATTTTAAATTTCACTATACATGAAATGCGAACTGTTTCTTGTCAGAAATTTCTTGCATTCAGTATCTTTTAAAAGTAACAAAACCTCATATTTGGCTTTTAGTTGGACTTTGCTCTTGGTGACTTTAAAAATAAAAAACTGCTCTAGGTTTTTAAATTAAAAATTTGTTTAATTTCTTTTTTTTTTCTTAATTTTACAATTTAAAATTTAATGAGGCTTAAAAGAACACCATTTAGAAAATTATTTTCATGCTTATGACCAGCTTCCAAGCGGTTTGCAGGCACCTAATCAGGAAAAAACTCTCATGGCTTACGGTTAGCAATTTTTTTTTATGTGTTTCCTTACTGGCAAGCAAACATTTCATGAAATTCATTTTGCGTGTGTGTAACTAATTCCCATAACAACTAAATTAATTATTTATTTTAATTATGATTACATTTCTGCACACTTAATTTAGATTAAAAGATGATTTTTTGATGAAACTAATTTTACAAATTTTTTTTTTCAAATATTTTTTGTTTGTTTTATTTTACTTTAAAAATCATTAACTAGATAGAGTCCTTAATGCATTCGCGTGTGTGTTTGTGTAGATGCTGTCTGCTATATGCTTAAACATTTATGAAAAACTTAAAATTTTTAGGGTATACTTTTAGGAGCCTTAAGGAAATTTTGTGTATCTTTAAAAATAACACACACACACAAAGAAAAAAAGTGAGGCTGCTACTGCTGCTGGTACGTACTAAAGGGCTGCACAAGCCCTTTTGGTGTACACGAAACACTACTGGATGCTAGAACAAATATCAGTTTTTAGTGGCGTTTTCATAGTAAAACAAAAAGTCTGTTAAAAAATTAAGCAACAGAGCAAGTATTGACACCTTTTGTAAATTTTTTTTAACAGTTTTACACGAATTTAATTCAACACGAGTTAAAAAGAAAACAAAATCTCTTTTTTCACGAATTTTTGGAACACATCTATCATGTAAAGAGATAATTAGATGTACTTGTGTTTTGTATGAAAGTAGCAATTCAAGACCAAATTTTGTTTTGAAGTAGTGACGTCATAGCATGTGTACTAGACCAAAAAGGTATGTACATACATACATCAATACAAGCGTGACCAAACACATTAATCGTGCCTTTTCGTGCTTTTATGCACAAACATTAAGCACATGTGCCTCTTAAAAATGTCCTTAAAAAAACCAAAGCAGATATTAATGAAAGACTCGATGCTCCCTTTGCATAAAAAAATAGCATGTGGCTGTGTAAAAACACATATAACTCATACATATGTAAAAATTAATACAGCAAGGTTCTGAAAACTTTTGCTTTTTGTGTTCAGTTATCTTCTAGTGGTTCTAATTTTTACTTAGTGCAAAACATTTTGTCACTACAGTATTTATGAGTGCTTGCTAGTACTTGAAATAAATAATGATGCTTGCAAGTTATTTCAGGTATGCTATTGCAGCCCTTTAGTCCATACAAATGCAAACACATTCGAACAATGCTTTTTTTTGTTTTTATTGTTTTCTTGTTTTTTTTTTTCTAACATAACGGTGTAAGTTTAATGATTTCCCTGTTTAAAGTACACAAAGAAAAAATAAACAAAATAATAAAACAAAGCAAGAAAAAAAATTATATGAGAGATAATGATAGAGGAGGGAATACTAAATGAGTAAAAAATGTACTACACGTACTCGTATTACTACTAAAAAACACTTTTTTTGCCATTTAAATTTTGTTGCTGCTGGCTGTGGTGTTGTTGGCTTCTTTATGGGTGCAAGGTGTAGGTTGTGTTCTGCACATCATAATAAGAAACACGAACAACAAAACATTTTAAAAGTTTGCTTGCAGTAAACATAGTGATGCTGCCGTAGTTAAAGCCCTCTCGCTCGCACACACACATACCCAAACTCATATTAAAGGTGTCACAAAGTTGCTCGCTGAATGCATTTGCTGGGTGTTGCTTGTTTTTATTTTATTTTTTTTTTTTTGTTTTCAAAGGTAAGTAGTTGATGTTGTAGTTTTTGTTTCCAAGTGTGTATTGATGTTTGTTATTTCTACTTCTACTTCTTCTTTTTTTTTTTTTTTTTTTTTTTTTGTATAGTTTTTAATTCAACTTAGTGAGGCGTTATGTTGTCATTAATAATGAATGTAATAGTGGCGGCAATGAACTTTTAAATGCTTTTCATATTCTGCTTTTTTGCCTGCTATTGTTGTATCCCCTCTGTCTCTTTCTCTTTGGCTCTGTTACTGTACAATTGTTGGGGGAATTTATAATTTTATTGTATAAAAGAAAATTGAAGCAGTTTTTTTATGTACAACTTCATGTGAGTAAAAAATAATTGCGACTACAATAAGAATGTAACAGCAGCAGAGCAAACACCATTTATTAAAAATTATTAGAATTCAAATAAAACATAAATAAATAAAAAACTACAGAACATTTAATTTATTAAGAGCCTTATGAAAATCTAAAATTTTTAAAAGCAAATAAAACTGGAATGGAAATTCTTTTAAAACAGAGGCTTGTTAGAGTTGAGGCAATTGCATTATGATTTAAAGACTTAATTTTATTACACAATTAAACAAAATTGTGTTTGTCTCACTTTTGCAGGGCTTAAACTGCTCAAAAATAGTCCAATTTATACAATTTGAGAAAACTATTCCATCACATTTGATTTATTTTGGTGTGATTAATTCAAACTACTAGCATTTTCATATGCATGTCAGCTTAAAGTGATACAAATTTTGTTTGATAATAAATTTAAAAAATGGCTATGAAGAGAAGATGTTGTTTAAATAATCCAAACAATTTTTGTGTTATTTGTAGCGAATCCATCACCGACTTTGTAAAATCTGCATATTTTAGCTACTTTATTGTGAGTATTTGCAATTTTGCCAAAATGGTGTAGTTTTTTTGCGAGAATGAACGAGTACGGAAAAGATTCGCTTTGCAGTTCAGTACAAACAAGATATGGCCATCATGAAGATAGTTATTTTTATGGGAGAAAGATTGCACCCAGAGGAAACATTACATCATCCCTTATAAAAATTATCACAAATAATTTCAATAGTATATCAACCATGTTTGTACTTACTTTGGCAACGCATGGTGTCATTTTAACAACGCATTATTGACAACATAGCTTTACAGAATTGACAACGAATGGTGTCAAATTGTCAAAGGATGCCATATGATTGTTGCAACGACGAAATATGTTATTAATTTCCCAAAGTTTTTTAATAAATTGAAAATTCCGCAATCGTAGATATTTTTTGTAAGGTGACAGCCAACCGTTTTCGGTGTGTACACGCTTGTTGTCAATAAAATAGACAGAGGTATGGAGTGAGTCTAAATAACCACATACGTTGTTGATTTTGCAAACTCGACTTTTGGCAAGCCGTGAACTATCACACGCTCTGATCAGCCGTCAATTTCACCAATCCGACAACATGGATATTGAAGAAAAATGACCAGATTTATTATTAGTATCGTTGTAGTCGAATTCACGACAAGCCCATAAAAAACATATCTCACTGGCATGCTTTTGTCACGACAACGACACTCATAATCAGGCCTATGAATATGATTTTAATTTCTTACCTAGTCAAGAGTCAATCAAAGAGTTCTTTTAAATTGATTTAAATGACTTTACTAAGTCGAATTTGCATATATTGAAAGAGTGTTACAAAATTTTGGCATCTCGTCTCAAAGAATCTTTATAGCTGTTATCCTGCTTACTTTTTGATTCTTGTTTCTTTATAAATAATTAGTTAACAAAATTTTTGGAAGGTACCGGAAGATTCAATTTTATTTTAATTACTTAAAATACAAAAAAAAGAGAGGTCAGTACGAGGTTTAAAGAAACAAATTTATTTAAAAAAAATTTTTTTTAGGAATAATTTATCAGGACCCTCTTTATATTATATAACGATATGTTGTGTAATTTTAGGGCTGGTATTTAAAATGAATAATAACGACTTCAAGTAGAAATTATGACAAATTTTTCATACAAATTTTTTACAATATCGATTTCACATCTACTTTAAGCATTAAACTTCACTATTTACATTCTCATTTCATTTAATAAAAGAAGAACAAAGCGAAAGATTTCAAGAAGATATTGGTACAATAGAAAACCGTAATCAAGTGAGCTGGGCCCTACCTGTGATGACTGATTACTGCTGGATTTTTTGTTAAGGAAACATTTTTTTCTTCAACTACAGTAACTGTATGACATGAAGACAGTCCAGATTTATAACCTGCCTGTACGTTAAAAGCAAGTTCTGCTTAAAAAATAAAACCTGTAAAATTTTTGTAATCAGCACATTTTAGTTAATCGAAAACGAATACTAGAGTTAGAATGAGGAGTACTGCTCTCATGTAAAAAATACTTTTTAAGTCTTGTATTGATTAATAATTGAGAGAATTCCATTTACACTATATCCCACCATTTTACGCATTGATGCCCTAAGTAAGAGAAATGATTCCATTCAAAATTTTACCACTGCAGTGACAAAATGCTAAAAAAAAAAAAACAAAAACAAATAACCGTTTCAGGCCATGTTCTATTCCGAAATCGGAATGGCATGAATGTTTTCGCTATTGTTGGCATTTTTTTTAGCCACTCCCTAAAACTGAGATTAATAGAAACGAATACCAAGACCAGGACCACACACAGCAAGTTTAGTTGGGCAATTCTTTTTCAATTCTCTTTTAAAATTGTCGTTTTGTCCACACACAAATTTTTTGTTTCGGCAATTTTAGCATTCTTGTACACCCTTTCATTCCTCTTTCCTCTCTCTCCAACAAAATCAAGAATTTACCAACAAAGCTTGCCGTGTGTGGTGCTGGTGTAACCCTCTGCAAAATTTTTCAGTGTGTATCAGAATATTCCGATATCATTTGTTGGCAGTGAAAACTTTTTTGTATTTGGTTTGTGAAGAAGTTGGTGAATTAAAAAAAAAAACAAAAATTCATTTAACAAAAAGAAAAAAATTCATACCACAAAATTTTTTTAAACCCTTCATAACACAGAACCACACTGATTTTTTTGTTGTTAGTTTCTCACTGGATTATTTGTTGTTTTTATTTATTTAACTGAAAAGAGTTTTAATTAATTAAATAATGAAAATAAAATTTTTAAAAGCAGCAAAACTGCAAGCACAGCTCCTGTTTGTTTAATAAATTGAATCACTTTTAAATGTGCACAAGGAAAGCTGCATGCCTTGTTCTAAAACATGTCACCTTGTAGGCAATTATGTGGACTTTAGCATTTTTTAATGTCATTTACGAAATTAGCAGAAAGAAAAATCCTTGAACTTCCTGTGCATTTTTTAATTTAGTAAAGTTTAAATGCAAATGCATGCAAATAATAATTTGCATTAAATTTCTATTTGTTTAAGACGTTTAAAATGTTGTGCTTTGTTGTGGGCTCCGGCTATGAAAGTGACAAAGGAAACAGAAATTAAAAGAATATGAAAAAATATGTCGGATGCACAAAAGGTCTCTGTGAATTTCCCTTTACATTTTTTTTTTGTCTTCTTATTAATGTAAAACGTCTGGCTTTCTAAGTCATTTTTAACTTGCCTGCAATTATGTGATTCATTCAAACTAAAAAGTACTTTGCCACTGGCAGCGACAAAGCATAAGACGATTGTGAGTTGTTGTTGTTTCATTGCAGTTTTCTTTAACAGCTCAACAGATAGAATATTAAAAAAGAACACAAAAAAACTAAACTTAAAAATTAAAACGAAATTATGCCAAATTAAAAACCAATATAAATTTATTATTATTATTAAATTTATTAAATAAATTTCCCTGAAGAAGACTTTCAAAAGAAAGTCGAAATATTGGAAAATTTAAATAAAAACAAATATTTTTAGATCTTGAACTTGATTAATATTAAATAATAATAAATTTATAAGAACGAATAATTTACTAAAATTATTAAAAATTTAATTTTATTTAAAACTAAAAATCACACAATTTTATAGATATAAAAATAACTGACATTAAATAAATGGCAAAAATAAAAGCCTTGAAACTGTAGGAGTTTCTTTAAAAATATTTAAACTTGTTTTTTGCTGAAGCAACACTTTGTTAAGATTTTTATTGTTTTTCTCTTCATTCAATTCATCTTGGCTAAATATTAACCGTGTCAGTGTGCAAGTGTTAGTGTTAATGATACTCCAAGGACATTTTACTATTTTATTATTTGTTCAAGTGTATTCAGTATCAACTTACCCGGTGAATTGTCTCTTCGAAACTGTGCTGATGGCCACCATTTAATGTTTGAAAATGTCGTAAACGTTCATTTGCCGCCTAAAAGTAAACGAGAGAAGAGCAGACAAGAAACCAAAAATTATTTAACTTTTGCTTAACACACAAAGAAATTAATTTAAAAGAAAAACTTGAGATTTTTCTTTCTTATTGTGCAAAATTGAGAGAATATTTAATTACCAAAATTAAAATACTGCTTGAAAAAGTGACTTAAAGCTTTACTGTAAACAATTTTAATTATAACGAAAAATATAAAGAATAAAACTTTAAAAGCTGAATGCTAACATTTATTTACAGGTGTGGGTGTGAATTTGTGTATTAAGAACATGTTTTTATATTCAAATATTTACCTGGGAATCCCTAATTATCTTAAGTAAACATGATCATACTTGTACAAAAGAAATTAATCAAATAACTTAAATAAAAAGGGAAATTGTTTTGCTTTTCTTGTGAACCTCTTCAAAAATCTTTTCGTGCTTTATCACCTGCTTAAAACGAAAAAAATCAGATACCAATTTTTTTCTACTTTTTTCTCCCTTTTGTTTTATTAATTTAAGGGTTTTTAAAAAAAAATTTTTTTTTCCTTTTTTATTATTATTTTCTGCATGTGTTTCGTAGTTCGTAGGGCTGTATATCAAGATAAAATATTAACCTTTAATTAATAATGACAACTTTGAAAACATATAGAAGACTAAAAAAAAATATATGCAAGTAAAGGTGTAAGTGAAAGGTTATCATGAATTTCTGCTCGACCTTTTTATATTGAACTCTTAAGTGGGTTGGTCATTAAATTAAAAATAAAAGTAATTAAATCTGTGCAAGTAGCAAATTTTTTAATTAAAAAAAGAGTCTATTTTAATATACATACGATTAGACTTTTGACTTGACAACCACTAAAAAGCCTTCATGCATAAATGCTTAGCACAATTCCATTTACAAATTTAAACTAAATAAACTTTAAGGTAAATATTTTAAATAAAATTAAAATAAAACCAAAAAAAAAAAAATATTTTAAAAAAATTTCACTGGATTTATCAAGAACAAATCTATACAGTTTTTATAATCAGTTAAAGTCAGTGTTGTATTCCATTTATTTCTGCATTATAAGCTCAAAATTAATTTAATTGCTAACGGATACACACACAAAAAAAAAAGAAAAACATTAAATAAATGAAAGAGCTGTGCAACAAAATAATATTTATTGCAGTCCTTTTTTTATATTAATTTTTTTCCTTTTTTTTGTTATTTTTTGTGCTCCAAAAAATATGGCTTTTTAAAAAGGGGCTATAAACCAAACTTTTTCTTTCTGATTAAATTAACATTTTTATATGAGTTTTTTAAGCTTTAATACACACACACCTACACACGCTAACATTATAAATACGTATGAATATTTTTTTAGTAACAAAAACAATCATACCCTCATAAACCACTTTTTTGTATGAGCGTTAAAGTGGGGGAAAAAAAAGGTCATCATTGAGGTTATGGTCAGGGTGTAAGTGCGAGTGTGTGTATGCTTTTGTTTGTGCTGGTACTAGTAAATGAAATTTATGTTTTTAAATGTACTAGAACAACTTTGTTATAGTTTTGGTTTTTAAATATTTTTAATAACCTTCACAACAACAAAAAAACAAACCAAAAATACAAACACAAATTTGTATGTATAGAAATACATGTGTGTGTAGTCATTTTGTTATTTTTATTTAACATATAAGCAGCCATAATTTCAGTTATAACATGAATCTCTTGTACCAGCATTAAGAAAATGAAACAAAGCTTTAAGAGATTGTTATTATAATGAAGACAAATAAAATAAAATAAAAGATGAAACCCCACTTTTTTGTTAAGCAAACAAAAATAAAAATCTACTTCGCCCTAGCTGGCGCTTCTTTTTTTTTTTTTTTACACATTTACTTTCTACTCGATTTAAATAAGCAAACATGAGCAAATATTTTACATTAAATTTTCTTTTTATACCCGCATTTTTATATTCATGTGCGAGCATGTAAGGAAGGCTACAACTTAAAGCATGTTCCTTTGTAAGTTTAAGTATGAGCACAACACATAAGCTTTGCTTCCCTTTTTATTTTTATTTGATTTTATTTTTTTTTTTTTTTTAATATTAAATCAGTACCTACCCCCTCATATGTGGCAAATAGTGGAAAATTCACATGCATTTAGCTGCTACACAGGCCTTTCAAAGGCAAACTAAATATTTCCTTTCTGTTTTATTTATTTGTACTTTTTTTGTTAAAGGACAAAATATTGAAACGAAAAATTTCAATGGCATTAAGCTTGTTTTGAAAACGTTTAACAGTAACTTTCCGATAAAAATATTCGGTACGATAGAAATCGTTATTTGCGATGTTTATTTATGTACTGTTAGCTTCATCGCAAACGTCGAATATTTTTGTCGGAAAGTTACTGAATACCCAATTTGATAAGATATCATTATACTTGTTTTTCGATACGAATGTTCGTACTAAAAATTACTGAAACGCACTACAGATTGCAACTTAAATAGAATATTTTGCAGGGAAAATTTTCTCTTTGGTAAAGAATTCCTTTAACTAGAAAACTTTCTATAAGAAATAAGGAAGAAATTTTATTTTTTATCAGCCTAATTATAAATTTTTTTCACAGAGAGAAATTTGTTTTGATAAAAAATTCAGAAATTTTACTCATTATAAGTTTATTAATTTCAATCAATACAAAAGATTTTTCTGAATTATAGAATTAACTCTAAAAGACAAAAAACAAATTTGGCTTTATTTTATTATTATTACTAGGTCAAAAGTACCTCGATCTACTTCATTCATTGTTTCATATCTAGGTCTCGAATGAAGCCAATTACCCTGTACTTTTCTATATTTCTGGAAACCAACAAGATGTTTCTCAGAAGTCTTGATCTGCGAGACCCTTAAGCCGAACACTCGCAAAGTACATGTTTTGATCGTAATATGTCTTCTCTTACACTGGTGGTATCTGAGACCACAATTCCCGTTAAACCATTCTGTTATTAACCTGGGCTAAGTCTTAATGATTGGCAGTATTTTTTGGCATGTACTCCGCAATAATGTGATAAAGCATTTAGCTTGTTTGAGTCAAGACAGCGATTGCCAATACTCCAGAGTCTGAACATTATTTCTGGCTATAAAATAAAATTTTCGTCATTAAAATGTTCAAAATCTTACAGTAGAATTTTACGAAGAATATTTTTGTACAAAATTTTAACCCTCAAACTCTTTAAATTAAGAAATTTTTTTGTTCTTTTTTAATTAGAAATCAAAAGAATCCCAGTATTAGAAGAGTTAAAGGGTTAAAAATGTTCTACACATTAAACATTTAATGTGACTGAAGTGAGAGACAAGTATGAATGAATGAAAATTTGGAAAAAGTAGAAACTTTATACCACAAAAAGACCAGGTTTAAAGGTTGGTTTAGGTGGCAGCCTTATAGCATTAATTAGAATTGTAAAATTCTGCTTTAAGCCAGACAGCAGAATAATGAATGAATCTATAGCCTTAGCCCATCCCTGATATATCATTTAGACCATGCATGAAATGTGTGCACGCAATTTGTGTTCTAAAGCTTAAAAAACCGGCCGCTCATAGAGAAGGCTAGAATGCTATCTGCTTACCCTCAAGAACTCACTAGATTCTGACGATCTACAGCTTAATTTATTTCTATTATATGTGATTTTAAAACACTAAATCGTAAAACCGGTTAGCATTGGCTGCATTTTATTTTTTATTTTTTTTTTTGTGAATTTTAAAATTCTATAATTTCATAATTTTGTTTTGAAATATT
Organism: Thelaira solivaga; assembly: GCA_947397855.1. Lineage (NCBI taxonomy): Eukaryota > Metazoa > Arthropoda > Insecta > Diptera > Tachinidae > Thelaira > Thelaira solivaga. The sequence goes on from OX377610.1 coordinate 22,937,249, forward strand.
TACTTTTTTTGTAGCATTTTTCTCAATAACTTGCAAATTAATAACTGCATTAAAAAATAATATAAAAATAAATTACAGCTAATATAACAAATATATTTCATAATAAAATCCGATAACTCGTTTCAAAGAGTCGATAATATGCAGCCTCTTCAAAAATCTCACATAAAAAAAAAATTTTCAAGAAATAACTTTTTCATAAAATAAAATCAAGAAAAAAAAAACTTGTAAAATAATATCATATTTGCTAAGTAAAACATAAGATACAAAAACTTTTCTAAACGATATTGCAAGTGAAAATAAAAAAAAAATTGTTATAAAGGTCTGTTCTATAAAATAAGTGTGTTCAAACTAGTTAGTTTACATTGAACACTCATATATATTTTGAATGATTTTATAGTTATTACCCTAGAAGAAAAGGAACTAGTCACAGAATATGTTACTGGACTAGTCCGGTTCTTATTTCAAATTTTTCATGTATAGCAAGTCTGCATACTTCGTAACTAATACGGCACCATATCAAAAAAGTACAAGTACTGGTATTTGCATTAAACGAAAGCGTTTTATATCTTTCACAACAAAACGGAAAAAGTGTTATTCCATGTGTAATTTTTGCACTCTACATGGGTGCCAAACTATAAAGTATATTTATTCTGGATCCTTGAAAATAGAGGAGTTGATTTAGCGATGTCTGTTTGTCCCTGCGGATGTTTAAATCAACTTTGTGAAGACCTTAGAAAACCTACAGAACAGTCTATTATGACAATTTGTTGGAAAATTCTGTATTTAAATTCAGCCCAATCGGTAAATACATGGCTGAGCTATGAACTCTGAAGTGCAACCACCTTTATTTTACAAAAAAATTTAGAATGTAGAAATGTAGTTTTAGCAAAAATAACAGTCATAGTTTTTGTGCAAAAAAACAAAATAATTCATCATTATATAACATAAAAGCTATACAATACGACACATCATCCTTCGTTATTTTGACTACGGCAAGAAATTAAAAGCGCAAAAAAGCCCTTACAACGCGCGCAGTTCGCTGCATTTGTCCACCAACAGTTTGTTAGCGACTAACGCTATACGAAAAATGAGATCAAAACAAACAGAAAGAACAGGTTTTAATTCAAAAAATTTTGACGAAGGATGACGTTCTAAGGTTAACAGAAAAACAAAAAAGAAAATTCGTGTTCTTGTGTACTTCTGACTACTATTCATTAATATTATTTTCATGATAAGTTATCCTTGCAAAAGTCTCAGAATATGGTGCATGTTCCTTGTGAACAGTTTTAAAATTTGCTTAAAATGGAATGATAACACAAATAGTTAAATGCTTCATTAATTTCATATATTTAAAATTTAGTTTTTCAATCATTGTTTAGGAAAAACCGTTTTCTTATAAAACACTCATTTTATAGACTAGAGCTGCCTTAATACTCGTCTAAAGTAACCATGCAAATGAAGGCAACAAAATTCATTCAAAAGTATGTGTAACAAAATTTGCATGGCCCTTCAACTCTAGAACAAACAATGTTGACAAAATTAAAAAGAAAGAAAGAAAAAAATGGGAACTTTTCTACATAAATCAAAAAATTAAATTTAAGAACAACAAAAAAAAAATAAATAAATAAAATAAATAAGAAATGCTGCTGCCATAAAATGAGTGGTGTATGGGGGATATTGTGTTTGATGTTGTTGGATGCTTTTGCTGTTGCTGTTCAAGTACTTTTAAGAAGAATTTTTTTGTTTTCATATAAGAAAAAAAAATAGAAAAAAAAACACACTCATTTTAGCACTCAGACACTTTGTTGCGTATAAGTGTGTAACTAAGTGCGTAAGCAAATGTTTAAATGCGTGTGGGTTAGTAAGTGTAAGTGTATGTGCCTACCCCAGCTTAGCAAGCTAAAATAATGTAAATATTTAAAATATATATTTTATGATAATCGTTTTAATGATATAGTGTTAGTGGTTTCATTGCTTTATTTTCTTCTCTCTCGCTCTCTCTCTTTTTCAACTTTTTCTTATATCTGCTTTCAAGTTTCTTTTTTTTTATTTTAAAATAAATTGTATTAAATATTTAAGCTTAGACAACACAAAACAACAATAAAAGCACTTCATTTTATTGTTTCCCCACACATACACACACACACACAGACACACACAAATAAGTGCTTTTTTAGCATTAATGGCATGCAAGTGTATGGAAAATTTTAAACTGAATATACAAGTACTTACTCTCACTTGGGCTTGGGCGGTGGATTGTTGTTGTTGGCTGCGATCTCTTCGATTTACTGTCTTTAAACCTTTTAATAAACGTGCTAATGTTGTGCGCTTTTTAGTTTCACGACCCTCTAAAAAAAGAAACAACAAAATTTAAATTAATACCAACAAAAAAGAAAAATAAATTGTGGAAATAAACAAAAAGACAAAACATTAACTTGATTTTTTTTTTTGTTTGCTAAAAACAGCAAACATTAAATAACAAAAAAAAATTATTTATTTATTGGTTTTTAGGTGACATTTCTTGCGCACTTCAAAAAAAGGTTGTACCCCGTTTTCTATAAGCTACTCGTCTTACTTATAATTTATTTATTTGCCAACAGGCAATAAGGTCTCTAAGCAATCGTTATACAAAAAAAAAGTTTGTGAATGCTACAGGCTGTCTGGAATGTGGCCTTTTTTATTTATGTTGCAGCTAATCTCAAAAGACTCATTAAAACAATGGTGAAAGAAAGTTTTCTTGGAAAAACCAATTTTAGCTATTAATTTGTTTTACGAAATCACTCTTAAAAAAAAGAAAAAGAAAACAGCAGAGCAAGCTAGTGTCAACTCAGCTAAATTAAAAAGTAGTAAATCGATCGATCTTTAACTACCCATTTGGCTATTTTTTTCTACACAGCTAAAATATTAGCCGTAGCCAATTAAATGCCAAACTTAACTTAACTTTTAAACAGAAACGAAATGCTTTTAGTGAATTCACAACAAACAAAATATAGAAAATTTGTTTTAGAGAAAATTATTAAAGTAAAATTTTTTTTTGGAAATTTCACGTGATTAGATGATGATTTGAGCCCAATTTTGATATTAGTTTGTTACTTCATTTCATTTAATTGCCTGTAGTTTGCTTAAGTTTTCTAAAAATAAATATGACAATAAATGGACCAAACCCTAAGACGCACCATGAAGACAGCCATTTTATATTTTCCTGCATTTACAGGAATTTCTTAAATTACAGTGACTACACAGAAAACCATTTAAATACGAAATTTAATAGGTTTACTGAAAAGAACATGAATAAAAACTGCTTTTGCTTACAATCAAAATTCATATAAGACCCTCGAAGACACTATGGGTTTCAGTTTAATCTTATCAGCTTGTTAGAAAAATTGTGTGTTGTACCACAAAATTGTGAAAAAACTTAAACGGATTTTGATGAAATTTAAATTATTTTATTTGTATTATGTGCCGCTATTAACATTCAGGACATAGTTTACGATTTGGTTCATTTTATATTTGGAATGAATTTTTAAGAAAAAAAATTTAATTTTTAAAAAAAATTGAGTTTTTTGACAAAACATCTTTTTAACTAAAAATACCATAATTTAAATTTTATTTTATTTCTAAGTCTTACGTGTTTTTGTTAATTTAATTAGAGGGGCAGCCCTTTTGCTACATAATGGTAATTCTCAAGAGCTGGGGACTAAAGATGTAGGCATACAATTTGAATCAGGATATCCATAAAACAGTTTTATTTTTAATGGCACCAAAATCATTGTAGTTCTGAGTTAATTTTTCAGTAAACAATAAAGCAGGACTGCAGAATAGTTTTGCAGGCAGCATTATGAGTCACATCTTAACATTTATTTAAATCAACTTAATTTCACATTTGTTTGTTTCAGTGTTTGACAATTTCAACCAGGAAAAGGTACACAATTGAGCAGCGCATTAAGATTATTGAAGAATTTAACGAAATGGACGTATTTGTGCAAAATAATGCATCAAATGAGTCCACAATCAGGATAATTGTGAGCAAATTTCAGCAAACTGGGTTTGTAGGAAATATGTAGGTAACTACAGGGTGGGCCAAAAGAAACCAAGGGGTGTATAAGTTTAATAACTTTTTTGTTTATTAATTTTTTTTTATTTTTTCTTTCAGATTATATAGACAACACTTGGAGAATTTATAATGGAGAGGTTCACAACTGAAAAAAGAACCAGAACAATAGAATTTTATTAGAAATCAACTTTATTGAAAATTTGATTATGAGTGATGAAGCTCATTTTCATTTGAATGGCTTTGTTAACAAGCAGAACTGTAGGTTCTGGGGTTCTCAAAATCCAAGAGCTATTCATCAACGCCAATTGCACCCCATCAGGTGTACAGTATGGTGTGGGATCACATCTGAAAATGTCATTGGGCCACTGCCCATACTGCCCGAGACACAATGGCACTTTTAAGTCAAATTTTTGGAGAGCGAATAATTTCTCGAAATTCGGAAATTATTTGGCCAGCGCGATCGCCAGATTTGACAGCATCCGACTATTTTCTTTGGGGTTTTTTGAAGGAGCGAGTGTATGTGAACAAGCTAGAGACAATCCTTGAACTCAAGGCAAACATTGTTGCAGAAATTCGAACGCTACAGCCACAAGTTTTGAAAGATGTTATGGAAAATGCTCTAAAAAGAGCCCATCAGTGCGAAGCTGAAAACGGTGGTCTTTTAAGAGACATCATTTTTCATACTTAGTGTAAAAAAATTTCCATTTTGTATATTATATAATCTGAAAGAAAAAATAAAAAAAAGTTAATAAACAAAAAAGTTATTAAACTTTTACACCCCTTGGTTTCTTTTGGCCCACCCTGTATACCTGCGTACCTATTTCCTATTGCCCAACAATGACGAGATGATAACGAACTGCTTGAGAATATGGACCTGGGCGTTGTGTGATTACAACAGCATGGTGCCACTTGAAAATACAGCCAACGAAACAATGGATCTTTTATGCGAGAAATTCAATGGCCTTGTTATCTTACGTCCTAGCGATGTTAATTGTTAATTTGATATTCAAAAGAAAAAGTGTACGTCAAGAACAATTCAGGAGATAATTCGGCACATTACCTACATTTAAGCTTAATTATGACTCACAGTCATTGAAAATATTGACCGTCGAATGGAGGTATGTCACAGAAACGTGAAAGAATATTTGGTCGTTATTTTGTTTCACACATCAACCTTTAAGGATGAGATAATTTGCTACATTTACAACAGTGAACCTCAATTATGACTCAGAGTCATTTTGAAAATATGGACCATCGAATAGAGGTATGCCGTTTTTCTTGGCATATTTTGTTTCACATAATTTTTAGAGATTAAAATAATTCTCAATTCACATCGCGCATTTTCGTTGGATCATCTTATACTGTAGGTGACACCAAATTAGCTGTAGTTCTGCGTTATTTTTTCAATAAAGAAATAAAACTGCAGGCCCTTGTAGTTTCCTATTAATTCTTTATGTTAATTATTTTTGTTTTATGCTTTCTGAGTAACACAATCATACATTTCGCATTAATCTCGCCATTGTGGTCAGTCTTATTTTATTAAGAGTTCTTGGGGCCAGTATCCTATTCAATAAATAGTTTATACTGCTGCTAGACTGAAATGAATTTTTACTACTTCATGTTTTAAATAAAAACCATTAACAACAACATGTAAGTGAATAATTTGTATTCAATAATAAGCTAGACTAAATTTAAAAAATCGATAAAAATGTGTTTGCTGTAAATTTAAAACATCTTTGAAATCTATTTGTTAGGCAAGTTGCATGAACGGCTTAGCTTGCTTTTTTAATTTATTCAAAAACATATCAAAAGCTTTAGAAGAAGGACGCTAGTGATGCGGCATCTTAAAGATAAAATCATAAAAGTGGATAATTTTATGAAAGATTTTGAATGTGGATAATTTCACGGAAGCTGCTCCTGTTTTTAGTTTCAGTTTTCTATGAGAATAACAACATAAATGGTGTCAAGCACCAAAAAAGATTAATTTATTTTCAGTGTATTTTGCTTTTAAGTCTACCAGAAAAACAAAGCTCAATTCCATTAAAACATTAGCAGTATGCAAAAACTGTTTTGTTTTATTTTGTTATTGTAGAGAAATACAAAAGTTTTAAAATTTTTTTTATATTATTTCGTTTCTTAGTATTCCTTTCGTTCATATCTCGTTAATTAAGGAATATGTAGCTGCACTCACGATCCCTGAATCTTAATAATAATAAAGTCAGTAGGCAATTGCAACAGCAACTTAAGTCGACTTAAGCCATTTTGTCTTTTAGCGCAACAATTTCTTATAAAGTAAAGAAATCATTCTAAATGCTTTTGCTACGTCACGTATACTTAATATGTTATACAAGTAATTGTTCAAAACAATCATACGCTACCATAAAAATTTTAAATTAAATTTAAATGCTAGAAAAATTCTACAACAACTAAAAAGAATTTGTGCATTTGAAACTACGAGTACAAAAACTAAAACTAATGAAATGAGCCCGAGTGTCACTTTTTTAACTTCTACTTCTAAATTAAAAAAAAGAAATAAAAAATATAGAAAAGAAAATTAATAAACTAAAAATATAAAATGAAAATAAAACTTTATTCTACACTTACCCGTTGTGGGAGGAAATTCATAAAAATAGGCGGAACGTGGACTTAAACAACTACAAATTAAGCAAGAAAAAAAAATTAAATTACATTTTTTTGTAAGTAACAAAATAAATAAATTGTTGTATGTAAAGAGTGTTTAAGAAAGAGTACATGAATAAGGTTTTTGAAAAGGAAAACTTACTTTTGTTGCACAAAATTTAAATGATGGGCAGTATTGGGCGGGATAGATTGTAAACCTTGTGGGTGTGTGGACTGTTGCTGCAACTGATGATGCGAGACGGCACCCTGCATCAATGATAATTGCTGCTGCTGCTGTTGCTGCTGAGCAGCCAACTGGGCTTGATGCAGTGTTTGTTGTTGTATAAAATGCTGTTGTTGTGTTAGAACACCACGGGCAACACGTGGAGCAAATACACCATAACCGAAACCATAAATTTCATCTTCTTCCTTGTCCGACAGGCAACTTGAGGGCTTTTTGTTGCAACAGGAATATAAAAATGAGAGAAAATAAAAAAATTCAAAAATTAGTTTTCTTTTGTAAGCAATAATTCATGGTCAAGTTTATGAATGTTGCAAAACAAAACAAAAAAAAAAGTTATTAGAGAAACAAAAAAAACGTTTAGAAAACAAAGAGAAAGCCAAGCATTAACAACCAGCAATGGAGATGTAAATCTTGTTTTCTTTTTTTTTTTTTTTTATTACCAACCAAAGTGAGAGAAATTTATAGACTTGCTTGTTATGCTGTACATACAAACACTTAACACAGAGAATTGAGAAATAAAATATAAGTCAAGCAGTTGTACGAAAATTATGAATATTTTTTTTTCTTTTAATTTGTGTTGGCTTCCTTATGTTTTCTTTATTTTTTTTATAGTTTAAGGTTTTCAAAATTCATACTCGACTACTTTAAGTGGCTGCTTTTCTTTGGCTTCTTTGGCTCAACACCTTGGGGTATAATAAGGACACACAATACTTGCTCAAAACACAACATTTGTATTAAAACACACAAACAGTTAATCGCATACAGCCAAACAAAACAACTAAATGGCCAAGTTAACAATGTTGTTTTGTTAAGTAGCATAATTTTAAGAGACTACTTGAAGGCCACTGTTCTTCAACTTAAAAGCATTTAAATACTAAACAAATAAAACATAAAAATTTCTTCATATGCCACCAATCCTTAAAGTTGTTTAATTATGAAAAATGAAAAAGTTTTGAAAATAATCTTAAATTCGCTTAAATGCCATATTGCCATCATAATGAATCTGTAAAGTTGTATGTTTAAAAAATTTCACTGCTTTATGTTCAAAATTTTAAATTTTGGACAATTTTGTTTTTTATGAAAGTGACAGCTATAGAATTTGGCAGCTGTCACATATGTTTAGTGTGATTATTAAAATTGAAGAGCTTTACTAAAGAACAAGGCGTTATAATATGTAATGAAACAAAGTACAGTCAATGTTAGTTTTTCGAAAAAAAATCATTTTCTCCGATGAAGTGTATTTCTTAATGAAGGGCTACGTGAATGCACAAAATTATAAAACTTAAGACTCAGACAATGCTCATGCAATACATGAGAAACAAATGTACCCATAACGAGCAACTGTCTAGTAAAAAATTTTGTCAGGACTTTCTTTTTTGAAATGAGGCAATATTACGACGATTGTGAATGACATTCGGTACAAGAACAAGATAACAGATTTCTTGTGGTCTCAACTGGATAACTTAACTGCGAGAAACAATCACTTTATTGCAGCAATAATTTAGAGAACAAATTACCCTAAGAAACTCTAATGTTAACTGGGCAATAAGAACACGCAATTTTTTCTTTGGGGTTTTGTAAAATGTAGGATTTAAGCGAATAAAATACAAATAATTCCGAATACAACTGTAACATCGGCAACCACATCTCAGTGAAAAAGCCATTGAAGGTGTCATGACGATAGTAATGGTCCGTCATAAGAGTTATTAGTGCCATTTAAAGAATATTTTATTTCATATTTAAACGCAAAATGTCTTGTTTAAAATCTAATAAAAAATTAAAAAATAAGTGTTTTTATAATAATTTTAGTAAATTATTCGATCTTATAAATTTATTATTATTTAATATTAATCAAGCTTAAGATCTCAAAAATTGGTTTTATTTAAATTTTCCAATATTTCGACTTTCTTTTGAATTTCCTTGAAGAAGACTTTCAAAAACAAAACAAAAAATCGAAATATTGGAAAATTTAAATAAAAACAGTTTCTGAGATCTTAAGCTTTATTAATATTAAATAATAATATGAGTTTTTATTACTCAAAGAAAAAGGGCACTATTACTGAGACATTTGTTAGAATTTTCTGCTGGTACAATGCAGATTTAAAGAAGGCCAAATGACAACTTAAACGTATAGATGAAGATGGGGGTATAAATAGAATTAGTTAGGGAACCTTTTGCACAGAAAAAATATAAGCAAAATTTTTCCTAACAAACTTTTGTTTAAGTTTCAAGTTCAAGTTTTTAATTGTTTCTTTTTTTTTTTTGCTTTGAAAATGATTTTTATTTCTATTACACAAATATTAAAAAAATTATATAAGCTTATGAAATTCGTAACTGAATTTGATTTTTTTTTTGTTCTTCTTTTAACAAATTACTTTTAAAAAGTATTTTTCAATTTAACTTTTCAATTTAGTTTTTTAATTTTTAATGGGGTAGGTTAGAGGTCATACATTTAATTAAAAAAAAAAAAGAAAACAAAAAAAAAAAAACAACGTCTTTTGGTTTACTTTTTTCTACAACGATCAAGGTTCTTCGACTTTATTTAATATTTATACTCGTTTGCTATTCTACCAGCTATAGAGTCAGCGTTGCCAGGAGCTAGAAAAAATAAGATAAATTTTCTTTAAAAAAAAGGCTAGAAAAAGCTAAATCACTCACAAAAAAAGCTAGGAAATGTTAAAAAACTATCGCTTAAAATTTAAAATAATAATTATGATTTTTATAAAATATCGAAAAGAGAACATACAATGACAAAAACTAAAGAAAATAAGGTCGTTTTAACCCTGAATATCCTCTAATATTTTTAATACATTTACACCAATTTCGACTACCATGCACTTCAATTTGCATTTAAGAAACCAAGTACTTCAAAAATTACCTAAAAGCAAAATTCCATAGGTTTTAATATTTTTAAACTAAATTAACTTCTTTTATAATTAAAAAATCAATAACAGATAACGAGGTACAAAAGTTATCATAAAAGAAGGATGGTAATCGAAACGACTAACATTGGTTATGCAGGGTTAAAGATGCTTTCTTCTTTGGTCATAACTTATGACCAAAAAGTCAACCAGTTCTACTACTGCCTCTTTCCGGCCACTTTTTAGCAGAACTGGTTACCTTTTGGGTCATAACTTGCTTAGTTTTCCAGATATCGACTTGATTTCTATTGCGTTGAATAGATAAGCGTATTAGCTTTCATTCTAAATTTTGTTTGCGGATATTGTGAAAAAAAAAATTTTCGCCAAAAATTTTTTTTAAAAACTGATAAAAAAAAATTTTTGCACTATCCACAAAAAAAAAAATTCGAAAAACAAAAAAGGCTATTTAAGGCTATTTTGAAAATGAAAAAAGGCTAGGAAAAAAGCTAGAGGCTAAAGCATAAATTTCAAGGTTAAATGCAAGAAATAAGGCTAAATCAAGCCTAAAATGGCTAAAATAGCAACGCTGTATAAAGTACTTATGCTCTTTATACAGGATTCTCTGTTGACGTAGGAATAGCTTAGTAGAGTACTCTAAATAATTGCTCTTCCTACTAAACTTGTTCCAGGAATCACTCCAACACAAAGAATATATTGTTCAGTTAATCCCTCTACCTACTAAGCAGCTCATGTTTAATGACAAGCTGCCAGCCAAATGATTAAACTTTAGTAATCACACCGCCTTTTATAGTGAATTTATTCCAAAAAAAAAAAAAAAACTTACTACCCAAGTAAAAAAAATCAAATTCATATGTTTTAAAATACTTAAACTGAAGAAAATAATTCTGTTATGCTATTATTAGGACACCAAAAACGAGAGCCCGACTTTTGTCTTGTTACAGATTCGTTTTTCAAATGGCCTTGCTTGCTTCTTCTATATATTTCTTATTTAACAGGCATTACAGAAAGACCTTAGCAGAGGACTTATATAAGTTTTTTACATACATTTTCTGGTGATGCAATTTAATTTATTGATTTGATTTTTGTCATAGATGATACATGACTGATGATATTTTAATTGCTTTGTTTTTATTTATTTATTTCCTTACATAATTGCGGCACAAAGTTATTTTTTAAGGCCAAAAAATTCAAATGAAAACTATTATTTTTATCTCAATTCTAAAATTATAAAATAACTTTTCAGTGTGTCCTCATTAAGCTTTCACTTTTATGTGACAGCAATAAAAATTTGCAAACAATAACCGCACATACACTGCATACAACAAAATATTTATAAATTCTTGTCCTGTTTAAACAAAAAAAAAATAACAAACTGCTGCATACTACAAAAGCCTAAAAAACGTGGTCGTTTCCTTGAGAGACTTATAAAAATATTCAAACAAAAAATGAAATAAAAAGAAACTAAACTAAAAAACTTTTCGTTTGGCCAACAGCACACTGGCCTAAATCAAATTCCGATTCAGTTTACAGTTCTTTTGAGCTGTTACGCCAAAATGAAACTGAAACTCTAAAAATTGTCAGCATAAAAATAAAATTAAAAAGTGAAATCACATAAAAAAAAGGCCAGCAAAAAAAAGCCTTAAACAAAGTGAAAGAAAAATAAATAAAAAATAAAAAATAAAAAATAAATTAAAGGTAAAAAGGAAAAGTCTAACAAAATTAAACAATCACAACATCAAGTACAATAAAAAAAGTATTAAAAAGAAAATAAAACATAAAAAAAACAGAATTTATGTTTTTTATTCAGAAAAACAAATTAGAAAATAAACTTCGCAAATCAAACGTTATTCAGATGTCCTACACAAGGTCAGCTTCAGCTTCGGCATTATCATTTGAATGTCTTTGTCAGGTTAAAATATTTAAATCACAAAAGTAATAAACATAATAAAAGAAGGCAGCACAACAACAACAATAATAATTTTATAGCCGGAATATTTAATTTCTTTTTAACTCAGTTTAAATCAGCACTTGTAAAACCTAAATCAAGTAGCTAAATAAAAGAAAAATAACAAAACAACTTCCATTGGCCAACAGAATGAAGCTAAAGTTGTGGCCAAGAGGGTGGTGTCAGTTAAAGACATAAAAAGAATACATTTGAGTTGTTCGGTTAAAGCCAAAATAATACAAAAAAACAGTAGTTTTCCTTAGAGAAATCAAAGCTTTTCATATTGTTTTTTTTTTCAAGCATAAAAAAAATTCAATGTCCTTTCACACAGCTTCAGCAAATTTCGGAATACTTTTTCTTTTTTTTTCCATTTGGCTGTAAATTTTCTTGAAATCAAAATTAAATTGCCAATTAATTTATAAACATTGAGTAAATAACTTCATTTTAACAAACCAAAATAATGGAAAAAGTTTATTTAAGAGACTCACTCGAAAATTTGGAGTTTTAGATTTAGTTTAGTTTATGCCAGGGCAAACTCCTTTAGGAATTCCATAAAAGTAAAACTGAATGAACATTTTAAGTATGACAGTTTGTAGAACACATGAAAAGGTTTTTTTTAAGTATTTTATGATAAACTGAAAATGTAAAGTGAGAAAGTAACCAAATCATGAAATAAGTCTCCTTGAAATTTGTAACAAACAGCCTTCCCAAGTTAAAGTCAAATTTTGCAGGAGAAAACTAAAATTAAAAATTTTTTTAATTGAATCAATAAATAAATGGAATGCTTAGGGATTAAATTTTAATTATTTTTATGAAAAAGCTGACACGTTGAGATATAAAACTGCTTTGCTTTAAAAACGTGTGTTAGTGTTAGTAGATTTTTGTAACATTCAAAAGTGAATTTTTCTAATGAAAAATAAAATTTTACTTTTATGTTATAAAATTTAATTTTTTAGATAACTAAAAGCAAAACTATTTTCTTTCTTAAAAAAAAAAAGTTAAAAAGTTTACTACCATGAATTAATTAAAAAAAGGAGTGTGCGGCGGCATATTAAACTGACAAATTCTATATCAATTTTATCTATCAGTTAGTTTTTTTAACTTAAGTTCCCATTTTAATTGCAATCAAATCTAAAGAGTGATTTTTTTGCTATTATCTTTTTGGCAACACTAGTTTTGACAGCTCACGCACGTTTTGTATCTTGTGTCACTGTCAAACATCTTCAGTTTGGTCTATAATTTAATCATGAATCGTCTTACAAACGAACAACGCTTGCAAATTATTGAATTTTATTACCAAAATGCGTGCTCTGTTAAGAAAGTTCATCGCGCGCTTCTTCCATTTTATGGTCAGTTTAATCGACCTACTGAGGCTTCTATTCGGGCTATTGTAACAAAATTTCGCACCAAATTTACATTGTTGGACATTAAACCACCAACACGCTTACGTAGAGTGCGAACTGAAGAAAATATCGCAGCCGTATCGGCCAGTGTTGGTGATGACCGTGAATTATCGATTCGGCGCCGTTCGCAGCAATTGGGCCTCTGTTACTCCACTACGTGGAAAATTTTGCGGAAGGATTTGGGTGAGAAGCCTTATAAGATACAACTGGTGCAAGAATTGAAGCCAAACGACCTACCACAACGCCAAATTTTTGGTGAATGGGCTCTTGAAAAGTTAGATGAAGATCCACTTTTTTATCGAAGAATTGTGTTCAGCGACGAGGCTCATTTCTGGTTGAATGGATACGTGAACAAGCAAAACTGCCGTATTTGGAGTGAAGAGCAGCCAGAAGCATTGCAAGAGCTACCAATGCATCCACAAAAAACAACCGTTTGGTGCGGATTATGGGCTGGCGGCATCATTGGGCCGTATTTCTTCAAAGATGATGCGAATCACAACGTTACTGTGAATGGTGAGCGCTACCGTGCGATGATAACAAACTTTTTTTTGCCCAAAATGGAAGAGCTTGACTTGCATGACATGTGGTTTCAACAAGACGGTGCCACATGCCACACAGCACGCGAAACAATGGACCAATTGAGAGGCGAGTTCGGTGAACAGTTTATTTCACGCTTGTGACCAGTCAATTGGCCGCCCAGGTCGTGCGATTTAACGCCTCTAGACTATTTTTTGTGGGGCTATGTTAAGGCTAATGTCTATAGGGACAAGCCCGCTTCGATTGACGCACTGGAAGCCAACATTGCCAACATTATTCGTGAGATACCGGCCGAAATGTTGGAAAGAGTATGCCAAAATTGGACTAAGCGGATGGACCATTTGAGGCATGAAATAATCTTCAAACATTAAATTATATCGACCCAACTATCGATCCAAATAAATATTTCATGCATTTTTCTGAATTTTATGTGTTTTTTTTTTTAATTTCCGATAGTTCTTATAAAATCACCTTTTACATAATTTAAGTATTTTTTTTTAAACAACAAAAAATACTCAACTGCAACAATTAAAATTTAAATTTTTAAAAATTGCAAATTTCTAAGAAATCCCACTCATAGAGTAAAGGACCGGGCAAGACCGGGTAAAAAACAGCTAGTGCCTAATAAAGTCTGTGAGCTAGTGTGTGTGGATTTCTTAACAAAAACCATGCTTGTTTTATTTAAGCTTCATTTGATTTAATTCTTTTAGTTTTTACTTTTATTAATTGTTTTTTTTTTCTCTACAAAAAAAAAGTAAATGAAATGTTTACTGCCAAGTTTAGTTGTCATTTATGTGCTCCAAATTTCATTTTATTTATTTATTTTTATTTTTGGCAGTATTATGTGCCACAAAATAAAAATAAAAAAAATAAAATTCTTATGATCATGTAGACTAACAACAATAAAGAAAACTTTTTTTTTTCAAAAGAAACTAAAAAAGAAAAACTAGTGGCTTCAATACGTTTGAGTTTTAAAAATAAAATGAGGAATGCCAATTTCTTATAAACGAATAAATGTTGGTTGTTATTGTCTTTTCTTTTTTTTTTTTTTTTTTAAATTTGCTAAATACTAAAACAGTTTTGAAAAAAGAGAAACCTTGTCTGTGTTGGTGTTTTTTTTATTTTTATTTCCTGTTGTTGCTTTTAGGCAAATTTACAAATGCATACGTTCATAGTTTTAGTTTTTGTTTTTTATTCTACAATTTAGAGTTTTTGATTTTCAGTTTTTCTCCCTCTTGTTTTATTTAAATTTTTTTTTTTGTGGATTGTTATTTTACCGTGAAGTTATGTGTAAGTCTGAAAAACAATTTGCTTGTTTAATATTAAAATGTTTAAAAACCAACAACAACACAGCCCAAAAAAAGCTAGACAGACATTGGCAAAATAGCAACTAACCAAACCTGCAAAACTTAAAGGTTGCAACAACAATAAATTTACTAACAAAAACCAAATAATAAAAAAGAAGCAAAAATATAAACCACATTAAGCCAACAAATACTTAGACAAAACACCAAAACTTTTATGCAGTCGTTTGTAAGATGTTTTTGCCCGGTTTCGCCCGGGCCGGCCTTTCTAATACGTTTCCAAACTATGGGTCGCTACTCATAGTGATGTAGCGTAATAATTTCAAAACGTTCGTGAAGTAGTAATAATTATTTCAAAGATTAAGTTATAACAATTACTGGCTACCTGACCATGGGCTCCCAGGTTCTGGAAAGCAATTGAACCTGAGACTCCAGTATAATAGGTTAGTACCCTACCCACAAATCTAATTATTTTTTATTTGCGTTTTTTTAGTTCATCTTTTATACAGACAAGGTCTTACAGTCAAATAAAATATATAATGAGCAAAATCGGGTAAATCGATTTTGAAGTACCACCTACAGCTATAAAAATTTTCCAAGTTACAGGCACCATATGTCTGAAGTGGATTTGTAAACTCTAACAGAATGCATATTCTGCAAGAATTCCAAAGAAATATCATGGACTCAAGTTTGTTTAATTAAAAAAAAAATAAAAAATAAAAATTAAAACAATTTGAATAAATTTTTGGAATTAGAACTTTTCTAATTACCCTCCATTAATATAAACGTTCAGTGACATCCGATTCCAATACACTTAAGCTTCAATTTGGCTTATACTTACAAGTCCTTAGAAGTTAGAAATTATACACCAACACATACATGAATTTAACATGTAGACAGACAGAATAGAACGGAGCCATAGTTAAACATGCACATGTACAAAACATAAAAGATAAATCCCCAAAGGGCATGTCAACATTACACATTTGTTCATTCAACGGCTAAATAAAAACTAACAAGAGCAACCAAGAAGAAGAAGGAGAACAAAATAATGTAATAAAAAACAAAAACTGTTAGAATAACTTATTATTATTGTTGCTAAAGTTTTCTTGTTCTTATTCGTGTTCATCTTTTGCAATTGAAGTTGCTTTTGCTGATGCTGTTTTTGATTTTTTTTTTTTTTGTTTTTTTTTGTTTTTAGGGATCAAGGGAATTGTGTGCAACAACAGCAAACACAAGCAAAATAAATATTGCAAATAAAATTCACATAAAAAGGAATTTTAGTTGCTATTACGCCAGCAACACACACACATGAATACAAGTTATGTGTACAAGATATTAGCGTGTAAGCCATATTTTCTATTTTGGCAAAACAAATTTTTATTAGAAAACAAAATGAAATCATACAGTCCAGGTTAGTTAAATAGTGCAATTAAAATTTAAAAAATAAATTATTTTATTTAATAAGTTTTGGGATGTAGTGAAATCGTTACCGACAAACAAGAATTACCAAGTTATTTTACCAATAAATTCAATTCATTTGTAAACCATCCTGTGATATGCTCAGTTATGAACGAGGTCGTTTTATATAATAATTTTTTTCTTTTTTCACCAACCATTTCTCACACTCTTTCTTTCACATAACCCTAAAAAATATAGTGTTTTTGCATATTCTTTGAATTCTTGTCAGTAATAGAATGAAAAACTTTAAATTTTTTAATCACTTAAGCGTTTCATTAAACAAATGAAATAATTAATTATTTCAATAAAATATTCATCAATATGTACATGGAAAATATATCATTAATTCACACAATTTATGAAATAATTCATTGAACCATTGAACAATTTTAATGAAATTGTTTCATTGGATTTATTCTCTAAGCTTTTCATTAAACCAAAAAAAAAATTATTACTTTTTAGTCAACTACACATTTCATTATAATAATGAAATATTTCATTATTTTAATAAAATAATTTCATTAATTCAATGAAATATTTTCATTAATTCTATGAAATAATTTTATTAATTCACAGGAAATATTTTCATTAATTCAATTAAATAATTTCATTAATTCTATGAAATAATTTAATTAATTCAAGGAAATAATTTCATTAATTCAATGAAATAATTTCATTAATTCAATGAAATAATTAAAATAGTTCAATGAAATATTCATTCATTTAATGAAATTATTTAAATTAATTAATGAAATTATTTAATTGAATTAATAAAATTTTTCTTTACTCTAATAAATTAATTCAATGAAATTTTCATTAATTTAATAAAAAAAAATAAAATCTGTCATTAATAGAAATATTTTTTTATTCAATGAAAAATTTTAATGACTTCATTTCATTAGAGTTATGCCATATTATGCTTTTTCCGTGTTAAAAAAGACACTGCGCTACTGATTGTTTTGCTTGACGAAAATCAAGATACAATTAAAGCTACAAATTTAGAAGAAGAAACTCCTCTATTCGATGTTAACCGTTTAACGATTTTGTACTATATGAAATGTCAGCTTTGCTGACAGAAGCGACAAGTAACTTCATTGGCTTATTATCATTCTAAGGACTGCAACTTAAGATTATTAAATGACTGGATAGAGAATTGGAACAATATTTTTGTGGTGACCAGGTAACTTGTTCCCACTTGTAATTCTATTTCTAATCCATATACATTCTGCTGAACTTGCTTGCATATATAATTCTGCCATCAAATCACATGGCAATTTTTGTTAGAATAAGCTAACATCACTTAATTATGAACAAAATCAAAGTTTGTGAGTCGACTTTAATAAAGCATGACTCGTTTTACTTGAAACTCATGAGACTATCTGCTGGTAGATTTTTTAGGTTTTACTATTTTTAATAATTTTTGAAAGAATTTCGATATCTTTACCATTAATAAGCCGATTTTAAAACAATGTAGCTACTAAAAGGCTGCAGAAGCATACTCTAAATCGCTTACAAGCACTTTTTATAATAAAATATTACACGTGCTTGTAGTGATAGGCTTATCTACTATGCTTGTAGCAGAGTTTCGAATTTTTCTTTTAATCAAAAAGAATTCTTACTGGCTTCCAACGCTGATTATTTGTTTGGGATTCGCGGAAGCTATAGAAGCCTTATGATCTGTAAGATCTTTTTGTGTAGGTGATCGTATACATCAGGTTACTTACATTGCTTGGAAAATAATGGCATAAGTCGGATACAAGGACCAATTTGAAAAAGAAAACCCGACTGCAGCATTCAAATGTGTATTCAAAAAATGTGTACATTTTGTGTTATTTTCTTTAACACTAAGAATGATAATGCATAATTTATTACCCTCGAGATATTTAAAAAAATAATTCTCGAAATTCCCCTATTGAAATACTTGTTGGTGTGAAAAACTAGACTACAGCCAAATAACACGCAGTAAATATGATTTTTTTTTTTTTTTTTTTTTGTTTGAATGTGTAAATTTGTATGGGTAAACATGTATGAGTATTAGTGGCGGGTTTGTTTGATTAAAAAATATTTGCTAGAGTAAAACCAAATTTTGTGAACGCACACCCAATCAAAAATCAAGTAACACTCACCGCACTCACTAATGCAAACAGTGTATTTTTCACAGTTTTTGTTTTGTTTTTTTTTATTGTGGATGTTTCTTTTTCTGTTTATTTTCGTTGTTGTGTGTAATATATGTTGACTCTAACACTTAATCAAAACCGTCACCACCTTTGGCATCATAAACTGAGAAAGAAAATAAAACAAAACAAAACAGCCCTAAATACAAATACAGTCATAAAAATAACGTCTTTTTTAGGGCTAAATAGCAAACTAAGGCTGTTAGTTTTATGCTTTTCTATTTAACACACACACACAAGCATTAGTTGTTTTTTGTAGGTGTGGGCTTGTGTGTCTTTTTTCTTTATTTTTTTAATAATTCCGAATGTTTATTGAATTTGCGCTGCTTTTTTATTTGTAGTTGAATTAAAATAAATGAAATGAAAAAAAATTGCATGTGAAAAATATTTATAGGAAAAATAACAACCATATTTACACACTAAAACATAAAACATTCAAGCGGCAGTTAAACAAACCATTCCATTCCATAACACAACTTGTACTCTGAACCTTAAAATTTCGTTTTTATTATTTTTTGTTTTCAGTAATTGTGTGTGTGTGAGAGAGAGAGAGAGTCTGTGTTTGTGTTTGTGTCTTTGCATTTAAAATTAGTATTACTCGTACATACCGAATATTTTCCTGGCACATATATGGGTTGACTATGACTATTGGGTAAGCCACCGCCATGTAGGGAACTACCACGATGACCATGTAGTCGTTGGGTGGCAATTCCGCTCATACCACTGCCACTACCACTGCTGCCACTGCCACCGGCGGGATTCATAGGACTACGCTCAGCCCAGGCTGCTTGTCTAGCGTTTTCTAAAGAACTTAAAATATCTCCAAAGGGAGCCATTAACAACTCACAATAAACGGATGCTAGACCTTCTATATGACCACGTTGTCCATCCTAAAAAAAGAGCCATAAAAAATCAAATCAACAACAAACAAAACGGCAACAAACAGAATTAAGAAAAACAAAACAAAAAAAATTAACAAAAAAGTACTAGTATAACAGCGTGATAGTTAGGAAGGGAGGAAGAGGCGGAAGGAAGAAAAGAGTTAAATAAATAAACAAAATTTTAAATAAAAATAGTTGTAGAATAAAGGTGGAATAGATACAAATTAATAGTTTGTTAGAGAAAAAAAAAATAAAAAAGAAATGGAAAAGTTTATTAAACAAGTAAGAGCTACTTCATTTGTCATTTTCATTTACTGAGAGCGTCGTGATAAATTGTAATGAGTGATGAGTAAGTTGTGGTGGATGGATGGTTGGAATGGTTGACGGATGGTTACAGGCAGACAATGCCTAGATAAACAACATATTTTAGCCATGAACTTTTATACATTCATTTTCAGCTACTACTTTCATAAATAAATAAAACTACACACACACACTAACTGTGCAAAAAAGTGGAGTGAATGATGTGGTCATATACAACTTCATAAGGATGGACAAATGCATGGATGGTTGGTTGGTTGGTTGGTTGGTTGGAATGGTTGCTGGAATGTATGAAATAAACTAAAATAAAATGGCTGTAATGTGATATTTTATGCGATGAGTTGTGATGTGATGTGACGTGATGCAATGCCATGTGACGTGTGCTGTTGTTTAATTTAAAGGTATGTGAAGTTATGCAGAAATAAAGCACAGTCGGCAAAGAAGGTAAAAAATATTTTTTATTTTTAATTTAAAAGTAATTAAAAAAAATTTTTTATTTTTTTTTAAACTAAATGGAGCATTAAAAATACAATTTTGTTTTTTTTTTCTTATTCATTAAAAAAAAATATATAATAAAATTTTAAAAATTAAATTTTTTAATTCAACTAAAATTAAATTAAATAAATGAAAAGATCTATTATTTAAAAAATTTAAATAAAATTACATAAAATACTTTAACGTTCATAAATATTTTCATTTATACTATTGCGATACTTGTAAAAAAAACACCAAGTTTACAACTCAAATAAACTTTAATTGCAACTACTGGACTTTGGGCTGTTAGTTAGTTCAGTTCTCACAACCGAACTCGTTTTTAAATTTAATAAACAAAACTAAGAATCACCAAAAATATAAGTTTAAAATTTAAATAAATTTTTAGGCCAGAGCAACTGAAAACTTGCGTTTTTTCAAATTAAACCATAATTTCTTAAATATTACAACTGGCACTACATATCAATCGTTGCCGAATTGATGCCATGGAAATGACAACATACCGGTAATAAATCGACACCATCTGGTGTCAAAATTACATCATTTGGTGTCGAAATGATGCCATGCGTTAACAATTTTACAACGTTTGTTAATAAGTTTAAAGTTTGACAACGTATGGTTGTCAATTCATTAACAATATGACAACATGCGTTGTTAAAAAAGTAAAATTAAAGCTTTTTTCTAAATTGACAACCAATCGCTTGTTAAAAAATTGAAAACACTCGTTTTCAAATAAATTGCCAATAGAATGGTGTCGAAATTCCCGCATACGTTATTAATATGGCAACACGATTTTTGGCTCCATTTTAAGAATGATGTAAAAGTTGTTACAGAGTCTATTCGAATTTTTGTCCCAAAGCCAACATGATGACCCCGACATTTCAAGCGGCGTAAAAACAGTAATGCAGTTTTCCACCTTTCCTTAAAAAATACTAGCCAACTGATACCATCAGTAATACATAAAAATCTAGGTCGAAATCACTGCATTCGATATCGAATGAAAGCTATTCGAATTTTAAAATTTTGTCATACAAAAACACTAAAATTATACTAGATTCTTTCGATATCGCATGCATATATGTGAGCCATGGTTACAGGAAATTGAAAAATTATACAAAAACTGCTCTTTACAACGAAGCCACTAACACAATCACCTGCATGAGCTTATATGTTGCTGCTGTCTATAGGCCGATTTAGCATATGAGTAAGATTTTTTATGTTAATATGTAAGAATTGCTTAAGACGATTTAAGTAACCATTGAATTCCTCTGGCAATTAACTCAATAACTTTATTATTCTGGCTCAGGTTGTGTTGCAATTTTACAGAAACTCAACGTAAGCAATAACTAATTGCCTAGAATGAATAAAAATTTGTAGGACTTTTAAAATTGTAGTGACATATAGAGAAAAAAACATATTACCTCAAGCCACATTCCATTTGACAGCTCGCTATTTGCTCATTAGCAGGTGGTTAACAACTCGCTGGCAGGAGTTTAGAATAAGCTTTATGATTAAAGTCTGTGTTATACGTTAGACTGATAGCGTTTATTCAAGGTTACCCATTTTTTTCTATTTCTTGCAAAAGAATTGTCGCTCATGAAAAAAAAATTTTTTTTAATAAATTTTTTTTCTTATTGAAGAGCAAACTTTTTGCTTAAATTTTTAATGTTCAATTACAAAACTGTTAATAATATTTTTAATTTCTTGTACCCCACTGTGGCATCATAAAACACTACAAAATGAAGAATAAAAGTACTTAATATATCTTGTGGATATTTGATAAGGAAAAATGACTTTTAACATACAAACAACCACAACAACAATATGAAATAACAAAAACGAAAAGAGAACTGATAATAGAAACCATATACGAGTAAACAACAACAACTTAGATGAAGTCGATTTTGACAGGCAGAAAACAGTAAACGAAGATAAAATGGCAACAACAGCAGGACCCATAAACTAAATAAAAAATATAGAATGAATCTATATGATTAGCTAACTGGCCAACAAACGAAGTGCACACAAACTGGAAAGGAACCAGGTACACAACCTATGAAAAGCAACACCAAAAAAAAATAAAAAAATAAAGATAAAAGCAGACAAAAATAAGTATTAACAGGGAGTGACAATAACGATAACAGTTATAGGAAAGTGAGAGGAAACCGAAATAATAAAGAAAACCAAGTCATGTTGATGATAAGGTGCAGATAAAGCCTGTGGTCAATGGCAAATATCAAAAGAGTAAGTGTAAACAAAACTTTGGACTTCAAAAAACAAATATGTAAATTAGTCCACACAAACACATCCACAATCGACTAGATCTACCTAATTTACTTGATAATCTAAATTTGTAGTCCTAGTTTATTTTATAAACTATTTTTCATTTACCATTTATAAACATCATCAGTTTAGCTTACCCAGCACCCCTTTTCAAAATTGGTTTTGAATGCAACCTAATACCGTCATTTAAATGTATTGAAGTAGTACCTGTGTATTCAAGGAAGCATATAAATTGACTACTGCTGTATAAATGAATGTTCTAATTTTAGATATGAGTAGGTATGTGTGAAACGATGTGATAGCTTTCATTTAATTTTTTCTCTTCTTCCTACGAATATTGATGATTATATGCCTTGTGGTAACTAATTTGAAGACAAGTATGCAGGTACAGTAACTGCAGCAGCTGGAAAAAGAAGTGGTGATGGTAATTAAGCCAATAATAGAAGAGTTACGGAGTATTAATCAAAAATGTTGCATAGATTTTTAGATCCAGAAAAGGTGGAACAATAACAAGTGGGTTAAGTGCCCAACTAAGCCATGGAAAGATATTTTAAAAGGATTTATATGTTTCATTGGTTTCAATTAGTTTAAACTGGAAGGAAAAGCTAAAGTTTATTTAGTAGAGAGAGATTGCCTTAGCAATCTGCTTTAATCAGTCATCGCTATCATTGCGACACTTTTTACTCACATTTATGCTTAAGTTAGCTAGTTGCAACTAGAAACACAAAATTTTCTTTTGAAGCTGTCACGCAAGCAGTATGAAACATATGAAATTCTGTTTAATTTTCATGTTTTGATGTCCAGCAAATAAATTTTCAGCTGATGATTATTTTATGCAAAGAATATTGTGAACTGTTTTTCTTTATTTACCAAGAGTATTCTGGTTGGCTCACCGACCCGTAGCTACATCAAGATTACAATGAACTTCAACTGATTTTTAACCCCCATTCGACCATCGAAAATCAATTTTAATAAGTAGGAATAAAAATCTTTTTTAGCTAATGCAAAAAATTTACATTAAGGTTTCTAAATTCAGTTCATTTATAAACACAATAACAAATTTGGTTGTGAGAACTAAATTAGTTGGTAATCAATATCACCAATATCAATCAAATTCTTTAGCTATAACAATAATATTGGAATGTTAATAATATTTTTAAATTGCATCACTGAATTTTGGTTGTAACAACTAAAGAACGTGATTATCACAACTGAATTTCTTCATTATCAAAATGACTTTAGAGTCGTTTTCTGAGTTTATGCATTACTAAGAGTTTTTTCAGTTTTATATATCACACGCTTTCTTTACACACACACACACAAACATAAAACAACTTTGGTTTTGAGAACTAAAATTTTGAAGTTCAGAAAAACAGTCAAACAAATTTATAATACACATAGAAAATAACATTGGTTGTGATAACTTAATTTTTTACCGATCAAAAATTCATTGTTACTAATTAAAAAAATTGTGGTAATCAAGTATTTTAATTGTATCAATTAAAATTCAAGCTAAAAATTTTGTTAAAATAGTTTAGCGATTTTATATTACCCTCATTAAAAACATCGACTCTGACAACTGAATTTTTTATAGGATAAGAAATTTAGAAGTTGTTTGCTAAATTCCTGAATTTGTTTCATCACAACTGAATTTTTGATAAATGACAAATTCAGTTTTAACAACCAATGTTATTTTATGTCTTTTAGAAAGGGATAAATACGTTTTGCACAAAGATGAGGATACTGTTTAAGCTTTTGATTAGGAAATATTTAACAAATAAAACCAATACTTTACTTTTTTATATATAAAAATAAGAAGGCCTCTTGTTTAGGTCTTTGAATCAGTGCTTGTGGAGAAAAGATAAGCTGATTAAAAAAAATTCAATATTTTTGTTAAATTTGTTTGGTTAATATGCCAGTCTTCAGCCAAGCTTCTAATTTGCTACTACACACAGAAAACAACTTTGGTTGTGAGAACCAAAAATTCAGTTGTAATAATCGAACATTTAATTTGTAGCAACCATAATTCGATAATACAGACTTTTTAGAATATTTCAAACAGATATACCGATATGCTACCGTTACTATCACAACTGAATTTTTTGAAGGCAAACAACTGCACACAACTGCAGTTGTTCGTCATTTTACTTTTTTTTTTTTTTTTTTTTTAATTTAACTATAGCAGCGTTTACTGCCAATAATATATAAATTCCAAAAATAACTACTCCCAGCTCTGTAGCAAATATTACAAACAAGGGCATCATTACAAATGCATCTAGTTTAAGTACGAGTAAATACATGATTAATTGATGACAACTAAGTTTTCAGTTTTCAGGTCGGTTGATTTGTGTTACTTAATGTGTTTACTTTCTTATTCGGCTTGGAGTAAAAAAGAATCAAAAAAAAATTTTTTTTGCCACAAAAGGAATCATAAAATTCAACAACATGCTCTGAATTTACAGTTACCAGTAGGTTTTCTATTTTTCCATTTTTTTTTTTTTTCTTATAAATTTACCCCAAATCATTTTTTTATGTACGTAAGCATCTCGATACTGTGTAACTAACTGTGTATCTATTTGTATGTTTGTTTTTGCATTTGTTGGTTGTCCTGGCATCCTTTTCTCTCTCCCACTCTCTGTTTGTATGTTTGCATACAATATTAAGTTTATGTATACTTGGCCTAAAAAAAAACTATGTGGAGGAGCAAAAATAAATAAAAAAAAAATAATTTGGAACAGTTTGCACAAAATAAAACGAAACTAGCAGAAAAAATTTTAGTGGAAATTGCAAAATGTGTTGAACAAGCAAAAGTTAAAAAAAAAATTTTTGTGCGTTCCAGTTGTAGCAACCATTTAGAATTCTTTTTAATAATTTCTGTACACAATTCCTTTTTTAATATTAAATGTTTTCAAGGAGAGAAACTAGATATTTTTTAAAATAGATATTGCACATTACGTAAGTATTTACGTATAGAAATTGTAAGTTTTCAGTTTTCATTAAGGCTTCTAAAATGACAAAAATTTTCTACAACTCTTGCATACACTTCGTTCTTATTATTTAATGTATAAATTATTAGGTCTTTTTTTCTAGATTTTGGATTTTGCGTTTTTGCATTTATAATTAAGTTGATTGTTGGCCAAATTGGAATTGTCGCCTTGTTTAACTAAAATTGTTGTAGCATAAAAATTAAAAAGTAAAATGGTTTTTAACAGCAAATTACAAGAGTTCAGGAAAACACTATTTTCATTTGTAGTTTAATTGTAGTGCAGTCGAAGTAAAGAAGTAAAAGTACAAAAAATGAGCTTGTAGCAAAACTTGCAAAAGGCAGGTTATAGTATAAAGGCTTTCGTGGTACGCTATTTACAGTAGCAGAAGTAGTATCTTTGAATATTACCAGGCAAAAGCTGTTCCAGTTAGCAGAATCTTGTAACATGCAAAAATGCGATATTGATTTGGTTAACACTTAGCTTAGCTGATAAGCTGAAATAATCAGGATATGTTTAGGCTTGTGACTTTGATTAGCCAACTGATAAATTAACTTCGATTGTGAGAACTAAATTATGTTATCAATCAAAAATTCAGTTGAGATAGTAGAATTTTATACACGTGACACTAGAAAATTGAACTAAATTTTGAACGATATTATCGAGTTGTGATTTTTTTAACTATAAAATTTGACTATCACAACAGAAGTTTTAATTGGAAACAAATTTAGTTCTTACAACTAAAGCTATTTTTTATGTGTGGTTACATACGCCTTTAGACTAAATATGTTCTTCAGCGCTGAGACAGCCTACATCCATTGACTGTGTCTAGCTGCGAAACACATATTTCTTTATTTCTCCCTTCTCATTTTATAAGCGACCCATCTAATTTATGAGGGATCAGTGTAGAAGACCTTTCAAAATATCGCAATGCTACTGGATAGTCTTGCTCCCTTCACCATTCAATGATATTGTCTTTTCTCTTTGCTCTGACAGCCTGACTCTTCTTATTTGCTAAACACAAATTTCTCCCTGCACATTTTATAGAGAACACAACTGATTAGGTTAAGAATTAAATATCTCAATGCGACTGGCTCGCTGCACCATTCCACTGCATTCTTTATTTTTTATTAATTTATTTAATTTTTTTTAGCCTGGCTCTGCTGGCCGCTAGACACAGATACTAAACATATATTTTATAGAGGACTTATTTGAGTTCTTAGAGTCAGGTTAAAAGATCTTTTTAAATATCCCAATGCTACTGAATAGTCTGGCTTTGCTCTATTTTCTGACAGCCTGACACATTTTATAGAGAACACAACTAAGTAATCCGGGATTTAGTTACACAACCTTCTTAGATATCTTAATGGTTCACCATTTTACAATATTTTTCTGGTGCTTATATGCTTCCAAACGGAATCTTGCGATTCTACTTTATGGCCAGTTGTCACTACATAAACCAACCAAACCAAATCAAATCAACTAACCAACCCACCTATCAAAATTAATTTTCTTTACTTTTTCCTTATTATTATTGTACCCATTAATTAATTAATAATAACTTTGTTGTCGTTTACTTATGAGTACATTAAAAGGTTTGCTTGAATTGCCTAATTGACTTTGATTTTATTGTGTTTTATGCCCACACTTGGCCTTTATTTAACCTACACCAAATTTTCCTCTTTATAAAAACAAATTTGAAAATTATAAACATTTAATTCAATAATAAAAGCCAAATCTAAACATAAAGAGATTTTCTTTTTAATGTTACAGTCATCATAACAAATGACTAGCTGATGCCTTCCACTCTTGCCCACCACTAAACATAAAACAAGTGGCAAAGTTAATGATTATTTTTATAGATAAACAAATTAAGCCAAGTCAATAGATAATAAACGGCCCACCTAAGACATATTGACAATGAAATTGTTGTTGTTTTTGATGGTTTCTTTTTATTAAAAACACAACCACTCGACTACAATAAATAGTACGACAAAGTTCAAAAAGTTATGTTTATAGATTTATTTAACTAGAACATAAATTTTAGTCCATTAAATTGTATTTATATTGAAGTTGTAATTTATTGCTTAAAGTGATTTTCAAATTTATAAAAAATATTTTTGTTCAATAAGGACTTATTAAGCATATTTTTTTTACAATTTGTTTAATAAGGGCTTATTAAATAAATGTTTTTTTTTTAATTTGGCTGTTACCTTTTTATTTTAAAAAATTAACATAAACTTAGGTTATAATCCTTTTTAGCTTCATCAGTCAAGTCACTATTATATTTAAAAATTCAACTACGAATAAGGAGATATAAAAGTTACAATAATAAAAGTAACAGTGTTTGTCGACATGACTAACATTGACTATATAGGGTTAAAATAAAATTGTTTTTTTATAACTTTTGCTTTGAGAGTTAAATTTTCTTACTAAACACTAATTATGGTAGAGTGGACCAAAACCACGTAAATGTGTACGGGCCGGATGTTAAATTGGGGTTGAAAGTTTTCCAATAATTTCAAATTTTAACATGAAATGCTCAGCAAACTTATGTAGAGCATTACGAGGAATATGTTTTAGGTACCATTTAACCCGCTAACTCTTCAATTAATCGATTTGGTTTCTTCTTTTAAAAATAATACTATGCAATTTGAAGCCTTTTGCAAAATTAAGAGTTAATTTAAAAAAATTGTTCAAAAGCATTTAGATGTTGAGAAATAAAGTCAAATGAAACAAAATGGTTAGTTTTTAATTATGATTTAATAAAGTATCCTTATTTAAAGAGTTTGAAGTTTAAAATATTGAACAAAAATTGATGCATGGCTACCTGCGCCGCACAATGTCGTGATTTCATATAACGGGTGGCCCCAAATAGAAGAAGTTATTGTAAAAAAATGAAATTGACATACACATTGCAAAATTTAAAATTTCAAGTTTCGGAACAATGATTCTGCAATTTAAAATTAAGAGAAAAAAATTCAAACTTCATGAAATTTTGCATCGTTGGATATGATATTCTGAACGGTTTGACTAAATTTCATTCATATCAGATCGAAGAACATTCATATTTTCTAAAAAAAAAAAATGATTCTCAACTAAAATGTGAAAAAGGTGGAAGCTTGAAAATCCAATTCGATATAGCTTAAAGTTTCAAAATGCCGATTTAAGTGTACTTTTTCGATCGCTGCTGCCATAATCAGTGGTAACTTTATTAATCGGAAAATAAAAAAAAAATCGCAGTGTAATTAATGGTAACTTTTTTACTGCAAAATATATTTGATTTTTAAAGCTAAAATTTTTTAAAGCTGAATCTTTTAAAATCAATATTTAATAAATTTCGAATATTCGAAATTATGTTTGAAAATTCGAAATTTTGTTCGAATATTCGAAATTATGTTCGAAAATTCGAAATTATGTTCGAAAATTCGAAATTTTGTTCGAAAATTCGAAATTATGTTCGAAAATTCGAAAATGTCATAACTTTAAAATTTTTTTAGTGTAAAATAAAATTTTTTTTAAACAATTTTATTTTTCAAAAGAATTTATTTGTATTTTAATTAAAAAATTTTAAATATTTTCTTGTAAAACGAGAAGAGAATTAAAATTTCAAAATCATTAAATTATGATGATTTCACAAATTCGATATTAAGTTCAAAAATTCTAACATGCATATTTTTAAAATTTTCTTATTAAAACATGAGTTTTTTTACTGATTTTTTTAAGGATTTATTTATATTCCATTAAAAATTTGTTAACATAATTTTTTAATATAAGAAAATGTAGAAAATAAAAAATTTTTTTAACACAAGAAAAAAAAAATTAAAATTTTTCGCAACCCAAAATTAATATTTTAGTCTCTTAATTAAATTTAGTAGTGAATTTCATAGTCAAATCAATAAATTATTATTTAGTCTAATGTGAATACATTTAGCAACAAACAAAACTTGCTGGAAAGAAAAATTTCCTTAAAAACTTTTCCAACTGAATTCATTTTAACAATCATTCATTTAATAAACTTTAAATTAAAAGATTTTATGATGTTTTGGGACAGAGAAGAAAAAAAAATTGTATTAAAGAAATTTTAAAATTTTAAAAATTTTCCAACGAATTATTAAAAATCTTTGAAGAGGGTGTCAAATATACTCTCCACAGTTAAAGGTTAAAAATCTGTCTTCAAATATGTATTATCATAGACTTCATTTTGTGCTCTATTTTGCAAAACAATTTTCATTTAACCAAAAAAAAAAACAAAAAAAAAATTCATTTGTTTAAAAATCTAACGGACAAGGGCTATACCATTCAAAGAGACTTACATTGATAATCAAAAAATAAATAAGGCGGGTGTTGGTTGGTTGATGGTAAAATTTGTTGCTACAGTTGACTGTGTAGAAGTATGACCAACTAACAAACTCAAAACAACAACATTTAATGGTTATAAAAATTAACAACTGGTTTTTTTAATAGAAAACGTTTGTACTTTTTCTTATTATTTTTAAGTAAAAGCAACAAGAAATTATACGTGCGTAGGTTTCTCTATGTATGTGTGTGTGTGTTTGTACCCACAAGCGCCACATTATGTTAAACTCATTAACTTAACGAGCTCTATTGTAAAACATAAAAGGATTATTAACAAATCAGTGATTTTTTGTGCGCTCATGTTTGAATATATTTTGTCAACGACAAAAGGGCAAAAATTTTATATAAATTTTTTTTTTTGCTTCCTCTTCAACAATAAACTTTTGCATAGACACCAACACACGTACAATTACACAGAAATAAATTCCTTTTGTTACTACACATCACAACACATCATTTCATATACGGAAAATATGAATTTTATAAAATTATGAGCAAAGCAAATAGAGAAATAAAAAAAAAAAAAGATTGACTTGATTACAAACAACTTGACTTGTGCGCAGAGAGAAAAAAGCCACCACAAATGCTGCAGCAACTGAATGTGTAACCGATTCACTGGCAATATAAAAAGGAACTATTGGAGAAGGAAGAAGTAACAAAATGCTTTTGATGTATAATTTAGTAAATTAGCTTTGAAGATTGTCTTCATAGAAAAAAAAATAAATTTTTTTTTTGACTTAACATAATTGTAGCTGTTTATTTATTTCATTTTTTTAGATGATTCTTATTATTTTTATTGCATTGTTGACAACTGAATGAGTTAGAAAATAAAATATTAAGAAGCTCTAAATAAAGCCCACATTAATTTAATTGTGACAGCTGAGACAAGTAAGCAAATGAAACCAACCAGAAACTGTAAAATTTTCATTCTTCATTATTTATCAAGCCATAAAATTTATGTTTGTTTATTTTAGAAATTAAAAATTAAAAAAAACCCCCCATTAATGAGGAAGTAAACATATTGACCTTGTAGTGTCAAGCATTAACAAAAGTGTTTTTTAATTGAGGCAACAACATTTTTAAGCAACATAATTTTGTTTTCCCATAATTAATTATAATTGGGTACAAAAAAAAATTTATTAATAAAAAATCTACTTGATATTTCTTAAGGTCTTATGATAAATTGATTGATATTATGAAAAAAAAATAGATTTGACTATAAGGGAATTAAGATTAAAGAGATGAACTTGTTATTCACGATTCAAATATATTAATAGCTCGTGAAAAGAACTAAAGAAACTAAAGAAACGTAAGCTACCAAATATGTTCTTAAAATGTATGGTGGGACTTTTAATAATTAAAAATAATGAAATTTCATTGAAACTCACAAATAAGCTATAGAAAAAAAATCTTATAAAGTTACTAGACAAAAAAAATCAACTGAAACTTCAGTAAGTGTTCCACATACTTGTCATAAAGCTGCTTGGCTTCATTTCAAATTATCTCTTTAGTACAGTAGCGAATTTTTCTGAAAAATGAAAATTCTTCAAAATGGCACAAATCAATTGCAAAATTTGTTTTTGGCTGTCACATATAAGAGGCTTATAAAGTCTTTTATAAACCTTTATAAGCGTCTTATATGAATTAAAGTATTACCAACGTTCCCTTTTTTTTCCCCTTCTTTTTGCAAATAAAATCCATTCAATAATTCAATTTATTTTCTTTCATTCATTAAATAATACCTTTGCTAATCAAATAAACAAATATTTGTTTAATGCAAGAACTGAATAACCCACAATCAAGTTATTTGCTTCTGGGGAAAAGAAAAATTTCATAATTTTCGATATTCAATTTATTTATTGACTACTACGAGTTGTTGCTGCTTAGATTGCTAATTTTCTCAGCTGTATGAATAAATAAGTTTAATAATTAATGAATTCATGTTATCACGCATTGCAAACAAATCCTGGCAACAAAGTGTTAATCTAAATTCAAATACGATTTCACAAATATGAAAGAAATATTTTTATTACACTTCTGAATGGTTATTGATAATCAATACGATTTACGCTTTATGAAATGAATGTGTAAGTAATTTTTTTTACCTTATTGCTGTTGTTGGTTCTTATTAGCTTCAGTTTTCTAATGATAAATAGTTTTGTTAAACAAAACACACACAGCTAGATGTAAGATAAATTTTTTTTTAAATAATCCAAAGTATGGGCATTCTGCTCTAGAAAAATAACTGAGTTCATTAGAACACAGCCCCCTTTTTATGTTATTTTTATTAATCATTCGTTTGATTAATCCACATTCGAATGTACGTGTGCAGGCATATTTATTTAATCTTGTTAGCAATGGTCAATCAGTTTCTATACCGTTTGTGTGTACAATTGCTTATGTGTGTGTGTGTGTGTGTGTGTGTGTACTAAACATTAATTTACAAACAATATAGTACAACAACCACCACCACTTTGCCTATAGACCGACTGTATACACACAGCTCTATTCCTCGTAGTGTAAATCCCAAAAAGTTTTTCATTAAACAAATACAAACACAAAAAAAAAAAAATATAAACACAAATACATATGTTAGAAGTCATCAGCATTTATGCCCACTCATACATATGCACACGCGTGCTGGACTTCAAAGTATTTATTGGTTGAGAGAAAAAGTTATTTACATTGAATAGTAAATAAGCTAGATACCGACTGCAGCGCTATCTAATCTTATAAAGCGTAACCCAAAGGCATTCACAGAAATTCAATTAAATCAGTCCAGTCGTTTAGGAGGAGTACAAAGTCAAACACACGTACAGTCGAATTTTATATATTAAGATTTTTATTGCAAGAGTTACAGTTTGTTGTTTTTTCAGCTATTAATACCAATTTGTTTATTGTTAGGATCCCTGCTCTGTAATTGAACTGCCTGGCGAAAAAGCTGTAGGACAAAAAGTCGGTAGAGAGTAACAATAAAATGTTGCAATGAAACTTTTTCATTTTCGAATTTAATTTCAAAATTCGAAATTTCGGTTAGGATTCAATACTAATATTTTAAAAGTTTCAGACTCCCGCATAAGTCTTTTCTTACAGAAAATAATTGTCTTAGAATTATGTTCGAAATTTCGAACTTAACACGATTGCTGTAAAATTTAAATAATTTTCCATTTAAAAAGACATTTTTAGATTTCCGAATACTCTATTTGGAAAAGTATTTTTATTATTTTTTTTTTGTTTCTAAATCTGGTACAACTTTTGTTTTACCCTTCTTAATTTGTAATAAAAGTGCGGGAACATTCTAATAAAATTTGTGCTATTGAAATTGAGTGCTTTTCGCTTTACTTAGTAATCAGTGAGCTTTTAGTGATCTACAAAAGCAACAATGGAAACATTGACAAAAATACTAGTTGTGTTTGGCATTTTGTTCTTTTTTAGATAACCTGTCCTCTAGCTCAGTTTAAACAAAAAGTTTTTACATTGTAAAATTCGGTCTTAAAAAATATTTTCAAACATTGTAAGTAAAATTTTTTGTAGCTACCCTGCAAATACGGTATCAGTGACAGAAAGTTATGTTTAACACAACCAACTCTCACATATCCTAGCAAAAAAAAAACTATGTGCGTTATTGCTTGAGTCTTTAGCATTTAACATGTAGAATAAATAATATCCTGCAACCGTGCGTCATAATTTATATACACACACTTGCACAAGCGTTGAGAAATACGCACGAGTAAAAATATTCGCACCCAACTTGAGAACAAAAATATTTAATAACAATAAGAACAATAACAACAACCTAAAATAAAACATTTAACTTGAAAAAGAAAAATTGGTGTGCGTAAATACGTGTACGTACATGCATATGTAGCTGAGTATGTACGTTTGTGCTTGTTTGGTCGTCATCCTGTCTTGTGTTTATTCATCAGATTTATTTTTTGTAGGCAAAAAGGTTGTTGTTGTTGTTATTTCTCTTTGTATGTTGGTTTTAATGGATCCTGTATGAATGAAGGCAGAGTGCATAATTTGTATACATTCCTTACAAAGCAACAAATTTTTTTTCTTTATGTAATTGTATGTTGTTGTTGTTTATTTGATAAATGTGTCCACATGCTTTTAAGTCTATTAGCATACACGCATTCACTCGATTTATTACACGTACATACACGTAATGGTATCTTGTGTGGTAAGCAAAGGGGACCATATCCTCCCTGCTGTTTATTTATTTTTTTTTTTTTTTTACTTCTTAATTTTTCCATTTGATTATGTTTCTCTATTCGCACTAGATGCTTTTAGATTTTACTGACTTTTTGTTTTTAAACTAAGAACATTTTTGTGTTTTCAGTTGTAGAGAAAATGTCGTAAAATGTTTTCATTTGTTTTTTTTTTGTAAAAAGTGTTTAGAGATTTTATTTGTTATCTTTAAAATAAAATAATGTGAGTAGAACGAACTTCTTAAGCTGATAAGTTAAACTTCAAGGAGTTGTGGCAGTAAACTGTGGTAAAACAACAACAAAAAGTAAAAAGTTTGGTATTTTAACAAGTTCTCAGCTTTTTAATGACATTGTGATTGGCTAGCTTGTGGTTAGTTTGTGTTGCAATTTTACAATAATTCTGCTGGAGCAATAAGCTTTCGAAGTTCGAATTTTGTCTCAATTAAGTCATAAAATCTTAGTTTTCATAGAATTTTATTAAGCAACTGCTGTTTATATGAAAATTTTCATATAAAATTTCTAGATGATGTGATTGATTGTGTTTCATAAGCAGCACATAATTCTGCAGAAATTTTTTTACGAAAATCATAATTCTATTCGTGATATTTACTTGGTATTTCATGGTTCTAACGAGCCATCAAACTCGTGAGCAGGTGATCTATAAAGTAGATTAAAAAAATGTTTCAGCTTAGACTGTTTTTTTTTTTTATATTTAAAGTGTCCCTTCAACAAAAAGTGAAAGGAGACCTATTTAAGGAATTATTTGGCTTTTTTTTTTTTAATTTACAAAGACCATAAGTAACGCAATCGAAAGCATCTTTTGTACAACCAAACAGCCAGAATCTAGGCGGGATCTAAGCTGCGATGCTGAGTTAGCTGTCTACTTACATTGCCTCCAATTAAAAATTTCTTATAAATTATCTAAAGTTTTTTAAGGGTTGTTAACAATTAAAACGAAAACTAATAACTTTTCAAAATTTCATTTGCTCTACAAAACATTTTTTTTTGTTAAACCAACAACATTTAAATGCAACACACGTTATCTATTATCAACTGTCATGTTCACAAAATACAAAAATTATATTTCATATCACAAAATAAGAAGTCAAGTCAATCTAAAGGGATATGAGTTTTAAGAAATCCTGACAGCTTGCAATAAATAATGAAAAAGGAAAACTTAACTGCAAGCAACCCTTTAGCCATTTAAAATAAAATCAAATTAAGCAGAGTAAATTCCCTAGATGTTAAAATTAATGAAAAGTTTAAATTTTTTTCGGCTTATTTTTGAAGTTCTTAGTAAAGCAGCAGCTAATAAATTAGATACAAATAGCAGCAGAGGCTAAGAAGAGAATTTTAAGCAAAACGATTCGAGATACATTAAGAATATCAATTAGATTTAGGAATAAAAAAGGCAGTTAGCAGTGGACTGTGGTAGTGTTTGTATAAAAGAAAATAGTATTTCTGGAAAAATTGCACAGATTCAACCTTTAATTTAATTTAAATTAGAGCGGCAAGTGTAGCGTTTTTTAGAAGCCAGCATTTATGTTACAGTGTCATATCTATATAAAAGGCACGTATTCTCTACAGAAGTGTTTATCATCTTGTTTAATAAAACCCACTAAAGACAAACGAAATAGAGTTAAAAACGCTAGATTAAATAAGTAGCTAAAATGTCATTACCGGTCAACAATAGCAAAACAGAAAAAAACAATTATTTTGCGGCCATCTGCACTACAAAATGCTCTATCAAAATTAGCTTTTCCTACCGCTCAGCGCTGCTTTCGATTTATTTCGGCATGCTTCACACACCTTTTGACGAATAAAAAACGCTTATCGCATTTAACTGAATAATGCTATTATGGTGGTTATTTGCATTTAGCAAATAACAAATTTCCAATGCAAATAATACTGTTGGCTAGAATCTAAATAATTTTCTTAGAAAAATTTCTCTGACCAAAGTCCCTGACAGATTAACCAATTAAACTGTTAAGAAAACCGAAATCCTCAGAAGGAAGTAAAAATAGATTAATCGTACTTTATTAAAGTTTGATTATGGCACAGGAATCATACAGGGAAGTAAAAGACAAGGTCCACTAACCCACTCTTAGCAATGATAGATAGTGAAAGACACTACAACACACAATACAATAGATGCTCGCAAATTAGAACCACTTTCTTTCTGGGATAGTTCTAATTTTTAAATTTATAAAAAAGAACCAGACTTTATATACACCATGTAGATGATCTGGTAGTCGTAGGTTCGACTAGATCCTAGCTGTTTTCTCACGGAAAGCCAAGAAGACTTGTGTTCTTAAAAAAATTAACAAAAAGGCACTGACAATGAAAATTATGTGCCAGGCTTCTTAATTTGATGCGAAGCGAAAGCGAAAGAAAACCAGTCACTCATTTTAGACTGAAAACAGGGATCATTAACTTTTGACTTATATTGTTTACCGCAAGCCTTCTCAATATAAAATGTTGTCACAACAACAGTTTCATAAATTAATCGCCAGTCAAAAAAAAAACCCGCTGTAAACTAGAAATGTACTTTAAAAAACATAACATGATATCCTACTTAAACTCTCAACGAAAGAGAGCTGACAGAAAAATATAAAACAGTGGTTTCTGTGCATTTCATGTTAATTTTATAAAAAAAATAGCCAAGCGACAACAAGCACACAAATGAGTGATTTTGGCATTTAAACTCGTACAAAGAGAAAGAATATTTTTTATTGAGCAGCAATTTCATTTAGAAATGCTTACGTTATTGTTCGATTTTCTTTTCATAAGAATTTTCTTGTAAAAGTTTTTTAGGAAGCCGCAAATCAGCTGTTTGTATTCTGAAGTAGAAGCGAACATTAGTTTTCTTTATAGGCAGTCTGGCCATATATAAGTAACATGGGACTCCCCCTTTTTTTAATACATTCGTATATATGGAAGACAAATAAAAGGCAACTTGAAAGTGTTAAAAATAAAAAATCGTTCAAAAATTAGAACTGACGGTTCCTAACTCAGTTGGTTTTAATTTTCGAATGATTCAAATTTAGATAAGCAACTACTGTAGCTGGAATAGGATAGAAACAATAAAATGATGCTTTAATTCTTACAGTATAAAAAAAAAAATAATAATAGTTTAATTTCATTAAAAACTCTTGCTCTTAATTACTGTGCTGGGGTTCTCAAGTACCAATTCTATTTTGTCTTTAGGTTTTTTAGGTCAGTTCTTTTTTAGTGAAAAACGGACTTGTTAGAGTTTCAAATCAAAACCAAGGCATTTCTATCATATTTACTGCTGTTTGAAGAACCCTTTTTTTATCTTTAAAATATAAAAGTTAAACAAAATTTTTTAAATTAATTGAAAGAGTTTTAATGGAAAATTTGTAGTGTTAAAAAAAATTCTTGCTCGTTTCATAAAAAAAAAATAATATCTTACGATTTTTTATGACTTAATTTTAAAAAAAAAAATTGTCAAATATTTTTTTTTTAATATGAAAACCCTAAATTAAAAAAGTGAATATTTTTTTCGTGAATTTTTTTTACACGTGTGTGTGTGTGTGTGTGACAATTTAAGTAAATTTTTTTTTGGGAATTTTTTTTCCACACTCCAGCTTAAGTGTAAGAGAAAAGTTAAATATTTTTTTTATAATTTTTCTTTTACACTTCAGTTGTGTGTGTGTGTAAGTTTAAGTAATTTCCGTTTTACCACATGCAATTTGCTTGAAAACAATTAGGCATATGGTTTAATTCTTTTGAAATTTGTCCAATTTAAAAACCTATTTTGTACAATTTTATTTTCAGGCTGTGTAATTTAATGGTGTTTAATAAATCTACTCTCTGAAGCTCTTAAACACGTTCATATGAGTGCATGTAAGGCGTCTTACAGCCTTCCTGCTGCTTCAACTTAAACGTAACAACAACAAAAAAAAACAACAAAAAAATGTTGGCAGGGAAAATGTGTTATTGATGATGGTGGTGTTAACAACGGCAGCAATAGTGGTGGTGTTGCCGGTGGTGGTGGTAAATATGAAACGGAAAATGTTTATTAAATTAATCAAATCAGGTGTTCATAGTGTGTTTACTGTTGCTGTTGGTTGTTGTAGGTAAATATAGAAAAATTAGCTGGTTGATGGAGGTGGCAGCATTTGATTAAACCTCCTACATTTATCACAACAATAACAAGAAAAAGTTATAAAAATAATAAATTTGTAAAGAAAAATATTACACACACTTTTACAATAATTTTTGTTTGTTTTCATCTGGTAACAAAGTTTTATCCCTTTACCTCCTTCTCTGCCTCATAATGACAAACAAAAACAGAGAAAAAAAAATTTAATTTTTTTTTTCTGCTTAAACATTAAAAACAAAAGAAATCTGAAAATCTTACTAATAATTCACATTAAGAATTGCGAATTAAGAATAAAAATAAAATATTATTTTTCTGCTTCTGTTGTCGTTTTATTATTTTCCTTCTTGCTTGTGTACTTTTTATCGTTGTTGATTTAGATAAAAAAAGAAAAAAAAATTAAAGAAAAGTCAAGCTGCCAATCCAATCCATGATTCAGTTTATTCTCTATAAAGATTTGGCTGACATTGGCTTGAGGAAAATTTTAACGTTTAAGAATTTTTATTTTTTTTTTCAAGATGCTTTTCATGTACACAACCGCCTTTGAATAGCAATAATGCTGCTGTTTAAATGAAATAAAAATGAAATGAAGAATATAAAGAATCAAATAAAGGCAAATGTGAATAGTCATCAGACGTTTCCTTCCGGTATTAAAGGTTGTTTATGATGTGCTCTACTAACATGAGTGAGTATGAGTACCCGTTGGTTTTATGTGTGTGTTGTTATACAACAATAAATGCTGCCTAACTAACAGGGTTGGAAAAGAGTTTTGTGCTTTACAAAAAAAAAAAAATTTTTTAGAGAGGCATTTGCTTGACAGTGGAAGCTATTGTGAATGAAATTGTATTTTATAATGGAAATCTTTTCACACAGGAAAACCAAAAACGTAAGCCGCGTTATAAAGTAAGTTGTAGATTTCTTATTTTAAGCCTAAATATTTGAAACCAATGAAGTGCAGTATGTGCCGCTGTTAAATGAAAATCTTTTTATACAAAAACAAACAAAATAAGTTTTAGAGAGATATCAAGACAGCTTATTTAAGGACTAAATATTTATGTCCAAATTCATAAAAAAAAACATTTTTGTTTAATAAGGAGCTATTAAGTAAATTTTTAGTGGAAAATTTGTTAGATATATTTTTAGGAATTTGACTGTTAAAATCGAAGGGTTTAAAAGACCCCAATTTAGTAATTTGTAAGCACTATTACCAGTTACCCTTTAGTACCAACATGTTTTAGACACACACGTGTTGAAAATTTACTTTAAAAAAAATCATTACCGACACAAAATTATGAAACACAAAAACATATAAAGTGAAGGATTTTTTTTTTTCAAATAGCATGAAGGAGTCTAACAGCTTGCCAATATATATCACACATGGCTCTGTTTTGCTATACACATACCAGTCACATTTTTCAGTTCGTTGTCATTTTTCTCGACGTCTTTATGGTTTTATCTCTTTTTAATATTGAAACATGTCCGCCCCGGAAGGTTAATATAGAAGATGCAAAACAAACAAAAACAACCGAAAAGGAACAAAATGCAATAAAGAAAGCTAAAAAAAATTACCAAGAGATAAAAAAAAACTCGTATAAGAAACACTTATGAATCTCTAATGTGCTGCATAAAGCACAATTTTACAAAATTTTCATTTTTATTTTCATACTGTTTCATAATATATGAATACGGGTAGGTAGAGTGAGGCCGAGCATGTGTGTAACTAATACAGAGGGAGAGAGGGAGACGTGGAGAGAGAGCTAGAGCAAATATTGTTGTAGTCAGTATATTTTACTTTATTTGCAGAGCAAACATTTTTCATTTTTTTTTTATTATTATTCCTTTTCTAAGGTAATTGACTTTGTAATTTATTCTAATTGCTCGAGTGAAATTTTTGCAAATAAATAAAAAGAGAAAAGACAAGATATAAAACAAGCAAAGAAATAAAGGACTGAACGAATGAATGAATGAATGAGAATGTATTGAGATAAGAAAAAGTGAGTCTGGAAAGGATATTGTTTAATAATGTTTACATTTACATTATTATTTTGCATTTTTGTATTTTTTATTTAGCAGTGCAGTCTGTCTACACATTTTGATTTATTGTAATGAAATTACAAAACTAAAAACTACAGACATTCCAGCACACACACTCCCATACATCAGAGTAAATGATGATGCTGTCTGCTGATTTTTTTTTTTTTTTGGCAAATTTTCCTGTTTAAATTCATATAAATTTTGTGTTTAAGCAAACAAAGGAAAAAACTTTGCCAGCTTGAAAAATGGATTTTCAATTATTTTTAGATCAAAAAGAGATTTTTTTTTTGTACACAGACTGTATTGTATTGTCATACACACACAAAAACTTACACACATTCCCAAATTATCAGATACAAAATATCCTAAACACATAAATTGAATTATTTATTTGCCACTAATTGATGTATTTGTTGCTGCTAGTACTGCTGTTGCTGTTTTTGTTCTTATTGTTTATTATAAAGCATGAATTTGACTAAGAGCTATATTATTGAAATTTTAATTGAAATTTATGTCTTTTTTTTTAAATACTTTTATAAAGCAAAGTCTATTACTAATTATAAAATACATATTTTCACAGTAAAAAAAGAGAAAATGTATTTATTTTTATAATTAAAACGTAAATTGTTTTCATACATTTATGATTTAAAATAAATCAGAAATTATTTTATTAATGAAAAAAAAAATCTATTTTTATAAACAATTAAAAATTTATCAAACAAAAACTAATGCAAGCCTCCAAAAAGTTTATTTCTTTTAATTAATAAAATAAAAAGAATTAAAAAAATATAAATGAAATTGTTTTATTGGTTTAAAAAAATTATTTCTTTTTTTAATTATTTAAATTGAAATTTATTATTTTAAAAGTTGATTTATTAAAAAAAAAAAGTACAAGCTTGATTTAATTAAACATCACAATTTTGATTTTATTTAATTGAAACACAGAAAAAACAATTTTCTAAGAACTAAACGAAATTTCAGTTTAAAAAATTTAAAAAAAAAAACATTCAAATCAAATTTTTTAATTCAACGAAAACATTTTTGTTTAAAAATTACAGAAGTTTACAAATTCAAAAAACTGAAAATTATTTTCAGTGGTTTGAAGAGCTTTAATGTCAAATAAGTATTTCGTTTTTACAAATTGGGTCTGGTATCCACTTTATACCGGTATCTCCCTAAGAAGAAAACTACTGGTTGTTTTCCACAAATAAGTTTCGCTTAAATCCTCAGTAGTTTTGAAAATATCGTAAAAGTTGTCACGAAAAACTAGGATTTTATGCAAACTTAATAAACTTTTAATCTTTAAAAATTTATTTTATACAAAGCAAGAAAAGAACGGGCATTTTTTTATCTCATCAAAGTCAAATAAAAGTCAAATAAAATGACCCACAATTAATTCAACTTGTCACACAGTAACAGACTCTACTTTGTTAAGAAAAAATGTTGAAAAGGAGTCTTGCCCTAAAGCAGTTGGTAGGCGTTTCGCTTAGTGTGTAACAGCATTCCTATCTTTCCAACCTAAAAACAAAATGTTTATGTTATAAACGTCGTTAGTGTTTTTTTGCTATGCTTGATTGCAAGAGCCAAATTAAGGCATTTGATATCCATCGAAATTTCCATATAAGTTCTGCTCGAATTTCAATAGTTATTAAGAGCCGTAATTTGGCCCCAATCATTCTTTTATTACGATTAATCGCAGTGTAAGAACACTTATATCGATATTTTATCGAATACGCTATTCAGTAATATTGCGTTAAAAATTGGTGGTACAATTTTTTTCATAATACTCGTTCAAAATTTAGTGTTTTTTTTTTCTAAAAAAAAGAAAAGACAAACTTTTTGTTTAAGAAAATTAAACCAATTTATGTTGGTTGCACACCAAATGCATTATTTTGCATAATATCCTTTTTTTAAATCCGAAATTGCCTACGGTAGTTGTAACAAGCCAGAGAGAAACATTTCAAGACATGAGCCTATATTTAGTGTAAGGCCAGGAATCAGGGTACTGAGAGCTCTCCAATAGAATTTTGATTTACATTTTCAAATTGGGTATATACGATCTTAATACCTCAAAGTAATTTACTGTCTACGCCTACTTTCACGCCCACATTTCATTTAATATGGAATTTTTTAATTTGAAATCTAAGATCTTTTGGGGGGTACTGTACCAAAATAAGTTGTCATATTTTGGGATAGGAGATCAAATTTAAAAAAAAAAAAAATCTTTTGAAAAATAGTAACTATATAAAAGTGGGTGTAAAAGTAAGCGTGAATAGTAAAAAATTATGTAGAAACTTCTTTGAGAATGTTGCGGGACTTCTCTCGTTGCTTTCGTTTTGCAACAATTATAGATTTTGATAATTCAGTTTTACATTTGTGGTGTGTAATTAACCCCTTAAACCTTAATTAGTTAACAAATTCATGTTCTAAAATTCACATGACACACAAAATTTTAAAATAAAAAAAAAATAAAAAGAATAAATTAATTTAAAACATTTTATTTTTATAAACTAATAAATTTGTTTAAGTTTTTAGTTAAACAAATTAAAAAATTTTTGTTTATTCTAATGAAGCCATACAAGTTTATGTGAATTATTAATGAGGTTCACGGTGACTCTTTACTAATTAGATATTTAACTAAACAAAAATTTTAGTTTTAAATATTTAATACAAGATTTACTTAGATAACCGTTTGATATGGAATTTTAAAGTTTAGCGTTGGCAAGAAAATAACTTAATAAACATCAGATGGATAAACAAGAGTTTCAGCTATAGGGTGCTTATAAATTTAATGAAATTAAATTCAAAATGTATTTTCATATTCAATTTAATATATTAGGCAATTGCTTGCTACTAATAACATTTCAACATTAAACAGTTAATTAACTATTTTAAAAATCATTTTATTGCCTTAAAAGACAAACATAAAATCAAAAAACGAAATAAAAAAAAAATTCCAAATTAAATCATGCACTTAAAATTAGGCTTAAAAATCAATAAAATGAAACTTTAACATCATTAACATGCATTCAAAATTAATTTCGACAAAGTGATTAAATAAACAACAAATAGACTTATTAATTATTAGATTAAGCATCAACATAATTTCCTAATAAAATTTATAAGAAAAAGAAAAGAAAATTCAAATTGAAATTTATAATGAAATATGAGAATTTAAGTGGGTGTAAGTTACATTTGTTTTGAAGAAAATAAAAAAATAAATAAAAAAGATAAGACAACGATAAATAAACAGTGGCATAAGTGATACAAATGAATGAGTAAGTCACAACATAAAAAAGAGCTACACTTACATACTCACAAAAACATATGAAGCTACAACAAACATGTGTTTGAAATAACTTTTACTTTAAGTTTTAAATAAATTACGAATTGATTTCTACGCTTAAAGAAGCTTTTGGTTTATGATGATGAGGTTTGTTGTATGCATATGAGGGGTATTTAAGAAAAAAATCATAATTTTTTTCTTAAACTAAGAACAGAATTGGAGTGCGCAAAGCTGAAGAAAAAAATAATTTTGTTTTGTAAAGTTTCACGTTGTTTAATTCATGGCTGTCACCATGTATTTGACAACCAGCAGTATGAATGGTTTCTATCAAGTGACTTATAACATCATAGACGCCGAAATTCTTTGTGCAAAAAGCACATGATCGAAATAATTAAAAATTTATATTTGTTAATGAGCACTGGTTCTTTGACCATCAGCTTCCAGGTTCTAAAAAAGTAACTTGTGTCACCTTTTATCTAATTTTAATTTATATATAAAATATAAAGCTACACTAACATTTGTCGAAATAAGGGCAACCACTACTTTCTGGCAAATATTTCTGTTATATTCTCACATGACTTTTATAACATAAAATCAATTCATATAATAAAATAATGCAAGCATGTAGTGTTTTAATAAAAATATTAAACTAATTTAAGCGGATACTTATTAAAAATATAAAAACATGTATGAAGCTGCCATAATGCTTATGCTTATTTCGACAAATATTTGTTAAATGTGACCGTACCTTAGCGAAAAATTGTTTTTGAAAACTTAAAATATTAAATTGAAATAGATTTAATTGATGTCACATTTAATTGATTCTCTGCTATTTTCTTTTATTTTTACACTCGTCATTTTTACTGTCATGAACATGAACCTGAGCATGAATTTTAAACACATCATCTGCCTAAGTCTTATCATCAATTAAAATTACCTCAAGTTAAACATTAAAAAAAAATAAAAAAATACATGCCAAAGAAGATTTCCTGTTTAACTACTTATTCTTACAAATTTTCTTAACTTCTTAAGAAAACATTTATGTACATGTAGAAGA
This sequence comes from Thelaira solivaga, assembly GCA_947397855.1. Taxonomy (NCBI): domain Eukaryota; kingdom Metazoa; phylum Arthropoda; class Insecta; order Diptera; family Tachinidae; genus Thelaira; species Thelaira solivaga. Next base: position 22,981,903 of record OX377610.1, read on the forward strand.
ATAAAATACAAAAATTAGCAAGAGAATTGTGTAACTAAAAAAAAATGTCAAAAGCAGAAAAAAAAAAGAAAATACATCAAATAACTAACTAAAAACATGAAGGGAAACAAATCAAATTACAAGAGTTTTACATACATACAAGCAAACGTACTGGATATGAATGAAGAGGAGCATAAAAATACATTCTCAAATTACAATTTATAACTTACAAAATTAAATCCAACACACTCAATATGTGAAAATGACAAATACACTTAGAAAAGTCGTTAATAATGAAGGTTGTTACACATAATCAAACAACACAATAATACTCATCGCCATCATCATCATCATCCGTTGCAAACAACATGATGGTGAACTGCCGACATCAAATACGTTTGGAGACTTACCTAGAAGAAAAGAAGAGGAAAGAAAAAATAAGTTCAAGTTAAGATATTCGTTAGAGGAAAAAGACATTAGTTGACAGGAAAAATGCTAGCAGACTATTTTTATTTATATTCACTTACACATACACGTACTCATACATAAATACGTGTTAATACATTTTAAATACTCGAGTATGAGCATGAGTACTTTTTGTACTAACGCCAATTTGTATTAGTTTAACAAATAATTTGCAATGAAGTGTAGTCGAGTAAAAAAGTTTTAGTTTTCTACTTTTGCCAATTACACTTTTAAATAAGAAATAAACTTAATCTTAATAGTTAATACTATTTAAGCATGTTCTTTCATTTACTTATATACTACTGCTTCATTTAAAATGAAATTTATTTTTCTATAACATTTTACATGACTTGTAAGACAATGTGTGAAAAACTAATTACGTAGACAAACAGAAAATGTAATAAGTTTTGTTACACTTGCAAAAATAAGCTGGCAAGTAGCCCAAGCTTGTTTTTAAGTAAAATTGATTCTATAATTTACTGTGACTAGTACACATCACTTGCATTAAAGTGAAAGATAAATGTGTTTCATAAATTCAATGAAAGGATTTGTTTCATTGATTTACTGAAATATTTCATAATTTTGTGAATTAATAAAATATTTTCATTGAATTAGCGAAATTATTTCATTAAATTAATGAAATTATGTCATTGAATTGATGAAATTATTTCTTTAAATTAAAAAAATTATTTCATTGAATCTTTGAAATTATTTAATTAAATTAATAATATTAATTTACTGAATTAATGAACAATTAATTGAACTAATAAATTTATTTAATTGAATTGATGAAATTATTTCATTGAATTGATGAAATTATTTAATTAAATGAATGAATGAAATTATTTCATTAAACTATTTAATTAAATTAATGGATCAAATTTTTTAATTAAATTAATGGATTAAATTGATTAAATTATTTAGTTAAATAAATAAAATTATTTCATGGACTTAAAGAATTTATTTCATTGAGTTGATAAAATTCTTTAAAAAAATTAATAAAATTATTTCATTGCATTAATGAAATTATTTAATTAAATTAATGAATTAAATTATTAACTTAAATTAATGAATTAAATTAATTTAATTAATGAATTAAATAAATCATAGACTTAATGAATTTATTTCATTGAATTGATGAAATTCTTTCATTAAATTAATGAATTTTTATCATTGCATTAATGAAATTATTTAATTAAATTAATGAAATTATTTCACTAAATTAATAAAATATTCATTGAAATAATAAAACTATTTCATTGAATTAAAGAAATTATTTCATTGAATTAATGAAATTATTTCATTGAATTAATAACAAAATTCAAAGCATGAACAAAATTCTTTCAGTATAAAACCGAAATTCACAAAATTTAACTCAGTACTTAGCTAAGGCTTAAGCCATGATGACAATCGTCACACTGAAAGTGATACTTTAGGTATCACTACCTACAACAGTTTCATATGGCAGAAGTCATTAAATTTATAATGAATACTAGAGTTAGAGAGAATTTGTAACTCAACTTGCTGTTCCTAATTGTAATCTAATGAAACATTATGCTGTCTGTTAAGAAATAATTAATTATTTTTTCTTCGTAAGTTCAGGCCCATGATAAAGAGCTTAATTCCAGACATAAATTATTTTTGTTACTCAACCCATTTATGAATATTCTAAAGATTATTTTCTCCAAATTAAAGAATTTTATTCGATATTTTATTCTTGTTAGGACTAGAGAGAAAAATTATAAAACTGCACAGGAATTTTCATTCATAATAAGACTTTTCGTTCGAATTTTTCGTTTAATAGCAGTAACAACAAGAAAGTTTTCTTGATTTTAAAAAATTTTCTTTTTCATTTTATCTGCATCAAGAGAAAAAAATTTGATGTGAATTTGTCAGGTTGCCGAACACAATATACTGCACTAATTTGGCAAAAGGATTTTTACAACGCTCTGGTTAACGCAACAATGACTGAAAAACTGGACCAAAATCACTGCACTCGATATCGAATGAAAACTTTAATAATTTTAGTGTTTTTGTATGAAAAAAATTTTACATTTCAGTACGGGTTGCTCGATATTGAATGTGGTGATATGGGGGCTGTTATTTTTCTTCTTTAATTTAAAATTGCTGCTCTATGACATCGTAGTTTGTCAGTTTACTTTCATACTTACAAGAAATACACAAACAAAATATTCACAGAGTAGTAAAAATTTGTTGTTGCATTGAAAATAATTGTAAAAGTTTAAAATATAAATTAAAAATTTCTGCATGTCATGTTACTGATGAGTTTCCACAAGCAAAACCAAACATGCATATATGCAAGCCTGACATTTGCTTAATTTTTAAATACTTTAAGGGCAAACTCGTATTGTCCAAGTATAATTTTTTTGTAAACTATCTATCATATTCGAGTCTTTTTTGAGTTTTCTAACGGATTAAAATAGTCGTTTTAGTAGTGCTTACTTTTAAAAACAAAATAATTCTAAGCGACCTTTTTTACTTATTTTCGATACAGCATTCGATATGAAAACAAATTTTGCTTCTTGTTTAAAATTTAAATGAACGAAATTAATTTTTCTTTTTTATTTATTTACTAACTGACGCGAAAAACGTTGTTTTGCCGTCAAATTTCATTTATATTGAAAAGAGAAGAAAGAAAAGGTTTTTTTATTTACATTTCCAACTACAATGAGGTTGTAAGTTATTTTGGAATGGCATGTCAGTGGGAAGCATTAGGATTTATGTTAGCAAAACGTATTTTCTTTTGTACTTTATGTTAAGTGTTGTTGCTTCAATAATGTTGTTCATCAAATTTTTCAACGCAAGCCGATTGATATGGCAAAAACTTGGTTGGCTGATATTTCGCAAAATTATGCTTACTCATTCAACTTTTAGTCATAGATTCTGAGGTGACAGTAGTAACTCAGTTGAATATTTGATGACGGCAAACTAAGAAAATTTATTTTAAGAAACTACCCAAATCAGTCCAGCAGTTCTCAAGTGATGACTTTACCAACGAATTTCTCTTAATTCGTATATTTATAGATATAAGTTAATGTATTAACGTTTTTACTTTCTTCTTTTCTTTTCTTTTTTTTTAATTATTTTTTTAAAGTCCTATTTTTGTTAGCCACTTTCAAACGTACAAATTGGCGGAAAATGTTAATGGCCGTATTAAGGGTGAAATTTTGCAAAAGCAAGGAAAAGCAGACCAAATACAAAAAAAAAATAACACAGCAACAAGAAGCCACACCTGGAGTATATGATGTTGCGTAGGATATGTCAAGTTTACTAGAAACTTTTATGCTTTTCTCATTTAAGAACAATTTTGCTCAATGGATATGAAAAATGCCGCAAACTGTTATACAGGAATACAAAAACACACACACATGCTCAAATGCACTTAAGCAAGCAAAACACTCACTCACCAGAGAGCAATACAAAACAATATGAAACAACATGTTGGATTTTGTAGCATATTTTAAGGGTTGCCAGCCATACACTATCAGACTAACCAAAGCATATTCATGCATTCGTTTAGACAAAACTCCCTCACTCTTTTCATTTATTTGTGCTATTTTTGTGTGAATTGACAGTTGCAGTTGCTTTGAAATGTGTTGAAAATTAACAATCAGGAAACCAAAAATTTAAGTTTAATCGTTTAATCTTTTTTAAACAGCAACCAACAAAACCGAAAGGCCTTTAAAGGGTTTTCCAATAACTGGCATTTAATAGGGAAAATTAAAAAAAAATTGTATGAAAAAGACTAAAAAATATTTAAAAAAATTCTTTATATATTTTTTTTAATGTTTTAAAGCTTTATTTAAATAAAAAATACAGCTCATATTAATTTAAAATCTTCTTTAATTTAGAATGTTATATTAAAAAACAAAAAAAAAAAAAAAAGATTTTTGTCATTTCGGACAGATGAATCACTTAATCTATTCTTTGATGTGGCATGTTGTTTTTTACTTTCATTTCATTTGAATGAAAGCCACTGTCACTTCAACGTTTGCAGCTAGACCATCAATATTTCAAATAAACTGAAAGAAGTGTCATGTCTAGACGCCAGTGAGTTTTGCAACAGAAAAAAAATTAAACAAATTAAATTCGGCTGTGCTGAATCTTATATACCCTTCAATGTGATATCCAAATATTCATATTTTTCACTTTCCACATTCTTCTTAAATATAAAAAATAAGTAAGAAATACCGACTAAAATAATTTTGTTTGAATTAAAACTTTTTTTATTTTATTAATTTTAAAATACATAATAAATTTCATTTCAAGAAATTCAAATTTACAAGATTTAAAAAAATCCTTTCTAAAATTTGTATATTTAAAAGCAATAAAATGTCTGTAGGTGTATTCAATTTTTAAATTATAAAAAAAGATATTCTAAGAATAACTATAATTTAACAAAAAATATTTGCCAACATTTTTTTAACCAAATATATTTAATTTTTAAATATTTAATATCAAATTAAGAACTACAATTTAACAGCAAAAATTAAAAAAAAATTTATATTTCATTCAATGGAATTTAAAAGACAGACATACATACACACGTTTGAATAAGACCAATTGACTGGTTTTATGTTTATGTGCACAAACATTATGCTCATATACAGCTTTAAAATTTCCATAAAAAAAAAAAAAAAAACAAAACAAAAATTAATAAAAATTTTTATTTTTCTCGGCCATTTGTAGATCGATTATTATTTCTAATAGAACTGCGTAGCACGATTTCTTTTTGTCCGTTTTGTGTTTTAGACAAAAAACGCTCTCAGAAAAGCATTTAAAAAAAAAGAGTTAGTTGTATTTCAATGCTCATAGATCAGCCATTTATGGACAAATCGGGCTGATTTTAAATAGCAACCTGCGCCCAGGACAAATTTTCCTACCTAAGCTTTTCTGTAGGTCTTCTTAGGTTTTCAGAAAGTTAATTTCAACATACACAGGGACAGACGAACATTTGTTAAAACGACTCCGCTACTTATAAGGATCCAAAATATACATATATACTTTATAGGGTGTAGGAATTACCATGGAATGTTAAACTTATTTAAACCCTTTTCACTTTTGTGAAGCTCGTAAATTTTTAATTTTTTTTTTTAATTAATTCAATATTAATTAAAATATTTTATATTAAGGAATGTTTATAAACACTCACTTAAATGTGTATGTATGTGTGTGTTTTAAACATTTATAACAGTAAACTTTTTACAGCAGAAGAAAATCTTTATGGAGCATAAAGGAAAAAGAGAGAGACACAACCCTAAAAATCAATAAAAACATGTGTTACACAAATGTAACAAAAGTTTACTTGATTACTGTTGCTGCTGCTATTGTTGGCTTTGTTTGAAATTCTATATGTCTTTATTGCGCTAGACGTACATTTATACTTTCAGACAGGAGGTGCAAAATTATTTTGCACAAATTGTGCCAAGAAAAGAATTGAAATAAATAAATATTGATAGTACATTTTAGGTCTTCGTTTTCTAAGTTACAATGTAAAAGTAACAAGCAAACAAAATTTAAACAAACTTGGAATGTTTATAGAAAATGTAATGGAAAAAGTAATTGAAAATTTCCAACAGAAAAGTTAACTAAAGTATTGATTGAAATAAAAAAAAGGAAAGCAAAAACAAAAGCGAAAATGAAAGTGAAAGCTTGAATTGTGTACCGTAGGTGTTTTTGATTTCAATTAAAACTTTTCTTTTGTTTGATGTTAGAAGAAAGATTAAGGATAAAATTAGCTGGCAAAAGCAAATTTAGAAAATGTTAATGAAATTTTAGGGGCACCTTTAAAGTAAATTTGAAATCCCAGTTAAAAATTACGACAAAATAATGCTTCCAATGCGAATTTTTTTTTACTTTTCAAGCACTGGGGCCAAATTACAGCATGCGATATCAATTGAAATTTCCATTTAAATCTTATTAAAATTTCAATCACTATCGAATGCCGCAATTTGGTTCTGGTTTTCTAATTCAATTTTTTTATCGACTGTATTTGGCTCGAACTGCCTAGAGCAATCAAAACTAAGATCTTCCTATAGCTGACATAGATCAATGCCTTGTCGCACAGTGGCTCATTCTGCTAAAAACCTTTGCAAAAATCAAAAATTCGACTATAAAATTTTAAGAAATGCATTATTGCATAATACAAAGGACAACTTATTGATTAATAATCAAAGCCCCGTTCTTAAATCGGTTGAAAATTATAAGTTTCCCAACAGCTTAAAGTTGTTACTTTTTTTGACTGTAGAAAAAAATTTTATTTTCGACATAAACTTTAGACTTCAAAAAAAAATTGGCGTCAAGCTATAGAGAAATTTAAAGACGTACAACCCAAAAGTTTTCAGTCTTCAATAAAGGTTTAATAGAAATTTTATACATTGAGTTTCATGCTTTAGTCTATCAAAGTGTTTTCTTTCCACTAATTGTTTCCAAATTCAGTTTTTTGCTTGTTTTCTTTTTGGTTTCACTGTCCTTTCACTTTTTAATGAAATATAAATTGTCTGTAATTGTGAAATTAACAAACAATTTCCTAAAAGAAACATTCTATCGGTTTTTATAAGCCAATACAGTCCCCAACACTTTTATGAAAAGCAAGTTTTTTACTATTATCATCAACATGTTTACCAACAACAACAGCAAAACAATTGACTAAAAGAAATTTAAAAAAAAAATACAACAAAGCAGTAAACAAGATTAAATACACGATTTTTTGTAAGGATTAAGTCTGTTGTCTCGTTAATACCACTCAAATAGGTCTTTCTTTCTTTCTTTGTGTTTCATTTGCTAACAAAAAAGAAAGAGAAAGTTCATTGTAGTCTTTTGTAGACACTTTTTTTAGTCGTTCACTTGCTACTGCTGTGGGTGTAATTTGTTAAAAGTATTTAAGTTTCGATTAGCCAGGATAATATTAATTAAACTGGATTGAAGCAAAACTTTTGTTTTCACTTTAAAAAAACTTTGCTGAGACTTTAAGAGCTAAAGTTGTGATTATCTTAATTATTAAAAACAAATAATATAAAATTAATTCAAAATAGCCAGTTAAGTCTTTTATAAATTAACGTTGGTATTCATAAAAAAATAATGTAGACTTCAATGCTCTTATGCAAAAAAAAGTTGACGTAGACTTTAAAGTAAAATTTATGAAAAAATTATATGAAAAATTTTGATAACTTTAAAGTCTACATTAATTTTTTTTGGATAAGGGGGCAAATATTTATTGTGACAGATTTTTAAGAAAATTTTTTTCATAATTTTTACTTAAAGCCTTTAAAAAATCATTTTGAATACCAGGCTAACTCTACATGATCTGTTATTGGCAGAAGATAATAAAACTAAATTAAGTAAAAAAGCATGCAAAAGACAGCCACAACAACTACAAAACTAAAAACCCCAACATGAAATTTATTTTCTTAGTTGAAAAAAAAAAATTTATTTTTATTTTTTTGTGTTCATAATCTTCTGCTATATACTCGTATGCAAATAACAAAACAAACAAGGCAATCGGTTTCATATGTGCGTACACACACATTAAACACATGTATGTTTGCTTTTGGGCAATTTGTGTACCGATTGCTCTGGTTTTTGGCACAAATATTAATGCTGCCATTTATAATAAAATTGTATACTAGGTTTTTTTGATCCGTTTTATATTTTAAACAAAATACACCAAAAGCCCACTAAGAAAAATTGGTAAAAAAATAGAGTCTCTGCACCGATCGGGCTGAATGTCAATAACAATAATTTTACATAAACAACTGACCAATTACAATGCTAAACTTTTCTCTACGTTGTCTAGGGACTTCAAAAAAGTGATTTCAACGACTTCCCAGACAGACGGATATTGCTAAATCTACTCCGCTATTTATAAGTATGCAGAATATATATACTTGATACACGCAAAGAAAAAATATGGTTGAGGCAACCATATTCTGGTGGAAACATAGTATGTTTAGATTTATGATTGCATCTAACCATATATATTTTTAAGTCAAAGATATTAAAAATAGCTTTCAACTGCAGATGTTGCGGTTCAACCCCCGGTCAAGGCAAGAAATTTTTTTTAATTTTTTTTAATACATACATATTTTAATATGATTTTTAAAAAAATTTTAATTTAAATTTTTTGTATAAATAAAGTATTTTTTATTCCAATGATTTTTCTTTTCTATCAATTTGTATTTATTTATTACTAATACATCGGGTTTAAATTTATTTTTTTAAATTTTGGTTGTCTCTACCAGGGCTCGAACTTGCGAACACTTAGTTAAGAAGCATTAACTCGCCACTCAACCACTTCAGCCACAAAGCTCAGTTTAGTTTGAACGATTAAGTTTTTCTTTTATACTTACATGATTGCGAAAGAGACAAAATAGAAAATAATTTACATTCAACCACATTTTTATCATTATTATGTTTGCTATGAACATATTTATGATTTCAAGTAAAATTTTATTAAACATAATATGATAATTATATGCTTGATCTAAGACACTAAGCATAATGTGGTTAAAAATAACTAGAAACATGTTTATCGTGATCAGAATAATGTTTAGATGCTTCAAATTAATAATAATATTTTTGTGAAGAACACACTATGTTTGAGGTGACCATATTCATCCATCTTTTTTCTTTGCGTGTAGGGTGGCACTGTGTAGAAATTACAAAGAGAATCACAAAATTACATGTACACGTCTTACTTTCAGTGAAGGCCATAAAAAGAGAAAAAAATTTAAAGATTAAACATTATTTTTAACTCCATACGAGTATACTTCTTTTTGTAATAACGAATGGGTGATTCAGTAGCTATTGGTTAACTTTAGGAGTTAAAAACTCTCCACTGTTATAAATAAGTCGATAAATACCAAGTACAACAACCAAAAGTGTATCATTTATTATAGGTCTTTAATTTTAGGTCTTTAATTTTAGGGCCAGTAAGATATATATTTAAATACCACTGCTGTGAATACCGATTATTTTTCGTTGCTTTAAATACATAGCAATAACGCTATACCTCTTTTTGACAATTATTTTTCAAATAATTGAGAAATTTGATTTTAAAATTTAATTTAGTTTATCATACACCTTTTGGTTAAAGTCGGTTTGTGATAACGAAAAAATATTTATTTGTCCGACAACATTCTGGCGTTAGTCATGACTCAGTAGTATAAGTGCATCAGCGACTAGTACTTCAAAATTTTTCCAATTCTAGTAAGCGTCATTTAATTTGTTATTTTTATTTTAGTTAAAAAACCTTAATTTTGTTTTTCCATATTTTCCATAATTATCAGTTGGATTAGAAGAAATTAAAACACAAAATATTTTAAAATTAAATTAATATTTATTTCTTTTTATATATAAAAAATGTAGATTTTCAATATTTTCGAGGGCAAATGTTAATCAAAAAGACAACGACAATTAGTGTCTTTACCACCTATTATGTCGCACGTCAATGTAACTTTTAACAAATCTTTTGACTTTTTGACAGCTTCACCGATACAGAAATTAAGTAGATTTCTGTAATCCACATACGAGTATTCGTTAATGGGTTTTGCTAAGATTTGGCTGAGGCAAAACAATAGCACGAAGACAAAAAACAAAATTTTCATTTTTTATAAATATGAATTTACTTAGTTCAGAATAAAAATTGCAACTGTGATGAAACACTGTCAGGAGCCGCTATTTATTCAAAACGAAATTATTTTTTTTTTTTTTTTATAACGGAAACGTGTTTGGAGATAAAATTAATTTATGGAAATAATAATAAATACCAGCGTTGCCAGGAGCTAGAAAAAAATAAGCTAGAAAAAAGTTAAGAAGCTACAACTTAAAATTTTCTTAATTTTTTATTAAATTAAGAATCTTAATTATAGTTTTTATAAAAAAACCCAAAAAAAAAAAAACTAGAGAAAATAAGGTCGTTTTCCACATGGCTTTAAATACATAAATATAAGCGAATTAAATTATTTTTCAACTTCAATTTTAAAAAATAATATTTAAAATTCCTTTTCATTTATTTTTGATTTTTATTGCGATTTCTATTCTGATATTTCACTTCCTTCATCGTATTCAAAAGCGAGCAACCTCAACATTACTAAATGGTCTTACTAGTTAATTAAATACTAAATAGATTAATTAATTAAACAATTAGGAGTAAAGTGCACTTTTATTTTACAAGTTAGAAGCCTCATACTTTTCTTCACTTATGAAATTACCTTTGGTTGACTAATTTATCAATTTACATATCAAAGTTTTATCGAAAATATTAATTTATTTATTTGGTTTCAGTCTCAGTTTGTTTATGTGTGATTAGTTTTCAAATTTCCAAAAAAGACTATTTAAGGCTATTTAGAAAAACAAAAAAGGCTAGAAAAAAGCTAGAGGCTAACAACCTTATCCAAAATAATTAACGGAGACTTTAAAGTCAACGTTATCGAAATTTTTCATATAATTTTTTCATAAATTTTACTTTAAAGTCTACGTCAACTTTTTTTGGATAAGAGCATAAATTATAAATTTTGAGGCTCCAAGCAAAAAAAAAGGCTAAATCTAGCCTTAAAAAGGCTAAAATGGCAACACTGTTACATACGCATCATAAACTGAACAAACAAAAACAAAATTTGATTATGCTAAAGCATTTAGTGGTAGTTAATAAAAAGTGATAAAGCATTTTATTAATTATTTGCTTAAACTTAACAAATAAAAAACAAAGGAACTTTTTCATCAAAATACAAGTGTATATCTGCCCGTACATATTGGGGGCAGATATATTAATTTTAGGCTTTTGCATGGTTGGTCGATCAGTTTTATATCAGTTTCTTGCATTCATTGATTCCTTTCAATCTTTTTCATTTTGATCACTGAGAAAACAACTTCAGTTGTAAGAACTAAATTTTTTTCCACTCAAAAATTCAGCTGTGGAAGTCAAATTTTTTCAATGCTGACAATAGAAAAACGGTCTAACAAAAATATTTTCCATCGCTTGTTAAATATTAGTTCAGAGTGTTTGCAAAAATAGTCTTGAAACATGGGAAAGTTTAATGTAATCAATATTTCTTATCGGTGCAAACAGCACAATGTGTTTCGATTTGTATCGTTCAAAATCGGCGCACATTTTCAATCTTACCACGATTTACTTTTGATTATTCACATAGGCGTTGCCAAAAATCACTTTTTTTCATATAAATTATTTGAAAAAAATTAGATTTTATGATTTAATGGCAAATTTCAATTGCTTCAATTAAAAATTGAAGTATGAAAAAAAAATTCGTAAAAAAATTAGATTTTAATTACAAAAAAAAATATTGAAATATTGTGTTAAAATGCAGGCGTAGCAGAGGGCATGGTCAGTCCAGAAGTAGATGTCAACCTTACTTTAAGTATAAAGAGCTTATGGACAAACTTTCAGAAAATTCCATTAAAAAATATACAGCCGGGCGCAGATTTGCGGCTCCCTAAAACATTTTTACAAGAAAATTCTTATAAATAGAAAATTGAACAATAATGTAAGCATTTCTGTATGAAATTGCGGCTCGCTAAAAAATATTCTTTCTCTTTGTACGAATACAAATGCCAAGATCACTCACTTGTTTTCTTGTTGTCGCTTGGCTATTTATTCTTATAAAATTAACAAGACATGTGCAGAAACCACTAAAATTAAAAATAAAAATTTTTTCTATCTTCTAATCTTGATTTTTTAACAATCAACATGAAGTTTAATTTAAATTAAAAAATAAATTTTTAAAGCTTTTTTGTAGACAATTAGTTTTTGTGAATGTATGTGTCTGTGTTTTATATTTTTCTTTCTGCTCTCTTTCATTGAAAGTTTAAGTAGTGTATCATGTAGTGTTTTTTAATGTACATTTCTAGTTTACAGCGGGCTATCTTTGAAACTGTCGAGTAATTTATGAAACTGTTGCTGTGACAACATAGTATATGGAGAAGGTTTGCGGTAAAGAACGTAGGGCCAAGCTTTTCTTTTGACTTCGCTTCGCATCCTTTTAATTATTTTAACTCAAAAGTAGGCGGAAAAGTGGGCATGGTCGGTTTAGAAACAGATAAGAACCTTCCTTGACGTAAAAAGACTGCATGTACCAAATTTCAGAAAAATTCTTTAAAAAATTTGATTTTAATTACAAAAAAAATTTCAATTATTTTGTTTTTCAAATGGGCGTAGCAGTAAACCCATCTCAATTAGTTTAATCAAAAGAGGGCGTAAATGTAAGCGTAAAGTGGGCATGGCTAGTCCAAATTTATATGGCGACTTTCCTTGGAGTATAAAAAAACTATTGTTATAAAATTTCAGAAAAATCCGTTGGAAAACACAATGTTGTATAGAGAACAAGCAAACAAACAGAAAATGACTTTTATTTATTAAATAAATTAGTTAATTTTCTAATGGATGGTTGGATATATATCACCTAATCCAAAGTAGGGAGCCAATCTTTTAGTAGAAGAAAAGAAAAACTTTAAATTTTGTATATTTCAAGGCTCTAAAATAAATAAAATTTTTCAAATTTTTCTGTCACCATATAATTTGTATATACACTTTATTATTTTAAATTACTAATTTTTTACTAATTAATACCTCTCAGAATTCCCACTCATAGTGTAAAACACCGGATGAAACCGCAAAAAATATTAATTCATTAATTCGCACAACTTTTGAAATATTTGATTGAAACAAAAATTATTAATGAAATTAGTTCATGCATGTGGCATGAAAGAATAATAAATTGCGTTTTAACCAAAAGATGTAACTTTCATTGATTCAATGAAATGTTACATTAAATCAATGAATTACAGTGGATACTGATTATTGTAGTGTTTTTCTTTTAGGGTGTTATGAACTCTATTTACACTTTGTTGCACACACTTACCCAAAAAATATATTTTCATTAACTAAATAAATAAAGTAGATTCATGAGAAGCGCACGCCATATTTATTAGTTTTCTAGAGAGTTTAAAAATTTGCAACAATTATTCAACTGTTATTAATTGAAGACGGAAGCAAAGGAAACAAATGAACGAAAAGCACAGAAGCAAGCAGTAACAATAAAAAAAAATACAAAACACAAACGTGATGCTTAAAACATATTAAACAGATATATAGGGAACAAAATATATAAAAAGCTATTTTATTAAGAAAGATAACCCCTGCTCCACTCTAATTGAACAATCTATTGTAGAATCAACAGCAGCAGTGAAAGCAACGTAAGCAAGGAAAGCACCCAACAGCAGCAAGCTCGTAAACCATAAATCCTACATGAAAGTAAAAGGAGCGACTGCATTACATAACATAAACACTAACAAACATTTTTTAATACAAAAAAGAACATGTTTGAAATAGTGAAAAATGGAAAATTTATTAACAGGCGCCTCTAAATGTTTAAATGTGTAAGTGCGGCAATAAAACAATGAATTTAAAGTGCGTACGTTTAAACACAAAAGCGAGTAAGTAGCATTTATATCAGTATCAGTTTTAAAGGATAGATATAGAAGAAGAGGACACGCACAAAAGCATTCACACTCTCACTCATGCCCCACAGCAGACAACGTAATTGCTATTAAAACTGGTTGTACTTTTTACATAATGTGATGCGAATATTATAAACTCATTCTATATAGTGTGTGTGTTTATGTGTGCTCTACAACAACGAACAACAGTTACAAATTAATTTATACAAAGAGGAAAAAAACAAAATAATTCTTTTAATGAATAATAAAAATTAAATTTTTAACACAAATTAACAACAGCCAACAGCTGAAACAGCAGTAGTGGCAGTAGAGGCAACAACAGCCGTGTGGCAGTAACAAGCAGCGGGTTATAAAACAGTCAACGGAATAAATAAATGCTAAAACAGTTGTTGTAATAAAACAAATACACTCACACGCACTTGCCAACACTCACATAAATAGATTCATTTATATGTATGCGGCATACCTCTGCATACTCGCATTAATATCACACAAATATGCCAGAGTTGTAATAGAATTTTATTTATAAAAGCAAAACAAGACAAAGAATTTGAATAATTAATTTTCGTTTACAAAATTGAGAAAACAAAGTCGACTTCTTGAAAAAAAAAAGTATTAAAATCTGGAAAGTTTTTATAAACTAAAGAAAGCATTTTATAAAAGCACAACGAAGTACATTTCGTAAAGAAAACAAAAATTGCAAACCGTTTTCAATTGCCTATCTTTAGGTGTTACCAGCACAATTTAAACTATAATAGTGTTAGTGAGCGCAAAAAAAAATGTGAGAGAGCAACCCAGCAAGCATGATGATTAACATTTGATATGTTAGAAAATTTTCTATATTTATACTTTTATCCCTGGCAGAATTATAGAAGGTTGCGACAAATCTACAACAAACATTAAAATGCAAAAACAACAGGCGTCTCTTCTCTCCTATCTGTCAAACACATACATATACTACTTACCGCCTTATTCAAAAAAAAATAACTTAGACTTTAAAGTCAACGTTATCGAAATTTTTCATATAAATTTTTTATAACTTGTGCTTTAAAGTCTATGTCAATTTTTTATTTTTTTTTTTTTGATAAGAGAATTAAACTTTATATGTACTCGTATGTATGGGTATAAAACATCAGTTCGCAAACAAATTTTGACGTTTACCAAAGATAGCAGGAGATCTACACTGTTCTTGTTAATTCTGCCATGCTTTTATCAGTGTTTCGTAATACTAATAAATGTTTTAAATGTCAAGAATTTAACCTACAGCATTGTTTTGAACAAATAAATTTTAAATCTGAAAAAAAAATTTTCTCGCAGAGGTAATTCGAAGCAAAAAATAATGGACACTTTAAAGAATTTCCTATCAGTTTTTGATATTGAACCTTAAACATATTTTTCCAAAGCTGTACGAGTATAATAAAATTTTCTACTGAAGCAGTTACTTTACTTTGAATTATTATCAATTCCATTTGTATATAAAACTCCTAGAGAGTTATATGACCGTTGAAAGGTTTTTCGAAAAGATCCAGCGATGCTTGTATCTCGTCTTGAAAATTGAATTATTGCAATGAAATTATACTTTATAAAAATATTTTTTTACATAAAACCCTCTCTGGTTTTTGGAAAATTTGAAAAATCATCTCACCGAATTACGCAAAGGAACTTTGTCTTAAAATAAAAAGGAAGTTTATATAAATCACACAATTTTTTTTCTTTTCCTTGCAATTCTAAATTAAGTGCATTTATAAAGATAAGCCCATTTTTATTTAAAATATCGCAATTCTTAAAATTTTCTGTTTCCAGAAATTCTAAAACTTCTTCCCTTACGTCGAACAGTCTATGGAAACAAGCGCCACGGCTTAACTAACTAACAAACTACAGTGGACATTTTTAAGTCACTATGCGTAGTGTTGTTCCTTTTTTAAAAATGTACAAGCTTTCCATGAGTGAGGGCGTTATATCCTGCTCGTATTTTATTTATGATGCACTCTGCTATTTTTATTGCAGGAAAGTCAGATAAAAACTTGAATGCTAGAGCGGTCTGATGAATAATACAATGAACTGTTTCATCTTTATTTAATTTTCCAATAAATCCCACCATTACATTTGCTCCATCTGTCCAGCAAGTTTTGTTTTTCTCTACGACAGAAAAAAGTATGGCACTAACAACATCGAACTCGAAACAAAATAAACTTTTTCATTGGATTAATGAATAAAATTCTGTCAGTGTGCATTACATGCCAGAAGGCTAAAAATATGCTTTATCGGGCACTGTGGTCTTAGATGCAGGATAGAAAATATTGGCTTCACTTAGTTCATAGTTAAGCTGACAAAACCTTGGAACGTAGGCTTTAGTAGCTTTACAGAGCAATGAAAAACTTTGTTAAATATGGGAATTAACTGAAATGACATGTGGAGGTTCTGTAACGAAGATGAAGGAAGAGCAGAATACACATTTTGTTACTGTAAAGATCTGACCTGCACCGTGTGACACATGGCGAACAAATCACCATAGCAAGTCTTTGCATTCTTAATGAATACTAGACTTGCATAGTATTTCTAACATGAGAGGTCTACTCCGGACGCAGTGACCAGGTGACTGGTTTCTGCTCTTAATTTTAATTCTAGAGCCTCGTATGGCACTGAGAAATAGAAAAGCTCTCACTTTTCTGGGAGACTTCTTGTTGACTCTTTGAGAAATAGAAAAGCTCTCACTGAATAGAGTAATTGACATCATCTGAGGCCTAAATATTTAGCAGTGTGCTTATAGGCTCAATAAAAGACTCTCTGGATTACTGCATTAACAACAGATATGTAACGAAGCTATATTGGTTGATAATGAGGGCCAGGGTGTAAAATCAAAAACAGTTAATAAATATAATGCCTGTTTAAAATGAAAAGCAGCTTTAATGAACCGTGCAGGGCTGATGCTGCGTGTTAACAGCTCATAGTTTATTCAAAAGCCTTGGCCGTTAAGTCACTCCAGAGAAATAGTAAACTAAATAATTGCATTACTTCATTTAGTCATACTTCCCATAGCAGCAATTGAAATACAATAACATTTTTAAAAGGCCTTTTTAGTCTTAAATTTAGATTTTTATTTAATTTTCTGAAAGATTTTAAAAACTCTTTTAAAATACCCTTAATTTGATAAACTTAAGTAAAATCCTTTAGCTCTGAAAAAATGTTTACTCTTTCAAAGTCTGCAAATAAATTCCAACAAATTCATTTAAACTGACATACACAGAGCTACACGTTAGAAAAAATTTACTTGAATTCGAAATATTGCCAGTCCTCATTAACAACACCAAGCAAACGATAGACAACAACAACAATAAAGAAAAATAAAAAAATAAAATGCAAAACCAACCAACCAGTCAAGCAGCCAAACCAACAGCAACAACAAAAATTAACTGATGAGGTGTTAAAGTAGGTGTTTTTAAGGAGGTGTACAAATAGAAGGATATTACTGTGTCTGTGCTGTTGCCACTGCTACCTAAAACATTTTATACTTTGGCGGTGAGAAGATGAATGATTGGATGCTAGTTCTACCACTCTAACACTCTTCCTCATTTTCTTTTATTTTTTTTTTTTTTTAATTTATTTATTTTTACTTCTATTTGTGTGTCTGCTCTGCTTTTCGTCTTTACTTATTCTTGAAAATCTAATTGTATTAAATACCATTAAGACTGGATATAAAGAAATGGAAAAACAAACAAATGATTTTAAAGAAAATTTCTTAAGACTGCATAAGATTTTCTTTTTTATTTCATTTTACACTAAGTAACTCGTACTTGCTATAGCAACAACTCATCTCAACTCAGCTCGTCTTAGTGAAGCTCGCTGCAAGAACTGTCATTTAATATAAAAAGCGTTTTAAGCAGCTTGAACCAACAACCAGAAGAAGAACAAAGAAGAAGAATTTATAACGAGGGTTTCAGGATTAAAGGCATTTCAACACAAAATAGACAAAACGGATACAAATGCTTGACTAAAAAAAGAAAAAAAAAAGCATGAAATGAATGAGTGAATATCCTCCATGTAAAACAAAAAGAATGCTAAAATTATTAAAGGAAAAAGTTGGAAGCAATAAAATAAAATTAAGTAAAAGAAAAACGTTTAAAGCTGTCAGTAGATATTTTACACTTTTTTTTTTGTTTTTGTTTTTGCTTTCTTGCTTAGAGTTAAAGAAAACACACACAGTAAATTCATGCCACGCCAAGTCACTTTGTAAAGCTAAAATAAGTTAAATTCTCTTGGCAAAATGGACAGACAGACACTAACAAAATGATATAAAACATTTCAAGTCAAAATCTTATAGAAAAAAGAAAAAAAAATACAAACTGGAAAAGCAAGCTAAAGCAACCAAGCCAAGCCAACCAAGGGTGGTGAATATTATCTATAAATACTGTTTATATATGCCTGATACATACCTACGTACGTTTAACTGATGCTGCTGCTGTTCCTGCTTTGACTATTAACTACTTAGAACAACAACAACAAGGCCTTATATTCGTCTGCTTGTAATGAAAAGCAAGAAAAGAAAAGCACAAGGTAGAGCAAAGTGTAAGACTGAAAGACAAGCGAGCAATAAATTTTTCAATGTCAGTGATACGATCCCACTTTTCTTTTCATTTTTTATTTATTTGCTTCTTTTTTTTTTTTTTTTTTTTGTCTAATGCATTTACACTCTAACGCTTTTGCCTATTTACACATTTTCTTACAAGCCAACATTTATTATTGTAATAAAATAAATAGTAATAAAATATGTTGCAAGTGTACACAAGTACACGCCATTAAAACCATCTAACAAAACTAAAAGAAAATTATCAAATTATCAACCCCATACACAAAACGTACACACACACACACAAACATACATCCAAATAGATGCGATATCTTTGCCAGAAGTCATTAGTTTGATTTAACAAAATTATTATTGGAGTAAATTTTAATGCAGATTTTGTACCCGCATTCCGCAAAAAGAAGATTTAAGTTTTTTCTTTCAATTTTAAATACCGATTTAAATTTATAATTAATTAATAGTATTTTCGTTAAATTTTAAGTAAGCCAGCCAGCTGAATGCCGCATGATTGAGGTCCTTTATCTATAGCATTGCCAAAACTAAAGAGTAAGAGAGCCATAATGAGTTCTTGTAAATAAAATTTTTTTTTGTGAAATTCAAGTCAATTTTCCGAGTAGGAAAATTATAAATTTTACACTAAACAAACATTTTAAGTATTATAAGACATAAAACATAAGAAACATTGACTTCAACTTAATTTAAAAACCGAAAAGAACAGCAATAAAATTTAACTTTTCAAAAATTAATTTGCCTACACAGCAAATAAACAAGAAATTTTTTAATTTTATTTAACAGTTTTCTCGTATGACTGCCACAATTAAACAAGTAATTTAATAAATTTAAAAGCCTACTGCCAAACTCTTATGTAAATCAAAAAAACAATATAAAAAACAAAACAAAACTTTTTCAAAAAGCAACATTTTTCATTGTGCCTTGAAATGTTTTACAGCTTTTCTACTTTGTTTTTGTTTTGTTTTTTTTATTACAGCAAGTAATTACAAAATAATGGAATGAATATCTTTTCGAAGTTTTATTATATAATCGCTTTAATTGTGTCTAAATCATCATCATCAACATCAGCATCTTTACCACACTTATCCTTCGTTTTTTAGCGTATCTTTGTTGTGCTATGTTTCATTTTTACAATTCCTTTTTTAGTCTTGTGCCAAACAACAACTGGATTTTTTCCACATGAATGATTTCAAGTTGTGAATGCAGCCAGTACAGCATCAGCAGCCCCAATATCATTCACACTAAATATCATATCAAATTCAAGTATGAAAAAAAAATTGTTAAAAAATTCCTTACGTTTTCAAAAAATGTCTAGAAAAATAAGTTGATAAGCTTAGTATTCGCCGTACGTTCTCTGTAATTGCAAATCGTATGTATGAAAGTGATAATAAAGCATCTTGGTATGAAACATTGAGCATAAATAACACATAGATAAAAATTAAAACAACAGCAACAACAAAATTAATGAGAAAACCAAAAAAGTAAAAAAAAAAAATATAAAGCAGCAGCAGCTACAAAGAACTACGTTGAAATAGACATAAGCTTGCGAGTGGGATATTTAATTTTAAATTCTGTTTTTTTCTTTCTCTTGTTAATATTTGAAAGTGTGTGGGCTGAAATTTAAAATTAAATAATCGTTATTTATTTATTTTAGAAGCTACTTAAAAAAAAATCAAACACTGAGAAAAAATTATTCATTAAAGCGATGAATTTTTTTTAAATTGGTTTTATGAAATTTTTCAGTGATTTTTTAAACATTTCTTAATTTTCTGCCATCATAAAACTTTTCCTTAATTTAATGAAATTTATTCATTATTTCTATGAAACATTTTCATTGTCATAATAAATTTAAATCTTTAAGAAAATTAATTTTTTTTAATCTTCTGACTTGTTACAGTTTTTTCATTACAATCATTTTTTTCATTCATTTTATGAAATTGGATATTTTAAATATTCATAAAACTGATTTTAGAAATTTTCTGCCATCAATATTCATAATAAAACTTTTCATTAATTTTGTGAATTGTATTCATTATTTCTATGAAAATATTTTCATAAACATAAATTTATATTTGAAAAGTATTCGTTAGTATTCATGAAGTTGATTTTAGAAATTTTTTGCCATCAATATTCATAATAAAACTTTTCATTAATTTTGTGAATTTTATTCATTATTTCTATGAAAATATTTTCATAAACATGAATTTAATATTCTATTTATTTATTCTATCTATTCATTTATAATAGATAGAACAAATCTAGTTTGTGACCTGGAAATGCCGAATATCCTGAAAGAGGAAATGGGTATTCCTAAGTCACTCTTATTTGAGTACGTGAACATGATACAATCGTAAGTAAGTGTAAGGCAGATAGTCTGGCAAAGGAAAAGTAAAGTTAACTAGAGCAGCATATCGACATGTATTCTCTAGGTTTCCTAACAGTAGAATATCTTTTTACGTAAAGCACAGTTTAAATGCAAGAAAAAGCAGACTTGCAATATAACGAAAATAATTTGGCCTAGACTGGATAACAATTGCAACAAGGGTTTACAAGAAAACTTCAGAGCTAAGGAATATGATGGCAGTAACAACGTGTCACTGCAATTTTGGCAAATCACATGAGGAGAAGTCGTTAAAGCGAGGCGGATAATGAAACTATAAATCAGCTTCTCTACTTTTGGCCTTGCACTGGAGGATCAGAAGTTAGAAGTCTGCATGCCATCTGGCTTCCATTAAAATATCAACTGTTTTAGGTAATGACGACCCTTTGTTTTCTTTTTCTAAGCAACACAAGTCCGTTAACCTATTTTTGCTTGTCTGCAGAAAAACCCAGGGTCACGTCAGAAATCAAACATAAGACCCACAGGCTGATAGGTTAGCATACTATCTACCGGACTATAGGGGCACCCAGCCTTCAACCTTCATTCTTCACTCTTACTATTTCCCACTGCTTCTTATTTTCTTGGATATCTTTCCATGTTTTTTCGTTTTTTTCCCTTATAAAAGTATAACGTGATCTGTTTGGAAATATCTAAATACCAAAGTGAGACCCCTTCTGTTTCTTATTAAAGCGCCATGTGCACCCTAAGCTAAACTTTAATTAAATAGATGTGAAAATTTATGAAAAAACATTTTTAAAGGCAAAGAACCATGAGAAACTAAAAACAAGGCCAGCAAATCTTAATATTCAGAAAATCTTAATCATTAAAATAATGAAAACATTTAATGAATCCTTTCATATCAATAACTTTTTGTTAAGAATTTTCAAAATCGTTTTGTTTTTTTTTTCAGAGTCATACTTTTTCAATAAAAAAATGTCTGTTGTGTGTATTTCGTTTTTATTGCATTTATTTTCGTTAATGAAATTTTGTCTAACAAAATAATTTGCAACTAAGCAAATTTGGTTTTCGTTTTATTTTTTACAATTTGATCAGTTAAAAAAAATGGCTACACTGTGTTATTCTGCATTCTTTCCTTATTTTCCATGGAAACATTAACGAAAAATATTTTAAATTTCGCCATGCAAAAACGTTTTTTATTCTAGTCCTTCTTTACCCACGTATTTTGTTTCGTTTTATTACATTTTTTATTGCAATGACTCAATATCAGAAACCAAAAGACTTATTGTTGTTGTTGTTAAATGTTGATGCAGACATAATGAAGAATGTCTTTCATTTGATGCTGCAACAAGAAGCAGCTGACTCAACTTTACCCGTTGTGAGGTATTTTAATCGAGCTATCGAGACTTCATTAGTGAAACACAATCCAACATTTCCTTTTTGGCATCTTCATGTGAATAACATTCGCATAAATGTTGGCTGTTATTGTGTTGTTGTGGTTGTTGTTACAGTAATTTTATAAAGCTGTATATGAATGATACTTTTTTGCATGGATGCATGACTGCTGTTTTGTGATGTGTTATTGGTAAGTGAATTTGTATTGAAGGCGTTTGTTTGTTTTCTTTTCTTTTTTTTCTTCATCTCAACGGTTGAAATGTCTGTGTCCGTTGTACTTTGCATTTTGCATGTGTACAAGCTTAAAGTCACAGCAACAGCTATATAAAAGAATTTAACACTGCACTCTTATCTGTATGTGATAATTTTTTTTTTAATTTTTAAAGAGTTTCGTAAGCATTTGTCAAGTAAACAGAGATCTCTGACATGCACAGTGATGTTGAAAACAAATGAAACATACATACAATTATTTTTAAATTAGCTCAAAAATACCTACACAGAAAAAAGTTAAGTTAAGTAAATTTTTAATTTAAACAATTAAGAATTTTAATTAAAAATCGAGATTGTCATATTGATTAATTTTTTTAATGGAAGCAATGAAATTTTTAATTAATATAATAGATTTTTTTTTAATAAATGTTTTTCATATTGAAGACATTTTTAATATAAACAATTAAGAATTTTAATTAAAAATCGAGATTGTCATATTGATTAATTTTTTTAATGGAAGCAATGAAATTTTTAATTAATTTAATAGGTTTTTTTTAAATGAATGTTTTTCATATTTAAGACATTTTTAATTTAAACAATTAAGAATTTTAATTGATAATCGAGATTGTCATATTGATTAATTTTTTTAATGGAAGCAATTAAATTTTTAATTAATATAATAGATTTTTTTTAAATAAATGTTTTTCATATTGAAGACATTTTTAATTTAAACAATTAAGAATTTTAATTAAAAATCGAGATTGTCATATTGATTAATTTTTTTAATGGAAGCAATGAAATTTTTAATTAATTTAATAGGTTTTTTTTAAATGAATGTTTTTCATATTTAAGACATTTTTAATTTAAACAATTAAGAATTTTAATTGATAATCGAGATTGTCATATTGATTAATTTTTTTAATGGAAGCAATGAAATTTTTAATTAATATAATAGATTTTTTTTTAATAAATGTTTTTCATATTGAAGACATTTTTAATATAAACAATTAAGAATTTTAATTAAAAATCGAGATTGTCATATTGATTAATTTTTTTAATGGAAGCAATTAAATTTTTAATTAATATAATAGATTTTTTTTAAATAAATGTTTTTCATATTGAAGACATTTTTAATTTAAACAATTAAGAATTTTAATTAAAAATCGAGATTGTCATATTGATTAATTTTTTTAATGGAAGCAATGAAATTTTTAATTAATTTAATAGGTTTTTTTTAAATAAATGTTTTTCATATTGAAGACATTTTTAATTTAAACAATTAAGAATTTTAATTAAAAATCGAAATTGTCATATTGATTAATTTTTTTAATGGAAGCAATGAAATTTTTAATTAATATAATAGATTTTTTTTTAATAAATGTTTTTCATATTGAAGACATTTTTAATATAAACAATTAAGAATTTTAATTAAAAATCGAGATTGTCATATTGATTAATTTTTTTAATGGAAGCAATGAAATTTTTAATTAATTTAATAGGTTTTTTTTAAATGAGTGTTTTTCATATTTAAGACATTTTTAATTTAAACAATTAAGAATTTTAATTGAAAATCGAGATTGTCATATTGATTAATTTTTTTAATGGAAGCAATGAAATTTTTAATTAACATAATAGATTTTTTTTAAATAAATGTTTTTCATATTGAAGACATTTTTAATTTAAACAATTAAGAATTTTAATTAAAAATCGAGATTGTCATATTGATTAATTTTTTTAATGGAAGCAATGAAATTTTTAATTAACATAATAGATTTTTTTTAAATAAATGTTTTTCATATTTAAGACATTTTTAATTTAAACAATTAAGAATTTTAATTAAAAATCGAGATTGTCATATTGATTAATTTTTTTAATGGAAGCAATGAAATTTTTAATTAACATAATAGATTTTTTTTAAATAAATGTTTTTCATATTGAATACATATTTAATTTAAACAATTAAGAATTTTAATTAATAATCGAGGTTGTCATATTGATTAATTTTTTTAATGGAAGCAATGAAATTTTTAATTAACATAATAGATTTTTTTTAAATAAATGTTTTTCATATTGAATACATTTTTAATTTAAACAATTAAGAATTTTAATTAAAAATCGAGATTGTCATATTGATTAATTTTTTTAATGGAAGCAATTAAATTTGTAATTAATATAATAGATTTTTATTCAAATAATTATTTTTCATATTGAGTTGATTGACGCAATTATAAATTTAATCAGTTTAATAATTTTTTTTTATTTAAAATGCTACATAAGTTTTATTCTGAGTTCTGTTTCCTAAAAAAAAATATGGCAAAGACCTTAGTATTTTACAGAAAATATTCAAAATTTTGTTAGGACTTGAACCTCAGGATTATTAGGCTAAAAATATAGCTTTCCTTAAATATCTTCTCATTTTAATCTCTTATTTGTGAAATTTAAATTTTTTAGTAAGTAAAAGCATTTGACATGCATAGCTGCTGAACAAGGCAGGCACTTGTTTTATTTTTACAACAACAAAGCAAAATTAGTAATGCTATAAATACAACTGGGACGAACGATGAATTGTTGGTGGCGAATACTCTTCGTTAAAAATAAGCTACATTTGTGCAAGATAAATTCATAATAGGTTTTCCCCTGATTTGTCAAAGTTGTTAAATTTATATGGTGGGAGTCTATAAAAAAATTATAATACATTTTTGACAAATCGCGATTATTTTAAACACAAAGATGCTTGATGATTTCACCTTGCATTTGCGTATATGAAAATGCTCCCAACCTGTGCGTTGTACGAAATTCATCATATGTAACGAACTATGCCAGAGGCTTATTTCTATTTCTAATGTCGATAAACAACGAATAAATTGCCTTAGAATGGCCGTATTTTAATTTATTTATTTTAACAATTTTTTTTTAATTTAAAACAAGAAATATCAAATAATTTTTTTTATATATTTTTTCACTTGTAAAAGAAAATTAAATATACGTACATGTTTTATATTCCACACGTATTTTAAAAAATGTGAAATTACATATTTTTCTTCTTATTAAATGAAAACTTTTATGGTTTTTTATTCTACCGATAATTTCGCACATAAAATAAAGCAAAAACAAAATTTTAAAAATCTTAAATTGGAGCACAGAGTAGTTGTGAAGTGCTGAATTTTTCAATTCCGAATAAAATATTCGGATTCGGAATACAGAACTGATACAATTAAATTATTTTTTCATATTCTGCATGGGAAATAATGGATAGAATTGTTATAAAAGAAGTAAAAATAATGTGCAAAAGACCACAGAAAATTGGCAATAAATTTATATTGTAAATAAAACTTAAAGAAAGTAAATTTTGTTTTTTTTTCGAGAGTACATTGATGTTTGCAACTACTTTTTTTCTTTGTAATTGAATTTAATTAGAGCAATTTATGCAAAGAATTTTTGTCTAAGAATTCGTTATGCTTTACACAGGTCGTTGATGGTTCCAATTGTGTTTATAGCATAACAAAGCATTTCAAGTTTAACAGGTTTTTTTTTTGTTTTTACTCGCAATGCTATTTTTATATCCATCATTGTAAACATTATTTTTAAAATGACTTGAAATTTAAATAAAAGCAAAAACTTTGTTTAAGTAAATTCAATGTCAATGAAAATTGTTGACAACAACAGCAACAAAAGTATTTTTTTCTTTTCACTTCGTAGCGTTAAAACTGTTTTTTTTTTAAATAAAATAATTTATTTTGAAAACAAAAAATTAAGTTACAAGAAAAATACAGAAGTTATAAAAATAATCCGACTGTTTTAAAAGTAAAAAAAAAACAAAACCAAAAAAAAAATTAAGAAAAAATGTATTACAAGAAGAAGAAGTTTTTAATTTATTTAGTTTATTTTTATTTATTTTTTAATAAGTATTATAAAAATAAATTTTAAAAACTTAAAAAAATTAAATATAAAATAAAAAATTCCAGAGTATGTGTGCAATATTTATGCATTAAAATAGTTTTAAAAAATATACCCACACTCCTACATGTAATGGCACTTTCGTTTTAGAGCTGCTGGGTGGGTGGTAATGGCTTTTAAGAAATTTATGAAAAATTCAAAAAATTTCTAAACCATTAAGACTGTAATACTTAGAAAATATTTTTTTTTCTCATCATGGTATTGGTATGATAAGCGTTTTATATTATTTTTGTTGGTGTTGTTGTTACAGCAGTATTTAACGTTAATGTTTTGTAAAACGTTTCGTTTACACCTTCTATTTGAAATTGCTTGCACTTAAGGGACATTGTATTTGTAGGTGTATGTGTGTGGTTGAGTGTGTATTAGTCTGTTAGTATGTGTTTATGTTTATATTTGTTATTTAAGTGTTTGAATTGCATATAAAATATTGTCAAGTGCATGACCGCCATTTGGCTTTAAAAAAAACGAAATACATGAACTGTTTGCTGTAAGGAAGAAGATCAGCCAAACTAACAGCACACAAACATCAACTGGATTCCTTTAATGCTTGTCTACTCTGAGAGAGTTTAGTTGATTCAACTTTTGAATTTTGGCATTAGCTCAATGAAATAGAAAAAGAATAACGAATCCATTACTTAAACCCATTGCTACTTCTAACAAAGCCTTGTACTCGACAGAAAAGTGAGGCTCTCTATATCAGTAAAGCTTAAGCTGATGTTGTAATGCCGGCCAAAAGAAGAGCATGTGTTGCACCTTTTCTTACGCCTCTTCATCCTGGCAACTTCTACAGTAGTCATTTAATGGCAAAACAAATATCTTCTCTCTCATGCTTTCTACACTTGCAGTGGACTCTTAGCTGCCACCACATTTTTGTAGCCCTGCTGCAGTTTCTATACAGCCTAGCCCAAATCACATTCGTTATACTAAACTTTCTTTTGTGCATCCATCTAGACTGTGCTTTACTTAAAAAGATACTTTCGATCTGTAGATATTCTGCTCTTTCAGCCGCAGCCTACCTCTTGCCAGGTTATCTGACCTACAATTCCCTACAGTCGTAACATTTCTAAATCCAGAATAATGATTGTATAAGCTGTTCAAAGCACCCTTTGGTGCTCATCACAGAGCAATATCATCTTAAACATTTCTAAATGTAATATTAGCTGTCGCAATATCGCTGCTTATTTTCAAAACAATTGATTTTCAATTTGTTAAAAATCAGTCCTTAAATGGTTTCCATAATCACTAAATTTTTGCTCATAATCTTTGCATGCATTAGCAGTTTTATGCTTATGCCAGCATAAAGTTTCTATTTGTTTGTCTGTCTCTTTGGCTGCCCGTCTATCTGTATCATTGTACTCGTAGTTATCAAAAGCTGTTTGTTGTGTCACCAAACAAAATTGTGGGAGTGTTAGTAATTTCATGCAATTTCTGTACTCTACTTAGTTGTGTGTGTGTGTGTGTGTGTGTGTGTGTGTGTAGCTGTTTGCTCGTACAGCCCTGTGCCACCTTTGTCACGGATATATAGCCGGTTAATGTTGCAGCGTGTCTGTCTTTAAAACATTTCGTGTCGCACACAAAAATGTTTTTGAAAAAAAAAATATTTCCATAAATTCATTTTAGTCATTATTGCATGTTGGCTTTTAGCTGAAGTTTATTTTTGTTGTTGTTGTTATTGTTTTCATTGCACTTTGTTTTTATTTAATGTTTGTTTAAGTTTATAATGTGTGTGACTCTCCGCCTTTTTGTCACTTGGGCAAACCATTTTTTCTATTTGTTTCTCTTTGTTTCTTCAGGACATTATTAAAATTTGTTTTTAATGTGTAAAAGACTACACACAAACACCTACATTGAGAAAGAGGGAAACACGCCAACAAGCTGAAGGAAAAAAAACACATACGCCCCACTATTTCCGTTAACTTCCTGTTGCATGCCATGTCAGAAATTTTTGTTAAAACGATAAATTAGTTATTGTTAGAGAAATGCGGTTGATGGTAATGATGAGGTAAAAGAAAATAAATGATAGAAAAAAAGAAACTAAAATAACAACAACGTACAAGCAATAAAATAGAGAAAATTTTTATCTGAAAAAAAAACGAGAAAAAAATAAAAAGAGAATAAATATTTCAAATGTTTATGATTGCGGTATTTGCGGTTGGTTTGAAAACATGCAACTGTTGGTGATGATGGTCATGATGATGCTAATGATGATGTTGGCGTTGGTATTGGTGTTAGCGATAATTATAATGATGTTAATGTTAATGTTAATGTCGTAGACTTCTTTTTTGTTTTTATTAAAGCTTAAACTTGGCATAAAATAAGTCAATTACGTTTGTTTTTCACTTGAAAATTTCCATTTTATGTACTCGTATTATTTAGACTGCCTTGAGTACTTAATTATTTAATACCATTGCCAGCCAGACAGTCAGCCAGGGAAAATATGATGATGGAATCGCATGTCATTGCTGGGAGCAAAAGCTGGAGCAATTTTAAACTTGGAAAGACTAACAAAAAGTTTTGCTGTGTTTCTGCCATTAATCTTATAGAATTTTAAAGAATTTTTAATTTCTAATTAACATAATAAATCATACACAACCAAACGTCTTTTTGTTCTTAAGCTTATCTGTGTGATACTCGTCATGTTTATGGAATTTTATCATTACTTTAACAATGTAAAGAATTTCTACAGTCGCTGTTATTTCATCAAATTTAATACACCAACAACCAACAAATGAGACAGAAAAGAAATTAATAATAATAGAAATAATTGCTTATTTGAGAATTTTCTGTAATGAATGCTGGCTAAGAAACAATAATTTCATGTTAATATTTACTCGTAGTGAGGGAAATGAAAAGAATTTAAAATGAATTTTTTTCTCAAAAAAAAAAATCAAAAATCTACTGGCTACTGTTTACATGAGGGCTGATAAGATATTGATAAAACAAATGCCCAGCATAAATTAAAAAATCTTTTTTATACCCTTCACTGTAAGTAACTTTGTGATTCCGTTTGTAATTTCTACACCGTACATGGGATATAATATAAAGTATATATATGCTGGATCCTTATAAATAGCGTAGTCGATTTAACAATGTCCGTCAGTCAAGGTGTTGAAATCAACTTTCTGAAGTTTCTAGCCAACGTACAGAAGAATTTAGTACGCCAATCTGTCAGTTATTTCTGTCAAATTATTGCTATTGAAATTCAGCCAGATCAGTTCATAAATGATGGAACTATGAGTCAAAAACCGCAACTATTTCTATTTTTGATAATTTTGTCCAAACAACGAATACTGGGGTATATGGAAATTTAAAAAAAATTTTAGAAATTGTTTAAAGTAACTTCTGAGTATTTGGGCGGCAGATTACAAATGTAGACGACCTCTCCTTTAAAATATATGTACCATCTCGCAATCTTCTATGACTCCGGAGGAATCCTTCTGCCAGATTCAAGCCCATAGCAGTTCTAGGTGCTGGCGCATCTATTTACCTCGGATAGTGATACATCAAAGCGGGGTAATTTACCGAAAACACACACCCTTAGCAGCACTGGGGTATATGGAAATTTCTATTTTTTTTTTTAATATTCCAAAGTAACTTCTGAGTATTTTGGCAGCAGGTTACCAATATAGGCGACGTCCGCTAAACTACCACTAAAAATATATATAGAAGTATTTAGTGACGTAAGGCGTAAGTACTAAAAAACGTAAGGGCTTACGTTAAAACATATTTAACTCGGCATATTTATATTCACTCACTTAATTTGTTTGTATGTTTTTTATATTTTAGAAGAATGTGGAAAATGAAAAATATCAATATTTCGCTAAGACAGTGAAGGTTATATAAGACTCGGCACAGCCGAATTTAACTTGTTTTTATATATATTTGAAAAAATTTAAAATTCTTATAAAGTGTCTAAAGCCGGCATATAAGTTTTTTAGTTAACTATTGACTCATGACAGATATAAACAAACTGGTATAAAATA
This sequence comes from Thelaira solivaga, assembly GCA_947397855.1. Classification (NCBI taxonomy): domain Eukaryota; kingdom Metazoa; phylum Arthropoda; class Insecta; order Diptera; family Tachinidae; genus Thelaira; species Thelaira solivaga. The sequence continues at coordinate 23,012,321 of OX377610.1, forward strand.
TTTTAATGGTCGTGCCTATTTAATATAGAAGTATCGGTCAAGCAAAGATCACGTCATGCTGGGCGTGCACCACTTTAAAGGTATGTCCGTGTATACACCGCTTGGCCGTATATAGAAATAAAATGTAGAATTTAGGAAATGGTCTATGGTAAAAGCTTTGGGAATTTTTTATTTATTTGTTGTTTAAATTTTATTAACAAATCTTATTTTAAATGACCTTTAATACTTTGATAGTTCCTTAAGGCAAGTCAAATCAAGTGTTTTAAATCAGAATTAGTTTTTTTAAATAAAAGTTTTAAAAAGCAAAACTTCCCAACCAACATTTCGCATTTAAAAAAAAAAAATTTTATTTGTATTTTTCTCTTCTTTTTTTTACAAACGATTGCCCTTTGGGTATTACTAAAATATAATTAAAAAAATTTTAAAAATATCTTTACTGTTCAGTTTTAATGCTTTTTTTATTAAAGTTTTCTAAAGCCAATAAATAAGTATTTTTTTCTTTTAAAAATCCCATAAAAACTTGCAACTTTTGTGAGAAATATTACATACAACCAGAGAAAACATTGCATGACACTCATTAAGGAACAATTAATAAATTTATGCTGCACTTAATTTGATAGGTTTGACCCGTTTTAGAGAACTGCAACGTGTATATAAAAGTTTTAAATATTATTTAGTTGCCAAAATTTAGTTCTGTTGACTGTATTCCTATTTGCCAACTACTAGTTTTATTATTTAATAAAAAAATAAAAAACCAAAAAATGGGCAAACATAAAAACAAACACAAACATGGTCATAACCATTATGCAAGAAGATACAGATACCGTTAAAAGCTTTTTTTAATTTCATGACAAAACTTTTAGATTACATTTTTGTGTTGATGTTGTTTTTCATGCATTCATTTTGGTTTTCATGAAATTTTTATTTTAGATTTCATTTGGCTTAAAAAACCAGGCATTACCAGCCACTTATTTAAAAATATATGCAGCATAAAAATATATGGCATAATAAAATTAAAAACCAAAATAACTTTTTTTATTTTTGCATTTGGAAAACGAAATAAAAATCAGGGGCTGTCATAAAACAAGAACAAATGTTTGTTAAATTAAAAAAAACAACAACTAAAAGAAAACCAAATTACCCAACTAAAAAGTTGAAAATTTTATATTTTAGCGTGTGACACGCCTTTATGCATTAGTCGAGCCAGGACACAATCGGATTCTCTTTCCCTCTTACACTCATTATGTCTGCAACTCTTTGGGTTTTTTTATTGAAACCAAATTGTTTTTATTGTTTTTAAATTATGGCATTTCTTTAGTTTTTTTTCAAAAAAGGGGATTAAGTATTTCATATTTTTGAAAAAAAAAAAATAAATAAATAAATAAAAAAAATATTCCCAGGAATTCAAACGATAATGAAATGTGTACGTGTTTAAGTTAAAAGAAAATAAAAATATTTGCAATTGATATTATTTTTACATGTTTAAATGAAACGAAAATGATTTTTATCAAAATTTGAAAGTGTCATATTTCATTCATGGCTTTTGTTTTTTTTTTTCTTCTTCTTCTTATCAAGTTAAAATTGCATGAAATTTGAATTGCTATCCACTAAAGGGGAAAGTAAAATGATACAAAAAATTAAAAAAAAAACCTTTGAAAAATATTATATTTTTTTGAATGGGAAAAATATTTTTTAAAATAAAAGGAGCTTAGTGGTCTTAGATCAGCCAGTTAATTAAAAAGTTCTTCAAGTTAGTTTACTCGATTAAATGCTGTATTCACTTCAAATTTGCCATTAAGCCACAGCATTAACCAATCAAATGTGCTGCACTTTTGTTAAATGAGTAATAACTAAAATAATAGCAGCAAAAAAAATATGGTTGAATATTGTCACCGCAAACATAGTTTGTTTTGCACGAAAATATTATTGTTAATTTGAAGCATCTAAACATTATTATGATCTGGATAAACATGTTTCTAGTTATTTTTAACCATCTTAGATATGATTAAATTTATCATATTTTTGATAAATTTTGAACTGGTACCATAAATATGCTTATAGTAAACATTTTCTTGAAAATAAATTATTTTCTATTTTGTCTCTTCCACAGCTATATACACACAGAGAACAACTTTGGTTGTGAGAACCAAATTTGTTAACAATCAAAAATTCAGTTGTAATGATCGAAATTTTTGGTTATTAAGTTAACTTTATAATATTTTGCTCTATATTGGCGAAATTTTATTGTTTGAAGCAAAAACTTCAATTATCACAACTAAATTTGTGATTGGTAACAAATTCAGTTCTCACAACCAAAGTTGTTTTCCTAGTGTAAACAAAATAGGTATAAAATAAAAACTTAATGGTTTAAAATCAACTGAGCTTTGTAGGTGAAGTGGTTGAGTGGCGAGTTAATGCTTCTTAATTGAATATTCCCAAGTTCGAGTCAAATAAAATTGAAAACAAAAAACTCAAACCTGCTGTATACCATAATGTAATAAATAAATATAAATTAATAGAAACGAAAAATTTAATAGAATAAAAAAACAATTTTAATACAAATTTGCTTAAAACAAAATTATGTAAAAAATGTTTATATAAAATATTTAATATTTAATTATTAATTTTAAAAAATTTATTTTTATATCGATATTTCGCTATAATTATATCCTGAAGGAGCTACAAAAATTGCAGCGAAATATCGATGTAAAAATAATATTTTTTTAAAATAAGACCTCAAGCTTAATAAAATAGTCATATTATTATAAAAATTTTATAAAAAAAAATTTTTTTTTGTCCTGAATGGGGGTTGAAGCAGTTGAAAGGGTTTTTTAATATATTTGGCTTAAAGATATATTTAGTTAAATGTAATCATAAATCTAAATATACTATGTTTCCACCAGAATATGGTTGCCTCAACCATATTTTTTCTTTGCATGTGAATTTTATTAGCCCGACCTATCTTTTCCAGATCTCCTGCGTATTTTTTACATATTTTAAGAGCTTAATATAAATGAACTGCTACTTGAAAACCAAAAATTACTGTGAAACATTAGAAATTCAAATTATCTGCTTCTGTCTTGGAATGAACGCTACAGGCAGCAGTAGGCTTCTTACACACAAAAAAAAACAAAATTGTTTATGCAAAAAAAAATTTTAACATAAAACAGACAATCTTATTTGTTTTTGAATATGTAAATACCAGATAAAAATCCTAAAATTTATTTATTTTGTTATTTTTTGGAAACAATTGCTAAACTAACAAATCGGCCTAAATTTAAATTTAAAACAAAAATTTACTCATTTATCAGCTTAGATAAGCTTGAATCTTTATTCCGAAAACAGATAAACAAACAGCCAAAAACTGCGAGAGAATAACATATTGCTCATTTACTTGAAAAGTGTCATAAGTAAATTTTTTTTTTTTTTTAATTACTAAAATTTATTATTTTCAATATCTAATTTTATGTTTAGAAAATTATTTGAAAAGCTTTCTTTTCAAAATAAAATGTTTTAAAATTTTTTACAAAAGAGTGTCAGCAAATGTCAAACTTTTTAAATGACACTAATGTGAAATTATGTTTTTTAAATTAAGATACTATTGAAGTACGTGTATTTTTTAAGGGTTAATGTTTAAATAAATTATTTTAAACTTGATCTTGAATTTCATAACATGTGTGGCAAAACACAACTTCAAAGGGCTAGAGGTAAATATAAGGTTGTATCACTTGCTTGCATATGACTTCTTTTTTTTTAAGGCAAACAGTATTAAACCTCAACCCTTCAAAGCCTTCCTTCAACATTCTGTTTGTACTTGTTTAGTAAAAAAAATATTTTAAAGGCAAAACAGAACATTTTAAATTCCAATGACTTGATATTTACATAATTTTAATTTGCACAATAAGAAACAGGAAACAAGAAATTCAGGAATTAAGGAAAATTACAACAGAAACAACAACAAACAAGTAAGCAACATGATGTGTAATGTTAATGTTAATTAAAAAATAAAATAAAAAAAAACCCACACACATTCCCAAGTACAAGGTGGGCAAAAAGAAGTCATCCGATGTTGTTTGGCTCTCATTTTTTTTTTCTAAATGAAAATGAAATGTGTGACGTTGTTCCGTCCTGTTGAAAGCACATGTCCTCCAGTCCTAATTCGTTCAATTGCGGCAGAAAAAACTCGGTTAACATTGCCTTATAGCGCTCACCGTCCACTGTTGTCGTTTGACCAGCCCGATGACTGCTCCAGAGCCCTCCAGCGTGAACAGCGTGACATGCAGTCACTTTGAGCGGGTGTAATGGCTCCTCGTGCATCACTTGTGGATTTTCGTTGCCCCAGAAGCGATAGTTTTGCTTGTTCACGTACCCGCAGAGGTGGAAATGAGCCTCGTCGCTCATTATAATTTTGGTCGAAAAATCGTCCACTTCGATTATTCCGCGTTCTTGGGGGGAGCCTATCGCTCCATGGTTAGTTCATTTGTCTTCTACATCTGTCTAGTTCACAAATGTCAAAACAGATTTGACATTGGCCGCCATTTGCAAAAATAAGAGCATCTTCCAATAGGGTGATTTCTTTTCGCCCACCTTGTACCAACACAAGGACACACAAAACAACTTTTGCAATTGTAAATGTAGACAAGACACAAATGGTGGCACTCAAGCAGCAACTTTTTTTTTGTTTTTTGAATGAATTTGAATGTCAATTCAAAAATGTAAATTTCTACCAAGGAACTGTTTACTCCTAAGCAAGTGTGTATAAGTATGTGTGTATGCTATCGTCTGCTTGGTAGTCCCAAAGGACACCTTTCACTTGTTATTACTTACATTTACATACACTTTTTATATTAACCAACTAAGCAAAGTTTTAAAATGAAACACATTTAGAAATATTATATTAGCCAACAAACCAATCAGCCAGCCGCTGGTGCACAGTGGCACAACTTTAGTTGAAAAAGCAACAAAAAAATTATTTAAGCTTAAACAAAAATAAAGCAACTCAGTTAATTTGGGTACTGATAGTTTTTTTAAATAAAATTTTTTGAAATTTATTGGTTCCATAACAGTATTTAAAATTAGACTCAAGCCTAAGAATTTTTGTTTTGTGCTGGTGCTTTTGAATGAACATAATAAGAAAAAAATAACACGCACGAGCATGAGTTTATTTTTATGCTCGCGATCATGAGTATTATTTTGTGCTCACGAGCAAGAATATTATTTTCAACTCATGCTACCCTAGTGACAACAATTTGAATGATTAAAAAATAATAAGTGAATCACACATGCTGAAGCTTGTTATGAAGTGCAACAGAAAGTCAATCAATATCTGTGAGCTAAAATTTTTAATGCAGCCTTTAAATGAAACTAAACACAAACAAATGCCGACTGTTCTTTTTTATATTAAGCAACTTTTTACAAAAGACACCCTCAAACGAAACAAATATTGGACAGCAGACACACGTTTTGGCACAGAAACAGAAAGCACTACATTTACTTATAACAAATATTAATCCCATTTTAAAATTGTCTTTAGTTTGAGTGCCGCTCAATTTTTGTTAGTGATCCAACCTGCCTGACTTCCGATTTTAGCTTGAGTTGTTTGAAGTTTTTTTTAAGCATTTTTCATGGTTAGACAAAAAATAAAAGAAGTACAGAAATTCTAATTACATTTATTTAAATTGTATGCCGCCACAGCTACAGGTTTTATATTTCAATACAGTTCCCCTTTTTCAACACACAATCAAAAAATATAAAACTCAAGGGAGTTTATTGCTTGATAGCCAGACTTGATATTACAAAAATTAGGCAAAGCTGGGCAGGCAGGCACATCATAGTCAGCATGTGATTAAAACAATTTAGCATATTAAAAACCAATTTTTCATGCAAATCATTTACAATAACATAAATTTCATTAAATAGAAAATAAAACCAAAAAAAAAGAATAATTTTTTTTTTAATACACGACTACAATTACGAATATTAAACAATAAAAATATGCATGAAGAACTGAAGGAATGAATTAATGACAGCAAGTAACGTAAGTCTTTTGTAAAATAAATGGAAGACATAATTTCAACCAAATTAAAATGATTTAATTATGAAAAGGAAACAATAGCAATAGCAAAATTTCTTTATTATGAATTGTCATTAATTCAAGCTGAAAATAAATTTTTTTTTTTCATTTCATATTACTTGAATGAAATGAAATTTAAATGCAAAAAAAGCAGAAAAACTAAAGAACATGAGGATAATTTTAATAATGAGATCTTAGAATGACTAAAAAATAAGAAAATAATAATTAAAATTCACTTGAATATTAAAAGCTTAAGAAAAATAGCTGTGAAATTGTTCTCACTTTCATCATGTGATGGAGAGCACTTCTAAAAGAGGTGAAGAGGAAAGTGAATTTTTATGGCAACTAAATTATTCGTTTTATAAGAACTTTTAAGAAAAGAAAAACAAATTCTTATAAAATTGACGAGTAAGAAAACCATTTGCATGAAAAAATTTACATTCAAGTTGCTCGATATCGAATAAGGTATGATTCAAAAATTTTAAAGAAAGTAAAAAAAATCTGTTTAGTTAAAGAAAGTAAAACAGGAATAAAAAGAAAAAACTGCACAAAGGCCGACAAATGTCAGAAAAAATACTCTATATCCTAAAAGAAAGTGCTAGTGAAATATCGGAATTTGGCTCTTCTGCAAGGCCGTTCGGTCACTAATTAAATAATTAGTTGCTTTTTTGTTGAGTCAAAAATAATTTAAGTTAGGCTGGCTAAAGAGAAACGCCCCAAACAAAAAGATATGGCCGATTCAAGTGAAAAAAAAATACATGAGTAGAAAGACACCTGAACATACTGCCCCCAGAAAAGAGATGATAAGGGGATCACGTTGGTTCTCTGATGTCGTGAATGAAGAATAGATAAATAAGTAGAAAGGCATCAAAGAGAAGAAACAGAAATTGTACCCCGATTAGGTTAGTCAATAGATAATAATCTGGGGGAAAACAGGTTAGATTCCTAATAGACCCTTGGTGTTTGGCTGTATAAAAGATTTTTTACGTCAAGAGGGAAGAAGAAGAAGAAGACTACGTTACAACATAAAACTGTTACTGCTTTTCGTGAAGCCACATACCTCATTGATCACTATCGTCGATAAGGCAGAAAGACTTTATAAGTAGCACTCCCCGAAGCAAAGCTCATGCTGATACTCCAATGCAGAGCAAAGACAGAGAACGTGTTCCAAAGTTTATTCCTCTTATTTGTTCCGAAAATTTCTGTGGTAGTCACTTAATAGCTACCCACTCTTTGCGTATGGTGGCCAAAGTTGCAGAAGCCCAAGAGTATTTTTTTAATAGAGCTCTGAGGCGATTATAATCCAGTTTGAGACAAAAGATCGGTCTTTTCTAGATCGGCTCGAACTACAAGAAATCTGTTCCATTTCTGTTATCTTATTTTCTGTTTTTGCCATTAAACAAGCTACACATGATGCAACCATTGATACAACAAACTTGTTAATGAGGCTCTGTTCTAGGCGCACAAACAATTCAACTAAATTAAAAAATATTTTACATTGTTTAGTGAGCCAAACATGATTCACGAATATTGGTAACTATTTTTTACTACGAAACAGGCCACACAGGATACAACTATTGATACAAGAAAGTTTTTAATGAGGTTCTGTGCTTTGCACACACACAGCCCAATTTTCTGTACAATCATCGTTTGAAAAAATGTAATTTTGATTAAAGCTGGCTGACATGCTTTGCATTTGCCGCAATCGATGGAAATCAATACAAAATTGCTGAATGTAGTACAACATGTCCATAAACTTTGCAAACCACAATTTGAACAATATTTTTTTGTAACTTTCCTTCCACTAATACTGCTGCTGAAGCTAAAGCAATCAATACAACGTGTATAACCTCATATTACCTACTTCACTTTTCTTTTTATTTAACTCCCTTAAACCTTTTTTTTATAATATTTTATTTAATACCAGTTGGGATTACTTTTTTGAATTAATTTTGTGATGACAAATTTATTTAAGCACCACCCTCCCGATATGCTTATTAATTGTAAATTTATGCCTAAACAGGCTGCTTTAAAAAGAAATTAAGTCTGTTGAAATGACATTTTAGGGTAACTGAAACTATGGAATCAAAATTAATATTTCAAAATCAAGATTCAGTTACAAACCCTCAACAATAATAACTTTTTCTTGTTTTGTTAATAAAAACGTTTACAAATACACACACATATTAACGCTTTTACAAATAAGATTTTACGTTTCAATTTATTTAAAGGGAGGTGAAATGCAATCCTCTACGGCATACAAATTTATATTCTATATGGGCATGAGTGTATGTGAAGACATTACGTTATACTACTTTTGTACAGGCTTTGTTAAATAAAATAACACAAATACAATCAAAACTAGAAATAAGTACAAGCAGCAGTAATAAAAGATTTGCGTTTTTAATCAATTTTTTTTTATGATTGTTGTAGTTGTTCCTCACTTGGCCTCCAATAACTTTCTCATAACTACACCTGATGCCATCACTTCTGCTGCCGCTAGCTACTACTCTCTCACTTAAAAATCTCAACTCACACATTTACTCAGTTGAAAATGATAGTTTTTTTCACAAAAAAAAAAAAAAAAGAAAAAAATTAACAGAAAATAAAAAAGTTGTTTCAACAAAAACTGCATGTTAAAAACCAGTTACCAACTGTAACAGCAAAATATTCTAAAAACTAACGAAAAAAATTAAATAAAAAAAAACAGAAATCACAGAAATTCATTCAGAGAAACAAACCAAAAAAGTTAAAATTAAAATCATGAATTCATTATGAATGAATAACCGAAACGAATGAATGACTGCACGAACGAATGACTGAAGAAGTTATTTGTTGAGGTACTAGCAGGAGGCGTGTAGTCATCAAAACGCCAATACTTTTGACATGCAATAGCAAATATTGAGGGGAACAACCAACCAAGAGTTTTATTTCACTTCTTTTCTTTTTAATTTTAATGTTTCTGTGTTCATAAACAAAATCTCTGCTGCTGAACATTTGAATAAATAAAATACTCTGCTACACTCGTAGAAAATAAAGCAAAGGAAAATTAAAAAACTAATTTTTTTTTTTACTATTATAATTATTAACAGGGAAACTCACGAAATATTAAATAGCATTTAAAACGTGATAAAAGTTTAATGAATTAATTATGAAAATGTTATGCAACAGTGATGACCCAAATTAAATTAATTGAATGAGAAAATAAAAACAAAAACAACATATTTCTATCAACTGACATACGAATAAAAAGCCTTCTGACATAAATGCAATAAATATTTAATTTATAAAAAAAAACAAACTAAAAATGGAACAGTTTTAATAAAAAAATTATTTCCAAAAATACACACTCGAACAATTCAAATTAAGCCCAAAACAAAAAAAATTTGCTGGAAATAGAGAATCAGGGCAGGAAGTTTGTGATCCCCAGATTGATAGGTTAGAACACTAACTACCTGCTATGGTAGCATCCAGGTCGTTGTTGCCTCTAGGCGGCAGTGAAAAAGGCATGTAAGTGTACGTGGGTTTGATGTTAGAAGGCATACTGAATCCTGAAACTGGGATGTGGACTAAGAACTTGGCATTTTACTCTCATTCTCTCTGCCAAATAAGTCCACAGTCAAGACAGAGTAAAGTATTTAAAAATCGCCGGTTCGATTCCTGTCGTGATCTTAGCTGTTTTCTGCAGACAAGCAAAAAAAAAGCTTCGCAGATTTCTGTTGTTTAAAATAAGCAAAAAAACTCTTTTTCAGCACTCAATAAAATGCCAATCTCTTAAAAAAAAATATTAGGAAAAAAAACTATTCTTATGGATCCAATTAAAAAAAGCATTTTTTACACTTTAATCACTGCAGAGCTTTGTTATACAATTTAAGGCCAAGAAGAAAGCGGTTTCATTGACGAAAAACCAAAACATCTAAGGCTGGATCTAGCAAAGAGGCTGATATGTCAGTAATATCAGGATTAGCCTCCCTAAGAAAAGAGTTTGAAAGATAAACTAAATCAATCATATCACTGTTACAGCAAGGCGGCATTATAAGACCTCACAGGCTTTGAGATAAGATTAAAACTAGTCTGGGATAGTCTAACACTGCTAAAGAAACTAGCATGTCACGGTGGATATTTAGGCAATGAGAAGGCAGGTAAACTCGCAAGAAAAAGTGCGGCTAGCAGTTTTATTTAACCAAAACACTTCTGCGAACTGTTTTGAAGTTTCAATTGGTTCAGATTTAGGAATGGGTTGCAAAGAGAATCACAAAAATATTATTTGGAAATAAAAGGTATCAGGGTAGTACAAACATTTGTGCCATTCCGGTTTCGGAAGAGAATAAATGGCTTAATAAATGTCAACTGATTCACGACTGAATAGTTTAGAGTACTGAAATAAGAGGGTCAGTCAGAACGAGTTCTGCGGATTATATGACGATGACGAAGAGGCAGCAGAACTTACACTGTAATAATCTAATTTCTGCCCATTTTTGTTACTTAGGACATCACTACCTAGAGCCGCCTTAAATGGTGGAAAAATCACCCAAGCAAATTCTTGAATTTTTAATGAGTACTAGACTTAGGGAGAATTTGCAAGCCGGTTTTACTGTCACAAGGCATATTCGGGCTGCAGTAAAAAGTTGATTTGTTCCCGTTACTAATTCTAATTGTTATATCGAAATTAAGTATGTTGGAATATTACCAATGGCAGACTGGAAAGAGTTGTCAGGCTGTCACAACTTGTGCAACTTAGCTGTTGGGCAGTAATAGAATAGATATTGCTAGGCTTATGTCATCAAAAAGCGATAATTATATACATACGCCCTGAGAATAAAACTGTCTTATATACCCATTGACACAGTCTTTCACCTTCTCTGTGAGCGCCTTGCCTTTCTGGTTTCAAGAAACAAGTTTCTCAAGGCAAATTTTATGGGGAAACTGTTTCCCGTATGGAAATCATATCGCAATGCTACGAGAAAGCCATACCTTTACCTTCAAAATTCCATAAGGTTCTCTTATCACTTCAATTTAACACTGAAAAAATAATTCCTTTTTTTTAGCCAATGACAATGTTTTATTAGATTAATTGCAATATTTAATTAATTCAATGAAATGTTTCATTAAATCAATGCATTTTTTCCATTGAATTTTTTCATTAATCTAATGAAATCTTCCATTATGTTTCAATTCATATTCATTATTTTTTCATGGATTTATTGAAATATTTCATTAATTGAAAGAATATTGCAAAAAATTAATGAAATCATTATTTTGTTTAATTAAAAAGTTAATTATTTGTATTTTCAATGACAACGTTTTAGAAAAAAAATCCAATATTTAATTGGTTTAAAGAAACATTTCATAAAATGCATGAATATTTCAAAAAATTAATAAAATCAATCTTTAGTTAATGAATTTGTTGAAAAATAATTAATTTTTTCATTAAAAAAAGGCACAAAATTTTTTTCAGTGTAAATCATTGGTCGCCGTATAAATCAACCAACTCAGGCACTTAGTTCAAAAGATACAAAAAAGAAGCTGTTTTCGGGAGGAATTAAAAAAAATCAATTTTTTTAGAAATTTTATATAAAATTCCTAGAAGACTTTATTGCACAAAAAGCAAATCAATATGCTGTTTCTGTAACACAAACGATCAAAAATATTTTCAAAATTTAGTGCTTTCATATATGTAAGTCTTGACTAGATTGTGATAAGAAATTTTTCAGCACTTTTCTATTGACAATTAAATGTATTGCTTAGCTCAGTGATATTTAGATACGACATGTGAGTGAGTGAGTTTTTCCATTTCAGTTTAACATTTTTCGAGTGTATCCAAAATCAACAAACTTCATGTAGAAGTTGACAAACAAAAGCTTTTACGAAAGAAAAAATAAAATAACTAGTACATGTCGCTTTGTTATCTACACTCGTATAATAAATAATAAATTGAATATGTTTTTGACAAGTTACTACCACTTTTAGCTAAATGGAAATTATTGTACATGCAAACGACTAAATTGTGGCATTAACTTCTTCAGCTTTATAAATTATGATTTTGTTAAATCAGCGGTTTAGCGAATGTTAACGTATTAATTATGAATTTTATGAGTGAACGTTTTGAATTATGATTGATGGTTAGTTATTCAACAATTTAAGGGTGTCAAGTTGTTGCCATAACGCCCATACAGCCACAAGATGAACCAATCCAACACACCTTGTTCGTACAATAGACAGCCAGATGAAGTCTATGGAAAATATGAGAAACATAAAGATGTCATACGAAATGTGAAATATTAATTTAAGAAAACCATAAACAAAAAAACTGGGGGAACTTGTTTATAAGTAAAATGTTCATACAAATATATTCTACATCAAGTGCAAAGATATCAAGCAATAATTTATCTTTAGAATGCAAATTTCAGTTGTTGAAGAGCTGCAATTAACTGAAGATGAATTCTTAAAAAAAAATTTTAAAAAAAGAAGCCAGCAACTAGTGTTGGCATGAATTACTTGAGTAGTGTCACTGTAATAATAGAACTTTAAGTTTTTTTTATAAACGAGTGCAATAATAGTAAATTTTAAGGGAAAATGTTTAAGGTTTTAGTTGCATAATTGCATAATTTTGTTGTTTTTTTTTTCAAATACACTGAGAGAAAATTATGGCGTGAAATTGTTTCATTGATGCAATGAATTTTTATAATAAATTCTATTAAATAATGATATATTTTCATTTCATTAAATGAATGAATATTTCATTAAATTTATGAAATATTTCATAAGTGGTATGAAAAGTGTCATTGTTTGTAAAATAATGAATTTTTCATTAAATGAATAGTTCATTGAATTAATGAAATTATTTCATTATATTAATGAATATTCAAAGAATTAATTATATAATTGATTAGTTAATGATACGCGTTTTTGGTTGTAAAATAAAGCATTTTCATTGAATTAATGAAATTATTTCATTATATTAATGAATATTCATTGAAATAACGTTATCATTTATCAGTCTAATGATAGGAGTTATTGTTTGCAAAATAATGAATTTTTCATTAAATGAATAGTTCATTGAAATAATGAAATTATTTCATGATATTAATGAATATTCATTGAAAAATAATATCATTTATTAGTCTAATGATAGGCGTTATTGTTTGCAAAATAATGAATTTTTCATTAAATGAATAGTTCATTGAATTAATGAAATTATTTCATTATATTAATGAATATTCATTGAATTTATGAAATATTTCATTTGGTTAATAAAATGTGTCTTTACACGCAAAGAAAAAAGATGGTTTCATATGGTCATCTCAAACATAGTGTGTTCTCCACAAAAATATTATTATTAATTTTAAGGATCTAAACATTATTCTGATTACGATAAACATGTTTCTAATTATTTTTAGCCATATTATGTTTAGTGTCTTAGATCAACCATATAATTATCATATTATGTTTAAAAAAATTTTACTTGAAATCATAAATATGTTCATAGCAAACATATTAATGATAAAAATATGGTTGAATGTAAATTGCTTTCTATTTTGTTTCTTCCGCTACCATATAAATAAATTGAGTATAAAACAAAAACTTAATCGTTCAAACTCAACTGAGCTTTGTGGCTGAAGTGGTTGAGTGGCGAGTTAATGCTTCTTAATTAAGTGTTCGCAAGTTCGAGCCCTGGTAAAGTCAACTAAAATTTAAAAAAATAATTTAAACGCGATGTATTATATAATAAATAAATAAATAAATTGATATAAAAGAAAAATCAATGGAATAAAAAACTATTTATACAAAAAAATTTAAATAAATTTTTTTTAAATCATATATTATATGTATTAAAAAAAATTTTTTTAAATTTCTTGTCTTGACCTGGGGTTGAACCGCAACATCTGCAGTTGAAAACTATTTTTAATATCTTTGATTTAAAAATATATATGGTTAGAAGCAACCATAAATCTAACCATACTATGTTTCCACCAGAATATGGTTGCCTCAACCATATTTTTTCTTTGCGTGTAATTGTAAAATAAATAATTTTTCATTATATGAATATTTCATTAAATTAATGATATTTTGTCATTAAATTAATTAATATTTCACTAAATCAATAAAGTCTATGATAAGTATAATGAAACTTATTATTGGTTGTAAAATAAAACATTTTCATGGGGTTAATGCTACAATTTAGAAGTACTATGCCCAAAATTCGCTTAATGTAAGTAACTGTTAAAAAATTATAGTTGACATTTTTATATTCATTAACGCGTATAGAAAATTTTTACAAAAAAACACTAAATTTTTCAGTCACTTAAATTAATTTTTTTTTTGTAATGTAACTAATTTCCCATGGTGGAAGTTTCATTCAAAAATATTCTTCTCTTCAGATTCTGTTAGCCCAGTATTCTCCTTTTTGCTTTCAAGTTTCTTTAATTCAGTTCTCTGACACAAAAATTTGTTTAATCTCTGCAACTTTTGTTTGGATATTTATTTATTATTTAATAAAACTTTCACCTTGTGCCCTAGTGGGAAATTGGCTGCTACATGCCAGAACTACTTTTAATAAAAAGCTTTTTAATTAAAAAATGCTTATAGCTCTTTTTACAGTTAATAACATTTTGAAAAAATTTTCACTAAAATAAAGCCCATTTCCTACTCTGTTAAAAGATTTAAGTTTTATTAAAATATATTTACCCCTTCAAAAAATATAACAAACCAACCATAAAGTATTTAGATCAATCGAAACTTGCAATAAGCGGTTCTGCGTACACGTTTTATTTTTAAATTTTTTAATATTTTTACAGTTTTGCCATTTTCAATTTATTTTTTTCAAATTTAAAAAAAAAAATCTTAAAAATTTTAAATGTAAAAGAATTTAAATTTCTTTTTACAATTTTAATTTCCCACTTGTTACTGTAAGTATTCCCATCAACCTTTATGAACTAAAAACAAAAAATTCTTATCTATTTATGCTTAACAAAAAAGCTGAGAACACAACATCATGTGTAATTTGCCGGACTTAACAACATTTCTGTTTCCTCTGAATGCTGTTCAGCAATTAGTTTTTTTTTAAACAATTTGATGGTCCTGCTAGGACCATAAAAATGCCAAAAATAACAGAACAGAAAAATAAATAAACATAAAATGTCTTAATAAAAATAAAATAAACCAAAAAAAAACACAAAAGAAAAAATTATAAAAGAAAAAATCACAAAACAATCACAACCGTGGAGGAGTTGTAATTAAGTCCATTATAATTTCTACGTTGTAAAATAACAACAACAACAAAAGAGTGTAAGAAAAAGCAGGGCAAAAGGAAAAAAAGGGAAGAAATCCATTTATAACAAAAATTTTTACTCCAAAATACGACATAATTATCCCATTTAACATGGTTTGGATGGAGTGCATTAAAAATCTACCACAAGAATGCAACACAGCACAGCGTTGAAAGAATACGAAAATGAAAGAAAAAACAAAAATATTAACAACCAAAATAAAGCGATGGTGGCAGGCGGCAACAGCAACAGTAACAGTGCAGCGCAGCAGGCCACACACATTCATAAAGTTCACAAAATAATTGTCATGTTAAGATTACAATTTTAATTTTCATTCCCACTGCCGTTTTATTTTGTTTTCTTTTTTTTTTTAAGACACATTTGTTGGCTGTTTGACTCTGCCACAAGTACTCGCACCCAGCAAGTACGTTTTTATTCTCAAATGAGATTTTTTTGTGGGATTTTTCCTTTTGGTCGTTTCTATTTTAAATTACATTAAACGGTGCGTCACGTAGACACCTAAAAGTAGAAGTGTTTTCATGTGTGTGTATGTCTGTGAGTATGTATTTTCCTTAGTTAAAGTTAAAGTTGTGTGGTTTGGCCTGCAAGTCCCAGTTGTAATCATTTAAATGTACTTGCACGCTCTCTAGCAATACTGAGTCCATTTCATAGCATTCGTTAGTTATTTGGTTGCTTGTCTATTTGGCTGCTTGCTTAGACACCTGTATCCCTTTTCTGCTGTAAATAGAGTACGAGTAGACACTATTTTTAAAATGTACATGTTGCTGGAGTTGTATTGCCTGCCAGGTTTTTTTTTTGTGTTTTTCCTTTTTCTTTTTTTTTGTAAGCAAATAGTCAGTGTGCTTTAGAATTATAAACTCGCATCGGTGTGTTGTGCACTTCCCCCATTTAATTTTTTTCGTTTTCTTATTTCCCCTTAGTTATTTGTACTTTTTATTTGGCCGTTAATTTTGCGAATGCATGAAGGCTGCTTTGGTTGTTTTACGTTTCTGTTTATACGTTTTGGCACTATAGGGAATCATAAAACAAGCAGAAATTACACTTTAGATGTTGGCGAACTGTGTATCTGGTTACACAATTTCAAAAAACAAAGCACAACTAACAAATAGTTAACTTGAAAAATTTATATCTTTTCACGATTGAAAATTTTAACTCAAACATGCAGAAATCAAGATTTTTCCTTAAGAAGCTCATAGAGATAAAAATAAAATTAAATTTTTTAAATATGCGATATACGAGTACATCTGTCAATAGAGCTAAGCAACATAAGCATGTCGAGACTGGCAGCATGCATGTTTATTTAGCCACATTTGGTAGAGTATATCGTGATAGAAATCCACAGAAGCCTAAGGACTAGTACTTTGTTTGAATGTCAGAAATATTTTTAGCGAGTTGCATGCTCGAATTTTTTGACAAGAAATTTTTTTTTCTTTTGTTCTATTTACATTAATTGGATTGAGTACTATTAAAAAAAATAATGCTTCTATGATTTTTCCCATATTTTCTAACAACAATTGTGCTTTTTGTACGCTATTCCATTGCGTTCTATTTATAATTTCTACACTGTACCTGTGACAGCCTAACGGCCATTATTACAAGTTGCCGATAGTTAAAGTTAAGATTTTGTAAGTCAAATATCAAAATTAAAAAATATCGATAAGTTAAATTTCGGATAGTGTATCCTTAACTATACATCCAAATTTAGTTCCAAAGTTATTTGCCCCACAAAATTCTAACTTTAGCTATCGAAATTTGTAAAAAAGGGTCTATTTAAAAAGGCTATATATTATGGATTTTTAGAGTAAGAGAGGGAGAGAGAAAGAAAGAGAGAAGTGAAGTGTTGCAATAAAATTTTTAAAGCATAACAATCTGTCAGTTATTGCTGTTGTTAGGTTGCTATTATAAATAAATCAGACTGATCAGGTTTTCCAGCCAAACTGTTCTTTTTTCCTATAATTTCAGCCAAACATGCTTTTTTCAAATTAATCCCTGACATTTACTTTTCACTAATTTTGTGTTTAAATATGTTAATAACAAAACTAAAAATAATTATTTAATTTTGATCGTTTTTTTGACTTGATTTAATTTGAATAAAATTCTCTCTATTTTCATAAAACTCCTTAAATTCAAACATTACACCATCAGATTCAATATGACAATTTCTGTTTTTAATTAATTGTTTCATGCATTTTAATTGTTGATTAATTTTGAAAACAATTAGAGGATAATTCTTACAATTAAATAAAGCCGACGATAATTTATAAATGCATTCTGATTGTTTATTAATCAGCATGTCGATATAAATAAAACCAATTGTGCACTGTAATTGTTTTTTAATACCTTTTGTACTGTTGAAATTAATGAACGCAAACTGAATCCCAATTTTTTTTTTTTTTTTATGAAACTTATTGTGGTCTGGTGCATCTCTAATAGAAAAAAGACCTGTGATATTTTCAAAGTTCGTTTTTAACAACAATTTTAAATTTAATTTTTGTTAAAAAACCAAAAATTGAGAAAAACTAAATCTATTTGTATACATGTTTGGAAGAAATCGAGTTTACGTGTGCTACATTATATGTATACCAGCTAATGCTTTATCCTTAGACAATTTAAACGAACGAATGAAAATGAATGTGAATCCATATTTAGCTTACATTTTGGAAATGGTGTAGTTAGTCGCTCTATAAGCGATCATTACACTGTTGGCATACACAACAAAAGAAAATGCCATCAAAAATATTTAGCTATACTTTTCTGATGTTGTTATTTGTTCTATTTAATGCAAAACATACAACATTTCCTTTTTATTTTATTTTTTTTTTCTACATCTCCTTTTGCAACACAGAGACTAAATGTATACATTTTAGCTAAAAACAAAAAAAACAGCAAAAGTACATTTTTAAAAAAAAAAATTTTATTTTTTTTTTGTGGATTTTTATTTTTTGGATTTTGCCATTTTACCATCAGCATTTATAGACACAAATAAATGTACACCTAACAAACAAAGAGCAAACATACATACAACGATACACACCCAGAAATCATACACGTTTGTACTTAAATGTTTCAAAGTACGAATTTGTTTGTTGCTGTAATTGTTTGTAAGGGGACGTGTTTGTCTGACTAGATGTGTGCGTGTGTGTTAGCTTTCTATCTAACAACATTAAAACAAGAAAAACAAAAAAAAAACCTCATAGTAGATGCCACCAACATTTAAAATTTTAAATTATTTTGTTGGTGATGAAGAGAGTTCATGTTGATGCTGTTACCGTCTGTCGCTCTAGTTGTGTTGTTGATATAGTTGCTAATGCCACCGCCATGGATGATGTTAATATTGTTATTGATGTTGCTGCTGTTGTGTATTTTTGTTTTATTTTATATTTTTAGAGCATTTATTTATTTATTTATTTTTTTTTTAAGCAGTTGATTGTGTAGGTGGTGTAGAACTGCCACTCGTAAAATATGTCCTTTTATGAGTCAGAAGACTAAAATAACGTCAACTCTTCACCCCCGTTGCAGTTGTACAAGTTGATTCCCAAGCCTCCATCCATTCATTCATCCATCCATCCATCCATGTTCCCTTAATGCTTTAAAGGTAACATTTGCTCTCTGTATATTTCATTTACAAACATAAACAACGCTCCCATTTTGTTGGGCAAATATAAAAAAAAGAAAACAAAATGGATCTTAAAAAGGAAAAATTCCCAGCAAACAAACACACACAAGCGTACTGTCATTTTTTTATAGCCACAAATCCACCTATAAAATTTGTTTATTGTATGTTTAGCTGCTTTTTGACATGTTATGACCATAATTGTAGGTGGGTGCATGAGTATGTGTTTGTTTGTGCAGAAAACCTGGTTTGGGATGGTCTCATTTGCCCGGTTTTTTGTTGTTATTTTACTTGGTTTATATTAATTCTTGGTGTTTGCTGTTGTTGTTTAATGTTGATATTGCTGTTGTTATAGACACACTTAAATCTAGAATTCTTGCTTCTTGCATACTCTTCAATGTGCACACATGTTTGCTATCTACGGCCCCATCATATTAAGTGTATCAGTGTGTGTGATTTTTATATTTTATATTCTCAGTTACACAATCAAAAGTTACAATAAAATGATGCCTCCTTTAACTATCTTTACATGAAACCCTTTTTTTTTAACTGCAAATACAGCAGGGACTTAACATTTTTATCTACATTTACAATTACACTTGAAGAAATTTTTCTTGCAATTTATGCCGTTTAAAATCTAAATTGATATTGTATCTATAGCTTCCTTTTGTTGGGTTACTTATAGTTAAATTTAATTTCTCTAACAACATTTCTAACCCTAAATCCACCTTAAACACATTTTAAGTTCTACTTCAATTTTGATTTGTTTAATTCAGCGAAAATTTTAAGCATAATTGAAGTTTCTACTTATTGCTGGCTACAAAATTAAATTTTAGTGATTAAAATGTTCAGAGACTCGCAGTAGAACACTTTAACCCTCTAACTCTGCAACTCATATGTCTTTTTTTTTGCGCTCTTTTAATTAAGAATTCAAAAAGTCTCATTAAGTGAACAATTAGAGGGTTAAAATGTTCCATAAAAATGTTTTTGGTAAAGTTTACAATTTGAAAAAGACTAGAAGCTTTAAACTCCAGAACTTTTTTTATTTTTATTTTACAGTATAATAAACCAACAGCCAAACCACGGCATACGATATTAATCGATTGCCATAACGGGTGTGGTAATATTAGCTCCTGATTTGTTTTATTACTACTCTTGCCAATAAATCTTTTTTTTTTTTCTGATATGAACAAACGAGATTAATTTTTTAGAAAAGAAATACTACTAGATGCTTGCCGGAAGGTTAGGCAAATTTTCCGTGCAAAATAAACTATTTAACATAACTTTACCATTCAACCATCATAATTTTTTTCAGTGTGTCCGTTGTTGTCTTTTTATTGTGTTGTCCTTATTTTATTGTTGTTAATGTGTTGATATGGTTTTATGACCTTTGTGGCATGTTATATAGTCGTATGTATGCTGCAACAAACAACAAGCACACATTAAAGAAGAAAAAAAGTAAAACGTACAACACAACACGTCCCACCACACTCTCCTTCATCATTTTACATACTTTTTCATTACAATATTGTACATACACACATACATCTTTTAATGTATTACAGCTTTCAGTTACTGCCTCCACATGTGAGTATTTCTTTTTATTTTTCTTATTTCTTAGTCCTTTAGGAGTCATAATCCTAAGATTATATTCATGTTCAACATCGCGTTAAGTAAACGAAATGGAAAAATACATGCAGAATTCGTAGGTGGAGTATAAATGTTTGTTCATGTGATGGCACCTCTTTTATGTATCAGGTGTTTAAACCTGACAGCAGACATTAATTCTACGAATAATTAATATATTATAATTTTCAATACAGTTTTTAAATGAAATTAATTTAAAATTTCAAAATCAGAAATGCATTTTATAAACACACACATGCTGGGAAAGGTCTTGGATGCTTGAAAAGGTCTTCAAATAGAAAAAAAATTTTGAAGGACCCGTCAAAGGTAAACATAAAAAAATAAAAATAAAATTTTAAATTTTTTTTTTTCAAGTTTTAATTCAATTTTTTGTGGCTTAGAAATTGCATAAGTAAACAAATAAAAATTTTTTTTTTTGCTGTTGTCATACTCTTGTTTGTTGTCTCTATTTTTCTGCCTCAAAGTATTTTTCTTATTAAAATTTTTATAGCCTTCACAAAAAAAGTGTGTAATTTCTACACCGTATATGGAACACCTAAAGTATATATATTCTAGATCCTTATAAGTCGGAGTCAATTTAGCTGTATCCGTCTGTCCGTTTATATGTTGAAATCAACTTTCTGAAGTCCCTAAAAGACCTAAAGAAAAGATTAGCATGTCAATTTGTTGGAAAATCCTTTTGTCAATCTGCTTTTGAAATTCAGCCTAATTTCACCATAAATGGCTGAGCTATGAGCTTTGAAATGCAAAGTCACTTAATGGTTTCTTTCTAAATCTGCTGAGAAACTTAAAATCGTTTTATATCCGACTAAGTTACTGATTTATAAGTACATGGAGATACGAAAAACCGTTTTTTTTAATCCGTAACTCAAGATTTTGGGGCTGCTTGGCAAGTTCCAAAAACAGATTCTTGTTGTACTCGACAGCATCTATCAGAAAAATGATATCACTTCCTGGTTATTTGAACTTTTTTATTTTTTTTTGTATCACTGTGTAATTATCGCTAAAAACACACCCAAGGTTTACAGCGCACTGTTATTGAATACGGAATTCAATGAAATATCGCTTAATGTACTTGTTAACAGTTACTGAAACGCACTACTCAACTGAAGGACAACCCTTAATCTTCTTAACTGCACACTTAAATCGAAATTTATTTTGTAAAAATTTATTAATTCACTTAACGCTTTCCAGCTGTTGCAAGCCGGCTAAAAAAAAAAGTTTTACGTTTAAAATGTTATTTTAAGGGTGGGCAACAATAACAAAAACAACCGATTTATATTTTCAAATTCGTTTATCAAAATTAAGCCATTTAGTACAAAAGTTCACTGGTTATTAAAGCAACCGTTAATAATTTGACATAAAGCTTAATATCCGGCCAAAAATGTAACAAATTTCCGTTGAAGACTTTAAAAATAAAAGAACTTATGGCGTTTGATTTAAACAAGTGGTAACAAATAAATGACAGTTGACAGTAAAAAAAATTCATATAACTTAACTCTGCTTTATATTTGCCGACTATAAAAAAAAATTGTTTTTTTTCTTTTCACAAGCAGTATTTTGCAAATTCTTATTTAAGTTTAAGTAGTTTGTCCATTGAGAAACTCTTAAACTTCTTTGTAAGAAAATGTTTTCTTTTTTTTTAAATCATTTATTTACTACCCTTGCAGAGTTTGTGTTGAAATTAAATCAATCAATGGCAAGTTCTGCTTCATTCATACCTTCACTCAATGCCATTCAACAACAAAACAACTCTTATCCAGCAGATAAGATTTCATTAAGAGCAATCTGGCCATATTAATATACAACTGACGCACAAAAAAAAAAAAATAAATGAACGGGAAGAAAAAAACAACAACAACAAACAAATTACTTACAAATCATAACTTCTTGGCATAAGTTTTTGCGTTCCTTTTTTTTTTTTTTGTTAAGATTTCAGTGCTTTCATTTTTTTGTTTTTAATTTTCTGTAAGCATTGACTGTTCATGGCAAATGGAAATTAAAGTAACACGGCTATTTTCTCAAGAATGCACTGCAATGCAGAGGACAAAGTTTTTTCTGTTTTTTTTTTTTTTTTTTTTTTTTTTTTTTGACTCCAACAAAAGTGTCGACAAAGTAATACGACTTTGTGGTACTTGAAAAATTTATTTTATTTTCCTCGACATTATTTAACACTGCAATGATAATTTTTAACAATTTTTCTTTTTGGTTTTTATTTATTTCTGGCTTTCCTCTTTTAAATTCGTCGTTGAGCAACAAAGTGTTTTCTCAACAATTTGTAGGCCTTAATGCTGGCAATACTTCGTCTTTTTAAACAGAAGTTGTTAACAGAAAAAAGAGAAAGAAAGAAAAAAGTTTAAAGGCTGAGGAATATTATAAAGCAAGTTGTTGGTTGGGGCACACAGCATTGCTGGATTTTAGCTTTTCGAATATTTTTGTAACAATAATAATTTTGCATTAAAATGTTAATGATTTTCTTTTTCTTTATCCCTGCCCCCAGCCTTTTCTTGTGCAACATTAAGGAAATGCAAGAATTTGCAAGGTGGTTGTGTTTAAGTAAAAGTTTTTCATTTTAAATGTTGCAGAATCTTAAGTTTATGCGAGTATTAAGATAAAAAATTATAAAGAAAGAGGATACACAAGCAGAAGTATGTTTAAGCAGTGATAGCAAGCAACTAATGACTTGCTTTATGTTTATCTTCAAAAAAAAAAGAATCTGAAAACAGTTTAATGCTGACAAGTTTTGCATTTTGTTGGATAGAAATAAAAGTAATTAAAATCATGAGAATATTAAATATTTATTTAGAAATCCTTTTAAGGATTTACATTTAATACTTATTTGAACATGACCACCAGAAATAAATAACGTCTGCGGACTAATGCAAAAGTTTCTACAACTTTGAATTAAATGAAAGGTAAAGAAAATGGAGTTTCTGCCTCTTTTACTTTTCTCCCTGTCACTTAAACATCTTCTTCTTTTTGGAGCACCCTACTCAATTAGAAATATTTACTTCAAAAAATCAATTTTATAAAAATTTATTTAACCAAAATCAATCTAAATTTTGTCAGCCAGACAGACATCAGAGTTATGACATCTAACAGTTCAAAAAATGGGTAGCTGGCATACAAATGCAAATATGAATTACACTGGTCAGCAAATGTCCACTTTATAAAATTTTTCAAAAATATTACCATCACATTTGTTGTATTTTGTTGTGATTATTCCATAAATCACGGTGGTTTGTGAGATTTTTCTAACTACCTCGCATTTAAGGGGACAGTGTATATCAAGTCATTTTAAAGTGATACAAATTTTATTTAATAGTAAATAACATACAATTTCTATGTTATTTGTGGCAAATGTAAAAGATGGTTCTATCATAATTCAAATATAATGATGATGAGTCACACCTAAACCACTTAATTTTACATTTCTTTGTTTCAGTACTTGATAAATTCAATCATGGAAGGTTAGACAATTAAGCAGGGCGTTTAGATTATTGAAGAATTTAACAAAAATGGGCTTTCAAATCAAAATATATTTCGTGTACTTCGTGATTTTTTGGGTAAGCATAATCGACAAAATCTGCTCAAATTTCAGCAATGTGAAAATACCTGTGCATGCATGAGTGACTGCTTAGTACTTCTTTGAAAATGAGGTAAGCCAAGCACTTCTTGTGCCCCAAAATTTAAATTGTGAGCCTAGATGACATGTGGTTGTTACAGGATGGTGCCACTTGCCACACAGCCAACTAAACGAAGCCTCTTTCGCTTGAGAAATCCCCGGGCCGTGTTATCTCATGTCGTAGTAATGTTAATACCCAATCGAGGACTCGCTATCGAATGCTATCATCTTAAACTACAATACATTTTACTTGCCATGATATCAAAAATTAAAAAAAAAAAAATACAAACCCAACAAAATTAAACAATGAAAGCAAAAAAAATAAAAAATAAAAAAAAGACTTTCCCATGAAGGCAAAAACAATAAAAAATAACTGGGAAACTTAATAATAATAAAATTAATTTACTCGTAGCAATCGTTTCTCTTTATCATAAACAAAGTGTTAGGCAGCATGCGGGCCATCTATTACCTTATTAGTAGAGTTTATTTTGTTATTTTATTTCATGTTTTGTTTTTTTTTTATTACTGCTACAAAATGATTTGATATTTTTTAGTCGATTATTAAGTTAACTCTACGCTTAGGTTTCCAAATAAATTTATAAATCTATATAAACGATCAATGATTAAACAAAAATAAATAAAAGACTTTCAAATTGATGAACAAATAAACCTTAAGATTTATGACTTTATCTTCGACAATAAATTTTGCTTTATTTTTATTCACTCATTTTTTACTACGAGTTAGCATTCAGTATTCGTGTGTGTTTTTGGTAGGCAGGCTGTTGTTATTGAAATAAACAAAAGCTGATGCTGAAGACATTAAATCGATCAAAAAAAAATTAAATCAAGATGACTGTAGGGTTTGTTTTCGCTTATTTAAATACTTTTAATTTAACTGTGCCTTTGCACAGTGGCCAAAGTTAGTAAAATAATCTATACAATTAAGGTCACTAAACACGTTCTTTTTTCAGCAAATTGAATTAAACATAGTCTTTCATGCACTACAGAAATAAAAAAAAACCAGATACGCAGTGCTGTTCTGTGTTCCGAAGAGAATGAAAAAATTTTAATTATTTTTTTTTTCTCTTTTATTTTCACCAACTTTTTTCCTTCAAATGCAACATAAAGTGATTATAAAATACTAAATCTTTCACTTCCAAATAAGCACAAATGGCACCGTTAATGGGAACTGCCTAGAAGAGGTTAGAGGCTGCCGGGTCTTAACAGTCAGATGTCCTGTGTTATGCTGATCCCACAGCAGCAGATTTGTAATACAGTGAGAGGGCTCTGGTTAAAATTATTTTACAATCGTACCAGAGATTTACAGGAGATCCATGGAGCTCAATTAAAAATTGTGAGGGCAGCAATGGCTATGACATCACATAACTAGAGCAGAACTTGTCACCATGATAAAAAAAGACGAGACAGTGTTATACCTCTCTGTTTCTGCCCAGCTCTAGGAGATCAGTGAGGACTTTAACTGTGCACTCTCGACTTTAGCAATCGACTTGCTTTAATTGGAAACAGCACTTACATTAGGTAATGACAGAGTCTACTTCTTTTCTTTTTGTTATTAATTTTATAAACTGATTTGTTTTTGAGGTTTTATCTCTTTTTGACGTTTTTCTATGTTAAACTCTTCTTCCTCTTTTCTTTGCCACAAGGAGCACAATTCGAACTTAACCTAACCTCACCAATTAAGTTAAAAAGTTCAAAATTTATTTTACAAAAATGCAATCTATTGAGAATCATTTGAATTTCATTTCAGTTTTTGCCTTTTGATTAGATTTTAAAACTAAAAATGAGTGAAAATGAGTGAAAATTAGAAAACGAACATTCAAATCTTCTAAAAAAAAAACTCAACAATTTTATAAAAATTGATGTGATGTTTTCTGTAACACAAGCTGTCTTGTCTGGAAATTGTATACGAAATGTACTCAAAGTATTCAAAATTTTTTAGCCGACTAGATTGTTCGTTTAATGTAAACAGCATAATAATGTCTGGATATTCATAGAGAACGAGCAACCAAATTCTTTAGAAAAATTTTGTTCGTTATACTTCTATCTTTAAATGTTAATAATGCGCCTATTTATCATTAATTAGGCCCAGTCCCAGAGTATATTTTCTACACTCGGTAAGTTCAGTATTTCAGTTCTAGATTTGTATTCAGTAAGAGCTGTGCTATTTTTCTGTTAGTCAACAAGAAGACCCTTAAGCCCAACTCTTGGAAATAAAGTACATGTCTTAATAGGCCTACGTAAAATAAATACAAAATTTTAAAATTAGTTTGTTACTTTTTTTTTAGGTTTGTGCAGCACTGTAGTGCAGTCAATTTAATTTAGAAAAATTATAAATCTTTTCATAATCATTTTGTTTTCATTGTAACAGGCAGCACCAATTAGTTTGCAATCAACGACAGCAATTGAAAAGAGCAAATGTTAATCAAAATTTATTTATTTAAGTATTCAAATAATAAAAAATAACTAACATAACAATACCAATTTTTAAAATAAATTTAATTGGAAGAAGATTTTAAAGTCAGATTTTGAAGACAAATAAAACTATAAAAAAAAAAATTAATATGACAAACGAAAAAAAAAAATTTCGAATAAAAAATATTTATCATTATGTGTAAAGAGTAATTTTTTAAGTCCGCATTTAACACGCTTAAAAAAATTACTCAAGAAATTGAGTGTTTTTTATACAAATTTCCTAAACGAGCTATTAATTGTGTTGGTGATACTGAAGCATGAAAGAGAGAGAATAAGAAAAAGGTGGCAGCTTTGATGACACACGCAAAGAAAAAATATGGTTGAGGCAACTATATTCTGGTGGACACATAAAATGGTTAGATTTATGATTACATCTAACCATATATATAAATCAAAGAAATTAAAAATACCTTTCAACTGCAGTCAGGGCTAAAAATTATTTTTTTATTTTTTTTTTTTTAAATACCTACATACTTTATATAAATATTTTTAAAAAAATTTTTAGTATGAATTTAAAAAAATTTAATATAAAGTTTTTTAAAAATAAAATTTTTTTATTTCATTGACTTTTTCGTTTCTATTAATTTATATTTATTTATTTTTTTTTTTATTTTATTTGACTCTACCAGGATTAGAACTTTGCAATATTTAGTTAAAAAGCATTAACTCGCCACTCAAAAAATTAAGCTCACTTTATCATATGGTTGCAGAAGAAACAAAATAAAAAACCATTTACTTTCAACCATATTTTTTCATTATTATGTTTATTATAAACATATTTATGATTTCAGTGAAAATTTGATCTAAGACACTAAACATAATATGGTTAAAAATAATTAGAAACATCTTTATCGTGATTATAATAATGTTTAGATGCTTCAAGTTAATAATAATATTTTTGTGAAGAACAAACTATGTTTGCGATGACCATATTCAAACATCTTTGCGTGCTAATTCTGCCGTGTTATTTTTTTTTTGAGGCCCCTTCTGTCAGCGAAACGAAAAATATTTTTCCTGTTTTGATCTCTCTTAGCTTTTTGTAATGTTATTTTTGTATTCTTGCAGTCACCTGATTTACTTACACCATGATAAGAAATAAGATTGGATTTGTAGGGCTGTGTCAGTTTACTAATTGAAAAGCTTTGCGCTTATTTCAGATCCAGCTAAATCGTTAATCTTTCAAAAAAAAATATTTTTAATTAAATTTTGCTTTTATTTTTAATTTTTTTTTTATTTTTATTTAAAGAAACACCCTATACTTTCCACTGAAAGCTTTGCTGTTAAGAAATCCAAATATTAAAAAAAATATTTACTGTGTTGATGCTTGTGATATCAGTGGGTCAGCAATTTTATTTGAAATAAAAAATTAAAAGTTTGTTTTTCTAAGCATTTTGCAAAAAAAAAAGTTTAAATTTTGCAAACTTTTTAATTTGTTGCCGTTTTAGTTTGCTGTTTTTTAAGAATTTTTAATGATACAACTTTTTGTTCCCTATTAAAAATAAAAACATTGTGATGACCATTTTAGTTAGAGGTTTTTTTTTTGCGTGCGTATCATAAAAAGTTGGTTTTCCTATGAAAGTGATGACAAGATATTGTTGTTGTGTTAATATTGTTCAGATTTTCCTCTATTTTGTAAATCACTATTAAGCTAAATTACATGAAATAAAATGAAATAAAAAAAATTCTCCAACATGTTAGAAAATTGTTAGTAACTTGTTTTTGACAGCTGTCGTTGGTTAAATCTTTACATAATTTTAATTTTAATTCTCCATATTTTTTCCTCGAGGTACTGTAACTGATGTTGTAGAAAAACAGTTTTTTTAATATAAAAACAAAAAAAGGAAGAAAAGAAAAACTATAGACAGAATAAAAAATTTAAGCGTAACTGAAGGACCATGAAGTACGAGCATTAAATAAAATGTTGTCATGTTGACTGAGTGATTTGTATTAAAGCAGAGATTGCTTATTAGGGTACTGATAGGTGTAATAATTTGAAACGCTTTGATTTACTTTTAAATCATAATTAATTATTATTTGCTGTTGGTTTACACCCCCTTGTAAAAAACAATGTTTTACATTTAATTTGCTTTATGTTTTTGCTGCTGTTGCTGCTTCCATTTGCAATAAAATTCCAATTATTTAAGGTTCACTAACTTGTCGTGGTTTATTTGCTCACGTAGCAAGTTTCATATAAAATATTGGGTACCCTTGCACACGTGTGTGCTAAGCGTGGTGGTTGGTTCTTGCAATTGCACACTTACACTTTTCAAATTTCCCAATACAAATACGTTTGATTTTTCACGGAAGGATCAAATCAACTACGCCGTTATTGGCAGCAGCAGTAGCATTAAGCACAGCAACACCAAGCATTGATTTCAAACCTCCTTAAAATCATTTACCTTTTTTTTTTTTGCCTGCTTGGTTTGCTACTCTTAATGTTGCTGCAGTTGTCTATTAATGTTATGCTTGCTAAGCTGGCTGTATGTATGCATAAGCAAAATATACAAGAAAGAAAAAAAAGAAAACAAATAATAAAAGGAACAAGTAATTTTTTACGTTTATTTTTCTTTCTATTTTTTATCCCATTTGGAGGGTGTATTACAATTTCCATTTATATTGCGTTATTTCAATTTTGTTTTCTCTTGAAACTTAAATACACACATACACGTATGTAACTGCACACACACACACATGCAAATCATTGCACCATTTTAGCATAAACCGTTAGACATGCATACACATACTGCTAATAAAGTTGACTCGTACTTTTACCATATATTTTTATAGCCTTCTATTGCTACATATTATTTGCTTATACATTTTCTTTTTCTTTTTCTTGGCTTTTTTGCTTCTTCTTCTTTAAGGATTATTTTATTATATTTTATTTCGTGCACTTGTTCAATTCCTTCTTAAAGTCAACTTGTGTACGGTCTTACTTCCTATATTTGTTATTTATTTATTTAAGTTAACACAAATACACATCAAACCCAGACTGTTATACACATACAAAACACCAACAATTGACTACAGACAGGCAGTTAGTCAGTCAGTTATACTTTTCAATAAATACAAATGTGAGTAGACTCTTGAGAAATTCAATTTTCTTACTTTTGTCGTCTCTCTTACTTATTCTGCAAAACGAACGCATTCAATTTTTACAGTGGAATATATTAGCAAAGTATTTGTTAAAAACAGAAAAAAAATTAGTTGTCAATTAAAAATTTCAATCAAAAAAATTGTCATATTAATGAAGTTAATTAAATATTTAATCAATATGGTCATTTTTGTTATAAAGATTTTAAATAAAATTGTTTGAAAACACAAAGACCCATAATCATAGCCAGACTAAAGTTGGTATCTTTTTAAAATCTATTTTAAATTCATTAAATTCTTAATAAAAGCCTACTTTTTTCTGACTATGATTTAGGCCCAAAATTTTTAAAATACTTTTTTTTTTGGGTTTTTCATAAAATTTTTATTACCCACTGAATTGTTCGTTTGCATATAAAAATTGTTGATTAAATATTTAATTGCTTTAATTAAACATGTAATTAAAGTTACAAGTCGGTTACAAGTCGGTATAAACGACTTTGAATTCATACAATTCTTATAAACAAAAGTCAGCCAACATTTTTGTGACTACGATTATGGCCAAATATTTTTAATTGGTTCATAATATTTTTCTGTGTACACTGAAAGTTTATTGATGAGCTCTAGCTCTAGCAATATGAAATAACGCCTTATGACGTTTTATGGGCTTTTAAAGGAATACAACATTAAAAACCCTAAATGTTTTTCCTATAAAGCTATTTCGATTCTAGCAAGTGGTATTGTTTTTATTGCCATCTTTTTAATTTTGGAATATATCACCCCACCATTTCTGAAAAACAATAATAAAGTTATTAAGTTAATTTTTTGTTAAATCGACTTAATCTCTTTTTCTTTATAAGCATAGATTTGTTAGCAAAGTTAAGCTACGAAATTTTTTATTTTATTTGGCAGCTCCACAGTGAATAGAATCAGCATTTCTATGCCACTTACGCCCTTCTTACTATTTTGTAAGTGTGACGGTGGTTAACAAGTAAGTAAGTAAGTAGCAACAGCATACTTTTTCATGCTTTACATTTGTTTAACAAGTAAGTTAGCTAACTTGTAGTGCCTTCTTGGTAGCGCCTTACCACCACCCTCAAACTCCTATTCAATTCAGAACAGCTTAAGGTTACAAAAAACAAAAGGCCTTTTAAAATTGACAAAAACTATAATAATTGCAATAGTGCACACGAGCATTGGTATTATTACTAACTAGCTATTCTACAAGTATTCTGTTGGTTCTCTAAGTTATTTATTAGAATTCTTCGTTTCTGATTTGAAAGCATATGGCGAATTTCCTTGGAGTCTAAAGAATACGTATACCAAATTTCAATAAAATTTGTGTAGCCTATAAGCAGAAAAAGAATTTTATTTAGTTAGAAGCTGTTCATTTTTGTTCAAATATTCGCTAATAATTATTATTTAATTTAACTTATCTAATACTAATTCGCCCCCATATCAAAAAAAAATTTTTTTAATATAATAAATTGACTTTTTTATTCACACAAAAACCTTTCTTATGAATTAACGAAAATATAAAAATAAAAATTTTTCCAAGTGGTCGAGCTCTTCTCGAGCTTTGCGCTTAGCAACACATTTCGCAATTTATTTTTTTTTTTTTTTTAAATTGAAGAACTTAGACTTCTCACGAATTTCATAATCTTAGTTTACGCAAATACTTTTTTCTGCTGGGTCATTTAGGCGCAGTTTGGACCTTCTTTTATTCATAAAAACAATTTTGTACGTACAAAAATTTTATTCGAAGCAAGTGGTAGATATGGGCAGCAAAGCGTTTTTTTATGTGATGTTGTTTCTTTTGTTGTAGTTATTAATATATTTTTTTAGCTTTCACAACTTTTTTTTGGCAAAAGCATTTACAAAATCCTAAGGAAATTACTCTATGCTCTCTCTTAAAGGCCCTTTGCTTATTAAAACCAAATTAGTTTAATGCCTTTTTGCAGCAAAATTTTCTTCTCTTATTTGTTGCTTTTTTATAATTCACCAATCGACTTTGGAAAAATTTGAATTGCAGGCAGGCAAATAAACGCAATGAGTTTTCCATTTGCCTCTACATACTCGAAATTACTTAACAAATGCTTTTGCTATTTATTTCCTTTCAGATTATTTTCATTTCTCCTCACGTTTCCTTCACTTACTTAGTTGCTTGCTTGCCTGGATACATTTCTTTTACAACTTTTTTTTTTATATTTCTTGAGTTTGCATATTGAAATAAATAAAATAAAATTTAGTTTAATCGATTTCGATTTTCCACTTAACAGTTGACAAAATTTATTTGAAATATTCTTTGAATTTTATTGCAACTGTTAAAGTGGAATAAGTTGCCAACATAAAACGTGTTTTTGGTTTTTTATGTGGTGGATTTTTTTTTTTGCAATTTTTGCAATACAGAGTGCACTCTGTATGTGTGTTAACATAAGGAATGGAACGATTATTATTGTATTTATTAAAAACAATTTATGCTGAGCCAAGCCAAAGGAGAAGAGAAAAACCCCAACACTTGAATGAAACCACAGGGAAAAAACAACCAACCAAAAGTGAAAATATATAAGAAATGAAAATTCTAAAATAACAAAAGCAAATGGAATAAAAAGCATAAAAGAAGAGAAGACAAGAGAAGAACTGGGTGGGTGGTTGTTTGGTTTGGTTGGGTTGACTGTTTAACATAATAATCTTTAGGCAAATCCTTGGGTAAACATAATTTGTGCGAGATGTCTCTATTTGTGCTTTTATTTGTCTTACGCTCAGCTCAAGTTTATTTACTGTGTTGATTTTCTTGCTATAATTTTATGAAAATAATTGTTTGTCATTTGAATTTCACTGCAAATTTGCTGATTTATATCTTAATAAAACACGACAACAACACACCACATTATCAAGCATTAACATGTAGTTAACTGACTTTTGAAAACGTTAATGAATATTTTAGTTCTGCTTTACTTCTCATAAAATATACTCTCTCACATGTAAGTAATTGAACACAAAATGAATTTACGATATAAATTTGTATTTCCTAATAAATTTCTAATTACAAAAACTGATTAGATGCTGATTGTGGTAAAAGTTTTACTTAAAGTCACACACTAACAGATGCGTATTTAGTTTCAGTTTTTGTTAAGGAAAATATGAAAAAAAAAAATCTTTTAACAGATTGAAATTTCAGAGAAGAATTCACCCCCCTTTCTTGCCTTTTGAGAAGCACGCCTTTACACTAAGAAAAGATTGTTATTTGAACTCGTATTGCAGATAAGATTCTAACCAAAAATTATTATTAAATTTATATTTAATGGCAAACTGGAGTTTTCCAAATGAACATTTTGAATTTATCTCTGCCCAGCATGTAGTAGTGGCTTGTGCTTGTCGGTCACATCTGTTGCTTAACAGATACAATTAGTTTGTAATTAAATGATTAATTTTTTTTTCTCTCATTGTTTCAAGCTAAATAATAGAACAAAAAAGGAAAATTAAAATTGTCAAACAAACAAATTAAAGCCAACTTCAAAATGAAACAACACACAAGTCATGTGTGTGTAGAAGGATAACGAATTTAGAGTTTGATAATTTAAGTAAGAAATCTGTCACATATAAAAAAGAGTATTAAGGACTTTAGAGGCCAAAGCAAAACAGAATCAAAATATTATATGATTTCATTTACATAATTCACCACAAATAGGTGTACACGGCTAAGGACCAGAATAAATTAAAACTTTAGAAAGTATGTATTTTCGAACGCTGATTTCATATCTCCACTTTTATGTTTTTTCCTCCTAATTTCTGAGATATAAAGTGGCACGATAAGCTCTAAGATTTACTTAAAACAAATCATATTTAAATATAAACAAAATGTGAAATTTCAGTTGCGTCATGCGTTTGCAAAAATATCTTAAAAATTGTGAAGGACTAATTTTGAATATTTCAATTTTCGAAAAATTATTTAAAATATAACAAAATAAAAATCGACTATTTTCCTATCCGATCTTGTAGTGCAATAAGTTTCAAAGAAAATTAGCCATATTTTATTGCAATCCATGTACAGCTTTAGGTTTTGTTGCTAATTAAGTAATGTTACTACATTGCGTACAGTAGTATCACAGCTGTTGACTAATTATGCTATTTTTGATAGCGATAGAAATTTCAATAGAACTTATATGGAAATTTCATTCGCCAGATGCTATAATATGGTGCCTGCAATCAAACACGCAAAAGAAATAATAGGATTCCCATATGGCTCTTTCATACGTGATAGATTGACTTAATTTTGCATAAAATAAAAAGTTATATATCAATTTATTTGTTAGTTTTATTTTTGACCTTTTTCTTTTAATTAATATTTATATCGATATTTCTCTCCAATTTGTGTAGCTTCTTCAGGATATAATTGTAGCGAAATATCGATATAAAAAAAAAATTTTTAAAAATAAGACCTCAAGCTTAATAAAATAGTCATATTAGTTATATATCGATTTAAACAAAATATAGATAGTTTTGTTTGAAACTTAGTGAAAGTAGTGAAATTTGGTCTTTTTCTATTTTAAATTAATTTTTGAAAAATAAAAATTTTTTAATTTTGCATAAATAAAGTATTTTTTCATCACAACTTTTTCGATATTTTTAAAACTAGTGAGCATATTTAAAAATCATGTAGATGCGTCTTAAAGGAAATTTTTTTACAAAATTTCGAATTTTGTTTTTTAACAAATAAAACCAACCGTATTCGCTTCACCACTTTCATTTAGGAGATTTTTTAAAACGAAGTGCAGATTTGAAATTAGTGCAACAAAATATTTTGCAAACTTGTGTAATTTAAGTAACAATTATAGCCCTAATTAATGTCTCTCAAGTTTATTTAATAAAAAATTGTTAAGAGCTGTACAAGCCCAAGCAACGTACTTTATTATTACAAACACAGAAAATAAACAGAGAGCAATCACATATTTTAATTAAAAAAATTGTTGTATTGATTAAATTTTTAATTGAATGAATTAAATATTTTAATTCAATTAATGTAATTTTTAATAAATAGGATATTTTTATAATTGAATGAAAGTATTCATTTTTTGTAAGCCTTGAATTGTTGCTGTATGTTTATATGTATATGTGTGTGTTTTGATTAGCAAGACCCCAAATTTTATTGAATATTTTTTGTTTGGTTGCCTCGAATTTTTTTTTTGTTTTTTAGTATTCATGTTTGACATATTTTTTTTAATTTTTAAAAAAAATTACAAAACATATAACACTGTGCTGTGTCTACAACTCAGCCAAAGGCTAATTTATTTATAAAAAGTGGCCAGATTAGAAATTCTTTCAGCATTTTTAGAACAAACTTTCTTTTTTTTTAATTTTGTGGTGCATAAAATTTTTACATTTTTATTTATTGGTAAGGAATCGCTCATTTCTAATTTCTCAAAATCAAATTGTAAATTGAAACAAATTTTGACAATTTAGTATATAACAACGGCTGACGGCATTCGTTGTTTAGACCAACAAGTTGTGTAGAAATTTTATATGAAAATTACTAAAAACAGCTCATAATTTTCTTTATTTCTGTAGATACACAAGATTCGAATGTATGAATTTTCAAATATGAAGACCACTTGCAGAGTAACTGTTAAATAAGCATTTTATATATTCATTAGTTAATTCTTCTATTGAAATTTTAAACAAAACAATTTAATTTTTCATTTAAAAGTTATTTATGGCAAATTGCATTTTTTTTCATTTCATTAACAAAGAAAATTTGTTTAATCCCCAAAGATTTCTGAATTACAAAAAATATATTGTTTTTTCAAAAATAAATTTCCTTTAATCAATTTAATTAAATGGCCGTCAATTTATTAATTTAATGCTGACAATATTCAGGAATTCAATTACATTTCAACAAACTACTGCAGAACCATAAAAAAAATAAATCACTTTTTTGCTTGCACTTGTTTTCCAAAATTAAACAAATGTTCCAAAAAAAAAGGAACGAAAGAAAATAATAGCAACAACAATAATAAACACTGTTCACAGCAGCAAATGTTGACAGTTGACTTTAAAACACTTGCTGTTGTTTTCTTTTTGTAAAGGAAACTGCATGAAAATCAAACGAACAGATTGTTAAATGAGAATTAAAATGAACATTGACAAATTTGTTTTAATTTTAAATTTAATAGTGGTTGTTTTCCAACAAAATAGATGAATGAATGAAGAATGAATAAACTGACAAAGGCTGCCAGCCAGCCAGGCAGGGCAAGGCCAATAACAAAAAGCCAACAACTCCACTGCCATAGTCGTTCACAGTTTTACGATTTATCCTCTTTGTTTCTTTTCTTTTATTGTGTTTCTGTCTTTGTTAGTTTCGTTTTATTAAGTAGCTGCCATTAATTTTAAAATGTGCCACATTTAGTGGCGCAACATTCATCAATTTATCTACATTTAATGTTTTATTGTGCAGACATGGCCTAAAATACTCCTGGATTTCCTTTTGAATTTTTATTGGAGATTGTACTTAAGAGCAATTAAAACAATTTGATCTCTAACACACCCACACCCACATCATAAAAACACTTCAACTCCTTTTACATGTTTTATTAGTTTGCACTTTTTACACAGGCACCACTAATACGAACAAGACTAGTTGTGGTAAATTTGACGTTTGTATTCAAAAATGTGTAACAAATTTTTGATTACATATTTAAAAGCAGAGTTTCTTAAAAGTTTTTGTTTTTTTAATTCACTAAAACCTTTCTGTTAGAAAAGTATTTTTTTAAATAAATATTCTTATTCATTATCAAAGCCTAGGCTTGTATTCAAAGAAAAATACAATAGACTTGAAGTATAGTAAGATATCAATTGACATTGTGACATGACAAATGATAATGATAACAAAATTTCTATTTCAAGTCTTTATTAATCATTTTGAATATCATTAAAGCAAAATAAGAATTTTCTAAAAAAAAAAATTATTATTAAATTTATTTATAGACAATCCTTAAATTAAAATTTCCCTTTTGAGAATTTTTTTTATATATAACAAAAATTTTTTTATTTATATTAATGTATATAATTTTGTAATTAAAAAAATTTAAATAAAAATTATCCTTGTGGGAAATTTGTTTTTATAATTGCTATTAATATGTATATTTAGGCAAAAAATTAAAAATAAAAATTTTTTATATTAATTTATTTAAGTTTGAAAAATTTTTAAATTAAGAAAATTTTTATAATAAAAACTTCATACAAACATAGTATACAATTAAATCATTTAAAAAATAAATCTAAAAGTAAAAATTATCTTGTTTAAAATTTAAGGGAATTTTTTTTTTCTAGTGAAAAATGATTTTAATCATTTAAAATGTATATTTTTGCATATAAAAATTTAAGCAAATATTTTCCCGTAGGAAATTGTTAAAGCAACGCAAAATTTGTTACATTGATTTATTTAAGTTTGTAATTAAAAATAAATACCCTGTTGAGAATTTTTTGAATTAACAAAACCTTTGTATTAAAAAATATATACATACATAATATATAATTTAATCTTTGTTAACCAAATCTAAAAAAAAATACTTTTGAGGGAAATTTTGGGGAAATTTTTTAAGTAACATAATTTTTATTTGAATTTATATAAGATTATATATTAAAGAAATAAGAATAAAAATTTCCCTTTTGGGAAATTTTGGGGAAATTTTTTATTTATTAATAAAATTAATATTTTTTGTTTTAATTTAAAATACCCTTTTTTAAATTTGTAATCTACTCATTTCATACATATAGCTACATACATTTACATAAGTATGTATACGTGTATATTTATTTAAAAAAACTTAAATGTTTTCATTCATGTATTTCTTATATTTTCTTATAAAAATTTCCAATTTTTTTAAGTATTTTTTTTTTTTTTTTTTTTTTGTATATTTTAAGAAATTTGTATATATTAATTAAATTGTTCTATGTATATATGGAAAAATATCTATTTTGAAAAATTTGGGGGCCTTCAAAATCTGACTTAGAGCTATGGTCTCTTGAGCAAAATTTCTCAGAATCACCTATAGATTACGTTTTTGCTATACGCTTCATCAAAAAAAAAATTAACCCGCCCTAACATACATATATATTATACCCCATAATTCGGAAATATATATGTACATATGTATGTATGACATATTTTTTATTAAATTTTAGACAATTAATATAATTTTTTGACACTGGTTAGGTGTAGCGATCACTTCCAGAGGAACCCATTTCTCCTCATCAGCACCAAAAATATTTTTTTTTATTTTATTATTGAAATTTGTTTTGTGTATTAATAAAAGTATAGAAATCTTTCAAACCAAAGCTAATTTCCCGCAAGTAAAATTTCTTCTTTTAAAATTACTTGCAAAATATCATTGTACCATTTGAAAACAATAAATTTTTATCACACCTTTTCTAATTAAAACAAGTTTTTCTGTAACAATTCAAGAATCTCTGATTTTTTTTATAAATGTAGTCCAGCACACATGCTTAAATGACACAAGTGATAGTGATACTCTTAGATTGTAGTACGATGATAATAACTGGCAATAAAGTTTTATTAAAATTAGCAACAACGTAAATGAGAAATGAAAAATGGAAGAGGAAAAAATGACAAATTTTTGAAGCACTAATAAAATTGAGTGAAATCTGGGTGTTTTAATGTTTCACGTTTGTCTCACTGTGTGGGTGTGTGTGAGTGTGTGTGAGTGTGTGTCTATTTTGAATTAAAATTGTAACAGCTGTGTGTAGCCTACTGCCAACAAAATGCAGCTAGAAAAACCAGAATGTTCAAAATTCTAAATGAAAAAGGAGGTGGGTGAAGGGTGGGAAATAAATACGTTAGAGTATCAGGCTTTATGGCAGTTGGGTGTCATGAGGGCGGTAGTGTCAAATATGCAAAGATGCATGATACCAAAAACAGGGATACATGTGTGAGTGGGTGGTGGTAGTTTTGGGTGAAAATTGAGATGATTGGCATCATGATGATGCTGTTAATGATAATTACGTTTACAAAGATTTTAAATCTACACATTCCAACAAATTTATTTGGTATGTTTGTTTGTTAGTAAACGTACAAGCATAATGATTATCACAAATGTGTGAATATGCAAGTATGAGTGTTTATGCATTTGGGTAAGGATTAAATTCTGCAATAAAACATAAACATTTTTGTACACAAGCAAAAACAACAACAACAAAAAAAGAAATAAATAAGAAAAACTAAATAAATGTAAAACGAGATGAGAGAAATTATATTAAAATTAAGGTCAGTACCGGGGGGAAAACATGCTACATGTGCAGAACATACTAATAAAATGTAATTTGAATATATCACACAAGCAAAAAATCGCACAAAAAAGGAAAAAATACATCACTTTAACAAATAAAATGTATAAATCTAAAAATTGTATGACTGAATTACTGTTTAACTGGAGGTGTGTGTGTGTGACTGTATCTCTTTATCTACAAATAAAACTGCATACAGTCAACCAGGAAGGCAGTCAAGCAGTAAGTCAGCTTGAATGCCAGTCTGTCAGTCCGTCCATGAGTACATTTACTGCAGTTATTGCTCACTTTTTTCCCTTTTTTGTGTTTGTCTGTTTGTTTGTTTGTTGTGTGTGTGATGTTGC
Organism: Thelaira solivaga; assembly: GCA_947397855.1. Lineage (NCBI taxonomy): Eukaryota > Metazoa > Arthropoda > Insecta > Diptera > Tachinidae > Thelaira > Thelaira solivaga. The sequence goes on from OX377610.1 coordinate 23,051,799, forward strand.
ATTTTGTGTGATGTGCATTCAATTTATTTATGCACAAATGGCAACAACTTTTTTTCTTTCTTGTGATTCCCTCATATATTTTTGGTCTTTGTCTGGATATTCAGGGAGATGTCACATAAAATTTAATTACACGCCTCTCATTCTTTGTATTACAAAATTAACACAAAATATGACAAATCGTTGTATAGATAGATGCTGCCTCAATTGCATTATAGAGCTGATAAGGAGTCAGGCAGAGAAAGGGATTCTGTTTCTCTGTTATAAATAAGACCCATACACAGCAGCAGCAGCAGTAGTAGTAGTAGCTTTATTTTAATATTTTAATCTCATTTCTGGTTTTTTTTTTTTTTTTTTTTTTGCTTTTTCATCCTTTTTTTTACTTTATCTTCTGGTGTTTTTTAATTCCCTTTTTGTAATTATGATATGATAATTATGTCTGCTAATATTGTCACTTTTATGGCACATCACATTTGTAGTGTATCGTAAAGTAAAAATTCATGATTTTATTTCATTTTGCTTTTTTTGCCTGTTCCTCTGCAATCAAGTCTTGCAGATAATAAGCAGATAAAATGTAAAATATTTTCTTTTTCTTTGTTTTTTGTTCGTTTTTTGTCCACCATTAAAACAAGTTGGTTGCATTTCGCAAACTATTCAAATTATAGTTGCTGAGTAACAATTTTGTTTCCATTCATGCAATTGCAACAAGGAAATGTTTTACATAGAAATTTAATACGCTTAATTATATTCAGGAAATAAGCAAAAAAAAAAAAAAAAAAAAATAACGAAAAGCTTATTACACAAATTGTGTAGAAAATGTAAAATTTATTTTTATATCACGATCCTTTGGCAACAACAACAAATTTATAAATAAATTGCAAAAAAAAACTTATTTTTTAATCAAATTTTTTAATTAAATACGTTAGACGGTGCTAACAAAATTACTTTTTTTTTATTAAAAAACCAATAATTTGCATTATTAATTTTGTAACAAAGAATATATGAGAGGTTTAAAAAAAGCTATTCAATTCCAGAAAGAAAAATGTTGGGTTAAAAATAGTTATCTCCAAAATTAAAGAATTTGTGATTGAGTAAAATAGTTAACTGTCGGTTGTGTGGTAAAATAAAAGCCTGAATTTTGTGCTGTGTTTACTTAACCGCAAAATAAAAGTGAATAGCTCTTAAATAAGAAAAAAAAATTTTTAAATAACCAATTAATTGTTGTACATGTTAATTTATAGGCTTTTTGGTTGCTGTCTACGGTATTAATATCAGTGGTGAATTTTTAACTTCTAAAGCTTACCAAGAATTACTGAATCACACATTCGTTAGTGCAATCAGAAAAATAACACCATGAGGAAACCTTAAAAGTTACTGAATCGTACTACATGATCCAAATGAGCTTTTGTACTGTCAAATTTCTAAAGGCTAGACAAGAATCGAACCTGCGATCTTCAGATTGAGAGGTTATTAATCCTACCCACTTATTTAAGGCGCGTTTTTTATGTGAGAAGTAGTATAAGACCAGCCGTTAATGGCATGTTGCAGATTTAAATTACCTTAAGCTGGCAATGGCCTAATAGTATGCTATAAAAAAGAGCTTAAGTCCTCTTAAATATTTAACTTTTCAAAGTAAGAAAACGCCCAATTTCCCGAAACAGATTTTGTTTTCACAACTAAAGTTGTTTTCCATGTATTTTTTAAATTTGGCCTATATTATCGAATTCTGGTTGTTACAACTTAAAATCTTTATTATCACAACTGAATTTTTGATTGGAAACTAAGTTAGTTCTCACAACTGAAGCTGTTTTTTATGCGTAGCGACCAGAAAATCTAATTCATAAAACCAATTTTTGATTGTTCTGTTTGTTTACATAAAAACGGTAGTTACAATTCTTTACAGGAAACATGCTTGAGTTTCAAACCTAAGTAGTTATTGCTGTTTCCTTTTAATTTCTCTCTGAATTTATAATTTAAGGGAATAAATAGATACTCCCAAAAAATATTTGCTTAATTAAAAGTTAATTCACAGCAAGAAGTTATGTGCCAAATGCGTTCTGAAAAACGAACTGATTGCTGAATAAGCCAAGCTCTAGCTAGCATACGCCAGTGAAGGAGACTCAATAATCTGAAAAGTATTAGAGCAAAGGTTATGCTGTGCCTCAGCAAAAATGACATCAAACTATATGCTGAACTGGTGATACCACGTATTTAGTAGACCCAATTGCCACAAAAATAAAATCAGTGTGCTGACTGCTAACTAAACCAATTTTTTTTTTAATGAATTTTAACGTAAAAGAGTACAAAAACCGCAACCAAAACAAAAACAATATTTTTATTCTTAAGTGTTTACGACGAAATTCATAAAAAACATTTTTCTAATTATATAATTTAATTATTTGATCTTTATAAATTTTTAATTATAAATATTATTCAAACTTAAGATCTCAATATTTAAATTTTTTCCCAATATTTCGACTTTCTTGTATTGAAAGTCTTCTTCAAGGAAAATTAATTTTAATAATTAATTAAAGTCTTAAGCTTGGATAATTTTCTTTAGCGTAGAAATTTTGTACTTAAAATTTTGTTTATGAATTTGACAGTTAAAATAAAAAAAAATAAAATTCAGGTTGCCTTTATGACAAACCCCCTTATCAAAAAAAATTAACGCAGACTTTAAAGTGAACGTTATCGAAATTTTTCATATAATTTTTTCATAAATTTTACTTTAAAGTCTACGTCAACTTTCTTTGCATAAGAGCGAAATTGTTTAAGCAAATTTCAAGTTACAAATTCTTTTGCTTTTTTTTTTTTTTTTTTTTTTTTTTTTTTTTTTTTTTTTTGTTATTTAAAAAACTTTAATTCTTTAAGTCAAAACACAGTTTGTTTTCCAATTAAAATATTTTTTTGCATGCACATCAAAAACTTACTTAAGGCGGCAGATTTCTTTTTCTCACTATTTAAATCTTAAACGTATTGAGTCAACCCAAAAAGTGAACCCTGCTGAGAAAGACATGACGGCCAGCGAATTGACAAAAAAAATTGTTTAAAATTAGCATTAATTTTAAGAAATGTTTGTGAGTTGCCTGTGACGATGTTGTTGTTGTTAATTATTTATGAGATGCTGTCAAACTCAAATTAATTACAGTGAAATCAATTTGTATGGCAACATACATATCTCTCTCTCAGGGGAACTATTCAAAATTTCAAATACCAAATAAAAGAAACGTATGAAAATTTCTACTTGTGGAGAAAGAAAAAAGTTACATAATTAATTTACTTAGTTTCTTACAAAAATCTAATAAGCAGAATTTATGGAAATTTTTATGTTTTTTTTTTTTAAATAGTCTGTGGCAAATAAAAAAACCTGGGCTATCATAATCATATTCGACATCGAGGTACACAATTGAGCAGCACGTTAAGATTGTTGAAGACTTTTACGAAAATGGGTGTTCAAATAAAAATGCATTTTATGCACTTCATGATTTTTTTAAAAACAATCTAGAGAATTGTGTAGGAAATGTGAAAACACCTGTGCATGCATAAGTGACTGTTTGGGGCAGCTTACGGGCTGTACTTCTTCAAAACTGAGGTCGTTCAAGCAGTTACCGTGAATGGTGTTCGCTTGCGCTAGATGATAACGGACTTCTTTTTGTCAGAAATAGGGAATATGGACCTGAACGATATGTATTTCCCCCCTATTCCACCGAGTTCGTTCTACGGAAAACATTGCTGCTGTTCGCGATGGTGTGGCAGAAAAGCCGTTAACTTCAACTTGTCGTGGTGCCCAACAATTGAGAGACAGACATCTTGTGGCCAGAAATTGAGGCTATGGACCTGCACGATATGTGGTTCCAATAGGATTATGCCACTTGCCACACAGCCAATGAAACAATTGCTCGTTTGAGCAAGAAATTCAACTAACTTATGCAACTATCATATAATTTTACACCGTTCGATATTTTTCTTTGGGAATTTATTTAAAAGAAAAAGTCTCCATAAATCAAGAACAATTCCAGAGCTAAAGGATGAGATAATTCGATACATTAAAAACATTAAACCTCATTTATGTCTCAGAGGCATTTTAAAAATATGAACCTTCGAATAAAGGTATGCCACCGAAGCCGTATCGAGCATATGGTCGATCTTTTGTTTCGCACATAATTTTCATAGATCCTTCACAATAAAAAGTATTAAGATACTTCTCTGAAAACTTTTTGTCTTATATATAATTCCCATCATGCATTTTGGAAAGGCAATGCTCACCTTTACGCCTACTTTTTTTAGCAATACATTTGAATTTGTTTTTAATGATTGAAATCCTATTTTTTACCGAATTTATTTAAAATTTACTACAATTAGCTTCAGTACTTTATTTTATATCCACCACGCCTACTTTCACGCCCACTTGTTAATGAAACTACTAAGGTAGGTTTTTTTTGTAATTTTGCAACGGATTTCTACAAAATTTGATAAATAGCGTACTGTATGTGAAGAGAGTTGCCATACACTTAAGGATCCGCTCTGTCCAGTTGTTAAAAGAAAAATTTAAATGGGTTTTTATTAGTTAAAATTCCATTTGTTTGCTATTCAGCACAATTAACTTTTGTACTTTGGAAAAGGTTACTATATAATTTGGACCCGACGTTAAGTATTATGACCTTTTTATTGATTAAATATAAAATTTAATTTTTCAAAGGACTAGGCAAGCTTTGTTAAAAACAGTTAGTAAAAAATAAAGCAAGTTAATGGAGAAAAATTTGCTAAATTAAAAACCGTGTAACTTAATTTTTATTCTTCTTCTTCTTCTTAATTTTGCCAACTTTTTTTCAGCCAAAAAGGAATCTAAAAAAAATCCGCACTTGGAACACAATTAAATGGTAAATTGTTTACACTCAAATAAAATATTCTGTTCAAGTTATGACACTATTGAAGTAAATGATCGCATGATATGTTGCCTTTAAAGTTTGGCAAAACTATTTTCATTAAACTCTAACAAACTTCAATAATTTTTAAAGGTTTTTTTTGAAGACCAGTTTCTTCGGTTCGTATACATCATCTGTAGTTAACTAATTGTTGCAATTAATCAAAGACTTTAGACTTTTTGTTTTAAATGATTTAACCTAATTTAGTTGCTTTTTACGGCTACAAAAGATACGAGTTATAATATGAAAATTGAAACTTTTTGTTTTAAGAGAAAAATTTATATTTAAAAAAAACTCACCGGTGTTGAGTAAGGATGTGCCGTTAAATGTACGCCATCCGTTTCTAGTTGCTCTCTAATGACCATATCCAATTCACTGGGTGGTGGTGTTTCACATAAAATTTCTGTGCTGCCGGCCAAGGAATTGGGATCGTTTAACATGAAATAGACGGAAGCAGCACCCTTTTCACGTAGTTGTCGTATGCTTTTGAGTAACTTGTGACGATGTGAGGGATTTTCAACACCGATAGCATCTAAATCTGGATCACCAACTTGTTTACAAATTTCCAAATCATCATAGCCATTATCCAGGAAACTTTCAGCATATTGGGCCAAGCCAAGAGCACGCAACCACTCACAAACAATATTACTGACGGCCATGTTGTTGCTATTGTTGGTTTGTTAGCGTTAGCCGAATGCCAAATGTTGGTGGTGTGATGTTTATAACGATAATGTCTGTTTGTACGTCTCTGTTGTTGTTGTTATAATGTTGCAAAATTTTTGCAGGATTTTGCACGTTTAAAATTGTTTTGTGTTGTTAATTTGCTTTTGTTGTTGTTATATCGCCAACTTTTGGCCAACAAGGTATGCTGGCAACTAACTTTTTTTTTCTTCAGGATCGGTATGTATGTATGTGTGTATAATGTGTTTATGTTTTTGTTTAAAAGTATTTTAGCCCACCGACAAACGTGCAACAAACAATGTACGTTACGGGTACGTACATACGTAAGTACGTACAGCGAGGCAATTTTTTACAATCAAGGAGTTTCAACGTTTTGTTTTAGTTGTTGTAGAGAATTAAATTAACAAGGTGCCGTTTAAGGCTTCAAGTTGTGTTATACATTTACCGTTACAAAATGGTGACTATTAATAGTCGTTCGTTTTGCTGGATTCTTTTTCTTTTTTCTTTGTTGAAAACAAAATAGAAATAAATAAAAATTTAAACTACTACACTTGCCAATTGCCCTTCAACATGGGTAATTTTTGTCTACATCACGTGCACGCTTTAATGTTGTTTTAACCGTTTTTCTATTACTATTTTCAACTTTGTTTTTATTTTTTCTTTTGCTTATTTTTCTATTAAAGGTAACGTGTTTTTTTTTTTTTTTTGTAATTTTATTATTTTATTTTAAACTATTTTTCTTACACTTTTTTGCACTTAAAAACAAAAACACAAAAAAAAAAAATCAAATTGATGTTAATGATGATGACGTTGAGGTTGAGGTTGTTGTTAAACAGTAGGGTTGTAGTGGTGGTGCTGGTGGTGGTAATCAAGGATTTTATTATTGTTATTTCTTGTTTTGTAAGTACTTGTAGTTTATTTGAAGTTTATTTTGTTACATGCTGCCGTTTGATTGTTTCTTTTTTGTATTTACTGCTGCTTTTGCTTGCAATATTCAATCTTTGTTGTTGCATTTATTTAAGCAGTTTGTTAAAAACAGCTTGTTTAACAGCAGCAACACCAGCAACAACTACATATTCAATAGATAGCTATTGTATAGCAGAAGAAATCTTAATTTACTTGTTCACTAATTCCTGAAATAAATAAAAGAAAAAAGATTTTAAGTATTTACAAAAAATAAATAAAAAATTTTCAAAACACATGCAATTTCCTTTTAAAAACGCATATGAACCGCAAATATTTTATAACAATAGAAACTCCAACAACCACAATAACAATTTTGCACAAACAATGATGAAACTAAGTATCTGGCAAAGCCTGGGAAAGACCATTTAAGGTATTGCAAGCTTGTTAAGACGAGGTTACTTAAACAGAGCTTGGCATTTGTATTATTTAAAAACAACAACAAAAAAGAAAGAAAAGGTTCATTCAAATAAGAAGTAAAATACGCAGTAGTAAAAGAGTTTTAAAAACGATTTTTTTAAAAACTTATCTTTTTTAAGATGCCTAAAAAATATTTGCAAATCAGTTTAAAAAATTTTTTTCCTTGGAAAATTTTATTAAAAACTAATCTCATCCTGACTCTTACAAAATTTGTGCAGCTGACAAATAAACAGAAAATTAATTTTATTTATATAAAGCATGTGCCACAGATGTAAATACATTCCAAAATAACTACAGTAAAACCCCGCTTAACGCTGTTTTGGTTTAGCACTCATTTTTTTTTTAGCTCGGGGATCCCACTATAACTGAAATTATGGACCAATTTGTTTAAATAGCAGGAGCTCAAAAGCAAGATGGGATGTTATAGGCAGAAAATTAGGAACACAGAATAGACTGAATAATCTGACTGACTTAAAACTCTTTTTGTTTTCATATGTATGCACATATTTCTTAAGCTACGTACAGACGGTTGTCAGATCTGACAATATTGTAAGGCCTGGCAATGCTCTGACAACAAAACATTGTCAGCAAAATATAAATTGCCAGTTCAGACGATTGTAAGAAAACCTTACAATTTCATTGCCAGACAATTGTCATACAATAAATTTATCTGCCAACAAATATTGTCAGTTCAAACGGTTGTCAGATTATTGTATAGAAAAAATTGTCAGATATGTTGTTAGATATTGCCAGAACTGTCAAAAAGAAATTATTATTTAATTAGAATATTTTGTATAACATAACTGAAAGAGAATTGTTTTATTTTATGTTTGTATTTTGTTTATATTGTTTTTTTGCTAAATATATACGCAATTGCATAGAGGAATTGGATTGAGTAGATTTGTTAACTTTCGTGCTTTAAAAAAGATCATCGGCTTGAAGTATCTACATACAAGCAATTTGAAATTGCTCGTCAGAGACTTGGCCTGAATTTTTTGGTATATTTTTTTTATAACAACTGATGTGCGGAGACTTGCCCATTTTCTTTAGCAATTATTCAAACTTACATGGATGCAATCTACGACTTCTTGCCTTAACAATTTTTGGAAAGTTTATATTCCAGCCAACCAGCATTCCATAAACTTCGCCGTACCTTAACTTCTTTTATTGGTTTGATTATATTTTAACGTCATCACATAGATTTTACTTTTTTACTGTAAGATTTTTGTTTGTCCCTTGATTTTTTCCCACCTTCAGGCCTTTTTGGCCACTGCAAAATGATATAGAGTCAATTGCTCAAAGTTGCAGTCTATGACGAAGGTGTTATCGCTATCCATGATTTATTTCACTTGTTTTTTAATTTTTATTAAATTTTGGTTTGTTTTTGAATATTTATGTGTATTGCCAATAGAAATATTTCTCTGACAATGATACCATTGTCAGGTGCATTAATTAAAATACATCTGACAATAAAAAATTAGCTTACAATGTCTGACAATAGCAAGAAAGAGTGTTCACACGATTGTCAGATGTCTGACAATATTATTGTCTTACAATGTGCTGACAATGCTTTTTCTGACAACGTTGTAAGACAATAATTGTAAGTTCATACGGTTGTCAGACATATTCTGAACATTTTCTGACAATAATTGTAAGATCTGACAACCGTCTGTACATAGCTTTATATTATTTTTATTTTTATTTCTTTTTATTTTTATTAAAAAAAATACATAATTATTAAATTTAATACCTAACCAATTTTTTATGCATCATCTCCTAAGTTACGTGTAGCCTCTCTTAGCGCTGTTTCGCATTATGCTCTACTTTGATGGAACGCATCTCCCGCATTAAGAAAGGTCTTACCCGATTAATTTATCTCCTGCGTAAGGTTTTTATTTAACTTAGTTTTTATATACTTATACGCTTCTATTAAAGAAAAGTGTGTTTTTGTTACTCTTTTCTTAGCAATTACCTTCTTTATGCCTCAGCAATAATTTGAAAATAAAAATTAGACGAATTGGTCTAGCCGTTGCCGAGTTTTGCATTTAGCAACACATTTGGTGAATTCTTCTTTTTTTATAAATAAAAGAAACCAGCTGTTTTTCAAACAAATAAATCAGGAATTTGTCCAGAAAATGAAAGCTGTGTGCAAAAATTGTATTTAATTTATACAGCAGCAGCTGATTAGATTTTTTGTTCTGAAATAAGTTTTTATGCAGTCAATTCAGTAAACATATTTCAAAAGTTTATCTTCGCTGTTTGCATATATAAAAAATTTTTATTTTATGCAAACACAAAAGTGCTACGAACATTCAAATCCTCCACTGTTGTCGTTTGACCAGCCCGATGACTCCTCCAGCGTGAACAGCGCACCATGCAGTCACTTTGAGCGGGTGTAATGGCTCCTCGTGCATCACCCAGAAGCGATAGTTTTGCTTGTTCACGTACCGGCTGAAGTGGAAATGAGCCTAGTCGCTCATTATGATTTTGGTCGAAAAATCGTCCACTTCGATTATTCCGCGTTCTTGGAGAGAATATCGCTCCATGCATTGTTCACTTGTATTCTACATCTGTCTAGTTCACAAACTGCAAAAATAAGAGCATCTTCCAATAGGGTGATTTCTTTTAGCCCACCTTGTAGCTGGAAGAATGTGCAAGAGCAGAATCACTATTTTAATTCTATAATAAGATATCATTGCTCCCCCTGTTTTTCCTCTTACTTTATAATTTATAATTATAATTTAAGAGAATTAATAAATAAATAAATAATTCTATAAAAATTCTTGTCAGCACAATTTTTAGAGCTCAAACCATTTTAAGATATAAAAACATTCCTTAATTAACGCAGAAGTAATAAAAAATTTTAATTTTTCTCTGGTCTGTTTTTTTTTTTTTTTTTTTTTTTTAATAAATTTGTAAAGCTGGAGTGACATTCCAAAAAAATTAATTAAATAAAAAAAAATTTTCTGCCAAAAGAAATAAATGATTTGCAAAAAAATAATGAATGATATGATAAAAGTAAAATTTCCCAAATTCCAAAAAATAGAAGAAGAAAACCCTTAATTTAACATTTTGCGGGCAAACATTGACATCAACTTTTGCTTACTGTTTACACCAGACAACATTTAAAATCGTCAAAATCGAGTAAAAAAATTATAAAGTTTGAGGCGAAATGTAAGTTTGAGTATGCAAATTAAAATCCAAAACAGAACTTTTTAAGCTCAATAATATTTTTTAAGGCTGAATGGCAAAAGAGGCATAGTGGCAGTACTGATTTTTGCATGTTACCTTTAGTCACAAAAAAACCAAATTACTTCATTTTAATGAAAATAACATGCTTAAACAAGTATGAGTTTGCATATGTTTGACAGACAAAAAAAATATGTACGGATTGTTTTTATATGTTTTTCATTGTATTTTTTATAAAATCTAACATTAACATAACGACTTTAGTGTACAAGGCGTAGCCTACTGCAAGATCTAAATACACACACTCACTCACTCACATACGTTTCCTACTTAAATGTTTTAGTTGTTTTTTTTTTTCAGCTATTAACGTTAATTGAATTTATAGTCATAGCTATACAGCAACAACAACAATAACAATTTAAGCAGCAGCTATAGCAAAAATCCAAGCAAAAACACCAAAAAACAAAAAAATAAAGGAAAATTTAATAACAATAATGATGGCATATACTTAATACCTACTCATTTGAAATCACTAGCATGAGAGAGCGAGCGCACATGTTAGGAAGGATACGAGTAGATTAGTTTGAATTCAAGTCAAGTTAAAATAATTCTAGAGCAGAAGGAGAAGTAGCTTTAAAAGTAGTTGTTAGAAATACACTATAATTTCATTTGAATGGTCGTAAATGTTTTCTACAAACACACAAACACACACACAAAAGCAAACATGCATACACACACCTGATATGAACACTGTTATTATTATTGCTCTTCATATTTCATGGTCTTAATCTGGAAAGCGCAATGTCTTTAACTGTGTATCTAAAAAAGTATAGTTAAAATAATAGCAGCAACAACAACAACGATAAATATATTTAAAATAGCACCAACAACTAAAATACACCAGGTTAATAACAACGATTTTTATTTTATTTTATTTTTTATGCGCGCAAAACAAGTATCGTATAAACAGTCTTTGCACGTACAATTAAATGAGAGTCTATTAGATTTTATTTATTTTATATTTTTCCCGGCAACAGCAACAACAATATAACTAAAATAAATGTTAAAATAACACTTGCAACTTTAACAAAAAAAGAACAACAGCCGCAACACCAGCATTTTAAACGCGCATGTGGCCAATACTTTACAGATTTTAAAAATGAATGTAATGAAAAACATTAAATTTAAATATGGCAATTTTATAAAGTTGTTGTAAATAAGGTTTAATTAGACAGTCAACTTAAGAGCAAAAAGAAAGAAATAATTTTTTAAAAGAAAAAAAAATTTATTTTATAAAAATTATAAAAAACAACAAAAGAAAAAATTATTTCTTAAAAAAAAACATTTTTTTAACCATTATAAAAATATATTGAATCAACAATTTTTTAAGAAAAATTTTTTTGTTTTTAATTGTAAAAAGAAAAAATGTTTAAGAAAAAAAATTTTTTAGTTATTTTCTTATTATTATTTTCTTAAAAAAAAATTATTTCCTTAAAAGAAAGAAAAATTATTTTAAAAAAAATTATTTTAAAAGAAAAAAATTATTTTCTTAAAACAATATTTTTTTAAAAAAAATTATTTTTTTAAAAAAATATTTTTTTAAAAAAAATTATTTTCTTAAAAGAAGGAAAAATTATTTACAAAAGAAAATTATTTTCTTACAAAAAAGAAATTATTTTCTTAAAAAAAAATTAAATTTTTTAAGAAAAAATGTTTTATTTTTAATTATATAGAGAAAAAAAAATTTTAAGAAAAAATAACAATAAAATAGTATTAAAAAAATTTTTTTAATTAATAAAAAGGTTTTCTTAGAAAAAAATATATTTTATATATTTAAAAAAATTATTAAAAATTATAATTTTTTTAATTATTTAAAAATAATTTTTTTTAAGTTAAAAAAATTTGAAAAATATTTAAACAAAAAAATATTCATAAGAGAAGAGAGAAATAAAAATAATAGCCCATAATCATAGTCACACTAAAGTCAGTATCTTTTAAAGATCGATTTTAAATTCATAAAATTCTTATGAACAAAAGTCAGCTCTTAATAAAAGGCTACTTTTTTGTGACTATGATTATGGGTCAATATTTATATTTGTTTTATAATATTGGTTGAAAAATTTTTGTTTATTTGGTTCAATGCCTACTTTGTTAGTATTTTTATTTTCTTGCTTAAACATTTTGACACTTTTTGTTCGGCTATTGACTAAAATTCTCATTTGGTCGATTGGTATAATGAAATAAGTATTCAAATGCTTGGGCAGGCATTTAATAAGACTTGGAAGTATTCCACTGAAGATTCAGAGTAGCGTCTGATGAAACAGCTGTATAGATATGCTTTCCCTCTTAGTACTTGTTGTACTAAGTAAACAATTTTTTCAAAATTTTCCAGGAGAATTTTCTACACCAACATAATTGGAACTAAGCACGAATAAAGATTAAATTTTGAAAAAAAAATATTTCTTTTCTGCTTTTATTTAAAAAAAAAATTTTTTTTTAAGAAAAACAGAAACAAACAAAAAGATATTTTTGAAAAGGAAAAATTTTTAAATAGAATAAAATTATTTAATTAATTTTTTAATACGTGAAGAACTAAAAGTTCATAAAGCAGAAGGTATTTAGTAAATATCGAAATACGGTTTTAAAAAAAGAGTCCGCAATAAAACGAAAACCCATATTAAGTATTTACCAAGGCGAATTTATGAGTGTGAAGTCGTGTTAATCCCAATAATCTGCTGCTTGATTTATATTGTGTCTTGCAACTATTTTTTTATTTTCTTCAAAATTTGTGTTTTTAAGAGAAATGACAAGTTTATGACAGAAGTTACCTAATCCATATCCCATAAAACAGTTTAGTTTACACGATTTTAAGATCCTTTAATTTAGAGTAAAAATTACTCCTTTATGTACAAAATTATTTTGAATACCTAAAATTTTCTGAATGCTGTTCTTCACCATTAATTATATAATTGGTAATAATTGCAGTTAGACTAAATTTGCCCATCGCTCCGGACAATTATACGTAGTTTGCAGGCAACTTACTATAAAAAACAATTTGTGGGAACAAAAATTTTGTTCGTAACAAGTAAGTGAATTCATCCTGACTGGTTAAGGAAAGCTTACTCAAGAGCCTTCATAGAGCTTAGTTAATGTAAACCTATTTTTCCACAGTCAACTTTTTTTCTATGAAATAATAGTTTAATTTTTTCTGAAAAAATAAATATTTAAAAAATCTGTGTGCTGACTCTGTTAAAAATTTTTTTTCTTTTTTGAATAAATTATAATTTTTCTGCTACATACACACACAACAACAACATAACAAGGCTACCTATTACAAAAGAGTCGACCCATTAAACTGGGAAAATTATAATTTTTCTAAACAAAAAATTTAATACGATTTTAACAATGTTACGGGCAATGAAGTTAGCCGCTAACACAGCAACAACAACATTAATAGCTATAATAATTGTTTGTATAATATTGGTGATAATGACGTCAATTACACTGATGATGATGATAACAATTTTTAGCATAAAAATTCCTTTTATTTGTGGCTGAACTTTTTTAAATAATTTTTATATACCAACTCATTTCCTTTAAACAAATAAAATGTTCGGCGTGAATCTAAAAAAAATTTACAAACAGAAAATATTTACCGTGAGTAAAGAAAAAATTAAAATACTAGAAACTCAAACTAAAGCGAACTGTGTGTATAGCAGTGTCATACATTCTTAGAGACCTTTCTTTTTCTGCTGCTCTTCTCTTGGCTGTTTTCAGTTACACCATTAAGCAGAATGAGTCTTTAAGAAGTACGAGAAATATGGTTGTAATAATGACGCTGATGATGATGAAGACGAAGATTATGATATTTTTTTTTTCTTGAGTTTTGGTGGTCTGGCTGGTGTTTAACGTTTAAAGTGTGAAATAAATTTTGAAGACATGTCAAGTGTGTAAATTATACGTTTGGTTTGGCTGCAGGCAGCGACCACAGCAGCTGACAAGTTTTTGTTGCTTGATGTGATTCTATAAAGACAGAGAAAAAGAGAAAAAATTATTTTAAAGCAAAATGTTTTTTTTTTTTTTGGTATGTAATTTTGTATGAATAAATTTTTAAAAATATATTAATTGCTGTACGGAAATATTAACAAATTTAGTACTGAGAACATGAAATAAAATTTATTAAGAAAAATACTTCATTTAAATGATTACCCAGATGCTACAGATGATTTATTAACAAGAAAAAAAAACTGACAATTTAAAGCATTTCCACGGACCAGGGAGGCTGACACCACAAACAATAAATTTAAATTTCTAATTAAAAAACCATAAGAATACCAGCATTTAAAAAAAAAAATTTAAGAAATTTCTTTTGTTATTAAAAAAAATCTGCATTAAATGCAAATCAATAAAATTTATTTTTCAGTTTAAAATTACAATTTATGGAAAATTTCCAGTTTGTGTGTGCTTTGTTAAAACCCTCATGCCACAGTAAGTTGTTGTCGTCACTCACACACTAATGTGCTGCAGAAAAAAGTTTTATATTACCAATTTAGGATTTTTGTTGTTGTTGTTATTTCTTTTTGATGGGAAAGATGGTTTCTTAAAGATAAAAGTTGTTAGATCCGGATGCCTTTATATTGAAAACGATACCCCCCAAAACACAAGTAATAGAAAACTCCCTGTGGCTTTGCTTTTCTATAAATTTTTAAATAAAATTAAAAACCATCACATTGCTTGGTAACTAAAATATTCACTCATATTCATTCGTTAAACTTGTTGCTTATAAATAAAGAAAAAAAAAACAAAGTTTACATGTAACTTCCTCCCTGAGCCCTTCTCTGCTACAAATAAATGAAAATAAAAAGGAAAAACTTTAATAAACGCAAAGTTATAACTTTTTCATTTACCGTCAGTTGCATGAATTGAAAAAAAGTACGTTAACGTTTATAGATTTTATTACTCGCATATGAAATTAATAAACATGATACAGCTTTTTAGGTCTTAAAAAATTTATTTTAGATTTTATCATTACAAAACCGCACTCACACGCATTGCAACATTCAAAGCATATTTACACACACATTCTCAATTTGACACCAAACCCTGACTGATAGACAACTAGTTAGTTCACTGTCTTTTGGGTGAGTGTATAAAACGTGCAGGCGAGGGCGTTTGATTTGTAATTTTAGTTTTATTCTTTGACTTCTATTGAAATACACCTTTTTGTTTTCTATTTCTTATTATTGTTAAACGTACGTACATACTTTTTTTTTTTATTATGTCTTTTGTTTTTTGTTCCCTTCATAACTGATTAAGATCAGCTTTTAAAATCATACTCATTCAACCGTCCGTTCAATTATTTGTTGGTGTAGTTCAGCTATGGTAACATATCAGACACAACATTTAATTTTATTTGTTTTATAGTTATTATATTCATCAAATCATGACAATCAGAAAGAGAAACTCTTGGCACGCTGCATAAAAAAATTTTTTATTAACAATTTAAATCATCATCATTAGACTTGTGCTCCGTAGTTCATTTTAGTTCATCTTAGTTCAAAAATTAAAAAGTAATAGTTCGTTCACTTGATCTTTTGTATCTTTATCATGTTCTTTATTATGTAAAATGATATGGAATAGGGGTTGAAAGAAATTTTTTAAGAAAATAGAAGGCAAATAAACAAAAAAGTCAAAAAATTTTTAAATTTAGTTTTCGATTTCTTTTTTAATTATGAAATTCAAAAGTACTTTAATCACTATGGTTAAAAAAAAATTAAGGTTAAAATTAGGCTCTTTAGCATGGATAATACATTTTCTTTTCTTCAGTTTATTTGTTTTAAATACCATTTTTGTAAAAGAAAATAATTTGCAACTTTCGTTTCTTCGTCATTGTTTTCGTTTAAGTTTAGTTCGTTCGTTCATTTAAAATGATCAGCAAGCAAATGAACTATAGGAATTCATAACACGGACTAGTTTGTTCAATTCAAATAAGTGAACAGTACAATATGAATAGTTCGTTCCTGTACTACCCAACACTAATCATCATCAATATTTATGGTTTTTCTTTTCAGTTTATGTTTTATTTATTTAGCTTTTAATTTCTTTTTAAAGAGTAAGATAAAATTTACAGGGTGAGCCAAAAGTCACGCCTGAGTGTAAAAATTTAATAACTGTTTTGTTTATTATTGTTATTTTCGTTTGTTTTTTTTAAACATTAAAAAAATCCATTTTATATCAATTTTTATTTTTAATTTTTTTTTTTTAATGGTAGAAAGTATTTTTTAATTTAAAATTAAAATAGTAGATTATTTTTTTAAGAATTTGTAAATTATTTACATTTCGATTTTATTGCGCTTTCCAGTTCAGTTTTTATGATGACTTTTCAATTATCCTAAACAATTTTTTATTCTTATCTATTCGCTACTTTTTTTTAAAAATAGAAAAATTTTAATTACTCTCAGACACTGAATTGCTCTAGCAAAATTTTTTTCTTTTAAAAAAATTTTTTTTATAATTAGTTTGTAAACGTTATTTCTTTAAACTTTTATAAGATGACTTTTTTAACAACTTTCATTTTGTTAAACATTTCAGTTTGAGCTAGAATTTAACCATGTCACCGCAAACAGTTTTTTCTTCACAAAAATATTATTATTAGCTTGAGGCATCTAAGCATTATTATGATCACGATAAACATGTTTCTAGTTATTTTTAACCAAAATATGTTTACCGTCATAGATAAACCATATCATTATCATATTATTTTTAATAAAATTTTAACTGGAACCATAAATATGTTTATGGTAAGCATAATAATGAGGAAAATATGGTTGAAAGTAAATTGTTTTCTATTTTGTCGCTTCCGCAATCATATAAATAAAGTGACTATAAAACAAAACTCAACTGAGCTTTGTGGCTGAAGTGGTTGAGTGGCGAGTTAATGCCCGGTAGAGTCAAATAAAATTAAAAAAAAATAAATTCAAATCCGCTGTATTATGTAATAAATACAAATTAATAGAACATAAAAATTAATGGAATAAAAAAGTTTTATTTATACAAAAAATAAATATTTAAATATTTTTTTAAATTCATTTTAAAATATTTATATAAAATATGTATGTATTTAAAAAAAAATATTAGCCCTGACAGGGGGTTGAACTTCAACATCTGCAGTTGAAAGGTATTTTTAATATGTTCGATTTAAAAATATATATTGGTTAGATGCAATCATAAATCTAACCATTTTATGTTTCCACCAGAATATAGTTGCCTAAACCATATTTTTTCTTTGCGTGTGGACAAACAAAATTATCGTATTGAATGTCGATAATGCGATTATATAGGGATAAAAGAAAAAGTGTTAAAACTTCCGGGCAAATCGGAAAATATTTTATTAAACATTTATTAAAAAATAATGTGCTGTTTCATTAACTCAAACGACCAACTCGTTTATATGAATGAATGAATGTATTCTTAAAAAATTCAAGAAGAGTGGAAAATAGCATGTAAGACACTTAAAATAAATATTTTTTTCTCTTTCTACTTTATAAATTTAAAACAAAAATTTTTTAAGAAGCTATTAAGTATGTGTCATGCGCATGTGTAGGTCTTTTTTAAAATAATGATAATTGTGCAACAATTTGAACTAAATGTTCCAGCTGTTGAACTATTTTCTTTTAAGTGCTAAAAAAAAACTTTAAAAAAGTAATTTAGTAAAATTAAATTTACACGATAATTTATGTAAATGGTGGTTTCTTAGTTTGAATTTCATGTCATTTAGCATTGAAAAACTAATTGAAATTTGAAACCCAAACAAATTTTATTATACTTGCTTGTGTGTTAGATTTTAAACCAGAAATCTTCTTCAAACACAAATTACAGAACAGGCAACATTAAATGGAATTATTTAAGAAATTTCATAAACAATAAGTGTTGACATATTAATGTCAGAGAGTTTTTAGCTACAAGAATAATAGGCAATGAATCAAAGTGTTTTTTTTTTTTGGAGGGTGCTTGTTAACAGACAAATTATTTTACACAACCAGTATTTAAAATATTTTTTTTTTTTTATAAATAGTTAATGACACTTAAACTGCCATTTTTGAAAGTGCTATAAGTTCACTGCTTAAGAAACAGTGAGTCAGCGTTCATTTTACTACAACTACCGTCAATTAATTTTTTTTTTAAGATATTGACTTATACCACTTTCAAAAATAATAGTTGATTATTGAAGAAGCTTAGTGAAAACTTAAAATATTTTTTTTAAATAAACCTGGTCAAATGGTTATTGATATTAATTAAAGAAAATGTTTAGTGTCAGGCTTACTTTGTAAACAACAAAAATAAATTTAAAATAAACACTTTCCACTTTAAAACAGCATTGCAAGCAATAATGAATGTAGCTTGTCGCTCTTAGGCTCGTATTCAAAATTTTTTAGAAAATTACTACTGACTATGTCTGACTCTGCGTTTAATTATCGTTTGCTTAAACTAATCAAAGTGAATTTGAGTCTTACAATAAAAAAAATTTTCATATTTTCTACTAAATAAAAAGACTCATTAATCATTAAACAATGATTTTTATCTTTATCTTTACCCTTGCTCACGATTTTTATTTTCCAGCCATCGAAGTTTGCTTGTGCTGATGACCTCTTTTAAATATTTTTTGAAAGACCTTAAACTCCCCATACTTAAAAAAACGTGTGTCAAATAAAAATATAAACAGCAACCAGCAGTAAAATGAAAACAATATAAATATTTACAATCAAGAGAATAAAAAATAGAAAAATATTAATTGTATACTCATGCATTAAACTATAAACATACATACACACACACACACACTCACTAAATGTATTTGAAATGATCAGGCAAACTACTCGTACAATTTATGTTTTCATTTATTGAGTTCTATTTGCTCCTAAATTAATATTTATTTTCACAGTTTTTTGTTTTTTTTTTCTTCTGTCTTGCAGTGCATTCCAGAAAGCAGTGAACGAATGTAGTATGTGTTGGTGCAGAGTTTGTTGTTGGTTTTAGTTTTTTTTTTTTTAATTTTTTCTTTACTTGATCAATATTTATTTAGGCAATAGCGTGTGTATGCACTCTGATATTAAACAACAACAAAAAAAAAAACATGTGAATGGCTTATGATTTAAGAATGCTGCATTTTATTTACTTTGAATCATTTTTGTTTACAAATAAATAGTTAGACTATTATAAAAATTTTTGCTTTTATTTAATTGAATATAAAACAACCTGGACTGTTAAAGTGAAAGCATTTCTCTGCTATTCCATTAACCTAGAAATTTTAGATGGAATAATATTTCATCAAAATGTTACTTTTCTTTAAAATAATAATTGATTAATTTTTAATTTACAATTTAAAACACATACGAGTATTGAAGTACTTACAGCCAAATTTAACAAAAAATATTTTGTTTCCTATAAAAAATTTTGCTTTATAAAATCTTATTAAACAAAAATGTTTTTTATGCATTTGACCATTAAAATTGAAAATACTTTAAGCTTACAAAATGACAAACTCTTTTACTTATTACAAGTGCCTTTTTTGTTGTTCTTGTCTTAGAACAAGCCAATAAAGCTGATAAAGGATGACACCATAATATTGCACTTTTTCATTTTAAAATGGAATTACATATTTTTTGAAAGAGATGTAATTTTGTTATTGAATCATAAGGAAGGCATATTCCGATTAAAGTACTGTTTTTATAACACAAGCGATCAACTTGTCTAAAAAATTTGTATGAAAAGCATTCAATATTTTGAGTACTGTTCATATAAAATTTCCAGACGAGTTGATCGCTTGTGTTATATGTATGGAATAAAATATTTGTCAAATATCCTGTACTGCTCTGATGACAAACCACTCACTACTCTCTTCATAAAATTTTCAATTACTTTTTCACAGAAACTCATTGGATCGCATTCTAAATAAATTAAAATAAAATCGCTTGTGGCTTTTTTCGCATAAGCCCAAGATTTTATAAAACTAAAAAGAAAAAAATTGCATGGCTTTATATCTTGGTTGACTTTAGAATTTCGTGACAGATGCCAGAGTCCAAGTGAAGCCACAAAAAGTAAGTTATCATATTCCTAAATATAACGAATGCCGTACACAGTCATTGCAATTTCGACCTCATTTTCAAAAAGGT
The DNA here is from genome assembly GCA_947397855.1 of Thelaira solivaga. Lineage (NCBI taxonomy): Eukaryota > Metazoa > Arthropoda > Insecta > Diptera > Tachinidae > Thelaira > Thelaira solivaga. The sequence goes on from OX377610.1 coordinate 23,072,146, forward strand.
GAGGCTTGAACAAAATTTGTACCACACAATTTGCCCGTTGTAAGTGCATTTGTTTCTCATAGGTTTCATAAGAATTTTCTAAGCCTCCAATTTTGATAAATTTCTGTATTCAAAAAGCCATTGATATCGAAAATATTTTTTTTTCCAAAATTGGCATTGACTTTAATTTGCTCCATTATGCCTTATTATTTCGTAAAATACTACATTTTTATTCATCGGAATAAACATATGAGACAGCTGTCAAATTTCAGAGTTGTCACTTGCACAAGCAAATGACTATAAATTTAAAAAGTTCACTCTTTGTCTCAGTAAGATAATTCTTTTTTCAATTTATTCCCTTAAATATTTACGCTAAGATCATTTCCTTTATATCGTTCAAAAATTATTTGTAAACTCATACTCGTATTTTGATTGTTCTAATTAAAGTTTTCCAGCTCTGTTTTCATTTAGTACTTTCGTATGTTTGCTGGCAACATATTTTTTAATTAACTTTTCATTTGTATGCTTTTACAGTTTCCCTCTCTATACGTTCGTTCAATATTTCAGATAGATATTTATGAAAACTTTCAATTAATAAATAGACTGTGAAGTTTTTTATGCAGCTAAATATTTTCACACCTTTTCCTTTTTTTATTTTATATTCATAATATTGATTGATTTATAGACAAACTTTAATTTAAATTTTTATTAAAAGTAATTGAACTATTAGAAAATTAAATAGATTTTGTACTTAAAAAAAAGTAAAAGTTAAATGAAATAAAATAAAGTAAATAAAAGAGTTAAATATGTTATAACGTAACCCGTTACGTTTTTAGTATTTGTAAATATCTTTTCAGTAGATATTAATGGCATATTTATCAAATACGTCTTACGTCACTTCTGAGTATTTAGACGACTTCCCCTTTAAAATGATATGTGTCCCATCCCACAATCTTTAATGGTTCGTTGGGAAGTTACTTTGGATTATTTTGAATTTCCATATACCCCAGTGCTGTTGCTCTGAGAGATTTTTATCATTCCCCATTTTGCCGCAGTATCATTCCGGACTTTGCACTTGAAAATTAGCAAACCATTTAATCTGTAAATTTTAAGCTTTCTGGAGGAGTTTTAACATTTTGGAATAATTTTGTAGTTTTTATTTTATAATGCAAAATGGAAATTGCCAAAATCACTCATAAAAACAGTACTGGGTATATTTAAATATCAAAAAAAAAAAAATGTTTAATTATCCCAAGTAATTTCTGCATATTTGTGTTGTAGACTACAAATCTAACCGGCTCATCTGTAAAATAAAATGTGTCCGATTCCGTAATTTTCCATAGTTCATCCAGAAGTCGCTAAAGCCCCTTGGAGTAAGAACAAAATTTTAAAAATAAGCCAAAGAAACAAATGCACCCACAATGGGCACCTGTCTGGCCTTACTTTTTTGAAAATGATCCCGAAATTGCGATGACTATGCAACGCATAACGAAGTTCTTGTGGCCTCAACTGGATAGCATGGACGTGGACAATACTTGAGTTCTCTTCTTATCAATTAAATGTCTTACTTTTTTGTTATAGAAAATTCTTTGATTTATTGAATTTTTTTTTAACTAAAATGTTAAATAAAAAAAAGCTTTAAAAGAATAGTTATGATTGGTTTGAGTATCGTTTGTTTTTGCTTAGTTTTGGTTTTTTTTTCAACAGAAAATACAAGCTAAACACTCCTCATTTGTAAATTAAATTTTTTTGTTTTTTTTTAATTATAAATAAAACTTTTGTCTAATTTTTCATAGCAGAAAATTGTCTGATCTTAAAGCGCAGGGAAATATTAATGTTGATTTTTTTCTTTTATTGTTTAGTTTTGTGGTCCTTCGAACCGCTTTTGTCACGGAAAATAACAGCTAAACTCTCTCCTATTTCTTTTTCTCATCAATTATGAATAAAATTTCCCACGGATAGTTAACACTTTTACCTTCTTATAAATACATATTATTCTTTTTTTCTTATTAATGAAAATTCTGTGATTTAGGGAATTTTTTCTAAAAACCAACATCCTAAAAATGATATTGCTTTAAGGTCTTTTAAGCTGTTTGAATTGCTCTGCCTTCATTTTTTAAATATTTACTGAAACACAGCCACTCCAAAAAAATTTACTAAAATTTTTCTAACCACTTTGGACTTTTTTTTATTATTTTCAATTTCCATTACAAAACAGTTATTTCTTTTGGTGCCAATTATAAACCACTAGCTGTCACCTTTAAAGAAATATTTCTCTTTGTAGGTGTTTCAAAGATTTATTTATTTCTATAAATTTAAAAAAAAAAGTTAAAAAAATAAACCTTAAAACAACAACAAAAAGTGATAATAATTTAAATTGAAAGCTTAATAACCAAAGCATGAGAATGTTACAATTTATTTCATTTTCTTTTTAAGGCAGTGTGTTGCTGGTGCTGCTGGTATAATCTTAAGCCCATAGCTAATGAACTTAAGGAATCTTAAAAATTGATATGAAATTGCAGGTAACAAAAAGAAACAATTTATTTTGTTGGACTTAAGCAACACATTCATGCGGTGGCATGAACACCATAAATCTAATAAACATTTACAACAATGCAGGAATGCAGTTTAATAAGTAACAACTGCAACACAACACAAAAATAATAATAAAAACAAACAAGAACTTGCGACAATGTTATAGACTTGAAACTGGTTTCATTATTTTTCCTCTTAAAATAAAAAAAAAAAACACACGCACACAACTGAACTGGTAGATATTTTGTAACATGCTGTCGTTTTTTTTATCCGGTTACCGGTTTTCTTCTTATTTTTAGTCTTCTACTTCAGCATCTACAATGTTTTTCATGCAACTCAAATGCGGATCAACAAAAGATCCAACAGCAGCAGCAACCCTTTTTATTGTTGCCATCAAACATATTTGGCAAAACCAAATTTTAAAAAATGTGGAAACAGCAACGGCAGGATACAGAACGTACGAAAAGCAGGCAACGGCAACAGTAACAAACAAACGCTGTGAAATAATGACTGCTGCTCTGTTGAACAGGCAATTTTTACAAGCAATAATGATACTGACTAACTGACTGACTGACTGACTAACTGGATGTGTGAGTGAGAATCTCACTGTTTGACTTTGTTGTTTAGTGGTCTGATATCTTTGTCTGCCATCTTCTTTGGTGGGAATTCTTTTTCCAGTTTTTTTTTTGTTTTCTTTTATTCTGCTAATGTTGTTGCTGTTTCGTTTTGAGTAATTTTGCAAGTATTTGGCCCAGTTGCAGCAGCAATTGCTAGCTCGCTGATTCGCTGGCTGCTCGACAGTGTATATTTGAATTGCAACAACAGCATCGTTTAGTAATAACAACCGGTTTGACTAGTAAAGCACCACAATTAAAGTTGCTCTCGTCTTTGTGTCTTCTTTTTTTTCGTTCATTTTCTGCTACGTTCGATTTTTGTTTCATTTCATACTTTACTAGTCAACTTAAGTAGTTGTAATCGCAGAAGGCCATTACCGTCAGCATAAAAAAAACATTTTTTTAATGAAAAAACACAAGGAAAAAAAAACTCTAAATAAAAACTAAAGAACCAGAACAAGAACAAGAGCTATTCTACTCATTTAATAGATGGACTTGACTACACATATAAAAGGTGATTTTATAAGAACTAACGGAAATTTAAAAAAAAAACACATAAAATTCAGAAAAATGCATGAAATATTTATTTGGATCGATAGTTGGGTCGATATAATTTAATGTTTGAAGATTATTTCATGCAAATGTTGGCCGCGGCTGCGCCCAAATCCTTCCGCAAAATTTTCCACGTAGTGGAGTAACAGAGGCCCAATTGCTGCGAACGGCGCCGAATCGATAATTCACGGTCATCACCAACACTGGCCGATACGGCTGCGATATTTTCTTCAGTTCGCACTCTACGTAAGCGTGTTGGTGGTTTAATGTCCAACAATGTAAATTTGGTGCGAAATTTTGTTACAATAGCCCGAATAGAAGCCTCAGTAGGTCGATTAAACTGACCATAAAATGGAAGAAGCGCGCGATGAACTTTCTTAACAGAGCACGCATTTTGGTAATAAAATTCAATAATTTGCAAGCGTTGTTCGTTTGTAAGACGATTCATGATTAAATTATAGACCAAACTGAAGATGTTTGACAGTGACACAAGATACAAAACGTGCGTGAGCTGTCAAAACTAGTGTTGCCAAAAAGATAATAGCAAAAAAATCACTCTTTACAAGTTTGTGTAAAAGTTCTTCTTGTTGTTTTGTGTTATACAGCAGCAATTTCCTTTTTAGAATGCTTTCTTTTGATAAGTATGTTGCTGTTGTTGTTGGTGCTGCTGCTGGTAGTGCATCAGCCTTAACAACAACAACAACATTGCCATTTATGTATATGTTGTTGGTTACATTTTATTGCCTCAGAAAATAATGTGTAATTAGAGAAAAAATTGTTCAGTTTTTTTTTTCATTTTCTTCTAATTTTGTTTTGTTGGTTTTCTAGGAAGTTGAAACAAAATGAAAACAATAAACTACAGAGTATTATTGAAAATTTATAGTTTATTTACGAGTATGAATAGACTAATAAAATGCCATAAATGATGCTGTAATGAAAATATATTATTATTGTGATTATTTTTGTAAGCTGTAACCCAACATGTTCTGAATTTATGTCTTCATTACAACAAGTTAGTTGTTGTATGCATTTGACAGGAAAAGGCAGAAACACTTTTCATTTACAATCGTTGCAACATTCTTGCATCAAACCTCTTCATTTGATGTCAAACTTATTCCAGAACACAGTGAGCCTTTGCAAGGTTTAATTAAAAAAATATAAATTAAAAAAAGGCAAGAAAATTTGTATGTTGCACGCTGTATTTTATTTTTACTCTACATCAAACTTACTATCAGGCCAAAGATTTTCATGCAATTTCATGTTTTTACTCAGTAACATAAAATCGATTCTGATCAAGTACTTTTCCGAATCCGAGATTTTATTAAAAAATGGCATTTATTTGTTATTGCATATTTTTCCATATTTTCTTAAAAATTCACATTTTTGGTTCATAGTTTGTATTAATTTCTATATTTTTAATATTCAAAAGTATTCATACTTTGGACTATGGATTTTGGCAGTTTCCGTTTTCCATCATAAAACAAAAGCTACGAAATTTTCCGCAAATTTTAAACCACTTCCAGAAAATTTAGAACCTACAGATTAAACTCCTTTTAGATTTTATTAGTTTTCATGGCGAAATCAATAATGGTACCTCGGCAAAGTGGGGAATGGTAAAAATCCCGCAATTCTAACAAGACTGCATAAATTCTCTATGAAATGAAAAAACAAAACAGCCACCCAATCGAGTGATAGCCCTTTAAAGTGAACACTCTTTATATTAATATTTAAATATTGAATATCTCATGTTTGGTTTTTTTTCTTTCTTACATTTCCATTTTCGTACACACTTTATTTCATGCGACTCATTCTGGATCAGTGAATAACAAATAAAAAATTTTTATATTTTTTTAATGTCAACGTGCTCGTAGTTTGTTTGTTTATTTATTGTTAAAGAAACTTGTCAAATTTCATTATGAAACATGAACATTAATAATGGAAACAACTGGGGAGGCAGGAAACTACTATTTTTTTGGCCAACAAATGTTACAATGTTTCATGTTGTCTTTAAAAAAAATGCGGTACGCGCTTGCACACATACCCAAACGCTCATGGTTATATTCTAAATTTTTTACAGAAGGAATTTAAACAGTTTTACATTTTGAAGAAGAAAAAAAAATATTTTTGTAAAACAAATTATGGGTTTGTGGCACTCACTGTTGACTCAAAAACATGACAGTCCCTAATTAATAAAGTATGTTTGATGCTTTTGTTTTTTCTTTCTTTAGATGCATTTCTAGTTAATAGAAAACATGAGCTCTTCGATGAATATTTGTTACCTCATACGAATATAAACATTTTATGTATGCAAAAGGAATTTATTAGTGTGAGGAAAAAGCTTTTTAAATTATGATAGTTTGCCTTAAATATAGAAGCAGCTTTTTAAAAATATTTGCAAAAAAATTAATTATTAAGTCCAACAAAAAAAAGCTTAACAAATAGTTTGTGTTTCCTAAAGAATGTCCAAAATATTTAGTTCTTCCATTCAAATCCTAGTAAGGAAGGGACGTTGACTATAATGAAGAAAAGTATATTTATGCTTCCTTCCAGGCATATTATGTTGAAGTATCGTTTCAGAGAACTGCAACTACTTTTGAAAAATAATATTCAGTTCAGTAACATCTCAGCTAGTGGCTGGAAAGAGAATCGCAACAATACTGTCTGGAAACAGCAGGTATCAGGATAGGGAAAAATTTTATGCCATTCTGATCTCGGAAAAGAACAAAGGAATTACTCAGTTTGACCCGGTCAGGAATTCGCATTGTCACGGGACTCCTGACTGGACATTGCAGAGTATTAAAACACTTGGCGAATATGAGAATCGGTCAAAATGATCTCTGCAGGTTATGTAACGAAGAAATGATAGCAGAACACATATTATGTCACTGTAATGGTCTAATTTGTACCTTCAACCATCGGCCATGGCGGACAAATCACCCAAAAGAAGTCTTTGAATTCTTAATAAATACTAGATTGTAGAAGGATTTTTAACTTGAGAGTAGCTTTATTTTGAGCGCAGTGACCAGGTGATTTGTTCCCGCTCCTCATTCTAATTCTAATTCAGTAACACCTGATATACGAGTATTTTAATTTTTTTTTGCTTTGCTTTATCTCACAGGAATAATACAAAACCAGATGAAGATTTGGTATCTCCTTTTAAACAAACTTTTGCAGACAATAATGAGTTAATGAAAAATAACATTTTTTTATCTAAGTTTTCAAAAAATTTAATTTAGAATTTTTTTAGCAAACCCGAGTTTTTCAATAAGAAAAACCGGTTATTTGTACAAGTAGAACCGGTTACGAAAATTTTTTTTTACAAAACGTTTCAGTTTTAATTTAACAAAAAGTGTTTTACTAAAAAATTTCTCAAGCTTAGTAACAAGTAACCGGTTGTTTTCAGCAACAAAAAAATACTTCTGACCAAAAAAATTTAGAGTTCAAAACAAAAAAATAAGAAGTTCAGGATAAAAACTAATAATTTTTAAAATAAAATAAAAAGAAAAATTTTTAAAACCGGTTATTCCTTTTTTTGCCAAATTTTTGTTTACCCAAAATAAAACAAAAAAATAATAATAATAAACTTAGTAGCTACCACACAGAGTAGTTACGTATGAGGTTCTCTTAATTTTTCACTTCCGAATTAAAAATGTTCGAATCATTCTTTGAGTATAAAATTTATTTTTCTGTGAAATTTGGCACCTAAACAAATAATACAAAAAAATATATTTCACAGACATTTTGTATGTAGATACTTTAGGGATTTAAGTAAGATCAACAAATCAGCAAACATTAATAAAAATTCATTATTTATCAAACCAAAAAACCGATAACAAATGGCCAACTAGACTTAGAAATTAAAAATAAAATAAATGAAATTAAATTTTTTTCTTTGGAATTAATCCAATCGGCTAAAAATAGTTTTTTTTTTATTTTTAAATATTTGTAGTAGATGCAGTACATTTCATTTAGTTTAGGAATGGTAATAAAAAAAGTATCACACAAAAGAAAGGGCTAAAAGAACACATGTTGTGTGTCAAAAATATGAACAAGAAAGTTTTCTTCTTTTGTGTATGAAAGGCCACCCCAGGAACTATTTGTTGTTTCGTGAAAATGTATGATTTTGGCAGAAAATATTATAGAAAAATTGTTCCCAACAGGTGATCTTAAACAAAATTCCAGGGGTCCTTTAAAAAAGAAGCAACCGGAAGAAGGAAATTATGAAACAATTATTTTGTTTTTTTTTTTCTTTTCTTTGTTAAGGTTGTTTAAGTCTATTATTTAGTTGGTTTTTATTTAAAAAGTTAATGTGAGTTTAAGAGTTGTTTGTAACACGGCCATGAAGCAGAACATAATTAAAAAGAAAGCAAAAATAAAACTCAACACAGCAACAACCTTGAAGTGAAAAAAAAATTATTGAGTTTCACGTAAGCGTGTCATTGGAAGAAAGTTGTTGCTTTTTGATAACTTTTCACTTGAAATAAAATTGTAATCCAAGATACCATATTTAAGTATGAAAAAGTATTTAAAAAATATGCATTTTAAGCATTATATGCAAAAATATGCTCTCACCAATTGAAGCCATTTTAAAAGCAAGTTATTAATACAAAACACGTATGTATACGAGTTTCCTTTCTCTGTGGTTTATGTCAATTGTGAATAAATTTATCTAACACCTAAGTATGTGACAATAACAATTAAACAATTTTTCATGCTTATAAAATGCATTTCATTTTTTAAACCAGCTTCTGTTAATAAATGTTTTCCATTTGTAGTCATTCTTTCAATTCAAAAAAAAAAATTTTTTCTGAAAAATTTTCCGCCTAAGCAAATAAATAAATTAAATTCATAGACATGTTGTATGTATTTTAAGGATTTAAGAAGCATTAAAGTGATCTCAGCCAACAAATTAGACAAACATTAATGAAAATTCATCATTTAACGGATTTTAAAGCAAGACAAAAAACACAACCAAAAAAAAAAGAGCAAAATAAACAGAAACACAAACAACAAACAGCATTGTACTATTTCCTGACATTTGCACGAATATGTCACAGAAAGCAAAACAAACAAAACAAGAAGAAAGACAGAGAGTGAAAACTGAAAGACAAGGAATTTAGTATAATAACATTCAAACTAAATAGAATAATATGACAGGCCAACTGACTGGCTGACAGACAGACAAACAATCACACATGAAAACTGTATAAGACAAAAACTAAAAACTAAAAAAAAAAAAAAAAAACAAGAACAACTTAACGAAACAACAAAATGTAATGTAGCAAATGTCAGGATAATTTGATTGGACACACAAACAAGCTACAGCTTAAGACACCGTCATTTTCTTTTGCTGTTTTTGGTTTGTAGTCCACTGCAAATAGTTATTTTGTAATACCAACAAAGGAATAAGTGAATGAGTATTAAACGACCCCTAGAAAATAATACAACAATAAAGAGAACAACAAACCCTATTTTGAAACATGTGAATTCATTTATTTGTCTTCTGCTATGTTTTTCAAAGCGTACCGAACGAAACTCAGGTATTACTCCTATCAACCTTCAATCTATTAATTACAGCCTTAAATTTTATTACCTGAAATTGAAAGTCGTACTGGGTAGGGCTTCTTATAAAGGCAACACTTTTTTCCTGTTTTTCCTTTTTTTTTTTTTTTTTTTTTTTTTTTTTTGAAAAATAATTGTGTTGAAAGAATAAGAGAGTAACTAGAGAATAAGAAAAAACAACTGCATCTGGCTTTACTAATGCTCAATTAAATTAAGCCTATTACGACTGCAAACAATTAATTTTCATTTCAAATGACATTTAAAAAAGAAAAAAAAAGATTGTTAGATTTCATAGGAAAATAAACATTATTTGAAAAAAAAAAAATTAATTAATTAGAAGCACACAAGAAGGGCTTTGATTAAATGACTAGTTATTTAGTTCCCACCATAAAGAATGTGGTTGTTAAGAGTTTATATATCCACTTGTTGATTAATGATTGAATTAATAGTATCAGCAGCCAATATGCCCGCATTCGTTATAAAATAATTTCTTATTTTTTTTTTGGAAAAACAAAAACATTAAAATTTCCAACAGCAACGAATGTCACGATTTGGTGACCAGGACAAAACAATAACACTCGTATTCATAAAAACTTTGTCGTTTAATAAGACTTTATTAAGCAAATTTCTTAAAACAAAAATATTTTCTATGAATTTGGGCGATAAACTGCTGTACTGAGAAAATAACTTCGGTTATAAGAACCGAATTTTTTATCAATTAAAAAAATTAGGATAATTAGTTGTGTTGAAAAAAATTCGGTTACATAGCCATGTTAGACTGTATTATGGAATTTCTGAAAATTTTATTACAATTGAATTTTTGACTGATAACAAATTCAGTTGTCACAACCGAAGATGTTTTCTCTGTGTATTAAATTAGCTGTTATATAAAAAAAAATTTTTTTGTTTGTGAGAAATAATTTTGTTAGTAGTAGTAACCAAAATTTTGTTCTCTTAAAAAGAGCTCTCGACTATTACAATCGAATTTTTGATTATAAACAACTTTAGTTCTCACAAACAAAGTTTTTTCTGTTACCGACATTGTTGCATACAAAAAAAAACTTTGGTTGTGAGAAATAAATTTGTTAGTTGTAGTAACGATAATATAGCTGTTTATTTTTAGCTGTTAGATCGATTTGCTATTGTCACGATTAAAAAATTCAACTGTTATAACTGAATTTTGGTTTGTAAATAAATTTATTTGTCACAACCGAAATGAAGGGAAAGCACTTAATGACTACATTACATTGCTTTCAAATAAGTTAATTTCAGATCAAAAATAAAACTAAAAATGTATTGATCTAAAAGGGAAGACAACTGACAAACTAAATCAATATCAATCAAAATGGTAACCGTTCTTGAATCTGCAAGAAATAAAAAACCAAGCAGACTACAAATTGGCCATGTTTCTTATTAACAAAGTAAAATTTTTTACTTTGACTTAAGTTGAACTTCAATTTTAATAAAATATAGTTCGTTTTGTTTGAAACTTATGGGGCTAAATGCTACAACAAAAAACAAGTTGGAATTTTAATTTTTTTTATATTTTAAATAATTTTTAAAATATTACAAATTTTTTATATTTTCATTAAAAACGTAATTTTTCCTTACAAATTTTACAATATTTTGAAAAATTAAAAACTATTGAGCAGATTTTTAAAAAAAAAATTAAAAACAATTTAAAGGAAATTTGATTGCAGAATTTTGGATTTTCTTTTTTAGTAAATTAAGCCAAGCGTTTTCAAGTAACTCTCATATATATTGCATTACCTTTTTCATTTAGGATATAAGGGTATGCCAAGCACCCAATTTAATTGAAAAAGAAAAAAAATACAGATCAACTTTAAAAATATAATAGTTTTCAGTTTCTATGGTCAAAACTTTGACTTGAATTTGTTGTTAAAGGAATTGATAAAGCTCTACGATACGGAAAATGGTTTTCTTAAAATAGCAGTACTTTTTTCTTAAGCTGTTGGAGTGTTTTTTCTTTTTTTTTTATCTATAAACTTCGACGGCTTTATTTATTAAGTTAGATTAGTTTCGTCTCTATTTAAAATATATTTTTAAATTAAAAGTTACTTTATTTTGCTTAAAAATTGCACAATATTTCGAAAGCTACTGAGCCTACTAAAAACGACTTGAATTTTTAATTTTCTTTTTAACAAATTTTGAACCAAAGGTTTTCAAATAATGTTTATATACGTCAGCTACCGTTTGAATTTACGAATTGACGGTATATCTCAGAAATTAGAGCTAATTAAAAAAACCTAAATACGGATTTGAAATCAGCTTTACAAAATATAGAAACTGGTCCACAAATTAACTTAAATTTCTAGCTAAACTGTAGTCTACCTTACTCACCCTTTTCCTTCCCCTATTAGCCAACTTCAATCGTGTTGCTTAAAGCCCAATTTTTCATGTTGTTTATTTAACTTTAAGAAGCAAACGAATTGTATGTAAATGTAATTCTCTATCTCTGTCTCTCTCAATATTTAAACTTTATGCCATCAAATAGAGGAAACAATTGAATCAGCATGATAAAGTTGCATTCACCGCATCCTTGCCCTCAAGCACATACCGAAAAAAAAAAAACAACACACATACACACAAAATGTTGCAAAGAGTATTTGTTGGCTCGAAGCTGTTTACTTTTAATTTGCTATAGAACAAGGGGTTGTAATAATTAAGACTTATTTTATAAAATATAATATAATTTGGGTTTCATTTTAGTAGCAAGTGTGAGTGGGTGGGAATGATAAAATGAACAAATTTAAATTGTTTAATAAAATTAAGGAGCACAAGGAAGAAAGAAAAATTTTATGAAATTATAATCAAACGTATACGTTTGCAAAAGTCTTACACAAGGAAAAGCAAAATTATTAAAAGTTTTAGAGGTTGGGGTCAACATGGTTTCACATTCAGTTTACAAACATACTTGGACATTTGACAAAATTATGTCTGCAGGAAAAACTTAAAAAGAAACAGGAATACATAATTAAATTTTAGAAATGTTTTCTCTTTTTTAAAGAGTTTTTTTTTCAATCAGTTTTAAAATCGAATTTTTATCAGAAATCTTGATTTCAAAGTTGAATACAAAAAAAAAACGTGCAAGTTTGCTCTTGAAGTGTGTTTGATGGCAAAGGGTTGCTTGTTTATTTGTTGAGTGTGTATGTGTGTCTGTGTACAAAATAACTATGAAATAAATAATCCTTTAATCTGACATTGACAAAGAGGATTGCAGCAACGTGTCTTTATGACATTTTTCTCTTTATTTTCAGTTTATTTTGTCTTTCTTAATTTGATTTGCGAGATTCACACACAAAAACCACGAAACACATTTTTCTGAAATTTTCATTTATTTTTAATGAATTTCAAAATTTACACAGTCAAAATTATAAGCAAAATTTTTCCTAACAAGCTTTTGTTTAAGTTTATTTATGCTTTATTCTATTATTTTGTTGTTCAAATCTATAATTGTTTTGTTTAATATTTTGCTGCTGTTCTTGTTCACTATGAAAATAATTTTTTCTTTCTCTACTAAGCAAATATTACGAATCCTATGATAAGTCATATTTCATTTAAAAAATTAAATGTATTTATGAATTTCGTAATTAAATATGACTTTTAGCACTCAAGAATGTTATTAAAAAGTCACTGGCATATTTAAGGCTTTGAAACTTCCGAAAAAAAAACTTTTTATTTAAAGAAAATTTAAAAACCCAAAATTGTATGCCAAATATTGTAAGATATCGATTTTGTTTTATTTAAGCAAACGATAAAATAGTAGGAAAACGATGTTTAGTATTAAATATCAAGCGTGTGTTATTTACATCTCCAGTTCTGAACCATCGCATTTAATATCCAGTGGAGGCGATCAAAACTCTAGATTTTTGTAATAAATAATTTGAAAATTTCAATAAGAATTGATTGCTATCACATCCTAGATTTCGGCTACTGAATCTACAGCTGTGTTGTTATACAATCTTGGACCAATCGCTAGTATGAGTCCCGTCACACAGTAATTTCATTTGCAATTAACAGCAAAATGAAATGGCTGGGCCCCAGCTCTAAAATAGAGGCGGTTTCGTTCATTATACCACTTAAGCGGGTTTGATATTATAATACAGAGTATTAACATTTTCATTAGATCAAGTGAGACCGAAATCAGATGCAAATAAAATAGACTGTCAAAAAATCTAAAGGAAAATATTTTCTGTTTTCATACCATCACACTTCAAATAAAATACAAAAAGCGGCTAATAATTTCACAGCTGATTTCTAGTGATTTCTTTGGTTGCTTGTACAAAAGCAACCCTGATAAAATGAGAAGTGTGACAGCTCAGAAAAAATTCTAAAAATGACAAAAAGCATAATACTGCCAAAAATACTTAAGTATTTCACCACACTCACCACACTTGCTTAACATTTTGTTTTCACACTATTGGATTTTTACTTAATACACGAATACAATAGTCTGAAGCCAGGTAGCACGATTGATGCGGCCTCACTGTACACTGAAAAAATAATTTATTATTTTTCAACCAATGAAAACATTTCATTATTTAGATCGGCGCTTTCCAAACTTTTTGATACTACGACCCACATAAGAAAAACATTTTCAAGCTGTAGAAAAAAACTAAGCAAAAACAAGTTAAATTCGGCAGTGCTGAAGAAAGAAAACAAAGAAAAATTTGTAATAAAAACCAAAACAATACACGAAAATTAGTTTTTGCTTTCGTTCGCTTAGGCTTTCGTCTGACATCGCTGAACAATCAATAAATTTATATCTGTGTTATGAAATTGTGTTTACTACAATGAAAAAAATTGATTTTCGAATGGCAATAAATGTAGTTCCTACAACCAAAGTTGTTTTCTGTGTGTACCCATGAACAAAGCTGGATCTTTTCCCTCCCAAAAAGACTATTTTTTTTAATTTGACATTTCTTCCTTTCATATTTGAAAAATTATATTATTGATTTGTAATGGGTTTCAAAAAAAAATTTATATTAAAAATTTTTACTTTAAGCGAATTTCAAATGAAGTTTGTTTTTTTATGCGACTGCAGCCAAACTAGTTAATACTTCTGGCTACTGTTACCAGTAACAGTTAAGATAAGCTTAATTTTTGTAGGCATGTTAAACGTGTTAGACCAAAAACGCTTGTCTTAGGCACGAATTCACGGACACTGCCTAACTAACAATTGTTGTTTAGCAAATGTTAAGCTAAATATCTTGAATGCAGGCTTTAATCCACTTCATAGTAAGTGATGTTAAGGCTTTAAAAGCTTTTTTGATGCTTTATTGTTGCTCTAAAACATCATCTAGGCTTTTAATAACTTTCGTAAATATTCTTTATTAATGAAGAAAAACCATGGCCCATAATCATAGTCACACTGAAGGCGGTATGTTTTTAAAAACGATTTTAAATTCATAAAATTCTTATGAACAAAAGTCAGCTATTAAGAAAAGCCTACTTTTTTGGGACTATGATTATGTCCCCATATATTTTTCCATTTAACAATTAATTTTTTTTAATGCAAAAGCATTGAAATTGACTGCAGACACTGATTTGGTACAAAATTTCTTTACAAAGAAATCAGGAAATTCTCTATAAGCCTGTATTATTTTCTTTAAGAAAGGAAATCATGCCAAACAGCATGAAAAAAAAACTACGGAAATACACTCGTTACAATATTAATTCTAAAACAATAGATGCTGAACCTGTACTAACCAGCAGATTTCTTACAGTTCAATAGTTGTTACAGGTAAAATTCTGCAACATAAAGGACACAGTGCAAACGTCCTGTCTTGTTAAAGGAAATTCATGATACAAAAAAAATTTTTATGGTTGTTTAACCCATAAACGGCAAAACATTTAAAAATAAAAATAAAACTAAAAACAAAAACTGTTTGTATGTTGTTGTTGCTGCTGCAATGTAATTGATTAGAAAATAACAAGACAAACAAACAGATGAACAAAACAACATTTTATGTGTTCTTGTTATATATTTTTTGTTGTTGTAGCAAGGTATTTAGGCGACAGCAAAAATGTACGTATTTGGAATGGGGTTGAAGAGTTGAAAAAACGAAATTACAAAAAATATAAATAAAAAATAAACAAATAATAAATTGAACAAATGTTGCAAAACAAAAGAAACAACAACAAACAAAGACACATCATTAAAAAAAAGAAAACAAAAGGGGAGAACAATATGTGTATGCAAGGTGTGTTTTCAGACCACCGCGTAGGTAGCATGAGAAGTGATTTAAGGAACTGACAGATGCTGAAAAAAAAACTTATCTGTTTTCATTTTAAACAACAACATAATTTTATTAGTATTAATTTTCTGCCCTGAAAGAACGACTTCAGTTTTGATTTGCAGATATTGAATTGAAAATTTATTAGCACAATTGGATTTTTGATTGGTAACAAATTTAGTTCTCACAGCCGAAGCTGTTTTTTCTGAGCGTTCAAGCCGAATCTAAACAAGGTGACCATATTAGTGAACTCATGCAACAGCTGTTACGGTTCAAATTGTCAAAATTTATTTCAACTTACAATTTGAATCGGAAAATCTTGTACCAATAAATATTTGCTAATCTTCTAATGAATTCTGCTCTAAATTACATTTGTAAACACCCTACATATTCACAGCAAAATTCGAGGGCAATAGCCAGCAAGTCAATCAAGCACTCAACATGCTAACCATTTACACAAGCAATTTTTATTGCAGCAATTCTATCAAATTGTCTTGGTGTTTACACAAGCCATTTTTGGCACTCACAAACTATTTTGACAGTGATAAAAAATACGAATATAAAATACAAGTAATCATTTCCAATTTTTTTTTTCTTTTCTCTCTCCTACAAGCTAAGAATTGCAGCAATACAAATTGCATGGTGTAAGTTGGCAATAAACAATTTTCTACTCTTTTTTTTCAATAAAATAAATATGTTATGCCATTTTCAATTAAATTTAACACAATAGAACACTTTAATTAGTTTTTTGAGTGAATTTCCTTACTTTTCAAAAGTCTCTTGAAACAACTCTCGTGCCGTAGTTAGACATGTAGAACATAAAGGGTGCTTTTATAGACGTATAGAACTTTAAATTGCAATAAAACAACGATGGATTATTCGATTGACATAAATTTTATTTATCCGAAAGATAATCTTGTGGCATTACATTTTAAATATGATTTCTGGCATATGACCGCCACGGCTGGCTCGGATGTAGTCCAATCTGGACGTCCAATTTTCGATGACTTTTTCCAACATTTGTGGCCGTATATCGGCAATAACACGGCGAATGTTGTCTTCCAAATGATCAAGCGTTTGTGGCTTATCCGCATAGACCAATGACTTTACATAGCCCCACAGAAAGTAGTCTAGCGGTGTTAAATCACAAGATCTTGGAGGCCAATTCACAGGTCCAAAACGTGAAATTAGGCGGTCACCAAACGTGTCTTTCAATAAATCGATTGTGGCACGAGCTGTGTGACATGTTGCGCCGTCTTGTTGGAAGCACAGCTCCTGGACATCATGGTTGTTCAATTCAGGAATGAAAAAGTTAGTAATAATGGCTCTATACCGATCACCATTGACTGTAACGTTCTGGCCATTATCGTTTTTGAAGAAGTACGGACCAATGATTCCACTAGCCCATAAAGCGCACCAAACAGTCAGCTTTTCTGGATGTAACGGTGTTTCGACATACACTTGAGGATTAGCTTCACTCCAAATGCGGCAGTTTTGTTTGTTGACGTAACCATTCAACCAGAAGTGCGCTTCATCGCTAAACAAAGTTTGCTTATGAAAATCGGGAACAACGGCCATCTCGTTTTGTGCCCATTTGCAAGCGTTGTTCAGGCGTGAGTCTATTCATGATGAATTGCCAAACCAAACTGAGAATAAATCACTTGACAGCTGTTAAATCGGTCGCCATCTCGAACAGTAATGCCAACTTAAAGTTCTATACGTCTATAAAAATCACCCTTTAGAACATATAACGACACATTTAAACTTATGCACTTACATACACTAGTATGTATGCTTCTGTATGTTCGTATAAAAAGTTAGTTTAAATTGTTAAGGTACCAAACGAGAGTGTATGGAAGAAGTCACAAGTTTAAGTATGAAATTTTCTGGAATGTAATGTAATACGCTTCATATGGGTTAAGTTTGTTTGTGCCTACGTATCTTTTTCCTTTTTTTTTTGTTTTTTTTTTTGCAGAATTTTAAATAAAATAACAAACAGCAAAGAAAATGTAACAAAAACTAAATACATGTCTACTTCTACTTCTTTATTTTTATAATAACTTGTGTATGTGTGCGAGTGTGTGTAGTTTTTCTTATTTAACATTTCTTACCTTTAACTTTAAGGAGTTGAAAACTGTCTTGAGCTGGAAATTGTTGAACCAACAAACGAATAAACGAGGCGGCATACATCCAATTCAATCCAAAACATCAGCAGCTACCAACCAACCAACCAACATGATTCTGTTCAAACGAAAGATACAAACAAAATACATTTTTATTTCGGTTTGTTTGTTTGTTTGTTTCTTTGGCTGATGATGATGATGACGATGACTCTGTTGATGTTTCTTTCTGTTGCTGCTTTGTGAGTTTTCTTTGCTGAATTTTTTAGTTTTTTTTTTTCGTTATCTGAAGTTCAATTTAAAGACATTTTTGTGAAGCTGTTGTTTGCTCTGTTGTTGCTGTTATTGTCATCGTCGTCATTTGAAAAAAGTAAAATAAACGTAGAAGATACAAAAACCAACAACAAGCAACCTCATCTACTTTGTGTAAACCTGCTTTTCTTACTTTTTTTATTCCCTTTAATTTCGTTGCTTTTGCTGATTATGCTACTTTCGATGTGTGTGTGTGAACGTTAATACTCGGGATGCAGAGTTTAAAATTGCGTTTCTACTTTTATGTGTTTTCTCGTCTTATTGTATACTTTTGTTGTTGTTGCTGTTGCCGCAAGGTTTATTTTACGTTAAATGCTTGTGGATGTCGGTTACCTTTGTGTGTGTGTGTGTGTGTGTGTGTGTGTGTGTGTGTGTTAATAAAGGCAAAGTGTACAAAATTCATTTGTTTTTTGTTGAAACAAAAAATAGAGAGACTGTCGCTAGAGCGCTCAAAGTCTGCACTTCTTTGCTGGTGCACTACCACCACCACCACCACTTACAAAATACAACTCGTATGCTGCAAAACCAAGCAAACCAACAGCAATTTTTTGTATAAAATGTATCAAAATAAAGAAAAAAAAAACAACAAACTCATATAAATAGTGCAGCACTTTGAAACAAAAAGCGCCAACCTGTGATGTCAACATTTAATTTTTTTTTTATAAAAATAAGTCTCATTTAAAATAATTTACCATAAAATCCGATAGTCAAGCCATTTGCCTCAAACTTTGAAATGAACTTGTAATGACGATCTACATGATATTTGAGTAGATGGAATGCAAAACTAGCAACGTCATATTATTATTATTTGTTAGTAATATTTCTGTGCTAATGAGGAAAAATCACCCAAGTCGATTTAAGTGAAAATTGACTTGATGTCGCTATGAACTCACTAACGTTACTATTAAGATTCAAGGATTATAGGGCCATAAACTCTACAACTAACGAGATGTCACTGAAAACAATTAAAAATATCGACGATAAATATCGCATAGTGCGTGCTTAACTATCCACTCAAATTTGGCTCCAAAGTTTTAGCCAAAAACCGATTACTAACTCTAACTATCGAAAGTTTTAATAACGGGCCTAAGGGTTTCTTAAGTTATACCCCTCTACAAAGACGATTTTCTATATTGAATCAATTTTTATTACAATTTTTCTTACAGTTTGCTCATTTTATTTACAAAAATCGAGATGAACCCCCCAAAAACAAACAACCTGAAGAAACTTTCGTTCGCATTTAGCTGAATAGGCAGAATGAGCTGCTTAGTCAAGGAGACATTGGTCCCAGGAGATCGAAGCAGTCACGAGATTCGTTAGGAGTATCGAATTGTAGTTAGGAACTTTGCTGCACAATAGATCTTAAAGGTCGCTCTGCGTAATAATAAATAAAACTGCATTCAGCCTAAAGAAAACTTAAACGCGCCTGTGTGTAAGCTAGTGCAACACTGAATTGAATGTGTTGGTATAAGCGAGGGACTAGGAAGTATCGCAAAATCACTAAATTTCTTCTCGTCTTTTCCATTTTGATATGGCTACTCTAGTCCCTTCTCAGAATTAGCTTGTGGGCATTTAGGAACTGCCGCAAAATGAGAAAATTCTTAGCTTCACACGTATGGTTTATCATTCTAGGGTTAAGCTGTGATTATAAGTATCTATTCTATCGACATTTGTTCCCTTCTTCTTCTTGTGCTGTTAAATTACCTGGTAAAGCTATTGTCACCAATTTTAAAGGTCGCGTTTCAGATATAGTCCATTGTGATAATAACAAATCACTCATTTACTCGAATATTGGCCCAATTCAATAAACATAATTTTACACAAGTTTGAATTTTTTTTTTTTGGAAAAATTTTATGCTGAAAAAAGGCCGCTTATAATATTTGTGTGATATTTTTAATGGAATTAAAGCAAGATTTTGAAAAGAAAATTAACTTATTTTGCCTTAAATAAAAAAGCATTTTTAGAGTTATGACACTATTAAAGCAAGAGAGAATTTTCTATTCTCTTTAAGTTATGTAATATTTTAAGTAGGTTGCCTAAAACTGCCTTTTTATGTTTTCAATAGAACAAAAATAAGTTTTGACGCTAATGCATATTTAGCGTTTTAACGCTTTTAAAGCGATTTGCTAAATCTGATTACATTAACAAATGATATAAAAAAACACTTTTCGCCTAAAATAAAATAAAAATAAATTTTGGATTTTTATGAAGAATGTCTTGAATAAGCACATCTTGAATCTACTATTTCATATAAATACTCGTACAAATTACATAATTTGTTTAATTGTATAAACAAGTAGTTGGCACAGTTGTAAAAAAGGCTAGTACCTCACCCTCACTTATAAATACCATTTTTGCTTCTTTTATATGCGATTTTGATTTTAACTTTTACAGTTTTTAGACAATAAAACGCAAATACTCTCGGATGACAGTGTATGTGCTACATTTTTGTTAGAAAAGAAAACGCCATTAGATAACTTGCTTTTATACTTTTATGCTCGTATTATTGAATTATATAAAGTCAAAAAATTCACTTTAGAGTAGAAGAGGTAAAAGATATTGAACTAGAAGTTCAGCTGAACGCCAAAACATTGGTACTGCAATTATTACAAGTTAGCCCATTTGCTTTAGATTTTTTTTTTTAAGTTTTGCTTAACTTGAGCTCTCTTTTATTAAACAAATATAAAATATATTATTATAGCACAATTCAAAATGAAAGTCGCTACAGCGTGACAATTGCAAAATTGTCTACAATAAAAAAATTTTTAATTTTACACTTAACCCTATAAAACCTTTTGTATCAAACACTGAATTTCCTTTCTACAGTTTAAAATACTTTTATTGAGTGATTAAGATTTACAAAACCAAAAAGTAGCCTCTATATCGAGCAGGTGGTCACAAACCTTTTAAAATAATTCAGCCAAAAAAGCTAAGGCAATTTAAGAGTTTCTTTAAATGAGCTGCTATTTTTGAAAGTGGTATAACTGCACATTTTTAGAAAAATTATTAAGTTGTAAATTTAGTAAAATGGTGTCTATATCTTACTAAAATTAGCGCTAAACTTAAGTGGACTTATAACACTTTTAAAAATAACAGCCCAGATAATTAGGGCAAATGGCCCTCCTGATCATAGTCTCACTAAAATCAGCATATGTTTAAAATTTTATTCAAATTCACAAAATTAAAACATTTTACCCTTCTTCAACAAAAATCATTTAAAATCACTAAATTGGCATTACTAAGCAAAAAAAAATGAAATAAGTTGTTCAGCTTCTTGGACAAAGCAACAAACAATCCACTTAAAACTCAGTAATAAAGTTTTTTTAATTCATCTATAGATGGACCTCCTCTCTTAAGCGAACGCAAAAGATGTAGAGAAGAAACAAAGTAAGTGTGTAAGGTAAACCTGTTTAGTGGCGCTTATTTTCTTCCCATCAAACTTTTTTGTTTTTGTATTTTTGTTGCTGCTATTTGGGTTGTAGATTTTATTTTATTTTATCTCTTTTAATCAGTTTAAGGCACAGAAAATGGGAATCAAAAAATTGTTTTTTAATATTTATTATTTTTTTTATTCGAAATTATTTTTCTTTAGTAAAATTAATAACAGAACAACAACAATAAAAAATTAATTTATTAAGACATTTTTTCTGCTGATTTATTGGTTGGTTTGCTTGGTTGGCTTATGTGCGTGTGTGTGTGTCTATTGTGTGTGAGAAAGAAACTCTTTTTCACATGTAGAAATAAATAAAATAACAATTAATCATAATAAATGAGTAAGTAAATAAAATAAAAGAAACAAACAACGAGGCAATCATCAGTCCATCTAACGGACACACATAAAACCACTTTTCATAGTCACTTAACAAGAAATAAACAAATTTAACAGAATTTACATATTTAATAAAAATTCCTGAATGAATGTGCTAAAACAGATTGGCAAGACAGGCCAATCAATAAGCCACACAAAACAAAACAAAAACTCGGTTGGCTCAGTCAACATGCAAGCTGCTGCTTGCTTGCTTCTTTAAATGAATTTGAGATTTGACCTTTAATCCGTTGACCTTTAATATTTTTATTTCATATTGCTAAAGTTTTATATGACTGTTGTTGTTTATGTTGTTGCTATTATTACTTTTTATAACATTTTATGTTGTAAATTATGTTTAGAACGAACATCTGCCCAAACAGATTCAGATTGTCTTTTATATTGTAACCGTTCTTGTGTTGTTGTTGTTGTTGTTGTTACTGTTGATTTTTACAACCATCCCTTTATTTATTTATTCTTATTTCTTTTATTACAACAGCCGACTACACAAACAAACACTTTTTACGATTTCATTAAAATTTATATTTTTTTATTTACGATTACAACAACAAATTTTGCTTTTTTTTAAGTAAATGAATGAATATGGATGAATGAAGGTAGTGAGTAAGTGTAAGTAACTTAAAAATTCAATTGGCAGCCAAATTACCTTAATAAATAATAAATTATGACTGACATACAAAAAAAAAAAGAAAACCCCATAAAGAAAAAAGCTTAAAAAAGGTTTTTTTCTTGGACAACAAAAAATGCTTTTTCTAAGTCAACTTCTTTTTTCCTTTTTTCTTCAGCCGGTAACTTAATTTTCAATAGAGAAAAAAGAGGACAGACAACAAATACCGGTCAATTCATCCTAACAGAATTTTTTTAAAGAAAAAATACTGTAGTAGCCAGTAGCTGCAGTAGAAGTTAAGAGACCAATAAAATGAACACAGTGCATTAATTTATTTTCTTTTTATTTTATTGTTGTTACTTTTGATCTCTTTAAATAAACTTCACACACTTGGGGCAAAAAATTAATTTAGTTTGCCTTTTTTTAATTGCTTTTTTATTTTTTGCAATTGTTTGCTGTATTTTCTTTTTTATTTATTTTTTTTTATTAAATCTTGTTTTGCTTTGTTAGTAACGAAGAAATTGCATTGTGTGCATAATCAAACACTTTTGAAAACACTAAAAAAAAATTTTTGAACTTAAAACCCAAACAAAAAATTCACTCACTTTGTTATTTTTCTTGATACGAGCGGGCGACAAATTCTTATACTTTTTTTATACACTAAAAATACTGTTTGGCTTTTTTAACTCTTTTTTTTATATTTGAAATAAATACACTCCTTTTGTTTGTACCCTTTTCGATGCGTTTACACCGCGCGACGATACACCATTACTCGCGTGTGTTCAAATTCAAACTGATTTCATTTCCGATGGAATGATGGAAATCCCACTATATTCAACTCAGCAAGGTGAGTTGTACCACAGCTGCTAAGGCTACCAGACAATATTATTTCACAAGACTTTGGCGATTTTAGAATTTCCAAAAAAATTAACAAATTTTTTGTTCCTTTTTTATGCTTTAAGCAGTTTAATATTAATAAGTTTAAATGACTGAAAAAAACTTTAAGCTTGTCAATTTTCTTACTAAAAGAAAGAAATACTTAAAATATATTAAACGACTAAAAATTTTCATATAATATCGTTTAAATACTGTAAGCCGTAAGTCTGGCAGCTATTTTCGGATATTGTAGACGGAAACAGACTTGCCAGTAGTATTGCGAATGTGACGGTACTGCCAGCTGCACAGGAAAACAGTGCTGTAAACGTAATACTGATGCGTGTCTTAGCTAAGACTTTCCAGTTTATGCAGCCACCGCCAATATTTTCCCATGCCAGACTCATTTTTCATAATTCCCGTATTGTCTTTATTGTTTTTAAGACATCATCGGAACTGCAGGCAAATTACCATCAGTGACCATATATATGCATGTACGATGTTCATACTGCATGACTAATGGCGACTACATGGTATGTTTGTGTGTGTGTAAAAAATTCTGGAATGAATGAACGGCCAGACGGACGCTTGCAAAAAGCCATAAAAGTGTGATAAAGAAGTTGTGTATTATAACTTTTTTGTAAAAGAGCAGAACTTAAAAAGCATGTGCATCTATTCTTAGGTTTTACAATACTCCATTTTATTAAAAAAATGTCAAACTTATAAAAAAAAGTAATTCCGGAAAGAAGTAAAGATAAAGATAAACAGTAATATTGGCCGATTATTTAATTAAAGCTAAAATATTTTAGCAAAAGATAAAGGAGGGGTGGTGAGTTAAAAAAGTTAAAGTTGAAATAGTGGGGAAGAATTTGGGAAATTCACTACAATTAAGTTATTCGAAATTGTTCAAGGTCACTTTCAAAATACTATGAAATTCTACTGTTACTATAAAATATATAGCAGCCATATCTTTGGGTTTGACTGACTTGGAGTGATGTGGTGGTCTGTGGTAATAATGTGTACAAAAATAAAAATAAAAATCATTTCCAGCTGCCAAAAAAGTTTTGAAAAATACCTTTTTTTTGTACTAATTTTAGTTATCAAATTTTTTTTTAAAAAGGAGGGTGGTGTAGTAGCTTCTTTAACGCAAATTTTTTTGTGCACTAAAATAAAAAACATTTTTTGAATGTTATCATTTCATGTGATTAGCAAACATATGCTGCACGCTCAGCTGTCTTAAAAATATTTGTTTGCATTATTAAAAAATAAAAATTTTGAATTATACAAAACTAAAACGTAAATTATATTTTCAATTACTTATCTTTATATTTACCGTCTAACTATTTGTTCCTACTTCATTTGTTCTAAATAGACTCGGGTAAGTAAATAAATCAAGAGCCGGCCGGTTAAAGAGAAGTTGGTGGCATGAAGACAAAGATAAGAAAAAGAGAACAGAAATTATGGAAAGCCAGTGCTTTGCATACTGAATGAAAAATAGTAGTCTTTCTTTGTTGTTTTTATTGGAAAGTTTCATCTTTTAAATATTTTTTCTGTTAAGCACATACAAATTAATTGGTGACAGACTGTGTAGCTTTCTTTGAAGTGTAGACAAGAAAAATATAAAAAGAGAAGGAATTCCAGTAATCAGTAAGTAATATACATAGAGGAATTGTTAAAAAATCGGAAAAGTATGTCTATGAAAGTTTTCAAGACTTAGCCAATGAACGCAAACAATTAGCCAACATATGCCGCAAGAGAGCAGATGGTACTGCTAATGATAGCTCTGTGTGGTATTATAAATTAAGTAAATCTATTTCAGTATTTCTAAAAATTCTAGCAGATGATTTACATTTTACATATGCTTTTCTTTGCTCATACATAATATATATAATACGGGAAAACTTCAAGTAATCCTCAGAGGTGGGTTATAAACAAAACTTATAAAAACAGAATTTTGATCGTTAAGTCTTTGAAAAATAGAGGTGAGGTTAGTTATGCACAAATAATAAATAAATAATAGAGCCTATGTTACTAGCGGATACTTTAGCTTTTAAAGTTTATCCATTACAAACAAAAAATATCAAATAATCCCTCCGTATAATATAAGCGCAAGACGAATCTATACATGGTGACCGCATTAGACAATTTGCTTAGCAGCTCTTATATTCCCAGTTGCTAAAAAAAATTTTCAACTTACAATTTGAATCGGTAAAATTAATCCATTTCAAAAATTAACTTTTTTAAATCAGAAATTCTGCATCAATAAAAAAGGACATTCACAAAAAAATTAAAAAAAGAAAGTTTACTTTTAAAATTTTGACAATTTAAAGAAAATGAAGAGCGATTTGCTAATGAAAGACATATTAATGTAAAAATATCCTTGCGTGCACCTGTATAGATCCGCCTTGTGTTAGTTTAGTCTGATTATAAACAAAATTTAGGCAATACATCTACAAATTTACCGATACGAAATACATTTTTCAATCTTAATAAAGCAAAATGCTGGGGCTAACAAATAAAAAACAATCTGTGAGTGAGAAAAAATTGTTTATGTATATATTTTTAAATAAAATAATTTATCACAACTTTTTTTTTAAAAAAGAACAATTTTATCGAAAAAAAAATCCAAGTTTTAAACAATTGTTCCTAGCGGAAGGTTGATTGTATGTCTGTGCATGGTTTCCAGTCGAATTCAACAATTGTTTTTGCACAAAGAAAACCTAAAATCAACATACTAAATTGCTTACAATTAATAAATAATCATGCTTAAGGAAGAAGATAAATAAACATCTGTGATGTATACATTTCAGACAATAAGTTAATTTGTTTAGTGTTTTTTAACACCTGCGGAGAGAAAGAAAAATATTTAATTTACAATATATTTTTTTAGAAAAAATTCTAATACTTACGTCTATTACAAAAACGACCATAAAATCCCTCTTTGCATTTGCAAGTCTTATTAGGCATACAATCGCCATGTTTGCATTTTCTCTTGCAAGTCAATCTTTGGCGGTGGCCAATTTCGCAATGATCACCACTAAGGCCCTCAGCACAACGACAGAGATTTGTGCCAATACAACGGCCGCCATGCATGCATGATATTTCACATTTAGCTATTTAAAAATATAAAACAAGTAATTTTAGCTCAAAAAAATTTTTTTATAATTCATATTAACTTACAAAATTCACAGCGCAAGCCGTAATAACCTCTAGGGCATTCACATTTATCCTTTTGCACACATTTGCCGCCATTTAAACATTTCTCAGAACAAATCCCTAAATGAGAAAACAAAAATTGAGTCCGTGGTAATTTTAGTAAAAAGATATAAACAGCTTATTAAAATTATAAACGCATCTCTTTTTTTTAAATGTGGACTTGTATCACTTTCAAATAACAAAAATATATATATTTATATATATAAATTTTATATTATTTTTATTTTATTTCAGAGTATGATGTTGCAACAAACGAAACTACTTTTTAATCTTAGGGGTCAACAAGTTAAAAAAATTTATAAAATAGCTTTTTATTCGACTTCAACCTCCACTCCAGATCAACCTCCTCACGGAGCTTCACAACAGTCAAAACAAAATATTCGACCTTCAGCTTTAACCGATGAAATCATACGCGTCGATCATGCTGGTGAACTGGGTGCCGATCGTATTTATGCCGGCCAAATGGCTGTGTTAGGCAATTCACCCATGGGTAAAACAATTGCTCACATGTGGGAACAAGAAAAAGAGCACCGACGCCAATTTGAAGGCTTAATACGTAAACATCGTGTCAGACCTACTGTAATGACACCGCTTTGGAATGTAGCTGGTTTTGTTTTGGGTGCAGGTAAAATTTTCTAATTTAAATGAGTTTTTATTTTAAAACAATTATTTTTAAGGATCGGCTTTAATGGGTGAAAAAGCAGCCATGGCTTGTACTGTAGCTGTGGAAACAGTGATTGTCGAACACTATAACGAACAGCTAAGACAAATAATGGATTCGCCAGATCCAGATAAAGTAAGTAGAAAAATAGAAGACATTTTTCATATAATTGATTAGTAAATTAAATAAATGTTTACAACACTTGTTAGGAATTACTACAAACTATTACAAAATTCCGAGATGAAGAGCAAGAGCATCATGACACTGGCATAGATTGTGGTGCAGAGCAGGCTCCATTTTACAAAGCCATGACAGAAGTTATTAAGTTGGGCTGTAAAACAGCTATTGCGATATCGAAAAAGATTTGAATTTTTTAAATCTTCAATCTATTTATAGTTTTTGTATAAACATTTGTTTCCGTTCGTAATTGATATGTTTTATTTTCTTTTATTTCTAGAGTAAGTTACATTAAAGTAAGACTAAATTTGTAAGCAATTTAATGAAAATTAATCGTTTACTTACCACCCTCACATTGTGTACCCTGGTAGCCGTCCGGACATGTGCATACAGAAGGAGCTGTACAATTGCCGCCATTCAAACATTGCGGAAAACAAAACGCCTTCTCACAATACTGACCAATATAACCCGAATGACACTGACAAGTATTGTGATGATTGCAAAAACCATGCTCTCCACATTTCAAATGACACTCCGGATCAGGACCTTAAAGTTTTGTGCAGAAGTTGTTGAAAATAGTTGTTTTAAAATTCGGCTTATTAATTTGACACAAATTCAAGCGCTAATTAAATGATACTGGGCATAAGAAATTTTTGTATGGCAGAGAAGATAAGCATTCAGAAAGAAATATTTATAACAAGGAAATGAAAGTAAGTTTATGCTTTTTTTTATTAAAGTAGCTTGAAGAAAATTTTTTAATTGAGAGTGGGATTTATTTAATTAAGCATAATATATCATCACATGTCTACAAGAATGGGAGAAAATAAGCAAATTTTGATTTAAATAGGCAGAAAGACTTAAAATCAAATTAAGCAGTAGTACAGTGTAGGGGGAATGAATGTTGTTTGCATTTCGTTTAATAGTTTAAATATTATGAGATATTTGCATGAGTGCGTGTGGGAGGAGGGCTGCACTTTATGCATTTAATGAGCATGCATACGTTTTTGCAAGATAAAACAAGTTTATATAATTTCTGTACTTATCTCTCTCAAACTTTAATTTTGAATTGTTATAAATTTTGAATAATCGAAAATAGTTTATTTTAGTGATTTCTTTCATACATATAAAAATGAATTTTAATTGTGTGAAAAAACGCATTTTGCTCAAACTTTATCTAATCTGGGCGCTCCTCGATTTCAGTCAATATGCTTTACAAAAACACGACAATTCTAGAAATTAAGTCTGGAGTAAATCTAAAAAAGACAGTAGATCTATAAGTTTACATAGGCCTGTAATCTTTTATCTCTTTTAGTGTTTCAGTAGAATGAACGCTTACTTGTATAGAGAATTAGAGGCTATATGCGAAGTTGTTTGACGATTCATTATATCAAGAATTCGGTGGTATAATTTTTTTGCTCTGTTAGAGCAGAATATCGCATCCCTCTCTCGGTCTGCAAACAGCAGATCTAGAGTATATTTTTACATAGAGCACAGTCTACAACGGACGGACTTGCAAAACAGCGAGGATGATCTGCCCCAGGCTGCATAACAATCGCAAAAGAGATTTATTTACTGCGATTCCAGAGCGCCTAGTTGAGAAATGTAATAGCAGCAACAGGCAGGCTTGGTAACTATGCTCGGAGACTAGTGTAGGATTTGTCAAGACTAAGAAGAAGAGCAAAAAGTCTCTGCCCTGCCTGCCGGCCTCACTGTGCTGTCTATTATAGGGGTCGACATGATATATGGCTTCATTAGAAGTAGCAATATTTTTATTATAAGTGAAGGACTTTTCCATCTATATTGCTGTCATCGTATAGTGAACAAAAGTAGCGATGAATGAAAGTCACACGTACTAAAGGAACGATAAGCGAAAATTGCAAGTTATCATTCAGAGTATGAAGAGAACTTTTATTTAATTAAAGCTTTTGGTATTCAATAAACTCATTCAATTGAAAACAGCTTGTACTCTGATGCTGAGTTTTGTTTTATTCGAACTTAACTTATTACTTGTCACTTCGTAGTTATTCAATCAACTTTTATTAAAGCAAATCTGAGTTTTTCAAAATCACTTCCAATTAAAATTCATTTAAAACATTTTTAATTTGAAAATCAGAAATTTTAGTTTGAAATTAAACCAAAAATTAAAATATATTTCTAAATTTGCAATCATTTTATGTTGTTGTTGTTTGTTGTTGTTGTAGATATACACAGAGAGTACATAAATATACATTACCTTGCAGAGATGTAATTAGTGTGGGATTGTGGGAAGCGTCTAGGCTATCATACACACCTCTATGTGTACACTCCTTTTTCAAATTTAAACGCAACGGAGTGCCAGGCAGCGGTATACCGCTGCGATTGTGTATGGTGAGACCAACATTAAACATGGCCGTTCCAGAATTATTACCACTGCAGGGTAGAAAAACGCTAAAATCTAATAAAAACATGTTATTTTTTTTATAAAGCCTATTTTAAAATCATAGTTTTTGTTTTTAATATAAAATTATTTCACGTCCTACTTTTCTCTTCGTTGGGTATACGTCCCTTGGGCTTTATAGACACAGTTGGTGCTTTCAAAATGCTCTCATCCATACTTTCAAGCAAATCAAAATGATAGAAATATTTACGATGTCCCGACTTCCACGTAAAGTTGACATAATTTACTTCGGCGGGTATGATCATGTAATCGTAGTATCTGCTGTCTAAAATGTGATTCAGGACATGGCCATTGTGTATGGCATAGACAGGACCGTGAAAAGAACTTTGGGGAAAAAATAAATCTTAAAAAAAAATCATCATGATCATCATGAAAATTATTCAAATGATAAAGGACAAACTTGGATTTACCCGTTAAAACTTTCAATTGTTTGTCATTTATCCACAAAGAAATGTTATCGTCTGGATCATTAGATCTGTTGTGTTTCCTGTGATGGGCTCTACGCTGTTTATTACCCTTGCGACCGCCACCGCCATGAGCTTTGGTAACACCTGTTAAACTACTGTTGCTGTTGCTGCTGTTTATGGAATGTGCAAAGACACTACCGCCTCCTCCCATTAAAGATTTATGTTTCTTTTCATTGTAATTGTGATTGTTGTTTTTGTTATTTTTGTTGTTGTTTTTCTTGTTGCGCTTTTTTAGCACTTCATAAGATGAGCCACTGCTGGCACTATTCCCATTCCCATTCCCCCTGTCGTGTTTCTGGTGATGATGATGAGCGCCCATTTCATTAATTTGTTGCGGCCGTTGATCATCAAGTTGTTGCTGCTGTCTAGCCTCTATGCCATCAATCCATATTATGAAATACAACAGCAGCATCAGCAATACATAAATAAATTTCCATTGAAACATCGATTCATTCCTTCGTCTCTCTGTGCACTCCTTTTGCAGCGTGGGCAAATCATGGTTATGGCATCTGCTAAAGTTTTCATTGTTGAAATTGTTGGGGATGTTGTTGTATGTTTTCAGCATTATTCTGTAAAAGGAAAGAGTGTAGAAAAAGGAAAGAGTGGGTTTTTTTCTGTTTCAAGAAAAAAAAATGCATTTAAAAAAATTAGCAATAAATTGTTGAGTCTATAATAACTTTTGCCATATTTGTTCACTGTTCTGTTCTATTTTATAATTTATTATTGTATTTAACGATTAAATCAGAAGAGTGTGATTGTGTTTCAGTTGTGTTTACATTAAAAATTCCATAGAAATCATAATCAACTCAAATAGTTTTACTTAGAATTTATAAACTTAATTCCTATTTCTTCTTTTCTTTCTTGCTGCATTTTAACTTTAAAATAACTTGGAAAGTGTTGCACTAGAAGATTGATCGTTATTCTTTACTAGATGTTTTTGCCCGGTCTCGCCCGGCCCGGTCCTTTATTACATGAGTCGGTATCCTTAGATTATAGAGAGCGTTTGTAACAATCTTTTTACAAATAGAATTTAAAACGGTCAAAAACCATCGGAAGAAATACAGCCATTCACTACTTTATAAAGTGGCTCATGTTTCTGCTAGCATTATTAGCAGAGGCATCAGCTAAAGTGGTCAATAAAATATTTTAAAGCATAATGTCAATTAAGTACGGGCACACACACATCTTTATGAAGAATGGTGTGTTGAACCTGTTAAAAATTGGGCGGGAAATGGGCGTGGCTAGTACAAAGAATGATTTACCGTTAGATGACGTAGTTTGTCTACTGTTCGCAGAAAAAATAATAAATTTCTCTGCTGTTATGTTAAGACTATTTATTTATTAGCCAATAAGAACACATGGCGAAACGTCATTTGTGCTACATGTGCAGAAAACTTAAATTTTATGTGCGGGATAGCGTCTATTCTTGGTTCAAAGCATGTGTCCAATTTAAGACAATCCGTTGGAAAAAACAATGTATAGCGAACAAACAAACGGAAAATAAATTTTATTTATAATTTGTATGTTTGTTTGCTTGTGCAAGTCAATATGACTTTATCAAGAGAGTTGTGCTGCACCGGGCCAATAGAACTGAAAAGCTTTAGGTATTTAGATCGAAACTATATTTATGGGCTCTCAAATTTAGAAAAACTTTTAAGAAAGTTATTCGTAAAAAAATGGATATTGAAATAAATACAAAATATATTCCAGATTTACAGTTTGCATCAACTATTGATTTAAATTTGTACTTTTCAATAAAACTCACAGTGTTTGTTGCTACAAATATGCCATGGTAATGAATCCACTAGAAATAAAATTGAAAAACTTGATTTCACACACTGATAAGGACAATATCAACTTGAAAGGCTACAAGATATTTAGTAACACTTTAAATGCCAACATTTTTATAACTGTTTTTGTTTGTGGTTCTTTTTGTTTTTGCTCATGAAATTTTTTTTCTTTCTCATACGAATGTATCTTTGATCTCTGGCCATAACAGGATAAGAGTGCGCAACAAAGAATACATATACACAACATCAGAAATGTTGTTGTTGTAAAAAATGTAACAAGTTTTCCAATTGAACCCAACATGCCCATAATCGCATGGTAGTGTGTGACGGCCTCAACATGAATATCAGTCTTTATCATCATTATAATGATAATAATCAAGATCATTATCACTAAAATTATCATTGCGTAGTTGCTTGTTGATATTTTATTTAAAAAAAAAAAAAAAAAAAAAAAAAAAAAAAAAAATTGAATGCAACAGCAAGACACCGGTCAGACAAAGTTCAGCCAGCATAGGAAACCAGGCAAGTTTTAAAGAAGCAACTACTAGTGGCTGGCAGTAGTACAAAAAGCATTCAACCGTAGTAACATACAACGACAGACATAAAACACGATAGATAATTTATAAAGAAAAAAATAAAAAAAGAGAAGGAAATGAAAAGGCACAAACAAACTCACACAATCAAGCAAATAAGCAAAACACGGCCTAAAAATACACAATTTTAACAATAAAATTTTGCCAACAAGGGGACAAGCAACAAATTATGATCAACAGCAGGAAACGTTTCTTTCTTATTTGTACTTTTTTTCTTTTATGGTTTTATAAGGTTGTGCTCATCTGTCTTTTGCCGTTTTGTTGATCGTTTGTCTGGTTGGTTGGCCGGTGTTTTGAGTTCAAAAGCAGCAACAACAAATGGGCATATTTTTTGTTGTGTCTGTTCTTATGCTTTATTTAAACATATTTTTAATGTGTTCAAGTGACCGATCAGCCGCAAATGCACCCAGGTAAAAAAAAAGTATTGACTGAAGAACAACTAACCAACCAACTAGTGGTCATCATAATCAGCCGATGCTCTTTTTTTATGAAATTAAAAAAAATATGGGATACTTGTTAATGCCACTGATCTTTGCTGTGTTAACTTTTTTTAACAGAAAAATTAAGGAATGTATTCTTGGGCTTTGAAATTGCAAAATATTTTCCAAACAAATTTAATATTTCTTTTTGAAAACGATTAATTTTCCGGCTTTAAGTGTCACAGCTTTAAAAAATGAAAATTGTATTCTTAATTAAGAAATTTGAAAATTTTTAACGAAACTTAGCAAGTCGTTGATTTCACAAAAACAAGTTAAATTCGGCTGTGCCCAGTCTTGTGTACCCTTCACTGTGTTAGCGAAATATTCCTATTTTTCACTTTCCACATTCTTCTTAAATATCAAAAAAATACAAAAAGTCGTATAATTGGAACGGCTAGATTATTAAGCTTGAGGTCGCATTTAAAAAAGTATTTATTTATTATTGAAGCCGATCGATATAAAATAAAAATAAATTTTTATAATACGAACACAATTTTAACGAGTCGTTTCAATAAAAAAAAAGTTAATAGATTTAAAAATTAAAAATTATTTTTTATGAGTCGTAAATAATTAAAAAAAAAGCAAAAGCAAAGCAAAAATTATGGAAAAAGTGATATATTGATATGTCTCTGCTATTTGGTAACTTAACCGATTGCTCTCGTTTTTAACACAGACATTACGAATGCTATTTCTGTTCTCCACGTTGTAGTTTAGACAAAATGCGCAAAAAAAATCTCTAAAAATGGTCTGAGGGATTTTAGTGACTTTCGGACGAAACGTAGATAATTAAGAGATGGGACATATATTATTTTTAAAGAGGAGACTGTTTAGATTTGTAATCTACCGCCCAAATACTCAGAAGTTACTTTGAACTATTTTTAAATTTTTTTTTGAAATTTCCATATACCCCAGTACAGTTGTTCTCAAGGATTTTTGCAGTTTCCGTTTTGCATCATAAAATAAAAACTACGAAGTTTTCAGAAAATGTTAAAACACTTCCAGAAAGTTTAGAGCCTACAGATTAAAATCCTTTTTGATTTTGGTAATTTTAATGGGCAAAATCGTGAATGGTAGCTCGGCAAAATTTGGAATGGTATAAGATACTCAAAGTAACAGCACTGGGGTATATAGAAATTTCAAAATTTTTTTAAAAATAGTTCAAAGTAACTTCTGAGTATTTGGGCGGTAGATTACAAATCTAGACAACCTCCCCTTTAAAATGATATATGTCCCATTTCGTAATCTTCTATGGATCGTTCGGAAGTTACTTCGGATTATTTTCAAATTTCCATATACCCCAGTGCTGTTGCTCTGCGTGATTTTAGCAACTTCCCAACGAACCATTACAGATTGTGGGATGGGACACATATCATTTTAAGTGAGAGGCTGTCTAGATTTGCGGAAATACTCAGAAGTTACTTTGGATCATTTAAAAATTTTTTTTAATTTCCATATATTTAATATTATTCGGAATACAGAAAAGCACTGATTATATGTATATGAGTGAATGAAGAATGCATTCCTTGCAAATACTGCATTGATGTTTAAGTTTTTTTTTAATGCATGCGTAACAATGTCTTATGTATGCTGTGTTGTTGTTGTTTTTGCTGCTGTTGTCATCTTAAGTTGTTGTTTTTCTTAAGTAGTTTGTATGTGTTGAAATTAACACATCTCCCTTTTTATTATTTTCTGTATCGTTTTTATGTTTGTATGTACGATCTTGCTACCCAAATGCATGTACACATACACATACACACCCTACACTTCACTAATCCAAATAAAAGTGAGCAAAAAAAACAAAAGAAGTTGTTGAGTAAATTAACATAAACACATTTAACTAAATTGTAATAAACAGCCAGTAAGTCAGTTTGTTAGTAAACCAGCCAGAACGAGAGCATTACTGTTGTCCGTCTACTTGTTTGGTATTAAAAACTAAAATGATTTTTGACACTTTTGTTTTTAAAATGAGCCATAAATTTGTCATGATAATAAAGAAAATGGAGAGGGATTAAGACAAAAAAAAAAAAAAGGATTTTAACGCCTAAATTAACAACAAATTAAAATTAAGAGAGGCAATTATGTTTTCAAGCTTTAATAAGGATTTTATTTTGTAAAACAATAAATTAATGTTAATGACTTTACATTTTTCGAATACGTTTTTTAAAACGACCCTTTCTTAATTAAGTTGGGATCACTCATGAAAAAATTTAATTTTTTAGTTTTCAATTTATTTTGTTTTTTTACATATTTTGTATTGAATTTTTCAAATTTGACCGTCAAAAAAGTCAAGTATTATTAATTTATGTATCACACCATAGCAACTACAGAATCAAACCCTTTTAATGCAATTTTAAAAACATTGACCCACTTTGTCTCATAATAACTTTTAGATTTAAAGTCATCCTTTAGCCTGACTAGAATTATCAATCCATTCGATCTTGTGGAAAACACTTAAGTTTTTAAATATTTTTCAGCACTTTTGATACAAAATTGCCAAACGATGTGAGTGATTGTGTTTTAGAAACCTTAACTAGCAGTTTATTTTTTTTTTATTCAACGACAACTGTCCTACCTTTTTGGAAGGCAACAAGAATTTTTCCAGAAGTCTCGTCCTACTAGACACTAAGACCGGACAGTTACATGTTCTGATGTTTCGTTGTGTAAACCAACAAACCTACATTGACTGCTCCTAAATAATAATTCCTATGTTACACTGCTGGTATTTAAGACCAAAATGCCTCATAAAACAACACATAGAAAACAACTTTGGTTGTGATAACTAAATCAAAAATCCAGTTGTGATAATGGAATATTTTAATCCTGACAATAGAAAATCGGTCTTACAGCTCCAAATATTTTTAACAGACCTAATTTTTGGACTGTACTATCGAACTCTTTTTGCTACAACTGAAAAATATGATTATCACAAATGAATTTTTGTTTGAAAACAAATTTACTTTTCACAACCGAAGTTGTTTTCTGTGTGAAAAGCACTTTAAAAAGTCTGAGGGCGCTCCTAAAGTGCGGGATGTACTCCGTGACAGAATCCGTAGGGGAGTACTCTTACTCACGGGGCTCTTAATGCACGAGTATATACAATGTGTCCCCATACGCAACATACATGAGGACCGATTTGAAACCAAGTTATTTGGACATGGCCTTGGGTAGGAGGGGAGTCCATCTAAAACTCCTTGCGATCTATGGGTACTCCACAGCAGAGAAGAGCTTTGCTTGTCTAAGTTCCGTCAGTGACTTGCAGTGTTTTAAGAATAGAGATACGACCCAGTAAACAGAGATGCCAAAGTATGATTGATGGTTCTCTGAAGTCATGGGTGCCTTTGTTGGCCAAGGAGTCTGTCCGCTCTTTGCCAATGTCCAGACAAAGTTGACAGGCAATCCATGACAATAGCTGATTTTAGCTAAATTGAGCGTAAAGCCAGCAGTGAAGGCCGTCTGTCTGATATCAAGTATAAAGTCTTTCCTCGAACATTGACAATCACACAGCTTAGCAGTACTTCTACTTCTCCGGGAAAATCAATGAATTTAACATTAAAGTGTCGTTGATCCTTTTTTAAAAATTTTTCACTGAATAAAATGCGCTATAAAATCCAATACTCATTGAAATTTTTGTTAACATCGCATAGTTTTTAGTATAATTTTATATAATTGTGGTCGCAATTGTTGAAGAAAAAAGACTCTATTTAAATTCGCATACCATAAGGGGTTAAAAATTACTGCTTCAGCACCTAAAATATGCCAATCGCTTCTTTTGAAGTTATTAAGAGAATCATTTCCATTTTTTTTTTGCTGGATACGAGAGCAATGTTGGCTTTTGATAGTCCACAAGGCATGACTGAAAAAAAGCTATTTTTCAGCCAGAGCAAGAAAATCAGTCCCCGATTGAAGCGGAATAATTTTTGGTTTACATGACCTTCATCGTCCATATGCAAAAACGATAATAGACAAAATATTGGAGTCATGTGGTATCAATATTATGAGTCTAGACTTTTCTAAATTTTGTTTTATTAATACAATCATCTACATAAGCATAAAAAACAATTTCCCTAATCACACTAAGCGTAGTGTTGGAATTGTGTCGCCTACTGTCAGCTTAACTTGTTGTTTGTAAATCTTTATTTGTCTTGTTTCTTTTTTTTATCACACTAATTCGTTCATTACTAGTGTTATTTTTGTTGTTGTTGTTGCCTCTTAGTCTTTCTTGTTTGTATATTAATGGTGTCTCTTAACACATTACCAGTAGCCCATTCACTGCACTATTGTTGTTATTATGATGGTTGTTGGTGCTGCTGCTACTACTGCTG
The DNA here is from genome assembly GCA_947397855.1 of Thelaira solivaga. NCBI lineage: Eukaryota > Metazoa > Arthropoda > Insecta > Diptera > Tachinidae > Thelaira > Thelaira solivaga. Next base: position 23,109,526 of record OX377610.1, read on the forward strand.
ATGTCTGATGTTATTGTTGCACAACAGACAGGTGAAGATTGTAAAGGAAAAAAATTAATTAACTGCAGTCGTACTCACACTCAGACACCAACACCAACACCACCCATTTCAACCAACCGACCATCCGTCCATTTAATGTTTATTAACACTGCGATCACATGCTGGTTTTTATTGTATAAAAGTGAATATTAACAAAATGCTCAACAGCCCCTCCGTCTGTCTGTGCATGTGCATGCATGCATGCATCTGTCTAACTTGTCTAGATTACACTGCTATTCATTTTTAGTCGTAACACACTTAGAATTTTGTATGTAAGAACATGTAATTGTTTGCCTGTGTGTGCTTGTGTATGTTTTGCATTTTTATTTACATTCACGTTGCTTGAACTTCTTCATTCTTACCAACAATTTATTATTTTTTTCTGTTTGCCGGCCGGTTACAACGGACGATAGCTATAAAACACATTTTGTTTTTTTTTTCGTTTGTTAATATTAATGTTGTTGTACAATTTATCAAGGTTTATTGCTGTTGCTGTGTGTAAGCACACCAACCAACGCATATTTTTTGTTTCCCCCTCTCCATACAAGTATCAAGCAACTTTCAGACATCCAACAACATTTTTAGCAAACAAAAATTGCAAACCAAATTTGTTGTTTTAGAATAAACGACTGATGATCGTTTAAATGATTGTCAATTGTCTTGTCTATCGTAACGTATTATTTGTTTGCCTGGTTTTGTTGTCTTGTTTCTGTTTGCTGTCTTGTTGTATCGCCATCCTGTCTATATGTCTGTCTGATGGTGCTTGTTAATGGTCACAGTGACGTCTGAAAGTCTCGTATTGCTTAACTTTTTTTTTTATTTCGTTAATAAAAATAAAAGTAGAATTGAATGTTTGCCAAAACCACGTACTACATAAATTTTTGTCTTTTATTTTTGTATGATTTTTGCATGGAGAAAGATGATTATGAAGATCAGAGGCAAATTGAAAGAGGAATGAATAAAAAAGGAATATTTGGTATAAAACAAGTTGTGTACCCGACCCTGAATAAAAATAAAAATGATATACAATTGAGTCAAAGCAATTTTTTGTATATTCACTCACACACACACACATGCAGCACAACAAAGAGTACAGCTAGTGACGAGAAAAAGTTCATGGTTTTTTAACAGTTTCTAGTTTAGTTTTAGCCGAGGGTATTCTTGTTTTCAGTTATTCTTAACTGAAAATCATGCAGCGAAACAAAAATTGCAAAAAATTCGATTATGTGACCAAAAACTACTAGTTTCAAAAAGGATTACATTTAACATCTACCTCCCATATTAAATGTATGTCGCAACAAGTTAAATTCGTTCAAAAAACCAAAATTAACGATATCTAAGAAAAAATCCTTTATGAGAAAATTATTTTTAAAAGTAATAAAATGCCTGAAGGCATTCAATAAATGGAAATTCCAAGAAAAATATATAATTTAATTGAATTTAATTTTGCAAACATTTTTTACACCAAAACATATTCAATTAAATATTTAATACCAATAAAGAACTTAAAACTAACGGTAATAATCATAAAATTCTTTTTAATTAAGATGTCTGTAATCGTAATGCTATTAAGCGGGGAAACCAGTTAATCGTTCTTATACAAAAGTGTGGTCTTTTAGATACTTTGAGTGTATAGCAGGAGATACACACATCAAATTCAATATCAATTTATGCATTTGCCTGCGTTTTTATAAAAATGGAAGTCACATGTACACGTTGAGTGTGAATTTGACACACACACAAATGCATAGATAGATGCTGAAATTTGATGTGTGTATCCCCCGCTTTGCACTCAAGGCATTTAAAAGACACACATGCATACACACTTTTGTATAAGAACGATTAACTGGTTTCGTGTTTGTGTGTACAAACATTACGCACATGTACAGCTTGAAAATTTCCATAACAAATTAATAAAAATCTAAAATTTCGGTTGCTTTTTTTATTTTTCTCGGGCAATTGTTTTTTTGCACAGACATTACAACTATTATTTCTAATAAAACTACATACCACGTTCTTTTGCCCGTTTTATAGTTTAGACAAATTAAGCAAAACACGCTCCAAAAAAAGGTAGTTGCATTGCAAAGCTATTTATGAACCGATTGGGCTGAATTTCAATACAAATCTGTCTGCAGAATTTTCCAACAAATTGCTATAGAAGACTTTTCTGGAGGTTTTCTAAAGCCTTCACAAAACTGATTTCAACAGACATCTGTAAATCGACTGCGCTATTTTTAAGGATCCAGAATATATATACTTTATAGGATGTCCCATTTACGGTGTAGAAATTACACACGTTATGATAAATTTATATATACCCTTTTCATTTTTTGCAAAGGATATAAAAACTACAAATATAAAAAGTCAGCTGTTTTTAGCTGGTCTCGCATGACCGATAAATACTAAAGTTTATTGCGATCTTTATTGTAGTGTAGAGATGAGTGTATCAAATTTTGGAAAAATCCGTGTTAAACCTGAATTTTAAACGATAAATTATTTAAAAACATGGCTTGAAGTTATGTTATATAGCCCCTGGCACTCGCTGATAATGTAGTTTTATATTATTAAAAAAAAAAAAAAGAAACAATTTGAAATCGATTATCAAACAGACAAAATAACAAATCTTTCGTTTTTATAATCTTAGTACAGATAAATAACGAAATGTGTCTAAGCGTCGTCGATTTGTTGTTCTAGGGTTAAAAAGAGTAAAATTTTCATGCAGCTGATTTTTTGCTACCAAGTGTATAACATCGTTGTGTGCTTGAATGGATGTGTAGTTTAGAGAAAAATAAAGTAAAAAGAAAAACCTACAATACAGACAAATGAACCTAAAGGCAGACGCAAACTTTGGGATGCAAAGACGGACAGACATGTGCATCAATAAATTAAAATGATTTTTGCTACTTGTTTTATAAATTAAATGCGTGTTGCTGATGAAGGGGGGATGGATGCTGGTGTTAAATTGATTTGATGTTGATTTTTTTTATATTATTTTTTTTTTTAACGCGAAATATTTATCGATTTCCGTTGTTCTTGTTGGATATATTTTTGTTTTTTGTGTGTTGTATTTTCATCCAACCAATTTAAACTCATACAAAAATTACAATAACAAAATGCACTTAAATTACAAACAAAAAACAATCGATTTAAATTGTGTATCACAAGGAAACAATAACGTTGTTTTTGATGCTGTTGCTGGATGTTGTTGTGGCTTCAACAAACTTAAACTACCATAAGTTTTGCATAAAATTCAGTTGTCTGGTTTTTGTTTTATTTTTTTTTTTTTAATTACAATTTAGCACTTGTAAGAAAACTTAGTTTTTTGTTTTATTTTTTTTTATAATTGAAAGATTTTCTTCTTTCTCTTTGGGTGTAAGTAAAATTGTTGTCGGGTATAATAACTGTTCTTTAATTTTTCAATAAAATTAATTTTAAATTGGAACGTCAATGTACCATAACAACTGACTTCATTTAAATTAGTTTGGTTATTGCCCATTTTGTTATACACAATACGATACAGCTCAGCTGTTTTTTTTTTTTTTTAATTTAATTTTAATTTGATTTTATGTCAATATGTTTTTTATGCTAATTGCTCTAGCATTTTTTTGTTTTCATTCTAATTTGTTAATTATGCAACAACAATAAAGTGCAAAAAATTAACAAAACACCTCATTAACAATTTATTTGATTTTTTATTATTCATTTAAAAACAACAAACAACAAAACCCCACTCTAAAGCCACCAAATTGTATATTTAAACCCTATAATGCTGGCAATCATCATCACCATAACAATAATGATGATATTTTTGAGTTTTAAAGAAAAAAAAAATAAAAAATCAAAAGCACAACTGATAAGCCACACTTAAAAATTAAAAAAAATTTAAGTTAAACTAAAACAGTTTTTTTTTATAAAAAAAAATCATCAACATTTTAAATCAATCGTTAATAATGATGGCTTTTTTATTTATTAAAATATTTTTATTTAACTTAATTTATTTTAAACCAACTTTTTGTAATCAATAAAAGAGTAAGTAAGCCGCAAGCCGCTGTATTAACGTCAACAACTTGTTCAGATCGAACTTCACTTAAAACTAAACAGACGTTCTGTTGTTAAAGAAATCTTTAGTTCAGTTTCTGAAAACACATACTCGCAACAAGTGCTCGTCGTCGTTCTTTTCTTTTTGTGTTTTTGTTGTTGTTTTTATTGCCTTTTACTGTTGTTGGCTAGATGATGATGATGATGATGATGACCGACCGGCTGTTTGGCTTACTGTTTTGAACTAAACTTGCAGGGTTTTTGTCTGTTTGGCAAATAAATTTTGTGTTTGCATGCCTGTAGTTGTGTGCTCCAACTCATACGTTGTGTTTTCATAAAGATAGTTTTTTTTGCTGATTTTTTGCGCAAATCAGATAAAAACTCACAAGTATAGGGTGTTTTTTATAGACGTATAGAACTTTAAATTGCAATAAAACAACGACGGATTATTCGATTGACATGAATTTTATTTATCCGAAAGATAATCTTGTGGCATTACATTTTAAATATGATTTCTGGCATATGACCGCCACGGCTGGCTCGGATGTAGTCCAATCTGGACGTCCAATTTTCGATGACTTTCTCCAATATCGGCAATAACACGGCGAATGTTGTCTTCCAAATGGTCAAGCGTTTGTGGCTTATTTTATTTTATTTTCGAAATAAAATTGCGTGAGTCTATTCATGATAAATTGCCAAACCAAACAGAGAATAAATCACTTGACAGCTGTTAAATCGGTCGCCATCTTGAACAGTAATGCCACCTTAAAGTTCTATACGTCTATAAAAAACACCCTTTATTAGTCAGGTTGCGAAAAATTATTGCACATTTCGCTTCAAGGCAATTAATTTGCGTTCACATAAATTAAATTTATTAAATTATATGAATAGGATTTATTTGATTTGTGCTTAAAAAGCAGAATCGATGTTACAACAGTATTCAAAGAAACTAGGGAGTAGGAAAACATTATTCAGAATAGCTTTCTATCGGTTGTGATAGCTAGTGAGTGCATGAGTCTACTTAAACTAACACTGGCTTATAAAAACCGCTCTTTCTAAAGGGCCAAATACACTTACTATGTGTTTTGAGTTAAAAAAAAAAAAAAAAAAACAATAGCTTGAAGAGAATTAAAAGATATTTTGGTAGATACCAAAGAAAACACAAGCACGAGTAGAGCAAAAAATTTAAATCTGCGCGGAAGATTGTAAATGGTGTTTTTATGTCATGCTCGTGAGTAAAATAAGAAATCACCATGAGTTTTATAATTCAAGATTAAGATATTCAAATAATGTGGCAAGACCGTTTGCAAAAGGCAAAATCTAGTAGCTTTTAAACAACAAAATAAAGAGTCAATTTAACATTTAACTGGTCATAAATAAAATATTTACCTTAAGTTTGCTTTTTAGAAATTAAAATTCATACAGAATTCTAATTTGTATTCCATGGACTTCGTCCTTCCTTTTTTATAGTTTAAGTGATAGCAAATACTATATTTGACATTGATTGTAATATTTTTCATTTACAGTAAACTCGGGGTAGAGGAAACTAGTTTTTGCACAGGCCTTTCCTTCAACCCAGACTGTTGCGTCAATTGAGGATAAAAGTAATACTTTTAAATACGAAACAGCTACATTTTTTGTTGCAATTTTTTAGCTTTTTGTTTGAATATTGACATGTCTTGACTTCTTTGAGTAAATAACCGATTATAGAGCTTTTCTTCCATTTCAGAAAATTCATCGATTTTCGCTTTAAACTGCATCGATTTGGTCATACCGTATTGATTCGCTAATGTTGTTTTAAGTGCTTAAAATTTTCTAACTTTTATAGTCAACTATCGAAGAAGAAACTTCCTTCCACTCAACTACACAACCGCTTTATATTATACAAACGTAAACTAAATTGCTCTTGTTTTAGACAAAGAAAACAACAGCAACGTATTTTTCTGCAGAATAACTAACGGTAATATAAATAATCATATGACCTTGAACTTTTTTTTTGTATGTATTTTGTTTTTTTTACACAAAAACAGTATTTATCATACCAAAGATTGACCCCTTAAACGAGTAGTTCCCTTTACCTTAAGTCTTTTAGATATTTATCTTTAAAAAAATATGTTTTGCCTAAAAACGGCAAAGCATATTCTTAAGAAAAAAGTTTTCCATGTACTTTTTTTTATTTCTGTATAAAATTTTAGCTAGAAAAATTATTTAATTTTTTTTTATTTTAATGCCAAAGTCTTGAAATAATTTTTCTTGTCAGTTTAAAAAATTAAGTATATATTTCATTTTTTTAATCAAATTCCATTTCTTTCATATAAAAGTAACAAAAAAATACTTGTTTTCGATGAAAGCAGAGGAAATAAAATTGATGCTGCATTGATGATGGTTGCTTAAAACTAACTTTCTCTTTCTTTATGCTGTCATCTTGGATTCGAACAACAGGAAATGGATATTTCAAGATAATTTAAATCAGGATTAAAAACACGGTAAGAAAATAAAAATATTTAAATCAAATTGCCCTAAGGTATGCTTTGCTTTTAAGTTATTATTTTTTTTTTTAGATATACAAAATCACAATAGTTGATGTGTGTCTGTGCTAATTTTAGTGTATTTGAAAACATCCAATTTTTTCACCTTAAAATTGGTAGTGCAAAATACAAACAATAAAGCAAACGCAACATATCTGCCTTTTGAACTGTTTTCTATGAAGTATTTTCTCTTTTTTATTTTTTAATGACAAAGGAAATTTAACTGTTTTTGTTAAATTAAACGAAAAGGATATTCGTTGAAAAATTCTTTCGCTGTACGCTGCTTTTTTAATATCACGTTTTAGTGTGCAGTTTGATGGATTAATTTTTAATTAAATCATGGATTAGAGATAAAAAATCGCAGAATAATGCAAACCGTTTGGGAAAGCTAAAAGAATTTCAAGTGAATAAAAGTAATAAATAAAAATTAATAAATTTTAATCTTTTAAATTAATAAATTATATAAAATAAAGGTAGTGGAATAATTTTTGTAGCTATATATTGAAATTTTGTGTGTGTTCTTTATTAATATATTTTTTTAAGTGGCTAGCAAATTTATTCACATTTCGTACTAATAAAATTTCATGTAATTTCATATAAATTCCTCCTTTTGTTGACATTTGACATTTGAAAATTCCAATAAAAAATGTAACAGCCTTGCATTTTCTCACATTTTTTTTTACAACACAAATCCACGAAGCTTCTTGGCTTGTCTGCAAAAAACACCCAAGTTCTAGGCAGAGATCGAACCTGCGACCCCCAAATTGATAGGTTAGTAAGCTACCTACTGGTCTACGGGGCACTACAGAAACACTTTTTACTCAAAAATCGAGAAACGGTGGAATTTTTGTTTCACACTTTTCGATGTGATAAGTTCTCGCATATAGTTACAGAAAAGAGCCACTGGTTGCTTCAGCTAAAAAAAAACAAAAATAATTATCTCAATTGAATTTTAGACTAGAAAAAAATTACTTCTCACAACCGAAGTTGTTTGTTGTACTCGTATGTTTACTAATATATGATTCATTTAATTAAATCACTTTCCACTCCATAGGAATGGTTCTGTATTTTAAACGAACAGCAAACTAGTCTAACTATTATGTAAGTTTTAGACATCTTTATACAAAGTTAACTTATTCGAATAGAAATAAAGGAGAAGAATAAAAATAAAATGTGTTGGTTAATTTTCGTTTTGTTTTTTATTGTCTTTTTTAAAATTTTTTCGAAACTTCTTTGCCTATTGACTGAAATTCTCATTTAGTCAATTGATGAAACAATAATAGTATTCAAAGCTTTGGCCAAGAATTTAACAAACTTGGGAGTAATCTACTCCATCTGCATAGGTCATCTTTCTTAGTACTTATTGTGCTAAGTAAATATTGCATTTTACTCACCAAAAAAGATTAATTTTTTTTTTCTCAAAATAAATCAAAGAAAATGAGAATTTTATTAATAAGAAATATTTACTTTTTTTCATTTCATAAATAAATTTTAAGGTCAACATTTTCATGATGGCCAGTTTTGAATTGACAACACAAACTTGTGTTACATTTAATAAATGTTGTTCTTAATGGGGCTCCCTGTGCAACTTACCCTAACCTAACCTACATTTAATAAAAATTCATGTGTACTTGTATGTGCGAGTTCAAAAGCCACAAATGTATTTTCTGCTCCTTATTTTTTTATTGTAAAAATTCCATTTTATTTTCATGCGAATGTTTTCACATCTATTGGCCATCGAACTTAAAACTCGTATCCACAAGCAAACAAACAAAACATTCAATAATAAAATTTATTGATTCACAGGTTTTCATTAAACTAACAAACACAATTGTTAATTGTGGCCAATATTAACAAATCAGTTAAGACATGCAACCGTTAATTATCGCAACAACTATAACAAACAGATAAATTGAGTGAACAAAAAAAAAAAAAAAAAATAAATAAAAATAAAATAAAAAATTAAGAAAGAAAAGAGAAAATATTAGTGATTATTGGTAATACACCACTTGTACAAGTAGAAAAAAGAGTTTTTTTTTTGTTTTCTTTAAGCAGACAAAATAAAAGTGTTTGTGATGCATTCAGTTTATGGCACGTCTCGCTCCGCTTTCGCACGAAACGAACGAATCGTTGAATGGTGCCAGTGCGAATGAATATTCGATTAAAATGAATGTGTTTTTGTATTCAGTTGTTGTTGGATTGTTTGTTTGTAGCAGTACTTACTTGGTGCATTGTGAGCCATAATTATGGTTATTAATCGACTTGGAAATTGGCTGCTAATTTGCAGTTTAGTTGGAAATCCTGGCCGTTGGCTGGCAATTTAGAAATAAATTATAGCTTGAAAATAAACAACAAGAGATGATGTACCAAAATAAATGTAGCAACAACAACACCAACACCAACACCATCACCGCCACTACACACACATCTAAAACCACCAAATACTGTTTGTTCTCATTCTATGAGTGCGAGTTGCATTAAACACATGTACCCTGAACCAACTAACTGTTTGTCTGTCTGTTTGTATGTCCATTTGTCTTCTTTTTGTGTTGTTTAAATTTGAGCTTAATAAAACATTTTGTTGTTATATTTTTTTTATTGTTAAAAAGCTTTTTTTTTTAACTGCAGCATGTAGCATTTGTGCACACATTTGCACTTGCAAAACCATATTTAAGAGAGAAAAAAAAAAAAGAAGTAGAAAAAATGTTGATTTGGTTTTGTTTTCTGTTGGTTCAATCTTGAAACGATGGCATGTAATGTGAGACGTTAATAATTTGTTTGTGAACCGTTAAAAAAATTGCATCTAATGTGTTTGAAATGTAGCAAGAAAATATCTATCAAACTGCATATGTATGTGTGTGTATGTATGATAAATATTTACACAGTAAGAAAAAGTTTAAGGCTGGTATTCAAAAAGACTAATAACGACTTCAAGTATAAATTATAAAAAAATTTTCATACAAATTTGTCATAATAATGATTTCAAGTCTACTTTAATTTTCTTTTGAATACAAGCATAAAAATTTTAATTGAAAAGACAATTTTCATGTTTATAACAATTAATTAAATTAAACAAAAAAATTGTCTCATATATTGAATTCTTAATTGTATAAATTAAAATGTTTAATCAATAGGAAAATTTTAATTGATATACAATTTTTAATTCCATTAATTAAGTTTTTAATTAATATTTCACTGACACAATTAAATATGTAATTTATGTGATATTTTTTTAAATTAAAATTTTTAATTGGAGCATAATTATTTTTCTGATCTATTAAGGCGAAGTATACACTGAAAGAAAATCAAAAAATTTTTTTTTATCAATTTCAATGAAAAAAAGGGTGTTTTGTTAAGAGTTTATAAGGCTTTAGACTTGCATAAAAAAATGTTCGATTTATATTTTCTTTTATTTTATATAATTTTATTTGGCAAGTAAGCTTTCTAAATTTTGTTTTCGTCACACATAAGTGCGACTTCAAGAAAACTTTTCATCACAATTAAATATAACAAACCGTTTTCAAGTAAATCTCCCCTTGAGTTTAGGAAATAATATAAAAAATCGGAAATTTATATAGATAAAAAACAAAAAGCAGATTTGAAATCAAGACTTCAAAATACTTTTTTTAGTTGCTTTGATGCATAGCCGTGTATACTGTTCGAAATTAAGAGAATTGGGCCATTTTTGAATAATATTTCTATGGAAAAACCTGAGCAATTAACCCAATAACTTCATAACTGTGATTCAAGGATGGCGGGGCGAGGTCTCAACAAAAACAATACAGTTTGTTGCCTTAAAATAATTTTATAAGAATAATTTTTAAAGGCTTTTAAAATTTTTGTTCTCTACAATGACATAATTGAATATAAGTAGGGTGCCCCGCAGATTGGTGGATAGTGTACTAACCTACCAATCTAACGCGGTCGATTTCTGCCTAGACCCTGCTAGTCATTGGTCAAAGTAACCACTGCTTTTTAACAAATTTAATCTTAAAATTTATTTCTAGTATTAAATAAATAGAGGCCTTATTTTCCTTATAGGATCCAGAGGAACCAATACAAATATGTAAGTAAATAAATAAAACATAAGCTATTCTTCCCTATTGCAACAGAAATATTTCAAATTATGGTATTGCTCAGGCAGCTCATTGGCTAATGTTTGTTTTTCAATATTTAAGCTGTTATTTTTGAAAGTGGCGATTTTGGTAAATTGATGTCTATCACCCCTATTGCGAATAAAAGTGAAATTCTTATTCCCTTGAAATTTTCATTCCCCTAGGGAATCTCACATGAAATTTTATTCACGCTATCAGTGCAGAGTGAATGTATAATAAAGAAGAATTTATTAAGTTTTTAAGAGACAAACAATAAAATTTTTGTAATTTACGAATGGTTCTTGTGGTAGACTTTAAAGTCAACGTTATCGAAAATTTTGATATATATTTTTCATAAATTTTACTTTAAAGTCTACGTCAAATTTTTTTGGATAAGAGCATTAAACTTTTGTTGTTAAGCAGCTTTCAGTGTCCAGTAATTTTATAAGAGTTTAAGAGCACATTTATGAATGGTTCTTGTAGTAGAAGGGTCAACTGTTGTGGATAAACGATTTTAAATTAAATTTTAAGAAAAAAAAAAACAAAGAAAAATACTTGTGTAAATGAACAGATTAAAGCAAAAAAGTAAAAAAAAAAAACAAGGGGAAAACATTATTTACGATAAGGGGAATTCGTAGGGAATTCATTTATGATTGCTATCCCAGTGAAAGTGAACAAAATTTAAAGGAAATGATATTCATGATACTTAGCTAGCGCTAATTTTTTTTTAAAGTGGACTTATACCACTTTTAAACATAACCGCTTATTTTATACAACGAACAAATTTATAAATTTTTCAATATTTTTTTTCACTTCATTTCATTAGGCCAGAAAAGCTTAAATGTAAATTGATTTGAAAACAAAAAAAAAATTTTTCCAAAATATCCTTAAGGTTTGTTTTGGCTGCTAAACGAAAACACAATCACTACCTTGAATAAAAATTAAAAAAAAATGTATTAAAGTTATCGTGCTTTTAAAATCATGATGTTGTTAAAGTCACAAACACCCTTTTTTTTTTTTGTTTTTTTTGTTTTTTTTTTTTTTGATTAGAAATAGAAAACCAAGTATGCTGAGCCCCTTATCAAATGCAGCAGAGTGTATTTTTTTTCTTTTACTGTAAAAGCTCCTCCCTCTTCTATAGTTGTAAGTAACAAAGTATTTAAGTTGAACTTCTTCCTTTTACAAATTCAATTCAAGGTAAAACGATATTGATAATCAATTGTCAATTGTTGTGATACGAAAAACTGGTTGTATGAGTTTTAACAAATTGAAAATAATAATGTGGCAAATTTCAAGCGTAGCACTGTGTTCATCATTCTTTGCATAACTCTCAGACTGCATAGACTAAAGCAAAGATTTTTCCACAATATTTTCTACAGCTTATGCATGATCAGACATGGCCATAAGCCTCTGCTGTTGCTGTTGCTGCTGCAGCTACGTAGTAACTAATGTTTGGCAATTTATTCAATATTTTTATAAGACTGCAATTGAAATCATAATTCTTTATGGCCATGAAGTTGTTTGTGCTTGTAAGAGTATTTGCAGATGGGTTGCTGAGTGTGGTATGGGTTGGTTGTAACAACTTGTGTCTGCTGATGTAGATGTTATTTTTATATTTATTTATCAAATAGTAGTTAATGTGTCTACAGTATCTTTTTATTTTCTTTCTTGCTATCTACGCTATTAGTTGATACATTATACCATCATTTGTTTTAGATTTCATAGTTTTATTTATTTTTTTTTTGTATGAGTTGCTTGCTGCAATGGTATGAGTGCAAGTTTGAAGATAAACGAAACGTGTAAACACGGTAATTTGCTTAAACTAATCAGAGTCAGTCAAGTCAATTGAACTCTTTAGAATGATGAGCAGCCAGACTAGTGGAAATGTAGTCCTTGGCCAAACTTGTCGGTAGTCAATCGATCACGTATTTCACTTAATACTCATATTCAAGGGCCATTGTTACTCTTCAGCTTTTGCTCTTTCTCCCTGTGCTAACTAACTAACAAAGCGTCATTGTGGTCGTGTCCATAAAAAAAGCCGGTCAATGAACCATTATTCACGAATTATTTAATTATGGTGGGTAAAAATGTAAAAAGTGCTTGTTGTTTTTCAATTCAATTTGCAATTGAGGCAAACATGACATACTGAGAGTATTTGTGCATCAAATGGCATGTTAATTTTTGCCCCAGTGTCCCGCACAGTTCAGGTCATTTGTTTGTGTGTCTGCTTTGTCATTGTGTGTTTTTTAAGTTGTTATCGACAGGATTTTTGTTTCTTTGGCACTTAAATTCAATTGGGAATACAATGGACCCTTAAAGTGTGCTGACTAGCGCCGTATCTTAAATAAATTGTGTCTACCCAAACGCCTATTGTTAAAACAAAAAACAAACAAACTGAAGCCACCAAGCAACTCATTCAAACCAGTACGTTTCAGACAACCAACAACAAACACTCTTCAAAATAAAATTCTATCTTTTGGTAAATTGAAGGCAGGCTCTTTTCGTTATTTTTGTTCTTTAAAAAGTCTCAAAAGTCTTCACTGCTCACTATGGCATGACACACACTCACTTTTTTTGTTGTTTAACATTGTAAACAAGCGATTTGTATGCAATTCAAAACAGCAAATATTGAATTTAATTCTTCTTTATTGCACAATGCAAAATACAACAAAAATTAAAAAAAAAATCTGTGTGAGACATTCAGACGTCGCTTGTCCCTTGGCAGTTTTTATGCCTCTACTCCATTCCTGGAGTACTTAATTCTTTTTCGATTTTCGTTTTTTATATTCAAATTGTGTTTGTGTTTTCGGCTGTTCGAATGTGTAAGTGGTGGATATTTATTTGTTTGCTGGCATCCCTGTTTTAGACAGACAAAGAAGTCGTTAGTTCTAGTTTAATTGCATTTGCATGCTCTTGCATTTGTTGCTGCTGCTTGGACATTTTGTAAATTATGCAAAATTGCCCAGAAAAATAAAAATCAGTGAAGTGGCTGGCCACCATTTATTTAGAGGCAGGAAACTGAAAAAGAATAAAATCAAATCTTGTCAGGAATAAAAAGAAAACAACTTCGTAAATATTTTTTTTAATTATAAAAGACCAACAAGAGCTCATCCTAAAATCCTAAAAGTCTTAAAGCAATTTTTAGGGTCAAATAAAAATCACTCAAAGAGTTATTCACTTGAATTTTTGCTGGAACTCACTATTTTTTTATTTTATATTAAAATTTAATTTCTAAATAAAAAAAATTATTTAGAGCTCGTTTTCTGCAGTTCAATTTATTCATGATCATTTATTCATTGAAATAATGAATTTATGTTCTGTTTTTATAACACAAGCCATCAATTCGTCTTCAAATTTTATGTGAAAAGTACTCAAGAAAATGAGTGTATTTCAACGCTTGTGTTATAAAAACAGAACATTAAATTTTTTTTATTTTATATCAAAATTATTTTGTTTTAAAATTTTATATTAAAATTTAATCTCTAAATAAAGTATTAAAAAAAAAAACAATTTAGAGTTCGTTTTCTGCAATTCATATTATTCATGAATATTTATTCATTCAAGTAATGAATTTTCAATTTTTCTAATAAAAAAAATGACTTAAAAAAACAATTTAAGATAATTTTCTAGAATTCTTAATATTTATGAACATTTATTCATTCAAGTAATGAATTTAACATTTTTTTCTTATTAAAAAAACAAAAAAATTTTTTTTCAAAATCTTTTTCCGGAATTTATGTTATTGATGAAATAATTAATTGAATGATTCACTAATGGGCTATTCAGCGATGTCACAAGAAAACCTAAACGAATGAAAGCAAAGCACGTTTGTATTAAAAACAAAAACAATGTACGAAAATTTGTGTTTGTTTTCATTAAAATGTACTTTGCTTTCGTTCGCTTAGGTTTTCTTGTGACATCGCTGAACAGACCATAAATTAAAGAATTAAAATTTTGTTTAATATTGAAAAAAGACAAAAATGAAAAAAGTAATAAAAAAACTAACGCTTTTTCATAGTATTCATGGTACAAAAAAAAATTAAAAAAAATATAACATTAAGAGGTCATTAATTATTTATTACTTTCTTATTAAAAACACTATCCATCCATATTTTACTATCCGAACAAAATCTTTAAAAACATTTTTCCCTTATCTTAACGAAGCGATGCCACTGCTTTTCTCTTTGTACATCATAACGTGTGTACGTGTGTAATTTTTTATGATTTCTGCTGAATCTCATCAGTATCTCGTTAACATCTTGTTGGTATCTTGTAACTTTAAATCTTAAACTAAAATTAAAAAAAAAAGAATGAAAATGTCACATCATAACTTTTAATCACCGTCATTTTTTGTTTGTTTTAGTTTTTCCACATTCACAGACATTTATGAGTTCCACATAAAATAAAATTAATTTCATTAACTAAATGCCAGTATGTACTCGTACTTGCTCTACAGTAATTTAAAATAGAAAAAAAATTTCGTTAGTTAGATATTGTTACACATACTCTACAAATGCAACAGCATTTATGACTTCCAAATAAATAGACACACAATTTAATAAAAGAAATTGTACTTGATTAACACAATTTACACAATTAAATAAAGTGATGATTTTGTTAAGAGAACAGCTGAACTGAATCAAATGCTGTGGAATATTTTTGTGTAGCCTTTTTTCCCCAAAGACAGAAGCCAAAAGATGTTACTAAATTTACACCACATAAAAGCAATAAAAAAAATAAAAATCAGAAACATAAAACTCTTCCAGGTAACTCAAATTGTAAGGGTTCTTTTTAAAACTATATTTTTAAAATTTACCAGCAGCATTAACAATTCAACTTTAACCTAAAAAAATACAAAAGATGATGATGATGATGACTGGGTCTAAGATAAACTTCTAGTCGAATTGGCGATCTTGAAAAAATTTTGTTTAGCAACTGCAAGATTTTAAAGTGTTGTTTCTGTAACACAAGCAATCAAGTCATCTAGAAAAATTATCTCACATTTGTGAGCAGTAGACTAGGCGATTTATTTATCTATTTAAATT
Source organism: Thelaira solivaga (assembly GCA_947397855.1). NCBI lineage: Eukaryota > Metazoa > Arthropoda > Insecta > Diptera > Tachinidae > Thelaira > Thelaira solivaga. The sequence goes on from OX377610.1 coordinate 23,125,270, forward strand.
GTATTGAAGTTTCGAACGATATTTTGTTAAAAAAAATAAAGAAAATATTTTTTTTTGTCAAAATCAGCCTGCAATAATTTTACAAATTCAGCAACTAATTTTAATTTCCATAACGGAAATTTTGTTGATTTACTTTTCTTGTCAGGAATGGAAAATTCCGTACTACTTTAAGATAAAAAAAGTATTCAATAATCATAATGACTCCCACTTAAAGAAAGATGTGGCATAAGTATAATAAAACGATTTTATTAAAATTTTTAATTGAATCAATGAAATATTTCACCTATTAAGCGCTACCTCTTTTAGCTCTGTTTCGCTATAGCCCTCGTTTGAATTAAACATAATTTTTTTTTACTTTAAAACATTTTTTTAAAGGTTTGCTTTTTCTAATAAAAATTTATAAAACTTAATTTACAGTTCTTGGAATCCTTGTTTTTGAAAATAAAAAACAAATATCCAAAATAATCCGTAAATGTGAATTTTTTTATTTAATTGCTCATTCGATTGATAGAGGAGACCTCAGTAATTTTAATTAAATTAATAAAATCTATTAAATAAAAAATTAAATTGAACATGTTGCTAAGCAATCTAGAAAAAGCTTAATGTTGGACATGAAACAAGCGAATTGAAAACGGTGAATGACAGTCCGAAGTCTCTTAGTTAGGAACGTAACCCCATATTTTAGTTTGAATAGAACCTCTTTTAACGCTATTTCTGTTATAGCTCAATTCTCAGGAACGCAATATGAGCGCTAAGCTAGGTATGCCTGTAATAAAATATTTTCATTGAATTAATGAAATATTTTCATTGAAGTAATGAAACATTTTCATTGAATTAATGAAATTGTTTCATTGAATTAATGAAATTGTTTCATTCAATGCATGAACATAAAATTGTTTCATTGAATTAATTAAATTGCTTAATTTAATTAATGAAATATTTTCATGGAATTAATTAAATAGTTTCCTGAAATAATATAAAATTTTCATTGGATTAATGAAATTGTTTCATTGAAGGAATGAAATTATTACATTCAATGCATGAACATTTCATTGAATTAATGAACTTCTTAATTAGTTTAGTGAAATGTGTCGCAATAATTTTTTTTAATTGGTAAAAAATTCGTTTCTCACAATCGAAGTTGTTTTCTCAGTGTAAGTCCTAATTAAGGCTCTTAAATAATTTTCAAATAAATTCTGTGTTTCATAAATAGATCTCGTTCTTAAGTTTCATTGAGTTTTTATTTGTTATCCCAGAAAAATTTAGGACAACTGTTAATACCTTCCTTCCACCTCTCTTTGTTTTAAAGCTTGAATTTTCTTTATTTTATTATTAATTTGAATTTGTTTCTTTTTTTGGACGTGCTTGCCTGTAATTTGTTGCAAGAAATTTTTTAATTTTGAACAATAATTCACATGTATTTCCCAACAAGCTGCTGTATAGAAAAATAACTACAATGAAATGAAATTTATTTTTTTAGTTTTTGGTGAGAATTAAAAGAACTGAGCATGATTATCACGTTCTGCAACAGGCAACAGGGAAGCAAGCAGCAACAATAAATTTTCTCCACCACCTACTTTTTACACAGAATTTCGTTTCAATGCTGATCATTTCTTAGCCTTTTCTGCTGCTTTAAATTAGCTCAAGTATGTAATCTGACACCTGCAAACGCTAGCTGGAGTTTATTTTGATAACGAAAGAAACATTTTTTACTTGAAATTAAGCAGCCATCTTCCACACCTTTTTAGTCAACCTAAATCTCTGCTTTGCAGCCACATTACTTTTTCGGCCGTTTTAGCTAAGAAATTAAAACAAAAAAAAACTATTTTTACAAAAGAAAAGAATAAAAAACAAAAAAAAGGAAAAAATATCCAGATGCCATCATCAATGGTGGCGGGTTGCGCTTAATGTTAGCTGCGTAGTTTATTCATTAACTAAATAAATAAGAAGAACACTGAATGTGATTTTTATGGTTTAGCTTAAAACTCGCCAGACACTTTGTCGCCATTTAGTCAACAATCGTCAACTACTATTTACTACAGAAAATTAAAGTAGGAAGCACGCAGGCAGGCAGGCAGACAACTGCTTCAAAAGCAAGAAAAGACAACAGCAACAAACCTCCTTCTTCTATGTCGGCAGTTGGCCAAAAATGAGAGAAATACAAAATAAAACGACAAACAGCTTGGACTTTTGAATATTTGAGTTGGCAAAATATTACCATTAACGTTAAAGCGACAAAATTTAAATCGCAATTTAGTTTCCTGCATAATCAAGATGAAAAGCAAAACAACTTAAAAGGCAGAGAGCTAAGCAGCATCATTAAATGTTTGGCTTTACTACCACGAGTACTAAAACACAAAAGATGATGATCTTTCTTTCTTCTTCCATTTAACCACTCACTCCACTCCACTCCACTCCACTCGACTTTTTTCTTTTGTTTTGTTTGCTCATGTTCATAAATAGTTGAAAGGCTTTAAAGTCTCCTTGCAAATAAACGAGCGAGGTAACGCATTTTCTGGCCAATTAATTAAGTCAGAATATGTTGTATTATTTGCTTTCTGGTGTTTAAGTTGGACTTTTTAATTTGCTTTGTAGCTGCTATGACAATCCCAAAAATGATTTTAAAAAATAACAACCTGAGCTAAGCAGCTTAATTGGTTGTTGGTTGTGAACTTTTTTTTTTTTTTTTTTTTTGTTCCAAATCAGTGTGTTTGATTTTGTCTTTTTTGTTTTTTATTCACTTTGAAAGTGTCTCATTTATTTGTGTTGTGTTAAAATTTCATGTGAATAATTTGTTTTTATTTTGGTTCTCTTGCTTCTTGCTTAATGTGTGAAATTCTTGGTATAAAAAATAAATTTAATTTATTCACAGAAAACATCGGTTTTGTTTGAAATTAAAATCTTAACTTGATTTCATTATTTTGTAGGAATTTAAGCAAAACTTGAAAAAAGAAACAAAACAACTTTTTGAAAAAGGTCCTTGAAAAAAATAAGGCTAGAAAAAGGTATCAAAAGTGTTGCTTTTAAAGGAATTTAATTAATTTTAAGTATATTTCCGGCAAGCGAAGAGAAAATAAAATTGTGAAAATTGTGGCAGAATTTCAATGAAAGAAATAATTGTTATTGAGACGAGACTTTCTGTAATAACAGCTAGGGTAAGGTTAAGTTGGGCTACACAACAGAAGCTGGGCTCACTTGGGTTCTTTTGAATCTGCATAAGAGGAAGTGAAGAAGGACAGCCAGCACTAGACACAGAAAAGTGAAACGAAATAAATAAAAGAAGATGAGTCTGTCACCCTTATAGCCGTCAACGCATCTCAATGCACGTAGCGCTCTCTAGGGCAGGAAACCGGCAGACAAGGTGTTTCTCTTCCTCTTCTACTCCGTCTTGACAACTGCTACAGTAGTGGCATAGCACGGTTGCCACAACTACAGTGGCCTGTTACTACTGCCAATACAATTCTCAACTGGTCTCTCTGGAGCACCAGTAACTAAATCTCTTTTGCGATTGCAATCCAGCCTGAGCCAGATCATACTCACCGTACTGAACGTCGTCATCACTGTTCTTCCCAAAAATATGTTAACTATCTGGGGGGATACTCTGTATTTCGATGCGAAAGTTAAATGTTTTGCGTTTGCTCTTTACTGTTCACAAGATATTTGTGTATATAAATCGACGTTGACATGCACTTAGGCATGACAGAGCGTGGTACTACCAGACAAATGCAAAAAGTAAGCGATCAAACACATTAAAGATTCGATTTCGTATCGTTTTTTTTTTTGCATCGCACTACAGAGTAACCCCCCTGTTGTTTTCAGATGGTGAGAGGGATGCCGCAGGCCATGTCGGTATTAAAAAAGCTATATTGTTCACTGTTGTGAGGTAAAGCGACACACAGAAAACAACAAAAATTTGGTTGTGATAATCAAACAAGAATTTGATAATTTAGTCTAAAAATTTTCTATTGTCACAATTAAAAACTTCGACTCTTACAATTAAATTTTTAATTGTTAAGACATTTAGTTCTCATAACCGTAGTTAAACAGAGAATTGTAAATAACGCTTTTTTAATTGATTAAATCAATTCAATTACAATCAATTCAACCATACAGTGAGAAAACAACTTTAGTTGTGAGAACAAAATTTGTTTCCAATCAAAACTTCAGTTATGACCGTCGAATTTTTTTAATCTGGACAATAGAAAATAGGTTTTATTGCTCAAAATATTTTTAGGAGAACTATATTTTAGTCTAGTTACTATAATTGAAAAATTAGATGAGTTTTCACAAACGACATTGTTCTCTGTATGCACAATTGAGTGATTTGAGTAAAAATCGGGCTCAACATTTGTTTAAATCATGTTGGAGGCACAATTACAAATTGATGGTTTTTTATGCTGTTCGATATGATGGAATCTAAAGCGTTTGATAGACACATCAATATTCAACATCAAACTATGCATTTGTGTGCGTTTTCACAAAAATCAAACTCATTTTTCTATATCACACACAACGTATGAATTTGACTTCCATTTTTTAAAAACGCACACAAACGTATACAGCCCAATTATGAATAAAAATTTCCCGGGAGTTTTTTCACTTTTCCCTTTCCTCTTATATAAACAAAATTTCCCCCTTTTTTTAACATGGCAAGTTATCTGATTTAGGGAAATTTCTCAAAAAAACCAAAATTCTCCCAAGGAAAAAATTCTTGGGAATATTCATAATTGACATGATAGTTCGATCTTGAATATGGGTATCAGCTGCTTAAAAAGCTGAACTCAAACACAGGCATTTAAAACATTCAAGAATACAAAGCCGTATTTCAATGCAAATACACACAAACAACAAAAAATTCACCTAAATTTTACTACGCAGTAGCTTACTCAAATATGTGCGAGCGTTGATTTAATGCCTCTCTGCATATTTATGTTTTTGAATGTTCAATCATGAGGAACAGCATAAAAAATAATCAATTTTTAATTGTGTCTAAAATAGGATTAAATGAAATGTGTCCGATTTTTTTTTGCGTTGAATAAATGACACAAACCGATGTCAGCTCTCTGGTTGTTATCTTACGAGAACGCAAACATACTGAGATTTTGTCATACAGGACACTGAGAGAGCAATCCATCAAGAATTTTTACAAATAATATTTTTAAGGCATTTTTGCTCTTTCATTTTTATCAAAACAATTTTTTTTTTTATTTCATACAAATTAAAAAAAAATCACTCACCCAGAATACTGGCCGTATATTTCATTTACAGACATTAAACAGCCAATGATATATGGCTGAGTGAAATCAGTTGAAAATTACCAAAATTGTGCCTCAAATTAAAGGGTTCTTGCAAACATTTGCACATGCAACGCAACAAATGAAATTGAAGATTAAATATCGCGTGCAAATTTTACATTTAGTTTTTAAGTAGTTTGTTTTATTTGCTTTTCTGTTGTTGTTGTTTTTATTTTTTTATGCAACTTTTCCATATAAAGCAATAATTTAAATGAAATTAGAAATGGCGGTAATTAAATTAAAATCCGATAACTATAATTTTGCAACATTCAACAACAAAAAGTCAAGAGTTATTACAAACACAAAGTACCTGCAAAGTTTGAAATGAAAAACGAAAAAAACAAAATTAAATTTACAAAAAGAAAAAATGACTTTTAACATTCAATAGTTAAACATTTTAAATTGCAATTAGTTATAATAAAAGCAGCTAAATAGCGTTTGAGCTCTCAGTGTGTTATTATTTCATTTCGTTCATTCATGTTTGAGGGGTAATTTTAATGGTTTTTTAATTGAATTATGCGAATTAAATATTTAAATAAAATACAAATTGCAAAAAAAAAACTGCCTGCTGCAATGCCAATAATTATTTAAAGTTTACTTTATCATTTATATTCACATTCATTCACATTCGATGAGCGCAAAAGAGTATTAAACAACCGGCAAAGCCCGACTGTTGATTCTTCTTGAATAACCAGGTGCATTTGTGCCATCAATTAAGTGAAATGAAGATCATTATATGGCAACTTCATGAGTAAATACTTACGTTAATGGCTAGATAATAAATTTAAATAAAAAATGAAATAAATAAATAAATATTTTTTAAGCTTTTAGGTCTTTTTATATATTTTAATTATTATTAAATTAATTTCCAATATTTCGACACGCCTTCGTATGTCTTTCTCAACAAGGAAAATATCTTTATAATGAAATGAAATTTTTTTTTTTTTTGCAAGCATAAAAACAATGTTGCAATTGTTAAAAGTTACTTTATATTAATGTGCATGTTAATGTGTTAATTTAATTAAATTAACCAAATAATGGAGGCATGATAGATGACACTGAAATTGTTTAATATTAAAAAAATTATTTTGTCAACCATTTTTTTTGTTACCGCGACCTTTAAGCTCTATTGTGCAGCACTTTATTTTACAGAAAAAATAACGTACTTTATAAAAATGTGGGGTAAACATTTTGGTTTAAAGAAATTTCCTTTTTTGGCTGTAAGTATTTAAAAGAATTTTGTACACTTAGAGAAGAGCTTCGGTTGTGAGAACTAAATTTGTTACCAAACAAAAGTTCAGTTTTGGTGATCGAATTTTTTAATGGTGACAATAGATAATCTATTTAACAGCTCAAAATATTTTTAATTGAACTAAATTTTGATTCGGACTAATAAATTTTGGTTGCTACAACTATAAAAATTGATTATCAGAAGCTAATTTTTTTTTAATGAAAACAAATTCAGCTCTCACAAGTGAATTGTTTTCTATGTGCATGATTGCATATCTCCTTATATTAGCAGCGAGCGGTTCCAACTTGAGTTTACTTTTGAAACTTAATGATTCAATTCTTTGGCTCGAAGTTCAATTAAATCATTAAGACTTCTTGGTGTTGGTTTTTCTGTTTAATATGGAAGTGGAGACTCCCATTGTTAATTCTTCCTTCATGCTACTCTAATGGCTGTTGTAATTTACAGATGAATGAAGGAATAACAGAACGTATGGGTTGCATGTTTATTTGTTTTTATTTATTTTTTCTTCTCTTTATTTCTTTTTGCAATTGTTGGATTGCAGTTATTTTTGTTTGTTTTTTAATTAAAGAGTCGCCCATGCTTTGTTCGTTTTGGCCAAGTTAAAATGGTGTGGTTACACTAATTTTAAATGCATTTAAAATTAAATTGTTAAGTGTTTTTAATGGTTGTTATTTTCTTTCTTTCTTCCCTTTTTTTGTTTGTTTGTTTGTTTGTTATAATATTGTGCTTTTCATTATGTTTTATATATTATTAATGTTATTGTTGTTGTTGCTAGTGCTTTTAGTTTATTTTTCTGTTAATTTGAACCGTAACAATGAAACATGCAGACAAGTTCTGCGAATAAGCCAAATTTATAGAAGGAAGACACTTTTAAATGGTTAAAATGAGCTGTAACTCGTTAAGGAAGAAATAAAAAAATGTTTATAAAGTAATTAGCCTCAATGAGTGGAATTATTTTATGTTTGTTTGTTTGTTTCTTTCTTTCATTTCATTATTTCATTGTTAAACTTAAAAAAAAAAACAAACAAACGAAAATTTAACAAATAGTTTAAAACACGTCAATTAATTTTTAGAAAAAAAAAATAACAAGCAAACACACACAAAAGCACACAGAAAAATACGTGTTATAAACATTTTTTACTTAAACTGAAATTTATTTGTTAATAAATACACTCAGCCAAATTATTTCTATTGCTGAAAATTAAAATAATCTTCCCATGTTTTTGGTTTTCAAAACTGTTTGACGGTTTTATTAAAAATTTTTGTGGAAACAGATTTTTCCCTTGTTTCTCACAGAAAAAATAATGAGCAAAATTGTTAATAACAAACTTTTGTTTAAGTTAATGTTTTAGTCTATTATTTTGTTGTTTAAGTCTATAATTGTTTTGTTTGATATTTTGCTGATGTTCATATTCGACTCCGCAAATATTGGGTCGCACGGAAAGGAAAATTTAGCAGAAAGAAATATCGATCGATATACAAATTGCTATTATTCATTTCTGCAGAATTATCTTATTATTTTGAATTGTTTAATTTAATTGTGAATTAAAAATAGTCTATTGTGAATGAATTGTGTTAATTTTTCAGTTGTTGGTGATAGAAAAAAATTTTATTTTTTAACATCAAAATAAATAAAAAGAAAATTAATTTTCAGTAAACAAAAAACAAAATTATTTTCTACAAATACAACATACTAAGCTAAAACACATTTAACTTTACCGAAATTTTTTATTTTTTCTTACATTTTTTATCTTTCCGTGAGAAAATTTTATTTTGCTTTCCGCAATCGCGGAACTTTATGAATAATTAGACCCATTAATTGTGATAGGTCTTATTTATTTGAGTTAAAAAATTAAATTTGTTTATGAATTTCATAATTGAATATAATTTTTAGATTTTTCTGTGCTGCTCACGAAACGAAAACAAAAATATAAAATATTGAGCGGAACAAAAGTCCACCTTATAAAAATTTTCAGTTTTTGTATTTGTTTTCAATTAATTAAAGTGTGCTGATTACGAAAATGACACAGTTTTCTTTCTTCTAAAAGTTCTAGTTTTGTAAAAGTTAGCAAACTGTGTACAATAACTCGAGAAATAGCTCTCTGATTAAGCTTATAAAATAATCTTTAAATTAAATTGTTAACAATTTTTTTAGCAGTCTTGTAGTTTAGGAGATATTCAATAAGTTTTGTTAAAAAAAAACATATTTTTTTCAAGAAAATTTAAAAAAAAAATGTTTTTCTAAGAAATTTGTTAAAAATTTAATATAAACAAAATCTTAAATTTTATTTTTAATATCAATACCTGCATATGTTACAACTAAAATAATTTATATTCCATTAAAAGCCATTTATAAATTCAGAATTTATGCTTAATTTAGTGGTAGCACCTAAAGGGCTGCGACACACAAGTTTTTTTTTTAAAAAAAACTCTTGGTAATACTACCTATCTTATGCAGGTATCAAATTTAAGTTATTTTTCATTTTAAATTTTTAATAAATATTTAAAAAAATAAATAAATTTTTAAATTTTTTTGAAAAAATTAGATTTTTTAAACAAAATTTTGTATATGGCTCAGAGACTGTAAGACTGATAGAAAAAGGTTATTTAATACACGTTCCTAACGTAGTTTTATAAGTTTAATCAGAGAGGATATTCTTTTGTATTTACAAATTATATGCACCGTCGCCCTAAATGCGAATAGTTTGCAAAATCATTTTCGTATTCAGCACATATTAATTAAACGAAAACGAATACACACACTTTTTTAAAAATTTTAAGTCTTGACCAGTGCTCGCGTTTACTCTGCTAATTAACACTCTTCCTTCACTGAGCCAAGAATCGCGTTGCAGTATCAACAACGTGTGAGGTCATTTTGACACCATCCCGTTGTAAATTTAGTGGACAACGAGGGTACAAATCGACAACCGTTGGCTGTCAACTTAAAAAAAACAAACAACGATTTTACTGTTTTGACAATGCACGTTGTCAAATTGGTAACGAAAGTTGTCATTTTATTAACAAACGGTGTCAATGCGACACCAGTCATTGTCATGATGTCATTTTGACACCATCCGTTGTCAATTTTGTAACCCTATATTGTCAATAATGCGTTTTTAAAATAATACCATACAAAAGTGAGCACAAATGTAGTCGATACACTATTTACACCGTTTGTTGTCATTTTGACAACGGATTTTTTCTCTGGGTGTTGGAGTATAGAGATCATTGGTTCAAAATTTCAGAAAAATCCATTGAAAAACAAATTTGTATAGCGAAGAAACAAACAAACAGACCTTTAAAAAAAAATTGACAGTAACACAATTTAAAGAATATTTTATTTCCGATCCTCACTTACCTATTTTTTTAAGTTTAATCAGAAAGCTAATTCTCGAGTTATTAAAAATTATATGGCGTAACCTCTCCTATTTTCTATATAACGTTATATTGTGAGAACTATTGTACAATTAGGATTAAAAAAGTAAGCATACAGTTTGAAACAGGGCGTATCAAGTATACTATAAGACAGTTTTAACAGTTCCCTAACTGGTAAATTGAATTCTATTCCATAATTGTCTTACTTTAAGTGTAGTTTTTTTTTTTAAGTTGCAAGACTAGAGTTCAGCTGTAATTTTTATATTTCAGTAACTATTCTAAGTAGTTTTTTTATTTTTATTTCTAAGCCATTTCAGTAATTTAATACGTGCCACAAAACTCAGCAGAAGCAAAAAAAAATATATTAACTACTAACCTACGAATATAAACAACTTGTATTATTTATTTAATGTATTTCAGCGTACTTTTGAAAACTTGTACTGGCAATCGCAAATGTAATCGCATTACTTGTTCGCACACACTTGCACACACATGGTTTCTTGTCACACTGTGCACACTTCTAAATGAACATTAAAAAAAAGTAAAAAAACAGAAGTTAAATTTACAAATGAAATGAAATAAAAATGAAATGTTGTTATACATCATTATGATAATTATAACATTTAACTGCCTTAAAATCTTGTTATTAAATTTCATCAAACACATAATGATACAAAAAGAATAATAATAATAAAGTTGTTTGTTAGATGTCATTTGAGATCCGGTTTAGTGTAATTAAAAATAATTATAATTTAAATTAACACTGAATATGATATTAAAAAAGTTTTCTCTGTCTGGCCCCTTTTGTCTGCTATTTGTTTTAAGCAGAAAAATCTTTAATATTTTTTTTAGCAAATTAATTCGTTGCTACATAAACCAAATTAATTTGGTGGTCGATCAACTACCTTAGATAACTGGCAATTTTGCCAGTAATTGCACATGTGTAACTTTTAAGCACTTACACTCACTCAACTCATTCATGCAACAGCAACCATAAAGCACAAACCGGTTCTAATAAATAAAATCCATAAATTTAAAACAGTTTATTACTTTAATAACGACAATTACAAATGTCATGTTTCAATTAAGATTTTAATCGAATTTTGTAACACTAAAAACAGTAATAGTTTTCCTATTAAACTTTAAGTAACGCCTGGTTAATTTATATGAATTGAGTTTTAATAAATTAAATATTATTTTACCTTTACAGTTTAAAATTAATTAAACGTTTTTTTCATACAAATCAAAAATTTTGTAGTTCAGCAACTTTTATTACGAACATTCGTATCGAAAAACAAGTATAAGGTGGGCCAAAAGAAGTCATTCGATGCTATTTGGCTCTCATTATTTTGTTTTTCTTAATGAAAATGAAATGTGTGCCGTTGCTACGTCCTGTTGCAACCACATGTCCTCCAATCCTAATTCGTTCAAGTGCTCAGAAAGAACTCGGTTAACATGGCTCTATAGCGCGCACCGTCCACTGTTGTCGTTTGACCAGCCCGATGACTCCTCCAGCGTGAACAGCACACCCTGCAGTCACTTTGAGCGGGTGCAATGGCTCCTCGTGGATTTTCTGTGCCCCAGAAGCGATAGTTTTGCTTGTTCACGTACCCGCTGAGATGGAAATAAGCCTTGTCGCTCATTATGATTTTGGTCGAAAAATCGTCCATTTCGATTATTCTGCGTTCTTATGGAGTGTACCGCTCCATGGCTTGTTCACTTGTATTCTACATCTGTCTAGTTCACAAATGTCAAAACAGATTTGACATTGGCCCGCCATTTGCAAATCCTTCCAATAGGGTGATTTCTTTTAGCCACCTTGTATAACAACGATATTTTATCGCATTCGGTAGTCAGTAGATAACTTTGCGACAGTTTGTGACAAAGTTAACAGCACATAAATAATTATCGCAAAGTTACTGAATACCGAATTCGATAAAATATTGTTACGAATATTTCTAATAAAAGTTACTGAATCATACTACGGGGGTCTAGTCACCACTGTCATTATTGAGTAAACTTGATAGAAATTTCCGTGAGAAAATTTTAGCGTAAGCAAAATATAGAAATTTATCGCGGAATTGCAAATTGCAAATAGCGGAACGGAATGAATAATTAGACCCATGTGAAAAATGTGACTGAAACTTTATGTACGTGTGATTTTGTATCTCAACATAAAAAAACGTAAAAGTATTTATTAGTGAAAGAAATGAGTTTCTAGCACACATTTCGGGTAGGGTTATTTCGGTCTTAAAAGGACATTTTTCCCTATAATTTAGCTAAATAATTAAAAAAAAAATTTTTTTATTAATAATTTCAAATTTATTTGTTGTTTTCTTTTATTAGAAATCGAGCATAATTTCTATTTTAATTTTATTAAAAATTTCGATCACTAACGAGAGCCATAATTTGGTTTTAAAATTACTCGCATATAATTGAAAAAAATTTTTTTTCAGATAATTTTTAGTTTATTTTTCTTTATTTCAATTAAAAATAAATAATATTCGTTTGAACGAGTAAAGATAATGAACATTAAAGGAACTAAGAAAGTTTTACCATCATTTTTGTTTATGTTTTGTTTGTTTATAAAATAATTTTCTTTTTTGTTTTGTAATTTATTAAAATTTATTTAAATACAATATTTACAGAAACTTAGGAGGTAATAAAGAAACATTCACATCCAGAGATGAACTTGAAAATTTAAACAAAAAATTTTAATTTTGTACAAAAGAAACTATTGATAGTATTGAAGAGGGTAAATAAAATTTTTAAGATGTTCCTAAGAAATAATAAATTAAGGGTATTCACTTGATTTAAGAAAATTGAAAATTTTTTCTTTTACTTTTAAAATTTATTATTCTTTTAAAAAGGTGCTCACCAGACTCTTTTTTGGAAAACATGGAGCTTGTTAATATTTTAAATGGTGAAACTTTTTCAATTAAAAAGAACTCAAGCTGTAAGCAATCAGTTCTGGAAGTGCTTTAAGTACCTCTTATCTCGTTTGTCTTTCTGCTGCTTTAGTTTTTTATTTTGCATACAATTTTGTGTTTAATAGAAAATTTATTTTTAGCTGCCAATTTAATTTAATTTTCACAAAAATTACTCCACATTATTTGGGGTTTTTTTACAAGTGAATTCCCTTTTTATTTATTTTTTAATTTAAAGAATTTGCCTAGAGTTTTTAATTTGAATTTAATTGTGTTTTTATGTTTAAACGTTGCTAATGTTTTTGAGCAGTTGACTGCTGTTGCTGACGTTCTTGACTTTGTTGCAGATGTTGTTGCTGCTGCTGCTGTTGTTGTTGCTGACGCAGGTGTTCACTTTGTGCATACAATTGCTGTTGTTGTTGTTGTTGTTGATGTTGCTGCTGCTGTTGTTGCTGCTGCTGCTGCTGCTGCTGTAAAAAATGTTGTTGCAAAAATTGCTGATGCTGTTGGCTTTGCTGTTGAAACATTTGACTGTGAGCAAAATGACGATTTTGCATTTCTTGAAAATGTTCCGTCATACGCTTCCGCTCTTCAGCATCCATTTCACCATCATCATAATCATCCATATCAATAACTTCATCCTCTTCCTCATCATCCACCTCACCGTCAGCCATTTCCAATTCATCTTGATCCTCAAAACTGGTTTGGCTGCTGTCATTTTTGCCCTCATTATCACCAGATTGACTGCCTTTTTGACTTTTCGAATCACTATCGCCCTCTTGTTGCATGCGCTTGTGTTTTGTGCGACGATTTTGAAACCACACTTTGACCTACAACCAAAACAACAACAAAAAAAAGAAACAATTAAGTAAAAGCAGCAGTTGCAGAAGACTAAGAATCAAGTGCAATAGATTGATTTTGTATGATAAACTACTCGCACGTTCGCTATTTAAATGATTCTCATTAGTTGGTTGGCTAAAATATGCATTTGCAGGCTTCAAAATCAAGTTAATGCCCCACCTAATAAACAAAACTTTTAAATAATTTACGGTTAATGTTGCTGAACATGAAGAGTTCTAGTGTAGTGTGTGTATGTGAAATATTGCCATGTAAATTCTCACTTAATAATGGTTACGTAACGTGATATTTAACAGGCGTTTACTTATGTTGGGCAACTGTAATTTTCTTCCAATTTAACTTTTTTTTTTTTCATTTCACACACCCCATTGCAATAAACGGCATACCAGAGTCATTCTAAATAAAACAGGCAGGCAAGCAGACTGACATACTCGTTGTTGGCAGTTGAACTAAGCTTAAGGAATTAAAGGGTGTCAAGAGTCACTTTGGCTGTTGGCAATTTTCTACTCTTTTCACTTTAGCCATCCCTTAATTAATGTGTGTGTGTGTGTTTCTGAAAATGGTAAAGGGGTAGTAACTATGATAAGCCCAATAATTCAAGCCACTTAAGCCCAGTTAACGACTAGTTGACATGCAACCACTTAACGGTAGGCAAAAACGTGCATTCTTTTCTTTATGAATTTTTTTCCTTTTTCTTTTGGCAAATAAAATATTTTTAGAGCTTCTAATGACTACTGGGAGTAGAACGAGACCTGTAAAGCGATAATGATTTTGTTTTTCACATAAATTTTTGAGAGTGGGAATATTAAGCTAAGGGGAGGGAGGAGATGGCTTTAAATCTAAATTTGCTATTATTTAGGGGGGCATTTATTTATTAATGAAACTGATACTGTTAGCTGAAACAAGTACTTATTTCATTGGGGAACTTGAATTTTAGTTGGCTGGGCCAGTCATGAACAATCTTTTCAAATTAACATTTTTAAGCTCTACAGTTTAAGAAAAAAAAGCAGATTAACAGTCATTGATGCGGGCAAGTTTATTTGTTATTTATGTGTCTCTTGCATACCGAAGTAGTACGGCCGCTGAGCAATTGAAAATATAATTTTAACAGCGCGTTTTGTAAAGAAGTTGGCTGCAAAACAATTGTTTTTTTATTTTTGTTTTGTTATTTTGATAAGTAATGATATGTTAGCTGCTTTTTTAGTTTTTAACTCTATTTTTGTTTGTCTTTACTGGATTTTATTAAACAAGATGATTAACACTACTGTAGAGAATACGCACCGCAAATGCTTTTATTTACTGATAATATAAATAGAGAGAGATAAAAAATAATTCGCTTGTCGCTCCAACTTAGGTTGAACTGCGTGACTGTTTTCAAATACCTTAAACATTAAATTAAGTTTTTAAACTTTATTAAACTAAAAAAGTGTCTGGTTCTATTTCAAAAAAAATAAATAAAAATTTGTGTTGCTCTTAAAAGAACAATCGTCTGAAGTCAAATCGTCACATTCGATATCGAAGAACTTCTATTGAAACTTTTACATTTTCTCATACAACTGCAATCGTTTTCATTCTACATTTAATCTGACAATTTAAACTCTGGCATCAAAAAACCGCACTCAATAATGATCGAAATTTTAATACGACTTTAATAGAAATTTCGACGAATATTGAATGAAGTAATTAGGCCTCTGGATTAAAAATTATATTTGGGGTAAAAAAAAAATTATCAAGCAGTCGCATTTTATGAAATCTTATCGTGGTTAATGTAATTTACTGTAATTTATTTCATTGGCCCAGGACCATTCTGCGTACTGCCTGGTAGCTCTATGAAGCTCAAGATTAGGAAATGACGGGAAAGAAAATCGCAACAATATTAGTTGGAAATGAAGTTCTCGTTAGACAACAAATGTGTTACAAAGCTTTACTAGGACAAAATACCTGAATGGGTATTGAGTAGATATTAAAACACTTGGTAAATATGAGGACCAGTCTAAGCAACCTTTGTAGGTTATGTAACGGGGACAAAGAGACAGCAGAATATATGCTGCGCATCCATTTTAATTATTTAGGGCCTCGCTACCTACAACTGTCTGCAATAGCTTACAAGTCTCCTAAGAAAGTCTGACAATTCTTAATAAATACTACACACAGAAGACAACTTCGGTTGTGAAAACTAAATTTTGCTTCCAAACAAAAATTCAGTTGTGGTAATTACTTTTTTTAGTTGCTGTAACCGGAATAACGTAATATAAATTAAAATTTAGTTATCCTAAAAATATTTTGAGCTGTAATACACATTTTCTATTGTAACGGTTAAAAAACTCGATGGCCACAACTGAATTTTTGATTGGAAACAAATTTAGTTCTCACAACCGTAGTTGTTTTCTCATTTTAGACTTAAAGGGTATTGGTAATATGAGAGTAGTATCACAGTAGGCCACACTTTTCCTGATGTTAATTCTACTGTAATTTTTTACTGGAATTAAAAGTGGGAAAAAAATAAACTTGGCGTGCCTAAGGTGGCCTATAGTTTTGCAAGTACCCACTGCCATATGTAAATTAAATTTTATTTTAATGATTTAATCAATTCCATTAATACATCAACAGTTTGCCCTACAATTGGTTGGTCGGCCACATTATTAAGCCATTACCCAATCAACCACCAACAGCGCTTTGAAAATAAAGTTTTGAAAATAATATTTTAAAGTCACTAACAATTTAAGCTGTTTTGGCACTCCTTCGCAGCACTTGCTCACTTCAGCAATTTTTAACCAAAAAATTATTTGAATGCCAGCAAATATTCAGCCTTATTACGAGTGTCTTTGCCGTGGCGAAAGCCGGAATATATGGCAACGCCGGCCGATGTTCTATATTAGCTGGACGCAAATTCTACTTCGAAAATGTCAGGCAGATTATTAATTTAAATCAAATTACACTAAATTATTTTATCTTAACTAAACAAACAAACAAAAAAAAACTTTTTCTTTTTTAAAAGTAAAAAAAAAATATTACCTGTGTTTCTGTTAGACTGAGATTTTGTGCCAGCTGTTTGCGTTCGGCTCCAACCACATAATGATTCTCTTCAAATGCATGTTCCAATTTTAAAAGTTGCGTGGGTGAGAAGGCAGTTCGTACACGTTTGGGTTTGCGAAATGGCTGCAAGAGGAAACCTAAAAAACATACAGAAGTATTTTTTTGTTGTTGTTGTTGTAGGAATTAATTATTTTTAAATGGTTTTTAGGATGCCAGTTAAAAGTGAAAATCAAGTAAAAAAAAATTTAAATGAAAATGAATTTCAAGATTTATCTACGTCTGCGTACATGAGTGAATTTAAAAATTTATGTTTGTGTGTTTGAGTTTGTATGCAAACTCCTACGCATCTGTTTTCTGATGTCAGTTTATGACAAAATCATGTCAAAATATAAGTCAATTTAAATTAAATTATAAACAAACAAAAAATGTTTGAATGTTGGTTTCAAATTGTTTTTTTGGAAATTTTTTAGACAATTTTTCTTCAGCATTTAGTTTTAAAGAATGTTCTAGTCCACATGAAAAATTCTTTTTAAACTACATAATTTATGGGCTGTTTGCCTAACACAAGTCATCAACTCAGCAAGAAAATTTTTATGAGAAAACTAAATCATCAATTAGAATAGCGTGATTCTGTAGCATCAAGATATCTAAGAAAATCCTTAGCCCTATTCCCGATAATTTGTACTTTTCTCATATAAAATTTCTAAACTCATTGATGGGTGATTTTTTTAAGAACTTTCGGATTTGACTAAAAGAAACATAAAAGTTAGAGAAATGTATGAAATTTTTTGTTTGTTTTTGAGTTGATGGAACGGTTTATATAGTTCATGTAAATGTTGAGCGCGACTACTCCTAAAATGGTTTATACGTGGAGTCCCATTTTTTGCATGGAATCTCCGACATGTCAATTGGTATCTCAATAAATTCGTTAATATTGGCTTCCAGTGCGTCAACCAGTGCGAGCTTTTCCTTTAACATAGCCCAAAAAATAGTGTAAAGATGTTAAATCGCACGATCTAGCCAGCCAATTGACCGGCTTCAAACGTGAAATAAACTGGTCATTGAACTCCATCTCAATTGATAATCCACACCAAAAAGTGATTTTTCGTGATACTTGGAATGTTATTAACCGATTCGCTGAACTTATAGACGATTTTAAAAATAGTTTTATGGCACGCGTAATCGTCCATGTGCCGTTCTTCGAACTATTTACAGATTTCATAGCATACATTCTCTAAATAACTCAACTTGTTAAAGGACTGTTGGTTGGTTGGTTTGCGGGCCGGCCTTATGGCCATCTATTAGAATCTCAGGTATTCTCTCCATGACATGTGGCCCGAGAAATTTGTGTCTGGGGGCCAGAAGAGTCGGACAAACGCAGAAAAGATGAAAAATTGCCGAAAACTGCAACAGTTTACGTATAAAGCAGTCTTACCTTGTCGGCATACATGCCAATCGCTTAGTGATCAATTATCACAGCCACCACTCTAGAAATATTGTTATTATGTCTGACAAATAGCTGTGCGGAGCTTTGACGTTCATAGTGAGGCCGTATGTGAGTGTACGTACATGGAAAAAAAAAATTAAAATTTATTGATTCGTCGTCGTTTACACGAGAGAATTGGAACTGTGTACATCCACTACACAAAAATTTTTTGCAACGGTATTGGCCTACAAACTTTTAACATCCAGCTGGTCCAGAAGTGTTAATGCCCTGTGGTGATTTTTTAATAAAAAATATTTTTAAGAAAAAAAAAACCCAATTTTTTTTAAATAAATTTCATAAAAATTTTTTAGATGCCTTAGCTTGAACGCAGTGTGTAAATTTTGTGCTTATTTTTAAAATCTATTTGTTGTTTACAAAACACGAACAACCCAATCGTCCAAAAAACTTGTATGAAAAACACTCAAAAATATTTAAAAAGTGAGTAGCTGCTATACAAATGTTTTAGACGATTTTATTGTTCGTTTCTTATAAACAGCACCTTAAGCATCTCCGAGCTTTAGTCATTCCGATTTTGATGTAAATCACCTTAAGATTTCACTTTTTTTGCTGCATTTTGCTTTTGCCACTTTGCTGCAGTATGCAGTGTTAAAGCAAAAGTAAAGCTTGCAAAAAAAAATATTTAAATCCAAACGAATTGTATTAAAAACAAAAAGAAAAAAAAATGCACTAAATTGTGTTTCTGTTTTTAATACAATTATGCGAAACAAGCTGAACAGGTCCTAAATTATCAATTTGCTACACAATAATTACACACACATATTTCTTTGCCCATGCTGTGCTGCTTAAAATGTCTAAAAGAAATGCTTTTTAATCGAACTGTTTACAAATTATTAATATAATTTTTTATTTGATTTTGTGTGTTTTCATTTTCTTTTTTTATATTGTCTTCATGAAAAGTATTTGTTTGTTTGTAATTTGTTGTTGCTTATTTGCATCCGTTGATTGTTTGCACACACACAATATTTATTATTCTCATGAGCATTCATTCCATGAGCTCCTTGTTAAAGTAGCAATGAATGGTTTCCTAGAATTTTCAATCAACCAATCGACTAACATCATCAATGCCAATGGTCTCAAGAAGAAGACAACGGGGAAGAAAATAAAAATAAAAATATGCGGCATATATTTAAGCACAAACAAACAGTAGCCGGGTTGACTTTTTAATGTGTCTTATCAGTATAGAAATATCCGCTCAATTGAAATTTAGCTTTTCTTCAAAATCAAAAACAAAAAGAAAAATTCAATTTTGTAAAACAAAAATCCTTTTGCATGCACTTTTAGTCTTGTTTAAGTACACTTAGAGAAATAATTCAAATAATTTTTTGATAGGTCATGGCTGGTCTGTGGCTCAGACTATAAACTTGTGCCAATTGAAAAGGTAGGTAGTGGAAAACTTACCTTTCTTTCTTCACTCAAAATTTAATTCATTTAGAAGAAAAAAAACTTTTCTTTAAAAATTAAATTTCGTAAAAAAATTTACTAATAAAACAAATTCGGTTATGAGATACGATTCTGTTACCAAAAAAAAAAAAACAAAATTTGCTATCATAATTGACTTTTGTAGTAGTGACCGTATAAATTGAGTGATACAGCCCAAAGTATTATTATTAGAAGTGGACTTTGGTCATGACAACTGAAAAAGTTGATTATAACAACTGAGGCCAAATCGTAGCATTAGATATCGAGCAAATTCAATAAAAAAAATTTTCAATTTTGTTCGGACAAAAATTTTGTTTGGAATGAAAAATTTGTTCGAACAAAAATTTTATGCAATCACAAATTTTATCCTGGCAAAAATTTTGTTCAGTCACAAAAAATTTGTTCAGACAAAAATTTGGTTCACCACAAGTAGGTGTATTTAGTTTTAATAATTAATTTACTATTTTAATAGAAAAAAATTAATTTTTGATCTTTTTCTTTCGATACCGATTAAATTTAGTGCAAATTTTGAAAAAATTTTGTTCGGACAAACATTTTATACGTACCAAAACTTTTGTTACAACAAAAATTTTTTACGAACAAAAATTGTATGCTGGCAAAAATATTGTTCAGGCACAAAATATTTGTTCGGACAAAAATTTTGTTCACCACAACAAGTAGGTGCATTTAGTTTTATTAATTAATTTACTATTTTAATAAAAAAAATTTATTTTTGAACTTTTCCTTTTGATATCGAATGACACCATATGGCCCCTGAATTTTTGACTAGAAACTAATGCAGTTCCCACAACCGAAGTTCATTTTTGTGTGTACAATAGAAATTTGATGTAACAATTTGTAATATTCTAACACATGAAATATAAATCGTTTGCTTTGTTAAAAGTTTTGCTCTCAGCATTAAAGCACTTCATTAATGGATTAATTTAAACAGGAGATTGAAAAAGACTCACGCGTGTTCTCGGTTGTGGTTTCTTTGTGATAATACTTGTGGTAATAGCAACTAAAATGTGAATCACTATAAGTGGCCTTATATGAAATTGATTCTTCGCTTAATTTAAAGAATTTTCCTTGAAGAAGAACTGAAAAAAAATTCTTAATTGAATTTTATTTACAATTCTGAAGACTGTATTTGTCTGCTTATTTCTTCCAGTGTATGTTACATTATTTACAAATAATAAAAAAATTAAAAACCCTACAAAACCTTATAAATCGTGATATACTCTTCTTGTAGGCATAAATATGAAGAATATAAAATGCAAAACCAGAAACACAGGCAAAATCCATTGTTTGAATATTATGAAAAAGAAATAAAAAAATGAAAGGAAAAGAAAACCACAATCAAAACCAAAACGAAAACATATTTATGAACACACTTCTTAAACCAGACCACAGACCATTTCCATTGTTACACTTATCTGGACATTTTATAACCAGTAGACAGAATGTGGTGGTACATGGGTGTTACAGATTGTGGCATGTAAGTGCTGATTGTTTCTTTTTTCTTTTTGTAATAAAACAATTGTAACAAAAAAAATCATTTATGCGGATTTTTTTTTCGCTGAAATGTCATTTTACTTAAATTGAATTGCACACATTTTTCTTAGGGTATTGAGATGCTTTCAATTAAGTTTCGTACGTTACGAATGTGCGTTTTCTAGGCTTGTGTAGTCAAATTAATTGATAATAGTACTACTACTGCTGTATGTTGTTTTCATTCACTCTTATTCCATTTGGCGTCATCCACACAAAACGAAGTCTCGTTTCATCGCTTATGGTTCTCAATCGGTTTTCATTATTGACAAATATTGATGTGTGTCGACACTAATTCGTTTACTGTCAACATTACCCCGTATCTTTGTCAAACAAACAAACTTTAAAAAATTATTTTTATCAAAATTAAAATATGTGTCTTAAAAGTATCGGTTAACAAACAACATTTTAAATTATTTGGAATTATGAAGCTTAACAAAATTTTATCTTTATTCGTGCTTAATTTCAGTTCATGTTTTTGTGCAAACTGCATTATTTTCCCTGATATTCGTATGGAAAATTTCTAAAAATTTTTTACTTTGTAAAATAAGTACAAAAAGGGAAAGCATATTTATACAGTTGTTTCATCAGACGCTAGTCTGAATCTTCAGTGATATACTCTCAAGTCTTGTTAAATTCCTCCCCAAACATTCGAAACTTATTTCGTTATACCAATCGACCAAATGAGAATTTTAGTTCAATTAATTTAATTTCATTTTTTGCAAGCCAACATAAATTGGAATTAAGCACGAATAAAAATAAAATGTTATTAGTATCGAGAATATCAAACCATAATTTATTTGATCTCAATCACAATAGTAAGTGCTGTTGTTGCCGACGCCAAATGGAATACGAGAGATTTATTTTAAAATTCATTTTCTGCTTGAAAAATTAATAACCAATTTTTGTGCTTGTATTTAATTATGCGCTTGTGCGGTCACTACACGACAACAGCACGTAATTGCAATCAATAAGCACGAACCACATAACATTATCATCAAACTGCTACAATATTCATTTCAATAAAAAAAATTGCGTTATGAAAACAGCAAAGTTTTTGCTGTGAATTGTAAATACAATCATAAAAAGAAAAAAAAATCCAGAAAAAAGGAAAAAAAACTTAAAGAAAAAAGGGGCTTAGGCTAGGAAATGGCTTAAGTTTCTATAAATAAAGTTGTTAAAGCTGTTTACTCTTTAAAAACGTTTACTTTATATTCAGTTTGCTCTTGGATTAAATCGAAAATGCATTTGGTATAAAGCATTACAATTTCTACGACCTTCTTCTCCTACTCTTTCTTATTGGCAGTATTGCAATCCTCTGAATTTATTCTGTCTTACATTTTTAACGTTTAAAACTTCAAAAACCACCAAATTAATCTTTCAATTTGTTTTAGATAAAACGATGTAATTTATTTTAATATACTCGTATGAAGCCGGTTCAATGTACCTACAATATAATCTTTTTTTAAACACTAAATTTAAAAAAAAAATTCAAATCGGTCTAATCGTTTCAATCAATTTTTATTTCCATTAAAACCTGAGTTTATTTATGGTGAACATTTTAACCAAACTAGCCAAATTGATTCAGGCATTCTACGATTTGAGATAAATTAAAAGTGTAAGTTCTTTTTGTAAAAATTTGCCAAAATGGCCCAGCGTTCTTCGATTTTACATAAATTCAAAAAGTGGGCGTGGTAAATTTTTCTTTCCGTCAAAATCACATTTAGATTATAACGAACATATAACAAAAAAATTAGCCAAATCGGTATTATAGATTCAGTCAGAAATAATTTTTTTTTATTTGTTGCTTAGTGTAATTTTAAGGATTTAAGAGAAACAGTTCAAAGTGTTTGAAATTCTTGCTTGATTAAAAAAAATTTTTAATCCCTTCAACCCATGTTTTTAATGTAAAAATTTCCTTTTCTTTTTTATTGTTCTGGTTTTCTCCTACAAAATATTTATTCAATACAATGGCTGTTAGTTTATTGAAAAATAATTATAATTAGTTAATAAAAAATCTTTTCATTTTTATTTTTTTTTAAGAAAGAGCCATCACCTACCTACTTCATTACCAACTAAGCACATACTGCTTTTGTATGATTTCATATTCAAGTTTGTCTGTCCTTTTGACTTATTTGATTGACTACCGTCATCACTGCTAAACATCATGCGTATTTATTTATTTCTTTTTAGATTTTGTTTATTTTGTTGTGTTTCTTCAGTTCGTTTAATTTTTTTTTTTTTTTTTGTATTCAATAAAAATTCTAAGAATTATTAACAGTTCGGCGTGAGTAGTTGAGTAATATTAAGGGGTTACTAATGCTTTTGAACTTAATGCGCCTGCGTTGAGACCCTGCCGTGCATTTGCGCCAGCAGAAGATCGATTGTTAAACAAAAAGAAGAAAAAAAAAAGGCGTTTCATTGCTTTGCGCTGATGGCAAAGAAGAGTAGTCGGTTAAATGTTACCTTTTTTTATTTTCTTTTTATTTCATTTAAAAATGTGAAGAAGTATTTAATAAAGTTTGAATATCATGTGATCATCAAACAACATGTTTATAAATTTAAAAAAAAAAAAAATATTTATAATAATAAAGAGGAAAAAAGATGTAAAATCATGTCATTATAAAAACAGCTTAGTGTGTTTTTATTTTTTGTTTGCTTATGATCCATATAAAACACCTTGTTTTGAATTTTTATTTTTATTTTTATTATTTATTTATTTTACTCCGGTGTTTATTTTAATCCAATTTAACCGACACGCTTAGAAAATTATTATTTTCTTTTTATTAGCGTGTTACCCTTCTCAGTCGTATAAAAGTGTTTCTTCCTCATTTACTTTCAAGTATCATTTTATTTGTAATTATTTGTGTTTTTCCCTGTGTCTCTCTAGTTGTAAATAATTAAAAAGAAATTTTTATATTCTTGGAATTTTCTTTTCTTTTCGTTTTTAATTGTTAATTAACAATTACATCATTTAAAAGTTAATTATTGTTTGTAGAAAAGAGTTTGATGGGACAAGTTGCGTGTTGAATTTTTCTAACGTAAAGAGTTTGTGCTTAATGTAACGAAATGTAAATTTCTATACACACATTCCAAATTACAGGTGAGAATTCTATTTAATCGTTAAGTTTGTGTGAAATTTTTAAGCCACATTAGGGAGCATCTTTGGCTGCTTCTGTAACACAAGTACTCATATGAAAAGGAGCTGAACACAACGTATCTTTTTTTACCTTTTTGAATTGTTAAGGAATCTAGGAGCATAAAGCTCGCTCTCTTATAAATAAATGTCAAGGATTGATGAAGGATTTCAATATTGAAAAAAGCATATTTTTGTTAAAATAAAAGTAAAGGAGCCCAAAAAAACAACGTCGGTTGTGAGAACTAAACTTGTTTTCACTCCAAAAAATTTTTTAATTGTAGCAACCATAATTCAGTACAACATTTTGTTCCAGTAAATATATTTCGAGCTGTAATGCCGATTTTCTATTGTTAAAAAAAAAACACCCGATTATCACAACTGAAATTTTGCTAGAAAACAAATTTAGTTCTCACAACCGAAGTTGTTTTCTCAGTGAGTATGTAACAGAATAATTGTTAGGCTTCAAAAAGTTTAACAGAATAGTAAATCTTTATTGTTTTTTCCTTCACTGAGCAAACAACTTCGGTTGTGAGAACTAAATATGTTACCAATCAAAAATTTAGTTGTAATAATTGCAGTTTTTGGTTGTAACAAGAGAAATTCGGTAATATAGATCAAAATATTATTGAGTGAATTAAATTGTGAACTGTGTTATTAAATTTCGATTGGTATAACCAAAAAATGCGATCATTGACTGGTTCTCACAACCGAAGTTGTCCTCTGTGTGCAGACGAACATTAAATTGTTTTCATTTGCACACAAAATAACGCTAGAACAAAAAATCTAACAGCCATAACTAAAGTGGCGAAGGCAAGCGTTTTTTTATCTGTAAAAAAATGTCCTTGCCAAAATAAATGTAAGGAGGCTTCAGAAATAGAGCGCTGAGCATTTGAAAAATCCATTTTTTAATTTTGATCAGTAATGATATCTGCGTTTTTAACTCTATTTTTGTTTGTCTTTACTGGTAGCGAAATTACAAAGGAAATCAGAAACTTATTTGAAGTTTATAAAAAGCAAACGACACAACCTGAATATACATATTTTGTTTTACAACAATTAATATAAACAAAAATTAAATTGTTAATTACACAAAAATAGAATTAGGAGCGGAAAATACCCACTGGTCACTGAGGCCATTTGTGACACTATTTACTTTAATGTTACAAATCTTCAGCAAGTTTAATATTCATTTAGAATTCAAAAACTTTTTTGAATGGTAGACGGTTGTAGGGGTAATTAAAGAAAACGGGTGACCCAATATATGTTCTGTTATTAGCTAACCTGTATCTTCAGCTCTACAAAAAACAGCCAGTTTAAACAACTTAATTTTGTTTTTACAACTAAAGAAAAAGGAAAAGAAACATTTTTGAAACTGAAACTGTTAAAAACACCTTGCAGTTGGACTTGCACTTTGTTGCTTGTAATTAATGAGATTTTTAATGAAAATGTTTCAAATTTAAAATGCTGGCTTTCATGCTGCCAGCCTGCCTCTTTTATGTGAAATTAATAACTCTTTAAAAAAAGAAAAAACAAACCCAACAAAATCAATAAAAACCCATTAACTGAAACTCTTAATTACATAACGAGTTTATTTATTTATTTTTATTAAATAAACCTGAGCGCTAATTATGATTTCATTTCATTTCAATATTAAAAAATAAATAAAAATGAAATAAAATAATTAGCTTTTTTTGTTGTTGTTTAATTAATGAAGAGAAAAATTATACTCTAGACAGCATTCATCAACGTTTAACTCTTCAATAAGAGCACAACAACTACTAATTTAATGTGACTGATGTTATAATAATAAATAATTTAAACATAATAAACATTAACATGAGATATACAAACAAACAAACAGACAAACCTAAAAACAAAATTTTATAATAAATGATAAACAACAACAAAACAGATGCACGCAACAGAGAATGAGGCAAACAAACATACGACTGCATAATAATATGAAGCCCGTCAGAGCCAAATATATAAAAAGGCACTTCCAAACAAACTTACGAGTACACACTAACGCACACATGACAAAAAGAATATACACCTTGTGTTGTTTGTTTGGTTTTTGGAGTGGCATACAAACCAGGCTGACCACAAAGAAAAAAAATAGTAAAACCTCAATTAAAAATGCATTAGTGTTTGCTCGAGTTTCCTTGCGATATTAAAAAAAACATGAAAACAACAACAACAAAAAGTTTAAACAATATACCAAAAGTTAAACAGCAGCTAGAAAATTAAGTATTTTTTACGGAAATGTTAGTAGATGCGCTTAAAAACAAATTGAAATTCAAATTCTGCCATCTATTTATACGAGGTCTATTTTAAAATGAAATAAAAATTGCATAAACCGTATGCTTATCGTTAAATTAGGAGGGTTAACTAGTCATGGGGTCACTGCGGCCGTATTTTTTAAGCAATTTCCAGCCCATATCATGTGCCTTAGCGCTTAAAGGTAGGCAACTCTTTAAGTTTTAAAAGTCCCGAAACAAAAAATAACACATATGTAAATATATCAACGGCAATATGGCAAAACCGCTTAAGTCGACTTACAAAAAAATTAACGTGTTGTCACAATTAACTCAATAACTTCAGTATTGTGTTTCAGGGAATGAATAACTTTATTATTTTTTAAACAATGAACACGTTAAATTAAACTAATTAAGTATTTGAACTGTTATATTTGAAAGTTGTATATAAAATAACGAGTTAGACATAATTTTAGCAAGATAAGGACTCCCTCTGACTAATTTTTTTTTAAAAGTAGGCTTATACCATTTACAAATATAATAGCTCAGTTCATTTATTTCAATGAAATATTCAGTCATTTAATGAAATAATTTCATTGAATCAATCAAAAGTTGTAATTATTCTAATGCAGCATTTGTTATTCCACAATCAATGAAAACAATACAGTTTTGCTATCGAAATAATTTTTAAAAGAACAACTTTTAGTACTTAAAAGTTGTGGGTTGAAACTTAACCCTTTAAGAACCATGGGGACTTTTGTGTCCCAAGCCAAAAATTTCATAAAACTTAAATTATGTAAGAATTTCTTGGATATTTAGGAGACTGACAAACTAATCATAAAGTCATATGTTTAAAAAAAAAATAAAAAAAAAAAAGAAAATGACTGCTGTGAGCGACCCCTCATAACTTTACGTGCTATTTCGGCGGTACTGCTCAGACGCCTACCGAGTACTTATAACAAAATATTAAACATACAAAAATGTCTTATTATTTTAGGACATTTTTGTTTAAAGAACAACAAATTTTTTTTTGAAATAATCCTAAAATAATAATACTTTAATGCTCTTATACAAAAAAGGTTGGCTAGACTTTAAAGTAAAATTTATAAAAAAAAGTATATGAAAAATTTTAATAACGTTGACTTTAAAGTCTACGTTAAGTTTTTTGGATATAACTCAAAGGACACTAGTGTGAATCCCCCAATTGAATTAAGGGGTTTATTTTTTTTAGTAATTATCAGTTCTTCAGTATCGACTGGTGTCCATCGGGATACAGGAATCCAAAATTTTGTTGTTTTCTTAAAAATCTTTTTTAGACTCATTATTTAAAACTAAATTAACTGTTTTGTATCCAGCACCCTTATGGTTCTCGAAGGTTTAATATAAAATGTGCAGTTTTTAAGCAAAAACGAATTCACAACTTTATAGCCTGGCCCGCAATATATCGAACGATATCGTTCGCTGAAATTTTAAGCAACAAAAATTATAAAAAACCTACACTAATAATAATTATTGGTTGTTTTACATGTAACCGCTTGATTAATGTCAGCGTCAAATTAAGACCATCGAACTTTTACAGTCGCATTCATAAAAAAATATTTATGTTTAAAAAGCGCTTATTAAACAAGTTTCCCATAGAAAATAAGCCTAATAAGCCCTTATTAAACAAAAATATTTTTGTAAAACTGGCTGTTTTATATAATTAAGAAAATTTAATAGAAGTTGCTCGATATGAAGTGCAACAATTTGGCACAATTAAGGCAAAT
Organism: Thelaira solivaga; assembly: GCA_947397855.1. NCBI lineage: Eukaryota > Metazoa > Arthropoda > Insecta > Diptera > Tachinidae > Thelaira > Thelaira solivaga. The sequence goes on from OX377610.1 coordinate 23,153,649, forward strand.
GTCTTAATTTTTTTGTCTGTTAATAAAGCGACGGTTTTAAATTAATGATTTCAATTTATTTCCGTGATTTTTTCTTCCAACCATGTCAGAGATAACTACACCGCTTCAATAATAATCGGAACGATTCATATTATAAAACTCATTTTCTGTTTGTTTGTTTCATATAATTTTTTTTATTTTTATTTTAAAAGGGATTTCTTTTGAAATTTGGTACATAGAGTCCTCACACCTACAAAGGAGGCCGTCATATAATTTCATATTCCATTTCAATAGAACAATTTAGTTTAGTTTTTTAGTGATTAAAACTAGATCCGTCAAATAATTTATTTATTAATTTCTAATTCACATAAACAACTTTTTTATTTTTGTTATTTGAGTTAAAATTTTTTTTTTAATTCGCAAATTGTTTTACGCGCAAAGAAAAAACACAAAAAATTATTTTCAAAAATCCGCTCACACTTCTGAACCATTTTAAAGGCCATTATTGCAAGTTACCGATGGCTTAACTTAAAATTTTATAACTCAAATATCAAGCTCTGGCTTGGACTTTAAATTAAAAATATCGAAAAGTTAAAATACAGATAGAGTGTCCTTAACTATCCACCCAAATTTCTGTTTAAAGTTTTAGCCAAAAGCCTTACAAAATCCTAACTTTAACTAAGGAAAGTTGTAAGTAATAACGGGCATAACAAAAATATTCTAATCGATAGAAAAAAATTATAAAATCAACTCAATTTCTTGCTGTCACAAACATAAATGTTTTTGCACTTGAAAATGTTTTTGCCCATTTCTGGAATTTTCGTAGCTATTATTTTGTGCGTTCCTCTTGAACACCAATTATTTGGTTGGTTAGTTTACGTAGCGGCCTGATGATTATAAGGTAGAGTCGTTATTCCGTTTTAAACCACCTACTCGCCAAGACAACGTATTAATGAAACGATTTAGTCTAACTTTATGGCATTGAGATATCTAACCGTATTCCTGATATATCAGGTATGTGCATCTAGCACTGGCAAAAAAGGGTGAGGAACTATTGGCTACTCTTAATAGCAGTTAGCGTTGAAGGGCAGTCCCAGCCCATTAACACCAATTAATAAGTTTAGCAATATCATATTCTGCCGGTATTTTTCCCATTTTTCTTTGATGAGACTGACTAATTGGCTTTTATTTTTTAGGGCCCTTTTTCTCATAATATTTTTCAAAGTGAAACACAAATTTTCGTTAGGCTTCTGGCTGGGATACTGTAGTATTTACAATAAACATTTCAAGATAAACTTGTTTTAATTATCACATTCTCTTCTACTACTTTTTATATTATTCTCTACATTTTCCGTGCTTTCGAAGACTAGCGAGAGCGGTACCTGCAAGGCCTTACTGCACTACTGATGACATAAGGCGGTATGCTATCTGGCTTTGTTAGAAATAGCAACTGGCTTAGTTAGATAAGGGAAGATTCCCTTCTCTTTTACTCACTGCTTATTATTTTCTTTGACATATTTCTATTGCTAGCTTTCTTCTCTTTTTCCCTCTATACAGGTATCACCAATTGACCACATTAAAGCATCCAAGTGAGCGCCCTCCTGTTTTTTTATTGATGCTCACTTACATAACCTAACTTTTTATTAAGAGATAGAATAAAGGAAAGGACGGGATGATTTACATAAATAAAATTTATTTTGTGTTAAATAGAAAATATTTCCAACGGATTCCTTTGAAATTTGATACAAGCGACCTGTATACTGCAAAGATGAAAGGCATATATTTTACAACTGCTAATGGATTTTCTGAAAATTTCAGATCCTGAGCTACATCAAGCACATAAAGCTGGTATACCAGTAAGAATCCCGTCCACCACTCAAGAAAGAACTCGATGTCAATCGAAATTTCAATAGAATTCAAATGAAAATTTCAATCGATATCGAATGCCGTAACTTTAGCTCTAATTAAAGCAGTCATCTCTTTAAATATTTTAAGACTCATTAGAATGCTATTCTACGCGGAAATCTTCACTGAAAGGTGAAAGATTAATTCGGCAACTGAAGGAAAGTCAACAAATTGAAGTAAATTTTTATTATATTTTTCCAAATTATCTTATCCGATTGTTCTAATAGTTTTTTTATTGTAAACAAAAGCAATCATCATATCAAGCGTGAAACCAACGAAAACTAATTTCATAGTACGACTACGTATTTATCACAGCACAGCGTGAAGCATTACAGACAGTGAAACACACAACCATATAAGTGAATGTAAAGTTCCTGTAATTTTTTTGATTTTTCTAGCTGAAAACTGAAGCCAATTAATTATCGCAAAATGTTATGTTTTCTAGCCTAAATAGATAAACAACAAACATTATTTCGTTGTTGTTTTTTCCAGGCGTTTGTTGTAAAAATACAGCAGAACCATTTTTCTAATGACAATTACAAAACTATTTAATTAAAATGTAATTAATTTCCGACCATTTTATGAGAATTGGGTTGGGCTTTGCTGTACTTGAATAAACTTACAAGCGCGTACATGAATACTCAAATAGAAACTTGAAAGCGTTTGGAAATTTTTTATGAATGAATGAATGTAAATGTAAATTGAAACTCATATTACCTGGAAAACGATGCGAAAAAATGCGTCCGTGACGGCTTAATAGCCAAGGATACAAGGGATAGGTGTCTCGTATTAAATGAGGATTCCCAAATGGTGGATGATGCGGTCCATGAGGCGGAAATATACCCAAATGATGGGTATGCATTAGATGAGGCGGTAGATGGGGTGGGGGTGCCGGAGCACCAGCATGAGGTGGTGGTGGCGGTATATTCGAGCTTGCTGGATTGTGTTGCTGTTGTTGTTGCTGGTGTTGATGATGAGCCAACACAGCAGCCATTTGAAATTGGGCAGCCAACAAATGAGGATTCGAAGTGGTAGTGGGTAGTGCTGGATTATTTGGTGGCGGTGGTAATAAATTAGGGCCAGCAACATGATTTATCAGTGCAGAATCCTGGGGGCTGTGTATAGGTCTTATTAATGGCATATTGGTGGGAGCAGGTAAAGGAAAGGGTCTCACTAAGCCCGGCGGCAACTGTGATTTAAATATTCTCTGTTCATCTTGGGTTTCTCGTGGAGAATGTAAGGGGGTAGTAGAACGACTACTATGAGCTGGTGCCAGCTCATTTGGTAGGGGTGATTGATTGTGTTCACGTAAAGGAGAGTGATTGAGTTCACGTGTGGGTGTTTGATTTCCCGATTCTTGGCTGGAGGATATCACAGGTGATTGTCGATGATGAGAAGATGTGGGTGATATGCTTGGTTTTATATCTCTACTAGAATTCCTTAACTCCAAAGGTTCCAAGCCAACACATTCGCTATTAAAACGTATAGGGCTAGTGGCTGATCTCTTAAGGGTCTCTAATGAAGGTCGCATGGCTAAATTTGGCTGGGGGCAGTAATCCTCATTTCTAAAATTATCTTTTGCTCCTCCACCACCCACCAGAGCATCAATACTAAATGCCAGTTTGGGCTTAGTATTCGAACTCGTAGTTGTGTTTGTGGTTGAGGTGCTGGTATTCGTTTTGGCTGCTGCTGCATTGGCCGATGGATTGGTTAGTTTATGTGCTACAACGAAAGGATTTATCGGCACCAAAGGCAGCATTGTTAAGCGTTGTTGGGTACACGTGACCATTGGCAAATTTATGTGAATATGAATTCCTTTACGAAACCAATTGGCAATCTTTTTTTATTTTTATTTTTTCTTAATTTATTTTCAATTTATAACACGTTTCTTCTTTATGTTTTTGTTTTCTTTCTTCTCTATAAATTATTTCTAATGGTTTTGGCACATTTTATTTATTCTAATTTATTTGTTAGTTCTTTTTTACTTTTATTGGTATTTAATAACGTTTTGAATTCAAACAATTAAAATTTCAACCGTCGGTTGTGAACGTTTTAAATTGAATTCGTTTGTTAGACACGGTTTTGTTGAAACATTTTAAAACTAGTTTGCACTAATGGAGCGTAACCGTTTTGCTTCAATTGACAAGCTGTTAACGCCATTATCTGTATGTGTATCTTTTATGTGAGTGTGTGTGTACTAAATTGAACTAAACACGGGCGCCGTTAATGATTTAATTTCAAACAACTGACAGTGATGTGGTTGATGTTGCTAAGGTGGTCGTGTTACAGTGGTTACAGAGACCGTTAATTATTATTTGCATATTATCGATAATATTTCACTATTTTTTGTGCTTTTATTTTTGTATTTTCTTTTTAAATTGCAGGTATTAAAACGTTTTAAACACCAAAGCTTAAGCACGCACTCATGTATTCGCACAACACAGCACCACAAAAGAAGTCACGCACGTTTTACAGCTTGTAACAAAAAAAAAAAGCTCCACTTAGCTTACGTGTTTATGGGAGTTAAGTGCGTGTATGTATGCGTGCGAGTGTGTAAGTGTTTGTCTACAAGTGGGGAGAGTTGTAAAATTCTTTAATGGTTGATGGTTTCTGTACAAGTTTTGTCACAATTAGCGGGTTTTCAATTAATGGCGTTCCCATTCACAAGCTAGAAACAACACCAAATTAACGAAACTATTACGCATACATTTTGCCAGCGATTTATTTATTGCTGTTACAAAAATACAATTAGAAAATGGGAAAAGTGTGTATTTGTGTGTGTGTTTGTGTGCGGATTTATTGCAAACGGTACGATACGGTAAGATTTTGATTTTGTTGTTAACGCGTATTGCCGGTAACGCGTTGAAAGTTTTACTCACAATAATAATTGTTCGATGGAACTAAAAACAGCGTCGTTCATCGGTCGTCGTTAGTGACGATGGCGGCGACGACTACGATGACGATGGCAAAGTTAAATGGAGATTCCAATATTCATTGTTAATCACAGCTATATAATCAACAACAACAACAGCAATAACAACAACAACAGCAATAACAACAATAGCAGCTTAAAAAACAATCTGAATACTAAAACCACATAAACAATTCAATGCTGCAAGCAGTTGTATCATTCTAACACTTGGCAGTTAAATCAATTACAGAAAGAGACCATCACACGAGTTTTTTTTTTGGGAGGCAATGCCAGCCACACAACAACCACAAATTTTATTTTAGTTTTTTATTTTTTAACAACAAAAATGCTCTTTCCAAAAGAGCACAAAATATTTTGAAACTTGTTTTCTGCAATTAGGTGGTTCATCTGATAACTCATCTCATTATTTACTCCATCTCTCTCTCTCTCTCTCTCGCTTACAGTGCCTCTCTCACATTTTGCATTTCAACAGAAAAGCACAATTGCATTTTATTTTGTGCTCATTTGCGGGGATTTCTGCAAAATTTCACACCAACTAATAACATTTTGCATTAAAAAAAATGGCAAAAGAAAAAACAAAAAAAACAATTTAAAGAGTCCAGAGTAAACATCACAATTATATCTGATACAAAAACACAACAGAAGCTTCTTGTGAGCGATCCCATATTTTCACAGTCAGTTTTAAAATTTCTTTAAACAAAAAAATCCAGTCTAAATAGAACAAATTTGGTATAAAAAAATTTTTTTGAAGCCATAATGTGGCAAATTAAGTTTTGATTCGAACTAAAGCAAAGGCCTGTTATATAAACTAGGGGGGAAACTATCTATATCATTAAGATATGTAGTGAGTTTTGTTGGTTATCATACAGCTCAAAAGGTACAGCTGCTTCATTCCAAAGTTTTTTTGTGGGTTATGAATTGAATTTATTTTTTAATAACTGCAGTTTAAGCAGAGTGGATGCAAAAATGCTGATAACCAAATTTTATTAACAAAACGAATAACCTTTAGAATAATGAACATTTTATGTTCATTTAATGTTTCATTACCTTAATAATCTTTGACGTTGTCAATCTAAATGAGCTAACTTTTTTCTTTGTTTGTTCCCCCAGCGTAATAGTGGCAATGTTGGAACACGCTTAAAAAATAACAAATGTTTACTGCCAAGAAGCCAAACTAACACACCTAACCCTGATAGATAGCCTGTGATACATAGGAGAAACAAAAAAAAATAAAATCAACATATACACAACCATGTCATGATTATTTTCAATCTTTTCTCTTGATACAGCTGATGCTAAAGAATCTGCACTAGGATTTTATCAAACAACTTTTAAGAATTGTTCATTTAATATGGCTAGTTTTTTCCAGCTTCAGTTCGATTTTTTACAGTTTTATCGATATTGATATTTGGCTATATCTTTTGCAGAATATAATTATATAATACTGGCTTCAAGGAGAACCTTTTGCATTTCGAAAATCGTAACAAAAGCGAATTATTTTTTTTTTTTTTTTCAATTTTAATCATTTATAAAGCAAACTTACTGTTTTTTTTTTAATTTTTAATGCATAAAATCTAAACATTTTTAGTTGTTGTTGCAGGATCGGTTATTCTAACAACTTTATTTTTCAATAAGTACTAAATTTTTGTAATTCAATCTGTGAATTGAAATAAGTTTTGACAATTTTAAATATAACAGCTGATGAGCGAATTCGTTAATGTGGCCACTTTGTACAAATTCGCCTTGGAATAAAGTATAAATCATATTTGTATCCGAAAGAATGGATTAAAAAAAGTGCAGCAAACTATCTTTATAAAAACATATATACAATCTGACCTTAAGCTTCAAAAAACTAGTCTTTTTCAAAGAAAACAGCAAAAAAAATAAAAAAAAGAATTATTTACTTTGATTTATAACTTAAAGTAAATAAAAAGAAAGAAAAGAAACAAAAACACACCTCTGACAGGTATGCATATGCAACAAACAATTAAGACTGCCTTCGTATAGTCAATACTTTATTTAAACTCTTTGATTTTTGTATAATGTTTGTAACTTGTGCTTTGTTGAGTCGTTTTGTCTTTGTGTAAATTTATTTGTAAATGTGGGCGTTACTTATTTCATGGTGAAGATTTTATTGTTTTTTCCCAGCTTTTTAACAAAAAAGTAAAAACTGACTAGAAAAAATACAAAAAAAAAAAAAAAACAATAACAACAGCAACAACAATAAGAGTAACTAAATTTTAGCAGCCATTAAGAAAGAGCTTCATAATCACTTTAACTGAACAAGTAGTGGCTTTTGTTGCAATAAAGAGGTGTTTTTCTTAAATGTGTGTTGTTGCTGTTAAAGCTATAGATGGAGTTAATGGTCTGATGGTTGTTTTGTTATTGTTGTGTCTGCCATAAGCAGCATAAACTGGTGGTAATAATAAACACCTCATCTTAAACGGAGTCACGTTAAAAAAAAAGAAGAAAAAATTAAAAACGTATTCCTTTACCTACCTATAACGAACAACAACAAAAAAACTTAGCGATGCACGTTGTGCCTCATGTTGTAACATCCTGTAAGCATCAAGATTACAATTGATTTTTTTTTTGTTTACTTTTGCATTTCAAAATAAACAGAATTTCAAATTTAATTGTTTGTTTGGAGCAAAATAATTATTTAGAAGTGCATATGCATTGGTAAGTATGTGTGTATGAGCTGTTCATTTTAAAGCTGTTAATTTATTTGATAATTTCGTAGGGTAGTAGGGTAAGCAGTTATGAATTGGAAATAACTGCCTGTGCATCTATATTTTGTAAAAATATTAATCAGCCCAATCCTAAATATTCCCTAAACATTTTGGTTTTTGGAAAAAACTTTTTTAAATCGGAAGACTTTCTATGTTAAAAAAAGGAGTTTTTTTTAATAAAAAACTCCACAAGAAAAATTTTTGTTTTTGGAAAAAAAATCCCTAAATTAGAAGACTTTCTATCGCCCATGTTCTGAGAAACGCGAATTTTCAAAACGAAAATCGTTTTGCAAAACGCTAAAGCATGTTTTAGATACCGCGTGTTTTGCTTCCGTTTATCTCATAGAATGTGAATGGGGAAACGCCAGTTTATAAGTAAACAATTGACACACACAGCTGACAAAATCAAAGTAAATTTTTTTAAATCATATTTTTATGGAAAAAGGCCAATTTTCTTTCCAATTTTGGTTGAAATAATAATAACTCTTAGTTTGTGCAAAATTCACCTCTTCGATTCAGTTTGTGCTTGGGGTTTGAAAACGCCAAAATAAAGCGTTTTGTCCCAGGGAATTTTTATTCATAATTGGGTTGAATATTAAATTTAATTTTGGTTGGTTTCTTGGGCGCGATTGATCATCTTTAGTTAAACCACTGTCACCACTAAAGATTGTAAATTTGTGACTTAGTTGGAGTTGCAAAAATATTCGTAATCGTTCCTTTGAAAATTTCCCAATATATCTTTTTATAAAAAATAAAAATTATCACTTAATTATGATAAATTTTTTTTGTAAACCTGAGTCTGAGTATTTCAGTATTCCACCAGACATAGAGACTAGAAACACTAAAATATGTGCTTAATTACTGTGCTGTGAATTAAATTGTTGTAAATCACATTCAAGTTTATGCAACATTTTTATTAATTTTAGGAAAGAAAATGTCCTTTACTTTAAGTGGGGACATCTGCTGTAAAAACCAACAGAACTAAATGATGCTGAATTTTAAATTAAACAAAAGCATTTGTGCCAAAAAGAATTTCAAAAATACCTTGGAAAAATTATCTAATTAAAAATTAGACAAGATTTTTCTGTACAAAAGATCCTTAGTAATAAAATGCAAAGTCGACATTTTCTGTACCAATTTAATATTCCATCACTGATGTAACACGTCCATAAAATGGGCGAGAGGGAGCTTCTCGTATATGTACATAGATAGTATATTAACCTATCAATTTGGGACCCGTATTTTTAACTTTTGCCTAGACTTTGAGTGTTTTCTACAGACAAGTCAAAAAGTTTTGCAGACTTTTCTTCTCTTTAAAAGAAATAGCAGAAAATTAAAGCTACTTATTTGCTATTGGAAACACGTAGAAAAATGTACAAATCCGTTTAGCGAAGGATAAAATTCATTCATATCTAGTTAATACAAAATTTCTTCATGTAGGGGACCATCGACAATTTTCTTCTCTTGAGAAAAAAAATTATCGAATACTTTAGTTTCGCAAAAAACCTACTTAGATATTTACTACTAAAAAAAATTTAAATCTTTTTAGCCAAGAATAAAATCTGTTCAAAAATTCATAGATAATCAAAGTTAAATTTTTAGTATAAATTATTTTTTTTTATTCCAATGACTTTTTCGTTTCTATTAATTTATATTTATTTATTACATTATATAGCGTAGTTTTGAATTTTTTTTTAAATTTTATGTGACTACCATAATACGAACTTACGAATATTTAGTTATTAACTCCCCACTCAACGATTTAAACGATTATGTTTTCTGTTTTATAGTCACTTTATTTATATGGTTGTGGAAGAGACAAAATTTATTTTCACCCATATTTTTCTCTTTATTATGTTTACTATAAACATATTTATGGCTTCAGTTCAAATTTTATTAAAAATAATATGACAATAATATGATTGATCTATGCCAGTAAACATAGTACTCGTATGATTAAAAATAACGCGATCATATTAATGCTTAGATGCTTCAAATTAACAATAATATTTTCGCGTAGAACAAACTATGTTTGCGGTGACCATATTCAATCATATTTTTTTTGCGTGTGTATGAACACGCTAATTATGTTAAAAAATACGTTTATATCAAAAGTATATTTTTATACATACAAAAAAAAAATAATAATAAATTTCCCTGAAGAAGACCTTCAAAAGAAAGTCGTAATATTGGAAAATTAAAACAAAAACAATTTTCATTGAGATCTTAAGCTTGAATAATATTTACTAATAATAAATTTATAAGATCGAAAAATTTACTAAAATTATTTAAAAAAAAGCAGACTACAAACTCAAAATCTGTTGAAAATCTTAATACTTGTCGTAGATAGAGTGTAAAGCCCACATAGGATTTTTAACACATATAATTTAATTTTGTTCTATAAAAATGAAATGCAAATTTTAACATTTGTATTGGCAACCCTTAAGTAGACACGTCAAAAAATTACAGTATAAAACCCTCAGCAAAGCGTATAAAAGATGTGTAGATCTTTTTACCACGTCTATTTGTATGTACTTTTAGGAAACAGTGAAAAAACTCTTCAATGATCAAAAAAGTTTTTTTTTTTTTGAAAGCATCCTTAAATAACAAACAGAAAAAAGCTTTATGAACCAAGGCAGGTATCTAAGTTTTAAATCTGTTTCGATAGAAACATATTTTGAGTCCATTGAAAAAATGTCATACTTGCCTATTTATTAAATAATTTTATAATTTTTTTTAGAAAAAGTTAAAAAATTGCCATATTACATATTAACTAATTACTTAATTGCATCAATTAAATATTTATTCAATTTGTTTTTGTCTGTGCTATTTACAATCGTGTTTTACTAACATCCCATTATTATTTTTTTTTAATTCAACGCCTCTGAGTTCATTATTTAAGTAAATGAAATAATAATAGTTAAATAAGTAAAAAGATACCCATTCATCCAAAAATAAGTATGTATAATAGCAACCCAGCACATAAATCATTTTTCCTTCCAGTTAAGGAAAATCAAATTTAATAGACTTTATTTATTTCAACAAATTTACCAATTAATGAAACTCAAATAACAGCTACACCATAAATGACTCTTGCTCTCTTTTGCTCTCTATCTCTCTCTCATACTAACGTTTTATTTGTTTTCACTTTAGGCACATTCAGGGATGTTTAAAAATATTTAGTTTATATTGTTGCTGTAAACGCTACTTTTTTTTTGATTGATTTCTCTCTTATGAAAGAGTAGCTTTTAACGCAGCCATTAATTTTGTCATTGAAATGAAATTGAAAATAAAAAAATGAAATGAAATGAAAAAAAGAAAATGTTACAGTAACAATTATTATCCCTCATTTGAACAAATAAAGCTTTTAAAAGCCAAATTGTACGCTAGACAGAGAAGTAAATAAGAAAGAATAAAAAACAACGAGTAACTGGGAAAATAAACTCACATTCCACGATCCACTTGAAAAATTTCCAATAAGTTTTTAAAACAAACATGCTCTGTGATTGGTTGTTTATGTTAAACACACAAGATAGAATGAGATGACGAGCTTACATTTTGTAAATACCAGAGAGACAGAGAAGGAGACTAGATCTCTGACTCGCTTTGATTTATAGAGTTAATGGCTTCTCAAAAAATGCTTGCTTTAAGAACTGTTTTCAACAAAGCCAACAAAAACATATCATAAGCAATTTGTAACTTCTTTTTGTTTATTTGTTTTTATTGCGCATGGGGTGCGGTGCAGTCATGCTGTTGTTTATGGGACTTTGCTTGTACGTGGCGTGAGTGCATCCTTTAGCAAAAGTGGTTGTTAGTGGCTTGCAGACTTGCCAGCCATTATACAACGATTCATTTAATAATTGCAAATTATATTGAGCTCATTATCACTGTTTTATGTCTGTCCCCATTTCGATGATGCTGGTCTCTAAACAAACACAGTTTATACTTACTTATTTACTGCTAGTGCGTTATATTCTGGTTTCTTTTTCTTTTTTTGCTTTCTCTTAAGAAAAAAAAGAAGTTTTAGTTTTTTGTATTTAAAACGTCTTGTTGTCAACATGAAAAAAAAACACAAAAACTAGTAGGTTTTTCTTAGGGAGGTTAAATTTAGAAAATGCAGAATTTCAAGGAATTGATTTTTAAAATAATTTTTAAGGTAATTTAAATATAAAAAAGAAAACTTGTAGCGTTAAATTGAAATATTTTTTTTAAAGATATTATCAGCAAATAATGAAAGCCTCCTAAGCTTTTAGCTGTGAGTGAGGACAGAATGAAGTAAAGTCTCCAGGGTCCTGTGTGATATGTGACAAAATTCGTTTTTCTTCAAGCAATAAAGTAACAAAAGAAGTTTGAGTATTTGTGCCCACTATTACACCAACACAAAATGTTGAATAAGAAATTTGGATTGTGGTGAGCTTCTTATCCCAGAGAAATTTTTTTTAATATTTACACGGCTTACGAAAGACAAACCATCAAATGTTTTAGAGCATTTGTATTAAAAATAATCAATAGTTACTATTTTCAAACTAATTTTACAAAATGGCATTGATCAAGCGGGATAGAAATACAAGATTACGCCATCCCGGAAAAAAGATTGAAATTTTTTCCGCATGTAGCTCAAATGACGTCACGCGATATGTTCCTATTGGCTGATTGGTTTACGTGGCGGTGTCGGGTGATCAACAGCTGCGGCAGCTATCGTTGAAGGGCTGTCCCAGCCTGCTGGCGTGCTTTCCGATCATCCAATGACCAGTTACTATTGGCTAATAATTAACAGCTAAATAAGAGATAGAGAGAGAAATGTATAATTTTTTTTATTCAAACAGTGAACAATCTACGTCATCTAATGTGAAATCATGCACATGGCGTAATCTATCATCCTTGGCATTGATGGCAGTACATTAGCAGGGCTTAAATCATGGAGTAAAATAGATTACAATTTTAGTCTCTTGTATTATATTTAAAGCTTCAATTGATGTTGTTTCAAAAACGCATAATGCAAAGAGTTTATTATTATTTTAGCTGTTATTAAAAAAAAAAACAAAAAAAAAGTGAGCTCTAATTTTAGTAAAATGGTGCTAAAATTACTGCTTAGTCGCTGAAAAAAAGTGGACAAAAATGACAGGCAGTTTGTATAATAAGGAGTCCCGAAAAAGCTTTTCACTATTCAACACCATAATCGAAGCATTTTATACTCCCCCATCTACCTGTAGTATAAACTTTTTCTTTCATTTTTTATCACATCTCACATCTAAGGAATTGTCGAAATATTGCAAGATAGAATTAAGAACCTTAAGCTGGAAAAATATTTTTTATTAATATGAAATTTATAAAAAATAAACAATTTCATCAATTGAACTGTTATATTTGATAGTGATATAATTCCACTTTCCAAAAAAAAATTAATCTATCTATAATTATAATCACACAATCAATGGAGAACGATAATGTTATCGCAAAAATATTATTTTTGAAAGTGAAATAAATCCATTCCTTAAACCAAATAATTTTATTATTTAAAGTATTAAAAACAACATGTTCGCAAGATATGGCAGAAAATGCAATATTTAAATTAATATTTTTATTTTGAAACAAAGAAGATATAAAAAATCTCAAAAAAATTACTATTGACTCTGTTTTCTAAGCCGCATTAAGAAAAAAATGTTTGTTTTAAAACGAATTCACATTTTTTGGTATCCTTAAAGTCTTATTCACATAATTTTATTCGGTTTTAAAATAGATGGCTTATTATTATAAAAAATATAAAAAACAAGAAAAAAGTAATTAAGACAAACAATTTTAAGACTTTCTTATTCGGTTTAGAAAAATGGCTGGCAATTTAATACATTTAAACAAAAAAAAATTGATTTAAAAAACACTCTAAAATTTATTGAAATATTCACTCTAAGTATGAAGATTAGTTACTGAAAAAAAATCAACTTTTTGCCCCCATTCTTTAAGAAATCACAACAGCAACAAATTTTCTAACACAAAAAATTTACTTGAAATTTAAGTAAAAAATCAAACTTAACTTCGAATGATATCAAAGTACATTTTTTCAGAACACCAAATTAAAATTTTTTTTTTTTTTAAATTCGATTCACAGAACGTTACTGTACACTGTATGAAACTTCAAGATCTATAACAAAAGAGAAATCCACCGATTAAATGAGTTTAATTACTAACCTGCATAACACATATTTACCATAAATACTTCATACTTCTAACAGTAAAAGATAAATAAGTTTAAAATATATATTTTTTTTTAGTTTTTGTTATCTTAACGAACTAATTTACATTTATTTTATTGTGTCAGCATTTTCAATATAACTGAAATTAATTCTTAATAATAAATTAATAAATTCTTAACTACAATTAAATACATTAGTTAAATATTTTATTTTTTACATTAAAAATTCGTTTGAGTAAAGTTAATGTGGACTTAAATTAAGTTATGTTTCCATTTTTTATAAAATCATATATTTGAAAGTCCTTTGGAGTTAAAAAATACTTTATTTTATTAAATAATTACAATAAATATAGTTTTACAATAAAATTTAAAGTGTGTGCAGCGGAAAAAACATCATGTGAAAAGATTTTTAAATTAACTCAAAAGCAAACATGAAAAATGGGACTAATACCACCATCGAATATAACAGTTCAAATATTTATAAAAATTGTTAAAAAATATTTGCTTTTATTTCTTAAAGGTTCGATGAATAATCATATTTAACTGAACTAAAAAAATTATAAAACCTTTTTATTACATATTTAATTAAGTCAATTAAAAATGTAATCATTACGAGAATTTTTATTTAAAATAGTTAAGTAGTGTAAATTTTTTTAAGCTGGACTTATACCACTTTGATTTGTTACTAATTAATAATGAAAGGGCTGCCCAAGCATACTTGAAATGGCCTACAAGCATTTTTTATTATTAAATTTTACATATGTTTGTGGTGATAAGTGGCTTTCAAGTATGCTTGTGCAGGATTTAGCCCCTGACTAACACTCTGAAGCAAATTTTAAAATTCTTTAAGATTTCCCCTTAAACACTCAGTTTATCATATCAAATGTGATCAATCTTAAGTGATAGATAAAGATGCTCTAACAACAATAACAAAATGAATTGATTCCTTTAGCAACATTAACCAGAGTGCGATTTAATGAACAAAATAAGAAAAAAAATCTTAATAAAAACAAAAAGCTATTGATTGACACTAGAGAATGGGTTGATGTCAATCATCATTTCATAAACGAGTAGATGAATGGATGGTTGGCTAGATGGATGAATGATATATTGGTTGCTTTGCTTAACATAAAAAGAAGACAAAGAAAATCCAAATAGTTATAAAACTAAACTGATTTGTAGTTGGCAAAGAGTTGATTAAAAATGACACAAAGCAAAAGCCGACGACTAGTTAAAAATTAAAAAAAAACAACGCATCTTGTGGTTGTTGTTGATGTTTCACCAAGCACAAAAGCGAGCGACGAAGTGACACCCAAGAAAACATGTTTTGCAACAGTGTGTGATCCTTAGAAATGTCAATTAAGAAATTATTTTTTAATTGTAAAACTGGCAAAATAAATTTATTCTTTTAATAAAATTCATTTTTTTTTAATTTACTATTCTGCTCTTCCTGTCATTCATTAATTATTCATAGCCTCCAAGTAAAGTTTAAATTATGTAATTTTTTTTTGTTTGTTTTGTTTGTGATTTTCAATACGAGTAGTTTCAAAAATTTAATTGTTTTTTAAAGCAGCCACCATTACTTAATGAGTTTGTATAGAATTTGTTATTGAATGGAAGTAAATGTTAATTTAATTTTAGGTGTGGCCTATAGCTACACAAGTTTTCTTATAAACAACAAAAAATCCTCATCATCATCACGATTTATTGTTGTCATATTACAAAAAAAAAAAAAAAAAAAAAAAAAAAAACTGTTTTTTTATTTAATGTTTCTTTTAAAAAATTATTATTTTCTAACACACCCTGCAGTGAGTTAAGTTAAATGTCGAAACGTTTTGGAATAACATATACTTTTGGAGAGGCCACACCTATTTTTACGCCCACTTTTAAAAAGTGTCTATTAAAAATAATTACTTTTATGTCGATTCTGTCTAGCAAGAAATGAAGAAATTAAATTTTAATTATTTGCTTTTTACTAATTTTTAATATCGAGAAACTTCTATAGAAATTTAAATTGTTGATCGTTTTCATTCGATATTGCATGTGACAATTTGGCCTCAGATTGCTCTGAATTTTTATATATGTTTACGCTTTCTTTATCCCAAAAATGTTGACTTATAAATATAATTTCTCGCTTTTGTCATAGATAATTCTCGAACTTGCAAATTTTTTTAAACTACATTTTTTATGAAAAAAAACTCTTTCATAATTCGGCTAAAAAGTTTTTATATTTTAGCTTGTGAGAGCTGAAGCAAGAGTGAATAAAGAAAATGAGCTGGAAAATATAAAATGAAAACAAAAATTTTTTTTAAAGAAAAATTAAAAATAAATTGCAGCATTAAAATAATTCGGTTTAACCTTTTTTTTCCACAATTTCCGTTGTTTTTTTTTTATTTGTAAATTTACTTCGCAATAATTTTGTGTTTATTTCCAGTTAGTGTTATTTTTGCTGCGCAAATTAAAGAAAAAAAAAACATCCGTAATGAATCGCGTGAATTGCATTCGTATTGTGTATTTATGCCAAATTTTGTGTAAATTATTTTTAATTTTGGTGTTATTAAGCATTAATAAGACTTGTCACATAACTTTTTTTTTTTTGCTTTTTGTTTTTAAATTTTAAATTCATGTACAGCTTGTATTGCCATTAGTTCTGCTTGTCCTCTTAATTATTATGTGCGATTTATTGCTTACATTTTTGTGGTTTTATTTGTTGGGAATAGCTTTTTGCCCCCCAAAATGATTGATGGCCTTTAACGGATAAGCAATTTTAAAATATTAATTAATTGCGTTTTATTGTTTTGTTAGCATGAAAAGCAATTAAAAATGTTGAGACGTTTAATTTAATTAACAATTTAATTTTTGTTTTTATTAATTGTTCAGGTGGCGTCTTTTGCTTTTTTATACCCTTCACTGTAAGTAAGAAGGGGGACAAATGAGTATGTGACTCCGTTTGTAATTTCTACACCTTTTATAGTATATATATTCTGAATTCTTGTAGAAAGCGGAGTCGAACAAGCTCTTATTCTTCTCTTATTATCAGGTGGCAAAAATTTCCAAGAAATCCAGAGCATCTCAGCAGTGTGCCTTTTTACTCAAAGATCAACACGTTTAACAAATGCTTCTTAGAATTGAAATAATATTTGTTGAGCTCCTTAAATAGTTAGTTGGTTTTTATTTATAAATTTTCAAGGGGGAAAACCACACTAAAATTATTATTGCGGTTACACCAATTATGCCTGCACAGAGAAAAAATTCCATGAAAAATGAAAACAATTAGAAAAATAAATGTAGTCGTTCAAGAAGCAAAATTTTATTTATATTCAGCCCAGTTATGAATGTTCAAGAGAAATTTTTTCCCAGGGAAAAGTTTATTTTTTGAAGAAAATAGCCGAAATCAACAACTTTTCTATAACAAACAAGGGAAAATATTTGTTAACAATAGGAGGAGAGAGACAAGTGGCAAAACTCTTAAAGCATTTTTATTCATAATTTTCGGTAAAAAAAACCCCTAAGTTGAACAATTAAATCCTTTCATAAATTCATATACCCCTATTTATGTAGGGTGACCCGGCCTACTTCTAAAAACAAAAACAAGCCAAATATTTCACGAAAGGCATGAATGAAGAAACGGATAAGGACTTTGAATTATTGAGCTACACAAATTATAATATGTTATAACAATTTACAGTAAGATCCCTGATCTTATTGATTACGTTATTCCAAGATCTTTTCTATAGAGGGACTTCGAATTAACGACTTCTTACAAAGCTGATGTGATCTTTTCTTTTAAGAGAGTATTTGGATGTGTTCACAGTTCAGGAGTTGGTGGTGGAGTCTATATTGAGGAATCTGGGTCTTTTATATCCTTCAGTCTACACGATTAATGCTGTCTAGTACAAGCTGAATTGACGACAATAAGGAAAGCAGAAGACTGGGTATAGTAATATGAAATATTTGGCATGAATATTCTCATATATACCTAGAGTCGAATTGCAATTAGGTCTTTGGTGAGCATCTGTTCGATATCTGATCTGGTTCCCGAATACCAGACATCCTTAAATAGGATGGCGGGACATTCGGTAGCCATCCTTATCTGGGTGTGTGGATATGGGACTGCTGTAGGGCGGACAACCTGGCAAAGGAAACGTCGATTCTGGCAGACCAGAATACCGACACACCATGAGGCATCTCTTTCTCGTCCTGCAAACAGAAGATCGAAAACGAACGAATGTACAATACAGCGAGCATGATCTGGCCTAATCTGGACAGTAATCGGAGTAAGAGTTTACTGGACCTTCAGAGAGCTCAACTGAGAAATATGGTGGCGGCAATAACAGGCCACTGCAATAGAAGTACCACTGAAGCAGTTGCCAAGAAGAAGGAAGAGGAGGCAACTGTAAAGCACCTTCTTTGTCTCTGTTCTGGCTTGGCGGATCATCACAAGCTCTAGTTTGGGGAACGTTACTCTCGGCTACAGGGGTCGGAATGCTGTACGGCATCATTAGGAACAGCAACTGGTCCTCTACTTTTTCTTCGTATTCTTTCCCCTACTATTCCCCTACTTCCTTTCACTCTTCTATCTCTATTGCAATTCGGTTTTCCTCCAATTAAGGTATCGCAAAGGGACAACGTCACAAGACCCAACTTTTTTCGGGGTGTCCTGTGCAACCTAACCTAACCCATCAATTTGTTAGATATAGTGAATCTTTTGTCCAAAAAGTTACATGGAAAACATTTCATTTTTGCATGTTTTTCATAAAAATTTCTTAGACGTCTCGATTGTTCGTTTAATATAAACATCAACAGTTTGGTTTCTGGTTTTCTCAGTGTATGTGATAAAAACTGGAACCAAATGCTGGTATGTAACCATATAACGGGATATATTTAAGCTTATTCAAGCGTAAAACGGCTGATAGTTTTCCAAGTACAATTTTAAGTGTATAGAAATCATTGTAGCTAACGCTACAATTTACAATGTAATTTTCATTAAGCCGCTGCAATGAAAGTAACTGCCTCCTGATTATTATTGAAATGAAAAGAAATGCAATACAAAAGCAGCTAATAAGCATGTAAATGTGTCCTTCTGAATTAATTTTTATTTAATAAAATTTTCAAGAGAACCCTGTGAAAAGTTCTGTTACTTGTTTGTGTCTAGTGATTAAATATGAATATCAGTGGAAAATTAGTAAACTAGAAGATTCTTTTGTTGTCTACAAAGAATCATAAATAAACACCAACCAAATTTCGTTGTCAACAAAGACACTTTCCTCTTTCTTAATTTCTGGGTTTCATCCTTTTTTGTTTTCAAATCCATGACGTTTATTTTAACGCTTCTTTTCTAGCTTTAGTTTAGTAATATTTTGCTATGGTTTTATTAACTAAATACCTGTTTGAGCCACCATAAATCCAAAATATTTTTCAGCTGAAATTTAAAATTTACTGCGAGTAGTAACTATTTACTAGTAAATTTAATTTAATTGAAAGGATTCTTAGCAGGGCTTGAAGTTCTTAGGAATTTTATCAACACTCTTAATGAGTCTCAAAAACTAAATTCTGCTATTTTCCTCCAAAACTTAATTACCCTGAATGAAATAGAGTTTCTTAATTAGTTATGAGCAATTACAGCACACAACCTGACAGATCTTTAGTGTGTCTAATTTTTTACAAGAATACAGAAAAAATATTAAAAATAATTTTGATTTCACTCTGACGTTAAACAAACATATTTTTGATATTTCAAATAAAAAAAATTCGAAATCATTTATTTAATTGTTAGACAATTCCACGCCATATGTCTGTGATTATCGAAAAAATATGTCTGATATGTGGGATGGGTGCTCTTATTTAAACTTATTTGCTGCTTTTAAATTTTTAAATAGAAAAAAGAATAATTGCTCATCATTAATTTATACATTCAACGCACAGCACAGTGAGTAAAAATGCATAAAATTTGTGTTTGAGTGTAAAAAGCAAATTTATGTGGCCATAAAATATTTTTTTCTTGTAAAGTGGATGGATGTAATAAGTGGATGTCAATAAATAATTTAAAAAGGAAAATTTATTTGCACACACACACACACACACACACACACACACATACACACTCTTTCATTCCTTCACTCATACATTCACATAACACAAAGTGTGTGTAACTCAATAAATGCAATTGCATTTTTTCTAGGTTGGGTGCTGATGGATGTGGATGTGTTCGATTATAAAATTCATGTAACAACACAATCACTTATACAAACCACATATTGCAGCTGCTACTTGTGGCCAAAAGCAAAAAAAAATAAATATAAATAAAGAACAGAAACAAAAGTGAAGGGCGTCCGTCTTGTGCTGCTGGTTTGTTTAACGGATGGGGTAAGTAAGTGTTGGTTATTTGTCAACACTCCCACTTTAATTGTTCGTGTAAGTTTTTTATAATTTGATTTTCTTGTGGCTTTTTTATGTAGTTGTGCTGTAAACGAAACCAATTAATTGTCTTCTGTCTTCTGTCTTGTATTGTTTTTTCTCAGACTTTTTTTTTTCTACAATTCCAACAATCAGTGTTTTAATTGTTGGATTATTTGCCTGCTGTGTTGATAGCAGCACTTAATGCAGCCCCCTAAATTAATTGTATTTTATACACACACTTATTATTCAATCTAATTAAGTGTGAATATCAAGCTCATATTGTAAACAATTAGTTTGTTAAAGAAAAAATATTAATTTGAATTATCTTTTCCCTTATTTAAAAACGAACTGTGAGTAGTGTGCTTTAGATAAGTGTAAGGGAATTCAAGTTTAAGTTGAAGCAAAAACTTCAAACAAAAATGGAATTGGAATCTAAAGTATTGCATTTCTCACATGCGTGACCAGTTCGTTCCTCTACAAATGTAGAAAAATCTTAGAGAACTATTGTGCTGTTTTCACAAAACAAGCGATCAACTTGTCTAAAAAATTTTTATGAAAAACGCTCAATACTTAGACTGTTTTTTATATAAAATTTCCAAACGAATTGATGGCTTGTGTTATACAAACAGCACATATAACTTTAGAAGTCCATAAAGTTTTTCTTATTGTTTTCATTGTCATCTCGTTCATGGCCATTTCTATCAGCACTCCCAAACCACAACAATAAAGTTAATCCCGACAAGAATAAAATTTTACTTAAGTCGACTGAAGGAGTTTATGAGCAGAATGACTAGAGGAAAGGAAGACTTTATACTTAATGTCAGACAGTCAGTCTGCAGCTGAAGCATTTGACCGGCAGCTTGTTATGAACCACGTGCATAGTGCTTTAAGTAAATAAACGTTTTAAAACTAGCAGGAATATACTGTCTTGAAGTTACGAACATGATCGTGGCAACCAGCGTAAATGTGTCCTTATAAAATTTTTAATTTAAATTATTTAAACTTGTATTTTTAATTGAATCAAAGACATTTTTCTATTAAACCCAAATAATGTTTCATTGGCAGCAAATCATTGCAAAAAAATCTAAGAAACATTCAATTAATTTTTTTTTTTTTTAATTTTGTGACTTAAGATAATTAAAATTTGACAACAATAGAAAGTTTCACAAGTCTTGCTGACTTTCAGCTTCTTCACGAATCTTCTGTTTAAAAAAAAATTAATTCTGATATAGAATCTCGCGTTTCCATGACAATTAAAAATTTTTCGTATTCTTTCGATAAACTACTCAACAGCATAACCTCAAGCAACTTTTTCTGCATTACTATACCTGACTGCGAAAGTTTATTTGTGATTTCTGCAAATACTTTCAAATAAGCAACAGCATTTCCACCTTCTTTTTGTAAACTAAGCAAACGTAACACTTGAATTTTTTAATCGTGACAATAGTACAGTTCAAAAATTTTTTAGGAGAACTAAATTTTAGTCAATATTATGGAATTCTGATTACTTCAACTAAAAAATTTAATTATCACAGCAGAATTTTTGATTATAAAAAAATTTGTGTGTAGAGAGTAACTTTATGTATTGGAACTTTTGGCTGATACGTATTATATTTTCTAAATTTGTTATTTTAGTGTGAAAGAGTTTCAAAAATGGCGCCTGTACGGGTTAAAGTTTTTTCAGCAAGACCCAACAGAAAAGTTAACTAAAAAAAATTAAAAACTCTATTTCTAAGATTTTTTTAAATTTTTGGAAAATTGAAAGCATTTTAAACTAAATTCCTTTAAAGCAATTGCTGCCTTTAAAAAAATCTTCATTTTATATGAAATTATTTGAAATCCCATAAATTTATGTTATTCCACAGCCTAAGAACTGTGTTGAAAGCTTTTTTTAAATCACACATACAGACACACACACACACACACGTATATAAAAATCTGTCATAATTGTTAAATGATTGATCTGAATAGAAACACTCAAATAATCACACGAAATCAACTACATAAACGATTCATAATATTTTAAATGAAAACTCTTTTGTACAGACAGACTGTTATAGACAGAAAAT
The DNA here is from genome assembly GCA_947397855.1 of Thelaira solivaga. Taxonomy (NCBI): domain Eukaryota; kingdom Metazoa; phylum Arthropoda; class Insecta; order Diptera; family Tachinidae; genus Thelaira; species Thelaira solivaga. The sequence continues at coordinate 23,175,855 of OX377610.1, forward strand.
GATTAACACATACCAGAATATGGAAATCTTTACAAGCAAACATTTTTTCTTTTTGCGTCTTAAGAAAAATTCATTTCATTTCATTAAAATTTGTTTTCTTTTTCTTTTTTGTTTCTTTGAAAATTATTGAAAAATATTTTTGATTTATTTGTTGGTGTCATTTCTAAACGCTTTTGTGTTTAGTTTTTCCATTTTGAAAAGGGGATTTTTTTTTTTTTTTTTTTGTAAATTTCTCAGCCATCAAACAAGAAAATGTACGTTTAGAGATGCCTGAAAACATAAAATAGTTTAAGTGAAATTCATTCAATAGCCAAATTGAATACAATTAATTTTTGTTTTTCAAAATTCATGACTGTTCATTTTGTGTGCTGGCAGAAGCTTAAATTAAATAAGCAGTTGTGGAAAGCTATTGCTTTTTTTAAAATTAAAAAAATTAATGTCTGATTGAGCTTAAAATTACAATATTATATTAGAAACCCCCTACTCTACAAGACAACAATAATAAGATAACTGATAAGATAACTCTATCCTCGATATCCCAGGAAGTCTGTCCATAAAATGTATAGCGAAACATTTTTGGCTCGCACCCAGAAGAGTTAGGGGAACGACTGCCTGCTTACACAAATAAATTAGGTTTTTTTCAAAAAGGAAAGCCTTAAAACACAATTAATACTGTGTTGGCAGTACAATACAAAATGTTTCCGCTGCTGTCCAGCAGTAGAGAATCAAAGTGAACTCCAGCTTGGAGGCGCTTCTCTGCCTTGTCTCGTGTAAGAGACAGAGAGCTACATGTTTTCGGGAGAGGCAGCAGTACAAATATCACAAAGGACCTGCCTGAGCGCCCTTTTCTCTATGCGATCGAATAACAACATGTTCTCTCTGGTATATAAAATATTCAGAAAGAATAAACGTTGGACAGTGATATGAATTAAAAAAAAATTTTTTTTGATTAATATAGAATTTTTAAGACATTAAAAAAAAAACCTTTCAAATCAGTTACAGAACCCCAAAAAGATTTGAGAAGCCTAGTTTGATGTCATTTTAAGCCAAACTGTATTGCCGCAAAGTGCTGCAAAATATAATGATCTAAAATTGGCCGTCCTTTGCTCCAAACAGCAATTGCCTGCATTCACAAACATCCCAAACACCTACAATCGAGGCAGTAAACAAACCTCCTACCCCTAGATTAAGAGGTTAGTTAGTACTAGGGGACACTTTTTCAGTACCTTAAAACTTATATTTTTGTAACACTTTTTTGCTAAGTTGACATCTGACACTCAGAAGTTTATCTAGGCAAAACAGAAGTGCATTCAAATATCTTAGTTTGTGATACACTTAAGGCCTGTTCAGCCAAATGCGAACAAAAGCTTCCTTTGCATAATTTTATGAAAAACAAAAACACATTTTCGTGTATTGTTTTTGTATGCAATAAAATTATGCCAAAGAAGCTTTCGTTTGCATTTAGCTGAACAGACCCTAATTGAGCAAGAAGGATGTCATTTCCCTTGATTTCCTTTCTTCTTAAGAAGTATTTGTAGCCTGATAGCAGGCCGCTTCTAATTCTATGCTAGTTCTAGTTCTAATTTAGTTGATCACATCTGAGAGTGAATAACTCCAGTATCCTTAAAAAATCATAATATTTGATTCAGCTTCGGGTAAAATTTATTTAATTTTATTGGTTTAAATAATTGTCATGTAATAGGCCTAATAATAAGTGTCGTTATTGAGGCAATTATAGCTAGTACCGGTTTTATATTTTATATTGGCTGAATTCCTCTTTAACAAGGCTGAATGTCTTCAAAAAATGTTTTAATTCTTTAAAGTATCTGTTTTAAAGAAGAGTTGTAAGCAAACAGCCTTTAAATTTTGAAATGAAGACGAATGTGCTGCCATTGCATTTTGTTGAATAATTTGTTTTTTGCTGAAAAAACTTGCCGAGCAATGCTGTGGGGGGATGCATGCCACCGGCTGCTACAAAATGAAGTGGGTGTTTGTTTGGTCGTGTGTTGTACCCCTTAAGAAGTAGATTAACAGTGGCGCCTAGTTGTATCTCCTGTTTTGTGTTTCTGGTGTATTTTAGAGGGGGAATTAGTTGAACAAGAAAAAGCTTGTTAAGGATTTTGTTTAAAAAAAAAAAAATTATTTTAATTTTAATTATTTAAATAAAAATCTTTTAAAAGAAATTAAAATGTTAATTTAGTAAGATTTATAATTATTATGGAACGTCCTGGGAGCACCTAAATTAATTTATTTAAATTTTTGCTTGTAAAAATTACCTGCAATTATTTAAAATAACAAACATGTTTAGTGATTTGTTAAACAAATAAATAAAAATGACAATTTTTTTTTGAGCACCAACCGATTTTTTTACGGACACCAATTTACATAGTGAAACAATGAAATGATATTTAACTCACACATTGTGTGAATAGTTTGATGATAATGGGAGCTGCTTAGTAAAGCTTCCAAAATGATACGTTATACCCCAGCAATAGCCAATTAAACAAATCAATCTGACAATGAATTGCAGCTTTATTGTGGGCAAGTATTTTTTATTTGCTGCCTATGAACGAGTACTCCAAACAAATCTCGGTACGTTTTGTTTGTTTGTTTAAATTATTATTATTTGATTATTTTGAGTCAGGCGTAACAAATTCCATGTTTTGTAACATAAATCCCTCAGCTCTCTAGCTCCACTCCTCTCTACCCTCTACCCTCTACACACATTGAAAGGAAAAAGCGAGCGAGTGAATAGTGTGGATTATTTCTATTCATTTCACTAAGCGTCTGCTTAAGTTGCTTGATATCTAATGCTAGTGATCGATGGCTGGGTTAAAGTGTTGACTGTCTGTTTATTTTCTGTGTTATTGCTGTGTGTTGCCTTGCATTGCTCTATAGCGCATTCATTCAATTGTTTTGTAGATAAAATTTGATTTGTTTTACCACCAGATACTAATTATAAAATGTTTGTTGTTAGTTTTTCGTTTTAACAAAAAAGAAAAAGAAATATTACCTCGAGCAATAGTGTGGGAAAGTGTAAAACTTTAGCCATAACATGTTGTGGTTTCATTTCATATTTTTGTTTTTTTTTTTCAAATCGTGGCAATTCATAATTATTAATGTTATCAATAATGAAAATTAGTTTAAAAATAAATTTCATTTAATGACTCATTTATAATAATTGTTGTTGTATTTTAAGGTTTCTCTACTTCTTTCCCACTTTATGTTAAAAGTAGAAAGTTTATTTATGCTCAAGCTACACAGCCTGTTTTGAGTTAAATTTATGGATCCTAAATGGAAAGAAATACAAAAAACGAGTAGTGTTATACCCCAGAGAGAAATTAAAAAAAAAATCTTTAATTTGCTGTTAAGAAATCATAATTTAGAAAACGATTTATTGAGCGTCACTAAGAAAAGCAAATTGGGAGGCTACAAATATGTTTAAGACATACTGAAAAAATAATTCATTATTTTTCAAACAATGACAAAGTTTCATTAGGGTAATGACAACGTTTCATTGATTCAATAAAATATTTCATTGCATTAATGAATATTTCACAGAATTAATGAAATATTTCTTTACATGAAAGAAAATTGTATTGATTCAAGGAAAAGTTTCATTAAATTAATGAATAATTTCATTAAATTGATGAAATATTTCATTAAATTTATGAAATATTTCATTAAATTTATAAAATTATTTAATGGAAAAAATTAAATTAATGAAATTAATAAATGAGATATTCATTAAATTAATGAAATGATATTTCATTGAATTAATGAAATCATTCATAAGTCTACTGAAATAAGCTGTGAGGCATAAGATAATTGGTTCCATAAAAACCCTGAACAGAGGCCTCAGTGAATACTAAAAAGGTTGAATGGAATGCATATTTACAGGTAGGCCATTAACAAGCTAAAGTCAATTGAACTCTGCAAAATCATATTGATCAACAGCTGACGACTGTAAATAAAATAATATCTTGCAGCAGAATGATAAGAAATGCGTAAGTATACGTTACAGCAGCTTTCCAGTTAGAAAATTTTTTAAATCTGCTTTTCCTAATTAAATTTTTAGCTTAAAATTGCTTGATTCCAACTAAGAGAGAAACCTAAATTACTACTACAAGCGTTTTTTAACTGTCAAAAATTGTCATGCAAATTGAAATAATGCGGCGGCAACGCAATTGGAAAAATCTGATTTTGACAACACATTAGATAGTGAAGTTGGCTGCAACACACTTATTTCTATTATACTTGTCTTGTTATTTCTGAAAAGTAATGATATTTTAGTTATTTTTGATAAATCTAGCGGCTTTTAACTAAATTTTAGTTTTTATTTAGTGGGTTTTTAGGAAAAAAAAATAATGAAATAAATAAGACGTCAGTCATTTCTACATAAACGCCGGGCCCTAAAAAATGCTACGCTTAACGCGCTAATTTATTTTGGGCTACAAACTTATTAATTGTTATTCACTCTCCAATTTGTTTTTATTGTTTATCAGTTTCTTAATTTTCTCAGTTATAAATCGGTTTCTGATTTAATACAAGCTCCGCTTGAACTAAAAAAATAATTATTTTTTGAAGTTTTACACGTTTCATGTTTATTTATTAGTTCTGTTGTTGTTGTTGTGTTGAATGTAAGTACGTATTTTATGCTATCCTGCTTGTGAAATTGTTATTATTGTTGTTGCTTATTTTTTTAAACTTTATTCCTTTCTTTCATCCTTCCACCCAATTCATGGGCAAATTTACGAGCAATGTGTCAATTAAGTATCAAATTACAAGTTGCTTTGTGTCGTCATGACAAACGTTTTCATTTTTATTTTTATTTCTGATTCAGTTGGCTGTTTTTTCTGCTTCTCTTTCTTATTTTTTTTTTTGTAATTTTATCCGCTGTTGTTGTTGTAATACAAAAGGTTAATTGAAGATTTGTTCGTATATTGTTTGGATTTGAAAGGCTGACAGGATGGATGCTGTTTAGTTGCTTGGTAACTCATATGCTTGGTAACTCATATCCATTTACTATGTTGCGAATAAGGATACAAATACCAAATATTTTACAACTGTTTTTCTGTAAACGTTAAATTAAATTAAAAATTTTGTTAAACTGCTTTAACCAATTCCATTTTTCAAGTCATACCTAAATTGGCGAGGCAAGCGTTTTGTATCTGTCAAAAATTCTAATGGCAAATCGAAATAGTGCGGCGCCAGCGCTTAGCGGTTGGAAAAAAAAAATTTTGAAGTTGGCTGCAAGACAATTGTTTTTTTATTTTATTTTTTTTTTTTTTTTTTTTGTTATTGTTGGCCAGTATTAATATTTTAGATAGTTTTTTGAATGTAGCGTTTTTAACTATATTTTTTTTTTTTGTTTTTAGTGGGTTTTATTAAACACTACTGTTGGGAATACGCACCGCCAGCGCTTTTATTTAGGTGTGACGTTTTAACATAAACGCTTGCCGCTCCAATTTAAGCTGAGCTGTTTGGAGAAACATGATGTCAGTAGCATATTACGAGTTCTACATCTTATCAAGCATTTTTCGTATTGAAAATTCATGCCATCTTGAAAATATTTTCATAATAGAATGAATTTAAGATAATTTTGATACAAAAATGGCTTCTGATTATCTGCTGCGGCATTGCTGACTTTAGCTTATACTGTAACTGAAAATTGTAACGTAGTCTCTTTTAATTATTCTCAAATGGTTAATAAGACCTTTTACACGTGCATGTTCGAATAGAACAAGTCGTTTTATAATAATTGCATGTGTTTATTTAGTGTGTTTACATTAAATGAAATTGAATTGGGCTTTATTGTTAAAACTTGATTGCTTGTTAAATGTAATGGCTAATTTTCTTTAACCCTCATTACACGTTTATAGACATCAAGAGTCTTCAGTTACCTAAAGCTTATAAAAGTGTAGTTGCAATAGTAAAATAAAATAAAATACGAGTATAAGAGGTTGCCGCACTTAGTTTTACTTACGCAAAATATTATCATTTCAGTCATAAGCCACCAGCTTAGGCTTTCAAATAACCTGATTAAGAACACAGCCTGCTAAAAGTAATTAAAACATATAATTTTTAGGGATATTTTTCATTGTAAAACAAATCCGAAAATTAAATGTTTCAAATAACACATTTTCAGTTAAATTAAAAAAGAATACAATTAAATTAGATTTTAATATATCAATATTTGAGTCTTTATTTTTGAAAATGGTATAAGTACATTTAAAGAAAAGGAGTTAGCGATAAAATTGGTTAGGATCTTACTAAAATTACCATTAGTTCTTTTTTTTTAAGTGAACTTATACCACTTCAAAATCAAAAGACTCTAGTTTTGAAAATTAAATTATTTTATATGCTGTTTTTATAACATATTAAAAGTGCTCAAAATATTGAGTGTTTTTCATACAAATCGAGTTGATCGTTTGTCTTATAAAAACAGCACATTAATTAAGGAAACTTAGGAAGCTTCTGCTAGCTACACAAGTATAAACGGTTTTGGTACAAAAACAATTGAAAACTCTTTCCAAAATATTTTCAGGAGCTAAATAAATTCAAATTGTAAGTAAAAACGAAAGTTGTTTAATGATTTTAATAAAAAATTACAACTTTTGTTTGAAACTTATGAAGCTATAAGTTAGTGGAAAAGAGTGGTCACTTAATAATTTTAAATCAATTTACAAAACTCTAAAGTTCTTTTTCACAACTTCTATGAAATCTTTGAATTTTTTTGATATTTTTGTTTTTCAAGAAATGCTTGTATTTCTTGTGGCAGTTTCATTATTTGGAAGAGGGCGTTATGTTTGGGCGCCGATTTGTATGAACCAATTTGTATGAGTGCCTCCATAGGCTGGTGGGTAGTGTGCTAACCTATCAATCTCGTAGGTTTGGTTGCTGCTTTTTCCTGGGTGTTTTCTGCAGATAAGCAAACAAGTTGCGCGGATTTTTGCTGTTGTTAAAGAAAAAAACACTCATACTTGTAAATATTTTACAAGCAGAGCCCAAATCGTCTTGCATTAGATATGGAATGAATTTTGTCAAAATTCTAGTCACTTTGTTTGGAATAATTTTTTTTACTAGGGAATGTTTGAGAACGGAAAAGACTTTATACTTGAAGTCAGACAGTCACTCTGCACTGCTGGCCTTACGCCTACTTAAGCTAAGATAATGCAGTGTCTGTCATCTGTGAACAATCTTAGGATGCATAAAAATCTCACCTTGTGTTGGGTACCTGAACTACTGGTTCAACTGGCAACATTTAGCTAGATTGCTTGGTTAATAATAGGCCCAGAACTGGACTTTCGCATCTCTCCATCGTACATTAAGGAGAAAACTAGTTCCTGGGTCAATTCGTAGTTCTAAAAATACTAGAAATAATTGACAAGTACATTGATTCATTCCACTATCGGTTAGTACTTCCCAGAAGGTACTATCAGTCAATAAGAGAAACTTCAGACGCCTAATGAGATGCTTAGCCGGGCATTGTGATCTTAGCTACCAGCAGTGTAGAAGAGGAGATATTAGCATCAGTCAACGCAGATTTTATGGTTTACATATAGAAATCTCACAACATGAACTTTGTGACTGTACACTTTTAGATTCTCGTAACACAAGTCTTCCTGTTGTCTATAAGACAGGGAGGAAAACTCTAACAGAATAAGCGAATAGAATTCAGAGATCTAGAACTGGTACAGTTACCGTAGCCTACCGCTAAATACGGTTTTATAATAAAAATAAAAATTGATATTTCGAAATAACTTGCTCGATATCGAATGAAGAGTTTTCAGTTACTTTACTTCAAAAGTTGATGAAGCTTATGCTAAACAAAAACAAAAAAGTATTACAACACTGTTAAAGGTACTGACTCACTATCCTACTTAGTCGTACGATCTGTCTAAAAACGCATGTGTGCTAAAAAAGTATGATAGTGTGTATTGAACAATCAGACTTTTTGACAGGTCTGTCCGATTTTTTAATGTTATGAAAATTTTCATAAAATAAATTTTATCTGTGCGATCAGAGTTGCATTTTCTATGTTCAAGGCAGAATAATAGCAACAATACCAAACTTTTAGGTTATTTTTCATTGTACATATTTGTAAAAAAAATATTTTGCGGCAAAGAAGAAAATAAATACTTATAAAAGTATTAAGCTGAGTAAACATATGTTTTTGCATCTTTTTTTGTATAATAGTGCGGCATAAAGTTCGCCATTTTAAAGCGATTTCTTCAAGTAGGACAGAATTCTGTCACACATTATTTTGACACAATCGTACGATCGTGTAGGATAGTGAATCAGTACCTTAAGTAATATTTTATGTCTCAGGAGCTCAGGGGCCCAAAGTATCGTAAATTAGCTACAGTTCCTTTTTATCCCATTTAAATTTTATTTTTCAATTGCTTTAAAGAACCTTTTTGGTTTTATAAACCCTTAACCAAACTGAAACTTAAAGGTGTTTTCTGCCAAACTTAATACTAAATCACAGCGATAACACATGATAAAAATAAAAGATTTTGACAAATGGTGTTTCCTAAATATAATAAATGCTTTCAAGGATTTATACGCAACCACATTAAAATCGCTCCTTTGGGGTTTAAATAGGTAAATAAATCACAATCTTAAATGGCTGGTACGACATGCTTACAGAGTTGGGGAGTATAACTGTTGTCACCTTTTGCACAACAACCCTCTTGTTTTTTTTTTATAGATAAATTAAAGGAAACAAATAAAAGTGTATCGGATTACAAACGTTATAACGATATTCTTGCTTATTGCAAAACCTTAGCAATTCTTTATCATAATAATCAACTTTATGGCTGCTACCACAAGCTTTAACGCTCTTCCATTTTTCCCCAACACCTGACAGACCCACACAGATCTGTAAATACGTATGAACATACATGCATACATAAATGATAACATTATTTATAATAATGGTTGACAAGCTGAGCGAGAACAAAAACAGAATAAAAAAAAAAAAAAAGGAGGAGAATGACTGAAGGCAGAGTGTGTTGAGTTAGAAGAGAGATTATTAAAATTCCAAACAAACGCCAACAGAAAGCAATTACAATTTGACAGTTTTGCTTTTTAATATTTTTCCTATGACAATTACGAGTACATTGGCTGGTTGTCAGTGGCCACTGGCATTTAATATATTTATTATCAATACGATCTACAAATAACAATAACAACAACAACAAGAACACTTCATTATACAATATTCACTTAAATTTAATTTGAATTGTCCATTCAACAGCAAAATATCCATCAACTGCATGCAGCAAAAAAAAATTTATTAAAAAAATTAATAAAATGAAAATAATAAACCGAAATATAAACAAAAATTCTCTGGAATGCGTTACTGTTTAAAGTGTTGATTATTGTTTGCTTGAAAGCATTGAGCGGCATTAAATATAAATTTTACTGCAGTTTATTTCTATGCGTTTTCTCATTAGTTCATTTACTTTGCTCCAACTTACACACACACACACACATCACAAAAAGAATTTATAGTTATTCGTGTAAGGCATTTGCCATAAATTCAAGGAGGGTTATAAATCAACACCAACCAACTAAATTTTGGCACTTTTTAGAACACTTTAAAAAAAGAATTGAAAAATAATTTTATTAATTTTGGAAAATTTTAATAAAAAAAAAATTAAATTCATAAAATTAATGAAAATATTAACAAGAATAGGATGAATTTTAGAATAATGAAAATTAATGAATAGGATTAATTTTAAATACAAAAATTCATCAATGAAAATATTTTCATAAATGGTATGAATTTTAGAAATAAAAATTCATGAATAGGATACATTTTTAATATAAAAATTAGTGATAATAATGAAAATACTTTCCTGAATACGAAAAAATATTTGATGATAATGAAAATTCATGAATATTATGAATTTTTTTTATTATAAAAATTCATTACTTCTATTAAAATTTTTTATGGAATGAATTTTAAAATAATGATAATTCATTAATACGATGAACTTCAAAAATGAAAATTCGTAATATCAATGAAAATATTTTCATGAATAAAATAAATTTTAGAAATTAAAATTCATAATAAAATTAATATAAATATTTTCATAAATAGAATGAATTCTAAAAATGTAAATTCGTTAAAAAAAATGGACTTTATAACTAAAAATGCATGACATCAATGGAAGTATTTTCATGAAAAAGCTGACTTTCTAGAATGAAAATTCGTGATATCCTTGAAAATATTTTCATAACTAGAATAAATTTTAGAATAATTAAAATTCATTAATAGGATGAACTTTAGGAATAAAAATATATGATATCAATAAAAATATTTTCATGAACTTCAGGAAGAATTTCTATAAGTAGTTTAACAAATGAAAATTTCAATTAAATAAATTAGAAAAAGGGACCAACTATTAATTTAAAACATTAGCTTTTTTGCATATTTAAACTGTATCCAACATTACGGAAGTCTTAATAAATTTTCGGTCAGTTTATCTTATTAATTTTAGAACAGCACATTTACCGCTAAGTAGCAAAACATATTTTTCTTTATGGAAATGTAACCAAAGCAATAGTCGAATTGTTGTCGTTTATAGAAAAATAATTAAGAGTTTTTTTTTAAAGTCACACAGACTTTTTGCTAACAAACTTTTGTTTAATTTTATGTGTTATTCTATTATTTTTTTCTAATCGAATTTATAATTGTTTTCGTACGATATTTTGCTTCCGTTCATGTTCGCTGGGAAAATGATTTTTTCATTAATTGTGATAGATCCAATTTCAGTTAAAATATTAAGGGCCATTAGGCCTAATTACGAGTGTCGCTGTCGTAGTCGAATTTACGACAAGCTAGTGTAAATTATATGGCCGACGCTGCCACATATCACTGTTTTTGTCACGACAACGACACTCATAATCAGGCCTATTATTATAATTAAACGATAACTAAAAGTAAAATGTTATCAAACAGATAAATGCTTTTTGGTTATTAGAAACAGACGTTAACTAAAAAGTGTATGATAAGCTAAAGATAGGTTTGTGTTGCTCATAAATTTTAAGCATTTAAAGTTGCCATATTTTTGATTTTAGATATGGCAAGCTCAGCAGCCATACAATAAAATAACAAATATTAAAATAAAATTTTAAAAGTAAAGGAATTTCTTAGTTATTTGAAAAATAATTGGCAAAAAAAGCTATGCCGTTGCCACTTTGCCTTTATAGCAACGAGAACTTGTAATAATAGAAAAAAGTTATTGGTCACTTTATCAAAAACTTTAGCTAAAGTTAATTATAACTATCTGACACCTTATAAGTAAGTTGTAATAAATGCCCTAAATGTGCTTATGAATTTCGTAATTGAATATGACTTTTAGTTTTTTCTTTGCATTTTTGCTCATACATTTTGGCAGCTTTATTAACTCACAAGGGTCCATAAAATTTCAAAAAGAAGTATTTTTTTTTAAACAAAAATTAACGAAGGTTTAACAAATAATTTAATCGTGTAAAAAAAAACAAAAACTTTGTATGAAGAACACTTAAAAATGAATGCGTTGTTTTTAAGAAGAAATCAAATCAACTAGTTTGGAAATTATATATCAAAAGTATTTCGAATGGTGAGTGTTTTTAATAGAAATTTTTTAGCATACAAGTGCTTTAGGTACACATTTCCAGTAAGCCGCACATGAAGCTATTTTGTTCAAGATAAACTCATTTTAAGTGAATTAACTAAAATTAGATAATTGTGATTAATTATAATTATTGTTGCTTTTCTAATCTTTATATTGAGATTTAAAACAAAATGAAATTCTGCTTAATTTTATCAGTGTAGCTACTTGTTGTTGCTTTATCAAAGAATATGTATCTGTCTGGCTGCTTCACTCATTATAATTACGATTATAAATAATTTATTCAAGCATTTATTTATACCCCATTTTAAAAGTTTTCGATTTCCTAAAGAGAATGTGTTTTTGTTTTCATATTCAAAATGTAATTGCACTTGGCTTTTTTTTTACGTTAATTTTAGTGGTTTGTATTGTCATTGTGATAACTGAATTTCAAAAAAAAAAAAAATTAATAAAAATTAATATGCAACGTTGTCACGTTTAAACTGTTAACGCGTCTCAATAACCGAACTGCCAGCACCTTCAAAAAATTTTTAAATTTCGTTTAACGTCTGCCAGGCTGTCTTGCCTGCACTCGTTTATTCATTCACTGCACTATTGTTTATTTAATTTGAGTTACGATCAAGTCAAGATGATGGAGATACATAAATAAGTGGCAGTGGCACTGGCAGTAGTAGTTAATGGTGGTTATGGTGGCATGATTGAATTGAAACATTTATTCATAATTTATATACAAAATACATTTATTGTATTTATTTATTTGTTTGTTTTTTTTTCCATTATCATTTTGATTTTAATCCTTATTTATGATTTGTATTCAATTTAATTTTTAGATTATTTACTTAGTAAAGACACTCCTTGCAACAAAACAATATAATTGTAATTGTAAATGTGTTTGAATAAGTCCACCATAAGAGTAATACAAATGTTTACAAAATTGGATTTAGATTTTTTCATTAAAATCAATTGGCATTGAATGAATGGAAAAAAAATTTTTTTTTTTCAAATAAAATTTTTAATTTAATATTTCAACAACAATATGACAATTTCTTTAATTAAATATTATTATACATGGTTATGGACCAGAGCAATTGACAACAAGTTCTCAAGTAATTTGGAGCCATGCTTTCAAATCTCTACCTCTTTTATTTAAACTGGCTCTAATTTTTGTAATATATTGTTATTTCGTAAATTTAAAAAGTCACATTACACATGAAAGATTTATTTCAAAGCGTTCTTTAGTGCCTTAGATTCTGTATTCTAAGAAACGGTTTATAGTGAAATCCGTTTATAAATAGAATTTTAATTATTTAAAAAACCCATCGAAAGAAATATATAAAGTGGCTCTTGTTTTTGCTAGCATTATTATCAGAGGCGCCAACCAAAGTTTTAAATAAAATATTTCACGGCATAATTTCAAGCTTAAATTAAGTGGGCGCCAAAATGCGCGTGGCCGTTTAAAAAGTATATGACCATCTTCTTTGGAATATAGGGTGTTTGTAAAAAATTTCAGACAAATGCTTTGGAAAACAATAATTTGTTTAGCGAGCCCACAAACAAACAGAAAGTGAATTATATTTATATAAACACGACTTAAAGGAAATTTTATTGCCAAATTTCGGATTTTTTTCTAACCAATAGAAGCAAACGTTTTCACTTAATGCTCATAAATTTAGAAGAAAAAAAAGGTCAAACGAACTTAAAAATAAATTTTTAATCTCGAACATCAGAGTCGACTTGAAAAATGAAATACAGATTTAAAATCAATGCTTCAAATCACTTTGGCAACAGTTTTCAATTGGCCTGCCTTAAAAGTTTTTTTTTTATAAGCTTGTGCTACTACAGTGTGAGTAAAAAAATTTTAGCTAAGTTTTTGTTTTATTTCTCATAGAGAGTGTGTCTCCGACAAAGTTTCTGAAATAAGCCCTTTTACAATTAAATCTTTTATATTTTTTAAAGTACGTACTTTAACTAAAATTAATTGCTGCAACCCAGTATTTAAATGTGACTCATACAAATATTTGCTGAAAATATAAAGTCAAACAAAATATTTATAATTTTTTTTCAAACGGTTAAGTCGAAAAATATTTAACGTGAGTAATAAAATAAAAATTATATTTATCTAATACACCAAATCTAACATTGACAAAAAGGCAAAGGACACGTCATCATCATTGATTGCAAAAATATAAACCCGGGTTATTTTTCAAGCAGCAAAGAGATTAAAAAAAGCCATAACATAGCAAGTGATAATTTTTAAAAAGAAAATAATTAAAATGTTTCTGAAGAAATTTAAAAATTTATTTTTGTAAAATAAAACCAACATAAATTAGTTGAAAAAAGTTTAACCTACTTTTCGTCTTATGCGAACACAATATGTGTAATAAAAATAAGAAAAATAACTATTTAATGTTTAAAAAAAGTGATTCATTTAATTGGGATTTTAAATTATTTTTTTTTACTTAAAAATAAGAACCTAAAAGGCGTTTTCACTTATTTACAGACGTTTATGCTTATGCAGACAATTAAAAATCACCATCATTAAGCGGTCACAGTTTTAACAGCAGCAAACCACAATTTCACATCTTTGTGATCTTTATTTTATTTTTATTTATTGTTTTAACATACTGTTACTTTTGGTTTGTTAAAAATATTTCTAAATTTAAATACTTTACACAAAAATAAAACATAAATAAAGTTGATGACATTTTGAGTTGCACTAAAGTGTGCGTGTGCCTGTGTGTGTTTGCACTACTGAAAATTACAAAAAAAAGCATAAAATTTCATCTGTTTTTAAGGCCTTTTTTCTGCAAATAATTTTGTTTTCTTGTTTTCTTTCCAAGCCAAAATGATGATGTTGCAACAGTGAAATATTTCATCTTTGTGATAAACATCACTACTGCGGTCTTGAGATATGTCTTGCTTGTTATTTCCGCTGAAAAGGTTGGTTGTACGTATGTATTCATGCTAAGCAGTCACAACAACAACATTTGCGCATGCGCGGCAGCTCTAATTAGACGCATAAGTAGAATTGAGGCGACACAATCTCAACTTCTCACCTTTGTGCTTTATGCTTTGAAATAAGAGTATTAAGCAGGAAAACTAAAACATGCATTTTTATTTATAAAAATACAAAATATTCTCTCGTACAACAACATGCAGCCTCATAATGAAAAAAAAGCAAGAATACAATTACAAATTCTCAGGCATTTTTTTTTTTTTCTTACACTCAAATATGAAATGGAAGTTTAAACAGATGCATGCATCTGATGGACGAGTGTAACAACAACAACAACTACTACTGCAACAGCTACAAGAGTTATTAATAAAATAACAAATAAGCCAGTGTAGACAGAATGGAGTTTAAGATTAATGCCGCGCGAAATTTTAATGGTTTAAAATGTTTAAACGAGCATGATGTTGTTTGTTACTTATTACTGCCTTATGATTTTTATTATTGTCTGTTTTGTTGGCTTATTTACTCTTGTGTGTGTATGTGTATTCTTCTTTTTTAAGGCTGATGTTTATTATTATAGTGGTGCCTTTCTTATTATTGTGTTCAGAGCAGAAAAGAATGTTCCCGGTAAAATGTTTCTTTTCTTTTTGATTTGAAAAAATTTGGATTTTTGGAACAATTAATTAATTGTTTCCGACAAATATTTTCCAATTAAACTTTTATTTGTTTTTTTTTATTAATAAAATTTTTATTTTAAAAAAAACATTTATTAAAAATTTTAATGAAAAAACATTCAAATAATTTCAAGTAAAATTTATTGTTTTTTAATATTTTTTTTTAATTTTAATAAAACAAATTTTTTTAAATAAAATATTAATCTTTTTTTGTGATTAATTCTAGAAATTGTGTTGGTTTTAAAATTTATTCTTTTACTCATGATATTCTCATGAGTTATTTATTCAGTACAATAAGTACATTTCATCAGACGCTACTCTGAATCCTCAGTAGATTACTCCCAACGTTTCTTGCATATATTAGAACCTTTATATTGTAAAAGCAATTGACTAAATAAGAATTATTAATCAATAGTTACAAAAAGATTCAAATATTCATACAAAAAACTCAGTAAGCATTGAACTGAATAAATAAATAAACTTCCCAACCAAAACATTTTAATATTGAAATCTATTTTTTTAAAGAAAAAGAGCAAATGAAATGAGTTTATTTGAGAAAATAATTTTTCAAAATAGTTGTTTAAATAATTCAAATAAAAAAAAGGGCCATAATCATAAAAAAGTAGGCTTTTATTAAGAGCTGACTTTTGTTCATAAGAATTTTATAAATTTAAATCGCTTTTAAAAAAATACCGACTTTAGTGTGACTATGATTATGGCCCAATGTTTATTAAAAATTTAAATCATGGAAAAATTAAAATATATAAAGGGTGTTTTTTATAGACGTATAGAACTTTAAGTTGGCATTACTGTTCAAGATGGCGACCGGTTTAACAGCTGTTAGTGATTTATTCTCAGTTTGGTTTGGCAATTCATCATGAATAGACTCACGCCTGAACAACGCTTGCAAATTTCGAACGAGATTGCCGTTGTTCCCGATTTTCATAAGCGAATTTTGTTTAGCGATGAAGCGCTCTTCTGGTAGAATGGCTACGTCAACAAACAAATCTGCCGCATTTGGAGTGAAGCTAATTATCAAGTGTATGTCGAAACACCGTTATATCCAGAAAAACTGACTATTTGGTGCGCTTTATGGGCTGGTAGAATCATTGGTCCGTACTTCTTCAAAAACGATGATGGCCAGGACGTTACAGGCAATGGTGATCGGTATAGAGCCATGATTACTAACTTTTTCATTCCTGAATTGAACAACCGTGATGTCCAGGAGCTGTGCTTCCAACAAGACGGCGCAACATGTCACACAGCTCGTGCCACAATCGATTTATTGAAAGACACGTTTGGTGACCGCCTAATTTGACGTTTTGGTCCTGTGAATTGGCCTCCAAGATCTTGTGATTTAACACCGCTAGACTACTTTCTGTGGGGCTATGTAAAGTCATTGGTCTATGCGGATAAGCCACAAACGCTTGATCATTTGGAAGACAACATTCGCCGTGTTATTGCCGATATACGGCCACAAATGTTGGAAAAAGTCATCGAAAATTGGACGTCCAGATTGGACTACATCCGAGCCAGCTGTGGCGGTCATATGCCAGAAATCATATTTAAAATGTAATGCCACAAGATTATCTTTCGGATAAATAAAATTCATGTCAATCGAATAATCCATCGTTGTTTTATTGCAATTTAAAGTTCTATACGTCTATAAAAAACACCCTTTAGAATATAACATATTAAATTATTTGGAGTTATAAAGCTTAACAATATTTAACCTTTATTCGTGCTTAATTCCAAATTATGTTGGTGTGCAAAATGCAGGGAAAATCCCTAATATTCTCAACGAAAATTGCAAAAAGTTGTTTTAATTTGACTGCTATTCAAAAATTTTAAAGAAGATCCAAAAGTTGAAGAGTTATCTCACATTTTCTACAAAAATATTATTTGCAAAATTCTACTAGAAACTATAAATGACACTTTTTGACTCTTTTTTTTTAATAAAAAAAACCCATAAGTATTTAATAAAATTAGGGGCTTATCACCTTTTTATAAAAGTCAAATTATGAAAGTCGCTAAAATAAATATTTTTGAGCAACATTTTAACCCTCTAAATCTTGAATTAGTGTGACTTATTCGACATCTATTCAAAAATTATTAAAAAAAAATCAATAATATTTAGATTTGTAGGGTTAAAATTTTCAACAAAACTATTCGTTGTATAATTTTTACGACAAAATTATAGGTATAAACCACAATGAATAATATTTTCTCTCTAATTCTTCAATGGGAGTTTTTTTACTCCTCTTTCAAAAATGACAAAAAAGACCCATAAGTTGTAGAGTAAAAGGGTTCTAGAAAAATATTCGTCATGCAACTCTACTCTTAAATTTTAAAAACTTTAATAATGGAAATTTAAATTTAAAGCCAGCAGTAAGTCAAAATTTCAAGTAGACACTAGAATGTTTTACAAAATTACATTTCGAGAGGTTGTTTGGGTGAAAAAAAATGTTTTAAATTAAATTTAATTAAAAAGCCACATTAGAAAAGTGATTTGGGATAAATTAGCAGGAATTTGTTTATTAAATTTTGGCCTTGAGCCGCTAGCAACGAAATTTAAAATTCATTTCATATAAAAAGATTTGAATTTTTTGCCATTCCCTGTGAAATCAAATCAAAAGCTTGAGGTCTTCCAAAACAGTAAGTGAATGTATAGCCTAGCATTTAATATCTAATAAAATAATATACCGATTTGGTTTCGGTTTCATTAGGGAAGCTGATTTTAACATTTCGTGGTGTAACTCCTTTAAATTGTCCAATACAAATTTTCATGTGCATGATGTTTTTGTTTGTTTGCATTTTTATTTATATGTTATTCTGTTAGGGCTTTATGTTTGTTTGCCCGTCCTTCGGTCTGTCTATCCTTATGCCTGCTTAATGTCTGTCTGTTGTACATTTAACCACTGCAAGCATTTGAAAAATATTTTTTTCTTTTTATTTAAAAAAAAAATAATTTCTTACAGATTTGGCTGCTTTTTCTTTATTTTTAATTATGAAAAGAAGG